>OX465598.1:222357500-224857500 GCA_950022295.1 Bromus sterilis
CCTTGAATTGCTTCAAGCGCCGATGGACTTCGACGAGGAAGAGTCACCTGCTTCGACCGAAGGAGAAACTTCAGGCGATGCATCTTCTTCAGGCGA
The DNA here is from genome assembly GCA_950022295.1 of Bromus sterilis. Lineage (NCBI taxonomy): Eukaryota > Viridiplantae > Streptophyta > Magnoliopsida > Poales > Poaceae > Bromus > Bromus sterilis. The sequence goes on from OX465598.1 coordinate 222,357,597, forward strand.
AGACAATGTGCAGGGTCCCAGGGTTGCAACTGGCGCATAGATGCTCTTGATCTACCTATCAACCTTTTGTCCAATTATTGACAAAAAGGGGGAGAAAGTAGCATCGAGTTTAGATTCGCTGCGGGGTTTTAGGGTTTTGATTCGATCTTTTGCATGATTAAGTTACGACAAACATTCCATTCTTCGATTGGGTTGTAACTTAAGTATTACTTCGGCTGTGAACTGTTTTATCTTATATGTCAATAACCCCCGTGCTAGCAAGTTGCTCTTCTATGCTTTATCTTGCAGGTGGTTATTATCTTTAAGTTCACAGGTTATTGGATGATTGCATATTCTTCAAGTCATATCCTCTATATGCAATTGATTCGCTAAGATATGTGTTAGGATTCCCATTGATGATATTCTTCAACAAGCACTTTCTTCGATTATACAAATCTTCAATGCTTGCATTCAGGGGGAGTCATAAGCTTCATATCTTAGAGTTTGCTCTCAACTCAACTTAAATTCCATATCTTTTATCGATGCTTGTTTTGTCAACAATAGTCCAAAAAGGGGGAGATTGTAAGAGAAAAGTTATGCCCTCAAGAGTTTTGGATATTGTTGGTCAAAACAGTAGAGGAACTAACAAGTTTTCTAGTGTGAAACATATGGTTAGGTTCCTGAAGTTATAGGTTGGTGATAAAGCTTCAACGAAGATTTATACTTTTACCGAAGCACATCCTATGGAGTGAAGCTCATCACGGATGTCGACCCCTAAAAGGATAAGGAATCCTGAAGCTCGTCTCATCGAAGAAGATGATCAAGATGGCGCAAGACTTAGTTGTTTTTGCGTAGTTCTTTTTACTTCTTTGCGTCGTAGGAAAAACCGTACTATCAAGAGGGGTTTAGTAAATGTACTCCGAAGGTTTTGATGAAAAGACTCAGATCGAATCTAAACCAGTGAGAAGCCAGAGTTGAAGAAATCTCATGTGAGCTAGGTAATGCTTCACCAGCGAAGACTTTGTTCTTTCGGCTCCTGAAGCAGAACCAAGTCCGTGAGTCAGCTTTACTTGGACCGCAAGTAAAGTTGCGCATTGATTGGAAATATGACTGTTGGGGACAGGTGTCAAGCTGTCACATCGGGTCACTTCAGTCATTCCGCACCTAGGGATTGCCACCTATAAATACGCCACCCCCGCCCTCATTGGCCGGCGGCTGCTCCAAAATTGATTCCCTACAGAGGAGAGAGAAAGAGCAACCCCACCGAAGCATATCAAAAAAACCCATCCACAGAAGCATAAGTCCTATTGATCTGAGTTGATTCATTATGACTTAGGAAGAAGTTTGCTAGCCTTTTTATCTTGGAGAACTGCAATTCTCCTAGACGGTTAGAGAGTTGTTCTTCAGAGAGCGAAGACTTATTGTCGCCTCGAAGTCCAGTTTGTCAAAGGTTTCGGTGATTTCCTCAATAATCAACCACGAGTGAAGAACTGACAAAGCTCAAGGAGATTGGTGCAGTGGAGATACGGACGGAGAGAGTTTAGCTCCTGTGTTCAATCACAAGTCCCTCCAACCAGACGTAGCACTTTGCAGAGTGTGAACTGGTCGAACAAACATCGCCGAGTCAAGAGTTCGTTTTGCTTTCCGCACTTACATTCAGTTTATCAATTGCTTCTGTGATATGCTTCAATGCAATTGATTCGATGCTTTTGATTCGCCATGTTATGCTTCAATCATGTTCTGCTTCGATGTTTACCTTTCTGTTGAAACTCTTCTGTTGTTGAGTTATGCTTCACTTCATAGTTTCATGCAAAAATTTGAAGTGATCATTCACCCCCTCCCCCTCTGATCACATACTTGAACTTACAGTAACTATATAACTATAGAATGCTAGACTCGACTTCGACCAAGGGTTTGATAAGCCTATAGACAGTCCTGCTCTGATACCAAGTCTGTCGGGACCCGGGGTTAGCGTATGTAATTCCAGTCACGATACAATCACATGGAGAGCCGAGAGCCGTACCCAGTTGTCTAAGCAAACAAGGCCAAGCACAGAACGCTCTCGGAAAGCATCAAACGTGAGGGGCATCCCATCCAGGCCGGATGATCAACTGAGATGGGTCCTCAACGTCCGCTCACAAGTCTAAATGCCTATGGGTGATGAATACCATATTCATAGACAAGTCGACTCAACCATGTTGTCGATTGGATCCTAACTCTTACATAGACTTACTCCAGCCCGATCACTTAGTCGGGGTCTAGGGCGGGCTCGATCATACAACAAAGTGTGCACGTGACAGAGTCACGAGCAATCGCATCGCGATGCCCCAAGCTGCGCACATCTAAGGGTCACTTGGTGTATAAAAGACCGCCAGCCAGATCACAACTAAGGTCTCGAAAACCCATACTAAGACATGCATGTTATAAACATACACGCAGCACACATGCCTAGTATGAACAGAAGGTATCATCACATAACTCTACAAAGTATATCTTTATTGACTTACCCATAGAGCATACAAAGATCACATGTCTGTGATCAACATTACATCATACAACGGAAGAAAATTAGGTCTGAGTACAGACAAGTTTAACAAATGGCTTAGAGAAGTCTTGTAAACATACATGCCCTTCCACGAGGGACCAGACTGCTGTCTGGAACTATACTACCAAGGTCAACGTCGAGCTTCACGAAGGTGACTCCATCGGGGTCCGGGTTCTCATCTAAAACATAGAATAAGAAAACATTAGTACAAAGTCATACTCAGCAAGACTTACATCAGATCTATACTACTCATGCTCAAGTATCAAGGTAAAGGAGGTGGGGTTCAACATGAAGAAGTGCCAGCTTTGACTTGGCTAATTCTTTACTACGAGTACCAGACTTGAGGTAAGAAGCGTACACGAGTCCACTACCAAGTCTCCAATCAATACACCACTATGGTTACTTCCTCGACTTCCCCACGAGGAGGCACGCCATAGCACTCACACTTATCTTGCGAGTTTTATAAGTATCCATTAAAGTTGTCTATGATCAAGTAAAGGTTTCCAAGTAGTCCATAACCGCGGACACGGCTATTCGAATAGTTCATTAACCTTACAGGGGTGTACATCTTCACACGTGTGTCATCACTTATCGCCTCGTTCTTGTCACCCTTCAAGCGGATGTCGGACGTGGATGAAACCAAGGCACTACCCTCACATCACCTTCTCTAATCCAGGAGTCGACTACCTGAGTTGTCACCGCTCGAGAGTCCGGCCGGTTCCACGAAACGGACTCAGATAATGCAAGGGACCGAGACGCCACCTTTGACAGATGGTTTCACTGCCTCACAGGTCCACCCACATATCTATACATAAATCAAATGGAAAGCCCGAATCTAGTGTGACTCCTGGACTGGATCGGGTACGTAAAGAGGCCAAACGGGGCTCCCATAAAACCCTACATGTGGTCATACTCTTTGTCTTGGATCACAAAACAGGAACTCGGGGCCTAGGGCAGTGTTCAACGAGACAACCCACTGTGTACTCCTACACAACCTCTCATCGTTCACCTTTGTTTAGGGTGGATTCACCAACACGTTAACATCAGCACCACCGTGTTCATTCCATACCGACTCACAAACATAACATCCTCATTGTATCACTAAGCAGCAAAAGGAGTAATAGTTGCAGGGGCCACATGCTCATCATTCAACTCCTAAATCAGCTAGGATTGTGGTTTTCTTAATACGGTGACAAAATGATAGGTCATGCATCGGATTGGGTTCAACTATGCGAAAGAACGTGTCTCGGTGATCTCCTAAACATGCATAAGCGAGACTGAGAGGGAAATAGGATTTTATAGACATGATCAATGGGGTTTGCTTGCCTTGCTGACGATACACGGTTCTCAACGGTTGTCTTCTTCTTCGGGGTGATCACCGTCTCGGAACGTCTGTCATCGGAGGCAATCATCAACAAGGGGGGACAACTTCGGAAGTAAAATGCACATACACATGATAAGGTTGTCCATGATGTGAATGGTACTGGTTTGTAGCATATTCATCTTAATTGAAGTATATTGCATTTGAAATGCAAATTCAAACTCCAAATTCAAATTCAAATTAAGTCATATACACATTTGCTTCGTTTCACCCATTTTAAAATGGTCAAATATAAAAACAAATTTCATATTCTTAATCCTTGTATTTTTTTGATATTTTTTCATATATTATATGTTTAATTTGGAGTTAATATGAATTTTCTATGATTTTTGGAAGTTTATACTATTTTCTGGAATTTTTGAAATCTTTTAATTCATAATTTGATTTACTGCGTCATGCTGACATCAGCATGACGTGTGTGGGGGGGGGGCTTCTGGCCAGTGGGGCCCTGGTTTCAGTGGGAGGGGGTTAATCCCTCTGTTAATTAATTTTAAATTTGATTTAGGGGGGGCTGGCCCCACCTGTCATTGACCCATGGGGTCAGTTAGGAGGGGGATTAGCCCCCTAGTTAGTGTGGCCACGTGGGCCTGCCGGAGTTGGCCGGCGGCGACCATACTCCACGACGGCGCCCACCGGTCTGGGCCTCTCCGGCCACAGGAGCGCGTGGGGAAGCTACCAGAAGGTAGCCCCCGCTCGTCCGCACCCAGCGCGGCTACGCAGGGTTCTCGGGGACGCCGGAGTCCATGGCGGGGAGGAGCTCCAGCGGCGGCCGACGACTGCTGAAGAGGAAAAACGGGCACGGGGGCACGGGGGAGAGCGGGAGAAGGTGGAAAACAACGAGGGGCTCACCCCGGATGCACTGGCGTCGACGGCGAGAGCTGGGAGGGCGCGGCGGCGGTGTATTTCCCGACGGGGTCCACGGCGGCCGGCGGAAAATCGGCGAAGATGGCGTCGTCCTTGGGGCTGCTGGGCTCGAATTGATGCCTCTGGTCGAAGTAGTCGTCGCTGGGGAGTCCTCCGGACAACACGACGGCACGAGGGAGGCACGGTGCCCACGCGGGCGCACCACGGCGGCCGGCGGCGAGCTACGGGTGGCTGGGAAACGGCGAGGGGGAGAGCGGGAGAGCGAGCCAGAGGAGGGGAAAGGAAGGGGGTGCTGCACGGGGCCTCCACGGCGAGGGGATAAGGACAGGGGCGTCGTGGATGGGATGTCGACGGCGGCATGCCCGCCACGCAGGTGCCCGCCTGCCTGGCTCAGCGAAGAAAACGGTGGTGCCCCTGGGCTGGGCCACCTCCCCGAGTTGGGCCGGTTTCCTGGTAAGCTTCTTTTCCCTTTTCTGTTTCTTTTTAAATTTCTGTATTTCTGTTGTGCCTGGAAATAAATAGCTAGGCAATTTTGTAAAATGCCAACACATTTTTATAATTCCTAGGTGACCAGTAGCGAGTCACATTTAGGATTTGGGCATTTTTGAAATTCAACTTATTTGAATTTCAAATCAAATAGGGGTTCTTTTAATTTTCCAGGGCACTGTTTGAATTTTTGAATATTCCATGGGCATGGGAAAATACCCAAACCACTTTTAAAATGATCAGCATCATTTATAGGAATTTTCCAATTATTCAAATGATTTTTGGAAAAAGATTTTTATCTGGACATTTGTATTAATTCTCAGGGCTTTTCTTTTCCCCATTTTTGAATTTCATTTGAATTTTTGCATGATGCAAAGAGCACAAACAAATCCTAACACTTACCTAAACTTGGGTCGTGACACAGATGCAAGGATTGTTTACTTTACGCAAACTTCTTTTAATGCAGTTGTCTGTTGCTTTGGGTTTACACTTTGGGTGAGGCTCGCAACTTAATACCAGCGAGATGTTCTGGATAGATATCTCAAGGTGGATAATTAGTGAGTAGATGAAGATGGATTTCGATCTACTTGTATTGACATACTGCCCATGCTTTTGAGCCTCTTGCTTTCTTTTGTAGCATTGTTATCATTGCGGTGCATTTTTAATCCTGTCAATTGCCAGGCTGTAATTTGTTCACCTTGCATAGTTGTTTATCGTCTTTTGGGAGAGAGACATCACTAGTGAACTTCATGGGTCCCCGGTCCATATTTCCATTACAGTTTACACCCTGAATTTACTTCCAGTTTTACTTTCTGTTCAAATTATCATTACCATTATCTCTTGCATTTGATCCTTTGTAAATGTAGCACCCCAAAAATTGGGTTATCGATTTTTTTGCTGTTATTCCTTCATAGATTTTTCTCCCGTTGTTTTTCCCCCTGGAGTCTAGTTTATGACCAGAAGAATCCAGACAATCCTTGACCTTGCAACCCTTTTCTCTTCCCCTTTGCAAGGCAAGATCCCTCCCCATACCTTCGAGCCCGGGATATGCAAGGATATTTCCAAGTCAGGTGCAATGTTCTTCATATCAGCTTAATTCCATTTTCCGCCGATAGATGGAATTAAATCCCGGAAAATACCTAGACATCTCTAAAGGTTGTGGAAACTTGTGGAGATGATCTTGGTTATCATCTTGACCTCTCCCAAAGATATTGGCTATAGTTGAATAAAGGGAATTGTGCTTTTCTTTATAAAGCCAATAATCCCATTTTTGCCCATTTTGAAAGGAGCTACTATTTTCGTTTCTACATTGGTTCTCAAATCAATTCTGGAGCTCCTAGTAACCGACCCATGGCCATTTATATCAAAGCATGGGGTTCCGTAGTTCAAATTATGAGCATAGCTTCCATTTGCAAATTCAGGGCAGAATAACACTTTCCAAAGGAAGTGTTATTTATTTTTGCCCATTGCCTCCCAAAATTTTTGTGCCATCTCCACTTCCCATGTCATGGTGTTTTGCGAAATTCCAGCTATAACGGCAAAGCCATTAATTCACACTAAATTCCCAAAGTTTTGGCCAGCAGGAAACTTTGTGAAGGAAGTGCAAGCTAGCCTTGCCCACTTGAGCTCAAATTTTGTGTACATCCTTATCCTAGTATATGATTAAACTCAGCCAAATTTCAAGACAAGGGGACCAGTGTGCTAGCCACACCACAACAAAAACACCTTATGCATGATTGGTGCATTTGCAAAGGGAGTGCTATGCTCCTTGGTCCAATTGAGCTCAAACTTGGCAGAGGTAATCACCTTTGGATAAGATTGTTGTGACCCAAGTCTCCGACCATTTCCCCAGATGCACCTCCCCCAGTTCAACACAAACACCTTGCTGGTCCAAACTAGGTCATGTCACTTACAGTGCTCCAGGCCATGTATGCCATGCCAACTATGGCTCTGTTGTTTCTTGATGAGTCATCTCCCCTAGTGGACATAGTCCCAGGCCAAATGCACGCCCTGGACACGTGGTGGCCTTGGTGACCACGCATGTGGCGTGATCTGCAAGGTGTTTGCGTTGTGCCCTGCTTTCCCGTGTCCGTTTCCTCGCATTTGGGCAAGTCCATCGTGATCCACACGCTGGTACTGACCATGGCGTGCTCTTCCCCCTTGTTTTCTTGCTCGTGTTATTCTAATAGTTGAGAACTCTAGCTACTAGATGGATCACTAATCTTTGGATGGATTGGATATTAGAGTACACTCACGTACCATGAGTCGAGGATGCGCAAGGATAACCAAACCCCCATACACTCCTCCTCGGGGTACTTGTCTCTTTGTGAACCTCCTTATTAGATTGAGAGTTACCAATAATAAGTGCATGAGTTCTTCGGACTAATGTAAGTATTGAAAGTTCACACTTCCACCTCCTCATATTTGCTAGCCTCTCTCGTGCCGTGCATTTCCTTCTTCTCATTCTGAGAGTTGGCGTCCACCTTCGCGGGTACATCCAAACCCTTGGCATGATACGCTCTGTCATCATAAACCTCCTTATATCCTTCCTCAAAACAGCCACCATACCTACCTATCAAGGCATTTCAATAGCCTTTCCGAGATATATTTCCATGCAACTTCCACCTCTTCATGACTTGATCTTCATGTCATACATGTTCCTTCTACACTGGCAGCGGCATACATTGCATATAACATGATAGCTACATCTTCTTTATCATTTGAGTAACTTGTAAAGTGTGAAAGATCTTCTATACCCTCTTGTAAATTAGAGTGTTGCCCTTAAGTGAGGAAAAGATCCCAAAGAGGAAAATTTTAAAAGATCCCAAAGAGGACAAATGAGAGTTAAATAGAAAGAGCCATTGAGGCCACTAGAAAAATACAAAAAAATATAAAAAAGAGAAAAATAAATAAAAAGAGAGAAAGGGGGAACACTACTATTCCTTTTGAGAGATCCACACTAGTACTCCCTCTTATCCTTGTACTCCATAGAGATGATCATTTATAAATATAGCTATGTGGGGACCTTCACACTATCAAACTTGGCTTGCATATTCCAAGGATGAGCCTCCTCAACCGAGCTCTAGGTCTTCATGAGCGAGCAAGTTGGATGTACCCCCACTAGTTTCATTGGAGAGCATTTCTTAGCTCATATGTGCATCTATTGCATGGCAATCCCTACTCCTGACATCATATCTATCATTTGGCCTTCTCACCTATGATTGTTCTCATTGATATGAGCCTTTCTCACCCTTTTGTCTTCCTCGTCCACCATATTTCTCTCTTTGCCATCTTCAGTGTCAACTTTCGTGCTTATGCTCATCCATTTGATGAGTTCTCAAAATATCGAAAACGAGTGGATCAAATTTACTTGTACCTGGCTAGTGGTCTGGGGACAAGTCAAGATAAGATTCCAAAGAAGACCGAGTGTGAAACTTTAGTGGATTGAGTTCTCAACAAAAATATTTTTTCTCTCGTATTCCCATATCCCCATTCTTCCACGCAAACACCCTTTGGAGACATTTGAGTCATAGACAGCTAAGAGCTCTTGCACCTAATGGTCTTTTGTTGCTTGTTTCAATGCCAATATAGACTCTTGCGTGTTATGAATTGAATTGAATCACATATCTTGATTGCTTTACTTTCAAAGTTCTTATATGGTTGCTAGCATGTCACCACAGAAATTGTTGTTATCATTTACCTACTTGAGGACGATCAGGAATTAAGCTTGGGGATGTTGATACGTCCCAAATGTATCTATAATTTATGCTTGCTCCATGCATGTTTTGTGTGATATTTCTATGATCTAGATACACTTTCATACACTTTTGATCATATTTGGACTAACTTATTAACTCAGTGCACCCTAGTGCCAGTTCCTGTTTTCTGCTGTTTTTCTATTTCAGGTTTCCCCCCAGATTAAAAGTGCCCCAAAAATGCGGCAAAATCACATAAAAATCAGCGTTCCAGAAACTTCCGAATTCACCACAGAAGGGCCAGAGGGGCCCCACCTGGTGCCCAGGCGGCCAGGTGGCGCGGCCCCAGGCCGCGCCGGGAGGCCGCCAGTACTCCTGGTGGCCCCCGGTGGCCCCCTTTGGCTCCTATTAATACTCGCGTCATGAAAACCCTGATTCCAGACCCCTTTTCTCCAGAAGAAATTCCGATCTCCGCCGCCATCGCCGACAAGCTTTGGGGGACTAGAATTCCTGTGTCGGCACCCTACCGGGACGTGGAAGTGCCCCCGGATTCATCTCCATCAACGTTATTTCCTCCCTCCATGAAGCGGGAGTAGTTCCTCCTCGGGGCTAAGGTTTCTACCAGTAGCTATGTGGTCAATTCTCTCTCGCATGATGTGATCTTCGTTGTGATCATAGGATATGTTAATCTAGGGTGATCCCATGATATTTCCCCTTCCTCTATGTATTGGATTGATGTACTCACTTGTCCTTATCTAGTATAATCCCCGAGACCAAAGTGACAGTGGTCTATTGGACATGGATTAGAAGAATATTTTCATGAGTGATTTCCTCTTTTGTGTGTTGATTGAAGATTGAGAGTCTCTTGGTGCTTGTCTTTGACTATCCATGAGATATGTTGTGGTGATTGTGGTACTCTCTTTGGATGGTCGCAGTGACATTGGGAAATCCATAGAGTGAGAACTACAAACTCTGAGGTGTGCTTTTGTAGCCCTACATAATTCTCGTCCTCTCTTGACCACAAAGGAGTGACCTCCGAGTACGTCTCCATTGCATTTTTTATGGGAAATATCATGTGATTAGACTATGTTAATGTTGTTGGGAGTTGCCACTAGTGAAATTATGAAGCCTAGGCCTTGTTTCCACCATTGTTACACCGTTTGTGCTCACTTTTGTCACATGTTTTCTTGCTGCACTTTTTATTACAGATTTATATTACCTTGCTTTGCCACACCTATCACTCGTATTTTACCATCTCTTCGCCGAACTAGTGCACCTATACAGCTCCTAGTTGTATTAGGTGTGTTTGGGACACAAGAGACTTCTTGTATCTTAATTGCAGGGTTGCTTGAGAGAGACCATCTTCAACCTCTACTTCCCTGAGTTCGATAAACCTTAGGTCATCCACTTGAGGGAAATTGCTGCTGTCCTACAAACCTTTGTGCTTGGAGGCCCAACATAGTGTAGAAGAATAGAAGCGTGTGTAGACATCACGCGTCAGCGCAAGGGACCCAGGAGTAATTCTGTTTTTACAGATTAGCCCCTGGTTCCTTCTCCCTCGTAACTTCGCGACCGTAACTCCGATCGAGGTGATTCAAAAGCCCAGGTTCACCGTATTCCGAGCGTGTTCCGTTGGTGAAACATTCATGATGTGTTTTCATTGTGAAATTGAACCTTTTACCCCGGTTGCCGTTAGGACTCGCTAGAGAATCGTCGGTCCCGTCTGATCTTTTCGGAAGGTGATCGCACGTCCGCCCGGCGTATTCATCAACCCCCCATAGGAAATAAAGCCATTTGATATATGCTCTAAAGCATCGTGCCGTGTGTTCTTGTGCGATTTAAAATGTGATTATGTCATGTGGATTTAACGCTGAATTAAACCCTGATCTGTTAATTTGACTCGACATGCTTGTTCCATGCTTGCATAACATGTTTATAGAAATCATGTTATGTTCACCTGTGAGTATCATGCTTGTGTTGTTCATGACATGCCTAATTGATGTGATAAGTTAAAAGTGATCATGCCATGTTTACTGGTTAATATAATGCCCATGTAGTTTATGTCATGTCCATGCTCATATGCCGTTCATGTTGATCGTATCCATATTTATTTGTGGTACTTATGATTAGATCATTTGCCTTCACCATGTCTATGTGATATCATGTTGTACTAGTATTGCTATGGTATATTTTGTTGCTATGCTTAATCATATGTTGCTTAGTTGATATTGTTGATCGGATTGGACTGGAGTAACCGTTCATCAAGTGCCACCGAACCGAGCTTTACTAGTGCAACCACACTCGCCTGTATGGGAAGGCCTTGGCTTGGTCTATCGGTGTGCTCTCTTATTCGTATCACCAAAGAGAGGAGGCTATGCGCGCGCGATTACCCTGATCAGGTAAGCGTCGATAGTCTTGAGAACCGATTTGTTTATATGGATCCAGTCTCCGTTAGGGACATGTTTTTCCATGACGGTAGCCGTTTTTCCACGAGGTGGCCGTTTGCCAAGGGATTTTGCAGGTGTGTCGGGAGGACACGCGGCTACCCAAGACGGGATGTATGACTTGATTATCATAAACGCGTCCCTTAGGTATTCCGAAGAGATATGTGGAGGCGTGCGTATCAAGATCGGTATTTGTTCTTCCACGTGATGGAAAGATATTTTGGGCCCACTCGGTGAGATCACATTCGAAGCTGCAACGTGTGACTAGGACACGAGGATGGAATATCATGAGAACAAGTTAAGTAGTACTTGTCGGTAATGAGATTGAACTTGGTATAATGATACCGACGATCAGATCTCGGACAACTCAAGTATCACAATGATAAAGGGAATATGAATCGACGTATAATGTTCAAACGATGAAGTTAATTCGTGGAAAGCACGGGGTCCATCATGGGTTTCCAGATCCCGCTGTTGGTCATTGATCGGAGAAGTGTCTCAGTCATGTTTGGAGTTTTTCCGAACCATAGGATGGCACACTTAAGTTCATACGATGCTTAGGTATAGATTCAGGATCATTGGGATCATCGAAGAAATAAGAGAGAACTCCGGAATTGTTTTGGAGTTGTGTCAGAAGAAGTTACAGAGTCGCTGAATTTTTTAGACACTTAAATAATATGTTTTAATATTTAATTAAATGAATTAAATATTAACTATATATTAATAGAAATTAAGTATATAGGCTAACCCCTAATGGACAACCAGATTGGGCCCATTAGGTGAGGCGCTGATATGTCCCATACGTATCTATAATTTTTGCTTGTTCCATGCTTCTTTTGGTGATATGTATATATGTGTTGAAGCACTTTCATATCATTTACAACTTATTTGGACTAACCTACTCACTTAGTGCCCAGTGCCAGTTTTTGTCCGTGCATTGCAGAAAAAGGTGAAAAATTAAAGTTCTCGAAAAAATCCAGAAAAATATCTAAAAAAATATCCAAGTCGGAAGACTCCAGAATCCAGAAGGAGGGCTGGAGGGGGTCCACCCCCCGCCCAGGCGCCTGCCTGGTGCAGCCAGAGTGGTGGCCGCCTGGGCCAGGGGGGCACCTCCTAGGTCCCCCTTTGTCCTATATTTATCCCTCGTCGAGGAAATCCCTAAAGAGAGCTCCGCCACGTGAAAAGACCTATTGTTCCATCGCCGCGTGATTTCGATCTCGGGATCACCTGAAGAACCTGTCCTGGCACCCTGCCGAAGGGAGGATTGACCTCCTAAGTACTCTCCGCCACCATGATTGCCTCTATGATGCGTCGTGAGTAGTCCCCCTTAGACCATGGGTCCATGATAAGTACCTAGATGATGTCTTCTCTCCAATTTTGTGCTTCAATATTTAGCCCTTGTGAGTTGTCTATCATGATCAAGGCACCTATGTATTAATTCCTTCTTTGATATGTTGTGTTTGCTGGGATCTGATGGATTATGAGATTATGTTCAGATTGTGATGAGTAATATATTTGGTTTACCTTTTTATTTTAGTTCTTGAGTAGTCTTGCATGTTCTTCATTTTGTTTTATTGATTTTCCCAAGTAGTAGATTGCAACTCCAAGAGGGAGCGTTATGCTAGATAACGTGTTCATGCCTCCCGATGTCTAGCTTGAGTGATAGAAACATGGGACTAGGGAATGTGATGTTGCCATTAGGGGTAAAACAACGGTGCACTGTGTGTCATAAGGATTGCTTAGATTACACATATAGTGTTAAGGAAGTTGTTCGTTGCTTTGAGCTTAGAATTTGGTTGGGGTTGGCAACTTAATACCAGCGAGATGTTCTGAATAGATATCTCAAGGTGGATGATTAGTGAGTAGATTCTGATGAATAATCGATCTACTTGTCTTGGTGTAATGCCCATACGATTGAGCCTCTTTTCTTTCAAGTAGAATAATTACTATTATGTTGTGTTGATGGCGGTGAAGTAGTGCTCCTCGTTGGTTACCCCCAGTGGAAGGTTATGATGTAATAGAAGCAGAATTTCCCTTGCATGAGGACTGTAAGGTTTATCAAACCAGGAGGACTCCGAAGATTAGCAAGAAGGTGGTCAAACAAGCAAGGCGCCGTTTGAGATAAGTTACTCACTTGAACTATACCTGCACACAAAAGCAAATAACTTTGCTCCCAACAATTCAGAGAGGTTGTCAATCTCTCTGGCCTTGTTGTTTAAAAATAATCAAACGCACGGTGGAAATAGTAATGGTGATTGCAACTGAAAGGAAATAAAAACGGTAAAGAGTTGAGGTGTAAACAATGGTGGAAATATGGACCGGGGTCCCATGATGTTCACTAGTGAGGTATCTCTCCAAAAATACGATAAAACAGCTAAGCTGGGTGAACAAATTAGAGGTGGGCAATCGACATAATTATAAATGCACGCACTGCTAATTATGCCACAGGAATGTTAGAGGCTCAAAAGTATGGGCAGTACGCCAAGACAAGTAGACCGTTTATTCATCTGCATCTGATGAACCACAAGTGTAGGGGATCTATCATAGCCTTTTCGATAAGTAAGAGTGTCGAACCCAACTAGGAGAAGAAGGTACTTACAAGTGATCTTGAGAAAGGAATAGCTGCAAGCACTGAAAGGTAACTTTTTATGGTTTTTCTGGTATAAGCGACAAGGAAATAAAAGTAAGTAAAGTAAATGGTGCTGAGGTGCAGAAAGTGTCCCAATCCCTCTGAACAAAGGATGAGCCGAAGGATCAAACTTATAAAGGCTAAAATATTCCTGAGGACACACGGGAGAGGTAGTCAAGTGTTTTCACAATATTCCGTCTAGTAATATGTTTTGTGTTGATAAGTGTTGTGTGGGTGGACCTATGCTAGTGCACTTTCTAGACTAAGACAAGTAAACTCTTATGATTAAACCTCTTTCAAGCATCCGCAAATACAAGAGAGAAATTAAGGCAAAGCCTAACCATATCATTAAACATTAGGATCCGACACTCGCTCGTGCAAAAGTGTGCGAACTGGGGTTCAGGTTTCTGTCACTCCGGCAACCCACCATATGCATTCTTTATAGACAATGTATTCCCCTAGGTCCTTAAAAAGGTGAAGTGTTATGTAGTCGACGTTCACATAACACCACTAGAAGAATAACACCACAACTTAAATATCAAACAACACATATTAATTCAACATCATATGACTACTAACAACAAGACTTCTTACATTTCCTAAAGAACTAAAGGAACTACTCGCAATACATAAAAGGGATCACGACTAGAGGTGATAAAAATATGATGAACAATCTGTTCACAAAAATAATTCTCCAACAAAACTTAATAGAATTCACCATAAAAGAGTAATCAACACATTTAAAGTAGAGGGTTTTTTCTAGTAATGAACACAAAAGAGTAATCAACACATGATGCCCGTGATGATGGTGCTGATGATGAGTACGATCTCCCCCTCCGAGAGGAGTTCTCCTTGCGGAATCTACCCGCCTAAAAGGTATTTTCTTCTATATAGGTTTTCGCCATGGAGCGGTGCCGGAACTCTAGAAACTCTTATCGTTCTGGTATTTTTAGGGCACGAGGGTCATATAGGCCAAAGGGGGGTCCCGGAGGTGGGACCCACCCCCAGGTGGCCACCTAGCGCAGCCTAAGTGGGGGCGCGCCAACAAGGCGCCTGGAGCCCTGGTTCCCCCCCCTCCGGGTGCCCTTTGGCCATTCTTCGTCATATCTTCAGAAAATGCTTCCCCATGATTTTCAGGTCATTTGGAGATGTGCTGATATGCCCACTCCCTGTGCACTTTTCGCGCTGATTGATGCGTCTACTGTTTCAGCACCGAAAAGTTGCAAACTATGTAAACCTAGCCAAAACACTATAAGAACATTATCATAATATGAACTATATCAATCAATAGAGGTAAATTATGATGTGAAATAGTGATGCATTTTGGACGTATCAACTCCCCCAAGCTTAGACCTCGCTTGCGCCCAAGCGAATACTAAGCTCGGTAAACGTGTCCAAAAGATTAGAGAGTGAAGTGTCAATTAATAAGAATAAGGACAAGACGCCTCATAATTTGTCTACTAAACTCAAGCATCCTCAACAGCAATATCAACTCATATGGCCCTTATGAAAGAGTAATATCAATTACAATCAAAAGTAGGGCTAAGGAAACTCATTAAACCATGGCAAACATGTCCTTGGTCAAAGAACAACTAAGAACTTCTAACTTTTACTATTTCCTTTATATTTTGATGAGATCAATTGAAGCTTTTTAAAGAACATGTTATTAGTCAAGAAGTGAAAATGCTAACACAAAGGAAGATGTTTGATATATCCAAGCTCAACAAAAAAACTTATTTATCTTGATGATAATGTCAACAAAGATGCAATATGGAAATTCTCAATGAGACAATATAAATGCATGCATCTTTGTCAACATAACGTGTCTGCTCTTTTGTGGGATGAAAGGAAGTAGGTTTACTGACTCAACATAAAAGTAAAGGCTTAGCCCTTCACAGAGGGAAGTAGGGAAAACACATGTGCTAGAGCTTTTAGTGGTTTTGAAATCAATAGGATTGTAAAATAGGATTTTCGAAGGTGCATAATTTGTCAACGAATGCAAGTAGATAGCCCAATACTTCTCATGCTGGAGAAGTTTCGAGGAACGGCTCCCAAGGATGGACGATCACACCCCATTAATCTCCTTTGTTTGTCACTGCCAAAGTTTTCTGATTTCTGATGAACAAAGCGCGAAGGAGGTTTTGTTTGTTTCTATTATCTTTTACGAGCTTGGCGCACTCATGCCGGTCCCTCCTTGTATTAGGGGTTTGCATATTAGACATGCAAACTCAATATAAAGCTTGTCCAGTATGAGAAGATCATGAATTATCTACTACTTCCTCATGAGCTAATGTGGAGGCACAAAACAAGGAGTAATACTATTTTGAAGGTTTAAAGATAGCACATGAAGAATATACATTAGGAGTGGCACTGAAATACCACAAATAGGAAATGTATGGTGGACTCTTTGGAAGGTTGAGGTTTCAAGGAATGGGTGCACAAGCAGTATACCCGCTTAGTACAAGGTTTGGCTAGCAAAGGCTTTTGAAAGCAGACAAATGATGTTGACTTGGATGCAAAACAATATAAAGTCTAACATTAATAACTGGCATGAAACATCAAGTTGTCTTCCTTGTCAGCATATGATACGTCCCAAACGTATCTATAATTTCTTCTTGTTCCATGCCCTTTTATATGACATTGCTATGTGTTTTGCTCCACTTTTATATCATTTTACACATATTTGGACTAACCTACTAACTCAATTCACCAAGTGCCAGTTTCTTTCTACTGATGTGTGTAAGTTGTAGTTTTTTCCCTAATTTACAGAGCTCCAAATAATTCAGAAAAATCATATAAAAAATCAGCAGGACGGAAGCTTCCGGAGCCCCGAAGAAGGGCCAAGGGGCCCCCACCAGGCACCCAAGCGCCCTGTTGGCGCGGCCACCCCCCTGGCCGCGCTAGATGGCGGCCTGGGCGCCCTGGCCCACCTCTAGCGCCCCCTTCGGCCTATATTATCTCCTTGTATCGAAAACCCTCAGAGAGCCCCCCCCCCCCCGCATCGTGAATTTCCTCTCTGTTCCGCCGCCTCCGTGCTTCCAAGATCAGGAGCATCAGTAGACCTATTCCCGACACCCTGCCGAAGGGAGGATTGACCACCGGGAGCTTCTCCACCACCATGGAAGCTTCCCGGATGTGCCGTGAGTAGTCCACCTTGAACCATGGGTCCATGAACAGTAGCTATGTGATGTCTTCTATCCAATCTTGTGCTTCAATTCTTAGTCCTTGTGAGCTTCCCTACATGATCAAGGCACCTATGTAATTTTCCTGTTGTTGCTCTGCTGTGTTTGCTGGGATCCGATGGATTATGCGATTATGTTCATATCGTGATGAGCTATATATTTGGTTTACCTTTTATATTTTGTTCTTGTGTAATTTTTGCATGTTCTCCGTTACTTTTTATTGCTTTGGCCAAGTAGTACATAACTCCAAGAGGGAGCGTTTATGCTTGATTGTGGGTTAATGCCCCCCCCCGATCTCTAGCTTAAGTGAGAGAAACATGAGACTAGGGTATGTGATGTTGCCACCAGGGAGAAAACAACGGTGCTTGTAACCGCGGCTGCAAGGATTGTTTACCTTACGCAAAGTTTGTTAATGCATTTGTGTGTTGATTTGAGTTTACACTTTGGGTGGGGCTCGCAACTTAATACCAGCGAGATGTTCTTTATAGATATCTCAAGGTGGATGATTAGTGAGTAGATGCGGATGGATTTCGGTCTATTTGTCTTGGCGTACTGTCCATACTTTTGAGCCTCTAGCTTTCTAGTAGCATAATTAGCATTGCGGTGCATTTATAATTCTGTCAATTTCCTAGCTGTAATTTTTTCACCCAGCTTAGCTATTTTAACATCTTTTGGGAGAGAGATATCACTAGTGAACATCATGGGACCCCGGTCCATATTTCCACCAGTGTTTACACCTCCACTTTACTATCTGCTTTTACTTTCGGTTGCTATCTTCATCACTATCATTATCACTACTACTATCTCTTGCGTCTGATCCTTTGTAAACGACAAGGCCGGAGGGATTGACAACCCCTCTGTACTCGTTGGGAGGAAAGTTACTTGTTCTGTGTGCAGGTCCACGTGAACTTATTATCTAGCGCCGTTGACACCTACTTGAAGCATTCGGAGTCCTACTGGTTCGATAACCATAGTATCTTCAACAAGGGAAATTTTCTACCCAGCTACATCTCAACCTTCCACTTGGGGTAGCCAACGAGAGCGCCATCTTTCGTTATCAAGCTAATTTCTGGCGCCGTTGCCGGGGACTCCAATCTTCAAGATAGGGGAGTTGCACACTATCTTTTATCTTTGCTTTTTAGTCTTGTTAGTTTACCTTCAAGCTTTTATCTTAGTGTCCTTTATCAAAAACCACAAAAAAAATTAGTTATCTTGCTTTTAGTTGTCCTTTCTATTTAGTAAAGCATGTTAGGACTTGGTGCTTTTAGGGAATTAGAGCTTCTAGATTTCCATCAAAGGGATGGAGAAAATATGAAGAAGGCATGGGACAGAATTTCTGATGCAATTAGGAGAATTATGCCTTGGATACCTATAAAAATTGTTCTTAGAAATTTTTACAATGGTATTTTTAGATGGTGCAAACACTCTCTTCATATTATAGCTGATGGAGATTTTTTAGAGTGTGATGAAGGTAGAGCTCCTAATATTATACATGGTCTATCTAGTTACTTTGTTTACGATCATAGTTTTGATATTGTTAAAGATAGACTTGCTAATTTATTTTGATCAAGAAATATCCAAGGAGACTCAAGCGTCTAAGCTTGGGGATGCCCCCGTGCATCCCTTCTCCATCAACAATCATTAGTTTGTCCTTCTCCATGCTATATTTTTATCGCTTCATATGTTATGTGCTAAACTTGGAGCATCTCGCTCTTTACTTGTTAATTTGTTTTAGTTTTTCTTGTTGTTCATAACAATTTGGATCCTAGCCTTCATTGTTTGGGAGAGAAACACGCTCCACTCCACCCAAGAACACAACATATGCTTGTACGCTTATCTTTCTTTTTGTGTGCGTTCTTTATCTTTTCGTAGCTGCTGCCATGCTTAGCTCTTAGCTTTCATTCTTATGTTTTTAAGAGATTTTGTTTAGGTTTATTTATGAACTCTCTTGAGTCTTCATGCTTATCTTGTTTAGAGAGTTGGCTTGTTGCACTGAGTTGTGTGTCTTGCATGAGTAGGTAATTGAGGTTGCTATTACAAGTGTAGTAGTAACATACAATAGTTTTGAGTTATTGATTTGAGTAATGTTTGGACTTTTGGTGCCAAGATCTTGAACCTATTAGTTATAGGTGTCGTATTTTGGGCAATATGTTCTTATTTTCAAAAACTAAAAAATTAGTTGAGAACTCTAGCTACTAGATGGATCACTAACCTCTGGAGGGGTTGGAATATATAGTGTACCCTCACGTCCCATGGGTCGAGTATGCGCAAGGATAACCAAACCCCCATACACTCCTCCTCGGGATACTCTTCTCTTTGTGAACCTCCTAATTAGATAGAGAGTTACCGATAATAAGTGCATGAGTTCTTTGGACTAATGCGAATATTTGATTGTTGGCAGTTCCACCTTCCATATTTTCCTAGCTTCTTCGGTACCATGCATTGCCCTTTCTCATCTCGAGAGTTGCGCATACTTTGCTGTTGCATCCAAACCCTCGGAATGATACGCTCTGTCATCATAAACCTCCTTATATTTACCTCAAAACAGCCACCATACCTACCTATCAAGGCATTTCCATAGCTTTTCCGAGATACATTGAAATGCAACATCCACCATCTCATGACTTGATCTTCATGTCAAACATATTTTTGCTTGATCGAGGAGCCGCATGCTAGTTGGGCTTTTCCCTTATTATTGCTACATGATGCGCTAATAGCATTGCATATCCTGCTACACTGGCAGAGGCATACTTTTGCACACATCATGATAGTTTTCATTCTTGTTTATGTTGAGTACTTCCTATAAAGTGTGAAGATCTTCTATATTCTTGTAAAATATAGAGTGTTGCCCTTAAGTGAGGAAAAGATCCCAAAGAGGATAAATTAAAAGATCCCAAAGAGGACAAATTAAAAGATCTCGAAAAGGACAAATGAGAGATAAATAGAAAGAGCCAAAGAGGCTACAAAATACCAAAAAAGAGAAAAAAAGAAAAAAGAGAAAAAGGAAATAAAAAGAGAGAATGGGGAAACACTACTGTTCCTTTTGAAATATCCACACTCGTACTCCATCGTTATACGTGTACTGCATAGAGATTATTATTCATGCATAACTATGTGGGGACCCTTACACTATATAACTTTGTTTGCATATTCGAAGGATGAGCCTCCTCACAAGAGCTCTGGTGTCTTCACGAGCAAGCAAGTTTGATGCACCCCCAATAGTTCCATTGGACAGCTTACCTTCACTACAAAACGGCGATATTTTTTGACAAAAATCCGCGTGACGGAGGAGAAAACGTCATCGAAGGTTGTACTTTTTTTTACGGAGAACGTCACCAGGTAATGCGGTGCGGATATGGAGCGTTGGGATAATATCGATGACGGTCGGTCTGGTCTATAAGGACACATTTTTTCCTTCATTGGGTAATTTATTTTCAAGGAGGGTATATATTGTCATGTAAAATGTTTGTCCGTCATTATACATGTGCACATACGTGATGAGATTATATAGAAAAAATGCAGGGTTCAAGTACACCTGTAAAGAGCATCTCCAAGATCTGATACAAAATCTTAAGACCCAAAATTACATTAAGGGTGGGAGAAACAATTGCACATATTGTTCGTACCTCAAGGAAGTACTCATCTTACCCCCACAATAACTCATCTTCGATCACCATGGAAACTGGCCGCCCTGATCGTCGTCATCCGACTCGATTTTGGTCGACATAGAAGGAGCTGCCCACCCCCCTCCATATTTATCGACTTGTCATTCTTTCTCACGGTGTTCTTCCTCGCGAAGAATTCGCGCTCCGCCTCCACGAGATGCGGATTGGATTTGGTGAACCTCTCCATAACCATCTCGTCAGTCTCATGTATGTCGCGCTGCTCCATGACCATTCGGTCTTCCTTCTTCTCTTTGCGGGAGAAAACCCGCACTCTGGGAGCGAGAAACTCTTTCTCCTTGATGCTCGGGCAGAGTGGGAAGTTCAGATCGTACCTCGACCGGCCTAACCTCCAAGCCACAATGTTGTACGAGCACGCGACATTCTCAGGCATGTCGTAGGTGCCGAGCCACCTCCGCCTCCCATCGCACATGATCTCGGCGGCGTAGGGCCCGGACACCCGAATCCGAACACCGTGGAAACCCAATTTGCTCACCCGGTGGCGGCTTCATGACATGCCCGGAACGAGGGGGTGAGGCGTCGATGCGTCGGAGGGAAAATCTATCGGATTGGATTTGGGGGAGGACGGTGTTATTCGGCGGCGGTGCTAGTGATGCAAGCGGTACAGTTGTAAGGTGGAAGGCCTGAAGCACGCAGTTGGAGGGTGTGCTCCGCGCGCGTTAGGATTTCGGCTTTGAAAACCAATGGCGTGGAAGATTTATTTAGGGGGGAAAGGGCAGCAACATACATATGTATTTTTAAAATGTTGGAAAGTAGCACTATGTATATTTTTTTTGAATTTTATGAAATAAATGTATAATTATTGAATATGAAATAACAACATGGAAATAAGATTCACCTTTAACATTTCTAATCTCATTCAACACATGATAAACCACATTGGAAACCATAAGATCGAGAGTCACACACGCATCAAAAACCATGAAGGTAGGTCTTAGCTGATACTCTGTACCAGCTAGACACAAGACACACACTCACATGCAACTACCGACGATTGGGTCGATCAGGGTACGAGGAGGCCTCCGCCCATGCAGGCCACGCGAGGGCCTTCTCCTACGCCCGTGCGCGCATCATCCCCAACACCATCCTACGATCTGGTCCCATTTATTAGCCCAAACACAGGTGATGCTTCGATTTTCTTGCCGACGACTTCTCCTTTCTTCTCCTCCTCTTCCTTCTTCTTCCGTGCTTCGTCGGTGGCGTCGTGGCCTCAATCCCTACTGTGTGTGACTACGGCAGTGCGAGTGGTGTTCTCACTGGCGGGCATCGACCCATCGCCTCCTTAATGTATACGATGAGACAATACAGATGTATTGTGTAGTAGGAACAAAGATGTGTAGTGACAAAATAGCACATAGCAAGATGGAAAGTGTCAACATGGTTGTGTGCGCGGTATAAGACGAGTGTGTGCACGCGGCTTGCTACCATGGATTGAACACGATATACACGGCGGGCACTGTCTTATGGTAGAGCGTGCAAGGTCGGACAAAACTTGTGTGGTCGCTGTCGCGTGTGTTGCCGATCGTGAAGAGACCTGTGGGTGGGGCTATATATACAACACGCACGATTTGGCCAAAACCCTAGGAGGACGGTCCCGCGTGTTACCAGTCCTGCATAGACCTCCCCGCATGCGCTGGGTATGCATGCGAGTTGTTGTCTGGATGTGCACGTGGAGCGTGTGTTGCGTGTTGCTAGATCGCGCATGATCGACCTATATACCTGCATGGTCGGTCTCGTGTTGCCAGTCGTTGAGAGAACCTCCGTGCTGACGCCATTGCATGTTATACAAGGGAGTGTGTGGTCCTCAAGAACCTTCGTGGTAGAAGTTGCGTGCCGCCGGTTCGACATTGAGTGGTGTCACTATGAGAATATAGGCGATCAAGGCGTCAAACTACACATAGGTCATCCATATTGCATTAGATAACACTTAATTTAACACATCTAGTTTTGATAACCCTGTGCACAGAAAAATTGTTTTGGATACAGTACATTGGAGAAGTAGTGTACACATGACATTGGAAATATGCTATTCTAAATTAAGATGGTGCATGCAAAAGATATGAGTTGTTTCGAAGGTGAACACGATTTTGAAATTCAAATTTTCGGTTCATTAACTAGCGACCAGACTTAATATAAAAATACACATGAAAAGTATGAAGAGCAACACGATCAAGTGCGTATGGGTTAAACACCCGTGAAATCATGAACTTCACACACATAATTGGCATTGAATGCGTATAGTATATATATTCAACAAGTCTCATTAGGTATACCAGAGGAGATGCATACAATCGACAATTTTGAAATCAAATGTGTCATATATATATGTTGTATGCATTATGAGTTCAAAAGGATGGAATATGCATGTTTGATTGTGTCATGTTGATGGTGGGTCGATCACAAGGTTTGGTAGTTACTACCTCGGTTCTTTATTATAAGTCGTTATTGAATTTTCAGACACTGACTCAAAACATCTCAAACTTGATTAACTCCAGCGACATATAAAACAGAACGGAGTAGTAAATGCTATCAGGAAGGAGTAATAAGAATCTAGATCCACACGATCAATCGTATGACGACATTGAACTCCCATGATGACAGCATGACATTTCACATGATACATCTCCTCATTGTATGTATCATAATTCATCTAATCGTCAGCGATTCATCATGAACATGGGAGGATCATGCATGTATATAACATATTTTTATACCATTTTCATATTGCCCAAGATATATATGACCCCAGTCATAACTTCAACTTTTTGCAAAGAATAGTACGTGTGTTTTGAATATATTTAAATAAGAAATTCATAAAAATAACTCAAAATACGAAACTACAAGTAAATCATCTGATATTTCAAATCTCTTCCTCGAAAATCTTCTTTCCTGCCTAGGTACTAGAATTTTCCTTGAAAATTGTCGTTCCCTCCTTGGTACTAGATTTTCCCCTTGAATGTTTCGTTCCCTCCTTGGTAATACTACATTTTCCGTTGAAATTTTTTGTTCCCTCCTTGGTAGTACTACATTTTCCGTTGGAAATTTTCGTTCCCTCCACTACGTTTCAGCGGCCCGCTCTATGAACCCCCCCCATCCTTAAATACCGCCTATCCTTTTAACTGTGCCCACATTTCCTTCCAACAAACGAAGATCGACCTCGTATCTCTCCTCTCACCTTCATAATACCCCTCGCCGCCGGTGGATCTAGCTTCTTGCCGATACAGATCGTTGTGCATCCCCCTCCCTTCTTCACGGTGCACTACATGAACGACGGTGTTCTGATCGGCTCCATCAGCTCTGAAGGTAAAAGCTCATTTTTTGTGTACATGCGTATAGATTCGTGCATGCAGTTATTTCTTTTTTTGTATCCATGCGTGTAGATCTGTACATGTAGTTCCTTCTTGTATTGAAGATGTAATGTAAGATGGTGTTACTTCAAGAAGAACTAACCTGTACGGGTTTCAATTAGGTGTTAAGAATTCTGGTCTTTATATCTAGGGTTCTACTGTGGGTACGATGTTATAAATAAATCGAGGTGCTAGGGTATAATCTACCAACTAATTACTCCATTTGCTCCAATGTCGAGCTTCTTTCTTTATCCAAACTTTGATTCTATGTTCTGGTTTAGGCCCTATTTGGAATCTCGTTTTTCTGTAAATACACTTGTAAGAAAAATACAGATCGACCTCGGCCGGCTTGTAAAATACACTTGTAAATTAGACACCTCTCGATTAAATACATCCTATCCAAGCGCAACCGTGTTTATGTCCTTTCATATTTCTTTCGGTTCGCAGTTAATTTATCCTATATAATAGGATGTACCTACATGTTTTCTCTCTTTTAATTTTCATCTCGTTTCATGCCTACTGTTTACTTGTTATCATCATTTAACAACATCTTCTAAGAATCTTGAGGATAAAGCTCAATCTTTCAAGGATTTGCAATGTCTAGCACGTTCCATAGTAGTTGATGGCATATCAGAGGAGACTAACAACATGAAAAATCGTCAAGTCATTGACTGTGATGATATCTATGAACCAACTGCTGAGGAGCTAGAGTAGTATACAACAATCATGGAGGATGAACGTATACATGAGGTGACAATATGTTTATGCACTGTTACATGCAAAGTTAGTTAAAATTGTATAATAAAATCTAACATGTTTAAATACATCATAATAGATCACTACATTCTATGAAAAGTCAAAACCAAAGAGGGGTATGGAAATAAGCCCAGGCACATTGAAGAGAAAGCAGTTTGTAATGGTTAGTTGAGATACTTTTTATCGTAGCCATGTATAAATTCAAGGAAATGCGTCTTTACTTTGGATTCTGCCACACTTTATTACTATATGAAACATTAAACTATATATATGGTTCGTTGTAGGGAGATATGGAATTCACAAATGCTAAGCATGAAGAGGATCAAAATGGCAAGGAGGACATGGCAAATCAACTTGAAGTGACTGAAGCTGGCGAGGAGAACATGGAAAATTAGCTTGAAGAGATTGAAGTTGGCAAGGAGAACATGGCAAATCAGCTTGAAGAGACCGACTTGAAGAGACAGAAGATGGCAAGGAGAACATGGCAAATCAGCTTGAAGAGACTGAAGCTGGAAAGAAGGACCTTCTAGTTTAACAATTAGACCTTGGAGCTGTCTAGAAGGCCGTGGAGAAGCAGCAGGTAGACCTTGAAGCTATCCAGAAGGCCATGAATAAGAAGAAGGAATAAATTGAAGCTATCAAGGAGGCCCTCAAAGAGCAGCAGCAAGTACTTAAATCTCTCAACTATGCCCAGCCAGAGCAGAAGGATGGACAGGTTGACATCAATGAAGAAATTGTAACGCCCTATTAGGTCAATAAGAAGTTGTGCGTTACTATGTCCCATGGTTCTTGTAATGTTGCTTAGACTCTGTGTGGCAGGTTTATGGTTTATGTTTTAATCAATTATATGAGATCTAATTTTGCATTAAAATTTAGTTTTTCGTAGATATGAATTTCATTCAAATATGGCAATAAATAAAAACATAAAACAACCTTCAAACTGTGAGGTTCATACGTACCATCACAAACGTTGCACGTAGGCCCATACGTCACAAACTAACGGTAAATCACATCCGGTCCCACATGCAAGAAGCCACGTCAGCAAAAAGGAGGCCCCACTCGCCGGAAAGCTGACTAGTCAAACTAGCTGAAATAATTTCTAGCGACGGGTTTCTCGTCAACGAAGATGACTAAAGGTGAAAAATCTGGCTTATTAGGCCACTGTTTAACCCCATCATCTAAGATGAACATTATTGACGAGTTGGATACTGTCGCCAAAGAAGCGATCTTTAAAGACGAAAAATGTGGTACCATCAAAATTTTCTTTTTTACTGACGGCGCGTCAATGACAGTTGGATTGATGGAGACGAACGTTGTTAGGGTGTTATTTTTGACGAAAAATGATTTTCCAAGACTCAATTAGTCCGTCAACTGATATCGTTCATTTGGTAGTGCTTAGCTCATATGTGAATCCATTGCATGGCGATCCCTACTCCTCACATCATATCTATCATTTAGCTTTCTCTCGCCTATGATTGTCCTCATTGATGTGAGCCTTTCACACATTTTTATCTTCCTTCCCCATTGTTTCTCTCTTTTTCATCCTAAGTGCCAACGTATCTTGCTCGCGCTCATCCATTGCATGAGTGCTCAAAGTCGAAAGGGAGAGGATCAGTTTGACTTGTACCTGACTAGTGGTCCGGGGACAAAATAAGACCCCGAAGGAGACCAAATGTCAAAATTTAGTAGATTAAGTTCTCAGTTAAAATATATAGTATTTTTATTCTCTAAACCCAACTCCTACTTCTAGCACGCAAACACCATTTGGAAACATTTGAGTCACGTACAGCGAGAGCTCTTGCACCTTTATGTTCATACTTTGCTAGTTTCAATAATAGATATAGACTCTTGATTGTTATTGTCTTGACTTGAATTGCATATCTTAATTGCTTTACTTTGAAGTTCTTATATGTGTATTAGCATGTCACCAGAAAAATTATCTATGTTATCATTTACCTACTCGAGGACGAGACGGAATTAAGCTTGGGGATGTTGACACGTCCCAAAAGTATCTATAATTTCTGCTTGTTCCATGCCCTTTTATGTGACATTGCGATGTGTTTTGCTCCACTTTTATATAATTTTACACATATTTGGACTAACCTACTAACTCAGTGCACCCAGTGCCAGTTTATGTCGGCTGATGTCTGTAAGTTGCAGGTTTTTCCCCTAATTTATAGAGCTCCAAAAATTCAATAAAAATCATATAAAAAAATCAGCAGGAAGGAAGCATCCGGAGCCCCGGAGGAGGCCTAGGGGTCCCACCAGGCACCCAGGTGCCCTGGTGGCACGGCCACCCCCATGGCCACGCCAAGTGGCCACCTGGGCTCCCTGGCACACCTCTGGCGCCCCCCCTTCTGCCTATATTACCTCATCGTCATGAAATTCCTCAGAGATCCCTCGCATCGCGAATTTCCTCTTTGTTCCACCGCCGCCGTGCTTCCAAGATCGGGAGAACTAGAAGACCTCTTCCCGGCACCCTGCCGGAGGGAGGATTAACCTTAGGAAGCTTCTCAACACCCATGGATGCTTCCCGGATGTGCCGTGAGTAGTCCCCTTTGGACCATGGGTCCATGAATAGTAGCTATGTGATGTCTTCTCTCCAATCTTGTTCTTCAATTCCTAGTCCTTGTAAGCTTCCCTACATTATCAAGGCACCTATGTAATTTTCCTGCCGTTGCTATGTTGTGTTTGCCGGGATCCTATGAATTTTGAGATTATGTTCAGATCGTGATGAGTTATATATTTGGTTTATCTTTTATATTTTGTTCTTGAGTAATTCTTGCATGTTCTCCATTACTTTTTATTTTTTTGGCCAAGTATTAGATAGTAACTCCAAGAGGGACCGTTTATGCTTGATTGTGGGTTCATGCCCCTCGACGTCTTGCTTGAGTGACAGAAACATGAGACTAGGGGATCTGTTGTTGCCACAAGGGAGAAAACAATGGTGCTTGTAACCGTGGTTGCAAGGATTTTTTACCTTACACAAAGTTTGTTAATACAGTTGTCTGTTGCTTCGAGTTTACACTTTGGGTAGGTCTCCCAACTTAATACCAGCGAGATGTTCTGGATAGATATCTCTAGGTGGATGATTAGTGAGTAGATGCAGATGGATTTCGTACTACTTTTATTGGCGTACTGCCCATACTTTTGATCCTCTAGCTTTCAAGTAGCATAATTAGCATTGCAGTGCGTTTATAATTGTGTCAATTGCCGAGCTATAATTTGTTCACCCAGCTTAGCCATTTTATCGTCTTTTGGGAGAGAGACATCATTGGTGAACATCATCGGACCCCAGTCCATATTTCCACCACTGTTTACAGCTCCAGTTTAATTTCTGCTTTTACTTCCAGTTGTTATCTTCACCACTATCATTATCACTACTACTATTTCTTATGTTTGATCCTTTGTAAACGAAAAGTCTGGAGGGATTGACAACCCCTCTGTACTCGTTGGGAGCAAAGTTACTTGTTGTGTGTGCAGGTCCACGTCAACTTATTATGTGGCGCCGTTGACACCTACTTGCAGCATTCGGAGTCCTACTGGTTCGACAACCTTGGTATCTTCACCGAGGGAAATTTGCTACTAGCTACATCTCAACCTTCCACTGGGTGTAGCCAACGAGAGTGCCATCGCGCGTTATCGGCATAACACTTCAAGCATAAGAACATAAAGGTTTTTGCTATGCCGCTACTAGAAAAACACATGCTTGTTGTTAGGACCAATGCTATATTTGCCGGATACCTGATATATATGATCAATACTCCCATAAGAATCAGCATATAAGTTCGATTGCGTGAAGAGAATACCAAGTGCAGCGAATAAACCAATAGACTTCTCATTAATATTCCATCATAGACAACTGCACACTGACGGATACAAGACTCTCCACATAGGAGTGATAGACCTCAATGCAAACACCTATTTCATAAGATAACTTTTCTAGACATGATACGACACTAAACTTGACCACAAACGAAAAAGATGAATATAAAGATACCGTGAACTCCCCTAAGCTTGGAACAAGCTAGGGGATGTCATTACTCATGAATATTTCATTCTTCGTCCTTGTTTTTTTATATCAGGTAATTCTTGGCAAAAACCGTCCATGGTAACGGTCCTCATTCCACACATGATTCTTCCGTATCCAGGATCCTTCGTTCCGCAGCTGAGCCCATGCGTGAAAACTGTAGTTCATACTCACAGTTCTGGTTTTTCAGGTGATAGATGTGTCCTTGAAGCTCGAACACTTTGGTCTCAAGTGCGGCCATGCTTGACCTCACTTCCTTCATCTCCTTCTCATGTCGTGCCTTCAGCTCGGTGATGATGTCGATGTTAGCCTCGACACCACGCTCGATCATCAACTTGTGCTTGAAGACTTCTTGCTCCACTTCTTCTAGCCTGGCCTTGGTGCTCCCCTCCTTGATAGGTCCCTTCAGATATTCTTTGTGGAGGACACCACCCTTCACCCAAAGCATTTGAGGGTTCCTCTTCACCTCTGCGAGGTAAGGGTTGATGAAGTTGACAAGGAACTTGTCCTTGGAAGAACTTGGGGAAGCCATGTGTGATGGCACCATAATCATACACGCAGGGTACACGACCGAAATCAGGGTGCCACGGTGAGAATATCACATCACAACACTAGACACAAATAAGATAAATCTGTAAGTTACAAACCAGGGGTCACGAGGATCAGAATACATAAGTCATACAAACATAATATCTGAGTACAAACATAGTTAGTCAAGTTTTTCCTTAAGAAGGATAGCACAAATAACATCAGAGATAAAAATCGAAAAGGCAAGGCCTCCTGCGTGGGAACCTCCGAAACTACTCCTTGTCCTGGTCAGCGGGGGTTTTGACGTAGTAGTATCCGCCTCCGGGGTATTCCTGGTCCTGGTAGCCAGCGTCGGATTGCAGCAATCCGGATATATAAAACAAAGGGGGGATATAAAGCAAGGGTGAGTATCTAGCATACCCACGAGTCTTACGTCCGCTACTATGCGCTCAGGGGTCTAGGTACCTCACCCTTCCACCCTCCAGCACGGTGCGAGTCTGGCCGGGGAAGAAAAAGGAAATACCACTCGCGCGAGCAAAGAAGGCACCACTTCCCGGCAATCAGGCCGCGGCGCTGCTGACGTCTGAAGAGCTTTCGGACGAAATACGACGCGGAGGGGCCACACCGTAATCCCACGTGTAGGTAGTGCGTACAGGACTTTGCGGCCTCTGAAGTCATCCACCAAACCATTAGTCATTTTATTATTTTCTCACAGGAAACCGTCATCGTTGCCTGACGAATACACACAATGGACAATGAATAGGACCACCAATACATCGGTGCCTGCCCTGTCGTCCCGTCAAAGCTCTGCGGTTAACAACAAGGTGAACCGACTCCTTACTTTATCTCGCGTGTTCTCCTGGAGGAGCTCGACTTTCGTGGTATGGTAACTCTCGCGGACAACGATTAGGGTGCAAGCCCACCAGTACGTTGTTATTCCCTCCCCGTCGTCCCGTCGTAATACCACTCGCGGGCACCGTTGGGTCACCCGACTTCTTACCTTAAGGACAGTCGTGGCTTAGGACCCTAGGGCAGCTATACAGAGTCAGCAACGAGTGGAGTACGAGGATTACTCCTCGATATCTCACACTTGATGTGGGTCGGCAGAGCCGAAGTAGGGGCCTTAGGAGGTGTCTGCATTGTACTGTACCTGTGCAGTTATATATATTTTGTATCCGCGTTCACTCCCCAGAGTGATCATGACCCGCTATCTAATCCTAGTTGACCGGGCCAACAGCTGAATGTAATATATATAATTATAAGGCAACATAGGATAAAGGAAGATACATCAAGCGGCGACAATGACAGGCTATGCAATGAATAGGAATTAACATAATAGCAGCAGCAACAGTTCCTAGTGCAAGAAATGTACGGAAAAGATAGGCGATATCTGAGGAAGGAAAATGTCTTTGCTTTCCTGGAAGCTCGGTAGTAGGGGTACGATCGTCGACATAGTAGTTGTACTCGATGGTGGCGTCGTCGGTAGTATTCGAGTCTATCGAAGAAAAAGGGGGCAACAATATATACAGAACAATAATATCAATACCAATGCAAGACAAGGCAATACGTTAAGCATGGGGGAACTAACATGGTGTTACGCATTGCAGACGACACGGGAATTTAACCGGTTATTTTACCAGCTCCGGTTGATTACCGGACAAACAATCCGGAGGGGGAAAGTCCCGTGTTCGGTAGGTTAGAATGGTTTGATGGGTATATGGATGTCGTATTCTTATTTTATGTAGTTTTCTGAGCAACTTTCATGTATAAAGTTTTTCAATCAGATATACGGATTAAAAGATATTAATATTTGAAGTTTAAATCATTTCCTAGCAATTTCTGGATTTCTTTAATTATTAAATTAGCATTATCCAAAACAGTGCATTTGACTGGCCAAACTGACCAGTGGGACCTACATGTCATAGGGAGGGGCATTTAAATTCATTTTATTTAATTAACAGAAAAGAGGGGCCCACATGTCATACACTAATTAATCAATTAATATTTCTATTTAATTTAAATAGCCAATGGGGCCCAACTGTTATTGAGACAGAGAAAGTTAACTAATCATTTTAATTTAGCCAGGGGGTTAAGTGGTCCTTGACACACATGTAAGTCACAGAGGCACTTAACCATTCTTTTATTTTTAGCTTAAGGCCTCGGGCCCACTGAGAAGTGAACATGGGGGGATTAGCTAAGTAGGGGATTAGATCGATAGGGGGTTAACCCCCGGCCAACCATGCGTGCACATGCATTGACGCCGCCGGCGAGCTGGGGCACGACGGCGTCGGAGAGCGGTGGCTGGAGCGGCTGCCGGAGAGGGTGCGGTGAGGGCGGCCTCGCCTAGGAGCGCGCACACGCGCAGGGTGCGGGTGGCGTGCGGGCTGGGTACGACCGTGGTGGCTACGACAATTGGGAGCATGGAGACGTCAGAGTAGGGGCACAACGTGGCATGACCAAGTGTGGGTGGGCACGCGGCCGCGGGGCGGGGAGCGCGCGCGGCGTGGAGGTGCGGCGCGACGACCGCGCACACAACAGCGACATCAACGATAGCGGAGCGAGCGGTGCGCGGCCACGACGAGCTAGTATGGCGGCCGGAGCTAGGTCAGATGTAAACGACGCCAGATTGCGGAGTTTCAAGCGCGGGGAGGGGGGAAGTGAGCGTAGACTCACCGTGAAGGCACACGATGGCCCGTCGAAATTTTAGGAGCAGCAGGTGGAGCGAATCAATGCCGACGACCTGCGGTGGTCCACGGCGGGAAGGAGCTTGATTCCAGCGAGGCAGCGGTCTCCGGCTCGAATGGCTTTCGTGAGGAGGCGATGGCGTCCATGAGGAGTCTAGTGGACATGGTTGTGCGCCGAGTCTTCACCGTTGGTCATGGTTGGTCACTGGCGGCGGCGACAAATGCGCACGGGCGAGGTCGGGGAGGAAGGCAGGAGAAGGACGGCGGTGCAACGGAAGAAAATGGTGCTCGCGCTAGGGTTTCCAGAGGAAGGGGGCTCGGGTTAGACCTTATCCTCTTCGGCGACCATGGGATGGTTGCCACAGTGACACGAGGAGGAAGAAGGAGATGGTAGTGGGCTGCCCCGTGTGAGCGGTTATCCTGAGCGAGTTTTAGCATTTTCTTCATTTCCTTGCCTGCCATCAAATCTGCTGATCTGTTTTAATTTTTTTTCCACCAAATGAATTTTTTAGTGATGAAACCTGTTTGTATATTTGTGTTGCACCTTGGAGAGATGACACAAAAAGTTTGGACAATTTATATAAAAAAATTCTATTTGGTTTTGAACTTCAACTAATTAAAGGTGACTTTTGGCTGCTGGTTATATTTGTTTGAATTATTCCATAGCTTCGTAAATACCCAAAGTTGGTTTATGAGGGTCCACTGATTATTTTGCAACTAACAAAATTGGTTGCACAATTTTTGGACAAAGTTTTATTTGTCACATTGTTTTCGAATTTTTAATCGGGTTGAATTTGAACAAGCCTTGGTCAAGGGTGATCATCACATGCCTAATCATGGTGACATGGCAACAGTAATAGTGATTACTGTAGGTGATTATTGTAGTGTGACACCCGAGGTGTTACAAATCTCCACCACTACAAAGAGTTCTCATCCCGAGAAATAAAGGTAGTGTAAGGGGTAAGATTTCAGTTTCGTATTCTAACGAACGTTCTGGTTCTTGTAGTCCTTCTCAAAGAAGTTAATACTTCTCGTTGATGTCTTCACTTATCTGCATCGGTTCATCTCGACAAGTTGTCTTACGAATAGGTTGGGGGGTAAACTCAAGGGGTAGGATCAGTACAAGGTTAATCTATCGAGGTTGTCCAAGGCAATGGGGTACAAAGTATCTCTTCCGAGTTTAACTTAGGGGAATACAGCGAGAGAAACAAAAGAAGGTATGAGAAGTTTCAAGTGGATAGAAATGCATTCTATGTTGATGACGAAGAATGAAAAGCGGTTCGGAGCATCAGGCATAAGGTAGGTGACTCTTGAATCGCATACGAGGTCAAGCACGGGAATAACATCGGGAACACGAAGGTAAAGGAGAGTCAGGTTTCGATCCTGTGGAACTGGGGCTTAGAGTGGTGGCATATTACGCAATCACGATGCAAGGATTGTCATAGAACAGCTTGTCAGCTATGTCGGCAGCAACATCGGTACAAGGAGCAGTGGACAAAGAGAACCATTTTCCTGCTCGTTAATATGAGGCGAATGAATTGGCAAAGTTCTCGTCCCGGTGGTTACCGAAATGTCATCAACAATGGAAACAAGGTGTTACTGACAAGGTTGTGCACCGAGGTGTTTACGTAAGCAAGGGAATTATCACTGCTTAGGTTATCATGATCGCGAGAAAGGTTAAACAAAACAATGGAAAGGAAAATTTGATCATCAGATTAAACAGACCAATGGAAAGGAAAATGTGATTATACACAAGTATTACCTACATATCCTTCCCACGGAAAGAAGCATATCTCGATATCCATGAGCAAGTTTGTATTGTCAGGGAGTCAAAGGAGGTTGTCGATGATAACATAAATCATCGAGGGGCAAGGATGGTATTTCACACGATGAATCCAATTATCACTTGGAAGATGAAAAAATGTTGATGATGACCAAGACACTTTATGTCGAGAGGTTTCAAGAGAAAGCAATTGAATAGCAACATCACCAAAAAAAAGGGGTGGTGGAGCAAAAGGTAAGCGGTGTTCTCGGTTGACGTCAACCGAGAACCCACGGAGTGGAAAAAATCAATGAGAAGTAGTCCTTTTGCAAAATATCTTGAGAGGTGGTGCAATGGCACCATATCCTCGAGATACAAGGGGATAATACTCGAAGGTAGAACGAAAGATCACAGACGCAAGAAGAATTTCGACCAAGGGTACAATTACTTTTACAAGAAGCTTTCATGATAAGTTCGACATACTATCCATGGGCATGAACACAAAGGTTCAAGGTTCACTCCCACTTCTTCAATGCATAGCCTTTCATTCCTTCTCGCTTTCGATGAATTTGTAGTGTTCAAAAATTTATCTGGCATAACACCAGTAGAGTATCAACCGTAGAAGTTCATGGGTTCACACCTGTCACAACCCTAGTTTAGGTATATGCTAGGATTCAAGTGCTTCATTGCATCATGTAAAAAATTCAAAAAGAAATTGAAATGGGGAAAGAAAAAGCTCCAAATGAATTTAATTTAAATGGCCAGCTAAAAACTTTTTCTAAAATCCCTCTAATTTTTTCTAAAATCTCTAAAAATGTGCATGATCATATTCCATGTGTTGTGCGACCCAAGTCATACCCATGGGATTTTACATAAATCCAAACAGGGCCTTGGAAATTAAAATTTAACCCTATTTGAATTGGATTTAAATATTTTGAAATCCAAAATTCCTGAAAACTTGGTACTGGCTTTATATTAGTCAGATAAGTCCATATAAAATATTTCAGGGATTGTATAAAATGATTTGATGTATAAATCAAATCAAGCAAATAAACAGAATAAAAGCAAAGGTAGAGAAAAGAGAGAAACTTACCTGAAAACTGTCCCAACTTACCCCAGGCCAGCCCAAGCCCACCCCCTCTTGTCGTCTTCCTCCCATGGCCGCAAGCAGCTCGGTGGCCGGCATGCACGCCGTCGCCGTTGCCCTCGTGCCTAGAAGATCCAGGAGTTATCCCTCGTCACTCTCCCCCTCTCCTTGCTCTCCCCTTGCTCTCCCTAGCCGAGAATCCCGCACCGCCCGAGAGCTCGTTGGAGTACGTCGCCGTGCACCGTGCGGCCACTGGCCTTCCAAAGCTTCTATAACACGTCCCCGAGCCATCTCGTCCCAGAGACGACGCCCGCCTTCTCCAACTCGTGCATGGCCGTTGCTCGCCGTTGATGATTCCGGCGCCACCAGCTCGTCACCGACCCCGGGGACCACCCCATAGAGTTTAGGGTGAGCTCCAGCTTCTTTTCCCCCCACCCCACGCTTTAATCCGTGCCCCCAATCGCCGCTTGCCACTCGGTCGAGCTCCGACCCCCACGAGCTCATCACCGGCGAGGCCCTGGGCCTTCCCAGTGTACCCCGCATGCGCTGCTCATTGCGAACGAGTGAGAGGCACCTTCCCGTGCCATCCTCCGCCCCTCTCCCGCACTCCGGCGGGGCGCCGCCGCGTCCATTGATGCCGGCGTCAAGCCGCCGGCTGCAATTTCCATTAGGGCCTTAATGACCAACCCTAATGCACCCTAGCCACTGACAAGTGGGCCCTGTCCCCCTTAAGTTAATGTACAGATTAAATTTAAAGGGGATTAACAACCTGTGTCATTGACACGTGGGCCCCCTAGTCATTTTGACGGGTCAGCCCCTATAACATCCCGGGATTTTCACTCAAATTTTAAAAAATGTTTGTTGCATTATTTTGTTGCTTCTTAGAATTGTTACAGTGTTTGCTTCGCCGATTTATTAATTGCTGATTATATTTCCCCCTCCTTCTCGTACCGGCATGCGTGACCGATCCTTTCCACCACGGCACATGACACTTTTGCGACACCGGGTTTCACCTGAGCACTGTCGCAAATTTAGGCACAGGACCAGTGTTGGGACCCGGGGTTTGCGTATGTAATTCATGTTACAACACAATCATATGGAGAGCCGAGATCCGTACCCACTTGTATAAGCAGACAAGGCCAAGCACATAACACTCTCGGAAAGAATCAAACGTGACACTACTGGAAAAAAGGTCTTTAATGGCGCACCTATTTTGGCTACTAATGGCGCACATTAGGTGCGCCATTACTAGCACGCCATTAGTAACTTTTAGTAATGGCGCACATTTGGTGCGCCATTACTATCCCAGACAGTAATGGCGCACTATAGGTGCGCCATTACTAGGCCTAGAAATGCGCCATTACTACAAAAAAATTCAATTTTTTTTAATATTTTTTCAAATTTTTTTATAAATTTGATTTCTTTCAATTTTTTTCTTAATCTACGTTCAATATGCTTAATCTCAGGTCACATATACTTAACCCAAGTCAAATGGCGCTCCATGGTCAAACTTTCCAAACGGTCAACCATCCTCACACTACTCCAGCCCCAGCACGCTTAACTTCTAAGTTCTATCAAATCCCAACCCCAGCTCACTTAACACACACTTGTTGATATATGTATAATATCAATCTTATTAAACCTTGTTGATGTCCAAATTTTGAAACAATTAGTTTCTTCAAATTTTTTTAAAAATAATATAATTTTTTAAAAACTTTCAAAAAAAAATTCAAAACTTATAATAAAATTTAAAATTCAAAAAAGTTAAAAAATATTTAAAGAAAATCGCGCCTTCAAAATTCAAAATAATTCACGCCTTCAAATTTAAATTTTTTTTGAATTTTTTTCCCGCCTTCAAAATTCTAAAAAAGTTACTAATTTTATTTACTAATTTGTTTTATTCTCTTTATTTTATTTTCGCGCCTTCAAAATTAAAAAAAAGTTGGTAAAGGCGCACCTATGCAAAGTACGCCATTACTAACTTTTTTATTTTTTTTATTTTCCCGCCTTCAAAATTCATTTTAAAAAAAAGTTAGTAATGGCGCACCTATACAAAGTGCGCCATTACTAACTTTTTTTATTTTTTCGATTTTTTTATTTATTTAATTTTCCCGCCTTCAAAATTCAATTTTTTTTAGTAATGGCGCACTTTGTATAGGTGCGCCATTAGTAACCCAACTTACTAATGGCGCACATATACAAAGTGCGCCATTACTACGTCGAGGAATGGGTCAAATCTTGGTCAAACATAGTAATGGCACACTTTTTTAAAGGTGCGCCATTACCACCCCAACTTACTAATGGCGCACCTGTAAAAACTGCGCCATTACTATGTTCAGGAATGGGTCAAACCTTGGTCAAACATAGTAATGGCGCACTTTTCACCAGGTGCGCCACTGCTATTTATGTTACTAATGGCGCAATGTGTAATGGTGCGCCATTACTATTTAGTAATGGCGCACCACTTGTATAATGCGCCATTAGTGTTCATATTATTTATAGCCATTTTTCCAGTAGTGTGAGGGGCATCCCATCCAGGCCGGATGATCAACTGAGATGGGTCCTCATCATCCGCTCACAAGTCTAAATGATTATGGGTGGTGAAATCCCATACTCATCGACAAGTCGCCTCAACCATATTCTCGATTGAATTATAACACTTACATAAACAGACTCCAGCCCGATCATTTAGTCGGGGTCTAGGGCGGGCTCAATCATACAACAAAGTGTGCCACGTGACAGAGTCACGAGAAATCGCATCGCGATGCCCCAAGCTGCGCACATCTAAGGCCACTTGGTGTATAAAAGACCGCCGACAAGAACACAACTAAGCTATCAAACCCCACACTAAGACATGCACGTTATAATCATACACGCAATATACATGTCAAGTGTAAACAGAAGGTAATCACAACATGAAATCTACAAACTCATACTCTTTATAACTTCTGCTAAACAGAGCAAACATAGTAGTTGTATTACAAGCAGAGATCACATGACTGTGATCCAACATTACATCAAACATCAACGGAAGCAAATTATATCTTAGTAAAGACAAGTTTAACAAATGGCTTAAGAAGCCTGAAAGAAAATACAACGACCCTCCAAAGGGCACAGGCTGCTGTCTGGAACTATGCGACGTAGTCCACGTCGAGCTCGAGGTAGAGGAAACCATCAGGGTTAGTGGTCTCGTCTCTAAAACATAGAATAAGAAAACGTGAGTACAAAGACGTACTCAGCAAGACTTACATCAGATCTACACTACTCATGCTCAAGTATCAAGGCAAAGGGAGGTGGGGTTACAATGCAGAAGTGTCAGCTTTGACTTGGCTAGTCCTGTACTACGAATACCAGAATGAGGTAAGGATCTTACACGAGTCCAAGTATCAAGTCTCCAACAAATACACCACTATGGATACTTCCCCGACTTCCCCACGAGGAAGCACGCCATAGCACTCACACGCCAATTTTAGAGTAATCGTTCAAGTTGTCTATGATAAAGTAAAGGTCTCCAAGTAGTCCATAACCGCGGACACGGCTATTCAAATAGTTCATTAACCCTGCAGGGGTGTACTTCTACACACACGCACGCATCAGTTACCGCCTAGGAGTGGACCCTTCAAACGAGTACCGACGAGGATGTTGCCACAACACTTCACTCACGGCACCATCTCTACTCGTAGGGAGTCGCCTATTTGAGTTGGGAGCACAATCGGAATCCAGCCGATTTTTCTGATGCGGGCTCAAACGTTGAGTGACCGCCATCAAGCTCAACTCGATCATGATCACTTGATTAAACGTGTCCACAACCTACGTCCACCACTTACCTTGATGTACCTGCTTGAGATCGTTTAAAGTTCGAACTACTTGCAACTCCTGGACTTGTTCCGGGGTGAGGTACTAGGACGAGAGGGGTCAGTGAGCCCAATGTGTGTTCGTACTCTTAGTCTTGGACAACAACACAAGAACTCGGGCTTAGGGCGGTGTTCAACGAGACAACCCACTGTGTACTCCTACACAGCCTCTCATCGTTCACCTTGTTTAGGTCAAATTAATCAACACGTTACCACCATCATTCACATGATCACTACCATCCCGACTCACAACAAAGTAGCCTCATTGTAACCTCTAAGCATGCAATAAGATGTAACAGTTGCAGGGGCCACATGATATCAAACAACTCCTAGATCTGCTAGGATTGTGGTTTGCTTATTACTGTGACAAAATGATAGGTCATGCAAAGGAATAGGTTCAACTAGTGGTGGAACGTATCATGGTGACATCCTAAACATGCATAAGCGAGAATGAGAGGGAACTGGGATTTTATCGACATGATCAAAGAGGGGGTGCTTGCCTTGCTGACGATCACTAGGTAATGTACTTCTGACGTGAGGTTGAACTTGTCTTTGAGATCAACTCTACCGAGAAGATGCAAACACTGAAGCACTGAAAGTAAAGCACAGATTCGATAAATTACCATCTTCAAGAAATATGTCATGATATGGTGATGATAATGGGTTTGTTGTGCTTCTTACGTCCATGTTATAAGGTTTGTATTGCAATGGTTCAAGTTAGAAAGAACAAAGTATTTAATTTGAATTAATTCCATTTAAGCCAAATAGAAAAATCTACTGGTCCCATTTTATAAACAACTCAAACAAGGTTCAAAGTTAGTTATTTGCATACAGAATTTTCGGCTGATCATTTTTCATATATAAATCTTTTCAATTGGAGTTACGGTTTAAAAGTTATTCAAATTCAAAGTTTTGAGTATTTTCTGCAATTCTGATTTAAATTAAATAGAAAAAGGGAATTATTGCATCAGCACTGCATCATGTTGATGTCATATGCGTTGACTGGTCCAACTGACCAGTGGGGCCCGGCTGTCAGTGGATGGGGGGTTAATTACCACCGTTTAAATTAAACTGTGTTTAATTAGTGGGGTCTGGGCCCATCTGTTAGTGGCATGGGCGGGGGGGGGGGGGTGGTTAGCACCCGGGTTAGGGCCTAACCGGCCGGTGGCCTAGCCACGGCGGCGCATGGCCGGAACTGTGTTCCCGGCCATGGGGAAGGCAGAGGAGGGCACCACCGCGTGCCCCGTGCTCGCGCGCATCGCGTAGAGCACGCGGGGGTCACGAGGGAGCTCCAGGGCCACGCCGACGAGCAAGCCCGCGGCGGCGAGCCCACGGCCCAGGTGGGGATCGGCGATAGCGTGCACGGCAAGGAGCAAGGGGAGGGGGAAACGATGCTCAGGCTCACCCAGAACGCGATGGCAGGCTCGAGGAGGCCGGAGGAGAGACGACGTCGGCGAATTCGTCGCCGGCACTCATGGCGGCCGGCGGCGACATATTGAAGCGGGCGACGTCGTCGGGGCCGTTGAGGTTCGATTCGGAGTGCGGCTCGATGAAGCCAATGACGATGGAGCTTCTTTTTATTTTGCAAAAAATTTCATGATGCAAAAATGCAAACTTAGCAAAGCACAAACCTAAATTAGGGTTCTGACAACCAGCCTTCACCATACGTGCGAAAACACCCATTTAGTTTTAATGGGTAATAATTTTATCGGGCGGTGTATCGAATTTTGTGCGATTCCGACTTTGTCGGCTAGGTAAACGATCGGAGGTGCCAGGCATAGTAGCCGGTACAACTCCTGATGTGTATTTACAAATATTGTCGCGCGCGTTGTTAGCCGACCTCCAAAATTTCCCTCTTTTCTGCTAAGCCTAGCCCACCTAAAAATCTAGCACAAAACCAGCCCACCTAACCCCTCTATATAAGGCAGCACCCCTCCTACCATTTTTGGCAGCAAAACTAACCCAGATTAGGGTTCCCCTAACCCACCCGCCACCCTCACCTCAATTTCCGTATAAGCCCAATCCACTCTGATCCAGATCTGGAGAAACCCTCCTGACGCCTTGATCCATCGGATCCAGATCGGAGAGCCCATGTCGTGTCACTTCATTAGAAGCAGGTCCTCCTGTGGGTAGCTCCTCTAACCCCTGGCTCGAGCGACCCCGCTCCCTCGCCGAGAAAACCTCGTGCTCCGCCGCCCGGCTGTCGCCGTCACGCCGCCGCCCGACCAGGCCAGCTCCTCGCGCCATCCTTTCTCTCCTCTCTCCCTCTCCCTTCTTCCTCTCTCCCTACCCTCTTCTCTCTATCCAAGGAACGTCCGCCATGGAACCAAGACCGAGCTCGCGCCACTGCCCGGCAACTCCCTCGCCACCACCCAAGGACACGTCGGCTTCATTTTCGTTACTAGATCTGGCTGGAGCCCCCTGATCCTCCGCCCGTTCCCCTCTCCGGCATGTCGCCGACCAACCAGGTCACCACCGTCGGCCTCCCATGCGAGGACTTGGCTCCAGCCTCTGTGCTGCTCGCTCGTGTGGTTGCCCGCATGGGCCAGCGAACCACCCAACCCGAGCGCCCCCAAGAAGCCCAATCCACACACCCGGCCCAACGGTGCGCCCCTTGGCCCAGCCGCGTGTAACAGCCCAAAACTGACAAAATCCAGATAAAGTTGCATTTTTATTTTTCCCATTGGGGATGAAAATTTGCGCAATAATTATTTTCCATAATAAATGTGACAGAAAAATGCCCAAGCATTTTTAATGTTATGTAAAAGGATTATCTAGAATTCTTTCTTTTCTTCCTTGCTAGCCTTTGCCATTTTCTTCCGTGATCACCTTCGATCATCCAAGCCAGGTCTTTTCGACTCCGTCATGTTTTGCCATGAAAAAGGTCCATGCAAAATTCCATGATTTGTTTATGTCCGGAAAATGGGGTTGTAGTTCTAAATGGCATTTGAATGAATTTAGATGCCTTTGAATTACTTAAATAATTTTGACCCAAATCATTTCCTAAAAATCCTATAAATCTTATGGATGGCCAATCATATTTTATTTTGATTTTTGGACATTCATTTGTATTTATTTCATTGCCTTTTCTCTGCTGCCTTTTATTTAAAAAGAAAATCCAGAGAAGCTTCTTGGGCCCAATTTTTCTCCCCAGCCCACCTATCTTTCCCCTAACCGCAGCCCAACCGAGCCCCCTGTCCTTTTTTATTTTTTTCCACTCTCTCCACCCCTGGCCCCACCTGTCATCCCCTCCTCCTCTGATTTTTCCCTCCCTGTCCTCTCACGGCCATGGCCAAGAGCACGTGGGTGGAGCCCCATGGTAGCCTCCTCTTCGCCTCCCCTTATAGCCCCTGCTCCCAGCCGAACCCTAGCCCTTCTCCCTCTCCCCGCCGCCGCCATCTCCCTCTCCTTCCTCCTCTTCTTCTCCCGCAGCCGCCTAACCGTGTGTGGGAAATTATGGGGTCCCCTTTCCTTACCTACCTAGCTTCAAACATTTCTAGTGGTGGCCCAAGATGATTTACCATTTGAAACCGTGTGTGTGCTGGTCGGCCGCCAGTAGTTTTCAAACAAACCTGGGCCAGCGGGGACATGGTTTCCTTGTTGGTCCACCTTTTTCAGCTGAGGACCCGGTTTCCCATGTGAGATTAACCGGCTATCCAAACCTGCGACAGACGGTAGAGACCGATTCGAGAGTGCGGCCGGCTTTTGAGTTGGGTGTCGACTCACCGGGGGCCACCCGGATTTGTTCGTTCTTAGTTAGACGGACCTGTCGTTTAGGATCTCTTGGAACTAAATCATAAAATGGTTGCCTGTGATGGGTAGCAACTGAGAGAGATGGGCGTGCGTGCGGAGCCTTGTAATGGGCAGTAGGTACACCCCTGCTGGGTTAAATCTTTTCGAGAAGCCGTGTCCACGGTTATGGACGACTTGGAACCTACGTCTTGTTCATAGACAACAACAACTGAGATAATCTTAATATAACTTGATCAACGTGTATGTGTGCCTTGACTGCTTCTTCTCGTCAGGATGCGAAGAGGAGGACAAGGATAGGATAGGTGTTATGATTGCGAAAGTAGTTGATAGCAAGACTTGTTGGAGGCGATTCCTCATCGAATGCTTGGCTTCTTATCTTACTCTCTAGATCGTTAGCCACTTCATAAATATTAGTGCGGCTGCAACCTCACCACTTACCCCATCCTTACCGTAAACTACTACTTGTCCTAGAATGACGAGTGATGAAGTCCTTGCTGGGTCAGATGACCACTACAGTTGGACGCTGAGTACCTCTGTACTCATGATACTACCCCCAAACTCTTTTCAGGGTTCTTTATCGACAACAGGTATGGTGATCGATGTTTCACGTGGAGGCTCGACGACTACTAGTTAGGAGGATCCCGGCGAAGGGCCTGGACCCGTGTGGTTATGGGGATCGATGTTTTTCTCTTTGCCAGTAGGCATTTGATTGTACTCTGTACTCAGACATATACCTTCCGCTGATGTATTGTATTTGAGGCAGTTGTATGCCGATTGTATGAGATGTTGTATCCTTGTATCTGTAATGTTGTGATATCGTGTTGGAAATCCGGGGCATATGGCATTGTCATATGTCGCGGTGGGACTGATATGTGCTTCGTCCCCGGATCTAGATGGAAACATCTAGATCTGGAACAGTACCGCATATCGTGCCTGACACCGCGCGCCCTGGCCTGCTTCCTCCCGTCGCCCTGGCTATCCTGCGCCCACACCTCCTTGGGCGTCGGCTTGAAGTGGTGAGGCCTCTTTTTCTTTTTTATTTGCTGCTACTGCTGTGGGGCTTGGCCCATTACTGTTGCGCGCCATGGGAGCTTGATAGTTGTTTAGTGCTCTCTAGTTTAGGCCCAGTAACCCCTATTCAGCCCAGTGCCTTCATTTTTATTTGTTTGGGCATATTAAATAGCAGATTAATATACGATCTTGCGATGGCGACATTTTTTTCAACCGTTGGTCCGATGGAGACACTTTCTGCATGAAAATTGACCCGTTTTGCGTGTAGATTAATAAAATGTGCTCCTTTGCCATGTTTGCACTTGTCTACATGTTGTTTCACTGCTAATTACATTGCTTGCCACCGTAACTAGTTTATTCGATACATTTTTAACCGTTTCTCTGATTAAATTGTTTCTTACATGCAACTCGACTAGAATTTCATGTAGGTTGTGAATATGCTGCTCTTGCTTGCTAATAAAAAATAATAAAATTATGTTTAGGAAAGTACAGTACCAAATGCAATAATTATCGTGGGGTCTGTAATAGTTGCCATGTATAGGTTTTACCCCCAACTTAAAGTGACTAGATTAGATAGTTTATTTATGCTTCACCTATTGCCATGATTGTCTGATATGCCATGCTTGTGTGTGATGCCATGTTAACAACCTTGCTCATGTTGTGTAGCTAAACAACTTGAACCCTCGATGGTAAATGTGCGGTATCGTCGTGTGTGACCGATACCTCACTTAACCTGTTAGTAACCGCTCTCGACGGTAGACCCGTATCGTTGTGCATTGTCTCGTGTTTCCTTCTTGTTGATGCTTGCTCGTGATTGCTTTGTAGTAATAGATTCTTTCTCGTCGATTGCCTTTTATAGTGTTTCCTTCTTGTGTGATCCCGCGGTTACTCTCGGAGACGATGCGAGCTTGCGATCGACTAGACATTCGGTTTTGTCTTGTCATCAGGTAAGGGGGAACATATATCATGCTTATAACTTTCAGCTCACTTGTGCCTAGGTATAGGATAGAATGTTTTCTTGATCCAACCACTTCATATTTATGCCTCTCAAATAAACCCAAATAGCCATGTCCCCCACATCCCAGCAAACCAATGTTTGGCCATGTACCTTGCTTGCTTAACCACTTCTTAGTATGCA
The DNA here is from genome assembly GCA_950022295.1 of Bromus sterilis. Lineage (NCBI taxonomy): Eukaryota > Viridiplantae > Streptophyta > Magnoliopsida > Poales > Poaceae > Bromus > Bromus sterilis. Next base: position 222,402,435 of record OX465598.1, read on the forward strand.
AGCTTAGGATGCTATCAATTTTTCCCTTGTTACTCTTTTGTCACAACCCCAAGTTAGGTAAGTGCTAGGGTTTTATTGTGCCTTTGCATCATGCAAAAATTCAAAAGAAAATTCAAAAAAAATGGGGAAAAGAAAAGCCCTGAGAAGTTAAATCAAATGTCCAGATAAAAATCTTTTTCCAAAAATCATTTGAACATTTTGAAAATTCCTATAAATGATGCTAATCATTTTAAAAATGGTTTGGGAGCAATCCCATGCTCATGGAATTTTCTAATTTTCAAACAATGCATTGGAAAATTAAATAAACCCCTATTTGATTTAAAATTCAAATAATTTGAATTTTAAAAAGTGTCAAACTTTATAAGTGACTAGTCTAATATAATATGAGGCCATATAAAAAGTTTCAGCATTTTTAAAAATGCCTAGCTATTTAATTTTAGCATGGCCAACAAATAACAGAAAAGGAAAACAGAAACAAAAACGCAGAGAAAAAGGAAAAGGAAAGCTAGCCCACCCCTACAGGCCTCGGGCCCAACTAACCCCCCACGGCCCAGGCCCACCTTGCCCTTGTCGTCTTCCCCGCCGCGTCGACAAGCTTCTCGGTGGCGAGCATGCCGACGTCGGCGAGGGCCATGTCCCCCCTGGACCTTCCCCTTGATTCTACTCGCGCCACGCAGCTCCCCAGTGGCCCCCCGCACCTTTCCCCCCTCTCGCTGCTCGTCTCCCCTGCCTCCTCTTGCCGTCTTCGTCACGGCCCGAGCACACCGGAGAACGTCGCCGCGCGCTGGCGTGGCCAGAGACCACCCCAAGCCAACCCGACTTGTCCTTCGTGCTCAGGGTCTTCGGCTTCATCTCGACGCAACTGGAATCGGGCCGGGACGCCCCGTGGACGACGCAATCATCACCGACTCGCCGCCGGCCGCCGTAGGCCTCGTCGGGAAATTCATCGTCGACGTACCTCCTCCGACCCCGCCGTCTCCTCTGCTCGAATCGGGGTGAGGTCCTCGCCATTTTTCCCTAGTCCACTCTCCTCCCCTTGCCCTAGCTACTGATCTCGCCGAGGACAGAGCTGCGCCGCCGCTGCTCTTCCTCGCCGGCGCGCTCCCAGGCCCCCCCCTTGAACCCCCGATGGCACAGCTTGAAGCGGGCGAGCACGGGCTACCCCCTGGTAGCTTCCCCGTGCCCAGCCGTGCCCGAAACCGCCGTCCGCAGCGGGCGCCGCCGCACGGGCTGGTCACCGGCGGCTAACCGCCAGCGGCCCGATTAGCTTAGGGGGCTAACCCCCCTCCTAATTGACCCCATGGGTCAATGACAAGTGGGCCAGCCCCCCCTAACCCCTCTCTGTTAATTAAACAGAGGGGATTAAACCCCCTCTCCCACTGACATGGGGGCCCCAGCAGTCAGACCCCCCCACATCATGCTGATGTCAGCATGACGCAGTAAACTTTTTTCCAGAGTTTTAAGAAATTCCAGAAAATCCAGAAAATAGCCCAAACTTTGGAAATTCATAGAAAATTCATATTAACTCCAAAATGGACAAATAATATATGAAAAATGATCATGAGAAAATAACCTATCCAAATATCCAACTTTAAACTTTGTTTGAGTTGAATTTAAAATCTGATCGGTAGCATTTGCTATTTGATTTAAATGGAATTAAATCAAATTCAATTCAAAAGTTTTTGCAACTTGAACCATGGCAACATGCTACATTTCACTTATACATCAGAGGTATCTCATACACATTTCCAAATGATTCAAATTGATCAATCAATGTCACATGTAACTTGGCTAAGTTTGAATTCAAATTGGAGTTTGAATTTGCAATTCAATTTGCAATATAATCCATTTAAATGGAATTTCCCAAACACATCAGAAACATATACATCAAGTTTCAACCTTCAACCATGTGTTTGTGCATTGTATTTATATTTCTTCCTTGTTTGTTGTTTGTCGAGTAGAGGTGGAACCGGAGCAGGAGGCTGCCCCCTTCGTTGAAGACACCGTTATCGAAACCTCGTCAGCAAGGCAAGCAAACCCCCATTGATCATGTCGATAAAATCCCACTTCCCTCTCATGTCTCGCTTATGCATTGTTTAGGATGATCACCATGATAACGTTTCTACCGCATAGTTAAACCCATATCCTTTGCATGACCTATCATCTTGTCACAGTAGTAAGCAAACCACAATCCTAGCAGATGTAGGAGTTGGTTGATATCATGTGGCCACTGCAACTGTTACTGCTTATTGCATGCTTAGTGGTACAATGAGGTTGCTTTTGATGTGAGTCGGGATGATGGTAAACATGGTGTTGATGAAAGTGAAATGTGTTGGTGAATCTACCCTAATACAAGGTGAACGATGAGAGGCTGTGTAGGAGTACACAGTGGGTTGTCTCGTTGAACACCGCCCTAAGCCCGAGTTCTTGTGTGGTGATCCAAGACGAAGAGTACTACCACATGTTGGGCACATGGACCCCCGCTCAACCTACTAACTCACCCCTTCTCAGTTCAATGAGTCGCATTAGTTCGGAGTTCTGGTAGGTCTGTGGCACGGTCTGCAAAGTGGAAGAACGGCTATTCAGACCGGCTTGGGACCCTGCACACATCTTCTGGGACCACATCGGTAAACCGGCCGGGTTCACGATGTGGATTCCAGCCCAGATAGGCGTCTCCATTGAATTTGAGTTGGCTGTGAGGTAAAAGTTGTGGGAATTATCCTCGCCGGCACCTCTTGAAAGGTGTCGAGTACAAAGGCGGTAACTGATAGTTTCATGTGTGTAGAAGTACACCCCTACAGGGTTCACAAAACTATTCGAATAGCCGCGTCCGCCGTAAGGGACTACTTGGAGAGCTGTGCTCAATTATTAGACAATTTGAACTGGATACTTCTAAAACTCGCAAGATAAGCGTGAGTGCTATGGGGTGCTTCTCGTGGGGGAGTCGAGGAAGGCACCATAGTGGTGTAATTGGTTGGAGAATGTAGTGGACTCCTGTACGCTTCTTACCTCAAGTCTGGTACTCGTAGTTCAGGACTAGCCAAGTCAAAGCTGGCACTTCTGCAAGTGAAACCCCACCTCCCTTTACCTTGATACATGTGCATGATTAGTATAGTTCCTACTTCCTACGTAAGTCTTGCTGAGTACGATTTTGTGTGCACTCTGTAAGAGTTATTAATAAAGATGTATACATTGTAGAGAATTGCAATGATACCTGCTGTTCATACTAGACATGTGTGCTGCGTGTATGTTTATAACATGCATGTCTTAGTATGGGTTTTCGAGACCTTAGTTGTGATCTGGCTGGCGGTCTTTTATACACCAAGTGGCCCTTAGATGTGCGCAGCTTCGGGCATCGCGATGCGATTGTTCGTGAATCCGTCACGTGCACATTTTGATGTATGATCGAGCCCGCCCTAGACCCCGACTAAGTGATCGGGCTGGAGTAAGTCTATGTAAGGGTTATAATACAATCGATAGTATGGTTGAGGTGACTTGTCTATGAGTATGGGAGTTCACCACCCATATCATTTAGACTTGTGTGCGGATGATGAGGACCCATTTCAGTTGATCATCCGGCCTGGATGGGATGCCCCTCAGGTTCGATGCTTTCCGAGAACGTTCTGTGCTTGGCCTTGTCTGCTTAGACAAGTGGGTACAGTTCTCGGCTCTCCATATGATTGTGTTGTAGCGAGGCTTGCATACGCTAACCCCGGGTCCCGACAGACTTGGTATCAGAGCAGGACCGACTGTAGGATTATCAGCCTTGGCCGAAGTCGAGTCTAGCCTTCTATAGTTATATAGTTACTCTGGGTATATAAGGGAACAACGTAAGGCTTCTTTTTCTCCTTACCCTCATCGATCTGAGTTCTGAGTCACCCTTACCTTTTCTACGAGAAGATAGGACTAGGCTCACCTCTGTCTGATTAGAACATCTCGCTGATTGCCTCCTTATAGCCGTAGGATTGTTGTGGTTGTCTAGAGTCTCCGTGTTTTGAGTTCCTTGAGGAATTTCTGTCCAATCTCCTCGAGGTTGTCTTGTTTTCCATCCCGGTGTAGCCGTTATGCTGCCGGAATTATGACATGTTTCTTTGAATCATTACCTTTGCATTATAGTCTTCTCCTTCTGAAATCATATCCTTTTATCCTTGACTCCATCGTACAACCTGTTCTGATTGTTGATTTTTATCACACAGGATGTCAGGTGGAACTCGTAGTGTTGTTCTTCGGAATCGAGACTGTGATCGGAATCGAAATGATGATGAACCTCCACCCCCGCCTTCTGCGGCGGAAATCATGATGGAAGCTGAGCGGAATAGACGTGATCAAACACGCCTTCTGGAGCTCATCGAGAAGAATACCTCACGTCATTGCAATGTGGTGGTCAGCATTCAGGACTTCATCCTCCATAAGCCACCAGTATTCCGATGTTCTTCTGAGCCCCTTGAAGATGATGATTGGCTCCGTTCCATCGAGCGTAAGCTTGATATAGCACATGTTGCTCCCGATGACCGAGTTGTTTTCGCGGTATACTTCTTGGAAGGTGCTACTCTTCAGTGGTGGGAGAACTATGTTGCAATACAGTCAGATGGTCACGTAGTGACTTCGCAAGAGTTCTGTGTTGCCTTTCGAGGGTATCACATTCTGGATGAGTTGATGGAGCGCAAGAAGAAAGAGTTCTGCAATCTGAATCAAGGAGAGATGTCCATTCATGAGTATGTGAGGGAATTCAACCGTCTTGCTCGTTATGCCCAAGATGAGATCACCACCGATGCCAGAAAGCAGGCAAGGTTCCGCAAGGGACTTAGCCCCATCCTTCATCATGATCTCAACCTCCTTGAGTTTGCCACCTTTGAGGATTTAGTCAACAGATCCTTCAGAGCTGAGCATGGCAATGAAGTTTTCGAGAAGTCTCGCAAGCATGCTCTTGAGCTTACCCCTTCTTCCAGTTCATGCCCTCAGAAGCGTATGATCTCGATTCCTAACAGTTTGTTTCCCCAAAACAACCCACCGAGACCATCCCTTGCGCCGCCTCATCCACCAGCTCCACCAAACAACCCAGCTCCCCGCACTATCTTTGGAGCCTGCTTCAGATGTGGCCAGCCTGGTCACTACTCTCGTGAGTGCCCCGTCAATCAGAATGCTCCACCCCATGCCAAAGGAAACCCCACTGTTCGTGCCAAACCACCCCCGAAAGTTCCCACCACCAAGCCTTTCACTTCCACAAATCTTGGACGTGTGAACCAAATCTCTGTTGAGGAAACTGATATTACTTCTGACGTCATTCTTGGTACGCTCCCAGTCAATTTTGTTCCCACTTCTGTTCTTTTCGACCCAGGAGCATCTCACTCATTCATGTCGGATAGTTATGCACTTCGGCATGATGTATCCTTTGAAGAAATGTTCACCCCTATGATCATTCAAACTCCTGGTTCCAAATGGCAAACTAATAGAGTAAGCCATCGCAATCAAATTGCAATTGAGGGTTTAGTATTCCTTGCTTCTCTTATAGCCCTCAAGTCTTCAGACATTGATGTCATCCTTGGTATGGATTGGTTATCAAGACAACATGCTTTTCTTGATTGTAAAGCCAAGTCCGTTAGACTTACACATCCTTCAGGCCAGAAAATAGCTTACTCCTCATCAAGAACAAGAACCCAGGTGCTTTCTTTAAATGTGCTTCCCCTTCCCGACCTTGAAGATGTTCCGGTGGTTCGTGACTTCCCGGATGTCTTTCCTGAAGAGCTGCAGGGAATGCCACCCGACAGATGTGTAGAATTCATTGTAGATCTTGCCCCAGGAACCGCACCAATTTCCAGACGTCCATACAAAATGGCCCCACGTGAGTTAGTGTGGGCACTCCGGACTATATGTCCGAAGCGACCAGCTGTGTATACGGCCATGCTCCCATGATCAGTTCGCATGACACACAACTCGACATGGATATGATAGTCTCAATGTTCATACAATACCGAATACAAGCCATACATTAATAAAGTCTTACATTGCCTCATCGGGCTCAACTAGCAGCGGAAAAGCAAAAGCAACAAGGGTAGGGGCGACACAATCCACAGGGTAGATCAGAGCATAACACGTCCTAGTATTCGCCGGTAGCATCTTCGTCATATACCTGCTCCTCCAAGCCTGGCCGATGGAATAACCAGGGACAAAGCCGTGAGTAAATACAAAGTACTCGCAAACCACCTAAAGGAAGAAACAAAGTTTTGTACAAGAAAATAATGGGATGGCTATATGGTGGAGTTTCTCATAGGGGTTTCCTATCTACTCAATATTATTATTAAGTTGGCAAAGTTCTAAACTTGGCAAGTTTTATTCCCCACATTGTATTTGGATAAGTCAAGTCCAACCCTTTTTCAACTATAACAACACCATCATCACGAACCATAAACTCAGTACCGACTTTCTCATCTATTCCCCACAAAGTGTGGCCTCACTAGCTGTCCATGACCGTGGACTCCGGCTACTCGAATAGATTTACACTCTGCAGAGGTTGTACACTTTACCCACCACATTTGATACATCCGCCGTGTGTCCCGACGGATCGTCATACTTCAGTATGCGGGTCTCGGATAATCGACCTTAGCTTTCCCCTTGTCTGCCCTAGTACAGGTGAATCCGCCCCTTGCGTACTGCATGGACTTTCCGTGTGACAGGGCATGCTCCTCTTGGACCCAAGCCTGCACCGTAGTCGAAGAGTACCAAGGTTCCTTCCGACACTAAGCCTAGCGAATTTCACCCATCGACTTCGAGGGCTATCGGATTTGTGGAATCACGCATCCATGTGTAGTTATAGGACCCCCGTACTAAGACAAACAAGCTTCCAACTAGCCCTGTCCCATACCAGAGTATAGTGGTTGTACTGTAATGCTAGATTTTGGCGGCACAAATAGAGAGTCCCTCCAGACTTTGTCCATGTCCGACGATGTTCCACAATCCCGGCTATACCACCTTCTTAGGTGAATGCCGTACCAAAAGGATGAAGTATGACTTTCCAAGTTGTTATGTAATGCTAAATACTAGAGCTGGGTGATGGTCTCGACAGAATGCCGGGATCATCGGGGTTCTACTTAGCTTTTCCCAATTAGGTAGGCTATGGGGTGGTGTGGAGTTTCTCTAATACAACTAATACAATCCCAAACCATATGAATATAATACTAGCATGATACAATATAAATGATACCAAGAAAGTAAAAATGGGTAATGCGGAGTTTGAGTATTGACGGTGGCTTGCCTTCCTCGACGATGTACCCTGGATCGGCTTCTTCGGTGGCAAGGGAGGAGTCTTCACCTGCAACGTACGGCGTATCGTCTACACGTTGAGGAAGAAACAGATTCACCATTACAATCGGGCAAAACAAACAAGGCACAAAACACTCAACTTTACTATCAAACAGCTAGTAATTAAGAGTATCATTTGTACTAGCATTGAGATACTAAATCAATCACTTCAAAGTTAAATATCAAAACAGGGCATTGGAATAAATTTAATAGGATTACCACAACAAGATTTTATTAAGCAATTCTTAACTAGAGTTATGTTAAGTGATTTACTAACAACTTATTAACTTGTTTTAATTCCATAACCAAGTTCATAGCAATAACATTCTAACCACAGGCTAGTTTAATATTAAACTAACAATAAAAAAAGTACTAACATAAGTTACAAAGGGAATAACTAGCAATAGTAATAATAATAATAATAATAATAATAATAAAAAGGTCACAAATTTCTTTAGTCCAAATAATATTCTACACACACAGAAAAATCAAGAATAAACACAGGAGTAAATAAAAATCAACATTACATTTTTAGGGTTTACAGGGAATTGATTAAAACTATTATTAGCTGCTAAAAAGCACAATTAACTAGTTTAAACTAAATAAATTAATTTGACACTGCATAAAAATTATTCTAAGTAAACAGAAAAATAAAACACAATTTTCTAAACCACACAAAATTTATTTCACATTTTTCTGAGCTATGGTTATTTGTCTAGAATTATTTTAGTGATGCAGTTTTTAAGAAAAAGGAAAAAAAATTTACAGTCGGCCCATGGCTACTGGACGTACCCGGGCACAGTCTCTATTATTATTATTATTATTATTTTAACGGGCCGAGCCCAGCGCAGCAGTAAGGTTTTTTTTAAACGAAAGGGTATGGGGCTCCCTGGGCCGTTAGATCTCGGAAGATCGGACGGCCAGGGAGCTTTCTTCCAGCTCGGGCCGGCTGGGAGCTCGGGAGAGCTCCCATGGCGTCCAGGGGGCGGATGGCCTCGCCGGCGGCCCTCCGGCGGCCGGCGGCCGGCGGCAAGGGGCGGCGGAGGTTGGGGGGGCCCCTGGGGGTTCCATTTTTGCACAAAAAAGGGGCATGCAACGCGGAAACAATGGCGGCGCTCGTGGTGACAGTACGGGCTCGAGCGGCTCACCGGGGGTTGTTCCGGCGACGGCGGGCGGCGTGGAGGGGCGGCGGCCGTAGATGACGGCGAGGCGGCCCCGTTTTTTAAGAATGCGGCGGCCGGGAGCTACGAGGTTGAAGCTGAGCTCGGGGTAGACGAACGAGGCGGCTGCGGCTTCTCCGGCTCGGGGTCGTCGGCTCCTCCAGGCGGCGGCTCCTTGCCGGTGCAGCTCCGGCGTGGGGCGGGAGTGGAGAGGCTCGCCGGCCTCTCCCTCCTCTCCTTCTTCTTCTCCCTCCTCCTCCTCCTTCCTTCTTTCTTCCTTTCCCGCTTCCTCTTCTGTTTCTTTTCTTCCTTCTACTCGGGATGGTGTGGCTCGTGTGGGGTGGTGCTGGTGAGTGGAGTGAGGTGAGGAGGGGCTCCGGGGGTGGGGTTTTATAGCAGGAGGGAAGAGGGGGTGCGGGAGCGGGAGAGGCGAGCGGAGGGAGCGGCTTCTCGTCTACTGGCCAGTCCAAGCGGTGCGAGGGCTTGCGTCACCGGGGAAGCCTGGGGTGACGTCAGGAGAGGGAGGGTGCAGTGCGGGCTGGGGGAGAGAGAGAGAAAGAGAGAGGGAGAGAGATGGGCTGCGGCTCAAGTAGTGTAGGTTTCCTCTCTTTTTTTTTGTACTGCTAGCAATTGTGTTGAAAAATTGTACTTTTGTTTTTATTAAGTTTGAAAAAAAATCAAAACCAAACTTCCAAATACTTTTAAAACTTACAAAATTATTATTATTATTGTTTTTGGAAATTATAGAATATTTAATGAAGTTAATAATATTATCACTATCATATTAAAAGCAAATAATCATTTAGCACAAATTAAATATTCTAATTAAACATCTTTTGCGATAGAGATATTCTCAATTATTTAAATAGTGAATTTTCATAAGGACAAGCATTTATTTGGGAGACATTTTATTGGCTTTAATTATTTATGGGTCACTAAATGTGGTTGTTTGAGGTTTGGTGCTGTGAGTTTGTACCTCTATTTAGGTGGATTCTTTAGTCAAGGAAAGGCACATCATGAGGAAAAGCAAAAATTAAGCACGGCAAGACAGGGCATAGAAATCAAGGCAAAGCATAGCCAAACAAAACAAGTAACAAGCAGGTATGACATGTCACTTTTACTAGTATCACATCTCAACCAAGCAAAGTTTCTGTTACCCCTAATTTTTGGCTACTCTAATAACAGGGTAATAAAAGTCGGGATGTGACAGTTAGCTGAGCTTAAAACCCAACTGGAAGCTTTGTTGGAAAAAGGCTTCATCCGCCCTAGCTCATCTCCATGGGGTTGCCCCGTTCTGTTCGTAATGAAGAAAGATGGAACAGAAAGGATGTGCGTAGACTATCGCCCGCTAAATCTAGCGACGATAAAGAACAAGTACCCACTGCCCAGGATCAATGATCTTTAAGATCAACTTGCATGATCCTCTGTCTTCTCCAAGATGGATTTGAGATTAGGTTATCATCAAATCAAAATCCGAAACGAGGACACTCCCAAAACGGCTTTTACTACTCGTTATGGTCTTTACGAGTACACCGTCATGTCCTTTGGTTTAACCAATGCCCCCACCACTTTCTCACGCATGATGAATTCGATCTTCATGGAGTACTTAGATAAGTTTGTTGTGGTTTATCTCGATGACATTCTCATCTACTCGAAGAACGAAGAAGAACATGCCGAACACCTAAGGCTGGTATTGATGAAACTTAGAGAGCATCGCCTGTATGCTAAATTCTCCAAGTGTGAATTTTGACTACCAGAAGTAACCTACTTAGGCCACGTGATTTCTGCAAAAGGCATTGCTGTGAATCCCGAGAGAGTTCAGGCCGTCCTTGACTGGACTCCACCTGAATCGGTTAAGCAAGTTAGGAGTTTTCTTGGCCTAGCCAGCTATTGCCGTCGCTTCGTCGAGAACTTTTCTAAAGTTGCAAAGCCTCTAACTGAACTCCTCAAGAAAGATAAGAAATTCCTATGGACTCCCAAATGCGAGGAAAGCTTTCAAGAGCTAAAAAGAAGATTGACTTCTGCACCCGTACTTGCACCTCCAGACATCAAAAAGGATTTCGAGATCTTTTGTGACGCCTCACGGCAAGGGTTAGGATGCATATTTATGCAAGATCGACATGTGGTAGCTTATGCTTCACGCCAGTTGCGGCCACATGAAGAAAACTATCCTACCCATGACCTTGAACTCGCTGCCATAGTTCATGCCCTAACAACTTGGCGACATTACCTCCTTGGTAATCGTTGTGAGATCTATTCCGACCACCAAAGCCTCAAATACATTTTCACCCAGCCAGATCTTAATCTCAGGCAAAGAAGCTGGATTGAGTTGATAAAAGATTATGACTTTGGAATTTCTTACACCCCAGGCAAAGCCAATGCCATGGCTGATGCACTAAGTCGTAAGTCGTACTGTAACAACCTCATGTTACAGCAGTATCAACCACTTCTTCATGAGCAATTTCGAAAGCCCAATCTCGAGATTGTTCCTCGTGGATCTCTTCTCAACTTGGTGGCGAAACCAACCCTTGAGGATAAAATCATAGCCGCCCAGAAACGTGATAGTGGTATTCGAGAGATCAAGAAGAACTTTGCTAGCGGAGTTGCTAAATGTTTCTCCATAAATGATCAAGGTGTTGTTTTCTTTGGCACTCGATTGGTTGTACCACGAAAACACAATCTTAGGAGGCTAATCCTCAAAGAAGCTCAGGACACTCCCCTCTCAATTCATCCTGGTAGCACAAAGATGTACCGAGACCTACGCCAGATATTTTGGTGGACTAGGATGAAGAGAGAAATTGCTAAGTTCATTGCCGAATGTGATGTTTGTCGTCGCATTAAGGCCGAACATCAAAGACCTGCTGGCACTCTTCAACCTTTGCCTATTCCAGAGTGGAAATAGGACAAAGTCGGTATGGACTTCATCACCAGCTTTCCAAAAACCCAGAAAGGAAACAATGCCATCTTCGTTGTTATTGACAGGCTTTCCAAAGTTGCTCACTTCCTTCCAGTTCGCGTGTCTATAACTGCTAGCCAGTTAGCGGACTTGTACGTCTCTAGAATTGTATCCCTTCATGGTGTTCCTTTCGAAATCAATTCTGATCGCGGTAGCCTTTTCACCTCTAGATTTTGGGGAAGCTTCCAACATGCTATGGGAACTCATCTCTCCTTTAGTACAGCTTCCCATCCTCAATCTAGCGGTCAAGTCGAAAGGGTTAATCAAATCTTGGAAGACAAGCTCAGAGCTTGTGTTATCTCATTCGGAAAGAATTGGGAGAAATCTTTGCCATTCGCCGAATTTGCATATAACAATAGTTTTCAATCTAGTCTGAACATGGCTCCTTTTGAACTCTTATATGGACGACGATGTCGAACACCACTAAACTGGCCAGAAACCGGTGAAAGACAATTCTTTGGACCGGATATGATCAAGGAAGCAGAAGAGCAAGTTTGCATTGTTCGTGAGCAATTGAAAGCCGCACAGTCTCGTCAGAAAATCTACTATGATCGTCATCATAGGCAAGAAAGCTACAATCTGGATGAGAAGGCTTACCTCCGGGTTACTGCTCTGAAGGGAACCCAAAGATTCGGTATCAAAGGCAAGTTGGCCCCACGTTACATCGGACCTTTCCGCATTCTTGCTAAACGTGGAGAAGTTGCCTACCAACTTGAACTACCGCCGCACCTTATCCGAGTACATGATGTACTCCATGTGTCACAACTCAGGGGCTGCTTCAGGGACCCCATCCGCGAAGTCGACCATGAAACGCTTGATCTCCAAGATGACCTTTCTTATCGAGAATACCCTGTTCGTATTCTTGATTCCGCAGAGCTTGTCACTCGCCGAAAGAAGATCAAGTTTCTGAAAGTTCAGTGGTCACACCACTCTTAGAGAGAAGCCACGTGGGAAAGAGAAGACTGTCTTCGTGCCGAGTACCCCTCCTTCCTCCCGCAGACTTCTGAATCTCGGGACGAGATTCTTTTGAGTGGGGGCGAGTTGTCACAACCGCAAGTTAGGTAAGTGCTAGGGTTTTATTGTGCCTTTGCATCATGCAAAAATTCAAAAGAAAATTCAAAAAAAATGGGGAAAAGAAAAGCCCTGAGAAGTTAAATCAAATGGCCAGATAAAAATCTTTTTCCAAAAATCATTTGAACATTTTGAAAATTCCTATAAATGATGCTGATCATTTTAAAAATGGTTTGGGAGCAATCCCATGCTCATGGAATTTTCTAATTTTCAAACAATGCATTGGAAAATTAAATAAACCCCTATTTGATTTAAAATTCAAATAATTTGAATTTTAAAAAGTGTCAAACTTTATAAGTGGCTAGTCTAATATAATATGAGGCCATATAAAAAGTTTCAGCATTTTTAAAAATGCCTAGCTATTTAATTTTGGCATGGCCAACAAATAACAGAAAAGGAAAACAGAAACAAAAACGCAGAGAAAAAGGAAAAGGAAAGCTAGCCCACCCCTACAGGCCTCGGTCCCAACTAACCCCCCACGGCCCATGCCCACCTTTCCCTTGTCGTCTTCCCCACCGCGTCGACAAGCTGCTTGGTGGCGAGCATGCCGACGCCGGCGAGGGCCACGTCCCCCCTGGACCTTCCCCTTGCTTCTACTCGCGCCACGCAGCTCCCCAGAGGCCCCCCGCACATTTCCCCCCTCTCGCTGCTCGTCTCCCCTGCCTCCTCTCGCCGTCTTCGTCACGGCCCGAGCACACCGGAGAGCGCCGCCGCGCGCTGCCGTGGCCAGAGACCACCCCAAACCACCCCGACTTGTCCTTCGTGCTCAGGGTCTTCGGCTTCATCTCGACGCAACTGGAATCGGGCCGGGACGCCCAGTGAACCGCCGTCCGCAGCGGGCGCCGCCGCACGGGCTGGTCACCGGCGGCTAACCGCCGGCGGCCCGATTAGCTTAGGGGGCTAACCCCCCTCCTAATTGACCCCATGGGTCAATGACAAGTGGGCCAGCCCCCCCCCCCCCCTAACCCCTCTCTATTAATTAAACAGAGGGGATTAAACCCCCTCTCCCACTGACATGGGGGCCCCAGCAGTCAGACCCCCCCCACGTCATGCTGATGTCAGCATGACGCAGTAAACCTTTTTCCAGAGTTTTAAGAAGTTCCAGAAAATCCAGAAAATAGCCCAAACTTTGGAAATTCATAGAAAATTCATATTAACTCCAAAATGGACAAATAATATATGAAAAATGATCAGGAGAAAATAACCTATCCAAATATCCAACTTTCAACTTTGTTGGAGTTGAATTTAAAATGTGATCAGTAGCATTTGCTATTTGAGTTAAATGGAATTAAATCAAATTCAATTCAAAAGTTTTTGCAACTTGAACCATGGCAACATGCTACATTTCACTTACACATCAGAGGCATATCATACACATTTCCAAATTATTCAAAATGATCAATCAATGTCACATGTAACTTGGCTATGTTTGAATTCAAATTGGAGTTTGAATTTTCAATTCAATTTGCAATATACTCCATTTAAATGGAATTGCCCAAACACATCAGAAACATATACATCAAGTTTCAACCTTCAACCATGTGTTTGTGCATTGTATTTATATTGCTTCCTTGTTTGTTGTTTGTCGAGTAGAGGTGGAACCGGAGCAGGAGGCTGCCCCCTTCGTTGAAGACACCGTTATCGAAACCTTGTCAGCAAGGCAAGAAAACCCCCATTGATCATGTCGATAAAATCCCACTTCCCTCTCATGTCTCTCTTATGCATTGTTTAGGATGATCACCATGATAATGTTTCTACCGCATAGTTAAACCCATATCCTTTGCATGACCTATCATCTTCTCACAGTAGTAAGCAAACCACAATCCTAGCAGATGTAGGAGTTGGTTGATATCATGTGGCCACTGCAACTGTTACTGCTTATTGCATGCTTAGTGGTACAATGAGGTTTCTTTTGATGTGAGTCGGGATGATGGTAAACATGGTGTTGATGAAAGTGAAATGTGTTGGTGAATCTACCCTAATACAAGGTGAACGATGAGAGGCTGTGTAGGAGTACACAGTGGGTTGTGTCGTTGAACACCGCCCTAAGCCCGAGTTCTTGTGTGGTGATCCAAGACGAAGAGTACTACCACATGTTGGGCACATGGACCCCCGCGCAACCTACTAACTCACCCCTTCTCAGTTCAATGAGTCGCATTAGTTCGAAGTTCTGGTAGGTCTGTCGCACGGTCTGCAAAGTGGAAGAATGGATATTCAGACCGGCTTGGGACCCTGCACACATCTACTGGGACCACATTGGTAAACCGGTCGGGTTCACGATGTGGATTCCAGCCCAGATAGGCATCTCCATTGAATTTGAGTTGGCTGTGAGGTAAAAGTTGTGGGAATTATCCTCGCCGACACCTCTTGAACGGTGTCGAGTACAAAGGCGGTAACTGATAGTTTCATGTGTGTAGCAGTACCACCTGCAGGGTTAACAAAACTATTCGAATAGCCGCGTCCGCGGTAAGGGACTACTTGGAGAGCTGTGCTCGATTATTAGACAACTTGAACTGGATACTTCTAAAACTCGCAAGATAAGCGTGAGTGCTATGGGGTGCTTCTCGTGGGGGAGTCGAGGAAGGCACCATAGTGGTGTAATTGGTTGGAGAATGTAGTGGAGTCGTGTACGCTTCTTACCTCAAGTCTGGTACTCGTAGTTCAGGACTAGCCAAGTCAAAGCTGGCACTTCTGCAAGTGAAACCCCACCTCCCTTTACCTTGATACATGTGCATGATTAGTATAGTTCCTACGTAATTCTTGCTGAGTACGATTTTGTACTCACGTTTGCTTAATCTATGTTTTAGATGAACCCACCGACCCCGATGGTGACTTCTACCCGAAGCTCGAAGATTGAAGACTCAGACCAAGACCAAGCTAGTGTAGTCCCAGTCAGACGACTGGTTCCCTCGTGGAGGGCTTGTTTTTTTGATAAGGCTTCTCTAAGCCATTTGTTAAACTTGTCTGTACTCAGACCTACTTTGCTTCCGCTTGTCTGTTGTTATGTTGGATCACATGCTTGTGATCTCTGTGTGCACTCTGTAAGAGTTATTAATAAAGATGTATACAATGTAGAGAATTGCAATGATACCTGCTGTTCATACTAGGCATGTGTGCTGCGTGTATGTTTATAACATGCATGTCTTAGTATGGGTTTTCGAGACCTTAGTTGTGATCTGGCTGGCGGTCTTTTATACACCAAGTGGCCCTTAGATGTGCGCAGCTTGGGGCATCGCGATGCGATTGTTCGTGACTCCGTCACGTGCACACTTTGATGTATGATCGAGCCCGCCCTAGACCCTGACTAAGTGATCGGGCTGGAGTAAGTCTATGTAAGGGTTATAATACAATCGATAGTATGGTTGAGGCGACTTGTCTATGAGTATGGGAGTTCACCACCCACATCATTTAGACTTGTGTGCGGACGATGAGGACCCATTTCAGTTGATCATCCGGCCTGGATGGGATGCCCCTCACGTTCGATGCTTTCTGAGAACGTTCTGTGCTTGGCCTTGTCTGCTTAGACAATTGGGTACGGTTCTCGGCTCTCCATATGATTGTGTTGTAGCGAGGCTTGCATACGCTAACCCCGGGTCCCGACATCTTTGGATTGGGCTATCACACTATTATGTTATTGTGGATGATGTGATTATTATAATGTTTACTATACTCGACGAAGGATGGAACACTACTAGGCAAAAGCTTATAGGTAGAGGAGTATCAGTAGCGCCTACAAATAAATGGAGCTACTGCTAACTATCAGTAGAGGCCCTCCAGGAGACCCGCTACCGCTAGAGCCTTAGCAGTAGCGCCTCTTGTCTGCGCCCGCTACTAGAACATGTGGTACCCACCAAACCCAGCTGACAAGCTTTAGTAGTAGCGCCTCTTTCGAATTCCCGCTACTTCTACTGACTTAGCAGTAGCGCCTCCGCGGGCCGCGTGCTGCTGAAACTGTGGTCCCAAAATAGCCCAGCGGCCTGCAAATAGCAGTAGCGCCATTCCGTACGGGGCGCTACTGCTAACTAGATAGCATTAGCGTCGTTGCGGTATAGGCGCTACTGCTAAGGCGTAGCCAACACTTTACCCACCCACCCCCTCCCCCCTCTCCTCTCTCTCTCCCTCACTTGCTTCTTCCTTCCTTCTCCTACCTCTTGTCCATCTCCATTAATGCACTACACACCATCTCCATTAATGCAATATCTCTCTCTTTAATTCTTCTTTGCTTTCTCCTCCACCACCACCATGCATATGCACTATCTCTCTCATCCTCATCTAGCTATCTCTCTTTCACACCTTTGTCTCCTTCCTCTCACTAGGTAGTGCAAAGGTTCTCCAAAGGTGTCATATTTTAACAAAAGGTATATATACTTTCTCTCTCTAGGTGGAAGAATGCATGAGATGTGTGTAAAAAATGGTGCTTTGCATGAATGAAAATATTTGTGCTTGTGTATGGTGTGTGATATGAGAGTTTGCCTATGTTTTGCCGAAATGTCAATTTATTTATGTTTCGGCGAATTTCGGGCAAACTCTATATGTCCAATATTAGCAAAGGTCATGCCGAATTTTTGTATGACTTTGATATGCATATGCATGTGTCGTTATAATCTTTTGTTTTATAACTCGCAGGAGACCATGAAGGTATGTGGAAGGATGTTGGAGAGACACTTGCGAGCCACGGTGGACGACTTGAATGAAAAAACGAAAAGGAGATTTTATGTTCGTGTCAAAAATGCAAGGAAGGCGTCTGGGTGGACCCCTTTATTGCTGGACATTTGAAGGCGCACCTGCTTATATATTGTTTCATGGATGGCTATACTCGATGGATAATTGAAGATGATGATGACGATATCGAATGTGAAACCAATAACCCCATGGCAGCGAATGAAGAGATGATTGATGGATCCGAAGACGAAGAGGCTGCACATGGTAATGGCGATGACGAACAGGCCGAACATGGTAATGACGAAGAAGAGGCCGCACATGGTAATGAAGGAGAAGATGCGAACTAGATGAATGAACCTTCGTCGCTACTAAATTCAGTCGTGCGGGACCCTCATGTTCAAGACCTGCTTTGCAAGAAGCCGACTAGCGATAGAACTGCTTCTAGAGAGGAGGCCAAGTTGGAGCAATTGGAGGTAGACTTGAAGACTCCATTGTATGATGGTTGTGCTCCTGAGGTGACCCGCTTGAGTTTCACGCTCGAACTTCTAAAGACGAAGGCTAAAAACAAATGGAGCGACAAAAGCTTCGATGATCATCTCAAGTATCTACACAAGTTAGTTCTTCCCCCGGGGAACCTTTGTTCTACTAGTGTCGATGAGGCCAAGAAAATTGTGTGCCCTCTTGATCTGCCGCACATTAGATATCATGCATGCATCAACGATTGCATCATTTATCGAAACGAGAACGCAGAAAAAACAAGTTGTCTGGTGTGCCATGCTGATAGATACAAGAAGGCCGGAAAGAAATCTCCTCACAAAGTTGTATGGTATTTTCCAATGATTCCTCGTCTGCAGCGTTATTTCGTAGATCCTAAGGAAGCAGAGCTCATGCGGTGGCACGCGGAGAGGGATATGCCCGATGATGGAGATGATCTGAAGATCAGAAACCCCGTGGATAGAAGCCAGTGGATAGCGTTGAACACCGTATATGGATTTATCTTGATCCAAGGAACACCAGGCTTTGCGTGAGTTCAGATGGCATGAATTCGTTTGTCAACCAGAATCCCAACCATAGCACATGGCTCCTATTTGTTGGGATTTACAACATTCCCCCGTGGAAGTGCATGAAGACAAGGTACATACAAATTAGCATTCTGATTCAAGGGCCGAAACAGCCGGGAAATAATATTAATCTATATCTCGAGCTATTGAAAGAGGAGCTCGAAATGTTATGGAAAACCCCAGTCGAGACATGGGACGCTTTCGGAAAAGAATATTTTTATATGAAAGCCGCGGTGTTGATGACGGTGCACGATTATCTCGGTTAAAGATATGTAGCATGCATGGTGTGCCATGGATATTGCGGATGCACGACGTGCATGGATAATACAACGTCTCAACAACTATCGAAAGATGGTGGGTCTTCGAAAATCGTGTACATGGGGCATTGAACATGGCTCGAGAAGAATGACCCATGGAGAAACTGTGGAGATCTATTCAATGGTGAGACTGAGCATCGAGGACCTCCACGTAAGAGGAGCGGCGCCGAAATTGATGAGTTGTTGAAAAACTGGAAAGAGTGCCCCCCCCCCCCGCCTGGAAAGAAGAAAAAATCAGAGTCGTAGCTGAAAGTATGGAAAACAAGGTCTGTTTTCTAGGACTTGGAGTACTGGCCCAAACTCGATACACCTCATTGTCTTGATCAAATGCATATCACGAAGAATTTTCTCGAGAGTTTGCTTGGCACACTGATGAACATGCCGGAGAAGACCAAGGATGGGCCGAAGGCAAGAAGAGACTTGGAAGATTTGCAAATAAGGGAGATCTCCACATACCCCGTAAAACGGCCGAGAAAGAGATGGAGACGGAGACAGAGGCGGAGGAAAGCAGGCGGGGCAAAAAATGAAAGAAGGAAGAGAAATATTGCCCCCCTTCTTGCTTCACCTTCAATACGAAGGAGATAGATCAATTTTTCAAGTGTCTTACTGTAACATCCCGATGCTCGGAATGTTTAAGAAAAATATTTTCACAAAGTAGGGCCAGAAACTTTCATTTTTTTTATTCGGTTAATAAAAACTTAAATTATATTTTTATAATTCCAAGGATTAAATTTGAAATAATGCCAAAGTAAATTAAATTTGAGTTTTATTGTTCTCTTTTCCCCGAATATTTTTCTTGTCTTTGGCATATTAAATTATGCGCATTTGTATTTTTAGATCTTTATTTGACTTTTGTTGTTCTTCTATTACTATTCTTTTCATCTTTTCATTTAGGAAAATCTGATTAAATTCCTTTTCACTCAACCCAAGGACCAATTGGCTCATCTATCACTCACCTTTACTTTCTATTCTTTTTCCTTTTCATTCTCTAGCCAACACCTAACGAAAAAGGCCCAAGGCCCATGTCAGAGAGAGCAGCCTAGGTGACCGTCCTCATCTTTCACCTCCCGCTCACGCACATCACGTACCCGTACACAGAGAAGACACTCCATGTTCTGTCTCCTCTTCTTCTCCCTTGCCCCATCAAATCTTGCACCGTTTCTATTAGTCATCAATACAAAACTTATTCCCCATTCAACCGCAAGTCCATTCAGGGAATTAAAATTCCATTTCGTTGGCTTAATTATCCCAGCCCATCTGGTGCACCGAATGTCAATAGTTGTCATTGACCTTTCGATCTCCCTCCACATCCTATAAAAAGAGGAGCTGAGGTGAACCTCACGCGTCTCTCTCCTTACTCCACTTTTTTTCATAAACTTTTTCCAGAGATGCTCTGTGGTGCTCGTACTCGTAAGCTAACGTTACGCGTACAATTTTCTAGTTCATCGAGTTCTTCGCGTCGATTCGTAGAACACCGTGAGTTTCTGTCCAATTCATTCTGCACATCCTCTCAAAACCAAACACACTATCTTCTAGACATCATGTTCTAGCTTATCTTCATAGTTGATCACAAATTCCACCGTCACATGAACCAGATGTTTTATTTAATGTCATGATCATGTTCTTCTAGTTTATGTTCATGTTCTTTGGATGATTTCGGTGTGAAATAGATCAAATTATCCCTACGAGCATAGAGATCTATTGGTGGAATTAGTTTTCTAGATCAGTAAATCGTTTGTTTAGAATAGATTTCATTTAGTCGTTCCTGTTAATTAGAATAATATATTTAGTGTGATTTCTTGTGATAATTTCTTGCATCATATAATAGTTTAATATGTTTGTTTGTTAGTTTTTGTTCATTATTACCACGTATAATATTTAGTTGGAGAACTTTTGTGTTAGTATGATTTTTCTATATGTTTTATTTATATGCCTAGGAGTTACTCCTAATGATTCTATAATTCTATGAATAAGATGTGTTTGTCTAAATTACTAGAAGGTTTTTTGTTAGTTATAGTTTTGTATGTTGTTACGTGTTGTTAATTTATTTATAAATCATGTAGTTTGCATGCATACATTTTTTTGAATGTTCGCCATGTTTATAATTTCGTAGGATTATTCTAGGTTTTTGATTTATTTATCAAATCATGGAATACTTCATGTCTCAATTATTTTTACTCATCATGATGATTTCTTAGATTTGTTTACATGTTTATTTGTATACATGTCACATGATTGATTTAATAGTTTTAAATTGTGTCATGTTGATAATGTTAGATATATTTTGTAGTCCTTGCTTATGCATGTACAAAGTTAGTAAATGTCTGCCATGCTTATAATTCCATAGAATAACGATTAGCATTGCTCGCTTTATTTGAATATGATTTGCATATTCATATTCGCTTATGTCACATGTTTGATTTATTAATTCTAAATCATGTCATGTCTATGTAGATATTTATATATTTTTGTGTAAGTATTGTTGCATAGTTTCTTTATGCTAGATGTTATGAAATGATTTCTTGTGTGCTAGCAAATAGATCGTGGTTCTTTGTTGCATAACATATTATTGGCTAGTTATTTGTCTTGTTTTGTAGATATTTATTATCCAAGTCTACATGGTTGGATGCATTATGTCTTGGTTACTATATTTTTATTGTTATCTAGAATTATTCTAGTGCTTTAGAACATAGCTTATTACATCCTCTTAACTATGATGTGTTTTCATTTATTGTTAACTAGCATGCCATGTTGGCACTTGCTCATAGTCAAATTCCTGTTTTGATTGTATCTTGTTTTGTGTTACAAATTCTAGTTTGTATTATAAGTGCATGGTTATGGTTAGCCTTGCTTGGTAGATATACATGTTGGATCTCATGTTTATATAAGTAGAATTTTTCTTGCTAGATTAATATCATTCCATGATGTTTTATGATTTTATAAGTAGTATACATAGTGTGGGTGTACCAATTTGTATCTTGTATGATGCTTAGTTGTGTATCTTATTTCTTGCACGTGTAGGATGTGTGGGTTGAAATACATGTCATCTTGTTATTCATACTTGTATATTACATGTTGATTCCCTTGATATCGTGATCTATTTATTTACTTTCCCACATGCTTAGTATGCGGTACATTCATATGTTTATTTTCATAACTAGCATCCTAGTGTTGTGTGATAATGCTATGCTGCCATGTTCTTACATGTCATAACTATATATTAGAGTTGTGTGATATTACTATGCTTGATGTTCATGTTAGTTGTTATAAACTAAGTTATGATACACTCATGAGTTGTATTGTATTGGTACCATGGCATCTTGATCTTGTGATGAACATCTCCATGCTTAGAATTATAGTTTGATTTGTGGTATGCCTAAGTAGTGTTTAATTATGCTCCATGTGTGATATTTGAGAACCTAGTTTGTGTACTTCATATAGATGATTACCTATGTCTCATGTTAGTATTATGAGTGTTTGATATGTGTTGCAATAGTTCATCATATGGTTAGGATATTTATTTTTCATGGTAATTGAGTTGTGACTTCCTCATATGGTTTTGTGTGCATAATTTTTTTGTCGTTGTTGTTGTCATTGTGTTGTTCTTTAAGCACGTGGATGTAATCCTATAGCTAATTGAATTGTTATCGGACTGTATTTTGTTATGGTAATGATTGCCAATAGTTGTAATGGTTGATGTTTGATTATGCTTGATGTTAACCATTATAAATATTTAGAAGCATCTAAATATTTATTTGTGGTTAATTGTTACTCTTAATCATGACATGTTCTTGCTTGTGGTAGAATGATGTTACATTAGCATGTATTACCATATCATGCATAGAACAATTGTTCTTTATTTGATGTGTTGATTAACTTTCTTATATTAGTTGACATATTTTTTCTTGCATGATATTGGATCTATTTGGTCACTATTGCTTTAGGAATGAAACTAGATTCATTCTATTCATGTTGGTGTATGATGTTTCGGTGCTTAACTAGTATGCTTTAGACAATCGGTTTTGTCGTCTTATGAATGTTTGATTTTGTATTATTATATAATTGATGTATATGTTTGGCTGCTATTAACCATTATAAGTATTTATATTCTATCTAAATATTTATTTGTGGTTAAATTTTATTTCTTCATGGCATGTTGTGATTGTGTAGTCAAAATGCATAGGATGGTTCCATTCCATATGTTGATGCCCTTACATTTTTTATGTGGTAGTTTTTGTTATAGTTAGTTGTGATGTATGGTGGACACTACTAGCTGCTAGTATCATAGTTCTTATTAGAATGCTAGTCTTGATTGCCGAGCCTTCCTTAGCCATGTCAACCCAATATCCATTGAATCCTCTCAACTTATGCTCCTATCATTCTATCTCCTTTGAAATATTCATCTTGATCAATGTCTTGCTATCCATCCAACCTTGATCTATTTGGAATGTTATTTGGATTTACTTTTGCTTTGGTATTTATTTGTTTTCATTTGCTATCGTTACGATGAGTAGGGAGTGATGATGTTGGACATGGACAGATTCAAGTTACGAAGACTAAATCAACAACAAAGGCATGCCACCCTCTTTGATCATGTTTATCCTATGTTTTACAAAATTGCATTGTATTTTATAACCACTATTGCATGCTATTTTATCTTGTAGCTAGCGTGTCGATTGACACATTACCCTGACCCGCTTGTCGCCTATTTACTTGACTCCTGAGTAGAACTATATAATAATATAGTAGAGTAGAAATGCTTAGCCATGCTAATTATTCTATAGGTGTTTATCTGAATGATATTCAGATCATTAACACTTGAAACTTGTTACTGAGCTTGCTAAGCTAGGCCGGTTGGCAATTATTGACTTCCTCTACTCTCTTCTACTCTGGGTGAAACTTACCATCTAAATACTGGCGCGGGGGAAAGCTGGATCAAGGGTTGAAGGGGGCAATCCGTCGTCCGTGCCGCATGAGGCCCAATAAGTCTTGGATTTGAAGATTGTGATAACAGTACAACCACATGCTATATGGCCACTATCTTTGTTAAATAGTTAGTTCATCCTGATTATCGTCATCGTCGTACCGCAGATGGGATAGCTGCCTTACGAGGAGTATCCTCGGCACAAAAGGGGGCAAGGACTGTGAACTGCGGTTACTACCTTGTGAAACCTTGTGGGCATGTCATAGTAAGGGTGGGTCTAATGAAAGACCTCGTCGCAATCTCCCTGCCGGTATACAAAATAGTGTACTACGCCAGCGACGGCTTGTGGAAACAAGACGAGACTGTGTTGTGTTGGTAAAGGGTACAACCTCTGCAGAGTGTAAACTATTCAAATAGCCGAGTCCACGGTCATGGACGGCACATGAATCTTTCTTGACATACGGGAACCTGTCTTGCTTATTCCCTCTTTGCCCCTATTCTTGGAACCTATGAAGGATGTGAGTGGATCGAGGATCCTCACCTTGTTGAAATTTATGATGGAGAAAATGTTGTTTTCATCTAGAACCTCTTTATCAAACTATTATGCTTTTCAAACAAAATTAGCTTTTATGCAAAAGAACCATACAACCATCCTTTGAAGCCTCATGTAGTTACTAGGACCTTTCCTGGGAGGCATGTTGAGTACGAAATGTACTCATGGCAATAATTTTGTTGAACAGAGTTCCATGAAGACAAAGGTGATGATTACGACTACTATGGCGATCCGTAGGAGTGAGGTCACGTGGACTACATCGACTGCCTGTGGCTGAGATGGAGTCGCTACGCATTTTTACTTTCCGCTATTTCCTGATTGTAACAAATGTCATGAGACATTTTATATGTATACCTTATGGCAGATTATGGTACTTGTAAAATCTTTATGTATTCTGCAATGATACCATTTCACTGTGTTTTCAACAATTATCCTGGGATTGAAAATTAAACACAGGAGGGTCTGGAAATTATTTCCGGGTTCACACAGAAGTGGTATCAGAGCCGATGTCGACCTAGTCGCGTGACCTTAGTTAGAAATGGAAGGACTTAGAAAATATTTTGATAAAAAATCATTTCAAGAGAAACATTCTTGTAGTCTTCTTCTTCACTATTTATCTTCCTATCTCATCTTATTTTAACTGAAGTTGAAACTTTTCTTCCTTACCTTATTGTTTATAGTATGTGAAACCCTTTTCCCTGGCCATGATTTTGAAAGTTAGAAGCTTCACATGATGCACCAAGAATTTCAACATAACTTTGACCCTGAAGGTCGGAGTAGCAATATTTTTGCCGGGAGAAGGCAAGTTGGGACCTCAAGAAGTCAACAGCCGCCAATCATGCTTGAATCATCGACGTCTAATATTTCCCAATATTTTTTTTTTTGGACCTGCCATATAGGATTAGGTTGGTTAATACCCTTGTAGTGGTAGAACTTGTAGCTCGTAGATGCAAAACCTTATTTTGTGTATGAGTATCGGCTGCATATTTTCTTTTGGCATTTTTCTATGCACTCAAACTAAAATCATATTTTACCAAAACTATGTGCTTTTGAGTTTTATTTTGATAGCTACATGGCTATGTTGGTGTTTATCTTTCATTTGTCTTCTGGGGTATCTCCGCCTTCTATAGGATTCTTTTACTTCTCTTATGATCTTTCCCTCTTTTCTATAAACCTTGGAGGACACTTTGAGAGGAAATAAGTTGCAACATTTTTTCTTGGATGTTTATTACCAATGTGGACCCTATGGACAACCTCTTTTAAGGGGGTAGTAGACGATGATTGGTGTCATGATCGAAGATTTAAATACCTTCACTATGCCTACCACAAACTACAAGCCGAAGAAAGGATCAGTGAATCTAACCGCACCAGATATTGATCTAAAGAAGAATCTCGCTCAAGACCGAAGAGTGATAACCACTGAGAGAAGCTATCATATTACCAACGCAAGGACCGAAGGACTGCTTCCAAGCCTTCAGCAAGCTAGAGATAGTATAGACAATCAAAGTATCTTCAAACAAGACGCCAAAGTTGCTCCTCACTGGATTAGAATCGGTCATGATTCCACAAGTTCCTGAGAAGACTATTTCGAAGATCAAGCTAACCCAAACCTGTTCTATTTAGTCAGCCCAAATCTCGGGGACGAGATTTCTTTTAAGGGGGGTAGATTTGTAACATCCCGATGCTCGGAATGTTTAAGAAAAATATTTTTAAAAAGTAGGGCCAGCAAATTTCGTTTGTTTTATTCGGTTAATAAAAACTTAAATTATATTCTTATAATTCCAAGGATTAAATTTGAAATAATTCCAACGTAAATTAAATTTGAGTTTTATTGTTCTCTTTTCGACGAATATTTTTCTTGTCTTTCGCATATTAAATTATGCGCATTTTTATTTTTAGAACTGTATTTGATTTTTGTTCTTTTTCTATTTCTTTTCTTTTCAGATTTTCATTTAGGAAAATCTGATTAAATTCTTTTCACTCAACCCAAGGACCAATTGGCACATCTATCACTCACCTTTACTTTCTATTCTTTTTCCTTTTCATTCTCTAGCCAACACCTAACGAAAAAGGCCCAAGCCCCATGTCAGAGAGAGCAGCCCAGGTGACCGTCCTCATCTTCCACCTCCCGCACACGCACATCACGTAGCCGTACACCGACAAGAAACTCCATGGTCTGTCTCTTCTTCTTCTCCCTTGCCCCATCAAATCTTGCACCGTTTCTATTAGTCATCAATCCGAAACTTATTCCCCATTCAACCACAAGTCCATTCAGGGAATTATAATTCCATTTCGTTGGCTTAATTATCCCAGCACATCTGGTGCACTGAATGTCAATAGTTGGCATTGAGCTTTCGATCTCCCTCCACAACATATAAAAAGAGGAGCTGAGATGAACCTCACACGTCTCTCTCCTTACTCCTCCACTTTCGTTCTTAAACTTTGTCCAGAGATGCTCTGTGGTGCTCGTACTCTTAAGCAAGCTACACGTACAATTTTCTAGTGCATCGAGTTCTTTGCGTCGATTCGTACAACACGGTGAGTTTCTGTCCAATTCATTCTGCACACCCTCTCAAAACCAAACACACTATCTTCGAGACATCATGTTCTAGCTTATCTTCATAGTTGATCACGAACGGGGTAAAGGAGGATGCGGAACGTGAAGCTGCGGGGATCCCAAACCCGTTGGTGGAGTTCACTGACCCGCAAGAGTATGATTTGATCAAGGCCCGCTACAAGTGGGACCCGAAGAAAAAAAATCTACACTGACGAGCCCACTAGGGAATTGATGAGATTACTGGTAATAATTATTTTTTCCACCTTATATATACTACCTTCTCATCAAGTCAAAATACACTTTGTAGTAAGATTTGTAAATGGTTCACATTTCTTTCGCAGAAAGAGCAACACAAGCTTGATGCCGAAAGCGACTCATCGTCTTAGTCGACGATGAGGCCCAAGTGGGACACCCATCTCAACCGGGCCTTGAATGTACTGAAGGGCCTCCCTTTGGACACTCGGCCGCAGACTGGCCGTGTGCACGACGTCGGAGACGGTGTTCAGTGGAAGCACTACTACCACGAGGACCCTGAGGCCAAAAGGCAAAGAATGAAGTTTATTCAGGTATACATTGACGAGAAGGTGAAGCTTGCTATTGAGAAAAAAGCAGCTGAGACCGAACAAGCGACCAAAGAAGAGATGATCAAGTCGGCAGTCAATGCAGCTTTAGCTGCTTGTAGAGATGATTTCGTAGCTTCATTTTCATCCTTGATCCCGGCTGTTATCGAGTGGACAAAGCAAAATCCAGACAAAATGGCAGTGGATTTTCCCCATCCTAGCTTCGTCGGGAGCAACTCGGTGAACCTCGCACCAGCGACGTCTCGTCTCGCATCCGGACATGCTCCATCAGCCACTCATAGCAGCCCGTCCTCTTTCTCTGGTGTACTACGCGGGCCTTCGCCTTTGGCTGAGCTCGACACCCTCACGGTAATTACGCATCACACCAACATATCTATAATATATCCCTTTTTTTTTGCCTTTTGGATGTCTGACATCGTAGACATGTTTTCACAGGTCGATCGAACCCCGTGCACCTTACTATACATGATCAATGGCTAGACGGTGGATGTGGGAACGACAATGATAATAAATCCCACGCATCGGATGTTCCACACCATACAGATGCCCAGTACCACTTTCAAGGTTTCCGTGGCGAGTGTCAAATCGGGCCACGAGGATTTGGCTCCTCCGGTACATCTCGGGGGAGAGGAAGAGGAGACCCCTAAGCGGCTTGCAGACTCCATGGGCTATTTCATCCTATGGACGAAGGCTCTTCTTCGTGTCGAGTCGGCCGCCGTGATGACCACACCAAGGACAACACATACCGAAGAAGGTATGAACACCACCACCCCGCCTCCGCAATTATTAGCACCGCCTGTTATGCTAGGTGAGAGCAGCGAGCGACGCGAGGAAGGGGGTCCAAGAAGAATGGATCATGATCTACCCCTCATGCTCCATCAAGAAATGGATGATGTCATGGACGAGGAGGTAGACCATATGCAATTCCTCAACACCGCCTACATTCGCGAAGTAGAAATGATGAGTCAGCCATATGATTCGTCCAATAAGGAGCATGTGGACGAGGAGATGGATATTCAAACGGAGCAGAAGCATCCTAGGTCTGAGTGCAAAAAGTCTATCTTCGTGCAAACCTTGCAGGACACGCCTCCCGATGTCACATCGAGCCAGGATGGACAAGGCAATGGTCAACGTGAGAAGGTGCTCATTAGCCCCTCAACACTTGGGGTGGCGATCAAGGGCGCTATGAAAGGCTCATCACAAGCTCTTCCCCAGAAGAAGGGGAGGAAGAGACCGGGTAAGGTTCCACCAACAGGTTTTACAGACCGTCTACAGATGAAAGGTACGACGTTGATCCATGTCTCAGGCGAGCCGATCCTACCGCCGAAACTGTTGGACAAAATATCAGGGGATATCAGACGACTGCATGACCATGTACTATCGACGGAGAAAATCCTCCTCGCCTCGAAGGATCCAGGCTATCCACTTTATGCGGCGTGTGTGCCTACGGGCAAGGGCTATGTCGACACCATGCCCGCGGAAGTGTTCTTCCTGCGGTTTGATTACATCTTTGAGATGTTCCTCAGTAGGCGGCTGGATTTTACGATCGTCCGCCTTTTTGCGCTCCATATGAGATTTGTCAACAACAGAGAGCAAATCTCGCAAATCGCGGTGGAATATCCGTACTACATGCATGAGTCCTTCTTGTCGCTAGGTGACTATGAACTTACAACTGCTAAGGACTACATCGAACATTTCCTGCTGAAGAATAAGGACAAGGAAATGGTGCTTGTGCCTTATCATCCAATGTAAGTCATTTCCCGATTGGCTTTACATTTCAATCATTCCCTTGCTCATATGGAGGCTAGCTAATTTGAGGTGCATTTATTTTGCGAAGTGAGGGGCACGCCGTCCTTATCGTTCTTTAGTCGCGAGTCTCCCATGCCGTGTATTTCGACTCATCTAGGAACTTTAAAAAGAAGGACTACACCAAATTAAAGAGTCTTCTAGATTCCGCTCAGGGCTTCGGCACGAGGGGTGGCCACATCGAAAAACATGCACGAAGGAAGGGTGCGCCGTGTTTCGGGCATAAAACCGACTTCTGCAGTATCAATCAACCGGAAGGAAGTACAAACGATGGATACTATGTCATCCATCTCATGATGGAGTTCAGAAAGGATCAAAACCATCTTCGCATGACAAGCAAAGATGACGGTCATATAATGAAATGGGCAAAGAACTTAGCCAAACCGGATTATAAAGTAAGAGATGCCTTCTTTCGCATCCTGAAGGATTGCAACCATCATCATGAAAGAAGTCGTCGACGAGAAGGGGATGTTCTACCACGGCCCAATATCGCGACCTGATGTTATAGCTCGCGTAGGAATGCAGCTTTTGGACATTACGCTGTTCAAGAAGCTAGGGTGCGTCCTCCCAGATATGGATGGATGGAAGTTCTAGTGTATTGACTATGCCGATGATGATGTCTCGGTTGAATTTGTACTTTTGGAAGGGATATGAAAACTTTGTGATGTAATTTAATGGTCCTGTTGAAATATTTGCGTAACACTATCTAGCTAGTGAATTAGTGTTAGGGTACGATGAACTACGTGTGTATATTATATTATGTATGTTACTTTATGTTGCATCTATTCACTAACTTTTTCTCTTCGTGTTGCTCAAGTATATTATGTTGTGTATTATTATTGAATTCCCATGATGATATGCATCTCTAACAGGTACATAGATCATCGATGGCGAAGAAGTGCTATGTCGTTTACATAGGGAAGGTTCCAGGAGTGTACGATCACTGGCCAGAGTGTCAGGCCCAAGTGCACCGGTTCCCAGGCGACAGCCAAAGAGGGTTCAATACCAGAGAGGAGGCGGAAGCTAGTTACTTGATGTTTACGCTAGCGCGAGAAGAGCGAGAGGAGCGAGAGGAAGAACAGAGGCGGCGCTTCATGAGCTACTACATAATTCCACTCTTCCTTAATAGTATCGCTCTTCTATTCTATATCATAGTTTAGATGGATGATTAAACTTGCTTGTAGTTGCATGTATTTAAGATATTGTGACAACTTATATCGCTATTTTAGAAATGACATGACGAGAGATATCATTTGTGTTGGATATGAGATCATGATGATATATATATGATCATCAGATTATTGTATGTGTATGATATGATGAGATTTGTACTCTGTAGAAAACCTGTGTATGTGTATGACTATATTATAATACCTATACAAATACCGCGAAAATATGCTGGTAAAATAAACATAAAATGAAAAATAAATACCAGTAGAGCCCATTACATATAGAACTAGCGCCCATTTACCCATTCGCCTGGTACAGGGGGGCGATGCTGCCAATATTAGTAGTAGCGGGCACTACGGGAGGCGCTACTGATATCCCTGTGTAGTAGTAGCAGGTGCGTACGCGCGCTGCTGCTACAAGTTAGCTGTAGCGTGCTATCAGTAGCGGGCCGAGGGGCACTACTGATGACCCAACAACGGGCGCTACAGTTTCTACCCATCACAGGCAGCCATTTTATGATTTAGTCCCGAGAGATCTGAAAGACAGGTCCCTCTAACTAAAAACGAACAAATCCGGGTGGCCCCCGGTGAGTCGACATCCAGCTCAGGAGCCGGTCGGGCTCTTGATCTGGTCTCTACCGTCTGTCGCAGGTTTGGATTGCCGGTAATTCTCACATGAGGTCGGGTCCTCAGCTGAACAGGTTGGACCAACAAGGAAAAAAAGTCCCCGCTGGCCCTGGTTGGTTTAAAGGATGTCTGCTAGGAGCGACCCGACAGACATATATGCATGGTTTGCAAATGGTAAATAAGCTTGGGCCACCACTAGAAATATTTGAAGCTAGGTAGGTAAGAAAAGGGGACCCCATAAAATCCCACACGCGGTTAGGCACGCTCAGTCTTAAAAGAAATACCCGGAACTCGGGTCCTAGGTGACTCAAATGGAACAAAGCGTCGGGGCGGGATAGCCTAGACCTTCCATCCTTCGTCGAATATAGTCAACATTATAATAATCATATCATACACAATAAATATAATAATGTGATAGCCCAATCCAAGGCTAACATGAGGTAATAGTTGATAACATCCTAGCATGCATACTAAGCAGTGGCTGAGCAGCGAGCAATAGTAACATAGCCGAACAAGGTTTGCTGGGATGTGGAGGACATGGCTGTTTGGGTTTATTTGAGAGGCATGAATATAAAGTGGTAGGATCAAGCAATCTTTTTATCCTACACCTAGGCGCGAGTGATCTGAAAGTTATAAGCATGATATATGCTCCCCCTTACCTGATGAGAAGACGATCTGAAGGTGAAGTCGATCACAAGCTCGCAACGTCTCCGAGAGGTACCCGCGGAAGCACACAAGAAGAAAGAACTGGTAAAGGAAATCGACGAGCAAGCATCTATTACTACGAAGCATTCACAAGCAAGCATTATCAATAAGGCAACACGAGACAACGCACTACGGTATCGCATCTATCGTCGAGAGCGGTTACTAACATGTTAAGTGAAGTACTCGTCACTCACGACGATACCACACATTAAGAAAGGTTCAAGTTGTTTAGCTACACAACATGAGCAAAGGTTGTTAACATGGAATCTCACCCAAGCATGGAATAGCACACAAACATTACAGGAGGTGAATCATAAGATAAACTAACTATGCTAGTCAATTTAAGTGAGGCATAACCTAAACATGGCTTCCACTAAGTACCCCACGACAATTTAAGCAATTGGTGCTGTTCTTCCCTAAACCATATTTAGGTTTTTTAACATCAGAAAACAATAGCATAAACACAAAAAACACGAAAAACTAATCAAGTTACATATAAAGAACACTCCAAATGGAGTTACGGTTAAAAAGATACAAGCAAAACAAGTTTGGAACACAATCTGCCAACATCAGGAAGCACACTTTAGCGCAACGCATAAACAGGATAATGAAGGTAAACATGCTCACAAATGATATGTAACTAAAGTAGACGTGGCAGGGAAGGCATGGCAAAAGGAATCATGCAAAAATGCATCATCGTTCACTAGTTATAAGCAACACAAAAAGCTATAACACATTCCTGGTCAAGGACTTAGTGAATATCAGGAAAGCCGGGCAGAAATTGTTATTTTCATGTTGTACAAACAGGAGAAAAACTATATGAAAATGTGCAGCAACATGACATAGCAATATATGAGCATGAACTAGACATGATGGTGATCAGGTACAAACAAGAATCAAGGTCATAGGCATCACAGATCAAAAGATATTAAGCGTGCAACATGTCATCGGAAACTTACAGACTTAGAGAAAAACAGAGGTGGCTGTCAACAACAGCAAGATAGCAACTTTGGAGCTGAATATAACTATGACCAGAAATGCTAACATGGAAATGCAATACATATAATGGAAGTAGACATGGCATAGATCAAAATGACATATTGCAATGCACAATACGATGCACGGTTAAAAAGATATAGGGCAGCAAAGTAGCAAGTTTATATAAACAGCAGCACACTAACAGCAGGGTAGCTACTTTGGGTGATGAAATAGACATCATGCAACAGGAAAAGATGATATGTGAATGCATAGAATTGAAATAGACATGATGCTTAACAATATGCAACACGAATCAATGTAATAGGCCTCATGGATGTCTCACAATCATCAATCAAACTTGCAATAAAATAACAGCAGCATCACATAATAGAAATTAGCAACAGTTAATAGTCTGATGCCCACTTCAACACAGATTAACAACATCAAGACAGCCTCAAATCAAAATGGTCACAAAAGATGGATTGAAGTACACACAAATCTAAACAATTTTCCTTTTCGGAGCAACGTCATCCGGGCTACGGTTTACTAGCAAATCTAGTCTCAATACGGCACCAGCATTACAATTTTCCAGACTTTGCAGAAATTTACAGGTGCAGAAAAAAAAAAGGGGAAGGCCGGCTCACCCAGTGGGCTTTCGGCCCAACTGGCCTGGATCTGGCTTGGCGGCTGGATCGGGCCAAGGCGGCCAGGCTAGGCCGCTGGGTTGGCAGGTCGGCTGGGCCCGCGGCCTGTGGGGGCGGCTGGAGGGAACCGGATCCTCCCGAGGCCGGTGACGCCGACGGCGCCTGGTTCTCCGGTCGGCGGCAGGTGGCGTGGCGCGACAGTGGTGAGAGGCGCGGGGACGGGGGCGTCGGCAGCTGGGTCGCCGGATCCAGCCGGGATCTGGCTGGCGGCGAGGTTCGGCTCCTCGAGCTCGGCCGTGGACCGACCATGGCTAGCGGCGGCTCCAGTGCGGGACCTGCGAGGAGGGAGACAGAGGAGGTGAGAGGAGAGGAACCAGAGGAGAGGAGGGCGCGGGGAGAGAGATGAGGCGGCGCGGCTGCTGCAGCCAGCCGGCGCGGACGATGGCATGGCGGCCGGAGACGAGGCGGCGGTGCACACGGGGAGCTGCGGCTAGAGAGAGAGAGGAGGAGGTTGGTGGAGGGCGTGACGTGGCGCGTTCCTGGCCGTCAGATCAGTCGATCTGACGGTCCAGATCCATTGGGCTGATTTGCAGATCTGGGAGCTAGGTTTTGGGCAAAATTTGGCTAACCTGAAAAAATTGAGCTATTGTGAGGGGGGTGGCTGCAATTTTTGGCTTAGGGGAAACCCTAGAAAGGGTTGGGAGAGTGGTGGTCTTTATATAGCCCAGGTGGCTGGCAGTTGGCAAAAACATCCCCGGTTTTTCTCTCCCGCGCATGGTCTTTACGTTTCTGACCGCCTGGGGTCCGCAGGACCTCCGATTTGGGTATAACTTCGAACTGCGCGATCAGCCCCTCCAGCCGGCGGCGTTCACCTCGCATTGGAACCGTTCCGAGAACACTTTCCGGCACACTATAAAAATATCCTGTTTACTTATTGAACGGGGTTTTGTTCCGTTGGCTACGGCTGGTCTTGTGCGGATTTTCGCAACGGTGATCGGGTGAAACTAGGTGTCGCAAAGGTCGAGTGTCAGGGTGGAAAGGGTCGGGCTCCGTCCGGTACGAGATAAGAGGGGGGAAATAATCGCTGATCGATAAATCGGGGATGCAAACACCGCAAACAAATCATAGGCGGTGCTTCATGAGCTAGTTACATCTAGTTAGTTGATGTTTACGCTAGCGCGAGAGGAGCGAGAGGAAGATCATAGGCGGTGCTTCATGAGCTACTACATAATTCCACTCTTCCTCATAGAGACCGCTCTTCTATTCTATATCATAGTTTAGATGGATGATGAAACTTGCTTGTAGTTGCATGTATTTAAGATATTTTGATAACTTCTATCGCTATTTTAGAGATGATATGACGAGAGATATCATTTGTGTTGGATATGAGATAATGATGATATATATATGATCATCAGATTATTGTATGTGTATGATATGATGAGATTTGTACTCTGTAGAAAACCTGTGTATGTGTATGAATATATTATAATACCTATACAAATACTGCGAAAATACGCTGGTAAAATAAATAGAAAATGAAAACTAATTACCAGTAGCACCCATTACTTGGGTGAGGTAGCACCCATTTACAAGTGGCACCTGGTACAGGGGGGCGCTGCTGCCAATATTAGTAGTAGCGGGCACTACGGGAAGTGATACTGATATCCCTGTGTAGTAGTAGCGGGTGCGTACGCGCACTGCTTCTACAAGTTAGTTGTAGCTTGCTATCAGTAGCGGGACGGGGCGCGCTACTGATGACCCAAAAATGGGAGCTACTACTAGCCTTTCTCCTAGTAGTGGAAGGTCTAGGCTATCCCGCCCCGACACTTTGTTCCATTCGAGTCACCTAGGATCCGAGTTCCGGGTATTGGTTCTAAGACTGAGCGTGCCTAAGCGCGTGTGGGATTCCATAAGGTCCCCTCTTCTTACTTACCTAGCTCCATACATTTCTAGTGGTGGCCCAAGCTGATTTACCATTTGAAAACCGTGTGTTTGACTGGTGAGCTCCCAGCAGATTTACAAACAACTTGGGCCAGCGGAGACATGCTTTCTCTTGTTGGTCCACCCCAGGGAGCTAGGGGGCTGCCCACATGGTTTGGGTAGCTAACCCGACCTCGACCGACTTTTGAGTTGGATGTCGACTCACCGGGGGCCACCCGGATTTGTGCGTTGTTAGTTAGAGGGACCTGTCGTACCAGATCTCTCAGAACTAAATCATAAAATGGTTGCCTATGATGGGTAGCAACTGTGAGATGGACATGCGTGCAGAGCCTTGTAATGGGCAGTTGGTACACCCTTGTAGGGTTAAATCTTTTCGAGAAGCCGTTTTCACGGTTACGGACGACTTGAGACCTACTCCTTTTTCATAGAAAACAACAACTGAGATACTCTTAATAACTTGATCAACGTGTGAGTGTTTTGACTGCTTCTTCTTCGTCGGGATGCGAACGGGAGGACAAGGATAGGATAGGTGTTATGTTTGCGTAAGAAGCTGTTAGCAAGAATTCATGGAGGAGATTCCTCATCCAATGCTTGGTTCTCATCTTACTCTAAATGGATCGTTAGCCAACTATATAATGCTAGTGTGGCTGCAACCTCACCACTAACCTCATCTTACCGTGAGAAGTTCGTTACTCAGACATGTATCTTCCACTGATGTATTGTATTAAGGCAGTTGTATGCCGATTGTATGAGATGTTGTATCCTTGTATCTGCAATGTTGTGATATCATGTTGGAAATCCGGGGCATATGGCAGTGTCATATGTCGCGGTGGGACCGATATTTTATTCGTCCCCCGATCTGGATGGAAAAATCTAGATCTGGAACAATACGCATATTGGGCCTTACAGCCCCCTGCTTACGCCATGCTGACACAGTGCTTACACATTAATCTTTTTTTTCTATAAAAGTAAATCCATAAAAGAGAGACAATTGTAAATCAATAACTTTTTATCCATTATTCCAAATTAAAAATATAATATATGAAAAATTATCAAAAAAATGCAAGGAATATGAATATGCAATTTGTTTTTATGTTCAACCATTTTAAAATGGGGTAACAGTAGCAAATGTGCATATGACATATTTTGAATTCAAATATGGAGTTTGAATTTGCAATTCTATTGCAATATACTTCATTCAACTTGAATCTTCAACACATCAGTACCATATACATCATGTTACAACATCAGATCATGTGCTTGAGCATTGTATTTGTATTGATTGTTCTTTTCCGCATTGTTTGCTATCGGTAGAGGTGGAACCATAACTGGAGGTTATCCTTGAAGAAGAGGACCAGTAACTCGTGTATGGTCAGCAAGCCAAGAAAACCCCATTGATCATGTCGATAAAAAACCAGTTCCCTCTCATTATTGCTTACGCATGTTTAGGATGTCACCGTGATGCGTTTCTACCACATAGTTGAACCATTCCTTTGCATTACCTATCATTTTTTTACTGTAGTAAGCAAACCACAATCCTAGCAGATTCAGGAGTTGATTGTTGATTATGTGACCCCTGCAACTTTTACTTCTTATTGCATGCTTAGTGTTACAATGACGTTACTCTTATGTGATTCGGATGGTAGTGATCATGTGATGATGGTGGAAATGTGTTGGTGAACTTGACCTAAACAAGATGAACGATGAGAGGTTGTGTAGGAGTACACAGTGGGTTGTCTCGTGGAACACCGCCTTAAGCCCGAGTTCTTGTATGGTAATCCAAGACAAAGAGTACAACCAAACATTGGGTTCACTGACCCCTCTCAGCCTATTACCTCAATTTGTGTTGACGTCCAGTAGTCACACTAGTTCGGTCTTTCCATTTGGCATATGCATAGAAAAAGAGTGAGTGAAATGTTGCATCATTTAGATATGTGGGTGGATCTGCGAGACAGTGAAACCAGCTGTCAGGATGGCGTCTCGGTTTCCTATATTGTGTGAGTCTGTAACGTTGATCCGGCTGGACTCTCGAGCGGGATCTACCTTAGATAGTCGACTCCTGGAATAGACCGGTTGTGAGCGAAGTGTCGTGGTGAAAATCCTAGCCGGCACCCCTTGAATGGTGACGAGTACTTGGCGGTAACTGATGGTTATGTGTGTGCAGTTTACACCCTTGTAGGGTTAAGAAAACTATTTGAATAGCCGCGTCCGCGGTAAGGGACTACTTGGATACCTAAGCTTGATTATTAGACAACTTCAATGGTTACTCTAAAACTTGCCAAGATAAGTGTGAGTGCTATGGTTGTTTTCTCGTGGGAAGTCGAGGAAGGATCCCTACTGGTGTATTTTTTGGGAGACTTGGATAGTTGGACTCAAGTACACTCCTTACCTCTTTCTATTAATCGTAGTTCAGGTTAGCCAAGTCAAAGATTGCACTTCTCCATTGAAACCCCACCTTCCTTTACATTGAAACTTGAGCATGAGTAATATAGATCTGATGTAAGTTTTGCTGAGTACGACTTTGTACTCACGTTCGCTTATTTATGTTTTTAGATGAAACCACTGAACTCGATGGTGGCCTCTTCCTGGAGCTCGACGTTGACTAAGCTAGTATAGTTCCAGACAACAGTCTATTCCCTTGTGGAGGGCTATGTATGTTTGAACAAGGCTTCTCTAAGCCATTTGTTAAACTTGTCTGTACTCAGACCTATGTTGCTTCCGTTGCTTGTATGAATGTTGGATCACAGTGATATGATCTCTTTGTGTACTCTATGTAAGTCAATAAAGATGTGTACTTTGTAGAGTTCATGTCATGAGTACCTGCTGTTTACAATGGACATGTATGATGCGTGTATGATTATAACGTGCATGTCTTAGTGTGGGGTACGATAGCTTAGTTGTGCTCTCATGAGTTGTCTATGCTTAGCCCGCCTGAGACCCCGACTAAGTGAATCGGGTCGGAGTTGTGTATGTAAATGTTATGATTCAATTGATAATATGGTTGAGGTGACTTGTCTATGAGTATGGTATTTCACCACCCACAAGCATTTAGACTTGTGAGCCGTAGATGAGGACCCATCAAAGTTGATCATCCGGGCCTGGATGGGATGCCCCTCACGTTCGAGCTTTCCAAGAGTGCCTTGTACTTGGCCTTGTCTGCTTAGACAAGTGGGTATGGCTCTCGGCTCTCCATATGATTGGGTTGTGACTAGAATTACATATGCATATTCCGTCTCCCGATGAACTTGGTATCAGAGCAGGACTGTTTGTAGGATTATCAACCTTGGTCAAAGTCAAGCGTAGCATTCTATAGTTACATAGTTGCTTGGGTATAAAGGGAACAACGTAAGACTTCTTTTTTTCTCCTCACCCTCATCTTTTCTTCGGGAAGATAGGACTAGGATCATCTATGTCTTTACTAGGACATCTCGTTGCTTGCTTCCTTGTAGCTGTAGCATTGTGCTATCTGTCTTACAGTCGTTCTGCTTCATGTTTTGAACTTCTTATGTAAGTGCTATCCTAATGTTATGAGAATTTTCATTCATCTTGCAATTACAGCCGTTATGTTGTGCAAGTCATTCCAGGTTCTTCATAATCTAATGCATTTGGGAAATCCTTCTCTCTATTTCAGATGTTTTTCCAAAAGATTGTTAGGTGGAATTTCTGGTGTATCTGTTGTAGCCCCTAGTAAGCCGTGGTCATCCTCTAGAAAAATATCCAGTAATCCAGCTCCTTAAACCTAGTCACCTAACATATGTGTAGAATACTTTGTAGATCTTATGCTAGGAACCGCCCCAATTTCTAGATGCCCATATACAATGGCCCCACGTGAGTTAGCTGAGTTTAAAATCCAACTGGAACTTTTGTTGGAAAAAGGCTTCATCCGCCCTAGCTCATCCCCATGGGGTTGCCCCGTTCTGTTCGTAACGAAAAAAGATGCAAGAGAAAGGATGTGCGTAGATTATCACCCGCTTAAACTAGTGACGATAAAGAACAAGTACCCACTTCCCAGGATCAATGATCTTTATGATTGACTTACTAGATCATGTATTCTCCAAAATGGATTTCAGATTATGCTATCATCAAATCAAAATCAGAAACGAGGACATTCCTCAAACGACATTCACTACTTGTTATGGTCTTTACGAGTACACTGTCATGTCCTTCATTTTAACCAATGCCACGCCACTTTCTCGCGCATGATGAATTCAATCTTCATGGAGTATTTGGAAAAGTTCTTCATGGTTTACCTCGATGACGTCTTTATATACTCGAAGCACGAAGAAGAACATGCCGAACATCTTAGGTTGGTATTGATGAAACTTTGAGAGCATCGCCTTTATGCCAATTTCTCTAAATGTGAATTCTGACTACCAGAAGTGACCTATCTAGGCCAAGTGATTTCTTCCAAATGCATTGCTGTCAATCCCGAGAGAGTTTACGCAATCCTTGATTGGACTCCACCTGAATCGGTTAAGAAAGTTAGGAGTTTTCTTGCCTTAGCCAACTATTGCCGCCGCTTCGTTGAGAACTTCTCCAAAGTTGCAAAGTCTCTAACTAAACTCCTCAAGAAAGATAAGAAATTCGAAAGTACCCCCAAGTGCGAGGAAAGCTTTCAAGAGCTAAAAAGAATGTTAACTTCTGTACCCGTACTTGCGCCTCCAGACACCAAAAGGGATTTGGAGATCTATTGTGACGCTTCACGGCAAGGGCTAGGGTGCATACTTATGCAAGATCGACATGTGGCAGCATAGGATTCACGCCAGCTGCATCCACATGAAGAGAACTACCCTACCCATGATCTAGAACTCGCTGCCGTAGTTCATGCCTTGAAGACTTGGCGACATTACCTCCCTGGTAATTGTTGTGAGATCTATTCTGACCACCAAAGCCTTAAATATATATTCACCCAGCCATATCTTAATATCAGGCAAAGACGCTGAATAGAGTTCATAAAAGATTATGACTTAGGAATTTCTTTCACCCCAGGCAAAGGCAATGTCATGGCTGATGCACTAAGTCGTAAGTCGTATTGTAACAACCTCATGTTACAACAGTATCAACCACTCCTTCATGAGGTATTTCGAAAACTCATTCTCGAGATTGTTCCTCATGGATTTCTTTCTACCTTGGTGGCGAAACCAACCCTTGGGATCAAATCATAGTTGCCAAAAGGCGTGCACGAGGTGCTCCCAGATCAAGGAGGAAATTTCTAGCGGAGTTGCTAAATATTTCTCCACAAATAGCAAAGGAATGGTATTCTTTGAAAATCATTTGGTAGTACCTAAGATTAGGGATCTAAGGCGACTAATCCTTAAAGAGTCCCATGACACCCCCGTCTTGATTCATTCCGGTAGCAAAAAAATGTACCGAGATCTATGCCAGATATTTTGGTGGACCAGGATGAAGCGAGAAATTGCTCGTTATGTTGCCGAATGTGTTGTTTGTCGTCGCATTAAGGCCGAACATCAAAGACCTGCTGACACTCTTCAGAAATTTCCTATTCCGGAGTGGAAATGGGACAAACTCAGTATGGTTTTCATCACTGGCTTTCAAAAAACCCAAAAAGGAAATAATGCCATCTTCGTTGTTATTGATCGACTTTCCAAAGTTGCTCACTTCCTTCATGTTCACGAGTCTATAACTGCTAGCCAGTTAGCGTACTTTTATGTCTCTAGAATCGTGTCTCTTCATGGTGTTCCTTTGGAAATCAATTCTGATCGAGGTAGCCTTTTCACCTCTAGATTCTGGGAAAGTTTTCAAAATTCTATGGGAACTCATCTCTCCTTTAGTACAACTTTCTATCCCTAGTCAAGTTGAAAGGGTTAACCAAATTCTTGAAGACATGCTCAGAGCTTGTGTTATCTCTTTCGGAAATAATTGGGAGAAGTATCTTCCATTCACCGAATTTTCTTATAACAATAGTTTCCAATCTAGTCTAAACATGGGTCCTTTTGCATTCCTCTATGGACGAAGATGCCGACCACCCTTGAACTGGTCAGAAACCGGTGAAAGACAATTCTTTGGACAGGATATGATCAAGGAAGCAGAAGAGCAAGTTTGCATTGTTCGTGATCAATTGAAAGCCACCCAGTCTCGTAAGAAAAGCTACTATGATCGTCATCATAGGCAAGAAAGCTATAATTTGGATGAGAAGACTTACCTTCGGGTTCCTCCTTTGAAGGGAACCCAACGCTTCGGTATCAAAGGCAAGTTGGCTGCATGTTACATTGGACCTTTCCGCATTCTTGATAAACATGGAGAAGTTGCCTACCAACTTGAACTACCGCTGTACCTTTCCCAAGTACATGATGTATTCCATGTGTCACAACTCAGGCGTTGCTTCAAGGACCCCATCCGCGAAGTCGACCATGAAACGCTTGATTTCCAAGATGACCTTTCTTATCGGTAGTACCCCATTCGTATTCTTGATTCAGCCGAGCGTAGCACACGCCGTCAGAAGATCAAGTTTTTGAAAGTGCAATGTTCACACCACTCCGAGAAAGAAGCCACATGGCAAAGAGAAAACCGTCTCCGTGACGAGTACCCCACCTTCCTCCCGATGACTTCTGAATCTCGCGACGGGATTCTTTTGAGTGGGTGCGAGGTGTCACAACCCTAGTTTAGGTATGTGCTAGGATTCAAGTGCTTCATTGCATCACGTAAAAATTTCAAAAAGAAATTGAAATGGGGAAAGAAAAAGCTCCAAATGAATTTTATTTAAATGGCCAGCTAAAAAACTTTTTCTAAAATCCCTTTGAATTTTTCTAAAATCTCTAAAACATGCATGATCATATTCCATGTGTTGTGGGACCCAAGTCACGCCCATGGGATTTTACATAAATCCAAACAGGGCCTTGGAAATTAAAATTTAACCCTGTTTGAATTGGATTCAAATATTTTGAAATCCAAAATTCCTGAAAACTTGGTACTGGCTTTATATTAGTCAGATAAGTCCATATAAAATATTTCAGGGATTGCATAAAATGATTTGATGTATAAATCAAATCAAACAAATAAACAGAAAAATAATTAAAAGGAAAGGTAGAGAAAAGAGAGAAACTTACCTGAAAACTGGCCCAACTTACCCCAGGCTGGCCGAAGCCCACCCCCACTTGTCGTCTTCCTCCCATGGCCGCAAGTAGCTCGGTGGCCGGCATGCACGCCGTCGCCGTGGCCACAGAGGTGTAAGGCCCGATATGCGGTACTATTCTAGATCTAGATGTTTCTATCCAGATCCGGGGACGAAGCGCATATCGGTCCCACTGCGACATATGAGGAAGCCATATGCCCCGGATTTCCAACATGATATCACAACATTACAGCTTCATGTGAGAAGATACATGTCTGAGTACATACTACATTGAAGTGCGTAATGGAAAAGGTAAAACACACCATTCCCGTAACCACACGGGTCCAGGCTCTCCGCCGGGATCCGCCTGACTAGTCATCGTGGATTCTCCACGAAGTCG
This sequence comes from Bromus sterilis, assembly GCA_950022295.1. Taxonomy (NCBI): domain Eukaryota; kingdom Viridiplantae; phylum Streptophyta; class Magnoliopsida; order Poales; family Poaceae; genus Bromus; species Bromus sterilis. The sequence goes on from OX465598.1 coordinate 222,444,921, forward strand.
TGTAACTAACATCTCACGGTAAGATGGGGGTAGTGGTGAGGTTGAAGCAGCACTAGCAATATATGAGTGGTTGACGTTCTATTCAGAGTAAGATGAGAACCAAGTAGTCGATGAGGAATCGCCTCCAACAAGTCTGTTATCAGCTACTTACGCAAACATAACACCTATCCTATCCTTGTCCTCCCCTTTTCATCCCGATGAAGAAGAAGCAGTCAAGGCACAGACACATTGATCAAGTTATTAAGATTATCTCAGTTGTTGTTGTCTATAGACAAGGAGTAGGTCTCAAGTCGTCCATAAACGTGGACACGGCTTCTCGAAAATATTTAACCCTGTAGAGGTGTACCAATTTCCCATTACAAGGCTCCGCACGCTTGCCCATCTCTCTTAGTTCCTACCCATCACAGGCAACCATTTTATGATTTAGTTCCGAGAGATACGAAACGATAGGTCCCTCTAGCTAACAACGAACAAATCCGGGTGGCCCACGGGAAGTCGACATCCAGTTCAGGAGCCGGCCGCACTCTCGATCTTGTCTCTACCGTATGCCTCGGGTTTGGATTGCCGGTAAATTCTCACATCAGACCGGGTCCTCAGACGGACAGGTTGGACCAACAGGGAAACCATGTCTCTGCTGGCCCTGGTTGGTTTAAAGGATGTCTGGTAGGAGCGACCGGACAGATATATATGCATGGTTTACAAATGGTAAATCAGCTTGTCCCACCACTAGAAATGTTTGAAGCTAGGTACGTAAGAAAATGGGACCCTGTAGTATCCCACACGCGGTTAGGCACGCACGTAAAGAGAAACAATATCCGGAACTCGGGTCCTAGGTGACTCGAATGGAACAAAGCATCGGCGCGGGATAGCCCAGACCTTCCATCCTTCATCGAATATAGTCAACATTATAATAATCATATCATCCACAACAATATAATAATGTGATAGCCCAATCCAATGAGTAACAGGATAACAGTTGTAGCACCCTAAGTATGCATACTAAGCAGTGGTTAAGCAAGCAAGGTACATTGCCAAACAATGGTTTGCTAGGATGTGAAGGACATGGCTGTTTGGGTTTATTTGAGAGGCATAAGTATGAGGTGGTAGTATCAAGCAATCATTCTTTCCTATACCTAGGCAAAGTGATCTGAAAGTTCTAAGCTTTATATATGCTCCCCCTTACCTGATGAGAAGACGAAACCGAAGGTGTAGTCGACCGCAAGCTCGCAACGTCTCCGAGAGTAACACTGGAAAGACAATCAAAGGAGATGCATCTATTACTTTGAAGCAATCACAAGCAAGCATCAACAAGAAGGAAACACAAGACAACGCACTATGGTATCACATCTATCGTCGAGAGCGGTGGCTAACAGGTTAAGTGGAGTACTCGTCACACACGACTATACCGCACATTTATCATGGTTCAAGTTGTTTAGCTATACAACATGAGTAAAGGTTCTTAACATGGCATCACACTCAAGAATGGCATATCACACAAGCATGGCAAGAGGTGAAGCATAAAGTAAACTATCTAATCTAGTCACTTTAAGTGGGGGTAAAACCTATACATGGCAAACTATTGCAGACCCCACGATAAAAATCTAATTTGGTACTGTTCTGTCCTAAATATATTTTATTATCTTTATTAGCAAGCAAGAGAACATAATCATAATCTACATGCAATTCTAGTCAAGTTACATGTAAGGAACATTTTTATCAGAGCAATGGTTAAAAAGATATGCCCTATTACATTTACGATGGCATGGCATGTAAATAGTAGTGAAACATCATGTAGACAAGTGCAAACATGGAAAAGGAGCACATTTTATGAATCTAAATGAAAATCTAAGCAATTTACACTTTAAAACCATCGCAATTCGAGATACCGTTGCAAAGATATCGCCACCGCAAAATACAACAATATTCTTCCATATAATACTCCAGAAAAAGGAAAAAATTCTATAGGGCCGAATCTGACTCAACCAGGCCTAACAGAGCGGGCGCTAAGCAAGTAAACAGCGCTCAGAGCAAATAAATGCTCTCGGGCCAGCCCAGCTGCAGAAAAACAAAATAAAAAAAGGAAAAAAAAGGAGGGGAGCTCACCTCTGGGCTGAGGCCCAGCCGGCAAAGATGGCGAGGCTCAGCTCCGCTGCGCCCAGGGCAGAGAGGCAAGGTGGGCCGCGGAGCTCAGTGGCCTGCTGGGCTGCGGATCCTGGACTCGCCGGCCCACGTGAGCGAGCGGCCACGGCAGCGGCGTCGTGCTCCTCCCGAGCGGCGTGAGCAACGCCGGCGTTGACCACCTCGTCAGAGTAGCACAGGAGGAGGCCGGAGTGGCCAAAACAGAGGGGAGAGGTGCGGATCCGGCAAGATCCGGTCCCGGCGGCGGCTTGCAGCTGTTGTGGAAAGCAGATCGGGCGGCGGAGCTCGAGGCTCTCGTCCATGGAGCGGCGGCTCCGGCGGCGGTGCCTTCCTGTGGAGGAGGGAGAGCTCAGGGGGGAGGAGGAACCAGGAGGAGAGGAGGGGGCCGAGGGGGTGGCCTGGGGCTGGCGGCTGCCGGTGGCGACCAGCCGGCGAGGCGGCGCTGTGACGCGGGCCGGTTTGGGCCCGGTGGTAGAGGAGCGGGACCGCGGCGGCTACCCTGCGGGGCCCAGATCCTGCTGGGAGAGGCTGGAGGGCTACGGGGCACTACGGGAGCCCCTGATCTTTAGATCCAACGGCTGGGATCGCCTGGATGGCTAAGATTTCGAGGTGGGAGAACTTGGCGGCAGATATAGGAAATTTGCAGGGGTGGAGATAATTTCTACATGGGGAAACCCTAGAAGGGCTAGGGGAGAGTGGTGGTCTATATATAGGATGGCTTGGCTGGCGGGTTTACGCAAATGCCCTCGGGTTCTCTCTCGCGCGTGCGATACTCCATGTTTCTAACCGCCGGGAGTACATATGACCTTCCATTCAGGAAAAATCTCGAACCACGGGCTCAGCGCGGCGAGCCCGTCAATTCAACCTCACTTCGATAACGTTCCGAGAACCTTTTTCGGCGCCCAATAAAATAATCCGTTTATTAAATAAAAGGGGTTTTTGTTCCGATGGCGATGGTTGGTCTTGTGGCGGAAGTTGCGACGGTGCTCGGGTGAAACCCGGTGTCGCAAAAGGTCGTGTGCCATTGTGGAAATGGTCGGTCACGCATGCCGATACGAGAAAGAGGCGGTGATATTCACCGATTAATAAATCGGCGAAGCTAATAATACAGACAATTCTAGTAACAAAAAAAATAGAATAAACAAAAATTTTAATTTGGGTGAAAATCCCGGGCTGTTACACGAGGCCACGCAGCTGCCTCCCCGCCCACGTTGTCGCACCTGGAAGCTCCACGAGGTCGTCCTCGTCACTCTCCCCCTCTCCTTGCTGTACCCTTGCTCTCCCTAGCCCAAAATCCCGCACCGCACGAGAGCTCTCCGGAGTACACCGCTGTGCACCGCGTGGCCACCGGCCTTCCCAAGGTGCTACAGCACGTTCCCAAGCACCGCGCCTCCTAGATGAAGAAGAAGAGCCATCTCGCCTCGGAGACGATGCCAGCCTTCCCCGACTCCGGCACGGCCGCCGCTCGCCAATAATGATTCCGGCACCACCAGCTCTTCCCCGACCCCGGTGACCACCCCATCGAGTTCAGGGTGAGCTCCCACTTTGTTTTCCCCCACCCCATGCTCGAGTCCTTTCGCTCAGTCGTTGTTTCCTCTCGGCCGAGCTCTGACCGCCGCGAGCTCGTCGCCGGCGAGGCCCTAGGCCTTCCTAGTGTGCCCCACGTGTGTTGCTTGTTGCGCACGAGCGAGAGGCTCCTGCCCGTGCCATCCTCCGCCCCTCTCGTGCACTCCGGCGGGGCGCCGCCGCGTCCAGTGACGCCGGTGTCATTCCACCGGCCGCCCTGGCCATTAGGGCCTTAATGACCGCACCTAACCCACCCCTAGTCACTGGCAAGTGGGCCACGTCCTCCTTAATTTTATCTACAGATTAAATTAAAAGGGGATTAACCCTCTGTGTTATTGACACGTGGCCCCCCTATGCAGTTTGACTGGTCAGGCCCCCTGCTGACGCCATGCTGACGTAGTGCTTACGCATTAATCTTTTTTCTGTATAAAAGTAATTCCAAAAAAGAGAGAAAATTGTAAAATCAATAACTTTTTATCCATAATTCCAAATTAAACATATAATATATGAATTTTTTTAGAAAAATGCAAGGAATATGAATGGGCAATTTGTTTTTATGTTAAACCATTTTTAAATGGGGTAAAAGTAGGAAATGTGCATATGACATATTTTGAATTCAAATATGGAGTTTGAATTTGCAATTCTATTGCAATATACTTCATTTAACTTGAATCTTCAACACATCAGTACCATATAAATCATGTCAGAACATCAGATCTTGTGCTTGAGCATTGTATTCGTATTGATTGTTCCTTTTCCACATTGTTTGCTATCGGTAGAGGTGGAACTGGAACTGGAGGTCATCCCTGAAGCAGAAGACCAGTAAACCGTGTATCGTCAGCAAGGCAAGCAAACCCCATTGATCATGTCGATAAAAACCGATTTACCTCTCATTCTCACTTAAGCATGTTTAGGATGTCACAATGATGCGTTTCTACCGCATAGTTGAACCCATTCCTTTGCATGACCTACCATTTTGTCACAGTAGTAAGCAAACCACAACCCTAGAAGATTTAGGAGTTGATTATTGATCATGTGGCCCGTGCAACTGTTACTGCTTATTGCATGATTACTGTTATAATGAGGTTACTCTTATGTGAGCCGGGATGGTAGTGATCATGTGATGATGGTGGAAATGTGTTGGTGAACTTGACCTAAACAAGGTGAACGCTGAGAGGCTGTGTAGGAGTACAAAGTGGGTTGTCTCGTTGAACACCACCTTAAGCCCGAGTTCTTGTATGGTAATCCAAGCTAAAGAGTACAACCACACATTGGGCTCACTGACCCCTCTCGGCCTATTACCTCAAGCCGTGTTGACGTCCAGGAGTCACACTAGTTCTGGCTTTCCATTTGGCATATTCATAGAAAAAGAGTGAGTGAAATGTTGCATCATTTAGATATGTGGGTGGATCTGTGAGACAGTGAAACCATCTGTCAGGGTGGCGTCTTGGTTGCCTACATTGTCTTATTCTGTAACGTTGATCCGGCCGGACTCTCGAGCGGGATCTACTTAAGATAGTCGACACCTAATATAGACCGGTTGTGAGCGAAGTGTCATGGTGAACATCCTCGCCGGCACCCCTTGAATGGTGACGAGTACTTGGCGGTCACTGAAGGTCACAAAAGTGTTCGAATAGTCGCGTCCGCGTTAAGGGACTACTTGGTCACATATGCTTGATTATTAGACAACTTCAATAGTTTACACCCTTTCAGGGTTAACAAAAGTGTTCGAATAGTCGCGTCCGCGTTAAGGGACTACTTGGTCACATATGCTTGATTATTAGACAACTTCAATGGTTACTCTAAAACTTTCCAAGATAAGTGTGAGTTCTATTGTTTGTTTTCTCGTGGGAAGTTTAGGAAGGATCCATAGTGGTGTATTATTTGGGAGACTTGGATAGTTGGACTCGAGTACACTCCTTACCTCTTTCTGGTAATCGTAGGTCAGGTTAGCCAAGTCAAAGCTGGCACTTCTACATTGAAACCCCACCTTCCTTTACCTTGAAACTTGAGCATGAGTAGTATAGATCTGATGTAAGTCTTGCTGAGTACGACTTTGTACTCACGTTTTCTTATTTATGTTTTTAGATGAAACCCCTGACATCGATGGTGCCCTCTTCCTGGAGCTCGACGTGGATTAAGCTAGTATAGTTCCAGACAACGGTATGGTCCCTTGTGGAGGGCTATGTATGTTTGAACAAAGCTTCTCTAAGACATTTGTTAAACTTGTCTGTACTCAGACCTATGTTGCTTCCGTTGCTTGTATGAATGTTGGATCACAGTGATGTGATCTCTTTGTGTACTCTATGTAAGTCAATTAAGATGTGTACTTTGTAGAGTTCATGTGATGAGTACCTGCTTTTTACACTAGACATGTTATGTGTGTATGATTATAACGTGTGTGTCTTAGTGTGGGGTTTGATAACTTATTTGTGCTCTCGCCGGCGGTCTTTCTTACAACCACGTGGCTCTGAGTTGTGCGTAGCTTGGATCATCGCGATGCGATTGCACGTAACTCCGTTATGTGGAACACTTCATTCTACGATCGAGCCTGCCCGAGACCCCGACCAAGTGAATTGGGCCGGAGTTGTCTATCTAAATGTTATGAATCAATTGATAATATGGTTGAGGCGACTTGTCTATGAGTATGGGATTTCACCACCCATAAGCTTTTAGACTTGTGAGTGGACGATGAGGACCCATCTCAGTTGATCATCCGGGCCTGGATGGGATGCCCCTCACGTTCGAGCTTTCCGAGAGTGTCTTGTACTTGGCCTTGTCTGTTTATACAAGTGGGTATGGCTCTCGTCTCTCCATATGATTCAGGTCTGACTAGAATTACATATGCATATTACAGGTCCTGACAACACCGATGGATGAAGCATAGATACAACCCATAGGGACATTTTACGAATCTATACGACAAACAGCAGGAACAAGAGGTACAAGTTTGAAAATAGAAGGCTGATGACACAGAGAATATGATACCATTCGCCAAGAGCATTTCGTATCAGGGGAAGCTCGTCAATGATTTAGGACACAAGGGGACGGCAGGTAGTAATCCACCAAAATGGTCAGGCGGCGATCAGAGGGTCTGGTGTGAGTATCGGTACTCAACCATAAGAAGAAAGAATGCAAAAGCATCGGAATAATTCGATGCTTAAGTACAAAGGAATTAGGATTTCTAATAGAGGATATCAAAAGAAGATGTTCTGACCATGGGTATATAAGTTGAATGGACTTATACGGGAAATCAATGAAGGTTTGATTTACCGAGATCCAGCTAATGTCCAAAATGACGTCTGAGCTAGAAGAATGAGTTCATAGGGATCAATGGATGATTGTGTGAATTCGCACACATGATGTTTTCCATAAGATCGGTATGGAAAAGCCGAGGGATATTAATGAAGAATAGTAGACATATGGAATTATCCATAGGGTAAGCAGGTAAGAAGAATCTCCAAAAGCAGAAGGATGCAGATGGATTCATGGGAGTCAGATAGTATTTCAAAGTATTTTAGAATCACATGAACAACTGGGGATGAATGGATCCTCGATAAGTGTGAGGAATTATCCGCATTGTGAACAGAACCTGCAAGGCAGCAGACACGAAGGATTCTCAAAACATCGAAGAGTATTTTGACGTAGCATGCAACAACAAGAGCAACTGGGATTGAACAGATGATCAGAAAGTATAGGTAATTATCCATACGCACTTATCAGTGGAATGGGGTTGCAAGGGCGATGGGCACATAAGGTCTCGACAATTCATCGGAGAGTATCTTCGGATTATTCTGGTGAATCAGGTCATCTTTTGTGAGGAGGGCTCTCCGGGTGGAAGCAGTCACGAGAACCTAGAGTTAGAGTTAAAAAAATCTTTAACCCGAAAGGAAGAGAGAGCAGAGTCCCAGAGTAAACATATGGAGTAAAAGATCCTAATACTATCCCAGTTGCCTTGTGGGCCCATAAGCCACACAACGAAGTTAGTAAAATAGTTTCGCAAATTCTAGACTCGACTTCGACCAAGGAGTTGTAAGGGGGTGTCCTACAGGCAGTCGACTCTGATACCACCTTGTGATGCCCCAAAAATCGAGCCATCTACAGTAATCATACACGCAGGGTACACGACCGAAATCAGGGTGCCACGGTGAGAATATCATAGCACAACACAAGACACGAATAATATAAATCTTTAAGTTACAAACCAGGGATCACGAGGATCCGAATACATAAGTCATACAAACATAATATCTGACTACAAACATATTTAGTCAAGTTTTTCCATAAAAGGCTAGCACAAATAACATCAGAGATACACATCGAAAAGGAAAGGCCTCCTGCCTGGGAACCTTCGAAACTACTCCTGGTCCTGGTCAGCGGGGGTCTCGACGTAGTAGTATCCGCCTTCGGGGTAATCCTGCTCCTGGGCGCCAGCGTCTGATTGTAGAAATCTGGGTATATATAAAAACTGGGGAAATAAACCAAGGGTGAGTATCTAGCATACCGCGAGTTTTACGTCCGCTACTAAGCATTTATGCACTTGTATCAAATGGAAAGGGGAGGCTATATATAGTGGAATGAATGGTAGAACGTCCTAATAAGGATGAGAAGCTAGGTGTATCGAAGACTAGCATCTTCCGACGATTCTTGCAGCATGAGAAGAGAACAGCTAACAGTTCATATAAAGCATAAAGTAACAATGCAGCAGTAGTTGATGCAGCATTGTATAATAGTAAGTGGTAATAATTGACAATTATAAATGCCTCCGAGTTCCCTTCCTCGACTTCCCTGCGAGGAAGAAAACCTGGAACCAACAATTTAATAGTAGTAGTTTGTAGTAATAGGATTCGGCTTCGGCATAAAGCGTCATGTTACCGTGGACACGGTTATTTGAATAGATTAAACTCCCTGCAGGGGTGCACTACTATTCAGACTGCACGCTCGGATCTCCAGGGTGGCCTACACCTTCTTAGGGAACACCCCACCGAAGCTATCCGACACGCCGCAGCCCATGCTTGGCTCAACAGTGAGGTCATCCGCCAGACTAAATCCTATGCGCTCAGGGGTCTGGGTCCCTCACCCTTCCAAGCTCTTGCACGGTGCGAGTCTGGACGGGGAAGCAAAAGCAAATACCACTAGCGCGAACGAAGAAGACACCTCTTCCCGGAAATCAGGTCGCGGCACTGCTGACGTCTGAAGAGCTTTCAGACGAACTACGACGCGGAGGGCCCACACCGTAATCCAACGTGTAGGTAGGGCGTACAGGCCTTTGCAGCTTCTCAAGTCATCCACCGAACCATCACTCATTTATTATTTTCTCGCAGGCAACCGTTATCGTTGCCTAACTAATTCAAACAACGGACAACGAACAACAATCAGGACCACCAATACATCGGTGCCTGCCCTGTCGTCCCGTCAAAGCTGTGCAGTTACCAACAAGGTGAACCGACGCCTTACCTTATCTCTCGTGTGCTCCTGGAGGAGCTCGACTTTCGTGGTTTGGTAACTCTCTCGGACAATGATTAGGGTGCAAGCCCACCAGTACGTCGGTATTCCCTCCCTGTCGTCCCGTCGCAATACCACTAGCGGGCACCGTTGGGTCACCCGACTTCTTACCTTAAGGACAACCATGGCTCAGGACCCTAGGGCGGCTATACAGAGTCAGCAATGAGTGGAGTACGAGGATTACTCCTCGATAGCTCACACTTGATATGGCTCGGCTGAGCCGAGGTAGGGGCCTTAGGCGGTAATTGTATTGTACCGTACCTGTGCAGTTATATATATTTTGTATCCGCGTTCACTCCCCAGAGTGATCACGGCGCGCTATGACAGGCTATGCAATGAATATGAATTAACGTAATAGTAGTAGTAGAAATGCCTAGTGCAAGAAATGTACGGAAAAGATAGGTGATATCTGGGGAAGGAAAATGGCTCTGCTTTCCTGGAAGCTCAGTAGTAGGGGTACGATCGTCGACGTAGTAGTCGTACTCGATGGGGTCGTCGCCAGCAGTATCCGAGTCTATCGAAGAAAAAGGGAGGGGGCTCAATGAATACACAACAATAATAACAATACAAAAGAAAGACAAGGCAATACCTTAAGCTAGGGGGAATAACACGCTATTATGCATTGCAGACGAAACGGGAATTTAACCAGTTATTTTACCATCTCTGGTTGATTACCATACAAACGATCCGGAAGGGGAAAGTCCCGTGTTCGGTAGGTTAGAAGGGTGTGATGGGTATACGAGTGGTATATTCGTCTATAAAGGTTTTCCATCTAATATACGGATTGTAAGATATTAATATTTGTAGTTTAAATCATTTTCTAGCAATTTCTGGATTTCTTTTATTATTAAATTGGAATTTTCCACAACAGTGCTTTTGAATGGTCAAACTGACCAGTGGGACCTACATGTAATAGGGAGGGGCATTTAAATTTATTTTATTTTATCAACAAAATAGAGGGGCCCATATGTCATACACTGATTAATCAATTAATATTTCTATCAAATTTAAATAGCCAATGGGACCCAGCTGTCATTGAGACAGAGACAGTTAACTAATCGTTTTAATTTAACTAGGGCGTTAAGTGGTCCTAGATCCACATATAAGTCACAGTGGCACTTAACCATTCTTTTATTTTTAGCTGAAGGCCTCGGGCCCACTGATAAGTGACACATGGGGGGATTAGCTTGATAGGGGGTTAGCCCCCGGCCAACCATGCTTGAAAACGCAGTGCACGCCGGCGGCGAGCCGGGGCACAGTGGCGTCGAAGAGCGGTTGGTGGAGCGGCTGCCAGAGAGGATGCGGCGAGGGAGGCCTCACGTGGGAGCGCGCACACGCGCAGGGCGCAGCCGGCGTCTGGGCTAGGTGCGAGCGTGGTGGCCGCGATCATGAGGAGCATGGTGACGTCGGAGCACGGGCACGGAGGGGCACGACCAAGTGTGGGCGAGCACGCGGGCGAAGGGCGGGATCCGCGTGCGGCGTGGAGGTGCGGTGCGACGAGCGCGCACACAATAGTGGCATCAACGATAGCGGAGCGAGCTGTCCGCAGCCACGGTGAGCTACTACGGCGTCTGGAGCTGGTTCAGATGGAAACAACGCCAGAGTGCGGCATTTCAAGCGCGGGGAGAGGAGAAGTGAGTGTAGGCTCACCGTGAAGGCGCACGACGGCCCGTCAAAAGTTTAGGAGCAGCAGGAGGAGCGAATCGACGCCGACGAGCTGCGGTGGTCCGCGGCAGGGAGGAGCTCGATTCCGGCGAGGCAGCGGTCTTTGGCTTGAATGGCTTCCGTGGGGAGACGATGACGTCCATGAGGAGTCCAGTGGACATTGTTGTGCACCCAGTCTTCACCGTTGTCCGTGGCTGGTACGGACGGCTGCGACAAATCCACACGGGCGAGATCGGGGAGGAAGGCAGGGGAAGGACGGCGGTGCAAGGGAGGAAGAGGGGGCTCGCGCTAGGGTTTCCAGAGGAGGAGGGCTCGGGTTAGACCTTATCCTCGCCGGCGACCATGGGATGGTCGCCACGGCAACACGACGCGGTGTGGATGCGTGCCACCCACTGAAGGTGAACAGGAGGAGGAATAAGGAGATGGGAGTGGGCTGGGCCGTGTGAGCAGTTACCCTGAGCGAGTTTTAGCATTTTTCCATTTCCTTGCCTGTCAACAAATCTGCTAATCTATTTTAATTTTGTTTACTACAAAATGATTTTTGTTAATGGTGAAACCTATTTATATATTTGTGTTTCACCTTGGAGAGATGCCACAGAAAGTTTGGACAATTTATAAAATCTTTTGCTTTTTTTTGAACTGCAACTGATTAAAGGTGACTTTTGGCTGCTGTTTATATTGTTTTGAATTATTCCATAGCTTAGTAAATACCGAAAGTTGGTTTATCAGGGTCCACTAATTATTTTTCAATTAAAAAAATTGGTTGCACAATTTTTGGACAAAGTTTTATTTGTCACATTGTTTTGGAATTTTTAATCGGGTTGAGTTTGAACAAGCCTTGGTCAAGGGTGATCATCAAATGCCTAATCATGGTGACATGGAAAAAGGAAAAGTGATTAATGTAGGTGATTACTGTAATGTGATACCCGGGGTTTTACACCATGGCACCTACGTTTTACGGAGAGTTTTCCTGGCAACAACAGATCAAAAAGAAAACACACGGAATCGAAATATACAGAGCCGAGACGATCCGGGCAAATATATAACAATATTTTCTGCATCGAAAGGAAGGTAACAAGTCAAAGCTGGGTCAGAGACGGCTCCTGGTGGCCCAGGCGGCCACCTGGCACGGCCAGGAGGCAGGCCCTGCCACCAGGGCGCCTGGAGCCACGGGAACTCCTCTTCGGCTCCACTTCATCTCGGAATTTTCCTAATTTTGCAAAAACACATAATACAAAACTTTTATGGATGTTCGCGAAGTTTTCTTACCATATTACATACCCATTCTTATTCTGCTTCTGCTGGTGTCTAAACCAGTGCTGCAACATGTTCTTCGTGAGTGGTTGTTTGTATCATATCCACATCAACATTGACAGGGTCTCCTGCCATGTAATGCTTGAGTCTTTGCCCATTCACAACTTGAGGTTTGGTGCCTTCAAAATTGTTAATCCTGATTGCACCGGAGCGGTAGACTTCTTCAATGTGGAATGGTCCTTCCCATCTAGAAAGTAATTTACCTGGAGAAAACATGAAATGAGATCTAAACAACAAAAGTTTATCACCAAAATTAAATTCACGTTTCAAAATTCTCCTGTCATGCCACTTCTTTACCTTTTCTTTGAACTTTTTTGCGCTCTCGTAAGCTTCACTTCTCCACTCATCTAGAGAAGTCAAGTTCATGAGACGCTTTTCACCAGCAAGCTTAGGGTCGGCATTAAGCTCTGTAAGATCCCAGAAAGCTTTGTGCTCTAATTCTAAAGGTAAAAGGAAAGCTTTGCCATAGACCATCTTACAAGGAGGCATGCCCATGGGATTTTTGTAAGCAGTTCTATACGCCCACAAGGTATCTCCTAACCTTTTGGACCAGACCTTCCTAGAACTGTTCACAGTCTTTTGTAAGATCAACTTGTTCTCCCTATTTTTGAGTTAAACTTGCCCACTTGCTTGGGGCTGGTAAGGTGAAGCAATCCTATTATTGACATTATACTTTGCTAAAGCTTTTCTAAAAGCACCATGTGTAAAATGTGATCCCCCGTCAGTCATGAGGTACCTTGGTACACCAAACCTAGGAAATATTACATCTTTAAGCATCTTCAAAGATGTCTTGTGATCAACACTCTTAGTGGGGATTGCTTCAACCCACTTGGTTACATAATCAATAGCTACTAAAATGTGAGTGTACTTATGTGAAGGAGGAAAAGGACCCATAAAATAAAAACCCCAACAATCAAAAGGCTCAATAACTAGAGAGTAATTCATAGGCATCTCATTTCACCTACTAATGTTACCAACTCTCTAACACTTACCACAAGAGAAACATAATTTCTAGCATCTTTAAAGAGAGTAGGCCAATAAAAACCTGATTGGAGAACCTTGTGTGCGGTCCTCTCACCGGCATTATGTCCTCCATAGGGACTATCATGACATTGTTTCAAGATATCCTTCTGCTCATGCTCTGGTATGCATCTCCTCACGATTCCCTCCGCACCTTCCTTCAAAATATGTGGGTCATCCCAACAGTAATACCTCAAGTCGTGGAAGAATTTCTTCCGTTGCCGAAATGTTTAACCTGGAGGTAAAAACTTGGCAACAATAAAGTTAGCATAATCCGCAAGCCAAGGATCAGAAGTAGATTGTATCCTCAAAAAAAAAAATTGATCATGAAAGCTATCATTGACCGGAATAGGATCATGTGGTATGTTCTCCATCATGGAGAGGTTGTCTTCCACCAAAATGTCTGCTCCCTTCCTATCAACAATCTACAAATCAAATTCTTGAAGAAGAAGAACCCATCTGATAAGCCTTGGTTTGGCGTCTTTATTTTTCATAAGATACTTAAAAGCAACATGATCAATATGAACAATGACTTTAGAATCAACAATATAAGGTCTACACCTATCACAAGAAAACACTACTGCTAAAAATTATTTTTCAGTAGTAGCATAATTCTTTTGAGCACTATCAAGGGTTTGGTAGCATAATGTATAACATTCAATTTGTTTTCAACCCTTTGTCCCATAACAGCTCAAACAGCGAAGTCACTAGCATCACACATGATTTCAAAAGGTATATTCCAATCAGGTGGTTGGACTATAGGAGCGGTTATCAAAGCTTTCTTAAGAACTTCGAAGTCTTCCTTACAATCTTCATCAAACGCAAAAGGAATATCCTTCTGGAGAAGATTAGTGAAGGGTCTCGGAGTCTTAGAAAAGTCTTTAATAAATCTTCTATAGAAACCAGCATGACCAAACTACAAATAGCTTTGATGTCTTTGGATAAGGCATCCTCTCGATTGCTTCGATCTTTGCCCCGTCCACTTCGATTCCCTTTTTAGAAATCTTGTGGCCAAGGACAATTCCCTTGTTGACCATGAAATTGCACTTTTCCCAATTGAGTACCAAGTTTGTCTCCTCACATCTTTGCAAAAATTTATTAAGGTTGTGGAGACAATGGTCAAAAGAGGTTCCATAGACGGAGAAATCGTTCATGAATACCTCCACAATTTGAGAGAAGCCTTAATAACCATCAAGATATCAAAAGTGAGTGTTTTTGGATAACCTTTCAAGCATTTTGTCGATGAACGGCAAAGGGTAGTGATCCTTCCTAGTTTCCTTGTTCAACTTCTTGTAATCAATACACATTCTATATCCAATAATAATTCTTTGAGGTATTAGTTCATTCTTCTCACTAGGAACAACAGTCAAACCTCCTTTCTTAAAAACACAATGTACTGGACTTACCCACTTGCTATCAGCTATAGGGTAGATAATACATGCGGCTGGATTTCGGTCCTCGCCACATCTTTCATTTTCGGCTTCAACCGTCGTTGATGATCAACAACTGGTTTAGCATCAGGCTTAATATTGATAGTATGTTGACAAATAGATGGACTAATCCCCTTGATATCATCAAGGGTATATCCAATAGCGCCTCGGTTTTTACGATGGGTTTCCAATAATCAATCTTCTTCATATCCTTAAAGTTTAGCATTGATAATAATAGGATATACTTTCTTTTCATCTAAATAAGCATATTTGAGCGTATCTGCAAGAGATTTTAGATCAAACACCGGATTTTCTTTTGGTTGTGATAGGAGTCCTAAAGGTTCAACACGAAGGTTGTGCTTCAGGATAGCAGGTTGTCTAAAGAAGATATCATCTTGTTCTTCTCTTTCCTTCATATGAATATCATTTTCGTGGTCCTCCATGTATTGCTGCAAAGGATCGTAAGGAGGAATATCAATAGAAGCAATATCTTCACTAATTTTATCATTACTAAGAAAATTAGTACCACGAGTTTGCTTGGAGAATTTGGAAAAATTATATTCATCTGGATCACCATTGAATTCAACAGATACTTTTCCTTTCCTGCAATCTATAATAGCTCCACAAGTCTTGAGAAAAGGTCTACCAAAGATAATAGGACAAAAACTATCTTGTACTGAACCAAGTACCAGAAAGTCGGTAGGATATTTTACCTTTCCACATAAGACTTCAACATCTCTCACAATTCCAATAGGAGAGATAGTTTCTCTGTTTGCAAGATGGATAGTAACAGCAATGTCTTTGAGTTCACAAGGTAAAATCTCACTCATGATCTCTTGATTGAGTGACTAAGGAATAGCACTAGCACTGGATCCCAAATCGCCTAGCCCATAAGAATTATGATCTCCTATTTTAACATATACCACTGGAGTACCTCAAATTGGGCCTTTATTCTTGGCTGTGACAAGGTTAGTGGAAACAACACAAAAAATTATAATGGAATCTCCAATATCACTAGTGACAAGGTCTTTGACCAATGCAACTTGAGGATTGACCTTAATCAGGTCTTCATGATCATAATTTTTTCTCTCACTTTTATTTAATATACCTATAACAAAAGAATGCTCCCTCATCCTTGCGGGAAAAGGGGGATTTTCATATATAACGGCGGGTAAGATGGGGTTAGCAACATGAATATCAATAAATAAATCCTTAAAGGTCTTATGATGTTGATCCTCCTTCTTTTTAGAAGAATCAATATGAGAGGAAAAGTCTTTGCAAAAATCAATTAGAAGCTGGGAATCAAGACCAATCTTAGCACAAAAGGTATAGAAGTAATCAGTTTTCACATAACCCTCAATGTAATCATGCTCATAATTTATAACAGGTTCAATACCTTTATCAATCTCCTAATATTTAGTGTTCTTCTGGATCCTTTCAATAAGATCCCACTTTTCTTCAACGCTTCTATTTGGAGGTACCCCACTAGAAGAGGCATCAAGCATCTCAAATATTTGTAAGAATAATTTCCTTGGGGAGCTCATGATTGGGGTATTTGATCATTAGGGACTTGAGTCTCCCCCAAGCTTGGGCGTTGCTTTCTCCGTCACGAGACCAAAAGTTATATATATAGTTCCTCTCTCGATGTATTTCATGAAGAGGATAAAATTTTGCATAAAAGAGAGGCATAAGCTCTTGCCAATTTAGTAAATGAGAGTTATCGAGGAGCCTATACCTATCCAAAGCCTTATCTTTTAATGATAGAAAGAATAATTTTCTCATAACAAAATCCATCGATATACCTGCAAGCTTAAATAAGGAGCATAGTTGTGAAAGATATAGCAAGTGTTCACCTGGATGTCTATTTCCTGCATATCGATTAGCCAAGACATAATCAACAATACTAGTTGGTATTTTGAAAGGAACAATTTCAGTAGGTGGGGGAGTATTCTCCACCATAGTAGAGGTCGGGCGGTTCCCCACAAACAAAGATCCAATAGAGTTGTCCACAGGGACAAAAAGTAGCAACAGCAAAATAAAAACAGCACATACAAGATAAACGTTTCCTTACCAATTTCACTTACCAATAGCGCTACACTCCCCGGCAACAGTGCAAGAAAATGGTCTTGATGACCCAAGTGTATAGTATCTATTATAGCCTTTTCGATAAGTAAGAGTGTCGAACCCAACGAGGATTAGAAGGTACTGAAAAGTGATCTTGAGAAAGGAATAGCTGCAAGCACTGAAAGGTAACTTTTTATGGGTTTTCTGTTATAAGCAACAAGGATAAAAAAGCAAGTAAAGTAAATGGTGCTGAGGGGCAGCAAGTGCCTCAATCCCTTTGAACAAAGGATAAGCCGAAGGATCAAACTTATAAAGGCTGAAACATTCCTGAGGACACATGTGAGAGGTAGTCAAGTGTTTTCACCATATTCCGTCTAGTACCATGTTTTGTGTTGATAAGTGTTTTGTGGGTGGACCTATGCTATTGCACTTTCTAGACTAAGACAAGTACACTCTTATTATTAAACCTCTTGCAAGCATCCGCAAATACAAGAGATAAATTGAGGCAAAGCATAACCATAGCAATAAACTTTAGGATACGACACTCCCTCGTGCAAAAGTGTGCGAAGTGGGTTCAGGTTTCTGTCACTCCCGCAACCCACCATAAGCTTTATTTATACCCGTGAAAAATATTAATAGCCTTCTCCACAAAAGAGTAATCAACACCGATAAAGTAGAGGGGATGAATAGTGCAAGTTACAAGTCGGATTACAATGGTGAGATGAGATGGGATGGTGATGGAGATGGTGCTGATGATGAGGATGATAGTGATGATGATCTCGATGATGCCCGTGACGATTGTGATGACGATGAGGACGTTCACCCCCTCCGGGAGGAGTTCTCCCCGGTGGAATCTTCCCGCCGGAAAGGTCTTTTCTTCTTTGTAGGTTCCCGCCACGGAGCGGCAGTGGAACTTTGGAAACTCTTCTTGTTCTGGGAGTTTTAGGTCACGGGGGTCATATAGGACAAAGGGGGCCCCAGAGGTGGGACCCACCCCCTAGGCGGCCACCTGGCGCGGGCTAAGGGGGGCGCCACCAGGGCGCCTGGATCCCTCGTGGCTGTAACGCCTCGACCACTCCCAACAGGTTAACCATCGACTCCATGGTCGGTCCGCCTGGTGACGAGGGGGTGACCCCACGACTCCTGCATGTGAGGATACCTGGTGCATACGAAGAAAAGAGGCCCGCTGGAAGCTTCGACAGGCCCACAGCTGGCCCGCTGCAAGCACCGACGTAGGAGTCCACGATCAATATGGAAGTCACGACTTGGCGTTTAAGCCAAGGATAGAATTAGGCAAACACTCCTGTAAACCTGAGACGGACTCTCCGAGACCTAGCCTAGTATATAAAGTATGGGAGGGGGGACGTCTCAGGACATCCAATCTACAATCATCACCTCTGGTCTTGCGCGAACTCGCCTAGACTCCCACTGTAATCGCCCCCTCGCATAATACAATCGAGAATGAAGTGCTTCTCCTATTAGCCGACGAGTATCGCCAACCTGTTATCTCTACGATCTAACCCAGGGTCCGTGACCATGGGATTTGCCAAGGCTGATCCTCGTCAATTGGCGCCGATCATGGGGACTTCACAGGTTGGAATCACGATCTCGGTGGCCCCTTCATCGGCATCCATCAAGTTGACAACTCCTCGAGAACTCGACGACTCCATGGATCGAGCAGATTCCGATCTATTCGGGTCCCTCGGCTTCATGGCTCACCTTCCGACCCTGCGACCATCCTTCGCCGACTTGCGCGCTGGCATCGACCTGACCTTCGGTGGATACCGGATCTATGTCAACCATTGGGGCACTCTTCGCCTCACAGATCGCGCCCGAGCACCCGCAGCAAAATCGTAACGAACGAAGACGAAGCAACCGCCCACGCGGCAACTCCGCGAGTCAGCCGCGACTACCACCCCAACACCAAGCACCGCATCACTCGCGACTACTCGAGTGGACTGCCAACATGGAAGAAACGCACCATAGAGGTGACTGTACTAACAACCAGGGCACCGTTCCAGGTGTTCATGGCAGACACTCGCGAGCCAACCTCAGAGGACAAAGGCCAAGACGACGACCCGAGCAGTCATAGAGACACACGCTCAAAAATCAAAAGCAGCGATCCTGACAATACTGGAAAAATTACCGTCACCCTTGGAGAACCAGGAACCATACCAAGAAAAGAATTCAAAAGACAGGAGCACAACAATCACAAGAACGACGAGTCGGAGAGAAGCAGTCGTCAGATCTCAGAAGCGGCAAAAGAGGACCGTCCCATAGAAAAAATCTACTTGTCCAAAGAAGCAATCGCCAGAGTAAAAAATGCAGTAAAGCACAGAAAGCTACTCCCAGAGAACCCAACCCGCAACGAGCTCAGAGCATACAACAAGATGGGGAGTGACATCACCAAGAAAATAAGACAGCAGCGACTAGAGCTGGAGAAGCAAGGAAAAATCGCCATCGACTCATGAACCAACCGGAAAGCACTTCCCGAAAGTGACTCCTCCGACTACGGCTCCCCCGCCCGACGCAAAACCAGATTCGTCAACTTGAGATGCACCGATAAGAAGAAAGTTGTCTGCAAACTAGACGATGACTTCAAGCTCGAAGAGGACGAAGAAGAAGAAGAGGAACTCACACCCGCAGAAGCTCTCATAACTGCCCAGGCATATCTCTCTCGTCCTCAGAAGGAAAAAAATGGCGCAACAGATCGCAACATGACGATGGCACTCAAAGTGATGAAGGACGCCATCACTACCTCGGCACCCAAAAAAGCAAGCACAAGATGAGCTCCTCGCGAGAAGACACCGGACATGGACCCCAGCTCACCAAATGACGACGAAGACGACAGCAACGATGAGAGGCGCAGGCACTCAAACAGAATTAAAGACCATGACAGGGACGACAACGACATCCGACGCAGCAATCGACGAGATGCACGTGACGACATCACACGAAACAAAATCAACCGAGGAAGACGCATACGGGCAGCCCGCAAAGATACTCGGACGAGCTCGCATCCGACGAAGACATAGAACCATGCAGGGCTTTATGCTTCACGCGATCCATACGCGAGACACGGATGCCGAAGGGTTTCAAACTAAACTCCACAACACACAAGTACGACGGACTCGAAGAACCAGAGGCATGGCTCGACGACTACCTAACAGTCGTCAAGTTCCAACGAGGAACTAATATCACGGCAATGCATTGTGTACAGCTCATGCTCGAGAGCTCGGCGCGACACTGGCTGAAGAACCTACCACGAGGATCGTTCAGTTCTTGGAAGCAGTTTCGCAACGCCTTCATCGAAAATTTCAAGTCCACCTAAAAACTTCAAGCATCACTCGAGGAGCTAAGAGCATGTAGGAAAGGAACCAGAGAGTCCCTACAAGCATACATCCAGCGATGGACCATACTCAAAAACTTAGCTGAGGACATATCGGACGAAAGCGCAATCGACGCATTCAGAAGAGGCCTACAATGCATTGAATTCAAAGAGCAACTCGGGCAGATGAAGGTCCGAACACTCGCGCGGTTATTAGAACAAGCCATCAGCTGGGCCGACGGAGAAGACTCCATTAGAAACGAGTTAGAAATCCAGTTAGCACCACCAGAGCACGGCAGAAGATAGACGGTACGACAGAAGGAAAAAAGCACCCCAGGCGTAACTTCTACGACGACAGAGGACCCGATATGGTTGCAGCCGGCTTCCAAGACGATAGAGAAGGCAGACATCGAGACGACAGCAGAATGCAATGGAGGGACAACCTAGAAGAAGCACGCCAGGTCCAGAAAAGAGACTGGAGATCAAGACAGCCACGAGACGACATCCGGGCGTACCACTCAGCCAAGGAACAACTCCATGGGCCCGGCACACTTCATGGGTTAAAAAACGAGCGCGGAGAGCCGAGACCAGGACACACCCTAAGAAATTGCAGACGCTTCACTGAGCTCTCCGAAGAAAAATGCCGGTCTACAGCACCAGCAGCACAGCCTCGCGCAAGCATAGCATCCCGAACAATCAACCACGATGCACCACCCGCACCCGACGCACCAGCAAGGCAGGTGGCAGCCATCCAGGATCGGCACTCAACACCCAACGAAGAAGAAAAATATCCAGAAGCACACGGGCGAATCTATATGATCCAAGAAGGAAGACCATCAAACAGGCAGCAAAAGAAGGTCACCAGACAAGTCTTCCTCGCAGCCTGCTCACACCCTGCCATCCCAGAATACCTGCGCGGGTCAGAAACGGACATCACCTTCTCCCGAGAAGACCACCCACCAGCCATCCCGCGCCCAGGACACGCCGCACTGGTACAAGAGGCAAGAATCGGAAACTACGATGTGTCGCGAGTCTTCATGGACGGCGACAGCAAAATCAACATGATATTCACTAAAACCCTGGAAGAAATGCTCACCAACATTCAGCAATAAAGACTTCAGGCACAACCTTCCACGGAATCGTGCCAGGCAAAGTAGTCTACCCCCTCAGGAAAATAAGATTGGAAGTCGTTATCGGCAATGCACGCAACTTCCGCAAGGAGATGCTAGACTTTGAAGTGGTCGACCGGAAATCACAATATCACGCCATCCTTGGCCAACCATCCTTCGCACGCTTCACGGAAGTACCACATTACGCCTACCTCAAGCTCAAGATGTCAGGCCCGCGGGGCGTCATCACAATCAGCGGCAGCTTCATCAGATCCGATCGCTGCGACAGAGAGTTCCACAAGATATCAGAAACCTACAGAGAACTTCTAAACAGCGAAACCTCCCCACAAGAAGAAGCACTCCCTTAGAGGCCAAAACAACAACCAGAGGACTCGCCGGCATCACACACTCAAGTTATCTTAGCAGCAAGTTCACTTTCTTAGGGCTATCAAGCCATCGACCCAAATAAGAGACTGTCTTCAATATCCCGCTCGTGTAAGAACAACAGGAAAGATATTGCAAATATTTTTCCAAAAAAGCGCTTACGTGACTTGAAAATTGGCACTCGGGGGCTCGCTCGCAGCAGCCACCCCCCGAGGCATTATTCGATTATGCGACTTGAAAATGGGAACTCGGGGGCTCGCTCGCAGTAGCCACCCCCCGAGGCGTTCTTCTCTTACGCGACTTGAAAATTAGCACTCGGGGGCTCGCTCGCAGCAGCCACCCCCCGAGGCGTTATTCGCTTACGCGACTTGAAAATTTGCACTCGGGGGCTCGCTCGCAACAGCCACCCCCCGAGGCCTTATTCACTTACGCGACTTGAAAATTGGCACTCGGGGGCTCGCTCGCTGAAGCCACCCCTCGACGCGTTATTCGCTTACGCGACTCAAAAATTGGCACTCGGGGGCTCGCTCGCAGAAGCCACCCCCTCCCCCGAAGCGATATTCGCCTACGCGACTTAAAAATCAGCACTCTGGGGCTCGCTCTCAGCAGCCACCCCCTAAGGAGTTACTCGCCAAAGACTTGGAAACCAACAGGACCCGCTCGTACCGCACGGGATTCCTTCATAACAGATAAGAAAAATAAACCAAAAAGGAACAGCAGCACACGCTATCCAGCAGAAGAAGACAACCTACAACTCAAAATAAGAACCTACACCAAGCAAAGCCTAAACTCCAGGCTCTGATTTCACTTTACACAGAGCACCCAAACGACGGCCGTTCTCTTCGACCACCCACTTCACAACTTGGCTCGTAGGCTTGTCCGCTACTTCGTAATGGTCATCCATCGGGTAAGCTCGACCACCAGGAGGACCTTGAGCTGCCAGCATAATATCTACCCCAGGCCAATGACTATGGACAAAGTCAAAAGCACAGCGAGCTCCCGCATGAATCTGGTGATTTACTACGCGGCGAAGGTCCGCAGGTTGAGAGAACACCCGACAAAGCCTTTCAAGTGACGACGGAAGAGGATCCAACGGATAAAACTCCGCAAAGATTTGCCAAGCACCCCGCAACAATACTCTAGAGCCCGCGGCACCCTCTCAACCCGCATCCGAAGAATGGAGAACACTCGAAGGGATTGTTCACCTGCACGACTGGGTCCTCCAGCCGCAACAACTCCGACTGTATGGCCTCCTCTTCGTCGCGAGACCGCCCAGCAAGCACTTCGTAACGAAGAACAAAAGATCAGCAGGAAGCACAAGGAAAAAACCTCGCACAGTTGAGCAGTCGAAGAAATACAAACTCACCCTTCAGAAGATCAGATAACTTTATCACCCATGCTGCAAGGCTATCCAAAACAGCTTCAGCGCATTCACGTTTCGAGTGTTGGACTGCAACATCACCTTTCAGACGAACAATCCCGCGCTCGGCCTCTTTTAGCCTCAAGTGTTAGAGACTCGTAGGCACCCTCACGAGCATCCTCCTTCGGCAAATTCAAGCCCGAGAAACGCCCGGGGTGGCCTCGCGAACAAGTCAAAGGAAACGGGACAACAAGCAGCACAAAAAAGGACAAACTAGTTCCACGAATTAAAAAGATCCACCGTCCCGCAGGAGGCACATTACAGCTCATGTTCCAAGACAAATTAAAAAACCAGTTCCCCCTATTCCTCGGTCGAAGAATTACGGATATCAGCCTCCACAACTAGCTATAGCAGGCGGGCCAGCCGAGTGGCTCGAGCACTCTGCTCGTCTGTATAATCAGGCAGGATATCCACCATGGAATCCTGAATAGGAACACCATGCCCCAGAAGAACAACAAAAGACGTGGCAAGCCCAATCACCACGTTCTCACGAACCAAGCCCTCCAGCTGGTCGCCGTTTGGACCAAACGCAACGACCTACAAGTCAAGACCCTCCGGCCTTTTCTCCTCATCTGGGAACATGTGTTCATGAAGAAGCTTCAGAAGAGTCGATGCCCGAGCACAAACATCCCTCACGGCTCCAGCAGCACCCGACACAGCATCCACAACACCGCGAAGAGTGTCCGACCCCGCTGCAGCTGCCTCCACCGCCTCAAAACCCACGGAGCCTGCGCCAAGTGGGAAGATTATATGTTTTGAAAGCTAAGGAAAAATCACAGCCAAAGGAAAGAAGAACAGTCCCATCACCTGTCAAAGACCTAGCCAAGTCGAGCAGGCATTCGCGCTCAACTCCCTCCATATGCTGGAGCCACTCCTCCACCTGCTTCAACCTTTCGAGATCACCACGTTGCGCCTGAAGCTCCCTTTCCCTGGAATCCAACGAGGCATGAAGTGAAGAGATCTCCTTTTTCGCATCTCAGATTGCTTCTCGGCACCCTTCTTGCGACCTGCAGAGAGGGCATCACTTAAAACGGCCAGTAAACAGCCAAAGAAGATCAAAAAGAAGAAGGAGGAGCCTTACGCCTCATGGTGGTTAAGCTCCCCTGCACAGAGTCATGAGCGCGCCTCCACCAATCAACGTCAGTTAGCACATGCTCGCACATCAGGAACAAAGGCTGGAACGAAAGAATACAAGTCAGAATCAAGTAAACAGAAAAATCAAATCTAAGGCTGCAACCAATCACAAGTGATTGCTCATAGCCTCGGGGGCTAATCCCATCGGGAGCACTGTCATGCCCCCAATGATGTACAAAAATCAACCAAAGAGGGGAATCGCAAGTCTATGACTGCAACCAATCACATGTGATTGCTCGCAGCCTCGGGGGCTACTCCCACCAGAAACGCTGCCGCGCCCCAATATAGTTTTGAAGAGCAAAAAAACCCATACCTGCTCAGCCATGCGATCAAAGAACTTGGATTTATTTTCAGCAGTGAGATCCCGCCTTTCCAAGAAATGCTCTTCAGGAATCATTGGTTTCACATCTGGAGGAAAGTTCCAGGAGCCGTAGCCGATCCCCCAGACAGAGCAGTTGCAGGAGTTCCTCCCGCACTTGCAGTCACAGGGTTCATCTCCGCACCTGAAGCCACAGCAGTCGCAGAGTCAGTTGGCCGGCCAGGTTCCACGCCAGAGTCAGTTGAACGAAGATCAACAACTGCGGCACTCACAGAAGAAGCAGCAGGAACAGGAGCAGTCCTGCAAAGCAACATATCATCAGAATAGGAGTCAAAACAAAGCTGCAAAATTACCAAGCATAAAGTTATACGAACCCAGCAGGCGCAGCTCCCGGACGAAGCAACATCCCATACTTGCGCTTTTTTGGAGCAGCCGAAGGAGGACACTGCACAACAGATTGCACGACTGCTGGCAAATCATCACCACCACTCGCCGCGTCACGGCCACTTGCACTCAAGTGGCGAGTGCGTTTGACACGCAAAGGACTCGACTCCCTAGAGTTATCTGCAGCTGACGACTTACCACCCGCGGACTCGACAGCATCAGCACCCGAAGCACCCCCATCACCCGCGGGCACAGGACCTACATCAGCCACACCAGGCTCATCAAGTATTTCCGCATCCTCAGGTTGAGGCGGATTGTTCAACAAAGGAGTATGGTCTTGCAGGTCAGAACATCATCAATAATCAACAGACAACAGTCGAAATCACAAAAAAATCCTCAAGAAAAATACCTGGGGGAGAGGTAGATCATCCTCGCCGACTCCTGAGTTGCACTTCAAGGGCGCTTGGACATGGATCTCACCACGAAACAGTAAATAAAGTGAAGAGGCAGGAGGCAAAGAACAGAAGAAGGAAGAAGAAGGACAAGCAGGGGAAGACGATGGATGGGGTAAAACCTAAATCCACCCAGCCCCCCCCCCCGGTATTTAACCAACAACTGCGGAATGCCCAATACCCGTTAATCTTGGTACCCCGCATACGTGGAACGATCCCACAAACAGCCGAGAAGCATGGAAAACTCAACCGGCGCAGTAACCATACCGCCCAATACGCGTGAAAAACGAGGACCATAATCACACAGTGCAAAATTTTCGGGCAGCATGGCATCACGTCATTTGCATTCACACGCCATAGACACCCAACTTGTCTGGCGGCCCAGCAATGTCACATCTCAGCAACGCGTATCGAGTACGCATCCTTAGTCAGCATCCCACTCCTCACAAGTTTTTTCATATTATTCTAAAATCTTTTACTCCCATCGGGAGTACCTTTATTCAAGTTCGGGTGCTCCCTCACCCAGAAGGAAAAGGTGTGCTTGAGTGGCTACTCGCACCAGTTCAAATTACAGCGACTACAGAGTTCCGGGTGCTCCCTCACCCAGAAGACAAAACATGTGCTCGAGTGATCACTCGCAGAAGCGACGTGTCTTCAGAGTACGGGTGCTCCCTCACCCAGAAGACAGCAAAGCATTCGAGTGAATAGTCGCTAAGACTCAACTAGTGTTTGGCAATTTGATCTACTCGTTAACTCGACGACTTCTCGAGTGGGTGCCTTTTTACTTTTCATGTCTGAGCTCGCAAAAGCTCTGCGAGTAACCGCTAATAGCTCACTTGATTGTTTATTCCAAGTGGGTGCATCTCTAATTAGGCTCCGCGCCTCTATAAAAAATGATGCCTGGGCTGCGACTTGCTGTACCAAGATTCCACGCAAGCTTAGCGTGTAGGTAGGACCCCGCTGCACAGACGTCCGGGCCGGGACTTGCCACAGCGCGACTTCATTCCCGACATTTTCCATGCGCTCGCATGATTGAGAGATGAGCCGATAACGGACGCGTTAAGGCTATTTACTGGGATCGGCATCATTGCTTCTATAAGACCTACAGCGGCATGAACTTTGCTAGACATCGGTCGTTCCCAAGTTCGTGTTGAGGGACACGGGCTTGATTGGGCTACTGAGGTATTTTCCACTAGCGTAATTCACCGAGGCTCGACCAGTCGACTACCTTGGGCCCTTTCAGCTTAGCATCCCTCGAATTAAACATTTGTCATGGCTCAAGCTGCTAGCGACTCGCAGCTGCGCTGCGCAACGCGAACAAGGATGAATTCGAGTCCCTACGCGACTCTTTGAGTCCCCTTGGCACTCGGGGACTACTGATGAGGGGGTGACCCCACGACTCCTGGGTGTGAGGATACCTGGTGCATACGAAGACAAGAGGCCCGCTAGAAGCTTCGACAGGACCACAACTGGCCCGCTCCAAGCATCGACCTAGGAGTTCGAGATCAATATGGAAGTCACGAATTGGCGTTAAAAGCAAGGATAGAATTAGGCAAACACCCCTGTAAACCTGAGACGACCTCTACGAGACCTAGCCTAGTATATAAAGGCTGGGAGGGGGACGTCTCAGGACATCCAATCTACAATCATCACCTCTGGTCTTGCGGGAACTCGCCTAGAGTCCCACTATAATCGCCCCCTCGCATAATACAATCAAGCAGGAAGTGCTTCTCCTGTTAACCAACGAGTATTGCCAACCTGTTCTCTCTACGATCTAACCCAGGGTCCCCGACCATGGGATTTTCGGAGCCTAATCCTCGTCACCTGGGATCTAGACTGTCCTCACAGACCAACACTAGACTTTTCTGCACACTTTGTCCTCACTCATGCGCACCCGATAACAATTTCCCGGTCGGTCACCCATCCCAGGACTACTCCAAGCCAAGCACGCTTAACCTGGTAGTTCTTTCCTAATGGGCTCCCGGAAAAGAAGTTGCACCTTGTTGATATGAGTAGTCTATCATCTCTATTGATATCCTGGGTTGTTACATACACCAGCCCTCAAAGGAACCGACGTCCCTGTCGGCCCAGCAGGAACGTTCCCCTTTGGCACATGTTTGTGCGCGCCAGTTGCAGGCATCCAACATGTACCCCATGTAAGCCTCAACGACCGACACACACACACACCATATAACCGCCACGGTCGGCTCTGATACCAATTGTAATGCCTCAACCACTCCCAACCGGTTAACCACCGATTCCATGGGCGTTGCACCTGGGATCTAGACTGTCCTCACAGACCAACACTAGTCTTTTCTGCATAATTTGTCCTCACACTTGCGCACCCGAGATCAACTTCCCGGTCAGTCACTCATCCCAGGACTACTCCAAGCTAAGCACGCTTAACCTGGTAGTTCTTTCCTGATGGGCTCCCAGAAAAGAAGGTGCGCCTTGTTGATATGACTAGTCTCTCATTCCTATTGAGATCCTGGGTTGTTACATACAGCACCCCTCAAAGGCACCGACATCCCCGTCGGCCCAGCAGGAACGTTCCCTTTGGCACACGTTTGTGCGCGCCAGTTGCAGGCATCCAACGTGTACCCCATGTAAGCCTCACCGACCGACACACACACCGTGTAACCACCGGGGTCGGCTCTGATACCAATTATAACGCCTCGACCACTCCCAACAGGTTAACCACCGATTCCATGGTTGGTGCGCCTGGGATCTAGACTGTCCTCATCGACCAACACTAGTCTTTTCTACACACTTTTCCTCACTCGTGCGCACCCGGGATCAACTACCCGGTCAGTCACCCATCCTAGGACTACTCCAAGACAAGCACGCTTAAATTAGTAGTTCTTTCCTGATGGGCTCTCAAAAAAGAAGGTACACCTTGCTGATATGAGTACTATATCATTCCTATTGAGATCTTGTGTTTTTACATACACCACCCCTCAAAGGAACCGACGTCCCCGTCGACCCAGCAGGAACGTTCCCCTTTGGCACACGTTTGTGCGCGCGAGTTGCAGCCATCCAACATGTACCCCATGTAAGCCTCACGGAGCGACACACACACCGTGTAACCGACAGGGTTGGCTCTTATACCAATTGTAACGCATCGACCACTCCCAACCGGTTAACCATTGATTCCATGGTCGGTGCGCCTAGGATCTAGATTGTCCTCACAGAGCAACACTAGTCTTTTCTACACACTTTGTCCTCACTCGTGCGCACCCGGGATCAACTTCCCGGTCGGTCACCGAAAGCCACACAACGAAGTTAGTAAAATAGTTTCGCAAATTCTAGACTCGACTTCGACCAAGGAGTTGGAAGGAGTTGTCCTACAGGCAGTCGACACTGATACCACCTTGTCACGCCCCCAAAATCGAGCCATCTACAGTAATCATACACGCAGGGTACACGACCGAAATCAGGGTGCCACGGTGAGAATATCATAGCACAACACTAGACACGAATAATATAAATCTTTAAGTTACAAACCAGGGATCACGAGGATCCGAATACATAAGTCATACAAACATAATATCTGACTACAGACATAGTTAGTCAAGTTTTTCCTTAAAAGGCTAGCACAAATAACATCAGAGATACACATCGAAAAGGCAAGGCCTCCTGCCTGGGAACCTTCGAAATTACTCCTGGTCCTGGTCAGCGGGGGTCTCGACGTAGTAGTATCCGCCTTCGGGGTAATCCTGCTCCTGGGCGCCAGCGTCTGATTGTAGCAATCTGAGTATATATAAAAATTGGGGAAATAAACCAAGGGTGAGTATCTAGCATACCGCGAGTTTTACATCCGCTACTAAGCATTTATGCAAGTGTACCAAATGGAAAGGGGAGGCTATATATAGTGGAATGAATGGTAGAACGTCAGAATAAGGATGAGAAGCTAGGCGTATCGAAGACTAGCATCTTCCGACGATTCTTGCAGCATGAGAAGAGAACAGCTAACAGTTCATATAAAGCATAAAGTAACAATGCAGCAGTAGTTGATGCAGCATTGTATAATAGTAAGTGGTAATAATTGACAATTATAAATGCCTCCGAGTTCCCTTCCTCGACTTCCATGCGAGGAAGAAAACCCGGAACCAACAATTTAATAGTAGTAGTTGGTAGTAGTAGGATCCGGCTTCGGCATAAAGCGTCATGTTACCGTGGACACGGTTATTCGAATAGATTAAACTCCCTGCAGGGGTGCACCACTGTTCAGCCTGCACGCTCGGATCTCCAGGGTGGCCTACACCTTGTTAGGGAACACCCCACCGAAGCTATCCGACATGCCGCAGCCAATCCTTGGCTCAACAGTGAGGTCATCCCCCAGACTAAATCCTATGCGCTCAGGGGTCTGGGTCCCTCACCCTTCCACGCTTTTGCATGGTGCGAGTCTGGACGGGGAAACAAAAGCAAATACCACTAGCGCGAACAAAGAAGACACCACTTCCCGGCAATCAGGTCGCGGCACTACTGACGTCTGAAGAGCTTTCAGACGAACTACGACGCGGAGGGCCCACACTGTAATCCCACGTGTAGGTAGTGCGTACAGGTCTTTGCGACCTCTCAAGTCATCCAACGAACCATCAGTCATTTATTATTTTCTCGCAGGAAACCGTTATCGTTGCCTGACTAATTCACACAACGCACAACGAACAACAGTCAGGACCACCAATACATCGGTGCCTGCCCTGTCGTCCCGTCAAAGCTCTGCAGTTACCAACAAGGTGAACCGACTCCTTACCTTATCTCTCTTGTGCTCCTGGAGGAGCTCGACTTTCGTGGTTTGGTAACTCTCACGGACAACGATTAGGGTGCAAGCCCACCAGTACGTCGGTATTCCCTCCCTGTCGTCCCGTCGCAATACCACTCGCGGGCACCGTTGGGTCACCCGACTTCTTACCTTAAGGACAACCATGGCTCAGGACCCTAGGGCGGCTATACAGAGTCTGCAATGAGTGGAGTACGAGGAATACTCCTTGATAGCTCACACTTGATATGGCTCGGTAGAGCCGAGGTAGGGGCCTTAGGCGGTAATTGTATTGTACCGTACCTGTGCAGTTATATATATTTTGTATCCGCGTTCACTCCCCAGAGTGATCACGGCGCGCTATGACAGGCTATGCAATGAATATGAATTAACGTAATAGTAGTAGTAGAAATGCCTAGTGCAAGAAATGTACGGAAAAGATAGGTGATATCTGGGGAAGGAAAATGGCTCTGCTTGCCTGGAAGCTCGGTAGTAGGGGTATGATCGTCGACGTAGTAGTCGTACTCGATGGGGTCGTCGCCGGCAGTATCCGAGTCTATCGAAGAAAAAGGGAGGGGGTCAATGAATACAAAACAATAATAACAATACAAAAGAAAGACAAGGCAATACCTTAAGCTAGGGGGAATAACACGCTGTTATGCGTTGCAGACGAAACGGGAATTTAACCAGTTATTTTACCATCTCTGGTTGATTACCAGAAAAACGATCCGGAGGGGGAAAGTCCCATGTTCGGTATGTTAGAAGGGTGTGATGGGTATACGAGTGGTATATTCGTCTATAAAGGTTTTCCATCTGATATACGGATTGTAAGATATTAATATTTGTAGTTTAAATCATTTTCTAGCAATTTCTGGATTTCTTTTATTATTAAATTGGCATTTTCCACAACAGTGCTTTTGACTGGTCAAACTAACCAGTGGGACCTACATGTCATAGGGAGGGGCATTTAAATTTATTTTATTTTATCAACAGAATAGAGGGGCCCATATGTCATACACTGATTAATCAATTAATATTTCTATCAAATTTAAATAGCCAATGGGGCCCAGCTGTCATTGAGACAGAGACAGTTAACTAATCGTTTTAATTTAACCACGGCGTTAAGTGGTCCTAGACCCACATATAAGTCACAGTGGCACTTAACCATTCTTTTATTTTTAGCTGAAGGCCTCGGGCCCACTGATAAGTGACACATGGGGGGGATTAGCAAAATAGGGGATTAGCTCGATAGGGGGTTAGCCCCCGGCCAACCATGCTTGAAAACGCAGTGCACGCCGGCGGCGAGCCAGGGCACAGCGGCGTCGAACAGCGGTTGGTGGAGCGGCTGCCAGAGAGGATGCGGCGAGGGCGGCCTTGTGTGGGAGCGCGCACACGCGCAGGGCGCAGGCGGCGTGCGGGCTAGGTGCCAGCGTGGTGGCCGCGACCATGAGGAGCATGGCGATGTCGGAGCACGGGCACAGTGGGGCACGACCAAGTGTGGGCGAGCACGCGGGCGCAGGGCGGGGTCTGCGTGCGGCGTGGAGGTGCGGTGCGACGAGCGCGCACACAATAGTAGCATCAACAATAGCGGAGCAAGCGGTCCGCAGCCACGGTGAGCTACTACGGCGTCCGGAGCTGGTTCAGATGGAAACAACGCCAGAGTGCGGAATTTCAAGCGCGGGGAGAGGAGAAGTGAGTGTAGGCTCACCGTGAAGGCGCACGACGGCCCATCAAAAGTTTAGGAGCAACAGGTGGAGCGAATCGATGCCGACGAGCTGCGGTGGTCTGCGGCAGGGAGGAGCTCGATTCCGGCGAGGCAGCGGTCTCTGGCTTGAATGGCTTCCGTGGGGAGACGATGATGTCCATGAGGAGTCCAGTGGACATTGTTGTGCGCCCAGTCTTCACCGTTGGCCGCGGTTGGTACGGACGGCTGCGAGAAATGCGCACGGGCGAGATCGGGGAGGAAGGCAGGGGAAGGACGGCGGTGCAAGGGAGGAAGAGGGGGCTCGCGCTAGGATTTCCAGAGGAGGGGGGCTCGGGTTAGACCTTATCCTCGCCGGCGACCATGGGTTGGTCGCCACGGCGACACGACGCGGTGTGGATGCGTGCCACCCACTGAAGGTGAACAGGAGGAGGAATAAGGAGATGGGAGTGGGCTGGGCCGTGTGAGAAGTTACCCTGAGCGAGTTTTAGCATTTTTCCATTTCCTTGCCTGCCAAACAATCTGCTAATCTGTTTTAATTTTGTTTACTACCAAATGATTTTTGTTAATAGTGAAACCTATTTATATATTTGTGTTTCACCTTGGAGAGATGCCACAAAAAGTTTGGACAATTTATAAAATCTTTTGCTTTTTTTTGAACTGCAACTGATTAAAGGTGACTTTTGGCTGTTGTTTATATTGTTTTGAATTATTCTATAGCTTAGTAAATACCCAAAGTTGGTTTATCAGGGTCAACTAATTATTTTTCAATTAAAAAAATTGGATGCACAATTTTTGGACAAAGTTTTATTTGTCACATTGTTTTGGAATTTTTAATCGGGTTGAATTTGAACAAGCTTTGGTCAACGGTGATCATCACATGCCTAATCATGGTGACATGGAAAAAGTAAAAGTGATTAATGTAGGTGATTACTGTAATGTGATACCCGGGGTTTTACACCCATGGCACCTAGGTTTTACGGAGAGTTTTCCTGGAAGCAACAGATCAAAAAGAAAACACCCGGAATCGCAATATACAGAGCCGAGACGATCCGGGAAAATATATAACAATATTTTTTGCATCGAAAGGAAGGTAACAAACCAAAGCTGGGTCAGAGACGGCTCCTGGTGGCCCAGGCGGCCACCTGGCACGGCCAGGAGGCAGCCCTGCCACCAGGGCGCCTAGAGCCCCGGGAACTCCTCTTCGGCTCCACTTCAGCTCAGAATTTTCCTAATTTTGCAAAAACACATAATACAAAACTTTTATGGATGTTCGCGAAGTTTTCTTACCATATTACATACCCATTCTTATTCTGCTTCTGCTGGTGTCTAAACCAGTGCTGCAACCTGTTCTTCGTGAGTGGTTGTTTGTATCATATCCACATCCACATTGACAGGGTCTCCTGCCATGTAATGCTTGAGTCTTTGCCCATTCACAACTTGAGGTTTGGTGCCTTCAAAATAGTTAATCCTGATTGCACCGGAGTGGTAGACTTCTTCAATGTGGAACGGTCCTTCCCATCTGGAAAGTAATTTACCTGGAGAAAACCTGAAACGAGATCTAAACAACAAATCTTTATAACCAACATTAAATTCACGTTTCAAAATTCTCCTGTCATGCCACTTCTTTACCTTTTCTTTGAACTTTTTTGCGCTCTCGGAAGCTTCACTTCTCCACTCATCTAGAGAAGTTAAGTTCATGAGACGCTTTTCATCAGCAAGCTTAGGGTCGGCATTAAGCTCTCTAAAATCCCAGAAAGCTTTGTGCTCTAATTCTAAAGGTAAAAGGAAAGCTTTGCCATAGACCATCTTACAAGGAGACATGCCCATGGTATTTTTGTAAGCAGTTCTATACGCCCACAAGGCATCTCCTAACTTTTTGGACCAGTCGTTCCTAGAACTGTTCACAGACTTTTGTAAGATCAACTTGTTCTCCCTATTTTTGAGTTAAACTTGCCCACTTGCTTGAGGGTGGTAAGGTGAAGCAATCCTATTATTGACATTATACTTTGCTAAAGCTTTTCTAAAAGCACCATGTGTAAAATGTGATCCCCCGTTAGTCATGAGGTACCATGGTACACCAAACCTAGGAAAGATTACATCTTTAAGCATCTTCAATGATGTCTTGTGATCAACACTCTTAGTGGGGATTGCTTCAACCCACTTGGTTACATAATCAATAGCTACTAAAATGTGAGTGTACTTATGTGAAGGAGGAAAAGGACCCATAAAATAAAAACCCCAACAATCAAAAGGCTCAATAACTAGAGAGTAATTCATAGGCATCTCATTTCTCCTACTAATGTTACCAACTCTCTAACACTTATCACAAGAGAAACATAATTTCTAGCATCTTTAAAGAGAGTAGGCCAATAAAAACCTGATTGGAGAACCTTGTGTGTGGTCCTCTCACCGGCATGATGTCCTCCATAGGGACTATCATGACATTGTTTCAAGATATCATTCTGCTCATGCTCTGGTATGCATCTCCTCACGATTCCATCCGCACCTTCCCTAAAAATATGTGGGTCATCCCAACAGTAATACCTCAAGTCGTGGAAGAATTTCTTCCGTTGCCGAAATGTTTAACCTGGAGGTAAAAACTTGGCAACAATAAAGTTAGCATAATCCGTAAACCAAGGATCAGAAGTAGATTGTATCCTCAAAACAGCAAATTGTTCATCAGGAAAGCTATCATTGACCGGAATAGGATCATGTGGTATGTTCTCCATCCTAGAGAGGTTGTCTTCCACCAAATTGTCTGCTCCCTTCCTATCAATAATATACAAATCAAATTCTTGAAGAACTAGAACCCATCTGATAAGCCTTGGTTTGGCGTCCTTCTTTTTCATAAGATACTTAAAAGCAACATGATCAATATGAATAATGACTTTAGAATCAACAATATAAGGTCTACACCTATCACAAGAAAACACTACTGCTAAAAATTATTTTTCAGTAGTAGCATAATTCTTTTGAGAACTATCAAGGGTTTGGTAGCATAATGTATAACATTCAATTTTTTTTCAACCCTTTGTCCCATAACAGCTCAAACAGCGAAGTCACTAGCATCACACATGATTTCAAAAGGTATATTCCAATTAGGTGGTTGGACTATAGGAGCGGTCATCAAAGCTTTCTTAAGAAATTCGAAGTCTTCCTTACAATCTTCATCAAACGCAAAAGGAATATCCTTCTGGAGAAGATTAGTGAAGGGTCTCGGAGTCTTAGAAAAGTCTTTAATAAATCTTCTATAGAAACCAGCATGACCAAACTACAAATACCTTTGATGTATTTGGATAACGCATCCTCTGGATTGCTTCGATCTTCGCCCCGTCCACTTCGATTCCCTTTTTAGAAATCTTGTGGCCAAGGACAATTCCCTTGTTGACCATGAAATTGCACTTTTTCCAATTGAGTACCAAGTTTGTCCCCTCACATCTCTGCAAAACTTTATTAAGGTTGTGGAGACAATGGTCAAAAGAGGTTCCATAGACGGAGAAATCGTCCATGAATACCTCCACAATGTCCTCACAAAAACCATGAAAGATAGCAGACATACACCTTTGAAAACTAGTCGGGGCATTGCACAAACCGAAAGGCATACGTCTATAAGCATAAGTACCAAAAGTAGAAGTAAAAGTGGTCTTCTCTTGATCAGCAGTGTTAACATGAATTTGAGAGAAGCCGTAATAACCATCAAGATATCAAAAGTGAGTGTTTTTGGATAACCTTTCAAGCATTTGGTCGACGAACGGCAAAGGGTAATGATCATTCCTAGTTGTCTTGTTCAACTTCTTGTAATCAATACACATTCTATATCCAATAATAATTCTTTGAGGTATTAGTTCATTCTTCTCACTAGGAACAACAGTCATACCTCCTTTCTTAGGAACACAATGTACTGGACTTACCCACTTGCTATCAGCTATAGGGTAGATAATACATGCGGCTGGATTCGGTCCTCGCCACATCTTTCATCTTTGGCTTCAACCGTCGTTGATGATCAACAACTGGTTTAGCATCAGGCTCAAGATTGATAGAATGCTGACAAATAGATGGACTAATCCCCTTGATATCATCAAGGGTATATCCAATAGTGCCTCGGTTTTTATGAAGGGTTTCCAATAATCACTCTTCTTCATATCCTTAAAGTTTAGCATTGATAATAATAGGATATACTTTCTTTTCATCTAAATAAGCATATTTGAGCGTATCTGCAAGAGGTTTAGATCAAACACCGGATCTTCTTTTGGTTGTGATAGGATTCCTAAAGGTTCAATAGGAAGGTTGTGCTTCAGGATAGCAGGTTGTCTATTGAAGATATCATCTTGTTCGTCTCTTTCCTGCATATGAATGTCATTTTCATGGTCCTCCATGTATTGCTGCAAAGGATCGTAAGGAGGAATAGCAATAGAAGCAATATCTTCACTAATTTTATCATTACTAAGCAAATCAGTACCACGAGTTTTTCTTGGAGAATTTGGAAAAATTATATTCATATGGATCACCATTGAATTCAACAGATACTTTTCCTTTCCTGCAATCTATAATAGCTCCACAAGTCTTGAGAAAAGGTCTACCAAAGATAATAGGACAAAAACTATCTTGTATTGAACCAAGTACCAGAAAGTCGGTAGGATATTTTACCTTTCCACATAAGACTTCAACATCTCTCACAATTCCAATAGGAGAGATAGTTTCTCTGTTTGCAAGATGGATAGTAACATCAATGTCTTTGAGTTCACAAGGTAAAATCTCACTCATGATCTCTTGATTGAGTGAATAAGGAATAACACTAGCACTGGATCCCAAATCGCATAGCCCATAAGAATTATGATCTCCTGTTTTAACATATACCACTGGAGTACCTCAAATTGGGCCTTTATTCTTGGCTCTGACAAGGTTAGTGGAAACAACACAAAAATTTATAATGGAATCTACAATATCACTAGTGACAAGGTCTTTGACCAATGAAACTTGAGGATTGACCTTAATCAGGTCCTCATGATCATCAGTTTTTCTCTCACTTTTATTTAATATACCTATAACAAAAGAATGCTCCCTCATCCTTTAGGGAAAAGGGGGATTTTCATATATAATGGCGGGTAAGATGGGGTTCGCAACATGAATATCAATAAATAAATCCTTAAAGGTCTTATGATGTTGATCCTCCTTCTTTTTGGAAGAATCAATATGAGAGGCAAAGTCTTTGCAAAAATCAATTAGAAGTTGGGAATCAAGACCAATCTTAGCACGAAAGGTATAGAAGTAATCAGTTTTCACATAACTCTCAATGTAATCATGCTCATAATTTATAACGGGTTCAATACCTTTATCAATATCCTAATATTTAGTGTTCTTCTGGATCCTTTCAATAAGATCCCACTTTTCTTCAACGCTTCTATTTGGAAGAACCCCACTAGAGGAGGCATCAAGCATCTCTTTATCTTGACGAGAAAGTCTTGCATAAATATTTGTAAGAATAATTTCCTTGGGGAGCTCATGATTTCGGTATTTGATCATTAGGGACTTCAGTCTCCCCCAATCTTGGGCGTTGCTTTCTCCGTCACGAGACCAAAAGTTATATATATAGTTCCTGTCTCGATGTATTTCATGAAGAGGATAAAATTTTGCATAAAAGAGAGGCATAAGCTCTTGCCAATTTAGTAAATGAGAGTTATCGAGGAGCCTATACCTATCCAAAGCCTTATCTTTTAATGATAGAAAGAATAATTTTCTCATAACAAAATCCATCGATATACCTGCAAGCTTAAATAAGGAGCATAGTTGTGAAAGATATAGCAAGTGTTCGCCTGGATGTCTATCTCCTGCATATCGATTAGCCAAGACATAATCAACAATACTAGTTGGTATTTTGAAAGCCACAATTTCAGTAGGTGGGGGTGTCTTCTCCACCATAGTAGCGGTCGGGCGGTTCCCCACAAACAAAGATCCAATAGAGTTGTCCACAGGGACAAAAAGTAGCAATAGCAAAATAAAAACAACACGTACAACATAAACGTTTCCTTACCAATAGCGCTACACTTCCCGGCAACAGCGCCAGAAAATGGTCTTGATGACCCAAGTGTAGAGTATCTATTATAGCCTTTTCGATAAGTAAGAGTGTCGAACCCAACGAGGATCAGAAGGTACTGAAAAGTGATCTTGAGAAAGGAATAGCTACAAGCACTGAAAGGTAACTTTTTATGCTTTTTCTGTTATAAGCAACAAGGAAAAAAAGCAAGTAAAGTAAATGGTGCTGAGGGGCAGCAAGTGCCTCAATCCCTTTGAACAAAGGATAAGCCAAAGGATCAAACTTATAAAGGCTGAAACATTCCTGAGGACACATGTGAGAGGTAGTCAAGTGTTTTCACCATATTCCGTCTAGTACCATGTTTTGTGTTGATAAGTGTTTTGTGGGTGGACCTATGCTATTGCACTTTCTAGACTAAGACAAGTACACTCTTATTATTAAACCTCTTGCAAGCATCCGCAAATACAAGAGATAAATTGAGGCAAAGCATAACCATAGCAATAAACTTTAGGATACGACACTCCCTCGTGCAAAAGTGTGCGAAGTGGGTTCAGGTTTCTGTCACTCCGGCAACCCACCATAAGCGTTCTTTATACCCGTGACAAAAATTAATAGCCTTCTCCACAAAAGAGTAATCAACACCAATAAAGTAGAGGGGATGAATAGTGCAAGTTACAAGTCGGATTACAAAGGTGAGATGAGATGGGATGGTGATGGAGATGGTGCTGATGATGAGGATGATAGTGATGATGATCTCGATGATACCCGTGACGATTGTGATGACGATGAGGGCGTTCACCCCCTCCGGGAGGAGTTCTCCCCGGTGGAATCTTCCCGCCGGAAAGGGCTTTTCTTCTCTGTAGGTTTCCGCCACGGAGCGGCAGTGGAACTCTGGAAACTCTTCTTGTTCTGGGATTTTTAGGTCACGGGGGTCATATAGGACACAGGGGGCCCCAGAGGTGGGACCCACCCCCTAGGCGGCCACCTAGCGCGGGCTAAGGGGGGCGCCACCAGGGAGCCTGGATCCCTCGTGGCTGTAACGCCTCGACCACTCCCAACAGGTTAACCATCGACTCCATGGTCGGTCCGTCTGGTGAGGAGGGGGTGACCCCACGACTCCTACATGTGAGGATACCTGGTGCATACGAAGACAAGAGGCCCGCTGGAAGCTTCGACAGGCCCACAGCTGGCCCGCTCCAAGCACCGATGTAGGAGTCCGCGATCAATATGGAAGTCATGACTTGGCGTTTAAGGCAAGGATAGAATTAGGTAAACACCCCTGTAAACCTGAGACGGACTCTCCGAGACCTAGCCTAGTATATAAAGTATGGGAGGGGGACGTCTCAGGACATCCAATCTACAATCATCACCTCTGGTCTTGCGCGAACTCGCCTAGACTCCCACTGTAATCGCCCCCTCGCATAATACAATCGAGCATGAAGTGCTTCTCCTGTTAGCCGACGAGTATCGCCAACCTGTTATCTCTACGATCTAACCCAGGGTCCCTGACCATGGGATTTTCCAAGGCTGACCCTCGTCAATTTGCGCCGACCGTGGGGACTTCACAGGTTGGAATCACGATCTCGGTGGCCCCTTCATCGGCATCCATCAAGTTGACGACTCCTCGAGAACTCGACGACTCCATGGCTCGAGCAGATTCCGATCTATTCGGGTCCCTCGGCTTCATGGCTCACCTTCCGACCCTGCGACCAGCCTTCGCCCACTTGCGTGCTGGCATCGACCTGACCTTCGGTGGATACCAGTTCTACGTCAACCATTGGGGCACACTTCGCCTCACAGATCGCGCCCGAGCACCCACAACAACAATCGTAACGACCGAAGACGAAGCAACCTCTCACGCGGCAACTCCGCGAGTCAGCCGCGACTCCCACCCCAACACCAAGTACCGCATCACTCGCGACTACTCGAGTGGACTGCCAACATGGAAGAAACGCACCATAGAGGTGACTGGACTAACAACCAGGGTACCGTTCCAGGTGTTCATGGCAGACACTCGCGAGCCAACCTCAGAGGACAAAGGCCAAGACGACGACCCGAGAAGTCATAGAGACACACGCTCAAAAAGAAAAAGCAGCGATCCTGACAATACTGGAAAAATTACCGTCACCCTGGGAGAACCAGGAACCATACCAAGAAAATAATTCAAAAGACAGGAGCACAACAATCACAAGAACGACGAGTCGGAGAGTAGCAGGCGTCAGATCTCAGAAGCGGAAAAAGAGGACCGTCCCATAGAAAAAATCTACCTGTCCAAAGCAATCGCCAGAGTAAAAAATGCAGTAAAGCACAGAAAGCTACTCCCAGAGAACCCAACCCGCGACGAGCTCAGAGCATACAACAAGCTGGGGAGCGACATCACCAAGAAAACAAGACAACAGCGACTAGAGCTGGAGAAGCAAGGAAAAATCGCCATCTACTCATGAACCAACCGGAAAGCACTGCCCGAAAGTGACTCCTCC
The DNA here is from genome assembly GCA_950022295.1 of Bromus sterilis. Classification (NCBI taxonomy): domain Eukaryota; kingdom Viridiplantae; phylum Streptophyta; class Magnoliopsida; order Poales; family Poaceae; genus Bromus; species Bromus sterilis. Next base: position 222,485,135 of record OX465598.1, read on the forward strand.
GACTACGGCTCCCCCGCCCGAGGCAAAACCAGATTCGTCAACTTGAGAAGCACCGATAAGAAGAAAGTTGTCCGCAAACTAGACGATGACTTCAAGCTCGAAGAGGACGAAGAAGAAGAAGAGGAACTCACACCCGCAGAAGCTCTCATAACTGCCCAGGCATATCTCTCTCGTCCTCAGAAGGACAAAAAGGGCGCAGCAGATCGCAACATGACGATGGCACTCAAAGTGATGAAGGACGCCATCACTACCTCGGCACCCAAAAAATCAAGCACAAGACGAGCTCCTCACGAGAAGACACCGGACATGGACCCCAGCTCACCAAATGACGATGAAGACGACAGCAACGACGACAGGCGCAGGCACTCAAACAGAAGTAAAGACCATGACAGGGACAACAACGACAACCGATGCAGCAATCGACGAGACGCACGTGACGACATCACACGAAACAAAATCAACCGAGGAAGACGCATACGGGCAGACCGCAAAGATACTCGGACAAGCTCGCATCCGACGAAGACATAGAACCATGCAGCGCTTTATGCTTCACACGATCCATACGCGAGACACGGATGCCGAAGGGTTTCAAACTAAACTCCACAACACACAAGTACGACGGACTCGAAGAACCAGAGGCATGGCTCGACGACTACCTAACAGTCGTCAAGTTCCAACGAGGAACCAATATCACGGAAATGCATTAAGTACAGATCATGCTCGAGAGCTCGGCGCGACACTGGCTGAAGAACATACCACGAGGATCGTTCAGTTCTTGGAAGCAGTTTCGCAGCGCCTTCATCGAAAATTTCAAGTCCACCTAAAAACATCCAGCATCACTCGAGGAGCTAAGAGCATGTAGGCAAGGAACCAGAGAGTCCCTGCAACCATACTCAAAAACTCAGCTGAGGACATATCGGACGAAAGCGCGATCGACGCATTCAGAAGAGGCCTAAAATGCATTGAACTCAAAGAGCAACTCGGGCAGATGAAGGTCCGAACACTCGCGCGGTTATTAGAACAAGCCAACAACTGGGCCGACGGAGAAGACTCCATTAGAAACGAGTTAGAAATCCAGTCAGCACGACCAGAGAACAGCAGAAGATAGACGGTACGACAGAAGGAAAAAAAGCGCCCCAGGCGTAACTTCTACGACGACAGAGGACCCGATATGGTTGCAGCCGGCTTCCAAGACGATAGAGAAGGCAGACATCGAGACCACAGCAAAATGCAATGGAGGGACAACCAAGAAGAAGCACGCCAGGTCCAGAAAAGAGACTGGACATCAAGACAGCCACGAGACGACATCCGGGCGTACCACTCAGCCAAGGAACAGCTCGATGGCCGTTCACACTTCATGGGTTAAAGAACGAGCGCAGAGAGCCGAGACCAGGACACACCCTAAGAAATTGCAGACGCTTCACTGGGCTCTCCGAAGAAAAATGCCGGTCTACAGCACCAGCAGCACAGCCTCGCGCAAGCATAGCAGCCAGAACAATCGCCCACGATGCACCACCCGCACCCGACGCACCAGCAAGGCAGGTGGCAGCCATCCAGGAGCGGCACTCAACACCCAACGAAGAAGAAAAATATCCAAAAGCACACGGGCGAATCTATATGATCCAAGAAGGAAGACCATCAAACAGGCAGCAAAAGCAGGTCACCAGACTAGTCTTCCTCGCAGCCTCCTCACACCCTGCCATCCCAGAATACCTGCGCGGGTCAGAAACGGACATCACCTTCTCCCGAGAAGACCACCCACCAGCCATCCCGCGCCCAGGACACGCCGCACTGGTACTCGAGGCAAGAATCAGAAACTACGACATGTCGCGAGTCTTCATGGACGGCGGCAGCGAAATCAAAATAATATTCACTAAAACCCTGGAAGAAATTCTCACCAACATTCAGCAATAAAGACTTCAGGCACAACCTTCCACGGAATCGTGCCAGGCAAAGTAGTCTACCCCCTCAGGAAAATAAGCCTGGAAGTCGTCTTAGGCAATGCAAGCAATTTCCGCAAGGAGATGCTAGACTTTGAGGTGGTCGACTGGAAATCACAGTATCACGCCATCCTTGGCCAACCAGCCTTCGCACGCTTCACGGCAGTACCACATTACGCCTACCTCAAGCTCACCATGTCAGGCCCGCGGGGCGTCATCACAATCAGCGGCAGCTTCATCAGATCCGATTTCTGCGAAAGAGAGTTCCAAAAGATATCAGAAACCTACAGAGCACTTCTAAACCGCGAAACCTCCCCACAAGAAGAAGCACTCCCTTAGAGGCCAAAACAGCAACCAGAGGACTCGCCGGCATCACACACTCAAGTTATCGTAGCAGCAAGTTCACTTGCTTAGGGCTACCAAGCCATCGACCCAAATAAGATACTGTCTTCAATATCCCTCTCGTGTAAGAACAACAGGAAAGATATTGCAAATATCTTTCCAAAAAATCGGTTACGCGACTTGAAAATTGGCACTCGGGGGCTCGCTCACAGCAGCCACCCCCGAGGCATTATTCGCTTACGCGACTTGAAAATGGGCACTTGGGGGCTCGCTCGCAGCATCCACCCCCCGAGGCGTTCTTCTCTTACGCGACTTGAAAATTGGCAATCGGGGGCTCGCTCGCAGCAGCCACCCCCCGAGGCATTATTCGCTTACGCGACTTGAAAATTTGCACTCGGGGGCTCGCTCACAACAGCCAGCCCCCGAGGCCTTATTCACTTACGCGACTTGAAAATTTGCACTCGGGGGCTCGCTCGCAGAAGCCACCCCCGACGCGTTATTCTCTTACGCGACTCAAAAATTGGCACTCGGGGGCTCGCTCGCAGAAGCCACCCCCTCCCCCGAAGCGTTATTCGCCTACGCGACTTAAAAATCAGCACTCGGGAGCTCTCTCTCAGCAGCCACCCCCTGAGGAGTTACTCGCCAAAGACTTGGAAACCAACAAGACCCGCTCGTACCGCACGGGATTCCTTCATAACAGGTAAGAAAAATAAACCAAAAAGGAACCGCAGCACACGCTATCCAGCAGAAGAAGACAACCTACAACTCAAAATAAGAACCTACACCAAGCAAAGCCTAATCTCCAGGCTCTGATTTCACTGTACACAGAGCACCCAAACGACGGCCGTTATCTTCGACCACCCACTTCACAACTTGGCTCGTAGGCTTGTCCGCTACTGCGTAACGGTCATCCATCGGGTGAGCTCGACCACCAGGAGGACCTTGAGCTGCCAGCATAATATCTACCCCAGGCCAATGACTATGGATAAAGTCAAAAGCACAGCGAGCTCCCGCATGAATCTGGTGATTTACTACGCGGCGAAGGTCCGCAGGTTGAGAGAACACCCGACAAAGCCTTTCAAGTGACGACGGAACAGGATCCAACGGATAAAACTCCGCAAAGATTTTCCAAGCACCCCGTAACAGTACTCTAGAGCCCGCGGTACCCTCTCAACCCGCATCCGAAGAATGGAGAACACTCGAGCACGTGCCCTATCCATCCAGAAAGGATTGTTCACCTGCACGACTAGGTCCTCCAGCCGCAACAACTCCGACTGTATGGCCTCCTCTTCGTCGCGAGACCGCCCAGCAAGCACTTCGTAACGAAGAACAAAAGATCAGCAGGAAGCACAAGGAAAAAACCTCGCACAGTCGAGCAGTCGAAGAAATACAAACTCACCCTTCAGAAGATCAGATAACTTTATCACCCATGTTGCAAGGCTATCCAAAACAGCTTCAGCGCGTTCACGTTTCGAGCGTTGGACTGCAACATCACCTTTCAGACGAACAATCTCGCGCTCGGCCTCTTTTAGCCTCAAGCAAACAGACTCGTAGGCACCCTCGCGAGCATCCTCCTTCGGCAAATTCAAGCCCGAGAAACGCCCGGGGTGGCCTCGCGAACAAGTCAAAGGAAACGGGACAACAAGCAGCACAAAAAAGGACAAAGGAGTTCCACGAATTAAAAAGATCCACCGTCCCGCGGGAGGCACATTACAGTTCAATTTCCAAGACAAAATTCAAAAACCAGTTCCCCCTATTCATCGGCCAAAGAATTACGGATATCGGCCTCCACAACCAGCTGTAGCAGGCGGGCCAGCCGAGTGGCTCGAGCACTCTGTTCGTCTGTATAATCATGCAGGATATCCACCATGGAATCCTCAATAGGAACACCATGCCCCAGAAGAACAACAAAAGACGTGGCAAGCCCACTCACCATGTTCTCACGAACTAAGCCCTCCAGCTGGTCGCCGTTCGGACCAAACACAACAACCTACGAGTCAAGACCCTCCGGCCTTTTCTCCTCATCTGGGAACATGTGTTCATGAAGATGCTTTAGAAGAGTCGAAGCCCGAGCACAAACATCCCTCACGGCTCCAGCAGCACACGACACAGCATTCACAACACCGCGAAGAGTGTCCGACCCCGCTGCAGCTGCCTCCACCGCCTCAACACCCACGGAGCCTGTGCCAAGTAGGAAGATTATATGTTTTGAAAGCTAAGGAAAAATTACAGCCAAAGGAAATAAGAACAGTCCCATCACCTGTCAAAGAAATAGCCAGGTCGAGCAGGCGTTCGCACTCAACTCCCTCCATATGCTGGAGCCACTCCTCCACCTGCTTCAACCTTTTGAGCTCACCACGTTGCGCCTGAAGCTCCCTTTCCCTGGAATCCAAAGAGGCATGAAGTGAAGAGATCTCCTTTTTCGCATCTCAGATTGCTTCTCGGCACCCTTCTTGCGACCTGTAGAGAGGACATCACTTAAAACGGCCAGTAAACAGCCAAAGAAGATCAAAAAGAAGAAGGAGGAGCCTTACGCCTCATGGTGGTTAAGCTCCCCTGCACAGAGTCATGAGCGCGCCTCCACCGATCAACGTCAGTTAGCACACGCTCGCACATCAGGAACAAAGGCTGGAACGAAAGAATACAATTCAGAATCAAGTAAATAGAAAAATCAAATCTAAGGCTGCAACCAATCACAAGTGATTGCTCATAGCCTCGGGGGCTAATCCCATCGGGAGCACTGTCGTGCCCCCTATGATGTACAAAAATCAACTAAAGAGGGGAATCGCAAGTCTATGACTGCAACCAATCACAAGTGATTGCTCGCAGCCTCGGGGGCTACTCCCACCGGAAACGCTGCCGCGCCCCAATATAGTTTTGAAGAGAAAAAAAACCCATACCTTCTCAGCCATGCGATCAAAGAACTTGGATTTATTTTCAGCAGTGAGATCCCGCCTTTCCAAGAAATGCTCTTTAGGAATCATTGGTTTCACATCTGGAGGAAAGTTCCCTTCAGGAGCCGCAGCCGATCCCCCAGACAGAGCAGTTGCAGGAGTTCCTCCCACACTTGCAGTCACAGGGTTCGTCTCTGCACCTGAAGCCATAGGAGTCGCAGAGTCAGTTGGTCGGCCAGGTGCCACGCCAGAGTCATTTGAACGAAGATCAACAGCTGCAGCACTCGCAGAAGAAGCAGCAGGAACAGGAGCATTCCTGCAAAGCAACATATCATCAGAATAGGAGTCAAAAAAAAGCAGCAAAATTACCAAGCATAAAGTTATACGAACCCAGCATGCGCAGCTCCCGGACGAAGAAACATCCCATACTTGCGCTGTTTTGGAGCAGCCGAAGGAGGACACTGCACAACAGATTGCACGACTGCTAGAAAATCATCACCACCACTCGCCGCGTCACGGCCACTTGCACTCAAGTGGTGAGTGCGTTTGACACGCAAAGGAATCGAATCCCTAGAGTCATCTGCAGCTGACGACTTACCACCCCCGGACTCGACAACATCAGCACCCGAAGCACCCCCATCACCCGCGGGCACAGGACCTACATCAGCCACACCAGGCTCATCAAGTATTTCCGCATCCTCAGGTTGAGGCGGATTGTTCAACAAAGGAGTATGGTCTTGCAGGTCAGAACATCATCAATAATCAACAGACAACAGTCGAAATCACAAAAAAATCCTCAAGACAAATACCTGGGGGAGAGGTAGATCAACAGCGTAAGGAAATACGAGGCTTTCCTCCCCAATACTTGTACACTTAGTAACTTGCTGGACCCGAGTGAAAAGGTCACCATCAGAGAACTCCTCAAGACAACACTTGCTCGAGTCATCGGGTCCAGTATACTGCCACATGGGGTGCACCCGATGCTGAAGCGGCTGGACGCGTCTCCTCACAAACACGAAAATAAGCTGGCTACCAGTCAACTCGTCCTTCAAAGAAGAAATCTTTCGCACCAACGGCTCAACAAGAGACACCTCACGAACAGACAGAGAATGCTCCCACGAGGATTGCATAACCGCTCGCGCAAAAGGATCAAAAGGTGCAAGACCAAATTTCTGCCCCTCAATGTGTCGATCCTTCAGATAAAACGAACACTTCCGCCATGTATAGACGGAATCCAGTTTTTACAGATCAAAATAAGCTGCCTTATCTCTAATGGAAATACCCACACCCCCAATGGCATATTCAGAGTTCGTCCTCTTCACATTTAAGAGGCGTTTCCAGAGCCCCCAATGGGGATAGTTTCCCAAAAAAACCTCACAGAGCATGATAAAGCAGGCAATGTGCAATATCCCATTAGGGGTCAAGTCATGCAGTTGCAATTGATAAGAAAAAATCAACCCCCGGAGGAAATGATGAACTGGAAGCGCAAACCCACGAGGGAAGAAGCTTTGAAAGCATACCCGTTCATCAGGACGAGGCACAGGAACCTCCTCATCCCCAGGAATCCGAGCGGCACCATCTACCACCATGCCATTTGCTACCAATTCATCTAAATCTGCGGCTCTGAAAGCAGACCGCTCCCATCTACCGGTCATCCTCGACGACTCCTGAGTTGCACTTCGAGGGCGCTTGGACATGGATCTCACCATGAAACAGTAAATAAAGTGAAGAGGCAGGAGGCAAAGAACAGAAGAAGGAAGAAGAAGGACAAGCAGGGGAAGACGATGAATGGGGTAAAACCTAAATCCACCCAGCCCCCCCCCCCCCCAGGTATTTAACCAACAGTTGCGGAATGCCCAATCCCCGTTAATCTTAAAACCCCGCAAACGTGGCACGTTCCCACAAACAGCCAAGAAGCATGGAAAACTCAACCGGCGCAGTAACCATACCGCCCACTACGCGCGGAAAACGAGGGCCATAATCACACAATGCAAAAATTTTGGGTAGCATGGCATCACGTCATTTGCATTCACACGCCATAGACACCCAACTTGTCAGGCGGCCCAGCAACGTCACATCTCAGCAACGCGTATCGAGTACGCATCCTTAGTCAGCATCCCACTCCTCACAAGTTTTTTCATATTATTCTAAAATCTTTTACTCCCATCGGGAGTACCTTTATTCAAGTTCGGGTGCTCCCTCACCCAGAAGGCAAAGGTGTGCTCGAGTGGCTACTCGCACCAGTTGAAATTAAAGCGACTACAGAGTTCCGGGTGCTCCCTCACCCAGAAGACAAAATATGTGCTCGAGTGATCACTCGCAGAAGCGACGTGTCTTCAGAGTACGGGTGCTCCCTCATCCAGAAGATAGCAAAGCATTCGAGTGAATACTCGCTAAGACTCAACTACTGTTTGGAAATTTGATCTACTCGTTCACTCGACGACTTCTCGAGTGGGTGCCTTTTTACTTTTCATGTTTGAGCTCGCAAAAGCTCTGCGAGTAACCACTAATAGCTCACTTGATTGTTTATTCCAAGTGGGTGCATCTCTAATTAGGCTCCGCACCTCTATAAAAAATGATGCCTGGGCTGCGACTTGCTGTACCCAGATTCCACGCAAGCTTAGCGTGTAGGTAGGACCCCGCTGCACAGACGTCCGGGCCGGGACTTGCCATAGCGCGACTTCATTCCCGACATTTTCCAGGCGCTCGCATGATTGAGAGATGAGCCGATAACGGACGCGTTAAGGCTATTTACTAGGATCGGCATCATTGATCCTATAAGACCTATAGCGGCATGAACTTTGCTAGACACCGGTCGTTCCCAAATCCGTGTCGAGGGACACGGGCTTGATTGGGCTACTGAGGTATTTTCCACTAGCGCAATTCACCGAGGCTCGACCAGTCGACTACCTTGGGCCCTTTCAGCTTAGCATCCCTCGAATTAAACATTTTTCATGGCTCAAGCTGCTAGCGACTCGCAGCTGCGCTGCGCAAAGCGAATAAGGATGAATTCGAGTCCCTACGCGACTCTTTGAGTCCCCTAGGCACTCGGGGGCTACTTATGAGGGGGTGACCCCACGACTCCTGGGTGTGAGAATACGTGGTGCATACGAAGACAAGAGGCCCGCTGGAAGCTTCGACAGGCCCACAACTGGCCCGCCCCAAGCATCAACCTAGGAGTCCGAGATCAATATGGAAGTCACGAATTGGCGTTAAAAGCAAGGATAGAATTAGGCAAACACCCCTGTAAACCTGAGACGAACTCTCCGAGACCTAGCCTAGTATATAAAGGCTGGGAGGGGGGCGTCTCAGGACATCCAATCTACAATCATCACCTCTGGTCCTACGCGAACTCGCCTAGAGTCCCACTATAATCTCCCCCTCACATAATACAATCGAGCAAGAAGTGCTTCTCCTGTTAGCCGACGAGTATCGCCAACCAGTTCTCTCTACGATCTAACCCAGGGTCCCTGACCATGGGATTTGCCGAGGCTGATCCTCGTCACCTGGGATCTAGACTGTCCTCACAGACCAACACTAGTCTTTTTTGCACACTTTGTCCTCACTCATGCGCACCCGATAAAAATTTCCTGGTCGGTCACCCATCCCAGGACTACTCCAAGCCAAGCACGCTTAACCAGGTAGTTCTTTCCTAATGGGCTCCCGAAAAATAAGTTGCACCTTGTTGATATGAGTAGTCTATCATCCCTATTGATATCCTGGGTTGTTACATACACCACCCCTCAAAGGAACCGACGTCCCCGTCGGCCCAGCAGGAACATTCCCCTTTGGAACATGTTTGTGCGCGCCAGTTGCAGGCATCCAACATGTACCCCATGTAAGCCTCAACGACCGACACACACACACCATATAACCGCACGGTCGGCTCTGATACCAATTGTAATGCCTCGACCACTCCCAACCGGTTAACCACCGATTCCATGGGTGTTGCGCCTAGGATCTAGACTGTCCTCACAGACCAACACTAGTCTTTTCTGCATAATTTGTCCTCACTCGTGCGCACCCGAGATCAACTTCCCGGTCAGTCACTCATCCTAGGACTACTCCAAGCCAAGCACGCTTACCCTGGTTGTTCTTTCCTGATGGGCTCCCAGAAAAGAAGGTGCGCCTTGTTGATATGAGTAGTCTATCATTCCTATTGAGATCCTGGGTTGTTGCATACACCACCCCTAAAAGGAATCGACATCCCAGTCGGCCCAGCAGGAACGTTCCCTTTGGCACACGTTTGTGCGCGCCAGTTGCAGGCATCCAACGTGTACCTCATGTAAGCCTCACCGACCGACACACACACACCGTGTAACCGCCGGGGTCGGCTCTGATACCAAGTATAACGCCTCGACCACTCCCAACCGGTTAACCACCGATTCCATGGTTGGTGCGCCTGGGATCTAGGCTGTCCTCATCGACCAACACTTTTCTTCACTCGTGCGCACCCGGGATCAACTACCCGGTCAGTCACCCATCCTAGGACTACTCCAAGACAAGCACGCTTAAATTAGTAGTTCTTTCCTGATGGGCTCTCAAAAAAGAAGGTACACCTTGCTGATATGAGTAGTATATCATTCCTGTTGAGATCTTGTGTTGTTACATACACCACCCCTCAAAGGAACCGACGTCCCCGTCGACCCAGCAGGAACGTTCCCCTTTGGCACACGTTTGTGCGCGCGAGTTGCAGCCATCCAACATGTACCCCATGTAAGCCTCACGGAGCGACACACACACCGTGTAACCGACAGGGTTGGCTCTTATACCAATTGTAACGCATCGACCACTCCCAACCGGTTAACCATCTGTTCCATGGTCGGTGCGCCTAGGATCTAGATTGTCCTCACAGAGCAACACTAGTCTTTTCTACACACTTTGTCCTCACTCGTGCGCACCCGGGATCAACTTCCCGGTCGGTCACCCATCCCAGGACTACTCCAAGCCAAGCACGCTTAACCTGGTAGTCCTTTCCTGATGGGCTCCCGAAAAATAAGGTGCACCTTGTTGATATGAGTAGTCTATCATTCCTATTGAGATCCTGGGTTGTTACAGTGGCCCCCCCTTCGGGTGCCCTTTGGCCAGTCTTCGTCATATCTTTAGAAAATTCTTCCCCGTAATTTTCAGGTCATTTGGAGATGTGCTGATATGCCCACTCCATGTGCACTTTTCCCCACTGATTCCTGCGTCTGCTGTTTCGGCACTGAAAAGTTGGAAACTGCGTAAAACAAGCCAAAACACTACAAGAACATATTCATAATATGAAATATATCAATGAATAGAAGAAAATTATGATGTGAAATAGCGATGCATTTGGGATGTATCAGCATCTACTTACTAATCATCCACCTTGAGATATCTATCCAGAACATCTCTCTGGTATTATGTCACACCCCAACTTTTATGCTAAATTTTAGGGTAAACAAAAACTTTGCTTTGTTTGATTGCTATGCCCTGTCTTTCCATGCTTGATAATGCTTTACCTTATGTTGTTGTCTTGCCTTGGCTAAAAAGGAAAATCAACATAAGTAGTAGTATAAACTGACAACACCAATTTTCAAACAACCACATTTAGTCACCCATAATAATTGGTGTCAATAAAATGGCTCCCAAATAAATATTTGTCTATATGGAAATTCATTATTTAAATAACTAAAAATACCTCTATAGGAGAAAGTATTAAATAAAAATATTTCAAAACTACTAATTAATTGTTTGCTATTAATACAATAGTAATAATATTATTAACCCAATTAAAAATTTCTTAAAAATCCTAAATAAAATTAGGATAATAACCCTGGAGTTTTTAAAGCATTTAGGTGGGTTGAAGTTGAAATTTTGTTTCAAATTTAAACCAAAATAGAGGTATAACTGTTGGCAAAACCAGTAAAATTTATTAAAAATGAACCTAACCTACTGGGCCGCAGCCCATCCTCTCTCTCCCTAACCCACGCCCACTCTCTCTCCAGATCGCCCTGACAGCCAGGACCCACGCGTCAGCCGCACACCGCTCCTCTGACGTCAGCCCGCAGGACCCCCACTGACGTAAACCCTCTGACGTCAGCCCCAGCGCCGCCCCGCTCACCCATCCGGCGAGGAGGCCACGGATCGCCGGAGGAGGGAACGAGCGCGCTCGCCTCGCTCTCCTCTTGCGCGTTCCTGCCTTACCCTCACCTCCTCGCCCTATATAAACCCCCTCCCCATTGCTCCCCTCTCCTCATTTCACTCACCACACCACCTCCCCAACCCGGCCCCGGTAGTAGTAGAGGATCAGAGAAGAAGGAAAGAGGAGTAGGAGGAAGGAGAGGAAGAAGGAGAAGAGAAAGGAGGAGGAGAGGGCCGGCCGGCGAGCCCCCTCTCCTCCCCACACCGGAGCTTCACCGGCGAGCAGAAGCCGACAAGGAACAGGAGGAGCCTCCGTCGTACGCCCACGTCTACAACGCCGTCTACCCCGAGCCGTTGTTCTTCCCCACGCCCATCGCCTCCGCTTTCGGGACAAACGGAACCCCACCGGTGTTCTGGAGCCCCGCCACCCCTCCACAGCGGCCGCCGCTGCTCGGAGCACCTCCGGTGAGCGCTCCAGCAACCCCTCCTGTCCGCCGCGACGCGCCTTGCTTGCCCACGTCGCGCGCCCCTTTTTTTGGGGAAAATGGGGCCCCCAGGCCGCGCCGCCCCTCCCCCGCCCCTGGCCGCCGTCCTCCGGCCACCAGAGGGCCGCTGGCGAGGCCTCGCTCACCCCTGGCCGCCATGCGCGCCCCTCCCGTGCCCTACCTGGGCGAGAGGAGGAAGACGGTTCCCTGGCCGTCGGATATCTTTAGATCTAACGGCCTGGGGAGGCCGATACCCCTTCGGTTTATTAAAAAAACACAGCCAACGCCCTGTGCTGGGCTCGGCCCGAATAAAAAAAGAAGCTCCCATAGGTGCCACTTAGCCGGGCCGCCCTGAATTTATTTTTTATATATGAGCAACAACATTTTAATTCTAGAAAAATAATTACAACTGCAAATCCAGTGAACTAAATTTTGTTGTCTGCATAAAATTAAGCTCTATATTTCTGCATGTTTAAAAAAATCGTACAATATCAAAATAATTGCTTTAATTTTAAGTAGTTTATTGTGCTTTTAAGCAGCTAGGAGTAGTTTTAATTAATTCTCTGTTAACCCTAAAAATGTAATGTTTACATGTTTATATTCCTGTGATTATTCTTGAATTTTCTCTCTGTGTAGGATATTATTTAGCTTAGATAAATTTGTGCCCCTTTTTCTTATTATTCTATTGCTAGTTTATTTCCCATTTAAATAATGTTAGTAGTAGTAAAATTGTTAGTTTAATATAAAACTAGCCTATGGTGAGTAGGATATTGCCATGAACTTGGTTGTGGAAATAAAATTAATTTAAAAGTTGGTAGTTATTAGAATGGGTTAAAAAAATTCTCTTAGGCTGAAGAAGAGCATGCCGAGCATCTGCGCTTAGTCCTCGAGACTTTGCGAGAGCACCAATTGTACGCCAAGTTCAGCAAGTGTGAATTCTGCCTCAAGGAAGTCGGATTTTTGGGACATGTATTGTCAGAAGGAGGGATATCTGCCGACCCAGCCAAGATTCATTCCATCATAGACTGGACAACCCCGACCATGCAGACTGAAGTTAGACGATTCCTCGGACTAGCAGAATACTACCGCAAGTTCGTGGAAGGCTTCTCTAGCATTGCCCGACCCATGACCCAACTGCTAAAGAAGGACCATAAGTTTGTGTGGACAGAGAAGTGTGAAGCCAGTTTCCAGGAGTTGAAGAGGAGATTGGTATCTGCCACAGTTTTGACTATGCCTGACCTAACCAAGAGCTTTGACGTGTACTGTGACGCATCGAAGATTGGTTTGGGTTGTGTTCTTATGCAAGTGGGCAAGGTGCTTGAGTACCTGTCACGACAGTTGAAGACACACGAGTTGAACTACCCCACTCACGACTTGGAGCTAGCCGTTGTTGTGCTTTCTCTCAAGAGATGGAGGCATTACCTGATGGGTCACCGTTGTGACATCCACACAGACCATAACAGCCTGAAGTACATTTTCTCGCAGAAGGATTTGAACATGAGGAAGAGGAGATGGATCGAGCTGGTCAAAGACTATGACCTCGAAATCCACTACCACCCCGGCAAGGCCAATGTGGTAGCAGATGACCTCAGCCGCAAGCCCTGCACACTTAATGCGATGATCAGAGAGACGCAGCCAGCTTTGCACAAGTAGTTTGAGAAGCTCTGTTTGGAGCTTGTTACACCCGGTTTTCTGGCTCACCTCGAGCTGACTCCGACTCTGTTTGATCAGATCAAGGAGGAACGGAAGGGACACGACAGTATTGAGGGAATCAAGAAGAATATGCCCCTTGGCAAGGCCCCGAAGTTCACGATAGATGATGAAGGAGTTCTTTGGTTCGATGGTCGATTGTGTGTGCCCGATGTAGAGGAGTTGAAGCTCATTATCCTGAAGGAAGCTCACGATACGCCTTACTCCATCCACCCTGGAGGGACTAAGATGTATCAAGACCTAAAAGACATGTTCTGGTGGCACGGTATGAAGCGTGAAATTGCCTTGTATGTCGCCAAGTGCGACATCTGCCAGAGAGTAAAAGCAGAGCACCAAAGACCTGCAGAATTATTGCAGCCACTCCGACTTCCTGAATGAAAGTGGGAACAAATAGGCATGGACTTCATCACAGGTCTACCGAGGTCGAGAAAAGGACATGACTCTATCTGGGTCATCGTCAACAGACTCACCAAGGTAGCGCACTTCATTCCAGTGCGAACCACCTATCGAGGAGACCATCTGGCAGACTTGTACATGTCAAGGATCGTATGCCTACACGGAGTTCCAAAGGAGATTGTGTCTGACCGAGGTACCCAGTTTACCTCAAGGTTTTGGAAGCAAATCCAGGAGGCACTAGGCACCAAGGTCACATTCAGCACAGCCTATCACCCGCAGACTAGAGGCCAGACTGAGCGAGTGAACCAGATACTAGAGGATATGCTCCGTGCATGTGCTCTAGCCTATGGTTCCAAGTGGGAGGACTGCTTGCCCTATGCAGAATTCTCCTACAACAACAGCTACCAGTCCAGTTTGCAGATGGCTCCATTTGAAGCTTTGTATGGGAGGAAATGTCGCCACCCCCAACTCCCCCCTTTGGCCTATTTATTCTCCGTCATCCAAAAATCTTAAAACAAGAGGAGTTTCGTGAGTTCCGCCGCCGCTCCATGGCGGAAACCTACAAATAAGTAAAAATATCTCCGGCAGGCAGATTCCGCCGGGGAGAACACCTCCCGGAAGGGGAGATCATCGTCGACGTCATCACCATCGTCACGAGAATCATCGAGATCATCATCAACATCAGCACCATCTCCATATTCATCCCATCTCACCTCACAAGTTTAACTTGTGTTGTAATCCGTACTATCTATCCTCTCTACTCTATCGCTGTTGATTACTACCATGTGATGAATGCTATTAAGTTTTGTTGGAGAAATATCATTGTGCCCATATTGTTTATCATCTATTTATCCCCTCTGATTATGATCTCTTTTGTTTCTTGTGAGTAGTTACTTTTAGTTCTTAAGGACATGGGAGAAGTCTAGTTGCTAGTAGTCATACGATGTTGATGTAATATGTGTTGTTTGATATTTAAGTTGTGTTGTTAATTTCCTAGTGGTGTTGTGTGAGTCGAACACTCAATACTTCTCCTTATTAAGGAGCTAGGGGAATGCATTGTGTATAAATAATGCTTACGGTGGGTTGCCGGAGTGATAGAAACCTGAACCCTAATTTGCACAAGGGAACAATGGATCATCGATCCTATTGCTATGGTTAGGCTTTTGCCTTAATTACTATCTTGTATTTGCGGATGCTTGCAAGATGTTTAATCATAAGAGTGCACTTATCTTTGTCTAGAAGGTGTACTAGCATAGATCCAC
This sequence comes from Bromus sterilis, assembly GCA_950022295.1. Lineage (NCBI taxonomy): Eukaryota > Viridiplantae > Streptophyta > Magnoliopsida > Poales > Poaceae > Bromus > Bromus sterilis. Next base: position 222,500,272 of record OX465598.1, read on the forward strand.
CCACTCAATACTTATCAACGCAGCACATAGTATCGATGCGGATTATGGAGATAGCACGTGACTATTTCTCCCGTGTGCCCTCAAGAACACTTTAGCCCTTATAAGTTCAGTTTCTAGGCTTATCCTTTTCTCAAAAGGTTCGGGTCACTTGTTACTCCTCAATGCCTTTTACTTTGCATGCTTTTATCTTCTTGTTGCTTATACCGAAAAACCCCTAAATAGTTATCTTTAAGTGCCTGCAGTTATTTCTTTGCCAAATTCGCTTACCAATACCTTCTTCTCCTCGTTGGGTTCGACACTCTTATTTATCGAAAATGCTACAATCGATCCCCTACAATTGAGGGTCATCAAGTACTGTTTTATGGCACAGGTGCTGGGAGCGTAGCGCTATTAGTAAGTGAAGCTGGTAAGGAAGATTTTATATTTTAATTTTGTTGTTGCTGCTTTTTGTCGTTATGGACACCTCTACTCTTGGTTTTTTTCTTATGGGGAAACGCCTTAGGACTGTGTTGGTCACTCCTACCCCTACTGAAATTGTGCCTTATAAAATACCAACTTGTATTATTGATTATGTCTTGGCTAACCGTTATGCAGGAGACATACATCCAAGTGAACACCTGCTATATTTATCACAACTATGTTCATTATTCAAGCTTGCAGGTGTCTCAAGGGATTTTGTTATGAAGAAATTATTCTCCGTATCGCTTATAGATAAAGATTTAGCTTGGTATAAGCTCCTTTATAAATCACACTTGCTTAATGGGAAAGATCTTATGTCTCTCTTTTATTCAAAGTTTAATCCTCTTCATGAAATTCATTGAGATAGGAACTACATCTATAACTTTTGGTCTCGTGACGGAGAGAGCATCGCTCAATCTTGGGGGAAACTGAAGTCCCTAATGTTCAAATGTCCCATTCATGAACTCCCCAAAGATATTATACTTACAAATTTTTATGCTAGGCTTTCTCGTCAGAATAAGGAGATGTTGGATGCCTCCTCTAGCTGGGTATTTCAAACTAGAAGCATTCAAGAAAGATGGGATCTCATTGAAAGGATCCAGAAGAACACTGAAGACTGGGAAATTGTCGGGACCTGGAATATGCGTATGTAATTCCTGTTACAACACAATCATATGGAGAGCCGAGAGCCGTACCCACTTGTCTAAGCAGACAAGGCCAAGCACAGAACACTCTCGGAAAGCATCGAACGTGAGGGACATCCCATCCAAGCCCGGATGATCATTTGAGATGGGTCCTCATCATCCACTCACAAGTCTAAATGCTTATGGGTGGTGAAATCCCATACTCCTAGACAAGTCACCTCAACCATATTATCGATTGAATCATAGAACTTACATAAAAAGACTCCAGCCCGATCACTTAGTCGGGGTCTCGGGCGGGCTCAATCATACAACAAAGTGTGCCAAGTGACAGATTCACGAGCAATCGCATCGCGATGCCCCAAGCTACGCACATCTAAGGGCCACTTGGTGTATAAAAGACCGCCGGCAATAACACAACTAAGCTGTCGAACCCCACACTAAGACATGCATGTTATAATCATACACGCAGCATACATGTCCAGTGTAAACATCAGGTACACATTGCATGAACTCTACAAAGTATATCTTTATTGACTTACACATAGAGTACACAAAGATCATATGACTATGATCCATCATTACATCAAACAACGGAAGCAAATTAGGTCCGAGTACAGACAAGATAAAAAAATGGCTTAAAGAAGCCTTGTTCAACATGCATGCCCTTCCACGAGGGACCAGACTACTGTCTAGAACCAGACTAACTTAGTCAACGTCGAGCTTCAGCAAGGTGACTCCATCGGGTTCTGGGTTCTCATCTAAAACATAGAATAAGCAAACGTGAGTACAAAGTTGTACTCAGCAAGACTTACATCAGAACTATACTACTCATGCTCAAGTTTCAAGGTAAAGGAGGTGGGGTTCATCATGCAGAAGTGCCAGCTTTGACATGGCTAGTCCTGAACTACGAGTACCAGACTTGAGGTAAGAAGCGTACACGAGTCCACTACCAAGTCTCCAACCAATACACCACTATGGATACTTCCTCGACTTCCCCACGAGGAAGCACGCCATAGCACTCACGATTATCTTGCGAGTTTTATAAGTATCTATTCAAGTTGTCTACTGATCAAGTAGAGGTCTCCAAGTAGTCCATAACCGCGGACACGGCAATTCGAATAGTTTATTAACCCTACAGGGGTGTACATCTTCACACGCGTGTCATCACTTATCGCCTCGTTCTTGTCACCATTTAAGGGGTTCCGGTGAGGATGTTCACCATGACACTTACCTCACGGAACCGTTCTAATCCAAGGAGTCAACTGTCTGAGTTCCAAACCCAACTGGAATTCCGACCGAGTTTCTAGTCAGGACTCAAACCATGCAGTCACGACTGGCAAGCCCACCTCGACGGATGGTTCTCCGCTTGACATGCCATGTGCTACATGCCCTACCATGAATGCCACATTTCAATTCCTTTATCTTTCTATGCATATGTCGAATGGAAAACCCGAACTAGGTGTGACTCCTGGACTTGGATCGGGGTGAGTTAATAGGTCGAGAGGGTTCAGTGAGCCCAATGTGTGGTTGTACTCTTTTTCTCGGATTACCATACAAGAACTTGGGCTTAAGGCGGTGTTCAACGAGACAACCCACTGTGTACTCCTACACAGCCTCTCATCGTTCACCTTGTATTAGGGTAGATTCACCAACACAGTTTTCACCTTCATCAACACCATGATCACGAACCATCCCGACTCACATCAAAAGTATCCTCATTGTAAACTCTAAGAATGCCACAAGATATCAATCAACTCCTATGTCAGCTAGGATTGTGGTTTTCTTACTACTGTGACAAGATGATAGGTCATGCATCGGATATGGGTTCAACTATGCGGTAGAATCGATAACAAGGTGATCATCCTAATCAATGCATAAGCGAGACTGAGAGGGAAGTGGAATTTTATAGACATGATCAATGGGGTTTGCTTTCCTTGCTGACGAGGGTCGTACATGGTGTCTTCAACAGAGGGCGTGATCTCGGGTTCCGGCTCCACCTCTATTCGAAATAAAACAATGCAAACAAGCTATCAAAAGAATGTACCATGCACATACACATGATCAAATGGTATAATATGATGTACATGTCTCTTATGAGTGGACAATTCCATTTAAATGAAGTGTATTGCAAAAGATTTGCAAATTCAAACTTCAAATTTGATTTCAAATTATGCCATATGCACATTGCTACTCTTCCCCCATTTTAAAATGTTCAAACATAAAAACAAATTGCATATTCATAATCCTTGCATTTTTCTGATAATTCTTCATATATTAGTTGTCCAATTTAGAGTTAGTATGAATTTTCTATGATTTATTGAAGTTTTGGCTATTTTCTGGATTTTCTGTAATTCTTTTAACAAGAAAATTGAATTACTGCATCAGCACTGAGTCATGCTGGAGTCAGCGCCGCTGACTGGTCAAACTAACCAGTGGGGCCAGGCTGTAAGTGACTCAAGGGGTTAAACCTGTGGTTAAATAAATGAAAATGAGTGTTTAAGGGGGCAGGGCCCACCAGTCATTGGCTGGGTGGGCTGATTAGCACGCGGGTTAGGGCCTAATGACGTGCCACGTCGGCGCGTCACCGGCGGCTTAACGCCGGCGGCCAGAGGCCACGGCGGAGGAGAACGGGATGGTGCTCCCGGCCACCAAACGCAGCGCCAGGGCCACCAAACTGCAGCCTGTGGACGCACACGTCTCGGGGGCTTGTCGCGCGCCACCGAGGAGCACCACGGAGACGTCAGCGACGTCATCGGCGGCGGCCGGAGTTCTGGACTGGCGGCGATGGCGTTACAGTGCACGGAAAAAGCTTTGGACGCAGGGAAAATGAGCGCAATCTCACCCTGAGCGTGATGGACGGGTCGGGGAGGCCGGAAGAAACGGGACGGCGGCGTAATCGTCAATGGCGCGCGGCGGCCGGAGACGAAGATGACGACGGAATTCGACAGCTCCAGAGGCTTCGGGCTCGTGATCTTCCGCTCGGGGACGAAGAGGTTGACGATGGGCTCTATGGACACGTTGTCCTGGCTTGAGGGGCTCGCTGGCCGCGCGGGTGAGGCGTCGCGCTCCGACGCGGGCTCCGGGCGGCGAGCGGAACGGCGAGGGGCGAGGAGGAGGATGATCCAGAGGAAGGGGAAAGAGATGGGGCTGTCCAGGGGGTTCTCCTGGACACGTAGGTGTCGCCGGGGTGGCATCGGCGGCAAGGGCATGGCCGCCACGAACCTGCGTGCTGGCCTGCCTGGGGTAGACGACATGTAACATCCCAAAAATTTCTAAATTTTGGAATGTTAATAAATTAATTATAATAATGCTTGCTTGCTTCATATGTTCGATTTTCATTAGGATCTAAAAATTTTGGAGTTTATTGAATATTCAAATGAGAGGGAATAAAATGACTTTCCCAAATATTCATTTTTAATCTTATTTGAATTTTATTATTTAAAACAAAATCCAACTCGGTAATAAAAATAAAATGAGAGAAGGTAATATGACTCCTTCAATATGTTAATGGAGTTGGAAAATGTTTTAAATATTAGTTGGAATTTATTGGAGTTTAAAAATATTTTGGGAATTATTTATAACCCTAAATTAATTTTAGAGAATATTTATAATGACCAAAATAATGTTATAAAAATATTTGTTTTTGAATTTTATTTTTTAGGTTTGATAATAAGTTTTATGTGCTATATATTATTAGTAATATTTTTTTTCTGTTGCTTTGGTTTTTAGGAATGTTCCTTATATTTTGTTTTAGCTAAACTTTATTTTTTTCCTGTAAATAGATAACAAAAAACTGCCAACGTGAGGCGCATCTATTTAGCCCACTCGTTTTCCTTGCTAGCGTGCGCGCAACGCAAGCTCGCTAGCATGCTAGCCCATCCCAAGCCGAGGCCAACCACGCTCAGGATTTGTTTTTTTTTGTTTCTTCACTTTCCTCTACGTGTACATCACATACTCTGCGTTAGATCCAAACCGAATCGATTCGATTCGTTTTGATCTTCTCCTCTTTTCTCCCGATGTCAGCGATGTCTATACCCATACACCGCTCCCCTTCGACCCCTTCTTCTTCTTTTTCCCCAAGCCAAGACACAGCCGTCGAGTTTCAATTTAATGGAAAAGAATAATGTACGGATGCCGCCTTTCGTCCTCCGTTGCGTCGCTGCCGGTACGTCTCCTCCGCTCCCACGAACACCTCTTGAATCTACAGTCAAAGCCGCACCCGATTGACAAGGTTTTGATGGCTACGTAGCAACTTCGCAGTTCGCCGGAGTTCACCGGAAGCACCGGGTTCATGTCGGTGCCGCGGTCGAGATAATACCCAGCTATCGCTTCCGACAGCACTGGCGCGTTACCCACATATAGATGTATGCGGTAGACATCTTTTCTTCGCCGAATAGTTACCGGATCAATCGCCATCGACGTTCGAAGTTGAAGCAGGTTCTAGTTGTGTACTTGCTCTTTCCTGTACATGTACACTCGTGAGCTCTTCGATGCTCTTTCTTTCTTTTTTTTCTTTGTTGCATCGTGGTAGTGGATTGTTCATAGGCCATCGGCCATGAACGTCTTGCCAAATGTCGTTGCCTCATTAGCCAGCTAGTCCAAGACATTTATTTGAGCATTTTTTTTGCTCAATTTTAGTTTTTCTTTATCTTTTAAATCATTAGTCCGATTTAGGTTATTCAAAAGCCTAAGTTTATCTTTTGAGCTTCTCTATCCAGTAAACATATCAACTCGGCTTTTGAAAATATTTGAATTTTAATTTATTCAGATTTAAATTCAACCGTTTGAAGGTCGTATCTTTTTACTGTTGATCCAATTCAATTAATTATTGTAGCGTTGTATCACTCATATCATATACTTTATGTCCACATCATTTATCCACCCTTTTCAAGTATTTTTGATCTGTTTGAATTTAAATTTAGTTCAAACTTCAACATACTATAACCCGTGTTGTAGTATTCCGTTTCACGTGATTCCTTTTGCATATTGGATTATATGAAACATCCTATCGGCTATGTTCACACCTTTCTTTGTGCCAAGATATGTATCTTTAGTCCTTAGTATCTTTAGTCATAATCTTTTGTAGTGAAAATTTCTTTACCAGTTGACTCACTTGAGTTTACTTTCCACCTATCTCCTTCGAGCACATCGACACTTGTACCGTATCAAGCCTAGTTGTTTGTTGCTAAACTTTGTTGTGTTTGATTGTTGATCTTTGAAATCTTTCTTTTGGAGTAATTGCTTATTTGAGTTCTTTCGTTTGTGATAGATTGCTCGGAGTGTGACGAGTATGGTTATCGGGATCGTGAGAGCGAAGAACTTCATCGAATGTATAAGGCAATTCATACTTTGACCATTTCACAACCTATATTTTTACTTATGCATGTAGCAAATATCACCCTATGCATGTGTAGAAATGCTACTATATATTATTGCTGCAAACCTGGTAGGGTAGCCATATGATCTTATCCTGTTTGCTTAGACAACCTAGCACGTGCTTGCTATATATTTGCTATGCTTGTAGACGTGGATTGGTTTGAGATTACATTGAGCTATGTGAGGATTTAATGACTTGACTAGCAAACCTTTAATTAGAATCCACCTCTGGACGGGCAAGGAGTGCTTCCTGGGGGCTCGTGCCTTATCTAAGGCGAGACCAGGTTGTACCCCTAATGGTTGGTTTTGGTGGTCGACAGTACGTCATGGTATCTACCCTCTGAACGTAAGTGGGCGCCGTCCAGGCTCAAAAAGATCAGTCATACTTGGTGACTAGGAGCTTCCATGTATAGCCGTTGGCCATATGGGCTTTGTCTTAGTGGAGTACGATGTAGGAAGCCTCTCCCGTGCAAAGCTAGCAGATGTAGATGTGATAGGTGGTACCGGCTTGCCATTGGGTGTAGGTGACCTATTCTGAAAGGCTTCGTCTCAATCTTCGGGTTGAGTCCAGCGGGGAAAGTGTACTACTAACCTCTGCAGAGTAAAAACTAATCATGATTAGCCGTGTCCCCGATTATGGACATCCCTGAGCTACTAGACATTACTGTTACTGGAGGATCTTGACAGTTTAATCACCATAATAACTTGAGTGGGAAAGATTTAATAAAGGGTGTGGATTGGAACTAGTGTGCCCAGTTCAATCTTAAGTAGTAAGTTAAACTAAAATTTTGACTAGGTAGATTGGGAAAAATCAGCTTTCTGCAAAATAAAACCATAAGCCTTTCCTTTGACTTACCTTGCATGTAGCGATAGGTCTGTTATATCCTTTTTCGTGTGACTTGGTGTACAAATCAGATGTACTGACCCGTTGTCGGGCTGTAACCTTCGGTGTTGCAGGATTTTATACGACGAGTAAGTGATGCGATGTAGGGTTACGATGTCTATACTCAACTGTGTAGGTGGAGTTGATGGACGCCACGAACCTTTTATTGATTTTCCGCTGTATTATATTTGTAAGCTAGCCTTGAGCTATGCAGGTATGCTTTATTGTAATACTGGATCTTTGATGTAATATTTATGACATGTGGTTTATTCTTGATATTACATCATGTACTGTGTGTGCTAGCTATTGATCCAGGGACTAGCACAGAATGCACAGAGACTTGGATTCTTATCAAATCGGGTCGTTATAGATGGTATTAGAGCCCATGTTGAATGTAGGTCGTGACCCTAGAAATTTGATAGGAAAAGCCATAGGAATAAAATTATTTTATCACTCTTTGGTTACTTACTCTTTCTAATAGTATTTCTCATCTATTATTCATCTTATAAAATTCCTTCTCTTGTTTTAATGTAAATTGACCATCCTATTTTCTTATGCCCCTGAAGACGTGACTTTGGAGAAGTACATCGTCAACCTCATGGATCAATTGAAATTACCACTACCAGAACTAGAAGAAGTATCCTACGGGGTTTAATGGGTTTTCATACTACGAGAGGATCCTCAAGATCAGCTTAGCTGAGAAGGATGAAGTTTAGATTCAGACCAACACTTTTAGGTGAAGTTAAATAAACAATTTGCGCGTATTATGATGAGATCGTATGTCTTGCACATATGACCTTAATCTAGTGGCTTTGTTTAGTGTGATTTTCGTGACTGTATTGATTGATGTTATTTGCTGTTGTTTGCATGTAGCTGTGTTGCCTTATTCTTGTCTGTGTGCAATTGCTTGGTGCTATCTTTAGTTTGTTTTCTTGTTTGTATCCTAGTTTCCCCTACCCTTGTCGTTTTGGCTCAATAGATGGAGTATGAAGTAGGACTCGCCGTTTATGGGGCGATGCCTAGACTGAAGGTGGAGCAATGGATTCATAATATGGAGGAGCACATGGAGCTTAAGAAGGTTGGAAGGGATGACATGGTCCACTATGTTGTTAAGTACTTCGTAGAAGAGGCTGCTACTTGGTGGAAAATGCACCAAGCGATTGAAGAATCACGAAGGAAGATTACTTGGAAGGAATTTACAAGGATTTTGTTGGGATCCCGCCTCGTCACCCCGATGCAAAGGACGGTAAACCTTAAGAGACCCCGTTCCTGCAAAATTTGCGGAGAAACAGGACACTCTTATGAAGGACACCAAGATGGATGTCCCTATCGTGAAGAAATTCACTGGGGTGAAGAATTTCTCACTGCTCAAATCACATGTTTTGTGTGTGAAGGAAATGATCATTACCCCGCTCAGTGTAGATTTTTCATCATGACACAACAAGTGATTCAACATCAAAAGGAAGGAATGGATAAAATTATCCAAGAGTTGAAGGAAGCACCCGTGAGGAAGAAAAAGAAGGACATTAGCCAATTCCAGTGTTTCCGGTGCAGGAATATGGGACATTACGCCAACATGTGTCCAGAATTGAAGGGAAAGAAGAAGTTGTGAACGCGGAAGCAAGGATGCTGACCTGAAGAAGCTTATGTTTTGCAATTGGAGAATAGAATATTCATGGTGTGCACTAAGTGTACGGTGGTACCTTTTAATGTTAGTTAGAGCTGTGGATCGATGCATGTTTTGCTATTGATTAACTGGATGTGTTATGTCATGATTTGTTTTGTTAAGTTTTGTCTTGTGCCCTTTGACCCTGATATGTTTTGCTATTGATGTTGTGTGTTTTACCTGGCGTTTCTTCTACGTGACTAGAATAAGTTTACGTTACCTTAGACCACTCATCTATTTAGTATGCTTCAAGACTAAAGAAGACACAACCATAAGAACAATAAGTTGACAAGTGACATGATGATACGAAGATTGCTTCGACAATGCAAAACTGAAGCTATCGTCAATGATGACCTGAAGACTTGAAGACCTGGAAGATTCAAGTTTCTATCGTTAGATCATTTCCATGAGCTGTCATCTCTTGTGTTTTACTGACAGCTTGATGGCGGTGAAGTTAATAGGTTTAGTTGGGTTGCCTCCCACGTTAACCGCGCCTATAAACGATTTTTGATAACCCACAAGTCTAGGGGATCAATTGTAGCTTTTCGAAAAATAAGGATGTCGATCCCAAGAGGAGCAGAAGGTGCTAATAAGTGATACTAGATAAGGAAAGGATGCACACACTCAAAGGTAAATATTTAGGGGTTTTTGGTTTAAGCAACAGAAAAGTAAAAGACAAGCAAAGTAAACAGGGTAACTGAGGAGTAGAAAGTGGCCCAATCCTTTCACAATGATAAGCCTAGGAACTAAACTTATAAAAGCTAAAGCGTTCTCGAGAACACACGGGAGAGATAGCCAAGTTACTTTCACCATACTACGCCAAGTAATATGTATTGTGTTGATAAGTGTTGGTGGGTGGATCAATGCTAGTACACCTTCTAGACTAAGATAAGTGTACTCTTATGATTACACACCTTGCAAGCATCCGCAAATAGAAGGTAGTAATTAAGGCATAAGCCTAACCACAACATTACTATCAAGGATCCATAACTCCCTTGTGCAAAACTGTGCGAACTGGGGTTCAGGTTTCTGTGACTCCAGCAACCCACCACAAGCATCCTTTGTGCACAATGTATTCCTCTAGGCCCATGAAAGGTGAAGTGCTAAGTGTTCGACTCACATAACACGACTAGGGAAATAACAACACAACTTAAGTATCAAACAACACATAACACTTCCGCATCATATGACTACTAACAACTAGACTTCTCCCATGTTCTCAAGAACTAAAGTAACTACTCACAAGACATAAAATAGATCATGATCAGAGGTGATAGATATGGGGCAAACAATCTGGAAACATTGATATTTCTCCAACAAAACTCAATAGCATTCACCACAAAGTAGTAATGAACACCAACAGAGTAGTGAGGATAGATAGTAAGGATTACAACACAGGTTGCAATTATAAGATGAGATGGGATGGAGATGGTGATGATGTTGGGGATGATGTTGATGATGATCTCGATGATGCTCGTGACGATGATGATGATGATGGCGACGATCTCCCCTTCCAAGAGGTGATCTCCCCGGCGGAATCTGCCAGCCGGAGATGTCTTTTCTCCTCTATAGGTTTCCGCCCCGTGGCGGCGGCGAAACACCGAAACTCTTCTCTCTTAAGGGTTTTCACCCACGGGGGTCTTATAGGAGAGAGGGGGCACCGAAAGGGGCCCCCAAGCATCCAGGAGGGTGCCTGCCGCGGCCAGGATGGGGGCCGCGCTAGGCACCCTTCTAGATGCCTGGTGGGTCCCCTCACCTCCATCCTCGGTGATCCCCCAGTCAATTCCCATAAAAACGATCCCTGTAAATTTTCATCGCGTTTGGAGTTTATCTAATTCAGCAACTGTAACTGCCCAGATTTCACAAAAATTAAAAATTTTGTTTTCGGTGTGAATTGTTTGATTGTCTGATTTGTTTGCGGTGTTTGCATCCCCGATTTATTGATCGGCGATTATTTTTCCCCCTCTTATCTCGTACCGGACGGAGACCGACCCTTGCCACCTTGACACTCGACCTTTGCGACACCGGGTTTCACCCGATCACCGTCGCGAAAACCGCTTGAGACCAGCCGCAGCCAACAGAACGAAAAACCCTGTTTAATAATTAGACAGGTTATTTTTATAGCGCGCCGGAAAGTGTTCTCGGAACGGTTCCAAAGCGAGGTAAACGCCGCCGGCCCGACGCGCTGATCGCGCAGTTCAAAGTTTTACCCGAATCGGAGGTCCTGTGGACCCCCGGCGGTCAGAAACGTGAGCACCGCGCGCGCGAGAGAAAAACCGGGGATGTTTTTGCAAACTACCACCAACCTGGGCTATATAAAGACCACCACACTCCCACCCATTTCTATGGTTTCCCTAGCCACAAAATTTCAGCCACCCCCTCCACTTTGCCCCAAAAATAGCACCATTTTCGCACCAAAACCTAGCCTCCCAGATCTGGATCCAGCCCAATGGATCTGGGCCGTCAGATCGGCCGATCTGACGGCCAGAAACGTGCCACGTCACCAGGTGGAGCTTGCACGCCCGGGCTGCTCCTTCCCCACGCCCGCCGCCGCCTCCGTCCAGCCGCCGGCTGCCGGCGAGCCGCGCCCCGGCCAACCTCCCTCTCCTCCCTCCTTCCTCCTCTTCCCTCTGCCCTCCTCTCTCACCCGCTCCCTCTGCTGTAGGCCGTCGTCGCCACGGAAGCCACTTGAGCGCCATGGACGGCCCCAAGCTCCACCCCGCCGCCCGAGCTTCACCGCTTGCGTCGCCACGCATGGAAGAACGCCGCCGCCCTAGATGGATTCGCCGGGCCCCGCTCCATCGCCGCGTCCCGCGCCGCCGGAGTCCGGCCACCTGCGCTTCCCCTCGTCGGTGCTCTGCGAGGCCGCCGCCCCTGGAGCGGCTCGATCCCGTGGCCACTCGCACCTAGCCGAGTGGGCCAGCCAGCGCGGCCCAGCCGCGGCCCACCTCGCCAGCCAGGCCCAGCCGGCCTCCAGCCCGAGCCAGATCCAGCCCCAGGCCAGTGGGTCGTGCCCATGTGGGGTGAGCAGCCCCCTTTTCCATTTTTTTATTTTTTTTATTTTTGTTTGTTTGTTGCGGTAGTGGGCTTGGCCCATCTATGTTTAGCGCCCAGTAGCTCTAGCTTCGGCCCGTTAGTTGTCTTTTTTACTTTCTAGTTTATTTATTTTGCCAGATGTAGTTATAATTTTATGTTGCCCGTATCTTTTAGACCGTAGCTCGGACCGCGATGCGTAAAACATGAAACTTGCTTAGAATTTTGTGTAGATTAATAAAATGTGCTCTTTTGCCATGTTTGACTTTGTTTACATGTTGTTTACCTGCTAATTACAACTGCTTGTCACTATAAAATGTTTCTTTAATAACTTTTTAACCGTTGCTCCGATAAAAATGTTTCTTATATGTAACTTGACTAGAATTGCATGTAGATTGTGTTTTTGCTGTTCTTGCTTGCTAATAAAAAAATAAAAAATATTGTTTAGGGAGAACAGTACCAAATTCAATTTTTATCGTGGGGTCCGTAATAGTTGGCATGTATAGATTTTACCCCACTTAAAGTGACTAGATTAGATAGTTTATTTATGCTTCACCTCTTGTAATGTTTGTGTGCTATGCCATGCTTGAGTGAGATGCCATGTTAACAAACTTTGTTGATCACCTGTAGCTAAACAACATGAATCTTTCTAAATGTGCGGTATCGTCGTGTGTGACGAGTACTCCACTTAACCTGTTAGTAACCGCTCTCGACGGTAGGTGCGATGTCTCGTGTTGCCTTCTTGTTGATGCTTGCTCGTGTTTTCTTCGTAGTAATACAATCCTTGCTCGTTGATTGCTTTCCAGTGTTTACTTCTTGTGTGCTCCCGCGGATACTCTCGGAGACGATGCGAGTTTGCGATCGACTACACCTTCGGAACCCGACCATCAACAGGAAAGGACTATACATTACTTATGATCCATTCTATTTCAACCACCGGTTTGCATGCTAGTCTAGGTTAGGTTCGATGTTTGATCCTACCACATGTTTACAGCCTCTTTCAAACCGATACAGCCATGTCCCTTCCCAGCAAACATTGTACTGCTATGTTACTATTGCTCGTTGCTCAGCCCCTGCTTAGTATGCATGCTTAGGTTTCTACGATGTTACCCCCTCTTACTCCTTGGTTTGGGCTATCACATTATTATATTGTTGTTGATGATAGATTATTATAATGTTGACTATATTCGACGAAGGATGGAAGGTCTAGCCTATCCCGCCCCGACACTATGTTCCATTCGAGTCACCTAGGACCCGAGTTCCGGGTATTGGTTTTAAGTCTGAGCATTCCTGTAAGGCCCCTGATGCGGTACTAACTCTAACTAGTCGCTTTCGCGTCCGGTCGGAGTTAGAAGCGCATCAATCGCCACCGGCGCACGACACTCGCACTCGTGTCGCTGCCGGATTCTCGACAACAGGTATATAAGCATAACTCTATAAGAAAGGAAATACATATAGATAGATAAATAGAGCAGGGCATACAACGCCACTGTCTAATAATATAACATCATCAAGAGTACATCTCATCAATACATCAAGCGGAAGCATAATAGGGACCGAGTACGGTCAAGATACAAATTGCCCTAGAGAGGGCTACAAATAAATATCCACCCACGGGAACGTCTGAACCCAACTATAGGATCCTACTGGTCGAGGTACTCGTACTCGTCGTCATCCTCCGGGGGCACCTCTATTCACCTACTTACGCAAGCATAACACAACCTCGTTTCTCTCACGGTCCCCCTGGACGAAGAAAGACAACCAAGGCACGCACACGGTTTGTCAAGTTTTAGCATGATTATAAACTGATGTTATTCTATGAACAGGACGTAGGCTCAAAGTTGTCCATAACCGCGGACACGGCTTTTCGAAAAGATTTACCCTGCAGGGGTGTACCAACTGTCCATTATAGACGTCGCATGTACGCCCAGTTTCCACTTGGCTGGGTAAGCGCCTGAAATTCCGGAACGTCAGAGTCCCTCTAACTAACAACACACATATCCGGGTGGCCCCCGGTGAGTCGACATCCAACTCAAAAGATGGCCACGCTCTCGAATTGGTCTCTACCATCTGTCGCAGGTTTGGATAGCCGGTTAGTTCTCTTATGAGACCGGGTCCTCAGCCGGACAAAGTGGGCCAGCCAAGAAACTATGTCCTCCTGGCCCTGGTTTCTTTTGGAAACAACTGGGGATCCAACCAGCACACACACACATAGCAAAAGTAAATCAGCTCGGGCCACCACTAGAATGTACGAAGCTAGGTAGGTAAGACAAGGGGGGCCCATAAAACTCCACACACGATTAGGCATGCTCGATCAAAGAACCAATACCCGGAACTCGGGTCCTAGGTGACTCAAATGGAACAAAGCACCAGACGGGATAGTCCAGCCTTCCACCTTTCGTCGAATATAATTTAACATCATTTAACAATAATATATATCAACCAACTTCTTTTATAGCATGATATCCCAACCATAAATATATAAGGTAAGCAGCAAGTTTCTATCCATACTAAGAAATGGCTGAGCAGCGGTAACTTAGCAGTACAATGGTTTGCTGGGATGTGGGGATCATGGCTGTATGGGTTTAGACATGGCATATAAGGTAGATAGGATCAAGCAACAACGTTCTAGATCTACAGCTAGGCATGAGTAGAAAGTTATAAAGTAATGACACGGATCTCCCCCTTGCCTGGTAAGGTAGTCGAAGCAGCACCCACGGTACCCTCGGGCTCGGTGTCGGACAGCTCCACGTAAGTCTCCTCGTCAGTCTCGGGTGCTACCATAACACACCGGCAAGGAAAAACACACAAGTAAGCATCGGTACAAACTCAAACAAGGATGACATGCTCAAGTTTTTATTTACATGGTATGACCCTGTCTAGTCAAGTTTAAATGAAGGTGATGACGACAAGTCATCACTTTCATATGCATTTTTATTTACATTGTAATGGCTTTTGTCTAAGCCTTAAATTTAGGTGTAAGTAGCATGAAAGCATGACATGAACAACAAAACAGACGCAAGAATTTAGACAACGTGAAAGTAAAACAACAATTCCGGAGAGGGAGTAGTGTCGGTGAAATTGACACCAAGGGAGTACCAAAGGAAGGCCACATGGGGTGCAAGATGTGGTTGATCATGTGGCAAAGATTAAGCACGGAAAGGATGCATGGGTGTGCCAACTTGTGGGACCCAAACAAGATCAAAGGATGACTAAGGGAAAAAAAATCAAACATGGCATGGTCACATGTGGGTGCAACTTCCCTCCACATTGTTCACAATTTTTATGTTGCTCAAACATAAAAACAGAGGTGATCATGCTGACCCGAAGATTTTTCTACCTCAAAAGGACATATGGCATGGCTATATTGGGACTAGTGCAAAAGGATTTTGAAGACGAAGATAACGTGGTGGCACATGAAAATAAATGCACCACACTCTATTTTGTACTTGTCCAAGATACAAAATAGGTGCCACCATTTATTCCTTGCATTTCTGCCTAGGAAACATGTATAACATGTTACAAGTTGAGCTAGCATCAAAAGATACAAATTCGGGGGTTTTTTAGATCAAACAAAAAAGAAAAAAAAATGGATTTGTGAAAAAAAGGAAGAGGGGAAAACCCCTTCTGGGCCGCCCTCGGCTTGGCCTGGACGCTACTGGGCCAGCCCACCTCCATATGGCGGCGCTAGCCAGCCTCACGCCGAGCGAAGGAAGAAAACAGAAAAAAAAATGCTCCCGCGCAGTCCCTGGGGGATTCGATCCCACGACCTCAGGGTCGAGAGCAAGCGAGCCAACCAGCTGATCTACTAGCGTGGACACGTCAGGACTGAGACCGCAACCCAGGTATTCTTCTACTGCGCGATAACTGAATCCAAAACTGAATTTTTTCTGACTGACTGAACGGGACGCGTTGGAGCAAACTCCGGCGACGGCCGTGACAAACCTGCTGTACTAGCCACCTAACGAATGGGTGCCGCGTAAAGATGGGACCTTGGCGCACCCATTTTTGCCCAGAACCTCTCCGGTGAGTCCACGACGGCGGCGCGGCGCTCCGGGAAGATGGCGGCGGCGCACGACTTGCAGGTTCACAACCACATCAACCCGGCCGGGTGCTCGCCGCGATGCACTGCTCCTGTGGCGCTAGGGAGGAGGAAAAGGCCCTGCTTTCTCACCTAGGGGTGCTCGTGGACGGCCCTGACCATGCTGCAAGCGAGGGAGACGCCGGAGCTGACGACGGTGACGGGGACGACTTGCGGGAGCGCGTGGAGGTGTCGCCTGCTCCTTGGCTTCCGCGGCACGGCTGCAGGTCGGGGAGGACGCGGCTGTCGACGACGAAGGTCCTCGCGAGTCCCCGACCAGAGGCACAGAGGGGCGGCGGCCAATTGAGGTTCAGTCTCCGGTGTCCATGGCGAACAGAGAGACTTGGAGGGGAAGAAACGAGGTGGCGGCGGAGAAAAACAGGGGAGGGAATGAAACTAGGGTTCCATGGGGGAGCCCTGGATGCTCTTAAAAGGAGGGGGATCGCAGTCGCTGGCCATGGGGCTCCATGGCGTCGCCGTGGCAGTGCTATGAGAGAGAGGAAGGGAAAAAGAAGGTGTTGCGCTGGAAAGAGGACGAAGAAAAGGGGGGGTCGTACCGCTTCGTCCAGGCGGGCTGAGGCGAACTGGCTTAGATGGGCCTGATCTGGTCTGGCCCGGCTAGGAGGAAGAAGGAAGGAGGCCCAGTTCTTGTTTTTCCAGAGCAAAAGAAAACAGCAGGAAAAGAAATAGAAAAAGGATAGAAGAAAAAGGAGAAAAAATATATAAAAATATATATTTAAACCCTTGAGGCACCCTTGATCACCCAAAAAAAGGTTTGGGCAATTTTGGAAGCAAGGAAAAAATTGCCACAGCAAAACAGTACCATTTCCTATTTAAAATTAAATAGAAAAGGTGATGTTGGAGATTTTTGGAGGAAAACACAAGGTGCAAAAATTCCAGAAACTTGATAATCTTGAACCTTGAATTATTCCTCAATTTCTAAAAATGGTCTGGGCATTTTTGGCAACAACAAAAATGTGAGCTCATTTTGAATTTCAAAATCACTTTGAACTAGAGCTTATGTTTTTGATGATGGAAAAAATACCTTGAGGGTTTTAAAACCCTTGCCACATCAAGAGAAATGGCTAGGCCAAGTTTGGGGTCAAGAGGGGTGAGCATGAAACAAGGAAAACTCCATCAATGCCCTTCTTGAACCACTTTGGATGCAAAAGAAATCAACCCAACATGACTCCAATCCCAAAGCCAATTTAAATCACGACATGAAATCATAAAGTTTAGCATCATGCCAAGTTACATAGTCAACAGACAAGTACAATCTCATGGTGTTTGATAGCTTATTACATGTGGGCTGTTACAGCTCTCCCCCACCAACAGAGGATCTCGTCCCGAGATCTAAGCAAGAAAAAGCTCGGGATACTCAGAACGGAGACGATCTTCACGCTCCCATGTTGCCTCCTTCTCTGAGTGGTGTGCCCACTACACCTTAAGAAACTTAACGGTCTTGTTGCGAATCTTTCGCTCGGACGAGTCAAGAACACGGACTGGACGCTCTGAGTAAGAAAGATCCGCACTGAGGTGGATCTCGCCCAAGTCTACTGCCTGCTCTGGCTGCTTGAAACACTTCTTCAACTGAGACAGGTGGAACACATCATGCACCATAGCCAAGCTGTCTGGAAGCTCGAGGCGGAACGCGAGAGGTCCCCTAGTCTCCAGGATGCGAAACGGACCAACGAACCTGGGAGCTAACTTGCCTTTGATCCCAAAGCGGTGAGTGCCCCGAAGTGGAGACACTTTGAGGTATGCGAAGTCACCAACTTTGAAGTCAACACCACGGTGCTTCTTGTCATAATAAGCCTTCTTCCTGGATTGTGCAGCCTTGAGATGCTCCCTGATGATCCTGACCTTGTCTTCTGCCTCCTGGATCACGTCTGGACCGAACAATTGCCTCTCGCCTGTCTCGGACCAGTTCAAAGGTGTCCTGCACTTCCTGCCATACAAGATCAAAGGGGGCTGCCTGCAGACTTTCCTGATAGATGTTGTTGTAGGAAAACTCAGCATACGGCAAACACTCTTCTCACTTCATGCCAAACGAGATCACACATGCCCTCAACATGTCCTCGAGAATCTGGTTCACACGCTCAACCTTCCCACTGGTCTGAGGGTGATACGCGGTACTAAAGAGAATCTTCGTACCCAATGCCTCTTGAAAGGCCTTCCAGAAGTTTGATGTGAAGATGCTTCCACGATCAGAACTTATCTGCCTGGGGATGCCGTGCAACGAAACAATTCTTGCGGTGTACAGCTCTGCCAACTGGCTAGCTGAGACAGTCTCCTTGACAGGCAGAAAATGGGCAACCTTGGACAAGTTATCAATGACAACAAAGATAGCATTGTTGCCCTTCTGAGACCTCGGAAAACCCGTGACAAAGTCCATCTCTATGTGGTCCCACTTCCACTCCGGAATTTCAAGTGGCTGAAGTAGCCCTGCAGGCTTCTGGTGCTGTGCTTTTACTCTTCTGCACACATCACACTGGGAGACAAAACGGGCAACATCCCACTTCATACGAGTCCACCAAAAACTCTGCTTGAGGTCCTGATAAATCTTGGTGCTACCAGGGTGGATGGACAGTTTGGAATCATGTGCCTCCTTCATGATGACCTCTCTGAGACCTCCTTCTTTGGGAACAACAACTCGTTCCTCGAACATCACGGTGCCGTCATTATGCACTGAATAGCAACCGTACTTCGGAACTGAAGCGGCAATACCCTGTTTGAGCTTCTGAATCATTGAGCTACCAGCCTGAGCTTCACGAATCTTGTCACGGATATTGGGCTCTACCACAAGGTTGGCTAAATAGCCTGCTGGAACTAGCTCGAGATTGAGCCTTCGAAAGGACTCACACAAATCAGGGTGGATCTTCTGCACCTGGACACTGTTGCAATCGCCCTTGCGGCTCAACGCATCGGCTATGAGATTCGCCTTGCCAGGCGTATACTGAATATCCACGGAGTACTCAGTAATAGTCTCGAGCCATCTCCTTTGCCTCAAGTTCAGGTTAGGCTGCGTGAACAAGTACTTTAAGCTTTTGTGATCGGTGAACACATCAACCTTCCTCCCTAGGAGGAGGTGTCGCCAAGTAACCAACGCATGAATCACTGCAGCCAGCTCAAGATCATGGGTCGGATAGTTCCTCTCAGCCTGCTTCAACTGCCTCGAGGTGTAAGCCACAATATTCTTTCCCTGCATCAACACTCCGCCAAGACCATTCAACGAGGCGTCACAGAAAACTTGAAACGGCTGTGACTCGTCTGGCGGTGTAAGGATCGGAGCTGTGGTCAGTCTTAGCTTCAACTCATCAAAAGCTGCTTGGCAAGCCTGTGACCAAACGTACTTCTTGCCCTTGCACAACAACTCCGTCATCGGCTTTGCTATCTTGGAGAAATTTTCGACAAACTTCCTGCAATAGCTGGCAAGTCCGAGAAAACTCCTCAGCTGCTTGACATTCTTCGGCGGAGTCCACTCCTGAATCGTCCGGACTCTGTCTGGGTCAACGGCAATGCCCTCTGAGGAAATGACATGGCCAAGGAAGTTGACCTTATTCATCTAGAACTCACACTTGGAGAACTTGGCATAAAACTGGTGATCTCTCAACTTCTGCAACACCAATCTGAGATGCTCCTCATGTTTTTCCTCTGACTTGGAAAAGACAAGGATGTCATCGAGGTAAAGGAGTACGAACACGTCTAGCCATTCTTGGAACAGATAGTTCATGGCCCTCATGAACGTCGGAGGTGCGTTTGAAAAGCCAAACGTCATGACCGTAAACTCGTACAGACCATAACGAGTGCGGAAGGCTGTCTTGGGAATGTCCTCCTCATGGACACGAATCTGGTGGTACCCCATTTTTAAATCAAGCTTTGAAAACACCTTTGCTCCATGCAACTGCTCAAATAGGTCATTGATGTTGGGAAAAGGGTACTTGTTTTTGATTGTCTTCTTGTTGATACCACGGTAGTCTTGAACCAACCGACTAGTACCATCTTTCTTCTTCACAAAAAGACACGGGGCACCCCAAGGGGAAGTGCTCGGATGAATGAGCCCATCCTTCTCAAGCTTCACCAGCTGCTCCTTTAACTCAATCAGCTCTTCCGGACACATTTTGTAAGGCTGCCGAGATATCGGCTGTGTACCAGGTTCTAGCTCGATCACGAACTCAATAGCACGCACGGGTGGGATACCTGGCAACTCCTTTGGAAAGACATCTGGGAACTCTCGAACAACTTTGACCTCCTCGATCAATGGAGCAACTCCAGCGTTCAGAGCGTACAACTGTGCTGATCCCACTGTCGAGCTACAAGTGTACCAAATCTCTGCGCCTGAATCGTGCGTCAGCAACACGGTCTTGGACGAACAATCAATCTTGGCCTTGTACTTGACAAGCCAATCCATGCCCAGAATGACATCAATGTCGGAGCGGGGCAAGACAATCAGGGAGGCCGAAAAGATAGCACCCTGAATACTGATCTCAACATCCGGAACAGCTCTGGAAGACTCCATTCTAGAGCCCGGAGAACAAACTGAGAGTGGTCTAGGCAACTGCTCTCTCGGAAGGTCAAGTGACATAGCAAAAGCGTTGGATATGAAGGAATGGGAAGCTCCGGAATCAAACAAAACTGTCGCTGGAACTGAACATACAAGCAACCTACCAAGCACAATCTCAGACGACTGCTGGGCCTCTGCGACGGTCACGTTGTTAAAACGGAGCGCTCGTGGCTGGGCCCGCACCATCGCGTTGCTCGGTGTAGAGCGAGGTGGGGGCGGAGGCAGTCGAGGAAAGCAGGGGTCGGTGCACTGCAGAGACTTGTGGCCCGGCTTGCCACACTTGAAGCACGTGATCTCTGGCCTAGGATGGCCCTGTGGAGCAGGCGGCCTCGCGTAGGGTGGAGTAGAGCGAGGTCCGTGCTGCACTGGAACGGGAGGGCGGGCAAAAGTGCGGACAACTGCCCCCCTCTGCTGAAACTGCTGACGCTGCGGCTGAGACTGTGGCTCTGCAACCCAGGACTTGGCCTTCTTGTGGATCATCACTGCTGAACTGTGCTCTCTCTGCTTCCTCTTCTCTGCGGAACGCTCTGCCTCAGCTGACTCCTGTCTGATAGCCTGGTCGACGAACTCTGAGAACAGGCTTGGCGTGGACAAGGTGAGCGCATACTTAATGTCCGTGGTAAGACCACCGCGGAACCTGGCACTGCGCTTGGCCTCTGTCGAGACCTCCTCTGGAGCATACCTGGCAAGCCTGACGAAGGCCAGGTTATACTCCTGCACAGACCTGTCCCCCTGCCTCAAAGCTAATAACTCCTCGCGCTTCCTCTCGATCAGTCCACTGGGAATATGAGAAG
Source organism: Bromus sterilis (assembly GCA_950022295.1). Taxonomy (NCBI): domain Eukaryota; kingdom Viridiplantae; phylum Streptophyta; class Magnoliopsida; order Poales; family Poaceae; genus Bromus; species Bromus sterilis. Next base: position 222,521,772 of record OX465598.1, read on the forward strand.
CTATGAAATCCCTGACGAAGTCCTCCCACGTGATCTCTGCATCACCCTTGTTGGCCTTGTACGTCGAGAACCAACTGCCTGCGGCACCCTGAAGCTGGAAGGAGGCGAAGGTGACGTAGTCGACTGGTCTGACGGTGTTGGCATTGAAGTGCTTCTTGATCTCTGCGATCCAGTCATCCGCCTCCAGCGGGTCTCGAGCCTCGGAGAACCTGGGGGGGCTGATCGCGAGGAACTGCTGCAGTCTGGTGTACTGTGGTCGATCATTCCTCTGAGCACTCTGGTTCTGCAGCATCTGAAGGATCGCAGCTGTGCCCTGAGCCACTGCGGCTACAGCCTCCCCAAGGATAGGGTTCTCTGGCGGCGGCATGTTCGCTCTTGGTATCCTGCAACCAGGAACACTTATGAGAACATGATCGAATCATTGAAGTAACCAGAAGTTAAAGCAATATTGACAACAAAACTTTCTCACGAGGTATGAGAAAGCCGAAGGCTGAAATTCCACCAAGGTTAACCCGGAAAGTCGATAGCTAGGTGCTACTGGAATTCCCAAACCAAGATCATCCGAATCCAAGATAATAATCTGCTAGCGAGCACACAACAATATATACGAGCAGTTGAAACCTGAACAATGAGACATCTGCCCTGAGCGGCCCGCCATCACGGTCGTCCATAGGGGAAAGACACCACATCCATATTACCATAGGATGCCCGCCAATCCTGTATGGACGTTTCACCTGAGGTACGCCGTAAGCGAGGTAGAGCAGTCAACCCCAAGTGGCGGCTCAGTGGTCACAAAGACGCCAACACATCTCGTCACTAGCAAAAAATTATAGAGGAATCGGAGCCTCATGTAAACGAGAACCTACACTGTTTTGAAAGGGGATAAGTAGCAGAGACAAAACATCATTTCACTTCCTCACGGAAAAAGGGGTGGGAGGGTGGGATAAGGAGAAAACAGAAAGAGGTCCTACTCTCCGAAATTTTTCCTATATAACTACCAAAATAGTTTCTAGACTCAACTTCGGCCAGTAAAGGGTCCTACAGTCAGTCCTGCTCTGATACCAAGTTGTAAGGCCCCTGATGCGGTACTAAATCTAACTAGTCGCTTTCGCGTCCGGTCGGAGTTAGAAGCGCATCAATCGCCACCGGCGCACGACACTCGCACTCGTGTCGCTGCCGGATTCTCGACAACAGGTATATAAGCATAACTCTATAAGAAAGGAAATACATATAGATAGATAAATAGAGCAGGGCATACAACGCCACTGTCTAATAATATAAAATCATCAAGAGTACATCTCATCAATACATCAAGCGGAAGCATAATAGGGACCGAGTACGGTCAAGATCCAAATTGCCCTAGAGAGGGCTACACATAAATATCCACCCACGGGAACGTCTGAACCCAACTATAGGATCCTACTGGTCGAGGTACTCGTACTCGTCGTCATCCTCCGGGGGCACCTCCACGAAGTAACGTCCGGTGCTGGGGTCGACGTAGTAGTCCACTGCAGCGGCCGATCAGGCAAAGCGGTAAAGACAGAAATATAAACAGGGGTGAGAACATATCATTACGGAATAACTAACGCTACAGGAAAAGGTAAAGACACAGACAGGTTGCAGCCGTGCTAGCATATGTCGGCTATTCACCTACTTACGCAAGCATAACACAACCTCGTTTCTCTCTCGGTCCCCCTGGACGAAGAAAGACAACCAAGGCACGCACACGGTTTGTCAAGTTTTAGCATGATTATATACTGATGTTATTCTATGAACAGGACGTAGGCTCAAAGTTGTCCATAACCGCGGACACGACTTTTCGAAAAGATTTACCCTGCAGGGGTGTACCAACTGTCCATTATAGACGTCGCATGTACCCCCAGTTTCCACTTGGCTGGGTAAGCGCCTGAAATTCCGAAACGTCAGAGTCCCTCTAACTAACAACACACATATCCGGGTGGCCCCCGGTGAGTCGACATCCAACTCAAAAGCTGGCCACGCTCTCGAATTGGTCTCTACCGTCTGTCGCAGGTTTGGGTAGCCAGTTAGTTCTCTTATGAGACCGGGTCCTCAGCCGGACAAAGTGGGCCAGCCAAGAAACTATGTTCTCCTGGCCCTGGTTTGGTTTGGAAACAACTAGGGATCCAACCAGCACACACACACATAGCAAAAGTAAATCAGCTCGGGCCACCACTAGAATGTACGAAGCTAGGTAGGTAAGACAAGGGGGCCCCATAAAACCCCACACACGATTGGCACGCTCGATCAAAGAACCAATACCCGGAACTCGGGTCCTAGGTGACTCAAATGGAACAAAGCACCAGACGGGATAGTCCAGCCTTCCACCTTTCGTCGAATATAATTTAACATCATTTAACAATAATAAATATCAACCAACTTCTTTTATAGCATGATATCCCAACCATAAATATATAAGGTAAGCAGCAAGTTTCTATCCATACTAAGCAATGGCTGAGCAGCGGTAACTTAGCAGTACAATGGTTTGCTGGGATGTGGGGATCATGGCTATATGGGTTTAAACATGGCATATAAGGTAGATAGGATCAAGCAACAACGTTCTAGATCTACAGCTAGGCATGAGCAGAAAGTTATAAAGTAATGACACGGATCTCCCTCTTGCCTGGTAAGGTAGTCGAAGCAGCACCCACGGTACCCTCGGGCTCGGTGTCGGACAGCTCCACGTAAGTCTCCTCGTCAGTCTCGTGTGCTACCGTAACACACCGGCAAGGAAAAACACACAAGTAAGCATCGGTACAAACTCAAACAAGGATGACATGCTCAAGTTTTTATTTACATGGTATGACCCTGTCTAGTCAAGTTTAAATGAAGGTGATGACGACAAGTCATCACTTTCATATGCATTTTTATTTACATTGTAATGGCTTTGGTCTAAGCCTTAAATTTAGGTGTAAGTAGCATGAAAGCATGACATGAACAACAAAACAGATGCAAGAATTTAGACAACGTGAAAGTAAAACAACGATTCCGGAGACGGAGTAGTGTCGGTGAAATTGACACCAAGGGAGTACCAAAGGAAGGCCACATGGGGTGCAAGATGTGGTTGATCATGTGGCAAAGATTAAGCACGGAAAGGATGCATGGGTGTGCCAACTTGTGGGACCCAAACAAGATCAAAGGATGACTAAGTGAAAAAAAAATCAAACATGGCATGGTCACATGTGGGTGCAACTTCCCTCCACATTGTTCACAATTTTTATGTTGCTCAAACATAAAAACAGAGGTGATCATGCTGACCCGAAGATTTTTCTACCTCAAAAGGACATATGGCATGGCTATATTGGGACTAGTGCAAAAGGATTTTGAAGACGAAGATAACGTGGTGGCACATGAAAAGAAATGCACCACACTCTATTTTGTACTTGTCCAAGATACAAAATAGGTGCCACCATTTATTCCTTGCATTTCTGCCTAGGAAACATGTATAACATGTTACAAGTTGAGCTAGCATCAAAAGATACAAATTCGGGGGTTTTTGAGATCAAACAAAAAAGAAAAAAAAATGGATCTGTGAAAAAAAGGAAGAGGGGAAAACCCCTTCTGGGCCGCCCTCGGCTTGGCCTGGACGCTACTAGGCCAGCCCACCTCCATACGGCGGCGCTAGCCAGCCTCACGCCGAGCGAAGGAAGAAAACAGAAAAAAAAATGCTCCCGCACGGTCCCTAGGGGATTCGATCCCACGACCTCAGGGTCGAGAGCAAGCGAGCCAACCAGCTGATCTACTAGCGTGGACACGTCAGTTCTGAGACCGCAACCCAGGTATTCTTCTACTGCGCGATAACTGAATCCAAAACTGAATTTTTCCTGACGGACTGAACCGGACGCGTTGGAGCAAACTCCGGCGACGGCCGTGACAAACCTGCTGCACTAGCGACCTAACGAAGGGGTGCCACGTAAAGATGGGACCTTGGCGCACCCATTTTTGCCCAGAACCTCTCCGGTGAGTCAACGACGGCGGTGCGGCACTCCGGGAAGATGGCGGCGGCGCACGACTTGCAGGTTCACAACCACATCAACCCGGCCGGGTGCTCGCCGCGATGCACTGCTCCTGTGGCGCTAGGGAGGAGGAAAAGGCCCCGCTTTCTCACCTAGGGGTGCTCGTGGACGACCCTGACCACGCTGCAAGCGAGAGAGACGCCGGAGCTGACGACGATGACGGGGACGACCTGCGGGAGCGCGTGGGGGTGTCGCCTGCTCCTTGGCTTCCGCGGCACGGCTGCAGGTCGGGGAGGACGCGGCTGTCGACGATGAAGGTCCTCGCGAGCCTCCGACCAGAGGAACAGAGGGGCGGCGGCCAATTGAGGTTCAGTCGCCGGTGTCCATGGCGAACAGAGAGACTTGGAGGGGAAGAAACGAGGTGGCGGCGGAGAAAAACAGGGGAGGGAATGAAACTAGGGTTCCATGGGGGAGCCCGTGATGCTCTTAAAAGGAGGGGGATCGCAGTCGCTGGCCATGGGGCTCCATGGCGTCGCCGTGGCAGCGCTGTGAGAGAGAGGAGGGGAAAAAGAAGGTGTTGCGCTGGAAAGAGGAGGAAGAAAAGGGGGGGTCGTACCGCTTCGTCCAGGCGGGCTGAGGCGAACTGGCTTAGATGGGCCTGATCTGGTCTGGCCCGGCTGGGAGGAAGAAGGAAGGAGGCCCAGTTCTTGTTTTTCCAGAGCAAAAGTAAACAGCAGGAAAAGAAATAGAAAAAGGATAGAAGAAAAAGGAGAAAAATATATATAAAAATATATATTTAAACCCTTGAGGCACCCTTGATCACCCAAAAAAAGGTTTGGGAAATTTTGGAAGCAAGGAAAAAATTGCCACAGCAAAACAGTACCATTTCCTATTTAAAATTAAATAGAAAAGGTGATGTTGGAGATTTTTGGAGGAAAACACAAGGTGCAAAAATTCCAGAAACTTGATAATCTTGAACCTTGAATTATTCCTCAATTTCTAAAAATGGTCTGGCATTTTTGGCAACAACAAAAATGTGAGCTCATTTTGAATTTCAAAATCACTTTGAACTAGAGATTTTGTTTTTGATGATGGCAAAAATACCTTTAGGGTTTTAAAACCCTTGCCACATCAAGAGAAATGGCTAGGCCAAGTTTGGGGTCAAGAGGGGTGAGCATGAAACAAGGAAAACTCCATCAATGCCCTTCTTGAACCACTTTGGATGCAAAAGAAATCAACCCAACATGACTCCAATCCCAAAGCCAATTTAAATCACCACATGAAATCATAAAGTTTAGCATCATGCCAAGTTACATAGTCAACAGACAAGTACAATCTCATGGTGTTTGATAGCTTATTACATGTGGGTTGTTACAGTTCCTAACCATGTGTGGGATTTTATGGGGTCCCCTTTTCTTACCTATCTAGCTTCAAACATTTCTAGTGGTGGCCCAAGCTGGTTTTACCATTTGAAAACCGTGTGTGTTACTGCTGAGCTCCCAGCAAATTTTCAAACAACTCGGGCCAGCGGAGACATGGTTTCTTCGTTGGTCCAAACCTGGAAGCTCGGGGGTTGCCCACATAGTTTGGGTAACTAACCCGACCTCGTCCAGACGGTAGAGGCCGATTCGACAGCGCGGCCGGCTTTTGAGTTGGATGTCGACTCACCGGGGGGGCACCCGGATTTGTGCGTTGTTAGTTAGAGGGACCTTTCATTCCGGATCTCTTGGACTAAATCATAAAATGGTTGCCTATGATGGGTAGCAACTGAGAGAGATGGGCGTGCGTGCGGAGCCTTGTAATGGGCAGTTGGTACACCCCTGCAGGGTTAAATCTTTTCGAGAAGCCGTGTCCACGGTTATGGACGACTTGAGACCTACTCCTTGTTCATAGACAACAACAACTGAGATAATCATAATATAACTTGATCAACGTGTGTGTGCCTTGACTTCTTATTCTTCATCGGGATGCGAAGAGGAGGACAAGGATAGGATAGGTGTTATGTTTGCGTATGTAGGTGGATAGCAGACTTGTTGAAGGCGGTTCCTCATCGAATGCTTGGCTTCTTACCTTACTCTCTAGATCATTAGCCACTTCATAAATGCTAGTGCGGCAGCAACCTCACCACTTACCCCATCCTTTCCGTAACCTACTAGTTGTCCTAGAATGACGAGTGATGAAGTCCTTGCTGGGTCAGTTGACCACTACAGTTGGATGCTGAGTACCTCTGTACTCATGATACTACCCCCAGAATCTTTTCAGGGTTCTTGATCGACAACAGGTACGGTGATCGAAGTTTCATGTGGAGACTCGCCGACGACAAGTTAGGCGGATCCCAGCGGAGGGCCTGGACCCATGTGGTTATGGGGATCGATGTTTTTCTCTTTGCCAGTAGGAATTTGAATGTAGTCTGTACTCAGACATGTATCTTCCGCTGACGCATTGTATTAAGGCAGTTGTATGCTACTTGTATGAGATGTTGTATCCTTATATCTGTAATGTTGTGATATCATGTTGGAAATCCGGGGCATATGACTTCGTCATATGTCGCGGTGGGACCGCTATGTGCTTCGTCCCCGGATCTGGATGGAAACATCTAGAACTGGAACAGTACCGCATATCGGGCCTTACAAATTGGTATCAGAGCCTTACCGACCGTAGGATCCCCTCTCTGGCTGAAGTTGAGTCTAGACAAAAACTATTTTGTAGTTACTAAGTTAGTTATCGGTGAGTAGGATTCTTTTTACTCCTTACCCTTGCTCTGGTCAGGACAAGTGTCATAAGTGTTTTATTATCGCCTTGTCCCCTTCAAACTCTAGGACCTCAAGTGTGTGGAGTATCGGAATCGTTACAATGCCTTGCTTGCAACGTATTGTCTCGATTCCGATCTCAGGTTTGGGAAATCCGGTAGTACCATTAGTCTGTCTGACTCTGGTTTATGTCTTGGTCATCCGTTGATTTCAGTCCTCTTGCCTAGTATCCTCACGATTTTTTCAAACTGTCGTTCTTCTTCTTGATCTCCCGATGGTTTCTTTTTCCGACGTTGCCGTCTCTCTGCGGAAAATTTTATCTCGTCAGAAGTTCGACGTCGACATGGAGCAGATTCCCTTGTTGGTGGTGTTGAAGATCGTCGACTCTTTTCTTTCCCTCTTCCCCTCTCCCCCGGATCGTCCAGGATCTCGGGACGAGATCCCTTGTTGGTGGTGTTGTACTGTAACAGCCCAGATTTCACAAAAATTAAAAATTTTGTTTTCGGTGTGAATTGTTTGATGGTCTGATTTGTTTGCGGTGTTTGCATCCCCGATTTATCGATCGGCGATTATTTTCCCCCTCTTATCTCGTACCGGACGGAGACCGACCCTTGCCACCCTAACACTCGACCTTTGAGACACCGGGTTTCACCCGATCACCGTCGCTAAAACCGCTCGAGACCAGCCGCAGCCAACAAAACCAAAAACCCTGTTTAATAATTAGACGGATTATTTTTATAGCGCACCGGAAAGTGTTCTCGGAACGGTTCCAACGCGAGGTAAACGCTGCCGGCTCGACGTGCTGATCGCGCAGTTCGAAGTTTTACCCGAATCGGAGGTCATGCGGACCCCCGGCGGTCAGAAACGTGAGAACCGCGCGCGCGAGAGAAAAACCGGGGATGTTTTATCAAACTGCCAGCCACCTAGGCTATATAAAGACCACCAAGCTCCCACCCATTTCTAGGGTTTCCCTAGCCACAAAATTGCAGCCACCCCCTCCACTTTGCCCCAAAAATAGCACCATTTTCGCACCAAAACCTAGCCTCCCAGATCTAGATCCAGCCCAATGGATATGGGCCGTCAGATCGGCCGATCTGACAGCCAGAAACGTGCCACATCACCAGGTGGAGCTTCCACGCCCGGGCTGCTCCTTCCCCACGCCCGAAGCTGCCCGCTGCCGCCTCCGTCTAGCCGCCGGCTGCCGGCGAGCCACGCCCCGGCCAGCGTCCCTCTCCTCCCTCCTTCCTCCTCTTCCCCCTGCCCTCCTCTCTCACCCGCTCCCTCTGCTGCAGGCTGTCGTCGCCACGGAAGCCACTGGAGCGCCATGGACGGCCCCAAGCTCCACCCCGCCGCCCGAGTTTAACCGCCTGCGTCGCCACACATGCACGACCGCCGCCGCCCTAGAGGGAGTCACTGGGCCCCCCTTCATCGCCGCGTCGCGCGCCGCCGGAGTCCGGCCACCTGCGCCTCCCCTTGTCGGTGCTCTGCGAGGCCGGCGCCGCTGGAGCGGCTCGATCCCGTCGGGACGAGGTCCCGTGGCCGCTCGCACCTAGCCGAGTGGGCCAGCCTGCGCGGCCCAGCCGCGGCCCACCTCGCCAGCCAGGCCCAGCCGGCCTCCAGCCCGAGCCAGATCCAACCCCAGGCCAGTGGGCCGAGCCCATGTGGGGTGAGCAGCCCCCTTTTCCTTTTTTTATTTTTTTTATTTTTGTTTGTTTGTTGCGGTAGTGGGCTTGGCCCATCTCTGTTTAGCGCCCAGTAGCGCTAGCTTCGGCCCTTTAGTTATATTTTTTTACTTTCTAGTTTATTTATCTTGGCAGATTTAGTTATAATTTTGCGTTGCCCGTATCTTTTAGACTATAGCTCGGATCGCAATGCGTAAAACATGAAACTTGCTTAGAATTTTGTGTAGATTAATAAAATGTGCTCTTTTGCCATGTTTGACTTTGTTTACATGTTGTTTACCTGCTAATTACAACTTCTTGCCACTGTAAACTGTTTCTTTAATAACTTTTTAACCATTGCTCCGATAAAAATGTTTCTTATATTTAACTTGACTAGAATTGCATGTAGATTGTGTTTATGCTGTTCTTGATTTCTAATAAAAAAATAAAAAAATATGGTTTAGGGAGAACAGTAGCAAATTCAATTTTTATCGTGGGGTCCGTAATAGTTGGCATGTATAGATTTTACCCCACTTAAAGTGACTAGATTAGATAGTTTATTTATGCTTCACCTCTTGTAATGTTTGTGTGCTATGCCATGCTTGAGTGAGATGCCATGTTAACAACCTTTGTTGATCACCTGTAGCTAAACAACTTGAACCTTTCTAAATGTGCGGTATCGTCGTGTGTGACGAGTACTCCACTTAACCTGTTAGTAACCGCTCTCGACGGTAGGTGCGATGTCTCGTGTTTCCTTCTTGTTGATGCTTGCTCGTGTTTGCTTCGTAGTAATACAGTGCTTGCTCGTTGATTGCTTTCCAATGTTTACTTCTTGTGTGCTCCCGCGGGTACTCTCGGAGACGATGGGAGTTTGCGATCGACTACACCTTCGGAACCCGACCATAAACATGCAAGGACTATACATTACTTATGATCCATTCTATTTCAACCAGCGGTTTGCATGCTAGTCTAGGTTAGGTTCGATGTTTGATCCTACCACATGTTTACAGCCTCTTTCAAACCGATACAGCCATGTCCCTTCCCAGCAAACCTTGTACTGCTATGTTACTATTGCTCGTTGCTCAACCCCTGCTTAGTATGCATGCTTAGGTTGCTACGATGTTACCGCCTGTTACACCTTGGTTTGGGCTATCACATTATTATATTGTTGTTGATGATATGATTATTATAATGTTGACTATATTCGATGAAGGATGGAAGGTCTAGGCTATCCCGCCCCGACGCTTTGTTCGATTCGAGTCACCTAGGACTCGAGTTCCGGGTATTTGTTTTAAGACTGAGCGTTCCTAACCGCGTGTGGGATTTTATGGGGTCCCCTTTTCTTACCTATCTAGCTTCAAACATTTCTAGTGGTGGCCCAAGCTGGTTTTACCATTTGAAAACCGTGTGTGTGACTGGTGAGCTCCCAGCAGATTTTCAAACAACTCGGGCCAGCGGAGACATGGTTTCTTCGTTGGTCCAAACCTGGAAGCTCGGGGGTTACCCACATAGTTTGGGTAACTAACCCGACCTCGTCCAGACGGTAGAGGCCGATTCGAGAGCGCGGACGGCTTTTGAGTTGGATGTCGACTCACCGGGGGCCACCCGGATTTGTGCGTTGTTAGTTAGAGGGACCTATCGTTCCGGATCTCTTGGGACTAAATCATAAAATGGTTGCCTATCATGGGTAGAAACTGAGAGATATGGGCGTGCGTGCGGAGCCTTGTAATGTGCAGTTGGTACACCCCTGCAGGGTTAAATCTTTTCGAGAAGCCGTTTCCACGGTTAGGGACGACTTGAGACCTACTCCTTGTTCATAGACAACAACAACTGAGATAATCTTAATATAACTTGATCAACGTGTGTGTGCCTTGACTGCTTCTTCTTCGTCGGGATGCGAAGAGGAGAACAAGGATAGGATAGGTGTTATGGTTGGGTATGTAGGTGGATAGCAGACTTGTTGGAGGCGATTCCTCATCGAATGCTTGGATTCTTACCTTACTCTCTAGATCGTTAGCCACTTCATCAATGCTAGTGCGGGAGCAACCTCACCACTTACCCCATCCTTACCGTAAACTACTAGTTGTCCTAGAATGACGAGTGATGAAGTCCTTGCTGGGTCTGTTGACCACTACAGTTGGATGTTGAGTACCTCTGTACTCATGATACTACCCCCAAACTCTTTTTAGGGTTCTTGATCGATAGCAGGTACGGTGATCGACGTTTCACGTGGAGACTCGACGATGACTAGTTAGGCGGATCCCGGCGGAGGGCCTGGACCCGTGTGGCTATGGGGATCGATTTTTTTCTCTTTGCCAGTAGGCATTTGATTGTAGTCTGTACTCAGACATGTATCTTCCGCTGATGTATTGTATTGAGGCAGTTTTATGACACTTGTATGAGATGTTGTATCCTTGTATCTGTAATGTTGTGATATCATGTTGGAAATCCGGGGTATATGACTTCTTCATATGTCGCGGTGGGACCGATATGTGCTTCGTCCCCGGATCTGGATGGAAACATCTAGATCTGGAACAGTACCGCATATCGGGCCTTACAGCAACTTGGTGTCCACTTTTCACCGCTGAACCCTGGTTCTGCTGCTTCGGCATTGGAAAGTTATAAACTGTGTAAAAAAATCCAAAACAACATAAGAACAATACTTTAAAGTGGAATATATCAATGAATAGGATGAAATTACGATATAAAATAGTGATGCTTTTTGGACGTATCAACTCCCCCAAGCTAAGACCTCGCCTGTCCCCAAGCGATTGCTGAGATCGGTAAACCTGTCCACATGTTTAAAGATTGAAGTGTCGATTAAAAGAATACAGACAAGAAGCATCAAAATTTCTCATCAAACTGAAGCATCCTCAACAGCAACCTCAACTCATAAGGTCCTTATGGGAAAGTAGTAACAATTATAACAAAGTAGGACCTGGAAAACTTATCAAATCATGGCAAGCATAGCCTTGGTCAAGGAACAACTAATAACTTTTACTTTTGCTCTTTCACTTATAATGGAAGCAGTTGAAGCTTTGGAAAGAACATGTTATCAGTCAAGAAGTGCACATGTTAACACAAAGGAAGATGTTTACTAAGCAAGCTTTTGCAAACAACTCACTTATCAAAAGATAATGTCAACAAAGATGTAACATGCTAACTTTCAATGCAACTTTGTATTCAAGAATCTTTATTAACATCAAGTGTCTGTTCTCTCTCAAGAAGGAAGGAAGTAGGAAGGACTGACTCAGCACAAAATAAAGGATAAACCCCGTGCAAAAGGTTAAGTAGGGAAAACTCATGTGCCATCTCTAGATCAAACAGAATAAAAACATACTTTTGGGAGGTGCATGATCCGTCAATGACTGTTGATAGATAACTCAATCACTTCATGATTTGGACAAGTTTCGAGGAACGGCTCCCATGCGGGGACGATCACATCCCCTTAAATTCCTTTGTTCATCACTCATAAATGGGCGATGAACTTGTGTGTTAGTATTTATCTTTTACGAGATGGGCACTCATGCTAGTCCCTTCTCGTATTAGGGGTTTGCAGATTAGACATGCAATCCCAAGATAAAACTTGTCCAAATTAAGAAGATCATGGGTTACCCACCACTTCCTCATGAGCTGAATCAGTGGCACAAAACAGAAGATTTTGAACATCTAGAGATAGCACATAAATTATATACTTTATGAGTGGTAGTGGAATACCACAAATAGGAAGTTATGGTGGACTCAAGTGAAAGATGTTGGTTTCAGGGTATGGAAGTACAAGCAGAATTCCTCTTAGTACAGAGTTTTGGCTAGCAAGAGTTTGAGAGACCAGACAATTGATGACAACTTAGATGCAAGCAATAGAAAGAATAAACATTAAAACTAGCATGAAACATCAAGTTGTCTTCCTTGTCAACATAACACTTCAAGCATAATAACACAAATGTTTTGGCTATGTCGCTACTTTGAGAAAAACATGCTTGTTGCTATGACAAAAGCTATACTTTCCAAGATTTAAATAAAGTTTTCGAAGCCATACCTGATATAAGGTCAATACTCCCCATAAGAATCAGCTCATAATGACGATTGCGTGAAGATAATACCAAGTGCAGCGAAGAAACCAATAGACTTCTCATTAATATTCCTTCATAGACGACCACACACTCACGGATACAAAAGCTCTCCACAAAAGGAGTGATAGACCTCAAAGCAACACCTATTTCATAAAGTAACTTCCCTAAACATGATAACTCTACTTGACTCCTAAAGACAAAGATAAAGATAAAGATACCCGGCACTCCCCCAAGCTTGGAACAAGCTAAGGGGATGCCATTACCCGAGGAGATTTACTCCTCATTCTTGTTCTTCTCAGTCACGTACTCCTTGGCGAAGCGCTTCCATGGCAGTTGTTCTCCAGTCTCGAAGGACATTCCCGTCTCCAAGATCCTGCACTCAGCACCTAAACCCATGCGCAGAAAATTTGGTTCATACTCACAGTTCTGGTTCTGCAGATCACAGATCTGTGCTTGGAGCCCATAAACTTTTTCTTCTAGTGCGGCCAGACTTGACCACATCTCCTTCATCTCCTTCTTGTGGTAAGCCTCGATCTCGTTCATGATGTCGAAGTTAGCTTCAACACCGCGCTCCACCATATTCTTGAACTTGAAGACCTCATGTTCCATCTCCTTCAGCCGCTCGTCGGTGCTCCCTTCCTTGACTGGTCCGTTCAGATCTTCCTTGTGGAGAACACCTTCCTCCACACGAAGGACCTGGGGGTGCTTCTTCACCTCAGCAAGGTAAGGGTTGATGACGTTGACGACGAACTTGTCCTTGGGGGAACTTGGGGAAGCCATGGCACCTAGATCTGCTGAAAGTTTTCCTGGCAGAAACAGACCCAGAAAGAAAACACGCGAAATCGAGAGATACTGTGCCGGGACTATCCGGTCAAATATATAGCAAAAATTTCCGCAACAGAAGGAAAGTTTCAAGCCTAGGTGGAGTCGGAGTCGGAGTCCAGGGCACCCGGGAGGGTGCCTGTCGTGGCCAGGAGGGGGCGCGCGCCAGGAGGCCTCCTGGGCCCCCTGGAGTTCCTCTCCGGCTCCCCTCGGGCTTGGAATTTTCCTAATTTTGCAAAAACATTGAAAAGTCAACTTTTATTAACGTTCGCGATGTTTCCTTACCGTAATACATACCTTTTCTTGTTCTGCTCCTGCCGGAGTCTGAAACTGGGCTGCAACATGCTCTTCATGAGTTCTTATATATATCATGTTTACATCCACATTGATTGGATCACCTTCCATATAATGTTTGAGTCTTTGTCCATTCACAACTTGAGGTTTGGTGCCTTCGAAATTATTGATCTTGATTGCACCAGACCGATATACTTCTTCGATAAGAAAAGGTCATTCCCATCTGGAAAGTAGTTTACCTGGAGAAAACCAGAAACAAGATATAAACAACAAAACTTTATCACCAACATTAAATTCACGTTTCATAATTCTTTTATCGTGCCACTTCTTTACCTTTTCCTTGACATTTCAGCGCTCGCGTAAGCTTCAATCCTGCACTCATCTAGAGAATTCAAGTTCATGAGACGCTTTTCACCAGCTAACTTTGGGTCAGCATTTTGCTCTCTGACAGCCCAGAAAGCCTTGTGCTCTAACTCTAATGGTAAATGGCAAGCCTTGCCATAGACCATTTTATACGGAGAAATACCCATGGGTTTTTTGTAAGCAGTTCTATACGCCCACAAAGCATCTCCTAGCTTCTTTGACGAGTCCTTTCTAGAACTGTTTACTGTCTTCTGTAAGATCAACTTGATCTCCCTGTTGGTGAGCTCAACTTGCCCACTAGTTTGAGGGTGGTATGGTGATGAAATCCTATGATTGACATCGTACTTGGCTAGAGCTTTCCTAAAAGCTCCATGCGTGAAGTGTGACCCTCCATCTGTCATGAGGTACCTTGGTACTCCAAACCTAGGAAAAATTACATCCTTGAGCATTTTCCAAGATGTCTTGTGATCAACACTCTCAGTGGGGAGTGCTTCAACCCACTTGGTTACATAATCAACAGAAACTAAGATGTGTGTGTACTTGTGTGAAGGAGGAAAAGGACCCATAAAATCAAAACTCCAGCAATCGAAAGGTTCGATCACTAGTGAGTTATTCATAAGAATCTCATTTCTCCTTCTAATACTACAAACTCTCTGACACTTATCACAAGATAAAACGTACCTTCGGGCGTCTTTAAAAAGAGTAGGCCAATAAAAAGCTGATTGTAAAACTTTATGTGCGGTCCTTTCACCGGCATGATGTCCTCCATAGGGACTATCGTGACATTGTCGAACAATGTCCTGCTCCTCGTGCTCCGGTATACATCTTCTCACGATCCCATCCGCACCTTCTTTGAAAAGTTGTGGATCATCCCAAAAGTAGTGCCTCAAATCCGTGAAGAATTTCTTCCTCTGCTGAAATGTAAAACCTGGAGGCAAAAACTTTGCAACGATAAAATTAGCATAATCTGCAAACCAAGGGTCGGAATGAGATTGTACTTTTACAACAGCAAGTTTTTCATCTGGGAAACTGTCGTTGACTAGAATAGGATCGTGCGGGATATCTTCCATCCTTGAAAGATTATCCGCCATCGGATTGTCTTCTCCTTTTCTATCGACAATCTGCAAATCAAGTTCTTGAAGAAGGAGTACCCATCTAATGAGTCTTTGTTTGGCATCCTTTTTCTGCATAAGATACTTAATGGCAGCATGGTCAGTATGAATAATAACTTTACAATCAACAATATACGGTCGAAACATATCACAAGCAAACACCACTGCCAAGAATTACTTCTCGGTAATAGCATAATTCTTTTGAGAACTATCTAGTGCCTTGCTGGCATAGTGGATGACATTCAGCTTCTTGTCAACCCTTTGTCCTAAAACAGCTCCAACAGCAAAATCACTAGCATCACACATAATTTCAAAGGGAAAATTCCAGTCAGGTTGTTGTACTATAGGAGTGGTTATCAAGGCTTTCTTAAGAACTTCAAAAGCTTCCTTACAATCTTCATCAAATACAAAAGGAGAATCCTTCTGGAGAAGATTGGTAAGGGGTCTCGAGGTCTTAGAAAAGTCCTTGATAAATCTTCTATAGAAACCAGCATGACCTAGAAAACTACGAATACCTTTGATGTCCCTTGGATAGGGCATCCTTTCAATAGCTTTAATTTTTTCCTTGTCCACTTCAATTCCCCTTTCGTAAATCTTGTGTCCAAGAACTATCCCTTCGTTAACCATGAAATGACACTTCTCCCAATTGAGCACCAAATTATTTTCTTCACATCTATGCAAAACTTTATTAAGATTATGGAGACAGTGGTCAAAGGAGTTTCCATAGACGGAAAAGTCGTCCATGAAAACTTCTACAATCTCCTCACAGAAACCATGAAATATTGCAGACATGCACCTCTGAAAAGTAGCAGGTGCATTACACAAACCAAAAGGCATACGCCTATAAGCATAAGTACCATAAGGACACGTAAAGGTGGTCTTCTCTTGATCCGCGGTGTTAACGTGAATCTGGGAGAAACCAAAATACCCGTCAAGATAGCAGAAGTGTGTGTTTTTAGACAGCCTCTCGAGCATCTAATCAATAAAGGGCAGAGGATAGTGGTCCTTCCTGGTGGCCTTGTTCAACTTCCTGAAATCAATACACATTATATATCCAATAATAGTCCTCTGAGGTATTAGTTCATTTTTATCATTAGGAACAACAGTTATACCTCCTTTCTTAGGAACACAATGAACGGGACTTACCCACTTACTATCAGCTATAGGATAGATGATACCTGCGGCTAGAAGTTTGAGAACCTCCGTCCTAACCACGTCCTTCATCTTTGGGTTCAACCGTCGTTGATGATCAACAACAGGTTTAGCATCAGGCTCGAGATTGGTAGTATGTTGGCAAATGGATGGACTAATACCCTTGCGATCATCAAGAGTATAGTCAATAGCACCTCGGTGTCTGCGGAGTGTCTCCAATAATCGCTTTTCTTCATACCCTGAAAGGTTAGAATTGATAATAACAGGATATACTTTCTTTTCATCTAAATAAGAATAGTTGAGCGTATCGGGTAGTGGTTTTAGATCAAACACCGGGTCTTCTTTTGGTTGCGAGAGGATTCCTAAAGGTTCAACCGGGAGGTTGTGCTTCAGGATAGGAGTTTGTCTTAAAAATATGTCTTCTAGTTCATCCCTCTCCTGCATATGTATGTCATTCTCGTGGTCTCCCATAAATTGCTGCAAAGTATCATTAGGAGGAATAGCAATAGAAGCAATTTCTTCAATAATTTTGTCATTACTTGAAAGTTCAGTACCACGAGGCTGCTTAGAAAACTTAGGAAAATTAAATTCATACGGCTCACCGTTTAATTCAACAGAAACTTTACCTTTCTTGCAATCTATTATAGCTCCACAAGTGCTGAGGAAGGGCCTACCAAACATAATAGGGAAAAACTATCTTGCACTGAACCAAGTACAAGAAAGTCAGTAGGATATTTTACCTTCCCTCAGAGTACTTCAACATCTCTGACAATCCCAACTGGAGAGATTGTTTGTTTATTTGCAAGATGAATCGTGACATCAATGTCCTCGATCTCACACAGTTGAATCTCGTGCATGATCTCTTGATAAAGTGTGAAGAGAATAGCGCTAACGCTAGACCCCAAATCACATAGCCCATAGTAATTACGATCTCCTATTTTGACAGATACAACTGGCGTACCTGAAATTGGGCCCTTGTTCTTGGCTGTGACAATGTTAGTGGAAACAGCACAAAAACTAATAGTGGATTCTTCAATATCACTGGTTACCAAATCCTTGACCATTGCAATTTGAGGCTTAAACTTGATCATGTCCTCAGGTTCGTCAATCGTCCTTCCATTTTTGTTTAGATTACCTATAACAAAAGAGTGATCCTTTATCCTTGAGGGATAAGGAGGCTGTTCACACACAACTGCAGGTAAAACAGGATCTGTAACATTAATCTCAATAGGTGACTCCTTGAAAGGTTTATGATATTGACTCCCCTTCTTCTTAGAAGAATCAATATGAGAAGAAAAGTCCTTGCAAAAGTCAACCATTAGCTGGTAATCAAGGCCAATTTTAGAGCAAAAGGTATTAAAGTAATCAGTCTTTACATAACTCTCAATGTAATCATGCTCATAGTTTATAGTGTGTTCAATACCTTTATCAATTCCCAGTCTTCAGTGTTCATCTGGATCCGTTCTATAAGATTCCATTTTTCTTCCATACTTCTGGTCTGGAATACCCCGCTAGAGGAGGCATCCAACATCTCCTTGTCCTGACGAGAAAGCCTGGCATAAAAATTTGTAAGTATAATTTCCTTGGGAGCTCGTGGTTTGGGCATTTGAGCATCAGGGACTTCGGTCTCCCCCAAGCTTGAGCGATGCTCTCTCCGTCGCGAGACCAAAAGTTGTAGATATAGTTCCTGTCTTGGTGAATTTCACGAAGAGGATAAAACTTTGCATAAAAGAGAGACATAAGCTCTGGCCATTCAAGCAGATCAGGGTTATCGAGTAGCTTATAACAATCTGAAGCTTTATCTTTGAGTGATATGGAGAATAGTTTCTTCATGACGAACTCCATTGTTACACCTGCAAGCTTAAATAAAGAACATAATTGTGAGAATTATAGCAGGTGTTCTCCCGGATGTCCTTCTCCTGTATAACGATTAGACAAGACATGATCAATAATACTCGGTGGTATTTTATAGGCCACAATTTCAGTAGGGGTAGGAGTGACAACCAAAGTCGTGGGGCGGCTCTTTACTAGCAACGAACCAACAATAGCAGAGTCCATAAGGTCTGAAAGTAACAACAGAAAATAAAGGTTTCCTTACCGGCTTCACTTACCAATAGCGCTACACTCCCAGGCAACGGCGCCAGAAAAGCTCGTTGATGGCGGTGAAGTTAATAGGTTTAGTTGGGTTGCCTCCCCCGTTTACCACGCCAATAAACAATTCTTGATAACCCACGAGTCTAGGGGATCAATTTTAGCTTTTCGATAAATAAGGATGTCGATCCCACGAGGAGCAGAAGGTGCTGATAAGTGATATTGGATAAGGAAAGGCCGCACACACTCAAAGGTAAATATTTAGGGGTTTTTGGTTTAAGAAACAGAAAAGTAAAAGACAAGCAAAGTAAACAGGGTAACTAAGGAGTAGCAAGTGTCCCAATCCTTTCACAAGGATAAGCCTAGGAACTAAACTTATAAAAGCTAAAGCGTTCTCGAGAACACAGGGGAGAGATAGCCAAGTTACTTTCACCATACTCCGCCAAGTAATATGTACTGTGTTGATAAGTGTTGGTGGGTGGATCAATGCTAGTACACCTTCTAGACTAAGATAAGTGTACTCTTATGAGTACACACCTTGCAAGAATCCGCAAATACAAGGTAGTAATCACTACTGAAATTCACTTATTTGCCGTCTGCCTCGGCGGACGGCAAACACCTATATGGCGGACGGCAAAGGACTTTGCCGTCTGCCCACGCACGGCAAAGCACCCGTCAGCTATTTCTTCGGCAAAGGGGTTCTTTGCCGTCTGCCAAAAATCGACGGACGGCAAATCACCTTTGCCGTGCGCTTTTGTGCAAGCAGACGGCAGAGCGGGCGTGTCGGTGAACCTTTGCCAGCCGGCTCCGTCAGGCCGTTAACGGCGGGATTTGCCGTCTACTGACAGACGGCAAACCTCCCAACTTTGCCGTCCGCCTTGCCGGAGGCAGACGGTATCATGACCGGCCGGCCGGCTCCGTCAGGCCATTAATTCCGTTTACTGACGGACGGCAAACCAACTTTGTCGTCTGCCTAGCCGGAGGCAGACGGCATAATGATCGAATGGTCACCCAGCTGTTTCCAGATTGCACAGCTGGGCGCCACGTGTCCTCTTTGCCAGCTGCAAGCAGACGGCAAACATCTTTGCCGACTGCCTGCGAACGGCAAAGAGCCTATATTGTCTCTGTTTTTTCTGTTTTTCTTTTAATCCCTGCATTTGAAAAAAAAGCAATATATATATATATATAGCAGCAGAATCAGAAGCACATTTTAACACCACATCACATCACATCAAACAACATATGAATCTCCAACAAGGATAACACATTGTTTCCAAACAAGGATAACAACAATATATACATAGTTCATTACAAAAAGTCTCCAAACAGTTCATAACAACAATAAACTATTTCTAACCTATATTGAAAGTGAAAATACAGCAACTCCATCGATGCACGACCCTCATAAAGCAAATCTGCAAAATCAAAATAAGAAAGTTAGCGGAAGAAGGAGGACAAGAAGAATAAGTAATAAGAGAAGGAGAAGGACAAGAAGAAGAAGAAAAGAGAAGAAGAACAAGGAGGAGAGAAGAAGAACAAGGAGAGTTCTTTTCTATCTTCTCCTTGTTTTTCTTCTCTCCTCTCCTTGTTCTTCTTCTTATTCTTCTATTTTCTTTAGCATTTGTGAGCAATTAAGCTAACCTTGAGCATTTGTGAGCATATTTTGAGAAATTAAGCTAACCTTTAGCATTTGTGAGCAATTAAGCAAACATTAGCATATTGTGAGCAATTTAAGAAACTTTAGCGTGTTTTGAGGAATTAAGCTGACTTTAGCATATTGTGAGCCAATTAAGCTAGCTTTAGCATTTTGTGAGCCACTTTAGCTAACTTTAGAATTTTCTAAGTGAATCAAGCTAACTTTAGCATTTTGTGAGCGATTCAAGCTAACTTTAGCATCTTGTGAGCAAATCAAGCTAACTTTACCATTTTGTGAGCAAATTAAGCTAACTTTGTTAACTTTGAACAAATGAAGCTAACTTAAGCATTTTTTGAGCCAATTAAGGTAACTTTAGCATTTTGTGAGCAAATCAAGCTAAATTCATCATATTGTGAGCAAATCTAGCTAATCATGCTATTATTAGGCTAACTTTGTTATATTTAAGAATTTCATAATATTTCAGAAGCTAAATATGCATTCTCAAACTAACTAAGCATTTATAAAGCAAAATATACAACACAACTTACTGGAGTGTAGCCCTCAAGGCTGAGGTGGCTGAGAAGCATCCGTCGGGTTGGCCGATGTTGACGGTGGAGAAGGGTCATGGGACGCAGCCCGAGAGTTATGCTGCACGAAAAGATCAACTAGAGGTTAGCACGACGCCACTCAATATGGTATTGATGATCATCGAAAGATACTCACCGTCCCCACAGGAGAAATGATCGGCATCGGTGGAGCGGCCTGAACAGTCTTCTCGCACATAGTCTGCACATTTGTTTTTCATGAGTCAATCATATTAGTTAGTAATATAAACAAAAATTATAACATGCATTCTTTGGGTGAATATGAACAAGTGACTTACCACGAAGAGCTCATACAAGGCCCGGTTCGATACATCGTGTCGTGCCGCGGCCTCCTCGAGAGCCTTCGCCGTCCTCTCCTCCTCCAGCCGCTCTCTCTCCGCTGCCTTCTCCTCTGCCAACCGCTCCTTCTCCTCCAGTAGCCGTTGGGTGTTCTGTCGCTCTTTCTCAAGAGCTTCCTGCAACCCCACTCCTCTAGTTAGCATTGTAATATTTGATGAGAGAAAACAAGAATGCAAGAGTCCTTATGGATAACCTGGATAGCGAGGTCGACTGGCCGCGGACGAGTCCTTATAGCAGGAGAAGAACTCGTTTGGCGCGCCTTGATCTCAGGAAGAGTCTTATCACACCTAATCAACTTATCTCCAATGGCCATGGCGCCATGGCGCCTTCCGCCACCAGAGATCATCACCAGCTCCGGGTCAATAGGCTTCCCAATCGGGGTGTAAGCCTCCCCGTGCTTCTCCTTCGCCACCTCAGTATAAGCCTTGAGCTTACTATAGGCGGCAATGTTGGTGAAAGTCGAAGGAGTGGTGAGATCCGACTCTGAGAGCGCCTTGGCCTTCTTGTACGACGCTGTATGGGACATGCCATATATGTCGAACACCTGAGGCACCTCCGTTTTATTATGCTCCGCCTAAAATACAAAGCAAAGCATGATATTAGTAAGTGGGTGCCTAAAAGACAAAGCAAAGAAGAATTTTCACATACCCATTTATGCCCGTAACCAGCTAAGTTACGGCTGCCTTGATGGTGTGGCACACCAACCATTTGGGCACGCCGGTCCTTGGCATTGTTGTGGACGGCCAACCAGGCATCTGAGCACCAGTGGTCCACAATGACCTCCCAACAATCCATCTTGTCCGCACACCATCTCGGCGGCGCCTAAGTTAGTAAACAAGGAAACTAATAAGTAGCCTAGATAGGAATCAAATCAAGCAAACTATTCAAGACTTAAGAAGGGTTACCGTCATGTATTGGGCCCTGGTCAGAAACTTCTTGCGGCAGTCCTTCTTGTTACGCTTGCGCCCTTGCTTGGCGTAGTAGTCACGGACCGCCTGCACTCGCATCTCGTGCCTTGTGTTCTGCAAGAGGCGCGTGGCCTCTGCAACTATCACGTCCTCCGCCTCCTGCTCCTTGGACTCATCGACCTTGTAGTAGACCTGCAATAGCACGAGACAACACTGATGAGTGCACCAACTAGCTATTGTCAAGATTTTATTGTGTGAAACAGAAATTACCCAAAAGCCGTTGATCACCATGTCGGCTCTGGTGTGGCATTCGACCCCGTTGATGGTCGTATCTGGCGGGGCCGGGGCAGCACAATAGTGCTCCCATTTGAGTCCAGGCTGCGGAACCTCATCAGGTCCGGGCAATTGAACCAGCCCCGGGAAGTTCTCCCTGACGAGCACACCAAGGATGGAGTTGGGATTGCGGACACCATTGCCGTATATCCAACCCCTGCAGTATAAAAAGACAAAGCCATCAGATAGACATAAGTATAGAAGGTACCGGAAGAGAGTATAAGTACACTTACGTCTATCCATCAGGCATAATCAACCACTTATGGGCGGGAGTCACCGGCACGGACGGGAGCCGTGTACCCCCACGCTGGTACAAACGGTGGTACCCTCAGCCACCTCCTCCTCATCCGTAGTGTCCAGCTCGGCACCAGCCTCACCCTCAGGCGTGTGCTGCTCCGGCTGGTCCGGCCAGGGACTCCAGGTCGTGCGGGTGGACGTAGCCTCCTCCTCCACCTCAGGCTGGTGGATCGGAGTGTCCGAGGAGGGATCCACCCTGCAGTGCTCTGGTGAATCAGCCGGAGGTGGCGGCGAGGAAGCAGCAGCAGGTGTCCGTCTCCCTTTCCCGCGACCACCACCTGCTTTGCCTCTCCCGGTCTTCTTCCGACCTCTCCCCCTGGGCACCTCATCATTAGAAGGAGGAGGCGAGGAAATACTCTCGATCAAAGACCTCCGTAGAGCCAGAGGTGGGAGCGCATGACCCCTCCCTCGCGAGCCTGAGGTCTCGCCCTCCATATCTGTCACAAACCTGCCAATAATTAAAATAATTAGTACAATGAGAAAAAGAATTAATAATACAAAAGTAATTACTGCAATAATGAGAATATATATATATAATTAAAGTTCACATGCATACAACTAACAATAGTCGGGATCATCGGTATCTTCTCCGCGATCAATTGAAGGATCGTCATCACTATCACACGTGTCGTCGATAATGACGGCCCCATCAGGTTCAACAACACCAACATTTGGAAGGCCTTTATGTAAACGGTCAAGCATGGACAGGTCATCTGGAGCAGTAACCTCTTCTTCTTCAGGCTCTTCAACATCGTCGTTAGCGGGTTCACACTCATTGTCTTCTTCCTTGTTCTGGGGTTGCGTAGAGCAGTTTCGGAAACGTTTTTTTATCACGCGTGTTTCTTGGAAGAATTCTCCTTCATATGTCTCTGGGTCAATGTGGGGTACATATCTACTTTCTTATTCTTCTTTTTCTTTTCTTTCTTTTTCTTCTTATTCTTATTCTTCTTCTTCATTTTCTTCTTTTTATTTTTCTTCTTCTTTTATTCCTTATTCTTCGATCTTCTCTTTCTTTTTCTTCTTCTCTTTCTTTCTCTTCCTCTATTAAATTTATTTTCCCTATTCTTCTTTCTCCTCTTTTCTTCCTATTCTTCTTATGTTTCCTATTTTTCTTCTACTTCTTCTTTGTCCTCTTCTTCTTCTTCTTCTTCTTTTCTTCTTCTATTTATTTTCCTTCTTCTATTTACTTTCCTTCTTCTATTTATTTTTCTTCTTCTATTTATTTTCCTTCTTCTATTTCTTTTCCTTCTAACTATAACTAATTAAAACTAAATCTAACTACTTAAAACAGAAATCAAATCCTAACTAATTATGCTAACCTACAATCTTACTAACTACAAATACTAGCACTAATATTACATTAACTGAATTTTTTTTAAAAATTCTAACACCAACACATAAATACTAACACCTAAGACATAATTACTAACTAGTAACATTGCAATTGAATTAACAGAAAAAAACCTAAACTAACTACACTAATAAACCTAAACTAACTAGAACTAATAAAACCTAAACTAACTACACCAATAAACCTAAACTAACTACACTAATAAACCTAAACTAACTACACTAATAAACCTAAACTAACTACACTAATAAACCTAAACTAACCTAAACCTAAACTAACAACTCTAATTAATAGAAAAAAAGAAAAAAAACAAGGGAGGAGGCTTACCAGGGGTGGCGGGAGGTGGCGGCGGTGGCGGGAGGTGGCACCGGTGAGGAGCGTGGCGGCGGTGGCGGGAGGTGGCGCCGGTGAGGAGCGTGGCGCCGGCGAGGAGGGTCGTCGGCGGCGAGACCTGCAGCGGCGCCGGTCAGAGGAGAGGAGAAGAGAGGAGGAGAGGGGAGGAGAGGAGAGGAGAGGGAAGGAGAGGAGGAGAGGAGGAGGGCCTCACCGGAGGTGAAGGCGGCGGCGCGCAGGACTGGGCAGGGCCGCGGGGCAGGGCGGCGGCGGCGGGGGGTCGCGGGAGAGAGAGGGGTTTGGGAGAGAGAGTGGAGAGAGAGAGAGAGAGGGACCGTGCGGGGGGTTAACGGCCCACCGCTTTGCCGTCTGCCGACAGACGGCAAAGGAACATATGCCGTCAGTAGGCAGACGGCAAAGCGATGGGCCGTTAGCCAGGCCGCGTGCCTCGCTTGGGTGGGCCCCAGCTGGAGGTTTGCCGTCTGTCGACGGACGGCATATGTTGGTTTACCGTCTGCATGGACGCAGGCAGACGGCAAACATGTGGTTTGCCGTATGTCTATGTGTTACCGTCTGTACTTAGGGCAGCGGACGGCATACAGCTGCTTTGCCGTCCGCCCCGACGAAATGCAGACGGCAAAGCCGCTGGCCCATGCCAAACTGGTGAATTCTAGTAGTGAATTAAAGCATAAGCCTAACCACAGCATTACGATCAAGGATTCATAACTCCCTTGTGCAAAAGTGTGTGAACTGGGGTTCAGGTTTCTGTCACTCCGGCAACCCACCATAAGCATCCTTTGTGCACAATGTATTCCTCTAGGCCCATGAAAGGTGAAGTGTTAAGTGTTCGACTCACATAACACCACTAGAGAAATAACAACACAACTTAAGTATCAAACAACACATAACACTTCAGCATCATATGACTACTAACAACTAGACTTCTCCCATGTTCTCAAGAACTAAAGTAACTACTCACAAGACATAAAAGAGATCATGATCAGAGGTGATAGATATGTGGCAAACAATCTGGACACAATGATATTTCTCCAACAAAACTCAATAGCATTCACCACAAAGTAGTAATCAACACCAACAGAGTAGAGAGGATAGATAGTACGGATTACAACACAAGTTGCAATTGTGAGATGACATGGGATGGAGATGGTGCTGATGTTGGGGATGATGTTGATGATGATCTCGATGATGCCCGTGACGATGATGATGATGATGATGGCGACGATCTCCCCTTCCGGGAGGTGATCTCCCCGGCGGAATCTGCCAGCCGGAGATGGCTTTTCTCCTCTGTAGGTTTCCGCCCCGTGGCGGCGGCGAAACACAGAAACTCTTCGCTCTTTAGGGTTTTCACCCCAGGGGGGTCTTATAGGCAAGAGGGGGCACCGAGGGGGGCCACCAGGCATCCAGGAGGGTGCCTGGCGCTGCACGGAGGGGGCCTGCGCCAGGAACCCTTTTGGATGCCTGGTGGGTCCCCTCACCTCCATCCTCGGTGATCCCTAGTCAATTCCCGTAAAAACGGTCCACGTAAATTTTCATCGCATTTGGACTTGATCTGATTGAGCAACTTGGTGTCCACTTTTCACCGCTGAACCCTGGTTCTGCTGCTTCGGCATCGGAAAGTTCTAAACTGTCTAAAACAAGCCAAAAAAACATAAGAACAATACTTTAAAGTGGAATATATCAATGAATAGGATGAAATTACGATATAAAATAGTGATGCTTTTTGGACGTATCAACTTCCCCAAGCTTAGACCTCGCTTGTCCCCAATCGATTGCTGAGCTCGGTAAACCTGTCCACAAGTTTAAAGATTGAAGCGTCGATTAAAATAATACAGACAAGAAGCATCAAGATTTCTCACCAAACTGAAGCATCCTCAACAGCAACCTGAACTCATAAGGTCCTTATGGGAAAGTAGTAACAATTATAACAAAGTAGGACCTGGAAAACTCATCAAATCATGGAAAACATAGCCTTGGTCAAGGAACAACTAATAACTTTTACTTTTGCTCTTTCACTTATAATGGAACCGGTTGAAGCTATGGAAAGAACATCTAATCAGTCAAGAAGTGCACATGTTAGCACAAAGGAAGATGTTTACTAAGGAAGCTTTTGCAAACAACTCACTTATCAAAAGATAATGTCAACAAAGATGTAACATGCTAACTTTCAATGCAACTTTTTATGAAAGAATCTTTATTAACATCAAGTGTGTGTTCTCTCTCAAGAAGGAAGGAAGTAGGAAGGACTGACTCAACACAAAATAAAGGATAAACCCCGTGCAAAAGGGTAAGCAGGGAAAACTCATGTGCCATCTCTAGATCAAACAGAATAAAAACAGACTTTTGGGATGTGCATGATCCGTCAACGACTACTGATAAATGACTCACTCACTTCATGATTTGGACAAGTTTCGAGGAACGGCTCCCATGCGGGGACGATCACATTCCCTTAAATTCCTTTAGATATCACTCATAAATGGGCGAAGGAACTTGTGTGTTAGTATTTATCTTTTACGAGCTAGGCACTCATGCCAGTCCCTTCTCGTATTAGGGGTTTGAAGATTAGACATACAATCCCAAGATAAATCTTGTCCAAATTAAGAAGATCATGGGTTACCCACCACTTCCTCATGAGCTGAATCAGAAGCACAAAACAGAAGATTTTGAACATCTAGAGATAGCACATAAATTATATACTTTAGGAGTGGTAGTGGAATACCACAAGTAGGAAGGTATGATGGACTCAAGTGGAAGATGTTGGTTTCAGGGTATGGAAGTACAAGCAGAATTCCGCTTAGTATAGAGTTTTGGCTAGCAAGACTTTGAGAGACCAGACAATTGATGACAACTTAGATGCAAGAAATACAAAGCATAAGCATTAAAACTAGCATGAAACATCAAGTTGTCTTCCTTCTCAACATAACACTTCAAGCATAATAACACAAATGTTTTGGCTATGTCGCTACTTTGAGAAAAACATGCTTGTTGCTATGACCAAAGCTATACTTTTCAAGATTTAAATAAAGTTTTCGAAGCCATACCTGATATAAGTTCAGTACTCCCCATAAGAATCAGCTCATAATGTCGATTGCATGAAGAGAATACCAAGTGCAGCGAAGAAACCCATAGACTTCTCATTAATATTCCTTCATAGACGACCCCACACTCACGGATACAAAAGCTCTCCAAAAAAGGAGTGATAGACCTCAAAGCAACACCTATTTCATAAAGTAACTTCCCTAAACATGATACGACTCTACTTGACTCCTAAAGACAAAGATAAAGATAAAGATACCCGGCACTCCCCCAAGCTTGGAACAAGCTAAGGGGATGCCATTACCCGAGGAGATTTACTCCTCATTCTTGTTCTTCTCAGTCACGTACTCCTTGGCGAAGTGCTTCCATGGCAGTTGTTCTCCAGTCTCGAAGGACATTCCCGTCTCCAAGATCCTGCACTCAGCACCTAAACCCATGCGCAGAAACTTTTGTTCATACTGACAGTTGTGATTCTGCAGATCATAAATATGTACTTGGAGCCAATAAACTTTTTCTTCTAGTGCGGCCAGACTTGACCACATTTCCTTCATCGCCTTGTGGGAAGCCTCGATATCGTTCATGATGTCGAAGTTAGCTTCAACACCGCGCTCCACCACCTTCTTGAACTTGATGACCTCATGTTCCATCTCCTTCAGCCGCTCCTCGGTGCTCCCTTCCTTGACTGGTCCCTTCAGATCTTCCTTGTGGAGAACACCGTCCTCCACACGAAGGACCTGGGGGTGCTTCCTCACCTCAGCAAGGTAAGGGTTGATGACGTTGACGATGAACTTGTCCTTGGGGGAACTTGGGGAAGCCATGGCACCTATATCTGCTGAAAGTTTTCCTGGAAGAAACAGACCGAGAAAGAAAACACGCGAAATCGAGAGATATGGTGCCGGGACTATCCGGGCAAATATATAGAAAAATTTCCGCAAGAGAATGAAGGTTTCAAGACTAGGTGGAGTCGGAGTCGGAGTCTAGGGCACCAAGGAGGGTTCCTAGCGTGGCCAGGAGGGGGGGCGCGCCAGGAGGCCTCCTGGAGTTCCTCTCCGGCTCCACTCGGGCTTGGAATTTTCCTAATTTTGCAAAAACTTTGAAAATTAAAATTTTATTGACATTCGCGATGTTTCCTTACAGTAATACATACCTTTTCTTATTCTGCTCCTGCCGGAGTCTGAAACTGGGCTGGAACATGCTCTTCATGAGTTCTTATATATATCATGTTTACATCCACATTGATTGGATCACCTACCATATAATGTTTGAGTCTTTGTCCATTCACAACTTGAGGTTTGGTGCCTTCGAAATTATTGATCTTGATTGCACCAGACCGATATACTTCTTCGATAAGAAAAGGTCCTTCCCATCGAGAAAGTAGTTTACCTGGAGAAAACCTGAAACGAGATCTAAACAACAAAACTTTATCACCAATATTAAATTCACGTTTCAGAATTCTTTTATCGTGCCACTTCTTTACCTTTTCCTTGAACATTTTAGTGCTCTCGTAAGCTTCACTCCTCTACTCATCTAGAGAAGTCAAGTTCATGAGACGCTTTTCACCAGCTAACTTTGGGTCAGCATTTAGCTCTCTGACAGCCTAGAAAGCCTTGTGCTCTAACTCTAATGGTAAATGGCAAGCCTTGCCATATACCATTTTATACGGAGACATGCCCATGGGGTTTTTGTAAGCAGTTCTATACGCCCACAAAGCATCTCCTAGCTTCTTTGACCAGTCCTTTCTAGAACTGTTTACTTTCTTATATAAGATCAACTTGATCTCCCTATTGGTGAGCGCAACTTGCCCACTAGTTTGAGGGTGGTAAGGTGATGCAATCCTATGATTGACATCGTACTTGGCTAGAGCTTTCCTAAAAGCTCCATGCGTGAAGTGTGACCCTCCATCTGTCATGAGGTACCTTGGTACTCCAAACCTAGGAAAAATTACATCCTTGAGCATTTTCAAAGATGTCTTGTGATCAGCACTCTCAGTGGGGATTGCTTCAATACACTTGGTTACATAATCAACAACAACTAAGATGTGTGTGTACTTGTGTGAAGGAGGAAAAGGACCCATAAAATCAAAACCCCAGCAATCGAAAGGTTTGATGACTAGTGAGTAATTCATAGGCATCTCATTTCTCCTGCTAATATTACCAACTCTCTGACACTTATCACAATATAGAACGTACCTTCGGGCATCTTTAAAAAGAGTAGGCCAATAAAAACCTGATTGTAAAACTTTATGTGCGGTCCTTTGAACGGCATGATGTCCTCCATTGGGACTATCGTGACATTGTCGAAGAATGTCCTGCTGCTCGTGCTCCAGTATACATCTTCTCATGATCCCATCCGCACCTTCTTTGAAAAGATGTGGATCATCCCAAAAGTAGTGCCTCAAATCCGTGAAGAATTTCTTCCTCTGCTGAAATGTAAAACATGGAGGCAAAAACTTTGCAACGATAAAATTAGCATAATCTGCAAACCAAGGGTTGGAATGAGATTGTACTTTTACAACAGCAAGCTGTTCATCTGGGAAACTGTCATTGACTGGAATAGGATCGTGCGGGATATCTTCCATCCTTGAAAGATTATCCGCCACCGGATTGTCTTCTCCTTTTCTATCGACAATCTGCAAATCAAATTCTTGAAGAAGGAGTACCCATCTAATGAGTCTTGGTTTGGCATCCTTTTTCTGCATAAGATACTTAATGCCAGCATGGTCAGTATGAATAATAACGTTAGAATCAACAATATACGGTCGAAACTTATCTCAAGCAAACACCACTGCCAAGAATTCCTTCTCGGTAGTAGCATAATTCTTTTGAGCACTATCAAGTGTCTTGCTGGCATAGTGGATGACATTCAACTTCTTGTCAACCCTTTGTCCTAAAACAACTCCAACAGAAAAATCACTAGCATCACACATAATTTCAAAGGGCAAATTCCAGTCAGGTGGTTGTACTACAGGAGCGGTTATCAAGGCTTTCTTAAGAACTTCAAAAGCTTCCTTACAATCTTAATCAAATACAAAAGGAGAATCCTTCTGGAGAAGACTGGTAAGGGGTCTCGAGGTCTTATAAAAGTCCTTGATAAATCTTCTATAGAAACCAGCATGACCTAGAAAACTACAAATACCTTTGATGTCCCTTGGATAGGGCATCCTTTCAATAGCTTCAATTTTTGCCTTGTCCACTTCAATTCCCCTTTCGGAAATCTTGTTTCCAAGAACTATCCCTTTGTTAACCATGAAATGGCACTTCCCCCAATTGAGCCCCAAATTTGTTTCTTCACATCTCTCCAAAACTTTATTAAGATTGTGGAGACAGTGGTCAAAGGAGTTTCCATAGACGGAAAAGTCGTCCATGAAAACTTCTACAATCTCCTGAGAGAAACCATGAAATATTGCAGACATACACCTCTGAAAAGTAGCAGGTGCATTACACAAACCAAAAGGCATACGCCTATAAGCATAAGTACCATAAGGACACATAAAGGTGTTCTTCTCTTGATCCGCGGTGTTAACATGAATCTGGGAGAAGCCAGAATACCTGTCAAGATAGCAGAAGTGGGTGTTTTTAGACAGCCTCTCGAGCATCTGATCAATAAAGGGAAGAGGATAGTGGTCCTTCCTGGTGGCCTTGTTCAACTTCCTAAAATCAATACACATTCTATATCCAATAATAGTCCTCTGAGTTATTAGTTCATTTTTAAAATTAGGAACAACAGTTATACCTCCTTTCTTAGGAACACAATGAACGGGACTTACCCACTTACTATCAGCTATAGGATAGATGATATCTGCGGCTAGAAGTTTGAGAACCTCCGTCCTAACCACGTCCTTCATCTTTGGGTTCAACCGTCGTTGATGATCAACAACTGGTTTAGCATCGGGCTCGAGATTGATAGTATGTTGGCAAATGGATGGACTAATACCCTTGAGATCATCAAGAGTATATCCAATATCACATCGGTGTATGCGGAGTGTCTCCAATAATCACTCTTCTTCATAACCTGAAAGGTTAGAATCGATAATAACAGGATATACTTTCTTTTCATCTAAATAAGCATACTTGAGCGTATCGGGTAGTGGTTTTAGATCAAACACCGGGTCTTCTTTTGGTTGCGAGAGGATTCCTAAAGGTTCAACCGGGAGGTTGTGCTTCAGGATAGGAGTTTGTCTTAAAAATATGTCTTCTAGTTCATCCCTCTCCTCCATATGTATGTCATTCTCGTGGTCATCCATAAATTGCTGCAAAGTATCATTA
The DNA here is from genome assembly GCA_950022295.1 of Bromus sterilis. Lineage (NCBI taxonomy): Eukaryota > Viridiplantae > Streptophyta > Magnoliopsida > Poales > Poaceae > Bromus > Bromus sterilis. Next base: position 222,553,185 of record OX465598.1, read on the forward strand.
GGAGGAATAGCAATAGAAGCAATTTCTTCAATAATTTTGTCATTACTTGAAAAGTCAGTACCACGAGGCTGCTTAGAAAAATTAAATTCATACGGCTCACCATTGAATTCAACAGAAACTTTACATTTCTTTTAATCTATTATAGCTCCACAAGTGCTGAGGAAGGGCCTACCAAAGATAATAGGGCAAAAATTATCTTGCACTGAACCAAGTACTAGAAAGTCAGTAGGATATTTTACCTTCCCGCAGAGTACTTCAACATCTCTCACAATCCCAACTAGAGAGATTTTTTATTTATTTGCAAGATGAATCGTGACATCAATGTCCTTGATCTCACACGGCTGAATCTCGTGCATGATCTCTTGATAAAGTGTGAAGGGAATAGCACTAACGCTAGACCCCAAATCACATAGCCCATAGTAATTATGATCTCCTATTTTGTCAGATAGAACTGGCCTACCTGAAATTGGGCCCTTGTTCTTGGCTGTGACAATCTTAGTGGAGAAAACACAAAAACTAATAGTGGATTCTTCAATATCACTGGTTACCAGATCCTTGACCATTGCAACTTGAGGCTTGACCTTGATCATCTCCTCAGGTTCGTCAGTCGTCCTTCCGTTTTTTTTAGAATACCTGTAACAAAAGAGTTCTCCTTTATCCTTGAGGGATAAGGAGGCTGTTCATACACAACTGCAGGTAAAAAAGGATCAGTAACATTAATCTCAATAGGTGACTCCTTGAAAGGTTTATGATGTTGACTCCCCTTCTTCTTAGAAGAATGAATATGAGCAGAAAAGTCCTTGCAAAAGTCAACCATCAGGTGGGAATCAAGGCCAATTTTAGAGAAAAATGTATTAAAGTAATCAGTCTTTACATAACTCTCAATGTAATCATGCTCATAGTTTATAGTGGGTTCAATACGTTTATCAATTTCCCAGTCTTCAGTGTTCTTCTGGATCCTTTCTATAAGATCCCATTTTTCTTCCATACTTCTGGTCTGGAATACCCCGCTAGAGGAGGCATCCAACATCTCCTTGTCCTGGCGAGAAAGCGTGGCATAAAAATTTGTAAGTATAATTTCCTTGGGAGCTCATGTTTTGGGCAATTGAGCATCAGGAACTTCAGTCTCCCCCAAGATTGAGCGATGCTCTCTCCGTCGCGAGACAAAAAGTTGTAGATGTAGTTCCTGTCTTGGTGAATTTCACGAAGAGGATACAACTTTGCATAAAAGAGAGACATAAGCTCTGGCCATTCAAGCAGATCAGGGTTATCGAGTAGCTTATACCAATCTAAAGCTTTATCTTTGAGTGATATGGAGAATAGTTTCTTCATGATGAACTCCATTGTTACACCTACAAGCTTAAATAAAGAACATAATTGTGATAAATATAGCAGGTGTTCTCCCGGATGTCCTTCTCTTGTATAACGATTAGACAAGACATGATAAATAATACCAGGTGGTATTTTATAGGGCACAATTTCAGTAGGGGTAGGAGTGACCACCACAGTCGTGGGGCGGCTCCTTACGAGCAACGAACAAACAGTAGCAGAGTCCATAAGGGCTGAAAGTAACAACAGAAAATAAAGGTTTCCTTACCGGCTTCACTTACCAATAGTGCTACACTCCCCGGCAACAACGCTAGAAAAGCTTGTTGATGGCGGTGAAGTTAATAGGTTTAGTTGGGTTGCCTCCCCCGTTCACCGCGCCAATAAATGATTCTTGATAACCCACGAGTCTAGGGGATCAATTGTTGCTTTTTGATAAATAAGGATGTCGATCCCACGAGGAGCAGAAGGTGCTAATAAGTGATACTGGATAAGGAAAGGCTGCACACACTCAAAGGTAAATATTTAGGGGTTTTTGGTTTAAGCAACAGAAAAGTAAAAGACAAGCAAAGTAAACAGGGTAACTGAGGAGTAGCAAGTGGCCCAATCCTTTCACAAGGATAAGCCTAGGAACTAAACTTATAAAAGCTAAAGCGTTCTCGAGAACACACGGGAGAAATAGCCAAGTTACTTTCACCATACTCCGCCAAGTAATATGTATTGTGTTCATAAGTGTTTGTGGGTGGATCAATGCTAGTACACCTTGTAGACTAAGATAAGTGTACTCTTATGATTACACACCTTGCAAGCATCCGCAAATACAAGGTAGTAATTAAGGAATAAGCCTAACCACATCATTACGATCAAGGATCCATAACTCCCTTGTGCAAAACTGCGCGAACTGGGTTCAGGTTTCTGTCACTCCGGCAACCCACCATAAGCATCCTTTGTGCACAATGTATTCCTCTAGGCCCATGAAAGGTGAAGTGTTAAGTGTTCGACTCACATAACACCACTAGAGAAATAACAACACAACTTAAGTATCAAACAACACATAACACTTCAGCATCATATGACTACTAACAACTAGACTTCTCCCATGTTCTCAAGAACTAAAGTAACTACTCACAAGACATAAAAGAGATCATGATCAGAGGTGATAGATATGTGGCAAACAATCTGGACACAATGATATTTCTCCAACAAAACTCAATAGCATTCACCACAAAGTAGTAATCAACACCAACAGAGTAGAGAGGATAGATAGTACGGATTACAACACAAGTTGCAATTGTGAGATGAGATGGGATGGATATAAAGATGGAGATGGTGTTGATGTTGGGGATGATGTTGATTATGATCTCGATGATGCCCGTGACGATGATGATGATGATGATGATGATGATGGAGACGATCTACCCTTCCGGGAGGTGATCTCCCCGGCGGAATCTGCCCGCCGGAGATGGCTTTTCTCCTCTGTAGGTTTCCGCCCCGTGGCGGCGGCGAAACACGGAAACTCTTCTCTCTTTAGGGTTTTCACCCCAGGGGGGTCTTATAGGCGAGAGGGGGCACCGAGGGGGGCCACCAGGCATCCAGGAGGGTGCTTGGCACGGCCAGGAGGGGGCCCGCGCCAGGCACCCTTCTGGATGCCTGGTGGGTCCGCTCACCTCCATCCTCGGTGATCCCTAGTCAATTCCCATAAAAATGATCCCGTAAATTTTCATCGCATTTGGACTTGATCTGATTGAGCAACTTGGTGTCCACTTTTCACCGCTGAACCCTGGTTCTTCTGCTTCGGCATCGGAAAGTTGTAAACTGTGTAAAACAAGCCAAAACAACATAAGAACAATACTTTAGAGTGGAATATATCAATGAATAGGATGAAATTACGATATAAAATAGCGATGCTTTTTGGACGTATCACGGCTACACATCAAAACTATTTTCAAAACGTGGGTGATGTTTGTATGGGTACCTCTCTCTATCTCTCTCTACCTTGCTGTGTACATTCTATTCCCCCTCATCCTCATCCCTAAACTGAAGAAGCTACTACAATGGCTGCTAATGTCAAGGCTGGAATAAATATGGATGCAACCGATGATGAGTTCAAAGTTAACCCCGTGTGCCAGGATCTTACAACAAGCAAGCACAATCTTGCTGAAGGAAGGACCATGGAGCAAGTTGTAGTTCACCAGTGCACGTTTTGTAGTAGTTTGCGCAAACCCGAGTGTTGTGAAGAAACGATAGATGTTGTTTGGCTTGCAGAACCATGGTTTTATCTGAACCCAGTTCATGAAGAAGAGGAACTTGCTGCAATGCTTGTGAGGATGACCGAGTGTTAGATTGCGAGATTCTCTAAACCATATACAAGGTAATGATTTGGGTGCGGAATGGATTGGCCCCCATGACGACTACCCTTATTATTCGCCCTTGCTAGGCGGGATAGTAAATCATGAGTGACTTACCTATAGCAGAGAGGCGACGATGATAAGCCTGAACCATAGAATGGTACGATGTTTGACCCCTACGTAAGATTATCGTTAATAATAGTAAGTTATACGGTGAGTATAGGCCAAGACCATTTCTTGCAGGTATCCCATAGAAATATTCTTGATGGCCACCATGAGGGAATCGATAGTTTCTTAGTATTATCGTCTGACTTGTCAGCCAGGAAAGTTCAGTATATAGAAGACTCCTCTTTCGCGAAGGATTCAAAATCTCAAAGGAGTACGAGGAGTGTACGAAGGATTCCATCGATGGAGCAAGACTCATCAAGACTGTGTCGCATTCCTTTTAAGTGTGGTAGCACCCTAAATAACCGGAGGATCGGTGGATTGTCATGAAGACCCAAACCTAACCTTTTCTTTCTAGCCTTTTCGAATCTCGGGACGAGATTCATTTTAAGGGTAGTTTGTAACATCCCAGAAATTTCTAAATTTTGGAATGTTAATAAATTAATTATAATAATGCTTGCTTGCATGATATGTTTGATTTTCATTAGGATCTAAAACTTTTGAAGTTTATTGAATATTCAAATGAGAGGGAATAAAATGACTTTCCCAAATATTCATTTTTAATCTTATTTGAATTTTATTATTTAAAACAAAATCCAACTCGGGAATAAAATAAAAATGACAGAAGGTAATATGACTCCTACAATATGTTAACGGAGTTGGAAAATGTTTTAAATATTAGTTGGATTTTATTGGAGTTTAAAAATCTTTTGGGAATTATTTATAACCCTAAATTAATTTTAGAGAATATTTATAATGACCAAAATAATGTTATAAAAATATTTGTTTTTGAATTTAATTTTTTAGGTTTGATAATAGTTTTTATGTGCTATATATGATTATTAATATTTTTTTTGTTGGTTTGGTTTTTAGGAATGTTCCTTATATTTTGTTTTAGCTAAATTTTATTTTATTTGCCTGTAAATAGATAACAAAAAACTGCCAACGTGAGGCCCATCTATTCGGCCCACTCATTTTCCTTGCTAGCGTGCGCGCAACGCAAGCTCGCTAGCATGCCAGCCCATCCCAAACCGAGGCCAACCACGCTCAGGATTTCTTTTGTTTCTTCGCTTTCCTGTACGTGTACATCACGTAATCTGCGTTAGACCCAAACCGAATCGATTCAATTCGTTTTGATCTTCTCCTCTTTTCTCACGATGTCAGCGATGTCTATACCCATACACCGCTCCCCTTCGACCCTTCTTCTTCTTTTTCCCCAAGCCAAGACACAGCCGTCGAGTTCCAATCTAAACGAAAAAGAATAGTGTACGGCTGCCGCCTTCCGTCCTCCGTTGCTTCGCTGCCGGTACGTCTTCTCCGCTCCCACGAACACCTCTTGAATCTACAGTCAAAGCCGCACAAGATTGACAAGGTTTTTATGGCTACGTCTCAACTTCGCAGGTCGCCGGAGTTCACGGGGATCACCGGGTTCATGTCGGTGCCGCGGTCGAGATAATACCCGACTATCGCTTCCGACAGCACTGGCGCGTTACCCACATATAGATGTATGCGGTAGACATCTTTTCTTCGCCGGATAGTTACCGGATCAATCGCCATCAACGTGCGAAGTTGAAGCAGGTTCTAGTTGTGTACTTGCTCTTTCCTGTACATGTACACGTGAGCTCTTTCTTTTTTTTTTCTTTGTTGCATCGTGGTAGTGGATTGTTCATAGGCCATCGGCCATGAACGTCTTGCCAAATGTCGTTGCCTCATTAGCCAGTTATAACCCGTGTTGTAGTATTCCGTTTTACGTGATTCCTTTTTGAATATTGGATCATATGAAACATCCTATCGGCTATGTTCACACCTTTCTTTGTGCCAAGATATGTACCTTTAGTCCATAGTATCTTGAGTCATAATGTTTTGTAGTGAAAATTTCTTTACCAATTGACTCACCTGAGTTTACTTTCCATCTATCACCTTCGAGGACATCGACACTTGTACCGTGTCAAGCCTAGTTGTTTGTTGCTAAACTTTGTTATGTTTGATTATTGATCTTTGAAATCTTTCTTTTGGAGTGATTTCTTATTTGAGTTCTTTCGTTTGTGATAGATTGCTCGGAGTGTGACGAGTATGGTTTTCGGGATCGTGAGAGCGAAGAACTTCATCGAATGTATAAGGCAAGTCATACTTTGACCATTTCACAACCTATATTTTTACTTATGCATGTAGCAAATATCACCCTATGCATGTGTAGAAATGCTACTATATATTATTGCTGCAAACCTGGTAGGGTAGTCATATGATCTTATCCTGTTTACTGTCAGAACCATCTGTTAGGTATGTCCTAGGATCAAGTCTCACTTTGCATCATGTTAAAAATTTTCAAAAGAAATTGAGATGGGAAGAGAACACCCCAGATGAATTTAATTCAAATGGCCAGATAAAAAGTTGCTCCAAAAATTCCTTTTGCATTTTTGAAAAGTCACATAAATGAGTGTGATCACATATCAAGTGATGTGGGACCAACCCCATGCTCATGGATTTTTCAAATATTCAAACAGGAGCATGGATTTAAATTTAAAAGCCTATTTGAATTAAAGCTAAAATTATTTGAATTTTAAAAATGCCCAAACTTTATAAGTGGCTAGCTATATCCATTACAAGTCGACATAAAAATTTGGGGCATTTTAGAAAATGTCTAGCTATTTTACTTGGCAGGGCAAACAAATTAACAGAAAAGAAACACAATAGAAATAAGAAAAAGGGAGCAAACCTGGAAGCAGCCCAACTTAACCCCCGCAGCCCAGCAAGCCGGCCTAGCTCATCTCCCCGTTTGTCTCTTCCTCCCCGCGCCCACAAGCTGCTCGGTGGAATCCATGCAGCACACCACCGATGCCGCCGACGTGCCGCAGCCACGCAGCAGCTTCCCGCGTCCACCTCTACGCACCTGGAGGCTTCTGGACGTCTCCCGCATCACTTCCTCCTCTGCCCGGCAATCCCCGAGCTCTCCCTCGCCGGATTTCTCTGCCACCCGAACGCCGTCGTCGCCATGGATTGAAGCCCGCGTGGCCAGTGACCTCCTCGAGCCAAGGCGTCGTGTCTACGGTGTTCGTCAACGTCGACTTCGTCTTCCCGCAGAAGCTAGAGCTCCAATTCGGCCCCGAGACGACGGACGCCTCCTCAACTCGCAGCCGGAGACAGAAGCTCGCCGCCTTCGATTCGCCGCCGCTGGAGCATCCCCGAGCCCGCTGACCACGTCCACGAGTTCGTGGTGAGCTTCTGCTCAGTTCCCCCAACTTGGCGCCCCCGCGTTTGATCCCTAGCCACCGCTTCCATGTACGCCGAAGCCCGTCGCCGCCCAGGTCGATGGCGAGGTTGCCCCTGCGCTCCTTCGTCTCGACCTGTGCAAGCGTCATCTTCCCTGTGTCCTTGCGCCTCGAACGCGCTACGTCACTCTCTAAACCGTGCACTGCATCCTCACCTGCGTTGTCTCCGGGTTTCTGTTTCCGCCGAGGAGCTCGCTGCCGTCGCCCTGGTCATCGTCCTGGACGCCCGCGTGCTCCAGGTGATGCGCGAGATCACGGGCTTCACACCCGTGGTCTCAGCGCTCCAAAAGGAGCACGAGAACACCATCCAGAGCGTCGCCGCCGTGGATTTTGGTCGCCGACGACATGCTGCCGGTGAGCCCACGTGGCCGGCGTGTTTAGCTATTAATTAACCACCTAACCTCACTGACACTGGGCCCCAGTTGCTTAATTAAGACACTGTTAGTTTAAATAAACCAAGATTTATGTCGGGACCCGGGGGTTAGCGTATGCAAGACTCGCTACAACACAATCATATGGAGAGCCAAGAACCGTACCCACTTGTCTAAGCAGACAAGGCCAAGCACAGAACATTCCCGGAAAGCATCGAACGTGAGGCGCATCCCATCCAGGCCGGATGATCAACTGAGATGGGTCCTCATCGTCCGCACACAAGTCTAAATGATATGGGTGGTGAACTCCCATGCTCATAGACAAGTCGCCTCAACCATACTATCGATTGTATTATAACCCTTACATAGACTTAGTCCAACCCGATCACTTAGTCGGGGTCTAGGGCGGTCCATGAGTCCCTTAGGAATGTGATGCTCGCGAAAAGCGTCACAGAACTCATTCCACGAAGTCAACTGTCCAACTGGACGCATGGTCAGGAAGTTCTACCACCAAGAGCTAGCTGCACCCTCGAGGTGGTAGGTGGCATAGTTGACTCTGTCACCATCTGCAACATGTCCAGAATTGAGCTTCCTCTCGATGCTGCGAAGCCAGTCATCGGCGTCAAGGGGCTCAGTGGAATAGCTGAAAACTGGGGGATGAAGCTGGATGAAGTCATTCAATGACACAAGCTCATTCCGCTGCTGGGCAGTGTTCCGAGAAATGACACCCAACAACTCATGAGAGTCCCTTCGGTTTCTTTCAACCTCCATGAGAACTTGAGCCATCGTGGGTGACGGTGGAAGATTGGCTTCCTCCGGATCATTCCCACGAGCTTGGTCACGACCAAGGTGGCCACGGGTTCCTTGAGACTTCCTGAAGGATAAGATCAATGTCGAAAGATGTTGAATGAGTTTGCAAATGCATCAGATTATGAAGATAACTGGAATGACTCGGACAACATAACGGCTGTAATTGCAAGAGAAAACAATTTTCTTACAACATAGAAACATCACTTACATACGATGTAAGAAATCAGGAAGCACAACAACTCTAACAAACCGAACACAACTTTCCTATGGCTAGAAGGAAGCAAACAATGAGATGTTCTAGTAAGACATAGATGAGCCTAGTCCTATCTTCCCGTAGAATAAGATGAGGGTGACTCAGAACTCAGAACGATGAAGGTAAGGAGAAAAATAAGCCTTATGTTGTTCCCTTATATACCCAGAGTAACTATATAACTATAGAAAGCTAGACTCGACTTCGTGCAAGGGTGATAATCCTACAGTCAGTCCTGCTCTGATAGCAAGTCTGTCGGGACCCGGGGTTAGCGTATGCAAGACTCGCTACAACACAATCATATGGAGAGCCGACAACCGTACCCACTTGTCTAAGCAGACAAGGCCAAGCACATAACGTTCTCGGAAAGCATCGAACGTGAGGGGCATCCCATCCAGGCCGGATGATCAACTGAGATGGGTCCTCATCGTCCGCACACAAGTCTAAATGATATGGGTGGTGAACTCCCATACTCATAGACAAGTCGCCTCAACCATACTATCGATTGTATTCTAACCCTTACATCGACTTCTCCAGCCCGATCACTTAGTCGGGGTCTAGGGCGGGCTCGATCATACATCAAAGTGTGCACGTGACAGAGTCACGAACAATCACATCGCGATGCCCCAAGCTGCTCACATCTAAGGGCCACTTGGTGTATAAAAGACCGCCAGCCAGATCAGAACTAAGGTCTCGAAAACCCATACTAAGACATGCATGTTATAAACATACACGCAACACACATGTCTAGTATGAACAACAGGTATCATTGTAATTCTCTACAAAGTTTACATCTTTATTGATAACTCTTACAGAGTGCATACAGAGATCACAAGGCGGTGATCCAACATTACATCAAACACGCGGAAGCAAAGTAGGTCTGAGTACAGACAAGTTTAACAAATGGCTTAGAGAAGCCTTATCTATAAACAAGCCCTTCCACGAGTGACCAGTCGTCTGACTGGGACTACACTAGCTTGGCTTCAGTCATCATGCTCCAGGAAGAATCCATCTTCGGGGTCAGTGGGTTCATCTAAAACATAGAATAAGCAAACGTGAGTACAAATTCGTACTCAGCAAGACTTACGTAGGAACTATACTACTCATGCACATGTATCAAGGTAAAGGGGGGGGTGGGGTTTCAATGCAGAAGTGCTAGCTTTCACTTGGCTAGTCCTGAACTACGAGTACCAGACTTGAGGTAAGAAGCATACACGAGTCCACTACATTCTCCAACCAATTACACCACTATGGATACTTCCTCTACTTCCCCACGAGGAAGCATGCCATAGCACTCACGCTTATCTTGGCAAGTTTTATAAGTATCCAGTTCAAGTTGTCTAATAATCAGGCATAGTTTTCCAAGCAGTCCTTAACCGCGGACGCGGCTATTCGAATAGTTTTGTTAACCCTATAGGGGTGTACTACTACACACACGTGTCATCACTTACCGCCTTTTGCGTGTCACCGTTCAAGAGGTGACAGCGAGGATTCCACCACAACACTTCACCCACAGCTCCGGTCTAGTCCAGAGAGTCGCCTATCTGAGGGGGATCCGTATGGAAGTCCGGTCGAGGTTCCAGTACAGCCTCAAACGATGTGTGCAGGGTCCCAAGCCGGTCTGAGTAGCCGTTCATCCACTTCGCAGACCGTGCCACAGCCCTACCAGAACTCTGAACTATTGCGACTTCCGGGGTTCGAACGGGGTAAGGTACTAGGTTGAGAGGGGTCAGTGAGCCCAATGTGTGGTTGCACTCTTCTTCTTGGATCACCACACAAGAACTCGGACTTAAGGAGGTGTTCAACGAGACAACCCACTGTGTACTCCTACACAGCCTCTCATCGTTCACCTTTTATTAGGGTAGATTCACCAACATAGTTTCACCCTCTTCAACATGATTTCTACCATTCCGACTCACAAAAGAGTAACCTCATTGTAACTCTAAGCATGCAATAAGCAGTAACAGTTGCAGGGGCCACATGATATCAACCAACTCCTATGTAAGCTAGGATTGTGGTTTGCTTAATACTGTGACAAGATGATAGGTCATGCAAAGGATATGGGTTCAACTATGCGGTAGAACCGATAACAAGGTGATCATCCTATTTCATGCATAAGCGAGACTGAGAGGGAAATGGGTTTTTATCGACATGATCAATGGGGGTTTGCTTGCCTTGCTGAAGAGGTTCAGTCACGGGGTCTTCAACGAAGGGGGTGATCTTGGGTTCCGGCTCCACCTCTATTCGAGCAAACAACACAAACATTGCAATCAATATAATGTACAATGCACAATCACATGATCAATTTGTAGAACATGATGTATATGGTGCTGATGTGGTGGGCATTCCACTTAAATGAAGTATATTGCATTTGAGTTGCATATTCAAACTCCATTTGATTTATCGATGAATTTCAAATGCATTTGAATCCATGAATGTTCATTTGAAATGGTTGAGCATGAAGTGATGTTGTAAAGGTGAGGTAAAGTTTCTGATGTGTGGATGATTCCATCTAAAAGAAGGGTGTTGCAAAGTCATTTGCAAAATCACTCCAAATTTGAATTCAAATTAAATGCATATGGATGTTTTCCACTGTTCACCCAATTTAAATTGGTCAAACATGAATACAAAGTCCATATTCACATTCCTTGTATTTTTTTGATAATTTTAGACATATTATTTGTCCTATTTGGAGTTAAAATGAATTAGTTATTGAATTTAAAGTTTAAAGCATTTTCTGGAATTTTCTGGATTTCTTTTAATAGGAAAACCAATTATTGTGCCAGCATGAGGTCATGCTGGCGTTAGGGGGGCTCTGACGTGTGGGGCCTGCATGTCAGTGGGTCAGGGGGGTTTAATCCCGTTTGATTTAAAATAAAAAGGGGCTTAACACGGGCAGGGCCCACCTGTCAAAGACCATAACGAGTAGTGAAATCCGTTTTTGGAATGTCCTCGTTTCTGATTTTGATTTGATGATAGCCTAATCTCAAATCCATCTTGGAGAAGACAGAGGATCCGGCAAGTTGATCATAAAGATCATTGATCCTGGGCAATGGGTACTTGTTCTTTATCGTTGCTAGATTTAGCGGACGATATTCTACGCACATCCTTTCTGTTCCATCTTTCTTCGTTACGAGCAGAACGGGGCAACCCCATGGCGATGAGCTAGGGAGGATGAAGCCTTTTGCCAAAAAATCTTCAAGTTAGATTTTAAGCTCAGCTAACTCATGTGGGGCCATTTTGTATGGGCGTCTTGAAATTGGGCCGGTTCCTAGGGCAAGATCTACAATGAATTCTACACATCTGTCAGGAGGCATTCCTGGCAGTTCTTCAGGAAAGATATCCGGGAAGTCATGAACTATCGGAATATCTTCAAGGTCAGGAAGGGGAAGCACATTCAAAGTATGCATCTGGATTCTAGAACTAGGTGACGTGTAGTCAATTGTCTGGCCTGAAGGATGGGTAAGTTTAACTGACTTGGCTTTACAATCAAGGAAAGCATTCTGTCTTGACAACCAATCCATACCTAAGATGACATCAATTTCTGAAGACTTGAGGGCTATAAGAGAAGCAAGGAATACTAAACCCTCAATTGAAATTTGATTTCCATGGCTTACTCTATTAGTTTGCCACTTTGAACCAGGAGTTTGAATGATCATTGGAGAAAACATTTCTTCAAAGGGGAACACATGACGAAGTGCATAACTCTCCGACATGAATGAATGAGAAGCTCCTGGATTGAAAAGAACAGAGGCGGGAACATGATTGGCTGGGAGCGTACCAAGGATGACGTCAGAAGTATCAATAGCTTCCTCAACTGAGATTTGGTTCACACAACCACCACAGTGGCTAAGGACTTTGCTTGCAAGGAGTTGGAGGTTGATTTCTGTGAAGAGTTAGCTTTGGAAGACTTGGTGGGGTGGCATTATGTCTTGGCTGAGGATCAACTTTCACCGAAAATGAACATTTACGCACGATGTGGCCAGGCTGACCACACTTGTAGCTGTTGGGATTCGTGTTTGGTGGAGGATGTTGAGGCACCATATAGGATGGCCTTGGAAAAAGGTGTGAAGGAATGGCACAAGTTGGAATCCATATCCGGCGTTTCTGAGGGGCCAAACTAGAAGATGGAGCAAACTCACGAGCATCCTTGCGAGACTCTTCGAACACCTCATTTCCATACTCAGCTCTGAAGGATCTAATGACTAAATCCTCAAAGTTGACAAACTCATGAAGATTGAGATCATGACGAATAACAGGGCTAAGTCCCTTGCGGAACCTTGCTTGCTTCCTGGCATCAGTGGTATCTCCTCTTGGGCATAACGAGCAAGACGGTTGAACTCAGTCATATACTCGTGGATGGACATATCTCCCTAAGTTAGATTGCAAAACTATTCCTTCTTTCTTTCCATCATCTCATCCAGAATGTGGTACCCTCGGAAGGCATCACAGAATTTCTGCCAAGTCACTACGTGACCATCAGGTTGCATTGCAACATAGTTCTCCCACCATTCACCAGTAGCACCTTCCAGAAAGTATACCGCAAAAAGCACACGATCATTGGGAGAAACATGCGCCATCTCAAGCTTACGCTTGATGGAACGGAGCCAATCATCGGCTTCAAGGGGCTCAAAAGAACATCTAAATACTGGTGGCTTGAGAAGGATGAAATCCTAAATGATGACAACAACATTGCGCTGACGAGCGGTATTCTGCTCGATGAGCTCCAGAAGGCGTGTTTGATCACGTCGATTCTGCTCAGCTTCCATCATGATTTCCACCGCAGAAGGCGGTGGTATAGGTTCATCATTAATTCGATTCCGATCACGGTCTCGATTGCGATGAACAACACTACGAGTTCCACCTGACATCATGTGAGATAAAAAAAACAATCAGAATAGATTTTACGATGGAATCAAAGATAAGAGGACATGACTAGGAGGAAAAGATTGTAATGCAAAGGCAAAGATTCCTAGAAACATAGAATAAATCGGGCAGCATAACGGCTACACCGAGATGGAAAATGAAACAACCTTGAAAGACTGGACAAAACTTCCTCAAGGAACTCAACAACACGATGACTCTAGACGACCTCAACAGTCCTACGGCTACAAAGAAGCAATCAATGAGATGTTCTAGTAAGACATAGATGACCTTAGTCCTATCTTCCTGCAGAAAAGATGAGGGTGACACAGAACTCAGATCGATGAGGGTAAGGAGAAAAAGAAGCCTTACGTTGTTCAATTTATACCCAAGTAACTATGTAACTATAGAATGCTAGACTCGACTTCGACCAAGGGTTTGATAATCCTACAGACAGTCCTGCTCTGATACCATGTCTGTCGGGCCCCGGAATATGCGTATGTAATTCCAGTTACAACACAATCATATGGAGAGCCGAGAGCCGTACCCACTTGTCTAAGCAGACAAGGCCAAGCACAGAACACTCTCGGAAAGCATCGAACGTGAGGGACATCGCATCCAGGCCCGGATGATCATCTGAGATGGGTCCTCATTGTCCGCTCACAAGTCTAAATGCTTATGGGTGGTGAAATCCCATACTCATAGACAAGTCGCCTCAACCATATTATCGATTGAATCATAGCACTTACATAAACAGACTCCAGCCCAATCACTTAGTCGGGGTCTCGGGCGGGCTCAATCATACAACAAAGTGTGCCACGTGACAGAGTCACGAGCAATCGCATCGCGATGCCCCAAGCTGCGCACATCTAAGGGCCACTTGGTGTATAAAAGACCGCCGGCAAGAACACAACTAAGCTATCGAACCCCACACTAAGACATGCATGTTATAATCATACACGCAGCATACATGTCCAGTGTAAACAGCAGGTACACATTGCATGAACTCTACAAAGTATATCTTTATTGACTTACACATATAGTACACAAGGATCATATGACTATGATCCATCATTACATCAAACAATGGAAGAAAATTAGGTCTGAGTACAGACAAGATTAACAAATGGCTTAGAGAAGCCTTGTTCAACATACATGCCCTTCCACGAGGTTCCAGACTGTTGTCTGGAACTATACTAACTTAGTCAACGTCGAGCTTCAGGAAGCTGACTCCATCGGGGGCTAGGTTCTCATCCAAAACATAGAATAAGAAAACGTGAGTACAAAGTCATACTCAGCAAGACTTACATCAGAACTATACTACTCATGCTCAAGTTTCAAGGTAAAGGGAGGTGGGGTTTCAACATGCAGAAGTGTCAGCTTTCACTTGGCTAGTCCTGTACTACGAGTACCAGACTTGAGGCAAGAAGCATACACGAGTCCACTACCAAGTCTCCAACCAATACACCACTATGGATACTTCCTCGACTTACCCACGAGGAAGCACACCATAGCACTCAAGCTTATCTTGCGAGTTTTAGATTATCCATTCAAGTTGTCTAATAATCAAGGACAGCTTTCCAATACTCCATTATTGCGGCAGCTATTCGAATAGTTTGTTAACCCTGCAGGGGTGTACCGCTACACACACATGACCATCTGTTACCGCCAATTACTCGTCAGCATTCATGGGGTACCGGCGAGGATGCTCACCATGACACTTACCTCACGACACCGTTCTAATCCAAGGAGTCAACTGTTTGAGTTCCAAACCCAACTGGAATTCAGGCCGAGTTTCTAGTCAGGACTCAAACCATGCAGTCACGACCGGCAAGCCCACCTCGACGGATGGTTCTCCGCTTGACAATCCATGTGCTACATACCCTACCATGAATGCCAAATTTCAATTCCTTTATCTTTCTATGCATATGCCTAATGGAAAACCCGAACTAGGTGTGACTCCTGGACTTGGATCGGGGTGAGTTACTAGGTCGAGAGGGGTCAGTGAGCCCAATGTGTGGTTGTACTCTTTGTCTCGGATTACCATACAAGAACTCGGGCTTAAGGCGGTGTTCAACGAGACAACCCACTATGTACTCCTACACAGCCTCTCATCGTTCACCTTGTATTAGGGTAGATTCACCAACACAGTTTTCACCTTCATCAACACCATGATCACTACCATCCCGACTCACATCAAAAGTATCCTTATTGTAAACTCTAAGCATGCAATAAGCAGTAACAATTGCAGGGGCCACAAGATATCAATCAACTCCTATGTCAGCTAGGATTTTGGTTTGCTTACTACTGTGAAAAGATGATAGGTCATGCATCGGATATGGGTTCAACTATGCGGTAGAATCGATAAAAATGTGATCATCCTAATCAAAGCATAAGAGAGACTGAGAGGGAAGTGGGATTTTATAGACATGATCAATTGGG
This sequence comes from Bromus sterilis, assembly GCA_950022295.1. Lineage (NCBI taxonomy): Eukaryota > Viridiplantae > Streptophyta > Magnoliopsida > Poales > Poaceae > Bromus > Bromus sterilis. The sequence goes on from OX465598.1 coordinate 222,569,029, forward strand.
TTTGCTTGCCTTGCTGACGATGGTCGTACACGGTGTCTTCAACGGAGGGGGTGATCTCGGTTTCCGGCTCCACCTCTATTCGAAAGCAAACAATGCAAACAAACTATCAAAAGAATGTACCATGCACATACACATGATCAAGTGGTATAATATGATGTACATGTTGCTGATGTGTGGACAATTCCATTTAAATGAAGTGTATTGCAAAAGATTTGCAAATTCAAACTTCAAATTTGATTTCATGTGTGTGTAAATTCAAACTTCACATTTGCTACTGTTCCCCCATTTTAAAATGGTCAAACATAAAAACAAACTGCATATTCATAATCCTTGCATTTTTCTGATAATTCTTCAAATATTATTTGTCCAATTTGGAGTTTGTATGAATTTTCTATGATTTATTGAAGTTTTGGCTATTTTCTGGATTTTCTGTAATTCTTTTAAAAAGAAAATTGAATTATTGCATGAGCACTGAGTCATGCTGGCGTCAGCGCTGCTGACTGGTCCAACTGACCAGTGGGGCCCGGCTGTAAGTGACACGGGGGCTTAAACCCGTGGTTAATTAAATTAAACTGAGTGTTTAAGGGGGCAGGGCCCACCTGTCATTGGCTGGGTGGGCTGATTAGCACACGGGTTAGGGCCTAATGACGTGCCACGTCGGCGCGTCACTAGCGACTCAACGCCGGCGGGCAGAGGCCACGGCGGAGCAGCACGGGATGGTGCTCCCGGCCACCAAACTGCAACATGTGGACGTGCACGTCTTCGGGGTTAGTCGCGCGCCACCGGGGAGCACCACAGCGACGGTAGCGACGTCATGGCCGGCGGCCGTAGTACTGGAGTGGTGGCGATGGAGGGAAAATGAGCGCAAGCTCACCCTGAGCGTTATGGACGGGTCGGGGAGGCCGGAAGAAACGGGACCGTGGCATAATCGTCAATGGCACGCGGCGGCCGGAGACGAAGATGACGACGGAATTCGACGGCTCCAGTGGCTTCGGGCTCGTGATCTTAAGCTCGGGGACGAAGAGGTCGACGGCGGGCTTTATGGACACGTTGTCCTGGCTTGAGGGGCTCGCTGGCCGCGCGGGTGCGGTGTTGCGCTCCGGCGCGGGCTTCGGGAGGCGAGCAGAACGGCGAGGGGAGAGGGGGAGGATGATCCAAAGGAGGGGGAATGAGATGGGGCTGTCCAGGGGGTTCTCCTGGCCACGTAGGTGTCATCGGGAAGCAGGCAGGTCGCCGGGGTGGCATCGGCGGCCACGGCATGGCCGCCACGCACCTGCGTGCTAGCCTGCGTGGGGTAGACGACAGGATTAGGTGGGATTGGGCCAGTGGCCGGTAGGGTTGGGCTGGGATTTGTTTTTTTTCCTTTTTCTTCTTTTCTATTTCTTTTTCTATTTTCTGTCTTTTGTTTTGCCCCAAATAAAATAGCAAGGAAATTTATAAAATCCTCCAAATTTTTATGTGGCCTCACAAGGCATATAGATAGCCACTCACAAAGTTTGGGGATTTTTGAAATTCAAAGAATTTGAATTTCAAATCAAATAGGGGTATTATTTAATTTCCAAGCTTTGTTTGGATTTTTTGAGAAATCTTGGTGCATGCAGTGGGACCCACTTCACTTTATATGTGATCATGCTTATTTATAAGACTTTTCAAAAAATAACAGAGGAATTATTGGAAGAAATTTTTGTCTGGCCATTTGAATTAAATTCTTTAGGGCTTTTCTTTTTCCCCATTTCAATTTCTGTTGAAATTTTTACATGAAGCAAAGGAGAAACCTAACCATAGCACATACCTAAAAGAGGGTTGTGACAGAAATCAACAAAGGTATTGAACCCGCTATAAATTATGAGCATGTTTATATTTTGAGCTATGTGAAAACGGATTACTTTAGTACCTTTTGCTCTAAGATTGGTCTTGATTCCATCTTAGGATTAATTTTTGTAAGAACTTCGCCTCTCACATTGACTCTTCTAAAGAAGAGAAGGATCAGTATCATAAACCCTTTAAAGAATTACCTATTGATATTGATGTTGCTCACCCTATTCTGCCTGCGGTTTTATATGAAAAAACCCCTTTCCCCACCAGGATGAGGAGCAGTCTTTTGTGACAGGCATAATAAATAAAAGTGAGAGAAGAACTGACAAACATGAGCACCTCATCAAGGTCGATCCTTAAGTTGTGGTGATTAAATATTTGGTTACTAGTGATGTTTTGGATTCCAATATTGGTTAACAAAGGGATCGTTCTTGGTCACAAGATTTCCTAGAGGGGAATTGAAGTGGACAAGGCGAAGATTCAAGCAATCGAAAGGATGCCCTATCCAAGGGACATTAAAGGTATTCGTAGTTTTCTCGGTCATGCTGGTTTCTATAGAAGATTTATTAAAGACTTTTCTAAGACTTCGAGACCCCTCACTAATCTTCTCCAGAAGGATTTTCCTTTTGTATTTGATAAAGATTGTAAGGAAGCATTTTAAGTTCTTAAGAAAGCTTTAATAACCTCTCCTATAGTACAACCACCCGATTGGAAATTGCCCTTTGAAATTATGTGTGATGCTAGTGATTTTGTTGTTGGAGTTGTTTTAGGACAAAGGGTTGATAAGAAATTGAATGTTATACATTATGCTAGCAAAACCCTTCATACTGCTCAAAAGAATTATGCTACTACTGAGAATGAATTCTTAGCAGTAGTGTTTTCTTGTGATAAGTTTAGACCATATATTGTTGATTCAAAAGTTATTATTCATACTGACAATGCGGCCCTTAAGTATCTTATGGCGAAAAAGGATGCCAAAGCAAGACTCATCAGGTGGGTACTCCTTCTTCAAGAATTTGATTTATAGATTGTCGATAGAAAAGGAGCAGACAATCCGGTGGTGGACAATCTTTCAAGGATGGAAGATATACCGCATGATCACATTCCAGTCAACGACAGTTTTCCAGACGAACAACTTGGCATTGTAAAAGTACAATCTCTCTCCGATCCTTTCTTTGTAGATGATGCTAATTTTACCTTTGCAAAGTATTTGCCTCCAGGTTTAACATTTCATCAAAGGAAGAAGTTCTTCCACGATTTGAGGCATTACTCTTGGGATGACCCTCATCTTTTCAAAGAAGGTCCGGACGGGATTGTGAGAAGATGCATACCGGAACACAATCAGAAGGACATTCTTAGGAAATGTCACGATAGTAACTATGGAGGACATCATGCCGGTGAGAGGACCGCACATAAGGTTCTCCAATCAATGTCACGATAGTACCTATGGTGTACATCATGCCACATAAGATGCTAGAAATTATGTCTTATCTTGTGATAAGTGTCAGAGAGTTGGTAATATTAGTAGGAGGAATGAGATGCCTATGAATTACTCTCTAGTGATTGAGCCTTTTGATTGTTGGGTTTGATTTTATGGGTCCTTTTCCTCCCTCACACAAGTACACTCACATTTTAGTATTTGTTGATTATGTAACCAAGTGGGTTGAAGCAATCCCCACTGAGAGTGTTGATCACAAGACATCTTTGAAAAAGCTCAAAGATGTAATTTTCCCTAGGTTTGGTGTACCTAGGTATCTCATGACTGATGGAGGATCACACTTCACACACGTAGCTTTTAGAAAATCTCTAGCTAAGTACGACATCAATCCTAGAATTGCTTCACCGTACCATCCTCAAACTAGTGGGCAAATTGAGCTCACCAATAGAGAGATCAAGTTGATCTTGCAAAAGATAGTTAATAGTTCTTGGAAGGACTGGTCAAAGAAGTTAGGAGATGCTTTGTGGGCGTATAGAACTGCTTACAAAAACCCCATGGGCATGTCTCCCTATAAGATGTTCTATGGCAAGGCTTGCCATTTGCCATTAGAATTGGAACACAAATCTTTCTGGGCTGTTAGAGAGCTTAACGCTGACCCGAAACTAGCTGGTGAAAAGTGGCTCATGAACTTAACTTCTCTAGACGAGTGAAGAAGTGAAGCTTACGAGAGTGCTAACATGTTTAAGGAAAAGGTAAAGAAGTGGCATGATCGAAGGATTCTGAAACGTGAATTTAATGTTGGTGATAAAGTTTTGTTGTTTAGATCTCGTTTCAGGTTTTCTCCAGGTAAATTACTTTCCATATGGGAAGGGCCACTTCATATCGAAGAAGTCTACCGGTCCGGTGCAATCAAGATTAAAATTTTGATGGAACCAAACCTCAAGTTGTGAATGGGAAAAGACTCAAGCATTACATGGCGGGAGATCCCGTCAATGTTGATGTAAATATAATACACACAACAACTCATGAAGAATATGTTGCGGCCCCGTTTCAGACGCCGGCAGGAACAGAATAAGAAAAGGTATGTATTAAGGTAAGAAAACATCGCGAACCGCCATAAAAGTTCCATATTACGAGTTTTTGCAAAATTAGGAAAATTCGAAGCCTGATTGGAGCCGGAGAGGAGCTCCAGGGGGCCCAGGCGCCCCCCTGGCCCATCCTACCTCATGGCCGCACCGGGAGGCTGCCTGGGCACTCCGGAGTCCGACTCTGACCCCACTTTGGCTCGTTATCTTCCTTTTGTTGCAGAATTGTTTGCTATATATTTGCCCGGATCGTCCCGGCATCGTATTTGGCGATTTCGAGTGTTTTCTTTTCGAGCTATTTCTGCCAGGATAAAAAGCTATTTTTTAGAGATGTCTTCTTGTGGCTCGAGCGGAGAAGACTTCATGGGGCTACGTCTGCGCCAAGTCCAACAGGATCTCAACCAAGGAAAGTACATTGATTGGGCTACAGACGAAGAGGTCGCGGCAACACAAGCGGAGATGGAGTGCTCTCTGAGAGATGAAGTCAAGATTATCACCGCTCAGGAACTAGGGGGTCCATCAACACAAGTAGTAAGATCAAGCAACCCCATCATGGTGGGGAGCGTCGAACCTCATTATGATCTTTCTCTTAACCTTTCAGGAACGCCCCCTTCACTTGAAGACCAACGTATGACTTCCACCATCTCTGAAGCTTACCACATCACCAATCAACTGTGTGAAAAATTTTGGGTACTGATAGTACAGGTGGAGATCTTGGATAATGTCCACCAAGCCCTTCGACGTATCATCAGAAGTCTAAACAATAAAAAACAACAGGAATGAGGAGTGAAATCTCCTCGGGTAATGGCATCCCCTTGGCTTGTTCCAACCTTGCGGGAGTGCCCGGTATCTTTATCTTCATCTTAGTATTTTAGAGTCAAGTAGAGTCGTATCATGTCTAGGGAAGTTATCTTATGAAATACGTGTTTGCATTGAGTTCTATCAGTCCTTTGTGGAGAGTTTGTATCCGTGAGTGTGGAGTTGTCTATAATGGAATATTAATGAGAAGTTTATTGGTTCCTTCGCTGCACTCGGTATTCCCTTCACGCAATCGGCCTTATATGATGATTATTATAGGGAGTATTGACCTTATATCAGGTATGGCTTTGAAAACTTTATTTAAATTTTCGGAAACAAGGCTTTGGTCATGACAACATGCATGTTTTCTTAAGTAGCGACATAGGCAAAACCTTTATCTTATTATGCTTGAAGTGTTATGTTGACAAAGAAGACAACTTGATGTGTTATGCTTACCTTAATGTTTATGCTTTATAGGCTTTGCATCTAAGTTAGCATCAATTGTATGTTCTCTCAAAGCCTTTGCTAGCCAAACTCTTTGCCTAGAAGATTTCTGCTTGTGCATCCATACCCTGAAACCAATATCTTCCATATGAGACCACCATACCTTCCTATTCGTGGTATTTCCCTACCACTCCTAAAAGTATAGAATTTATGTATTATCCTTAAATATTCAAAATCTTCTGTTTTGTGCCACTTGTTTAGCTCATGAGGAAGTAGTAGGTAATTCATGATCTTCTTAAGTTGGACAAGTTTTACCCTGGGATTGCATGTCTAATCTGCAAACCCATAATACGAGGAGGAACTGGCATGAGTCGCCCAGCTCGTAAGATAATAAAACAAACAAACCCAACTTCACGATTGGTCTATGAGAATCATAAACTTTGGCAGTGATAAACAAAGGAGATTAAGGGGATGTGATCGTCCCCACTTGGGACCCGTTGCTCCAAACTTTTCCATCTTGAGAAGTAATTGAGCTATCTATTAGCATTCGTTGACAAACTATGCATCCCCCAAAATTTATTTTCATTCTGTTTGATTTAGGGATAGCACATGAGTTTTCCCTACTTGCCTATAACAAGGCTTCTCTTTTTAATTTTATGTTGAGTCAGTTTTCCTACTTCCTTCTTTTCTTAAAGAGAACATACACTTGATGTTGATGAGGATTCATCCATATAATGTTGCATTAAGTTTTGCCATGCCACATCCTTGTTGACATTATCTTTTGATAAGTAAGTTGTTTGCGAAAGCTTATGCCAAGCAAGCATATTCCTTTAGGTTAACATTTGCAATTCATGAATAATAACATGTTCTTTCAAAACCTTCAAATTGTTTCGTTGGAAAGAGAAAGAGCAAAATTAAAAGTTATCAGTTGTCCTGTGACCAAGGATATGTTTGCCGCAATTTTATGAGTTTTCTCATCCCTACTTTTGATTATAATTTTTATTACTCTCTCATAAGGGCCTTATGAGTTGAGGTTGTTGTTGAGGATGCTTGAGTTTGGTGAAGAAATCATGATGCTTCTTGTCCGTATTCTATTTATCGACACTTCACTCTCTAAACTTGTGGACAGGTTTACCGAGCTCAGTATTCGCTTGGGGACAAGCGAGGTCTAAGCTTGGGGAGTTGATACGTAAAAAATGCATCACTATTTTATATAGTAATTCTTTCCTATTCATTGATATATTTCATGTTATGATGCTATATAGGTGTTTGCCGTCCGCTAGGGCAGACGGCAAACTGTCAAATTCTAGTAGTGTATATAGTAATTCATCCCTATTCATTGATATATTTCATGTTATGATGTTGTTCTTATGTTGTTTTGGCTTGTTTTACATAGTTTGAAAACTCTCCGATGCCGAAGCAGCAGACGCATGATTCAGCGGTAAAAAGTGGACGCTGAGTTTTTGAAACAAAAGACCTCCAAATTACCTGAAAATCGATGGAGGCCATTTTCCAGAAGATTAATGGAGGCACGCAAAACGAGAGCCAGAGGGGGTCCACCAGGTTCCCAGGCGCCCTGGTGGTCTCCTGGACACCCGGGGCTACCCCTGTCTCCCCCCTTTGGCCTATTTATTTGCCGTCATCCAAAAACCCTAAAACAAGAGGAGTTTCACGAGTTCCGCCGCCGCTCCGTGGCGGAAACCTACCGAGAAGAAAAGACATCTCTGGCGGGCAGATTCCGCCGGGGAAAACACCTCCCGGAAGGGGAGATCATCGCCATCGTCATCACCATCGTCACGGGCATCATCGAGATCATCATCAACATCATCCCCAACATCAGAACCATCTCCATCTTCATCCCATCTCACGTCACAAGTTTAACTTGTGTTGTAATCCGTACTATCTATTCTCTCTACTCTGTCGATTTTGATTACTACCGTAAATGCTATTGATTTTTGTTGAATAAATATCAATGTATCCATATTGTTTATCATCTATTTATCCCCTCTGTTCATGATCTCTTTTATGTCTTTTGAGTAGTTACTTTTAGTTCTTGAGGACATGGGAGAAGTCTAGTTGCTAGTAGTCATAAGATGTTGAAGTAATATGGTTGTTTTATATTTAAGTTGTGTTGTTATTTTCCTAGTTGTGTTGTGTGAGTCGAACACTCAACACTTCGCCTTATTAAGGACCTAGGGGAACGCATTGTGTATAAATAATGCTTACGGTGGGTTGCCGGAGTGACAGAAACCTGAACCCCAGTTTGCATGCTTTTGCACAAGGGAACAATGGATCATCGATCGTATTGCAATGGTTAGGCTTTTGCCTTAATTACTATCTTGTATTAGCGGATGCTTGCAAGATGTTTAATCATAAGAGTGCACTTAACTTAGCCTAGAAGATGTACTAGCATAGATCCACCCACTCAATACTTATCAACGCAGCACATAGTATCGATGCGGAGTATGGTGAAAACACGTGACTATTTCTCCCGTGTGCCCTCAAGAACACTTTAGCCTTTATAAGTTCAGCTGCTAGGCTTATATTTTTCTCAAAAGGATCGGGCCACACGGTACTCCTCAGTTCCTTTTACTTTGCATGCTTTTACCTTCTTGTTGCTTATACCGAAAAACCCCTAAAAAGTTATCTTTCAATGCCTGCAGTTATTTCATTGCCAAAGTTGCTTACCAATACCTTCTGCTCCTCGTTGGGTTCGACACTCTTATTTATCGAAAACCCTACAATCGATCCCCTACAGTTGAGGGTCATCAGAATACGGTGGAACGCAACAATCTGATTCGTTTGTACTAAGTTCAGTCATAAAAGACCCTCATGTTCGAGAACTGCTTCGCAAAAATACGACTAGCGAAAGAGTTGCTTCTAGAGAGGAGGCCAAGCCGGCACAACTGGAGTTAGACTCCAAGAATCCACTTTATGAAGGTTACCGACCAGAGGACACCAACTTTAGTTTCAGGCTCGGTCTTCTAAAGACGAAGGCAAAGAACAAATGGAGTGACACAAGCCTCGATGAGCATTTGAATTTTCTACAAGAAATTTATCCGAAGGGGAACATGTGCCCTACTAGTATCGTGGCAGCCAAGAAAATCGTGTGCCCTCTTGATTTGCCACACGTTAGATACCATGCATGCATCAACGATTGAATCATTTATCGGAACGAGAACGCAGAAAAAACCATTTCTCCGAAGTGCAATGCTTCTCGATACAAGAACGATGGAAAGACGAAAACTGCTTAGAAAGTTGTGTGGTACTTTCCGTTGACTCTCCGTGTGACATCCTGGCTTAATAGGAATGATAGACTACTCATATCAACAAGGTGCACCTTTTTTTCCGGAAGCACATCTTCAAAGAACTCTAAAGTTAAGCGTGCTTGGCTTGGAGCAATTTGAGGATGGGTGAAGTAGCTCCCAGGTGCGCACGAGTGAGGACAAAGTGCGCAGGAAAGGCTAGTGTTGGTCTGTGGGGACAGTCTAGATCCCGCCAGGCATACGCTGGGAACCGGTGGGTGTGGCCGGGGCGTTACAGATGGTATCAGAGCAGTGTGTTGACTGTAGGACGTGACCCTAGAAAATGGATTAGAAAAGCCATAGGAGTGAAACTCTACTTGGAAACCTTTGCCTACTTATTATTTTTTACTCCCTTAGTCATATCTCCTTTCATTGTTGACTATCTTCTCTTTTAAATTGTAGATGACCATTGTATTCATATTAGTGTTACATGAGAAAGATTAGTTGGCAGACCACCATTCTTTTTTGGATAATTTATCGTTATGCGTCTAGTTGATTTTAGGATTGTTTGTGCTTGTGTGGCTTGTGTGTTTGCTGGAGCTTGATTGTTATTGTGTGCTTATGGGTAGTGATTCCCCTTAGCCCTGTTTCTATCTAAACCTTACCTCTGCTCACCCACCAGATGCCGCCGAGACGTGATCCTACGGGAAATGGGAACAACAACCATGAAGTGCCAGCCTACATGCAACAGTTACTTCAAGGAGAAGCTCAGTTGATCCAGTTACTCACTCAGAACATGGGCAACAACAACAATGCACCACCACCACCACTTGTGGACACACTTGCGAGGTTCCTGAGGCTGAATCCTCAGAGGTTCTCTAGCACTCCTGAACCCATAGTGGCGGATGACTGGCTTCGTTCAGTGAGCCGGAACATGGAGACAGTGGGTTGTACTGAGGAAGAGAGAGTGAGGTTTGCCTCACATCTGCTGGAGGGTCCTGCCGCTGCATGGTGGGACAACTACTTGGTGACTTATCCCTTAGACACCATCACTTGGGCGCAGTTTCAGGCTGCGTTTCGCGCCACACATGTCTCTGCAGGCGCCATGGCTTTGAAGAAGAAGGAGTTCCGTAGTTTGCGCCAGGGAGGTCACACAGTAGCTGAGTATGTGGATGAATTCAACAAGCTCGCCCGTTATGCTCGAAATGATGTCAACACGGATGCAGCCAGGCACGAGAAGTTCTTGGAGGGTCTCAACGATGAGTTGGGAGTTCAGTTAACTGTGGCCACCTTTGCAAATTGTCAGGAACTCATTGATCGGGCTATTGTGCTTGAGGGAAAGCACCACGCCATAGAAAATCGAAAAAGGAAGTACAACAACAACAATGACAAGTATAACTCAGGAGTTCAGCAAAAGCCTCGTACTACATCAACATACCCTGATGTGCATAATGAACAGGGAAGGCACAATGGCCATGGTTATAACTCAAATGGAGGGGACGCCAATCAACCACACACTCCTTCGACGCACAGGAGGGATGTGAGCAAAGTAGTCTGTTTCAATTGTAAGAGGCCTGGACATTACGCAAGAGACTGCACTGAACCAGGTAGTGGGAATGGGTTTTCGGGAGAAAGAAGCCTGATCTTTTCGAAAGAGAGCATGTGAATCATGTCAACATGAGAAAATCTGGACGAAAGAGGTGTGATCATGTGGAGAGAGGATATGTGAATTGCGTCGATGTTGGAAGTTTCAATAAAGCATCAGACTTGGAATCCGGTAAGATTCTAATCGAGTCCCAGTGTTTTGGTCATTTCTCACAGTAATGGTACATCACATTGCTCCTATCAGTTAACCATTGCTAGCCAACTCGAATCTCGAGGACGAGATTCAGTTTAAGGAGGGTAGATTTGTAACATCCCAATTTTCTAAATTCGGATGTTAATAGATCATCATATGCATCTCCTGCTGCTTCCGCATTTTTCTGGAGTTTTAAAATATTTTTAAACATTTTTCAACACATGGCAGTTCGCTGGAGAGGATATAAAAGGACTTATCCCCATTTTTAATTGTTGGAAAATAGTTTAAAATATTTATGGGAGACTTTTTAATTTTACTTTGGAGTTATAAATATTTTCTAAAATTATTTTTGGCATTTATTTATGCTCTGGAAAAGTTTTTAAATCAATTTTCGGAGTTTTCGGTATTTTTAAAATGCCAGAAAAGTATTTAAAAATATTTAAAAATAAGTTGAAAAGTTTTTATTTTATTTTATTATTTTGGTCAATTCAAAAAATTCAATTTTATTATTTTAAAAATATTGGCGAAGACGGAATTTTAAAATAAATTTCCGTGATTTTTCTAATATTGTTTTGGGCCTATTGGGCCTGGTCTGTTTTTTTCCAGCAGACCGAATTTGTTTTTATTTCGGATTTACAAAAAAAAGGGATTAGGGGCTGGATATAAATAGCCCCGATTAGGGCTAAATTTATTTTGGCCAGCGTTTTAGGGTTAGCTCTATTTAATCCGCGGGACCCGCCGCCGCCAACGTCATCGCCGGAGTTCGCCGGAGCATCGCCGGAGTGCGTTTTTCGCGTTTATTTTGAGGTAAAATTTATTGTGCGGATCACCGGATTTTGCGCCGACCCCGCCACCGCGCCGCCCCCTAGCCGCGCCGCCGCGCCGCTCCGCCGCCGGGCCGCCGCCCCACCGGCCGGAGCCGGCCACCGCCCGCGCCATGGCGCCGCGAGCTCCTGCCCATGCCGCGCCCGCGCGTCCCGTGCGCCCACGGCTGTGCGCGCCTGCGCCCCCGCCCCGCCGGCCCTCCCGCGGCAGGCCGCCGCCGCCCCGGCCCTGGCCGCCCGCTCGCCGGCCGGTGAGCCTAGCTCCATGGCCGGAGCTTGGCCGGTCCCATGGCTGCCTCCTGTGCAGCCTGCGCGAGGAAGGAGATGGACTTGGAAAAAAACATTAGAAAACGGTTAGCGAATTTTTTTTCTCAGATCTAGATCCAAAACCGCCCAGGGACCCGATCGCGTTTTTTGCAAAATTTTTATTTATGTATCAGTCCTTTTTACAGTAGACCCCCCCGGTACCCCGTTTTTCACCCGAAACCGTTTTCGCGACTACTTTTTAACCGTAACTCAGAATCGAGTGATTCCAGTTGCGTTGCGACCGTGTAGAAATTATCTAGCCAGTATACCTAGTGTTACAGAAGTTTGGAGTATTTAAATTTGGATCCCAAGCTGATCCAAATTTGAACTTCCGGCAGCCGTAACCTTTTACCGGTGCGCCCGTTTGCGCCATTTCTTTTTGCGTTGGTTTTTATTTGACAAGTACTTTAAGTTTAGCTATTGTTTAGTTGATTTTATTGCTGTTCATTTGGTTCTTTTGTTGTTGCATTGTTTATGTGTTATGGTGTGTTGAATGCTTCATTGTTTGACTGTGTAGATTGTCCGGAGTGCAGAAAGGATTAGAAATAAGTGTTAGATTACTTCAACACCGTTCAAGGCAAGTTTCACTTTTGGTTAAGCTTCACTTTTGATTATGCATATACTATGTTTCCATGCATGTGAAGGGCGTTGTGTTTATGCTGAAACCTGGTAGGATAACCACGTGTTTTGATTGATCAATGTATCCAACGTTGTTATGTTTTTAGTATTTCTTGTGCTATGTGATTTATGCTTACTGTTGCAATGATAACCATGGGAGTAATTATTGTGTTATTCAAGTGTTGTGAAAACATTTTTATCAGTAAAATGGTATCAGAGCCGACCCTCGCGGTTACACGGGCGTGTGTGGGTCAGTTGCGCGAACATGTGGAACATGTGTCGGCACTTGATACACAGACGTGTGCCAAGGGGGAACGTTCCTATGGGCCGATGAGGACATCGGTTCCTTTGAGTGGGGGTGTATGTGACATCCTGGCTTAATAGGAATGATAGACTACTCATATCAACAAGGTGCACCTTCTTTTCCGGAAGCACATCTTCGAAGAACTCTAAAGTTAAGCGTGCTTGGCTTGGAGCAATTTGAGGATGGGTGACCGACTGGGAAGTAGCTCCCAGGTGCGCACGAGTGAGGACAAAGTGCGCAGGAAAGACTAGTGTTGGTCTGTGGGGACAGTCTAGATCCCGCCAGGCGTACGCCGGGAACCGGTGGGTGTGGCCGGGGCGTTACACTCCTTCTGCAACGGTATTTCGTTGATCGTAAGGAAGCAGAGCTAATGCGCTGGCAAAAGGATAGGGAGAAGCCGGATGATGGAGATGAGCCAAAGTTGAGACACCCCGTAGATGCTAGCCAGTGGAGAGCACTAAAAGGTGAAGATGCAGATTTCGCTACTGATCCACGGAATATCGTGGTTGGTGTGAGTACCGATGGCATGAATCCGTATGGCAACCAGAACACCAATCATAGCTCATGGCCCGTGTTTCTATGGATGTACAACATTCCCCCCTGGAAGTGCATGGAGACAAAGTACATACACATGAGTATGCTGATTCAAGGGCCGAAACAACCGGGAAACAACATAAATCTATATCTTGAGCTACTGAAAGTGGAGTTGTAGGTGTTATGGAACCCAGGGGTTAGGACATGGGACGCTTTCAAAGGAGAATATTTCATGATGAAAGTCGCATTGCTCACGACGGTGCATGACTATCTCAGTTTCGGATATGTCTCAGGCCAGGTGTGCCATGGACATTGCGGATGCACAAGGTGCATGGATGATATAGTGTCTCTGCAGCTACCGATACTCGGGTCCTCGAAAACCGTGTACATGGGGCATCGAAGATGGCTAGAACCAGATGACCCGTGGAGAAAGCGTGGATATCTGTTCAATGGAGAAGATAAGAAGAGAGGACCTTCACGTAAGAGGAGTGCACGTAAATAAAAATGTTGTTGGATGATTGAGAAGAGTGCCCCTCACCAGGAAAGAAGAAAAAGGCACCGGAGCCGCTCCTGAGGGTATGGAAAAAAAGTTTTTTTTTTGGGATTTGTCATACTAGAAGATCCTCGACACTCCTTATAGCCTTGATCAAATGCATATCACGAAGAATGTTCTCGAGAGCTTGCTTGGCACACTTCTGAACATGCCAGAGAAGACGAAGGACGGGCCAAAGGCAAGAACCGACTTGAAAATCTTGGGTATAAGGGAAGATCTTCACGGAGCACCCCCGGAGGAGACGGAGACGGAGATGGAAATGGGCAAAAAATCTAAGAAGAAGACAGAACATTATTGCCCCTCTCTTGCTTCACCTTAAGTCAGAAGGAGATCGATCGATTTTTTAAGTGCCTTGTTGGAATCAAAATTAGTTCCAGTTTCTGTGGAAAGATAAGCAGATATCTAGACATTAAGAAGAAAAGGTTTAGCGGGATGAAGTCTCATGATTGTTATGTGATGATGACCCAAATACTCCCGGTTGCACTTAGAGGGATAATGGATAAGAACATCCGTGATACACTTATTGGTCTATGCAATTTTTTCGACACAATCTCTCGAAACTCGATCAGTGTGAAGCAGATCCAAAGGTTTTAAGAAGAGATTGTTGTCATATTATTTGATCTTGAGATGTATTTCCCACCTGCATTCTTTGATGTCATGGTGCATATGTGTGTCCATATTGTCGACGACATCATCGACCTCAGACCGACATCCTGCACAGCATGCTTCCATTCAAAACGATGAATGGGTTCCTAAAAGGCTTCGTTCGTAACATGTCCCATCCGGATGCAAGCATCGTACAGGGTTATCTCACCCATGAGTGCATTTCTGTAACACCCTCAATGTCAGTGAACAGTAATCAGGGTTACTGTTCATCTCTACTGTTCAAAACTTTTGTTTGATCAACTGGTTCAGTTCAAATTCAAATTCTCCTTTGATATTGTTGCAAGCAAATATGAACCATGGACCTTGATCATCATTGGCCAAATAAAGTCCAAGCCATAAGAAATATAATTCAAACAAACCCTAAAATGCCTTTTGATGAATATTAAAAATATGGTGACAATAAATCTTTTCCAAAAATCTTGGAACCACTTTTATAAAATCCCAAATAATCATTGGACCATGCCCATGTAATCATTGGTATTTATTGGGCTACTGAAAATGGTAAACAAATAATAACAGTAGAAATTTCAGGCCAATTGCTCATTTAATAATAAAATATATTAGAAAAAGAGTTTAGAAAAACCCTAAACTTTTTGTGGTACTCTAGGAATATGCTCTACTAATTATGGAACCAAAATGGCATTATATAAAAATGCCTAAGCCATTTAAATAAATTCTAAGAGAATTTTACAGAAAAAGAAAAGAACAAAATGGGGCTCTGATTATTAGTCGCACGGGGCGAAGCCCACTGATCTGGCCCACCCGGGCCCTTTTCTTTTTTTCCCCATCTTCTCCACTGTTCCTTTGTTTCCCCCGTGGCAATGGCGACCGCGCCATGCTCGACGCCGTCGATCTGGACCAGCTCGGTGGGTCGCTACAGGCCGGGGCCAAGTAAGATAAGGGCCCCCCGAACCCTAGAACTCACCTGCCCTTCGCGTCGTCGCTCTCCCCTCCCCCCCGCTCGATCCCGTGACCACCAGAGCACCACCGCGGGCAGACATCGCCGGAACGTGCGAGCACCGGAGCCCATCCACCTCCTCGCCGTGTTCAGAGGCTTCACCGACGACTACCTCGTCCACCCGCGCTAGCAATCGACCAGGGACGCACCGCACATCGAGGAATCAGGCGTTTCTTCCTCCTCCAGCCGCCCCGCCATTAACGACCGGAAGCTCGCTACCGACCTCCTCCGCGCCCACTGCCACCCCTACCGCGCTCAGGTGTGAGCTCCTCGACGATTCCCTCTCCTCGGTGCTCGATTAGGCGCCGTGTTTGGCCGTCCCCATCACGTGCGCTCCGGCCGCCGTGTTGCCGCCATGGGTGTGCACGCCAAGCTCCGGCCGCGCCCTGGTCGCGCATGCACGCACGCTCGCCGCGCTGACAGTGCTCCACCCACGCGGTCGCGCTCTGTCGCGGCCCTCCTCGTCGTTTGGCCAGCCCCGCCGTGCCGTGTTCGCCGGCGGGCACGGGCACAGGCACGGGTTAAACCGGGGCAAACCCCCTTAATCCCCCTCCCCTCCAGTAATAGTGGGTTTACCCCACCCCCCCTAACCCCCCTAATTAAACATAAACAAAAGAATTAACCCCCTAGTCACTGACTAGTGGGGCCCCAATGGATATTTGTTTTATTAAAAGAAATTTAAAAATTGTTTATATGACATGTGGGCCACCCCTTTTTTTCTTAAGTAAAAATGTTTTATTAGAATTGGGTCACTGACATGTGGGACCCCCATGTCAGTTTACCAGTCAAACTGTTGTGGATCATGTTTCTGTTAATAAATAAAAATAATTTAAAAATGAATTATAAAATGATTTAAATTGCTTAAAACTTTAGAAAATCATAGAAAATAAACCGTAGCTCAGATAAAAAAAGTTTACACATCAAAATTGATCAGAAAAATATAATGAATACGAATACGCTATCCGTATACAAACCGCACCCCTCTAACACAACGAACACCGACATCCCCCCCTCCGGGCTGTTTGTGGATAATTCCCGGTACCGGTAAAAACCTGCCGGATGAATTTATTCCGAACACGAAAGTTGTCCAGAATGGTTCCACTAACACGGATACACCCCCCTTATCTTTGTCGGATGACCACGACACCTACGGCATGAACCCTTCCCTTTCGAACACCCTGTCAGGTAATCACCCGGAGCCGGTAGTTCATCCCCGGATGAATTCCCGCTCCGAGCAACGTACATTGCACTGCGTTAGAACACCGTTAACATTGCATACGCCATGCTATTCATCTGTTTGTTTACGCTTTCTTTTTATTTTCTGTTTCTCCCCCCTTTATTCTCCGGTAGACACCGCTGCTACCGCCGACTACACCGCCTCCAGGTATGACTACTTCGTCGACGACCCTGCCCCTACCGTCGAGTCTCCAGGAAAGCATAGCCATTCTCTTCCACAGATATCGCCTACCTTTCCGTACTTTCTTGCACTAGGCATTGTTACTGCTGCTGCTACGATTACAATCCTATTCAATTGCATAGCCTGATTTTGTCACCCTTGATGTACCTTTCCTTTATCCTATGTTGCCTATTATTACTTATGCAATATCCAGTAGTGAGCCCTACGCATTGTTAGCTAGGACTAGATAGCGGGCCGTGATCACTCAGGGGAGTGAACACGGATACAATATATAACTGTTGCAGGTACGGAACAAAGCAGACACCGCCAAAGGCCCCTATCTGGGTTATGCCTAGTCACCTCAAGTGTGAGCTATCCAGGAGTAATCCTTGTACTCCACTCGAGGCTGACTTTTTCTTGCCGCCATAGGGTCCTGGACCGCGGTTGTCCTTAAAGGTAAGAAGTCGGGCGACCCAACGGTGCCCGCGAGCGGTATATTGTTGGGAACGACAGGAAGGGTACGACCGACGTTACTGGCGTGCTTGGCCCCTGCTCATATCTCGCGAGAGTTACCAAACTACGAAAAGTCGAGCTCTACCAAGAGCACACGCGAGACAAGGTAAGGAGACAGTTCACCTTGTTGGTAACCGCAGTGACTTGGCGGGACGACAGGGCAGGCACCGATGTACTGGTGCACCTGACTGCTGTCGTTGACCGCGGGTCGGTTAAGTCGAGGCAACGATAACGGTTGTCACGGAGGTTAATTAAAATGCTAAATGGTTCGGCGGATGTCTTGAGTAGCCTTTTGGCTTGTACGCACTACCTACACGTGGGACGAGGAGTGTGGGCTCCCCTACATCGTAGTCTCGTTCGAGGGTCTTCAGATGTCAGCAGTACCGCGGGATGATTGCTGGGAAATGGTGTTGTCTTCTCTTGCTCGAGCGGTGTATTTGTTTTTGCTTTGATTTTGCTTCACCGGCCAGTCACGCACCGTGCGGGAGTACGTTCGGGTTAGGGTCCAAAGCCCGGCGTACATAGGATATAGTCCGACGGATGACCTCTCTGTTGATTGCCGAAGGATGGGCTACTTTGTGTCGGATAGCTTTGGTGGAGCGTTCCCTAACAAGGTTCCCGCCACCCTGGAGATCCGAGCGTCGTAGAGTCACGCCAGTGCACCCCTGCAGGGAAGATTAATCTATTCGAATAGCTGTGTCCACGGTAACAGGACGCTTTATGCTGAAGATGGATCTTACCACTAGAAACTATTACTATTGAACTGTATGGTTCCGGGTCTTCTTCCTCGCAGGGTGTCGAGGAAGGGAACTCGGAGGCATTATTATTATTATTAATCATTACAACTTATATTGTACAATGTTGCAGCAAATTCTGCTTCGTTGTTACTTTATGCTTTATATGAACTGTTTGCTGTTTCTCTTCTCATGCTGCAAGACACGTCAGAAGATGCTAGTCTTCGATAGGCCTAGCTTCTTACCCTTATTCTGATTTCTATCTTGCAGTCCACTATATATACAACCTCCCCTTTCCATTGATACAATGCATAATGCTTAGTAGCGGACGTAAGACTCGCGGTAATACTAGATACTCACCTTTGCTTTATTTCCCCCTTTTGTCTTGCCTGATCGGCCGCTGCAGTCGACGTTGGAGTCTAGGAGCAGGAATACCCCGGAGGCGGATACTACTACGTCGAGACCCCCGCTGACCAGGACCAAGAGTAGTTTCGAAGGCTCCCAGGCAGGAGGCCTTGCCTTTTCGATCTGTATCTCTGATGTTATTTGTGCTAGCCTTCTTAAGGAAAAACTTGACTAACTATGTCTGTACTCAGATATTATGGCTTGTATAACTTATGTATTCGGGTCCGCGTGACCCCGCTTTATTGTAACATATTGCTTTATACTTTTGTGTTTAGTGTTGTGCTGTGATATTCTCACCGTGGCACCCTAATCTCAGCCGTGTACCCTGCGTGTATGATTACTGTACACGGATTGATTTTGGGGGCGTCACAAGTTGGTATCAGAGCCGACTGCCTGTAGGAAGCCACCCCACCACTACCTGGTCGAAGTTGAGTCTAGACTTTGGAAAACAATTTTGCTAACTTAATATTTGGCTTACGGGCCCACATCGATGTCACTACGTGTGATATCTATGGTAGTAGGATCCTTTTCTCCTTACCTATGCTCTGGGAATCTGCTCTCTTGTCCTTGCTGGTAAGTTTTAAAAACTCTGACATTAGGATCACGTTCTCTTGATTCCATCCGGCGTTTTGGTGCTTCCTCATTGATTGAGTCGTGTCACAGGAGTTCTACCCCAGGTCCCGGACCGCGGATCCCATTCTCATTCTGGGAAGGCCGCGCGTCCTCTAGCATTAACTCCTGTGGCCAACAGTTTTCTTGCGGCGTGATTGACACAGTGGAATCTATGTTGCGTCGTGTAATCCTTACCGCGGTCTGCGCGCCGCCTAGTGTGTCCTTTTTCCTTAATTTCTACGATGTTACGCTACCCGATTTTCAATTGATTCTATGTGTGGATGTATATGTCTTATATGACAACTCCTATATATCCGCGCCTCCTCTTTGTTGTCGCTTTACCTATTTCTCGTTTCTGGTATCTCGATAAATGTTCATCGCTGAAATACCCCTGTTAAATTCTAGCAGGATGGCTGGTCGTGGTCGTGATCGTGGTGCCAACGATCCACCTCCGCTGCCGGACTACATGGCCGCGATGATGCAGCAGTTTCAGATGAACCAGGTTATTATGCAAGGAGTCATAGATCAGCTCCAGAACCAGAATCAGAACCAGAACCAGCACCAGAACCAACCGCCTGTGGTTACTCTGCGGGATTTCATGCGTCTCAATCCCCCTCTCTTCCACCAACCTGAATAGCCGCTGGATGCTGATGATTGGCTTCGTGACATCAACCGTAAGTTGGAGTTCGCTAATGTGAGTGCTGCTGATTACGTCAACTTTGCGTCCTATTTCCTGCGTGGCCCCGCTGCTCAGTGGTGGGACACCTACAAGGGCTCGCTAGTTGAAGGGACTGTCGTCACCTGGATTGACTTCAAGACTACCTTCCGTGCTCGTTATGTCCCTCAGGCGATTATGAACCATATGAAGGCTGAGTTCGGAAACCTCGTCCAGGGCAACAAAACTGTCGAGGCATATCAGAGGAATTCCTCCGCCTCTCCAGCTATGCTGCAAGTGACCTCCCCAATGATGCAAGTAGGCAAGAGAAGTTCCGTGATGGACTCAACCCAGATCTCCAGCTTGCACTGGCTTTTCACGTCTTCCCCGACTTCGCTACCATGGTGAACCAGACTATCACTCTTGAGACCGCTCAGCTTAAGTTCGGTGGTTCGCCGAAGCGCCCCTGTGATGCTGGCTCATCTTCGGGCACAGCACAGAAGCAACGCGTTTGGCTTCCACACAGTGTGTATTGTCCACCTGCCCCTGCACCAAGGCCGTCGTATGTTGCACCTCGTCTGCCTCCGCCCCCGCCGAGGCAGCCGAAGATTGAGACTGCACCCCTCCGTCCTCAAGATGGCTTGTGCTTCAAGTGCCATCAGCAAGGTCACTTTCCAGAGACTGCCCTCAGCGATAGAATCAACTGGTAGTTCACCGTGCTGGCCGTGTAAATGGCCGTGGCAACAACAGGACCCCCAACTATAACACTGGGTCTTCTTCTCACACTCGCGGACATGCTTACAACATTAATGTCGAAGAAGCTCAGGAGCAACCAGCTACCGTGATGGGTACCCTTCTTGTTAATTCAGTACCTGCTACTGTTTTATTTGATTCAGGAGCATCACATTCATTCATGTCAGATGCATTTGCATTGTCGCATAACTTCATGATAGAAAAGATAGATCCACCGATGGTTGTCCGCACTCCGATAGGCCATTGCCACACCTCCAAGATAGTGCCCAAAACCATCGTCAAAATTGAAGAAATTGAGTTCCTTGCTTCCCCCATCCTCCTGAAGTCTTCCACCATAGACCTCATTCTCGGCATGGATTGTTTGAAAGTCCACGATGCCGCATTGTATTGTGGCACCAGTTCTGTCCAACTTTTCACCCCTCCGGTGAGATTGTTAACCACACCACCCGGATTACCCGTGATGCTGAAACGCATATCTATATGATGAATGCTCTGAATGTATCACCTCTTGACGGGATTGAGAACGTTCCAGTCGTTCGTGATTTTCCCGACGTCTTCCCAGAAGAACTCCCGGGAATACCCCCGATCTGTGAGGTTGAATTTGTCATCGACCTGAAACCCGGCACCGTTCCTATTGCCAAGCGTCCCTATAAGATGCCACCTCACCACCTCCTTGAACTGAAGAAGGAGATCTACGAAGCACTTCACAAAGGATTCATTCGCCCAAGTTCCTCTTCTTGGGGAGCACCTTCGCTCTTTGTCAAGAAGAGTGATGGAACAAATCGTTTGGTCCAAGATTACCGACCCATCAACCAAGCCACCATCCAGAACAAATATCCGCTTCCCCAGATCAACGATCTGTATGATCAACTTGCTGGATCCATGGTGTTTTCGAAACTCGACTTGAGGTTGGGTTACCATCAGATCCGAGTCCTTGAAGAGGACATTCCGAAGACCGCTTTCATTACGCGCTATGGTTCATACGAGTACACTGTCATGTCCTTTGGCTTGACGAATGCTCCAGCCACTTTCTCCCGATTGATGAACTATATATTCATGGAATACCTCGACAAGTTTGTCGTGGTTTATATGTACGATATCTTAATATACTCCAAGTATAAAGGGGGGCATGCTGAACATCTTCGCCTTATACTGGAGAAGCATCGAGAACACAAACTCTACGCTAAGTATTCTAAGTGTGAGTTCTGGCTTCCTGAAGTGACCTACCTTGGTCACGTGATTTCCAATGATGGCATTGCCGTCAACTCAGAACGTATCCAGGCTATTCTTGACTGGACGCCTCCCAAGACTGTCAAGCAAGTCCGAAGTTTCCTCGGCCTTGCCAGCTATTGACGCCTTTTCGTCGAGAACTTATCCAAGATTGCCAGGCCTCTGACTAACCCGCTTCACAAAGGCGTCAAGTTTGAGTGGACAGATAAATGTCAGGAAAGTTTCCAATCCCTCAAGGACAAGCTCACTTCTCCCCCAGTGCTAGCTCCCCCTGATACTCAGAAGGACTTCGTGATATATTGCGACGCATCTTGTCAAGGATTAGGCTGTGTCCTAATGCAAGAGCGCAAAGTGATTGCTTATGGCTCTCGTCAATTGCGTGCTCACGAAGATAAGTATCCAACACATGATCTTGAATTGGCAACGGTAATTTATGCATTGAAGTTGTGGGGACATTATCTCGTCCGTAATCGTTGCGAGATCTACACCGACCACCAAAGTATGAAGTACCTGTTTACTCAACCAGATCTGAATCTTCGCCAGCAGAGATGGCTCTAGACAATAGCCGACTACAACATGGGAATTTCTTACACCCCTGGCAAAGCTAATGTGGTGGTTGATGCCCTCAGCCGCAAAGCCTACTGTAGTGAACTTGAAGTTCAAGTACAACAACCACTTCTGTATGAAGAGCTCCGCAAGCTGAACATCGAAATTGTTCCGCAGGGATATGTGAACTCCCTGGTGGTCAAACCAGACCTTGACACCCGCATCAAGACGGTACAACATTATGACTCTAAAATTTGGAAGATTAAGCGGCGTGTCGCCAGCGGAGAGCCCTCATTCTTCACTATTGATGCAAATGATGATAATGCGGTGTACTTCAAGGGTCGTTTAGTGGTTCCGGTAGCCAAGGCCAACCCGAATTACGCCCCTGATGTCATGAAAGAAGCTCATGATACACCTTTGTCGATCCACCCTGGTAGTACCAAGATGTACCAAGATATTCGTCAGCGGTACTGGTGGTCTAACATGAAGCAAGACATTGCTCGTTATGTTGATGAGTGTGACGTTTGCCGTCGCGTCAAAGCCGAACATCAAAGACCTGCTGGAACTCTGCAACCACTCTCGATCCCTGAATGGAAGTGGGACAAGATCGAGATGGACTTCGTCACCGGATTTCCCCGATCGCAGAAAGGCCACGATGATATCTTTGTCGTCATCGACCGCTTCTCCAAGGTTGCTCACTTTCTTCCAGTCAAGGAGACGATCTCTGCTAGTCAGTTAGCAGACTTGTATGTTTCCAGAATTGTGTCCCTCCATGGCATTCCGTTGGAGATCTGTTCAGACCGTGGCAGTATTTTCACCTCAAGATTTTGGGATAGTTTCCAAGAAGCTATGGGCACTCACCTGAATTTCAGCACCGCTTATCACCCCCAGTCACAAGGACAAGTCGAACTAGTCAATCAAGTGCTTGAAGATATGCTTCAAGCTTGTGTCATCTCATTCGGTAAGAAATGGGAGGAATCTCTTCCATTTGCTGAATTCCCTACAACAATAGCTATCAGGCTAGTCTGAAGATGGCACCCTTTGAAGTTCTCTATGGACGTAAGTGTCCAACCCCTCTGAATTGGTCAAAACTGGGGAACGAACCCTCATTGGTCCGGACATTATTCAGCATGCCTAAGATCAGGTTCGCGTTATCCGTGACCACTTGAAGGCTGCTCAGTCTCGTCAGAAGAGCAACTATGATCGCAAGCACAAGGAAATGGTCTATCAACCTGGCGAATATGCTTACCTCCGTGTCACCCCGATGCGAGGCACTCATCATTTCGGAATCAAAGGCAAGTTAGCTCCTCGCTACATTGGTCCGTTCTGTATTCTTTCTCGAAGTGGACCAGTGGCATACCGATTGGAATTGCCGCCGAACCTCTCCCAAGTCCACGATGTATTCCACGTGTCGCAACTCCGACGCTGCTTCAAGGACCGTATTCGTGAAGTGGAACATGATATGATCGAGCTGCAACAGGACTTGACTTATCAAGAACATCCGAGCCGCATTCTTGATCAGTCTGAACGCAAAACCCGCAACAAGACGACGAATTTTCTCAAAGTTCAGTGGTCGAAACATTCTGAAGATGACGCAACTTGGGAACGCAAAGATCGTCTTCGTGAAGAATACCCCGATATTTTCACCTCTACCACTTAAATTCTCGAGACGAGAATTCTTGTAGTGGGGGAGATTTGTAACACCCTCACTGTCAGTGAACAGTAATTAGGGTTACTGTTCATCTCTACTGTTCAAAACTTTTGTTTGATCAACTGGTTCAGTTCAAATTCAAATTCTCCTTTGATATTGTTGCAAGCAAATATGAACCATGGACCTTGATCATCCTTGGCCAACTAAAGTCCAAGCCATTTGAAATAAAATTCAAACAAACCCTAAAATGCCTTTTGATGAATATTAAAATATGGTGACAATAAATCTTTTCCAAAAATCTTGGAACCACTTTTATAAAATCCCAAATAATCATTGGACCATGCCGATGTAATCATTGGTATTTATTGGGGCTCTGACTATTAGTCGCACGGGGCAAAGCCCACTGATCTGGCCCACCCGGGCCCTTTTCTTTTTTTCCCCATCTTCTCCACTGTTCCTCTGTTTCCCCCGTGGCCATGGCGACCGCGCCATGCTCGACGCCGTCGAGCCGGACCAGCTCGGTGGGTCGCTACAGGCGGGGCCAGGTAAGATAAGGGCCCCCCGAATCCTAGATCTCACCTGCCCTTCGCCTCGTCGCTCTCCCCCCACCCCCCCGCTCGATCCCGTGACCACCAGAGCACCACCGCGGGCGGACCTCGCCGGAACACGCGACCACCGGAGCCCATCCACCTCCTCGCCGTGTCCAGAGGCTTCGCCGACGACTACCTCGTCCACCCGCGCTAGCAATCGACCAGGGACGCACCGCACATCGAGGAATCGAGCGTTTCTTCCTCCTCCAGCCGCCACGCCATTAACGACCGGGAGCTCGCTACCGACCTCCTCCGCGCCCACTGCCACCCCTACCGCGCTCAGGTGTGAGCTCCTCGACGATTCCCTCTCCTCGGTGCTCGATTAGGCGCCGTGTTTGGCTGTCCCCATCACGTGCGCTCCGGCCGCCGTGTTGCCGCCATGGGTGCGCACGCCAAGCTCCGGCCGCGCCCTTGCCGTGCACGCACGCACGCTCGCCGCGCTGACGGCGCGCCCACCCACGCGGTCGCGCCCTGTCGCGGCCCTCCTCTATGTTTGGCCAGCCCCGCCGTGCCGTGTTCACCGGCGGGCATGGGCACAGGCACGGGTTAAACCGGGGCAAACCCCCTTAATCCCCCTCCCCTCCTGTAATAGTGGGGTTACCCCACTTACAAGGGGGGCCCACCCCCCCCCCCTAACCCCCTAATTAAACATAAACAAAAGAATTAACCCCCTAGTCACTGACTAGTGGGGCCCCCACTGGATATTTGTTTTATTAAAAGAAATTTAAAAATTGTTAGTATGAACTGTGGGCCACCCCTGTTTTTCTTAAGTAAAACTGTTTTATTAGAATTGGGTCACTGACATGTGGGACCCCCATGTCAGTTGACCAGTCAAACTGTTGTGGATAATGTTTCTGTTAATAAATAAAAAGAATATAAAAATGATTTAGAAAATGATTTAAATTGCTTAAAACTTTATAAAATCATAGAAAATAAACAGTAGCTCAGATCAAAAAGTTTATACATAAAAATTGATCAGAAAAATATAACGAATATGAATACGCTATCCATATACCAACCGCACCCCTCTAACACAACGAACACCGACATCCCCCCTCTGGGCTGTCTGTCGATAATTCCCGGTACCGGTAAAAACCTGCCGGATGAATTTATTCCGAACACGAAAGTTGTCCGGAATGGTTCCACTAACACGGATACACCCCCTTATCTTTGTCGGATGACCACGACACCTCTGGCATGAACCCTTCCCCTTCGGACACCCTGTCCGGTAATCATCCGTAGCCGGTAGTTCATCCCCGGATGAATTCCCGCTCCGAGCAACGTACATTGCACTGCGTTAGAACACCGTTAACATTGCATACGCCATGCTATTCATCTGTTTGTTTATGATTGCTTTGTATTTACTGTTTCTCCCCCCCCTTTATTCTCCGGTAGACCCCGCTGGTACCGTTGACTACACCGCCGCCGGGTACGACTACTTCGTCGACGACCCTGCCCCTACCGTCGAGCTTCCAGGCCAGTAGAGCCATTCGCTTCCCCAGATATCGCCTACCTTTCCGTACTTTCTTGCACTAGGCATTGTTACTGCTGCTGCTACGATTACAATCCTATTCAATTGCATAGCCTGATTTTATCGCCCTTGATGTACCTTTCCTTTATCCTATGTTGCCTATTATTACTTATGCAATATCCAGCAGTGAGCCCTGCGCATTGTTAGCTAGGATTAGATAGCGGGCCGTGATCACTCAGGGGAGTGAACACGGATACAATATATAACTGTTGCAGGTACGGAACAAAGCAGACACCGCCAAAGGCCCCTATCTGGGTTATGCCTAGTCACCTCAAGTGTGAGCTATCCAGGAGTAATCCTTGTACTCCACTCGAGGCTGACTTTGTCTTGCCGCCATAGGGTCCTGGACCGCGGTTGTCCTTAAAGGTAAGAAGTCGGGCGACCCAACGGTGCCCGCGAGCGGTATATTGTCGGGAACGACAGGGAGGGTATGACCGACGTTACTTGCGTGCTTGGCCCCTGCTCGTATCTCGCGAGAGTTACCAAACTACGAAAAGACGATCTCTACCAAGAGCACACGCGAGACAAGGTAAGGAGACGGTTCACCTTGTTGGTAACCGCAGTGACTTGGCGGGACGACAGGGCAGGCACCGATGTACTGGTGGACCTGACTGCTGTCATTGACCGCGGGTCGCTTAAGTCGAGGAAACGATAACGGTTGTCACGCAGGTTAATTAAAATGCTAAATGGTTCGGAGGATGTCTTGAGTAGCCGTTTGGCTTGTACGCACTACCTACACGTGGGACGAGGAGTGTGGGCTCCCCTACATCGTAGTCTCGTTCGAGGGTCTTCAGACGTCAGCAGTACCGCGGGCTGATTGCTAGGAAGCGGTGTTTTCTTCTCTTGCTCGAGCGGTGTATTTGTTTTTGCTTTGATTTTTATTCACCGGCCAGTCACGCACCGTGCAGGAGTACGTTCAGGTTAGGGTCCAAAGCCCGGTGTACATAGGATATAGTCCGGCGGATGACCTCTCTGTTGATTGCCGAAGGATGGGCTACTTTGTGTCGGATAGCTTTTGTGGAGCATTCCCTAACAAGGTTCCCGCCACCCTGGAGATCTGAGCGTCGTAGAGTCACGCCAGTGCACCCCTGCAGGGAAGATTAATCTATCCGAATAGCCGTGTCCACGGTAACAGGACGCTTTATGCTGAAGCTGGATCTTACCACTAGAAACTATTACTATTAAACTGTATGGTTCCGGGTCTTCTTCCTCGCAGGGAGTCGAGGAAGGGAACTCGGAGGCATTATTATTATTATTATTATTATTATTATTATTATTATTATTATTAATCATTACAACTTATATTATACAATGTTGCAGCAACTTATGCTTCGTTGTTACTTTATGCTTTATATGAACTGTTGGCTGTTTCTCTTCTCATGCTGCAAGACACGTCAGAAGATGCTAGTCTTCGATAGGCCTAGCTTCTTACCCTTATTCTGATTTCTATCTTGCAGTCCACTATATATACAGCCTTCCCTTTCCATTGATACAATGCATAATGCTTAGTAGTGGACGTAAGACTCGCGGGTATGCTAGATACTCACCTTTGCTTTATTTCCCCCTTTTGTTTTGCCTGATCGGCCGCTGCAGTCGACGTTGGAGTCCAGGAGCAGGAATACCCCGGAGGCGGATACTACTACGTCGAGACCCCCGCTGACCAGGACCAGGAGTAGTTTCGGAGGCTCCCAGGCAGGAGGCCTTGCCTTTTCGATCTGTATCTCTGATGTTATTTGTGCTAGCCTTCTTAAGGCAAAACTTGACTAACTATGTCTGTACTCAGATATTATGGCTTGTATAACTTATGTATTCGGGTCCGCGTGACCCCGCTTTATTGTAACATATTGCTTTATCCTTTTGTGTTTAGTGTTGTGCTGTGATATTGTCACCGTGGCACCCTAATCTCAGCCGTGTACCCTGCGTGTATGATTACTGTACACGGATTGATTTTGGGGGCGTCACAATTTCTTTCTGCGAGAGTTATCTAGGTGTCGAAAACCCTGTTGTTGGTTTGTCCGTCAAGAAGCACCTTGGCAGAATCGAAGGAGTAGGTCACATCATTGGCTCAAGGGAATTGCATGTGGACTATTCGGGCTGACGCACAGATTTTGACACAGCAAACTTAGTAGTGCTACAACATCTACAACTGATAGATCCTTTCTTGGCACTTCACAAAGACATCATTGAAAATTACCACCTTGACCTGGGGATAACTAAGACTGACGCCGAAGTTACTAGAGAGCACAACTCTTCTTTCTTGTGTTGGTTCAAAGAGCACGTTCTAGCTAATCCTCCGCGATAGGGTTGTCCGGACGACGAAAGTCTGATATACGCCTTAGCACATGGCCCCGCGGTCAACCTCACCACTTATCAGGCATACGACATCAACGGTTACACATTCTACACTAAGGAGAAAGATAAAAAAGTGATTATCAGAACTCAGGGGTGACGATGGAATTCATGAACGGCGATGGCGTACTTGAAAGATTCTACGGAAGGCTACAAGAGATCTGGGATCTTGAGTACTCTGGAAAGTACAACGTGACGATGTTCCTTGTCCGATGGGCTAAGAGCGTCGAAAGAGAGAATCGTGATTTCACCACCATGTGTATACCTGACACCAAGAGCGGTACTGTGAATATCACCGCAAAAAATGAGCCATGGGTACATGCTAAGCACGTGACCCAAGGCTTCTTCATAGCCGACCCAAACAACCCCAGCCGTGTTGTCTTGAGGAGAGGCAAAAGGAACATCGCCGGAATTGATGGAGTTACCAATGAGGAGGACTCGAACCAGTACGGTGAACCGATGAGGGAAGATGACGACGACGATGAACCATACGTCAAAAGAAGAAGTAAAACTACATTACCTAAGAAAGCTCGTAATCCTTGGAAAAGGAAAAGTCACGATGAGGGGCTAAATTATTCGGCACCGAACAAGAAAGGAAAGAAGATCACTACGAAGAAACGTTGTTGACGCTGATCATCTTGGGAGAAACTATCATTACCAGAATTATTTTGTATAAGCACTTATTATATGATGTAATCATGTTGTATAATAAGCACTTAAGTAATATTCTATATATTGTGCCATTGCTTAATATGGTGACCCCCATTCAACCTAATTAATCCTAATAACACTAACCTCCTAATCCAACCCCTAACCCTAATAACACTAAAACTTAACCATAACCTTAATTACAAAAAAAACAGAATAAATAAATAAAACATCATCTACAGCGCGGGCTACCCTGGGCCGCACTTCAGATGGTCAAAATCTACAGCGCGGTGTTACTAGGCCCGCGCTTCAGAAGGGAAACATCTACAGCGCGGTGTTGCTAGACCAGCGCTTCAGATGAGAATATCTACAGCGCAGTGTGCCTAGCCCGTGCTGTAAAATATGTTGTACCGTTAAAAACAGTTTCACCCTGCCCATGGCCGCACTCACTCACTCACACCACTCTCACTCACACCACCGTCGTCGTCGTCTCATCGTCGCTGCCGCCCCCTCGATGCTGCTCCTCCTCGCCATCGCCATCGCCCCCTCGACGCCGGCCGCAAGCAACCCTAAGGCGTCACCGCCACCAACCCTAGGGCATCGTCGGAGCCCTCATCCTATCCCTCGCACGACGCCGCTCCTCCTCACCGTCGCCGGAGCCCTCCTCCTCGTCGCCCGCTGCCTCCTCCGTTCCCGTTTAGTCCCCCCTACCCTCCCTACCCTCCCCGCTCTCCCATGTCCACATGGCCAACAAAATGGCCACTGTTGTTAGTTTTGGAACACAATTATGTTAGTTTTTTGTTGTTAGTTTCTACAAGAGAGGCCAAAAAACTTCAAATTTAATATAGTGAGAGTTGCAATGTGAGAAAGGGGTGAAATTTTTTGCAAATTGAAAGCCAAATTGTTAGTTGTTAGTTATATAAAAGGGGTGATGGAGGAATTGAAAACTGCAAATTATTACTCTTGTATTGTGTTATTTTAGCTAGTTCTGTATATGGTTGTTAAATTGATAGCAAATATAATTAAGATCAAATGCATAATCAAGTATAAGATCAAGTGAGTCCCCCCTGTACCCTCCTGTTCATACCATTTTAATTAAGCAAATTAGGGCAAATAAAAAACATAGAATATGTCCTTAGCACGATTAAAAGAGGAAAAACAAGATCAAACATCGAATCTTTTCATGCTTCATTTTATTTTTGTGCTATATATAAAACATGTTATTTTGTGCCATATATGCTTCAGTTTATGTATCTGTTCTTATTTGTTAATACCAAATGAGGACCGGCATAATAGTTCTTCTTATTTGTCTGTGGCCATTGTGTTGCGGCCATTGTCTTCAAAAGAAAAAGACCATTTATATGCTACATTGTTATGAGTTGATATTGTTTGCAGGAATCCGAGTGACCTATGTTTTGCCGGAATGTTGATTCATTTCCATTTCAGCAAATTTCAGGCGCTCGATATGTCCATTTTTAGCAAAGGTCATGCCGAAATTTTTCGTGGATTTCGGCATGATTTCTACTAGAAAAGTAGGACATATCGAGTGCCTGGGATTTGCCGCAATGGGAATTAAACGACCTTTCGGCAAAACATAGGCCATTTTGCAATTTTTATTATTACTTTATCATTTTTTTCTACAATTAAACCGCCAAATTGAATCCTATAGGAAACATGGCTAATGACAACGAAGCCGACCCTATTAAGCTACCCGAACAGCCTCAAGCCTTTTTTGACTATATAACTAGTCAGCACTCCGGGCCGCAGGCCCAAAAACCCCTTTGCATCACAAAGCGTGCTGCTGACAGGGACAACAAAGAGGGGGGCAACACCGAGACCATCGACACGGATGGTGCCAACCAGACCACAGATGGTGCTAGCCATCGGTCTAGGACCAAGAGGAAGCAGAAACCCCGGCCCCCAAACAAGCTTCACATTGGAAGACTTGATGTCCACGAGGTGCACCCTGGAACCTTTGTGACAACCTGGATTTTGGAACTTTCTTTTTCCAAAAACTTTTCTGATTTATTTCTGGATTTGCCATTTGATTTGATTTTGAGCACCTCTTTGGACTTGAAACTTGACCATATTTTCTCTCCATGCTCAAGTAGCCCATGATTCCCTAGCTATTTCCAGTGGGATCTCATTGATCCATCCCATCCAAGCCACATTTGTATTCAAGCCATATATTCCTTTTCGTATAAAAGGAATATTCCTATTATTTGAGGATTGTGAAGAAACCCCTATTGTTATTGCTCCATAAATCCCCAAATAATTCCCACATCACATTGACACCATATCTTGCCAAATTCTCCAAAAACATTGCATGGCCCAAGTGGATTTTTCCTCTAGAAAAAGTCATTTCTCTGTGGGGGCAGAATGGAGCATTGTGAAGGGAGTGCCATTTATCTTGATCCATTGCTGGTGAAACTTTTTTTGCAAACTCATATGATCATATCATTGGCCTACACCAAATTCTACCATCATTTTCCTATCCAAACTCCCACAATAAATTCCTAAAGTGTGGATGGAGCAAGGGGGCATTGTGAAGCAAGTGCAAGCCAGGGGATTCCTTTTGCCTTGAAACTTTTTTTGCTTGATCCCACAACCAAATAACCACACAAAACAAACTTTGAGCCATATCCCATCACCCATGTGAGTGCATCATCAACATGAAGTTTCTGACCAGTGGGACACCTTGTGAAGCAAGTGCTAGCTAGGTGTGCCCAATGGCCCTGAAATTTTATACACATGAGCACACAACCAAATAACACCTCTACACCAATTTTCATCCAATTCCATCAAGCCATGGAGATGATAGCTTCAACTTTGTATTCTTGGTCCAAATGGACATTTGCAAAGGAAGTACTATATACAGTGCTCCATTTGTGGTGAAACTTTTTACATCTACTCCCCCTGGTGGATGATTAACCTCAGCCAAAAATCATGCTTATGAGAGCAATGTGCTCGCCATACCACAACACAAACACACCTTCAGCCTCCATGGTACATTTGCAAAGGAAGTGTTATGAGCATTGATTATTTTGAGCCCAAACTTTGCAGAACCATAGTCCTTCCTATCCTTAGCCCAGAAGACAACCTCACATGCCCCCTCTCTTCATCATGTAACCTTATCTTCTTCACCAAGTTTGTTGTATCAAACTTTTCAGTGATGTTGTGGTCACACTAGGGCTCCTCTGGTCCAAACCTTTGCACTATTGTAATCATGGGTGAAAGGACTACACTCTAGACAACTTTGGCCACGCCAAGTCGCTCCGTTCTCTCCAGGACACGCGGTGGCCACGACTTTGGCATGCCATGCGCGTGCACTGTTCGCGTCCAGAGCACGTCGCAGCTGGCCTCGCCGTCACTTAGCTCTTGTCTCCCCACGCCACCCGGCTTTCCCCTGCCATGTGCTCCACGCCGTCCCGACCCTTCGCTCTCCCGCTCCAGTGCGATGATAAGATCGCCACCACGGCCGGCCTTATCGTCTCCGCAGCCATCCTTATCCTCCTCCTCGCCGCGGCCTATAAATGGCGCAGACCCGAGCCCCTTCGAGCACCGCACTGCACTCCCCTCCCTCCTAGAAACCTCCTAGCCGAAGCAATCGAGCTCCCGTGCTCCGGTTCTTGCCCACGGCCTCCATGGCCGCCGCCTGCTCTGCACGGGTATGAGCCACTGGATCCCTCCCTCCTCCTATGGCTCGCGCCCAACCACCACCCTCGCCACCCCTGAGCCTCCTCCGCCTCCAATCCCTCGTCGGGCCCCGCTTTGGTCTCCTAGGTTGCCATGGCCTCCGCCACGGCTCAGGTCAGGGCCGCCTGCTTGGAAAACCACGACCTACAGCACGCACCACCCCCACGGGCGCGGGAGTACGGCAAGTCCAGCCCTGCTGGCTCCCGGCTCGGCCGCGACCTCCCTCGCCGGCGCCAAGCACGGCCGACATCCTCTGCTCGTACCCACGAGAGGTTGAGGAAGAAGGAGAAGGTAAGGAGAGAGAGATGCCATGGGTCCCGCATGTAAGCGGCCCAGTGAGGTTGACGCGCGGGCCCAGCCCCTTTAAGTGGAGACACAATTTCATAAAGTGTGCTTTCCCTCCTGGAAGGCGTACTTCTGCGTGCCCACTGGAAATAATACGCTTTCACGCAACGAAAGCATACTTCATGCTCCTTCGTCCAGAAATACGTTCTCACTATTCAGATACTTTTTGCGTTGGTTTTGTCTTGAGCTCCTCTTTATTTTGGCATAGGTTTCATGCCATTTTGTTATGTGGTTATTTGCTGGTCAAATAGAGTTGTATTTGACCCCCTTTTCCTTGTTGCTTTTTTTGAAATCTTTCCAGGGCTTGAGTTGTGTTGGAGACCAGGAGTATTTAACACTCCTCTGGTGAAAGGCAAGCCACAACTTCTTCGTGCACCTTCGTAAAGCTTTGATGTGCTTTCACATGTGCTTGAACCTTTGACAAAATAATGATTTATGTGATATGCTTTGATCATATTGTTATCATATGCTTGGATCACTTAGGTGATGCTGCATTGCCATGTTATGATTGATTACGTTAATGCCATGCCATGCCTTGACTATGTCATAATGCCATATGTCCATGTGCTTCCATACATGATATGCCATGTTATGATCATGATAAGTTTTAATCATGTTATCACCGTATCATGATTAGCTACAGTTCTGTTATTGCTATGTTGCATGATTTCATCTTGGTCCTATTAACATGACCAAGTTAATCAACTAAAATTTGATTTGATGTGACTATAATCGTACCTTGAATTGTTCCGCATTATGTTTCTATTGACTTATATGCTCGCATTGCACCTGATACTTGTATATGCTGTTGGAGGCATGCTTGTGCCAAGTTGATCAGGTGCCACCGAACTGAACTTACTGGTGCAGCCACACTCGCCTGTATGGGAAGGCCTTTGCTTGGTCTATCGGCATGCTCTCTTATTCGTATCACTAACTAGGGGAGGCTACGCGCGTGTGGTTACCCTGATCAGTTAAGTGGCAGTAGTGTTGAGAGCCGGTTTTTGATATGTGCCCATCCCCGATTGGGAAAAAGTTTATGGACCATGCGATGGTTAGTTGCCATGCGATGGCAGGTGTGTTTGGAGGACACGGGGCTACCGAGGGCATAACTTGCGATGTATGCCTAGTGATACGGTAAGGGAGGCATGCGGTAGAGAGGTCTCGTTGGAGAAGTCCTAGTCCACTCCTATGGTACGAGTTTCGAGGTTCCTGTGGGACAAGTTCCAAGGTTTTGGATGGAGGAAAAGCTCCATAGTGTGGGTAAAGTGCACAAAATCTGCAGAGTCACACAAATCTATTCGAATAGCCAACTCCACGGTAATGGACACAGTTTGTAATAGGTCACACCATGAGATCAACATGAGTTCGGTGGGATGATCGTGCTAAGTTGGTGGTCATGCGATGACCCGTGGATCATGCGATGATCGGATTGGTTGGGCGCTAACAGGAGGACACCTAACCCGTTGAATGGTCATGCAATGACTGGTGCTTGAGTCTGTAATGGCTCCGAGGTAAGCCACATGTTCAGGCAATGATCATGTGGGGTCCATGTGACCTTAAACGATGGTTGTGTGTGCATTAGTCTTAATGCTAATAATAATGCTTATCTATTTGCATGATGTTGATGCTCACATGTTTACTCATTAATATACTCAAACCTGCTAATGCCATGTTATTGTTTTGCCTTGGTGCTTTGGTCGTTGTGAGCTTGCAAGTACATTTGATGTACTGACCTGGCGTGTCATGCCAGATTTGCAAGCAACGCTTTGGATGCGTAGGATGACTTTCCCGGTGTTTGCGAGCTAGGAGGTGTCCCAGCCAGTGTCCCTGTGGAGTGGAGTTCATCACCGTCGCCGTTGTTCCGCAGCCGAGTTATATTCTGCTGCTAGAAAGATAGTCTGGTGCTTGATGTAGATCCGAGGCAAGCTTGAGGAGCAAGCTTGTCCTTCATCTCGCTCCGCCAGCGTTGTAATAAATCCCTTTGTACCCGTACATTTGGTAATAGAAATATGATCAGTTCTATATCATGCAGTGACGTGTTCCAAAAGACTTGATCTCTGGGCTGGAGCACGGGGCGTTCCGGTCCTCTGAGCCGGGGTGCCACAACCTTCGACATCGTAAGTCCGCTGGAAGTGTCGGCATGCTACGACAACGATTTGGCGTGCATACTTCGCGAGACTGTCAATATTAACCAAACAAACATTAGAGAATTACGAAGAGGAGCTTTGGAGAACCACCTCCTAGAGAAGATTCATGCGAGATTCAAGTTCCCCGGCAGGAATAAAGAAGTCCTTCCGTGGAAAGATGATAATATGCAATGGATAAATGCAAAATCCCTCAAGAAGTGTAGCAAAGCCTTGAGCAACTGGAAAAATATGGTGAAAGTAGAGATTGCTAAAAGTTTCATCATACAAGACGATCAAGTTTCACTTTCTGTCTATAAAGGAAGAAGACTATGAAAAATTCAAGGCTCATTGCGCAGACCCTGAAACCCATGCGAGGTCGCAATATTTCAAGGGTCTTTAGAACAAGAACGTCGAGATCCCACGCCTCGGAAGCCGTGGTTACACCGGGAAGAGGCGAGTGTGGGATAAGGAGGACGCGACACGTCCGAAAGGTCCGCGAGAGCCAGACCCCTGGGAGGAGTTCGAGGATCCACTCGCACGTGACTACTTTAGGCCCGGTACAAAAGAGACCCGATAACCGGGGAATGGACCACGGACACCCCGACGATGAATGTCATAAAACAAATGGTAATTTTTTTATTTACCACCTTAATTACCTTCTAATGATCAAGTCGCTAACGATTCACGTCGATCTTTTTGTAGAGGGAACGTATACGACTTGCATCAGAAAGCGAGTCATCGTCTCAGACGTCGAAGTACGCGTGGGACACCCCTTTCAACCAGGCGTTGAACAAAGTGAAGGGAAAGCCCTTGCACGACCCGCCGTAGTATGAACGTGTAGCCGGCGCCGGAGTCGGGGCCTCCTGGAACTACTACTACAAGGAGGATAAGGAGACACGTAAGCAGAGAAGAAGGATCAACACAGTGACCCTTGACGTTGTGCACAAGGCAGTCGAGGCAGCCACACGGAATACCAGAGAAGAGGCCAAGGCTGAGGCGGAACAGAACAAGGCTAACCTGGTCACGGCAGCCGTAGCTGCAGCGAGAGAAGAGGTCAGGGAAGATCTTAAATCTACCTTTTCTTCCTTGGTGCCGGCTATGCAGAAGTGGACGAAAGAATATCCCAATGCTAATCATTTTTGTAACATCCCAAAATTTTCTAAATTTTGGAATGTTAATAAATTAATTATAATAATGATTGTTTGCTTGATATGATTGATTTTCACTAGGATCTGAAACTTTTGGAGTTTGAATTGAATATTAAAATGAGAGGGAATAAAAGGACTTTCCCAAATATTCATTGTTGGAGTTTTGGAATTTAGTATTGAAACAAATTCAATAAATTAAATTGAGAGAAGGTAATATGACTCCTTCAATATAAAAGAAAAATTGGAAATGTTTTAAATATGATTTTACTTTAATTGGAGTTATTTGAATAATTTTTCCATTCAAAATAATAATAACTTGAGAGAAGATAAAATGACTTCTTCAGAAAAATGGAGTGGAAATTATTTAAATGATTATTTGAGGTTTTTGTTGATTTTTCCATATTTTATAACTAAATAAAGTCAGTGGAAAATGTCATTATTTTTATTTATTATTTTTGAAAATATGTTCATTGCATAATTTTCTTTAGATTATTTTATGAATATAGAAATTTATTTCATGTTTTTCAAAGGTGTATTTATTTTTCTAAAATAGTTTGAAGTTTCGGTTCTAAATAAAAAAAGAAGAAAAAACTTGTAGCCCCGGACCAGTAGCCTTTTTCCGCCTGCGAGCGCAATTGGAGCCCAAGTCGGATCTAGTTGTTTTTTTTCTTTTCTCTGTCTATATATAGATTTTCTGAAAATCCTTTTTCTTTTTTTTGTAAACCCTAAAATCGCCACAGCGGGTCCCGCCGCCGCCAGGCCGTATCGCCGCCGCCAGCTGCATCCCGCGCCGCCGCCTTGCCCCGTGTTGTGCGCCGCCCGTGCCGGAGCGCCGCCCGTGCCGGAGCGCCGCCCGTGCCGTGGAGCCGTCGTCGCCCGCGTCCGACGGTCGCCGCTACACCAGAATTGCCCGCCGCCGCCACAGCAGCAATACCGGCCACCACCGCCGCCCGCGTGCCCCCCTGACGCGCCGGCCACCGCGCCCCCGTGCGCTGCGCCACCGCCCCTCGGCCCGCGCCGCCTCCCTGCCGGCCGACCCCGCCGGAGCTCGCCGGAAAACGCTCCAGATCCGGTCAACCGCCTCCAGGGACCCGATCGCTTTTTCTGGAAAATTTTTAATTGCGATCGAGTCCTTTCTGAAGAAAACACCCCGGGTCCCGTTTTCGCAATATCTTCTAAACCGTGTATCGTAATCAGGTGAAATTTTTTCCTACGCGCTCATATTGTTCTGCAGTTTAGCATGGAATCAACTTTTCACACTTTTGAATTTGAATTTATTTCAAATTCAAATTCAAATCTCGGAGTCCGTATCTTTTATGCCGTTGATCCAAATCGAGTGATTCTTTTTGCGTTGGATCACTCGTGTCATGTACTTTCCGTCTATATCTTGTGTACACAAAAATTCAAATGTTTATTGATTCTTTTTAAAGTCTAATTCATTTCAAATTTGAACCTCTATGACCTGTGTTGTAGTATTCCGTTTCACGTGATTCTTTTTGCATATCGGATCACTTGAGACATGTTATCGGTAAGATTCACACACTTTTCATGTGTGCATGATATTCACCTTGAAAACCTAATGACCATGATCACAATTCTTTACCGATAGTTCTTTATTTGTTGACTCTGTCGAGTTCACCTTCCACCTGTCATCTTCGAGCACATCGACACCTATACCGTATCAAGCCTAATTGTTTTTGTTTTTAAACCTTATTGTGTTTGATTTGTTGATCTTTTGTTTTATTTTGGTGTGATTGTTTACTTGTGGTATCTTTCCTTTAGTATAGATTGCTCGGAGTGTGACGAGTATTGTTATCTGGATCGTGAGAGAGAAGAACATCATCGATTGTATAAGGCAAGTCATACTTTGACCATTTCACAACCTATATTTTTTTTACTTATGCATGTAGCAAATATCACCCTATGCATGTGTAGGAAGATTTATATTATTATTGCTGCAACCCTGGTAGGGTAGCCATATGATCTTATGTTGTTGGTTAGACCTAGAACGTTCTTGCTATATATTTTCTATGCTTGTAGACGTGGATTGGTTTGAGATTACATTGAGCCATGTGAGGATTTAATGACTTGAGTAGCAAACCTTTAATTAGAATACACCTCTGGACGGGCAGGGAGTGCTTCCTGGGGGCTCGTGCCTTATCTAAGGTGAGACCAGGTTGTACCCATAATGGTTGGTTTTGGTGGTCGACAGTACGTCTTTGTATCTACCCTCTGAACGTAAGTGGGCGCCGTCCACGCTCAAAAAGATCAGACATACTTGGTGACTAGGAGCTTCCATGTAAAGCCGCTGGCCATATGGGCTCTGGCTTAGTTGAGTACGATGTAGGAAGCCTCTCCCGTGCAAATCTAGCAGATGTAGATGTGATAGGTGGTACCGGCTTGCCGTTGGGTGTAGGTGACCTCTTGTGAAAGACTTCGTCTCCATCTTTGGGTTGAGTCCAGCGGGGAAAGTGTACTAACCTCTGCAGTGTAAAAACTAATCATGATTAGCCGTGTCCCCGGTTATGGACATCCTTGAGCTACTAGACATTACAGTTACTGGAGGATCTTGACAGTTTAATCACCATAATAACTTGAGTGGGAAAGATTTAATAAAGGGTGTGGATTGGAACTGGTGTGCCCAGTTCGATCTTAAGTAGTAAGTTAAACTAAAATTTTGACTAGGTAGATTGGGAAAATCAGCTTTCTGCAAAATAAAACCATAACCATTTCTTTTGACTTACCCTTGCCTGTAGCGATAGGTCTATTGTATCCTTTTTCGTGTGACTTGCTGTACAAATCATATGTACTGACCCGTTGTCGGGCTATAACCCTCGGTGTTGCAGGAATGAATACGATGAGTAAGTGATGCGTTGTAGGGTTACGATGTCTATACTCAACTGTGCCGGTGGAGTTGATGGACGCCACGAAGCTTTTATTGTTTTTCCGCTGTATTTTATTTGTAAGCTAGCTTTGAGCTATGCAGGTATGATTTATTGTAATACTGGATCTTCGATGTAATATATATGACATGTGGATTATTCTTGATATTACATCTTGTACTGTGTGTGCTAGCTATTGATCCAGGGACTAGCACAGAATGCACAGAGACTTGGATTCTTAGCGAATCGGGTCGTTACAGATGGTATCAGAGCCCATGTTGACTATAGGTCGTGACCCTAGAAAATGGATAGAAAAGCCATAGGAACAAAAATATTTTATCACTCTGTAATTACTTACTCTCTCACCTAGTATCTCTCATCTATTATTCAGTTTCTAAACCCCTTGTCTTGTCTTAATGTCAATGTCAGAACCCCAACTAGGGTAAGTGCTAGGATTGTTTGATCCCTTTGCATCATGCAAAAATTCACATGAAATTCAAAAATGGGGAATCAGAAAGCCCTGAAAATTTAATTCAAATGGCCAGATAAAAATATTTTTCCAAAAATCATTTGAATGTTTGGAAAATTCCTATAAATGCTGCTGATCATTTTAAAAGTGGTTTGGGATCAATCCCATGCACATGGATTTTTCTAATATTCAAACAGTGGCTTTGGAAATTAAAATAACCCTATTTGAATTGAAATTCAAAATATATTGAATTTCAAAAATGCCCAAATTCCATATGTGACTAGCTACTGGTCACCTAGTATTTATAAAAGTAATTGGGCATTTTTTATAAAATGCTTTGGTATTTTTACCAGGGCAAAACAAAAGGGCAGAAAAATAAAACAGAGAAGAAGTAGAAAAGGAGAACTCCTGGCTTTCGGCCAAACTCCACTGGCCTGGCCCAGCCCAGCCCGGGGCGCTTGTCGTCTATCTCCCCGCCGAGCCAAGCAGCTCGGTGGAGGCAGAGCGCGGGCACGGCGCCACCTCGCCGCCCTGGAGCCGTCTAGGCCTTCCCCTTCCCCCTGAACCCGCCACGGAGACGC
This sequence comes from Bromus sterilis, assembly GCA_950022295.1. Classification (NCBI taxonomy): domain Eukaryota; kingdom Viridiplantae; phylum Streptophyta; class Magnoliopsida; order Poales; family Poaceae; genus Bromus; species Bromus sterilis. The sequence continues at coordinate 222,609,275 of OX465598.1, forward strand.
CCTGGTCACATCCAATCTTCTTCCCCTCTCTCTGGACCTCCTCCCCCTCTCCTCTTCGCGAATCCAGAGCCGCCCCGAAGCCAGCCGAAGCACGCCGTCGTGCCAGTCGCGGCCACTGGCCTCCATGTTGCTCGCTGTGATGTCCAGACGAACCAGCGCTGCCGTCTCCACCGGACCCCCCAACTAATCGAGCCCGAGGACGCCCGGAACCCACGCCAGCTTCTTCGAGACCCCGCCGGAGCCGGAGAATACCGCCGTCAAATTGCGTCGTCTCCGCGCGCCCCAGCCCTCGCCGTTGCCTCCGTGAGCTCCAGGGTGAGCCTCTGCGTCGATTCTCCCTCCTCCTACTCCTTCCCGTGCACCAAGTCACCATCGCCGTTCTCCAGAGCTCCGGCCGCCGCGCCTTTTGAAGCCGCCGTCAACCCCGAGCCCCTGGAGACCCCCTGGTGGCTTAGCTCGACGCGGGCAAGCACGGCGCACCTCCCCGTGGTTCCCCCGTGCCCTCCCGTGGCCAAAACACCACTCCGGCGAGCCCTCCGCCGCGTCTGCAGGTCACCGTCGGCTAACCGCCGACGGGCCGGTTTAATTAGTGCCTAATGACCCCCTCTAGCCCAATGACAGGTGGGCCCTGTCCCTATTTAAGCTCCTGTTTAATTAAATCAAACCGGGGGATTAACCACTGAGGCTGACAGGGTGGACCCACTGGTCAGCCCCCCTTGACGTCACCCCCACGCCATGCTGACGCAGTAAAGAATTTCCAGAAAATAGAAATGAATTAATTTAATCCAGAAAATTCCAGAAAATCATTTAAACTTGGGAAATTCATAACTAATTCATATGAACTCCAAATATAGCAAATAATATGTCTAAAAATATCAGAAAAATCTAAGGATTATGAATATGGGCTCTGTTTTCATGTTTGACCAATTAAAATTGGGTGAATAGTGCAAAACATCCATATGGCTTTAATTCAAATTCAAATTCAAATTTGAAGCACATTTGCAAGTGACTTTGCATTTGACTTCTTTTAAATGGAATTGTAACCACTTGGTGACCAACAAAATCATCATTTCAATATTGATCATGTGTTTGATGCATTGCAAATAAATTGATACCATTGTTTGATTGTTTGCTCGATAGACGTGCAACCGGAACCGGAGGCCACCCCCTTCGTTGAAGACCCCGATATCGAACTTCGTCAGCAAGGCAAGAAAACCCCATTGATCATGTCTATAAAATCCCAATTCCCTCTCAGTCTCGCTTATGCATGTTTAGGAGATCACTTTGTATCGATTCTACCGCATAGTTGAACCCATATCCGATGCATGGCCTATCATCTTGTCACAGTATTAAGCAAACCACAATCCTAGCTGACATAGGAGTTGTATGATATCATGAAGCCCCTGCAACTGTTACAGCTTATTGCATGCTTAGTGTTACATGAGGTTGCTTTTGATGTGAGTCGGGATGATGGTGAACATGGTGTTGATGAAAGTGAAACTGTGTCGGTGAATCCACCTAATACAAGGTGAACGATGAGAGGCTGTGTAGGAGTACACAGTGGGTTGTCTCGTTGAACACCGCCTTAAGCATCGAGTTCTTGTATGGTAATCCAAGACAAAGAGTACCTTGATCCGTGTCGACGTCCAGGAGTCACATTAGATCGGGCTTTCCATTTGACATATGCATAGAAAAAGAACGAAGGAAATGGTTGCATCATATAGATGTGTGGGTGCACCTGTGAGGCAGGAAAACCATCTGCCAGAGGTGGCGTCTCGGTCACCTACATTGTTTGAGTCCGTTTCGTTGATTCGGCCGGGCTCTCGAGCGGAGGCAAACTCAGATAGTCGACTCCTGGAATAGACCGGTTGTGAGCGAAGTGTCGTGGTGAACATCCTCGCTGTCACCTCTTGAACGGTGGCGAGACATGGCGGTAACCTATGGTCATGTGTGTGTAGTTTAAACCCTTGCAAGGTTAATAAAACTATTCGAATAGCCGCGTCCGCGGTTAAGGAATACTTGGAACCTGTACCTGATTATTAGACAACTTGAATGGATACTTATAAAATCCGCAAGATAAGCGTGAGTGCTATGGTGTGCCTCCTCGTGGGGGAGTCGAGGAAGTAACCATAGTGGTGTATTGATTGGAGATGTAGTGGACTCGTGTACGCTTCTTACCTCAAGGCTGGTAGTCGTAGTTCAGGACTAGCCAAGTCAAAGCTGGCACTTCTGCATGATGAAACCCCACCTCCCTCTACATTGATACTTGAGCATGAGTAGTTTAGTTCTGATGTAAGTCTTGCTGAGTACGACTTTGTACTCACGTTTGCTTATTCTATGTTTTAGATAAGAAACCGGACCCTGATGGAGTCACCTTCATGAAGCTCGACGTTGACTAAGTTAGCATAGTCACAGACAGCAGTCTGGTCCCTCGTGGAAGGGCATGTTTGTTGTACAAGGCTTCTCTAAGCCATTTGTTAAACTTGTCTGTACTCAGACCTAATTTGCTTCCGTTGTATGATGTAATGTTGATCACAGACATGTGATCTTTGTATGCTCTATATGTATATCTATAAAGAGTACTTTGTAGAGTTATGTGATGATACCTGTTGTTCATACTAGGCATGTGTGCTGCGTGTATGTTTATAACATGCATGTCTTAGTATGGGTTTTCAAGACCTTAGTTGTGATCTGGCTGGCGGTCTTTTATACACCAAGTGGCCCTTAGATGTGCGCAGCTTGGGGCATTGCGATGCGATTGTTCGTGACTATGTCACGTGCACACTTTGTTGTATGATCGAGCCCGCCCTAGACCCCGACTAAGTGATCGGGCTGGAGTAAGTTTATGTAAGAGTTAGGATCCAATCGATAACATGGTTGAGGCGACTTGTCTATGAGTATGGGATTCACCACCCATAAGAATTTAGACTTGTGAGCGGACGTTGAGGACCCATCTCAGTTGATCATCCGGCCTGAATGGGATGCCCCCTCACGTTCGATGCTTACCGAGAACGTTCTGTGCTTGGCCTTGTCTGCTTAGACAAGTGGGTACGGTTCTCGGCTCTCCATGTGATTGTATCGTGACTCGAATTACATACGCTAACCCCGGGTCCCGACAGTAAATACCCCTCTGAGTTGCGTATGCCCTGAAGATATGTATTAGATAAATACATCATCAACCTCGTGGATCAATTGAAGTGACAGCTGCCAGAATTAGGACGAGTATCCTATGGATTTAATAAAGATTAGTGTTTACACTACGAGAGGATCTTCAAGATCAGCTTAGCTGAGAAGGATGAAGCATTAGATTCAGACCACCAATTTTAGGTGAAGTTAGTTAAAAGAATTGCGCGTACTATGATGAGATCATATGTCTTGCACATATGACCTTACTCTAGGAGTTGTTTGTGTGGTTTGATTTTTGCGACTTGAGTGATTGTTGTTATGTGTTGTTGTTTGCGTGTAGGTGTTTTTCCTTATTCTTGTTTGTGTGATTATGCGTGGTGCTACCTTTAGGTTTGTTTTCCTGTCTGTATCCTAGTTTCCCCTAACCTTGTCGTTTGGGCTCACTAGGTGGAGTATGAAGTAGGACTCACCTTCTCCGAGGCGATGACAAGACTGAAGGTGGAGAAATGGATTCATAATATGGAGGAGCACATGGATCTTAACAAGGTTGGAAGTGAGCACATGGTCCACTATGCGGTCAAACATTTTGTAGGAGAGGCTGCTACTTGGTGGAGAATGCATCAGGCGATTAACGAATCCAAGAAGAAGATTTCTTGGAATTTTTGGGATCCCGCCTCGTCACCCTGATGCAAAGGACGGTAACCCTTAAGAGTATCCGTGCCTGCACAATTTGCGGTGAAGAATGACACTCCTATGAAGGTCACCAAGATGGATGTCCCTATTGTGAGGAAATCCACTCGGGTGAAGAATGTCCCACTTCTCAAGTGACATGTCTTGTGTGTGAAGGAACTGATCATTACCCCGTTCAGTGTCACATTTACACCATGACACAACAAGTGATTCAACAACAAAAGGAATGGATGAAGAAGATTATCCAGGAGTTCAAGGAAGCACATGTGAAGAAGAAAAAGAAGAATCCTAGCGAAATTCAGTGTTATCGATGCAGGAACATGGGATACTACAACAACATGTGTCTAGGACTAAAGAGAACGAAGAAGATGTCGCCATAATGAGGCTTATGTTTGGAAATTTTAGGATAGACATTCTTAATCGTGCACTAAGTGTAAGATGGTACCTTTTAATGTTAGTTGGAGAGGTGGATTGATGTGTGTTTTGCTAAGGTTGGACTAGATTTTTTATGTCATGATTGTTTTGTTAAGTTTTGTCTTCTGCCCTTTGGCCCTGATATGTCTTTGATTGATGTTGTGTGTGGTCCTTTGTGTTTCTTCTATGCGAGTAGAATAAGTTTATGTTACCTTAGACCTTCATCTATTTAGTATGCTTCAAGACTAAAGGAGGCATAACCACAAGGAGAAAGATTCATAAGTTACTCGACGATATGAATATTGCTTCGACATTGCAAAACTGAAGTTGCCGTCATTGAAGACTTGAAGACCTGGAAGATTAAAGTTTCTACCGTTACATCATTTTAGTGAGCTATCGTTTCTTGTTTTTACCGATAGCTACACATCAAAACTTATGTTTTTAAAACTAGTGTGATGTTTGTATGGGTATCTCTCCCTATATCTCTCTCTACCTCGCTATCTACATTCTATTCCCCCTCATCCTCATCACTAAACTGAAGAAGTTACTACAATGGCTGCTAAATTCAAGATCGGAATAAAGATGGATGCAACTGATGCTGAGTTCAAGGATAACCCCGTGTGCCAGGACCTTACAACAAGCAAGCACAATCTTGTTGAAGGAATAACTCAAAGGAAGTTGTAGTTCACCAGCGCATGTTTGTAGTAGTTTGCGCAAACCCGAGTGTTGTGAAGAAACAATAGAGGTTTGTTTGTGTCAGAACCCTCTGTTAGGTAATGTGCTAGGGTTAGCAAGTCACTTGCATCATGTTAAAAATTTCAAAAGAAATCTTTGAAATCAAAATCAAAAGCAAAATGGAGAAGGAACCCCCCCAAATGAATTAATTCAAAAGGCCAGATAAAAATCTTCTCCAAAAAATCATGTTAGATTTTTGAAAAGTCTTATAAATGAGTGTGATCACATATCAAGTGATGTGGGACCCACCCCATGCTCATGGATTTTTCAAATATTCAAACAATGCCTTGGAATTAATTAAAAATCCCTATTTGAGTTAAGATTCAAATTATTTGAATTTTAAAAATGTTGAAACTTTATAAGTGGCTAGTCTATATTATTATGAGGCCATATAAAAATTTTCAGCATTTAATAAAATGCCTAGCTATTTATTTAGCACAGCAAAATAAAAAGGCAGAAAAGAAAAACAGAAAAAGAAACAGAAAACCTTACCAGATGCCCAGGCGAAGCCGGCCCATCCAGCCCACCCGGCCCAGAGGGGCAGCAGGGTCTTCTTCCCCGCCCCGCGCCTCCAAGCTGCTCGGTGGAATGCCACTGAGCCAGCCGTGGACGGCACGTTGCCGCCGAGCACCTTCCAGGCCTCCCCGTGCCTCCTCGCGCCTGGAGACGTCTCTCGCTCGTCCCAATCCATTCCCCCCATCCATAGCTTCGTCCTCCTCCTCCCATGTTCGTTTTCGTCGCCGCCCGAGAACTCGCTGGAGCACCGAAGCGCCCCCGCGTGGCCATCGACGCCAAGGAGCCCATCCAAGCTGTCCAGCGTGATCGCCGTCCTCGACTTCGACGACTAGCAGCAGGAGACGCATCAATTCGGGCCAGACGGGAAGCAAGCTTCACCGAGAACTCGCCGGACCCGCGAGCTCGCCGTCGTCGATTCGCCGCCGTTGAAGCCTCCCCGAGCTTGCTGTTGCTTCCGTCCGATCCGTGGTGAGCTTCTGAGAATTTCCCCCAAGCTCCTAGCACCCCGTAGCCCCTCTAGCCAAATCCTCCATGAGAACCGAGCTCCTCGCCGCCATGGTTGAACTAGAGCTCGCCCTCGTGCTCCTCGCGGCGCCCTAGTGCGCGCTTTTGACTCACGGGCGTTCCAGCTTTCGAACGCGCGCAAGTTCAGCCCAAGTCGTGCACGCTAGCTTCTTCCCCCAACCTCGCCGTCGTTCTGTTTCCGCCCAGCACGTCGCCGTCATCGCTCCTGACCTCCCCGTGAACCCCTGATGCCTCCTCTCGACGCGGAAGACCTCCAGGACCACGGCCATGCCCTCCGTTTCCTCTCCCGTGGCCTCTAGCAGATTCCGGCAAGGGCACCGCCGTGGCCAGGCCACCGGCGTCAAGCCGCCAGTGGGTTAGGCCTTAACCCGTGCTTAACCCCCCACACAGCCTATGACAAGTGGGCCCAGGGCCCTTAATCCCCACTGGTTAAGTTAAACCAGCCGGGTTAATTAACCCAGCCACTGACAGGCCGACCCCACCAGTCAGACCCCTGCTGATGTCAAGCTTGCATCAGCATGAAGCAGTAAATGAATTTCCAAAAATTAGAAATGAATTAAAGAATTCCAAAAAATCCAGAAAATAGCCCAAACTTTGGAAATTCATAGAAAATTCATATTAACTCCAATTTGGACAAATAATATATGAAAAATGATCAGGAGAAAATAAGCTATCCAAAAATCCAACTTTCAACTTTGTTTTAGTTGAATTTAAATTGGGATCAGTAGCATTTGTTATTTGATTTAAATGGAATTAAATCAAATTCAATTCAAAAGTTTTTGCAACTTGAACCATGGCAACATGCTACATTTCAACCACACATCAGAGGCATATCATACACATTCCAAAATGATTCAAATTGATCAAACAATGTCACATGTAACTTGGCTAAGTTTGAATTCAAATTGAAGTTTGAATTTGCAAATTCAATTTGCAATATACTCCATTTAAATGGAATTGCTTCGCACATCAAAGCATATACATCAAGTTTCAACCTTCCATCATGTGATTGTGCATTGTATTTACTTTGCTACCTTGTTTGATGTTTGTCGAGTAGAGGTGGAACCGGAGAAGGAGGCTGCCCCCTACGTTGAAGACCCAGAACCCGAACCTCGTCAGCAAGGCAAGCAAACCCCCATTGATCATGTCGATAAAATCCCACTTCCCTCTCATGTCTCGCTTATGCATTGTTTAGGATGATTACCATGATGCGTTTCTACCGCATAGATGAACCCATTCCTTTGCATGAACTATCATTTTGTCACAGTAGTAAGCAAACCACAATCCTAGCAAATGTAGGAGTTGATTGATATCATGTGGCCCCTGCAATTGTTATTGCTTATTGCATGCTTAGAGTGATACCATGATGATACTGTTATGTGAGTCGGGATGGTAGTGATCATGATGATGATGGTAGAAAAGTGTTGGTGAATCTACCCTAATACAAGGTGAACGATGAGAGGCTGTGTAGGAGTACACGGTGGGTTGTCTCATTGAACACCGCCCTAAGTCCGAGTTCTTGTGTGGTGATCCAAGATGAAGAGTACAACCACACATTGGGCTCACTGACCCTCTCAGCTTACTAACTCATCCCTTTCGATGTCCAGATGTCGCAATAGTTCGGAGTTCTGGTAGGTCTGTGGCCTGGATGCTAAGTGAGAGAACAGCTCACCCGAGAACGGCTTATGCACCACGCACACATCACTTGGGTCCACTTCGGTAAACCGGCCGGGTTCACGATAGTGGTAGCCAACCCAGGTAGGCGGCTTTCTCGGACTAGATAGGCTATGAGGTAACAGTTGTGGTGAGCATCCTCGCTAGCACCCCTTGAATGGTGTCGAGATCAAAGGCGGTAAATGATGATCATGTGTGTGTAGCGGTACACCCCTGCAGGGTTAACAAAACTATTCGAATAGCCGCGTCCGCGGTTATGGACTACTTGGAAAGCTTAGCTTGATTATTAGACAACTTGAACTGGATACTTCTAAAACACACCAAGATAAGTGTGAGTGCTATGCGTGCTTTCTCGTGGGGAAGTCGAGGAAGGCACCATAGTGGTGTAATTGGTTGAAGAGATGTAGTGGACTCGTGTACGCTTCTTACCTCAAGTCTGGTACTCGTACTTCAGGACTAGCCAAGTCAAAGCTGGCACTTCTGCAAGTGAAACCCCACCTCCCTTTACCTTGATACATGTGCATGAGTAGTATAGTTGTCGGGACCCGGGGTTAGCGTATGCAAGTCTAGCTAAGACATAGTCATATGGAGAGCCGAGAACCGTACCCACTTGTCTAAGCAGACAAGGCCAAGCACAGAACGTTCTCGGAAAGCATCGTACGTGAGGGGCATCCCATCCAGGCCGGATGATCAACTGAGATGGGTCCTCATCGTCCGCACACAAGTCTAATAATATGGGTGGTGAACTCCCATATTCAAAGACAAGTCGCCTCAACCATACTATCGACTATCTCATAACTCTTACATAGACTTACTCCAGCCCGATCACTTAGTCGGGGTCTAGGGTGGGCTCGATCATACCACAAAGTGTGCACGAGACGGAGTCTCAAGAAATCGCATCGCGATGCCCCAAGCTGCGCACATCTAAGGGCCACTTGGTGTATGAAAGACCGCCAGCCAGAACACAACTAAGGTCTCGAAAACCCATACAAAGACATGCATGTTATAAACATACACGCATCACACATGCTTTGTATGAACAGCAGGTATCATTGCAATTCTCTACAAAGTATACATTTTTATTGATAACTCTTATAGAGTGCAAACAGAGATCACAAACATGTGATCCAACAATACAACACAAGCGGAAGCAAATTATGTCTGAGTACAGACAAGTTTAACAAATGGCTTAAGAAGCCTTATTTAAACACAAGCCCTCCACGAGGGAACCAGTCGTCTGACTGGGACTAGACTAGTTGGTCTTCAGTCGTCCAGCTCGATGAAGAAGCCACCTTCGGGGTCAGTGGTCTCATCTAAAACATAGATTAAGAAAACGTGAGTACAAAGTCGTACTCAGCAAGACTTACATAGGAGCTATACTACTCATGCACATGTATCAAGGTAAAGGGAGGTGGAGTTTCACTTGCAGAAGTGCCAGATTTGACTTGGCTAATCCTGAACTACGAGTACCAGACTTGAGGTAAGAAGCGTACACGAGTCCACTACTTTCTCCAACCAATTACACCACTATGGTGCCTTCCTCGACTTCCCCACGAGAAAGCACGCCATAGCACTCACACTTATCTTGGTGTGTTTTAGAAGTATCCAGTTCAAGTTATCTAATAATCAAGCTAAGCATTCCAAGCAGTCCATAACCGCGGACGCGGCTATTCGAATAGTTTTGTTAACCCTGCAGGGGTGTACCGCTACACACAAATGATCATCATTTACCGCCTTTGATCTCGACACCATTCAAGGGGTGCCAGCGAGGATGCTCACCACAACTGTTACCTCATAGCCTATCTAGTCCGAGAAAGCCGCCTACTTGGGTTGGTTACCACTATCGTGAACCCGGCCGGTTTACCGAAGTGGACCCAAGTGATGTGTGCGTGGTGCATAAGCCGGTCTCGGATGAGCCGTTCTCTCACTTAGCATCCAGGCCACAGACCTACCAGAACTCCGAACTATTGCGACATCTGGACATCGAAAGGGATGAGTTAATAGGTTGAGAGGGTCAGTAAGCCCAATGTGTGGTTGTACTCTTCATCTTGGATCACCACACAAGAACTCAGACTTAGGGCGGTGTTCAACGAGACAACCCACCGTGTACTCCTACACAGCCTCTAATCGTTCACCTTGTATTAGGCTCGATTCACCAACACTTTTCGACCAACATCAACATGATCACTACCATCCCGACTCACATCACAGTAACAACATGGTATCATACTAAGCATGCAATAAGCGATAAACATTTGCAGGGGCCACATGATATCAACCAACTCCTACATTTGCTAGGATTGTGGTTTGCTTACTACTGTGACAAAATGATAGGTCATGCAAAGAAATGGGTTCATCTATGCGGTAGAAACGAATCATGGTGATCATCCTAAACAATGCATAAGCGAGACATGAGAGGGAAGTGGGATTTTATCGACATGATCAATGGGGGTTTGCTTGCCTTGCTGACGAGGTTCGGGTTCTGGGTCTTCAACGAAGGGGGCAGCCTCCTGCTCCGGTTCCACCTCTACTCGACAAACAACAAGCAAAGTAGCAAAGTAAATACAATGCACAATCACATGATGGTAGGTTGAAACTTGATGTATATGCTTTGATGTGTGAAGCAATTCCATTTAAATGGAGTATACTGCAAATTGAATTGCAAATTCAAACTCCACATTTGAATTCAACTTAGTCAAATTGCATGTGACATTGTTTGATCATATTGAACCTTTTGGAAATGTGTATGATATGCCTCTGAAGTGTGGTTGAATTGTAGCATAATTCCATGGTCCAAGTTGCAAGATCATTTGATTTGAATTTGAATTAATTCCAAATAAATCAAATGACATATGCTACTGCTCCCATTTGAAAATCAACTCAAAAATAGTTGAAAGTTGGAGTTTTGGATAAATTATTTTCTCCTGATCATTTTTCATATATTATTTGTCCAATTTGGAGTTAATATGAATTTTCTATGAATTTCCAAAGTTTGGGGTATTTTCTGGAATTTCTGGAATTCTTTAATTCAATTTGATTTTCTGGAAATTCATTATTGCGTCATACTGACAACATGCTGGCGTCAGGGGGGGGGCTGACAAGGGAGTCCCACTTGTCAGTGGCTGGTTGAATTAATCCGCTGGGTTAAATTATCCAGTGGCTTAATTAAGCCACTAGGCCCACTTGTCATTGGCTCAGGGGGTCATAAGGTGGGTGGTTAACATTTAAACACGCCGGCCACGTGGACTTCACCGGCGGCAAGTCGTCGGCGACCATCCGACGCGGCGGCGACGCACGGGACGGCGGCTCCGGCCACCATTTGGTGCGCTGAGACCACCAAACGGAAGCCCGAGCTCGTCCGCATCACCTAGAGCACAGCAACGCCACCGGGGGGCACCGGAGTGATGCCGGCGACGAGCGAAGGCGGCGGCAAAGCCACGGCCTTGAAGCAGTCGTCGCTGCAGAGCCCGTCCAGACGTAGGCGTAAGTGCGTCGTGCTCCTGGGAGGTCTAGGAACACGATGGACAACTCGGACGGAACGGAGAGGCACGGGAACCTCCTCGCCGTCGTCCATGGCGGCGGCGAGCTTCTGCTCTCATGGTGGAGCAGCAAAGAGGATGATAGGGGCGGTGCTAGGTTGGGGAAAACGGTGAGAAGCTCACCCTGAGCTCAACGGTGCAGACGGCGTGCTGGGGGAGGCCCTGGTGCTGCCGGAATTCGAGGTCGATCCACGGCGGCCGGAGACGAAGACGATGAAGCTAGCGAGTTCTTGGGGGCGTCTGGCTCCAATTCCTTCTGTACGGTGGGGTTGTAGACGACGGCGGAGCGGTTGGACTTGGCGTAGAGGCCTCTCGTCGACGGTGGCCGCGTGAAGACGGCGGCGTGCTCCACGGATGCTTACGGGCGGCGATGAAATCGGGCGCAGGAGGAAGGGGAAGAAAATGAGGAGGGGGGGAATGGATCAGGACGGCTCCAGGACGCGTCCAGACGTGAAGATGTGGCACGGGGGTAGCAGGAGGTGGCCAGGAACGGCGGCGGCCTCGGCATGTCGGGCACGCAGCTGCCTGGCTTCCGGAGGAAGACGTCAGGGGAGGGGAGTTGGGCTAGGCCGGCTGGGGAACCAGTTGGGCCTCTTTGAGGTAAGCCCCCTTTTCTTTTTCTTTCTGTTTTCACTTCTGACATTTGTTCTGTTTAGCTAAATAAAATAGGTAAACATTTTATTAAATGCTGAAAACTTTTATATGGCCTCATAATAATATAGACTAGCCACTTATAAAGTTTCAACATTTTTAAAATTCAAATAATTTGAATTTTAAATCAAATAGGGGTATTTCTTTAAATCCAAGGCACTGTTTGAATATTTGAAAAATCTATGAGCATGGGGTGGGTCCCACATCACTTGATATATGATCACACTCATTTATAAGACTTTTCAAAAATCTAACATGAATTTTTGCAGAAGATTTTTCTCTGGCCTTTTGAATTAATTCATCTGGGGGGGGGGGTTCCTTCTCCCATTTTGCTTTTGAATTGATTTCAAAGATTTCTTTTGAAATTTTGACATGATGCAAGGTTACTTTGACCCTAGAACATTACCTAACAGAGGGTTCTGACAATAGTTCCTATGTAAGTCTTGCTGAGTACGATTTTGTACTCACGTTTGCTTAATCGATGTTTTAGATGAACCCACCGACCCCGATGGTGGCTTATACCCGAAGCTCGAAGAAGGAAGACTCAGACCAAGACCTAGCTAGTGTAGTCCCAGTCAGACGACTGGTTCCCTTGTGGAGGGCTTGTGTTTAAATAAGGCTTCTTAATCCATTTGTTAAACTTGTCTGTACTCAAACATACTTTGCTTCCGCTTGTTGTTGTAATGTTGGATCACATGTTTGTGATCTGTGTGTGCACTCTATAAGAGTTATCAATAAAAATGTATACTTGGTAGAGAATTGCAATGATACCTGTTGTTCATACAAGGCATGTGTGATGCATGTATGTTTATAACATGCATGTCTTTGTATGGGTTTTCGAGACCTTAGTTGTGATCTGGCTGGCGGTCTTTCATACACCAAGTGGCCCTTAGATGTGCGCAGCTTGGTGCATCGCGATGCGATTGCTCGAGACTCCGTCTCGTGCACACTTTGTGGTATGATCGAGCCCGCCCTAGACCCCGACTAAGTGATCGGGCTGGAGTAAGTCTATGTAAGAGTTATGAGATAGTCGTTAGTATGGTTGAGGCGTCTTGTCTTTGAATATGGGAATTCATCACCCATATCATTAGACTTGTGTGCAGACGATGAGGACCCATCTCAGTTGATCATCCGGCCTGGATGGGATGCTCCTCACGTACGATGTTTCCGAGAACGTTTTGTGCTTGGCCTTGTCTTCATAGACAAGTGGGTACGGTTCTCGGCTCTCCATATCACTATGTCTTAGCTGGACTTGCATACACTAACCCCGGGTCCCGACAGACTTGGTATCAGAGCAGGACTGACTGTAGGATTATCAGCCTTGGCCGAAGTCGAGTCTAGCCTTCTATAGTTATATAGTTACTCTGGGTATATAAGGGAACAACGTAAGGCTTCTTTTTCTCCTTACCCTCATCGTTCTGAGTTCTGAGTAACCCTCATCTTGTTCTACGGGAAGATAGGACTAGGCTCACCTCTGTCTGATTAGAATATCTCGTTGTTTGCTTCCTTGTAGCCGTAGGAAAGTTGTGTCCGGTTTCCTAGCATTGTTGTAATGCTGATTTCTTACATCGTATTATGTAAGTGCTTGTCCGGACCCGGGGTTAGCGTATGTAATTCCGATCACAATGCAATCACATGGAGAGCCGAGAGCCGTACCCACTTGTCTAAGAAGAAAAGGCCAAGCACAGATCACTCTCGGTAAGCATCGAACGTGAGGGGCATCCCATTCAGGCCGGATGATCAACTGAGATGGGTCCTCAACGTCCGCTCACAAGTCTAATGCATATGGGTGGTGTATCCCATACTCATAGACAAGTCGCCTCAACCATGTTATCGATTGAATCATAACCCTTACATAGACTTACTCCAGCCCGATCACTTAGTCGGGATCTCGGGCGGGCTCAATCATACAACAAAGTGTTCCACGTGACAGAGTCACGAGCAATCGCATCGCGATGCCCCAAGCTGCGCACATCTAAGGGCCACTTGGTGTATAAAGGACCGCCGGCAAGAACACAACTAAGCTATCGAACCCCACACTAAGACATGCATGTTATAAACATACACGCAACATACATGTCCAGTGTAAACAGCAGGTAATCACAACATGAACGCTACAAACTCAGTCTTTATAACTTCTGCTAAACAGAGCAGACATAGTAGTTGTATTACAAGCAGAGATCACATGTTTGTGATCCAACATTACATCAAACATCAACGGAAGCAAAATTATGTCTCAGTAAAGACAAGTTTAACAAATGGCTTAAGAAGCCTGAAAGAAAAATACAACGACCATCCAGAGGGCACAGGCTGCTGCCTGGAACTATACGACATTGGTCCACGTCGAGCTCGAGGTAGAGGCCACCATCAGGGTCAGTGGTCTCGTCTCTAAAACATAGAATAAGCAAACGTGAGTACAAAGTCATACTCAGCAAGACTTACATAGGAACTATACTACTCATGCACATGTATCAAGGCAAAGGGAGGTGGGGTTTCACTTGTAGAAGTGCTAGCTTTGACTTGGCTAATCCTGAACTACGAGTACCAGAGAGAGGTAAGAACGTACACGAGTCCAAGTAACAGTCTCCAATCAATACTCCACTATGGTGCCTTCCTCGACTTCCCCATGAGGAAGCACGCCATAGCACTCACACTTATCTTGGTGTGTTTTAGAAGTATCCGGTTCAAGTTATCTATGATCAAGTAAAGGTCTCCACGTAGTCCATAACCGCGGACACGGCTATCCGAATAGTTCATTAACCCTGCAGGGGTGTACTGCTACACACACGCCTCATCATTTACCGCCTGGGGATGGACCCTTCAAATGAGTACCGGCGAGGATGCTGCCACGACACTTCACTCACGGCACCATCTCTAGTCCTAGGGAGTCGCCTATTTGAGTTGGGACCACAATCGGAATCCGGCCGATTGTTCCGATGCGGACTCAAACGTTGTGTGACCGCCATCAACCTCAACTCGATCATGATCACTTGATTCAACGTGCCCACAACCTACGCCAACCACTTACATTGGTTCCACCTGCTTGAGATCGTTAAAGGGCGAACTACTTGCGACTCCTGGACTGGTCCGGGGTGAGGTACTAGGCCGAGAGGGGTCAGTGAGCCCAATGTGTGGTCGTACTCTTTGTCTTGGATAACAACACAAGAACTCGGGCTTAAGGCAGTGTTCAACGAGACAATCCACTGTGTACTCCTACACAGCCTCTCATCGTTCACCTTTGTTTAGGCTAGATTCACCAACACGTTACCACCATCATTCACATGATCACTACCATCCCGACTCACATCAAAGTAGCCTCAGGTAACAACTCTAAGCATGCAATAAGCTGTAACAGTTGCAGGGGCCATATGATATCAACCAACTCCTACATCTGCTAGGATTGTGGTTTGCTTACTACTGTGACAAAATGATAGGTCATGCAAAAGAATGGGTTCAACTAGCGGTAGAACGTATCATGGTGACATCCTAAACATGCATTTGCGAGAATGAGAGGGAACTGGGATTTTATCGACATGATCAAAGAGGGGGTGCTTGCCTTGCTGACGATCACGAGGTAACACTCTTCTGACGTGAGGTTGAACTCGTCTCCGAGATCAACTCTACCGAGAAGATGCAATCACCGAAGCACTGGAAGTAAAGCACAATCAAGATAATACCATGCACATTCAATATGCAAAACATGGCATGGCAATGTGCTGATGTGACCTATCTTTGAATTGCCACATTTTAATTGAAGTTGATTTGAAAAGTAAATTCAAATTCAAACTCCAAATGTGATTTAAATTTGGTCAACTTGCATTTGCTAAAGTTTGTTCATTTTAAACCAAAAGATCATATGTGTGAAATGCTTCTGAAGTACAAGTGATGTGTGGTGCATTTCAATGGTTGAAGTTGGAATAATTTTTTAAATGAATTTGAAATAATTCCAATTAAATCAAATAGAAAAAGCTACTGATCCCTTTTTAAGATCAACTCCAACATAGCTGAAAGTTGGAAATTTGAATAGAGGATTTTCTCCTGATCATTTTTCATATATTATATGTTAAATTTGGAGTTAAAATGAATTTTCTATGATTTTTCAAAGTTTCAGCCATTTTCTGGAATTTATTGAATTAAACAAATGATTTAAGATTTACTGCGTCAGCACTGCATCATGCTGGCGTCAGGGGTTTGACTGGTCAAACTGTCAAAAGGGGCCCACCAGTCAGTGTCAGTGGGTTAAGCCAGGGGGTTATTTAAGTCAATCTAATCTAATTAGAGGCTTGGCCCCACATGTCACTGGGCCTGGGGGGAGTTTAAGCTGGTCATTAGGGCTAATGGCCGGCGGTTAGACGCCGGTGGTCTGGGCCACGGCGGCGCTCTGCCGGGGTGTGGTTTCGGCCACGGGGGAAGAGGCTGGGGGCACGGGCAGGTTGCTCACGTCGTTGCGCGTCTCCTGGAGCAAGCCGGGGACCTCGAGGAGGCCCTGGGCTACGGCTACGACGACGAGAGGCGGCGGCCGGCTACTGACTCCGGCGAACTCGCGCTGCAGAAGACGGGGGAGAGAGCTAGGAGGGGGAAAACGAGCGGGAGCTCACGAGGAGGATGATGACGTGCTCGGGGAAGCCGGAGAGGCACTGGACGCGGCGAATTCGTCGACGACGTCCACGGTGGCCGGCGGCGAACTGGAGAAGAGGGCATCGTCGCTGGGGCCTCCGGGCTCGGTTCCGCGTGTGGGGAGACGAAGACGTCGGCGGTGAAGGCTCTGGACAAGCTGGCTTGGCGAGCAGAGGCCGTTGGCCACGCGGGCGCACGTCGGCGGCGAGACGAACTCCTCGGGCTTGCGCGGAACAGACGAGAGGGAGAGGGAGACGAACTGGGAGAGGGGGGAGAAGGACCTGGAGTCTCCAGGGCGTCGTCCAGCACGAAGGAGAGAGGGGGGGAGAGAAGGATGTGGAGAGGAGGTGGAGGGCATGCCCGCCACGCAGTGGACGGCGCGGCTGCCTCTCCTTCTGTCAAGAGGAGGAAGACGACAAGGATCTGGGTGGCCGGGCCAGGTGGGCTGGCGCCTAGGCGAAGGGTAAGTCTTTTCCTTCTATTTTCTTATTTTTCTTTCTGTTCTTTGTTTTGCCCATTTAAAATAAATATTGAAGGCATTTATAAAAATCCCCAAACAATTTGATAAAACCTAGGTGACTATATAGAAGTCAAACCAAAGTTTTGGGAATTTATTTGAATTTCAATCCAAATAGGCAATTGATTTAATTTCCAAGCCACTATTTGAATTATTGAAAAACCTATGAGCATGCGATTAATCCCAAATCACTTTTAAAATGATTCCACTCATTTTTAAGATTTTTCAATACATTCAAAAGAATTTTGGAAAAACATTTATTTCTGGCCTTTTTATTTAATTCATTTAGGGCTTTTCTTTTCCCCAATTCCTTTTCTTTTGCAAATTTTTTTTAGATGCTAAAATGAAAGCTAGGTTAAACACAAACCTACTTTGGGGTTCTGACAGTGCTGTATCTACATTGAAAGAAAATTGTTTTCTTACAATTACTGCCGTTATGCTGTCCGAATCATTCCAGGTTTTATTCAAAATCTGATGCATTTGCAAAATCCTTCTATCTTTTTCGGGTGTCCTTCCAGAAGAATTCTAGGTGGCATTCCTGACAGTTCTATAGTGTTTGATGTAGGTTTTACTCTAGAAACCTATAGTGTTTCATTTGCAGCTCTTTCTCCCACTTTGGATGTCTTCTAGCGAGAAGAACCACACTAACTATCATGTTGGGGTACTTTGCTACTCTGACATATCTGTTGTAGCCATAGTATGCCATGGTCCTCGTCTAGGAAAACCATACAGTAACCCAACTCTTTAAACCTAGCCACCCGACAGATGTGTAGAGTTTATAGTGGATCTTGTACCAGGAACCGCACCAATTTGTAGAAGCCCATACAAAATGGCCCCACGTGAGTTAGCTGAGCTTAAAACCCAACTGGAAGCTTTGTTGGAAAAACGCTTCATCCTCCCTAGCTCATCTCCATGGGGTTTCCCCGTTCTGTTCGTAACGAAGAAAGATGGAACAGAAAGGATGTGCGTAGACTATCGCCCGCTAAATTTCGCGACGATAAAGAACAAGTACCCATTGCCCAGGATCAATGATCTTTATCATCAACTTGGAGGATCCTCTGTCTTCTCCAAGATGGATTTTAGATTAGGTTATCATCAAATCAAAATCCGAAACGAGGACATTCCCAAAACGTCTTTTACTACTCGTTATGGTCTTTACGAGTACACCGTCATGTCCTTTGGTTTAACCAATGCCCCCGCCACTTTCTCACGCATGATGAATTCGATCTTCATGGAGTACCTAGATAAATTTGTTGTAGTTTATCTTGATGATATTCTCATCTACTCGAAGAACGAAGAAGAACATGCCGAACACCTAAGGCTGGTATTGATGAAACTTAGAGAGCATCGCCTGTATGGTAAATTCTCCAAATGTGAATTTTGGCTACCAGAAATGACCTACTTAGGCCACGTGATTTCTGCAAAAGGCATTGCTGTGAATCCGGAGAGAGTTCAGGCCGTCCTTGACTGGACTCCACCTGAATCGGTTAAGCAAGTTTGGAGTTTTCTTGGCCTAGCCAGCTATTGCCGTCGCTTCGTCGAGAACTTTTCTAAAGTTGCAAAGCCTCTAACTGACTCCTCAAGAAAGATAAGAAATTCCTATGGACTCCCAAGTGCGAGGAAAGATTTCAAGAGCTAAAAAGAAGGTTGACTTCTGCACCCGTACTTGCACCTCCAGATACCTAAAAGGATTTCGAGATCTATTGTGACGCATCACGGCAAGGGTTAGGATGCATACTTCTGCAAGATCGACATGTGGTAGCTTATGCTTCACACCAGTTGCGGCCACATGAAGAGAACTATCCTACCTATGACCTTGAACTCGTTGCCGTAGTTCATGCACTAACAACTTGGCGACATTACCTCCTTGGTAATCGTTGTGAGATCTATTCCGACCACCAAAGCCTCAAATACATTTTCACCCAGCCAGATCTTAATCTCAGGCAAAGACGCTGGATTGAGTTGATAAAATATTACGACGTAGGAATTTCTTACACCCCAGGCAAAGCCAATGTCATGGCTGATGCACTAAGTCGTAAATCGTATTGTAACAACCTCATGTTACAACAGTATCAACCACTTCTTCATGAGGAATTTCGCAAGCTCAATCTTGAGATTGTTCCTCATGGCTATCTTTCTACCTTGGTGGCAAAACCAACTCTTGAGGATCAAATCGTAGTTGCCCAAAGGCGTGCACGAGGTGTACGCCGGATCAAGGAGAACATTGCTAGCGGAGTTGCTAAATGTTTCTCCACAGATAGTAAAGGAACGGTATTCTTTGGAAATCGTTTGGTAGTACCTAAGAATAGAGATCTAAGGCAACTCATCCTCAAAGAAGCCCATGACACACCCCTCTCAATTCATCCCGGTAGCACAAAAATGTACCGAGATCTACGCCAGAGATTTTGGTGGACTAGGATGAAGAGAGTCATTGCTCGATTTGTTGCTGAATGTGATGTTTGTCATCACATTAAGGCAGAACATCAAAGACCTGCTGGTACACTTCAACCTTTGTCTATTCCTGAGTGGAAATGGGACAAAGTCGGTATGCACTTCATCACCGGCTTTCCAAAAACCCAGAAAGGAAACAATGCCATCTTCGTTGTCATAGATAGGCTTTCCAAAGTTGCTCACTTCCTTCCAGTTCGCGAGTCTATAACTGCTAGCCAGTTAGCGGACTTGTACGTCTCTAGAATTGTATCCCTTCACGGTGTTCCTTTGGAAATCAATTCTGATCGTGGTAGCCTTTTTACCTCTAGATTTTGGGGAAGCTTTCAGAATGCTACGGGAACTCATCTCTCCTTTAGTACAGCTTTCCATCCTCAGTCTAGCGGTCAAGTCAAAAGGGTTAACCAAATTCTTGAAGACATGCTCAGAGCTTGTGTTTTCTCATTCAGAAAGAATTGGGAGAAATATCTTCCATTTGCCGAATTTGCTTATAACAATAGTTTTCAATCTAGTCTGAACATGGCTCCTTTTGAACTCCTATATGGACGACGATGTCGAACACCTTTAAACTGGTCAGAAACCGGTGAGAGACAATTCTTTGGACCGGATATGATCAAGGAAGCAGAAGAGCAAGTTCGCATTGTTCGTGATCAATTGAAAGAAACCCAGTCTCGTCAGAAAAGCTACTATGATCGTCATCATAGGCAAGAGAGCTACAATCTGGATGAGAAGGCTTACCTTCGGGTTACTATTCTGAAGGGAACCCAACGTTTCGGTATCAAAGGCAAGTTGACCCCACGTTACATCGGACCTTTCCGGATTCTTGCTAAACGTGGAGAATTTTCCTACCAACTTGAACTACCCCCGCACCTTTCCCGAGTACATGATGTATTCCATGTGTCCCAACTCAGGCGTTGCTTCAAGGACCCCATCAGCGAAGTCGACCATGAAACGCTTGATCTACAAGATGACCTTTCTTATCGAGAATACCCTGTTCGTGTTCTTGATTCAGCAGAGCATGTCACTCGCCGAAAGAAGATCAAGTTTCTCAAAGTTCAGTGGTCACACCACTCTGAGAGAGAAGCTACGTGGGAAAGAGAAGACCATCTCAGTGCCGAGTACCCCACCTTCCTCCCGCAGACTTCTGAATCTCGGGACGAGATTCTGTTGAGTGGGGGTGAGTTGTCAGAACCCTCTGTTAGGTAATGTGCTAGGGTTAGCAAGTCACTTGCATCGTGTTAAAAATTTCAAAAGAAATCTTTGAAATCAAAATCAAAAGCAAAATGGGAGAAGGAACCCCCCCAGATGAATTAATTCAAAAGGCCAGATAAAAATCTTCTCCAAAAATTCATGTTAGATTTTTGAAAAGTCTTATAAATGAGTGTGATCACATATCAAGTGATGTGGGACCCACCCCATACTCATGGATTTTTCAAATATTCAAAGAGTGCCTTGGAATTAATAAAAATCCCTATTTGAGTTAAGATTCAAATTATTTGAATTTTAAAAATGTTGAAACTTTATAAGTGGCTAGTCTATGTTATTATGAGGCCATATAAATATTTTCAGCATTTAATAAAATGCCTAGCTATTTATTTAGCACAGCAAAACAAAAAGGCAGAAAATAAAATCAAAAAAAGAAACAGAAAACCTTACTAGACACCCAGGCGAAGCCGGCCCATCCAGCCCACCCGGCCTAGAGGGGCAGCAGGGTCTTCTTCCCCGCCCCGCGCCTCCAAGCTGCTCGGTGGACTGCCACCGAGCCAGCCGTGGACGACACGTCGCCGCCGAGCACCTTCCAGGCCTCCCCGTGCCTCCTTCTCGCGCCTGGAGACGTCTCTCGCTCGTCCCAATCTATTTCCCCCCTCCAGAGCTTCCTCCTCCTCCTCCCGTGCTCGTTTTCGTCGCCGCCCGAGAACTCGCCGGAGCACCGAAGCGCCCCCGCGTGGCCATCGACGCCGAGGAGCCCGTCCAAGCTGTCCAGCGTGATCGCCGTCCTCGACTTCGACGACTAGCAGCAGGAGACACATCAATTCGGGCCAGACGGGACGCAAGCTTCACCGAGAACTCGCCGGACCCGCGAGCTCGCCGTCGTCGATTCGCCGCCGTTGAAGCCTCCCCGAGCTTGCTGTTGCTTCCGTCCGATCCGCGGTGAGCTTCTAAGAATTTCCCCCAAGCTCCTAGCACCCCGTAGCTCCTCTAGCAAAATCTGCCATGAGAACCGAGCTCCTCGCCGCCATGGTTGAACTAGAGCTCCCCCTCGTTCTCCTCACGGCGCCCCAGTGCGCGCGTTTGACTCATGGGCGTTCCAGCTTTCGAACGCGCGCAAGTTCAGCCCAAGCCGTGCATGCTAGCTTCTTCCCCCAACCTCGCCGTTGTTCTGTTTCCGCCCAGCACGTCGCCGTCGTCGCTCCCGACCTCCCCGTGAACCCCTGATGCCTCCTCTCGACGCGGAAGACCTCCAGGAGCACGCCCATGCCCTCCGTTTCCTCTCCCGTGGCCTCTAGCCGTTTCCGGCAAGGGCGCCGCCTTGGCCAGGCCACCGGCGTCAAGCCGCCGGTGGGTTAGGCCTTAACCCGTGCTTAACCCCCCACACAGCCTATGAAAAGTGGGCCCAGGGCCCTTAATCCCCACTGGTTAAGTTTAACCAGCCGGGTTAATTAACCCAGCCACTGACAGGCCGACCCCACCAGTCAGACCCCTGCTGATGCCATGCTTGCATCACCATGACGCAGTAAATGAATTTCCAAAAATTAGAAATGAATTAAAGAATTCCAGAAAATCCAGAAAATAGCCCAACCTTTGGAAATTCATAGAAAATTCATATTAACTCCAATTTGGACAATTAATTTATGAAAAATGATCAGGAGAAAATAAGCTATCCAAAAATCCAACTTTCAACTTTGTTTGAGTTGAATTTAAATTGGGATCAGGAGCATTTGCTATTTTATTTAAATGGAATTAAATCAAATTCAATTCAAAAGTTTTTGCAACTTGAACCATGGGAACATGCTACATTTCAACCACACATCAGAGGCATATCATACACATTCCAAAATGATTCAAATTGATCAAACAATGTCACATGTTACTTGGCTAAGTTTGAATTCAAATTGGAGTTTGAATTTTCAAATTCAATTTGCAATATACTCCATTTAAATGGCATTGCTTCGCACATCAAAGCATATACATAAAGTTTCAACCGTCCATCATGTGATTGTGCATTGTATTTACTTTCATACCTTGTTTGTTGTTTGTCGAGTAGAGGTGGAACCGGAGCAGGAGGTTGCCCCCTACGTTGAAGACCCAAAACCCGAACCTCGTCACCAAGGCAAGGAAACCCCCATTGATCATGTCGATAAAATCCCACTTCCCTCTCATGTCTCGCTTATGCATTGTTTAGGATGATTACCATGATGCGTTTCTACCGCATAGATGAACCCATTCCTTTGCATGACCTATCATTTTGTCACAGTAGTAAGAAAACCACAATCCTAGCAAATGTAGGAGTTGATTGATATCATGTGGCCCCTGCAATTGTTACTTCTTATTGCATGCTTAGAGTGATACCATGATGATACTGTTATGTGAGTCGGGATGGTAGTGATCATGATGATGATGGTAGAAAAGTGTTATTGAATCTACCCTAATACAAGGTGAACGATGAGAGGTTGTGTAGGAGTACACGGTGGGTTGTCTCGTTGAACACCGCCCTAAGTCCGAGTTCTTGTGTGGTGATCCAAGATGAAGAGTACAACCACACATTGGGCTCACTGACCCCTCTCAGCTTACTAACTCATCTCTTTCGATGTCTAGATGTCGCAATAGTTCGGAGTTCTGGTAGGTCTGTGGCCTGGATGCTAAGTGAGAGAACGGCTCACCCGAGACCGGCTTATGCACCACGCACACATCACTTGGGTCCACTTCGGTAAACCGGCCGGGTTCACGATAGTGGTAGCCAACCCAGGTAGGCGGCTTTCTCGGACTAGATAGGCTATGAGGTAACAGTTGTGGTGAGCATCCTAACTGACACCCCTTGAATGGTGTCGAGATCAAAGGCGGTAAATGATGATCATGTGTGTGTAGCGGTACACCCGTGCAGGGTTAACAAAACTATTTGAATAGCCGCGTCCGCGGTTATGGATTGCTTGGAAAGCTTAGCTTGATTATTAGACAACTTGAACTGGATACTTCTAAAACACACCAAGATAAGTGTGAGTGCTATGGCGTGCTTTCTCGTGGGGAAGTCGAGGAAGGCACCATAGTGGTGTAATTGGCTGAAGAGATGTAGTGGACTCGTGTACGCTTCTTACCTCAAGTCTGGTACTCGTAGTTCAAGACTAGCCAAGTCAAAGCTGGCACTTCTGCAAGCTAAACCCCACCTCCCTTTACCTTGATACATGTGCATGAGTAGTATAGTTCCTATGTAAGTCTTGCTGAGTACGATTTTGTACTCACGTTTGCTTAATCTATGTTTTAGATGAACCCACCGACCCCGATGGTGGCTTATACCCGAAGCTCGAAGAAGGAAGACTTAGACCAAGACCAAGCTAGTGTAGTCCCAGTCAGACGACTGGTTCCCTCGTGGAGGGCTTGTGTTTAAATAAGGCTTCTTAAGCCATTTGTTAAACTTGTCTGTACTCAGACATACTTTGCTTCCGCTTGTTGATGAAATGTGGATCACATGTTTGTGATCTCTGTGTGCACTCTATAAGAGTTATCAATAAAAATGTATACTTTGTAGAGAATTGCAATGATACCTGTTGTTCATACAAGGCATGTGTGCTGCATGTATGTTT
Source organism: Bromus sterilis (assembly GCA_950022295.1). NCBI lineage: Eukaryota > Viridiplantae > Streptophyta > Magnoliopsida > Poales > Poaceae > Bromus > Bromus sterilis. Next base: position 222,633,526 of record OX465598.1, read on the forward strand.
ATAACATGCATGTCTTTGTATGGGTTTTCGAGACCTTAGTTGTGATCTGGCTGGCGGTCTTTCATACACCAAGTGGCCCTTACATGTGCGCAGCTTGGGGCATCGCGATGCGATTGCTCGAGACTCCGTCTCGTGCACACTTTGTGGTATGATCGAGCCCGCCCTAGACCCCGACTAAGTGATCGGGCTAGAGTAAGTCTATGTAAGAGTTATGAGATAGTCGTTAGTATGGTTGAGGCGACTTGTCTTTGAATATGGGAATTCATCACCCATATCATTAGACTTGTGTGCGGACGATGAGGACCCATCTCAGTTGATCATCCGGCTTGGATGGGATGCCCCTCACGTACGATGCTTTCCGAGAACGTTCTGTGCTTGGCCTTGTATTCTTAGACAAGTGGGTACGGTTCTCGGCTCTCCATATGACTATGTCTTAGCTAGACTTGCATATGCTAACCCCGGGTCCCGACAGTTTGGCTTGCAGAACTGATGGGTTTGGCTGAACCCAGTTCAAGATCAAGAGGAACTTTCTGCAATGCCTGTGAGGATGACCGAGTGTTAGATTGCGAGATTCGCAAACCATATACAAGGTAATGATTTTGGTGCGGAATGGATTGGCCCCCATGACGATTACCCTTATTATTCGCTCTTGCTATGCGGGATAGTAAATCTTGATTGACTTACCGATAGCAGAGAGACGACGACGTTAAACCCGAACCATAGAATGGTATGATGTTTGACCCCTATAAGATATTATCGTTAATAATAGTAAGTTATACAGTGAGTATAGGCCAAGAACATTTCATGCAGGCTCGTAAAAGCATTCTTGATGACCACGAAGAGACAATCGATAGTTGCTTAGCATTGGCGCCTGACCTGTCAGCCTTGAAGATTCAGTATACGAAAGACTCCTCTTTTGCTAAGGATTCAAGACCTGATAGGAGGAGGTGAATCTCTTTGAAGGAGGTTATCAATGGAGTAAGATTTTGAATACCATGTCGCATTCCTTTTAAGGGTGGTAGCACCCTAGCTCATCGGAGGATCGATGTACTATCAGGAAGACCCAAACCCTAACCTTTTTCTTTCTAGCCTTTTCGAATCTCGAGAACTAGATTCCTTTTAAGGGGGGTAGTCCTGTAACATCCCAAAATTTTCTAAATTTTGGAATGTTAATAAATTAATTATTATAATGATTATTTGCTTGATATGATAGATTTTCACTAGGATCTAAAACTTTTGTAGTTTGAATTGAATATGAAAATGAGAGGGAATAAAAGGACTTTCCCTAATATTCATTGTTGGAGTTTTGGAGTTTAGTATTGAAACAAATCCAATAAATTAAATTGAGAGAAGGTAATATTACTCCTTCAATATAAAAGAAAAATTGGAAATGTTTTAAATATGATTTTACTTTAATTGGAGTTATTCGAATAACTTTTCCATTCAAAATAATAATAACTTGAGAGAAGATAAAATGACTTCTTCAGAGAAATGGAGTGGAAATTATTTAAATGATTATTTGAGGTTTTTGTTGATTTTTAAATATTTTATAACTAAATAAAGTCATTGGAGAAATTTCATTATTTTTATTTATTATTTTGGAAAATATGTTCATTGCATAATTTTCTTTAGATTATTTTATGAATATAGAAATTTATTTCGTATTTTTCTGAGGTGTATGTATTTTTCTTAAATTGTTTGAAGTTTCGGTTTTAAATAAAAAAAGAAAAAAACACGTAGCCCCGGCCCAGTAGCCTTTTTCCGCCTGCGAGCGCAATTGGAGCCCAAGTCGGATCTAGTTGTTTTTTTCTTTTCTCTGTCTATATATAGATTTTCTTAAAATCTTTTTTCTTTTCTTTGTAAACCCTAAAATCGCCACCGCGGGTCCCGCCGCTGCCACCACGTCAGCGCCGCCGCCGGGCCGCATCGCCGCCGCCGGCCGCCTCCTGCGCCGCCACCACCTCGCCGGCCGGCGCCAGCCGACCGCGCCGCCCCGCGCCGCCGCCTTGCCCCGCGCTGTGCGACCCCCACGCTGGAGCGCCGCCCGTGCCCTGGCGCCGCCGTCGCCCGCTTCCGCCGGTCGCCGCTACGCCGGAGCCGCCCGCCGCCGCCACAGCGGCCAGTCGGCCACCACCGCCGCCCGCGTGCCCCCCTGACGCACCGGCCACCGCGCCCCCGTGCGCCGCGCCGCCGCCCCACGGCCTGCGCCGCCTCCCCGCCGGTCGACCCCGCCGGAGCTCGCCGGAGTTCGCCGGAAAACGCTCCAGATCCGGTCAACCGCCTCCCGGGACCTGATCGCTTGTTCTGGAAAAAGTTTAATTGCGATCGAGTCCTTTCTGCAGAAAACACCCCAGATCGTGTTTTCGCAATATCTCCTAAACCGTGTATCGGAATCAGGTGAAACTTTTTCCTACACGCTCGTCCTATTCTGTAGTTTAGCATGGAATCAACTTTTCAAACTTTGCACACTTGTGAATTTGAATTTATTTCAAATTCAAATTCAAATCCCGGAGTCTGTATCTTTTAATCCGTTGATCCAAATCGAGTGATTCTTTTTGCGTTGGATCACTCGTGTCATGTAATTTCCATCTATATCTTGTGTACACAAAAATTCAAATGTTTATTGATTCTTTTTAAAGTCCAATTCATTTCAAAATTTTACCGCTATGACCTGTGTTGTAGTATTCCGTTTCACGTGATTCTTTTTGCATATCGGATCACTTGAGACATGTTATCGGTAAGATTCACACACTTTTCATGTGGGCATGATATTCACCTTGAAAACATAATGTCCATGATCACAATTCTTTACCGATTGTTCTTTATCTGTTGACTCTCTCAAGTTCACCTTCCACCTGTCATCTTCGAGCACATCGACACCTATACCGTATCAAGCCTAATTGTTTTTGTTTTTAAACCTTATTGTGTTTGATTTGTTGATCTTTTGTTTTTTTTGGCGTGATTGTTTACTTGTGGTATCTTTCCTTTATGATAGATTGCTCGGAGTGTGACGAGTAGAGTTATCTGGATCGTGAGAGAGAAGAACTTCATCGATTGTATAAGGCAAGTCATACTTTGACCATTTCACAACCTATATTTTTTTACCTATGCATGTAGAAAATATCACCCTATGCATGTGTAGGGAGATTTATATTATTATTGCTGCAAACCTGGTAGGGTAGCCATATGATCTTATCCTGTTTTCTTAGACAACCTAGCACGTGCTTGCTATATATTTTCTATGCTTGTAGACGTGGATTGGTTTGAGATTACATTGAGCTATGTGAGGATTTAATGACTTGACTAGCAAACCTTTAATTAGAATACACATTTGGATGGGCAGGGAGTGCTTCCTGGGGGCTCATGCCTTCTCTAAGGCGATACCAGGTTGTACCCCTAATGGTTTGTTTTGGTGGTCGACAGTACGTCATGGTATCTACCCTCTGAACGTAAGTGGAGCCGTCCAGGCTCAAAAAGATCAGACATACTTGGTGACTAGGAGCTTCCATGTACAGCCGCTGGCAATATGGGCTCTGGCTTAGTTGAGTACGATGTAGGAAGCCTCTCCCGTGCAAAGCTAGTAGATGTAGATGTGATAGGTGGTACCGGCTTGCCGTTGGTTGTAGGTGACCTCTTCTGAAAGACTTCGTCTCAATCTTCGGGTTGAGTCCAGCGGGGAAAGTGTACTAACCTCTGCAGAGTAAAATCTAATCATGATTAGCCATGTCCCCGGTTATGGACATCCTTGCGCTACTAGACATTACAGTTACTGGAGGATCTTGACAGTTTAATCACCACAATAACTTGAGTGGGAAAGATTTAATAAAGGGTGTGGATTGGAACTGGTGTGCCCAGTTCGATCTTAAGTAGTAAGTTAAACTAAAATTTTGACTAGGTAGATTGGGAAAAATCAGCTTTCTTCAAAATAAAACAATAAGCCTTTCTTTTGACTTACCCTTGCATGTAGCGATAGGTCTGTTATATCAATTTTCGTGTGACTTGCCGTACAAATCAGATGTACTGACCCGTTGTCGGGCTGTAACCTTCGGTGTTGCGGGAAAGAATACGATGAGTAAGTGATGCGTTGTAGGGTTACGATGTCTATACTCAACTTTGTCGGTGGAGTTGATGGACGCCACGAAGATTTTATTGTTTTTCCGCTGTAATTTATCTGCAAGCTAGCTTTGAGCTATGTAGGTATGCTTTATTGTAATACTGGATCTTCGATGTAATATATATGACATGTGGATTATTCTTGATATTGCATCTTGTATTGTGTGTGCTAGCTATTGATCCAGGGACTAGCACAGAATGCACAAAGACTTGGATTCTTAGTGAATCGGGTCGTTACAATTTTCCCCTTCCTAGCTTCATCGGGAGAAACTCGGCGAACACCGGCTTCACACCCGCACATGGAACAGGGACGAACTCGTCGCACCATCCACTGCCGCTCATAGTACCCCCTCCTACGGCTCTAGCATGCCCCGTGGGCGTTCCCCCATTAGCTGAGCTCGAAGCTATCAAGGTAACTATGCGTCTCGCGCTCATCAAAATATCAATATTCCATTTATTTGACATTCGATCTCTGACGCCGCACATGTCTTTATAGGGCAACGATACTCCATGCACCCTCCTATTGAACATCGAAGGCCGGGTAGTGGATGTTGCGAAGGCTTCACTCAGGAATCCATTGGACCGGGTCTTACACCACACTCACATGCCCGGTGACATCTTCAAATTTATGGTGTCTCGTTTGCTATCAAATGAGTACTCTAAGTTGCCTCTTCCCGTTCCGGGTATGGGAGAAGTACGACCGGAAGATCTTGGAGGATCCAAGGGTTGGGTGATATTGTGGCCGAAGGTGCTTATCCGCGCGGATCCTTCCGGTGCGATGCCGACCCAAGGTAATGCCACTTTTACTCCACCTATGCAGTTCCCATCCTTTGGCTTGGGCGATCATGGCAGTGGACGTGATGGAGGTTCAACAGTCCCGGTGGCTCATCATGCCGCCCCCGTGGATCCATCACCTAATAACATGGAGGATAATAACCATGACCAATACCTATGATGACGCTCAACCTGATGATGATTTTGAGCTCAACCTTGAGGATATGGATCTTTATGAATTACCCGAAATGCCTGACCAAACCCAAAAGGAACATGCTAGCCTTCAGTGCAAGAAGTCTTTGTTCAGAAAATGCTCCCTGGAGAACACGCCTCCTGATGCCCAGGACAAAGCAGTCGAGCAGCCACCAAACAAACTAAGCCCGAAAACAATGCTAACGGGCATCCGTGCGGGTTTTGCTGAAACACAACATGGGCCTGGGACAAAGAAGAAGACGAAGCATAGGAAGAGAGGGAAGACAGATGGTAATGTTGCTTCCATGAGCCAGCCGCCAACGGTGACCCGGGTTAACGACAGTTTACCGGTTCGTGATGCGTCGGTGCTCCATATACCGGGTAGGCCGATGCTACCGGTGAATGCACTCAAGGGATTAACGCCGGAGATTAGGAGACTGCATGAGCATGTCTTGTCTACGGAGCCAAATCTTCTTCGAGCTCCTACTAGCACAACAGGATACCCGCTTTACGCGTCTAAGGTGCCCTCAGGCTTAGACTTCAACCATATTATCCTCGCTGACTTGATCTTTCTTTGGTTTGATTACATCTTCGAGATGTTACACATGAGACGGTTCGATTTTACCTTCGTCCGCCTTTATGCGCTACATCTGAACTACCTGATCAAGAAGGAGGAACTCTCACAAATAGTGGTAGAGGACCCATACTACATGTCGGAGTGCTTCTTGAATCTAGGGGACGAGGAACGCAAGGGAGCTGAGAAGTACATCACAAAATTCATGCTGGACAATAAGGACAAGGAGATTATTCTTCTGCCGTATCATCCTATGTAAGTGATTGGTAAGACACTTTATTAACGCATCCAACTATTACTTCGCACGTACGCATATGGATGTTAATTTGTTGTTATCTTATTTTTATGTAGTGGGCATTGCATCCTTATCGTATTATTCCCACAAGTGTCCCACGCATTATATTTCGACTCAACCAAGAACAAGGAGAAGAAAGAATATACCCACATCAAAAATGTTCTTGATAGAGCTCTCTTCACCTTTGGAAACACGGGTGGCTACATCAGAACCCACAAAAGGAGACAAGGTGTTGCATGTTTCAACCATAATACTAACTTCTGCTGCCTCCAGCAACCGACAACAAGTGAGAAGGATGAATTCTACGTCATCCATCATATGAATGAGTTCAGAAGGGATCAACAAATTCTCAGAATTAGAAATGGATCAAATAGACATGTCATCGACTAGGCCAATAACCTAGCAAGCACGAAGGATGATGATCTTAGACTTGAACTCTACCGCATCCAAAATTCGCTCGCGATGATCATCATACACTTCTTCTTGCTCCATGCATGTTTCTTGTGATATTACTATGATCTAGATACACTTTCATACACTTTTGAGCATATTTGGACTAACCTATTAACTGAGTGCACCCCAGTGCCAGTTCCTGTTTGCTGTTCTTCTTCTATTTTAGGTTTCCCCCATATTAAAAGTGCTCCAAAAATTCGGGAAAAATTAGATAAAAAATCAACGTACCGGAAGCTTCCAGGAGAGCCCGAGAGGGGACAGAGGGCCAGCACCAGGTGGCCAAGCGCCCTCACAGCGCGCCCTAAGGTGGGGCCGCGCCAGGGGGCCGATTGGACCCCTGGGGGCCCCCGGCTCCCCCCTTTCGCCTATATATTCTCTGTGACGGGATTCATCCGAAGACAACACTTTTCCGCGATCTCGCCTCTGTTCCGCCGCCGCCGCGCTTCCAAGATCGGGAGCGCCAGCAGACCTCTTCCCGGCACCCTGCCGGGGGGAGGAGTAAACTCCGGGAGCTTCCCCTCCACCATGGACGCTTCCCGGATGATCTGTGAGTAGTCTACCTTGGACCATGGTTCCATGATCAGTAGCTGTGTGATGTTCATCTCCCCTCTTTGTTCTTCATGGATTAGAACTTGTGAGCTACCCTACATGATCAAGGCACATATGTAATTATTTCTGTTGTTGCTCTGCTGAGTTTGCTGGGATATGATGTATTATGAGACTATGTTCAGTTTTTCATAAAGTAATATATTTGGTTCTTATCTTTTATATTTTTTGTTCTAGAGTAATTCTTGCATGTTCTCCGTTGTTGTTTATTGCTTTGGCCAAGTAGTAGGTAGTGACTCCAAGAGGGAACGTTATGCTCGATTGGGGGTTCATGCCCCTTGATTACTAGCTTGAGGGACATAAACATGAGTCTAGGGGATGAGTTGTTTCAAAAAGGGGGAAAACAACGGTTCTTGTAACTGCGGTTGCAAGGATTGATTACTTTACGCAAAGTTCTTTTAATGCAGTTGTTTGTTTCTTTGGGTTTACACTTTGGGTGAGGCTCGCAACTTAATACCAGCAAGATGTTCTGGATAGATATCTCAAGGTGGATGATTACTAGTAGATGAAATTGGATTTCGGTCTACTTATTTTGTTGTACCTCCCATGCTTTTGAGCCTCTTCCTTTCTTTGTAGCATAGTTAGCATTGCGGTGCATTTTTTAATCATGTCAATTTCCCAGCTGTGATTTGTTTACCTCGCATAGCAGTCTTATCGTCTCTTGGGAGAGAGACATCCCTAGTGAACATCATGGGACCCCGGTCCATATTCTCATCACTGTTTCCATGCTCAATTTATTTTTTTCATTTACTTTCCATTAGCTATCATCATTATCATTATCGCTTGTGTTTGATCCTTTGTAAACAAAAAGGCCGGAGAGATTGACAACCTCTCTGAACTTCGTTGGAGCAAAGTTATTTGTTGTGTGTGCAAGTCCACGTCATACGCTAAATTTCTAGCCCTGTTGTCACCTACTTTGCCGCTTTCGGAGTCCTACGGGAGATAAACCCTATCCTTTGAGTTAGGGGAAATTGCTGCTATCCTACATCTCCCCTTCCACTTGGGGTAACCAACGAAGGGCGAGAAGCCATTATCATCTCTCGCACATCACCCCTTCTCTCTTTTTATTTTATTTTTCTCTTTTTCTATTTTTTGTAAAAACTTTTGTGGCCTCAATGGCTCTTTCTATTTAACTCTCATTTGTCCTCTTTGGGATCTAATAATTTGTCCTCTTTGGGATCTTTTCCTCACTTTAGGGGCAACACTCTATTTTACAAGGAGTATAGAAGATCTTTCACACTGTACAAAAGTACTCAGCATAAAGAAGATGAAACTATCATGATGTATGCAAATGTATGCCTCTGCTAGTGTAGCAGGAACATGTATGACATGAATATCAAGTCATGAGAGGATGTATGTTCTATGGCTATATATCTCGGGGAAGCTATGGAAATGCCTTGATAGGTAGGTATGGTGGTGGTTTTGAGGAAGGATATAAGGAGGTTTATGATGACAGAGTGTATCAAGCCAAGGGTTTGGATGCACCATTGAAGTATGCGCCAACTCTCGAGATGAGAAAAGGGCAATGCATGGTACTGAAGAGTCTAGCTAAATATGGGAAGGTGGAAGTGTCAACTTTCGAATACTTACGTTAGTCCGAAGAGGTTCACAAAGAGACAAGTACCCTGAGGAGGAGTGTTTGGGGGTTTGGTTATCCTTGCGCATCCTCCACTCATGGTACATGAGTGTACTCTAATATCTGATCCCTCCAAAGATTAGTGATCCATCTAGTAGCTAGAGCTCTCAACTAGTATTTGTAGTTTTTGAAAATAAACATGGATTACCCAAAATACGACGTCTATCACTAATAGCCTAATCCTTTTGACACCAAAAATTTCAAACATTACTCAAAACAATACCTCAAAACTATTGTAAGTTACTACTACAATTGAATAGCAACCTCAATTACCTACTTCAAGTCAAGACACACAACTCGGTGCAACAAGCCAACTCACTAAAAAAGATAAACCTGAAAACTCAAGAGGGTTCCGGCAAAAAACTAAACAAAATCTCTTAAAAAGATAAGCATGAAAACGAAGAGCTAAGCATGACAACAGTTACGAAAATATAAAGAACACACACAAAAGGAAAGATAAGCATGAAAATCCTATGATGTGTTCTAGTTTAAAATTGAGCATGTTTCCCTCCCTCACAGATAAAGTTGGGTTCTAACTTGGTATGAACAGAAAGCAAAGCTAAAGATAACTAAAAAGTAAAGAACAAGACGCTCCAAGCATAGCACATAACGAATGAAGTGACAAAAATATAGTGGAACGAAGGACGAACTGATAATTGTTGATGGAGAAGGGGATGCACGGGGGGCATCCCCAAGCTTAGACGCATAAGTCTCCTTGGATATTTCTTGGGGGTGCATGGGGGTATCCCCAAGCTTGTGCGTTTGACACTCTCGGATCTTCTTTCATTATCTTCCTTCGCACACTTGAAAACTCCCTTCATACATAACTCATCATAAGCTGATTAGAGAGGTTAGTACCCATAAGAAAACAATTTACCTCTACTTAAATAAAGATATTCTTGAAGGGATATTGTTTCTCAAGACCGCCAAAATTTTTTTGCAAAGAAAAAGCTAGCGCAAGACTTGCAAAACTGAGGAAAGGCAAAACATGGCAGAATTTGTGAAAAACAGACCACCAGGTAGTAAATAATTTTTTTGGGGTACTTATGCCATTCAAATAAAAAAAATCAATACAGACGCTCGAAAGTTAATTGTATAGAGCACACTTTCAAAAAAAATCAGATCAAAAAGATGATCTGGTGATTTTAGCCGAATTTTTTCGTCCAAGGACAGAATCTGTTTTCTGGACAGCATGTCACAACTTTTGAACTTTCTTGCAATCGGAGGCTAGACTTGGCACAAAGCTTGAAAATAAAGATACAATGATGTTGCTACAGTATTAACAATCGTCAAGACAATTAAAAACAGAAGGAAAAACATCTTGGGTTGCCTCCCAACAAGCGCTTTCTTTTACGCCTTTGAGCTAGGCACAATGTAAAAAAGATCAAGTTTTATCAAGGGTAAGAGAATAGCTAGCCCGTGTAAAGGACTCAAAAGGTAACTTAATCTTATTTCTAGGGAAGTATTACATCCCCTTATTGAGAGGGAATTGGAATTTTATATTCCCCTCTTTCATATCAATGACAGCACCAACGGTGCGAAGAAAAGGACGTCCCAAAATAATTGGACATAAGGGTTCACACTCAATGTCCATAATAGTAAAATCAACGGGAACATAATTGTCATTGACAATAATAAGAACATCGTAAATCTTCCAAAAGGTTTATTTACGGAAGAATCAACAAGACGAACACCAAAAGAACAAGGATCAAAAGGTTTCAATTCAAGCATATCATACATTCTTTTGGGCATAACGGAGGTACTGGCTCAAACATCAGATAAAGCATAGCAAGAGAAGTTATTCAATTTAATTTTGATTATAGGATCCCAACCATCTTCTAGCTTTCTAGGTATGGAGTCTTCTAACCTAAGCTTATCCTCCCTAGCTTTAGTGAGAGCATTGGTGATATGCTCCGTGAAGGAAAGATTTAGCGTGCTAGTGTGGGGGTCTCTAGAAAGGGTACAACTATCAAAATCAATGTCAGTACTATCAAAGGTGGTAGTGGTGTCATCTAGGCTCACTTGTTTGAAATCTTCTATGTTCATAGGAGTTTCCTCTTCTACGGTTGAGGTAATAGCATCAGCATTAATAGGTGCAATGGGACTAGGGTGTGTTGGGTGCTAAGTGTTTGGGTATCCTCAGTAACTTGGATAGTATAAACGGTATGGTGTGTAGGAAGGCTCTTAATTCTATCTTCTTCCTCCTTTTCTCTAGCCCATCTTTCTTTAAGTTTATCCATCATCCTAATGTTTTCAATAATTTGCACTTGAATAGAATTCATAGGAGTGGTCTTCCTCTCCTCGAGGCGAGAAGTTCTAATTTTAAGCATCTCAACATCAAGGGCTAAGTTATCTACCTTCAAAGAGAGACTACCTAATTTTTCTAATTTCTCCTCTACACTTTTGTTGAAGGCTTTTTGGGTAGTTATAAAGTCTTTAAGCGTGCTCTCTAATTCAGAAGTGGAGTTCTTGGTGCTAGGATAAGTGTTGTTGTTCCCATAGTTGTTGGATGGGAACGGTCTAGGATTGCTACCAAAGTTACTACTATAGGAATTGTTGTCAAAGTTGTTTCTAGAGATAAAGTTCACATCTACTTGTTCTTGAGCAACCAAGGAATTTAAAGGAATATCAAGAGGATCAATAGGATCTTTCTTGGTAAGTAAAGACATGATCAAGTCAAATTTTTCATTTAGGGAGGAAATCTCGTCGACAGAGTTTACCTTCCTACAAGTTGGAGATCGGCGTGCCATTGGGAATAGTTGGTAATCATCTCATCTAGTAGTTTTGATGCAGCACTAAGTGTTTTTGACATAAAGGTTCCTCCCGCGCCCGAATCTAAAAGGTTCCGCGAGGTGAAGTTCAAGCCTGCATAAAAAGTCTGGATAACCATCCAAGTAGTCAAACCATGCATAGGGCAATTCTTAACAAGAGATTTCATGCGTTCCGAAGCTTGGGAAACGTGTTCATTATCCAATTGCTTAAAATTCATAATATTACTCCTCAATTGGATAATCTTAGCAGGTTGGTAGTACTTTTCAATAAAAGCATCCTTGCACTTATCCCAAGCATCTATGCTATTCCTAGGCAAGGATTGAAACCAAAGTTTAGCTCCTCCTCTCAAGGAGAAAGGAAAAAATCTTTAGCTTAACAATATCACCTTCTACTTCTTTATGCTTTTTCATATCACAAAGTTCAACAAAATTATTCAAGTGTAAAGCAGCATCATCTCCAACACCGAAGAATTTTTCTTTCATAACAAGAGTAAGCAAAGCAGGTTTAATTTCACAAGAAGATGTTGCAGTAGCAGGTGTAGAAATAGGAGTGCAGATATAATCATTGTTGTTGTGACTAGCAAAGTCACAAAACTTGGTGTTTTCAGTGGTACACATAATAGTAGCAGCAAGCAAGACAAGCAAAAAAAATTGTGATTTTTGATAAAGGACACTAAAGCAAAAACTGAAAGGTAAACTAACAAGACTATAAATCAAAGATAAATGATAGCGTGCAACTCCCCTATCTTGAAGAACCGAGTCCCCGGCAACGGCGCCAGACATTGGATTGATGGCATTGAAGTAGTTCTCCTTGTTGGCTACCCCAAGTGGAAGGTTGAGATGTAGCACAACAGCAAATTTCCCCTAACGTAGAGGATATGGTTTATGTCTCCAGTAGGACTCCAACGATGACAAGTAGGTGGCAAAGTGGACAATGGCGCCGTTCACAACTCAGGGTTTCTTACTTTACCTGGACGTGCACACACAACAAATAACTTTGATCCCAACGAGTACAGAGAGGATGTCAACCCCTCCAGCCTTGTCGTTTACAAAGGTTCAAACGCAAGAGATAATGATAGTGATAACTTCAACTAGAAAGTAAAACATGAAGTAAATTGAGGTTGTAAACAATGGGGGTAATATGGACCGTGGTCCCATGATGTTCACTAGTGATGTCTCTCTCCCAAAAGATGATAAACAACTATGCGAGGTGAACAAATTACAGCTGGGCAATTGACAGGATTAAAAACGCGCCACAATGCTAACTATGCTACAAAAGAAAGGAAGAGGCTCAAAAGCATGTGCAGTATGCCAAGAGAAGTAGACCGAAATCCATCTACATCTACTCACTAGTCATCCACCTTGAGATATCTATCCAAAACATCTCGCTGGTATTAAGTTGCGAACCCCACCCAAAGTGTAAACCCAAAGCAACATACAACTGCATTAAAAGAACTTTGCGTAAAGTAAACAATCCTGGCAACCGCGGTTACAAGCACCGTTGTTTTCCCCCTTGTGGCAATAGCACATCCCCTAGACTCATGTTTCTGTCACTCAAGCTAGTCATCAGGGGGCATGAACCCACAATCATGCATAACGCTCCCTCTTGGAGTTGCTACCTACCACTTGGACAAAGCAATAAATAGCAACGGAGAACATGCAAGAATTAATCAAGAACATAAATATAAAAGGAGAACAACCAAATATATTACTCATCACAATCTGAACATAATTTCATAATCCATCAGATCCCAGCAAACCTAACATAGAAATAGAAGAAAGAATTACATATGTGCCTTGATCATGTAGGGCAGCTCACAAGGTCTAATCAATGAAGAGCAAAGGTGGAGAGAAGACATCACATAGCTACTGATCATGGACCCATGGTCCAAGGTGGTCTACTCACGGCTCATCTGGGAAGCGTCCATGGTGGTGGAGAAGCTCCCGGAGGTCAGTCCTCTCTCCAACAGGGTGTCGGGAAGAGGTCTTCTGGTGATCCCAATCTTCGAAGCGCGGTGGCGGAACAGAGACGAGATCGCGAAAAATGTTTTTGTCCTCGGGGGTTTCGGGACGAGAGGTAAATATAGGCGAAGGGGGGAAGCTAGGGGGCCACCAGGGAATGCAGGCAGCCTCCCGACGTGGCCCCACCCTAGGACGCGGCCCCTGGACGCCTGGACTCCAGGTGGGTCCCCTCTGGCCCCCCTTCGAGACTCTAGAAACTTCCGGTTTGCTGATTTTTTATATATTTTTCCCGGAATTGTTCTCGCACTGTAAGTAATGGGAAAACCTGAAATGAAAAAACAGCAGAAAACATAAACTAGCACTGGGGTACACTGAGTTAATAGGTTAGTCCAAATATGATCAAAAGTGTAGGAAAGTGCATCAAAAGTATAGCAATATCACCCAAAACATGCATGGAGCAAGAAGAAATTATAGATACATTTGAGACGTATCAAATATCATGCCAAGGGTTTGGATGCACCGGCGAAGTTTTCACCAAGTCTCACAGTGAGAAAGGGCAATGCACGGTACCGAAGAGGCTAGAAAAATATGGAAGTGGAAGTGCCAACAATCGAATACTCGCATTATTCCGAGGAACTCATGCACTTATTATCGGTAACTCTCTCTCTAATCAGGTGGTTCACAAAGAGACGAGTACCACGAGGAGGAGTGTATGGGGGTTTGCTTATCCTTGCGCATTGATACGACCCAAACGTATCTATAATATCTGCTTGTTCCATGTTCTTTTAGGTGACATTGTTATGTGTTTTGCTACACTGTTATATCTTTTTACACATATTTGGACTAACCTACTAACTCAGTGCACCCAGTGCCAGTTTCTGTTTACTGATGTCTGTAAGTTGCAGGTTTTACCCATATTTATAGGGCCCCAAAAATTCCAGAAAAATCATATAAAAAATCAGCGTACGGAAGCTTCCAGAGTACCAAAGGAGAGCCGAGGGGGAGCCAGGCACCACCCAAGCGGCCTGATGGCGCAGCCCCCCTCCTTTCCGCGCCACCAGGGCGCCTGGGAGGTGGGGCCACCCCTCATTCCGAAAACCCTTGGAGAGACCCGCATCACAAATTTCCTCTCTGTTCCGCCGCCGCCACGCTTCCAAGAGCGGGAGCACTAGAAGACCTCTTCCCGGCACCCTACCAGAGGGAGGATTGACCTCCGGGAGCTTCTCCACCACCATAGATGCTTCCCCGATGTGCCGTGAGTAGTCCTCCTTGGACCATGGGTCCATGACCAGTAGCTATGTGATGTCTTCTCTCAAATCTTGTGCTTCAATTCTTAGCCCTTGTGAGTTGCCCTACATGATCAAGGCATCTATGTAATTTTCCTGTTGTTTCTATGTTGTGTTTGCTGGGATCCGATGGATAATGAGATTATGTTCTGATTGTGTTGAGTTATATATTTGGTTTACCTTTTATATTTTGTTCTTGAGTAATTCTTCCATGTTCTCCATTACTTTTTATTGCTTTGGCAAACTAGTAGATAGTAACTCCAAGAGGGAGTGTTTATGCATGATTGTGGGATCATGCCCCCCAATGTCTAGCTTGAGTGACAGAAACATGAGAATAGGGAATGTTTTGTTGCCACCAGGGAGAAAACAACGGTGCTTGTAACCGCGGTTGCAAGGATTGCTGACCTTACGCAAAGTTTGTTAATGTATTTGTCTGTTGCTTTGAGTTTACACTTTGGGTGGGGCTCGCACCTTAATACCAGCGAGATGTTATGGATAGATATTTCAAGGTGGATGATTCGTGATTAGATGCAGATGGATTTCGGTCTAGTTGTCTTGGTGTACTTCCTATACTTTTGAGCCTCTAGCTTTCCAGTAGCATAATTAGCAGTGCGGTGCGTTTATAATTCTGTCAATTGCCTAGCCGTAATTTGTTTACCCAGCTTAGCTATTTTATCGTCTTTTGTGAGAGAGACTTCACTAGTGAACATCATGGGACCCCGGTCCATATTTCCACCACTATTTACACCTCCAATGTATTTCCTGCTTTTACTTTTCGTTGCAATTGTCACTACTATCTACCATTGCATTTGATCCTTTGTAAACAACAAGGCCAGAGAGTGTAGGGGGTTGCTTCTAGGGCCCGCCTCCTAGCGCCAGGTGTCGGGGGTTGGAACCTAGCCCTTGCCTAGTTCAAGGAGTAGGGGAGAACAGCGGCGACGCTGCTCCGAATACACCTTCTGGAAAGGCTTCTCCCGGAAAGGCACGGCCCGGAGGCTGCGGGACGGGGAACACGCAGGGTTCCCGATTTATTCGTGTGGATGGAGGTTGCTGGTGGCATCGGAACGGCAATGGGGTGATGGACCGATTCGAGAAAACACGGATGTTTGCCTAGGTTTGGGTCGTCCGGAGACTAAAAGCCCTACTCCTGCATGTCTGGTGTTCCTTGATGGTGATGGAGTAGGATACAGTACAAGGTGATCTCCAGGTAAGAGATACCCTATGCTACACTCCACTACACTCTTCTCCTTGTGGTGGAACTAGCTACCCTCCCAAGGGGAATCCTTGAGAGATCTCCCGAGAAGTTCTAGGGGCAAAATCCTCCTACTTCTTTCTATGGATTCATCCATGGATGCAACCACTGAGGTGGTGACTTCTCCTTTCTCTGGTTCTTCCTCCTTCTCTCCCTACTTTTTGTTTCTCCTTCTTGCCTCCCTCTCTTCTTGGTTTTATCTTTGTCCCCCCCCCTTTAGAGATGTGGTTGGCGTCTCTCTTTTATAGAGCAAGGGGCTCTCCACAGTCCCACTGACAGCTACAGTAAGGGTGGTTATCTTATACTTGTGGTCGCGGGGTGCTCTGCGATCTTCCGGGAAGTTCCCGTGGCGTCGCGGGGACGGCTGGAGCATGCATGGGATGTGTAGGCGCGAGGGAACCCGCCAGGTGTTGGTTGCCTCCTGCCAGCGGCGCATGCTTGTCTTCAGCACATTGAATACGTTGTGCTCTTTGTCGGGCGGTGGAACCAGCTGGAGGGCTCCATCGTTCGAGTAGTGGTGCGAGGCTGGTTGGCTGTTCCCGGCATCTCCTTGACGGAATCCTCCAGAGCTGCTTCTGAATTGTGCACGATGTGTTGCCGGTATCCAGGGGAACGGGGTACCCCAGTATCCGGTTACCAACAATAGCCCCCGGGATCGGCTTCTGATGAAGTTATCCTGGAATGAAATTCGAGTCACTAGTTGTCAGGTCACGGGGACAGAGCATGCTATGCCACGTTGTGCGCCTCTAGTCAGATTTTACGGATGATGATGATGCCTCTGCGAAAGATAGCAAGACTCGAGGAATGCAGCGGCGGGCCCCCGGTATTTCAATGCTTCTTACAGTAGAGTAGAAAATTACTCCTTTGCGGGTGTCCGTTGGGTTTTTAAGCGGGCTGGCGTGAAATGGAGGAGTCCATTCCCCTTCTCCGTCCCCCACTTATCCTTTCCAGCTTCGTGCTCCCATGGCCCCTCCGACGTCCCCCAACACCGTGGGTGCAGCGGATCAGGCAATCTTGGGGTGCGAGGCAGCGGCTTGGGTTGAGGCGGCACAGCGGTCCGGCGTGGTCGAGGTCGAGGTCGCAGCGGGGCATTGTGCTCGGCTCTAAAGAGGGCGCACACGGCGGTGCCGGTCCATGAGTTCTTCATGGCGGCGACCGACCCTTCCCGCGGTTGGCTTAGGCTGCCGGAGTCGTTTGCGCAGGCAATGGTGGGCTACAAGCCTCAAGGCTTGTACCTCCGGATGGAGGGTTGCCCCCATGGCTCCGCATGGGTGTCCACGGCCTTCGGCGGCGACGGCGCCATTTACTTGGATCAAGGTTGGGCGGTGTTTGTCCGCTGGAGGAACATCCAACAGTTCCAGGACATGCTCTTTGATTTGATGGCCAGGACACCCTATGGGTGAAGGTCTTACATCCATGGGGACCCCCCGCGGAGTGCTGCACAGAGGTCGTTGATGATGACCCAGGCGAGCAAGGTGTTGCGGGAGTCGTCTAAGACTTCATGGATGCTGAGCCCGTCGCCGAACACTGAAGAGGCGGGATGCCGTCGGAAAGGTCTGGGCGAGGGCTATAGCTTCAATCCGGTGGTCCACCATTATAGGGCACTTCTTATTTTGGCCCTGCACTTTTGTACGTAGTAGTAGGTGGAATGTTGTACTGGCGTAACCACTCCGTACGGTTAGTGCAAGATGTAAATATCGATTCGGAAAACCCATCAATGCTTTGGTTTTGGAAAAAATCCCCTACGGGGTAGTGGCAATGAATGTAGTACTTTAAAGAGTTTGTCTCGTTTCGTACCTGCTGGATACCTCATATGTTGTCGGCATTTCGGAGAAAACTCCCCACAAATGAACTCTGATGAATCCGAGTCTACCTTTTGCACGGCTTATCGAAGGAGCACTGCGACATCCGCCGTTGCCTATGGTAGGCGCAGTTAGTGAAGAAACATATGTAAATATGAGCAACGGGTGCCCATTTCCATCGGTTCTCACACGGGGAGAGCGAACCCGAGAACCAGGAGGTTTAGGGGAGCGCCAAGCGTGGAGATTGAAGCCGTAGAGGGAATTTCACTTACCTTGTATAACACGTAGCGTATATGTAAAGTAGAATAGGACTCCACATCGTGTAGGAGTCGGACTCGCCGAATCCTGGGACCCGTCACCTTTATAAGTCGAGCTCCACAGGATCCAGAGGCAACTCAAGTCAGAACTAGACAACTCGCAATAGGACCTAGATCTCCTCGAGACTAAGGTTGAGATTAGACACCATTGTAATCGATAAGTCGACTCCTCTAATTGAAGAGTCGATACCCTTAATAATAAGAAGCAGGAGTAGGTCTTTACCTCGAGACAAAGAGGGGCCGAAACCTGGGTAAATCGCCAAGTGTCTTGTCCATGTCGACTCTCTCCTCGTATACACCTCGCAGCAAAGGTCCCATGTCAAGTCCGACTCTTCAGACATCTGCCGTGACTTTCCCACGACTGTTGGCGCCAACCGTGGGGCCTGTGCATGCAGGTGTTGCGATTCTAGAGGGAGCTCTGCAAATCATGGAAGGATTTGTTGCTAGACGAATCACTAGAAGCCGGCATGGGAAGCTCTACATCGACGACTCAACTTGGGGCCCTGAAGCCGATTTCGTCTAATCTGGATACCGGGTCCCGATCGGGTCTATTCACATGTTCATCGGCAGGACAGACGGATCTGAGCCAGAGCCAGATTTCGAATTCCCCATGGAAACCTCGAGCCGGCGACATGCCGGCTCGAGGCATGCTTTCGTCGGATTAATCAGTGGACCTCCAGAGCCAGAGCGTTCTGTTGAGTCCCTGATGCACGATGCCTCAAAAGAAACATCTGATGGTGACTCACACCCCAGTGAAGGAAGCCTTTGAGATGCCGGGTCCATCCGATCTGTTGGGAGCAACAGACTCGGCCCCGGGGCAGCGAAATACAAACCAGACTTCCCTCACTTCGAGCCTCCGTACTGTGTAACGGTGTTTATGGCAGACACTGAAGAATAGTGGAGCCAAGGGATCCAGAACACAACCCAAAATCGGAACGTGGTGTCGGCTGACAACTCGGCCCCTAATCAAGATAGGGAACAGCTGGCCCTCTTATCAGAGCAAGTTCTCACGAGAGCAGAAGCCCTTTCGGATTCCTTAAACTCTCTCCACGAAGCCTTGACTACGCCAGCGACATCAGAGAACCAGGAAGCCTGGAGGACTAGGGTCAATGGACTCAAAGCACGGGTGATGAGAATACGCAGGGAAATCAACGCCCAGACCGAACAGATGGTCGAGAGAGAGGGTCCTGGCTGGCCCTGGAAGCCAGACGCCTCCAACAAGAGTTGGACCTGATAGAGGCTCAAAGACTAAGCCTCGCCAACACAAGCCCTGAAAGGCCCGCGAGTCGAATCCGCCCAGACTTCCAGTGACGAGCGTTGTTCCAGATCCCTCAGCAGGCGACTCCTCCAAGATACACGCCGCCCAGACAGCCGAGTCCCCGCCACGTCCGGATCGGTTCCATACACCCCCCCAATCACTACAATAACCCCATGGAAAACGTGATGGTGGCAACCCGGTTTCTCACCAATGCACCTGTTCATGGAGACCCTCCAGTGTACCAGGACACTCGAGAAGCCATTGATTTGCTCAAAACTGCGATCACACAGCAATCTCAGTATTCACAAGGACTCTCATATTTACATGTGAATCCATATCAAAGTGTAAGCTGGCAGGCAGACTTGCCGGATCCCGCGACCTTGAGCTGTCATCGCCAGCATGGAGCACCACCTCCCTCGGATCCTCGAGGAGCAGTGAGAATTCTAAACTTGCCGGCTAATCCTAACCTTGAGCGTCGTGCAAGATCGATGAGCCAATTTCCCCCACAGGACAAAAATACCGAGTATGTCAGCCGATCTGTGGGTAACCGATGCCTGGTACCAGCTTTGCGGAACACACACTTGCCACCAGATTTCAAGGGGCATGTAAGATTGCAAACTATACAGCTGACATGGACCAGGCGATTTGTATCGAAAGTTATGATCTAGCCATGGATATGTTGCAAGCGATCGAAGGAGTCTGTGCCCGTTACCTCACGATGATGTTCGAAGGGTCGGCTCGCACATGGTTAAAGTATCTCCCAGAGAACTCCATCAACTCTTTGGCGGATCTCGAAGAGAAGTCCATCAAGAATTTCCAAGGCACTTGTCGGCGAGCTACCACAATTGTCGACTTGGAGCATTGTGTCCAGAAGGAAGGAGAGTCGTCCCTAAGTTGGGCTCGACGGGTAACAGAAATAATCCACTCCTCGGACACCATTACTGCCCAGATAGCTGTGATCGTTTTGGGAAGGAACTGCAAGGTTGAGCCCCTAGTACACAAGCTTGACCGACTCAATAGAACGGTCAAGAACATGGGGGAACTCATGGACGCGGTTATCAAGTACGCCGAGTCTGATAAGACCAAGGATGGTGACTCTAAAGAGGATAAAGACGGCCAGAATAAAAAGAACGGTGGCAAAGGATCGCAGAGTCAGAACCAGTAGACCAAGCATCGACTTGATCAGACTTCTTCTGACTTGGTAGCTAACACAAATGTCGGCTTCAAAAGAAAGAAGAAGGGGTTCAACAACTACCGCCAGTCGTAAGGAAGTTACCGCCCAAACAGCTAGGAAGAAGCCATGAAGAGGTCATGCCCATCACATAGTAAACCCGGTCGTCCAGCCAATCACATAGTAAACCCGGTCGTCCAGCCAATCACATAGTAAACCCGGTCGTCCAGCCATGTAACTTCATGAAAGAGTTTTCACGGTGAGGAAGCCAGGGACCCCCCAGGTCAGAAGGGGGAGCTGGCTAGAATAGTAGTAACCAAAATTCTGGTCATCAAGGAGCCGGCACAGCACCTCAGCATCAAGGAAACGGAGGAGGAGGGCAGAAAAATCAGTCAGAGCTTGCTAGATTTCAAGAAAATCCAAAAAGACTTCACGACCGCGCAACATATCATGTCTTCACCACCAGCAGTTGCCGGAGGGACAGGAAACTGCAGCGGAGAGCCGCCATGGTCGTGGCTACAGAGCCGGCTTGTCCTAGGTGGCTCAATTTTTCAGAACAGCCAATCACCTGGACAAGGGATGACCATCCCCTGGTGGTGGATAACCCAGGGGCTCTGGCTCTGGTAGTATCTCCACAAATTGGAGGATATACACTTGACAAAGTGCTTATGGACGGAGGAAGCAGCATCAACATCCTTTACTATGAGACTTTCCGCAGGATGGGACTGACTCAAAAACAGTTTCAACCCTCCAACACCGTTTTCCATGGAATATTCCCAGGCAAGTCGGCACGTCCGATATGCAAGATCTACCTAGAGACGGCTTTTGGAAGCGCTGATAATTTTCACTCTGAGATCATACCTTTCGAGGTGGTAAAACTCGAGAGCCCATATCACGCCCTCTTAGGCAGACCGGCTTATGCTAGGTTCATGGCTCGACCATGCTATGTCTACCTAAAGCTAAAAATGTCGAGTCTTCATGGCCCGATCACCGTAGATGGGAGCCGGTCCAGGGCTTTGGAGTGTGATGAACAACACATCAAATTAGCTGAGTCAACATGCGCCAAGGAGGACTTGTCAGCATACCAGGAAAAGGTAGACCCGTCTGACTCCACAATCTTGAAGAAACCAACTCCCGATACCACCCCCAAGTTCCAACTGGCTCAGGATACAAAGAAAGTCGACTTTGTCCATGGTGATGCTTCTCAGAAGTTCATCATTGGGACAGGGTTATCTGATAAATAGGAAATCGAGCTCATCGAGTTCCTCCGTGATAATCGGGACATCTTTGCATGGAAACCTTCTGACATGCCAGGTGTCCCGAGGGAACTCGATGAGCACCACCTAAAGACAGATCCAAAACTGAAGCCAGTCAAGCAATTCCTTTGCCGTTTCAACGATGAAATGAGAAACGCCATTGGGGAAGAGATAGCCCGGCTCCTTGCCGCCAGGTTCATCATGGAAGTTTTTTATCCGTAGTGGCTCGCAAACCCGGTCCTCGTTTTGAAAAGGAACAGGACTTGGCGTATGTGTATTTACTACACCGACTTAAACAAGACCTTCCCAAAGGATCCCTTTGCGCCGCCTCGTATTGACCAGATCATAGACTCGACTGGGGGATGTGAGCTCATGTGTTTCCTTGACGCCTACTCTGGTTATCAACAAATCAAGATGGCTCTTGAGGATCAAGAGAAAACGGCTTTCATCACTACCTTCGGGGTCAATTGTTATACTTTTATGCCTTTAAGCTTGAAGAATGCGGGAGCCACCTACCAGCGAACAGTGCATAGTTCCCTCAAAGAGAACATTGGGCGCAACGTGCATGCTTATGTGGACGATATAGTGGTCAAATCTCAGCTGGCCGACTCACTTATCAGTGACTTACAGGAAACCTTCAAGAATCTGCGTAAGTACCAGATGAAGTTAAACCCGGCCAAGTGCATCTTTAGGGTCCCCGCTGGTAAGCTCCTCAGATACATAGTATCTGAGAGATTCATTGAGGCAAACCCGGAGAAAATCAACGCTATCATGGCTCTTCAGAAGCCGGCCTCAGCGAAAGGAGTCTAGCGACTTACAGGATTCGTAGCCGCCCTAAGTCGGTTTATCAGCCGGCTCTGGGAAAAGGCAATCCCTCATTACCGACTTTTGTGAAAATCGGAAAAAATTGTTTGGGATGATGAGGCAGATCAGGCTCTGGAGTCACTGAAGAAGCAGCTATCCGAGGCTCCAATCCTGGCGGCTCCTAAGCCAAAAGAACCTATGCTACTCTATATGTCATCCAACAATCGAGCGGTCAGTGCCGTAGTTGTTGTTGAGCGTATGGAAGCCGATAAGGAGCACCCCTTGTAGAGGACAGTTTATCATGTTAGTGAGGTTTTCACTTCATCAAAGCAACGCTACTCTCACTGGCAGAAACTGGTCCTTGGTGTGTTTATGGAAAGTTGGAAGCTCAACCACTATTTCCAGGGGCACCCCATAACTGTAGTCATCTCAGCAACACTTGCAGATATCATCCAAAATCGGGAAGCCACGGGAAGGATTGCAAAGTGGGCTATAGAGTTGGGGGCTTATCACATCAAATATGAGCCGCACACGGCCATCAAGTCCCAGGAGTTGGTCGACTTCATCAACGACTAGACAGAATTCCAAGCATC
This sequence comes from Bromus sterilis, assembly GCA_950022295.1. Taxonomy (NCBI): domain Eukaryota; kingdom Viridiplantae; phylum Streptophyta; class Magnoliopsida; order Poales; family Poaceae; genus Bromus; species Bromus sterilis. Next base: position 222,656,641 of record OX465598.1, read on the forward strand.
TCCAGAAAATCCGATCACCAAGTACTGGACGATGCACTTTGATGGAAGTCGGCAGCTCCAAGGGTCAGGGGCCGGCGTGGTCCTTACCTCACCTAAAGGAGAGAAATTCTGCTATCTTTTGCAGTTGTAGTTTACTTGTACCAACAACGTAGTAGAATATAAAGCCCTACTTCATGGGTTGCGGATGGCTCGTGAAATGAGCATAATCAGGATTCAATGCTATGGCGACTCTGACCTCATTTATCAATAGGTGTCAGGAAAATGGAATTCCAAAGATCCCATGATGGTAGCCTATCGACGAGAAGTGGAAAAACAAGTCGGTTTCTTTGTTGGCTACCAGGTGGATTACGTGGACCGTATGCAAAATGAAGCAGCAGATGCCTTGTCCCGACTCGGCTCTCAACGAAACCCGGTCCCTCCAAACGTATTCCTAGATGTTTTAACAAAGCCGTCTGTACAACCACCAACAGAGCAAGACCTAGAAGAGTCGGATCTAGAGCCGGCTTTGGTAGCTGCAATACATACCATCCCCTCATGGGTTGTACCTTATCTGGATTAAAAGACCCGAAGAATCCTTCCTCCAGATGAAATACTGGCTAGGCAGATTGTCAGGAGGAGAAAATCCTTTGTACTCATCAACAGCGAGTCTCACCGGAAGAAGGAAGAGCCATCCTGAACGAAATACACTACTGAGATTGTGGAAATCATGTCGGCTCTCGTTCTCTTGTAGCTAAAGACTATCGACATGGTTTTTACTGGCTGACAGCACACACGGATCCGGAGGATATAGTCAAGAAGTGCGATGGATGTCAGCGCTATGCAAAGCAGGATCACGTGCTAGCTCAAGTACTCAGGATGATGCCCATCACTTGGCCCTTTGCAGTATGGGGGCTTGATATGGTGGGACCTTTCAAAAGGTCAACCAACAAGAATACCCACTTATTAGTGGCAGTGGACAAATTCAACAAATGGGTTGAAGCAGAGCCGGTCAATAAATGTGACGCTCCAACAGCGCTGAAATTCTTGAAAAAGATAATATACAGATTCGGCTACCCCCACAGCATCATCGCTGATGATGGAACTAACCTATCAGAAGGGGTTATGCGTCGATTCTTCCAACGTGAGCACATCTGACTCGACCTAGCATCGGTGGCTCACCCACAGTCCAATGGAAAAGCCGAGAGAGCCAACCAAGAGTTGCTCCGAGGCATCAAACCTCGACTCTGTGTCCCCTTGCAAAGGACGCCGGGTTGTTTGGAAGATGCGTTACCCTCAGTACTATGGAGCATCAGGACAACTCCTAACAGGTCAACAGGCTACACACCCTTCTTCCTGGTATACGGAGCGGAAGCCGTTCTCCCAAGTGACATACGTCACGATTCACCAGGAGTCACCACATACGTGGAAACCGAAAATGAAAAAGCAAGGCAAGACTCCTTGGATGGTCTCGATGAAAAACGAGAATTAGCAGAAGCTCAGTCGGCTATCTACCAACTAGATCTGCGACGCTACCATAGCCGCCGCATCAAAAGTCGAACTTTCCAGGAAGGTGATTTAGTGCTCCGACTTATACAGAAAAAGGATGGCATGCACAAGTTATCCTCTCCATGGGAAGGACCATTTGTGGTCAGAATGAAGTTGTACAATGGATCCTACTACCTGGTTGATATACGCGAGACTCCCAGACCATGAAACATCGCACAACTCCGTCCATATTATACTTGAGTAGAACAGGAACATTATTGTACATTTATATAAGTCGACATTTGTCGCGCTGGATTTCACCCTATAAAATATATAAGTCGACTTTTGTCGCACTGGCTTTCGCCATATAATATATAAGTCGACCTCTGTCACACCGGCTCTCGCCATAATAGGTTGTCATACTGACTCTCCTTTACTTATTAGCTTTGTATTTTTTATCTGGCATCATACATTATATATTTTGCATTTTATATCTCAGAGACCTGGGGCTTGATCAACCCTCTATTGGTACTGAGCATGTATATGACTTATTCAGAGGAATCGGGGGGCTCGATGACATCCATCGACTCTAATCTGAGAACTCGGCATATATATGTAAAATTGAGCAACTTATTCAGAGGAATTGGGGGGCTTGATGACATCATCGACTCTAATCTGAGAACTCGGCATATATATGTAGGATTGGCCCACTACAGCTTAATCTTGGCCTGTATAGCTAAATCTCATACGACCAACGTGTACATGACTTATTCTAAACCTTGGGGGCTTACAAAAACGCTACTGAGTTTGGTTTAAGTACGGGTAATGCTAGTCATATGATGCCGGCTTACAGAGACGTTCCGACTCATGGATAACCCAATAATCTCTCTCAAACGCGAGAAGATGAGGCATGCCAAATCTGGAGTCGACTTCTATATGAGCCTTTGTACTTTACTTTCTTCATACATCAAACATCATAGCATACCTCATTTTCTTTATCATAAAACCATGCATAAAATTCTTTAAAAAGTTTTTCTTTCATATAATATGAGAGTTTGACCTATGTGACTCGGCATAGCACCCAGATGCACATACCGACTCATGGGGACTACACCCCAAAACTTTTTCTAAGACATGGCACGATGCAAAGATGTTCGTGCCAACTCTTGGGGAGTATCACTTCAAATTTTATGATCTGTTTTGGCACACAGGGTGACCATACCAACCATGGGGGCTACAAGTCGATTTTGCCTATGAGTCGACAAGATACAAAATTGTTCAAATCGACTCAGGGGGCTACATATATCATCAAGGATGTCTACTTCCATACATTAATATGTCTTATCAAAAGTCAGGTATAAAACCGTCTTACAGATTTAATGGGAAATTAAAATTCTCATTCATCATAGGTCGGGTCTTACATCAAAAGATAACAAGGCAAAAGCCGGAAAAATTTATATCAATCTACTTGATAAAACTACAGCTTCAGTGGTTGTCGTCATAGTCGTCTTCATCATCAGATGAGGAAACTTGGGATTCCTCTGCATGCTGTAGAAGTCTTCGTCACTGCTATTGGAGCTCTCCATACAGCAGCCGACCCAATCGCCATCCGAGTCAAAAAACCTGGTGACGAGGATCAGCCTCGACAAATCCCACGGTCAGGGACCCTGGGTTAGATCGGACAGAAATAATAGGTTGGCGATACTCGTCGGCTAACAGGAGAAGCACTTCCTGCTCGATAATATTATGTGAGGGGAGATTACAGTGGAAGTCTAGGCGAGTTCGCGCAAGACCGGAGGTGTTGATTGTAGATTGGATGTCCTAAGACGTCCCCCCTCCCAGCCTTTATATAGTAGGCCAGGTCCCGAGGAGTCCGCCTCAGGTTACAGGGACGATTGTCTAATTCTAGCCTTGCCTTGATCGCCAAGTCTTGACTTCCATATTAGTCACGGACTCCTACGTCGGGTCCTAGAGCGGGCCTGTCGAAGCTTCCAGCGGGCCTCTTGTCTTCGTATACACCAGGTATCCTCACACGCAGGAGTCCTGTGGCCATCCCCTCGTCAGTAGCCCCCAAGTTCCTGGGGGACTCGAAGAGTCGCACAGGGACTCGAATTCATCCTCGTTCGCTTTCATATGCGCAACGCGGCAGCGAGTCGCTGGCAGCTTTAGCCAAGAAAAATGTTTTTATTTTGAGGGATGCTAAGCTGAAAGGGCACAAGGTAGTCGACTGGTCGAGCCTTGGTGAATTGCACTAGTGGAAAATACCTCAGTAGCCCAATCAAGCCCGTGTCCCTCGACACGAACTTGGGAACGACCGGTGTCCAGCAAAGTTCATGCCGCTGCAGGTCTTATAGGATCAATGATGTCGGTCCTACTAAACATCCTTAACGCGTCAGTTATCGTCTCATCTCTCTATCATGCGAGCACATGGAAAATGTCGGGAATGAAGTCGCGCTATGGCAAGTCCTGGCCCGGCCTTCTGCGCAGCGGGTGATACGTCCAAAATGTATCTATAATTTTTTCTTGCTCCATGCCTCTTTTGTGTGATATTGCTATGATATTGATGAACTTCCATACACTTTTGATCATATTTGGACTAACATATTAACTCAGTGCACCCCAGTGCCAGTTCCCGTTTTCTGCTGTTTTTCTATTTCAGGTTTCACCCATATAAAAAGTGCTCCAAAAATTTGGGAAAATCCAATAAAAATCAGGGATCAGGAAGCTTCCTGAATCACCGAGGGGGGGGGGGGGGGAAGAGGGGACCCACCAGGGCCCCAGGCGCCCTCCCGGCGCGCCCCAGGGTGGGGCCGCGCCAGGGGGCGACTAGACCCCTGCTGGCCCCCCTGGCTTCCCCCCTTCGCCTATTTATTCCCTGTGATGCAGAACCCCTAAGACGGGATCCCTTTTTCGCGATCTCTCCTCTGTTCCGCCGCCACCATGCTTCCAAGATCGGGAGCACGAGAAGACCTCTTCCCGGCACCCTGCCGGAGGGAGGAATCACCTCCGGGAGCTTCTCCACCACCATGGACGCTTCCCGGATGAACCGTGAGTAGTCCTTGGACCATGGTTCTATGATCAGTAGCTATGTGATGTTATCCTCCCCTCTTTGTTCTTAATGGATTAGACCTCGTGAGCTACCCTACATGATCGAGGCACATATGTAATATTTCTGTTGTTGCTATGCTAAGTATACTCGGATCCGATGGATTATGAGATTATGTTCAGATTGTGTTTGAGTAATATATTTGATTCTCCTCTTTTATATTTATGTTCTTGAGTAATTCTTGCATGTTCTCCATTGCTTTTTATTGCTTTGGCCAAGTAGTAGGTAGTAACTCCAGGAGGGAGCGTTATGCATGATTGTGGGTTCATGCCCCCCGATGACTAGCTTGAGTGACAGAAACATGAGTCTAGGGGATGTGTTGTTGCCACAAGGGGGAAAACAACGGTGCTTGTACTTGTGGGTGCAAGGATTGTTTACTTTACGCAAAGTTCTTTAATGCAGTTGTGTATTGCTTTGAGTTTACACTTTGGGTGGGATTCACAACATAATTCCAGCGAGATGTTCTGGATAGATATCTCAAGGTGGATGATTAGTAAGTAGATGCAGATGGATTTCGGTTGTCGGGACCCGGGGTTAGCGTATGCAAGTACAGCTAAGACATAGTCATATGGAGAGCCGAGAACCGTACCCACTTGTCTAAGCAGACAAGGCCAAGCACAGAACGTTCTCGGAAAGCATCGTACGTGAGGGACATCCCATCCAGGCCGGATGATCAACTGAGATGGGTCCTCATCGTCCGCACACAAGTCTAATGATATGGGTGGTGAACTCCCATATTCGAAGACAAGTCGCCTCAACCATACTATCAACTATCTCAAAACTCTTACATAGACTTACTCCAGCCCGATCAATTAGTCGGGGTCTAGGGCGGGCTCGATCATACCACAAAGTGTGCACGAGACGGAGTCTCGAACAATCGCGTCGCGATGCCCCAAGCTGCGCACATCTAAGGGCCACTTGGTGTATGAAAGACCGCCAGCCAGAACACAAATAAGGTCTCGAAAACCCATACAAAGACATGCATGTTATAAACATACACGCAGCACACATGCCTTGTATGAACAGCAGGTATCATTGCAATTCTCTACAAAGTATACATTTTTATTGATAACTCTTATAGAGTGCAAACAGAGATCGCAAACATGTGATCCAACATTACAACACAAACGGAAGAAAATTATGTCTGAGTACAGACAAGTTTAACAAATGGCTTAAGAAGCCTTATTTAAACACAAGCCCTCCATGAGGGAACCAGTCGTCTGACTGGGACTAGACTAGTTGGTCTTCAGTCGTCCAGCTCGATGAAGAAGCCACCTTCGGGGTCAGTGGCATCATCTAAAACATAGATTAAGAAAACGTGAGTACAAAATCGTACTCAGCAAGACTTACATAGGAGCTATACTACTCATGCATAGGTATCAAGGTAAAGGGAGGTGGGGTTCACTTGCAGAAGTGCCAGCTTTGAATTGGCTAATCCTGAACTACGAGTACCAAACTTTGAGGTAAGAAGCGTACACGAGTCCACTACTTTCTCCAACCAATTACACCACTATGGTGCCTTCCTCGACTTCCCCACGAGAAAGCACGCCATAGCACTCACACTTATCTTGGTGTGTTTTAGAAGTATCCGGTTCAAGTTATCTAATAATCAAGCTAAGCTTTCCAAGCAGTCCATAACCGCGGATGCGGCTATTCGAATAGTTTTGTTAACCTTGCAAGGGTGTTCCGCTACACACACATGATCATCATTTCCCGCCTTTGATCTCGACACCATTCAAGGGGTGCCAGCGGGGATGCTCACCACAACTGTTACCTCATAGCCGATCTAGTCCGAGAAAGCCGCCTACTTGGGTTGGTTACCACAATCGTGAACCCGGCCGGTTTACCGAAGTGGACCCAAGTGATGTGAACGTGGTGCATAAGCCGGTCTCCGATGAGCCATTCTCTCACTTAGCAGCCAGGCCACAGACCTACCAGAGCTCCGAACTATTGCGACATCTGGACATCGAAAGGGATGAGTTATTAAGTTGAGAGGGGTCAGTGAACCCAATGTGTGGTTGTACTCTTCATCTTGGATCACCACACAAGAACTCGTACTAGGGCGGTGTTCAACGAGACAACCCACCGTGTACTCCTACACAGCCTCTCATCGTTCACCTTGTATTAGGGTCGATTCACCAACACTTTTCTACCATCCTCAACATGATCATTCCCATCCCGACTCACATCACAGTAACAACATGGTATCATACTAAGCATGCAATAAGCGATAAACATTTGCAGGGGCCACATGATATCAAACAACTCCTACATTTGCTAGGATTGTGGTTTTCTTACTACTGTGACAAAATGATAGGTCATGCAAGGGAATGGGTTCATCTATGCGGTAGAAACAAATCATGGTGATCATCCTAAACAATGCATAAGCGAGACATGAGAGGGAAGTGGGATTTTATCGACATGATCAATGGGGGTTTGCTTGCCTTGCTGACGAGGTTCGGGTTCTGGATCTTCAACGAAGGGGGCAGCCTCCTGCTCCGGTTCCACCTCTACTCGACAAACAACAAGCAAAGTAGCAAAGTAAATATGATGCACAAACACATGATGGAAGTTTGAATCTTGATGTATATGCTTTGATGTGTAAGGCAATTCCATTTAAATGGAGTATATTGCAAATTGAATTGCAAATTCAAACTCCACATTTGAATTCAAATCAACCAAGTTGTATGTGACATGGTTTGATCATTTTGAATCATCTTCAAATGTATAAGATATGCCTCTGATGTGTGGTTGAAATGTAACACAATTCCATGGTCCAAGTTGCAAAAGCATGTGATTTGAATTTGAATTAAATTCAAATAAACCAAATGACATATGCTACTGGTCCCATTTTAAAATCAACTCAAACAGAGTTGAAAGTTGCATATTTGGAAAGATAATTTTCTCCTGATCATTTTTCATATATTATTGGTCCAATTTGGAGTTTATATGAATTTTCTATGAATTTCCAAAGTTTGGGGTATTTTCTGGAATTTCTGGAATTCTTTTAATTCAAATAATCTCTGGAAATTCATTTAAATTGATTTACTGCGTCAGGCTGACGTCAGGGGGGGCTGACATTGGGGTCCCACCTGTCAGTGGCTGGATTTAATTAACCCGTGGGTTAAATTAATCCAGTGGCTTAATTAAGCCACTTGGCCCATTGGTCAGTGACCCAGGGGTCATTAACTGGGTGATTAAGGGGGGAGTTTTGGCTGACACGCCGGCGGCTAAACGCCGGCGACTGGACCGCGGCGGTGCTGCACGGGGAGGGTGCTCCCGGCCACCATTTGGCATGGGGAGAGCACGGGACGGCTCCTCGAGCTCGTCTGCGTCTCGTGGTGAACTCGGGGGACCTTGGGGGGCACCGGAGCTGCGCCGGCGACGACCTTTGGTGGCGGCCATGGCTCGGTCTAGAGGCAGAAGACGATTTCGTGAAACAAAATGGACGGGAAGTAGCGCGTTGAGATGCTGGGGTGGAGGGGAACATAACGCACGCTCTGGCTGAGACGAAGGGGCACAGGGGCGACCTCGAGCTCATCCATGGCGGAGGCCGTGCTCGGCTTTCATGGCAAAACGCAAAGGAGAAGGAGAAATACTCCGGGGTTGGTCGGGGCGGATGAAGAAGCTCACCCTGAAGCTAGCAGAGGAGTCAGGGAGGTTAGGGAGGTTGTGGTGGCGGCGAATTCAACGACGGCGACTTGCGGGTCTGACAACTCCTCGGTGAAGCTAGCGTCGTCTGCTGAGGCGCTCGGGCTCGATTGGTTGAGGGGAACGACGAATACGCCTGCTGCGGTTCTTCTGGACACGGTGGCACGGCTCGGGGACGACGGTGGCTGCGTGGAATCGGCGGCGTGCTCCACGGCGGTCATCGGGCGGCGATGAATCGGGCGAGAGAGGAAGGGGAAGACGACGAGGAGGGGGGGGATGAACTGGGGCGGCTGCGAGACGTCTCCAGGACGCGAGAAGAGGGCACGGGGCGGCCTGGAAGGTCTTCGACGACGACGTGTCGTCCCCGGATGACTCGGTGGCATTCCACCGAGCAACTTGGAGGCGCGGGATGGGGAAGAAGTCCCCGCTGCCCCTGTGGGCCGGCTGGGCTGGGTGGGCCGCTCTCGCCTGGGCGCCAGGTAAGCGTTTCTTCTTTCTTTTCTGTTTTTCTTTTCTGACATTTGTTTTGCTGAGCTAAAAAAAATAGCTAGGCATTTTATTAAATGCTGAAAAATTTTATATGGCCTCATAAATATATAGACTAGCCACTTATAAACTTTCAACATTTTTAAAATTCAAATAATTTGAATCTTAAATCAAATAGGGGTATTTCTTTAATTCCAAGGCACTGTTTGAATATTTGAAAAATCTATGAGCATGGGATGGGTCCCACATCACTTGATATGTGATCACACTCATTTATAAGACTTTTCAAAAATCTAACATGAATTTTTGGAGAAGATTTTTATCTGGCCTTTTGAATTAATTCATCTGGGGGGTTTTCTTCTCCCATTTTGATTTTGAAATTGAATTTCCTTTGATTTCTTTCATGAATGCAAAGTGAAAAAGACCCTAGCACAATACCTAACAGAGGGTTCTGACAACTCGCCCCCACTCAAAATAATCTCGTCCCGAGATTCAGAAGTCTGCGGGAGGAAGGTGGGGTACTCGGCAGTGAGACGGTCTTCTCTTTCCCACGTAGCTTCTCTTTCAGAGTGGTGTGACCATTGCACTTTCAGAAACCTAATCTTCTGACGACGAGTGACACGCTCTGCGGAATCAAGAATACGAACAGGGTATTCTTGATAAGAAAGGTCATCTTGTAGATCAAGCGTTTCAAGGTCGACTTTGCGGATAGGGTTCTTGAAGCAACGCCTGAGTTGGGACACATGGAATACTTCGTGTACTCGGGAGAGGTGCGGAGGTAGTTCAAGTTGGTAGGCAACTTCTCCACGTTTAGCAATAATGCGGAAAGGTCCAATGTAACGTGGGGCCAACTTGCCTTTGATACCGAAACGTTGGGTTCCCTTCAGAGGAGTAACCCGAAGGTAAGCCTTCTCATCCAGATTGTAGCTCTCTTGCCTATGATGAAGATCATAGTAGGTTTTCTGACGAGACTGGGCTGCTTGCAATTGATCACGAACAATGCGAACTTGCTCTTCTGCTTCCTTGATCATGTCCGGTCCAAAGAATTGTCTTTCACCGGTTTCTGACCAGTTTAAAGGTGTTCGACATCGTCGTCCATATAGGAGTTCAAAAGGAGCCATGTTCAGACTAGATTGAAAACTATTGTTATAAGAAAATTCGGCAAATGGAAGAGACTTCTCCCAATTCTTTCCGAATGAGATAACACAAGCTCTGAGCATGTCTTCAAGAATTTGTTTAACCCTTTCGACTTGACCGCTAGACTGAGGATGGAAAGCTGTACTAAAGGAGAGATGAGTTCCCATAGCATTCTGAAAGCTTCCCCAAAATCTAGAGGTGAAAAGGCTACCACGATCAGAATTGATTTCCAAAGGAACACCATGTAGGGATACAATTCTAGAGACGTACAAGTCTACTAACTGGCTAGCAGTTATAGACTCGCGAACCGGAAGGAAGTGAGCAACTTTGGAAAGCCTATCTATGACAACGAAGATGGCATTGTTTACTTTCTGGGTTCTTGGAAAGCCGGTGATGAAGTCCATACCGACTTTGTCCCATTTCCACTCGGGAATAGACAAAGGTTGAAGTGTACCAGCAGGTCTTTGATGTTCTGCCTTAATGCGACGACAAACATCACATTCGGCAACAAATCGAGCAATGTCTCTCTTCATCCTAGTCCACCAAAATCTCTGGCGTAGATCTCGGTACATTTTTGTGCTACCGGGATGAATCGAGAGGGGTGTGTCATGGGATTCTTTGAGGATGAGTTGCCTTAGATCTCTATTCTTAGGTACTACCAAACGATTTCCAAAGAATACCGTTCATTTACTATCTGTGGAGAAACATTTAGGAACTCCGCTAGCAATGTTCTCCTTGATCCGGTGAACACCTCGTGCACGCCTTTGGGCAACTATGATTTGATCCTCAAGAGTTGGTTTCGCCACCAAGTTAGAAAGATAGCCATGAGGAACAATTTCAAGGTTGAGCTTGCGAAAGTCCTCATGAAGAAGTGGTTGATACTGTTGTAACATGAGGTTGTTACAATACGACTTACGACTTAGTGCATCAGCCATGACATTGGCTTTGCCTGGGGTGTAAGAAATTACTACGTCGTAATCTTTTATCAACTCAATCCAGCGTCTTTGCCTGAGATTAAGATCTGGCTGGGTGAAAATGTATTTGAGGCTTTGGTGGTCGGAATAAATCTCACAACGATTACCAAGGAGGTAATGTCGCCAAGTTGTTAGGGCATGAACTACGGCAGCGAGTTCAAGGTCATGGGTAGGATAGTTCTCTTCATGTGGCCGCAACTGGCGTGAAGCATAAGCTACCACATGTCGATCTTGCAGAAGTATGCATCCTAACCCTTGCCGTGATGCGTCACAATAGATCTCGAAATCCCTTTTGGTGTCTGGAGGTGCAAGTACAGGTGCAGAAGTCAATCTTCTTTTTAGCTCTTGAAAGCTTTCCTCACACTTGGGAGTCCATAGGAATTTCTTATCTTTCTTGAGGAGTTCAGTAAGAGGCTTTGCAACTTTAGAAAAATTCTCGACGAAGCGACGGCAATAGCTGGCTAGGCCAAGAAAACTCCTAACTTGCTTAACTGATTCAGGTGCAGTCCAGTCAAGGACGGCCTGAACTCTCTCGGGATTCACAACAATGCCTTTTGCAGAAATCACGTGGCCTAAGTAGGTCACTTCTGGTAGCCAGAATTCACACTTGGAGAATTTTGCATACAGGCGATGCTCTCTAAGTTTCATCAATACCAGCCTTAGGTGTTCGACATGTTCTTCTTCGTTCTTCGAGTATATAAGGATGTCATCGAGGTAAACCACGACGAACTGGTCCAAATACTCCATGAAGATCGAATTCATCATGCGTGAGAAAGTGGCGGGGGCATTGGTTAAACCAAAGGACATGACGGTGTACTCGTAAAGACCATAACGAGTAGTAAAAGCCGTTTTGGGAATGTCCTCGTTTCGGATCTTGATTTGATGATAACCTAATCTCAAATCCATCTTTGAGAAGACAGAGGATCCTGCAAGTTGATCATAAAGATCATTGATCCTGGGCAATGGGTACTTGTTCTTTATCGTCGCTAAATTTAGCGGGCGATAGTCTACGCACATCCTTTCTGTTCCATCTTTCTTCATTACGAACAGAACGGGGCAACCCCATGGCGATGAGCTAGGGCGGATGAAGCCTTTCTCCAACAAAGCTTCCAGTTGGGTTTTAAGCTCAGCTAACTCACGTCGGGCCATTTTGTATGGGCGTCTAGAAATTGGTGCGGTTCCTGGGGCAAGATCTACAATGAACTCTACACATCTATCGGGTGGCATGCCCGGCAGCTCTTCAGGAAAGACATCCGGGAAGTCACGAACCACCGGAATATCTTCAAGTTCGGGAAGGGGAAGTACATTCAAGGAATGCACTTGGGTTCTTGTTCTGGGTGAGGTATAGTTGACGGTTTGGCCTGAAGGGTGGGTGAGTTTCACGGATTTGCCTTTGCAATCCAGGTAGGCATTCTGTATTGATAGCCAATCCATTCCAAGGATGACATCAATATCTGAAGACTTGAGGGCTATGAGTGAAGCAAGGAATACTAAACCCTCAATTGAAATTTGATTACCAGGGCTTACTCTATTAGTTTTCCATCTTGACCCTGGAGTTTGAATAATCATTGGGGTGGAAAATTCAATAAAAGATAACTCATGACGAAGTGCATAACTTTCCGACATGAATGAATGAGATGCTCCTGGGTCGAAAAGAACGGAAGTAGGAACATAATTTACTGGGAGCGTACCAAGAATGACGTTAGTGGTGTCGTCAGTCTCTTCGGCGGCAATCTGGTTCACACGTCCACGAGTGGTGGGAGGAGCGGGTTTGGTGGTGTAGACCTTCTGGGGTGGCTTGCCACGACCATTGTTGTTGTTGTTGCCTCCGGCACGGGTTGGAGCATTCTGGTGCTGGATCTGGTTCTGGGGACACTAGCGAGAGTAGTGGCCTGCCTGACCACACTTGTAACAGGCTCCGAAAACAGTGCGTGGAGCTGGGTTGTTTGGTGGAGCTGGGTGGAACTGGGTTGGTGGACGAGGAGCCACATAGGATGGCCTCGGTGGGTTGTTCTGGCGGAACATACTGTTTGGGATCCAGATCTTGCGCTTCTGAGAGCCGGAACTGGATGAACTGTCATCTCTAGGGTGTTTGCGGAAGTCGTTGGGGGTGTTCATATCCTCGGCCTTGATGACCTTGTTGACAAGGACCTGGAAGGTGGCAAAGTCATGAAGGTTGAGCTCACGACGGAGTCCTGTGTTGAGGCCACGACGGAACCTCTCTTGTTTCTTGGAGTCGGTGGAGACTTCTTCGGTAGCATAACGAGCCAGTCGGTTGAACTCATGACTAAGCTCATCAACGGTCCTTCTGCCTTGAGTGAGGTTGCAGAACTCCTCACGCTTGCAGTCCATAAGACCCTTGGGAATGTGGTGCTCGCGGAAAGAAGTGCAGAATTCCTCCCAAGATGCGGGCGGTCCAACGGGACGCATATTCAGAAAGTTCTCCCACCAAGAGCTAGCTGCACCTTCAAGGTGATAGGTGGCATAGCTGACCTTGTCACCAGTTGCAACACGGCCTGCTTTGAGCTTCCTCTCGATGCTGCGAAGCCAGTCATCGGCGTCAAGGGGCTCGGTGGAGTAACTGAAAACCGGGGGATGAAGTCGGACGAAGTCGTTCAAGGACACCAACACATTGCGCTGCTGAGTGGTGTTGCGAGCAATGACTTCCAACAGGTGGTGAGAGTCTCGGCGGTTCCTCTCGACCTCCATCAGAACTTGAGCCATCGTGGGTGGGGGTGGAAGGTTGCCTTCCTCCTGGTCATTCCCACGTCATGGTTACGACCAACCTGGCCACGGGTTCCTTGAGACATCCTGAAGGTGAAAAACCAAAGTCAAACAGAGTTGATTGGGAGAGTCTAAACAAGGTATTGAAGTACTAGAAGGATTACAGAGCAAAGGAAGTAATCATCTTGACAACATGGTGATAAAAACATACAAGCCATATATTCACAAGCTGTCATACAAGCCATACATTGTTTTAGTACAAGCACCAAGCTAATACAAATGTGATGAAGATGATCCATCCTTCAGAGGCACTCTGACTTCCTATACATTATTTATCTAAGCCTCTGGAATCTTAGACACCTTGCATACAATATACTAAGATACTACTACATCATCACTAAGTAAGACCACAGGCGGTCTCACTCATCTCCATCTCCATAGTAGTCCTCATAAAAGTTACCCGCGTATCCCGGTAGCTGGAGGTGACCATCGGAAAACACGGAGGCTTGTGGACCCTGATATCCATTTGGGCAAGGATGGGGCCTAGGTCCAGCGTAGGGTGGAAGCAAAGGACCACGGTGTGGAAAAATACCTCCAATCTCGGGCCAAGCAAGTCGAGAAGGCATCTGAGTCCTCACTGGGTAGATCGCATCAAACTCAACTGATCCCACGCTCACAAAGGGTGCCAAAAGTGTCAGTGCTCGATACAGACGAACACGGGTGGCGTGGAGCTCAAAACGGAGAGCGCGTGCATCACGATCTCGATCACTAGCAAACCTAGCAGTCACCTGAAGTGCTGGATCCTCTGCAGAGTGATCTGAGTAGAGTCCGGTGTAATATCCCTCTTCTCCTGGAAGTGTAGCAAGGATATAGCGGAAAGAAGTCTCTCTCAGCAAAGTGTGCTCCTCTCTCAGCAGTGTCATACATGAGTATGCAGAATCCTGCACAGCCATGTTCTCGGTAATGCCAATGCCATGTCCAAAGTGGATAGGCTGAGTGACTCCAACGTGGCGCGGGTAGATCCGAACAATGCAGTGGAACTACGTCTGGTTGAAGTCGTGCAACTGCCCCTCGACGGTGTACTCAGGGTACCACCGATATACCACATAGGACATCATCTCGATCAACGTGGCGGGATGGCCACGCACACCAAGGCACCTGGTCAAACGAACAATCTGCCGAGGGGGAAGATCTACCATCTGAAACAGAAAGGAGTTTGCAAATGCATCAGATTATGAGATAAACCTGGAATGACTCGGACAACATAACGGCTGTAATTGCAAGAAAAAGACAATTTCTTACAACATGGAAATAGCACTTACATACGATGTAATAAATCAGGAAGCATAACCACTCTAACAAATCGGTCACAACTTTCCTACGGCTACAAGGAAGCAAACAACGAGATGTTCTAATCAGACAGAGGAGAGCCTAGTCCTATCTTCCCGTAGAATAAGATGAGGGTGACTCAGAACTCAGAACGAAGGGGGTAAGGAGAAAAAAGAAGCCTTACGTTGTTCCCTTATATACCCAGAGTAACTATATAACTATAGAAGGCTAGACTCGACTTCGGCCAAGGCTACTAGTCCTACAGTCAGTCCTGCTCTGATACCAAGTCTGTCGGGACCCGGGGTTAGCGTATGCAAGTACAACTAAGACATAGTCATATGGAGAGCCGAGAACCGTACCCACTTGTCTAAGCAGACAAGGCCAAGCACAGAACGTTCTCGGAAAGCATCGTACGTGAGGGACATCCCATCCAGGCCGGATGATCAACTGAGATGGGTCCTCATCGTCCGCACACAAGTCTAATGATATGGGTGGTGAACTCCCATATTCGAAGACAAGTCGCCTCAACCATACTATCAACTATCTCAAAACTCTTACATAGACTTACTCCAGCCCGATCACTTAGTCGGGGTCTAGGGCGGGCTCGATCATACCACAAAGTGTGCACGAGACGGAGTCTCGAACAATCGCGTCGCGATGCCCCAAGCTGCGCACATCTAAGGGCCACTTGGTGTATGAAAGACCGCCAGCCAGAACACAACTAAGGTCTCGAAAACCCATACAAAGACATGCATGTTATAAACATACACGCAGCACACATGCCTTGTATGAACAGCAGGTATCATTGCAATTCTCTACAAAGTATACATTTTTATTGATAACTCTTATAGAGTGCAAACAGAGATCACAAACATGTGATCCAACATTACAACACAAACGGAAGCAAATTATGTCTGAGTACAGACAAGTTTAACAAATGGCTTAAGAAGCCTTATTTAAACACAAGACCTCCACGAGGGAACCAGTCGTCTGACTGGGACTGGACTAGTTGGTCTTCAGTCGTCCAGCTCGATGAAGAAGCCACCTTCGGGGTCAGTGGCATCATCTAAAACATAGATTAAGCAAACGTGAGTACAAAATCGTACTCTGCAAGACTTACATAGGAGCTATACTACTCATGCATAGGTATCAAGGTAAAGGGAGGTGGGGTTCACTTGCAGAAGTGCCATCTTTGACTTGGCTAATCCTGAACTACGAGTACCAGACTTTGAGGTAAGAAGCGTACACGAGTCCACTACTTTCTCCAACCAATTACACCACTATGGTGCCTTCCTTGACTTCCCCACGAGAAAGCACGCCATAGCATTCACACTTATCTTGGTGTGTTTTAGAAGTATCCGGTTCAAGTTATCTAATAATCAAGCTAAGCTTTCCAAGCAGTCCATAACCGCGGACGCGGCTATTCGAATAGTTTTGTTAACCTTGCAAGGGTGTACCGCTACACACACATGATCATCATTTACCGCCTTTGATCTCGACACCATTCAAGGGGTGCCAGCGAGGATTCTCACCACAACTGTTACCTCATAGCCGATCTAGTCCGAGAAAGCCGCCTACTTGGGTTGGTTACCACAATCGTGAACCCGGCCGTTTACCGAAGTGGACCCAAGTGATCTGTGCGTGATGCATAAGCCGGTCTCGGATGAGCCGTTCTCTCACTTAGCAGCCAGGCCACAGACCTACCAGAACTCCGAACTATTGCGACATCTGGACATCGAAAGGGATGAGTTATTAAGTTGAGAGGGGTTAGTGAGCCCAATGTGTGGTTGTACTCTTCATCTTGGATCACCACACAAGAACTCGTACTAGGGCGGTGTTCAACGAGACAACCCACCGTGTACTCCTACACATCCTCTCATCGTTCACCTTGTATTAGGGTCGATTCACCAACACTTTTCTACCATCCTCAACATGATCATTCCCATCCCGACTCACATCACAGTAACAACATGGTATCATACTAAGCATGCAATAAGCGATAAACATTTGCAGGGGCCACATGATATCAAACAACTCCTACATTTGCTAGGATTGTGGTTTACTTACGACTGTGACAAAATGATAGGTCATGCAAAGGAATGGGTTCATCTATGCGGTAGAAACGAATCATGGTGATCATCCTAAACAATGCATAAGCGAGACATGAGAGGGAAGTGGGATTTTATCGACATGATCAATGGGGGTTTGCTTGCCTTGCTGACGAGGTTCGGGTTCTGGATCTTCAACGAAGGGGGCAGCCTCCTGCTCCGGTTCCACCTCTACTCGACAAACAACAAGCAAAGTAGCAAAGTAAATACGATGCACAAACACATGATGGAAGTTTGAATCGTGATGTATATGCTTTGATGTGTAAGGCAATTCCATTTAAATGGAGTATATTTCAAATTGAATTGCAAATTCAAACTCCACATTTGAATTCAAATCAACCAAGTTGTATGTGACATGGTTTGATCATTTTGAATCATCTTCAAATGTATAAGATATGCCTCTGATGTGTGGTTGAAATGTAACACAATTCCATGGTCCAAGTTGCAAAAGCATTTGATTTGAATTTGAATTCAATTCAAATAAACCAAATGACATATGCTACTGGTCCCATTTTAAAATCAACTCAAACAGAGTTGAAAGTTGCATATTTGGAAAGATAATTTTCTCCTGATCATTTTTCATATATTATTTGTCCAATTTGGAGTTTATATGAATTTTCTATGAATTTCCAAAGTTTGGGGTATTTTCTGGAATTTCTGGAATTCTTTTAATTCAAATAATCTCTGGAAATTCATTTAAATTGATTTACTGCGTCAGGCTGACGTTAGGGGGAGGGCTGACATGGGGGTCCCACCTGTCAGTGGCTGGATTTAATTAACCCGTGGGTTAAATTAATCCAGTGGCTTAATTAAGCCACTGGGCCCACTGGTCAGTGACCTAGGGGTCATTAGCTGGGTGATTAAGGGGGGAGTTTTGGCTGACACGCCGGCGGCTAAACGCCGGCGACTGGACCGCGGCGGCGCTGCACGGGGAGGGTGCTCCCGGCCACCATTTGGCACGGGGAGAGCACGGGACGGCTCCTCGAGCTCGTCTGCGTCTCGTGGTGAACTCGGGGGACCTTGGGGGGCACCGGAGCTGCGCCGGCGACGACCTTTGGCGGAGGCCGTGGCTCGGTCTAGAGGCAGAAGACGATTTCGTGTAACAAAACGGACGGGAAGTAGCGCGTTGAGATGTTGGGGTGGAAGGGAACATAATGCACGCTCTGGCTGAGACGAAGGGGCACAGGGGCGACCTCGAGCTCATCCATGGCGGAGGCCGTGCTCGGCTTTCATGGCAAAACGCAAAGGAGAAGGAGAAATATTTCAGGGTTGGTCGGGGCGGATGAAGAAGCTCACCCTGAAGCTAGCAGAGGAGTCAGGGAGGTCGGGGAGGTCGTGGTGGCAGCGAATTCGACGACGGCGACTTGCGGGTCTGACGACTCCTCGGTGAAGCTAGCGTCGTCTGCTGAGGCGCTCGGGCTCGATTGGTTCAGGGGAACGACGAAGACGCCTGTTGCGGTTCTTCTGGACACAGCGGCACGGCTCGGGGACGACGGTGGCTGCGTGGACCCGGCGGCGTGCTCCACGGCGGTCCTCGGGCGGCGATGAATCGGGCGAGAGAGGAAGGGGAAGACGACGAGGAGGGGGGGAATGAACTGGGGCGGCTGCGAGACGTCTCCAGGACGCGAGAAGAGGGCACGGGGCGGCCTGGAAGGTCTTCGACGACGACGTGTCGTCCCCGGCTGACTCGGTGGCATTCCACCGAGCAACTTGGAGGCGCGGGATGGGGAAGAAGACCCCGCTGCCCCTGTGGGCCGGCTGGGCTGGGTGGGCCGCTCTCGCCTGGGTGCCAGGTAAGCGTTTCTTCTTTCTTTTCTGTTTTTCTTTTCTGACATTTGTTTTGCTGAGCTAAAAAAAACAGCTAGGCATTTTATTAAATGCTGAAAAATTTTATATGGCCTCATAAATATATAGACTAGCCACTTATAAACTTTCAACATTTTTAAAATTCAAATAATTTGAATCTTAAATCAAATAGGGGTAGTTCTTTAATTCCAAGGCACTGTTTGAATATTTGAAAAATCTATGAGCATGGGATGGGTCCCACATCACTTGATATGTGATCACACTCATTTATAAGACTTTTCAAAAATCTAACATGAATTATTGGAGAAGATTTTTATCTGGCCTTTTGAATTAATTCATCTGGGGGGTTTTCTTCTCCCATTTTGATTTTGAAATTGAATTTCCTTTGATTTCTTTCATGAATGCAAAGTGAAAAAGACCCTAGCACAATACCTAACAGAGGGTTCTGACATCGGTCTACTTGTCTTGGCGTATCGCCCGTGCTTTTGAGCCTCTTCCTTTCTTTATAGAATAATTAGCATTGGTTTGCGCACATAATCCTGACAATTTCCTAGCTGTAATTTGTTTACCTCGCATGGCTATTTTATCGTCTTTTGGGAGAGAGACATCACTAGTGAACATCATAGGACCCCGGTCCAAATTTCCAATACTGTTACACCCACTATCAATTTACTGCTTTATTTACTTTTCCATTGCTATCACTATCATTATTATCCCGTGCGTTTTATCCTTTGTAAACAACAAGGCCGGAGGGATTGACAAACCATTTGTACTCATTGGGAGCAAAGTTATATGTTGTGTGTGCAGGTCCACGACAACCGCTAATCTATGGCGCTGTTATTACCTTCCTGTCGTTGTCGGAGTCCTGCTGGAGACAAACCTGGGTATCGTCACCGAGGGAAATTGCTGCTATCTACATCTCAACCTTCCAGTTTGGGTAACTAACGAGGGGCGAGAAGCTATCATGTTGTTTTCAGGACCATACATGTCAACTCTCGCGTCATCAGCAGGGTCCTACCTACACGCTAAGCTTGCGTGGCATCTGGGTACAACAAGTCGCAGCCCAGGCATCATTTTTATAGAGGCACGGAGCCTAATTAGAGATGTACCTACTTGGAATAAACGATCACGCGAGCTATTAGTAGTCACTTGCGGAGCTTTTTGCGAACTCAGGCGAGGAAAATAAGAAAGCGCCCACTCGGAAAGTCGCCGAGTGCGCGAGTAGATTATATTGCTGAATATTTGTTGAGCCTTTGCGAGTAGTCACTCGAATGCTTTGCTTCCTTCAAGGTGCGGGAGCACCCAAACTCTGAATGTACGTCGTTTCCTCTAGTGCGAGTAATTACTCGAGCACGTGTTTGCCTCCTGGGTGAGGGAGCACCCGAAGCTCTGTAGTCGATGTGGTTACAACTGGTGCGAGTGGTCACTTGAGCATGCTTTTGCCTTCTGGGTGAGAGAGGACCCGAACTCTCGAGATTTTCAGAATCAGATTATTTTGGCACCAAGAGATAGGTAGTCTTTGCTAGTCTTTTGTTTTTTCCAATTGATTTTATCTTGATCCTTCCTTCTTGAGATGTCACGTTGATAGGTGTTGTCATGCTATTTGCTGACCAATGATGATGCTTGGTCTTCAATCTGTCGCGTCTTCTGGCTAGTCATAATGACGACTTGGACGCCGTGCTGCCTGGTGCCCGTTGGATTTCCAAGGCGTGTATGGGAAACAGGCGAGATTTGACATGTCCTTTAAATAGTGCTGACCGTGTGAAGGCATCTTGTCTTGGAATTCGTGACGCCCGGCGTGCTTGGTCTTTGATTTAATGATGGCGCCGCCTGGGCTTCTGCGTGTTTTCCTGGTTTGCCCTTGGATTGTGCTATGAATACCTCCTATTGTTTGCCTGACCTTGGCATCCATTCTTCGTTCCTTTCTCCTTTTCTTCTTCTTCAAATGGCGCCCAAACGTGGTGGTGGTGGTGTGATTAGCTGAGTTCGTGGCCGCCGCGGTCGTGGTGGCCGCACGCCTCGTTCTTCACGCGGTGGACGACGTGGTGCTGCGTCAGCGCCTTCCTCTTCTTCCATGGAGGTGGGTATTTGGCGCTATGATTTCCTTCTGTGTGTTATTAGCCGGACCGCTGCCCGCATTCCTCTTCCGTTCTCATTTGCCTCCATTGCTTCTGAGTTGAATTTGAGGGGTCTCTGGCTCCATCTTCAAGGATGCGCTCAATCTTCTTCTTGGGTAGAATTGGAAGTTGACAATTCATCCCTGAGTTTTCATGGATCTGGTTGGACGGCGTTTTCTCGTCAGTTGAATCTGCGTGACGGGGATAGCCTTTGTTGTTGTTTTGATGGCGAAGATACTCTCGCTGTTCGTGCATTTGATGCTGGTGGCAATCGTCTAGATCCGTATTGGGAGGAGACAAGCAGTGATAGTTCTGGTGGATCAAGGGGAGTTTCACCTGCTTCTCTTGTGACTTCATCTTCTGCCGTATCCTCGGCTGGTGGTTCTTGCTCTTCTAGTTCTAGAGATGAGCTCGACGTCAAGCCAGTCGTCAAGCGGGTGCGTCAGTAGGCGAGGCACCTTGTAGAACTGGAGGGCGGCGACTTGCTTCTTCGCAGGTTTAGTTTATTACTTTGTATGTGGTGATGCTTGTCGGGTTATGGCAAGTAAGTGCCAATTATCTCAGCATGAGCACACATGTAGAAGTCATAATTCCTTGGGATAATTAGTATTGTAATCCTTCTGGTAGTTGCTCGAGTCCTTTTGTAATAAGATCTGTCCTCAAGTTTTTGTAATGAAAAATTGTCTTCGAATCTTTTGTAATGAAGAATTGTCTTCGACTCCTTTGTAATGTAGAATTGTCTTCGAGTCCTTTGTAATGATAAATTATCTTTGACTCCTTTGTATAGGTTTATCGGGTGCGCGGCAGCGCTCCCGATGGGAGTAGCCCCCGAGGCTACGTTTGATTTGTAGAATCAGACGTAGGTTGCGAGCTTTTATTCACCCGGACTGTCCTTTCTTGTAGCTGCTTAGTTGTTCCAAATTTTCATCGGGTGCGCGGCAGTGCTCCCGATGGGAGTAGCCCCCAAGTCTTTAGGTGATCATTTGTGATCAGGTGAAGACTAAGGAATTTTTTTGTCTTGCTTTTTCCTTATCTTTAAATAGCGCCTGAAAAAGTTCCGAGTGGGGTATATGAATGAAGTGATGCTTTTTCGGGGGGAACTGGTGTTTGAGCTCCTGAATCTTTGCTTTTGTGGTTGTGTAAGCCGAATATGTCGTCCGTCGGGTGGAGTATGCGGTCTAGCCCCCGAGTGTTTTTAGGTAGCGTTTGCGTAAGTGAAGATAGCGTCTCTCGGGGGGAGTTTTGTGCTCAAGACCCCGAGTGCTTTTATGCAGCGCCGCGTAAGAGAAGATAGCATCTCTCGGTGGGAGTATGCGCTCGATCCCTCGAGTTCTTTTTTGTAGCGTCGCGCAAGCGAAGATAGCGTCTCTCGGGGGGAGTTTGTGCTCGAGCCCCCGAGTGCTTTTATGAAGATAGTGTCGCGTAAGCGAAGATAGCGTCTCTCGGGGGGGGTTTGTGCTCGAGCCCCCGAGTGCTTTATTGAAGATAGCGTCGCGTAAGAGAAGATAGCGTATCTCGAGGGGAGTTTGTGATCGAACCCCCGAGTGCTTTAGTGAAGATAGCGTCGCGTAAGCGAAGATAGGGTCTCTCAAGGGGAGTTTGTGCTCGAACCCCCGAGTGCTTTTGTGAAGATAGTGTTGCCTAAGCGAAGATAGCGTCTCTCGGGGGGAGTTTGTGCTCGATCCCCCGAGTGCTTTAGTGGTATTATTTGGGCAACACCTTTTATTGCTTTGAGTTTTTTATATGGGTTGTCGATCGGTGTTGTTGCCGATACTCCTGGTGGTGTCTATGGGTAGGCTATGGGTAGAACAGGCGCAAGTTTGCCACGTTCCACGGGTTCCCCACGTCATCGTCGGTCTTCAGATTCTTTAGCATGTATGCACCTCCTCCTATGACCTCGGAGATTATGAAGGGTCCTTCCAGGTGTGGGGCAAGTTTGTGCACTTTTTCTTGTATTAGTCGTAGGACGAGATCTCCTTTGCGGAATGTTCTCGTCCACAGAAGACTGCTCTGGTACGTGCGTAGTTTGTCCTGGTATCCTTCTGACCTTGCTATGTCTGTGTCTCTTGCTTCGTCTGAAGTGTCTTTATCATCCTGTAGTGCTTCTTCTACCTCTTCTTCTTCGTACCCCGTGATTCGGGGAGCTCCAAACTTTAGGTCGTGTGGTAGTACCGCTTCTGCTCCATACACCATGAAAAAGGGTGTGTACTGGGTTGAGGTGTTGGGTGTAGTGCGTAAGCTCCACAGGACTGCGGGGAGTTCTTCCACCCAGTTGCCTGCAGCTTGTACGAGTGGTGTGAGGAGACGCTTTTTTATGCCTCCGCACACTAAACCGTTTGCTTTCTCCACCTGGCTGTTAGATTGTGGGTGCGTGACTGACGCGTAGTTGATTTTAATGCCCAGATCTTCGAAGAAATTCTGGAATTCTGTCACTATGAAGTTTGTGCCATTATCTGTGATGATGTTATGGGGTACGCCGAATCTGAAGATGATGGACTTGATGAAGTTGACTGCCGTGAGGGCTGTTGAGATGGTGATTGGCACTGCTTCGATCCACTTGGTGAACTTATCTACTGCTACTACTAGATTTGTTCGGCCTCCTTTTGAAGATTTCTTGAGTGGACCCACCATGTCGAGTCCCCAGGTGGCGAACGGCCAGGATAGCGGTATGGTTTTGAGTTCTGATGCTGGGGCGTATGGCCCGCTAGCGACTTTTTGGCAGGCGAGGCAGCGTCGTATGATGTCTTCCATGTTTTTCATTGCGGTTGGCCAGTAGAAACCTGCTCGGAAGGATTTGGCCATGAGTGCGCAACTGCTCGCGTGGTGCCCGCAAGTGCCTTCATGGATCTCGAGCAATAGGGCCTTGCCGTCTTCCTCCTCGATGCACTTTTGGAGGACCTGAGAGATGTTGCGCTTGTAGAGCTGTCCGTTGATTACTGTGAATGCTTTAGATCGTCGGCTGATGCGCCGAGCTTCTACGACGTCTTGTGGTAAGGTGCCTTCGATTAGGAATCGAAGGAACGGTTTTGTCCAGGCTGGGCCTTCGGGCGCGGCTGGTTCTTCTTCGACTGCTTCGTTGCGTGCATCGTCTGTTGGGTTCGCCGCTGCTACTTGTGCTGGTTCGTTTGCGTCGTCGTCCTCTGCAACTGCCTCCTGTGCGGGTTCCTTGGTTTTGATTGACCTTTGGCTGATGCTTTCGAGGAAAACGCCTGGAGTGATGGGTCCTTGGGTTGATCCAATGTTTGCGAGCTCGTCTGGTTCTGTGTTATTTGCTCTGGAGATGTAGTTTAGATCGCAGCCGCCGAATCCTCCTTCCAGGGTGTTGTAGAGCTTCTGGTAAGCCATCATGTTTTTGTGACTGCTTCGCAGTCTCTCATTCCCTACTGGATGACGAGGTTGGAGTCGCCGTAGATTGAGAGGCGAGTGGCGCCACAGGCTTTCGCCATGCGCATTCCATGGAGTAGTGCCTCGTATTCTACTTCGTTGTTTGAGGCATTGTTGATGTTGATCTGAAGTACGTATCTGAGTTTGGTTCCTTTGGGGGAGATTAGTACGACGCCTTCCCCAGCTCCTTGTTGTCTTTTTGACCCATCGAAGAACATTGTCCATTAGTTTGTCAGGTCTGGGGAGCCGGGTGTTTGCACTTCTGTCCACTCGACCAGAAAGTCTGGGAGTACTTGGGATTTGATCATTGTTGGGTGCTTGAATTATAGATCGCGGGTACTAAGCTCGATGTTCCATTCGGCGACTCTGCCAGTTGCTCCGGGATTGTTGAGGATGTCCGTGAGTGGCGCGCTGCTCACGATCGTGATGCGGTGCTCGTCGAAGTAATGTGTTACGAGTGCTGATGGAAGGTTCCTTTCTCCTAGCCTGCTGATGAAGCGGCTCAGTGCTGCGAGTTTTCCTATGAGTTGCTATATGCCCCGGATGTTGACTGGTTCTTGCATCTTGGCGACCGCTTGGACTTTTTCAGGGTTTGCTTCGACTCCTCGAGCAGAGACCATGTACCCGAGTAGTTTTCCGGCTGGGACGCCGAACACACACTTTTTTGGGTTGAGCTTGATTCTGTATTTGTTGAGAGCGGCGAAGGTTTCGCGGAGGTCGTCGAGTAGTTTGCCTGCACTGTATGTTTTGATGACGATGTCGTCGACATAGAATTGGATGTGTCTGCCGATTTGATCTCTCAGGCACGCTTGCATCATCCGTTGGTATGTGGCTCCGGCATTTTTCAATTCGAAAGGCATTGTTTTGTAGCAGAATACACCATAGGGGGTGATGAACGAGGTGTGTTCTTCGTCTTCTTTCTTCATTCTAATTTGGTTTTATCCTGAGTAGGCGTCGAGGAAATATAGGAGGTCGCATCCTGCGGTGGAGTCGATTATCTGGTCTATCCTTGGCAGGGGAAAGTGGTCCTTTGGGCAGTGTTTGTTGAGGGGCCCATAGTCGACGCACATCCGTAGTATGTCGGTGTCCTTTTTGGGTACCAAGACTGGGTTTGCGTTCCAGGTGGCCTTCTTCGTCTCTCGAATGAATTGCGCATCGAGTAGACGGTTGATCTCTTCTCCAATGGATCTGCGCTTGGGTTCTAAGAATCGGCGCAACACCTGTTTTACTGGTTTGGTGTTTGGATGTATGTGTAGTGCGTGTTCTGCAAACTCTCGTGGTATTCCAGGCATGTCGGCTGTGCACCAGGCGAATATTTTCCACTCTTCACGAAGGACGGCCATGAGGGCTGCTACTTGCTCTTCTAGGTGGTGGGCGTAGATTCGGACCGTCTTGTCCGTGTCCGTTCGGTGAACTTGGTGGGTAAATGTGTCACTGTCGACACTGAAGTCGCGATTGAATTCTTTTGACTCACTTCTGCTTGCTAGTGGAAAGATGCTCCTATCTGTTGCCATGGCTATCTCTTCGAGCTGTTGCTGGGCTCCAAATGTGTCAGATACTTCATGAAAGTCACGGTCGTACTGGTCTGATTTGATGAAGCTTCCATTGACCATGATGACCCCTGAGGGTCCTGGCATCTTGAGCTTGAGGTATGCATAGTGCGGGACCGCCATGAATTCTGCGAATGCGGGTCGTCCTAGTATGGTGTGGTATTGGGACTGCCAGTCGAATACTTTGAACTCGAGGAATTTTCTTGCGAAGTTGCCCTTGCTGCCGAAGATGACATCGAGCTCGATTGTCCCGAGGGAGGTAGCTGCTTCGCCTGGAACTAGGCCGTGGACTGTTACATCTGACTTTTTCCAGACTGACCGTGGAATCAGCATCTTGCGTAAGGTGCTGGCGAAGATTATGTTTAAGCTGCTGCCTCCATCCATGAAGATTCTGTCCATGTTGTAACCGTCGATCTGAGCGTTGAGGACCAGTGGTGCGTGCCCTGGCCTTGGAATAGCGGGTGGGTGATCGCTTTGTGAGAAGGTGATGTTGATTTCTGCGCCGTATAGCTAGTAGATTTCTGTTGTTTTTAGGCCCCCGGCTGCTCGGGTTTGCAGGGTCTGGGGGCCCTGTTTTGCTTTTGAGGGTCGTCCTTCTTGGATCATGCAGACTCGTCCATGAGACATGAGGTATTGCTCTTCTTTATTTGGTTCTGGCGACTGCTCGTCTCCTCGGTCCCGTTTGGCTTCGCGCTGCTTCTCCTCCTTGAGGCTGTTGGAGAGTTCAACGAACATACGACAATCTCTTAGGGTGTGGCTTGCTCTAAGGCGTCCCCAGTCGTCCTCGAAACAGTGGATTGTACAGGGTCCGTCCAGTTGTTCTTTGGCTGAAAGCTTGCTTGAGCCAGCGTGCCTTCTTCGTCGCATGACCTGGAACGACTGCGAGTGGTCTTCTGTGCGGGTGTGGAACCTTGGGTCGAGCTCTATTACGTCGTTGATTGAGTAGTTCTGAATGAACTTGGCGAATTCATCTGGTCTTCGATCCGGGTCGTAGTACTCGCCGGTATGAGTTTCGGAGTCGTTGTCTTGTCCTGCGGCGGGTGTCTGGGTGGCGGCAGGTCTTCGAGTGGCTGGCGAGGCTTCTGTCACGTGTTACGACTCCTCGAGTGGGTTTCCTCCGCAGATTTTTTGTGCTTGTTCCAACGTCCTAGTTGGCTTTGCGGTCGTGGCTTGTGCTCGACTTCTAGATCGTCCAGTTCTTCTCTGTTGATGACGACTTTGGTAGTTGCCAAAATATTGTACTTGGTCCATCTGCGGGCCGAGCGATCTTGGTGGAGCGATGGAGAGTTTTGCGATGGATTTGAATTCCTCGAGTGGGCTGGATCTTGTTAGAGTCCTTGAGTTGCGACTTGCTGGAGGTAGGACCGCCGAGATCGTGATTCCAACCTGTGTAGTCCCCACGGTCGGCTCCAATTGGCGAGGATCAGCCTCGGCAAATCCCATGGTCAGGGACCCTGGGTTAGATCGGAGAGAAAGAACAGGTTGGTGATACTCGTCGGCTAACAGGAGAAGCACTTCCTGCTCGATAATATTATGTGAGGGGGCGATTACAGTGGAAGTCTAGGCGAGTTCCCGCAAGACCGGAGGTGTTGATTGTAGATTGGATGTTTTGAGACGTCCCCCCTCCCAGCCTTTATATACTAGGCCAGGTCTCGAGGAGTCCGTCTCAGGTTAAAGTGACGATTGCCTAATTCTAGCCTTGCCTTGATCGCCAAGTCTTGACTTCCATATTAGTCGCGGACTCCTACGTCGGTGCCTAGAGCGGGCCAGTCGTTGGCATGTGGAAGCTTCCAGCGGGACTCTTGTCTTCGTATACACCAGGTATCCTCACACCCAGGAGTCGTCGGGTCACCCCGTCGTCACCTCGCCCATAGGGTCTCATCACCATCATACCTAAAGATGATGGTATCTCCCTTTGTGACATTCCTAGAATGAAGGAAAGTTTTCCATCCCTTCTCTAGAAACATGTAATCGTTACCTGAGAAGCTAGTGGCTACCTAGATGGGTCCATGAGGACACCACTCAGAGCAGAGCCATAGCCCTGGAGGCTTGGAAGCCATCATGATTTCGGCAAAAGATTCAGGGAGATTAACCCAACGACGGATCATACGAACTTTCACTAGAAACTCATTCATCTCAGGAGAAGGAGGTGAAGCTTCAAGATCTGTGGGTTGGCGAGTAACGCGCCCACCTCTTCCTCTACCTCTGTTGCGGCCTCTTCCATGGATTCGTCCACGGCCTCGAACACCTCGAGAGTCGGCACTAGAGCCAGGATCATTGGCAGCTGCAGGAACATGGACGCTGAGCTTGGGCGCCATGGAGAAAGTTGCAAAGGGAAGAAAGGAAGAAGAATAAGATGTGCGTACTCAAGAGATTATACCACTTAGTGGATATATACTACAGCTCGGTCTCTCTGGGATGGCTGGATCCCGAGTGGTAAGAACCATCCAGTAGAATCTTGCCCTGGCAGGTACGGATCCCCCACAGGCTACTCGGAACGGAGCTTATCGGACGGACCGATAGTGATAGCTTGTATTGTACACATGGAGCAGAGCCAGTCGTCCGAGTGAGATTTATCTCGCGGAGAACCGACATCGATGAATGGCGCGGCCTCTTAGGAGTAGTTTGCCAAGGTAATGTGAGGGTGAGGCCTCATGCACTCTTTGCCTTGGGTAGCAGGTGTGTTCCGGGAATTATCATCCGGGGAAAAGATAACCATGCTACACAAACGTCCGGGAATAATGAGATGGCCATCCTTTGGTGGCCGAGAGGCCGTCAAAGGAAAGCGTCCAATGTTCTTTTCCGGAACAATAATCCGGCACGACGTCAAAATCCGGAATGTTGTTCCCCAGAACTTCGAGGCGAGGTTTCTCGGAGCGCTTGCTTAGAAGCGCTGAGAAGCCCCCAAGCATGAGAACCATATAACCACCGCGAAGGGCAGGATGGGCGGTTGCCCACGCCGCTTCCCGCTTAGATGACACTTGTTTATACACGATGAAGGTTCGAACAAGCTTGGGAACCTGCACAAGGAACAAATGTTACGGCCGACGTGATCGCATGCCCTTCTTCTAGCGCCACATGTCGGGGGTTTCTTCTCGTGCCCTCCTCCTAGCGCCAGGTGTCGGGGGTTGGCTCCCAGCCCTTACCTAGCTCCAGGAGTAGGGGAGAACAGAGGTGACGATGCCCCGAATACTCCTTTCGGAAGGGCTTCTCCAGGAAAGGCATGTACCAGAGGCTGTGCGGGAAGGGTAACACGCAGGGTTCCCGGCTCCTTCGTGTGGATGGAGGTTGTTGGTGGCATCGGAACGGCAATGGGGTGATGGGCTGATTCGAGCAAACACGGATGCTTACCAAGGTTCGAGCCATCTGATACGTCCCAAACGTATCTATAATGTCTGCTTGTTCCATGCACTTTTATGCGACATTGCTACATGTTTTTCTAGACTTTTATATCATTTTACACATATTTGGACTAACCTACTAACTCAGTGCACCTACTTTTTTTTTTAAGCTTTAAAACTAAAGGGTGTAATACCCCCCAGCATTTTATTAAAGGCCCACAATATTTACAGAATTTACATCAAAGCTTGAAAAAATCAGTGCACCCAGTTGCAGCGATTTTTCGCCAATTTAAAATGCTAGAAAAATTCGAGAAAAATAAGAATAAAAATCATCATTCAGGAAGCACCGAAGGAGAGCCGAAGGGGGGCCACCCCCCTCACAGGCGGCCAGGTGCCGCGGCCCAACCCCTGGCCGGGCCACCATGGCGCCTGGGAGGTGGGCCCCAACTCTGGTGCCCCCCTTGGGCCTATTTTTACCCCTCGCCAGGAAACCCTCGAGGAGAACGCCGCATCGCGAATTACCTCTTTGTTACGTCGCCACCGCGCTCCAAAGATCGGGAGCGCCAGAAGACCTCTTCCCGGCACCCTGCCGGAGGGAGGATTGACCTCCGGGAGCCTCTCCACCACTATGGACGCCTCCCGGATGTGCCGTGAGTTTTCTCCCTTGGACCATGGGTCCATGATCAGTAGCTATGTGATGTCTTATCTCCACCCTTGTTCTTCAATGTTTAGACCTTGTGAGATGCCCTACATTATCAAGGAACCTATGTAATTTTCCTGTTGTTGCTATATGCAGATTTTTCTGGGATCCGATGGATTATGAGATTAAGTTCAGATCGTGATGAGTTATATATTTGGTTTACCATTTATATTTTGTTCTTAGTAATTCTTGCATGTTCTCCATTGCTTCTTATTTCTTTGGAAAAGTAGTAGATAGTAACTCCAAGAGGGAGCGTTATGCATGATTGTGGGTTCATGCCCCCCGATGTCTATCTTGAGTGACGGAAACACGAGACTAGGGGATGTGTTGTTGCCACCAGGACAACTAGTAGTTTACGGTAATGATGGGGTAAGTGGTGAGGTTGCTACCGCACTAGCATTTATGAAGTGGCTAACGATATAGAGAGTAAGATAAGAAGCCAAGCATTCTATGAGGAATTGCCTCCAACAAGTCTTGCTAGCAACTACTTACGCAAACATAACACCTATCCTATCCTTCTCCTCCTCTTCGCATCCCGACGAAGAAGAAGCGGTCAAGGCACACACACGTTGATCAAGTTATGTTAAGATTAACTCAGCTGTTGTTGTCTATGAACAAAGAGTAGGTCTCAAGTCGTCCATAACCGTGGACACGGCTTCTCGAAAATCCGGGTGGCCCCCGCTGAGTCGACATCCAACTCAAAAGCCGGCCGCGCTCTCGAATCGGCCTCTACTGTCTGGACGAGGTCGGGTTAGCTACCCAAACAGATGTGGCATCCCCCTAGCTCCCTGGGGTGGACCAACTAGAGAAACCATGTCTCCGCTGGCCCAAGTTGTTTTAAAGAATATCTGCCAGGAGCGACCCAACAGACACACACACGGTTTTCAAATGGTAAATCAGCTTGGGCCACCACTAGAAATGTTTGAAGCTAGGTAGGTAAGAAAAGGGGACCCCATAAAATCCCACACGCGGTTAGGCACGCTCAGTCTTAAAACCAATACCCGAAACTCGGATCCTAAGTGACTCGAATGGAACAAAGCGTCGGGGCGGGATAGCCTAGACCTTCCATCCTTCGTCGAATATAGTCAACATTTATAATAATCATATCATCCATAACAATAATAATAATGTGATATCCCAAACCAAGGAGTAACAGGAGGTAACATCGTAGTATCCTAAGCATGCATACTAAGTAGGGGCTGAGCAACGAGCAATAGTAACATAGCAGTACAAGGTTTGCTAGGAGGGGACATGGCTGTATCGGTTTGAATGAGGCTGTAAACATGTGGTAGGATCAAACATCGAACCTAACCTAGACTAGCATGCAAACCGCTGGTTGAAATAGAATGGAGCATAAGTAATGTATTGTCCTTGCCTGTTGATAAGTCGGGTTCCGAAGGTGAAGTCGATCGCACGCTCGCAACGTCTCCGAAAGGTACCCGCGGAGGCATACAAGACAGCAAACACTGGAAAGCAATCAACGAGTAAGCATCTATTACTATGAAGCAAACACGAGCAAGCATTAACAAGAAGGCAACACGAGACATCGCACCTACCGTCGAGAGCGGTTACTAACATGTTAAGTGGAGGTACTCGTCACACACGACGATACCGCACATTTAGAATGGTTTAAGTTGTTTAGCTACACAAGGTGAGCAAAGGTTGTTAACATGGCATCTCACCCAAGCATGGAATAGCACACAAACATTACAAGAGGTGAAGCACAAAGTAAATTATCTAATCTAGTCATTTTAAGTGGGGGTAAAACCAACACATGCCAACTATTACGGACCCCACGATAGTTATAATGTTTGGTACTGTTTTCCCCTAAACAATATTTTATAACTTTTATTAGCGAGAAAGAGAAGTAAAAACACAATCTACATGCAATTCTAGTCAAGTTACAAATAAAAAAACAATTTCAACAGAGCAACAGCTAAGAAGTTATGGCAATTACAGTTTACAGTGGCAAGCAGTGTAAATAGCAAGTAAACAGCATGTAAGCAAACTCAAACATGGCAAAGGAGCACATTTCAATAATCTATGCAAAATTCTAAGAAACTTTCATGTTTAAATCGTTGCGATCCGAGCTACCGTTAAAAAGATACGGGCAACGCAAAAAACAAATAAATCTGCCAAAAGATTAAAAAAAAGAAATAAACTGCTAGTGGGCTATAACTACTGCTGCTGGGCCTAACCAGGCGGGCGTACAAAAACTATATAGCGCACAGGCGAAAATCTACAACATCAGAAATGGGCTCAGCCCATTAACACAAAAGAAAAAAAAGAAGGGGCGTGCTGCTCACCATGGGCCCGAGGCCCATCACGCGGGGCTGGGCGCGGAATAACGGCATCTCGCCCGATGCGAGAGGAAGGCGCGGCTGGGGCGCATTGCTGGGCCGCTGGGAGGTGCGCCGTGCTGGGCCATTCGGGGCGCGCGTGGCCCACGTTGCTGGGAAGGCCCAGCCGAGCGCTGGATCAGGAAGCTCCCGTTCCCGAGCACTGCGACGGGGATGACTACTGGCGGCGCTGCAGGAGGGCTCCGGCGAGGTCCCGGAGGCGCAGAAGGGCGCGAGGATGATAGAGGCGGGCGAGGCCGGCCGTGGGCGGCCGGATCCAGGCTGTCGGGGCTGCCGGCGAGCGGCGCGACGAGGCGGCGGAGAGAGCCCGAGCTCGGGCCCGGGTCGGCCATGGCGGCGCCTCGGATGCCGACGGCGGCGACCTGCGAGGCAGTGGAGGCGGTGAGGGCGAGAGGCACGGCGAGGGAACAGGGGCGACGGACGACGACGGACTCGCCGGAGTCGTGGGTGACGATGGAGTGGCACGGGAGGCGCTCGGGAGGTAGGAGAGAGAGGGGAGGCTAGGACGCATCTGGGCCATCGGATCTAACGGTCCAGATCAGAAGGGACTAGGGTTTGGGAGAAAAATAGGAAAAATGCGAAAATTGGGCTATTGTGAGGGGGGTGGCTGCAATTTTGTCTTAGGGGAAACCCTAGAAAGGGGTGGGAGTGTGGTGGTCTTTATATAGCCCAGGTGGATGGCAGTTTGCAAAAAACATCCCCGGTTTCTCTCTCGCGCGCGCGATGTTTACGTTTCTTACCGCCGGGGGTCCGCAGGACCTCCGATTCGGGTAAACCTTCAAACTGCGCGAAAAGCGCGTCGAGCCGGCGGTGTTCACCTAGCGCTGGAACCGTTCCGAGAACACTTTCCGGCGCGCTATAAAAATATCCCGCTTACTTATTAAACGGGGTTTTTTCGTTCCGTTGGCTGCGGCTGGTCTTGTGCGGGTTTTCGCGACAGTGATCGGGTGAAACCCGGTGTCGCAAAGGTCGAGTGTCAGAGTGGCAGAGGTCAATCTCCGTCCGGTACGAGATAAGAGGGGAAAAATAATCGCCGATCGATAAATCAGGGATGCAAACACCGCAAACAAATCAGACAATCAAACAATTCACATCGAAAATATTTTTTTTAATTTTTGTGAAATATGGGCTGTTACAATACAAAACCACCAACAAGGGATCTCGTCCCGAGATACTGGACGATCCGTGGGAGAGGGGGAGAGAAAGAGAGTCGACAATCCTCAACACCACCAACAAGGGACTCTGCTCCATTTCGATGTCGAGCTTCCGTCGAGAAACTTTCCGCAGAGAGACGACATCGTCGGAAAAACGAAACCGTTAGTGACAAGAGGAAGAACGATTCGCGAAAACCAGATCAAGGGATAGTGATTTTTGACACAAGTCGTAAAAACACCGGTAAAAGGAGGGATGGCAATGAATGACCAAGATGTTAACCAGAGTCAGAGAAGGTAAAGGTACTACAGGACTTCCCAAACCTGAGATCGGAATCGAGACAATACGCTGCAAGCAAGGCATTGTAACTATTCCGAACTCCACAGTCTCGAGATCCTAATGTTTTTGAAGGGGACAAGACGAGAAGAAAACACTTACGGCACTTGTCCTGATCAGAGCATGGGTAAGGAGTAAAAAGATCCTACTCTCCGATAACTAACTTAGTAACTACAAAATAGTTTTTTCCTAGACTCGACTTCGGCCAGAAAGGGGATCCTACGGTCGGTAACGATCTGATACCAAGTTGTAATGCCCGATATGCGGTACTGTTCCAAATCTAGATGTTTCCATCCAGATCCGGGGACGAAGCACATATCGGTCCCACCGCGACATATGACATAGCCATATGCCCCGGATTTCCAACATGATATCACAACATTACAGATACAAGGATACAACATCTCATACAATCGGCATACAACTGCCTTAATACAATACAACAACGGAAGATACATGTCTGAGTACAGACTACAACCAAATGCCTACTGGCAAAGAGAAAAACATCGATCCCCATAACCACACGGATCCAGGCCCTCCGCCAGGATCCGCCTAACTAGTTGTCGTCGAGTCTCCACGTGAAACGTCGATCACCATACCTATTTTCGATCAAGAACCCTGATAAGAGGTTGGGGGTAGTATCATGAGTACAGAAGTACTCAGCATCCAACTGTAGTGGTCAACTGACCCAGCAAGGACTTCATCACTTGTCATTCTAGGACAACTAGTAGTTTATGGTAAGGATGGGGTAAGTGGTGAGGTTTCTGCCACACTAGCATTTATGAAGTGGCTAACGATCTAGAGAGTAAGATAAGAAGCCAAGCATTTGATGAGGAATCGCCTCCAACAAGTCTTGCTAGCAACTACTTACGCAAACATAACACCTATCCTATCCTTGTCCTCTTCTTCGCATCCCGACGAAGAAGAAGCGGTCAAGGCACACACACATTGATCAAGTTATGTTAAGATTAACTCAGTTGTTGTTGTCTATGAACAAGGAGTAGGTCTCAAGTCGTCCATGACCGTGGACACGGCTTCTCGAAAAGATTTAACCCTGCAGGGGTGTACCAACTGCCCATTACAAGGCTCGGCACGCACGCCCATCTCTCTCAGTTGCTACCCATGATAGGCAACCATTTTATGATTTAGTCCCAAGAGATCCGGAACGACAGGTCCCTCTAACTAGCAACGCACAAATCCGGGTGGCCCCCGATGAGTCGACATCCAACTCAAAAGCCGGCCGCGCTCTCGAATCGGCCTCTACCGTCTGGACGAGGTCGGTTTAGCTACCCAAACAGATTCGGGCAGCCCCCTAGCTCCCTGGGGTGGACCTACTAGAGAAACCATGTCTCCGTTGGCCCAAGTTGTTTTAAAGAATATCTGCCAGGAGCGACCCAACAGACACACACACGGTTTTCAAATGGTAAATTAGCTTGGGCCACCACTAGAAATGTTTGAAGCTAGGTAGGTAAGAAAAGGGGACCCCATAAAATCCCACACGTGGTTAGGCACGCTCAGTCTTAAAACCAATACCAGAAACTCGGATCCTAGGTGACTCGAATGGAACAAAGCGTCGGGGCGGGATAGCCTAGACCTTCCATCCTTCGTCGAATATAGTTTTATAATAACCATATCATCCATAACAATAATAATAATGTGATATCCCAAACCAAGGAGTAACAGGAGGTAACATCATAGCATCCTAAGCATGCATACTAAGCAGGGGCTGAGCAACGAGCAATAGTAACATAGCAGTACAAGGTTTGCTAGGAGGGTACATGGTTGTATCGGTTTCAATGAGGCTTTAAACATGTGGTAGGATCAAACATCGAACCTAACCTAGACTAGCATGCAAACCGCTGGTTGAAATAGAATGGATCATAAGTAATGTATAGTCCTTGCCTGTTGATCAGTCAGGTTCCGAAGGTGAAGTCGATTGCACGCTCGCAACGTCTCCGAAAGGTACCCGCGGAAGCACACAAGACGGTAAACACTGGAAAGAAATCAATGAGCAAGCATCTATTACTACGAAGCAAACACGAGCAAGCATCAACAAGAAGGCAACACGAGACATCGCACCTACCGTCGAGAGCGGTTACTAACATGTTAAGTGGAGGTACTCGTCACACACGATGATACCGCACATTTATAATGGTTCAAGTTGTTTAGCTACACAAGGTCAGCAAAGGTTGTTAACATGGCATCTCACCCAAGCATGGCATAGCACACAAACATGACAAGAGGTGAAGCACAGAGTAAATTATCTAATCTAGTCATTTTAAGTGGGGGTAAAACCTACACATGCCAACTATTACGGACCCCACGATAATTATAATGTTTGGTACTGTTTTTCCCTAAACATTATTTTATAACTTTTCTTAGCAAGCAAGAGCAGTAAAAACAAAATCTACATGCAATTCTAGTCAAGTTACAAATAAAAAACATTTTCAACAGAGCAACAGCTAAAAAGTTATGGCAATTACAGTTTACAGTGGCAAGCAGTGTAAATAGCAAGTAAACAGCATGTAAGAAAAGTCAAACATGGCAAAGGAGCACATTTTAATAACCTACACCAAATTTAAGCACATGTTTAAATTGTTGTGATCCGAGCTACTGTTAAAAAGATACGGGCAATGCAAAAAATAAATAAATCTGCCAAAATATTAAAAAAAAGAAATAAACTGGTAGTGGGCTGAAACTACTGCTGCTGGGCCTAACCAGGCGGGCGTACAAAAACTATATAGCGCACAGGCGATAATCTACAACATCAGAAATGGGCTTAGCCCATTAACACAGAAGAAAAAAAAGAAGGGGCATGGTGCTCACCATGGGCCCGAGGCCCATCACGCGGGGCTGGGCGCGGAATAACGGCATCTCGCCCGATGCGAGAGGAAGGCACGGCTGGGGCACCTTGCTTGGCCGCTGGGAGGTGCGCTGTGCTGGGCCGCTCGGGGCGCGCGTAGCCCACGTTGCTGGGAAGGCCCAGCCGAGCGCTGGATCGGGAACATCCCGTTCCCGAGCGCTGCGGCGGGGATGACTATTGGCGGCGCTGCAGGAGGGCTCCGGCGAGGTCCCGGAGGCCTAGAAGGGCGCGAGGATGCTAGAGGAAAGCGAGGCCGGCCGTGGGCGGCCGGATCCAGGCTGGCGGGACTACCGGCGAGCGTGGCGACGAGGCGGCGGAGAGAGCCCGAGCTCGGGCTCGGGTCAGCCATGGCGGCGCCTCGGATGCCGACGACGGCGACCTGCGAGGCAGTGGAGGCGGTGAGGGCGAGAGGCACGGCGAGGGTACAGGGGCGACAAACGACGACGGACTCGCCGGAGTCGCGGGCGGCGATGGAGTGGCACGGGAGGCGCTCGGGAGGTAGGAGAGAGAGGGGTGGCTAGGACGCATCTGGGCCGTCGGATCTCTGGATCTAACGGTCCAGATCCGAAGGGACTAGGGTTTGGGCGAAAAATAGGCAAAATGCGAAAATTGGGCTAGTGTGAGGGGGGTGGCTGCAATTTTGGCTTAGGGAAAACCCTAGAAAGGGGTGGGAGTGTGGTGGTCTTTATATAGCCCTGGTGGCTGGCAATTTGCAAAAAACATCCCCGGTTTCACTCTCGCGCGCGCGATGTTTACGTTTCTGACCGCCGGGGATCCGCAGGACCTCCGATTCGGGTAAAACTTCAAACTGTGCGATCAGCGCGTCGAGCCGGCGTCGTTCACCTCGCGCTGGAACCGTTCCGAGAACACTTTCCGGTGCTCTATAAAAATATCCCGTTTACTTATTAAACGGGGTTTTTTTCGTTCCGTTGGTTGCGGATGGTCTTGTGCTGGTTTTCGCGACAGTGATCCGGTGAAACCCTGTGTCGCAAAGGTCGAGTGTCAAAGTGGCAGAGGTCAGTCTTCGTCCGGTACGAGATAAGAGGGGAAAAATAATCGCCGATCGATAAATTGGGGATGCAAACACCGCAAACAAATCAGACAATCAAACAATTCACATCGAAAACAATTTTTTTTAATTTTTGTGAAATCTGGGCTGTTACGAAAACGCAATAGCATTCATCACACGGTAGTAATCAACACCGATAGAATAGAGAGGATAGATACTACGGATTACAACACAAGTTAAACTTGTGAGGTGAGATGGGATGAAGATGGAGATGGTGTTGATGTTGGGGATGATGTTGATGATGATCTCGATGATGCCCGTGAAGATGGTGATGACGATGGCGACGATCTTCCTTTCCGGGAGGTGTTCTCCCCGGCGGAATCTTCCCGTCGGATATGTCTTTTCTTCTCTGTAGGTTTCCTCCACGGAGCGGCGGTGGAACTCGCGAAACTCCTCTTTTCTTAGGGTTTTTGGATGACGGAGAATAAATAGGCCAAAGGGGGAGCCGGGGTGGCCCCGGGTGTCCAGGCGGCCACCCGACACAGCCACTAGGGGGTCGCGCCACCAGGGCGCCTAGGCACCTTGTGCCCCCCCCCCTCTGGCTCTCGTTTTGCATGCCTCCATTAATCTTCTGGAAAATGTCCTCTGTCGACTTTAAGGTAATTTGGAGGAGGTCTTCTGTTTCAGCAACTCAGCGTCCAGTTTTTACCGATGAATCATGCGTCTGTTGCTTCAGCATCGGAGAGTTTGCAAACTGTGTAAAACGAGCCAAAACAACATAAGAACAGCATCATAACATGAAATATATCAATGAATAGGGATGAATTACTATATAAAATAGTGATGCATTTTGGGCGTATCAACTCCTCCAAGCTTAGACCTCGCTTGTCCCCAAGCGAATACTAAGCTCGGTAAACCTGTCCACAAGTTTAGAGAGTGAAGTGTCGATAAATAGAATACAAACAAGAAGCATCATGATTTCTTCACCAAACTCAATCATCCTCAACAGTAACCTCAACTCATAAGGCCCTTATGAGAGAGTAATAACAATTATAATCAAAAGTAGGGCTGAGAAAACTCGTCAATTTATGGCAAACATATCCTTGGTCACAGGACAACTGATAACTTTTACTTTTTCTCTTTGTCTTTCCAATGAAACAATTTGAAGGTTTTGAAAGAACATGTTATTAGTCATGAAGTGGAAATGTTAACACAAAGGAAGATGCTTGCTTGGCATAAGCTTTCGCAAACAACTTACTTATCAAAAGATAATGTCAACAAGGATGTGACATGGAAAAACTTAATGCAGTATTATATGGATGAATCCTCATCAACATCAAGTGTCTGTTCACTTTAAGAAAAGAAGGAAGTAGGAAAAATGACTCAACATAAAACTAAACGGAGGGCCTTGTTATAGGCAAGCAGGGAAAACTCATGTGGTATCCTTAAATCAAACAGAATGAAAATAAATTTTGGGGGGTGCGTAGTTTGTCAACGAATGCTAATAGATAGCTCAATTACTTCTAAAGATGGACAAGTTTCGAGGAACGGGTCCCAAGTGGGGACGATCACATCCCCTTAATCTCCTTTGTTTATCACTGCCAAAGTTTGTGATTTCTCATAGACCAAGCGTGAAGGAGGGTTTGTTTGTTGTATTATCTTACGAGCTGGGCGACTCATGCTAGTTCCTCCTCGTATTACGGGTTTGCAGATTAGACATGCAATCCCGGGGTAAAACTTGTCCAACTTAAGAAGATCATGAATTACCTACTACTTCCTCATGAGCTAAACAAGAGTCACAAAACAGAAGATTTTGAATATTTAAGGATAACACATAAATTCTATACTTTTAGGAGTGGTAGGGAAATACCACGAATAGGAAGGTATGGTGGACTCATATGGAAGATATCGGTTTCAGGGTATGCATGCACAAGCAAAAATCTGGTAGGCAAAGAGTTTGGCTAGCAAAGGCTTTGAGGGAACAGACAATTGATGTTAACTTAGATGCAAAGCATATAAAGCATAAACATTAAGGTAAGCATAACACATCAAGTTGTCTTCCTTGTCAACATAACACTTCAAGCATAATAACATAAAGGTTTTGGCTATGTCGCTACTTGAGAAAACATGCATGTTGTCATGACCAAAGTTATGTTTGCCAAAATTTAAATAAAATTTTCAAAGTCATACCTGATATAAGGTCAATACTCCCCACAAGAATCATCATATAAGGTTGATTGCATGAAGGGAATACCGAGTGTAGAGAAGGAACCAATAGACTTCTCATTAATATTCCATCATAGACGAATCCACACTCACGGATAAAAACTATCCACAAACGAGAGATAGACCTCAATCCAAACACCTACTTCATAAGAGAACTTCCCTAGACATGATACAACTCTACTTGACTAAAAAAGGACTAAGATAAAGATAAAGATACCGGGCAGTCCCCCAAGCTTGGAACAAGCCAAGGGGATGCCTGTCAGAACCCCAACTAGGGTAAGTGCTAGGGTTTGAGTGCCCCTTTGCATTATGTGAAATTTTTCAAAAGAAATTCAAAAATGGGGAAAAGAAAATCCCTGAGAATTTAAATCAAATGGCCAGACCAAAATTGCTTCCAAAAATTCCTCTGGTATTTTTGAGAAGTCTTATAAATATGCATGATCACATATAAATTGAAGTGGGTCCCACTTCATGCACCAAGATTTGCCAAAAATTCCAAATAGGGCTTGGAAATTAAATTTGACCCCTATTTGACTTGAAATTCAAATGTATTGAATTTCAAAAATGCCCAAATCCTGAAAGTGACTAGCTACTGGTCACCTAGTATTTATAAAATTAGTTGGGCATTTTTATAAAATGCTATGGTATTTTTACCAGAGCAAAACAAAAGAAGAAAAAGAAAACAGAAAAGAAATAACAGAAGAAAAGGGAAAAGAAAACCCCGAGCCCACCCCACAGGCCACAGGCCCAACTAGCCAAATCCCAGCCCAAGCCCACCTGGGGCTTGTCTTCTTCCTCCCCTCGCTTCCAAGCACCTCGGTGGCGAGCCGAGCGCCGTGGACGCCACCGAGGGCCTTCTAGGCCTCCCCTGCCCCCCTCCTGGCGCCACGACATCACCCAGAACACCCCGCGCCCCATCCCCCTTCTCCTGCTAGCTCTCCCTCTCCGTGCTCGCCATTTTCGAGCAAGACCCGAAGCGAGCCAGAGCGCGCCGCCATGAAACGCGTGGCCACCGGCCACCATCCGGCGAGCTAGCCTGTCTAGGAGGTTCCTCATCGACAGATTCGTCAGCCTGCGCCACCAATTCGAGCCGGAGCACCAAAGGAACGCCGCCCCCTTCAACGACTTGCCGCCGGCCGCCACGACACCGGCGACGAATCGAGCCCTCCACAGCTCCTCCCCGACGTCGCCAAGATCACCATCGTCACCGGGGTGAGCCTCCGCTTCGATCCACCCTCCCCGTTCGTCCTCCTGTGGCCGTTTTCGCCGCGCTCGTCAAGCTCAGGGACCCCGGCCGCCGCGTCGTCGACGTAGCCGTGGGCCGAGGCAACGCCTTTGACCCCCGCCTGCTCCCTTCGCGGCGCAACGCCGCGGGCTACACGCCCATGCCTCCAGCTTCCTTTCCCATGGCCTAAATCTCGATCCCGGCGAGTCTCCAGTGTGAACAGTACCGCCGCCGGCGAGCCCAACCATTAAAGCTTAATGAACCTAGCTAAGCACCCCCCCACAGCCTACGACAAGTGGGGCCAGCCCCCTAATCCTCTGTTTAAGTTAAATCTAAACACAATTTAACAGTGGGCCACTGACAGGGTGGACCCACCCGTCAGCCCCCTGCTGATGTCATGCTTGCATCATGCTGATGCAATAAATGAGTTAAAAAGAATTAAAATAAATCAGAATAATCCAAAAAATGCAGAAAATTAGCTAAACATTGAAAAATCATAGAAAATTCATATTAACTCCAAATTTAACATATAATATATGAAAAATGATCAGCAGAAAATAAGCTATCCAAATTTACCACTTTCAACTATGTTGGAGTTGATTTTAAAATGGGACCAGTAGCTTTTGCTATTTGGATTAAATGGAATTAATTCAAATTTAATTCAAATACAATTCAAATTTTAACCATTACAATGCAAACATGATCACCTGAACTTCAGAAGCATATCACACACATTATCACATGGTTTCAAATGATCAAACAATATCAAATGCAAATTGGTTAATTTGAACTTCATATGTGGAGTTTGAATTTGCATTCCAAATGCAATACACTTCATTTAAATTGAATTTGCTACAAACCAACACCATTCACATCATGGACAACATAATCATGTGCTTGTGCATTCTATTACAATGTTGCCCCCTTTGTTGATTGATTGTTCCGATGACAGAAGATCCGAGACGGTGATCACCCCCGAAGGAGAAGAAGTTCGGTAAACCCCGTGTATCTTCAGCAAGGCAAGAAAACCCCATTGATCATGTCTATAAAATCCCACTTCCCTCTCAGTCTCGCTTATGCATGTTTAGGAGATCACCTTGGTATCGATTCTACCGCATAGTTTAACCCATATCTGATGCATGACCTATCATCTAGCCACAGTAATAAGCAAACCACAATCCTAGCTGACATAGGAGTTGATTGATATCATGTGGCCCCTGCAACTGTTACTTCTTATTGCATGCTTAGAGTTACAATGAGGATACTTTTGATGTGAGTCGGGATGATAGTGAACATGGTGTTGATGAAAGTGAAACTGTGTTGGTGAATCCACCCTAATACAAGGTGGACGATGAGAGGTTGTGTAGTACACAGTGGGTTGTCTCGTTGAACACCGCCGTAAGAACCGAGTTCTTGTATGGTAATCCAAGACAAAGAGTACAACCACACATTGGGCTCACTGACCCCTCTCGGCCTAGTACCTTGATCCGTGTTGACGTCCAGGAGTCACATTAGTTTGGGCCTTCCATTTGACATATGCATAGAAAAAGAGTGAGTGGAAATGTTGCATCATCCTAGATATGTGGGTGGATCTGTGAGACAGTGAAACCATCTGTCAGAGGTGGCGTCTCGGTTGCCTACATTGTCTGGGTCCGTATCGTTGATCCGGCCGGACTCTCGAGCGGTGACAAACCCAGATAGTCGACTCCTGGAATAGACAGGTTGTGAGCGAAGTGTCGTGGGAACATCCTCGCTGTCACCTATTGAACGGTGGAGAGACCTGGAGGTAACTGATGGTCATGTGTGTGTAGTTTACACCCTTGCAAGGTTAACGAAACTATTCGAATAGCCGCGTCCGCGGTCATGGACTACTTGGAACCTGTACCTGATTATTAGACAACTTGAATGGATGCTTATAAAACTCGCAAGATAAGTGTAAGTGCTATGGTGTGCTCCTCGTGGGGAAGTCGAGGAAGTAACCATAGTGGTGTATTGGTTGGAGACTTGGTAGTGGACTCGTGTACGCTTCTTACCTCAAGTCTGGTACTCGTAGTTCAGGACTAGCCAAGTCAAAGCTGGCACTTCTGCTTTGTTGAACCCCACCTCCCTTTACCTTGAAACTTGAGCATGAGTAGTATAGATCTGATGTAAGTCTTGCTGAGTACGACTTTGTACTCACGTTTTCTTATTCTATGTTTGAGATGAGAACCCGGACCCCGATGGAGTCACCTCCCTGAAGCTCGACGTTGACCTTGGTAGTATAGTTCCAGACAGCAGTCTGGTCCCTCGTGGAAGGGCATGTATGTTTACAAGGCTTCTCTAAGCCATTTGTTAAACTTGTCTGTACTCAGACCTAATTTGCTTCCGTTGTATGATGTAATGTTGATCACATACATGTGATCTTTGTATACTCTATGTGTAAGTAAATAAAGAAGTACTTTGTAGAGTTATGTGATGATACCTGCTGTTCATACTAGGCATGTGTGATGCGTGTATGTTTATAACATGCATGTCTTAGTATGGGTTCTCGAGACCTTAGTTGTGATCTGGCTGGCGGTCTTTTACCAAGTGGCCCTTAGATGTGCGCAGCTTGGGGCATCGCGATGCGATTGCTCGTGACTCTTTCACGTGCACACTTTGTTGTATGATCGAGCCCGCCCTAGACCCCGACTAAGTGATCGTGCTGGAGTAAGTCTATGTAAGAGTTAGGATTCAATCGATAACATGGTTGAGGCGACTTGTCTATGAGTATGGGATTCACCACCCATAAGCATTTAGACTTGTGAGCAGACGATGAGGACCCATCTCAGTTAATCATCCGGCCTGGATGGGATGCCCCTCACGTTCGATGCTTACCGAGAACGTTCTGTGCTTGGCCTTGTCGGCTTTGACAAGTGGGTACGGTTCTCGGCTCTCCATGTGATTGTATCGTGAATGGAATTACATACGCATATTCCGGGTCCCGACAATGCCATTCCTCGAGGATATTTCACTCCTCATTCCTATTGTTGTTGATTCTTCAGACTTCTCATGATACGTCGAAAGGATTGGTTTTCATCTTCCAATATCTCCGCCTGTACTTTCAATACACGGAAATCTTCGCAGAGTTCATTAGTGATGCGGTAAGCTTCAGAGATGGTGGAAGTCATATGTTGGTCTTCAAGTGAAGGGGTCGTTCCTGAAAGGTTAAGAGAAAGATCATAATGAGGTTGGACGCTCTGCACCATGATGGGGTTGCTTGATCTAACTCCTTGTATTGATGGACCCCCTAGTTGCTGAGCGGTGATAATCTTGACTTCTTCTCTCACAGAGCGCTCCATCTCCGCTTGTCTTGCCGCGATTTCTTCTTCTGTAGCCCAATCAATGTACTTTACTTGGTTGATATCCTGCTCGACTTGGCGCAGATGTTGCCCCATGAAGTCTTCTCCGCTCGAGCCACAAGAAGACATCTCTTAAAATAGCTTTTTATCCTGGAAGAAACATCTCGAAAAGAAAACACACGAAATCGTGAGATACGGTGGCGGGACCACCCGGACAAATATATAGCAAAACTTTCTGCAACTAAAGGAAGGTAACGAGCCAAAGTGGGGTCAAAGTCAGACTCCGGGGTGCCCAGGCGGCCTCCCGGCGCGGCCAGGAGGTAGGCTGTAAGGCCCGATATGCAGTACTGTTCCAGATCTAGATGTTTCCATCCAGATCCGGGGACGAAGCACATATCGGTCCCACTGCGACATATGACAATGCCATATGCCCCGGATTCCCAACATGATATCACAACATTACAGCTACAAGGAT
Organism: Bromus sterilis; assembly: GCA_950022295.1. Taxonomy (NCBI): domain Eukaryota; kingdom Viridiplantae; phylum Streptophyta; class Magnoliopsida; order Poales; family Poaceae; genus Bromus; species Bromus sterilis. The sequence goes on from OX465598.1 coordinate 222,701,484, forward strand.
ACAACATCGCATACAATCGGCATACAACTGCCTTAATACAATACATCACCGAAAGATACATGTCTGAGTACATACTACAATCAAATGCCTAATGGCAAAGATAAAACACACCATTCCCGTAACCAGACGGCTGCAGGCTGTCCGCCGGGATCCGCCTAACTATTCGTCGTCGAGTCTCCGCGAAGGCGTCCAGAAGAAGGGTCGTCGAGCTCCTCTGAAGTCCAAGATCGTTTGCATAACGTGTGTAAAAGAGAAAAGAAGGGGTGAGCTATATCAACAAGTCTAGTAACTAACTTCTCACGGAAGAAAGGGGTAGTGGTGAGGTTGCACTCGCACTAGCAATATATGAGGTGGCTAACGATCTATTTAGAGTAAGATGAGAACCAAGCATTCTATGAGGAATCGCCTCCAACAAGTCTTGCTACCAGCTACTTACGCAAACATAAGCAGTCAAGGCACACACACGTTGATCAAGTTTTTATTATGATTCAGTTGATGTTATCTATGAACAAGACGTAGGTCCCAAGTCGTCCATAACCGTGGACACGGCTTCTCGAAAAGATTTAACCCTGCAGGGGTGTACCAACTGCCCATTACAAGGCTCCCCGCATACGCCAAGCTCTCTTAGTCGAGCCCGTTAAAGACACTCATTGAAGAGTTGTTCCGAGAGAATCGGACGTCATAATCTCTCTAACTAACAACGAACAAATCCGGGTGGCCCCCGGGGAGTCAGCACCCAATCCAAAAGCCGGCCATGCTCTCGAATCGGCATCTTCCGTTTCAACAGGGTTTGGGTTACCGGGACACCTCACGTGAGGTCCCGGGCCCTCGCCGACCAAAGGTGGACCAATAAGGAAACCATGTCCCCACTGGTCCGGGTTGGTTTAAAGAAAGTCTGCTAGGAGCGACCCGACAGACACACACACAGTTTTCAAATGATAAATCAGCTTGGTCCACCACTAGAAATGTTTGAAGCTAGGCAGGTAAGAAATGGGGACCCCATAGGATCCCACACGCGGTTAGGAACGCTCAGTCTTAGAACCAATACCCGGAACTCGGATCCTATGTGACTCGAATGGAACAAAGCGTCGGGGCGGGATAGCCTAGACCTTCCATCCTTCGTCGAATATAGTCAAAATTATAATAATCATATAATCCACAACAACATAACAATGTGATATCCCAATCTAAGGAGTAACATGATAACAGTTGATAGCATCCTAGCATGCATACTAAGTAGTGGCTGAGCAGCGAGCAAAAGTAACATAGCCGAACAAGGTTTGCTGGGATGTGGAGGACATGGTTATTTGGGTTTATTTGAGAGGCATGAATATGAAGTGGTAGGATCAGGCAATCGTTCTATCCGACGCCTAGGCGCAAGTGAGCTGAAAGTTATAAGCATGATATGTGCTCCCCCTTACCTGATGAGAAGACGAAACCGAAGGTGTGGTCGATCGCAAGATCGCAACGTCTCCAAGAGTACCCGCAGGAGCACACAAGAAGTAAACACTGGAAAGGCAATCAACGGAGATGCATCTATTACTACGAAGCAACACAAGCAGGTTGTTGCCGCACTAGCATTTATGAAGTGGATAATGATCTATTTAGAGTAAGATGAGAAGCCAAGCATTCGATGAGGAATCGCCTCCAACAAGTCTTGCTATCAGCTACTTACGCAAGCATAACACCTATCCTATCCTTGTCCTCCCCTTCGCATCCCGACGAAGAAGAAGTAGTCAAGTCACACACACGTTGATCAAGTTATTAAGATTATCTCAGTTGTTGTCGTCTATGAACAAGGAGTAGGTGTCAAGTTGTCCATAACCATGGACATGGCTTCTCGAAAAGATTTAACACTGCAGGGGTGTACCAACTACCCATTACAAGGCTCCGCCCGCACGCCCATCTCTCTCAGTTGCTACCCATCACAGGCAACCATTTTATGATTTAGTTCCAAGAGATCCGAAACGGCAGGTCCCTCTACCTAACAACGAACAAATCCGGGTGGCCCCCGAGGAGTCGACACCCAATCCAAAAGCTGGTCGCGTTCTTGGATCGGACTCTTCCGTCTGGACGAGGTTGGCGTAACTGATTGCCTCACATGTTTGTAGCCCCCTAGCTCCCAGGTGTGGACCGACAAGGGAAACCATATCTCCGCTGGCCCAAGTTATTTTAAAAGATGTTTGCTAGGAGCGACCCGACAAACATATATGCATGGGTTTCAAATGGTAAATCAGCTTCGGCCACCACTAGAATTGTTTGAAGCTAGGTAGGTAAGAAAAGGGGACCCCATAAAATCCCACACGCGGTTAGGCACGCTCAGTCTTGGAACCAATACCCGGAACTCGGATCCTAGGTGACTCGAATGGAATAAAGCGTCGGGGCGGGATATCCTAGACCTTCCATCCTTCGTCGAATATAGTCAACATTATAATAATCATATCATCCACAACAATATAATAATGTGATAGCCCAATCCAAGGAGTAACAGGATAACAGTTGAGATCATCCTAGCATGCATACTAAGCAATGGCTGAGCAGCGAGCAATAGTAACATAGCCGAACAAGGTTTGCTGGGATGTGGAGGACATGGTTATTTGGGTTTATTTGAGAGGCATGAATATGAAGTGGTAGGATCAGGCAATCGTTCTATCCGACACCTAGGCGCGAGTGAGCTGAAAGTTATAAGCATGATATGTGCTCCCCCTTACCTGATGAGAAGACGAAACCGAACGTGTGGTCGATCGCAAGATCGCAACGTCTCCAAGAGTACCCGCAGGAGCACACAAGAAGTAAACACTGGAAAGGCAATCAACGGAGATGCATCTATTACTACGAAGCAACACAAGCAGGTTGTTGCCGCACTAGCATTTATGAAGTGGATAATGATCTATTTAGAGTAAGATGAGAAGCCAAGCATTCGATGAGGAATCGCCTCCAACAAGTCTTGCTATCAGCTACTTACGCAAGCCTAACACCTATCCTATCCTTCTCCTCCCCTTCGCATCCCGACGAAGAAGAAGTAGTCAAGGCACACACACGTTGATCAAGTTATTAAGATTATCTCAGTTGTTGGTGTCTATGAACAAGGAGTAGGTGTCAAGTTGTCCATAACCATGGACATGGCTTCTCGAAAAGATTTAACACTGCAGGGGTGTACCAACTACCCATTACAAGGCTCCGCACGCACGCCCATCTCTCTCAGTTGCTACCCATCACAGGCAACCATTTTATGATTTAGTTCCAAGAGATCCGAAACGACAGGTCCCTCTAGCTAACAACGAACAAATCCGGGTGGCCCTCGAGGAGTCGACACCTAATCCAAAAGCTGGTCGCGCTCTTGGATCGGACTCTTCCGTCTGGACGAGGTTGGGGTAACTGATTGCCTCACATGTTTGCATCCCCCTAGCTCCCAGGTGTGGACCAACAAGGGAAACCATATCTCCGCTGGCCCAAGTTATTTTAAAAGATGTTTGCTAGGAGCGACCCGACAAACATATATGCATGGGTTTCAAATGGTAGATCAGCTTGGGCCACCACTAGAAATGTTTGAAGCTAGATAGGTAAGAAAAGGGGACCCCATAAAATCCCACACGCGGTTAGGCACGCTCAGTCTTGGAACCAATACCCGGAACTCGGATCCTAGGTGATTCGAATGGAATAAAGCGTCGGGGCGGGATAGCCTAGACCTTCCATCCTTCGTCGGATATAGTCAACATTATAATAATCATATCATCCACAACAATATAATAATGTGATAGCCCAATCCAAGGAGTAACAGGATAACAGTTGACAGCATCCTAGCATGCATACTAAGCAGTGGCTGAGCAGCGAGCAATAGTAACATAGCCGAACAAGGTCGCGGGGGTGGGCGGAGCTTAGCTCCAGCTCGCCACTGAGTGGAGGAAGGTCGTTGGGCCTTCCCGCGCAGGTTGGGTTGTGGCGAGCTGTTGGGCCCATGTGGCATGCCGGCCCATGAGGGTGCAGCGGGAGGCGATGCCGCTCGTTCCCCTGCAGGTCTGTGGCGTGCGGGCAGGCTCGTGGCGGCGACCAAGCCGGCGGCGGTCCGGCGAGTGGATGGCAACGCCGGGTGACGGGGACGGCGGGAATGGGCTCGCGGCGACTGGATCTGGGCGGATCCCATCTCCTCGCATACAGAAAGAGAGAGAAGAGACTAGAGGGAAGAGAGGGAGAGAAGGAGGGGGAGGAGGAGAGGAGGGTCGGCGCGACGGTGGACACCTGCTGCTGCTGCGGCTCGCCGGAGCACGGGTGGTGGCGGCGGGGCGGTCGGGCATGCAGTCGCGGGCGGTTCGGGAGGAGGAGCTCCACAGGAACGGGGCTTCGGGCGTGGGAATCCAGTGTGGTGATGTGGCGCAATGCGGGCGCTTCGATCTGGATCTGACGGTCCAGATTGGGGCTGTTGGATCTGGATTTGGGGAAGGCTCGAGCTGGGAGGTGGCGGCGCTGGGTTCGGGAGGCACGGAAATTAGGGGAGGTAGGCTAGGTTTGGCCAATTTAGGTAGGGATAGCACTGCTATTTATAGAAGGTGGCTGTTAGGGGGTGTTTTGGGCCACAAAGCGGACTATTTTGGGCCCGATTTTGGGTGGGCTTGGATTAATAGATAAGAGGGAAATATAGGAGGTCAGCTAATACCGCGCGAAACATTTTGTAAATGTGCCCCTGGATTTACACCGGCTACTATGCTTGGCACATCCGATCGTTCACCCGCTAAACGAAGCCGGAATCGCATGAAATTCGAACCACCACCTCGTTGCCCTAAATTGACGTCGTCTACATCATTTCGCATAGAACCGAGAACGTCGAAAACCGCCCGATAAAATAACCCATTTAAATATAAATGGGAGCTTTCGCGCCGATGGTGAAGGCTGGTCTTGTGCTGGAAGTGGCGATGGTGATCGGGTGAACACCCGGTGCCGCAACAAGGTCGTGTTCCATTGGGGAAAAGGTCTGGACTCGCAACCGATACAAGAAGGAGGGGGAAATATTCACCGATTAATAAACCGGCGAAGCAAATACTAGAAACAATGCTAGCAATCAACAAAATAGTGTTTGTCTAGACTCGACTTTGACCAGTAAAGGGATCCTACAGTCGGTAAGTCTCTAATACAAAGTTGTAAGGCCCGATACGCAGTACTGTTCAAGATCTAGATGTTTCTATCCAGATCCGGGGACGAAGCACATATCGGTCCCACCGCGACATATGACAATGCCATATGCCCCGGATTTCCAACATGATATCACAACATTACTGCTACAAGGATACAACATCTCATACAATCGGCATACAACTGCCTTAAATACTTTACATCTGCGGAAGATACATGTCTGAGTACAAACTACAATCAAATGCCTAGTGGCAAAAGTAAAACACACCATTCCCATAACCACACGGGTCCAGGCTCTCCGTCGTGATCCACCTAGCTAGTCGTCGTTGAGTCTCCACGTGAAACGTCGATCACCATACCTGTTGTCGATCAAGAACCCTGAAAAGAGTTTGGGGTAGTATCATGAGTACAGAAGTACTCAGCATCCAACATTAGTGGTCAACTGACCCAGCAAGGACTTCATCACTCGTCATTCTAGGATAACTAGTAGTTCACGGTAAGGATGGGGTAAGTGGTGAGGTTGCTGCCGCACTAGCATTTATGAAGTGGCTAACGATCTATTTAGAGTAAGATGAGACGCCAAGCATTCGATGAGGAATCGCCTCCAACAAGTCTTGCTATCAGCTACTTACGCAAGCATAACACCTATCATATCCTTGTCCTCCCCTTCGCATCCCGACGAAGAATAAGCAGTCAAGGCACACACACGTTGATCAAGTTATTAAGATTATCTCAGTTGTTGTTGTCTATGAACAAGGAGTACGTCTCAAGTCGTCCATAAGCGTGGACACGGCTTCTCGAAAAGATTTAACACTGCAAGGGTGTACCAACTGCCCATTACAAGGCTCCGCACGCACGCCCATCTCTCTCAGTTGCTACCCATCACAGGCAACCATTTTATGATTTAGTTCCGAGAGATCCGAAACGACAAGTTCCTCTAGCTAACAACGAACAAATCCGGGTGGCCCCCGGGGAGTCGACAACCAATCCAAAAGCTGGTTGCGCTCTCGGATCGGACTCTTCAGTTTGGACGAGGTCCGGGTAGCTGACCCCTCACATGTGGGCAGGCCCCTAGCTCCCGAGTGTGGACCAACAAGAGAAACCATGTCTCCGCTGGCCCAAGTTATTTTTAAAGGATGTCTGCTATGAGAGACCCGACAGACATATATGCATGGGTTTCAAATGGTAAATCAGCTTGGGCCGCCACTAGAAATGTTTGAAGCTAGGTAGGTAAGAAAAGGGGACCCCATAAAATCCCACACGTGGTTAGGCACGCTCAGTCTTGGAACCAATAACCCGAACTCGGATCCTAGGTGACTTGAATGGAACAAAGCGTCGGGGCGGGATAGCCTAGACCTTCCATTCTTCGTCGAATATAGTCAACATTATAATAATCATATCATCCACAACAATATAATAATGTGATAGCCCAATCCAAGAAGTAACAGGATAACAGTTGATATTATCCTATCATGCATACTAAGCAGTGGCTGAGCAGCGAGCAATAGTAACATTGTCGAACAAGGTTTGCTGGGATGTGGAGGACATGGCTGTTTGGGTTTATTTGACAGGCATGAATATGAAGTGTTAGGATCAGGAAATCATTCTATCCTACACGTAGGCGCGAGTGAGCTGAAAGTTATAAGCATTATATATGCTCCCCCTTACCTGATGAGAAGACGGAACCGAAGGAGTAGTCGATTGCAAGCTCGCATTGTCTCCGAAGTACCCGCGGAAGCCCACAAGAAGGACACACTAGAAATGCAATCGACGAGCAAGCATCTATTACTATGAAGCAATCACGAGCAAGCATCAACAAGAAGGCAACACGAGACAACGCACTATGATATTGCACCTATGGTCGAGAGCGGTTACTAACAGGTTAAGTCGAGTACTCGTCACACACGACGATACCGCACATTTATTACAGTTCAAGTTGTTTAGCTACACAACATGAGCAAAGGTTGTTAACATGGCATCTCACCCAAGCATGGCATGTCCCGAAATCATGGCAAGAGGTGAAGCACAAATAAACTATCTAATCTAGTGACTTTAGGTGGGGTGGTAAAACCTATACATGGCAAACTATTGCGAACCCCATGATAAAAATGGAATTTGGTACTGTTCTTCCCTAAACCATATTTTATTTTTTTTATTTCGCAAAAAAGAACATCATATTCACAACCTACACAATATTCTAGTCAAGTTAAATGTAAGGAACATTTTAATCGGAGCAACGGTTAAAAAGTTACGGCCTATTACAGTTTTCAGTGGCATGCGATGTAATTAGTATTGAAACAACAAGTTAACAAGTTAAAACATGGCAAAGAGTAACAATTTCTTAATCTACACAAAATTCTAAGCAATTTTCATGTTTAATGCGTCGTGATCTGAGCTACCGTTAAAAATATAATCGCATCGCAAAATACTAGTGCAATCTGCCAATTAAATAAGCCCATAGGCAAAAAAAACACTATCGGGTCGAATCTGCAACTGTTGGGCCTAACCGGGGCGAGCGCAACATAAATAAACAACGCACTGGGCAAGATATGTTCATCGGGCCGGCCCATCAACAGCCCAACAAATAAATAAATAAATAAATAAATAAATAAAGGGGCGGCTCACCTTATAGCCATCGGCCCAGGTCGCGAGGGTGGGCGGAGCTTAGCTCCAGCTCGCCAATAAGCGGAGGAAGGCCGCTGGGCCTTGGCGAGCAGGTTGGGCCGCGGTGTGTTGTTGGGCCCACGTGGGCACGCCAGCCCACAGGGGTGCAGCGGGAGGCGATGTCGCTCGTTCCCGTGCAAGTTTGTGGCGTGCGGGCAGGCTCACCGTGGCGTCCAAGCCGGCGGCGGTCCGGCGAGTAGCTGGCGGCCCCGGGTGACGGGGACGGCGGGAATGGGCCTGCGGCGGCTGGATCTGGGCGGATCCCATCAACGGCAGGGGTCCACAGGGCGGGGCGACGCGACGAGGAGCTCCGAGTATGGGGCGTCCATGGGGCGTCCTTGCATATAGAAAGAGAGAGAAGATATTAGAGGGAAGAGAGGGAGAGCAGGAGGGGAAGGAGGAGAGAAGGGTCGGCGCAAAGGTGGAGACCTGCTGCTGCGGCGGCTCGCCGAAGCACGGGTGGTGGCGGCGGGGCGCTCGGGCATGGAGTCGCGGGCGGTTCGGGAGGAGGAGCTCCACAGGAACGGGGCTTCGGGCGTGGGGAATCCAGTGTGGTGACGTGGCGCAACGCGGGCGCCTCGATCTGGATCTGACGGTCCAGATTGGGGTTTCTAGATCTGGATGTGGGGAAGGCTGGAGCTGGGAGGTGGCGGCACTGGGTTGGGGAGGCATGGAAATTAGGGGAGGTAGGGCTAGGTTTGTCCAATTTAGGTAGGGATAGGACTGCTATTTATAGCAGGTGGCTGTTAGGGGGTGTTTTGGGCCACAAAGTGGACTGTTTTGGGCCCGATTTCGGGTGGGCTTGGATTAATAGATAAGAGGGAAATATCGGAGGTCAGCTAATACCGTGCGCAACATTTTGTAAATGTGCCCCTGGATTTACACCGGCTACTATGCCTGGCACATCCGATCATTTACCCGCTAAACGAAGCCGAAATCGCATGAAATTTGAACCACCGCCTCGTTGCACTAAATTGACGTCGTCTACATCGTTCCGCATAGAACCGAGAACGTCGAAACCCGCCCGATTGACAAGGGGGTGACCCCACGACTCCTACGGATAGGCCTACCCGGTGCCCCTGAAGATAGAAGGCCCATGAAGACCCGCCTGGACCCGCTTTGGCCCGCTAATTGGCACCGACATGGGAGTCTGCGACTCAAAAGGAAAGTGCGAAGACCTGTCGTACGGAGCAAGCTAGGATTAGGGAAGCTTACCTGTCAACATAGATGAACTCCCCGAGACCTAGCCCAGTATATAAGGGCTAGGAGGGGCGATGCCAAAGGCATCAAATATCATCTATAACCCTAGCCTTGAGAGCTCCATCCTCGGCACCCACTGTAATCGCATCTCCCTCATCAATAATATCGAGCAGGATTGTGTCCTCCAGTTTGCCGACGAGCTATCGTCCAACCTGTGCCTCTCATGACTAACCCAGGGTCCCTGACCATGGGATTTTCCGGGGTTGATCCCCGTCAATTGGCGCCGTCTGTGGGAACTACACAGGTTGGGATCACGATCTCGGTGGTCCCGTCTTCAGCAAGCCACAACTCAAGGTCAAGGACCAGGTCTAGCCCACTCGAAGGATTCAAGATCACGACAAACATCTCTGCCACCCCATCAAGATCGCTCGGGCTACAGTTGTGCCAGGACTGATACTACGGTAACGACCAAGTGCAGCGTCAGCAGCGAAGTAATCGATGACCCAGAAGAACGGCGAGAGGCCTCTACGAAGGAATTCCACTCGACGAACCGCGACGCGCAACGGAAGACTCACAAATCTTTCGACAACCCACCGCCTCCCGGGCACCCGCCGCACATCAAGACGATGACTACGAGACCGAAACCAGTGATCAACAGACCCATCGCCAAGGAAGAAGGAATCGACGACCCAAAAAGCGCGTACGGGAGATCTACGGCGAGGCTCCACTAAACGAGCCACGTCACGCAGCCGAGCAACCGACGGCCACTCGACGAAACGCCGTCGCACAAGAACCTACCGCCAGCCAGAACAGCGACTCCGAGACACCGGTGGGCGAGTACTATGACCCAGATCGAAGGCCAGATGAATTCGCCAACCTCATCAAGAACCAAGATATGAGTCGAGGAATCGAAACCAACCCTCGCTTCCACGAACACCCGGAGGATCACGAGCAAATCTTCAGAATCTCAAGAAGGAAGAGGCACGCCGGATCTAGCAAACTAACGGTTAGAGAGCAGCTAGCAGGACCCTGCACGATCCACAGCTTCGAGGATGACTGGGGACGCGTCAGGTCAGGTCACACTTTGGGAGACTGTCGCCTGTTCAATGAGCTAGCCGACGACCTCAAGAAGGAGAAGCAGAAAGAAGACAAGCGCAACCGGTGACCCGAACAATCGCCGCCCTCAAGCCCGGAAGGACGTCACAGCCCGCTGAAAGGACAGGTGCTCATGATCCAAGAGGGAAGGGTGCCGCAAGGACAACGCGATGCCTACACCCTGCAAGATAGAGCAGCCGAGAGCATAAATATAGTCGAAGTCTACCAGCTACATGATGCGGAGACCAGCATCACGTTCTCACAGGACGACCATCCACCCGCAGTCCCAAGACCGGGGCATGCGCCCCTGGTGCTCGATGCACAACTCGGAGGGTACGACATCGATAGGGTCTTCATGGACGGAGGCAGCAGCATGAATATCATCTTCGGCAGCACCGTGCAAAAGATGCTGATCCCACGATCAGTGTGGAAGAAATCGAGCACCTTGTACATGGGGTAGTCCCAGGAGAAGCAGCCACATCCCTCGGAGTCGTCGAACTTGAAGTTGTCTTCAGCAACCGACGCAACTTCACAAAGCACGTCCTCGAGTTCGAAGTACTCAACCGACAATCTCAGTATCACGCCATATTGGGACGGCCAACATTCGCGCAGTTCATACCGGTTCCACACTACGCCTACCTCAAGCGCAAGATGCCAGGATCAACGGGAGTCCTCACGATCAACGGAAGCTTCATCAAATCAGATCAATGTGACCGTGACTTTCACAAAATCTCCGACACATTCGGAGCCGAACAAGAACTCAGAGAAATAGCCATGATGACGGACAAGAGTACCTTTCCATTGGTGAGCCGAAGCGAATCTAAGGAGTACGGACGCGACTTCAGCATCGACAGCGACACAGTCACTCACCAAGTGCACCCGACGGACCCAGACAAAACAGTCCGCGTGTACGCCCACCTACCAGAGGAGCAGGCGATGGCTCTCGTCGTTTTCATTCGAGATGAGTGGGAAATATTCTCATGTTGCCCAGCCGACATGCCTGGAATACCACGCGAATTCGCGGAGCACGCCCTACACATCAAGAAAAACACGAAGTCGGTGAAGCAAGCTCTGAGACGATTCTCGGAGCCCAAGCGCAGAGCAATCGGAGAGGAAGTCAACCGGTTACTCGACGCCCAGTTCATCTGAGAAACGAAGAAAGCCACCTGGATAGCCAACCCAGTGCTGGTGCCCAAGAAAGACACGAACATGCTGCGCATGTGTGTCGACTACGGACCAGTCAACAAGCATTGCCCGAAGGACCACTTCCCCCTACCTAGAATCGATCAGATAATGGACTCGACAGTAGGGTGCGATCTACTCTCCTTTCTTGATGCCTACTCAGGATACAACCAGATCAGGATGAAGGACGAAGACGAAGAGCACACATCATTCATCACCCCCTATGGCGTATTCTGCTACAGGACCATGCCCTTCGGGATCAACAACGCAGGCGCCACATACCATTGAATGATGCAGGCCTTCCTGAAAGAGCAAATTGGAAGAAATGTGCAAGTCTATGTGGACGACATCGTCATCAAGACCTACAAAGCAGCCACACTACTCGACGACCTGCGCGAAATCTTCACAGCGCTCAACCAATACAGAATCAAACTCAACCCAAAGAAGTGCGCATTCGGCGTACCGGCGTGGAAGCTACTCAGCTATATGGTCTCTGCTCGAGGAATCGAGGAAAACCCTGAGAAAGTCCAAGCCATCGCCCGAATGCAAGAACCAACCGATGTCAAAGGAGTACAACAGCTCACTGGAAGACTCGCAGCCCTAAGACGCTTCATCAGCAGGCTGGGAGAACACACGCTGCCTTTCTATCAGCTACTCAGGAAAGGAGAGAAATTCGAGTGGACAGAGGAAGCCCGCCAAGCATTCGCGGACCTGAAAAAGACACTTCGACCCCACCAATCCTGGCGGTAACCAAGGAATGAGAGAAGCTATACCTCTACGTGGCAGCACGCGACAGTGTAGTAAGCACAGCGCTCGTTGTCGAATGCACAGAAGAAGACAAGGTCCAGAGCATCCAGAGACCAATCTACTACCTCAGCATGCTCCTGACAAAATCCCAGCAGCGGTACCCGCATTATCAGAAGCTACTACTGGCCGTCATCATGACCTCAAGAAAGGTGTCCCACTACTTCGACGAGCACCCTATCACACTCGTGAGCAGCGCACCACTCGCTAACATACTCAACAACCCTGGAGCGACTGGACGATTCGCTGAGTGGAACATTGAGCTCAGCCCACGGGACATGCAGTTCAAGCACCCAACAACCATCAAAGCCCAAGTACTCCCAGATTTCCTGGTTGAGTGGACGGAGGTTCAGACACCAGGCCCCCCAGACCTATCAAATTCATGGTCAATGTTCTTCGATGGGTCCAAGAGACAACAAGGAGCCGGGGCAGGAGTTGTGCTCATCTCCCCTAAAGGAACATAGCTAAAATATGTTCTCCAGATCAACTTCAGTCACGCCTCCAACAATGAAGCAGAATACGAGGCACTCCTCCATGGCATGCGCATGGCCAAAATGTGCGGAGCCACTCGCCTCATAATCTACGGGGACTCCAATCTCGTCGTCCAGCAGACGATGAGAAACTGCGACGCAATAGCCGACAACATGGCAGCCTACCAGAAGCTCTACAGCGCACTCGAAGGAAGCTTCGACGGTTGCGAGCTCAACTACATCACCAGGGCCAACCACACAGAAGCTGACGAACTCACGAACATTGGTTCGACCCGAGGACCAATACCCCCCGGCGTTTTTTTCGAAAGCATCAGCCAGAGATTCATCAAGGTACAAGCAGCAGCACCTGAAGCAGTCAAGGACGGCGAGGACGCAACAGACCTGGCGCAAGTGGCATCAGCAAGCCCATCAGAAGGCACAAGCACCAGCACACCGGACAGCACAGCCCCGACAGAGCTCGAAGGACCTATCTGGGAAAAACCGTTCCTCCAATTCCTAATCAAAGGTACACTACCGCAAGACGTGGCCGAAGCACGACGCATCAGCCGACGATCCAAGGCGTTCACGGTGATCAACAAACAACTATAAAAGCGCAGCATCACCCAGGTACTCCAAAGGTGCATCAACGAAGAGGACGGCAAAGCCCTACTGCTCGAAAGCTACAAAGGCACCTGCGGGCACCATGCGAGCAGTCGAGTACTCGTGTCCAAAGCATTCCGAGCCAGGTTCTATTGGCCCACAGCCATGAAAAACGCAGAGGAAATCGTGCGATGTTGTGTCGCCTGCCAGAAATTCGCCAACAGGCCACACACCCCCGCCTCAGAGCTCAAGACCATACCACTATCCTGGACGTTCGCCACCTGGGGACTCGACATGGTGGGCCCACTCAAGAAATCATCAAAGGGCGGAAGGACACACCTGCTCGTCGTAGTCGACAAGTTCACTAAATGGATCGAAGCAGTGCCCATCACCAGCTCCACAGCCCTCACGGCTGTCAACTTCATCAAATCGATCATCTTCAGGTTCGGAGTGCCACACAACATCATCACAGACAACGGCACGAACTTCACAGCCGCAGAATTCCAGAATTTTTGCGAAGAACTGGGCATCAAAATCAATTATGCATCAGTCGCGCACCCGCAGTCCAACGGCCAAGTGGAAAAAGCAAACGGCCTTGTATGCGGGGGAATCAAGAAGCGGCTCCTCACACCACTCGAGCAAGCCGCCGGCAACTGGGTAGAAGAACTCCCCACGGTACTATGGAGCCTGTGAACTACACGAAACACCGCGACCCAGTACACACCCTTCTTCATGGTGTACGGGGCAGAGGCAGTACTACCACATGACCGCAACTTCGGAGCACCTCGGGTCACTAGGTAAAAAGAAGAAGAAGCAGACGAAGCATTACAATATGACAAAGATACAGCTGACGAAGCAAGAGAAACAGCCCTAGCAAAATTAGAGGGGTACCAGGACAAGCTACACACCTACCAAAGCAGTCGCTTGCGCACTCGAACCTTCAACAAAGGTGACCTAGTCCTACGGCTGATACAAGAGAAGGTCCATAAACTTTCCTCCCAATGGGAAGGACCATTTATAGTATCAGAAGTCATCGGAGGTGGCTCCTACAGGCTAAAGAACCCGAAGACAGACGAGGACGTGGGTAACCCATGGAACATAGAAAACATGCGACTGTTCTATCCATAGTCCCCATCGGTCAGACATGACTGGCAACTCATGTAGCCGCTCGACCGCAATAAAATAAATTTTGCCCAAATACTGCCATCTCAAAGCACTCGGGGGCTCGAGCACGCACTCCCCCCCGAGAGACGCTGTCATCACCTACGCGATCCTAACCAAAGCACTCGGGGGCTTAAGCATAAAATCCCCCCGAGAGACGCTATCGCCTACGCGATCTTAACCAAAGCACTCGGGGGCTTAAGCATAAAATCCCCTCGAGAGACGCTATCGCCTACGCGATCTTAACCAAAGCACTCGGGGGCCTAAGCATTAAATCCCCCCGAGAGACGCTATCGCCACTCAAGCAATCCTAACCAAAGCACTCGGGGGCTTAAGCATAAAATCCCCCCAAGAGACACTATCATCGCTTACGCGATCTTAACCAAAGCACTCGGGGGCTTCAGCACAAAATCCCCCCGAGAGACGCTATCGCCACCTAAGAACCAAGACTCGGGGACAACTCCAGAGTTGAACCGCGAGGAAATACGCAAAGTTTTAAGCCTATGTTTGACTCTACAACTCAAACGTAGCCTCGGAGGCTACTCCCATCGGGAGCGCTGCCGCGCACCCGATAGAACACACTAGAAAGTTAAAGTCAGGGCATCACGAGAGGAATCGAAGACATTTCACGCTATCAGATGGAGTTGATGACACTCTGCACTATCAGAAGGAGTCGAAGACAGTGCATCACAGGAGTCAAAAACACAGTTTATTGCAAGATCTCAACCACAGCTTGAATTCAACCATGAAGGTATAAAAGGACTCAACTACATTTGGATAGAAGGCAGCTCCTATTACAAGAGGGGATTACCCAAGGAATTAAGACTTCTACATGTGTGCCCATGAGGGGTAATCGACTCTAGTACAAGGGCATCACCACAGATAAAGGAAAAAAGGAAGCTAGCAGAGGATGTCAAAGACATAAGAAAAGGGTGAAGCTCGACTTATTTGTCGATGCTCCACCAGCTTCTTCCCCTACTCCACCATCTTCTTCTCCAGCTGCAGCTGCACGCCTTCTTCTCCGGTTGCACAGCCTCTTCTCCAAGTTGCCGGCGAAGATGAGGCCGCCTCCAATTCTACAAGGTCGCTTGGCGCGCCCGCTTGATCGACGGTTTGACGTCGATGTCCTCTTTGGAGCTGATGGAGACGGCATCACCACCTGAGGAGTCGCCAGAAGACGGAGCTGTAGAAGATGCATGCTTAGGACTCCTCGACCTTGTGGAGTTGTCGCCGCTCGACTCCTGCCAGTGCGGATCCATGTTGTTGCCGCACGGGTCGAACGCGCGGACAGTGACAGTGCTTTCGCCGTCAAAACGACAGCTGAGCATATCGCCATCTCACAAATTAAACCGCCGAGCAAACAAACTCCAACCAGAGCCAAGAAAAATCAAGCGGGAGCTATCAACCTCCAAGTCAACATAAGAAGGAGATCGACAGCTCCCTTGAAGATGCAGAAGCAAGCCATCTAAGCCACGTTCAGAGACAATGGCGGAAAAAGCAGAGGGAAGAAGAACGCGATTGGCGCTCTGACCACGAACGCGTAAAAGAAAATCATAGCGCCAGAATCCCTCCTCCAAGGGAGAGGAGGAAGGCATTGGCGTCGTACCATGGCAACCACCATGGCATGAACGTGGTAGATGGCCACCACGGCCACGACGAACACGGCCACGGCCAACACCTTGCTTGGGAGCCATGAGAGGAAGAAGAGAAGAAGGAAGAGGCAAAACAGCAAGCTGGATAGAGGCGAAACGTTGTGGAAGAGAAAGGCTTATTTATAGAACAAAAATCCCCCAGCACAGAGAAGACAAAACGAGAGCAGCAATTAATTCAAAGACCAAACGTTGTAGACGTCTCAGATTCCAAGACCAAGATGCTTTCCCACGGGACGCACTGTGCATGAGACGCTTCAATTCACGCGTGTTTCCAACGTGCGTATCGGAAACTCAACCAGCGCCTGCCGCACGCCACAGCGGTCATCATTATGACCGGTCATGAAGACGTGACGGTTCACTGGCAGAGCATCCCTGACAGCCATCAAACAGAGGCATCGTTATCCTGACAAGAGGCGAACAATACCAATAGACATCAAGAATGATTTCTTAAACACATTTTTAAAATATATTTAAACTCCCATCGGGAGCGTAACCACTCAAAACCGAGCCTCAGGTGAGCAGCCGCCTAAAAATCAGCAATGTGCTCGAGTGACCACTCGCACTCACGAGAGTCTCGGGTGCTCCCTCAACCCGACACAAGACAAAAATACACTCGCCAAGATCATACGGCGCTAGATTCTCAGGTGCTCCCTCACCTCAAGAGCCGAAACGGCATTCGACTGACTACTCGCGAAAAAACCCCCGTCTGAGCACTCGAAACAAGCTCCGCGGGTGAATGAGTGTACAGCTCGCTTGATGTTTTTTCCAAGCGGGTGCAATACTATTAGGCTCCGCACCTAAAAAATACACATTCCTGGAACACGACACACTGTGCCCAGATGCCACGCAATATTAGCGTCTAGGTAAAACCCCGCTGCAAAGTTCGGCCGGGCTGGGACTCGCCGAAGAGCGATTTCACTCCCAACCTTTTCCATGCGCTGCGCATGATAGAAAAAGCCGGGCGGACGCGCCTTAGGCTTTGCACATTACTGGCGGCAAATGAACACCGTAAGACCTGAAGCGGCAGGACTTTTGCTCGACACCAGTGTTCCAAGCTCACGTCGAGGGACGTGGGTTTGATTGGGCTACTGTGGTATTTTCCACTAGCGCAATTCACCAAGGCTCGCCAGTCGACTCCTTAGGCCCTTTCAGCTTAGCATCCCTCGAAACAGGTTTTGTCATGGCCACCAGACTGCCAGCGACTCGCGGTTGTACCGCGCATACAAACGACCGACAAATGGATGTACTCGAGTCCCTGCGCGACTCTTCGAGTCCCCCAGGCACTTGGGGGCTACTGACGAGGGGGTGACCCCACGACTCCTACGGATAGGCCTACCCGGTGCCCCTGAAGATAGAAGGCCCATGAAGACCCGCCTGGACCCGCCTTGGCCTGCTAATTGGCACCGACATGGGAGTCTGCGACTAACAAGGAAAGTGCGAAGACCTGTCGTACGGAGCAAGCTAGGGTTAGGAAAGCTTACCTGTAAACGTCGATGAACTCCCCGAGACCTAGCCCAGTATATAAGGGCTAGGAGGGGCGACGCCAAAGGCATCCAATATCATCTGTAACCCTAGCCTTGAGCGCTCTAGCCTCGGCACCCACTGTAATCGCATCTCCCTCATCAATAATATCGAGCAGGAACATGTCCTCCTGTTTGCCGACGAGCTATCTTCCAACCTGTGCCTCTCATGACTATCCTAGGGTCCCTGACCATGTCACCGATAAAATAACCCATTTAAACATAAATGGGGCTTTCGCGCCGATGGTGAAGGCTGGTCTTTTGTCGGAAGTCGCGACGGTGATCGGGTGAACACCCGGTGCCGCAACAAGGTCGTGTGCCATTGGAGAAAAGGTCTGGACTCGCAACCGATACAAGAAGGAGGGGAGAAATATTCACTGATTAATAAACCGGTGAAGCAAATAGTACAAACAATGCTAGCAATCAACAAAATAATGCAACAAACAAAATTTTAATTAGGGTGGAATTTCCGGGCTGTTACAATTGGTTTGGCTGGGCTGGAGAGGAGGTGGGCTGGGAGGAAGAAGGATTTGTGTCCAATGTCCACTGAAGTGCCTCTCTGCATTTTACTCTTTTATAAATATGAGAGCAGATAAATGCTATAAAACAAATATAAATGAACGTCCAACTTTCATATAAAAATATGATTACTCATCCATAATATTTATAAGATTTTAAGAAAATGAAATGGGTCCAAAATATTTAAGTAATTCGAATGGCATTCAAATAAATTCAAATGTCATTTGAATTACAACCCCATTTTGGAGATGAAAAAATCATGGGAATCGGCAGGGATCTGTATCATGGCAAACATGATTGAATCCAAAAGGCTAGACCAAAGGATCAAAGATGACCGTGAAAGAAAAATGGCAACGGCAAGCAAAGAAGAAAAGAAAGAATTCCAGATAATCATTTTAAGTAATATTAAAAAATGCTTGGGAATTTTTCTGTCACGTGGATTATTGCGAAGGATAAATGTGCAAATTATCATCCCCAATGAGAAAATAAAAATGCAAATTTATACGGAATTTGCTAGTTTTGGGCTGTTACAACTCGCCGCCACCAACAAAGGATCTCGTCCCGAGATCCGGCATAACCCAGGGGGAAGGGACCGAGATTTTGCAAAAGGAAGATCGAACGCAAGACGAAACTTCCCGACAGCACCAACAGAGGCTTTGCTCATCGTGACAATGATGTTTGCTTCCGTCAGGATCCATCCTTATTTGAGATGCCGATATCGGAGAGGAAACTTCCATAGGTGCGGGAAACTAATTGAGAGCAAGCACGGGTTCAACGAGGGGACGTCAAAATAAAACTGATTCCACTCGGGGAAAGAAACTCGAGGTTTCCGAAATAAGATTACCTAGGTGCTATTGGAAGCCATGAAACATGAGAATCCGAATCAAAATAATACCATACCAGCATTTCTACAATAACATCACTCAGGAAGGTGCAAAAACCTGAACAACAAGACGGGACCGAGGAGGATCCGCACACAGTGCCGACTACAGCGGACAAAGGGGGACAGTCGAAGCGGGATGTTCAGAATCCATTAGTTGGATAATAACCAGGCAACCCGGTTCACTGTTTCACGTGGGCCGCGCATTTGTCGATGTAGAGCGACAAGCCACGAGCCATGCTTAGCCAGTTCGAAGTATGTCGACCAACCCGCTGCTAATAAAGTATTGGTCTGACTGAAATCTCCTAAACGAGAACCTAAATTGGTTTTGAAGAAGGTAATTTGAAGGAGAAAATCATTACATCGCACTTCCTTACAGAGTGAGGGGATAGGAGTAAAAATAATCCTACTCTTCGATAACTAACTTAGTAACTAAGAAATAGTTTTTGTCTAGACTCGACTTCGGCCAGTAAAGAGATCCTACGGTCGGTAAGGCTCTAATACCAAGTTGTAAGGCCCGATATGTGATACTGGTCCAGATCTAGATGTTTCCATCCAGATCCAGGGACGAAGCACATATCGGTCCCACCGTGACATATGACAATGCCATATGCCCCGGATTTCCAACATGATATCACAACATTACAGCTATAAGGATACAACATCTCATACAATCGGCATACAACTGCCTTAATACAATAAATCAGCGGAAGATACATGTCTGGGTACATACTACAATCAAATGCATAATGGCAAAGATAAAACACACCATTCCCGTAACCACACGGGTCCAGGCTCTCCGCTGGGATCTGCCTAACTAGTCGTCGTCGAGTCTCCACGAAGGCGTCCAGAAGAAGGGTTGTCGAGCTCCTCTGAAGTCCAAGATCGTTTGCATAACATGCGTAAAAGAGAAAAGAAGGGGTAAGCTATATCAACAAGTCTTGTAAATAACTTCTCATGGTAAGATGGGGGTAGTGGTGAGGTTGCAGTCGCACTAGCAATATATGAGGTGGCTAACGATCTATTTAGAGTAAGATGAGAACAAAGCATTCGATGAGGAATCGCCTCCAACAAGTCTTGCTACCAGCTACTTACGCAAACATAACACCTATCATATCCTTGTCCTCCCGTTCATCACCCGATGAAGAAGAAGCAGTCAAGGCACACACACGTTGATCAAGTTTTTATTATGATTCAGTTGTGTCGGGACCCGGAATATGCATATGTAATTCCAGTCATGATGCAATCACGTGGAGAGCCGAGAGCCGTACCCACTTGTCTAAGCAGACAAGGCCAAGCACAGAACACTCTCGGAAAGCATCGAACGTGAGGGGCATCCCATCCAGGCCGGATGATCATCTGAGATGGGTCCTCATCGTCCGCTCACAAGTCTAAATGCTTATGGGTGGTGAATCCCATACTCATAGACAAGTCGCCTCAACCATGTTATCGATTGAATCCTAACTCTTACATAGACTTACTCCAGCCCGATCACTTAGTCGGGGTCTAGGGCAGGCTCGATCATACCACAAAGTGTGCACGTGACAGAGTCACGAGCAATCGCATCGCGATGCCCCAAGCTGTGCACATCTAAAGGCCACTTAGTGTACAAAAGACCGCCAGCCAGATCACAACTAAGGTCTCGAAAACCCATACTAAGACATGCATGTTATAATCATACACGCAGCACACATGCCTAGTATGAACAACAGGTATCATCACATAACTCTACAAAGTACTTCTTTATTGACTTACACATAGAGCATACAAAGATCACATGTATGTGATCAACATTACATCATACAACGGAAGAAAATTAGCTCTGAGTACAGACAAGTTTAACAAATGGCTTAGAGAAGCCTTGTAAACATACATACCCTTCCACGAGGGACCAGACTGCTGTCTGGAACTATACTACCAAGGTCAACATCGAGCTTCACGAAGGTGACTCCATCGGGGTCCGGGTTATCATCTAAAACATAGAATAAGCAAACGTGAGTACAAAGTCGTACTCAGCAAGAATTACATCAGAACTACACTACACATGCTCAAGTTTCAAGGTAAAAGGAGGTGGGGTTCAACATGCAGAAGTGCCAGCTTTGACTTGGCTAGTCCTGTACTACGAGTACTAGACTTGAGGTAAGAAGCATACACGAGTCCACTACCAAGTCTCCATCCAATACACCACTATGGATACTTCCTCGACTTCCCCACGAGGAAGCACACCATAGCACTCACGTTTATCTTGCGAGTTTTAGAAGTATCCATTCAAGTTGTCTAATAATCAGGTACAGGTTCCAAGTAGTCCTTAACCGCGGACGCGGCTATTTGAATAGTTTTTTTAACCTTGCAAGGGTGTAAACTACACACACATGACCATCAGTTACCGCCAGGTCTCGCCACCGTTCAAGAGGTGACAGCGAGGATGTTCACCACGACACTTCGCTCACAACCGGTCTATTCCAGGAGTCGACTATCTGAGTTTGTCACCGCTCGAGAGTCCGGCCGGATCAACGATACGGACCCAGACAATGTAGGCAACCGAGACGCCACCTCTGACAGATGGTTTCACTGTCTCACAGATCCACCCACATATCTAGGATGATGCAACATTTCCACTCACTCTTTTTTCTATGCATATGTCAAATGGAAGGCCCGAACTAATGTGACTCCTAGACGTCAACACGGATCAAGGTACTAGGCCGAGAGGGGTTAGTGAGCCCAATGTTTGGTTTTACTCTTTGTCTTGGATTACCATACAAGAACTTGGTGCTTAAGGCGGTGTTCAACGAGACAACCCACTGTGTACTCCTACACAGCCTCTCATCGTTCACCTTGTATTAGGGTGGATTCACCGACACAGTTTCACTTTCATCAACACCATGTTCACTATCATCCCGACTCACATCAAAAGCATCCTCATTGTGAACTATAAGCATGCAATGAGCAGTAACAGTTGCAGGGGCCACATGATATCAATCAACTCCTATGTCAGCTAGGATTGTGGTTTGCTTACTACTGTGACAAGATGATAGGTTATGCATCGGATATGGGTTCAACTATGCGGTAGAATCGATACAAGGTGATCTCCTAAACATGCATAAGAGAGACTGAGAGGAAATTGGGATTTTATAGACATCATCAATGGGGTTTTCTTGCCTTACTGACGATACACAGGTCTTAACGGTGGTCTTCTTCTTCGGGGGTGATCACCGTCTCGGAAACACTGTTACCGGCACAATCATCAGCAAAGGGGGCCAACATTGAACTAAAATGCACAATCACATGGTTATGTTGTCCATGATGTGTAAGGTATTGATTTGTGGCACATTCCATTTAAATGAAGTGTATTGCATTTGAAATGCAAATTCAAACTCCACATATGAATTTCAATTTAACCAATTTGTAATTGCTATTGTTTGTTCTTTGAAAACCATGTGATCATGTGTGTGGTAGGCTTCTGAAGTTCAAGTGAAATGTGGTAGGTTGCAAATGTTCAAATTACAAAAGTATTTGAATTAAATTTAAATTAATTCCAATTAAACCAAATAGAAAAAGCTACTGGTCCCATTTTAAAATCAACTCAAACATAGTTGAAAGTTGGATATTTGGATAGATTATTTTATGTTGATCATTTTTCATATATTATTTGTTAAATTTGGAGTTAATATGAATTATCTATGATTTTCTAAAGTTTTAGCTATTTTCTGGAATTTCCTGAATTTTCTGTAATTCTTTTAAATTGTTTTGTGTTTATTGCAACAGCCATGCATCAGCATGACGTCAGCAGGGGGTCTGACTTGTGGGTCCACCCTGTCAGCGGCCCACTGTTAATTTCTGTTTAGATTAAATTTAAAAAGTGGTTAAGGGGGGCTGGCCCCACCTGGCAGCCACTATTTGGGGGCAATTAGTGGAGGGGTTAGGGGGCTCTAATGGCGGGCTCGCTGGCGACGCCACTGTAGCCGCCGGACTTTGCCGTAAATGCTCTGTTGTGCACGGGGTGGGGCTTGGGTGGTAGGGACGTGTTCCTCGCGGGCTTCCGCACGCGATGGAGAAGGAGGGAGCGAAAGGCATGGCCTCTGGCCACAGCTAGGTCGAAGACAGCGGCGGCCGGCCCACTGTCGACGGCGAGAAGACGATGCAGAGCGCGTAAGGAGGAGAGGAAAGGGGGATTCGAAGCAAAACGCTCACCCGAACACGACGGTGACCGCAGCAAAGCCGGAGAAGGAGCAGGCGCAGAGCAATTCGTGGCTGGAGACGAAGGCGGCCGACGGTGAAGACCTGAAGGGGACGTCGCCTGGGGAGGTTCCTTGCCCGAATTACGGCGGGGTTCGTCGTAGTCGAGGCCTGTGGCGTTGCTGGACACCACGGGGCGGCAGTTGGAGCTCGGTGGACGCGAGAAGACACGACGGCGGCGACGAGCTGCTCTCGAGCGCGCGCAGGAACGGCGAAACCGAGGGAAAGGCGAGCTCGTGAGGGGAAGAGAAGGTGCGGGGGCTCTCTGGGCGTTGCGTGGCGCACGGAGAAGGGCCTAGAAGGCCTAGGGGGGACGTGCCCCTCGCCGACGTGGGCATGCCAGCCACCGAGCTTCTTGCCACGCGGGGGGGGGGGGGGGGAAGACGAGGTGGCCAGGGGGGCTTGGGCTGGGTTCTGTTAGTTAGGCCGAGGTGGCCAGGGGGTTGGGCTGCTTTCCCTTTTCCCTTTTTTTCTATTTCTTTCTGTTTTTCTTTTTTATTTGTTTTGCCTAGAATTAAATAGCTAGGCATTTTAGTAAATATCCCAAACATTTTTATAAATCCTAGGTGACCAGTAGCAAGTCACTTGTAGAATTTGAGCATTTTTTAAATTCAAAACATTTGAATTTCAAATCAAATAGGGGTCAAATTTAATTTCCAGGGCACATTTTGAATTTTTGAATATTCCATGAGCATGGGAAAGAACCCAAACCAATTTTAAAATGATCACCATCATTTATAGGAATTTTCCAAATGTTCAAATGATTTTTGGAAAAAAAAAATTATCTGGCTATTTAATAAAATTCTTTAGGGCTTTTCTTTTCCCCAATTATGAATTTCTTTTGAATTTTTGCATGATGCAAAGGGCACAATCAAACCCTAGCACTTACCTAACTTGGGGTTGTGACAAGTTGATGTTATCTATGGTAAAGACGTAGGTCCCAAGTCGTCCATAACCGTGGACACGGCTTCTCGAAAATATTTAACCCTGCAGGGGTGTACCAACTGCCCATAACAAGGCTCTGCACGTACGCCAAGCTCTCTCGAATCGGCCTCTTCCGTCTCAACAGGGTTTGGGTTACCAGGACACCTCACGTGATGTCCCGAGCCCTAGCCGGCCAAAGTTGGACCAATAAGGAAACCATGTCCCCACTGGTTCGGGTTGGTTTAAAAAAAGTCTGCTAGGAGCGACCCGACAGACATACACACACACACGGTTTTCAAATGATAAATTAGCTTGGGCCACCACTAGAAATGTTTGAAGCTAGGTAGGTAAGAAAAGGGGGCCCCATAGGATCCCACACGCGGTTAGGCACGCTCAGTCTTAGAACCAATACCCGGAACTCAGATCCTATGTGACTCGAAAGGAACAAAACGTCGGGGCGGGATAGCCTAGACCTTCCATCCTTCATCGAATATAGTCAACATTATAATAATCATATAATCCACAACAATATAACAATGTGATATCCCAATCTAAGGAGTAACGGGATAACAGTTGATAGCATCCTATCATGCATACTAACCGGTGGCTGAGCAGCGAGCAAAAGTAACATAGCTGAACAAGGTTTGCTAGGATGTGGAGGACATGGATGTTTGGGTTTATTTGAGAGGCATGAATATGAAGTAGTAAGATCAAGCAATCATTCTATCCTACACCTAGGCGCGAGTGAGCTGAAAGTTATAAGCATGATATATGCTCCCCCTTACCTGTTGAGAAGACGAAACCGAAGGTGTGGTCGATCGCAAGCTCGCAACGTCTCCAAGAGTACCCGCGGGAGCACACAAGAAGTAAACACTGGAAAGGCAATCAACGAAGATGCATATATTACTACGAAGCAACACAAGCAGGCAATGAACAAACAATCATGATCAAGTATGATGCATGTCATTTTAATATCATGGCATGAACAAAAGGATGGACATGTTTAAATGAAGCTCGGGAATCACGGTGCAATGCTCCCGAAAACCTTCTTATGCATTATGTAGGTGAATTACGGATCCAAAAGATCCTTATGTTATAATTATTATGATGCATGATCATGGCAAGAGCAAGGAATGTAGAACATGGCATGAACAAGAATCGCCCACTCACGAAGATAGACCTCGAGATGGGGTTCCTTAAATTAAATATATGGAAATGACATGGCATGGTATGATGCACCTAATTAATGCTTTCTATTGCCAGCAATGAAATAAAGAGCGAGACAACGCTACCGATAACTACGGTGACCGAAACATGCTAAGACAAGTGCAACATGTGAGGGGTTTACGTGCAAAATGCTATATCACCAAAATAAAGCATGCTGATACGTCCCAAACGTATCTATAATTTCTGCTTGCTCTATGCATGTTTTATGTGACTTTTCCATGATTTTCTTGAACTTTCATACACTTTTGAGCATATTGGGACTAATCTATTAACCCAGTACACCCAGCTGCCAGTTGTTATTTTCTGTTGTTTTTGTATTTCAGGTTTTCCGGTCATTAAAAGTGCTCCAAAAAATCCGGAAAAATCAGATAAAAAATCAGCGACCCGGAAGCTTCCGGAATCTCCAAGGTAGCGGAGGGGGGCCACCACCAGGAGACCAGGAGGGTCCCTGGCGCGGCCCCACCGTGCCAGGAGGCCTCCTGGCTTCCTGGTGGGTCCCCTCGACACCCCCTCCGCCTATATTTAGCCCTCGTGTGGAAACCCCTAATATTGGTCTCTTTTCCACGAACTCGCCTCTGTACCGCCGCCGCCGCTGTTTCAAGATCGGGGTTGCCTGGAGAAGCTGCCTCGGCACCCTGCCGGGAGGAGGAACCCCCTTCGGGAGAACATCCATATCCATGGAAGCCTCCCGGATGTGCCGTGAGTATTCCCCCTTGGACCATGGGTCCGTGACCAGTAGCTATGTGATGTACCTCTCCCCTCTTTGTGCTTCCACTTTCGAGACCTCGTGAGCTGCCTCACATGATCGAGGCACTTTTGTAATTTCTGCTGTTGATATGCTGAGTTTTCTGGGATCTGATGGACTATGAGACTATGTTCAGATTGTGATGAGTACTATATTTGGTTTTCTCTTTTATATTTTGTTCTTGAGTAAATTCTTGCATGTTCTCCGTTGCAGTATTTTGCTTTGGCCAAGTAGTTTGCTTGCAACTCCAAGAGGGAGCGCTATGCTTGATTGTGGGTTCAGCCCCCTGATGTCTAGCTTGAGTGACAGAAACATGAGACTAGGGGATGTGTTGTTGCCACCAGGGATAAAACAACGGTGCTTGTACCCGCAGGTGCAAGGATTGTTTACTTTACGCAAAGTTCTTTTAATGCAGTTGTATGTTGCTTTGAGTTTACACATTGGGTGGGATTCGCAACTTAATACCAACGAGATGTTCTGGATAGATATCTCAAGGTGGATGATTCGTAGTAGATGCAGTTGGATTTCGGTCTACTTACCTCGGTGTACTGCCCATTGCTTTTGAGCCCTTCCTTTCTTTGCAGCATAGTTAGCATTGCGGTGCCTTCATAATTCTGTCAATTGCCTAGTTGTGATTTCTTTACCTCTCTAGCACTTTTATCGTCTTTTGGGAGAGAGACATCACTAGTGAAAATCACAGGACCCCGGTCCATCTTCACATTATTGTTTACACCCTTAGTTTACTTTCAGTCTTTACTTTCAGTTCCACTTTTGTCTCTTGCGTTGATCCTTTTTAAACAGCAAGGCCGGAGGAATTGACAACTCCTCTGTACTCGTTGGGAGCAAAGTTATTTGTATCTGTGTGCAGGTCCACGTCAAGCGCCGTGACACATACTTGTATCTCTTGGAGTCCTACTGGTTCGATACTCAACCTTAGCATCTTTGCTAATGGAAACTTGCTGCTACACTGCATCTCACTGTAACGACCCGATTCACATAGAATCCAAGTCTCTGTGCATTCTGTGCTAGTCCCTGGATCAATAGCTAGCACACAAAGTACACGTTGTAATATCAAGAATAAACCACATGTCATATATATTACATCGAAAATCCAGTATTACAATAAAACATACATGCATAGCTCAAGGCTAGCTTACAAATAGAATACAGTGGAAAACAATAAAAGCTTCGTGGCGTCCATCAACTCCACCGGCATAGTTGAGTATAGACATCGTAACCCTACATCGCATCACTTACTCGTTGTATTAAATCCTGCAACAACAAAGGTTACAGCCCGACAACGGGTCAGTACATCTGATTTGTACGGCAAGTCACACGAAAAAGTATATAACAGACCTACTTCTACATGAAAGGTAAGTCAAAGGAAAGGCTTATGGTTTTATTTTTGCAGAATGTTGAATTTTCCCAATCTACCTAGTCAAAATTTTAATTTAACTTACTACTTAAGATTGAACTGGTCACACCAGTCTCAATCCACAACCTTTATTAAATCTTGCCCACTCAAATTATTATGGTGATTCATATGTCAAGATCCTCCAGTAACAGTAATGTCTAGTAGCTCAAAGTTTTCCATAACCGGGGACACGGCTAATCATGATTAGTTTTTACTCTGCAGAGGTTAGTACACTTTTCCCGCTGGACTCAACCCGAAGATTGAGACGAAGTCTTTCAGAAGAGGTCACCTACACCCAACGGCAAGCCGGTACCACCTATCACATCTACATCTACTAGCTTTGCACGGGAGAGGCTTCCTACATCGTACTCAACTAAGCCAGAGCCCATATGGCCAGCGGCTGTACATGGAAGCTCCTAGTCACCAAGTATGTCTGATCTTTTTGAGCTTGGACGGCGCCCACTTACGTTCAGAGGGTAGCACCATGATGTACTGTCAACCACCAAAACCAACCATTAGGGGTCCAACCTGGTCTCGCCTTAGATAAGGCACGAGCCCCTAGGAAGCACTCCCTGCCCGTCCAGAGGTGAATTATATTTAAGGTTGCTAGTCAAATCATTAAATCCTCACATAGCTCAATGAAATCTCAAACCAATCCCCGTCTACAATCATAGCAATATATAACCAACACGAACTAGGGCGACAAAGAATACATGATCAGATCATATGGCTATCCTACCAGGTTTGCCGCAATAATAATATAAAGCTTCCTACACATGCATAGGGTGATAAGTACTACATGCATAATGAAAAATATAGGATGAGGTATGGTCAAAGTGCAACTTGCCTTTTCCATTCGGTGAAGTTCTTCGCTCTCACGGACCAGTCAACTCTACTCGTCACACTCCGAGAAATCTATCGCAAACGAAAGAACTCGAATAAGCAATCACACCTCAAGGACAAAACAAAAGATCAACAAAACAATCACAAAGGTTTTAGCAACAAAACAAAAGCTTTGAAGTGCAAGGGTGTCGATGTGCTCGAAGTGATTGGTGGAAGTGAACTCGAGAGAGTCAACAGATAAAGATTCATCGGAAAGGAATTGTGATTATGGACATTATGAATTCAAGGTGAATATCATGCCCACATGAAAAGTGTGTGAATCTTTCCGATAACGTGTCTCAAGTGATCCGATATGCAAAAAGAATCACGTGAAACGGAATACTACAACGCAGGTCATAGCAAGTTCAAATTTGAATTGAATTTGAATTTAAACAGATCAAGAAACATTTGGATTTTTTGTGTACACATGATATAGACAGAAAGTACATGGAACGAGTGATCCAACGCAAAAAGAATCACTCGATTTGGATCAACGGTTTACAAGATACGACCTCCGAAATTTGAATTTGAATTTGAAATAAATTCAAATTCAGAAGTGTGCAAAGTGTGCAAAAATTTATTCCATGCTAAAGTACAGAAAAACACGAGCGTGTAGCAAAAAGTTTCACCTCAATCCGACTTACGGTGAAGGAGATATTGTGGGTACGGCGGTGGGGTGTTTTCTGCCAAAAGGACCTAGCCGCCAATATAATATCTTCGCAAAAAGCAATCGGGTCCTCGGAACGGATCTGGCCGGAGTTGGAGCTCCGGCGAGGCGCGGCTCTGGCGTGGCAGCAGCGGATAGGCGAGGGGGTGGCCGGCGGCGGCTTGGCGGCAAGGGGCGGCGCGGGCGCGCGGCACAAGGGGCGCACGAGAGGGCGCGGCGAGGCGCGGCCCGTCGGCGTAGGTGACCGGCGGCTCCGGCGGGGAGAGGCGGCGGCGGGGTGCAGAGCGGCTCCGGCCGGGGGTGGCAGCGCCGGGCGCGGGCGGCGGCGTGGCGCTCGCTGGCGGCGGCACCGGCGAGGCCCGCGGGTCTCGCCGGCTAGGTTTTCGTTTTTTTATAACTTGGAAAGAAAAATAAAAGAATAAAATGAAATCCTAATTTCTATTTATAGGAAGACAAGAAAAAAAACAACGGGTCCGAGTTGGGATCTACTTCGCTCGCGGTCGGAAAACATCTACCGGGCCGGCTAGGTCCGGTTTTTCTTTTTATTTAAAAACCGAAACTTCAAACAATTGTAGAAAAATAAATACTCATCAGAAAATATGAATAAAATTTCTAAATTCATCAAATAATACAAAGAAATTTATTTTATGAATACATTTTCCAAAAAGGAAAATAAAAATGAAAACATTTTCTAAATACTTTATTTAAATATAAAATACTTTTCATAAATCAAATACAATCCAATAAATTATTGAAAATATTTTTACTTGGTCAAAAGCATTTACAAACCATTTCTAAATAATAAAATATAAATTTTAAAATTGTCACACCAATAAATAATTTGGTAAAATAAAAATATCCCATTGTAATAATTTTTCAACTCTTTTAAAATATTTAATAAATCATTTCAATGGAATAAAAACTCTCTTAGCATTATAAAATCCCTAAAATAATTTTAGAGTTATTTATAATACTCATAATAAATTTTAAAAACTTTAAAGTAATATTCTAAATATTTTCCAACTTTATTAAAAAGGGGATAAGTCTTTTTATATCCTCTCAAATGAATTTTCTTGAGTTGAAAAATGTTTTGAATATTCAGAAGAATTCCAATAATGATTTAAAACATTTTCCAACCTTTTAATATGCTGAAGGAGTCATATTACCTTCTCTCATTTTGTTTTGTTGGTTTTGTTTTTAAATAATAAATTCCAAAAATACCAATTATGAATATTAGGGAAAGTCCTTTTATTCCCTCTCTTTTTAATATTCAATAAACTCCAAAAAGTTTTAAATCCCGGAGAAAATCAAACACATCAAGCAAACAATCATTGTCTATTTAATTTTATTAACATTCCAAAATTTGGAGAATTTTGGGATGTTACACTCACCTTCCACTTGGGGTAACCAACGAGGAGAGTTGCCACTCTGTATCAAGCGAATTTCTGGCGCCGGTGCCGGGGACTCCAGTCTACAAGATAGGGGAGTTGCACACTATCTTTTATCTTTGCTTTTTAGTCTTGTTAGTTTACCTTTCAGTTTTTACTTTTGTGTCCCTTATCGAAAATACCAAAAATACCTGCTGCTACTATGGGTTCCAATGAAAACACCAAGTTGTGTGACTTCACTAGTCACAACAACAGTGACTTTATCTGCACTCCTATTGCTCCACCTGCCACTTCAGCACCTTCTTATGAAATTAAACCTGCTCTGCTTAATCTTGTTATGAAAGATCAATTCTCAGGTGCTGGAGAGGACGCTGCCTGGCACTTAAACAATTTTATCAAGCTCTGTGATATGCAAAAGTACAAGGAAGTGGATGGAGACATCGGTAAGCTGAAGCTTTTTCCTTTCTCTTTGAGAGGAAGAGTTAAGGAGTGGCTGCAATCCTTACCCAAGAACAGTATCGATTCTTGGAGTAAATGAAAAATGCTTTTATAGGGAAGTACTATCCCCCTGCTAAAATTATTCAATTGAGGAGTAACATTATGAATTTCAGGCAATTGGATAATGAACACGTAGCCCAGGCATGGGAACGTATGAAGACGCTTGTCAAGAACTTCCCCACACATGGACTGACTACCTGGATGGTTATCCAGACTTTTTATGCAGGCTTGAACTTTACCTCGCGGAACCTGTTAGATTCGTCCGCGGGAGGAACTTTTATGTCAACCACACTTGGTGCTGCCACAAAGCTACTTGACGAGATGATTCTGAACTACTCTCAGTGGCACACCGAAAGATCTCCAACTGGTAAGAAGGTAAATTCTGTCGAGGAGATCTCCTCTCTAAATGAAAAGGTTGACCTTATCATGTCTCTACTTACCAAGCAAGCTCCTATTGATCCTCAGGATGTTCGTTTAAATTCCTTGGTTTCTCAAGAGCAAGTAGATGTGAATTTTGTCTCTAGAAACAACTTCAACAATAATGCTTATAGGAGTAATTTTAGTAGAAACAACCCTAGGCCTTTCCCATCCAACAACTATGGGAACAACAACACTTATCCTAGCACCAAAAACTCCACCTTTGAACTAGAGACCTTGCTCAAATACTTTATCACTACCCAAAAAGCCTTC
The DNA here is from genome assembly GCA_950022295.1 of Bromus sterilis. NCBI lineage: Eukaryota > Viridiplantae > Streptophyta > Magnoliopsida > Poales > Poaceae > Bromus > Bromus sterilis. The sequence continues at coordinate 222,733,029 of OX465598.1, forward strand.
AACAAGAGTGTGGAAGAGAAATTAGATAAATTAGATATCCTCTCTTCAAAGGTAGACAACATAGCCCATGATGTAGAGATGCGGAAGATTCGAACTTCTCCCCCCGAGGAGAGGAAGACCACTCCTATGAACGCCATCCAAGTCCAAATTAATGAAAACATTAGGATGTTGGGAAAACTAAAAGAGAGATGGGCCAGAAAAAAGGAGGAAGAAGAGAGAATTAAGAGCCTTCCTACCTACCACACAGTAGCCACTATCCAAGTAGTTGAGGATGTCCAAACTGTTAGCACCCATCACACCCCTAGTCCCACTGGGCCTACCAATGGTGATGCTACCACCTCAACCACAGATGTAGAAACCTCTATGAACATAGAGGCTTTCAAACAAGTGAGCCTAAATGATATCACTACCTCCTTAATAGATAGTAGTGACCTAGACTTTGACAACTGCACTTTACCTGAAGTTATTGGTTTCCTACACAAGATGTCTAGAGACCCCCACACTAGCACACTTAATCTTGCCTTCACAGAGAATATCACTAATGCTCTAATCAAAGTTAGGGAGGATAAGCTTATATTAGAAGCCTCCATACCTAGTAAGCTAGAAGATGGTTGGGATCCTATGATAAAAATCAAATTGAATAACTTCTCTTGTTATGCTCTTTGTGATGTTGGAGCAAGTACCTCTGTTATGCCCAAAAGAATGTATGATATGCTTGAATTGAAACCTTTTGATCCCTGTTCTTTTGGTGTTCGTCTTGTTGATTCTTCCGTAAAGAAGCATTTGGGGAAGATTGACGATGTTCTTATCATTGTCAATGAAAATTATGTTCCCGTTGATTTCACTATTATGGACATTGAGTGTGAGCCCTCTTGTCCAATTATTTTGGGACGTCCTTTTCTTCGCACAGTTGGTGTTGTTATTGACATGAAAGAGGGGAATATCAAATTCCAATTCCCTCTAAAGAAAGGGATGGAAAATTTCCCTAGGAAAAAGATTAAGTTACCTTTTGAGTCCGTCACACGGGCTAGTTATTCTCTTGAAAAGACGTGATCTTCTGCTTTAAGCCTAGCTAATGGCTCTAAAGAAGCGCTTTCGGGAGAAAGCCCGCAACGAATTTAGGTTTTTCTTTTTCCTTTTCTTCTGTTCTTAGTGGTCTTGATGATTGTTACTACTGTAGCAACATCATTGTATCTTTACTTTTCAAGCTTTGTGCCAAGTTTAGCCTCATATTGCAAGAAAGGTCAAAAGTTGGTACATGCTGTCCAGAAACAGATTCTGTCTGCTTCTCGGAAAAATTCTGGATAAATCACCAGATCATCTTTTTGATCTGAATTTTTTATACAGCATGCTCCATAAAATTACCTTTCAGGCGTCTGTTCAGAGTTTTTTGATTTGAGTTGCAGAAGTACCTCGAAAAAATTCTTTTCTGTCTGATGTTCTGTTTTTCTCAGCTTCTGCCCTAGTTTTTATTTTCGCAGTTTTGCAATCCTGAAGCTTGCTTTTTCTTTGAAAAATCTTTTGGGCAGGCAAGAGAAACAGTAGCTCTTCCTAGAAATCTTTATTTGCAGTAGAGGAAAATTATTTTAGTAGGGCACTAACCTCTCTAATCAGTCTACAATGAGTTATGTATGAAGGGAGTTTTCAAGTGCGCGATGGAAGATGATGAAAGAAGATCTTGGAGTGTCAAATGCTCAAGCTTGGGGATGCCCATGTGCACCCCCAATAAATATTCAAGGAGACTCAAGCGTCTAAGCTTGGGGATGCCCCCGTGCATCCCCTTCTTCATCAACAATCATCAGTTCGTCCCTCGTTGCACTATATTTTTATCACTTAATGCGTTGTGTGCTATGCTTGGAGCGTCTCGCTCTTTACTTTTCTAGGTTTGTTTTTGCTTCATTTGCTGTAGTAACAAGTTAGACCCCATCTTACTCTTTTTTGTGGGAGAGATACACGCTCCGCTTGAACTAGAACTCCTCATAGGATTTGCATGCTTATTCTTTTAGTTGTGAGTTGTTCTTTTTATTTTCTTAGTTGTTGCTCTGTTTAGTTGTAGTGTGTGTAGTCTTTCTAGAGCTTTTCTTTTGTTTTAGGTTGAACTTTCTATAGGTTGCATGTTTTATCTTGTTAGAGAGTTTGCCTGTTGCACTGAGTTTTGTGTCTTGACTAGAAGTAGGTAGTTGAAGTTGCTATTCTCTTTGTAGTAGTAACTTGCAATAGTTTTGAGGTATTGACTAGAGTAATGTTTGAACTTTTGGTGTCAAGGGCTCGATCCTATTAGTGATAGATGTCATATTTTGGGCAATTCGTTTGTTTTTCGAAAACCAAAAACCCCTGTTGAGAACTCTAGCTACTAGATGGATCACTAACCTCTAGAGGGTTCGAATAATAAAGTAAACTCACGTACCATGAGTCGAGGATGCGCAAGGATAACCAAACCCCCATGCACTCCTCCTCGGGGTACTTGTCTCTTTGTGAACCTCCTGATTAGATTGAGAGTTACCGATAATAAGTGCATGATTTCTTCGGACTAATGTGAGTATTCGAAAGTTGACACTTCCACCCACCTATACTTTTTCTAGCCTCTTCGGTATTGTGCATTTCCCTTTCTCACCTTGAGACTTGGCGCATACTTCGCCGGTGCATCCAAACCCTTGGCACGATAGGCTCTGTCATCATAAGCCTCCTTATATCTTTCCTCAAAACTGCCACCATACCTACCTACAAGGCATTTCCATAGCCTTTCTGAGATACATTGCCATGCAACATCCACCTTCTCGTGACTTGATCCTCATGTCATACATGCTACTTGCTTGATCGATGAGTCGCATGCTAGTTGGGTCTTGCCCTAATCATTGCTACATGACGCGCTAGTATCATTGCATATCCTACTATCCTGGCAGAGGCATACATTTGCATCATGATAGTTATATCTTCTTTATGTGAGTACCTTTGTAAAGTGTGAAAGATCTCCTATATTCTTGTAAAATATAGAGTGTTGGCCCTAAAGTGAGGAAAAGATCCCAAAGAGGACAAAATCAAAAGATCCCAAAGAGGACAAATGAGAGTTAAATAGAAAGAGCCATTGAGGCCACCAAAAAATAAAAAAAAAGAGAAAAAAGAAAAATAAAAAGAGAGAAGGGGGCACACTACTATTCCTTTTGAGAGATCCACACTAGTACTTCATCCTCTATCCCTTGTACTCCATAGAGATCATCATCATGCATATAGCTATGTGGGGACCTTCACACTATAGAACTTGGCTTGTATATTCCAATGATGAGCCTCCTCAAACGAGCTCTAGGTCTTGTTGAGCAAGCAAGTTAGATGCACCCCCACTAGTTCCCTTGGAGAGCCTTTAGCTCACATGTGCATCCGTTGCATGGAAATCCCTATTCCTCACATCATATCTATCATATGGCCTTCTCTCGCCTATGATTGTCCTCATTGATGTGAGCCTTTCACACCTTTTTGTCTTCCTCCTCCACCTTCTTTCTGTTTCGCCTTTTAGGTGTCAACTTTCTTGCTCACGCTCATCCATTGCATGAGTGCTCAAAATATCGAAAGGGAGTGGATCAGTTTGACTTGTACCTGGCTAGTGGTCTGGGGACGAGTCAATATAAGAATCCAAAGGAGACCAAGTGTGAAACTTTAGTAGATAGTTGTTCTCAACAACCTTTTTTCTCTCTTTTTCCCAGTCCCCTGCTTGCACGCAAACACCATCTGGAGACATTCGAGTCACGGACAGCGAGAGCTCTTGCACTTTTTGTTCTTTTGTTGCTTGTGTCAATGCTAATATAGACTCTTGCTTGTTAAGACTTGAATTGAATTGCATGCTTTAATTGCTTTACTTCAAAGTCCTTATATGGTTGTGTGGCATGTCACCACAGAAATTATGCTTGTTATCATTTACCTACTCGAGGATGAGCGGGAATTAAGCTTGGGGACATTGATACGTCCCAAACGTATCTATAATTTCTGCTTGCTCCATGCATGTTTTTTGTGACTTTGCCATGATTTGCTTGAACTTTCATACACTTTTGAGCATATTTGGACTAATCTATTAACCCAGTGCAAACAGCTGCCAGTTGTTGTTTTCTGTTGTTTTTGTATTTCAGGTTTTCCGGCCATTAAAAGTGCTCCAAAAAATCCGGAAAAATCAGATAAAAAATCAGCGACCCAGAAGCTACCGGAATCACAAAGGTAGCAGAGGGGGGCCACCACCAGGAGGCCAGGAGGGTCCCTGGCGCGGCCCCACCCTAGGCCGCGCCAGGAGGCTGCCTGGTGGGTCCCCTCGACACCCCCTCCGCCTATATTTATCCCTCGGGGTGGAAACTCCTAATATCGATGTCATTTCCGTGAACTCGCCTCTGTACCGCCGGCGCAGCCGTTTCAAGATCGGGGCTGCCTGGAGAAGCTGCCCCGGCACCTTGCCGGGAGGAGGAACCCCCTCCGGGAGACCATCCATAGCCATGGACGCCTCCCGGATGTGCCGTGAGTAGTCCCCCTTGGACTATGGGTCCGTGACCAGTAGCTATGTGATGTACCTCTCCCCTCTTTGTGCTTCCACTTTCGAGACCTCGTGAGCTGCCTGACATGATCGAGGCACTTTTGTAATTTCTGCTGTTGCTATGCTGAGTTTACTGGGATCTGATGGAGTATGAGACTATGTTCAGATTGTGATGAGTAATATATTTGGTTCTTCTCTTTTATATTTTTTTCTTGAGTAAATTCTTGCATGTTCTCCGTTGCAGTATTTTGCTTTGGCCAAGTAGTTTGCTTGCAACTCCAAGAGGGAGCGTTATGCTTGATTGTGGGTTCAGCCCCCTGATGTCTAGCTTGAGTGACAGAAACATGAGACTAGGGGATGTGTTGTTGTCACCAGGGATAAAACAACGGTGCTTGTACCCGCGGGTGCAAGGATTGTTTACTTTACGCAAAGTTCTTTTAATGCAGTTGTATGTTGCTTTGAGTTTACACTTTGGGTGGGATTCGCAACTTAATACCAGCGAGATGTTCTAGGTAGATATCTCAAGGTGGATGATTCATAGTAGATGCAGTTGGATTTCAGTCAACTTACCTTGGCGTACTTCCCATTGCTTTTGAGCCCTTCCTTTCTTTGCAGCATAGTTAGCATTGCGGTGCCTTCATAATTCTGTCAATTGCCCAACTGTGATTTGTTTACCTCGCTAGCAATTTTATCGTCTTTTGGGAGAGTGACATCACTAGTTAAAATCATGGGACCTCGGTCCATCTTCACGTTATTGTTTACACCCTTAGTTTACTTTCAGTCTTTACTTTCAGTTCCACTTTTATCTCTTGCATTGATCCTTTGTAAACAGCAAGGCCGGAGGAATTGACAACTCCTCTGTACTCGTTGGGAGCAAAGTTATTTGTATCTGTGTGCAGGTCCACGTCAAGCGCCGTGACACATACTTGTATCTTTTGGAGTCCTACTGGTTCGATACTCAACCTTAGCATCTTTGCTAAGGGAAACTTGCTGCTACACTGCATCACACCTTCCACTTGGGGTAACCAAGGAGGAGAGTTGCCACTCTGTATCACATGCCCATTTAACAAAATAGACAGAACCATCACCTTCCTCTCATTTTCCTTCCCCAAATGCATGTATGGCATGTGCTCATTGGAGCTAGTATGCAAAAATGGCTAGCATAGAATCAACGTTGGGCTCCCCTCGGCCATTCTAGCCCGGCTAGGTGAGCAGCCCGGCGCCAACAGAGAAGCCCACAGGCAAGGAGGAGAGTTGGGTCGAGCCCATCTGCACTGATGCGCTGCAAAAAAAAAGGAGGTTGGGCCACTAACCGGCCGACCCCACTTGGCACCGACGCAATAAATAAAATGGAAAGGGGCACCCTTTGCCTCAGCTGGGATTTGATCCCACAACCTCACAGTAGCAAACCAAACACCCAAGCCACTGCGCCACGCCATAGGATCTCAACAGACAAACGCTTCGACTAAAGATAAACCCGACCTATGCAACAAAACTAAAAATGAAGAATTCGACAGTACCACGAGTATGAAGAAACTGAAGAATCGATCTTTAGACGTTCATGACGCCGAGCAGCGGACACTCAGGCACGCGGGAGGGAACACGGGCACACACAGGGCAAGGATGGGGTTGCCCTTGGCATGCGATGGAGGGCGCGCATGCACATGCAGCTTGTGAGCCGGAACGGACGAGCGGACGCACACGCATGGAGCACACCGGGACCTGAGCGGCAACTTCCTTGGCTCCTACGCGAGAGAGAGCATGGGGAAGGAGGGGAAGGCGCAGCTCACCGAGGGGGTGGCGGCGGAGTCGGTCGGGCTTGGGGCGACGCCGGCTCAACGGAGACGAGGATGAAGGGAAAGAAGAAGCAGAGGAGGCCGACGATGATCCTGGGGATGCCGTACTGCAGACAAGGCATACACGTATGTGGCCGTGGGACCGTGGGACGACACCTGAGTCGACGGGGACAACACCTGCAAGCTCTTGGATGGAGACGATGATGCACAGCGCGGCGATCATGCCCCTGGACCTCCTGTCCATGGCTGCTTGGGATCGAGAGAAAGAAAAGGTGAGGAAGAAGAAGATGGATGGGAGAGGAGTGGCGGCGGCACAAGGGAACCCTAGAGGGGGAGAAGAGGGGCGAGTGGGGATGCTTGATAAAGGAGAGGATGGAGGGCGACATGGTTCAAGGAGTTCCTCTCCTCCATGGCCACGCCATGTGCATGAGGGGAAAAGGTGAGGAAGGAGGGGGATGACAGGTGGGGCCAGAGGGGAGGAGAGGGAAAAAAGACAGAGGGGGCTCGGTGGAGTGGGCTGGTTTGGCTGGGCTAGAGAGGACGTGGGCTGGGAGGAAGAAGGATTTGTGTCCAATGGCCACTGAAGTGCATCTCTACATTTTATTCATTTATAAATATGAGAGCGGAGAAATGCTATAAAACAAATATAAATGGACGTCCAACTTTAATATAAAAATATGATTACTCATCCATAATATTTATAAGATTTTCAGAAAATGAAATGGGTCCAAAATATTTAAGTAATTCGAATGGCATTCAAATAAATTCAAATTCCATTTGAGTTACAACCCCATTTCCTGGAGATGACAAAATCATGGGAATCGGCAGGGATCTGTATCATGGCAAACATGATTGAATCCAATAGGCTAGACCAAAGGATCAAAGATGACCGTGAAAGAAAAATGGCAAAGGCTAGCAAAGAAGAAAAGAAAGAATTCCAGATAATCCTTTTAAGTAATCATAAAAAATGCTTGGCCATTTTTCTGTCACGTGGATTATTGCAAACGAGAAATGTGCAAATTATCATCCCCAATGTGAAAATAAAAATGCAAACTTATACGGAACTTGCTAGTTTTGGGCTGTTACATAGGCCGCGCCAGGGGGGCGCCTGGGCCCCCTGGAGCTCCTCTCCGGCTCCAATCAGGTTTCGAATTTTCCTAATTTTGCAAAAACTCGTAATATGGAAATTTTATTGCGGTTCGCGATGTTTTCTTACCGTAATACATACCTTTTCAAATTATGTTCCTGCCGGCGTCTGAAACAGGGCTGCAACATATTCTTCATGAGTTGTTGTGTGTATTATATTTACATCAACATTGACGGGATCTCCCGTCATGTAATGCTTGAGTCTTTGCCCATTCACAACTTGAGGTTTGGTGCCATCAAAATTGTTAATCTTGATTGCACCGGTCCAGTAGAGTTCTTTGATATGAAATGACCCTTCCCATCTAGAAAGTAATTTACCTGGGGGCGGCGCGGCCGTGCTCGGGCTTGGGGCAGCCGGGCCATGGCGTCGGCGCAGCTCAGGTTCTGGCCATGGTGGCCAAGGAGGCGGCGCCGGTCCTGCAGAGAGAGGGAGGAGGGCGCGGTGGGGGCAGAGGGGAAGAGGAGGAGGCGTGGTGCGGCTCACCGGAGTGCGGCGCGGCGGCGCAGCCGTGGAGGCACCCTGCGGCGGCGCGGTGAGGTCCCCGGGAGCGGGCGGCGCGGGAGGAGAGCGGAGATGGTGGTGCGGTTGGTGGGGCTGGGTGTTGACGTGGCACTCCCTGGGCCGTCGGATCGCGAGATCTGATAGTCCAGATGGCCTAGAGGGGGATTTTTCAGATCTGGGACTAGGGTTGCGAAACTTGGGGATAATGTGAGGGGGTGGCTGCAATTTTGTGTTAGGGAAACCCTAGAAAGGGGTGGGAGAGTGGTGTTCTTTATATAGCCCAGGTGGCTGGCAGTTTGCAAGAACATCCGCGGTTTTTCTCTCGCACGCGCGGTGTTTACGTTTCTGACCGCCGGGGGTCCGCAGGACCTCCGATTCAGGTAAAACTTTGAACTGCGCGATCAGCGCGTCGAGCCGTAGGCGTTCACCTCGCGCGGGAACCATTCTGAGAACACTTTCCGGCGCGCTATAAAAATATCCCGTTTACTTATTAAACGGGGTTTTTCGTTTCGTTGGCTGCGGCTGGTCTAGTGCCGGGTTTTCGCGACGGTGATCAGGTGAAACCCGGTATCGCAGAGGTCGAGTTTCCGGGTGGCAAGGGTCGGTCTCCGTCCGATACGAGATAAGAGGGGTAAAAATAATCGCTGATCGATAAATCAAGGATGCAAACACCGCAAACAAATCAGACAATCAACAATTCACACCGAAAACAAAAATTTTATTTTTTGTGAAAACTTGGTTGTTACAATACAACACCACCAAAAAGGGATCTCGTCCCGGGATCCAGGCAGATCCGGGGGAGAGGGGAAGGGGGAAAGAAGAGAGTCGACGATCTGCAACACCTCCCACAAGGGACTCTGCTCCATGTCGACGTCGAACTCGTGACAAGATAAATTTCCGCAGAGAGACGGCAACGTCGAAGATCGAAACCATCGGGAGATCAAGAGGAAGAATAACAACGATAATAGGATCAACGGATAGTGTTTTCGACACAAGTCGTGAAAACATTGGGCAAAAGGATGGATGTCAACGGCTGACCAAGATAATATCCAAAATAAGAGAAGCTAAAGGTACTACAGGAATTCCCAACCTGAGGTCGGAATCGAGACAATACACCGCGAGCAAATCATTGTAACGGTTCCGATACTCAACACACTCGAGATCCTAGAGTTTTGAAGGGGGTAAGGCGAGAATAAAACACTTACGACACTTGTCCTGACCAGAGCAAGGGTAAGGAGTAAAAAGATTCCTACTCTCTGATAACTAACTTACAAAATAGTTTTTGTCTAGACTCGACATCGGCCAAAAAGGGGATCCTACGGTCGGTAAGGCTCTGATACCAAGTTGTAAGGCCCGATATGCGGTACTGTTCCAGATCTAGATGTTTCCATCCAGATCCGGGGACGAAGCACATATCGGTCCCACCGCGACATATGACATAGCCATATGCCCCGGATTTCCAACATGATATCACAACATTACAAATACAAGGATACAACATCTCATACAATCGGCATACAACTACCTTAATACAATACAACAGCGGAAGATACATGTCTGAGTACAGACTACAATCAAATGCCTACTGGCAAAGAGAAAAACATCGATCCCCATAACCACACGGGTCCAGGCCCTCCGTCGGGATCCGCCTAACTAGTCGTCGTCGAGTCTCCACGTGAAACGTCGATCACCATACCCGTTGCCGATCAAGAACCCTGAAAAGAGTTTTGGGGTAGTATCATGACTACATAAGTACTCAGCATCCAACTATAGTGGTCAACTGACCCAGCAAGGACTTCATCACTCGTCATTCTAGGAAAACTAGTAGTTTACGGTAAGGACGGGGTAAGTGGTGAGGTTGCTGCCACACTAGCATTTATGAAGTGTCTAACGATCTAGAGAGTAAGATAAGAAGCCAACAATTCGATGAGGAATCGCCTCCAACAAGTCTTTCTATCAACTACTTACGCAAACATAACACCTATCCTATCCTTGTCCTCCTCTTCGCATCCCGACGAAGAAGAAGCAGTCAAGGCACACACACAGTGATCAAGTTTATTAAGATTATCTCAGTTGTTGTTGTCTATGAACAAGGAGTAGGTCTCAAGTTGTCCATAACCGTGGACACGGCTTCTCGAAAATATTTAACCCTGCAGGGGTGTACCAACTACCCATTACAAGGCTCCGCACGCACGCCCATCTCTCTCAGTTGCTACCCATCACAGGCAACCATTTTATGATTTAGTTCTAAGAGATCCGAAACGACAGGTCCCTCTAAATAACAACGCACAAATCCGGGTGGCCCCCGGTGAGTCGACACCCAACTCAAAAGCCGGCCGCGCTCTCGAATCGGTCTCTACCGTATGGCTAAGGTCGGGTTTAGTCTCACCAATATAACAGGGGACTTCCCTAGCTCACCAGTGTGGACCAACAGAGAAACCATGTCTCCCCTGGCCCGGTTTGTATAAAAACAGCGAGGGGATCCACCAAGCACACACACGGGGTTTCAAATGGTAAATCAGCTCGGGCCACCACTAGAAATGTTTGAAGCTAGGTAGGTAAGAAAAGGGGACCCCATAAAATCCCACACGCGGTTAGGCACGCTCAGTCTTAAAACCAATACCCGGAACTTGGATCCTAGGTGACTCGAATGGAAGAAAGCGTCGGGGCGGGATAGCCTAGACCTTCCATCCTTCGTCGAATATAATCAACATTATAATAATCATATCATCAACAACAATATAATAATGTGATAGCCCAAACCAGAAGTAACAGGGTAACATCGTAGCATCCTAAGCATGCATACTAAGCAGGGGCTGAGCAACGAGCAACAGTAACATAGTAGTACAAGGTTTGCTGGGAGGGGACATGGTTGTATCGGTTTGAAAGAGGTTGTAAACATGTGGTAGGATCAAACATCAAACATAACTTAGACTAGCATTCAAACCGCTGGTTGAAATAGAATGGATCATAACTAATGTATAGTCCTTGCCTGTTGATAAGTCGGGTTCCGAAGGTGTAGTTGATCGCAAGCTCGAACCGTCTCCGAGAGGTACCCGCGGAAGCACACAAGACGGTAAACACTGGAAAACAATCAACGAGCAAGCATCTATTACTACAAGCAAACACGAGAAAGCATCAACAAGAAGGCAACACAAGACATCACACCTACCGTCGAGAGCGGTTACTAACAGGTTAAGTGGAGCACTCGTCACACACGACGATACCGCACGTTTACGATGGTTCAAGTTGTTTAGCTACACAAGATGATCATTTCACTCAAGCATGGCATAGCACACAAACATGGCAAGATCTGAAGCATAAATAAATTATCCAATCTAGTCACTTTAAGTGGGGGGTAAAACCTATACATGGCAAACTATTATGGACCCCACGATAAAAATGGAATTTGGTACTATTTTGCCCTAAACATAACTTAATTATTTTTATTAGCAACCAAGAACAGTATAAACACAATCTACATGAAATTCTAGTCAAGTTTCATATAAGAAACATTTTAATCGGAGCAACGGTTAAAAAGTTATAGCAATTAAAATATACAGTGGCAAGCAGTGTAATTAACAGTCAAACAATATGTAAACAAAGTCAAACATGGCAAAGGGCAGCATTTTATTAATCTACATGAAATTCTAAACAACTTTCATGATTAAAGCTTCGCGATCCGAGCTACGGTTTATTCGCAAATATCGTTGCAAAAACGAATCAGCAGCACAGTTACAGGGACTTAGGAAAATAACAGGAAATAAGAAAAAGAAAAAAAACAGAAAGAAAAAAGAAGAGGAAGGCGCTCGGGCCTCACCCATGGGCTATGCCCAGTTCGGCGGTGGAGAGGCCGTGGGCCAGGGGTGCTGGACGGGCCGGCTCAGCGAGGTGGGCCGCTGGTGATGCGGGGCCCACGTGGCGGATGGAGGCCTGGACCGGGATCGGGCTCCTCCCGATCCGAATCGAGACGAGGGCGGCGGCCGTCGCCGGCCGGTGGCGCTCCGGCTAGGCGGTGCGTGGAGGCGGGGCCGCAGGGAGGCCAGTCTTCGGCGGCAGTGCAAGGCGGCGGGGGCCTGTAGCCGGCGTGCAGGTCCAGGGGGCGGCGCGGCCGTGCTCGGGCTTGGGGTAGCCGGGCCATGGCAGCGACGCAGCTCAGGTTCCGGCCATGGTGGCCAAGGCGGCGGTGCCGGTCCTGCAGAGAGAGGGAGTAGGGCGCGGTCAGGGTAGAGGGGAGGAGGAGGAGGCGCGGTGCGGCTCACCGGAGTGCGGCGCGGCGGCGCGGCCGTGGAGGCGCCCTGCGGCGGCGCGGTGAGGTCCCCGGGAGAGGGCGGCGCGGGAGGAGAGTGGAGATGGAGGTGCGGTTGGTGGGGGCTGGGTGCTGACGTGGCACTCCCTGGGCCGTCGGATCGCGAGATCTGACGGTCCAGACGGCCTGGAGGGGGCTTTTCAGATATGGGACTAGGGTTGCGAAAATTGGGGCTCATGTGAGGGGGGTGGCTGCAATTTTGTGTTAGGGAAACCCTAGAAAGGGGTGGGAGAGTGGTGGTCTTTATATAGCCCAGGTGGCTGGCAGTTTGGAAAAACATCCCCGGTTTTTCTCTCGCGCGCGTGGTGTTTACATTTCTGACCGCCGGGGATCCGCAGGACCTCCGATTCGGGTAAAACTTCGAACTGCGCGATCAGCGCGTCGAGCCGGCGGCGTTCACCTCGCGCGGGGACCGTTCTGAGAACACTTTCCGGCGCGCTATAAAAATATCCCGTTGACTTATTAAACGGGGTTTTTCGTTCCGTTGGCTGCGGCTGGTCTTGTGCCGTGTTTTCGCGATGGTGATCGGGTGAAACCCGTTGTCGCAGAGGTCGAGTGTCCGGGTGGAAAGGGTCGGTCTCCGTCCGATACGAGATAAGAGGGGTAAAAATAATTGCCGATCGATAAATCGGGGATGAAAACACCGCAAACAAATCAGACAATCAACAACTCACACCGAAAACAAAATTTTTATTTTTTGTGAAAACTTGGCTGTTAAAATACAACACCACCAACAAGGGATCTCGTCCCGAGATCCAGGCTGATCCGAGGGAGAGGCGAAGGGGGAAAGAAGAGAGTCGGCGATCTTCAACACCACCCACAAGGGACTCTGCTCCAAGTCGACGTCGAACTCGTGTCGAGATAAATTTCCGCAGAGAGACGGCAATGTCGAAGCTTGAAACCATCGGGAGATCAAGAGGAAGAACAACAATGATAACCGGATCAACGGATAGTGTTTTCGACACAAGTCGTGAAAACACTAGGCAAAAGGATGGATGTCAATGGCTGACCAAGATAATATCCAAAATAAGAGAAGCTAAAGGTACTATAGGAATTCCCAACCTGAGGTCGGAATCGAGACAATACACCGCGAGCAAAGCATTGTAACGGTTCCGATACTCAACACACTCGAGATCCTAGAGTTTTGAAGGGGGTAAGGCGAGAATAAAACACTTATGACACTTGTCCTGACCAGAGCAAGGGTAAGGAGTAAAAAGATTCCTACTCTCCGATAACTAACTTACAAGTAGTTTTTGTCTAGACTCGACTTCGGCCAGAAAGGGGATCCTACGGTCGGTAAGGCTCTGATACCAAGATGTAAGGCCCGATATGCGGTACTGTTCCAGATCTAGATGTTTCCATCCAGATCCGGGGACGAAGCACATATCGGTCCCACCGCGACATATGACATAGCCATATGCCCCGGATTTCCAACATGATATCAGAACATTATAGATACAAGGATACAACATCTCATACAATCGGCATACAACTGCCTTAATACAATACAACAGCGGAAGATACATGTCTGAGTACAGACTACAATCAAATGCCTACTTGCAAAGAGAAAAACATCGATCCCCATAACCACACGGGTCCAGGCCCTCCGCCGGGATCCGCAAAACTAGTCGTCGTCGAGTCTCCACGTGAAACGTCGATCACCATACCTGTTGTCGATCAAGAACCCTGAAAAGAGATTGGGGGTAGTATCATGAGTACAAAAGTACTAAGCATCCAACTGTAGTGGTCAACTGACCCAGCAAGGACTTCATCACTCGTCATTCTAGGACAACTAGTAGTTTACGGTAAGGATGGGGTAAGTGGTGAGGTTGCTGCCGCACTAGCATTTATGAACTGGCTAACGATCTAGAGAGTAAGATAAGAAGCCAAGCATTCGATGAGGAATCGCCTCCAACAAGTCTTGCTATCAACTACTTACGCAAACATAACACCTATGCTATCCTTGTCCTCCTCTTCGCATCCCGACGAAGAAGAAGCAGTCAAGGCACACACACGTTGATCAAGTTTATTAAGATTATCTCAGTTGTTGTTGTCTATGAACAAGGAGTAGCTTTCAAGTCGTCTATAACCGTGGACACGGCTTCTCGAAAAGATTTAACCCTGCAGGGGTGTACCAACTTCCCATTACAAGGCTCCGCACGCATGCCCATATCTCTCAGTTGCTACCCATCACAGGCAACCATTTTATGATTTAGTTCCAAGAGATCCGAAACTACAGGTCCCTCTAACTAACAACGCACAATTCCGGGTGGCCCCCGGTGAGTCGACACGCAACTCAAAAGCCGGCCGCGCTCTCGAATCGGTCTCTACCGTATGGCCAAGGTCGGGTTTAGTCTCACCTATATAACAGGGGACTTCCCTAGCTCACCAGTGTGGACCAACAGAGAAACCATGTCTCCGCTGGCCCGGTTTGTGTAAAAACTACGAGGGGATCCACCAAGCACACACACGGGGTTTCAAATGGTAAATCAGCTCTGGCCACCGCTAGAAATGTTTGAAGCTAGGTAGGTAAGAAAACGGGACCCCATAAAATCCCACACGCAGTTAGGCATGCTCAGTCTTAAAACCAATACCCGGAACTTGGATCCTAGGTGACTCGAATGGAAGAAAGCGTCGGGGCGGGATAGCCTAGACCTTCCATCCTTCGTCGAATATAATCAACATTATAATAATCATATCATCAACAACAATATAATAATGTGATAGCCCAAACCAGAAGTAACAGGGTAACATCGTAGCATCCTAAGCATGCATACTAAGCAGGGGCTGAGCAACGAGCAACAGTAACATAGTAGTACAAGGTTTGCTGGGAGGGGACATGGTTGTATCGGTTTGAAAGAGGTTGTAAACATGTGGTAGGATCAAACATCAAACATAACTTAGACTAGCATTCAAACCGCTGGTTGAAATAGAATGGATCATAACTAATGTATAGTCCTTGCCTGTTGATAAGTCGGGTTCCGAAGGTGTAGTTGATCGCAAGCTCGAACCGTCTCCGAGAGGTACCCGCGGAAGCACACAAGACGGTAAACACTGGAAAACAATCAACGAGCAAGCATCTATTACTACAAGCAAACACGAGAAAGCATCAACAAGAAGGCAACACAAGACATCACACCTACCGTCGAGAGCGGTTACTAACAGGTTAAGTGGAGCACTCGTCACACACGACGATACCGCACGTTTACGATGGTTCAAGTTGTTTAGCTACACAAGATGATCATTTCACTCAAGCATGGCATAGCACACAAACATGGCAAGATCTGAAGCATAAATAAATTATCCAATCTAGTCACTTTAAGTGGGGGGTAAAACCTATACATGGCAAACTATTATGGACCCCACGATAAAAATGGAATTTCGTACTATTTTGCCCTAAACATAACTTAATTATTTTTATTAGAAACCAAGAACAGTATAAACACAATCTACATGAAATTCTAGTCAAGTTTCATATAAGAAACATTTTAATCGGAGCAACGGTTAAAAAGTTATAGCAATTAAAATATACAGTGGCAAGCAGTGTAATTAACAGTCAAACAATATGTAAACAAAGTCAAACATGGCAAAGGGCAGCATTTTATTAATCTACATGAAATTCTAAACAACTTTCATGATTAAAGCTTCGCGATCCGAGCTACGGTTTACTCGCAAATATCGTTGCAAAAACGAATCAGCAGCACAGTTACAGGGACTTAGGAAAATAACAGGAAATAAGAAAAAGAAAAAAAACAGAAAGAAAAAAGAAGAGGAAGGCGCTCGGGCCTCACCCATGGGCTATGCCCAGTTCGGCGGTGGAGAGGTCGTGGGCCAGGGGTGCTGGACGGGCCGGCTCAGCGAGGTGGGCCGCTGGTGATGCGGGGCCCACGTGGCGGATGGAGGCCTGGACCGGGATCGGGCTCCTCCCGATCCGAATCGAGACGAGGGCGGCGGCCGTCGCCGGCCGGTGGTGCTCCGGCTAGGCGGTGCGTGGAGGTGGGGCCGCAGGGAGGCCGGTCTTCGGCGGCAGTGCAAGGCGGCGGGGGCCTGTAGCCGGCGTGCAGGTCCAGGGGGCGGCGCGGCCGTGCTCGGGCTTGGGGTAGCCGGGCCATGGCAGCGACGCAGCTCAGGTTCCGGCCATGGTGGCCAAGGCGGCGGTGCCGGTCCTGCAGAGAGAGGGAGTAGGGCGCTGTCAGGGTAGAGGGGAGGAGGAGGAGGCGCGGTGCGGCTCACCGGAGTGCGGCGCGGCGGCGCGGCCGTGGACGCGCCCTGCGGCGGCGCGGTGAGGTCCCCGGGACAGGGCGGCGCGGGAGGAGAGTGGAGATGGAGGTGCGGTTGGTGGGGGCTGGGTGCTGACGTGGCACTCCCTGGGCCGTCGGATCGCGAGATCTGACGGTCCAGACGGCCTGGAGGGGGCTTTTCAGATATGGGACTAGGGTTGCGAAAATTGGGGCTCATGTGAGGGGGGTGGCTGCAATTTTGTGTTAGGGAAACCCTAGAAAGGGGTGGGAGAGTGGTGGTCTTTATATAGCCCAGGTGGCTGGCAGTTTGGAAAAACATCCCCGGTTTTTCTCTCGCGCGCGTGGTGTTTACATTTCTGACCGCCGGGGATCCGCAGGACCTCCGATTCGGGTAAAACTTCGAACTGCGCGATCAGCGCGTCGAGCCGGCGGCGTTCACCTCGCGCGGGGACCGTTCTGAGAACACTTTCCGGCGCGCTATAAAAATATCCCGTTGACTTATTAAACGGGGTTTTTCGTTCCGTTGGCTGCGGCTGGTCTTGTGCCGTGTTTTCGCGATGGTGATCGGGTGAAACCCGTTGTCGCAGAGGTCGAGTGTCCGGGTGGAAAGGGTCGGTCTCCGTCCGATACGAGATAAGAGGGGTAAAAATAATTGCCGATCGATAAATCGGGGATGAAAACACCGCAAACAAATCAGACAATCAACAACTCACACCGAAAACAAAATTTTTATTTTTTGTGAAAACTTGGCTGTTAAAATACAACACCACCAACAAGGGATCTCGTCCCGAGATCCAGGCTGATCCGAGGGAGAGGCGAAGGGGGAAAGAAGAGAGTCGGCGATCTTCAACACCACCCACAAGGGACTCTGCTCCAAGTCGACGTCGAACTCGTGTCGAGATAAATTTCCGCAGAGAGACGGCAATGTCGAAGCTTGAAACCATCGGGAGATCAAGAGGAAGAACAACAATGATAACCGGATCAACGGATAGTGTTTTCGACACAAGTCGTGAAAACACTAGGCAAAAGGATGGATGTCAATGGCTGACCAAGATAATATCCAAAATAAGAGAAGCTAAAGGTACTATAGGAATTCCCAACCTGAGGTCGGAATCGAGACAATACACCGCGAGCAAAGCATTGTAACGGTTCCGATACTCAACACACTCGAGATCCTAGAGTTTTGAAGGGGGTAAGGCGAGAATAAAACACTTATGACACTTGTCCTGACCAGAGCAAGGGTAAGGAGTAAAAAGATTCCTACTCTCCGATAACTAACTTACAAGTAGTTTTTGTCTAGACTCGACTTCGGCCAGAAAGGGGATCCTACGGTCGGTAAGCCTCTGATACCAAGATGTAAGGCCCGATATGCGGTACTGTTCCAGATCTAGATGTTTCCATCCAGATCCGGGGACGAAGCACATATCGGTCCCACCGCGACATATGACATAGCCATATGCCCCGGATTTCCAACATGATATCAGAACATTATAGATACAAGGATACAACATCTCATACAATCGGCATACAACTGCCTTAATACAATACAACAGCGGAAGATACATGTCTGAGTACAGACTACAATCAAATGCCTACTTGCAAAGAGAAAAACATCGATCCCCATAACCACACGGGTCCAGGCCCTCCGCCGGGATCCGCAAAACTAGTCGTCGTCGAGTCTCCACGTGAAACGTCGATCACCATACCTGTTGTCGATCAAGAACCCTGAAAAGAGATTGGGGGTAGTATCATGAGTACAAAAGTACTAAGCATCCAACTGTAGTGGTCAACTGACCCAGCAAGGACTTCATCACTCGTCATTCTAGGACAACTAGTAGTTTACGGTAAGGATGGGGTAAGTGGTGAGGTTGCTGCCGCACTAGCATTTATGAACTGGCTAACGATCTAGAGAGTAAGATAAGAAGCCAAGCATTCGATGAGGAATCGCCTCCAACAAGTCTTGCTATCAACTACTTACGCAAACATAACACCTATGCTATCCTTGTCCTCCTCTTCGCATCCCGACGAAGAAGAAGCAGTCAAGGCACACACACGTTGATCAAGTTTATTAAGATTATCTCAGTTGTTGTTGTCTATGAACAAGGAGTAGCTTTCAAGTCGTCTATAACCGTGGACACGGCTTCTCGAAAAGATTTAACCCTGCAGGGGTGTACCAACTTCCCATTACAAGGCTCCGCACGCATGCCCATATCTCTCAGTTGCTACCCATCACAGGCAACCATTTTATGATTTAGTTCCAAGAGATCCGAAACTACAGGTCCCTCTAACTAACAACGCACAATTCCGGGTGGCCCCCGGTGAGTCGACACGCAACTCAAAAGCCGGCCGCGCTCTCGAATCGGTCTCTACCGTATGGCCAAGGTCGGGTTTAGTCTCACCTATATAACAGGGGACTTCCCTAGCTCACCAGTGTGGACCAACAGAGAAACCATGTCTCCGCTGGCCCGGTTTGTGTAAAAACTACGAGGGGATCCACCAAGCACACACACGGGGTTTCAAATGGTAAATCAGCTCTGACCACCGCTAGAAATGTTTGAAGCTAGGTAGGTAAGAAAAGGGGACCCCATAAAATCCCACACGCAGTTAGGCATGCTCAGTCTTAAAACCAATACCCGGAACTTGGATCCTAGGTGACTCGAATGGAAGAAAGCGTCGGGGCGGGATAGCCTAGACCTTCCATCCTTCGTCGAATATAATCAACATTATAATAATCATAACATCAACAACAATATAATAATGTGATAGCCCAAACCAGAAGTAACAGGGTAACATCGTAGCATCCTAAGCATGCATACTAAGCAGGGGTTGAGCAACAGTAACATAGCAGTACAAGGTTTGCTGGGAGGGGACATGGATGTATCGGTTTGAAAGAGGTTGTAAACATGTGGTAGGATCAAACATCAAACCTAACCTAGCCTAGCATGCAAACCGCTGGTTGAAAGAGAATGGATCATAAGTAATGTATAGTCCTTGCCTGTTGATAAGTCGGGTTCCGAAGGTGTAGTTGATCGCAAGCTCGCAACGTCTTCGAGAGGTACCCGCGGAATCACACCAGACGGTAAACACAGGAAAACAATCAACGAGCAAGCATCTATTACTACAAGCAAACACGAGCAAGCATCAACAAGAAGGCAACACGAGACATCGCACCTACCGTCGAGAGCGGTTACTAACAGGTTAAGTGGAGCACTCGTCACACACGACGATACCGCACATTTACGATGGTTCAAGTTGTTTAGCTACACAAGATGAGCGTTTCACTCAAGCATGGCATAGCACACAAACATGGCATTTCACTCAAGCATGGCATAGCACACAAACATGGCCAGACCTGAAGCATAAATAAACTATCGAATCTAGTCACTTTAAGTGGGGGGTAAAACCTATACATGGCAAACTATTACGGACCCCACGATAAAAATGGAAGTTGGTACTGTTTTTTCCTAAACATAATTTTATTATTTTTATTAGCAAGCAAGAACAGCATAAACACAATTTACATGCAATTCTAGTCAAGTTTCATATAAGAAACATTTTAATCGGAGCAACGGTTAAAAATGTATAGCAATTACAATTTACAGTGGCAAGCAGTGTAATTAACAGTCAAACAATATGTAAACAAATTCAAACATGGCAAAGGGCAGCATTTTATTGATATACACGAAATTCTAAGCAACTTTCATGTTTAAAGCGTCGGGAGCTGAGCTACGGTTTACTCGCAAATATCGTTGCAAAAACGAATCAGCAGCACAGTTACAGGGACTTAGCAAAATAACAGGAAATAAGAAAAAGAAAAAACACAGAAAAAAAGAGGAAGGCGATCGGGCCTCACCCATGGGCTAGGCCCAGTTCGGCGGTGGAGAGGCCGTGGGCCAGGGGTGCTGGACGGGCCGGCTCAGCGAGGTGGGCCGCTGGTGCTGCGGGGCCCACGTGGCGTTTGGAGGCCTGGACCGGGATCGGGCTCCTCCCGATCCGGATCCAGACGAGGGTGGCGGCCGTCGCCGTGCAGTGGCGCTCCGGCCAGGCGGCGCGTGAAGGCGGGGCCGCCGGGAGGCCGGCCTTCGTGGGCGGCGCAAGGCGGCGGGGGCCTGCAGCCGGCGTGCAGGTCCAGGGGGCGGCGCGGCCGTGCTCGGGCTTCGGGCAGCTGGGCCATGGCGGCGGCGCAGCTCAGGTTCCGGCCATGGTGGCCAAGGCGGCGGCGCCGGTCCTGCAGAGAGAGGGAGGAGGGCGCGGTGAGGGAAGAAGGGAAGAGGAGGAGGCGCGGTGCGGCTCACCAGAGTGCGGCGCGGCGGCGCGGTGAGGTCCCCGGGAGCGGGCGGCGCGGGAGGAGAGCGGAGATGGAGGTGCGGTTGGTGGGGGCTGGGTGCTGACGTGGCACTCCCTGGGCCGTCGGATCGCGAGATTTGACGGTCCAGACGGCCTGGAGTGGGATTTTTTAGATCAGGGACTACGGTTGCGAAAGTTGGGGCTAATGTGAGGGGGGTGGCCTCAATTTTGTGTTAGGGAAACCCTAGAAAGGGGTGGGAGAGTGGTGGTATTTATATAGCCCAGGTGGCTGGCAGTTTTCAAAAACATCCCGGGTTTTTCTCTCGCGCACGCGGTGTTTACGTTTCTGACCGTCGGGGGTCCGTAGGACCTCCGATTCGGGTAAAACTTCGAACTGCGCGATCAGCTCGTCGAGCCGGCGGCATTCACCTCACGCGGGAACCGTTCTGAGTACACTTTCCGGCGCGGTATAAAAATATCCCGATTACTTATTAAACGGGGTTTTTTGTTCCGTTGGCTGCGGCTGGTCTTGTGCGGGGTTTTCGCGACGGTGATCGGGTGAAACCCGGTGTCGCAGAGGTCGAGTGTTCGGGTGGCAAGGGTCGGTCTCGGTCCGATACGAGATAAGAGGGGTAAAAATAATCGCCGATCGATAAATCGGGGATGCAAACACCGCAAACAAATCAGACAATCAGCAATTCACACCGAAAACAAAAATTTTATTTTTTGGGAAAACTGGGTTGTTACAACTAAGCTCTCTAACAGCCCAGAAAGCTTTGTGTTCCAATTCTAATGGCAAATGGAAAGCCTTGCCATACACCATCTTACAGGGAGACATGCCCATGCGGTTTTTATAAGCAGTTCTATACGCCCACAAAGCATCTCCTAACTTCTTAGACCAGCCCTTCCTAGAACTGTTAACTGTCTTTTGCAAGATCAACTTGATCTCTCTATTGGTGAGCTCAACTTGCCCACTAGTTTGAGGATGGCACGGTGAAGCAATTCTATGATTGACGTCGTACTTAGCTAGAGCTTTTCTAAAAGCTCCGTGTGTGAAGTGTGATCCTCCATCAGTCATGAGATACCTAGGTACACCAAACCTAGGGAAAATTACATCTTTGAGCATTTTCAAAGATGTCTTGTGATCAGCAGTCTCAGTGGGGATTGCTTCAACCCACTTGGTTACATAATCAACAGCTACTAAAATGTGAGTGTACTTGTGTGAGGGAGGAAAAGGACCCATAAAATCAATACCCCAACAATCAAAAGGCTCAATCACTAGAGAGTAATTCATATGCATCTCATTCCTCCTACTGATATTACCAACTCTCTGACACTTACCACAAGATAAGACATAATTTCTAGCATCTTTAAAGAGAGTAGGCCAATAAAGACCTGATTGGAGAACCTTATGTGCGGTCCTCTCACCGGCATGATGTCCTCCATAGGGACTATCATGACATTGCCTGAGAATGTCCTTCTGCTCGTGTTCCGGTATGCATCTTCTCACGATCCCGTCCAGACCTTCTTTGAAAAGATGAGGGTCATCCCAAAAGTAATGCCTCAAATCATGGAAGAACTTCTTCCTTTGCTGAAATGTTAACCCTGGAGGCAAATACTTTGCAACGATAAAATTAGCATAATCTGCAAACCAAGGATCGGAGAGAGATTGTACTTTTACAACGGCAAGTTGTTCGTCTGGAAAACTGTCGTTGACTGGAATGGGATCATGCGGTATATCTTCCATCCTTGAAAGATTGTCCGCCACCGGATTGTCTGCTCCTTTTCTAACGACAATCTGTAAATCAAATTCTTGAAGAAGGAGTACTCACCTGATGAGTCTTGGTTTGGCATCGTTTTTTTCCATAAGATACTTAAGGGCAGCATGGTCAGTATGAATAATAACTTTTGAATCAACAATATAAGGTCTAAACTTATCACAAGCAAACAAAACTTCTAATAATTCATTCTCAGTAGTAGCATAATTCTTTTGAGCACTATCAAGGGTTTTGCTAGCATAATGTATAACATTCAATTTCTTATCAACCATTTGTCCTAAAACAGCTCCAACAGCAAAATCACTAGCATCACACATAATTTTAAAGGGCAATTTCCAATCAGGTGGTTGTACTATAGGAGCGGTTATTAAAGCTTTCTTAAGAACTTCAAAGGCTTCCTTACAATCTTCATCAAATACAAAAGGAACATCCTTCTGCAGAAGATTAGTGAGCGGTCTCAAAGTCTTAGAAAAGTCTTTAATAAATCTTCTATAGAAACCAGCATGACCGAGAAAACTACGAATACCTTTAATGCCCCTTGGATCGGGCATCCTTTCGATTGCTTCAATCTTCGCCTTGTCCACTTCAATTCCCCTCTCGGAAATCTTGTGACCAAGAACGATCCCTTCGTTAACCATGAAGTGGCACTTTTCCTAGTTTAGAACTAAATTTGTATCCTCGCATCTCTGCAAAACTTTATTAAGATTGTGGAGACAGTGGTCAAAGGAAGTTCCATAGACGGAGAAATCGTCCATGAATACTTCCACAATCTCCTCACAGAAACCATGAAAAATAGCATACATGCATCTGTGAAAGGTAGCAGGTGCATTACATAAACCAAAAGGCCTACGCCTATAGGCATAAGTACCGTAAGGACACGTGAAAGTGGTCTTCTCTTGATCGGCAGTGTTAACATGAATTTGAGAGAAGCTAGAGTACCCGTCAACATAGCAAAAGTGGGTGTGTTTGGACAACCTCTCAAGCATCTAATCGATGAAGGGCGGCGGGTAGTGGTCCTTCATGGTTGCCTTGTTCAACTTCCTGTAATCAATACACATTCTATATCCAATAACAACTCTTTGAGGTATTAGTTCGTTTTTATCATTAGGAACAACAGTCATACCTACTTTCTTAGGAACACAATGAACTGGACTTACCCACCTACTATCAGCTATAGGATAGATGATACATGCGGCTAAAAGCTTGATAATTTCAGTCCTAACCACGTCCTTCATCCTTGGTTTCAGCCGTCGCTGATGATCAACAACTGGCTTAGCATCGGGCTCGAGATTGATAGTGTGTTGGAAAATCAATGACTAATCCCCTTAAGGTCATCAAGGGTATAGCCAAGGGCACCACGGTGTCTGCGAAGTGTCTCCAATAATCGCTCTTCTTCAAATCCTGAAAGGTTAGCATTGATAATAACAGGATATATTGTTTTTTCATCTAAATAAGCGTACTTGAGCGTATCGGGAAGTGGTTTCAGGTCAAACACTGGGTCTTCTTTTGGTTGTTCTAGGATTCCTAAAGGTTCAACCGGAAGGTTGTGCTTCATGATAGCAGTTTGTCTTGTGAATATTTCGTCCAACTCATTTCTTTCTTGCATATGCATATCATTCTCGTGGTCTTCCATATATTGATGCAAAGGATCATTAGGAGGAATAGCAATGGAAGCAATATCTTCAATAATTTTGTCATCACTAGGTAAATTAGTACCACGAGGTTGCTTAGAGAACTTAGAAAAATTAAATTAATATGGCTCACCATTGAATTCAACAGAGGAAAGGCCTACCAAAGATAATAGGGAAAAAACTATCTTGCACTGAACCATGTACTAGAAAGTCGGCAGGATACTTTACCTTTCCACATAAGAATTCAACATCTCTCACAATGACAATGGGAGAGATAGTTTCTTTGTTTTCTAGATAAATAGTAACATCAATCTCCTCAAGTTCACAGGGTGAAATCTCACCCATGATCTCCTGATAGATTGAATAGGGAATAGCGCTAGCACTTGATCCGAAATCGCATAGCCCGTAATATTGTGATCTCCTATTTTAACAGATACAACTGGTGTACCTAAAATTGGGCTTTTATTCTTGGCAGTAAAAATGTTAGTTGAAACTGCACAAAAATTTATATTGGAATCCAAAACATCACTAGTAACCAAATCTTTAACCACCGCAACTTGAGGATCGACCTTGATCAGGTCCTCATGTTCGTCAGTTCTTCTCTCACTTTTCTTTATTATGCCTGTCACAAAAGAGTGCTCCCTCATCCTGGTGGGAAAAGGGGGCTTTTCATATAAAACTGCAGGCAGAATAGGGTCAGCAACATTAATATCAACAGGTAATTCTTTAAAGGGTTTATGATACCGATCCTTCTCTTCTTTAGAAGAGTCAATGTGAGAGGCGAAGTTCTTACAAAAATCAATCATAAGCTGGGAATCAAGACCAATCTTAGAGCAAAAGGTATTAAAGTAATAAGTTTTCACACAGCTCTCAATATAATCATTCTCATAATTTATAGCGGGTTCAATACCTTTGTCGATTTCCCAGTCTCCAGTGTTCTTCTGGATACTTTCAATGAGATCCCATCTTTCTTCAATGCTTCTTGATTGAAATACCCCGCTAGATGAGGCATCCAACATCTCCTTATTCTGACGAGAAAGCCTGGCATGAATTTTTTTTAAGTATAATATCTTTGGGGAGTTCACGAATGTGACATTTGAACATTAGGGAATTCAGTCTCCCCCAAGCTTGAGCGATGCTATCTCCGTCACGAGACCAAAAGTTATAGATGCATTTCTTGTCTCGATGAATTTCATGAAGAGGATAAAACTGTGTATAAAACAGAGACATAAGCTCTTGCCAATTAAGAAAGTGTGAGTTATCGAGGAGCTTATACCAATCTAAAGCTTTATCTGTAAGCGATACGGAGAATAATTTCTTCATAACAAAATCCCTTGACACACCTGAAAGCTTGAATAATGCACATAGTTGTGATAAATATAGCAGGTGTTCACTTGGATGTTTGTCTCCTGCTTAACAGTTAGCCAAGACATAATCAATAATACAAGTTGGTATTTTATAAGGCACATTTTCAGTAGGGGTAGGAGTGACCACCACAGTCTCGGGGCGTTTCCCCATAAGCAACGAACCAAGAGTAGAGGTGTCCATAAGGACAAAAAGCAGAAACAGCAAAATAAAAATATAAAAGCTTCCTTACCATCTTCACTTAATAAAAGCGCTATGCTCCCCGGCATAGTAAAATAACAACACAACTTAAATATCAAACAACACATATTACTTCAACATCATATGACTACTAGCAACTAGACTTCTCCCATATCCTCTAGAACTAGAAGTAACTACTCACAAGACTTAAAAGAGATCATGATCAGAGGGGATAAATAGATGATAAACAATCTGGGCACAATGATATTTCTCCAACAAAACTCAATAGCATTCATCACACGGTAGTAATCAACACCGATACAGTAGAGAGGATAGATAGTACGGATTACAACACAAGTTACACTTGTGAGGTGAGATGGGATGAAGATGGAGATGGTACTGATGTTGGGGATGATGTTGATAATGATCTCGATGATGCCTGTGACGATGGTGATGACGATGGTGATGATCTCCCCTTCCGGGAGGTGTTCTCCCTGGCGGAATCTGTCCGTCGAAGATGTCTTTTCTTCTCTGTAGGTTTCCGCCACGGAGCGGCGGCAAAACTCGCGAAACTCCTCTTTTCTTAGGGTTTTTGGATGACAGAGAATAAATAGGCCAAATTGGGGAGACGGGGTGGCCTCGGGTGTCCAGGCGGCCACCCGGCGCGGCCACCAGGGGGTCCGCGCCACCAGGGCGCCTGAGCACCTGGTGGGCCCCCTCTGTCTCTCATTTTGCGTGCCTCCGTTAATCTTCTGGAAAATGGCCTCCGTCGATTTTTAGGTAATTTGGAGGTCTTCTGTTTCAGCAAATCAGCGTCCACTTTTTACCGCTGAATCTTGCTTCTACTGCTTCGGAATTGGAGAGTTTGCAAACTGTGTAAAACAATCCAAAACAACATAAGAACGACATCATAACATGAAATATATCAATGAATAGGGATGAATTACTATATAAAATAGTGATGCATTTTGGACGTATCAATTGGCATCTCCCTTTTATAGAGAAAGGGGCTCGCCAAAGTCCCACTGACAGCTATAGTAAGGGTGGTTATCTTATACTTGTGGTCGCGGGGTGCTCTGCGATCTTCGGGGAAGTTCCCGTGGCGTCGCGGGGAGCGCTGGAGCATGCATGGGTTGAGTAGGCGTGAGTGAACCTGCCAGGTGTTGGCTGCCTTCTGCCAGTGGTGCATGCTTGTCTTCTAGCGCATTGAGTGTGTTGCGCTCTTTGTCGGGCGGTGGAACCTGCTGGAGGGCTCCACTGTTCCGGAAGTGGTGCGAGGAGCTCCTTCGTGCGTCTTGTTGGTTGTTCCCGACATCTCCTTGCCGGAATCCTCCAGAGCTGCTTCTAAACTGTGCACGATGTGCTACCGGAATCAAGGGGAACGGGGTACCCCAGTATCCAGTTACCGACAAAGAGATTGACAACCTCTCTGAACTCGTTGGGAGCAAAGTTATCTGTTGTGTGTGCAGGTCCAAGTAAAGTAAGCAACCCTGAGTTGTGAACGACGCCATTGTTCACCTTACCACCTACTTGTCGACCATGGAGTCCTACTGGTCGATCTCAACCTTGGCATCTTTACCAAGGGAAATTTTCCACTAGGCTACATCCAACCTTCCACTTGGGGTAACCAACTAGGAGCGCTATCCTGCGCCAGCAAGTAAATATCTGGCCCCGTTGTCGGGGACTCCAATCTTCAAGATAGGGGAGTTGCACAGTATCTTTTATCTTTGCTTTTTAGTCTTGCTAGTTTATATTTTATTTTTTTATCTTAGTGTCTTTTATCAAAAACCACAAAAAAATTGTTTTCTTTGTTCTTGCTTGTTGCTACCACTATGGGTTCCACTGAAAACACTAAGTTGAGTGACTTCACTATTCATAACAACAATGACTTTATCAGCACTCCTATTGCTCCACCTGTGATGGCACTTAAGTACTGCTCCTCGTTGGCTACCCCAAGTGGAGGTTTGAGATGTAGCATAGCAGTAAATTTCCCCTAATGTAGAGGATAGGGTTTATGTCTCTAGTAGGACTCCAACGACGACAAGTAGGTGGTAAAGTGAACAATGGCGCCGTTCACAACTCAGAGTTTCTTACTTTACCTGGACCTGCACAGATACAACAAATAACTTTGCTCCCAACGAGTACAGAGGGGTTGTCAATCCCTCCGGCCTTGTTGTTTACAAAGGGTCAAACGCAAGAGATAATGATAGTGATAAATGCAACTAGAAAGTAAAACAGGAAGTAAAATGAGGGTGTAAACAGTGGTGGTGATATGGACCGGGGTCCCATGATGTTCACTAGTGATGTCTCTCTCCCAAAAGACGATAAACAACTATGCGAGGTGAACAAATTACAGCTGGGCAATTGACAGGATTAAAAACACACTGCAATGCTAACTATGCTACAAAAGAAAGGAAAAGGCTCAAAAGCATGAGCAGTACGCCAAGACAAGTAGACTGAAATCCATCTGCATCTACTCACTAATCATCCACCTTGAGATATCTGTCCAGAACATCTCGCTGGTATTAAGTTGCGAGCCCCAGCCAAAGTGTAAACCCAAAGCAACAGACAACTACATTAAAAGAACTTTGCGTAAAGTAAACAATCCTTGCAACCGCGGTTACAAGCACCGTTGTTTTTCGCCTTGTTGCAACAGCACATCCCCTAGACTCATGTTTCTGTCACTCAAGCTAGTCATCAGGGGGCATGAACCCACAATCATGCATAACGCTCCCACTTGGAGTTGCTACCTACCACTTGGCCAAAGCAATAAACAGCAACGGAGAACATGCAAAAATTAATCAAGAACATAAATATAAAAGAAGAAGAACCAAATAAACTACTCATCACAATTTGAACATGTCGGGACCCGGGGTTAGCGTATGTAATTCCAGTCACGATACAATCACATGGAGAGCCGAGAGTCGTACCCACTTGTCTAAGCAGACAAGGCCAAGCACAGAACACTCTCGGAAAGCATCGAACGTGAGGGGCATCCCATCCAGGCCGGATGATCAACTGAGATGGGTCCTCATCGTCCGCTCACAAGTCTAAGTGCTTATGGGTGGTGAATCCCATACTCATAGACAAGTCGCCTCAACCATGTTATCGATTGAATCATAACCTTTACATAAACAAACTCCAGCCCGATCACTTAGTCGGTGTCTAGGGCGGGCTCGATCATACAACAAAGTGTGCACGTGGCAGAGCCACGAGCAATCGCTTCGCGATGCCCCAAGCTGCGCATATCTAAGGGCCACTTCGTGTATAAAAGACCGCCAGCCAGATCACAACTAAGGTCTCGAAAACCCATACTAAGACATGCATGTTATAAACATACACGCAGCACACATGCCTAGTATGAACAGCAGGTATCATCACATAACTCTACAAAGTACTTCTTTATTGACTTACACATATAGCATACAAAGATCACATGTCTGTGATCAACATTACATCATACAATGGAAGCAAATTAGGCCTGAGTACAGACAAGTTTAAAAAATGGCTTAGAGAAGCCTTGTAAACATACATGCCCTTCCACGAGGGACCAGACTGCTGTCTGGAACTATGCTACCAAGGTCAACATCGAGCTTCACGAAGGTGACTCCATCGGAGTCCGGTTCTCATCTAAAACATAGAATAAGCAAACGTGAGTACAAAGTCGTACTCAGCAAGACTTACGTCAGAACTACACTACTCATGCTCAAGTATCAAGGTAAAGGAGGTGGGGTTCAACATGCAGAAGTGCCAGCTTTGACTTGGCTAGTCCTGTACTACGAGTACCAGACTTGAGGTAAGAAGCATACACGAGTCCACTACCAAGTCTCCAATCAATACACCACTATGGTTACTTCCTCGACTTCCCCATGAGGAGGCACGCCATAGCACTCACGCTTATCTTGCGAGTTTTATAAATATCCATTCAAGTTGTCTATGATCAAGTAAAGGTTTCCAAGTAGTCCATAACCACGGACACGGCTATTCGAATAGTTCATTAACCCTGCAGGGGTGTACATCTTCACACGCGTGTCATCACTTATCGCCTCGTTCTTGTCACCCTTCAAGCGGGTGTCGGGCGTGGATGAAACCAAGGCACTACCCTCACATCACCTTCTCTAATCCAGGAGTCGACTACCTGAGTTTGTCACCGCTCGAGAGTCCGGCCGGTTCCAAAAAATGGACTCAGACAATGCAAGGGACCGAGACGCCACCTTTGACAGATGGTTTCACTGCCTCACAGGTCCACCCGCATATCTATACATAAATCAAATGGAAAGCCCGAATCTAGTGTGACTCCTGGACTGGATCAGGTACGTAAAGAGGCCAAACGGGGCTCCCATAAAACCCTACATGTGGTCATACTCTTTGTCTTGGATCACAAAACAGGAACTCGGGGCCTAGGGCAGTGTTCAACGAGACAACCCACTGTGTACTCCTACACAGCCTCTCGTCGTTCACCTTTGTTTAGGGTGGATTCACCAACACATTATCATCGGTACCACTGTGTTCATTCCATCCCGACTCACAAACATAACATCCTCATTGTATCAGTAAGCAGCAAAAGCAGTAACAGTTGCAGGGGCCACATGCTCATCATTCAACTCCTAAATCTGCTAGGATTGTGGTTTGCTTAATACAGTGACAAAATGATAGGTCATGCATCGGAATGGGTTCAACTATGCGAAAGAACGTGTCTCGGTGATCTCCTAAACATGCATAAGCGAGACTGAGAGGGAAATAGGATTTTATAGACATGATCAATGGGGTTTGCTTGCCTTGCTGACGGTACACGGGTCTTAACGGTGGTCTTCTTCTTCGGGGTGATCACCGTCTCGGAACGTCTGTCATCGGAGGCAATCATCAACAAAGGGGGGACAACTTCGAAAGTCAAAATGCACATACACATGATATTGTTGTCCATGAGGTGAATGGTACTGGTTTGTAGCATATTCAATTTAATTGAAGTATATTGCATTTGAAATGCAAATTCAAACTCCAAATTTGAATTCAAATTAAGCCATATGCACATTTTCTTTTGTTGCCCCATTTTAAAATGGTCAAACATAAAAATAATTTGCATATTCTTAATCCTTGTATTTTTTTGATAATTTTTCATATATTATATGTTTAAGTTGGAGTTAATATGAATTAGTTATGAATTTCCAAAGTTTAAATGATTTTCTGGAATTTTCTGGATTATTTTAATTCTCTGGAAAATCTTTTATTGCGTCATGCTGATGTGGGGGTGACGTCACAGGGGCTCTGGCCAGTGGGCCAGCCCTATCAGTGGGAGAGGGGCTAATCCCTCTCTGTTTAATTGATAGATGGGTTTAGGGGGCCAGGGGGCCCACCTGTCATGGACTCGGAGGGGGTTAAGCTGGGTGATTAGCCCTAATGGCTAGGGCTCGCCGGAGAGATGGCCGGAGCCTCGCCGGGATTAGGCTAGAAGCCACGGGGAGGGCTCGGGCTTGGACGGGGAGATGCCCTTTGCTCGCGCGCGTGTAGTGGAGTAGGCGGGGGTCAAGCTCGAGCTCCAGGGCGACGGCTAGGACAAAAGGCGCGGCGGCCGTGGACTGACCTCGCCGGAATCCCGAACCCGGCCACGAGAGAGAGCAAGGGAGGGGGCGTTCGACGGTGTAGCTCACCCTGATGCAGACGCAGGTGTCGACAAAGGCGGAGGAGCTCCGTAGCTAGCGAATTCCGGCGATGGAGATCTCGTCGGCCGGCGGTGATCCGGTGAGGCTGGCGTCGACGTCGGGGCTCCTCGGGCTCGATTGGAAGGGGGCTTCGAGGGAGTCGATGGCGCTGAACGCGAAGGACAAACTCGCCTGGCTCGTCGACGACGATGGCCACGTTGGCTTAGCGGCGTGCTCTGCGGCAGCGCTCGGACGACGGCGAGAGCGAGCAGAAGAGGGCGAGGAGGTGGAACAGAGGAGGGGGAACAGCACGGGGAGCTTCTGGGCGTTCTCCTGGCGAGGGGATGAGGCACAGGGGGCCTTGGAGCCTTCTCGGCGTCGCGGTGGCGCCGCGGCGTGCTCCCAGGCCGCCACCGAGCTGCTTCGACGTCGGGAAGGAAGACGACAAAGCGAGGGGGCTGGGCTGGGCCGGCTGGGGGCTTCAGTTGGGCCAAAAGCCACGGGGTGTTCCCCTTTTTCTTTTCCTTCTTCTTTTCT
This sequence comes from Bromus sterilis, assembly GCA_950022295.1. Lineage (NCBI taxonomy): Eukaryota > Viridiplantae > Streptophyta > Magnoliopsida > Poales > Poaceae > Bromus > Bromus sterilis. The sequence goes on from OX465598.1 coordinate 222,764,950, forward strand.
TTTCTGTAATTTTTGTTGTGCCTAGAATTAAATAGCTAGGCCATTTTGTAAAATGCCTAAACATTTTTATAATTCCTAGGTGGTCAGTAGCAAACCACTTATAGAATTTGAGCATTTTTGAAATTCAATCAATTTGAATTTCAATTCAAATAGGGGTCAACTTTAATTTCCAGAGCACTGTTTGAATTTTAGAATATTCCATGGGCATGGGAAAATACCCAAACCACTTTTAAAATGATCACCATCATTTATAGTAATTTTCCAAATATTCAAATGATTTTTGGAAAAAGATTTTTATCTGGCCATTTGAATTAATTTCTCAGGGCTTTCTTCTTCCCCATTTTTGAATTTCATTTGAATTTTTGCATGATGCAAAGGGACAAACAAACCCTAGCACTTACCCTAGTTGGGGTTCTGACAGAACATAATCTCATAATCCATCAGATCCCAGCAAACTCAACATAAATACAGCAGAAAGAATTGCATATGTGCCTTGATCATGTAGGGAAGCTCACAAGGTCTAATCAATGAAGAGCAAAGGTGGAGAGAAGACATCACATAGCTACTAATCATGGACCCGTGTCCCAAGGTGGACTACTAACGGCTCATCCGGTAAGTGTCCATGGTGGTGGAGAAGCTCCCGGAGGTAAATCCTCCCTCCGACAGGGTGCCTGGAAGAGGTCTTCTGGTGCTCCCGATCTTGGAAGAGTGGCGGAGGCGGAACAGAGGCAAGATCGCGAAAAAGGGTTCTGTCCTCAGGGGTTTTGGGACGAGAGGTAAATATAGGTGAAGGGGGCAGCCAGGGGGCCACCAGGGAGTGCATGCGGCCTCTCGACACGGCCCCATCCTTGGTCGTGCTCCCTGGCCGCCTGGACTCCAGGTGGGTCCCCTCTGGCCCCCTTTCGGGACTCTGGAAGCTTCCGGGTCGCTGATTTTTTATATATTTTTCCCAGAATTTTTCTGCCACTTTAAGTAATGGGAAAACCAGAAATAAAAAGACAGCAGAAAACAAAAACTGAGACTGGGATGCACTGAGTTAATAGGTTAGTCCAAATATGATGAAAAGTGTATGAAAGTGCATCAAAATTATAGCAATATCACCCAAAACATGCATGGGGCAAGCAGAAATTATAGGTACGTTTGGGAGGTATCAACATCCCCAAGCTTAATTCCTGGTCGTCCTCGAGTAGGTAAATGATAACAAGCATAATTTCTGTGGTGACATGCTACCAACCATATAAGAACTTTTAAGTAAGGAAAGCAAGGCATGTAATTCAACTCAAGTCATAACAAGCAAGAGTCTATATTAGCATTGAAACAAGCAACATAAGAACATAAAGGTGCAAGAGCTCTTGCTGTCCGTGACTCGAATGTCTCCAAATGGTGTTTGCGTGCAAGAAGTGGGAGATGGGAATACGAGAGAGAGAAACATAATATTTAGTTGAGAAATCAATCTACTAAAGTTTCACTCTTGGTCTTCTTTGGAATCTTATCTTGACTCATAAGTCAAAATGATCCACTCCCTTTCGACATTTTGAGCACTCATGCAATGGATTAGCTTAAGCAAGAAAGTTGACACTTAGGATGGCAAAGAGAGAGATGGTGGAGGAGGAAGACAAAAGGTTGTGAAAGGCTCACATCAATGAGGACAATCATAGGCGAGAGAAAGCCAAATGATAGATATGATGTGAGGAGTAGGGATTGCCATGCAACGGATGCACATATGAGCTATGGAAAGCTCTCCAATGGAACTAGTGGGGGTGCATCCAACTTTCTTGCTCAAGAAGACCTAGAGATCATTTGAGGAGGCTCATCGTTGGAATATACAAGCCATGTTCTATAGTGTAAAGGTCCCCACATAGCTATATGCATATATGATCATCTCTATGGAGTACAAGATACAAGAGAGAGTACGAGTGTGGATCTCTCAAAAGGAATAGTAGTGTTCCCCCTTCTCTCTTTTTATTTCCTTTTTTCTTTTTTTTCTTTTTTTGTATTTTTTCTGGCCTCAATGGCTCTTTCTATTTAACTCTCATTTGTCCTCTTTGGGAGATTTTAATTTGTCCTCTTTGGGATCTTTTCCTCACTTTAGGGGCAACACTCTATTTTACAAGGAGTATAGAGGATTTTTCACACTTTACAAAAGTACTCAGCATAAAGAAGATGAAGCTATCATGATGTATGCAAATGTATGCCTCTGTCAGTGTAGCAGGCACATGTATGACATGAAGATCAAGTCATGAGAGGATGGATGTTGCATGGCAATATATCTCGGAAAAGATATGGAAATGCCTTGATAGGTAGGTATGGTGGATGTTTTGAGGAAGGATATAAGGAGGTTTATGATGACAGAGCGTATCATGCCAAGGGTTTGGATGCACCGGTGAAGTATGCGCCAACTCTCAACGTGAGAAAAGGGCAATGCACAGTACTGAAGAGGCTAGCAAAATATGGGAAGGTGGAAGTGTCAACTTTCGAATACTTACATTAGTCTGAAGAACTCATGCACTTATTATCGGTAACTCTCAATCTAAAAAGGAGGTTCACAAAGAGACAAGTACCCCGAGGAGGAGTGTTTGGGGGTTTGGTTATCCTTGTGCATCCTTGACTTATGGTACGTGAGTGTACTCTAATATCCGATCCCTCCAAAGATTAGTGATCCATCTAGTAGCTAGAGTTCTCAACTAGTATTTGTAGTTTTTGAAAATAAACACGGATTGCCCAAAATATGACATCTATCACTAATAGGCTAAAGCTTTTGACACCAAAATTTCAAACATTACTCAAAATAATACCTCGAAACTATTGCAAGTTACTACTACAATTGAATAGCAACCTCAATTACGTACTTCAAGTCAATACACACAACTCAGGGCAACAGGCCAACTCACTAAACAAGATAAACATGAAAACTCAAGAGAGTTCCATCAATAAAATAAACAAAATCTCTTACAAAGATAAGCATGAAAAATAAGAGCTAAGCATGACAGCAGCTACGAAAAGATAAAGAACACACACAAAAAGAAAGATAAGCATGAAAATCCTATGATGTGTTCTAGTTTAAAATTGAGCGTGTTTCTCTCCCACACAAAGAAAGTTAGGTTCTAGCTTGTTATGAATATCAAGCAAAGCTAAATAAAACTAAAAAGTAAAGAGCAAGACGCTCCAAGCATAGCACATAACGCATGAAGTGACAAAAATATAGTGGAACGAAGGACGAACTGATAATTGTCGATGGAGAAGGGGATGCACGAGGGCATCCCCAAGCTTAGACGCATAAGTCTCCTTGAATATTTCTTGGGGGTGCAAGGGGGTATCCCCAAGCTTGAGCGTTTTACACTCTCCGATCTTCTTTCATCATCTTCCTTCGCACACTTGAAAGCTCCCTTCATACATAACTCATCATAAGCTGATTAGAGAGGTTAGTACCCATAATAAAACAATTTACCTCTACTTAAAATAAAGATATTCTTGAAGGGATACTGTTTCTCAAGACCGCCAAAAAGTTTTTGCAAAGAAAAAGCTAGCGCAAAACTTGCAAAACTGAGGAAAGGCAAAAGAATGGCAGAATCTGTGAAAAACAGACCAGCAGCTAGTAAATAATTTTTTTGGGGTACTTATGCCACTCAAATCAAAAAACTCAATAAAGACGCTCGAAAGTTAATTGTATAGAGCACGCTTTAAAAAATCAGATCAAAAAGATGATTTGGTGATTTTAGCCGAATTTTATAGTCCAAGGACAGAATCTGTTTTCTGGACAGCATGTCACAACTTTTGAATTTTCTTGCAATCGGAGGCTAGACTTGGCACAAAGCTTGAAAATAAAGATACAATGATGTTGCTATAGTATTAACAATCATCAAGACAATTAAAAACAAAAGTAAAAACATCTTGGGTTGCCTCCCAACAAGCGCTTTCTTTTACGCCTTTGAGCTAGGCACAAAGTAAAAAGATCAAGTTTTATCAAGGGTAAGACAATAGCTAGACCGTGTAATGGATTCAAAAGGTAACTTAATCTTATTTCTAGGGAAGTGTTCCATCCCCTTCTTGAGAGGGAATTGGAATTTTATATTCCCCTCTTTCATATCAATGACAGCACCAACGGTGCGAAGAAAAGGACGTCCCAAAATAATTGGACATAAGGGTTCACACTCAATGTACATAACAGTAAAATCAACGGGAAAATAATTGTCATTGACAATAATAAGAACATCGTCAATCTTCCCAAATGTTTCTTTACGGAAGAATCAACAAGACTAACACCAAAAGAACATGGATCAAAAGGTTTCAACTCAAGCATATCATACATTCTTTTGGGCATAACGGATGTACTGGCTCCGACATCACATAAAGCATAGCAAGAGAAGTTATTCAATTTAATTTTGATCATAGGATCTCAACCATCTTCTATCTTTCTAGGTATCGAGTCTTCTAACCTAAGCTTATCCTCCCTAGCTTTAGTGAGAGCATTTGTGATATGCTCCGTGAAGGAAAGATTTAGTGTGCTAGTGTGGGGGTCTCTAGACATTTTGTGTAGTAAACTAATAACTTCAGAAAGGGTACAACTATCAAAATCAATGTCACTACTATCAAAGGTGGTAGTGGTGTCATATAGGCTCACTTGTTTGAAAGTTTCTATGTTCATAGGAGTTTCCTCTTCTACGGTTGAGGTAATAGCATCACCATTAATAGGTGCAATGGGACTAGGGTGTGTTGGGTGCTAAGAGTTTGGGTATCCTCAGTAACTTGGATAGTGTGGTGTGTAGGAAGGCTCTTAATTCTATCTTCTTCCTCCTTTTCTCTAGCCCATCTTTCTTTAAGTTTATCCATCATCCTAATGTTTTCATTAATTTTCACTTGAATAGCATTCATAGGAGGGGTCTTCCTCTCCTCGATGGCAGAAGTTCTAATTTTAATCATCTCAACATCAAGGTCTAAGTTATCTACCTTCAAATAGAGACTATCTAATTTTTCTAATTTCTCCTCTACACTTTTGTTGAATGCCTTTTGGGTAGTGATAAAGTCTTTAAGCGTGCTCCCTAATTCAGAAGTGGAGTTCTTGGTGCTAGGATAAGTGTTGTTGTTCCCATAGTTGTTGAATGGGAACGGTCTAGGATTGCTACCAAAGTTACTCCTATAGGAATTATTGTTAAAGTTGTTTCTAGAGATAAAGTTCACATCTACTTGTTCTTGAGCAACCAAGGAATTTAAAGGAACATCATGAGGATCAATAGGATCTTTCTTGGTAAGTAAAGACATGATCAAGTCAACTTTTTCATTTAGGGAGGAAATCTCCTCGACAGAGTTTACCTTCCTACCTGTTGGAGCTCTTTCGGTGTGCCATTGGGAATAGTTGGTAATCATCTCATCTAGTAGTTTTGTGGCAGCACTAAGTTTTGAGCGTTTGACACTCTCAGATATTCTTTCATCATCTTCCTTCGCACACTTGAAAACTCCCTTCATATATACCTCATCATAAGCTAATTAGAGAGGTTAGTACCCATAATAAAACAATTTGCCTCTACTGAAAATAAATATATTCTTGAAGGGCTACTGTTTCTCAAGACCACAAAAAAGTTTTTGCAAAGAAAAAGCTAGCTCAAGACTTGCAAAACTGAGGAAAGGAAAAACATGGAAGAATCTGTGAAAAACAAACCAGCAGGTAGTAAATAATTTTTTTGTGGTACTTATGCCACTCAAATCAAAAAACTCAAAATAGACGCTCGAAAGCTAATTGTATAGATCACGCTTTCAAAAAAATCAGATCAAAAAGATGATCTGGTGATTTTAGCCGAATTGTTCCTTCCAAGGACAGAATCTATTTTCTGGACAGCATGTCGCAACTTTCGAACTTTCTTGCAATCGGAGGCTAAACTTGGCACAAAGCTTGAAAATAAAGATACAATGATGTTGCTACATTAGTAAAAATCATCAAGACCGTTAAAAATAGAAGTAAAAACATCTTGGGTTGCCTCCCAACAAGCGCTTTCTTTTATGCCTTTGAGCTAGGCACAAAGCAACAAAGAAAATCAAGTTGTATCAAGTGAACCATCATCAAGATCATCAAAAAGCTCTTCAATTGTACAACTAGTTTTAAGAGGTCTTTCGAATAAAGGTTTAATGAAGATACTTCTAGGGATAAAAGCAAAAGGTGGAAGATCAATTGGAGTTTCATTGCTAATTTTATTCAAGAAAGGTATTTCTTCCAAAGTCTTCACAGTTTCAACTCCTTTAGAATAAGTGGATTGTTTTTGGGTCGAGGAACCTTAGGGACGTAAACGAACTTAGGTTCCTTCTTTGCTGGAGTTTCTACTTTTTTGGTTTTGATTGAGGAGAAACTAGTTCCTAAAGTATCAATGATTTCCTCAATCTATCTATCCTAGAAGGATCCACATCATGGGATTTGATGGTCTCCAAAGTTTTGATAATTTTATGCATGGAGCTATAAGTCTATTCAAATTCCCATGAATACTACGATCTAACTCATTTATCTTATTGATGCTTGCTATTTATAGCTCTAACTTTTCAAGTTTTTTCATAATGTGAGCTAGAGTAATATCCTCTTGAATGCTAGCAACAGGGAGATTTCCAACAAGATTTTCAACAATATTAAGAGATTCCCAAATTGGGGCTTCTAGGAAATTCCCATTGATAACAGTATCTAGAATGAACCTATTCCAAGGAGTAATTCCAACATAAAGTTTCTAAGTAGGATAGTAGTGGATTGCTTCTTGGTGGCTCTTTTTTGAGAATCATTAATTATATACCAAGCATCTTTATACTTTCGCCACCCCTTTGTTTAAAGGTGAGCACTTCTGCATCACCAAAGGCAAAAGGACCAGACATAATGACAAAAACTAGACAGGTAAATAAATTTTTGGTGGTTTTTTATAAAGGACACTAAAGCAAAAGCTGAAAGGTAAACTGACGAGGGGGTGACCCCACGACTCCTATGGATGGGCCTACCCGGTGTACCCGAAGACAGAAGGCCCACAAAGATGCCGTCTAGGCCTAGCCTTGGCCCACTAGTGGCACCGATGTAGGAGTCCGCGACTCGTAAGGAAGCTGCAAACCTTCTGTGCGGTACAAGATTAGGGTTAGGAAACCTCATCTGTAATCCAAGACGGGTTCCCCGAGACCTAGCCTAGTATATAAGGGTTGGGAGGGGAGACGTCGAGATCAACCAATACACAATCTGTAACCCTAGCCTTGTGCGCACTAGCCTTGGCCTTCCCGGTAATCGCATCTCCAAGCAATAATATCGAGCAGGAACGTCTCCTCCTGTTAGCCGACGAGCTATCGTCCAACATGTGCCTCTCGTGACTAGCCCAGGGTCCCTGACCATGGGATTTGCCGAGGTTGATCCCCGTCAATTGGCGCCGTCTGTGGGAACGACACAGGTTGGAATTACGATCTCGGCGGTTCCGTCTTCAGCAAGGCACAACTCAAGAGCAAGATCCAGATCCAATCCACCCGAAGAATTCAAGATCACGGCAAACATCTCTGCCGCCCCATCTAGATCGCTCGGCTTGCGGTTGTGCCAAGACCAATACTATGGCGGAAACCGAGTCTACCGCCAACGAAGGAAAAATCGACGACCCGAAAGAAAGGCGCGAGGGTTCTACGCAGAGATCCCGATCGACGAACTACAGCACGAAGCAGAGGACCTGCCGACCACTTGACGACCCACCGCCACCCAGGCACCCGCCGCACAACAAGACACCGACTCCGAGCTCGAGATCAGCGATCGTCAAGATCATCGCCAACGAAGAAGAAATCGACGACCTAGAAGACAGACGAGAGGATTCTACGAAGAGACCCCACTCGACGAGTCGCACTATACAGCTACGCGCTCGCCGACCACTCGACGACCCGCCGCCGTGCGGATAGCTGTCGCCCGCCAGGACAGCGACTCTGAGACTCAGACCGGTTAATACTACGACCCATATCGAAGACCAGACGAATTCGCCAACCTTATAAAGAACCAGAATCTGAGCGAGGGAATCGAAATTGACCCGCGAGTCCATGAGCACCCGGCGGATCACTCGCAGATCTTCCGAATCTCAAGGAGGAGACGCCACGCCGGATCCAGCAAACTCACGGTCAGGGAGCAGCTAGAAGGACCCTGCGATCCACTGCTTCGAAGACGACTGGGGATACATTAGATCGGGTCACACTCTGGGAGACTGACGCCTGTTCAACGAACTCGCCAACGGCCTCAAGGAGGAAAAACAACGAGAAGCCAAGCGCACCCGACAAACCAAGCAGTCGCCGACTCCAAGTCTCAAAAGACGCTATAACCCGCCTCAAGGACATGTGTACACGATCCAAGAAGGCAGGGTATCGCAAGCTCAACAGGACGCCTACACCCTGCAAGCCAGAGCAGACGAGAACCTAAACACAGTCGAAGTCTACCAGCTACACGACGCAGAAACTAGTATCACGTTCTCCCAGAGCGATCACCCACCTGCAGTCCCAAGGTCGGGACACGCGCCCCTGGTACTCGATGCTCAAATTGGAGGGTACGACATCGACAGAATCTTCATGGACGGAGGTAGCAGCATGAACATAATCTTCGTCAGCACCCTACACAAGATGATGATCCCACGATCAGTATGGAAAAAATCAAGCACCGTGTTACATGGAGTAGTACCAGGAGAAGCGGCCACTTCCCTTGGAATAATCGAGCTCTAGGTTGTCTTTGGCAGCAGACGCAATTTCGCAAGACACACCCTCGAGTTCGAAGTACTCGATTGGCAGTCGCAGTACCACGCCATATTGGGACGTCCAGCATTCTTGCAATTCATGGTGGTTCTGCACTACGCCTACCTCAAACTCAAGATGCAAGGATCCGCGGGCGTCATTACAATGAACGGGAGCTTCACCAAATCAGACCAGTGTGATCGCAATTTCCACAAAGTTTCCGACACCTTTGGAGCCGAGCAAGAACTCACAGAAATAGCCATGGCGACAGACAAAAGTATCTTTCCGCTAGCAAGTCGAAGCGAGTCAAAAGAGTATGGGCGGGACTTCAGCATCGACAGCGACACGGTCACCCACCAAGTGCACCCGACGGACCCAGAAAAAACAGTCCGCGTATACGCCCACCTCCCGGAAGTGCAAGCGATTTCCCTCATCGCTTTCCTCTGTGAATAATGGGAAATATTTGCCTGGTGACCAGCCGACATGCCAGGAATACCGCGCGAGTTCGTGGAACACGCGCTGCGCATCAAGCCAAACACCAAGCCAGTGAAGCAGGCACTACGAAGATTCTCAGAACCCAAGCGCAGAGCAATCGGGGAGGAGGTCAACCGATTACTCGATGCTCAATTCATCCGAGAGACAAAGAAAGCCACTTGGATCGCCAACCCTGTGCTGGTCCCCAAGAAAGACACAGACGTGTTGCGGATGTGCTCGACTACGGGCCAGTCAACAAATACTGCCCAAAGGATCACTTTCCCCTGCTAAGAATCGATCAGATAATCGACTCGACAGCAGGATGCGATCTACTATCATTCCTCGACGCCTACTCAGGATACAATCAGATCAGGGTGAAGGAAGAAGACGAAGAGCATACATCATTCATCACCCCTTACGGCGTATTTTGCTACAGGACAATGCCCTTCGGACTCAAGAACGCCGGTGCCACATACCAGCGGATGATGCAAGCCTGCTTGAAAGAGAAAATTGGAAGAAACGTGCAAGTCTACGTGGACGACATCGTCATCAAAACTTACAGTACAAACACGCTACTCGACAACCCGCGCGAGACATTCGCAGCACTCAACAAGTACAGAATCAAGCTCAACGCGAAGAAGTGCGCATTTGGCGTCCCAGCCGGGAAGTTGCTCGGGTACATGGTCTCCGCTCGAGGAATCGAAGCGAACCCTGAGAAAGTTCAAGCAATCGCCGGGATGCAGGAGCCAACCGACATCAAAGGCGTGCAGCAGCTCACCGGAAGACTCACAACCTTGAGTCGTTTCATCAGCAGATTGGGAGAGCGCACACTACTATTCTACCAACTGCTCAGAAAAGGGGAGAAATTCGAGTGGACCAAAGAAGCCCGCAAAGAATTCGCGGACCTGAAGAAGACACTCTCGACCCCACCGATCTTGGCGGTACCCAAAGAACGAGAAAAGCTTTACCTCTATGTGGCACCATGCAACAGCGTGGTAAGCACAGCACTCGTCGTCGAGCGCACAGAAGAAGGCAAGGTCCAGAGCATACAAAGGCCGATCTACTACCTCAGCATGCTCTTGACAAAATCCCAGCAGCGTTACCCGTGCTACCAGAAGCTACTACTGGCCATCATCATGACCTCAAGAAAGTGTCGCACTACTTGGACGAACATCCTATCACAATCGTGAGCAGCGCACCACTCGCGGACATCCTCAACAACCACTCAACAACCACGGAGCGACTGGGCGAGTCGCCGAGTGGAACATCGAGCTCAGCCCGCGAGACCTACAGTTCAAGCACCCAACAGCAATCAAGGCCCAAGTACTCCCAGATTTTCTGGTCGAATGGACGAAGGTCGAGACACCAGGCCCCCCGGACCTGTCGAACTCATGGACAATGTTCTTCGACGGGTCCAAAAGACAGCAAGGAGCCAGAGCAGGAGTCGTTCTAGTCTCCCCCAAAGGAACAAATCTCAGATACGTCCTCCAGATCAACTTCAGCAACGCCTCCAACAACGAAGCCGAATACGAGGTACTACTCCATGGCATGCACATGGCCAAAACATGCGGTGCCACTTGCCTCGTAATCTAAAAAGACTCCAACCTCGTCTTCCAGCAGGCGATGAAAGACTGCGATGCAATATCCGACAACATGGCGGCCTATCAGAAGCTCTACAACACGCTCGAAGGAAGTTTCGACGGTTGCGAGCTCAATTATATCTCCAGAGCAAACAACATAGAAGCCGACGAACTCGCAAACATCGGCTCGACTCGAGGACCAGTACCGCCCGGCGTCTTCCTCGAAAGCATCAGCCAGAGATCCATCAAAGTAAAAACAGCAGCACCCGAGGAAGATGTAGATGAAGACACCACTGAGCCAGCACAGGTGGCATCAGCGAGTCCATCCGAAGGCAACAGCAGCCAAGCGGTCGAATCTACAGATCCAACAGCACTCGAAGGACCAGCGTGGACGAAACCGTTCCTCCAATTCCTAATCGAAGGCACGCTACCGCAAGACGTCACAGAAGCTCGGTGCATCAGTCGTCGATCCAAGGCATTCAAAGTGATCGTCGCTCACGCGATCTTTACCTGAAGCACTCGGGGGCTCGAGTACAAACTCTCTCCGAGAGACGCTATCGTCGCTCACGCGATCTTTACCCAAAGCACTCGAGGGCTCGAGTACAAACTCCCCCCGAGAGACGCTATCGTCGCTCACGCGATCTTCACTTAAAGCACTCGGGGGCTCGAGTACCAACTCCCCCCGAGACACGCTATCATCGCTCACGCGATCTTTACCTAAAACGCCCGGGGGCTCGATCGCCAACGATCACCTAAAGACTCGGGGGCTACTCCCATCGGGAGGGCTGTCGCGCACCCGATAAAAAATTGCAGTTAACAGAAGAACGACAAAGGAAAAAAATCTCAGCCTACGTTCAACTCTACAACTCGAACATAGCCTCGGGGGCTACTCCCATCGGGAGCGCTGTCGCGCACCCGATAGAATCCACGGTACAAGGGCTTGATGGACTAGAAGACAGCTCTCATTGAAAGAGTTCACAAACAGCTCACACCACAAGTAATCGAAGTCAGGTCACATTGCAAAGGACTCGAACACAGTCCAAGACTCGAGTACATTGGATAGAAGTCAGCTCTCATTACTCGAAGACAATCCTCATTACATGGAGAACTAACCTAGTTACAAAGACACAAGCAGCCGACAAGACTACAGCACCAATCACCCAAGGAATTATGACTTTTACATATGTGCCCGTGCTGGGGTGATTGGCGCTAATACGACGAGCATCATCACAGACAAAGGAGGAGTCGAAGCAGCCAGCTCATGATGTCAGTGACATAACAAAAGGTGAAGCTCGACTTATTTTCGGAGCACCGAAGCCGATGCTCCACCAGCTTCTTCTCCAGCTCCACCAACTTCTTCTCCAGTTGCACAGCTTCTCCTCCAAGCTCCACCCGAGCTGCCGGCGAATATGACGCCGCTGCCTCCAGTTCTACAAGGTCGCCTGGCGTTCCCGCTTGATCGGTGGCTTGACGTCGAGGTCCTCTCCAGAGCTGGAGGGCTCAGCACCACCACCCGAGGAGTCGCCAGAAGATGAAGCCGTTGTATACATGGGTGTACGACTCCCCGACCTGCCGGAATTGTCGTTGCTTGTCTCCTGCCAGTACGGATCCATGTGATTGCCGCTCAGGTCAAAAGCACGGATGGTGAGAGTATTTTCGCCATCAAAACGGCAACAAAGAGTATCACCATCACGCAAGTTCAAACACCGAGAAAACGACTTCCAGCCAAAACCAAGAAAAATAAAGCGGGAACTGTCGGTCTCCAACTCAACATAAGAGAGAGGCCGAGAGCACCCCTGAAGACGAAGAAGCAGGCCATCCAGGCTACGCTCAGAAACAATGGCAGCAAATGCAGAAGGACGAAGAATGCGAGCAGCGTTCCCGCCATGGACGCGTAGGAGAAAGTTGTAGCGCCAAAAACTCTCCTCTGAGGAAGAGGAGGAAGGAATCAACACTGCACCACGACGGCCACCGCGAGAAGAGCGCGGAGTACGACCACCGCGGCCACGGCAAACCCGGCCGCGGCTAGTCATACATGCACCTCGCTTTGGCCCCATGGGAAGGTAAAGAGAAAGAGGAAGATGAAGAAGAGGAGCAAGATGGGCAGAGGACGAACATTGCTGCTAGATGAAAAAGAGGGGTCTATTTATAGTACAAACCCAAGGGCACGCAGAAGCCCAGACGACGGCAGCAATTAATTCAAAGACCGAGCATGCCGGGCGATTCAAATTCCGAGACAAAGATGCCTTCACACGGGCGGCACTGTGTGCTGGACGCGTCGAATCTCGCGCGTTTTCAATGCGCGCCTCGGCAACTCAATAGGCGGCTGCAGCACGCCAAAAAAGCCATCATTATGACTGGTCATGAAGACATGACGGTTCGCCGACAGAGCATCTTTGACGGTCATTCAACAAGGAGATCGTTATCCTTATCAAGAAGAGATAAATCAAAGAGGAAACACAAAAGAAAGTGCAGCTTGCGAGGATCGTTTTTCGCCGATTCAAATACATTTTTCAAATATATTTAACTCCCATCGGGAGCGTATCCACCCATGAGAGTCTCAGGTGCTCCCTCACCTAGAAGAAAAAGACCTGCTCGAGTGATTACTCGCACCCATGAGAGTTTCGGGTAATCCCTCACCACGACACAAGATAAGCAGACCTGCACTCGCCAGATCATATAGTCCCAGAGTATCGGGTGCTCCCTCACCCCGAGAGCGAAGGTGATACTCGAGTGATTACTCGCAGAACTCTGAGTACCCGAACACTCGAAGACATCCCGAGCCAGTACTCCTCTACATTACTCCCCGCCCGAGCACTTAACAAAGCTCCGCGAGTGACCGCTAAAACAGCTCACTTGATTGGTTATTCCAAGTGGGTGCATTACTAACTAGGCTCCGTACCTCGATAAAAATACATATTCCTGGAACACGATACACTGTGCCCAGATGCCACGCAAGCTTAGCGTGTAGGTAAGACCCCGCTGCGCAGATCGGCTGGGCTGGGACTTGCCGCAGAGCGATTTCACTCCCAATCTTTTCCATGCGCTTGCATGATAGAAAGCCGGGCGGACGCGTCTAGGCTACGAACTTTACTGGCGGCAATTCATCACTGTAAGACCTGCAGCGGCATGACTTTGCTCGACACCAGTGTTCCAAGCTCATGTCGAGTGACGTGAGTTTGATTGGGCTACTGCGGTATTTTCCACTAGCGCAATTCACCAAGGCTCGACCAGTCGACTCCTTGGGCCCTTTCATCTTAGCATTCCCTCGAAACAGTTTTTGTCATGGCCCTAGACTGCCAGCGACACGCGGTTGGACCGTGCATACATCAAAATGATGCAAGAAAGGACTCGAGTCCCTGCGCGACTCTTCGAGTACCCCAGGCACTCGGGGGCTACTGACGAGGGGGTGACCCCACGACTCCTATGGATGGGCCTACCCGGTGTAGCCGAAGACAGAAGGCCCACAAAGATGCCGCCTGGGCCCAGCCTTGTCCCACTAGTGGCACCAACGTAGGAGTCCGCGACTCGTAAGGAAGGTGCAAACCTGCCGTGCGGTACAAGATTAGGGTTAGGAAACCTAATCTGTAATCCAAGACGGGTTCCCCGAGACCTAGCCTAGTATATAAGGGCTGGGAGGGGAGTGTGAGAGTTATCAATAAAATGTATACGTTGTAGAGAATTGCAATGATACCTGTTGTTCATACAAGGCATATGTGATGCGTGTATGTTTATAAGATGCATGTCTTTGTATGGGTTTTCGAGACCTTAGTTGTGATATGGCTGGAGGTCTTTCATACACCAAGTGGCCCTTAGATGTGCGCAGCTTGGGGCATCGCGATGTGATTGCTCGAGACTCCGTCTCGTGCACGCTTTGTGGTATGATTGAGCCCTCCCTAGACCCCGACTAAGTGATCGGTCTGGAGTAAGTCTATGTAAGAGTTATGAGATAGTCGATAGTATGGTTGAGGCGACTTGTCTGTGAATATGGGAGTTCATCAGCCATATCATTAGACTTGTGTGCGGACGATGAGGACCCATCTCTGTTGATCATCCGGCCTGGATGGGATGCCCCTCACGTACGATGCTTTCCGAGAACATTCTGTTCTTGGCCTTGTCTGCTTAGACAAGTGGGTACGGTTCTCGTCTCTCCATATGACTATGTCGTAGCGGGACTTGCATACGCTAACCCCGGGTCCCGACAGGGAGACGTCGAGATCAACCAATACACAATCTGTAACCCTATGCTTGTGCGCACTAGCCTTGGCCTTCCCGGTAATCGCATCTCCAAGCAATAATATCGAGCAGGAACGTCTCCTCCTGTTAGCCGACGAGCTATCGTCGAACCTGTGCCTCTCGTGACTAACCCAGGGTCCCTGACCATGGGATTTGCCGGGGTTGATCCCCGTCATAAACTAACAAGACTAAAAAGCAAAGATAAAAGATAGCGTGCAACTCCCCTATCTTGAAGAGAGGAGTCCCCGGCAACGGCGCCAGAAATTGGCTTGATGGCACTGAAGTAGTGCTCCTTGTTGGCTATCCCAAGTGGAAGGTTGAGATGTACCACAGCAGCAAATTTCCCCTAACGTAGAGGATGGGTTTATGTCTCCTGTAGGACTCCAACGACGACAAGTAGGTCGTAAAGTGAACAATGGCGTCGTTCACAACTCAGGGTTGCTTACTTTACCTGGACCTGCACAGACACAACAAATAATTTTCTCCCAACGAGTACAGAGGGGTTGTCAATCCCTCCGGCCTTGTCGTTTACAAAGGGTCAAACGCAAGAGATGATGATAGTGATAACTTCAACTAGAAAGTAAAATAGGAAGTTAATTGACGATGTAAACAGTGGTGGTAATATGGACCAGGGTCCCATGATGTTCACTAGTGATGTCTCTGTCCCAAAAGACGATAAAGAGGTATGCGAGGTGAACAAATTACAGCTGGGCAATTGACCGGATTAAAAATGCACCGCAATGCTAACTATGCTACAAAATAAAGGAAGAGGCTCAAAAGCATGAGCAGTACGCCAAGACAAGTAGACCGAAATCCATCTCCATCTTCTCACTAATCATCCACCTTGAGATATCTATCCAGAACATCTCATTGGTATTAAGTTGCGAGCCCCACCCAAAGTGTAAACCCAAAGCAACAGACAACTACATTAAAAGAACTTTGCGTAAAGTAAACAATCCTTACAACCGTGGTTACAAGCACCGTTGTTTTCCCCCTTGTGGCAACAACACATCCCCTAGACTCATGTTTCTGTCACTCAAGCTAGTCATCAGGGAGCATGGACCCACAATCATGCATCGGATCCCACTTGTCCAAAGCAATAAACAGCAACGGAGAACATGCAAGAATTACTCAAGAACATAAATATAAAAGGATAAGAACAAAATATATTACTCATCACAATCTGAACATAATCTCATAACCCATCAGATCCTAGCAAACTCAACATAGCAACAGCAGAAAGAATTACATATGTGCCTTGATCATGTAGGGAAGCTCACAAGGTCTAATCAACGAAGATCAAAGGTGGAGAGAAGACATCACATAGCTACTAATCATGGACCCATGGCCCAAGGTGGACTACTCACGGCTCATCCGGGAAGCGTACATGGTGGTGGAGAAGCTCCCGGAGGTCAATCCTCCCTCCGTCAGGGTGCCGGGAAGAGGTCTTCTGGTGCTCCCAACCTTGGAAGCGCGGGTGGCGGCAGAACAGAGGCGAGATCGCGAAAAAAGGGTTCTATCCTCGGGAGTTTTGGTATGAGAGGTAAATATAGGCGACGGGGGCAGCCAGGGGGCCACCAGGAAGTGTAGGCGGCCTCCCGGCGTGGCCCCACCCTAGGCCACGCTCCCTGGCCGCCTGGATGCCTGGTGGGTCCCCTCTGTCCCCCCTTCGGGACTCTGGAAGCTTCCGGGTCGCTGATTTTTTATATATTTTCCCACAATTTTTCTGGCACTTTAAATAATGGGAAAACCTGAAATAAAAAGACACCAGAAAACAGAAAGTGGCACTGGGTGCACTGAGTTAATAGGTTAGTCCAAATATGATCAAAAGTGTATGAAAGTGCATCAAAAGTATAGCATTATCACCCAAACACATGCATGGAGCAAGAAGAAATTATAGATATGTTTGGGACGTATCAACCTGCCACTTTAGCACCTTCTTATGAAATTAAACTTTATTTGTTGCATCTTGTTATGTGAAAGCTCAAGAATAATCAGAGGGGGAGGGGGTGAATGATCACTTCAAAAACTCTAAAGAACTTAGAAGGAATTCATGCAAATTGTGAAGGGCTAAAGGAAACTCGAAGGAAATAGAGTATCGAAAGTCGTGCTTAGATTGTAAGGATTGTGAACAAAAGGAAACAACGAAGGCAAACAGGCATACAAGTAAATACAGAAAGTAAATACTAGAAGGAATACGAACCTGACACAACGATGTTTGGTAAACCAGTTCACAATCTGCAAAGTGCTACGTCTGGTTGGAGGGACTGGTGATTGAACACCTGGAGAAAAACTCTCTCCGTCCTATTCTCCACTGCAACAAACTCCTCGAGCTTGTCTGGTTTTCACTCGTGGTAGATGATTCAGGACATCTCCGAGACCTGTACAAACTTCCTTCAGCAGTAACAATTTCTCTTTGACTGCTTGACAGGTGACGCCTAACCGTCTAGGAGACTTGCAGTTCTCCAAGATAAAAAGATCGGCTAATCTCAACCTAAGTCTCTATGAATTGCTCAACTCAGTTCTGACTTGGGTTTTAGTTTACTCTCGAGTTCTCTCTCTGGATGCTCACAGTGTTTATGTCTTAGAATCTTCAGTGGAGCAGCCAACCCGAAATGGCGGGTAGGTGTGGGATATTTATAGGTGGCGATCCCAATGGGTGAAATGACTGAAGTGACCCGATGCAACCGCTTGGCGCGTGTCCACAACGGTCGGATTTTCAATCACTGCGCAACTTTTCTTGCGGAGCAAGTAAGCTGACTCACCGAACGAGTTCTCTCTCGAAGGCACGAAGTGCGATGACTTTGCCTTCGAGCTATTACTCAACTCAGTGAGATTTCACTCGGTAGGCTTTTGTGGGTTTCTGTTGATTAGAGCAGATTCACTTCGACTAAGATCTCAACTAGAAAACCCCTCTTGATAGTATGATTTTTCCTACGACTCAAGAAAGTAAAAGAGAAACTAGTATAAAGACTACGTCTTCGTCCAACTTCAGCTTTCTCCTCGTTGCGCTTTTACTCGAGAGCATCTTCTTTCTCGACGACATTTTTGGGGGTCGTCTTCCTTCAAAGGCTTCGGTAATGATCTACAGCTTCGCTGCAGTGAGTTATCCTTCGACCTTCTACTTGCAAACTCCATTCTTCCGGAACCTAAGTATCTGTTTATACTCGAAAACAATATTAGTTCAACTACTGCTTTGTCCAACAATCTCCAAAACCTTCAGGGGAAAAACTTGTTGTTACAATCTCCCCCTTTTTGGACGATTGTTGACAAAATAGGCTTCGATAAATAATTGATAAAAGTTTGATTTTTCGATGATAAACCAGTGCTAAGATCGATGAAATACTCCCCCTTGATGTATGCATGAAAGATGTAAATTTCCATTGAAGTGCATATTTGACAAGAATTCAGTCGAGGGAAAAACATCATAATCTTAGCGAGCAAAATTGCAGTTCAAATAATTTTCAATGAGAAATATCTAATCTCCTGGATTAACCTGTGAACTTATATGAAGGGTAACTTCCTACAAAAGGTTAAGTATGGCAAGCATAGCAGATAGATATCTTACGATAAAGGTAACATTTCACAGACCTACTTAGAGTTAATTACAACCAGATCGAATATGAATCGAATGTTTGGTGAAACAACTCAGAAACGCAAAGTGTAAAGTTCAATGACAAAAAAGGCAAAGCCCTTAACCCCAACAGAAAACTAATTTCTTCAATCCCACTACATCTCCCCCTTTTTTTCACAACGAACAAAAAGTTGAGAGAATAGGGTCGAAAGAAATGCCTACTCGCTTGAGCGACGCTGGCGACGACGAGAAGATTCGGCGAGCATAGGAGCACGTCGAAAGGGGAGACCGCCTCGAGGAGTAATCTTCGTCCTGAAGGAGTGCTGATCACCAGAGGATTCCATCTGGGACTCTGGAGGGGTCTTGGGGCTTTGAGGAAGTGAGAGTAAACTCTCGCTATGCGTCGAGGAGCTTGGTCGGGGTCGGAGTCGGAGGAGGCAGCATCCAAAGTGATGTGATCATAATCATCGACGCTGAGTACATCTCTGTTCTTTGGCAGCAATGGAATTGTGGAATCTAGTCGATCGACACGATCATCATTGGTCCATTGTCTGTGCAGATGCGGAGGAAATTCTTCGAATCCGCAGCGCTGCAGCTGACCGAGGGAATTGAATTTCCTCAGACCTTTCCATTCCCTGCGAAGACATTCACGAAGAAGTTGATTGTTGTTCATGGTGATGTTGCGCAGATGGTTTATCTCAGTCATCATCTTCTGTTTTTGTATGAAATCTTGGTCGATGTGATGCTGAAGCATCTGCTGAGATCGAAGAGAAACTTCCATGTGGTGCACTGTCTTGATAAACTTCGAGCGAACATTTCTTTCGGTCATATGCGCTCAAATTCCAGTATGCTCAGCAAAATGATCATTGGGTCGAGCAACAATCTGCAGCACTTCTCCGATAGGTGGAGTAAAAATCTTTGGGTAGATTGACACGGGGAATGCCACGTGCCGAGAGTAATTGCAGATTTCCATGAGCCACGGTGCATAAGGTTTGTGTGCATTCTGATCATCAGCACAAGAAACAATCGTACGAATGAAGTAGTCTTCAAAGTCGAAAGGATGACCATGGACCAACTTCATAACTGCGAGCTGCACATCGTTGGGAATTGGAAAGTCATCATGCACATCGAGCATTGGCATCAAAGTCTTCGACAGAATATAAAACCAAGATTTGGCTTCGAATACTAAGTGATTGGGCTTCGGCTCATCGGGGTAGTGATCTCCTATGACATCTGGATTCATCAATGAGAAAGTTCAGCTGGATTTGGGGCAGGCAGATCATGCAGCTTGTGTGGTAATCCTTCGAAACAAAGCAAATTAATTACTGCCAGAAATTCATCGACAGTCATGTTAAACACTTGGCCTTGAATCATGTAGTCAAATTTCCAAGTCTTCGAGTCTTCAGGATCACCAGTGACATAGGGCGTGGCATAAAACTGCTTGATGAGCTCTGGATTGTATCCACAGTCGAGAGCAAACATCTTGTGAGCATGAAGACCATCAATTGTCTCCGCCACATTTTTGAAGCATGATGTGGCGTACACCGAAGGCAAATCAAGATATTGATGTTGGAAAATCCTAGCCTTGTTGTACAACACGCGAGTGTAATATATGGCCTCCTCTTGGGTCCAAAACCGAAGAGAATAAGCATTCCTTGGTTTCTCGTAGGGATTGGGCCCGAAGAAATATGGCTTATGTTCTCGCCTCTTGAAGATAGGGCCTCCACGAGGAACATTTGGACGGAACAAAGGCAGCATTTCTCTCGGATGTGCAGAGTACAACAAGTCATCGATAGGAAAAACTTCGGCTGCATTGTCTGGCATTTGCAGAATGGGCTCAGCAACATGATGTTGTGAAGATTGAACATTGACAATGTTCTGGGCTGGTATAGCAGCAGGAGCATTTTCTCCGGCTTGCTCATCGACTACACCTCCTTCGTCGACATTCTCATTTTGCTTGTACTCTTCAGTTTCCATGGCCTCTAGATCAGCATCAAGCTGCTCGAAATCATCTATCATTTCTTCGTTCAAAGAATTTGAGGAGGATGAGGATCTACCAGAACTTTCATCTCCGGAACTTTCATCTCCAGAACTTTCTTCTCCGGCAGCGGCCTCATCTTCAGCAGGAAGTGCCTCTTGACGAGAGGAAATTGTGGTGACATCTGGTTTCCTCTTCTCCTTCGTGCAGGGTTTGGGCAGAGGAATAATCCTTCTCCACGGTTGGAACTGGGGCTAGTGGTACTTCTTGCTCGACCTGAGCAATCTGCTCATTCTCAACTTGAGCCTGGGGCTCGGCAGCCGGGGTGGTCGATGGAATAAGTTGTTGAGGTGGTGAAGGGGCGGCGGGTGGTGGTGATGGAGCTTTTGGTGGAGTAGGCTGGCGCGGTGGTGGAGTTTGTTGGCGAGTTGGAGGGGTTGCTTGGCGAGGTGGTGGTTTTTTTGCTCGGGGTGGAGCGAGTTGTTTGGCGACAAGGGCAGTTTCTTATCGTGTTGTTGCAGCAAAGACTTCGGCAGGATCTTCTTCTTGCACTTCTTCTCTATCTCTGGCGTCCCACGCTCAGAGGATGGGACAGTGGACTTTCTCTTTCGAGATTTTCTCTTGGCGAGTGCAGCATTGTGCTCTTTGCACATATCATACACAATCTGTAGAACCTTGTCATTGACAGAAGAAATATTTTCCTTCTGGGTTCTCCTTGAGTCAGCGAGTGTAGCGAGCTTGGACTTGAAAAACTGTCGGGAGTCCGGGTCCTTAGTTTCTTCTCGAAGATGCATGGTATAAAATATTTCTTGCTCGCGGTCCTTGTGATCCTGGGTGAGATAACCATCCCATCGAATCATATAGCGAGCAACTCGGTCTTGAATTTCTGCGGAACATCATCCACTCGAGTCACTTTACTGGGAGTGGTGGCCATTCGCCAGAGAATATTTGAAATTTGTACTGCATCCCATGCAGCAGCGTTGGTGGAATCTCCTTAGTTGAAGCATTCTTCATCCGGACGCGGGCCAGACATAGCAGGTGCAGTAGGGGCAGCGGGTGCCGGAGCAGCACAAGGGCCTGGAGCTGCCTGGGATTTTAGACGGGCCTCCTTGGCTTTCTTCTCGGCCTCCTTGGTGGACTTTGCAGCATCAACTAGTTTTGTTACGGCACTAGGGGCCGCAACTTTATCCTTTAAGGCTCCAGTTGCCTTGGTATACTTCTTCGCAACACTAGTGGCTGCAACTTTTTCTTCGTGACTGTGGGAGTCACAACTTTCTCGGTGGCACTGGGGGCCACGACCTTTTCCTTCGGTACACTGGGGGCATGAATTTCTTCGAGTTGGAGTTTGTACTTGTCAGAGACCAGATGAAGAATGCCCAATTGCTTTGCAACCAGAGCTTTCTTTACCTCGGGCTGACTGTGAAAGTTTAGAAGCTTCGACTTCTCCAGTTCTTTGGACTCAAGTTCCTGTTGCTTGGACAACCTTTCCTTTCGCTTAAGCAAAGTTTCATCATCTTCGGTCACAGCCGCTTGCTTGCCCTTGGACCTGGCCGAGGGTTTTGTTGACGAGGGGGAGCAGAGGAAATTGGTGGATCCATGACAAAATTGGTGATACCAATTGTTGCTCGAGGAGCCGCAGCAGCTGGCTCCTGGATCCTAATGCCCTTGGTGCTTGCTTTGTTTTTCGGTGCGGGAGGAGGAATATCCTTGACATCAGCCTCAGTACCTGGATCTTGTTGCTCGGCATTGGCTTCTTCTTTGTCAGAAGTTGCTTCAGGTGGAGAAACAACAATGACCTTTTTCTGGCGCTTGGCAGATTTCTTGCCAGTCTTTTGCTTGGTGCTTGGACCAACATCTTCGGCAACTCCTTTGTTGCCCTCAGCAACAGAATCCTTCCTGGACTTGGACTCCTTTCTCTTTTATGCTCGTTCAGCTCGAGTAGCAACCAACTCTTTAAAATCAGCTGGGGTCTTGAGAGTAGATGGGTGAGCATTACGTGGAGGAGAAGGTCTATTGGCTTTGTTCCACTTGGGCCTCAAAGCCTTGACATCAAACCATGGGTTCTTCAGTGCAAACAGCCTTTCCCAACGAGGGATTATAGCCTTGTATTCATACCAACGAAGAGCTTGAAGCCTTCGAATTTCTTGCAGCATGTTTTCTCTCGTTCGAGTATCTTCAACTAAGCCTTCAGGCGTTCTCAGATTTTTCTCTATGATCAAGTCCTCAAACAGGCCTTCTGAATTATTGGTGATTTTTTTCGGCCTCCTACACGCTTGGGTTCCCTGAAGGTTCCAGCATTCTCAGACATTTACCTGCGAAATAGATAGGTACGAGGAAAATATAGAGAAGATGTGAACATGTACCAAAACATTTTCGAGGAAAAACATTTTGAAAGCAAAAAACATATAGAGGGATTTATCTTGAAGCAAATTTTCATGCAAGTGCCAGGAAAGATTTCCGTCGGGTGCAAATCTAACGAAGGACTGGTATGAAGAAATTGCTCAAAGCGTAAATCTATCGATATGAATCTGAGAGATTTTCCTAAGTGAGAAATTCCATGGGACAAGGGATTTCTTACCTAGATCGGATCGGAATTCGATAGGATACGCTAGAAACTGATTTCCCAAAGTGCAACGATCCGAACGGATCAAACAGACCTAATAAAACAGACGAAAATCAAGAACAAATCTAGGGCTCGAAGAACAGATTGGAGAGGAATCGAGCTCTAGCCTCGCACATACCCTAACTTGGTGATGCTTGAGATCTATGGCGGCGCGTATGAAGATCCTCATCTACGGGATGATCTCCGGCGACTTCCTTCCGGCAGCGAAGCGGCGAGGGAATCGACGGCAACAGAAGCTGCACGGCGGCGCGCAAGAGCTCGGGTGCGAGGGGGAGAGACGAAGTCGAGGAAGTGGAGGAACTGTGCCGGGGGGTGAATTAGTATTTATAGGGGAGGAGTCTAACGTAACCGTCAAATCTGATCCAACGGTGCAGATCTCGCGTCTCTCCGAATTCAACGGACGGATTTTGTTGCGGTAATCGCGGAAAAATTTCAACGAAGCGAACGACAGTTACTCCACGTCCGAGAACAAACCCATCAAACATCGAGTATAAAAGTAGATAAAAGTTTGATAGATATTCCTTCGGAATCAATGACATTCGAAGGGAATCTTAATCGAGTACAAATATACATGTTCAAGAGAGAAAAGCAAAGATGGGGTAGGGATAGAATAGAAGGAAAACAGTATCCGATACTTAATCAATCTGAGAGAAAACGAACAACAAGAAAGCTTGGAGTGATAAGTGTATAGGACAACACCAAACGAATAAAAACACAGAAACGAAAAAGAAAGACGATAGAAAACCACGAAATTAAACTAATTCTAGTAAGAAAACTTATAATACATAGTATAGATAGCTTTTATATTACTGCACGTTGCGTGAGTCCAATATGTTTAACTCACACCTTAGTGCACAGAATCTTTTCTCATCCAGGGAATTCGTAAAGATATCAGCCAATTGATCTTCGGTGCGAACATGACTGATATCAATATCTTCTCGCTGAACATGATCTCGAAGAAAATGATGATGAATATCAATATGCTTCTATTGAGAGTGTTGCACAGGATTATGTGAAATTTTGATAGCACTCTCGTTATCACATAGCAATGGAATTTTCTTCACGAGAATACCATAATCTTTCAGCGTTTGCTTGAGCCACAGAATTTGAGTGCATCATGAAACGACAGCAATATACTCGGCTTCAGCCATAGAAATAGAAACACAATTATGTTTCTTCGAAGCCCAACAGACAAGAGATCTACCGAGAAAATGACATGTGCCTGAGGTAGATTTCCTGTCGACTCAATCACCAGCCCAGTCAGAATCAGAATATCCAACGAGATCAAACTAGGCACCTTTGGGATACCAAAGTCCCAAGGTAGGTGTATGAGCAAGGTATCGAAGAATTCACTTGACAGCAATATGATGTGATTCTTTTGGGTTTCCCTGAAAACGAGCACACATACAAACTGTTAGCATAATGTCAGGTCTAGATGCACATAGGTAAAGAAGCGAACCGATCATCGAGCGATATTTCTTATTGTCGAAAGGTTTGCCCTTCTCATCTGCATCTAGGTGAACATTCATGGGCATTGGAGTCTTGATAGTTTTGCAATTGACAAGATCAAACTTCTTCAGGCAATCTCTGAGATACTTCTCTTGTGAGATAAATGTCACATTCTTCTGTTGACGGATTTGAAGTCCAAGAAAGAACTTCAATTCACCCATCATTGACATTTCATATTTCTTTGACATCATTCGAGCAAATTCTTCACTGATATCAGGGTTAGTACAGCTAAAGATAATATCATCGACATAAATTTGACACACAAAAAGATCATTTTTGTATGCACGAGTAAAAAGAGTAGGGTCAGTTGTTCCTGGTTTGAAGCCCTTCTTCAGAAGAAAATCCTTCAGTGTTTCATACCAAGCACGAGGTGCTTGCTTTAACCCATAGAGGGCCTTGTGCAACCTGTACACCATATCTGGATTGTTCGGGTCTTCAAAACCTGCTGGCTGCATAACATATACTTCTTCTTCGATTTCACCGTTAAGAAATGCACTTTTGACATCCATTTGATATAGCAATATACCATTGTAATTTTCAAAAGCAAGCATGACACGAATGGATTCAAGTCGAGCGACTGGAGCAGAAGTCTCACCGAAATCAATACCTTTGATTTGGGTGTAACCTTGTGCAACCAGTCAAGCTTTATTCCTAACTACAATACCATATTCATCTTGCTTGTTGCGAAAAATCCACTTTGTGCCAATGATATTATGCTTCTTAGGATCAGGTCTTTCGACAAGGGACCAGACTTTATTTCTCTCGAACTGGTTAAGTTCTTCGAGCATTGCAGTCATCCAGTCTGAGTCCTTCATGGCTTCATCGAATTTCGACGGTTCTAGCATGGATACAAACGAGAAATTTCCACAGAAGTTAGCTAAACGAGTATGAGAGAGAGTGGTGGGACAACCTGGTAAACGAATCTCTTCGAACATTGAGTCGACGTCCACTCTTCTTCGGACTCGAGATTGTACTCCTTCGTTAGCCTGAATATCCGGTTGTCCTTCGGGATCAGTTTGGCCTTCGGGAGCAGCTTGTCCTTCGGGATCATTTCCTTCAGGTTCATCTTGTCCTTCGGGTTGAGAGTTTTCTTCGTTCATATGATTTCCTTCGTCCTGTGCATCATTTAATTCAGGATGTAGATCTCCAGCACCCCGGGCTATGTGTGGGAACATTGGATCATCACCATCCTTGTTGACTTGATGTGCATTTCCTTCGACAGGACGAATATCTCCAATAGCCATGTACCTGATAACTTCATCCAAAGGTGGTTCATCTAGGTTAATAGGTAATTTCTCCTTTTGAGAGCCGTTAGTTTCATCAAATCGAACATTTACAGTTTCTACAACTTTGCCAAGATGAGAGTTGTATACTCTGTAAGTGTGAGAATTCGAACCATAACCTAAGAGAAAACCTTCGTTGGCCTTTGGGGAAAACCTGGAGCTATGATTAATATCTTTGATATAACATGGAGCACCAAAAACCCTGAGATATGAAACATTTGGATTTTTACCAATGATAAGCTCATGTGAAGTTTTCTTCAGAAATTTGTGCAGATAAACCTTATTGATGATATGACATGCCGTGTTAATTGCTTCGGCCCAGAACCTGATAAGAGTCTTGTATCCAGCAAGCATTGTTTTGGCCATCTCAATAAGAGTTTGGTTCTTTCTCTCGGCCACACCATTTTGTTGCGGTGTATAAGAAGCCGAGAAATCATGAGTAAATCCATATTCATCAAGAAATTCTTCCATATGAGTGTTTTTGAATTATGTACCATTATCACTTCTGATATGCTTGAGAGATAATTCATACTCAGTCTGTGCTCTCTTTGCAAAAGTTTTGAAAAATTTAACAACTTTGCTCTTGTCATCTAGAAAGAAAACCCAAGTATATCAAGAGAAATCATCAACAATAACTAGACCATACATGTTACCTCCAAGACTAGAATAATTTTGAGGACCAAATAAATCCATATGAAGCAATTCAAGAGAACGAGTAGTAGTCATGATAGTCTTTGATGAGTGATGTTTCTTGGCAATTGTCAGAACCCTCTGTTAGGTAATGTGCTAGGGTTAGCCAGTACTCTTGCATCATGTTAAATTTTCAAAAGAAATCTTTGAAATCAAAAATCAAAAGCAAATGGGAGAAGGAACCCCCCCAGATGAATTAATTCAAAAGGCCAGATAAAAAAATTGCTCCAAAAATTCCTTTTGCATTTTTGAAAAGTCTTATAAATGAGTGGGATCACATATAAAATGATGTGGTAGCAATCCCAGGCTCATGGATTTTTCAAATATTCAAACAGGAGCATGGATTTAAATTTAAACCCCTATTTGATTTAAAGTTCAAATTATTTGAATTTTAAAAGTGTTCAAATTTTATAAGTGGCTAACCTATTTTATTGTGAGGCCACATAAAAATTTGCAGCATTTTAGAAAATGTCTAGCTATTTTTTTTTAGCAAGACAAAACAAAAGACAGAAAAGAAAAGAACAGCAAACTTACCTGGCACCTAGGCGAGGCACACCTCTTCTGACCCAGTCCAGTCCACCTGGACTCCTCCCTTGTCTTCTACCTCCCCGCGCCTCCAAGCTGCTCGGTGGAATGCCACCGAGCTAGCCGAGCACGCCTTGCTCTCCCCAGCCTCCACCTGCCCTCCCGAAGCTCCTAGATGCGCCACGCCGCTGCTGGACGAGCCGCATGTCCTTTCCCCCTCCTCCCAACCCCTCTGCGTCTCTCCCTAGCTCGCCCGCGAAGAATCCCGAGAGCATCGCCGGCCATGGCCATGGAAACTCGTAGCACGAGCTCGAGATAGCCGCCGAGAACATGTCCATCGTCTTCGTCGTCGTCTACGCCAAGTCGCAGAAGGAATCGCCCCGGGATGCCTTGTAGCCGACGTGCGCTTCATCGTCTTCCGCTCCGGCCACCGTGCTTCGCGGTCCAAATACTCCGCCGTAGAGCCCTCCCCGACCGAGCTGCTACCCCCGTCGAATTCCTGGTGACCTGTAGCTCGAAAACCCTCTGGGTACGCCCTCGTTTGCGTCCTCTAGCGACGTCCGCCATGGGAGCCGAGCGAGCTCGCCGCCATGGACGACGTTAAGCTCGCTCCCGTGCTTCTTCGTCCATCCCAGCCTGCGCATCGTGGTCCTGAGGTCCACTTGGTTCTTTTGCACTAGCGCACGCTCGAGTTGGGCCATTGCAACACCGTCTTCGTCATCGCCATGTCACGGTTGCCGCCGACGAGGTCCCTGTCATCGCCTCCGTCACCTCCCGCTCGTGCTGCAACCTCCAGTGGACGCGCGACGACCCCAGGATCCCAACGCAGCTCTCCCCGTTCGATTTGGTCGACTGCGTCGCCGTCCCCGTGTGCGCCGCCGTGGCCAGGCCACCGGCGTCAAGCCGCCGGTGGGTTAGCCTTAACCCGTGCTTAGTTAAGCACTAATCCCCCCGCCTAGTGACACTGACCCGTGGGCCCAAGGCCACTAACTAACCCCCCTGGTTAGTTTAACTAACCGGGTTATTTAACCCCCCACTGACACCCCGGACCCACTGGTCAGCTCCCTGCTGACGCCATGCTGACGCAGTAAATCTTTTAAATCGATTTAAAAATAATTCAGAAAAATCCAGAAAATACACAAAACTTCAATAAATCATAGAATATTCATTTTAACTCCAAATATAGCAAATAATATGTCTAAAAATATCAGAAAAATCCAAGGATTATGAATATGGGCTCTGTTTTCATGTTTGACCAATTAAAATTGGGTGAACAATGGCAAACATCCATATGCATTTAATTCAAATTCAAATTTGGGGTGAAATTGCAAATGATTTTGCAACACACTTCTCTTAAATAGTTTCACCCCCACATCAGAGACATTACCTCAACTATACCACATCATTTCATGATCAACTTGTCAAATTAAGTTTCATGCATTCAAATGCATTTGAATTTCATCGATAATTCAAATGGAGTTTGAATTTGCATTTCAAATGCAATATACTCCTTTTAAATAGAATTGTCCACACAATGCAACCATGAACATCACTTATACAATTGATCATGTGCTTGTGCATTGTACCTTATGTTGATCACTTTGTTTGTATTGTTTGCTCGGATAGACGTGCAACTGGAATCGGAGGCCACCCCCTTCGTTGAAGACACCGTCACCGTAACTGAACCTCGTCAGCAAGGCAAGCAAAACCCCTTTGATCATGTCGATAAAAACCCATTTCCCTCTCAGTCTCGCTTATGCATGAAATAGGATGATCACCTTGTTATCGATTCTACCGCATAGTTGAACCCATATCCTTTGCATGACCTATCATTTTTTCACAGTAGTAAGCAAACCACAATCCTAGCAGATGTAGGAGTTGGTTGTTAACATGTGGCCCCTGCAACTGTTACTGCTTATTGCATGCTTAGAGTTACAATGAGGATACTTGATCTGTGAGTCGGGATGGTAGTGATCATGTTGATGATGGTGAAACTGTGTTGGTGAATCTACCCTAATACAAGGTGAGCGATGAGAGGCTGTGTAGGAGTACACAGTGGGTTGTCTCGTTGAACACCGCCCTAAGTCCGAGTTCTTGTGTGGTGATCCAAGAAGAAGAGTACAATCACACATTGGGCTCACTGACCCCTCTCGACCTAGTACCTCACCCCGTTCGAACCCCAGGAGTCGCATTAGTTCGGAGTTCTGGTAGGGCTGTGGCACGGTCTGCGAAGTGGATGAACGGCTTTTCAAGACCGGCTTGGGACCCTGCACACATCGTTTGAGGCTGTACTGGAACCTCGGCCGGACTTCCATACGGATCCCCCTCAGATAGGCGACTCTCTGGACTAGAACGGAGTTGTGGGCGAAGTGTTGTGGTGGCATCCTCACTGTCACCTCTTGAACGGTGACATGCAAAAGGCGGTAACTGATGACACGTGTGTGTAGCGGTACACCCCTGCAGGGTTAACAAAACTATTCGAATAGCCGCGTCCGCGGTTATGGACTGCTTGGAAAGCTTAGCTTGATTATTAGACAACTTGAACTGGATACTTCTAAAACACACCAAGATAAGCGTGAGTGCTATGGTTTACTTCTCGTGGGAAAGTCGAGGAAGTAACCATAGTGGTGTATTGGTTGAAGAGATGTAGTGGACTCATGTACGCTTCTTACCTCAAGTCTGGTGCTCGTAGTTCAGGACTAGCCAAGTCAAAGCTGGCACTTCTGCAAGTGAAACCCCACCTCCCTTTACCTTGATACATATGCATGAGTAGTATAGTTCCTACGTAAGTCTTGCTGAGTACGACTTTGTACTCACGTTTTCTTATTCTATGTTTTAGATGAACCACCGACCCTGATGGTGGCTTCTACCCGAAGCTCGAAGATTGAAGACTCAGACCAAGACCAAGCTAGTGTAGTCCCAGTCAGACGACTGGTTTCCCCGTGGAGGGCTTGTTTTTAGATAAGGCTTCTCTAAGCCATTTGTTAAACTTGTCTGTACTCAGACCTACTTGCTTCCGCTTGTCTGTTGAAATGTTGGATCACATGTTTGTGATCTCTGTGTGCACTCTGTAAGAGTTATTAATAAATATGTATACTTTGTAGAGAATTTCAATGATACCTGCTGTTCATACAAGGCATGTGTGATGCGTGTATGTTTATAACATGCATGTCTTAGTATGGGTTTTCGAGACCTTAGTTGTGATCTGGCTGGCGGTCTTTTATACACCAAGTGGCCCTTAGATGTGCGCAGCTTGGGGCATCGCGATGCGATTGTTCGAGACTCTGTCTCGTGCACACTTTGATGTATGATCGAGCCCGCCCTAGACCCCGACTAAGTGATCGGGCTGGAGTAAGTCTATGTAAGGGTTATAATACAATCGATAGTATGGTTGAGGCGACTTGTCTATGAGTATGGGAGTTCATCACCCATATCATTTAGACTTGTGTGCGGACGATGAGGACCCATTTCAGTTGATAATCCGACCTGGATGGGATGCCCCTCACGTTCGATGCTTTCCGAGAACGTTCTGTGCTTGGCCTTGTCTGCTTAGACAAGTGGGTACGGTTCTCGGCTCTCCATATGATTGTGTTGTAGCAAGGCTTGCATACGCTAACCCCGGGTCCCGACAGACTTGGTATCAGAGCAGGACTGACTGTAGGATTATCAGCCTTGGCCGAAGTCGAGTCTAGCCTTCCATAGTTATATAGTTACTCTGGGTATATAAGGGAACAACGTAAGGCTTCTTTTTCTCCTTACCCTCATCGAGCTGAGTTCTGAGTCACCCTTATCTTTTCTACGGGATGATAGGACTAGGCTCATCTATGTCTTACTAGAACATCTCGTTGATTGACTCCTTATAGCCGTAGGATGGTTGTGGTTGTCCAGAGTCTCCGTGTTTTGAGTTCCTTGAAGAAGTTCTGTCCAATTTCTTCGAGGTTGTTTCAATGTCCATCCCAGTGTAGCCGTTATGCTGCTGGATTTGTTCCGTGTTTCTTTGAGTCGTTGCCTTCGCATTATTATCTTTTCCTCCTTAAATCATATCCTTTTATCCTTGCCTCCATCGTACAACCTGTTCTGATTGTTGATTTTTATCACACAGGATGTCAGGTGGAACTCGTAGTGTTGTTCTTCAGAATCGAGACCGTGATCGGAATCGAAATGATGATGAACTTCCACCCCCGCCTTCTGCGGCGGAAATCATGATGGAAGCTGAGCGGAATAGACGTGATCAAACACGCCTTCTGGAGCTCATCGAGCAGAATACCGCCCACCATCGTAATGTGGTGGTCAGCATTCAGGACTTCATCTTCCTCAAGCCACCGATATTCCGATGTTCTTCTGAGCCCCTTGAAGCTGATGATTGGCTCCGTTCCATCGAGCGTAAGCTTGATACATCACATGTTGCTCCCGATGACCGAGTTATTTTCGCGGTATACTTCTTGGAAGGTGCTGCTCTTCAGTGGTGGGAGAACTATGTTGCAATGCAGCCAGATGGTCACGTAGTGACTTGGCAGGAGTTCTGTGTTGCCTTTTGACGGTACCACATTCTGGATCAGTTGATGGAGCGCAAGAAGGAAGAGTTCTGCAGTCTGAATCAAGGAGAGATGTCCATTCATGAGTATGTGAGGGAATTCAACCGTCTTGCTCGATATGCCCAAGATGAAATCACCACCGATGCCAGAAAGCAGGCAAGGTTCCGTAAGGGACTTAGCCCCATCCTTCGTCATGACCTCAACCTCCTTGAGTTTGCCACCTTTGAGGATTTAGTCAACAGATCTTTCAGAGCTGAGCATGGCAATGAAATTTTCGAGAAGTCTCGCAAGCATGCTCTTGAGCTTGCCCCTTCTTCCAGTTCACGCCCTCAGAAGCGCGTGATCTGGATTCCTAACATCTTGATCCACCAAAACAACCCACCGAGGCCATCACTTGTGCCGCCTCGTCCACCAGCTCCACCAAATAACCCAGCTTCCCGCACTATCTTTGGAGCCTGCTTCAGATGTGGCCAGCCTGGTCACTACTCTCGTGAGTGCCCCGTAAGTCAGAATGCTCCACCCCATGCCAAAAGAAACCCCACTGTTCGTGCCAAACCACCCCCGAAGGTTTCCACTGCCAAGCCATCCACCTCAGAAAATCTTGGACGTGTGAACCAAATCTCAGCTGAGGAAACTGATGGTACTTCTGACGTCATTCTTGGTATGTTCCCAGTCAATTTTGTCCCCACTTATGTTCTTTTCGACCCAGGAGCTTCTCACTCATTCATGTCGGAGAGTTATGCACTTCGGCATGATGTATCCTTTGAAGAAATGTTCACCCCTATGATCATTCAAACTCCTGGTTCAAAATGGCAAACTAATAGAGTAAGCCATGGTAATCAAATTGCAATTGAGGGTTTAGTATTCCTTGCTTCACTCATAGCCCTCAAGTCTTCAGACATTGATGTCATCCTTGGTATGGATTGGTTATCAAGACAACATGCTTTTCTTGATTGTAAAGCCAAGTCAGTTAGACTTACACATCCTTCAGGCCAGACAATAGATTACTCCTCACCAAGAACAAGAACCCAAGTACAATCTTTGAATGTGCTTCCACTTCCTGACCTTGAAGATATTCCGGTGGTTCGTGACTTCCCGGATGTCTTTCCTGAAGAGCTGCCGGGAATGCCACCCGACAGGTGTGTAGAGTTCATAGTGGACCTTATACCAGGCACAGCCCCAATTTCCAGACGCCCATATAGAATGGCCCCACGTGAGTTAGCTGAGGTTAAAATCCAACTTGAAGCTTCGTTGGCAAAAGGCTTCATCCGCCCTAGATCATCGCCATGGGGTTGCCCTGTTCTGTTCGTAAAAAAGAAAGATGGAACAGAAAGGATGTGCGTAGACTATCGCCCGCTAAATCTAGCGACGATAAAGAACAAGTACCCACTGCCCAGGATCAACGATCTTTATGATCAACTTGCAGGATCCTCTGTCTTCTCCAAGATGGATTTGAGATTAGGTTATCATCAAATCAAAATCCGAAACGAGGACATTCCCAAAACGGCTTTTACTACTCATTATGGTCTTTACGAGTACACCGTCATGTCCTTTGGTTTAACCAATGCCCCCGCCACTTTCTCACGCATGATGAATTCGATCTTCATGGAGTACTTAGATAAATTTGTTGTGGTTTATCTCGATGACATTCTCATCTACTCGAAGAACGAAGAAGAACATGCCGAACACCTAAGGCTGGTATTGATGAAACTTAGAGAGCATCGCCTTTATGCTAAATTCTCCAAGTGTGAATTTTGGCTACCAGAAGTGACCTACTTAGGCCACGTGATTTCTGCAAAGGGCATTTCTGTGAATCCCGAGAGAGTTCAGGCCGTCCTTGACTGGACTCCACCTGAATCGGTTAAGCAAGTTAGGAGTTTTCTTGGCCTAGCCAGCTATTGCCGTCGCTTCGTCGAGAACTTTTCTAAAGTTGCAAAGCCTCTAACTGAACTCCTCAAGAAAGATAAGAAATTCCTATGGACTCCCAAGTGCGAGGAAAGCTTTCAAGACCTAAAAAGAAGATTGACTTCTGCACCCGTACTTGCACCTCCAGACACCAAAAAGGATTTCGAGATCTATTGTGACGCATCACGGCAAGGGTTAGGATGCATACTTCTGCAAGATCGACATGTGGTAGCTTATGCTTCACGCCAGTTGCGGCCACAAGAAGAAAACTATCCTACCCATGACCTTGAACTCGCTGCCGTAGTTCATGCCCTAACAACTTGGCGACATTACCTCCTTGGTAATCGTTGTGAGATCTATTCCGACCACCAAAGCCTCAAATACATTTTCACCCAGCCAGATCTTAATCTCAGGCAAAGACGCTGGATTGAGTTGATAAAAGATTACGACGTAGGAATTTCTTATACCACAGGCAAAGCCAATGTCATGGCTGATGCACTAAGTCGTAAGTCGTATTGTAACAACCTCATGTTACAATAGTATCAACCACTTCTTCATGGGGAATTTCGAAAGCTTAATCTCGAGATTGTTCCTCGTGGATCTCTTTTCAACTTGGTGGCGAAACCAACCCTTGAGGATCAAATCATAGTTGCCCAAAGGCGTGCACGAGGTGTTCGCTGGATCAAGGAGAACATTGCTAGCAGAGTTGCTAAATGTTTCTCCACAGATAGTAAAGGAACGGTATTCTTTGGAAATCGTTTGGTAGTACCTAAGAATAGGGATCTAAGGCAACTCATCCTCAAAGAAGCCCATGACACACCCCTCTCGATTCATCCCGGTAGCACAAAAATGTACCGACATCTACGCCAGAGATTTTGGTGGACTAGGATGAAGAGAGACATTGCTCAATTTGTTGCCGAATGTTATGTTTGTCGTCGCATTAAGGCAGAACATCAAAGACCTGCTGGTACACTTCAACCTTTGCCTATTCCAGAGTGGAAATGGGACAAAGCCGGTATGGACTTCATCACCGGCTTTCCAAAAACCCAGAAAGGAAATGATGCCATCTTCGTTGTCATAGATAGGCTTTCCAAAGTTGCTCACTTCCTTCCAGTTCGCGAGTCTATAACTGCTAGCCAGTTAGCGGACTTGTACGTCTCTAGAATTGTATCCCTTCACGGTGTTCCTTTGGAAATCAGTTCTGATCGTGGTAGCCTTTTCACCTCTAGATTTTGGGGAAGCTTTCAGCGTGCTATGGGAACTCATCTCTCCTTTAGTACGGCTTTCCATCCTCAGTCTAGCGGTCAAGTCGAAAGGGTTAACCAAATTCCTGAAGACATGCTCAGAGCTTGTGTTATATCATTCGGAAAGAATTGGGAGAAGTCTCTTCCATTTGCCGAATTTGCTTATAACAATAGTTTTCAATCTAGTCTGAACATGGCTCATTTTGAACTCCTTTATGGACGACGATGTCGAACACCCTTAAACTGGTCAGAAACCGGTGAAAGACAATTCTTTGGACCGGACATGATCAAGGAAGCAGAAGAGCAACTTCGCATTGTTCGTGATCGATTGAAAGCCGCACAGTCTCGTCAGAAAAGCTACTATGATCGTCATCATAGGAAGGAAAGCTACAATCTGGATGAGAAGGCTTACCTCCGGGTTACTCCTCTGAAGGGAACCCAAAGATTCGGTATCAAAGGCAAGTTGGCCCCACGTTACATCGGACCTTTCCGCATTCTTGCTAAACGTGGAGAAGTTGCCTACCAACTTGAACTACCCCCGCACCTTTCCCGAGTACATGATGTATTCCATGTGTCACAACTCAGGCGTTGCTTCAAGGACCCCATTCGCGAAGTCGACCATGAAACGCTTTATCTCCAAGATGACCTTTCTTATCGAGAATACCCTGTTCGTGTTCTTGATTCAGCAGAGCGTGTCACTCGCCGAAAGCAGATCAAGTTTCTGAAAGTTCAGTGGTCTCATCACTCAGAGAAAGAAGCCACGTGGGAAAGAGAAGACCGTCTCCGTGCCGAGTACCCCACCTTCCTCCCGCAGACTTATGAATCTCGGGACGAAATTCTTTTGAGTGGGGGCGAGTTGTCAGAACCCTCTGTTAGGTAATGTGCTAGGGTTAGCCAGTACTCTTGCATCATGTTAAATTTTCAAAAGAAATCTTTGAAATAAAAAATCAAAAGCAAATGGGAGAAGGAACCCCCCCAGATGAATTAATTCAAAAGGCCAGATAAAAAAATTGCTCCAAAAATTCCTTTTGCATTTTTGAACAGTCTTATAAATGAGTGGGATCACATATAAAATGATGTGGTAGCAATCCCAGGCTCATGGATTTTTCAAATATTCAAACAAGAGCATGGATTTAAATTTAAACCCCTATTTGATTTAAAGTTCAAATTATTTGAATTTTAAAAGTGTTCAAATTTTATAAGTGCCTAACCTATTTTATTGTGAGGCCACATAAAAATTTGCAGCATTTTAGAAAATGTCTAGCTATTTTTTTTAGCAAGACAAAACAAAAGACAGAAAAGAAAACAGAAAAGAAAAGAACAGAAAACTTACCTGGCGCCTAGGCGAGGCCCACCTCTTCTGACCCAGTCCAGCCCACCTGGACTCCTCCCTTGTCTTCTACCTCCCCGCGCCTCCATGCTGCTCGGTGGAATGCCACCGAGCTAGCCGAGCACGCCTTGCTCTCCCCAGCCTCCACCTGCCCTCCCGAAGCTCCTAGATGCGCCACGCCGCTACTGGACGAGCCGCATGTCCTTTCCCCCTCCTCCCAACCCCTCTGCGTCTCTCCCTAGCTCGCCCTCGAAGACTCCCGAGAGCATCGCCGGCCATGGCCATGGAAACTCGTAGCCCGAGCTCGAGATAGCCGCCGAGAACGTGTCCATCGTCTTCGTCGTCGTCGTCTACGCCAAGTCGCAGAAGGAATCGCCCCGGGACGCCTTGCAGCCGACGTGCGCTTCATCGTCTTCCGCTCCGGCCGCCGTGCGTCGCGGTCCAAATACTCCGCCGTCGAGCCCTCCCCGACCGAGCTGCTACCCCCATCGAATTCCTGGTGAGCTGTAGCTCGAAAACCCTCTGGGTACGCCCTCGTTTGCGTCCTCTAGCGACGTCCGCCATGGGAGCCGAGCGAGCTCGCCGCCATGGACGACGTTAAGCTCGCTCTCGTGCTTCTTCGTCCATCCCAGCCTGCGCATCGTGCTTCTGAGGTCCACTTGGTTCTTTTGCACTAGCGCACGCTCGAGTTGGGCCACTGCAGCGCCGTCTTCGTCGTCGCCATGTCACGGTTGCCGCCGACGAGGTCCCTGTCGTCGCCTCCGTCACCTCCCGCTCGTGCTGCAACCTCCAGTGGACGCGCGACGACCCCAGGATCCCAACGCAGCTCTCCCCGTTCGATTTGGTCGACTGCGCCACCGTCCCCGTGTGCGCCGCCGTGGCCAGGCCACCGGTGTCAAGCCGCCGGTGGGTTAGCCTTAACCCGTGCTTAGTTAAGCACTAATCCCCCCCTAGTGACACTGACCCGTGGGCCCAAGGCCACTAACTAACCCCCCTGGTTAGTTTAACTAACCGGGTTATTTAAGCCCCCACTGATACCCCGGCCCCACTGGTCAGCTCCCCGCTGACGCCATGCTGGCGCAGTGCTGACGCAGTAAATCTTTTAAATCGATTTAAAAATAATTCAGAAAAATCCAGAAAATACACAAAACTTCAATAAATCATAGAATATTCATTTTAACTCCAAATATAGCAAATAATATATCTAAAAATATCAGAAAAATCCAAGGATTATGAATATGGGCTCTGTTTTCATGTTTGACCAATTAAAATTGGGTGAACAATGGAAAACATCCATATGCATTTAATTCAAATTCAAATTTGGGGTGAAATTGCAAATGATTTTGCAACACACTTCTCTTAAATAGTTTCACCCCCACATCAGAGACATTACCTCAACTATACCACATCATTTCATGATCAACTTCTCAAATTAAGTTTCATGCATTCAAATGCATTTGAATTTCATCGATAATTCAAATGGAGTTTGAATTTGCATTTCAAATGCAATATACTCCTTTTAAATAGAATTGTCCACACAATGCAACCATGAACATCACTTATACAATTGATCATGTGCTTGTGCATTGTACCTTATGTTGATCACTTTGTTTGTATTGTTTGCTCGGATAGACGTGCAACTGGAATCGGAGGCCACCCCCTTCGTTGAAGACACCGTCACCGTAACTGAACCTCGTCAGCAAGGCAAGAAAAACCCCTTTGATCATGTCGATAAAAACCCATTTCCCTCTCAGTCTCGCTTATGCATGAAATAGGATGATCACCTTGTTATCGATTCTACCGCATAGTTGAACCCATATCCTTTGCATGACCTATCATTTTTTCACAGTAGTAAGCAAACCACAATCCTAGCAGATGTAGGAGTTGGTTGTTAACATGTGGCCCTGCAACTGTTACTGCTTATTGCATGCTTAGAGTTACAATGAGGATACTTGATCTGTGAGTCGGGATGGTAGTGATCATGTTGATGATGGTGAAACTGTGTTGGTGAATCTACCCTAATACAAGGTGAACGATGAGAGGCTGTGTAGGAGTACACAGTGGGTTGTCTCGTTGAACACCGCCCTAAGTCCGAGTTCTTGTGTGGTGATCCAAGAAGAAGAGTACAACCACACATTGGGCTCACTGACCCCTCTCGACCTAGTACCTCACCCCGTTCGAACCCCAGGAGTCGCATTAGTTCGGAGTTCTGGTAGGGCTGTGGCACGGTCTGCGAAGTGGATGAACGGCTTTTCAAGACCGGCTTGGGACCCTGCACACATCGTTTGAGGCTGTACTGGAACCTCGGCCGGACTTCCATACGGATCCCCCTCAGAAAGGCGACTCTCTGGACTAGAACGGAGCTGTGGGCGAAGTGTTGTGGTGGCATCCTCGCTGTCACCTCTTGAACGGTGACATGCAAAAGGCGGTAACTGATGACACGTGTGTGTAGCGGTACACCCCTGCAGGGTTAACAAAACTATTCGAATAGCCGCGTCCGCGGTTATGGACTGCTTGGAAAGCTTAGCTTGATTATTAGACAACTTGAACTGGATACTTCTAAAACACACCAAGATAAGCGTGAGTGCTATGGTTTACTTCTCGTGGGAAAGTCGAGGAAGTAACCATAGTGGTGTATTGGTTGAAGAGATGTAGTGGACTCATGTACGCTTCTTACCTCAAGTCTGGTGCTCGTAGTTCAGGACTAGCCAAGTCAAAGCTGGCACTTCTGCAAGTGAAACCCCACCTCCCTTTACCTTGATACATATGCATGAGTAGTATAGTTCCTACGTAAGTCTTGCTGAGTACGACTTTGTACTCACGTTTTCTTATTCTATGTTTTAGATGAACCACCGACCCTGATGGTGGCTTCTACCCGAAGCTCGAAGATTGAAGACTCAGACCAAGACCAAGCTAGTGTAGTCCCAGTCAGACGACTGGTTTCCCCGTGGAGGGCTTGTTTTTAGATAAGGCTTCTCTAAGCCATTTGTTAAACTTGTCTGTACTCAGACCTACTTGCTTCCGCTTGTCTGTTGAAATGTTGGATCACATGTTTGTGATCTCTGTGTGCACTCTGTAAGAGTTATTAATAAATATGTATACTTTGTAGAGAATTTCAATGATACCTGCTGTTCATACAAGGCATGTGTGATGCGTGTATGTTTATAACATGCATGTCTTAGTATGGGTTTTCGAGACCTTAGTTGTGATCTGGCTGGCGGTCTTTTATACACCAAGTGGCCCTTAGATGTGCGCAGCTTGGGGCATCGCGATGCGATTGTTCGAGACTCTGTCTCGTGCACACTTTGATGTATGATCGAGCCCGCCCTAGACCCCGACTAAGTGATCGGGCTGGAGTAAGTCTATGTAAGGGTTATAATACAATCGATAGTATGGTTGAGGCGACTTGTCTATGAGTATGGGAGTTCATCACCCATATCATTTAGACTTGTGTGCGGACGATGAGGACCCATTTCAGTTGATAATCCGACCTGGATGGGATGCCCCTCACGTTCGATGCTTTCCGAGAACGTTCTGTGCTTGGCCTTGTCTGCTTAGACAAGTGGGTACGGTTCTCGGCTCTCCATATGATTGTGTTGTAGCGAGGCTTGCATACGCTAACCCCGGGTCCCGACAGCAATCTTTCCGGCTTCACAGGCACTTCATAGACAATCTTTATCGAACTTCACATTTTCAATACCAACGATATTCTTCTTCGAGATAAGAGTTTGAAGGTTTTTCATCCCTGCATGACCAAGCCTTCTATGCCATAACCAATCAGATGTGGCTTTAGCCATTAAGCATGTGGACACGGCAGGTCCCGAAGAGAAATCAACAATATAAAGATCACCTTTGCGATATCCTTCGAACACGAAGGAATAATCCTCCTGTGAAAAGACAACACAACGAGAAGCAGAGAACAATACAAGCATACCCATATCACAAATTTTTCAGATAGACATAAGATTATATCCAAGAGATTGAACAAGCATAACTTTGTCAATATGCTTATCTTTCGGTATAGCAACCTTACCCAAACCGAGTACTTTTCCTTTGTTGTTGTCAACGAAGGTAATATATCTCTGAGAGGATTCAGTAAGTTTGTCTTCGGTGAACAAATCCTTGTCTCCGGTCATATGATTAGTGCAACCACTGTCCAAGACCCATTCGGATCCACCGGAGACATAGCCCTGCAGAATAATTAGTTCTTCTTAACCACCCACAAACGAGAAGGTGACTGAGAAGGCATGGAAGTGCTAGTTGAAGCAGCGGTATTAAATCGAACATGATCATATTGGCGAGGGGACCATCAAGCACACCATAAAAATAATTCCTCGGAGAGGGGTTAGAGTACTGGTAGGTAAAATCAATTTTGTCGTTATTATCACGATGACGATAAACATTTCTATCTACTCGATAATATTCCTTCTGGGGAACATTTGATGCAGGTACCAGAGGTTCGTTTCTATCCTTGAGAGAATAGAAGTGTTTCGATGGTACCGAAGATTTTCCCTGCATAGAATGGTTAGGGGGCAGTTTTTCTACGAGAGATTTGCGAACCCAAATCTGTCGCTTATAGAAGCCATTCTTTGTAGGAGTACCAATGAATTCAGCAAACACCTTTCCTTCCTGATCTTTTACAAGCTTGTAGTCAAAATCAAGTGATTCATCAACAATAGGCTTATCAATTTTTCAGTTGAAACCTGAAAGGTTAGCAATATCAATGGGCTTTTCTTTCGCCAGAACCCAGACAGTTTTAGGATACTGCTCGGGCTCCCAGTAGGTGCCATCAGGGTTGAGTTTCCATTCGAAACCAACACCTTCCTTTCGAGGGTTCCTATGAAGAAGAGCCTTCTTTAGGATATCACATAGGTACTGGTGTCCCTGAACACTTTTGAACATGCATGTATCAAATAAATCTTTCAACCTGAGAAGTTCCTCGGTAACAGTTTCCTCGTTCGAGGGGTTAGCATCATCAATGACAATAGGTTCTTTTCCTTTCGATTTCTCAGAAATAGATTCAATTTTACTTTGTTCCAAACAAGTTAAGCAAGGTGAAGTAGATTCATTTTTAGCTTCTTAACCTTGTTGAGCAATGAGCGTGAGATTGACATTCTCCAACTCTTCATGAGCCTCTCTCAGTTTCTCGAGATCCATTTTCCTCTGAAGGAATTTGTAGGTCAGCTTCTCGTAGTCCACTGAGAGAAGATCATGCCGAGAGGAAAGTTCATCATACTTTTCTTTTAGAGTAGCATGCTCATTCATTAAAGTTTGACCATCCTCAATCTCATTGATCAACAAAGTCTCCGATTTTTTAATAGTTTCACTTAGAGAATCTAGTTCATCTTGTTGGATAGAATCAAACTTAGCAAGTTTGGCATAGCTTATCCTAGAGTGACTTTCATAAGCAGATCCATCAGAAGTATCGTAGGAATTCTTAGAAGAGGATACCTTAGCCTTGGCCATGAAGCAGTAAGCTGGAGATTCATCTTCACTGCTTTGGTTGTTGAAGAATGAACTTGAAGTGTTGTTCGAAGCAAATGCTAGACCACAAACACCATCAGATTCAGAACCAAAACCAGATCTCTAGTTTTATTCAGCTTCGGAACCAGAGGCTTCATCTTCAGAGTTCATCTCTTTACCCAGATAGGCCTTGGCACGGTGAGAATTCTTGCGTCGAGAGGAATGTAATTTCGAGGAAGAACTCTCTCGATCTTTATGATACTTCTTCTTCTTGTCTTCATCAGAAATATCTTTCTTGTCTTTTCTCGACTTTGAATCATATCTCTTCGACTCATATTTTTTTCTCGATCTGTGTGACTTGCTCGAAGAGTTGCTGTGTGAGTGCTTGGATCTATGTTCAATTTCCCAGAGAGGACAATCAGC
This sequence comes from Bromus sterilis, assembly GCA_950022295.1. Classification (NCBI taxonomy): domain Eukaryota; kingdom Viridiplantae; phylum Streptophyta; class Magnoliopsida; order Poales; family Poaceae; genus Bromus; species Bromus sterilis. Next base: position 222,807,025 of record OX465598.1, read on the forward strand.
AATGAAGTGACCTGGCTTCTTGCACTTGTAGCAACAGTTATCTTTCGCTGAAGAGTTTTTGGATGATGATCGATGCTGTGATGAATTGCTTGAGTGTCTGGAGGAGTAGTTTTTCTTCGGTGAAGAGGAATTCCTTCTCTGGAAGCGGTTGAATCTTTTCATTATTAGTGCCAGATCTTTTCCAATATTCTCGGGGTCATCAGAGGCACCTCTAGATTCAGAACTAGCTTCAGGAGAGGAGTGATGTGAAGATTTGGCCTTGAGTGCATGAGATTTTCTTCGTGTTCCGTTGACATCACATTTTTCTTTGATCATCAGTACAATGTGATCAAAGGAATCATCGAGAGAATAAAGCAGAGTTCTGACAACTATCCGACTGGTGATATCTTCAGCACCGAGGGAAATCAGCTCATTTGATAGAGCAGTGAGCCTGTTGTATATGGAGATAACTTTTTCTCCCTCGTGCCTCTTGAATCGATAGAATTTGCTTCGAAGAGTCTCAATGCGAGCATCTTTCTGAGTAGAGACACCTTCACCAATCTTCTTGAGATAGTCCCAGACACCTTTGGCCGTAGAAATATTCTTGACCTCATGATATTTTTCTGGAGTCAGATGGTTTGTGATGAACACCCAGACTTCAAAATTGAGAGACGTGCTCTTTGCCTCGGCAGGGGTGATAACACTCTTGTATTTGACATTAACTCCATTCTTTACAACTTCCCAAGCGGTAGAGTTGATGGCCATGATGTTCCTCTTCATTTTGTCCTTCCAATAAGGATAGTCCTTCCCTTTGTAGATAGGAATTGATTCTCTTGAGCGAACAGCTGCAAACGACATTCTTGACAACACTCAGGTGGTTAGACAAAAATACACAGAGCGTAGGGAGTGCCTAGCTCTGATACCAATTGAAAGCTCAATAATGATCAGAGGGGGAGGGGTGAATGATCACTTCAAAAATTCTAAAGAACTTAGAAGGAATTCATGCAAACTGCAAAGGACTAAAGGAAACTCAAAGGAAATAGAGTATTGAAAGTCATGCTTAGATCGAAAGGATTGTGAATGAAAGGAAACAACGAAGGCAAACAGGCATAAGAGTAAATACAAAACGTAAATACTAGAAGGAAAACGAGCCTCACACAACGATGTTTGGTAAACCAGTTCACACTCTGCAAAGTGCTACGTCTGGTTGGAGGGACTGGTGATTGAACACCTGGAGCAAAACTCTCTCCGTCCTATTCTCCACTGCAACAAACACCTCGAGCTTGTCTAGTTTTCACTCGTCATAGATGATTCAGGACATCTCCGAGACCTTTACAAACTTCCTTCAGCAGTAACAATATCTCTTAGACTGCTTGACAGGTGACGCCTAACCGTCTAGGAGACTTGCAGTTCTCCAAGATAGAAAGATCGACTAATCTCAACCTAAGTCTCTGTGAATTGCTCAACTCAGTTCTGACTTGGGTTTTAGTTTTCTCTCGAGATGCTCCCAGTATTTCTGTCTTAGAATCTTCAGTGGAGCAGCCAACCCGAAATGGCGGGTAGGTGCGGGGTATTTATAGGTGGCGATCCCAATGGGTGAAATGACTGAAGTGACCCGATGCAACCGCTTGACGTGTGTCCACAACGGTCGTATTTTCAATCACTGCGCAACTTTTCTTGCGGAGCAAGTAAGCTGACTCACCAAACGAGTTCTCTCTCGAAGACACGAAGTGCGATGACTTTTCCTTTGAGCTATTACTCGACACAGTGAGATTTATCTCGGTATGCTTTTGTGGATTTATGTTGAGCAGAGCAGATTCACTTCGACTAAGATCTCAACTAGCAAACCCCTCTTGATAGTACGGTTTTTCCTACGACTCAACAAAGTAAAGAGAAACTAGTAAAAATACTACGTCTTCGTGCAGCTTCATCTTTCTCCTCATTGTGCTTTTACTCGAAAGCATCTTCTTTCTCGACGACATTTTTGGGGTTCGTCTTCCTTCAAAGGCTTCGGTAATGATCTGCAGCTTCGCCGCAGTGAGTTGTCCTTCGACCTTCTACTTGAAAACTCCATTCTTCCGGAACATAATTATCTTCTTATACTCGAAAACAATATTAGTTCCACTACTTCTTTGTCCAACAATCTCCAAAACCTTCGGGGGCAAAACTTGCTCTTACATTATGAAAGATCAATTCTCCGGTGCTAGAGTTGCTCCTACTTTGCACTTGAATAATATTGTTGAGCTTTGTTATATGCAAAAGTACAAATAAGTAGATGGTGATATTGTTAAACTTAAGCTTTTTCCTTTCTCCTTGAGAGGAGGAGCTAAAGTGTGGCTTCAATCCTTGCCTAGGAATAGCATAGATTCTTGGGATATGTGCAAGGGTGCTTTTATTGCGAAGTACTACCCACCTGCTAAGATTATCTAGTTGAGGAGTAACATTATGAATTTTAAGAAATTGGATAATGAACACGTTGCCCAAGATTGGGAACACATGAAATCTCTTGTTAAGAATTTCCCTACACATGGTTTGACTACTTGGATGGTTATCCAGACTTTCTATGCAGGTTTGAACTTTACCTCGCGGAATCTGTTAGACTCGGCCGCGGGAGGAACCTTTATGTCAACTCCACTTGGTGCTGCCACGAAGCTATTGGACGAGATGATGACAAACTACTCAGAAAGAGCTCCAACAGGTAGGAAGGTAAACTCTATTGAGGAGATATCCTCTTTAAATGAAAAAGTTGACATGATCATGTCTTTACTTACTAAGCAAGCTCCTATTGATCCTCATGATGTTCCTTTGAGTTATTTGGTTGCTCAAGAGCAAGTTGACGTTAGTTTTATCTCAAGGAACAACTTTAATAATAATGCTTATAGGAGTAATTTTGGTAGCAACAATCCTAGACTGTTCCCATCCAACAATTATGGGAGCAACAACACATATCCTAGCACCAGAAACTCCACTTATCAAAAAGCCTTCAACAAGAGTGTAGAAGAGAAATTAGAAAAACTAGATATTCTCTCTTTGAAGGTAGACAATATAGCTCATGATGTAGAGATGCTTAAAATTAGAACTTCTCCCCTAAAGGAAAGAAAACTACACCCATGAATGTTATCCAAGTCCAAATTAATGAACACATTAGAATGCTAGCCAATCTAAAGGATAGATGGGCTAGAGAAAAGGAAGAGAAGATAGGATTAAGAGCCTTCCTACACACACTACTATCTCCACAATACAAGTTCTTGAGGATCTCAAAACTTTTAGCACCCAACACACCCCTAGTCCCATTGGACCTACTAATGGTGATGCTAATACCTCAACTTTAGGACAAGAAGATCCTATTAATCTAGAGACTACTAAGATAATGAGCTTAGATGACATCACCACCACTTAAATTAATGGTAGTGATCTTATAATTGTAGTCTTTCTGAAGTTATCACATTTTTGCAAAGAATGGCTAAAGACCCCCACACTAGCACACTTAACATTGCCTTCACCGAGCATATTACCAATGCTCTTATAAAAGCTAGGGAGGAGAAACTCAAGCTAGAGACTTCTATTACTAGGAATTTAGAAGATGGTTGGGATCCCATAGTCAAAATTAAATTGAATAATTTCTCTTGCTTTGCTTTATGTGATGTTGGAGCTAGTACCTTCGTTATGCCCAAAAGAATGTATGATATGCTCAATTTGAAACCTTTTGATACATGTTCTTTTGGTGTTCGTCTTGTTGATTCTTCCGTAAAGAAACCTTTAGGGAGGATTCATGATGTTCTTATTGTTGTCAATGATAATTATGTTCCCGTTGATTTTCTTGTCATGGACATTGAGTGTGATCCCTCATGTCAAATTATTTAGGGACGTCCTTTTCTCCGCACCATTAGTGCTATCATTCACATGAAAGAAGGGACCATTAGATTCCATTTCCACCTCAAAAATGGAATGGAACACTTCTTTCGAAAGAAGATTAAGTTACCTTATGAGTCTGTTATACGGGCAAGCTACTCTTTTGATATTGACAAAACTTGATCTTTTTACATCTTGCCTAGTTAAAAGGCATAAAAGAAAGCGCTTGTTGGGAGGCAACCCAAGATGTTTTTACTTTCAGTTTTAGTGGTCTTGATGCTTGTTACTACTGTAGCAACATCATTGTATCTTTATCTTCAAGCTTCGTGCCAAGTTTTAGCCTCCGACTGCAAGAAAGTTCAAAAATTTTGACATGATGTCGAGAAACAGATTTTGTCCCGTTGACAAAAAAATAGCCAAAACTCACCATATCATCTTTTTTATCTGAATTTTTTTGACAGCATGCTCTATACAATTAGCTTTCATGCGTATGTTCTGAGATTTTTTATTTGAGTTGCAGAAGTACCCCGAAAAAATTATTTACTAGCTGTTGGTCTGTTTTTCACAGATTCTGCCACGTTTTGCGTTTTCAACATTTTGCAAATCTTAAGCTTAGTTTTTCTTTGCAAAAACTTTTTGGAAATCTTGATAAACAGTATCTCTTCATGAATATATTTATTACCAGTGGAGAAAAAATATTTTATTATGGGTACTAACCACTCTAATCCGCTTATGATGAGTTTCGTAAGAAGGGAGTTTCAAGTATGCGAAGGAAGATGATGAAAGAATATTCAGGAGTGTCAAGTGCTCAAGCTTGGGGATGCCCCCATGCACCCCAAGAAATATCAAAGGAGACTCAAGCGTCTAAGCTTGGGGATGCCCCCGTGCATCCCCTTCTCCATCAACAATCATCAGTTCGTCCTTCTCCATGCTATATTTTTATCGCTTCATATGTTATGTGCTAAACTTGAAGAGTCCTGCTCTTTACTTTTTAGTTTGTTTAGTTTTTCTTGCTGTTCATAATAAGTTGGATCCTAGCCTTCATTGTTTGGGAGAGAAACATACTCCACTCCACCTTAGAACACAACATAGGCTTGCATGCTTATCTTTCTTTTTGTGTGTGGTCTTTGTCTTTTCATAGCTGTTGTCCTGCTTAGCTCTTAGTTTTCATGCTTATCTTTTTAAGAACTTTTATTTAGGTTGATTTAGGAACTCTCTTGAGTTTTCATGCTTATCTTGTTTAGAGAGTGGTCTTGTTTCACTGAGTTGTGTGTCTTGCATGAGTAGGTAATTAAGGTTGCTATTGCAAGTGTAATAGTAACGTGCAATAGTTTTGAGGTATTGATTTGAGTAATGTTTGGACTTTTGGTGCCAAGAGCTTGAGCCTATTAGTAATTGGTGTCGTACTTTGGGAAATCCGTGCTTATTTTCGAAAACTACAAAAAAATAGTTGAGAAATCTAGCTACTAGATGGATCGCTAACCTCTGGAGGGGTTGGAATATATAGAGTACCCTCACGTACCATGGGTCGAGGATGCGCATGGATAACCAAACCCCCATACACTCCTCCTCGAGGTACTTCTCTCTTTGTTTGCCTCCTGATTAGATAGAGAGTTATCGATAATAAGTGCATGAGTTCTTCGGACTAATGCGAGTATTCAATTGTTGGCACTTCCACCTTCCATATTTTGCTAGCCTCTTTGGTACCGTGCATTGTCCTTTATCATCTTGAGAGTTAGTGCATACTTCGTCGGTGCATCCAAACCCTTGGCATGATACACTCTGTCATCATAGAACTCCTTATATCTTCCTCAAAAAGGCCACCATACCTACCTATCAAGGCATTTCCATAGCCTTTCTGAGATACATTGACATGCAACATCCACCATCTCATCACTTGATCTTCATGTCATACATGCTTTTGCTTGATCGAGGAGTCGCATGCTAGTTGGTCTTTTCCCTTATTATTGTTACATGACGCGCTAGTATCATTGCATATCCTACTACACTGGCAGAGGCATACATTTGCATACATCATGATAGTTCTCATCTTTCTTTATGTTCATTACTTCTTGTAAAGTGTGAAGATCTTCTATATTCTTGTAAACTATAGAGTGTTGCCCTTAAGTTAGGAAAAGATACCAAAGAGGACAAATGAGAGATAAATAGAAAGAGCCAATGAGGCCAGAAAAATAAAAAAGAGAAAAAAAGAGAAAAAAAGAAATAAAAAGAGAGAAGGGGGAAACACTACTATTCCTTTTGAAAGATCCACACTCGTACTCCATTGTCATAATTGTACTCCATAGAGATTATCATTCATGCATAACTATGTGGGGACCCTTACACTATAGAACTTGGCTTGCATATTCCAAGGATGGGCTTCCTCAAATGAGCTCTAGGTCTTCATGAGCAAGCAAGTTGGATGCACCCCCACTAGTTCCATTGGAGAGCTTACCTTAGCTCATATGTGCATCCATTGCATGGAAATCCCTACTCCTCACATCATATCTATCATTTGGCTTTCTCTCGCCTATGACTGTCCTCATTGATGTGAGCCTTTCACACCCTTTTTGTCTTCCTTCTCTATCATTTCTCTCTTTTCCATTCGAAGTGCCAACGTATCTTGCTCGCGCTCTTCCATTGCATGAGTGCTCAAAATCAAAAGGGAGAGGGTCAACTTGACTTGTGCCTGACTAGTGGCCTGGGGACGAGTCAAAATAAGGTCCCGAAGGAAACCAGTGTCAAGTTTTAGTAGATTGAGTTCTCAATTAAACTATATAGTATTTTTATTCTCTAACCCCATCTCCCACTTCCTGCACGCAAACACCATTTGGAGACATTCGAGTCACGGATAACGAGAGTTCTTGCACCTTTATTTTCATACTTTGCTAGTTTCAATACTAGATATAGACTCTTGCTTGTTATTGTCTTGACTTTAATTGCACATCTTACTTGCTTTACTATGAAGTTCTTATATGTGTGTTAGCATGTCACCACAGAAATTATCTTTGTTATCATTTACCTACTCGAGGAAGAATAGGAATTAAGCTTGGGGATGTTGATACGCCCCAAAAGTATCTATAATTTCTTCTTGTTCCATGCTCTTTTAGGTGCATTGCTATGTGTTTTGATACACTTTTATATCTTTTTACACATATTTGGACTAACCTACTAACTCAGTGCACCCAGTGCCAGTTTCTGTCTGCTGATGTCTGTAAGTTGCAGGTTTTACCGATATTTACAGAGCCCCAAAAATTCCAGAAAAATCATATAAAAAATCAGTCTGACGGAAGATTCCAGAGTACGAAGGAGAGCTGGGGGATCCAGGCCCCACCCAGGCAGACAGGTGGCGCGGCCCCCCTCTTGACCGCGCCAACAGGGCGCCTGGGAGGTGGGGCCACCCCCTAGTGCCCCCTTCGGCCTATTTTTACCCCTTGTTCCGAATACCCTCGGAGAGACCCCCGCATCGCGAAGTTCCTTTCTATTTCTCCGCTGTCGCGCTTCCCAGATCGGGAGCACCAGAACACCTCTTCCCTACAACCTTCCGGAGGGAGGATTGACCTCTAGGAGCTTCTCCACCACCATGGACGCTTCCCGGATGTGCCGTGAGTAGTCCTCCTTGGACCATGGGTCCATGACCAGTAGCTATGTGATGTCTTCTCTCCAATCTTGTGCTTCAATTCTTATCCCTTGTGAGCTGCCCTACATGATCAATGCATCTATGTAATTTTCTGCTGTTGATATGATGTGTTTGCTGGGATCCGATGGATTATGAGATTTTGTTCAGATTGTGATGAGTTATATATTTGGTTTACCTTTTATATTTTGTTCTTGAGTAATTCTTGCATGTTCTCTGTTACTTTTTATTGCTTTGGCCAAGTAGTAGATAGTAAATCCAAGAGGGAGCGTTTATGCATAATTGTGGGTTCATGCCCCCCGATGTCTAGCTTGAGTGACAGAAACATGAAACTAGGGGATGTGTTGTTGCCACCTAGGAGAAACAGAACGGTTCTTGTAACCGCGGTTGCAAGGATTGTTTACCTTACGCAAAGTTTGTTAATGCAGTTGTCTGTTGCTTTGAGTTTACACTTTGGGTCAGGCTCACAACTTAATACCAGCGAGATATTTTGGATAGATATCTCAAGGTGGATGACTAGTGAGTAGATGCAGATGGATTTCGGTCTACTTGTCTTTGCGTACTGCCCATACTTTTGAGCCTCTAGCTTTCCAGTAGCATAATTAGCATTGTGGTGCATTTATAATTCTGTCAATTTCCAGCTGTAATTTGTTTACCCAGCTTAGCTATTTTATCGTCTTTTGGGAGAGAGACATCACTAGTGAACATCATGGGGCCCCGATCCATATTTCCACCACTGTTTACACCTCCACTTTATTTCCAGCTTTTACTTTCCGTTGCAATTATCACTACTATCTACCCTTGCTTTTAATCCTTTGTAAACAACAAGGCCGGAGAGATTGACAACCTCTCTGAACTCATTGGGAGCAAAGTTATATGTTGTGTGTGCAGGTCCAGGTAAATTAAGCAACCCTGAGTTGTGAACGACACCATTGTTCACCTTACCACCTACTTGTCGACCTTGGAGTCCTACTGGTCGATCTCAACCTTGGTATCTTTACCAAGGGAAATTTTCTGCTAGGCTACATCCAACATTCCACTTGGGGTAACCAACGAGGAGCGCTATCCTGCGCCAACATGCATCCTCGACCCATGGTACGTGATGGTATTCTATATATTCCAACCCCTCCAGAGGTTAGCGATCCATCTAGTAGCTAGAGTTCTCAACTAATTTTTTGTAGTTTTCAAAAATAACCACGGATTTCCCAAAATACGACACCTATCACTAATAGGCTCAAGCTCTTGGCACCAAAAGTCCAAACATTACTCAAATCAAAACCTCAAAACAATTGCAAGTTACTACTACACATATAATAGCAACCTCAATTACCTACTCACACAAGACACACAACTCAGTTCAACAGACCAACTCTCTAAACAATATAAGCATGATAGCTCAAGAGAGTTCCAAAAGAAACAACCTAAATAAAATCTCTTAAAAAATAAGCATAAAACTAAGAGCTAAGCATGACAACAGCTACGAAAATATAAAGAACACACAAACAAAGAATAAGCATGCAAACCTATGTTGTGTTCTAGGATAGAGTGGACCGCGTTTCTCTCCCAAACAATGAAGGCTAGGGTCCAACTTGTTATGAACATCAAGCAAAACTAAAACAAAACTAAAGAGTAAAGAGCGAGACGCTCCAAGCATAGCACATAACACATGAAGAGATAAAAATATAGCATGGAGAAGGACAAACTGATGATTATTGATGGAGAAGGGGATGCACGGGGGCATCCCCAAGCTTAGACGCTTGAGTCTCCTTGGATATTTCTTGGGGGTGCATGAAGCATCCCCAAACTTGAGCGTTTGACACTCCCGGATCTTCTTTCATCATCTTCCTTCGCATACTTGAAAACTCCCTTCATACGAGAGTCATCATAAGCTGATGAGAGTGGTTAGTACCCTTAAATAAATAATTTTTCTCCACTAGAAATAAAGATTTTCAGGAAGAGCTACTGGTTCTCAAGATTGCCAAAAAGTTTTTGCTAAGAAAAAGCAAGCTTAAGATATGCCAAACGGTGAAAACACAAAACGTGGCAAAATCTGTAAATAAATAAAAAATTTGGGGTACTTCTGCAACTCAAATAAAAAAACTCATAACAGATGCTAGAAATTCAATTGTATAGAGCATACTATCAAAAAACAGCTAAAAAGATGATCTGATTCATTATGAATTTTTCCGTCAAACAGACAGAATCTGTTTCTGGACAGCATGTCACAACTTTTGAACTTTCTTGCAATCGGAGGCTAAAACTTGGCACAAAGCTTAAAAATAAAGATACAATGATGTTGCTACAGCAGTAACAAGCATCAAGACCACTAAAACTGAAAGTAAAAAACATTTTGGGTTGCCTCACAGTATGTGCTTTCTTGTATGCCTTTTAGCTAGGCATAAAGATTATAAAAGATGCTCACAAGAGAATAATAATTGAAGAAAAAAAGAGCATCAAGAAGCAAATGTGAAACACATTTAATCCTAACATACTTCCTATGCCTAGGAAACTTGTAAACAAATAAATCATGAAAGCACAAAGTAACAAGCATAGGAAGGTAAAAGAAGAATAACTTCAAAACTTTCATCATAAAGAGAGGTGTTTTTGTAACATGGAAGTTTCTACAACCAAACTTTCCTCTCTCAAAATAATTTTCAATAGCGTCATGAACAACATCAAAAATATAATTATCACATAGAGCAAGTTTTTCATGGCCCACAATCACACGTGTATAGTTTTAACACGGTCCTTACGAACATAAGATAAATGCAACCCATCACTATGAGCCTTAATAAGAACAAAACTCTACGGAATATGAGTTGGAGACTTCAAAAGCATAATAGGACAATCATGTGTGGGTGCAATAGGAATAATTTCATGCTTAGAATAAGGAACTATAGTAAGTTCATCTTCATAAGCATCATCCATAGTGGCATCATGGCCATAAGTAAAGTTGGTCAAACTGTATGAAGTTTGACTTCAAACAAAACTTATATGTAGAGTAAAAGGAAACAGAGGGAGTAAGTCCCAGTATAAAAAAATTCTATGATGTCAACACTTTAAACGTGAATTATGTATTCATAAATGCAATTAAATGTCATATCAAAGATGTATTAAGATGAGGGACTTTCACTTTATGTTAAATTTTAAAATTTTAATACTCTTAAAATTATAGTAGGAAGTACAGTAAAATTTCCATAAATTTGCAAAATAAAATAACATATTTGTAGTTCGAACTGACGAGGGGGTGACCCCACGACTCCTATGGATGGGCCTACCCGGCGTACCCGAAGACAGAAGGCCCACAAAGATGCCACCTGGGCCCAGCCTTGGCCCACCAGTGGCACCGACGTAGGTGTCCACGACTCACAAGGAAGGTGCAAACCTGTCATGCGGTACAAGATTAGGGTTAGGAAACCTCATATGTAATCCAAGACGGATTCCCCGAGACCTAGCCTAGTATATAAGGGCTGGGAGGGGAGACGTCGAGAGAATCGAATACACGATCTATAACCCTAGCCTTGTGCGCACTAGCCTTGGCCTCCCCTGTAATCGCATCTCCAAGAAATAATATCGAGCAGGAACGTCTCCTCCTGTTAGCCGACGAGCTATCGTCCAACCTGTGCCTCTCATGACTAACCTAGGGTCCCTGACCATGGGATTTTCCGGGGTTGATCCCTGTCAATTGGCGCCGTCTGTGGGAACTGCACAGGTTGGAATTACGATCTCGGCGGCTCCGTCTTCAGCAAGCCACAACTCAAGAGCAAGAACCAGATCCAATCCACCCGAATAATTCAAGATCACGGCAAACATCTTTACCGCCCCATCGAGATCGCTCGGCCTGCAGCTGTGCCAAGACCAACACTATGGCGGCAATCGAGTCCACCGCCAGCGAAGGAAAAATCAACGACCCGAAAGAAAGGTGCGAGGGTTCCACGCAGAGATTCCGATCGATGAACTGCAGCACGAAGCAGAGGACCTGCCGACCACTCGACGACCCACCGCCACCCAGGCACCCGCCGCACAACAAGACACCGACTCCGCGCTCGAGTTCAGCGATCGTCAAGATCATCGCCGACGAAGAAGAAATCGGCGACCTAGAAGACAGGAGCGAGGATTCTATGAAGAGACCCCACTCGACGAGTCGCACTATACAGCTACGCGCTCGCCGACCACTCGACGACCCGCCACCGCGCGGACAGCTGTCGCCCGCCAGGACAGCGACTCTGAGACTCAGACCGGCGAATACTATGACCCAGATCAAAGAACAAACGAATTCTCCAACCTTATAAAGAACCAGAATCTGAGCGCAGGGATCGAAATCCACCCACGAGTCCACGATCACCCGGCGGATCACGCGCAGATCTTCCGAATCTCAAGGAGGAGACGGCACGCCGGATCCAGCAAACTCACGGTCAGGGAACAGCTAGAAGGACCTTGCACGATCCACTGCTTCGAAGACGACTGGGGATACATCAGATCGGGTCACACTCTGGGAGACTACCGCCTGTTCAACGAACTCGCCGACAGCCTCAAGGAGGGAAAACAGCGAGAAGCCAAGCGCACCCGACGAACCGAGCAGTCGTCGACTCCAAGTCCCGAAAGACGCTACAACCTGCCTCAAGGACAGGTGTACATGATCCAAGAAGGCAGGGTATCGCAAGCTCAGCAGGACGCCTACACCCTGCAAGCCAGAGCAGCCGAGAACCTAAACACAGTCGAAGTCTACCAGCTACACGACGTAGAAACTAGTATCACGTTCTCCTAGAGCGATCACCCACCTATTGTCCCAAGGCCGGGGCATGCGCCCCTGGTACTCGATGCTCAAATTGGAGGGTACGACATCGACAGAATCTTCATGGACGGAGGCAGCAGCATGAACATAATCTTCGTCAGCACCCTACACAAGATGCTGATCCCATGATAAGTATGGAAGAAATCAAGCACCGTGTTATACGGAGTAGTCCCAGGAGAAGCGGCGACTTCCCTTGGAATAATCGAGCTCGAAGTTGTCTTTGGCAGCAGACGCAATTTCGCAAGACACACCCTCGAGTTTGTCAGAACCCCAACTTGGGTAAGTGCTAGGGTTTGAGTGCCCTTTGCATCATGTGAAGAAATTCAAAAGAAATTCAAAAATGGGGAAAAGAAAAGCCCTGGGAAATTAATTCAAATGGCCAGATAAAAATTTCCTCTAAAAATCTATTTGATTATTTGTAAAATCTCTGAAAATGTGCATGACTAAGATCCATGTGTTGTGGGACCCACTTCATGCATATGAAATTTAAAAAAAATCCAAATAGAGCTTGGAAATTAAATTAAACTCCAATTTGAATTTAAATTCAAATTGTTTGAATTTCAAAAGTCACCAAAACTTGTGAGTGGCTAGTGGCATGACCCCTAAGCCCACATAAAAGTTTTGGGGATTTTTAAAATTGCTCTGGTATTTTAATTATTAGGGCAAACATATTAGTAGAGAAATAAAGAGAAAGAAAATAGGAAAAAGAATCTAGCCCACACCCCACTGGCCAGAGGCCCAACTAACCTACCCCGGCCCAGCCCACGACAACCCCTTGTCGTCTTCTCCCATGCGCACCGAAGCAGGTCGCTGGCGGCCTGGGAGAGAGCCGGCGCCACCTCGACGTCGTTGAGGCTCTTCTAGGCCTCCCCCTTGCTCCTCTGCATGCCACGACACGCGCTAGAGAGCCGCACGTCCCTTTCCCACATCCCTGCCTCCTCCACCTTCTTCCCCAGCGCCAGAAGGTTGTCGTCGTGGAGCGCATGACGGCGCCCCCCCTTTCCACCTCCTTCTTGCCGAGCCCTCCCCCGTACACTACACGTCGCCAGGAGACGCCCAGAAGCCCTGCCTTTCTTTCCCTTCTCTCGCAGTCTCTTCTCTCGCTCTCCAAGTGCAAGCTCGCAAAGAACCGTGGGCCGCCGTGGATCATCGTCAAGCTCTGGCGTGGCCAACAACAACGAGGAGACGAGACAAGTTGTCCGACGTGATCCCCGCCGACGTTTTCTTCGATTCCCCCCTTCAATCGAGCTAATCACGCACCGGAGACGACGACAGCATCGCCGGAACGCCGTCGGCCTCCATGGGCTCCGGCGATCGATTCGTCGCCTGCGCTGCACCGCTGGCTTCCCTGAGCCTTCCTTCGTGACCAGGGTGAGCTCCTGCGTCGTTTTCCCCATTCCGCGCCTCCTCACGTGCCCCTAATCACCACCGCCGCCCTTCTGTAGCTCCGGCCGCCGCAGTTTCTTCGTGGTCATAGCCCGAGGGCACGCCGTTGACCCCCTGGTGCTCTAGCAGACGCGCGCCGTCGCAAGGAGCCCGCCAGTGCTCCCCTTCCTCACCCACGTGCCCTCTAGGCCATTCCGGCGAACTCTCCGGCCATCTCCAGTGAAATCCGGCGACCAGGCCATTAGAGGCCCTAACCGTGCACCTAACCCCCAGCCTAATGACCCACTAACAGAGGCTGACAGTGGGCCCTACCACTAACCTAACCACTGTTAGTTTATAACTAACAGGGATTTGACCCCAAAGCCTATGACACCCTGACCCCACATGTCAGCCCCCCTGTGACATCACCCTTGCGTCATGTTGACGCCATAATTGGAAAATAATTAATAAGAAAAGGATTAAAGAATTAAAGAAAATCCAGAAATTGCGGAAAAATAGCTAAACTTTGGAAATTCATAGAAATTTCATATTAACTCCAATTTGGACAAATAATATATGAAAAATGATCAGCAGAAAATTCACATGGTTTACAATGATCAAACAATAGCAAATGGAATTTGGCTAATTTGAAAATCATATATGGAGTTTGAACTTGAATTCCAAATGCAATACCCTTCATTTAAATTGAATTTGCTACAAACCAGTACCATTCACATCATGGACAAAATTATCATGTGCTTGCGCATTTCCATTCAATGTTGCCCCCCTTGTTGATGATTGCCTCCGATGACAGACTTTCCAAGGCGAAGGTCACCCCCGAAGCAGAAGACCGTTAAACCCGTGTATCGTCAGCAAGGCAAGCAAACCCCATTGATCATGACTATAAAAACCCATTTCCCTCTCAGTCTCGCTTATGCATTGATTAGGATGATCACGTTGTTATCGATTCTACCGCATAGTTGAACCCATATCCGATGCATGACCTATCATCTTGTCACAGTAGTAAGCAAACCGCAATCCTAGCTGACATAGGAGTTGATTGATATCATGAGGCCCATGCAACTGTTACATCTTATTGCATGCTTAGAGTTTACAATGAGGATACTTTTGATGTGAGTCGGGATGGTAGTGAACATGGTGTTGATGAAGGTGAAACTGTGTTGGTGAATCCATCCTAATACAAGGTGCACGATGAGAGGCTGTGTAGGAGTACACAGTGGGTTGTCTCGTTGAACAACGCCTTAAGCCCGAGTTCTTATATGGTAATCCAAGACAAAGAGTATAACCACACATTGGGCTCACTGACCCCTCTCGGCCTAGTACCTTGATCCGTGTTGACGTCTAGGAGTCACATTAGTTCGGGCCTTCCATTTGGCATATGCATAGAAAAAGAGTGAGTGAAATTTTGCAACATCTTAGATATGTGGGTGGATCTGTGAGGCAGTGAAACCATCTGTCAGAGGTGGCGTCTCAGTTGCCTACATTCTCTGAGTTTGTATCGTTGATCCGGCCGGACTCTCGAGCGGTGACAAACTCAGATAGTCAACTCCTGGAATAGAACGGTTGTGAGCGAAGTGTCGTGGTGAACATCCTCGCTATCACCTCTTGAACGGTGGCGAGCAAAATGCGGTAACCGATGGTCATGTGTGTGTAGCTTACACCCTTGCAAGGTTAACAAAACTGTTCGAATAGCCGTGTCCGCGGTCATGGACTACTTGGAACTTGTACCTGATTATTAGACAACTTGAATGATACTCTAAAATTTCCAAGATAGGTGTGAGTGCTTTGGGTTGCTTCCTCGTGGGGAAGTCGAGGAAGGATACATGGTGGTGTATTGATGTGGTGATCAAGATTAGATGGACTCGTGTGCGCCTCTCATCTCAACTCTATGTAGTCGTAGTACAGGATAGCCAACTCAAAGCTTTCTGCATTACAACCCCACTTGCCTTTACATTGATACCTGAGCATAAGTAGTATAGTTCTGATGTAAGTCTTGCTGAGTACGACTTTGTACTCACGTTTGCTTAATATATGTTTTAGAGACGAGACCACTGACCCTGATGGTGGCCTCCCCCTCAAGCTCGACGTCGACGAAGTAATGTAGTCCCAGACAGCAGCCTGGTCCCTCTGGAGGGTCATTGTGTTTTCTTAAAGGCTTCTTAAGCCATTTGCTAACCTTGTCTTTACTAAGACATAATTTGCTTTCGTTGTTGTATGATGTAATGTTGGGTCACAGTTATGTGATATCTGCTTGTAACACTACTATTTATGCTCTGTATAGCAGATGTATTAAAACTATGAGTTTGTAAAGTTCATATTGTGTTACCTGTTGTTTACACTAGACATGTATGATGCGTGTATAATTACAACGTGCATGTCTTAGTGTGGGATTCGATAGCTTAGTTGAGTTCTTGCCAGCGGTCTTTCATACACCAAGTGGCCCTTAGATGTGCGCAGCTTGGGGCATCACGATGCGATTGCTCGTGACTCTGTCACGTGGCACACTTTGTTGTATGATTGAGCCCGCCCGAGATCCCGACTAGGTGATCGGGATGGAGTCTGTTTATGTAAGTGTTATGATTCAATCGATAATATGGTTGAGGCGACTCGTCTATGAGTATGGGATTTCACCACCCATAATCATTTAGACTTGTGAGCGAACGATGAGGACCCATCTCAGTTGATCATCCGGCCTGGATGGGATGCCCCTCACGTTCGATGCTTTCCGAGAGTGTTTTGTGCTTGGCCTTGTCTGCTTAGACAAGTGGGTACGGCTCTCGGCTCTTCATATGATTGAGTTGTAGCAGGAATTACATACGCAAACCCCGGGTCCCGACAGAGTTCGAAGTACTCGATTGGCAATCGCATGTAAAAGCCAATTTGCAATAATTGTAATCCATAATGGAATTCCACTTTGTCTGATGACTTTGAAACTTGGCATGATGCTAGTTGGTGTAATTCCATGTGATGATTCCAAATGGCATTGAGTTTTGAGCTCATTTGATTTTCTTTTGATTTCAAAAAAAATGGTTAAAGGAGTATGTTGGGTGATTTTGTTCCATTTATGTTTGATCTCCCCTGAACTCCAACTTGACACAACCTTTTTCCTTTGCCGTGGCAAGGGTTTTAAAAACCTCAATTCATTTTTGCCATCACCAAAAATGTGGGCTCTAGTTCAAGGTGTTTTGGATTTCTTTTTAAAAGGAGCTCCACATTTTAGTTGTTGCAAAAAAACCCAAACCATTTTTGGAAATTGAGGAATAATGCAAGCATATTTTTGTGCATTTTTATTCTTTGTAATCTTTTCCAAAATACTCCCCAAGCCTTTTGTTTTATTTTTATTGGAAAAGGGAAGGCAAAGGGGGGGGGTTCTTTTTTTCTGTGTCTGTTGCAAGCCTAGCCCACCTGTGCCCGTTTCCCCTCGGTCTGGCCCGTGGCGAAGGGGTACACTCCTTCTACCCCACCTTTCCAGCGTGGAGTCCCTGCTTTTTCCCCCTTCCCTCTCACAGCCGGCGCCACGGAAGCCGGTGGAGCCCCGGAGCCAGCGGGAGGCGCCCCCTCCTTTATAAGCACGCCTAGAGCTCCCCCAAGGAACCCTAGACGCGTTCCCCCCTTCGATTTCTCTGCCGCCGCCCTCTTCCTTCCTCTCCAAGCCTCCCCTGTTCCCATGGCCGCCGGCGACTAAGTCCCGAATTAGCCGCCGTCTTTGCTGCGCCGCCAGCAAGGAACTTGCAGGTGAGGTCTAGGTCGAAGACCGCGTCTTCCCCGACCCGCAGCCGCGATGTAGGAGTCCAGGGGCGGGTCGACGTCCTCCTTCCCCGTCGCGGATCGTCTCCGTCTCCGGCATCGCCTCCAACCTCTTCTTCGCCTGCATCCCGATCAAGCTCGCCCCCAGCCTCCCCTAGGTGAGCATGCACATCGTCCCGCTCCCCTGTTTCGCGACACGCGCTCCGTTCCTGTGCGGAGCCCGTTTCCGCCGCTGCACGTCGTCATCAGCTTCGTAGCCGCAGTCGCCGCGCTCACGTAGTTAGAGCGTGAGTAGAGCACGCTTAGAGACCCCAAAGGCGCGGCCTTCCACCGCACACAGCCATGCCGGGGCATCAGCGGCCTCATCTTCAGTATCCGCTCCGCCATGAAGTTTCCGGCGAGGCAGAGCCGTGTGTGGTGGAGCTCCGGTGCGGGTGTTAAGAAAAATGGATCTATGGGAGTCCCCGTTGTGCGTTGCGCCAGGCCATGGACTCCCTAGTGCCGCGACGTGGACGCAATCGTCGCCGGAGATCTTCTCTGTCGGCGGCGTCGACAAATTCTTCAGTTCGTCAGTAAGTGTGTCGTCGTCGCCGTGTTGTTCCTGTGGAATTCCCGACGAGTAGGAGACGATCTGGTGCACTTGGCCTGCACCCGTGTGTGGTGATAAGCGCCCTCTCGAGATCTCCCGAGGTGGTTTGGCAAGAGGTGGCTGGAGCACGGGGCTAGGGTCGCCGGAAGTTTCCCTCTCACTGCATATTTCGGGTTTCAGTTTCGTCAGAGAACTGGACAGTGCGCACACCAGCTGACTGCTATAGCTGGCTCGGCGCCTGTTTCCTGTCGAGTAACCAAGTGTTGGCGCAGTGGCAATGGAACGGGATGCAGCGCAGCTAGTCTTGGGTTCGACCTCCCCCGAGCGCATGCCCCCTTTTTCTTTTTTCGTGAGGCATGCAAGCGGGCCCCTCACGTTAGTGAGGTGCTGCCCGAATGGGCAATGGGCTGAGCCCACTGTTTATTTCTGGAGTGGGCAGTTTTCGCCCGAGACCAGCCCAAGTTGGCTGGGTCCTTTTTTTTTCTTTCTTTCCCTTTTTCTTTTCTTTTTCGTTTTTCTTTTCTGTTTAAAAAAATTCCAAATTGATTTGAATTCAAATTCAATCTGAGTTTGGGATTTTGAGCAGTTCCACCCCAAACATATCTTGCCATATATGATTTTGGGGTAGAATTGTCCACTGATCTCAATGGTGAGGTCCAATTTGCAATTTGCCCCCCTCAATTTTTGGAGTGATGGTAAATTTGCATTTTAGCCCCCACATTTCTTTTGAATTTCCAATCTGTTTTGCAAATTCGAAGTGGGGCATATCTTATATGTTTTTGGGGTAGAAAATTGCAAGGATTAAAATGGTGATGTCCATTTGATGTTTTGTGCGACTCAATGGACATGGTGTGTCCACTAAGCCATTTCAGAAGCTTGCCTCCCTTTCTTTGCATTGTTTTCAACTTCAGTGCATGAGGAATCTTGTTCATCTGATCATTCAAGCTTTGCTCCATGTCATCTTCAACTCTTTGCACCCTCAGAGCAGCCCCTAGCATTTTGTCAAATGCAAAGTGGTTGGATCCTTTTCTTTTTCTGAACCTCCCTTGGTGTCAATTTCACCGACACTACTCCGCCTCCGGAATCGATGTTTTATTTTCCCGATGTTTAATTCTTGTTATATGCTTTGATGATCATGTCATGTTGCCATGTTACTTACACCAAAAATAAGGCTAAGACCAAAGCCATTTTTTTACGTAAATAATTTGCATATGAAATTGCTGACGTGTCGTCACCACCTTCATTTAAATATGACTAGATAGGGACACATCATGTCAATTAAACTTGATCATACCATCCCTGCCTGTGCATTGTACCCGTTACTTACTTGTGTGCCTTTTTCCTTGGCGGTACCTTACGTTAGCACCTGAGACCGCCGAGGAGACTTACGTGGAGATTTCCCACACCGAGCCCGAGGACCCTGTTGCGTCTGCTTCGACGGCCAATTACCCAGGCAAGGGGAAGATTCATACCATTACTTGATACCTTTCTGCCTACCTGCCTAGCTGTAGCCTAGAACGTTTGTTTGATCCTATCCACTTTGAACATGCCACCTTCAAAAACCAAACAGCCATGATCCCCACATCCCAGCAAAACATTGTATTGCTAAGTTACCGCTGCTCAGCCATTGCTTAGTATGAGTAGGAAAACTTGCTTCTTACCCTATGCTATGGTTTGGGATATCATGTTATTTAAAGAAGTTGGTTGATATTTATTATTGATGATGTTAAATTTATACTTGACGAAAGATGGGAGAACAGGTTGTTCCCGCCAGGTGTTTTGTTCCATTTAAGTCACCTAGGTCCCAAGTTCCGGGTATTGTGTTTCTTGACGAGCGTGCCTAATCGTGTGTGGGATTCTATGGGGTCCCCTTGTCTTACCTATCTAGCTTCAAACAGTTCTAGTGGTGGCCCAAGATGATTTACTATTTGCAAACGTGTGTGTGCTTGGTTGGTACCCCAGCAGTTTTCGAAACAACCCGGGCCAGCGGAGACATGGTTTCTCTTGTTGGTCCAAACCTGGAAGCTAGGGGTTGTCCACATCTGTTTGGGAAACTAACCCAACCTCGTCCAGACGGTAGAGGCCGATTCGAGAGCGCGGCCGGCTTTTGAGTTGGGTGTCGACTCACCGGGGGCCACCCGGAGTTGTGCGTTGTTAGTTAGAGGGACTCTGATGTTCCGGAGTTTCAGGCGTCTACCTAGCCAAGTGGAAACCGGGCGTACGTGAGAAGCCTATGATGGGCAGTTGGTACACCCCTGCAGGGTTAAATCTTTTCGAAAAGCCGTGTCCGCGGTTATGGACGACTTGAGACCTACTCCTTGTTCATAGAATAACATCAATTTGAATCATAATTAAAACTTGCCTACCGTGTGAGTGCCTTGGTTGCTTTTCTTCGTCCAGGGGGACCGAGAGAAGATCCAGGTTGTGTTATGCTTGACGTAAGTAGGTGGATAGCAGACTTGTGACGTGATGTCACGTGTACTTCTTGGATCTTACCCCTACTCTAATAGAACGATAGCCATCATATATGCTAGTGCGGCTGCAACCTTTACCTTTGTCTTGTCTTACCGTAGGGAGTTAGTTATCCTGTAATGATATAATCTCACCCCTGTTTTCCTTTTGTGCTTTTACTGTTTTGCCTGATGCGGCACTGCAGTGGATTACTACCTCGACCCGAGCACTGGACGATACTTCGTGGAGGTGCCCCCGGAGGATGACGATGAGATCGACCTCGTTCAGTAGATCCTACAGTTGGGCTTCGACGATCCGTGGGTGGACTCTTTATGTGCAGCCCTCTCTAGGGCAATTTGGATCTTGACCGTACTCGGTCGTGTTTGTCTTCCGCTTGTTGCATGATGTTCTGTTGGGTCCACGGACCTCTGAGATGTTGTAATAAATACCAGTGGTGACGTATGCCCTGGACTCTATATATATTTATGTCTTAGTTTAAAGTTCTTTGTTCCTATACCTGTTGTTGAGAATCCGGCAGCGACACGAGTGGGAGTGTCGTGAGTCGGTGGCTCTTTATGCGCTACTAACTTGAGCGGGACGCGAAAGCGACTAACTCGTGTTAGCACCGCATCGGGGGCCTTACATCGCAGTACCACGCCATACTGGGACGTCCAGCATTCGCGCAATTCATGGCGGTTCCGCACTACGCCTACCTCAAACTCAAGATGCCAGGATCCGCGGGCGTCATTACAGTCAACGGGAGCTTCAGCAAATCAGACCAATGTGATCGCAATTTCCACAAAGTTTCCGACACCTTTGGAGCCGAGCAAGAACTCATAGAAATAGCCATGGCGACAGACAAAAGTATCTTTCCGCTAGCAAGTCGAAGCGAGTCAAAAGAGTATGGGCGGGACTTCAGCATCGACAGCGACACGGTCACCCACCAAGTGCACCCGACGGACCCAGAAAAAATAGTCGGCGTGTACGCCCACCTCCCGGAAAAGCAAGCGACTGCCCTCATCGCTTTCCTCCGTGAAGAATGGGAAATCTTTGCCTGGTGCCCAGCCGACATGCCAGGAATACCGCGCGAGTTCGCGGAACACGCGCTGCGCATCAAGCCAAACACCAAGCCAGTGAAGCAGGCTCTGCGAAGATTCTCAGAACCCAAGCGCAGAGCAATCGGGGAGGAGGTCAACCGACTACTCGACGCCCAATTCATCCGAGAGACGAAGAAAGCCACCTGGATCGCCAACCCAGTACTGGTCCCCAAGAAAGACACAGACGTGCTGCGGATGTGCGTCGACTACGGGCCAGTCAACAAATTCTGCCCAAAGGATCACTTTCCCCTGCCAAGAATTGATCAGATAATCGACTCGACAGCAGGATGCGATCTACTATCATTCCTCGACGCATACTCAGGATACAATCAGATCAGGATGAAGGAAGAAGACGAAGAGCATACATCATTCATCACCCCTTACGGCGTATTTTGCTACAGGACAATGCCCTTCGGACTCAAGAACACCGGTGCCACATACCAGCGGATGATGCAAGCCTGCTTGAAAGAGCAAATCGGAAGAAACGGGAAAGTCTACGTGGACGACATCGTCATCAAAACTTATAGTGCAAACACGCTACTCGACGACCTGCGCGAGATCTTCGCAGCACTCAACAAGTACAGAATCAAGCTCAACCCGAAGAAGTGCGCATTTGGCGTCCCAGCCGGGAAGTTGCTTGGGTACATGGTCTCCGCTCGAGGAATCAAAGCGAACCCGGAGAAAGTTCAAGCAATCGCCAAGATGCAGGAGCCAACCGACATCAAAGGCGTGCAGCAGCTCACCGGAAGACTGGTAGCCTTGAGTCGTTTCATCAGCAGATTGGGAGAGCGCACACTGCCATTCTACCAGTTGCTCAGAAAAGGGGAGAAATCCGAGTGGAATGAAGAAGCCCGCAAAGCATTCGCGGACCTGAAGAAGACACTCTCGACCCCACCGATCTTGGCGGTACCAAAGAACGAGAAAAGATGTACCTCTACGTGGCAGCATGTTGGGATACGGGGCAGAAAACACAAATTTTTCATACCTACGGTACCCGAACCCAAGATCTATGCTATGGCGATGTAAAGTAACGGAGGGAATCGGTGTTCATACCTTTGAAGACCGAAAGAGGGAAACGTTCTTGCGAACGTGGCTGGCGTAGACTTGGAACTACGACCTCCCTGTCGTGTAGAAGACCACCACCGGCGAGGATGACTCCCGGTAAACCTCCAGCGACGAAGTAGCACCACAGGTGTAGTGCCTCGAAGAGATTATACACGTACGGTACAATCGATGTTCCTCCCGGGCCCCGAACCAGCGAGCAGCGGAAGAAAGACGGCTACGGATCCTGACTCCAGCAGAACGACGGCCTGCCTTATGGTGGAGAACTCCAATCCAGGTGCAGACTCCAAACAAGGGGAGTCCACTTCCGGGAAGGAGAAGGAGGAAGAAGGAGATATTGGTGTGTTGGAAAAGGGGGGTCTACCCCTCCTTATATAGGCCAAGGGGGGTGCCATCCTCCTCCCCTCCCCCATGTGGGACTAAACTCCCAAGGGGGGGGAATGCGCCGGCCAAGGGGGGTGGTGGGCCCCACCCTTGGCGCCAAGCCCAAGGGGGGAGACCCCCTCCTCCCTTAATGGGCCCCATGGGCCCATTTAGCCTTTTCCCATTTTTTAATTTATTTAATATGTTTTAAATATTTAATTCAGATAATTAAATAATAAAACATTATTAAAACAATTAAACTTTATTTTGAACTATTCAAAATGTCCGGAAACCATTCCGTCCTCCTCCGGAACTATTCTGGTGATTCCTCCTATTTCACCGATTGATCCCGTAACTGTCCTATGCATCGATTGCCCTTAAGTGTAACACCCTAACGGTCCGGGAAACAGCAGACATGGTCGAGACTCTTCTCATTGACCAATGACTAGTCAGTTGGACCTGGTTACAATCCTTGACAGCCCCTGCGCTTCCATCGAATGAACTTCGATCGCTTTTGGAAACCGTTAACGATACGACGTAATCCCTGTGTGCTGCGGTACTTTGTTTGTCCGAGGTTTGATCGTCGGTATCCTACATACCGTGTTCACATCTCGTTCACAACAAACAACTTCTCTCGTCCATGATCATTGCATCTCTAGTCACGTCCTTGCAAGGTGTTGATGCAATATCATCGAGTGGGCCCAGAGTACCTGTCCTGTCACAAGGACTGACAAATCCGCTCTGATCTATTAACATATTCATCAACCATCTATTTCGGAATACCCAAAGTGCACCGTTATAGCCAACATATTTCAGTCAGGCGGTGGGATACAAATCAAAGTCTCCTCATAGATGACAATTACGTATGATCATTACGGTCTAAGGACTAAGCCATATGTTACAAAGTCATAGCAACGCTGAACTATGTGACTTGATCACATTGCAATACTTTAGGTGGGTGTACGTCCATCACATCATTCCCCTTAACGATATGACCTCATTGTCAATGGACTTAAGTGTCGCCATGATCAGGAAAGCTTGATCAATCAATTGCCCAATGAGATAGTTTACCCGAGTTAAACTACGGACCATGTTTTATACTACACCTGTATTAGTATTTCCAAGTAATACAGTTATAGCACAGTATAAAACGTATTATGAACAAAACGGATATGTGACAAATATCTTTATTAATTTGTCTCTAGGGCACATATCCAACAGTCTCCCACTTGCACTAGAGTACAAATTACACTAGTTTACATCAGGTATGTATCAAACACCAATGGTCTCTCAGTGTTCTTCAAACTTGCCCTGTGGAAGAGGTTTAGTTATCGGGTCTGCTGCGTTCAGATCCGTATGTTTCTTGTGAATCCTAGTGTGTCCATCCCTGACGTAGTCTCGCGTCACATGGAACTTTCGGAGGATGTGCTTGGCTGTAGAGTGAGTTCTTGGCTCCTTCGCGTTAGCAATGGCACCTGTGTTGTCGCGGAAAATTCCCACGGGGTCAGTGCAGCTGGGAAAGACGCCAAGCTCGATCACGAACTTCTTCAGCCACAGCGCCTCGTTTGACGCTTCGCAAGCGGCAATATACTCCGACTCCATTGTAGATTGGGCGATGACTGACTGTTTGCCGCTCCTCCAGCTAATTGCGCCACCATTCAACATGAAAACATATCCCGTCTGGGATTTCGAGTCATCTAGATCTGAGCCGAGGCTTGCGTCAACGTAACCCTTTATGGTGAGCTCCTCATCAACTCCTCCATAAACGAGAAAGAGATCCTTGGTTCTTCTCAAGTACTTAAGGATGTTCTTTACTGTTGTCCAGTGAGCCATTCCCGGGTTACTCTGGTAGCGATTAGTCATACTAATGGCCAGCGCTAAATCCGGTCTGGTACATAACATAGCATACATGAGAGAACCTATGGCTGAGGCATAGGGCTTTGAGGACATCTCCTCCTTCTCTTTTGTTGTGGTTGGGCATTGAGTAACGCTTAATTTGACACCTTTTATAACTGGCAAGAGGCCTCTCTTGGAGTTACCCATACTGAACCTTTTCAATATCTTGTCAATATAAGTGCTCTGACTCAAGGCCAACCGTCGATTAGGTCTATCTCTATAGATCTTAATCCCCAATATGTACGCAGCTTCGGTCCTTCATGGAAAATTGTCCATTTAGATATTCCTTCACTTCCTCTAAGAATTTCTTATCTTTCCCTATTAGTAATATGTCATCTACATATAACACAAGGAATGCTACAGAGCTCCCACTCAGTTTCTTATAGACGCAGAACTCTTCGACGTTTTGGACAAATCCAAAAGCTTTAATGACCTCATCAAATCGAAGATTCCAGCTCCGAGATGCTTGCTTCAACCCATAGATGGACCGTTGAAGCTTGCACACCTTACCAGCGTTCCTTGGATCGACAAACCCCTCTGGTTGCATCATATACAACTCTTCCTCAATGTTGCCATTTAGGAATGCAGTTTTCACATCCATCTGCCATATCTCGTAATCATGATATGCAGCTATTGCTAGTAGGATCCGAATAGACTTTATCATCGCTACAGAAGAGAACATCTCCTCGTAGTCAACTCCTTGAATTTGTCGGAACCCCTTCGCGACAAGTCGAGCTTTGTAGACAGATATGTTTCCGTCTGCGTCAGTCTTTTTCTTGAAATCCATTTATTCTCGACGGCCTTGTGGTCCTCGGGAATATCCACCAAAGTCCATACTTTGTTGGTGTACATGGAGTCTATTTCGGATTTCATGGCTTCAAGCCATTTCTCGGACTCGGGTCCCTCCATTGCTTCTTTGTAACTTGTAGGTTCATCCGACTCATCAGCCGAGATTGCATTCACAAGCTGTCCGTAAAACTCAGTAGGTTGACGGACTCTTGATGACCTACGGGGCATAAAAGGTTCCTCTTCATTCTCATCATGATCATCATCAATGTCATGATCATTATGAATGTCGTTCTGGCCATTCTCTTCAGCTCCCACTGTGGAAGATGGTTCCAGAACAATTTCCGTACCTGTTTCTTCCAATTGGAGTGATTGGTCAGTCACTTCATCGAGGTCTATTTTCCTCCCACTCAACTCTTTCGCGAGAAAATCCTTCTCAAGAAAGTGTCCCGTCTTGGCAACAAACGTTTTGCTGTCAGACTTGTTGTAGAAGGTGTATCCACAAGTTTCCTTGGGATAGCCCACAAAGATGCACTTATCCGCCTTGGATTCAAGTTTGTCAGGTTGTAGTTTCCTAACATAAGCCTCACAACCCCAAATCTTCAGGTGAGACAACTTAGGTTTCGTGCCATGTCATTCTTCAAATGGTGTTGTCTTTACGGATTTGGATGGTGCCCTATTAAGAATATGAGCGGCAGTTTCTAATGCATACCCCCAGAATGACACAGGAAAATCAGTATGAGACATCATCGATCGTACGCTATCCAATAGGGTTCGATTACGTCGCTCAGCCACACCGTTTCTCTGAGGTGTGCCTGCCGGCGTAAGCTGTGGTACTATGCCACAAGACTTCAGATGATTGCCAAACTCGTGACTCAAATACTCGCCACCTCGATCTGATCGAAGGTGCTTGATTTTCTTTCTGAGTTGATTTTAGACCTCATTCTGAAATTCCTTGAACTTTTCAAAGGTTTCAGACTTGTGCTTCATCAAGTAAATATACCCATATCTACTCAAGTCATCAGTAAAGGTCACGAAGTAACGAAGACCATTGCGAGTGGGGACGTTCATGGGTCCACATACATCCGTGTGTATGATCCCCAACAAGTCATCCGCACGCTCCATTATCCCATTGAATGGAGTCCTTGTCATTTTGCCCATGAGGCATGGTTCACATGTATCAAGGGATCCAAAATCCAATGACTCAAGAAATCCATCCTTATGGAGCTTCTCCATGCGCTTTATACCAATATGACCAAGTCGGCAATGCCACATCTTCATGTGATCTTCATCATTCTTCAATATTTTGGCCTCAATATTGTTAATGTGACACACGTCACCATCGAGATCAAGTACGAATAAACCATTCAACTCCGGTGCGTGAACATAAAACATTTCATCCTTATAAATCGAACAACCAATTGTATCAGACTCAAAAGAATAGAGGTCTCGCTTCAAGCAAGAGCCACTAACGATGTTCACACTCAACGCGGGTACATAGTAGCAATTATTCAGAACTTAAACCAATCCCGAAGGGAGACTAAGATGCTTCGTGCCGACCGCCAAGACTTCAATTTTACAGCCATTCCCCACGCACATCGTCACTTCATCCTTGAGCAAGCGTCTCCTATTCCTTAGTCCCTGAATGGAATTAGAAATATGAGCGACAGATCCTGTATCAAGTATCCAGGATGTGTTCCCGGCGCTTGTCAAGAGAAGATCAACAATATGTATATCAAATATACCTTCGTCTCTCTTGGCGACCTTGCCAGCCTTCTTGTCCTTTAGGTACTTGGGGCAGTTGTGTTTCCAGTGACCTTCACCCTTGCAGTAGAAGCACTCCACTCCGGGTTTAGGCTTGGGTGCCTTGGGAGGAGCGGCAAATGACTTGCCATCCCTCTTGGGGCCACCTCTCTTGGCCTTCTCCCGCCTGCTTGACTTCTTGAAGTCAGTGGTCTTGTTGACCATGAAGAAGGCGTGCTCCTTCTTGATCTCAACCTCGGCGCTCTTCAGCATGGCGAACAACTCAGAAGGGGTTTTGGTCATCCCTTGCATGTTGTAGTTCAACACAAAGCCTTTGTAGCTAGGGGGAAGCGACTGCAACACCCTATCAACAGCAAGTTCATCTGGAATCTGGCATTCCAGAGCATTCAAGCGCTGAACGTAGCCAGACATTTTGACTACGTGCTCACTCACGCTGCCGTGCCCGTCCATCTTTGCTGAGAAGAAGGCTTGAGAAGCCTCGTACTGTTCAGCCCTGGCTTGAGGTGCGAAGACCGCCTTGAGGTCGGTGATAATCTCATATGCACCCATTCTCTCAAAGCGTTTCTGCAGCTCAGCCTCCATGGAGTAGAGCATGCCACTCTGGACAAGGTTGTAATCATCAGTCCTGGAGAGATAGACATTCTTCTCGTCCTGACTGGCATCATCTGCTGGTGCGTCACCTAACGCGCCCTCTAGTACGTATGCCATCTTGAGAGGAACGAGAAGAATCCTCAGGGTGCGGAACCAGTTGGTGAAGTTTGTCCCATCTATTTTTAGCTTATTTTTCTCTAGGAATGATCCTAAGTTGAACGAGGGGCGAGGTGCTGCCATCTACAAGGTTGATTCACAAGGATACATATTTAGACTTTTGTTCATAATGTGGAGTTCCAATTTAATCTCAAAATTCTAGAAAGCTCCCACTTAGATAAACACCTCTCAATTTAATTAAGTGATTACACAATCCCAGCCCCCATACCTCCCCCGATCGTCACGGCCATCAGTATGTGAACCAGATAGGCCTCTAAGCCAATCACATCAGGCATGTGACTAGTGCTCGACGTTTCGGTCTCCTGTGTTCCAGGCCCGCACCTACATACGTCAAGCCTGCCAATCGAACCTTGATGTTAGCTGTTCAGCAAGGCCATATCTGCATATGCCAGGCTTGCCGAACCCAACCTCATGCGAACTCCGTTGAATATGTAGGACAACTCCGGTATGTACGGAGCATCAAGCCATATGGGAGAACCTTCCAGGCGGTGCCCACCAAGGGAGAACACAATGTTGGTATTGTGAGAGATGGTCCTGTTTCGTGCTACCGTCGATATATCTAGCATACTAGCATAAAACAGAAAGTAAAACTGTAAATCATACAACCTATGATCCCCCTTCATGCAAAGCAAAGTTAAACGCCTTTCTACTTTAGCTTGTGCAAGTTTTACGCGGCTGCTAGGGGTTTCGAGAGAGAGAATCGTTTCTATCCTGCGAAAAACATGCCACAACACCGTCTCCCATCCGTCTCTATTACACCGTTTTGCTATGTAAATATTTTTTACATCTTTAATTCATTAAATAAATTTAATTCATTATAATTCAAAACTTTTTTGAATTAAGAAGGAAAATAGGAGCAACCAGTTGATCTCCTTTTTTCATGCACCAACCCATGCTAAACCTCATCCAACCGAATTC
The DNA here is from genome assembly GCA_950022295.1 of Bromus sterilis. NCBI lineage: Eukaryota > Viridiplantae > Streptophyta > Magnoliopsida > Poales > Poaceae > Bromus > Bromus sterilis. The sequence continues at coordinate 222,836,115 of OX465598.1, forward strand.
CTTCATTCTAGCTCTCTTCGCAGCCTCATCCAACCCCACCAGAATTCTTCTATGAGACTTAATTTTCTTGCACACATTCCGACATATATGGCAGCCCGTAATAGAGCCTCACAAATATGCCTTCTTTATGGGATTAATTCCTCAGCATGCATGGCATCCCGTCCACAAATATGCCTTCTTTATGAAATTAATTTCTCCTTTTATGCACAATACCACATGCATGGCGTCCCGTCCGCAAATATGCCTTAGTTATTGGGATTAATTCCTCCTTTATGCACACAATCTAGCATGCATGGATCTGCTAATTAGCGGGCACCCTCCTGCGCGCTTCCGCAGAGGTCACTTTTGGTGCGCTCTGGATTTGCCACTTGTCGCATTTTTACTGTGTTCCGCGCGAAACAACAACTGTGACTGTGTGCGGACTCTCTTGTGGCTGCGCATGGACCTGTGGCTTGGACTATAATACGACTGTGGATGAAATAATTGTGACTGTCGTTGAAAACATTGTGACTGTGGCTATAAAAACTATGGTTGTGGCTGAAAAATTGGGAAAAACTATGGCTGTGGCTGGAAAAACTGTGGCTGTGGCTGAAAAAACTTTGGTTGTGTCTAAAAAATTGGGCAAAAACGATGGCTGTGGCTGAAAAACTGGAATGTGGCAGGACTGTGGCAGCGCGAAAAACTATGGTTGAATCGATGCCCGTGCTGTGACTGCGCGTTGTGCATCCAGAACATGCCACGTGTCGATCGCGGAGGGACCAAAGAAAAACACCGAAACGCGCCAGAACATTACACTTGGCGCGCTCGAAGCACGCGAGGGACCTCTGCAACACATACCCTCTAATTCGTTACTCCCCCTTTCTGGCCTCAGTTTTTTTACGGGTTCTTGGTCCCAGTTTAAATTCTATTTATTTATTTAATTTTGAGTAGGCCTGGTTGATGCATCAGATCAGTTGAAACGTATATAAATTGGTGGCATTTAATATAGGAATTCGAGGTGGTCTTAATCACAAAAAATATTAGCCCAGTTGTGTAGCTTCACATCGCGCATAGGGAGATGAGATGCTAATGAGTAAAATGATGATTTCTAAGGGAGAAAGTGGTTAGGATAATTTTCGACCGAAACTATTTCTGAATCCGTTTTTATAGGATACGGTAACAAATTTTGTACATCCAATAAAAATCCGATTCGAACCCGAATCCGATTGGTAGGATACGGTATAGGATATGGTATTACAAATATCCGACATAATAGGATATTTCGTTTTCGCTAGCCGGATAATCCGAATTTTTAATTTTCGAGTCCGATTGATGGACCAAGTTTTATGTATTAAGAAGAAGTATGTAAATGTTATCTTTGCTTATGGAACATGACATATGTTTGTTAGTGATTTATTTGTATTACTTCAATACTATTTAGTTCTTTATGTGTTCTTAAAGTGTAAAATTATTTATTTTTTCTCATTCTTTATGCACTATTCTAATTTAAATCATTTATATATATTCTCATATATAAATATGGTAAAAGTCCGTTTCCGATCCGACGTTTTTTCGTTACCGTACCGCTTCCGAATCCGCCTAATCCGGTATTCGAATCCGCATAATCCGTTATTCGAATCCGCATCCGTTCCGCTTCCTAATCCGAAAATAAATATGGAATAGGATACGATATAGAAATTATCCGACCGAATCCGATCCGATTTCATCCCTAATAATTTCCCACCGACCCATAGGCCCAAAATCCTGAACGGCCCACTTGAAAGGCGAAATCGTTTTTTTTTATTACAGAAAGCTGGAGTATAGGGTTTATTAAACTAAAAAGAAAGAGTTAAAAAAACGCTAAAACGAACTAAAAAAGCCATCCTAAAAATAAAGATACGTACTACTAGTATTATTAACCATTCGAGAAGGCGTAGCTGCTCCATACAAAACGCATCCTTATCCACCACCTTGAGCATCTCCTCCGCCAATCGGCGCCACTTCCATCCTTCTTCGACCGCATGGCCGCCGCGCTCGCCTCCTCTCGCTGCTGCTGCCACCCCTCGCTTCTTACCACTGGTCGACGCCGCCGCTCCGTCGCCCGGTGCGCGCTCTCCGGTGGGGTGAGGATCTTACAACTCCTTACGGTTTGTACTAGTAGTACTCGCTGGAAGGTAGCTGCTGGTGGAAATTGGGGTTTTGGATGATGCATGCCAATGTGGCTCAGTAATTGCTGCATTTCTAAAACCAGTTGTGCCCGGGTATTTATTGATACGATGGGGATGTTTTTAGTTATGTGGTGAATGTAACTCTTGGGTGGGTGTGTATTTATAAACTATGCAATTTGGCTTGAATGTGAAAGATGCTACTGAATCTTTGTGCTCAAACTCGATCAATGTTACTGTTTTGTTTGATGACAAAAGGTTGAATATTACTTTCAAAATGAAAGCTAGAAGAAATCATGTGTAAATTGAGTTCCTGTTGCTGTTGAATTGAATTAGGTATGTATATGCACTAAATATAGTTTGAGAAAAAAGGGAGACTTTGGCACAGCATGAATCTATAGGCACGAGGGGTAGAAATTCATCTTCTTCTGGACATAAAAAATCTCCTGGTCTTGATTGGTATTGTAATGTGAAGTTAAAGTCAAAAGGAAGTAACTGAACCAAATGGGAGTATTATTTTTTAATTCATGATTTTTTTGAGTACCGAGTTCTGTAAAAGGATTGGAATATGTAAAATTCTTTTTTCCCCAAAGTACCTTCTTTGGTTATTAGATTTTTTCCTTTTCTGCCCTTGCATATTTGCGCAGATGGTTAGATTATTGTAGCACATATGAAACCGTTGCTCCAACAGCAGACCAAAAAAATGAAGTTGAAACCAAAAAAACTGAAAAAAAAATTGGGGACCAAAAAATGGCTCCAACAGCAGACCAAAATCTGCATGGCGACCAAAATTTCCTTGGTCATGACCAAAAAAATGCTATAGAACTTGTATATTTGGGTCTCCACTACCAGGCGACCGAAAAAAACAAAAACGCTGGCGCCAAACCTAACTGCCGCCTTGTGAACCTTAATGGCTACCGCGCCGCCCCACCCCGCCTTTCCGCCGGCCATCGCCACTGCCACTCGACACTCTCCGTCGCGGCCGCCTTGGTGCCTGCCGAGATCGCCACTCCGCTGCCCTGGCTGATTCCGGCCGTTCCCCAACCATCATCGCCGCTGCGTCGCCCAGTATGGCCACCGCTGCCTAGCCGCTACCCGCCGAGCTTGAATAGGAGCCGGGTGACGCACACGATCCCGGTAATGAACGGCGCACCTCCACGGCTCGAGCCGAGCTCTCGAAGCGCGGGCAAGGTCCCACAGCTTGAGCTGGCCCTCACCCTGGTCTCCTTGGCCTCCGGCCTCCTTCCCGTCGCTGGTGAACTCCAATGGCGGAAGTGAGCCCGGCGCACCAAACTTGTTTGGCGAAATGTCGCAAAGGAATTTTTTTTAATATTTTTTTACTGAATATGATGTAGTTGTGGTATGTAGTCAATATTAATAGCTAAAATAGATAATTGTACATTGAATTGTAAATTTCCGTGAAGCCGAAATTGACATATTCTTTCAATTTTTGGTCTCCAGTTTTTGGTCTGCTGTAAAAACAGAAAAAATTCTGGAGTCCGAAAACCTTCTCTTTCCACCCCTAAAACCATTTTTGGTCTGCTGTTGGAGATGCTCTAATGCAGGTTATATATATGGCCCTTAATTTCTTTTCCTGGATATGTTTTGAATAATAGAGGCTTTGGAAGGTACAACTTTTGTTGAGGATATGCAATATCTGTATCTATTAACTTATACCTTATTTTGAGATTTTATTCTTTTACTTGCCCTTTTTAAGATTTATTATTGCCACTGACTAAAGGTGTATACTGTGATCTGCTCTTACTTCTCTAATTTTTATTTCCTTAAATTTTCGCAGAAAGGAAACTCATTCAGCTGGAACGGATGTGCAATTTCACTAGCATTGTCAGTTGGATTAATTACTGGCCCACCAACATTTGGATGGTCGGCCCATGCTTCTCCTCTCGAACCTGTAATCCCTGATATTTCAGTTCTGATCTCTGGACCTCCCATTAAAGATCCGGGTGCTTTGTTGAGATATGCTTTGCCCATAGATAATAAAGCTATTCGTGAAGTTCAAAAACCGTTAGAAGATATCACCGATAGTCTAAAAGTTGCTGGTGTTAGAGCGTTGGATTCAGTTGAAAGAGTAAGTCATCCTTTCAAGATTCCTGGTAGCAAAGATCTAGATTTTCTATAAAGCAGCTATATGTTGTCTTATGTTTCTTCAATCTGCTTTACGCATACGGATCCTGCCTTTTTTTATTTTTTCTTCAAACTGTAGAATGCGAAGCAGGCCTCAAGAGCGCTGATTAATGGGAGGAGTTCAATACTTTCTGGTCTTGCTGAATCAAAAAGAGCAAATGGAGAAGAAATATTGGACAAATTAGCTGTTGGACTTGAAGAGCTTCAACGGATTATTGAGGATAGAAACAGGAATGCGGTAGCTCCAAAGCAGAAAGAACTTCTCAATTATGTTGGAACGTGAGTCTAATTATCGCCTTAAATTTAAATTAGATCCAATTCCCTGATTTTGTCACAGATTTGGTAGTTTTCTTGCCAGAAAATTATGGTGTCCATCAATAATATTCTCATTTCTTTAAAAATAAGGTCACCGTGAAATATAATACCTTTGTAGCATTAGAGGACTGAATTATATCTACCAGTAAAAAACTGCTGAGAACTCTTTATGAAAGAGCTCTTCTCATTTATACCTTGCCATTGACTGCAGCTGAGATCTTCCTGGGACATTGCATTTCTGCAGCGTAGAAGAAGATATGGTCGATGGATTCCCCTATGAAGTACCAGAAGAATACAGCAACGTGCCTCTTCTTAAAGGAAGGGCTACTGTGGATATGAAGGTTAAGATTAAAGATAATCCGAACGTAGAAGAATGTATATTTCGGATAGTTCTGGATGGATATAATGCTCCTGTGACTTCTGGGAACTTCGTAGATCTAGTGGAACGGAAGTTCTATGATGGCATGGAAATCCAAAGAGGTAACCCATTCTCTCAGGTGCATTCGATAATTATAATATATTAGTCTTCATTAGCACCATCCACAATTTGCTATTCTTGTACAGTTCGTTATGCATAGTAGTTGATGCTCTCAGAGCTATTAGCACAGTTCAAGCTGTCTACTGTTTAGTGCTCGGAAGTCAGAACTGAACATGCAAGTGTGTCTAAACACTTAAAAGTTTACTGATACGGCGTGCATGTTGATTCTCTTGCAGCTGATGGTTTTGTTGTTCAGACGGGAGACCCCGAGGGACCAGCCGAGGGTTTTATTGATCCAAGTACTGGCAAGAGTCGTACCATACCTCTTGAGATAATGGTTGAGGGTGACAAGGCGCCTATATATGGCGAAACACTTGAGGTTTGCAGCCAGAAGTTATTTGTTTCTTTCTTTGTTTGTTTTATTTTACGGCTGCTGGGAATTCTCGCTGCTGCGGATTGAATCTTCTTACAGTTTGTATGGCCATGCATTTCAGGAACTTGGCCTTTACAAGGCTCAAACAAAGCTTCCTTTTAATGCATTTGGGACGATGGCAATGGCTAGAGAAGTAAGGCTCACCTAGACTCTTCAATTTTAACACATCAATAATATGCAAGATTAATTTATTCCCTCCTTTCTGAAATGTAACTCCACATTTTTTTCCTGATAAAGATCACTTTTTATTAACTCAAAATTTAATATCAAGCTGATAGAAAGTATGATATCGACACCCGGCCTCTGCATAGCGAAGATGCACACAACCAACTCTCAGTCTGGCAAAGAAAAAAAAAACCCCAACATACAACATATTGGCAACAGTAAAGTCATATTGGACTGAAACTAGGCTGTCAGCACTATAGAGGCTGACATCGCCAGGGAAGCTGAGGAGGAGTAGGGCGGGATTGTGTTGGGCCCAGCCCAGGTGTGGTTCAAAGTTGTAAGGCTGTGGGCCGTGTGTGGGGTGTCTGTGCTAGAACCAAGCCAGGGGTTTATAACCTGGAGTCGTGTGTGTGCCGAGACAGCTATGATGAATTAATTCATTTGCTCACACTTGCCGTCCCCTTCCTTCTCTTCTTCTTCTTCTCCCTCACGCAAACTCCACCTACTCCTCCCCAATTTACCCTGTACCGCAATTCGTGGATCTAGATATATCACAGTTGGTATTCAGAGCCAGGTCGATCCGATTTGCGCTTCCTTATCCTCTTGATCCTGCCGGTAAAATTCCTACGGATGGTTGGGGAACGCCTTTGGGTTTGAGCCTCGTAAATCCAGAAGTGGGTTCGCGGATTCAGAGTGGGAGCAGCAACGGCGCCCCCTCGGCCAAGCGTGCAGTCGCGGCAAGTGATTTCTGCGATGGAAGGGTTTGAGGAGAGGTTGATGAAGGAACTCGAGGCGCTCAAGTTCGTGAGGGATAAAATCGAGGGGATCGACTCCATCTCGTCGCGCCTGGAGGAGATCGACAAGAAGATGGAGGAGCAAGCGGGGAGAATCGATGAGGTGCAGACAAAGGTAAACCTCACGATGAGCTCTATTGCTGATGTGCGTCAGGAACAAGTCTCGGTGGCAAAGGGCATGAAATCCGCGCAGTCAACACCATCCTCGACCGCAGGGACAGAGGGGCTGCTGCCATCGCCACATCCGCGGCCTCCACCCCTGCAAGTTCCCAGACAAACTGGACATTCGAGTTCATCTCAGATGCCACCAGATCGGGGCCGCGAAGGGGTGTCGTCACCGGAGGGGTCTCAACAGCGCAGATCATGGATGCCCAAGATGGAATTTCCCCGATTTGATGGATCAGAAGCTCGCATATGGATTGATGGATGTGAAGCCTACTTTCTGCTCTACGATATTCCTGAAAATTTTAAGGTGACATCGGCCACGTTGCACTTGGTGGGGGATGCAGCCCATTGGTATCACACATACAAGCAGGACGCAGGGTGGTTGGAATGGCGTCAGTTCAGAGAGGCTGTCCTTCAGGAATTTGACGCCAATAACCACCGAGACAAGATAAAGGCCTTGCTGTTGCTGAAACAAGACAGTTCTGTAGAGGCCTACAAGCGAAACTTCTTACAATTGACCTACCAAGTGCGTCTATATGACCCTGCTATCAGTGACACGTTCCTGGTCACACGCTTCATTCTGGGTCTGAAGGAGGAACTGCGAGGGGAAGTCGAAATTCAGTTTCCTATCACAGTTGCAGCAGCTGCTGTGTATGCTACAGTGCAAGAGGATACTCTTCAGCGTACAAGAGCAACGCGATCATTCCAAAAAGGAGTGATCCCTAGAGTGGACACTCGGAACAACCCTGCATCAGGTGAACTATGGAGAGCCAGACAACTGAAGGAATTCAGGAGAGCAAATGGGCTTTGTTTTGGGTGTGGAGAGAAGTTTGCGCCTGGTCATACCTGTGTCAAAGCTCCTAGCGTTCAAGCAAATGCAATGACAGCTACAGATAATGAGTGCATCTCTGACGAGGTGCTGGATGCCATTGCTCTGCAGGAAGCAGTGGAAGAGGAACTCCTGTTATCTGTTAATGCCTTGTCTAGAGCTGATCATCCAAAAACCATTCGTTCAGAGCTTTGGTGGGTAGTCAGGTGGTCCTTATTCTATTAGATTCAGGTAGCACCCACAGTTTTATCGATGAAACTACAATGTCTAGAATGAATCTGCAATCTCACAAGCTAACAAATGAGCTGTCAGTTAAAGTGGCCAATGGGGATATTCTGCCGTGCAAAGCTGAAGTGTCTGCCTTCACCTGGTGGCTCCAAGGGAACACATTCACTTATCCTCTGAAAGTGGTGGAATTAGGGGGACATGATATAATTTTGGGCATGGATTGGTTAGAGCAATGGAGTCCTATGACCTGTCATTGGAAGGACAAATGGGTGCAGTTTCAATATAAGGACAAGGAGATTCAGATCAAGGGCATTCAATCCAAAGAGCCCATACTATTGCAGGAACTCTCAGTGGATCAAGTCCTCAAATGCCAGAAAGGGAATGACATTTGGGCAACCGCAATGTTGATACCTAAAGTGGATACGCACAACAGTGCACCTCCCGATTCTATACAACAATTGTTGACTGAATATCAGGACATTTTTCAGGATCCAAAATCATTGCCTTCTCATAGAGTGTTTGATCATGCTATCCACCTGCTCCCTGATGCTCAGCCTGTGAACTCCAGACCTTACAGATACTCTCCCCTGCAGAAAGACGAGATAGAGAGACAGGTGGCAGAAATGCTCAAAGCTGGCTTGATTACACCTAGTATGATCCCCTTTGCTTCTCCTGTACTGTTAGTGAAAAAGAAAGATGGATCCTGGAGGTTTTGCATTGATTACAGGAAATTAAATTCCATTACTGTCAAAAATAGATTTCCCATGCCCATTGTGGAAGAACTACTGGATGAATTAGCTGGCACAACCTTCTTTTCCAAAATTGATCTGAGAGCTGGTTACCACCAGATAAGAATGGTCCCTACTGATGAGTTTAAGAAAGCATTTAAAACACATTTGGGTCAGTACCAATTTCGAGTAATGCCCTTTGGCCTAGCAATGGCCCCCTCTACATTTCAATGTGTCATGAACTCTGCATTTGCTCAGTACATTAGAAAGTTTGTATTGGTGTTTATGGATGACATTCTGGTTTACAGTCCCACTCTTGAGAAACACCAAGAGCATTTACGACTTGTGTTTCAACTGTTGAGAGAGCACAAGTTCTTTGCCAAAGAGTCCAAATGCTCATTTGCACAATCTCAGTTGGAGTATTTGGGACACATCATCTCGGATCAAGGTGTGGCTACAGATCCATCCAAAACTGCAGCCATGTCTCAATGGTCGGTTCCCACTAACACCACTGAACTCCGGGGTTTTTTGGGCCTCACTGGGTATTATAGAAAGTTTGTGCAGGGATATGGAGTGCTAGCAAGACCCTTAACTGCCCTGCTTCAGAAGAAAGCCTTTCAGTGGAGTGAGGAAGCACAAATGGCCTTCCAAGCCCTCAAATTGGCCATGACAACAACTCCTGTGCTCTTACTTCCATACTTCACTAAACCCTTCGCCATTGAAACGGATGCTTGCGCCACGGGCATTGGAGCAGTGCTCACACAGGAGGGACACCCTGTCGCGTTCTACAGTAAAGCCCTCAGTATCCAAAACCAGCAGCTCTCTATTTATGAAAAGGAATTTCTTGCAATTATTATGGCAGTTGATAAATGGAGAGCTTACTTGAACAGAGGGCCTTTTATTATCAAAACCGACCATCAGAGTCTGTGTCAGTTGGGGGATCAAGTTTTGTCCACTGACTTACAAAGAAAAGCCATGACCAAACTGGTAGGCTTAGAATTCAAATTTCTCTACAAGAAAGGTGTGGATAATAGTGCTGCTGACGCTCTGTCCAGTGTGGGTCATCTCATGGCCACTCACCTGGTGTCTCACTCTCAACCTGCTTGGGTTCAGGAAGTGTTAAATTCTTATGTGGTGGATGCTGAAGCACAACAACTACTTCAAAAACTGGCTCTGTCTTCCGAACCCGTGGATGGGTATACTTTACAGGACGGTATCATCACACAACAAGGCAGGATTTGGCTGGGAGCTAATGCAGCCCTCAAAACCAAAGTAATTGCCAATTTTCACTCCAGTGCTATAGGTGGCCATTCTGGGATTCAGGCTACATACCAACGAGTTAAGAAACTTTTCTGCTGGACTGGAATGAAGCAAGAAGTGCAAGAATTTGTCAAGCAGTGTGGGATCTTCCAGCAAGCAAAACATGAGCATTGCAAATACCCTGGTTTGCTAAACCCTCTTCCTGTTCCCAAGGGCCCCTGGTTAGATATATCCATGGACTTCATTGAAGGTTTGCCTAAATCCAATGGATTTTCTTCGATTTTGGTTGTGGTGGATAGGTTCACAAAATATAGTCATTTCATTCCGCTCAAGCACCCATTTACTGCTCCTGTGGTGGCCCGAGCGTTCTTGGATCAGGTTGTGAAACTTCATGGCCCTCCTCAGTCTATCATTTCTGACAGAGATAAGATCTTCACCAGCATTTTCTGGAAAGAACTGTTTAAACTGTGGGACACTAAACTTCTGATGAGCACTGCCTACCATCCTCAAACGGATGGGCAAACAGAAAGAGTAAACCAATGTCTAGAAATGTACTTGTGGTGTGCAGTTCATGAGCATCCTAAACAATGGCAATCTTGGCTGGCAGTGGCTGAATTTTGGTACAACACTAATCACCACACGTCTTTGGGTTGCAGTCCTTATAAAGCTTTGTATGGGCATGAACCCCACTATGGAACATTTCCTAGTGCTATGCAATCTGACCATGGGGATGTGCAACAGTGGATTCAGGACAACCAAGGGCATTGTGAAAGGCTTAAAGAGCACCTACTTCAAGCTCAGGTGAGAATCAAGCACTATGCTGACCAGAACAGAAGTGAAAGGGAGTTTATGGTGGGCGATAAAGTATATCTCAAATTACAACCATATGCTCAGCATTCTGTGGTGAACAGGCCCTGTCACAAACTGGCACTTAAGTATTTTGGCCCTTTTGAAGTTTTGGAGAAAATTGGACCTGCAGCTTACAGACTCCAGTTACCGGACACGGCGATGATCCACCCAGTGTTCCATGTGTCTCAGTTGAAGGAGCATGTACCAGACCATACACCGGTGTTTCATTCAATTCCTACACAGATGGACCTGACGACTACAGATCTACAACCGGAGGAAATGTTGGATCGACGCCTGGTCAAGAAGGGCAATGCAGCTCACCTGCAGATACTGGTGAAGTGGACATCTCTTCCTATTGCTGACGCTACTTGGGAAGACTATGACGCGCTCCAGACGCAGTACCCTACAGCACCAGCTTGGGGACAAGCTGACTCTCATGGGGGAGGACCTGTCAGCACTATAGAGGCTGACATCGCCAGGGAAGCTGAGGAGGAGTAGGGCGGGATTGTGTTGGGCCCAGCCCAGGTGTGGTTCAAAGTTGTAAGGCCGTGGGCCGTGTGTGGGGTGTCTGTGCTAGAACCAAGCCAGGGGTTTATAACCTGGAGTCGTGTGTGTGCCGAGACAGCTATGATGAATTAAGTCATTTGCTCACACTTGCCGTCCCCTTCCTTCTCTTCTTCTTCTTCTCCCTCACGCAAACTCCACCTACTCCTCCCCAATTTACCCTGTACCGCAATTCGTGGATCTAGATATATCACATAGGCTTATGTCGAGGGAGGTGGTGGACCGATCCACAGGTTATGCTGTCACCCATGTTGGGTGAAAACCTCCCCGGCCACCGCGCTCGAACCACATAAACAGTGTCTTGAACAACATGGTACTCCTTTCGAGCATAGACCACATACGAAGCCAATGCATACAACGGAAAATAACCCGCAAAAGAGTTGAATTTTTTACATTAAAATAAAATCATTTCTGCGTAGCCAAAGTGATATAGAGCCAAGTCCAAATTAGGACCAAGCCCCTAGGGGTGGCCCGATCTTCACGAATTAAAGGTGGATTTGAAGAAGAACATGAAGGGCGGAAGGGAAATCCACAAAATAAACAAGAACAAGAGGAAGAGGAGCAAGATCCACTAACGTAGACACTCATATCATCCCCAATAGCATACACACCAAGATCCAACAACAACAAAAGGGAAAGATAACTAGGTAGTTTCTCCAAATATCTAAGAGAGGCGGAGCTTGAGAGAGGGAGAGAGAGAGAGAGAGGGTACATCCCCAATCCCTAAGGGAAAGGAGGCCTTGGTAATCCGCTAGGGGGATTCTTCTCCAAGGAGGTCTTGATAACCATGGAAGATTCTTTCCAAGATGGAGGCCTTGATCCCACAAGTGGGAGGTAGGTTAGCAAAGAGAGGGAGAGAGAGAGAGGGTACATCCCCAATCCCTAAGGGAAAGGAGGCCTTGGTAATCCGCTAGGGGGATTCTTCTCCAAGGAGGTCTTGATAACCATGGAAGATTCTTTCCAAGATGGAGGCCTTGATCCCACAAGTGGGAGGTAGGTGAGCAAAGCTCTCTTTGCTAACCCTAGAACGAAGGGGGTGATGAGGTATATATAGAGGGTGTTTGATTGAGCTTTCTACCAGCTTTCCGCGCTTTGAAGCCGGCAGCCTAACCAAACACGTAGCTTCCATTCGTATTTTGTTCGCAGTCACGGATTTTATACGTGTAATGGGAAAAGTTGGTCTCGAGCAGCTTCCACCGGCTTCGGCAACTTCCAACAAATCCCACGCCCAAAATACCCCTACCACTTTGCCAATATTACAGTCAAACTACCCTCCCATATATAATAGGTTTCCCTTTTTTTTTCCCCACATCTACATCTCCTCGCGTGGAGACACCGACGTCGGCGCTAGGTTCAACCCTACTCCCCTCCAGCCGCCGCCTACTCCTTGCCTCTAGCTCGCAGTCTCCTGGACCCTCATGCTCGCGGCGCACCCGAAGTGGCAGCGCACGCTCCAGGACGAGCTCCACGAGGTCACCGGCCTCGCTCTTGCTCTCGCTCCGGTCGTCTGATGGCGTCCAGCTCCTCCTCACGCCTCTAGCTGCGTCCAACTTCTGGATCTTCAACATTTTCTTCACAATCTTCTGCTCCTCAACCAAAAACGGATGGGTGTAAAACTATCACTCCGACTTGGGGTTAAATAAGAGTGCCCATATAAATTTTACAACCATTCCAAGCGGTTGGTGATGTATGAATAATTTAAATATTTTGGTATATATACACGTTCACAGTTTTGTTGGTTCACAATTATCATATTTTAATTACCTTCAACATGCGTACAACATTTTAAAAATAAGTGAAACCTGTCTAAATATATAATATTATCTCCGTACAAAAAATCATCTCAACACATCAGGGGTATTCCAGACATTTTACTCGGAAGCCACACTTCAGACAACCAGTTTACCAAACGACAACACTGCTCACAGCAGCTTTCACAACACAGCTCCTTTCCCACGGCTCACAGCCCACAACAGCTTTTCCACAGCTCACAACCCAACCAAACACCCTCATAGTCCTAGTGTTATGACGGGCATGCACTACAGCCGGAGGAGTCCCATTGGAGCAGAGAATTAGGGGCTTGGCCCAACTTATCTTATGGTTTTATTAGCAAATAGGCAGCTTATATAAACTCTTGTAAGGGTACGTTTTAAATCAAGCAATAGCAATCATAATTGCTCGGCTTCAGCCGAGACTCCCAAAACCCTAGCCGCCCCTGCGCCTCTTCTCCCTTGCGCGATCACGGCGCCCCAACGCCATTGCTCGCGCCGCCAGCCTCCTCAATCCTCCTTCCATCCCTACAATTTGAGACCACGCCCTGGTAGGACCCCGGTTCCTATCAATCTGGTATCAGTTGTCTTGATGCGATCATGTCCACCGCTTCGCCCTCCGCCACCCTTCCACCGTCGGCCACCACCACGCCGCCGGTGACTTCCATGGCGGGCGCGACGATCTTGTCAGGGCCGATCGCCTCCTCCGCCCCCACCGTCTTCACCCTGGAAGAGATGGCGGCCGCCCTTCGCGACCTCGGCCAGGCGGTTGCGGGCATTCGCTCCTTCCTCGCCGGCCCCTATGTCCAGCAGCCGCCACCCCACTTTGTTCCCACCATGGCGCCACAACAGCAGCAGTTGCCGCGGCTGCCAACGCCGTCCCTCCCGTTTGGCGGCTTGGGGGCGACCTCGGTCCCGGGATTTACATCGCCGCCGCCCGGGATGCCCATCCACCAGGTCCGTTTTCCAACGTTGCCATCACCGTTGCCGGCATGGCTCGTCGGGTCCCTCGGGCCGGTCTACACGACGACATCGGGTCAACCATACCTGCCGCCGCCCACGTCGGTGCCCTCGGCACTACAGTATGGTGCCCCCTCGGGCTCCGCCGGTCCCTACGACAGCGTGGACGGGGCCCTGTTCCACGGCGACGCACTAATGCTGGCCTACTTGGCTCCGTCACCCCCGTGGTACCGCGCGGACAAGGCGCCCACGACCGCCGGCCACGCCCAGCCGCCGCCGCGATTCTCCAAGATGGAGTTGGCAACCTACGAAGGAACCGTGGAACCCCTGAATTGGCTCAATCAATGCGACCAATTTTTCAGGGGCAGCGCACCCTCGCGTCCGACGGCACCTGGATCGCCTCCTATCACATCAGAGGAGCAGCTCAGACGTGGTACTACGCCCTCGAATAGGACGAGGGCGGCATGGCACCATGGGAGCGCTTCCAGGGGTTGTGCCTTTTGCGCTTCGGACCGCCGATCCGCGGGAGCCGGCTGACGGAGCTTGGGCGTCTGCCTTTTCTCTCCATGGTCCAAGACTTCGCCGACCGCTTCCAGGCGTTGGAATGCCACGCTCCCGGCATCTCGGGCAACTGGGTGTGGCTGCGACTCCTCCACTGCACTACAGAGTCCCTGGATCTGCGAGCCAAGCGCAAGCCCGGGCCTCGCTATGCAGGGCCGTTTCCGGTCCTGGAGCGCATCGACAACGTCGCCTATAGGCTCCAGCTGCCGTCCGGGACCCGCATCCATGACGTCTTCCATGTGGGTTTGCTGAAGCCTTTTCGTGGCGATCCCTCGGCGACCGCGTCGGCGCTTCCGCCCACCTTCGATGGCTGTCTCCTTCCGGGTCCCGCGGAGGTGTTGAAGGCCCAGCAATGATGTAACGCCCCGACCACTCCCAACCGGTTAACCACCGGTTCCATGGTCGGTGCGCCTGGGATCTAGACTGTCCTCACAAACCAACACTAGTCTTTTCTGCACACTTTGTCCTCACTCGTGCGCACCCGGGAACAACTTGCCGGTCAGTCACCCATCTCAAGACTACTCCAAGTCAAGCACGCTTAACCTGGTAGTTCTTTCCTGATGGGCTCCCGGAAAAGAAGGTGCACCTTGTTTATATGAGTAGTCTATCATTCCTATTGAGATCCTGGGCTGTTACATACACCACCCCTCAAAGGAACCGACGTCCCCGTCGGCCCAGCAGGAACGTTCCTCTTTGGCACAAGTTTGTGCGTGACAGTTGCAGGCATCCAACATGTACCCCATGTAAGGCTCACCGACCGACACACACACCGTGTAACCGTCAGGGTCGGCTCTGATACCAGTTGTAACGCCCCGACCACTCCCAACCGGTTAACCACCGATTCCATGGTCGGTGCGCTTGGGATCCAGACTGTCCTCACAAACCAACACTAGTCTTTTCTGCACACTTTGTCCTCACTCGTGCGCACCCAGAAACAACTTCCCGGTCGGTCACCCATCTCAAGACTACTCCAAGCCAAGCACGCTTAACCTGGTAGTTCTTTCCTGATGGGCTTCCGGAAAAGAAGGTGCACCTTGTTTATATGAGTAGTCTATCATTCCTATTGAGATCCTGGGCTGTTACAAACGCCGAGGTGTTTGGCAGGTGTTGATCCAATGGCAGGGCCTTCCGGAGGAGGACACCACCTGGGAGCAACTTGAGTTCCGCACGCACTTTCCAGACTTCCAGCTCGAGGACAAGTTGTTTGCGCAGGCGGGGAGAGATGTTATGGCCGGCGTGCACTATAGCCGGAGGAGGCCCATTGGCGCAGAGAATTAGAGGCTTGGCCCAACTTATCTTATGGTTTTGTTAGCAAATAGGCAGCTTATATAAATTCTTGTAAGGGTACGTTTTTAATCAAGCAATAGCAATCATAATTGCTTGGCTTTAGCCGAGACTCCCAAAACCCTGGCTGTCCCTGCGCCTCTTCTCCATCGCGCGATCACGGCGTCCCAGCGACGTCGCTCGCACCGCCAGCCTCCTCAATCCTCCTTACATCCCTACAATCTGAGACCACGCCCTGGTAGGACCCCGGTTCCTATCATCTAGGCAATGAAGGGGTAGATGAAGGGGGTGAGAGAGGGGTTACATGGCCCATGGCGAGGTCTGCTCGCAGGCAGCTGCCGGATGTCCGGCGTCAAGATGCTGCGCTGGATGTCCAGGCATGGGCATCGGATATCCGGCCACTCGGACAGGTGTACTGGTATGCTGCTGCTGGATTTCCGGGTTGTCTTGTTCGTTGGACCACATGTAACGTGGGCCGTGTAGGTAAATATCACGGAGCTCCAAATCGGTAGTGAAGCACTCTCATAGTTCGTTGATTAAGCTAGTTATTGTTCTTGTCTGACGAGAAGATCATGTTGAAGTCGCCACCGATCAGCCACGGTCCCGCACAAGAATCCCTCAGGTTGCAACTCGGCGAGGAACGCGACTTTAACAGCATCGCCTTCAGGGTCATAAGTTGTTATGGACATGCACATCTTATTTGACCCTGTTTTGACGTTCAAATTCAAACTTATCCCTTTTTTTGAACGGTAGCACTGTTTCTTACTCCCTCCGTTTCTAAATACAAGTCCCTTTAGAGTTTTCAATACAAACTACATACTGATGTATATAGACATATTTTGGGGTGTAGATTCACTCATTTTACTCCGTATGTAGTTCACATTGAAATCCCTAAAAGGTTTTATATTTAGGAACAGAGGGAGTACAAGGCACCGAAAGCACTGACCGAAAAAAAAAACTCTGATCTGGTACTAAAAGAAGGTGTCTGCATATCTTGACAGGAATTTGATGACAACTCCGCTTCTAGTCAAGTCTTCTGGCTCTTGAAAGAAAGTGAGCTGACGCCAAGCAATTCCAATATATTGGATGGGCGGTACTCGGTGTTCGGATATGTAACCGAGAATGAGGATTACTTGGCAGATCTCAAGGTTGGGGACATTATTCAATCCATCCAAGTTGTCTCAGGCCTAGACAATCTTGTCAACCCCAGCTACAAGATTGTAGGATAGCATGTTTCTGTATAATAGTTACTTGGCAGGCAATTATGCTACGGTATGAAAAAACGATGTAAAGAGCTGCATTTTCTAACGTTACCCAATTGTTTTCTGTGCTTACAGTTATCCATTGTGCGGAATTCACTGGATAATAAAAAGATCAAGCTATTTATCTCGTCTCCTGCTAGCAGGTCTGTTATTGCCGTGTTCAGTCTCAAGTTAAGTAAGGTTTTCTTTTGGAAACGGTTTGCAAGGAATTGAGAAGAGTCTATGTTGAGTTTGTGTCGAATATAGTATACGAGTTGGGTTACAGTTACATATCATATCCCTCTCCTTATTAATTCGGGTGAACAAGCTCACCTGGGAAATTCATCCTTGTTTTCTTTCGAACTAGCCTGGCTTCAAGAGGAGGGCTTCTTCGAGATGGTATGTAAGGAATGGCAAGCAAGTGTTTTAGGGGACACGCCCATTGAAGTTTGGCAAAATAAAATAAGACACTTACGACGTTATCTTAGGGGATGGGCACGTCATAGAAGCGGGATTTATAAAAAGGAAAAGGAAAGATTGCTAGGTATAATTGAAGGAATGGCAAGCAAGTGTTTTAGGGGACACGCCCATTGAAGTTTGGCAAAATAAAATAAGACACTTAAGACGTTATCTTAGGGGATGGGCACGTCATAGAAGTGGGATTTATAAAAAGGAAAAGGAAAGATTGCTAGGTATAATTGATTATCTGGATATTAAAGCTGAAACTAATCCTCTTAACACTTCAGAACGTGAAGTGTTAAGACAAGCGAATGATAGTCTATCTAAATTAAGACGAGAGGAAGAATCAAAATGGGCCTTGAGAGCGAAGGTGAAAGATGTGCAAGAAGGGGGAATAATACGAAATATTTTCACCTAATTACGAATGGAAAACATAGAAAGAAGAAAATATTTCAGTTAGAACAGGAGGAAGGAACTATAGTAGGGGATGAAAACCTAAAAGTCTATATTACTGAGTACTATAAGAAACTATTTGGGGCACCGGCCCAAAATAATTTTTTATTAGATGAGCAAATGATTTCGGATATCCCACAAATCTCACAAACTGAGAATGAAATCCTTACGGTGGATTTTACAGTGGATGAGGTACGTGAAGCTATTATGCAAATGGAGCATAATAAAGCCCCAGGACCAGACGGGTTCCCTGCTGAATTTTATAAAACATTTTGGAACGTTATTAAAAACGATTTAATGGCGATGTCTTACCATTATATAAGCTTAATTACGGAGTGATAACTTTGCTGCCAAAGAAAGAGGATGCTGTTCAGATTCAGCAGTATAGACCGATTTATCTTGTGATGGGTAAGAATTCGCCGAAAAATATCTGAATGGTGAGTCTAATGCTAATGTGGCAGCTCATGGTGATGACTCAGACATCAGTAGTGATGTTCTCGTAGTATCAGACAGACGATCAACCAAAAGTGAAGCGTGGATGTTGGATTCAGCTAGTTTTTTTCATGCGACACCCAACAGTGAGTGGTTCTTTTCGTACAAGTCTGGTGAGTTTGGTTCAGCCTATGTGGGCGATGACACATGTTATCGTGTTGCTGAAGTAGGTGAAATCTCCAAGTCCCTGTAGTGTTAGAGTCGGACACGTTGGATCCTTGAACTCTCATATAATAAGGGGCACCCCGCGGTTGTAATCTATGCCAGCATAATAGCATAGGCACGCAGGAGGAGCCGACGGCGTGTGTCGGCGCCCGGGTGACTGGAGTGCGGTATTGTAGCGGTGTCATGGGGATGAGCGCCCATAGTGAGGCCTCGGGAATGTAGCCGATGTTCGGTGAACCTCGTTAATAAATCTCGGTGTCGTACCTCGTGTGATTGCTTGATCCTCGGATGATCTACTACGCGCTTCGAATTTATTCTAACAGTCTACAAGTTTGTTAGTCTTTGTGGATGTAACCATCTGTGTTCGTAACGTGTTTCTAAAAATAATAATCGTAGGGCGTCTTAAATCTGATGAAGTTACTCTGGTAGAGCGTAAGCTCGAATGGACCCCTGGTTGTTGCTCTGCTTATCACACTGAGGTATCAACAGTTTGTCCTCAACTGTAAGGATTTGAACTGAGCGTCAAGTTCACCTCAATTTAGAAAATCAAGATTATCAATAAGTAAATCATAGTTTTTGGTTTCATGACCGGTTTTGCAACACAATTAAGAATTCAATGTGTCCCCAACAATTCTAGTGAGATTGTCAATCTCACTAATTTTGCTAGTTTCATCAATTTATGAGTGTATTGTATGGTTGAAAGTGTTTTTGTATTTTTTTTTTGCATAAATAACCGAAGAAGATCACAATGTATGTAAATGTAAATTGGTGATTGTTTTATGAAGGAAATTGGACCAGGTTAATAAGTTCACTAGTACTAACGGTTTGTAATAATGGTTTGTAAATATAATCGGTATGAGTAATGAATGATTATAACGATTATGGAAAATCATAACATATCACATAGTATCTAACTAGCATAATGCTTGTGCGTTGCGAGGTGATGACAAATCTATCGAAATTACTTTTGGTCAAAGGATCATTACTTTTGCTTTGCAGATCGGATCATGAAACATGTACATGTCTCATAGATTTTTTGTTCAAAAAAGGTTCGGCTAGGTACACGAGGTAAATAATGCCACCATCGTAATCTTCGATAGAAAAAACATAGAGGTAAGAAACTCATGTGTCTATTGATAAAACGCCTATAACCCTATGGAGTGTTATGTGTAAATTGAATTGGCTTCTTATTATCTAAGTGATATATTATTAGTCCATGGTGTTAACATGAAAATTAAGTAGATATGGACAGTAAAGTGGCATGAAGAAATTAAGTAAACATAAATAATAGAGATGTAAATATAAACATAAAAATTAAATACAGGGTCGTTAGAATTAGTGGCCACCTAAGAATACGACCCAGTAAAGAATTGGTGGTGCGGCCTGCTTCCTGGCCGCGCGAGGAGGCCGCCTGGGCCATCAGGGACTCGTATCCGACCCTGCTTTGGCTTTTTACCTTCCTTTCGATGCAGAATTTTTGCTATATATTTGCCCGGATCGTCTCAGATCTGTATCTTGCGATTTCGTGCGCTCTCTTTTCGATCTGTTGTTACCAGGAAAACTTTTAGGAAAACTAGGTGCCATGGCTTCCCCAAGTTCCCCCAAAGACAAGTTCCTCGTCAACGTCATCAACCCTTACCTCACAGAGGTGAAGAGGCATCCTCAAACACTTTGGGTGGCGGATGATGCCCTTTACAAAGAAGATCTAAAGGTACCTGTCAAGGAGGGGAGCACCAATGCCAGGCCGGAAGAAGTGGAACAAGAAGTTTTCAAGTACAAGTTGATGATCGAGCGCGGTGTTGAGGCCAACATCGACATCATCACCGAGCTGAAGAAGCAACATGAGGAGGAGATGAAGGAAGTGCGGGCGAACATATCCGCATTAGAGATCAAAGTGTTCGAGTTTCAAGGACACATCTATCACCATCAAAACCAGAACTGTGAGTATGAACTAAAGTTTTTGCACTTGGGCCTAGCTGCCGACTGCAGGATCCAGGAAACAAAAGAA
This sequence comes from Bromus sterilis, assembly GCA_950022295.1. Lineage (NCBI taxonomy): Eukaryota > Viridiplantae > Streptophyta > Magnoliopsida > Poales > Poaceae > Bromus > Bromus sterilis. Next base: position 222,856,604 of record OX465598.1, read on the forward strand.
TCATGTGTGAATGGAGGACGTTTTCCATGGAAACGTTTTTCTGAGACTGACCCGATATACAAGCACAGAGATCAAGAGTGAAATCTTCATGGGTAATGGCATCCCCTTAGCTTGTTCCAAACTTGGGGGAGTGCCCGGTATCTTTATCTTTATCTTTGTCTTTTATGGTCAAGTTTAGTATCGTATCATGTCTAAGGAAGTTATCTTATAAAATAGGTGTTTGCATTGAGGTCTATCACTCCTATGTGGAGAGTCTTGTATCTGTGAGAGTGCAGTGTCTATGATGGAATATTAATAAGAAGTCTATTGGTTTCTTCGCTGCACTCGGTATTCTCTTCACGCAATCAACCTTATATGCTGATTCTTATGGGAGTATTGATCTTATATATCAGGTATGACTTTGAAAACTTTATTTAATCTTGGAAAACATAGCTTTGTTCATAACAACAAGCATGAGTTTTTCTAGTAGCGACATAGCCAAAACCTTTATGTTCTTATGCTTGAAGTGTTATGCTGACAAGGAAGACAACTTGATGTTTCATGCCAATTCTTAATGTAGACCTTATATTGTTTTGCATTCAAGTCAACATCATTTACTGCTTTTAAAAGCCTTTGCTAGCCAAACCTTGTACTAAGCGGGAATACGACTTGTGCACCCATACCTTGAAACCTCAACCTTCCAAAGAGTCCACCATACCTTTCCTATTTTTGGTATTTCACCGCCACTCCTAAAGTATATTATTCATGTGCTATCTTTAAACTTTCAAAATAGTATATTCCATGTTTTGTGCCTCTGTTTTAGCTCATGAGGAAGTAGTAGATAATTCATGATCTTCTTATGCTGGACAAGCTTTACCTTGGGATTGCATGTCTAATCTGCAAACCACTAATACGAGGAGGGACTGGCATGAGTGCGCCCAACTCGTAAAAGATAATAGCAACAAACAAACCCTCCTTCGTGCTTTGTTCATGAGAAATCAGAAAAGTTTGGAAGTGATAAACAAAGGAGATTAAAGGGATGTGATCGTCCCCACCTTGGGAGTCGTTCCTCGAAACTTGTCCAACATGAGAAGTAATTGGGCTATCTACTAGCATTCGTTGACGATTTATGCACCTCCCAAAATCTTATTTTATAATTGTATTAATTTCAAAACCTCTAAAAGCTCTAGCACATAAGTTTTTCCTACTTCCCTCTGCGAAGGGATAAGCCTTTACTTTTATGTTGAGTCAGTAAACCCACTTCTTTCTATCACACAAAGAGCAGACACCTTATGTTGACAAAGATGCATGCATTTATATTATCTCATTGAGAATTGCCATATTACATCTTTGTTGACATTATCATTAAGATAAACAAGTTGTTTGTTGAGCCTTGCTACATCAAACATCTTCCTTCGTGTTAGCATTTTCATTTCTTGACTAATAATATGTTCTTTCAAAAGCTTCAAATGATCTCACCAAAATATAAAGAAAAGAGCAAAAGTTAAAAGTTATTAGTTGTTCTTTGACCAAGGACATGTTTTCCACGATTTGATGGGTTTCCTCGGTCCTACTTTTGATTGTAATTGATATTACTCTTTCATAAGGGTCGTATGAGTTGAGGTTGCTGTTGAGGATGCTTGAGTTTAGTGGAAGGAATTATGATGCTTCTTGTCCGTATTCTTATTATCGACACTTCACTCTCTAAACTTGTGGACAGGTTTACCGAGCTCAGTATTCGTTCGGGGACAAGCGAGGTCTAAACTTGGGGGAGCTGATACGTCCAAAACACATCACTATTTTACATCATAATTTACCTGTATTGTCAGAACCCCAATTTGGGTAAGTGCTAGGGTTTGAGTGCCCCTTTGCATCATGTGAAAATTTCAAAAGAAATTCAAAAATGGGGAAAAGAAAAGCACTAGAGAATTTAATTCAAATGGCCAGATAAAAAGTTGCTCCAAAAATCACTGTGATATTTTTGAAAAGTCCTAGAAATAAGTGAGATCACATATAAAGTGGAGTGGGTCCCACTCAAGGCTCACTGATTTTTCAAATATATTATAAGTGCCTTGGAAATTAAATAATACCCCTATTTGATTTGAAATTCAAATTATTTGAATTTAAAAAATCCCCAAACTTTGTGAGTGGCTAGCTACATGTCTAGTAAGGCCACATAAAATATTTGGGCATTAAAAAAATGCTTTGCTATTTATTTCAAAGCCAAACAAAGAACAGAAAAAGAAAAAGAAAAGAAATAAACAAAAGGGCTTACCTGGCATTCGGCCCAACTAGCCGCACCACGGCCCAGGCCCACCTCCTCCTCTCTTGTCCTCTTCCTCAAGCTGCTTGCTGTCGAGCAGAGAGCACGCAGCCGACGCCACCGCGACGCCGGCGACGTTCTAGGCCTCCCCAAGCCCTGCCTCCTCGCCACGTTAGCGCCAGAACCCCCCATGCTCATCCTCTCACTCTCAGGTCACCTCCCCTTCTCCTTCCTCGCCGTTCTCGTGCAGCCCGAGAGCTCGCCGGAGCGTGCTGCCGCGCTAGCGTGGCCATCGACGCAGAGCCGTCCAGCAACCATGTCCATGAGGACCTCCGTGGTCTACTTCCTCTCATACGGCAAGGAATCGACAGGTCGACGCCCATAGCCGACGCCCGCATCACCCTTCTCCGCCATAGCCGCGTTGAAATCTCGCCGGATTGCGCTGCCTCCGGTGCCTCCCCGCCGTAGCCATCGACTTCATCGACTCCGGGGTGAGCTCCTCTTCATTTAGCCCCTTCCCGCACTCGATTCCATGCCCCCAATCGCCGTCTGCTTCTGTGCCGAGCTTCGGCCGCCGCGCGAGCTCGCCGTCGACGAGGTTCCGGTGCTCCCCGGTGACGCTGCGGTTCTTAGGGTGAAGCGCGCATCCACGGGCATTCGTTTTGTGGTCGCGGCACTCGTTTTGTTGCACGGAACCGTCGTCCCCGTGTGCGCCGCCGTACTGGACGTCACCGGCGGCTAGCCGCCGGAAGCCCATGACGTGGCGTGGTTAGTTTAACCACTAACCCCCACGGGAGCCAATGACAGGCGGGCCCTGCCCCCTAATTAAGCCCATGCGATTGTAATTAAACGGGGATTAACCCCTGTGACACTGACCAGTTGGTCCCAGTAGTCAGAGGGCCCCCACGTTAGCATGAGGTCATGCTGATGCCATAATTGGCTTTTAATTTAAAAAGAAAATCCAGAAATTGCAGAAAACACTTTAAACTTCAATAATTCATAGAAAATTCATACTAACTCCAAATTAAACAAATAATATATGAAAAATGATTAGCAGAAAATGCTCTATCCAAATATCCAACTTTCAACCATGTTTGAGTTGATCTTAAATTGGGACCAAAAGCTTTTGCTATTTGGCTTAATTGGATTAATTCAAATTAAATTCAAATGCTATTCTAATTTGAACCATTGCAATGCAAACCATTTCACTTGAACATCAGAGGCATATCATACACATGTCAAGATGGTCTACAAAGAACAAACAATAACAAATGCAACTTGGCTAATTTGAACAACATTTGGAGTTTGAATTTGAATTAACTTTTTAAATCAACTCCAATTAACATGTGACAAATTTTGTTGGCAAAAGGCTTCATCCGCCCTAGCTCATCGCCATGGGGTTTCCCCGTTCTGTTCGTAACGAAGAAAGATGGAACAGAAAGGATGTGCGTAGATTATCGCCCGCTAAATCTAGCGACGATAAAGAACAAGTACCCACTGCCCAGGATCAATGATCTTTATGATCAACTTGCTGGATCCTCGGTCTTCTCCAAGATGGATTTGAGATTAGCCTATCATCAAATCAAGATCCGAAACGAGGACGTTCCCAAGACGGCTTTCACTACTCGTTATGGTCTTTACGAGTTCACCGTCATGTCCTTCGGTTTAACCAATGCCCCTGCTACTTTTTCACGCATGATGAACTCGATCTTCATGGAGTATTTGGACAAGTTCGTCGTGGTTTACCTCGATGACATCCTTATCTACTCGAAGAACGAAGAAGAACATGCCGAGCATCTTAGGCTGGTATTGATGAAACTTCGAGAGCATCGCCTTTATGCCAAGTTCTCTAAGTGCGAATTTTGGCTACCAGAAGTGACCTACTTAGGCCACGTGATTTCTGCAAAAGGCATTGCTGTCAATACCGAGAGAGTTCAGGCCGTCCTTGACTGGACTCCACCTGAATCAGTTAAGCAAGTTAGGAGTTTTCTTGGCTTAGCAAGCTATTTCCGCCGCTTCGTTGAGAACTTCTCCAAAGTTGCAAAGCCTCTAACTGAACTCCTCAAGAAGGATAAGAAATTCCAATGGACTCCCAAGTGCGAGGAAAGCTTTCAAGAGCTAAAAAGAAGATTGACTTCTGCACCCGTACTTGCGCCTCTAGACACCAAAAAGGATTTCGAGATCTATTGTGATGCTTCACAGCAAGGGTTAGGATGCATACTTATGCAAGATAGACATGTGGTAGCTTATGCTTCACGCCAGTTGCGTCCACATGAAGAGAACTATCCTACCCATGATCTTGAACTCGCTGCCGTAGTTCATGCCCTGACAACTTGGCGTAATTACCTCCTTGGTAATCGTTGTGAGATCTATTCCGACTACCAAAGCCTCAAATACATATTCACCCAGCCAAATCTTAATCTCAGGCAAAGACGCTGGATAGAGTTGATAAAAGATTATGACTTAGGAATTTCTTACACCCCAGGCAAAGCCAACGTCATGGCTGATGCACTAAGTCGTAAGTTGTATTGTAACAACCTCATGTTACAATAGTGTCAACCACTTCTTCATGAGGAATTTCGAAAGCTCAATCTTGATATTGTTCCTCATGGCTATCTTTCTACCTTGGTGGTGAAACCCACTCTTGAGGATCAAATCATAGTTGCCCAAAGGCGTGCACGAGGTGTTCGCCGGATCAAGGAGAACATTGCTAGCAGAGTTGCTAAATGTTTCTCCATAGATAGCAAAGGAACGGTATTCTTTGAAAATCGTTTGCTAGTACCTAAGAATAGAGATCTAAGGCAACTCATCCTTAAAGAAGCCCATGACACTCCCCTCTCGATTCATCCCGGTAGCACAAAAATGTACCGAGATCTACGCCAGAGATTTTGGTGGACTAGGATGAAGAGAGACATTGCTCGATATGTTGCCGAATGTGATGTTTGTCGTCGCATTAAGGCCGAGCACCAAAGACCTGCCGACACTCTTCAACCTTTGCCTATTCCAGAGTGGAAATGGGACAAAGTCGGTATGGACTTCATCACCGGCTTTCCAAAAACCCAGAAAGGAAATGATGCCATCTTCGTTGTCATTGACCGACTTTCAAAAGTTGCTCACTTCCTTCCGGTTCGCGAGTCTATAACTGCTAGCCAGTTAGCGGACTTGTATGTCTCTATAATTGTGTCTCTCCATGGTGTTCCTTTGGAAATCAATTCTGATCGTGGTAGCCTTTTCACCTCTAGATTTTGGGGAAGCTTTCAGAATGCTATGGGAACTCATCTCTCCTTTAGTACAACTTTCCATCCACAGTCTAGTGGTCAAGTCGAAAGGGTTAACCAAATTCTCCAGGACATGCTCAGAGCTTGTGTTATCTCATTCGGAAAGAATTGGGAGAAGTCTCTTCCATTTGCCGAATTTGCTTACAACAATAGTTTTCAATCTAGTCTGAACATGGCTCCTTTTGAACTCCTCTATGGACGACGATGTCGAACACCCCTAAACTGGTCAGAAACCGGTGAAAGACAATTCTTTGGACCGGATATGATCATGGAAGCAGAAGAGCAAGTTTGCATTGTTCGTGATCGATTGAAAGCCGCTCAATCTCGTCAGAAAAGCTACTATGATCGTCATCATAGGCAAGAAAGCTGCAATCTAGATGAGAAGGCTTACCTTCGGGTTACTCCTCTGAAGGGAACCCAACGCTTCGGTATCAAAGGCAAGTTGGCCCCACGTTACATTGGACCTTTCCGCATTCTCGCTAAACGTGGAGAAGTTTCCTACCAACTTGAACTACCCCCGCACCTTTCTCGAGTACATGATGTATTCCATGTGTCACAACTCAGGCGCTGCTTCAAGGACCCCATCCGCGAAGTCGACCATGAAACACTTGATCTCCAAGATGACCTTTCTTATCGAGAGTACCCTGTTCGTATTCTTGATTCCGCAGAGCGTGTCACTCGTCGTCAGAAGATCAAGTTCCTCAAAGTGCAATGGTCACACCACTCTGAGAAAGAAGCCACATGGGAAAGAGAAGACCGTGTCAGCGCCGAGTACCCCACCTTCCTCCCGACGACTTCTGAATCTCGGGACGAGATTCTTTTGAGTGGGGGTGAGTTGTCAGAACCCCAACTTGGGTAAGTGCTAGGGTTTGAGTGCCCCTTTGCATCATGTGAAAATTTCAAAAGAAATTCAAAAATGGGGAAAAGAAAAGCCCTAGAGAATTTAATTCAAATGGCCAGATAAAAGTTGCTCCAAAAATCACTGTGATATTTTTGAAAAGTCCTAGATATAAGTGAGATCACATATAAAGTGGAGTGGGTCCCACTCAAGGTTCACAGATTTTTCAAATATATTATAAGTGCCTTGGAAATTAAATAATACCACTATTTGATTTGAAATTCAAAAATCCCCAAACTTTGTGAGTGGCTAGCTACATGTCTAGTAAGGCCACATAAAATATTTGGGCATTTAAAAAAATGCTTTGCTATTTATCTCAAAGTCAAACAAAGAACATAAAAAGAAAAAGAAAAGAAATAAACAAAAGGGCTTACCTGGCATTTGGCCCAACTAGCCGCACCACGGCCCAGGCCCACCTCCTCCTCTCTTGTCCTCTTCCTCAAGCTGCTCGCTGTCGAGCAGAGAGCACGCATCCGACGCTACAGCGACGCTGGCGACGTTCTAGGCCTCCCCAAGCCCTGCCTCCTCGCCACATTAGCGCCAGAACCCCCCCCCCCCCCCCGTACTCATCCTCTCACTCTCGGGTCACCTCCCCTTCTCCTTCCTCGCCGTTCTCGTGCAGCCCGAGAGCTCGCCGGAGCATGCTGCCGCGCTAGCGTGGCCATCGACGTAGAGCCGTCCAGCAACCATGTCCAGGAGGACCTCCGTGGTCTACTTCCTCTCATACGGCAAGGAATCGACAGGTCGACGCCCGTAGCCGACGCCCGCATCACCCTTCTCTGCCACAGCCGTCGTGAAATCTCGCCGGATTGCGCTGCCTCCGGTGCCTCCCCGCCGTAGCCATCGACTTCATCGACTCTGGGTGAGCTCCTCTTCATTTATCCCCTTCCCGCACTCGATTCCATGCCCCCAATCGCCGTCTGCTTTTGTGCCGAGCTCCGGCCGCCGCGCGAGCTCGCCGTAGATGAGGTTCCGGTGCTCCCCGGTGACGCTGCGGTGCTCAGGGTGAAGCGCGCATCCACGGGCATTCGTTTTGTGGTCGCGGCACTCGTTTTGCTGCACGGAACCGTCGTCCCCGTGTGCGCCGCTGCACTGGACGTCACCGGCGGCTAGCCGCCGGCAGCCCATGACGTGGCGTGGTTAGTTTAACCACTAACCCCCACGGGAGCCAATGATAGGCGGGCCCTGCCTCCTAATTAAGCCCATGCGATTGTAATTAAACGGGGATTAACCCCTGTGACACTGACCAGTGGGTCCCAGTAGTTAGAGGCCCCCCACGTCAGCATGAGGTCATGCTGACGCCATAATTGGCTTTTAATTTAAAAAGAAAATCCAGAAATTGCAGAAAATACTTTAAACTTCAATAATTCATAGAAAATTCATACTAACTCCAAATTAAACAAATAATATATGAAAAAATGATCAGTAGAAAATGCTCTATCCAAAGATCCAACTTTCAACCATGTTTGAGTTGATCTTAAATTGGGACTAGTAGCTTTTGCTATTTGGCTTAATTGGAATTAATTCAAATTAAATTCAAATGCTATTGTAATTTGAACCATTGCAATGCAAACCATTTCACTTGAACATCAGAGGCATATCATACACATGCCAAGATGGTCTACAAAGAACAAACAATAGCAAATGCAACTTGGCTAATTTGAACAACATTTGGAGTTTGAATTTGAATTAAGTTTTCAAATCAACTCCAATTAACATATGACAAATTGAATCTAGGTCAAATCAGTACCATTCACATCATGTGACAACATAGGCATGTGCTTGTGCATTTACATTCAATGTTGCCCCCCCTTTGTTGATGTTTGTGTCGGTAACAGTGCCTCAGAGATGGTGATCACCCTCGAAGACGAAGACCACCGTTAAGACCCGTGTATCGTCAGCAAGGCAAGCAAACCCCCATTGATCATGTCTATAAAATCTCACTTCCCTCTCAGTCTCGCTTATGCATGTTTAGGAGATCACCTTGTTATCGATTCTACCGCATAGTTGAACCCATATCCGATGCATGACCTATCATCTTGTCACAGTAGTAAGCAAACCACAATCCTAGCTGACATAGGAGTTGATTGATATCATGTGGCCCCTGAATTGTTAAAGCTTATTGCATGCTTAGAGTTTCAATGAGGATACTTTTGATGTGAGTCTGGATGGTAGTGATCATGGTGTTGATGAAAGTGAAACTGTGTTGGTGAATCTACCCTAATACAAGGTGAACGATGAGAGGCTGTGTAGGAGTACACAGTGGGTTGTCTCGTTGAACACCGCCTTAAGCACCGAGTTCTTGTATGGTAATCCAAGACAAAGAGTACAACCACACATTGGGCTCACCGACCCCTCTCGGCCTAGTACCTTGATCCGTGTTGACGTCCAGGAGTCACATTAGTTCGGGCTTTCCATTTGGCATACGCATAGAAACATAATGGATGAAAGGTTGCATCATATAGATATGTGGGTGGATCTGTGAGGCAGCGAAACCATCTTCTCGGATGGCGTTTCGGTTGCCTACATTGTCTGAGTCCGTATCATTGATCCGGCCGGGCTCTCGAGCGGGATCTACCTCAGATAGTCGACTCCTGGAATAGACCGGTTGTGAGTGAAGTGTTGTAACACCCTCGCTGTTAGTGAACAGTAATCATGGTTACTGTTCATCTCTACTGTTCAAAACTTTGTTTGATCAACTGGTTCAGTTCAAATTCAAATTCTCCTTTGATATTGTTGCAAGCAAATATGAACCATGGACCTTGATCATCATTGGCCAACTAAAGTCCAAGCCATTTGAAATAAAATTCAAACAAACCCTAAAATGCCTTTTGATGAATATTAAAAATATGGTTACAATAAATCTTTTCCAAAAATCTTGGAACCACTTTTATAAAATCCCAAATAATCATTGGACCATGCCCATGTAATCATTGGTATTTATTGGGCTACTAAAAATTGTAAACAATTAATAACAGTAGTAATTCCAGGCCAATTACCCATTTTATAATAAAATAAAATACCCAAAGAGTTTAGAAAAACCCTAGACTTTTTGTGGCACTCTAGGTATATGCCTTGCTAATTATGGGCCAGGTTGTATATTTTACTAAAATGCCTAAGATATATAAAAAAACAAATACAAAAGTGATAACAGAAAAGAAAAAGAGAAAATAAAAAGGAAACCTAATCTAGCCCAAGCCACCTAGCCCATCTTCCCCCTCCACCCCCTGGGCCGTGAAGCCCAGCCCACCCGGCGCCCCATCCTCTACCTCGCGCTACAGGAAACAGGGGGGGGGGGCGTGGCGAGCATCCCCGCTGCCACGGCCGCGACGCCCCCCGTGGCACACATCCGGCTGCCGGCCGGCGGCTTAAGAGGGCAAGCCGCCCCCCTGCGAACCCTAGCCCGCAGTCCCCCGCGCGCCCCTGGATCTGGAGCCCCCCTCGCCTTCGTCTTCGCCAATCGCACCCGAGCCGCCATGGACGCCCCCCCGTGAGCTTGCGCGGCCACAACGCCTCCCCGGCCTCGCCGGTGTGTCCAGGCAAGCCACCGTGGACAACCTCGTCTCCCGGCGTGGTCAATTTGGGCAGGGAGGCCCCAAGGACGCCGCCCCCTTTCTTCTTCTCCGGCCACGGCCACTACCTCCCCTCATCGATTCGTGCTGCCCCGAGCCCCCGAGTCCACCCCGAGACGTCCCCGAGCATACCCGTGAGCGCCCCCCTTCGATTCCCTGTTTTTCTCCGTCGATTCCTCGCCCAGCCACCGTAGCCGCCGCCCGTGCTCCCCATGGTCGCCATGGCCGCACCTTGCCCCGAGCCTGCGCGCTCTTTGCTCGTGCGCGCCTGCGACCCTCGCCGCGGTGCCGCAACCCCACCCCACCTCGCCGCACCCCCTCCCTCTAGCCCCTCTCGGCCGTGGCCTCCTTCCCCTGGCGCCGCCACGGCTCGTTGCCGCCGGGCACAGCCACGGCCTGGCCGGCGTGGTGTGTGTGTGCCCGTGTGGCCGGGTTAACCCCCCACTGACCATGGGGCCCCACCCCTAATTCCCTGTTAAGAAAATAATAATAATAAAGGTATATATTAATAAAACACCCATAGTGGCTGACAGGTGGGCCCCTGGCCTTTTTATTTAATAAAAATAATTTTATTAAATTTTTTACAATGACAAGTGGGACCCACTGGATATTTGTTTTATTAAAAGAAATTTAAAATTGTTAGTATGACATGTGGGCCACCCCACTGTTTTTTATTAATAAAATGTTTTATTAGAATTGAGAGGCTGACATGTGGGCCCCCCAGGTCAGCTTTGACTGGTCAACTGTGCTGTGGATAATGTTTCTGTTAATTAATAAAACAATTCAATAATGATTTTGAAATTGATTGAAAATGCTTAAAACTTTTTAAAAAAATAATAGAAAATAAACCGTAGCTCAGATCAAAAAAGTTAATACATGAAAATTGATCAGAAAAATATAACGAATAATAATACGCTATCCGTATGTCTACCGCACCCCCCTAACGTACCGAACATCGAACCGTCCCCCTTCAGACCGTTTGTCCTATAAACTGTCCGGTACTGTTAGAGTGCCCGGATGAATTTATTCCGAACACGAATGTTTCGCAGAATAGATCAACTAGCACGGATACACCCCCCTTATGTTTGTCCGGTACCCACGACACCTCCGGCTTGATCCTTCCCCCCCTCCGGACACCATGTCCGATAATCACCCGGAGCTGGCCGTTCATCCCCGGATGAATTCCCACTCCGAGCAACGTGCATTGCACTGCGTTAGAACACCGTTAACATTTCATCCGTCTTTTCATGCATCTGTTCGTATATGCTTGCTGTGTATTTACTGTTTCTTCACCCCTTAATCTCCGGTAGATCCCGCTGCCACCGCCGAGTACACTGCTGCCGGGTACGACTACTTCGTCGACGACCCTACCCCTACCGTCGAGCTACCAGGCAAGCAGAGCCATTCTCTTCCCCAGATATCTCCTACCTTTTCCGTACTTTCTTGCACTAGGCATTGTTACTGCTGCTGCTACGATTACAATCCTATTCAATTGCATAGCCTGATTTTGTCGCCCCTTGATGTACCTTTCTTATCCTATGCTGCCTGTTATAATTATGCATATATTCAGCAGTGAACCCTGCGCATTGTTAGCTAGGACTAGATAGCGGGCCGTTTTCACTCAGGGGGGTGAACACGGATACAATATATACAACTGCACAGGTACGGTACAAAGCAGACACCGCCAAAGGCCCCTATCTGGGTTATGCCTAGTCACCTCAAGTGTGAGCTATCCAGGAGTAATCCTTGTACTCCACTCGAGGCTGACTTTGTCTTGCCGCCATAGGGTCCTGGACAACGGTTGTCCTTAAAGGTAAGAAAGTCGGGCGACCCAACGGTGCCCGCGAGCGGTATATCGTCGGGAACGACAGGGAGGGTACGACCGACGTTACTGGCGTGCTTGGCCCCTGCTCGTATCTCGCGAGAGTTACCAAACCACGAAAGTCGAGCTCTACCAAGAGCACACGCGAGACAAGGTAAGGAGACGGTTCACCTTGTTGGTAACCGCAGTGACTTGGTGGGACGACAGGGCAGGAACCGATGTACTGGTGGACCTGACTGCTGTCGTTGACCGCGGGTCGGTTAAGTCGAGGCAACGATAACGGTTGTCACGCAGGTTAATTAAAATGCTAAATGGTTCGGCGGATGTCTTGAGTAGCCTTTTGGCTTGTACGCACTACCTACACGTGGGACGAGGAGTGTGGGCTCCCCTGCATCGTAGTCTCGTTCGAGGGTCTTCAGACGTCAGCAGTACCGCGGGATGATTGCCGGGAAGTGGTGTTGTCTTCTCTTGCTCGAGCGGTGTATTTGTATTTGCTTTGATTTTTCTTCACCGGCCAGTCACGCACCGTGCAGGAGTACGTTCGGGTTCGGGTCCAAAGCCCGGCGTACATAGGATATAGTCCGGCGGATGACCTCTCTGTTGATTGCCGAAGGATGGGCTACTTTGTGTCGGATAGCTTGGTGGAGCGTTCCCTAACAAGGTTCCCGCCACCCTGGAGATCCGAGCGTCGTAGAGTCACGCCAGTGCACTCCTGCAGGGAAGATTAATCTATTCGAATAGCCGTGTCCACGGTAACATGACGCATTATGCTGAAGCTGGATCTTACCACTACAAACTATTATTATTAAACTGTATGGTTTCGGGTTTTCTTCCTCGCGGGGATGTCGAGGAGGTGAACTCCGAGGCATTGTTAATTATTACAACTTATTATTATACAATGCTGCAGCAACTTCTGCTGCATTGTTACTTTATGCTTTATATAAACTGTTGGCTGATTCTTACCTCATGCTGCAAGACATCGTCGGAAGATGCTAGTCTTCGATAGGCCTAGCTTCTTACCCTTGCTCTGGATTTCTGTCTTTCAGTCCACTATATAGAACCTCTTCTTTCCGTTGATACAATGCATAATGCTTAGTAGCGGACGTAAGACTCGCGGGTATACTAGATACTCACCTTTGCTTTATTTCCCCCTTTATGTTTTGCCTGATCGGCCGCTGCAGTCGACGTTGGAGCCCAGGAGCAGGAGTACCCCGGAGGTGGATACTACTACGTCGAGACCCCCGCTGACCAGGACCAGGGAGTAGTTTCGGAGGCTCCCAGGCAGGAGGCCTTGCCTTTTCGATTTGTATCTCTGATGTTATTTGTGCTAGCCTTCTTAAGGCAAAACTTGACTAACTATGTCTGTACTCAGATATTATGGCTTGTATAACTTATGTATTCGGGTCCGTGCGACCCCCCTTTATTGTAACATATTGGATTATCCTTTTGTGTTTAGTGTTGTGCTGTGATATTCTCATCGTGGCACCCTAATCTCAGCCGTGTACCCTGCGTGTATGATTACTGTACACGGATTGATTTTAGGGGCGTCACAAGTTGGTATCAGAGCCGACTGCCTGTAGGAAGCCACCCCACCACTACCTGGTCGAAGTTGAGTCTAGACTTTGAAAAACTATTTTGCTAACTTAATATTTGGCTTACGGGCCCACATCGATGTCACTACGTGTGATATCTATGGTATTAGGATCCTTTTCTCCTTACCTATGCTCTGGGAATCTGCTCTCTTATCCTTGCTGGTAAGTTTTACAAACTCTGACATTAGGATCACGTTCTCTTGATTCCACCCGGCGTTTTGGTGCTTCCCCATTGATTGAGTCGTGTTGCAGGAGTTCTACCCCAGGTCCCGGACCGCGGATCCCATTCTCATTCTGGGCAGGCCGCGCGTCCTCTGGCATTAACTCCTGTGGCCAACAGTTTTCTTGCGGCGTGATTGCCATAGTGGAATCTATGTCGCGTCGTGTAATCCTTACCGCGGTCTGCGCGCCGCCTAGTGTGTCCTTTTTCCTTAATTTCTGCGACGTTACGCTGTCCGATTTTCGATTGATTCTATGTGTGGATGTGTATGTCTTATATGACTACTCCTATATATCCACGCCTCCTCTTTGTTGTCGCTTTACCTATTACTCGTTTCCGGTATCTCGATAAATGTTCATCGCTGAAATACCCCTGTTAAATTCTAGCAGGATGGCTGGTCGTGGTGGTCGTGGTCGTGGTCGTGGTGCCAACGATCCACCTCCGCCGCCGGACTACATGGCCGCGATGATGCAGCAGTTTCAGATGAACCAAGTATTTATGCAAGGAGTCATAGATCAGCTCCAGAACCAAATCAGAACCAGAACCAGCACCAGAACCAACCGCCTGTGGTTACTCTGCGGGATTTCATGCGTCTCAATCCCCCTCTCTTCCACCAGCATGAACAGCCGCTGGATGCCGATGATTGGCTTCGTGACATCACTCGACAGCTGGAGTTCGCTAATGTGAGCGCTGCTGATTACGTCAACTTTGCGTCCTATTTCCTGCGTGGCCCCGCTGCTCAGTGGTGGGACACTTACAAGGGCTCGCTAGCTGAAGGGACTGTCGTCACCTGGAATGACTTCAAGGCTACCTTCCGTGCTCGTTATGTCCCCCAGGCGATTATGAACCGTATGAAGGACGAGTTCCGCAACCTCGTTTAGGGCAACAAAACCGTCGAGGCATATCAGAGGGAATTCCTCCGCCTCTCCCGCTATGCTGCAAGTGACCTCCCCAATGATGCAAGTAGGAAAGAGAAGTTCCGTGATGGACTCAATCCAGATCTCTAGCTTGCACTGGCTTTGCACGTCTTCCCCGACTTTGCCACCATGGTGAACCAGACTATCACTCTCGAGACCGCTCAGCTTAAGTTCGGTGGTTCGCCGAAGCGCCCCCGTGAGGCTGGCTCATCTTCGGGCACAACACAGAAGCAACGCGTTTGGCTTCCACATAGTGTGTATCGTCCACCTGCCCCTGTACCAAGGCCGTCTGTAAGTGCATCAAGTGCCCTCCCCTTGAGGTTTTGGAGTTTGATGACAAAACGGTTAAGGGACTGATGTGTTTGTGAGTATACACAGGAGAACAGTCCCTGATGAGGTGTTTAACCACCAATGTCGACCCCCCCAAAATGTTGAGAAACATTGGAGAAATCGGTGTGTTTCCTGAAGAATGAAGTTGCGCGAAATCCTGAGGAAGTATGATCCTGAAGCGTTCGGTTGAAGCTGAAGCTGAAGACGATCCTGAGGAAGTTCGCGCTGAAGACGAAGTTGAAGCGTAGTCTTCGCTAAGACTTTTTATACTTCTTGAGTCATAGGAAAACACCGCACTGTTGGAGGGGTTGAAGAAAACGAGTTCCGAAGGTCTGAGGAAGTGCTCAGTTAGGAATCCTGAAGAAAATCCCTGAGGAAATCTCCTGCAGTAGAAGTTCAGTTCCTCGGGTGTCTGAGACGTTGTTCTTCAGGACACTGAGGAATTTGTCTTAGGTTGAGGAGTCTGGAGACTGCGAGTGCAGTTCTCCTGAAGAGAGTGAGATCTCCTGCAGTAGAAGTTCAGTCCTCATGTGTCTGAGACGTTGTTCTTCAGGACACTGAGGTAACTAACTTCGGTTGAGGAGTCTGGAGAGAGAATACTTTGACCGTGCCACGTGTTCCGTGGTGAGAGGCTAGAACCTGTCTAGCAACGGTCATTTCCGAGGGCATGAGAGTAATTGCATGCATGGGCATTTATGTCCTTTCACCTCGGGTTGCTCCGCGGCTATAAATAGCCACCCCAGTCCCATTTGTGGGTTGGCAGCTCCGAAAGAAAAACTGACACTTGTCATCTGAGAGCAACCCACCTCTGAGGAAACTGAAGAACCTTTGTGAGGAAAACCACCAGCCTGAGTAGTTGAGCATTTCTGAGGAAGTCGGTTCGTGTGATCCGAAGCTTTTTACTCTTGAAGACTGTGATCTTCCAGCCGGTGTAGAAGTCTTCAGTCTGAGGAAGTCAAGATGCAATTGTGACTTCCGAAGTGACTGAGTCTGTAAAGGTTTCGGGAGTCTACCTTGAAGACTCACCTGAGTTATTGGACGAAGTCTGAGGACTTTAGTTCAAGGAGAACAAGGTGAAGACTATGTCTTCTGAGTTGAATCTCAGCCTCTCCAACCAGACGTAGAGTTGTCACAGCAACTTGAACTGGTCTACCAAACCAATGTCTTCAATTACTGGTGACATCTCTTCAATCTCTTAAGCTTCAGTTTTATGTCTTCAGTATCAATATTGACTTCTTGTGCTTCAGCTCTCCCTCTGCTATTTGTCTTCATACTATGCATCTGAAGTACTTCTGCTTATCTGAATTGATTTATTTCTGTTGCATTATGATGTGCTGCCCTGATGATTACATTCTGCAAAGTTTTATTTCTTCATGATTTTGGTTACTTCTTCAGCTTCATGATTGCTTCAGTCCTGAAGAAAAACAAAATCTGGTAGTAAAATTGAAAATCTCCCATTCACCCCCCCTCTGGTCGATATATTGCACTTTCAATTGGTATCAGAGCAAGGTACTCCCTTGTTCTGTGTGATTCGGTTTAACCACCTGGAGTTTTAGTTATGTCGACCTCAGGTACAATGAGCGTTGCCTCAAACTGCCCCATCTTCGACGGAACAGATTACCCATACTGGAAGAACAAGATGAGGATGCATCTTGAAGCCATTGACAAGGATCTGTGGGACATTGTTAATCAAGGCATCCCTGAAGAAAATCTGATGACTGCTCCTGAAGTTGTCAAGAAAAACTGGCAGCTTGATGCAAAAGCTCGAAGCATCATTGGTGGTCATCTCAATAAGGCTCAGTTCAACCGTATCAGTGGTCTGGATACTGCAAATAAGATATGGACGAGACTGTCTAAAGTTAATGAAGGAGTCTCAGCACAACGAGACTCACGAGTTGATACACTCCGCAGTCTATTCAATCGGTTCAAGAGGCTAGATAATGAGCACGTACAACAAACCTTTGACAGACTCACCGACATATCCAATGAACTTCAAGCTCTTGGTGCTATTGATATCACATATCACGAAGTTGTGAAGAAACTGCTGAGGTCACTGGATGACTCATTTGAGTTCCTTTCACTAATGATTCAAGAAAGGCCTGACTTCAAGACTCTGGATCCAGCTGACATTCTCGAGAGCCTCAATGCTCATGAACTGAAGCTCTCTGAAAAACGAGACTTATACAGCTCCACGCCAAAGGTCCGCGCGCTAAAAGCTAGAGCACGTAGAGTGTCCTCTGATGAAGAGTCTGAGGCTGATACTGATAATCCTGAGACTCTCAGCCGTGAACTTGCTCTCCTTACCAGAAAGTTTCAAAGGTTCACGAAGAAGAATCGCTTCGAAATTCCTCAAGGTCGTCCTCAAGAAAAAGCAAAGATGATGATTCTGTCGAAGCTAGAAAGAGAGTTTGCCACAAGTGCAAGAAACCTGGGCATTACATCGCTGATTGTCCTCTATGGGAAAAAGAAGCTAAACTGAAGAAGAAGAAGAAAGGGAAAGATGAAAGTTCTGATGAAAAGACAAAGAAGAAATCCTCAAGATCCTCAAAGTCTTCTGGATACAGGAATAGTAGTTCCCGTAAGGCTCGCGCTTATCTCGGGAAAGAATTGGACTCGGAAGAATCTGGTTCCAACCCTGATGCTGAGGAAGAAGAATCTGAAGAATCTGAGGGTCTGGCTGGTTTGGCTCTTGCCACGACACTTGTATCAAAGTCATTCTTCAGCACTGAGGAATCTAGTCCATCACATGCTGATGATGAAGCTGAAGACACAATTTCTTCCTTCTGCTTCATGGCCAAGTCCTCCAAGGTATCTTCTTACTCATCATTAGATGAACCCTCTGATGAAAAACCTGATGAAAACTATGCTAAACTTGCTAAACTTGCATCTAAGCAACAACGTGCACTTGAAAAGACTCAGATCTCATTAAACAAAACTGATGATATGTTGGTTGAGGAAATGGCGAAGACTCAAAAGTTGACTGATGAGTCAAAAATTCTTCAGTCAAAGTTTGATGACTTGTTCAATCGGCATGAGGCACTCATTACCGATCATGAAAAGCTGTCTCATGAGTTTCTCATGAAGAAACAAGAACTTGAACGTGTAAGGAGGTCTCATGACGATCTGAGGAAAGAAAATGAGTCACTCCTCTCCCGACAGCTCATCATGCCACAAGAAGGATTCAATCCTCCCTGTTTAAAATGCATTGAAAATGATCAAATCATCTATGTGTCTAGTTCCTCAATGTCTTCAGACTCTGTTATCTCTATTACTTATGTGGTATCTAAACCCTCATCTGAGGATACCATAGACATTGCTGAAGAAAATGCTAGGTTGAAGAGTCTACTGGAAACAGGCATGTTCAAGAGTCTGAAAGGACATCAGACTCTCTGTGACATCCTCAAGAAACAGATCCTCAACAGAAACCCAAGGAAAGAAGGCATCACATTCACTCGGAGAATCAACCCTGATGGGTGTTACTGGAAACCTGAACAATATCCTGAGACCATCTGGGTTCGGGCAATGATGCCTCCTCCTGACCCCTATACCTTATCTGGTTATGATGTTGTTTCTTCAGATGTGATGATTGAGTCATTTGACTCAAACTATAAACTGTTTAAGAATGGTAATGGTGAGGTATGTGCCAGATACATTGGAACTAACTGCAGGAACGGTCCTCCAGTCAAGCAGATCTGGGTGCCAAAAGATCTCATCACTAACCTTCCTGTGAATGCAGATGCAAATGAGCTGAGGATATCATCTGAGGACGATACCTCAAAAGGAAATGATTATAATCATGTATTTGCTAACCATTTTGTTCACAAGGAAGCTCCTCATAAGAATGCTTAAGTCTCATTATCCTGATGTTGCCACCTCACACCCCATTAAGTCTCATTATCCTCATCAATCCTCATGTGCCTCAAGACCACCCATAAAGATGTGGGTGGTTAAGAACTAATCATCCTTGCAGGGACATGTCCTGAGGCAATTACAATTTCTGCAGATCATATGCCCAGGACAGTAACAAATGAGTCAGTTGGAGGATAATTATATTGCTTGATTTCATAGAATCAATCCTGAGGAACATCCTGAGGAATAAATTCTGATGAATCTTAAACTCCTCAAACTGAGACTGGCTCATAACTTGCTGTATGAGATACTAATTCATTTGCAGGGAAAGACTGAATGGGTGATGGATAGTGGATGCACAAATCACATGACTGGTGACAGAAGTCTTCTTATGGAATCATCACTGAGTCCTTCTTCAAAGAAAACCATCACCTTCGCTGATAAAGGTAAAAGTAAGGTATTGGGTCTCGGCAGAGTGGCCATCTCACGAGACCAACACATTGATAAGGTCATGCTTGTTGAATCTCTTGGATACAACTTGATGTCTGTATCTATGCTGTGTGATCTTGATCTCGCTGTTCTCTTCGGAAAACATGGCTGTATTGTCTTCATGGTTAGCGATAAATCCACTGTCTTTAGTGGGATTAGGAAAGGTGACCTGTATAGTGTAGATTTCTCTGAAGGACCTCAGGTTGCTACATGTCTCATGGCACGAGCCTCAGAGTGCTGGCTATGGCATCGAAGACTCGGCCACGCTGGAATCAGAAATCTTCAGAAGCTGGTACTGAAGAAACATGTCCTCGGGATTGAGGAAATCAGATTCTCAAAGGACCGGCTCTGTGGTGCCTGCGAAGCTGGAAAGATGACCAAGGCCAACCACCCAGCGAAGACCATCATGACCACTACGAGACCACTGGAATTGCTTCACATGGATCTATTTGGTCCTCCAAAGTATTCGAGCTTTGGAGGTAATATGTATGGTCTCGTTATTGTTGATGACTTCTTACGATACACTTGGGTGCATTTTCTTCTCTATAAGTCAGCAACTCCAGCAATCCTCAAGTGCTTCGCTCAGCGTGTCATGAACAACTACAACCTGAAGATCAAGCACATTCGAAGTGACAATGGCACTGAGTTCAAGAACTTCGGTGTGGAAGAATTCCTCGATGACTTGGGAATTACTCATGAATTCTCAGCGCCATACACTCCTCAGCAAAATGGTGTTGCTGAGAGAAAGAATCGAACCCTCATCGAGATGGCTCGCACGATGCTGGCTGAGTACAATACTCCACTCAAGTGGTGGGATGAAGCAATCAGCACTGCATGCCACATCGTCAATCGAGTGTATCTTCATAAGTTCTTCAATAAAACTTCATACGAGTTAATGGTCGGTAAGAAACCCAATGTGAAGCACCACCTGAAGAACAGATCAAGAAGATGGGTGCTGGTGACATCATTCCTGTGGATCATTCTGAAGAAATCCACATACCTCCTGCTCCTGAAGAACACCCAAATCCTGAAGCGAATAATCCTGATGATGATCCTGATCCTGAGGCACCTGATACGCCTGAAGCTCCTGAAGCACCTGAAGCTGATGCTAACGAATCTGACAGCAGTGACGAAGATGCGCCTCAAGATCATTCTCCTCGACTTCCTCGTGTGGCAAATGAAGTTCAAGTGGACAAGATCCTCGCTGACATCAACCTACCAGGTCCTCTCACTCGTGCAAGAGCTAATCGCATAGCTAACTTTTGTGGGAATTTCTCGTTTGTATCAATTTCAGAGCCCACCAAAGTCACCGAGGCATTCCGAGAGGCGGAATGGATTCAGGCAATGCAAGACGAACTTCTTCAGTTTAAACTGAATGATGTTTGGGAACTAGTCAAACGTCCTGATCCTCGAGTTCACAATGTCATCGACACGAAGTGGATCTACCGCAACAAACTTGATGAAGATGGACAAGTCATCAGAAACAAAGCACGTCTCGTAGCTCAAGGATATACTCAAGTTGAGGGGATCGACTTCGGTGAAACCTTCGCTCCTGTAGCTAGACTTGAGTCCATTCGCATTATGCTTGCATTCGCTAATCATCATAATATCAAGTTATATCAAATGGATGTGAAAAGTGCCTTCCTCAATGGCAATATCGAGGAAGAAGTATATGTTGCTCAACCTCCAGGTTTTGAAGACGCCAAGAAGCCTGATATGGTGTACAGATTGAAGAAAGCCCTCTATGGACTGAAGCAAGCCCCTCGGGCTTGGTATGACACACTAAGGGACTTCCTCATCAGCAAGGGCTTCAAATCTGGTTCTCTCAACCCAACTATTTTCACAAAACGATATGATGATGCATTATTCATATGTCAAATTTATGTTGATGACATAATATTTGGATGCACTAACAAGAAATACAGTGAAGAATTTGCATTCTTGATGAGTGAACAGTATCAGATGTCGATGATGGGCGAGCTGAAGTTCTTCTTAGGACTCCAAATTCGTCAACAACGCAATGGCATCTTCATCTCTCAGGAGAAGTATCTCAAGGAGTGCCTGAGGAAATTCGGAATGCAAGACTGCAAGGGCATCAAGACACCGATGCCTACAAACGGACAACTTGGCCCCGATGAAAATGGCAAGGACTACGATCAAAAGGTATACCGCTCCATGATAGGTTCTCTGCTATATCTATGTGCATCCAGACCTGATATAATGTTGAGCGTTTGCATGTGTGCCCGATTCCAAGCGGCACCAAAGGAATCGCATCACCAAGCGGTGAAACGAATTCTTCGATATTTGGCTCACACCCTGTCGCTAGGCTTATGGTATCCAAAAGGCACACAGCTGGATCTCGTCGGGTACTCAGACTCAGATTATGCTGGGGATCGAGTGGATCGGAAGTCTACCTCTGGAACATGTCATTTCCTCGGACGTTCTCTTGTGTGCTGGTCATCGAAGAAGCAGAACTGCGTCTCCCTCTCCACCGCTGAAGCTGAATACATTGCTGCTGGTGCAAGCTGCTCACAGCTTCTTTGGATGAAGCAAACCCTGAAGGACTACGACATCAACCTAAAGAAAGTACCACTACTATGTGACAATGAGAGCGCCATCAAGATCTCTCAGAATCCGGTACAGCACTCAAGGACGAAGCATATTGAGATACGGTATCACTTTCTTCGGGATCATGTCTTGAAGGAAGATATCGTCATCAGCCACGTGAAGACTGAAGATCAACTTGCTGATATATTCACTAAGCCTTTGGATGAGAAGCGATTTAGCACTCTGAGGTGTGAGCTAAATATCTTAGATTCCTCAAACGTCCAGTGAATGGACACACATCCTAACGCTTAAACAATATTGAAGAATCCTGATGCACAACACACGATGCGTCGTACTCCTCAACTCATGAGGAACTACCTTGCTAAGTGTGAAGAAATTAACGTGGAATTGACTCAAGATCCATACGACAATTGTATGGTATCAGGTGTCTCATTCCCTATAAGGTGGGTAGCGCCACCGCCCAAACACCTCAGGATTTGGTGTTCCTCAACTTCCTCAGGATTTGATGTTATTGATCTTCCTCAGGATTCTAAGTCTTCATTACTGATGATTATTGTGTTTGTCCTCAACAGCGTTCACCTATAGTTATTGATCTTCAGTTTTTGCTTCTTCAACTAGGTGAACGTGATCGGACCCATCCCTCTGTGCTCACTTATCTAATCTGTCTATCTCATATGCGTTCATCCGGAAATTATATATTCCTCAGGCTGAGACCTTAAGTCATCATCATTCGCCTGAGACCATTTGTCTTCGTCTTCAGCCTTTGTCCTCAAGATCCTCAAATCACGGATTTTCTGTTACAACTGTCTTCAATTTGTTGCGATTTTACCGCACGCCGTAATTATCCACCATCACAATATCCACTGAGGATCCCAACAATCAGGGGCTATCTCGTCCACTAATTTCGCAACCCCTCAGTTTTTTACCCCTCTATAAATAGCCCTCTACCCCCTCCTTCGGTCATTTACCCCCCAACACTTCTCTCACTCTCGCGCCGCCGCTCTTGAGCTCCTCAAGCTCGAGCGCTAACGTCGCCGGAGTTCGCCGTCGCCGGGGACGAAGACTCATTGTTCCTCAGCATTCGCCTCAGTCTGGTATGCTTATTCCTCAGTGGCTTATTCCTCAGCATATTATTCCTCAGTACTGTTGTGTCCTAAAGCCAGTTCATCCTCAACTGTACTGCTAGCCTTCTGAGACCTGTACCTATGCCTCATTCCTTTGTTTTCCTCAGCCTATTCCTCATGAACGCATAGAACCGTACCCCACTTCCCTCGCAACTTAATTCTGTCACAGGTACATGTCTGCTGAGGAATCGTATGGTTCTCATAGTCTCACTTCATTTCCAGCTCAGCTCGAATGTACAATTCCTCAGTCTCCTCAGCTGAAGAAAATGCCTCCTCGGCGCAAGCATACTGATACCGCAAAAGACTTGCCCCCTCAGCTATATGAAAAGCTGAAGACTCCCGAACGAGAAACCAGTGATGCACGTAAGAAACGGGTTCAGAAGATCACGAGGGAATGGGCCAAGCGTTGGGTGGCCTACCAATGGCTGAATCCTCAACATGAGGAAATGTTTGCCGTCAATCCGCCACTGAAAACCTTGGGTATCAAGACTCGACCTCCACCAGCTCATGGAGTCGTTCCTGATCCAACCACACTGCGCACTCCTGAAGACTTTCCAGCGGCATATGAGCTATACCTCAAACGCACTCGCAGCCGGGTCAAGAATCTGGTCCGTGATATGACTGCTTCAATACAAATTCCGCCTCAAGATCAGTCTCAACCCAGACAACAACCTCCGCCTCAGCACCGCAAAAAGGCTCCGGGCATGAAACCTTTCTCGAAGACCTCAACTCAGCCTCAAGTTGTTGGTTCCTCATGTCAACGAACAGATGGTGCTGCCCCCTCTTCAAGAATACGCACTGATGAATCTGGTGCTCCTGAGGCCTGAACCACAATGCCTCAGCATCAGCTGAAGACCAAAACAGTTCTTCAACGGGGCCCTCGCCCTTCACCAAAGAAAACTGCTATGCGTGGCGCCATCCATCATACTCCTCAATCTTCTGATGATGAAGATGAATTTGAGGATCTGGCCGGCTTCGTCGCCACTGAAGCTGATAAGATTGAATACGTGCGTGCTGCGGCCCGACGCAAAGCTGAAGCAACGGGGTCAGAAATACCGCTTCTCCTTGATCCCAAGAAGATCTTGGAATACATTGATATCTGGTCTGTTAAGCCTGACACTGCGCTTGATGATTTGGACATCCCGAAAGACATCAAATTCTATGTTCAACAATTCCTCATAAATGAGATTCATCAACGAGATCTTCAGAAACAGCTGAAGGCCAAACTGAAGAAAGTCCTCAATGACTTCAAAAAGAAACCCATCACTGAAGTTACTCCTCATGAGTTTGTTGAGCATCAATGTGAAGTTCAACGTCTCAACATTGAGTTCGCTGCCAACCGGACATATATTGGCAAATCCAAGGAACGGATCTCACATCAGATGGCCAAGTTGATGAAACTTCGCCAGCCTGCTTCTTCAGCACCCACGGATGCTTCTGCCAAACGCCTCAAGCGCACGGCTGAAACTCAACCCTCAACTCCACCCACTGCGAAAAAGCCTACTGTGGATGAACCAATTGACGCTACACCTCTGTCCTCAGCTCCTCCATCAAAACAAGTCGCTGAAACCACCATACTGGTTACTGCTGCATCAACTCCACCACAGAATCCTCAGCGCAGCTTAATCATCTTCACACCACCACCTGCTGCAACACCCATTGTTCCCACTCCACCGTCCCCACCACCACCAGTTATCACTAAAGTTGAAGACATGGACATTGACATCATGGATCATGGAACTCCTCGTGTTCATGATGAAGACTTTGGGCTGACCAACTCACCCACTCACACCGTCTTCTACCCTGAGCCTCACTCTGATACAGTAACCGAGGTGCTTCCTGACACCTCTCTGCAGTCTGAAGCCTCTGTTGGTACATCATCCTCAGCGTCTGATGCTGATGACCTCGAAGCCTCCAGTGCTCCAACACACTCTGCGGCTGATACTGATGCTGCAGCCCACACTACTGCTGATACTGATGCTGCAGCAAATACTACCACTGATACTCATGCTGCTGCTCCCAAGTCTGTCCAACCCGCCGCTGAAGCTGAAGCTGAGCACAGCACCAATGCTCCTCCTGAAGCAGAAAACAGTACCAACGCAAATGCTGACACCTCAAAGGATGGCTCTGAAGAAAAACAGGCCACATCACCTCGGCTTCCCAAGGACCCCAAGGAGCCTGAAGCATCTGCTGCACCTCCACCTCAGCCTCAAGCCTCTCTTCAGATTGAAGTGCCTCACGCGCCTTCACCACCTCAAGGCCCAATTCAAGCTCGGTCCTTGTGTCGAAAACAGAAGCAACCATTCTTCCGTGACCTTGAAGCTGATGACACTCCAAGCTTTGATGCTACTGATTTCTTCAATGCCATGAGTTTCTTTCAAGAAGGAATTCAAAATCCGTATCACTCTACTCCACCTCGTAAGCTGCTAAGGTTCTGGACTGCCACTCAGAAGAATTACTATGCTTCAGTGCTATATAAGCAAAACAAACTATTTCCACACAAGCATATTCCTCTAATGGATATGGAAGCACTTCCTTGCTTCAACAATGTGCTTCAGGATCTACATCATGCCCAGCCGCTTCAATTCTGCTCTGAATGCATACACTGGAATGAAGAGCTTGTGCTTCAGTTCTATGCCACATTGTATGTTTCAGGAAATCCTCTGGATATCAACACCTGGGTCCTCGAATGGATGACTGAGCATCATCACTACACCATCACTGTTCCTGAAGCAATTGATATACTTGAGTTGCCTCAGTGCACTTCCCCTGCGGCCTGCTCCTATGGGTCTCAAATTCTTCGAGATGACTTGATGAACATGCTCATGAAGCCTCTGGCCCCTGAAGCCCCAGCTCGCACAAAGTTTCCAGTCTCTGAGCTTCAGTATCTGCCGAGTACATTGTATCGGATTCTGGCGAAAACCTTCTGCCCCATTAAAGGCTATGAATCCTCTGCTGAAGAAGTCGTTGGCGTCATGAAAAACATACTTCACAACCTCTGCATTTCTGGGCCAATCAATGTTCCTGACTTCTTCTTCAGAACTCTTGCTGATGCTGCACAGAATCCACACATCCTGAAGCCATACGCGCCATGGATCATGAAGCTCATCCGAGCCGTAACAAGAATTGAGTATCAACCTGATCACCCGAATCACAGGACCTATCTGCCGCCTGTCGAAGTGCTTCAGCATACAATTGCCTCAAATGACAAAGGCAAAGGACTCTTTTATGAAGAAGTTCTCCCGACCAATTCCCTCGGTGGAAATATTCGTCATCCTCAGTCTCGCACAACTGATGAAACACGCACTCATGCCTCCACTGAGGATACAACTCAGGCTCGAGTGATGACTGATCGAGAGCTTCTGATTAGTCTTCATCAGAAGGTTGACAGAAATCATGACTGGGTAAAGCGTCAGTTTTCTGAGATTCTCAGCTATATGGCTCAGACGCATTCTTCAGTGAAGAAAGTGCATCAGTATACTCATCATACATATCAACATCTTGATGCCTTGATGAAAGAAGTACTCACACCTGAAGACATTGCACAGTTGGATCTTCAAAAGCCTCCGATTCCAGCAATCAAACCACCAAGGCAATTCAGACGCTGCACGACTCCTACTCCGGCCATGGATTCTTATTCCTCAAACCAGGAGATGACTTCTGAAGAAGCTGAAGACACTGCTGCCTGCCCTCACACCGCAACGGACTGCCTCAGGCGTGACTCACCTCAGCCTTGAAGCAACTTCAAAGGGGCGTTAGCTTCAGTTTTTCCCTTTTTGTTCATTATGACAAAGGGGGAGAAATCTGTTAGTCTTCAAGCGGGTCTTAGTTATGGGGTTCTTCAGTTACAACTCTCGTTCTTTAGATTTTTTTTGTAACGAGTTGTAAACTGTTATTTTGGTGTTTGCCTGATACTGTTCCTTAGTTACCTCATGCTATTTCCTCACGTTTATCATATATGCATGTGATTATCTCTGCAAACATCTCTATCAGTGCGTTGTTTAATTCCTCAAACACTTCATAACATGCACTGCTACAAAAATGCCTGGATATAGGGGGAGCTCCTCATATACCTCAAAATGCTTTAGATATTAAACAATCTTCAACTTATATGCATATCCTCAGGGGGAGCTTCACTATATTCAGCTTAATGTTAAAAATGTTCTTCAAAGTTTTTTTTCTTTTTCTTCAAACTCATAATTTTATCCCCGTTGAAGCTTAACCTGATTGTCATCAAATCACCAAAAAGGGGGAGATTGTAAGTGCATCAAGTGCCCTCCCCTTGAGGTTTTGGAGTTTGATGACAAAACGGTTAAGGGACTGATGTGTTTGTGAGTATACACAGGAGAACAGTCCCTGATGAGGTGTTTAACCACCAATGTCGACCCCCCCAAAATGTTGAGAACATTGGAGAAATCGGTGTGTTTCCTGAAGAATGAAGTTGCGCGAAATCCTGAGGAAGTAGGATGCTGAAGCGTTCGGTTGAAGCTGAAGCTGAAGACGATCCTGAGGAAGTTCGCGCTGAAGACGAAGTTGAAGCGTAGTCTTCGCTAAGACTTTTTATACTTCTTGAGTCATAGGAAAACACCGCACTGTTGGAGGGGTTGAAGAAAACGAGTTCCGAAGGTCTGAGGAAGTGCTCAGTTAGGAATCCTGAAGAAAATCCCTAAGGAAATCTCCTGCAGTAGAAGTTCAGTTCCTCGGGTGTCTGAGACGTTGTTCTTCAGGACACTGAGGAATTTGTCTTCGGTTTAGGAGTCTGGAGACTGCGAGTGCAGTTCTCCTGAAGAGAGTGAGATCTCCTGCAGTAGAAGTTCAGTCCTCATGTGTCTGAGACGTTGTTCTTCAGGACACTGAGGTAACTAACTTCGGTTGAGGAGTCTGGAGAGAGAATACTTTGACCGTGCCACGTGTTCCGTGGTGAGAGGCTAGAACCTGTCTAGCAACGGTCATTTCCGAGGGCATGAGAGTAATTGCATGCATGGGCATTTATGTCCTTTCACCTCGGGTTGCTCCGCGGCTATAAATAGCCACCCCAGCCCCATTTGTGGGTTGGCAGCTCCGAAAGAAAAACTGACACTTGTCATCTGAGAGCAACCCACCTCTGAGGAAACTGAAGAACCTTTGTGAGGAAAACCACCAGCCTGAGTAGTTGAGCATTTCTGAGGAAGTCGGTTCGTGTGATCCGAAGCTTTTTACTCTTGAAGACTGTGATCTTCCAGCCGGTGTAGAAGTCTTCAGTCTGAGGAAGTCAAGATGCAATTGTGACTTCCGAAGTGACTGAGTCTGTAAAGGTTTCGGGAGTCTACCTTGAAGACTCACCTGAGTTATTGGACGAAGTCTGAGGACTTTAGTTCAAGGAGAACAAGGTGAAGACTATGTCTTCTGAGTTGAATCTCAGCCTCTCCAACCAGACGTAGAGTTGTCACAGCAACTTGAACTGGTCTACCAAACCAATGTCTTCAATTACTGGTGACATCTCTTCAATCTCTTAAGCTTCAGTTTTATGTCTTCAGTATCAATGTTGACTTCTTGTGCTTCAGCTCTCCCTCTGCTATTTGTCTTCATACTATGCATCTGAAGTACTTCTGCTTATCTGAATTGATTTATTTCTGTTGCATTATGATGTGCTGCCCTAATGATTACATTCTGCAAAGTTTTATTTCTTCATGATTTTGGTTACTTCTTCAGCTTCATGATTGCTTCAGTCCTGAAGAAAAACAAAATCTGGTAGTAAAATTGAAAATCTCCCATTCACCCCCCCTCTGGTCGATATATTGCACTTTCACCGTCGTATGTTGCACCTCGTCTGCATCCGCCCCCGCCGAGACAGCCGAAGACTGAGACTGCACCCCTCCGTCCTCAAGATGGCCTGTGTTTCAAGTGTCGTCAGCCAGGCCATATTTCCAGAGACTGCCCTCAGCGACAGAATCAACTGGTAGTTCACCCTGCTGGCCGCGGAAATGGTCGTGGCAACAATGGGACCCTCAACTATAATACTGGGTCAAATCCTCATGCTCGTGGTCATGCTTACAACATTGATGTTTAAGCATCTCAGGAATAACCGGCTACCGTGATGGGTACCCTTCTTGTTAATTCAGTACCTGCTACTGTTTTATTTGATTCAGGAGCATCGCATTCATTCATGTCGGAAGCATTTGCATTGTCGCATAACTTCATGGTGGAAAAGATGGATCCACCGATGGTTGTCCGCACTCCGATAGGCCATTGCCACACCTCCAAGATAGTGCCCAAAACCATCGTCGAAATTTAAGGAATTGAGTTCCTTGCTTCCCCCATCCTCCTGAGGTCTTCCACCATAGACCTCATTCTCGACATGGATTGGTTGAAAGTCCACGATGCCGCACTGTATTGTGGCACCAGTTCTGTCCAACTTTTTCACCCCTCCGGCGAGATTGTTAACCACACCACCCGGATTACCCGTGATGCTGAAACGCATATCTATATGATGAATGCTCTGAATGTCTCACCTCTTGACGGGATTGAGAACGTTCCAGTCGTTCGTGATTTCCCGACGTCTTCCCAGAAGAACTCCCGGGAATACCCCCGATCCGTGAGGTTGAATTTGTCATCAACCTGAAACCCGACACCGTTCCTATTGCCAAGCGTCTCTATATGATGCCACCTCACCACCTCCTTGAACTGAAGAAGGAGATCGACGAAGCACTTCACAAAGGATTCATTCGCCCAAGTTCCTCTTCTTGGGGAGCACCTTCGCTCTTTGTCAAGAAGAGCGATGGAACAAATAGTTTGGTCCAAGATTACCGACCCATCAACCAAGCCACCATCCAGAACAAATATCCGCTTCCCCGGATCAACGACCTGTATGATCAACTTGCTGGATCCACGGTTTTTTCGAAACTCGACTTGAGGTTGGGTTACCATCAGATCCGAGTCCGTGAAGAGGACATTCCGAAGACCGCTTTCATTACTCGCTATGGTTCATACGAGTACACTATCATGTCCTTTGGCTTGACGAATGCTCCAGCTACTTTCTCCCGATTGATGAACTATATATTCATGGAATACCTCGACAAGTTTGTCGTGGTTTATCTGGATGATATATTAATATACTCCAAGAATAAAGAGGAGCATGCTGAACATCTTCGTCTTATACTGGAGAAGCTTCGAGAACACAAACTCTACGCTAAGTATTCTAAGTGTGAGTTCTGGCTTCCTGAAGTGACCTACCTTGGTCACGTGATTTCCAAGGATGGAAATGCCGTCATCCCAGAACGTATCCAGGCTATTCTTGACTGGAATCCTCCCAAGACTTTCAAGCAAGTCCGAAGTTTCCTCGGACTCGCCAGCTATTGCCGCCTTTTCGTCGAGAACTTCTCCAAGATTGCCAGGCCTCTGACTAACCTGCTTCACAAAGGCGTCAAGTTTGAGTGGACAGATAAATGTCAGGAAAGTTTCCAAGCCCTCAAGGATAAGCTCACCTCTCCCCCAGTGCTAGCTCCGCCTGATACTCAGAAGGACTTCGTGATATATTGTGACGCATCTCGTCAAGGATTAGGCTGTGTCCTAATGCAAGAGCGCAAAGTGATTGCTTATGACTCTCGTCAATTGCGTGCTCACGAAGATAAGTATCCAACACATGATCTTGAATTGGCAGCAGTAATTTATGCATTGAAACTGTGGCGACATTATCTCGTCGGTAATCGTTGCGAGATCTACACCGACCACCAAAGTCTGAAGTACCTGTTTACTCAACCAGATCTGAATCTCCGCCAGCAGAGATGGCTCGAGACAATAGCCGACTACAACATGGGAATTTCTTACACCCCTGGCAAAGCTAATGTGGTGGCCGATGCCTTAAGACGCAAAGCCTACTGTAGTGAACTGGAAGTTCAAGTACAACAGCCACGTCTGTATGAAGAGCTCCGCAAGCTGAACATCGAAATTGTTCCGCAGGGATATGTGAACTCCCTGGTGGTCAAACCAGACCTTGACACCCGCATCAAGACGGCACAACATTATGACTCTGAAATTTGGAAGATTAAGCGGCGTGTCGCTAGCGGAGAGCCATCATTCTTCACTATTGATGCAAATGATGATAATGCGGTGTACTTCAAGGGTCGTTTAGTGGTTCCGGTAGCGAAGGCAAACCTGAATTACGCCCCTGATGTCATGAAAGAAGCTCATGATACACCTTTGTCGATCCACCCTAGTAGTACCAAGATGTACCAAGACATTCGTCAGCGGTACTGGTGGTCCAACATGAAACAAGACATTGCTCTTTATGTTGAAGAGTGTGACGTTTGTCGTCGCGTTAAAGCAGAACATCAAAGACCTGCTGGAACTCTGCAACCACTTTCTATTCATGAATGGAAATGGGACAAGATTGAAATGGACTTCGTCACTGGTTTTCCCCGATCGCAGAAAGGCCACGATGCTATCTTTGTCGTCATCGACCGCTTCTCCAAGGTTGCCCACTTTCTGCCAGTCAAGGAGACGATCTCTGCTAGTCAGTTGGCAGACTTGTATGTTTCCAGGATTGTGTCGCTCCACGGTATTCCGTTGGAGATCAGTTCAGACCGTGGCAGTATTTTCACCTCAAGATTCTAGGATAGTTTCCAAGAAGCTATGGGCACTCACCTGAATTTCAGCACCGCTTATCACCCCCAGTCGCAAGGACAAGTCGAACGAGTTAATCAAGTGCTTGAAGATATGCTTCGAGCTTGTGTCATCTCATTCGGTAAGAAATGGGAGGAATCTCTTCCATTTGCTGAATTCTCGTATAACAATAGCTATCAAGCTAGTCTGACGATGGCACCCTTTGAAGTTCTTTATGGAAGTAAGTGTCGAACCCCTCTGAATTGGTCAGAAACTGGAGAACAAACTCTCATTGATCTGGACATCATACAGCACGCTGAAGATCAGGTTCGCGTTATTCGTGAACACTTGAAAGCTGCTCAGTCCCGCCAGAAAAGCAACTACGACCGCAAGCATAAGGAAATGGTCTATCAACCTGGTAAATACGCGTACCTCCGTGTCACTCCCATGAGAGGCACTCACCGCTTCGGGATCAAAGGCAAGTTAGCTCCTCGCTACATTGGCCCGTTCCGTATTCTTTCTCGAAGTGGACCAGTGGCATACCGATTGGAATTGCCGCCGAACCTCTCTCAAGTCCACGATGTCTTCCACGTGTCGCAACTCCGGCGCTGCTTCAAGGACCCTATTCGCGAAGTGGAACATGATATGATTGAGCTGCAGCAGGACTTGACCTATCAAGAACATCCGAGCCGCATTCTCGATCAGTCTGAACGCAAAACCCGTAATAAGACAACGAAGTTTCTCAAAGTTCAGTGGTCGAATCATTCTGAAGATGAAGCCACTTGGGAACGCGAAGATCGTCTTCGTGAAGAATACCCCGATCTTTTCACCTCTACCACTTAAATTCTCGGGACGAGAATTCTTGTAGTGGGGGAGATTTGTAACACCCTCGCTGTCAGTGAACAGTAATCATGGTTACTGTTCATCTCTACTGTTCAAAACTTTTGTTTGATCAACTGGTTCAGTTCAAATTCAAATTCTCCTTTGATATTGTTGCAAGCAAATATGAACCATGGACCTTGATCATCATTGGCCAACTAAAGTCCAAGCCATTTGAAATAAAATTCAAACAAACCCTAAAATGCCTTTTGATGAATATTAAAAATATGGTGACAATAAATCTTTTCCAAAAATCTTGGAACCACTTTTATAAAATCCCAAATAATCCTTGGACCATGCCCATGTAATCATTGGTATTTATTGGGCTACTAAAAATTGCAAGCAATTAATAACAGTAGCAATTCCAGGCCAATTACCCATTTTATAATAAAATAAAATACCCAAAGAGTTTAGAAAAACCCTAGACTTTTTGTGGCACTCTAGGTATATGCCTTGCAAATTATGGGCCAGGTTGTATATTTTACTAAAATGCCTAAGATATAAAAAAAAACAAATACAAAAGTGATAACAGAAAAGAAAAGGAGAAAATAAAAAGGAAACCTAATCTAGCCCAAGCCACCTAGCCCATCTTCCCCCTCCACCCCCTGGGCCGCGAAGCCCAGCCCACCCGGCGCCCCATCCTCTACCTCGCGCTACAGGAAACAGGGGGGGAGCGTGGCGAGCATCCCCGCTGCCACGGCCGCGACACCCCCCGTGGCACACATCCGGCTGCCGGCCGGCGGCTTAAGAGGGCAAGCCGCCCCCTGCGAACCCTAGCCCGCAGTCCCCCGCGCGCCCCTGGATCTGGAGCCCCCCTTGCCTTCGTCTTCGCCAATCGCACCCGAGCCGCCATGGATGCCCGCCCGTGAGCTTGCGCGGCCACAACGCCTCCCCGGCCTCGCCGGTGTGTCCAGGCAAGCCACCGTGGACAGCCTCGTCTCCCGGCGTGGTCAGTTTGGGCAGGGAGGCCCCAAGGACGCCGCCCCTTTCTTCTTCTCCGGCCACGGCCGCTACCTCCCCTCATCGATTCGCGCTGCCCCGAGCCCCCGAGTCCACCCTGAGACGTCCCCGAGCATACCCGTGAGCGCCCCCTTCGATTCCCTGTTTTTCTCCGTCGATTCCTCACCCAGGCCACCGTAGCCGCCGCCCGTGCTCACCATGGTCGCCATGGCCGCACCTTGCCCCGAGCCTGCGCGTTCTTTGCTCGTGCGCGCCTGCGACCCTCGCCGCGGTGCCGCAACCCCACCCCACCTCGCCGCACCCCTCCCTCTAGCCCCTCTCAGCCGTGGACTCCTTCCCCTGGCGCCGCCACGGCTCGTTGCCGCCGGGCAGAGCCACGGCCTGGCCGGCGTGGTGTGTGTGTGCCCGTGTGGCCGGGTTAACCCCCCACTGACCATGGGGCCCCACCCCTAATTCCCTGTTAAGAAAATAATAATAATAAAGGTATATATTAATAAAACACCCATAGTGGCTGACAGGTGGGCCCCCCTGGCCTTTTTATTTAATAAAAATAATTTTATTAAAATTGTTACAATGACAAGTGGGACCCACTGGATATTTGTTTTATTAAAAGAAATTTAAATTGTTAGTATGACATGTGGGCCACCCCACTGTTTTTATTAATAAAATGTTTTATTAGAATTGAGATGCTGACATGTGGGCCCCCCAGGTCAGCTTTGACTGGTCAACTGTGCTGTGGATAATGTTTCTGTTAATTAATAAAACAATTCAATAATGATTTTGAAATTGATTTAAAATGCTTAAAACTTTAAAAAATAATAATAGAAAATAAACCTTAGCTCAGATAAAAAAAGTTTATACATGAAAATTGATCAGAAAAATTAAACGAATAATAATACGCTATCCGTATGTCTACCGCACCCCCCTAACGTACCGAACATCGAACCGTCCCCCTTCAGACCGTTTGTCCGATAAACTGTCCGGTATTGTTAGAGTGCCCGGATGAATTTATTCCGAACACGAATGTTTCTCAGAATAGATCAACTAGCACGGATACACCCCCCTTATGTTTGTCCGGTACCCACGACACCTCCGGCTTGATCCTTCCCCCCCTCCGGACACCTTGTCCGATAATCACCCGGAGCTGGCTGTTCATCCCCGGATGAATTCCCGCTCCGAGCAACGTGCATTGCACTGCGTTAGAACACCGTTAACATTTCATCCGTCTTGTCATGCATCTGTTCGTATATGCTTGCTGTGTATTTACTGTTTCTTCCCCCCTTAATCTCCGGTAGATCCCGCTGCCACCACCGAGTACACTGCTGCCGGGTACGACTACTTCGTCGACGACCCTACCCCTACCGTCGAGCTACCAGGCAAGCAGAGCCATTCTCTTCCCCAGATATCTCCTACCTTTTCCGTACTTTCTTGCACTAGGGATTGTTACTGCTGCTGCTACGATTACAATCCTATTCAATTGCATAGCCTGATTTTGTCGCCCCTTGATGTACCTTTCTTATCCTATGTTTCCTGTTATAATTATGCATATATTCAGCAGTGAACCCCGCGCATTGTTAGCTAGGACTAGATAGCAGGCCGTGTTCCCTCAGGGGGGTGAACACGGATACAATATATACAACTGCACAGGTACGGTACAAAGCAGACACCGCCAAAGGCCCCTATCTGGTTTATGCCTAGTCACCTCAAGTGTGAGCTATCCAGGAGTAATCCTTGTACTCCACTCGAGGCTGACTTTGTCTTGCCGCCATAGGGTCCTGGACAACGGTTGTCCTTAAAGGTAAGAAAGTCAGGCGACCCAACGGTGCCCGCGAGCGGTATATCGTCGGGAACGACAGGGAGGGTATGACCGACGTTACTGGCGTGCTTGGCCCCTGCTCGTATCTCGCGAGAGTTACCAAACCACGAAAGTCGAGCTCTACCAAGAGCACACGCGAGACAAGGTAAGGAGACGGTTCACCTTGTTGGTAACCGCAGTGACTTGGTGGGACGACAGGGCAGGCACCGATGTACTGGTGGACCTGACTGCTGTCGTTGACCGCGGGTCGGTTAAGTCGAGGCAACGATAACGGTTGTCACGCAGGTTAATTAAAATGCTAAATGGTTCGGCGGATGTCTTGAGTAGCCTTTTGGCTTGTACGCACTACCTACACGTGGGACGAGGAGTGTGGGCTCCCCTGCATCGTAGTCTCGTTCGAGGGTCTTCAGACGTCAGCAGTACCGCGGGCTGATTGCCGGGAAGTGGTGTTGTCTTCTCTTGCTCGAGCGGTGTATTTGTATTTGCTTTGATTTTGCTTCACCGGCCAGTCACGCACCGTGCAGGAGTACGTTCGGGTTCGGGTCCAAAGCCCGACGTACATAGGATATAGTCCGGCGGATGACCTCTCTGTTGATTGCCGAAGGATTGGCTACTTTGTGTCGGATAGCTTTGGTGGAGCGTTCCCTAACAAGGTTCCCGCCACCCTGGAGATCCGAGCGTCGTAGAGTCACGCCATTGCACCCCTGCAGGGAAGATTAATCTATTCGAATAGCCGTGTCCACGGTAACAGGACGCTATATGCTGAAGCTGGATCTTACCACTACAAACTATTATTATTAAACTGTATGGTTCCGGGTTTTCTTCCTCGCGGGGATGTCGAGGAGGTGAACTCGGAGGCATTGTTAATTATTACAACTTATTATTATACAATGCTGCAGCAACTTCTGCTGCATTGTTACTTTATGCTTTATATAAACTGTTGGCTGGTTCTTACCTCATGCTGCAAGACATCGTCGGAAGATGCTAGTCTTCGATAGGCCTAGCTTCTTACCCTTGCTCTGGATTTCTGTCTTTCAGTCCACTATATACAGCCTCTTCTTTCCGTTGATACAATGCATAATGCTTAGTAGCGGACGTAAGACTCGCGGGTATACTAGATACTCACCTTTTCTTTATTTCCCCCTTTATGTTTTGCCTGATCGGCCGCTGCAATCGACGTTGGAGCCCAGGAGCAGGAGTACCCCGGAGGCAGATACTACTACGTCGAGACCCCCGCTAACCAGGACCAGGAGTAGTTTCGGAGGCTCCCAGGCAGGAGGCCTTGCCTTTTCGATCTGTATCTCTGATGTTATTTGTGCTAGCCTTCTTAAGGCAAAACTTGACTAACTATGTCTGTACTCAGATATTATGGCTTGTATAACTTATGTATTCGGGTCCGTGCGACCCCCCTTTATTGTAACATATTGGATTATCCTTTTTTGTTTAGTGTTGTGCTGTGATATTCTCACCGTGGCACCCTAATCTTAGCCGTGTACCCTGCGTGTATGATTACTATACACGGATTGATTTTAGGGGCGTCACAGGTGTCGTGGTGAACATCGTCGCCGGCACCCCTTGAATGGTGACGAGACCTGGCGGTAACTGATGGTCATGTGTGTGTAGTTTACACCCCTGCAGGGTTAACAAAACTATTCGAATAGCTGCGTCCGCGGTTAAGGACTACTTGGAAAGCTGTGCCTGATTATTAGACAACTTGAATGAATACTCTAAAACTCGCAAGATAAGCGTGAGTGCTATGACATGCTTCCTCGTGGGGAAGTCGAGGAAGTATCCATAGTGGTGTATTGGTTGGAGACTTGGTAGTGGACTCGGGTACGCTTCTTACCTCAAGTCTGGTACTCGTAGTACAAGACTAGCCAAGTCAAA
The DNA here is from genome assembly GCA_950022295.1 of Bromus sterilis. Taxonomy (NCBI): domain Eukaryota; kingdom Viridiplantae; phylum Streptophyta; class Magnoliopsida; order Poales; family Poaceae; genus Bromus; species Bromus sterilis. The sequence continues at coordinate 222,893,627 of OX465598.1, forward strand.
GCTGGCACTTATGCATGTTGAAACCCCACCTCCCTTTACCTTGAAACTTGAGCATGAGTAGTGTAGTTCTGATGTAAGTCTTACTGAGTACGACTTTTTACTCACGTTTGCTTATTCTATGTTTTAGATGGAAACCCAGACCCCGAAGGAGACACCTTCCTGAAGCTCGACGTTGACTAAGCTAGTATAGTTCCAGACAGCAGTCTGGTCCCTCGTGGAAGGGCATGTATGTTGAACAAGGCTTCTCTAAGCCATTTGTTAAACTTGTCTGTACTTAGACCTAATTTGCTTCCGTTGTATGATGTAATGATGATCACAGACATGTGATCTTTGTATGCTCTATGTGTAAGTCAATAAAGATACACTTTGTAGAGTTATGTGATGATACCTGCTGTTCATACTAGGCATGTGTGCTGCGTGTATGTTTATAACATGCATGTCTTAGTATGGGTTTTCGAGACCTTAGTTGTGATCTGGCTGGCGGTCTTTTATACACCAAGTGGCCCTTAGATGTGCGCACCTTGGGGCATCGCGATGCGATTACTCGTGACTCTGTCACATGCACACTTTGTTGTATGATCGAGCCCTCCCTAGACCCCGACTAAGTGATCGGGCTGGAGTAACTCTATGTAAGAGTTAGGATTCAATCGATAACATGGTTGAGGCGACTTGTCTATGAGTATGGGATTCACCACCCATAAGCATTTAGACTTGTGAGAGGACGATGAGGACCCATCTCAGTTGATCATCCGGCCTGGATGGGATGCCCCTCACGTTCGATGCTTTCCGAGTGTTCTGTGCTTGGCCTTGTCTGCTTAAACAATGGGTACGGCTCTCGGCTCTCCATGTGATTGCATCGTGACTGGAATTACATACGCATATTCCGGGTCCCGACATGTATTCATTGATATATTTCATATTATGATGATGTTCTTATAGTGTTTTGGCTTATTTCACACAGTTTTTAACTTTCCGATGCCGAAACAGCATACACAGGAATTGGTGAGGAAAAGTGCACATAGAGTGGGCATATCAGCACATCTTCAAATCACCTGAAAATCACGGGGAAGAACTTTCTGGAAAAATCACAAAGGCATGCCAAAGTGGAGCCGGAGGGGGGCCAACATGCTCCTAGGCGCCCTGGTGGCACGCCCCCCTTAGGCCGTGCCAGGTGGTGATGGCACTGAAGTAGTGCTCCTCGTTGGCTACCCTAAGTGGAAGGTTGAGATGTAGCACACCTGGAAATTTCCCCTAACGTAGAGGATAGCGTTTATGTCTATAGTAGGACTCCAAGGTCGACAAGTAGGTGGTAAAGGGAACAATGGCGCCGTTCACAACCTCAGGGTTACTTACTTTACCTGGACTGCACACAAATACAAATAAGTTGGCTCCCAACGAGTACAGAGAGGTTGTCAATCTCTCTGGCCTTGCCGTTTACAAAGGATCAAACACAATAGATAAAAGGTAGGGATAACTGCAACTAAAAGTAAAAGCAAGAAGTAAATTGAGGGTGTAAACAGTGTTGGAAATATGGACCGAGGTCCCATGATGTTCACTAGTGTTGTCTCTCTCCCAAAAGACGATAAAATTTCTATGCGAGGTAAACAAATCACAGCTGGGCAATTGACAGGCTTACAGACGCAAACCAATGCTAACTATGCTACAAAGAAAGGAAGAGGCTCAAAAGCATGGGCGGTACGACAAAATAAGTAGACCGAAATCCAACTGCTCTACTACTAATCATGCACCTTGAGATATATATCCAGAACATCTCGCTGGTATTAAGTTGCGAGCCCCACCCAAAGTGTAAACCCAAAGCAACAGACAACTGCATTAAAAAACTTTTCTTAAAGTAAACAATCCTTGGAACCGCGGTTACAAGCACCATTGTTTTTCCCTTGTGGCAACATCACATCCCCTAGACTCATGTTTCTGTCACTCAAGCTAGTCATCAGGGAGCATGAACCTACAATCAAGCATAACGCTCCATTTTGGAGTCATTACCTACTACTTGGCCAAAGCAATAAACAACAACGGAGAACATGAAAGAATTACTCAAGAACAAAATTATAAAAAAGAAGAACCAAATATATTACTCAATCATAATCTGAACATAGTCTCATAATCCATCAGATCCCAGCAAACTCAGCATAGCAACATCAAAAAGAATTACATATGTGCCTTGATCATATAGGGCAACTCAGAAGGTCTAATCCATGAAGAACAAATAGGGGAGGAGAACATCACATAGCTACTGATCATGGACCCCATTGTCGGGACCCGGGGTTAGCGTATGCAAGCCTCGCTACAACACAATCATATGGAGAGCCGAGAACCGTACCCACTTGTCTGAGCAGACAAGGCCAAGCACAGAACGTTCTCGGAAAGCATCGAACGTGAGGGGCATCCCATCCAGGCCGGATGATCAACTGAAATGGGTCCTCATCGTCCGCACACAAGTCTAAATGATATGGGTGGTGAACTCCCATACTCATAGACAAGTCGCCTCAACCATACTATCGATTGTGTTATAACCCTTACATAGACTTACTCCAGCCCGATCACTTAGTCGGGGTCTAGGGCGGGCTCAATCATACATCAAAGTGTGCACGTGACGGAGTCACGAACAATCGCATCGCGATGCCCCAAGCTGCGCACATCTAAGGGCCACTTGGTGTATAAAAGACCGCCAGCCAGATCACAACTAAGGTCTCGAAAACCCATACTAAGACATGCATGTTATAAACATACACGCAGCACACATGCCTTGTATGAACAGCAGGTATCATTGCAATTCTCTACAATGTATATATACTTTATTGATAACTCTTACAGAGTGCACACAGAGATCACAAGCATGTGATCCAACATTACAACAGACAAGTGGAAGGAAATTATGTCTGAGTATAGACAAGTTTAACAAATGGCTTAAGAACCCTTATTTAAACACAATCCCTCCACGAGGGAACCAGTCGTCTGACTGGGACTACACTAGCTTGGCCTTGGTCAGAGTCTTCATTCTTCGAGCTTCGGTTAGAAGCCACCATCGGGGTCGGTGGGTTCATCTAAAACATAGAATAAGCAAACGTGAGTACAAAATCGTACTCAGCAAGACTTACATAGGAGCTATACTACTCATGCATATGTATCACGGTAAAGGGAGGTGGGGTTTCACTTGCAGAAGTGCCAGCTTTGACTTGGCTAATCCTGAACTACGAGTACCAGACTTTGAGGTAAGAAACGTACACGAGTCCACTACTTTCTACAACCAATTACACCACTATGGTGCCTTCCTCAACTTCCCCACGAGAAAGCACGCCATAGCACTCACACATATCTTGGTGTGTTTTAGAAGTATCCAGTTCAAATTGTCTAATAATCAAGCTAAGCTTTCCAAGCAGTCCATAACCGCGGACGCGGCTATTCGAATAGTTTTGTTAACCCTGCAGGGGTGTACCGCTACACACACATGATCATCATTTACCGCCTTTGATATCGACACCATTTAAGGGGTGCCAGCAAGGATGCTCACCACAACTGTTACCTCATAGCCGATCTAGTCCGAGAAAGCCGCCTACTTGGTTTGGATACCACTATCGTGAACCCGGCCGGTTTACCGAAGTGGACCCAAGTGATGTGCGCGTGGTGCATAAGCCGGTCTCGGGTGAGCCGTTCTCTCACTTAGCATCCAGGCCACAAGCTTACCAGAACTCCGAACTATTGCGACATCTGGACATCGAAAGAGATGAGTTAGTAAGCTGAGAGGGGTTAGTGAGCCCAATGTGTGGTTGTACTCTTCATATTGGATAACCACACAAGAACTCGGACTTAGGGCGGTGTTCAACGAGACAACCCACCGTGTACTCCTACACAGCCTCTCATCGTTCACCTTGTATTAGGGTAGATTCACCAACACTTTTCTACCATCATCATCATGATTACTACCATCCCGACTCACATAACAGTATCATCATGGTATAACTCTAAGCATGCAATAAGCAGTAACAATTGCAGGGGCCACATGATATCAATCAACTCCTACATTTGCTAGGATTGTGGTTTGCTTACTACTGTGACAAAATGATAGGTCATGCAAAGGAATGGGTTCATCTATGCGGTACAAACGTAGCATGGTAATCATCCTATACAATGCATAAGCGAGACATGAGAGGGAATTGGGATTTTATCGACATGATCAATGGGGGTTTGCTTGCCTTGCTGACGAGGTTCGGGTTCGGGGTCTTCAACGAAGGGGGCAGCCTCCTGTTCCGATCCACCTCTACTCGACAAACAACAAACAAGGTAGCAAAGTAAATACAATGCACAATCACATGATGGAAGGTTGAACTTGATGTATATGCTTTGATGTGTGAGGCAATTCCATTTAAATGGAGTATATTGCAATTTGATTTGCAAATTCAAACTCCATTTGATTTATCGATGAATTTCAAATGCATTTGAAAGCATGAAAGTTTATTTGAAAATGTTGATCATGAAGTGAGGTGGTATAGTTGAAGTAATGTCTCTGATATGTGGATGAATCCATCTAAAATAAATGTGTTGCAAAGTCATTTGCAAATTCACTCCAAATTTGAATTTGAAAAGGATCCATATGCATGTTTGCTACTGTTCACCCATTTTAAAATGGTCAAACATGAAAACAAAGTGCATATTCATAATCCTTGTATTTTTCTGATAATTTTTGACATATTATTTGCCCAATTTGGAGTTAGGATGAATTTTCTATGAATTTTCAAAGTTTAAATGATTTTCTGGATTTTTCTGGATTATTTTAATTCTCTGGAAAAAGGTTTATTGCATCAGCATGATGCAATGCTGATGTCACAGGGGGGGGCTGACAACAGGGGCCCACCTGTCTGTCTCTGTGGGGGTTAACCCCTCTGTTTAAACTAAACAGAGTGGGATTAGGGGGCTCTGGTCCCCACTGTCAGTGACACCAGGGGGGGGGATTAAGCATAATGGCCTTGGGCCCACATGGCAGAGAGAGAGGGGAGGGGTTAATGGTGTAGCTCGCCGGAGCCTCTCCGGAACTTCGCCGGGGATAGGTTTTTGGGCACAGGGGAGGGAGCTGCGTGCACCGTGAGGGAGCTGGGGAGGCCGCGCGTCGTGTGGTGCCATTGGGGGGCCAAGACGACGCTCTGGTGTGCGGCTACAACGACGAGTGGCGGCGGCTGGCTACGGTCTTTGCCGGAATCTCGTTCGAGGGCACGGGAGGAGGAAGGAGACCACTGGCGTGCTCTACGTGGATTCGTGCGTCTGCTGGTGCGAATGGTGGTTCAAGGTGATGCCCTAGGCCATGGCTAGGACGAAGCCCGCGGTGGCCGTGGCCGCTGACCATGGCAAAAGGTGACAGAGGGGTCGAGGAGAGGTGCGGAGAGAGGGGAAACGAGGGAGGGCTCATGTTGAGTGCAGTGGAGAGCTCGGGGCGGCCAGGGAGAAGTCGTGGGCGACGAATTCCTCGCCGGGAACAATGGCGACCGGCGGCGGGATCTTGATGCGGCCGTCTCCTCCGGTGTGGCTCGGGTCCAATTGATGCAAGGGAACGAGGAACTCGACGCCGCTGGAGAGAATGGACAAGGTGGTGCCTCGCGGAGAGCTTGGTCGCCGCGTTGGGGCTCTACCGTGCTCCGGCTAGGCTACGGTCGTGGCGCGGATTCGCCGCCGGAGAGAGAAGGAAGGGGCCAGAGCGAGGGGAAAGGCATGCGGGGGGGCGGGGGGGGGGGGGATGTGGCGCTCGCGTGGCGTGCTGGGACGCGAGGGGAGGGCCTAGAAGGTGCGGCTCGTCGAGGTGGCGTCGCCGTTGCCTCCCTGCCTCCACCGAGCTGCTTGGAGCTGCGGGGAGGTAGACGACACACGACGTGGGTGGGCTGGGCCGAGGCCAGGGGAAGTGGGCCTTCGCCTGGGTGACAGGTAAGTGGTTCCCTCTTTTATTTATATTTTTCTTTTCTGTTTTCTTCTGACATTTGTTTTAACTAGCTAAAATAAATAGCAAACCATTTTATTAAATGCTCATAATTTTTATATGGCCTCACCAAATAATATACTAGCCACTTATAAATGTTGAACATTTTTAAAATTCAAATAATTTGAACTTTAAATCAAATAGGGGTTTTTGATTAATTCCAAGGCACTGTCTGAATATTAGAAAATTCCATGACATGGGATTGATCCCAAACCATTTTTAAAATGATCAGCATCATTTATAGGAATTTTCCAAATACTCAATTGATTTTTGGAAAAAGATTTTTATCTGGCCATTTGATTTAATTTCTCAGGGCTTTTCTTTTCCCCATTTTTGAATTTCTTTTTGAAATTTTCACATGATGCAAGGGACTTGCTATTCCTAGCACATACCTAACTTGGGGTTGTGACAACTCGCCCCCACTCAAAAGAATCTCGTCCCGAGATTCAGAAGTCTGCAGGAGGAAGGAGGGATACTCGGCACTGAGACGGTCTTCTCTTTCCCACGTAGCTTCTCTCTCTGAGTGGTTTGACCACTGAACTTTCAGAAACTTGACCTTCTTTCGGCAAGTGACACACTCTGCTGAATCAAGAACACGAACAGGGAATTCTCGATAAGAAAGGTCATCTTGTAGATCAAGCGTTTTATGGTCGACTTCGCGGATGGGGTCCTTGAAGCAACGCCTGAGTTGTGACACATGGAATACGTCATGTACTCGGGAAAGGTGCGGGGTAGTTCAAGTTAGTAGGCAACTTCTCCACGTTTAGCAAAATGCGGAAAAGTCCGATGTAACGTGGGGCCAACTTGCCTTTGATACCGAATCGTTGGGTTCCCTTCAGAGGAGTAACCCGAAGGTAAGCCTTCTCATCCAGAATGTAGCTCTCTTGCCTATGATGACGATCATAGTAGCTTTTGTGACGAGACTGGGCTGCTTTCAATTGATCACGAACAATGCGAACTTGCTCTTCTGCTTCCTTGATCATGTCCGGTCCAAAGAATTGTCTTTCACCGGTTTCTGACCAGTTTAGTGGTGTTCGACATCGTCGTCCATAAAGGAGTTCAAAAGGAGCCATGTTCAGACTAGATTGAAAACTATTGTTATAAGAAAATTCGGCGAATGGCAGAGATTTCTCCCAATTCTTTCCGAATGAGATAACACTAGCTCTGAGCATGTCTTCAAGAATTTGGTTAACCCTTTCGACTTGACCGCTAGACTGAGGATGGAAAGCTGTACTAAAGGAGAGATGAGTTCCCATAGCATTCTGAAAGCTTCCCCAGAATCTAGAGGTGAAAAGGCTACCACGATCAGAATTGATTTCCAAAGGAACACCGTGAAGAGACACGATTCTAGAGACGTACAAGTCCGCTAACTGGCTAGCAGTTATAGACTCGCGAACTGGAAGGAAGTGAGCAACTTTGGAAAGCCTATCTATGACAACGAAGATGGCATTGTTTCCTTTCTGGGTTTTTGGAAAGCCGGTGATGAAGCCCATACCGACTTTGTCCCATTTCCACTTGGGAATAGACAAAGGTTGAAGTGTACCAGTAGGTCTTTGATGTTCTGCCTTAATGCGACGACAAACATCACATTCGGCAACAAATTGAGCAATGTCTCTCTTCATCCTAGTCCACCAAAATCTCTGGCGTAGATCTCGGTACATTTTTGTGCTACCGGGATGAATCGAGAGGGTTGTGTCATGGGCTTCCTTGAGGATGAGTTGCCTTACTTCCCTATTCTTAGGTACTAACAAACGATTTTTAAAGAATACCGTTCCCTTGCTATATGTGGAGAAACATTTAGCAACTCCGCTAGCAATGTTCTCCTTGATCCGGCGAACACCTCGTGCACGCCTTTGGGCAACTATGATTTGATCCTCAAGAGTTGGTTTCGCCACCAATGTAGAAAGATAGCCATGAGGAACAATCTCAAGATTGAGCTTGCGAAATTCCTCATGAAGAAGTGGTTGATACTGTTGTAACATGAGGTTGTTACAATACGACTTACGACTTAGTGCATCAGCCATGACATTGGCTTTGCCTGGGGTGTAAGAAATTCCTACGTCGTAATCTTTTATCAACTCAATCCAGCGTCTTTGCCTGAGATTAAGATCTGGCTGGGTGAAAATGTATTTGAGGCTTTGGTGGTCGGAATAGATTTCACAACGATTACCAAGGAGGTAATGTCGCCAAGTTGTTAGGGCATGAACTACGGCAGCGAGTTCAAGGTCATGGGTAGGATAGTTCTCTTCATGTGGCCGCAACTGGCGTGAAGCATAAGCTACCACATGTCGATCTTGCAGAAGTATGCATCCTAACCCTTGCCGTGATGCGTCACAATAGATTTCGAAATCCTTTTTAGTGTCTGGAGGTGCAAGTACGGGTGCAGAAGTCAATGTTATTTTTAGCTCTTGAAAGCTTTCCTCGCACTTGGAAGTCCATAGGAATTTCTTATCTTCCTTGAGGAGTTCAGTAAGAGGCTTTGCAACTTTAGAAAAGTTCTCGACGAAGCGGCGACAATAGCTTGCTAAGCCAAGAAAACTCCTAACTTGCTTAACCGATTCAGGTGGAGTCCAGTCAAGGACGGCCTGAACTCTCTCGGGATTCACAGCAATGCCTTTTGCAGAAATCACGTGGCCTAAGTAGGTCACTTCTGGTAGCCAAAATTCACACTTGGAGAATTTAGCATACAGGCGATGCTCTCTAAGTTTCATCAATACCAGCCTTAGGTGTTCGGCATGTTCTTCTTCGTTCTTCGAGTATATAAGGATGTCATCGAGGTAAACCACGACGAACTGGTCCAAATACTCCATGAAGATCGAGTTCATCATGCGTGAGAAAGTGGCGGGGGCATTGGTTAAACCAAAGGACATGACGGTGTACTCGTAAAGACCATACCGAGTAGTAAAAGCCGTTTTGGGAATGTCCTTGTTTCGGATTTTGATTTGATGATAACCTAATCTCAAATCCATCTTGGAGAAGACAGAGGATCCTGCAAGATGATCATAAAGATCATTGATCCTGGGCAATGGGTACTTGTTCTTTATCGTCGCTAAATTTAGCGGGCGATAGTCTACACACATCCTTTCTGTTCCATCTTTCTTCGTTACGAACAGAACGGGGCAACCCCATGACGATGAGCTAGGGCGGATGAAGCCTTTTTCCAACGAAGCTTCAAGTCGGATTTTTAGCTCAGCTAACTCATGTGGGGCCATTCTATATGGACGTCTCGATATTGGGGCTGTGCCTGGTATAATATCCACTATGAATTCTACACACCTGTCAGGTGGCTAGGTTTAAGGGGTTGGATCTTTGGATAGATTCCTAGAGGATGACCAAGGTTTACTAGGGGCTACAACAGATATGTCAGAGTAGAAAAGTACCCCAACACGATGATTAGTGTGGTTCTTCTGGCTAGAAGACATCTAAACTGGGAGGAAGAACTTCAATTGAATCACTAAAGGTTTCTAGAACAAAACCTCCAACAAACTTAGAGAACTGTCGGGAATGCCACCTAACAAATCTTCTGGAAAGACAACCGAAATAGGGAGAAGGGTTTTGCAAAGGCATCAGATTATGAAGAAACCTGGAATGACTCGGACAGCATAACGGCTATAATTTCAAGAAAAAGACAATTTCTTACAACATGGAAACAACACTTACATACGATGTAATAAATCAGGGAGCATAACCACTCTAACAAACCGATCACAACTTTCCTACGGCTACAAGGAAGCAAACAACGAGATGTTCTAATCAGACAGAGGTGAGCCTAGTCCTATCTTCCCGTAGAATAAGATGAGGGTGACTCAGAACTCAGAACGATGAGGTTAAGGAGAAAAAAAGAAGCCTTACGTTGTTCCCTTATATACCCATAGTAACTATATAACTATAGAAGGCTAGACTCGACTTCGGCCAAGGCTGATAATCCTACAGTCAGTCCTGCTCTGATACCAAGTCTATCGGGACCCGGGGTTAGCATATGCAAGCCTCGCTACAACACAATCATATGGAGAGCCGAGAACCATACCCACTTGTCTGAGCAGACAAGGCCAAGCACAGAACGTTCTCGGAAAGCATCGAACGTGAGGGGCATCCCATCCAAGCCGGATGATCAACTGAAATGGGTCCTCATCGTCCGCACACAAGTCTAAATGATATGGGTGGTGAACTCCCATACTCATAGACAAGTCGCCTCAACCATACTATCGATTGTATTATAACCCTTACATAGACTTACTCCAGCCCGATCACTTAGTCGGGGTCTAGGACGGGCTCGATCATACATCAAAGTGTGCACGTGACGAAGTCACGAAAAATCGCATCGCGATGCCCCAAGCTACGCACATCTAAGGGCCACTTGGTGTATAAAAGACCGCCAGCCAGATCACAACTAAGGTCTCGAAAACCCATACTAAGACATGCATGTTATAAACATACACGCAGCACACATGCCTTGTATGAACAGCAGGTATCATTGCAATTCTCTACAATGTATATATACTTTATTGATCACTCTTACAGAGTGCACACAGAGATCACAAGCATGTGATCCAACATTACAACAGACAAGCGGAAGCAAATTATGTCTGAGTACAGACAAGTTTAACAAATGGCTTAAGAAGCCTTACTTAAACACAATCCCTCCACGAGGGAACCAGTCGTCTGACTGGGACTACACTAGCTTGGTCTTGGTCAGAGTCTTCATTCTTCGAGCTTCGATTAGAAGTCACCATCGGGGTCGGTGGGTTCATCTAAAACATAGAATAAGCAAACGTGAGTACAAAATCGTACTCAGCAAGACTTACATAGGAGCTATACTACTCATGCATATGTATCAAGGTAAAGGGAGGTGGGGTTTCACTTGCAGAAGTGCCAGCTTTGACTTGGCTAATCCTGAACTACGAGTACCACACTTTGAGGTAAGAAACGTACACGAGTCCACTACTTTCTCCAACCAATTACACCACTATGGTGCCTTCCTCGACTTCCCCACGAGAAAGCACGCCATAGCACTCACACTTATCTTGGTGTGTTTTAGAAGTATCCAGTTAAAATTGTCTAATAATCAAGCTAAGCTTTCCAAGCAGTCCATAACCACGGACGCGGCTATTCGAATAGTTTTGTTAACCCTGCAGGGGTGTACCGCTACACACACATGATCATCATTTACCGCCTTTGATCTCGACACCATTCAAGGGGTGCCAGCGAGGTTGCTCACCACAACTGTTACCTCATAGCCGATCTAGTCCGAGAAAGCCGCCTACTTGGGTTGGCTACCACTATCGTGAACCCGGCTGGTTTACCGAAGTGGACCCAAGTGATGTGTGCGTGGTGCATAAGCCGGTCTCGGGTGAGCCGTTCTCTCACTTAGCATCCAGGCCACAAGCCTACCAGAACTACGAACTATTGCGACATCTGGACATCGAAAGGGATGAGTTAGTAAGCTGAGAGGGGTCAGTGAGCCCAATGTGTGGTTGTACTCCTCATACTGGATCACCACACAAGAACTCGGACTTAGGGCGGTGTTCAACGAGACAACCCACCATGTACTCCTACACAACCTCTCATCGTTCACCTTGTATTAGGGTAGATTCACCAACACTTTTCTACCATCATCATCATGATCACTACCATCCCGACTCACATAACAGTATCATCATGGTATAAATCTAAGCATGCAATAAGCAGTAACAATTGCAGGGGCCACATGATATCAATCAACTCCTACATTTGCTAGGATTGTGGTTTGCTTACTACTGTGACAAAATGATAGGTCATGAAAAGGAATGGGTTCATCTATGCGGTACAAACGTAGCATGGTAATCATCCTATACAATGCATAAGCGAGACATGAGAGGGAATTGGGATTTTAACGACATGATCAATGGGGGTTTGCTTGCCTTGCTGACGAGGTTCGGGTTCGGGGTCTTCAATGAAGGGGGCAGCCTCCTGTTCCGGTTCCACCTCTACTCGACAAACATCAAACAAGGTAGCAAAGTAAATACAATGCACAATCACATGATGGAAGGTTGAACTTGATGTATATGCTTTGATGTGTGAGGCAATTCCATTTAAATGGAGTATATTGCAATTTGAATTGCAAATTCAAACTCCATTTGATTTATCGATGAATTTCAAATGCATTTGAATGCATGAAAGTTTATTTGAAAATGTTGATCATGAAGTGAGGTGGTATAGTTGAAGTAATGTCCCTGATATGTGGATGAATCCATCTAAAATAAATGTGTTGCAAAGTTTTTTGCAAATTCACTCCAAATTTGAATTTGAAAAGGATCCATATGCATGTTTGCTACTGTTCACCCATTTTAAAATGGTCAAACATGAAAACCAAGTGCATATTCATAATCCTTGTATTTTTCTGATAGTTTTAGACATATTATTTGCCCAATTTGGAGTTAGGATGAAATTTCTATGAATTTTCAAAGTTTAAATGATTTTCTGGATTTTTCTGGATTATTTTAATTCTCTGGAAAAAGGTTTATTGCATCAGCATGATGCAATGCTGATGTCACAGGGGGGGGGCTGACAATAGGGGCCCACCCGTCTTTCTCTGTGGGGGTTAACCCCTCTGTTTAAACTAAACAGAGAGGGATTAGGGGGCTCTGGGCCCCACTGTCAGTGACACCAGGGGGAGATTAAGCATAATGGCCTTGGGCCCACATGGCAGAGAGAGAGGGGAGGGGTTAATGGCGTAGCTCGCCGGAGCCTCGACGGAACTTCGCCGGGGATAGGTTTTTGGGCACGGGGGAGGGAGCTGCGTGCACCGTGAGGGAGCTGGGGAGGCCGCGCGTCGTGTGGTGCCATTGGGGGGCCAAGACGACGCTCTGGTGTGCGGCTACAACGACGAGCGGCGGCGGCTGGCTACGGTCTTCGCCGTAATCTCCTTCGAGGTCACGGGAGGAGGCAGGAGACCACTGGCGTGCTCTACGTGGAGTCGTGCGTCTGCTGGTGCGAACGGTGGTTCAAGGCGATGCCCCAGGCCATGGCTAGGACGAAGCCCGCGGTGGCCGTGGCTCTGACCATGGCAAAAGGCGACAGAGGGGTCGAGGAGAGGTGCGGAGAGAGGGGAAACGAGGGAGGGCTCACGTTGAGTGCAGTGGAGAGCTCGAGGCGGCCGGGGAGAAGCCGTGGGCGACGAATTTCTCGCCGGGTACAATGGCGACCGGCGGCGGAATCTTGATGCGGCCGTCTCCTCCGGTGTGGCTCGGGTCCAATTGATGCAGGGGAATGAGGAACTCGACGCCGCTGGAGAGAATGGAGAAGGTGGTGCCTCGCGGGGAGCTTGGTCGCCGCATCGGGGCTCTGCCGTGCTCCGGCTAGGCTACGGTCGTGGCGTGGATTCGCCGCCGGAGAGAGAAGGAAGGGGCCAGAGCGAGGGGAAAGGCATGCGGGGGGGGGGGGGGGGATGTGGCGCTCGCGTGGCGTGCTGGGACGCGAGGGGAGGGCCTAGAAGGTGCGGCTCGTCGAGGTGGCGTCGCCGTTGCCTCCCTGCCTCCACCGAGCTGCTTGGAGCTGCGGGGAGGTAGACGACACACGACATGGGTGGGCTGGGCCGAGGCCAGGGGAAGTGGGCCTTCGCCTGGGTGACAGGTAAGTGGTTCCCTCTTTTATTTATATTTTTCTTTTCTGTTTTCTTCTGACATTTGTTTTGGCTAGCTAAAATAAATAGCAAACCATTTTATTAAATGCTCATAATTTTTATATGGCCTCACCAAATCATATACTAGCCACTTATAAATTTTGAACATTTTTAAAATTCAAATAATTTGAACTTTAAATCAAATAGGGGTTTTTGATTAATTCCAAGGCACTGTCTGAATATTAGAAAATTCCATGAGCATGGGATTGATCCCAAACCATTTTTAAAATGATTAGCATCATTTATAGGAATTTTCCAAATACTCAATTGATTTTTGGAAAAAGATTTTTATCTGGCCATTTGATTTAATTTCTCAGGGCTTTTCTTTTCCCCATTTTTGAATTTCTTTTTGAAATTTTCACATGATGCAAGGGACTTGCTATTCCTAGCACATACCTAACTTGGGGTTGTGACACCCATGGTCCAAGGTGGACTACTCACGGATCATCCGGGAAGTGTCCATGGTGGTGGAGAAGCTCCCGGAGGTCAATCCTCCCTTCGGCAGGGTGCCGGGAAGAGGTCTTCTGGTGCTCCCGATCTTGGAAGCGCGACAGCGGGGGAATAGAAGCGAGATCGCAAAAAAGGGTTATGTCTTTGGGGGTTTTGGGTCGAGAGATAAATATAGGCGAAGGGGATAGCCAGGGGGCCACCAGAGGTCCAGGCGCCCCCCTGGCGCGTCCCCACCCTAGGACGCGCCGGGAGGGCGCCTGGGGCCCTGGTGGGTCCCCTCCGGCCTGTAACAACCCGATTCACTAAGAATCCAAGTCTCTGTGCATTCTGTGCTAGTCCCTGGATCAATAGCTAGCACACACAATACATGATGTAATATCAAGAATAAACCACATGTCATATATATTACATCGAAAATCCAGTATTACAATTAAGCATACCTGCATAGCTCAAGGCTAGTTTACAAATAAAATACAGCGGAAAACAATAAATAGCTTCATGGCGTCCATCAACTCCACCGGCACAGTTGAGTATAGACATCGTAACCCTACATCGCATCACTTACTCGTCGTATATAATCCTGCAACACCGAAGGTTACAACCCGACAACGGGTGAGTACATCTGATTTGTACGGCAAGCCACACGAAAAAGGATATAACAGACCTACAGCTACATGCAAGGTAAGTCAAAGGAAGGCTTTTGCTTTTATTTTGCATAAAGCTGATTTTTCCCTCAATCTACCTAAGTCAAAATTTTAGTTTAACTTACTACATAAGGTTGAATTGGGCTAAACCAATTCCAACCCATACCCTTTATTAAAGTTTCCCACAAAAGTTTTATTAAGGTGAATCATGTGTCAAGATCCTCCAATAACATTAATGCCTAGTTGCTCATAGTTGTCCATAACTGGGGACACGGCTAATCATGATTAGTTTGTACGCTCTGTAGAGGTTTGTACACTTTACCCACTGGACTCAACCCGAAGATTGAGACGAAGTCTTTCAGAAGAGGTCACCAACACCCAACGGCAAGCCGGTACACCTATCATATCTACATCTGCTAGCTTTGCACGGGAGAGGTTCCTACAACGTACTCAACTAAGCCAGAGCCCATATGGCCAGCGGCTGTACATGGAAGCTTCTAGTCACTAAGTATGTCTGATCTTTTTGAGCCTGGACGACGCCCGCTTACGTTCAGAGGGTAGATACCATGAAGTTCTTGATATCACCAATAAAAACCATCTGGGAAGCATTTCGCCCTGGTCCCGCCTTAGATAAGGCACAAGCCCCAGGATTCTCTCCTTGCCTGTCCAGAGGTGAATTCTATTTAAGGTTTGCTAGTCAAGTATTAAATCCTCACATAGCTCAATGTAATCTCAAACGAACCCCCGTCTATAAGCATAGCAATATATAACAAACACGAACTAAGATGACAAAGAATACATGATAAAATCATATGGCTATCCTACCAGGTTTGCAACAATAGTAATATAGTATAGTAATTCCTACACATGCATAGGGTGATATTTGCTACATGCATAAGTAAAAATCTAGGTTGTGGTATGGTCAAAGTATGACTTGCCTTATACATTCGATGAAGTTCTTCGCTCTCACAATCCAGATAACTCTACTCGTCACACTCCGAGCAATCTATCGTCAACGAAAGAACTCAAGTAAGCAATCATTCCCAAAAGAAAAATTTCAAAGATCAACAAACAAACACAACAAGGTTTAGCAACAATAACAACTAGTCTTGACATGGTACAAGTGTCGATGTGCTCGAAGGTGATAGGTGGGAGATAAAATCGAAAGAGTCAACAGATAAAGAATTGTTGATATCAAAGGTTATGACCAAAGGTATTATGAATTCAAGGTGAACATCATGCCAATATGAAAGGTGTGTGGATATGGCCGATATGATGTTTCAAATGATCCAATATGCAAAAAGAATCACGTGAAACGAAATACTACAACACGAGTTATAGCAGATTGAAGTTTGAATTGAATTTAAATTCAAACAGATAAGAAAAAATATTTGAATATGGTGGATATATGATCTGGACAGAAAGTTCATGATATGAGTGATCCAACGCGAAAAGAATTGATCTAATTGGATCAACGGTATAAAAGATACGACCTCCGGAAGTTTGAATTTGAATTTGAATAAATTAAAATTTAAATATGTGCAAAAGTGTGGATACTTAACTCTATGATAAACTACAGATCACTATGAACGTTTAGGAAAAAGAATCATCTAAAACCGACTTACAGTTCAGAAGATACAACTACAGAGATTCTAGGGTGCAATCTGTGAAGAAGGGCTTATCCACAATTAAATTATAGTTTTCATCGCGAATAGGTCCTTGACGCTACGGGACGAACATCGTTCGTTTTCGGTGTTAACCGACGGCCGTTCGTTGAATAGGAAACTGAGCAACGACGGTTAACCGAAGATAAAACCGGGTGAAATCCGGTTAACCAAAATTGACCAAACCCTAGATCCAGATCCATACCGGGACGATCTGGATCGTTGGATCACGATCCGGCGGTTGTGGAGCGGTGGCGGTCTCACCGCCGACGAACTCTGGTGAGGATGGCGGCCGGCGGCGGGGTGGATTCTCCGGTGAGGCGAGGTCTACGTCGTCCAGTGAGGAGCGTTAGCAGCTCGGGGGCACGGGGGCACGGTCGGCGGCGTGGCCTCGCGGCTCCAGCGGCGGGGAGTTGCGGCCGACGGGCGGGCGACGCTCGGGGTGGGGCGACTCGTCTCCGGCGGAGGAGTTGGCCGGCGATGTGGGGCCCGACGGCGGCGATGCGGGTCCCGCCGACTAGGGTTTCTCTTTTTTTTTGACGAAAAAAGAAAATATAAATTATTTTCTCTGAAAACATATTTATAGGCAGACAAGAAAATATAGAAAGAAGAAGAAAAACAAAACAAAAAGGAACCGACTGTAACATGGTTGCCTACTGGGTCGGCCCGACTGGGGCTGCTGCGCTGCAGTGCGCGCGCGAGCGAGGGGTAGGTGCTGGGCCTGGGCGGCTGCTATGATTTTTTTCTACTTTCGAACTTTAAGCAATTTTACAAAAATAAACGCACATCAGAAAAATATAAAATAAATTCCTAAATTCATAAAATAATCCAAAGAAAATTATGCAATGAAAATATTGACAAAAAAAGACATTTTCGAATGACTTTATTTAGTTATAAAATATTTTAATAAATCAACAAAAAGCTCAAATAATTATTTAAATAATTCCCACTCCATTTTTCTAAAGAAGTCATTTTATCTTTTCTCAAGTTATTATCATTTTTGAATGGAAAATTATCTAAATAACTCCAATTAAAATAAAAATGATATTTAAAACATTTCCAATTTTTCTATTATATTGAAGGAGTCATATTACCTTCTCTCATTTTAATTTGTTTGATTTGTTTTAAATAATAAATTCCAAAACACCAACATTGAATATTTGGGAAAGTTCTTTTATTCCCTCTCATTTTAATATTCAATAAACTCCAAAATTTTCAGATCCTAGTGAAAGTCAATCATACCAAGCAAACAATCATTATTATAATTAATTTATTAACATTCCAAAATTTAGAAAATTTTGGGATGTTACACGCCCCCCCTTCGGTACTCTGGAAGGTTCCCGTATGCTGATTTTTTATTGGATTTTTCCAAAATTTTTGGAGCATTTTTAATACGGGGGAAACGTGAAATAGAAAAACAGCAGAAAACAGAAACTGGCACTGAGGTGCACTGAGTTAATAGTTAGGCCAAATATGATCAAAAGTGTATGAAAGTGTAGCTAAAACATAGCAATATCACACAAAACATGCATGCAGTAAGCAGAAATTATAGATACGTTTGGGACGTATCAACATCCCCAAGCTTAATTCCTGCTCGTCCTCGAGTAGGTAAATGATAATAAGCATAATTTCTATGGTGACATGCTACCAACCATATAAGAACTTTTAAGTATAGCAATCAAGGTATATAATTCAATTCAAGTCATAACAAGCAAGAGTCTATATTAGCATTGAAACAAGCAACATAAGAACATAAAGGTGCAAGAGCTCTTACTGTCCGTGACTCGAATGTCTCCAGATGGTGTTTGCGTGCAAGAAGTGAGAGATGAGAATACGAGAGAGAAAAATATTTATTTGTTGAGAACTCAATCTACTAAAGTTTCACACTTAGTCTTCTTTGGAATCTTATCTTGACTCGTCCCCAGACCACTAGCCAGGTACAAGTCAATTTGATCCACTCCCTTTCGATATTTTGAGCACTCATGCAATGGATGAGCATAAGCACGAGAGTTGACACTTAGGATGGCAAAGAGAGAGACATGGTCGAGGAGGAAGACAAAAAGGTGTGAAAGGCTCATATCAATGAGGACAATCATAGGCGAGAGGAAGCCAAATGATAGATATGATGTGAGGAGTAGGGATTGCCATGCAACAGATGCACATATGAGCTAAGAAAATCTCTCCAATGGAACTAGTGGGGGTGCATCCAACTTGTTCGCTCAAGAAGACCTAGAGCTCATTTGAGGAGGCTCATCATTGGAATATACAAGCCAAGTTCTAAAGTGTGAAGGTCCCCACATAGCTATATGCATATATGATCATCTCTATGGAGCACAAGATATAAGAGGGAGTACAAGTGTGGATCTTTCAAAAGGAATAGTAGTGTTGCCCCTTCTCTCTTTTTGTTTTCTTTTTCTCCTTTTTTCTATTTTTTTGTATTTTTTGGTGGTCTCCATGGCTCTTTCTATTTATCTCTCATGTTTCCTCTTGGGATCTTTTAAATTTGTCCTCTTTGGGATCTTTTCCTCACTTAAGGGCAACACTCTATTTTACAAGAATTATAGAAGATCTTTCAGACTTTTCAAGGTACTGAACATAAATAAGATGTAGATATCATGATGTATGCACATGTATGTCTCTGCCAGTGTAGCATGAACATGTATGACATGAAGATCAAGTCATGAGAAGGTGGATGTTGCATGGCAATGTATCTCAGAAAGGCTATGGAAATGCCTTGATAGGTAGGTATGGTGTCTATTTAGGGGAAAGATATAAGGAGGTTTATGATGACAGAGCGTATCATGCGAAGGGTTTGGATGCACCGGTGAGGTGGAAGCCAACTCTCGGAGTGAGAATAGGGCAATGCACGGTACCGAAGAGGCTAGCAAATATGAGGAGGTGGAAGTGTCAACTTTCAATACTTACATTAGTCCGAAGAACTCATGCACTTATTATCGGTAACTCTCAATCTAATAAGGAGGTTCACAAAGAGACAAGTACCCAGAGGAGGAGTATATGGGGTTTGGTTATCCTTGCGCATCCTCGACTCATGGTACGTGAGTGTACTCTAATATCCGATCCCTCCAAAGATTAGTGATCCATCTAGTAGCTAAAGTTCTCAACTAGTTTTTGTAGTTTTTGAAAATAAACACGGATTGCCCAAAATACGACACCTATCACTAATAGGCTAGAGCTCTTGACACCAAAAGTTCAAACATTACTCACAACAATACCTCAAAACTATTGCAAGTTACTACTACAATTGAATATCAACCTCAATTACCTACTTAAAGTCAAGACACAACTCAGTGCAACAACCAACTCTCTAAACAAGATAAACATGAAAACTAAAGAGAGTTCCAGCAACAAACTAAAAAAAGCTCTTGAAAATATAAACATGAAAACTAAGTGCTAAACATGACAACAGCTAAGAAAAGATAAAGAACACATAACCAAAGAAAGATAAGCATGAAAATTCTATGATGTGTTCTAGTTTGAAGTGGAGCGTGTTTCTCTCCCACACAAAAGAAAGCTGGGTTCTAACTTGTTATGAACAACAAACAAAGCAAAAGAAAACTAAAAATAAAACTAAAGAGCGAGACGCTCGAAGCATAGCACATAACGCATGAAGTGATAAAAATATAGTGAGACGAAGGACGAACTGATAATTGTGGCAGGGGGATACACGGGGGCATCCCCAAGCTTAGACGCTTGAGTATCCTTGAATATTTATTGAGGATGCATGGGGACATCCCCAAGCTTGAGCGTTTGACACTCTCGGATCTTCTTTCATCATCTTCCCTCGCACACTTGAAAACTTCCTTCATACATAACTCATCATAAGCTGATTAGAGAGGTTAGTACCCTTAATAAAATAATTTTCCTCTATTGGAAATAAAGATTTTCTTGGAGGGCTACTGTTTCTGAAGATTTCCAAAAATTTTTTTCAAAGAAAAAGCTAGCACAAGACTTGTAAAAGTGAGGAAAGGAAAAACGTGGCAGAATCTTTAAAAAATAGACCAGTAGGTAGTAAATAATTTTTTCAGGGTACTTATGCAACTCAAATAAAAAAACTCCGAACAGACGCTCGAAAGCCAATTGTATAGAGCACACTGTCAAAAAAAAATTCAGATAAAAAAGATGATCTGGTGATTTTAGGAGAATTTTTCCGTCCAAGGACAGAATCAGTTTTCTGAACAACATGTCACAACTTTTGAACTTTCTTGCAATCGCAGGCTAAACTTGGCACAAAACTTGAAAATAAAGATACAATAATGTTGCTATAGTAGTAACAATCATCAAGACCACTAAAAATAGAAGTTAAAACATCTTGGGTTGCCTCCCAACAAGCGCTTTCTTTTATGTCTTTAACCTAGGCAAGAAGTAGAAAGATCAAGTTTTATCAAGAGTTAGAGAATAGCTAGCCCGTGTGACGGACTCAAAAGGTAACTTAATCTTTTTCCTAGGGAAGTTTCCATCCCTTTTTTAAGAGGGAATTGAAATTTTATATTCCCCTCTTTCATGTCAATAAAAACATCAACGGTGCAAAGAAAAGGCGTCCCAAAATAATTGGACATAAAGGTTCACACTCTATGTCCATAATAGTAAAATCAACGGGAACATAATTGTCATTGAAAATGATAAGAACATCGTCGATCTTCCCCAAAGGTTTCTTTATGGAAGAATTAACGAGACGAACACCAAAAGAACAAGGACATAGGGGAATGCATTGTGTATAAATAATGCTTATGGTGGGTTGCCGGAGTGACAAAAACCTGAACCCCAGTTCGCACGCTTTTGCACAAGGGAGCAATGTATCATCGATCGTATTGCTATGGTTAGGCTTTTGCCTTAATTGCTATCTTGTATTTGCGGATGCTTGCCTGATGTTTAATCTTAAGAGTGCATTTATCTTAGTCTTGAAGGTGCACTAGTATAGATCCACCCACTCAACACTTATCAACACATCACATAGTACCGATGCGGAATATGACAAAAGCACGTGACTATTTCTACCGTGTGTCCTCAAGAACGCGTTAGCCTTTATATGTTTAGTTGCTAGGCCTATCCTTTGCTAAGAAGGATTGGGCCACTTGTTACTCCTCAGTGCCTTTTACTTTGCTCGCTTTTACCTTTTTGTTGCTTATATCGAAAACCCCTAAAAAGTTATCTTTCAGTTCCTGCAGCTATTTCTTTACCAAAGTCACTTACCAATACCTTCTGCTCCTCGTTGGGTTCGACGCTTTATTTATCGAAAACACTACAAACGATCCTCTACAGTTGAGGGTCATCAAGTAATGTTTTCTGGCGCTGTTGCCGGGGAGCGTAGCGCTATTGGTAAGTGAAGCTGGTAAGGAAGTTATTTATATTTCTGTTTTTCATTTTTGCTGTTGTTACTTTTTGTCCCTATGGACACCTCTACTCTTGGTTCGCTGTTTATGGGGAAATGCCCCACAACTGTGGTGGTCACTCCCACCCTTAGTGAAATTGTGCCTTACAAAATACCATCTGGTATTATCAATTATGTCTTAGCTAATCGTTATGCAGGAGATACACATCCAGGTGAACACTTGCTATATTTATCACAACTATGTTCATTATTTAAGCTTGCAGGTGTGTCAATGGAGTTTGTCATGAAGAAATTATTCTGCATATCACTTATAGATAAAGCTTCAGATTGGTATAAGCTTCTCGATAACTCACATCTACTTAGTTGGCAAGAGCTTATGTCTCTCTTTTATACAAAGTTTTATCCTCTTCATGAAATTCATCGAGACAGGAACTACATCTATAACTCTTTGTCTCGTGACGGAGAGAGCATCGCTCAAGCTTGGGGGAGACTGAAGTCCCTAATATTCAAATGTCCTATTCATGAACTCCCCAAAGATATTATACTTACAAATTTTTATGCCAGGTTTTCTCGTCAGGATAAGGAGATGTTGGATGCCTCCTCTAGTGGAGTATTCCAAACAAGAAGCATTGAAGAAAAGTGGGATCTCATTGGGAGGATCCAGATGAACACCGAAGACTGGGAAATTGATAAAGGTATTGAACCCACTATAAATTATGAGCATGATTACATTGAAAACTATGTGAAAACTGATTATTTTAATACCTTTTGTTCTAAGATTGGCCTTGATTCCCAGCTTATGATTGATTTTTGTAAGAACTTCGTCTCTCACATTGACTCTTCTAAGGAGAAGAAGGATCAGTATCATAAACCCTTTAAAGAATTATCTGTTGATAAAATGTTGCTGACCCTGTTCTTCCTGCAGTTTTTTATGAAAAGCCCCCTTTTCCTACAAGGATAAGGGAGCACTCTTTTGTGACAGGCATAATAAATAAAAGTGAGAGAAGAACTGACAAACCCGAGGACCTGATCAAGGTCAATTCTCAAGTTGCGGTGGTTAAAGATTTAGTTACTGATGATGTTTCAGATTCCATTATAATTTTTTGTGTTGTTTCAACTAACATTGTCACTGCTAAGAATAAAAGCCCAATTTCAGGTACACCAGTTGTATCTGTCAAAATAGGAGATCACAATTATTACGGGCTATGCGATTTGGGATCAAGTGTTAGCGCTATTCCTTATTCACTCTATCAGGAGATCATGGGTGAGATTTCACCCTGTGAACTTGAAGAGATTGATGTTACTATTTATCTAGCAAACAAAGAAACCATCTCTCCCATTGGAATTGTGAGAGATGTTGAAGTCCTATGCTGAAAGGTAAAGTATCCTACCGACTTTCTTGTACATGGTTCAGTGCAATATAGTTTTTGCCCTATTATCTTTGGTAGACCTTTCGTCAGCACTTGTGGTGCTATAATAGATTGCAAAAAAGGTAAAGTTTCTGTTGAATTCAATGGTGAGACATATGAATTTAACTTTTCTAAGTTCTCCAAGCATCCTCGTGGTACTGATTTACCTAGTGATGATAAAATTATTGAAAATATTGCATCTATTGTGATTCCTCCTAATGATCCTTTGCAACAATATATGGAAGACCACGAGAATGATATGCATATGCAGGAGAGAAATGAGTTAGACAAAATATTCGCAAGACAAACTTCTATACTGAAGCACAACCTCCCGGTTGAACCTTTAGGAATCCTAGCACAACCAAAAGAAGACCCGGTGTTTGACCTCAAACCACTTCCCTACACTCTCAAGTATGCTTATATAGATGAAAAGAAAATATATCATGTTATTATCAATGCTAACCTTTCCGGATTCAAAGAAGAGCGATTATTGGAGAAACTTCACAAACACCGTGGTGCCTTGGGCTATACCCTTGATGACCTTAAGGGGATTAGTCCATCGAATTTCCAACACACTATCAATCCCGAGCCCGATGCTAAGCCAGTTGTTGATCATCAACGATGGCTGAACCCAAGGATGAAGGACGTGGTTAGGACAGAGATTCTCAAGCTTCTAGCCGCAGGTATCATCTATCCTGAAAGGAGGTATGACTGTTCATTGTGTTCCTAAGAAAGGAGGTATGACTGTTGTTCCCAATGATAAAAATGAACTAATACCTCAAAGAGTTGTTATTGGATATATAATGTGTATTGATTACAGGAAGTTGAACAAGGCAACCAGGAAGGACCATTACCCGCTGCCCTTTATTGATCAAATGCTTGAGAGGTTGTCTAAAAACACCCACTTTTGCTATCTTGATGGGTACTTTGGCTTCTCTCAAATTCATGTTAACACTGCCGATCAAGAGAAGACCACTTTCACATGTCCCTATGGTACTTATGCTTACAGGCGTATGCCTTTTGGTTTATGAAATGCACCTGCTACTTTTCAAAGATGTATGTCTGATATTTTTCATGGTTTCTGTGAGGAGATTGTCGAAGTATTCATGGACGATTTATCCGTCTATGGAACTTACTTTGACCACTGTCTCCATAATCTTAATAAAGTTTTGCAGAGATATGAGGACACAAATTTAGTTTTAAACTGGGAGTAGTGCCATTTCATGGTTAACAAAGGGATCGTTCTTGGTCACAAGATTTCCGAGAGGGGAATTGAAGTGGACAAGGCGAAGATTGAAGCTATCGAAAGGATGCCTTATCTAAGGGACATTAAAGATTTTCGTAGTTTTCTCGGTCATGCTGGTTTCTATAGAAGATTTATTAAATACTTTTCTAAGACCTCAAGACCCCTCACTAATCTTCTCCAGAAGGATGTTCCTTTTGTATTCGATAAAGATTGTAAGGAGGCTTTCGAAGTTCTTAAGAAATCTTTAATAACCGCTCCTATAGTACAACCACCTGATTGGAAATTGCCCTTTGAAATTATGTGTGATGCTAGTGATTTTGGTGTTGGAGCTGTTTTAGGACAAAGGGTTGATAAGAAATTGAATGTTATACATTATGCTAGCAAGACCCTTGATAGTGCCCAAAAGAATTATGCTACTACTGAGAAGGAATTCTTAGCAGTAGTGTTTGCTTGTGATAAGTTTAGACCTTATGGAAAATAAGGATTCCAAACCAAGATTCATCAGGTGGGTACTCATTCTTCAAGCATTTGATTTACAGATTGTTGATAGAAAAGGATCCGATAATCTGGTGGCGGACAATCTTTCAAGGATGGAACTTATACGACATGACCCCATCCCAGTCAACGACAGTTTTCCAGAAGAACAACTTGCCGTTGTAAAAGTACAATCTCTCTCCGATCCTTGGTTTGCAGATTATGCTAATTTTAACGTTGCAAAGTATTTGCCTCTAGGTTTAACATTTCAGCAAAGGAAGAAGTTCTTCCATGATTTGAGGCACTACTCTTGGGATGACCCTCATCTTTTCAAAGAAGGTCCAGACGGGATCATGAGAAGATGCATACCGGAACATGAGCAGAAGGACATTCTCAAGCAATGTCACGACATGCCCTATGGAGGACATCACGCCGGTGAGAGGACCGCACATAAGGTTCTCCAATCAGGTTTTGATTGACCTACTCTCTTTAAAGATGCTAGAAATTATGTTTTATCTTGTGATGAGTGTCAGAGAGTCGGTAATATTAGTAGGAGGAATGACATGCCTATGAATTACTCTCTAGTGATTGAGACTTTTGACTGCTGGGGTTTTGATTTTATGGGGCCTTTTCCTTCCTCACACAAGTACACTCACATCTTAGTGGCTGTTGATTATGTAACCAAGTGGGTTGAAGCAATCCCCACTGAGAGTGCTGATCACAAGACATATTTGAAAATGCTCAAAGGTGTAATTTTCCTAGGTTTGGTGTACCTAGGTACCTCATGACTGATGGATTATCACACTTCACGCATGGAGCTTTTATAAAAGCTTTAGCCAAGTACGATGTCAATCATAGAATTTTTTCACCGTACCATCCTCAAACTAGTGGGCAAGTTGAGCTCATCAATAGAGAGATCAAGTTGATCTTACAAAAGACAGTTAATAGTTCTATGAAGGACTGGTCAAAGAAGTTAGGAGATGCTTTGTGGGCGTATAGAACTGCTGACAAAAACCCTATGGGCATGTCTCCCTATAAGATGGTCTATGGCAAGGCTTGCCATTTGCCATTGGAGTTAGAACATAAAGCTTTTTGGGCTGTTAGAGAGATTAATGCTGGCCCAAAGTTAGCTGGTGAAAAGCGTCTCATGAACTTGACTTCTCTAGATGAGTGGAGAAGTGAAGCTTACGAGAGTGCTAAAATGTTTAAGGAAAAGCTAAAGAAGTGGCATTATAGAAGGATTTTGAAACGTGAATTTAATGTTGGTGATAAAGTTTGGTTGTTTAGATCTCATTTCAGGTTTTCTCCAGGTAAACTACTTTCCAGATGGGAAGGGCCATTTCATATCGAAGAAGTATACTACTCCGGTGCAATCAAGATTAACAATTTTGATGGCACCAAACCTCAAGTTGTGAATAGGCAAAGAGTCAAGCATTACATGGCCGGAGACCCCGTCAATGTTGATGTAAATGTAATACACACAACAACTCATGAAGAATATGTTGTAGCCCGATTTCAGACACCAGAAAAAGCAGAATAAGAAAAGGTATGTATTACGGTAAGGAAACATCACGAACTGCCATAAAAGTTCTTTTTTATGATTTTTTGCAAAATTAGGAAAATTCGAAGCCTGATTGGAGCCGGAGAGGAGCTCCAAGGGGCCCAGGTGCCCCCCCTGGCGCGACCTACCTCCTGGCCGCGCCGGGTGGCCGCCTGGGAACCCCGGAGCCCGTCTCCGACTCCACTTTGGCTCGTTACCTTCCTATTGTTGCAGAAATTTGTGCTATATATTTGCCCGGATAGCCCCGGCACCGTATCTCGCAATTTCGCGTGTTTTATTCTCGAGCTGTTTCTGCCAGGAAAATTTTCGTGTAGACCTAGGTGCCATGGCTTCCCCAAGTTCCCCCAAGGACAAGTTCGTCGTCAACGTCATCAACCCTTACCTCGCGGAGGTGAAGAAGCACCCTCAAACCGTTCGGTTGGAGGATGGTGTTCTTCACCAAGAAGATCAAAAGGAACCTGTCAAGGAGGGGAGCATCAAGGACAGGCTGGAAGAAGTGGAGCAAGAAGTCTTCAAGTACAAGAAGATGGTTGAGAAGGGTGTTGAAGCCAACTTCGACCTCATCAACGAGCTGAAGACGTTCTACAAGAAGGAGATGAGGGGGATGTGGTCAAGCATCACCGCAACAGAAGAAAGAATTGATGAGCTCCAAGGGCATATTTATGATCTGCACAACCAGAACTGTGAGTATGAACTAAAGATTATGCGTATGGTTTTAGGTGCTGGAAGCAGGATCTTGGAGACTGAAGCCTCTCATGAGATGGGGGAACCTCTACCATGGAAGCGCTTTGTCCAGGACTACGTGAACAACAACAACAACAGGCATGAGGAGTAAATCTCCTCGGGTAATGGAATCCCCTTAGCTTGTTCCAAGCTTGGGGGAGTGTCCGGTATCTTTTTCTTTATCTTAGTCTTTTAGAGTCAAGTAGACTCGTATCATGTCTAGGGAAATTCTTATATGAAATAGGTGTTTGCATTGAGGTCTATCACTCCTTCTGTGGAGAGTTTGTATCCGTGAGTGTGGAGTCGTCTATGATGGAATATTAATGAGAAGTCTATTGGTTCCTTCGCTGCACTCGGTACTCTCTTCACGCAATCGGCCTTATGTGATATTATTATGGGGAGTATTGACGTTATATCAGGTATGGCTTTGAAAACTTTATTTAGTTTTGGCAAACATAGCTCTGGTCATGACAACATGCATGTTTTCTCAAGTAGCGACATAGCCAAAACCTTTATGTTGTTATGCTTGAAGTGTTATGTTGACAAGGAAGACAACTTGATGTGCCATGCTTACCTTAATGTTTATGCTTTATATGTTTTGCATCTAAGTTAGCATCAATTGTCTGTTCTCTCAAAGCTTTTGCTAGCCAAACTCTTTGCCAAGAAATTTCTGCTTGTGCATCCATACCCTGAAACCAATATCTTCCTTATGAGTCCACCATACCTTCCTATTCGTGTTATTTCCCTACCACTCCTAGAAGTATAGAATTTATGTGTTATCCTTAAATGTGCAAAATCTTTTGTTTTGTGCCTCTTGTTTAGATCATAAGGAATTAGTAGGTAATTCATGATCTTCTTAAGTTGGACAAGTTTTACCCCGGGATTGCACGTCTAATCTGCAAACCCATAATACGAGGAGGAACTGGCATGAGTGCGCCCATCTCGAAAGATAATACAACAAACAAACCCTCCTTCACGCTTGGTCTATGAGAAATCAGAAACTTTGGCAGTGATAAACAAAGGTGATTAAGGGGATGTGATCGTCCCCACTTGGGAGCCGTTCCTTGAAACTTGTCTAGCTTGAGAAGTAATTGAGCTATCTATTAGCATCCGTTGACAAAGTATGCACCTCCCAAAATTTATTTTCATTCTGTTTAATTTAAGGATAACACATGAGTTTTCTCTGCTTTCTTATAACATGGCCTTTATTTTACTTTTATGTTGAGTTAGTTTTCCTACTTCTTTCTTTTCCCAACGAGAACAGACACTTGATGTTGATGAGGGTTCATTCATATAATGATGCATTAAGTTTTGCCATGCCACATCATTGTTGACATTATCTTTTGATAATGAATTGTTTGCGAAAGCTTTTGCTAAGCAAGCATCTTCCTTTGCATTGGCATTTTCACTTCATGACTAATAACATGTTCTTTCAAAACCTTCAAATTGTT
The DNA here is from genome assembly GCA_950022295.1 of Bromus sterilis. Taxonomy (NCBI): domain Eukaryota; kingdom Viridiplantae; phylum Streptophyta; class Magnoliopsida; order Poales; family Poaceae; genus Bromus; species Bromus sterilis. The sequence continues at coordinate 222,922,242 of OX465598.1, forward strand.
TCACTATAAAGAGAAAGAGAAAAAGTAAAAGTTATTAGTTGTCCTTTGACCAAGGATATGTTTGCCATAATTTGATGAGTTTTGTCAGCCCTGCTTTTGATTATAATTGTTATTACTTTCTCATAAGGACCTTATGAGTTGAGGTTGTTGTTGAGGATGCTTGAGTTTGGTGAAGAAATCATGATGCTTCTTGTCCGTATTCTATTTATCGACACTTCACTCTCTAAACTTGTGGACAGGTTTACCGAGCTCAGTATTCTCTTGGGGACAAGCGAGGTCTATGCTTGGGGGAGTTGATACGTCCAAAATGCATCACTATTTTATATAGTAATTCTTCCTATTAATTGATATATTTCATGTTATGATGCTATTCTTATGTTGTTTTGGCTTGTTTTACACAGTTTGCAACTTTCCGATGCCGAAGCAGCAGACGCAAGATTCCGCGGTAAAAAGTGGATGCTGAGTTGCTGAAACAGAAGACCTCCAAATTACCTGAAAATCAACGGAGGCCATTTTCCAGAAGGATGACAAGGACACGCAAAACGGAGACTAGAGGAGGGGCCACCAGGAGCCCAGGCGCCCCCTGGCGCGGCCCCACCCCTGGAAGTGCCGGGTGGTCGCCTGGACCCCTGGGGCCACCCCAGGCTCCCCCCTCTGCCTATTTATCCCTCGTCGTATGAAAACCCTAAAAAGAGAGGAGTTTCGTGAGTTCCGCTGGTGACGGGGATCAACCCCGGCAAATCCCCTGGTCAAGGACCCTGGGTTAGTCACGAGAGGCACAAGTTGGACGATAGCTCATCGGCTAACAGGAGGAGACGTTCCTGCTCGATATTATTTCTTGGAGATGCGATTACAGGGAAGGCCAAGGCTAGTGCGCACAAGGTTAGGGTTACATATTGTGTATTGGTCAATCTCGACGTCTCCCCTCCCAACCCTTATATACTAGGCTAGGTCTCGGGGAACCCGTCTTGGATTACAGATGAGGTTTCCTAACCCTAATATTGTACCGCACGACAGGTTTGCACCTTCCTTATGAGTCGCAGACTCCTACGTCGGTGCCACTAGTGGGCCAAGGATGGGCCCAGGCGGCATCTTTGTGGGCCTTCTGTCTTCAGGTACACCGGGTAGGCCCATCCATAGGAGTCATGGGGTCACCCCCTCGTCAGTAGCCCCCGAGTGCCTGGGGGAATCTAAGAGTCGCGCAGGGACTCGAGTCCATTCTTGCGTTGTTTCGATGTATGCATGGTTCAACCGTGGGTCGCTGGCAGTCTAGGGCCATGACAAAACCTGTTTCGAGGGAATGCTAAGCTGAAAGGGCCCAAGGGTTCGACTGGTCGAGCCTTGGTGAATTGCGCTAGTGGCAAATACCGCAGTATCCCAATCAAACTCACGTTCCTCGACATGAGCTTGGAACACTGGTGTCGAGAAAAAGTCATGCCACTGCAGGTCTTACAGTGATCAATTGCCGCCAGTAAAGTTCGTATCCTAGGCGTGTCTGCCCGGATTTTTCTATCATGCAAGCGCATGGAAAAGATGGGGAGTGAAATCCCTCTGCGGCAAGTCCCAGCCCGGCCGATCTGCGCAGCGGGGTCTTACCTACACGCTAAGCTTGCGCGGCATCTGGGCACAATGTATCGTGTTCCAGGAATATGTATTTTTTATCGAGGCATGGAGCCTAGTTAGTAATGCACCCACTTGGAATAAACAATCAAGTGAGCTGTTTTAGAGGTCACTCGCGGAGCTTTGTGGAGTGCTCGGGCGAGGAGTAATGTAGAGGAGTACTTGCTCGGGAGGTCTGCGAGTGCTCGGGTACTTAGAGTTCTGCGAGTAATCACTCGAGTATCTCCTTCGCTCTTGGGGTGAGGGAGCACCCGCCACTCTGGGATCATACGATCTGGTGAGTGCATGCTTTCTTGTCTTGCGTCATGGTGAGGGAGCACCCGAGACCCTCATTGGTGCGAGTAATTACTCGAGCACATCTTTTGCCTTTCGGGTGATAGAGTACCCGAGCGCGTTTTTTCTTTCGATAGAGGGAGCACTCGGGACTCTGTGAGTGCGAGTGACCACTCGAGCACATGTTTATTCTTTAGGTGAGGGAGCACCCGAAACTCTAGTGGAGATGCTCCCGATGGGAGTAGAATGTTTTGCCCATCGGAAAAGATTTAAAAGCTGGAAACTCTGAGGCTGGGAAACGTACTCGATACGCCTTGTTAGGATGTGACGCTGGCTTGGTCTTCTGGCATCTTGACCACTGTAGCCTGTCAAAGGAAATGACTTGGCGCTGTCCCGTCGAAATTTTTGCGTCGTGTGATCATGGTCCTCTTTTTGCGCGCATAGTTGGCGGTGTTGTTACTGCGCCGATTGGGTTTTCCATGCTTTTCGCCTGCCATGGGATCGTGCCACGTTTACTGGACGCTGGAATTGAACGGCCCCTCTTCTCGCCTGGCTGTTGGTTAAATAACGAGCGGCTGGGTAAGTTTAAGGTTTTACCCAGCAGTTGCCTTCCTCCGCTCGCTTCTGTTTTCCCCCTGTTCTTGAGCCTTCACCTTCCTCCTCTTGCTGCTTGCTGCGAAATCTATGACCAAGTGCTCCCGTGCTGCTCCGGAGTCGGCCAAGATGTCTGGCAAGTGGGATCGCTCGACCTTTGGGGCCGCGGATCTCGGCTCGCTGATGGCTGATGGCTTGGTGGTGGGATATGCCGTGCGGATTCCGGGGAATGAGCCGGTTCCCGCTCCGACGGCAGATGAGCGGGTGTGCTTTCATGCGTTCTTCCCTCACGGGTTTGCTCTTCCGATTCACCCTTTTTTTGTGGTTTGCTGTACTCCTATCGGCTTCAGCTGCATGATTTGACTCCCAATGGGATTTTGCACATTGCTTGCTTTATTACCCTTTGTGATGCCTTCTTGGGGATCTATCCCCATTGGGGGCTCTAGAAGCGCCTCTTTTGTATAAAGAGGACGAACTCCGAGTATGCTGTGGGGCAGGTGGGCATATCCATTAGGGATAAAAATTCGTACTTTGATTTAGAGATGCTGGACTCCGTCAGTGCTTGGCGGAAAAGTTGGTTCTATCTGAAGGATCAGTACGTTGCTGGGCAACGATTTGGTCTCGCTCCCTTTAATCCCGAAGCGCAAGTGGTCAAGCAAGCTTCATGGTCCCATTCCTTGTCTGCGAGAGAGTCGTCTGCAGTGGCTCCATTCTTGGAGAGGATTGCTATATTGAAGGACAACTTGACTGGTGGGCAGCTCATCTCTGTTTTTATGGGGAGGCGCGTCCAACCATTGCAGTATCGAGCCCGTCCCATGTGGCACTATGAGGGTATCGAGGACTCAACGAGATGCTCCTCCAAGGAGCTTAATGTCGATGGCCTCTTGACCCGAATCCAGCATGTGACCAAGTGCTCGAGTATTTCTGAGATGGGTTTTGTCCGTCCATATGCTTCTGATCACGCGCTGCCGCAGGTTCGCGTCTTTGAATTTCTTGTCTGATTTAGATGTTTGCTTGACTACTTGCTGATGATGCTATTTTCTTTGTAGGGCCATGTTTTGGATATTGTTGGGCAAAACAGTAGAGGAACTAACAAGTTTTCTAGTGTAAAACAGATGGTTAGGTTCCTGAAGTTATAGGTTGGTGATAAAGCTTCAACGAAGATTTACACTTTTACTGAAGCATATCCTCTAAAGTGAAGCTCATCACGGATGTCGACCCGTAAAAAGGATAAGGAATCCTGAAGCACGTCTCATCGAAGAAGATGACCAAGATGGCGCAAGACTTAGTTGTTTTTGCGTAGTTCTTTTTCATTTCTTTGAGTCATAGGAAAAACCGTACTATCAAGAGGGGTTTAGTAAATGTACTCCGAAGGTTTTGGTGAAAAGACTCAGATCGAATCCAAACCAGTGAGAAGCCAGAGTTGAGAAATCTCATGTGCACTAGGTAATGCTTCACTAGCGAAGACTTAGTTCTTTCGGCTACTGAAGCAAAACCAAGTCCATGAGTCAGCTTTACTTGGACCGCAAGTAAAGTTGCGCTTTGATTGGAAATATGACCGTTGGGGACAGGTGTCAAGCTGTCACATCGGGTCACTTCAGTCATTTCGCACCTTGGGATTGCCACCTATAAATACGCCACCCCCGCCCTCATTGGCCGGTGGCTGCTCCGAGATTATTTTCCTTACAGTGAAGGAGAGAGAGAAACCCCACCGAAGAAAACCAAAAACCCATCCACCGAAGCATAAGTCCTATTGATCTGAGTTGATTCATTATGACTTAGGAAGAAGTTTGCTAGCCTTTTTATCTTGGAGAACTGCAATTCTCCTAGACGGTTAGAGAGTTGTTCTTCAGAGAGCGAAGAGTTATTGTCGCCTCGAAGTCCAGTTTGTCAAAGGTTTCGGTGATTTCCTCAATAATCAACCACGAGTGAAGAACTGGCCAAGCTCAAGGAGATTGGTGCAGTGGAGATACGGACAGAGAGAGGTTAGCTCCTGTGTTCAATCACAAGTCCCTCCAACCAGACGTAGCACTTTGCAGAGTGTGAACTGGTCAAACAAACATCGTCGAGTCAAGAGTTCGTTTTACTTTCCGCACTTACATTCAGTTTATCAATTGCTTCAGTGATATGCTTCAATGCAATTATTCGATGCTTTTGATTCGCTATGTTATGCTTCAATCATGTTCTGCTTCAACGTTTACCTTTCTGTTGAATCTCTTCTGCTGTTAAGTTATGCTTCACTTCATAGTTTCATGCAAAAATTTGAAGTGATCATTCACCCCCTCCCCCTCTGATCACATACTTGGACTTACAATTGGTATCAGAGCTAGTCACTCTTTATTTGGATTAACCTCCTAGAGTGTTTTGCAAGTATGTCTTTCGCAGCCATTCGCTCCGGCGAACCCATACCCGTGTTCAATGGAAAGAAATATTCATACTGGAAGGACAAGATGAAGAGAAATATTATGGCTATCAACTCAACTGCCTGGCAAGTTGTCTTGTATGGAGTTACAGTTGCAGATAAGAACGCCATCACTCCTGAAGAAGCGAAGCTGATTGATCTTGATTCTGAAGTTTGGGTTTTCATCACCAATCATTTGACACCAGAGAAGTACCATGAAGTGAAGAATATTCCATCGGCCAAAGGTGTCTAGGACTATCTTGAGAAGATTGGTGAAGGTGTTTCTACCCAGAAGGATGCCAGAATTGACACACTTCGAAGCAAATTCTATCGATTCAAGAGAAATGAGGGTGAAAAAGTCAGCTCCATTTACAGCAGACTCACTGCTCTTGCAAATGAGTTGATCTCACTTGGTGCTGATGACATTACTCCTCACTCAGTTGTTAGAACTCTGCTTCGCTCATTGGATGATTTGTTTGATCACATTGTGCTGATGATCAAGGAAAGGACTGATTTCAGACGTCTTGTCGCTGCTGATATTCTTGAGAGACTCAATACCGTTGAGATGGAAGAAGAAGAGAAACGTGACATAAATGGTTCTCGAAGGAGATCTCATGCCTTGAAAGCAAAAGCTTCGCGTCATTCTTCACCCGAAGTCAGTTCTGCTTCAGGTGTCGAATCAGATGATCCTGCAAGCATTGGAAAAGATCTAGCCCTGATCATGAGACGCTTCAATCGCTTTCAGAGAAAAGGGTTTTCTTCACCGAAGAAGAGCTATCCTTCAAGAAGCTCAAGTCACTCTTCTCACCATTCATCCTCAAGAAGCTGTCCATCAAAGGACAATTGCTGCTACAAATGCAAGAAACCAGGTCACTACATTGTTGATTGCCCTCTGTGGGAAGCTGAGAACAAATCGAAGCATTCACTCAGAGACTCTTCATCGAAGACTCACAGATCCTCCAGAAGTCATGAGTCAAAGAGACATGATTCCAGTTCAAGAAGAGAAAAGAAGAAAGATTCTGATGATGATAAGAGGAAGAAGTATCATAAGAAGCGTGAGGGTTCTTCATCGAAGACTCACTCGTCTCGTCGAAGCAGCTCTCACCGTGCCAAGGCCTATCTGGGAAAGGAGATGAACTCTGAAGACGAAGCCTCTGGTTCCGAAGCTGAACAAGACTCTAGGTCTGCATCTGGGTCCAAATCAGATGGTGTTGCTAGTTTGACTTTCGCTTCGGCGGATGCTTCAACAAATGCTTCGAGCTCATTCTTCACCAACAACAGTAGTGAAGATGAAACTCCTGCATATTGCTTCATGTCCAAGGCAAAGGTATCTTCATCCAAGTCAAACTATGATACTTCTGATTGTTCTTCATATGAAAGTGACTCAAAGATAAGCTATGCTAAACTTGCTAAAATTGCTTCAATCCAACAAGATGAACTTGATTCACTAAGAAAAACCATTAAGAAATTAGAAACGTTGTTGATCGATGAGATTGAGAAAGGTCAAACTTTAACTAATGAGCATGCTGCTCTGAAGGAGAAGTTTGAAGAATTATCCTCTCGGCATGATCTTCTTTCAGTTGATTATGAGAAGCTCACCTATGAATTTCTTCAGAGGAAAATGGCTCTCGAAAATATGAAAGAGGCTCATGAATAATTGGAAAATGTCAATCTCTCTCTCATGGCTCAACAAGGTTCTGAAGCAAATCATAAAACTGAATCACCTTGTTTGGATTGTTTGGAACGAAGCAAAACTGATTCCAAAGGGAATGCTCCTATTGTTATTGATGATACTAATGCCTCTGATGAGGAAAATCCTGCTGTTACCGAGGAACTCCTCAGGTTGAAAAACTTATTTGAAACAGGCATGCTCAAAAGTGTGCAAGGACATCAATATCTCTTTGGTATCTTGAGGAAGGCTCTCCTTCACAGGAATCCCAGGAATGAGGGTGTTGGTTTCGAGAGAAAGATAAACCCTGATGGCACCTATTGGGAGCCTGAGCAGTATCCTAAGACTGTTTGGGTTCTAGCGAAGGAGAAACCCATTGATATTGCTAACCTTTTAGGTTTCGACTGCAAAATGAACAAAGTCATTGTGGATGAATCACTTGATTCAGACTACAAACTCATGAAAGATGAACAGGGAAAAGTTTCAGCTGAGTATGTAGGCACTCCACCAAAGAATGGATTCTATAAGAGGCAGATATGGGTGCAGAAAGCACTTGTGGAAAAACTGCCTGCTAACCATTCTATGCAGGGAAAGTCTTCGGTACCACCGAATCATTTCTACTCTCTTGAGACGAGAAATGATCCATTGGTGCTTGAATAAAATGTTCCGCAGAAGCAATACTATCGTACTGGTCGCCATACGTATCGTCCTCATAATAATCATACTAAGATTGCATATGCTCATTCTTATGCTAACCATTCGTAGAGGACTTACATTTATGGTGTGCTTGATGGTACACCGAAGCAATACACTCCTGTTCGATTCAATATTGCTTCAACCAGTGCTTCAACATCTTCTTAGTCACCTGCTCGTTTGTGGGTGGTTAAGAAGAACTAATTCTTCTGCAGGGCTATGTCTCCGGTGGATCCGAATGGGTCATGGATAGTGGTTGCACAAATCATATGACCGGAGACAAGGAGTTATTCACCGAAGAAAAACTATCTCAATCTTCTCAGAAGTACATTACCTTCGGTGATAACAACAAAGGTAAAGTGTTAGGTTTGGGTAAGGTTGCCATATCGAAGGATAAGCACATTGACAAGGTTATGCTAGTCCAATCTCTTGGATACAATCTTATGTCTTTCAAAATTATGCGATATGGGTATGCTTGTTCTGTTTTCTGCTTCGCGTTGTATTGTCTTTTCACAGGATGATTATACGTTTGTCTTCGAGGGTTACCGAAAGGGAGATTTATACATTGTTGATTTTTCTTCGGGCCCTGCTGTATCCACATGCTTAATGGCAAAAGCTTCATCTGGTTGGTTATGGCATCGAAGACTTGGTCATGCAGGGATGAGAAATCATCATAATTTAGTGAAGAAGAATCACGTTATTGGTCTTAGTGAAGTAAAATTCGATAAGGATCGTCTCTGTAGTGCTTGCGAAGCTGGTAAAATTACGAAGAAACATCATTCAGCGAAGACCATCATGACTACCACTCGTCCTCTTGAATTGCTTCATATGGATCTTTTTGGTCCTCAAAATTATGCAAGCCTGGGAGGAAATAAATATGGTCTATTTATTGTTGATGACTTCTCTCGTTATACTTGGGTTTTCTTCTTGGATGACAAGAGCAAAGTGGTTGAAATCTTCAAGTCATTCGCTAAGAGAGCTCAAACAGAATATGAATTATCTCTGAAGCATATCCGAAGTGATAATGGAACTGAATTCAAAAATACATTGAAGATTTTCTTGATGATCATGGTTTTTCTCATGAGTTCTCTGCTGCTTATACACCTCAATAGAATGGTGTAGTTGAAAGGAAGAATAGAACTCTTATTGAGATGGCCAGAACTATGCTTGCTGAATACAAGACTCCTATTAGGTTCTGGGCCGAAGCAATCAACACTGCATGTCACATCATCAACAAGGTTTACCTTCACAAATTCTTGAAGAAAACTTCACATGAGCTTATCACTGGTAACAAACCAAATGTCTCATATCTTAGGGTATTTGGTGCCCCATGTTTTATTAGAGATATGAATCATAGCTCCAAATTTGCCCCTAAGGCACATGAAGGTTTTCTTTTAGGTTATGGCTCAAACTCTCACACTTATAGAGTCTATAACTCTCACTTTGGAAAAGTTATGGAAACTGTGAATGTAAGGTTTGATGAAACTAATGGCTCTCAAAAGGAGCATTTGCCTCATGATCTAGATGAACCTCCACTTGATGAAGTGATCAGGTCCATGGCTATTGGTGAGATTCGCCCTGTTGAAGCCAATCAACGTCAAGCTGTTAGGGATGATGATGGTCCAATGTTCCCACACATAGCCCGGGGCGCTGGAGATCAACATCCTGAAGCTAATGATGAACAGGATGAAGAAGGTCAAGGGAACGAAGGAAATTCTAATCTTGAAGGAAATGCCGAAGCTGAAGGTGAAGCTGATCCCGAAGCTGATGCAGATCCTGAAGCAGAAGACGAGCCTGAAGCAAATGATACTACGTTATCCCGAGTTCGAAGAAGAGTTGATGTGGATTCGATCCTCGAAGATATTAATCAACCAGGTTGTCCCACTACTCGATCTCGTACTCATTTGGCTAACTTCTGTGGAAACTTTTCTTTTGTCTCCATGCTAGAGCCTTCAAAATATGATGAAGCCATGAAGGACCCTGATTGGTTATTGGCTATGATGGAAGAACTTCACCAATTTGAAAGGAACAAAGTCTGGTCACTTGTTGAAAGGCCAGATCCCACGAAGCACAATGTTATTGGCACAAAGTGGATATTTCGCAACAAGCAAGATGAAGATGGTATTGTGGTAAGAAACAAGGCTAGATTGGTAGCACAAGGTTACACGAAAATCGAAGGCATTGATTTTGGTGAAACCTATGCTCCAGTAGCCCATATCGAATCCATTCGTGTCATGCTTGCTTTTGCTAACCACAAAAATATATTGCTATATCAAATGGATGTCAAGAGTGCTTTTCTTAATGGTGAAATAGAAGAAGAAGTGTATGTTATGCAGCCTCCAGGTTTTGAAGACTCGAAGAATCCTGATATGGTGTACAGGCTTCACAAAGCTTTGTATGGACTGAAACAAGCACCTCGTTCTTGGTATGAAACATTGAAGGATTTCCTCCTGAAGAAAGGCTTCAAACCAGGAACCACTGACCCCACTCTTTTCACTCGATCATATAACAATGCTCTATTTGTGTCAGATATATGTAGATGATATTATTTTTGGCTGTACTAACACTGAAATCAGCGAAGAATTTCCCAGAATGATGTCGAAGAAATATGAGATGTCTATGATGGGTGAATTGAAGTTCTTCCTTGGACTTCAGATTCGCCAACAGAAGAATGACACCTTTATTTCACAGGAGAAATACTTGAAGGATTGCCTGAAGAAGTTTGATCTTGCTGAATGCAAGACCGTTAGAACTCCCATGCCTACAAATGGTTTTCTTGATGCAGATGAGAAAGGGAAACCCTTCGATCAGAAGAAATTTCGGTCGATGATAGGTTCACTCTTATACTTGTGTGCATCTAGACCTGACATTATGCTATCAGTTTGTATTTGTGCTCGCTTTCAGGCAAATCCGAAGGAATCGCATCATATTGCTGTGAAGCGAATTCTTCGATATCTAGCGCATACTCCTTCTTTGGGACTTTGGTATCCCAAAGGTACTCAGTTTGATTTGATTGGATATTCTGATTCAGACTGGGCTGGTGATAGGGTTGACAGGAAATCTACCTCAGGCACTTGTCATTTTCTTGGTAGATCTCTTGTGTGTTGGGCTTCAAAGAAACAGAACTGTGTCTCAATTTCTACTGCTGAAGCTGAATACATTGCTGCTGGTTCATGCTGCACTCAAATACTTTGGCTTAAGCAGACGCTGAAAGATTATGGTATATTTGTGAAGAAAATCCCTCTGCTTTGTGACAATGAGAGTGCCATCAAGATTTCTCACAATCCTGTGCAACACTCTCGAACGAAGCATATTGATATTCGTCATCATTTTCTTCGAGATCATGTTCAGCGCGAAGACATTGAGATCAGCCATGTTAGAACTGAAGATCAATTGGCAGATATATTCACGAAGCCATTGGACGAGAAAAGGTTTTGTGCATTGAGATGTGAGCTGAACATCCTAGACTCACACAATGTTCAGTAAGATCGAAACTTTTCACTGTATATATTCACCTTCGTTGTGAGTTTGCTTATTTAGTTTCGCTTGAGTTTTCCTTCGTCCAAATTTCTGTGTTTAGTTTCGTTCGTCACTTGCCTTCAGTTTTGTGTTTATTGTTATTTTTTTTGTTTTGTTGTTTCTTTTGTCCCCTGTACTTATCACTTTTAGCTTCATTGTTGTTCTTCGAAGTGATAAGTTTCGGACCCTACCTCTCCATTCTGATTCGCTCCCAATCTACTCTATCTTGAATGATAAGCACAATTGAAACGGAAAGCATATTGCTTCGAACATCATTGAGTTCCGAATCAAATGCTTCCAACTTTATCGAAGTTTTTGCTCTCGGTCAAGACTTATTCTTCGGCCGTTGAGTCCCCATCTTTTTCGGGTCGTTGAGATTCGCTCGCGATACGCCACTTCATCTGAACCGTTGAATCGGAAGAGACACTCGTTGAGAACCGTTCGATACGATCTGGCGTCCGTTTCAGATCGGGCCTATTTAAGGCGTCCCCCCAGCGAACCGTTTCTCCCACGATTCATTCTCTCCCGGATTCCCCGTCTTCCTCCTCGAGCACGCCGCAGAGCTCCCGTCCCCGACGACGACTGCGCCGCTTCACTGCCGAACCGCCGCCGCCGTGGACATTCCCCGTCGACGAAGAGCTTGTCCCGCACTCCGTCGCCATAGCCGCTTCGCGTCACCAAGTTAGGGTACGCTAAGCTTCTTGGATCCAATCTTTTCTCTGTGTTCTTCATCTAGGGCTTGGATCTAAGTGTTGTTAGGTTTTTTTGTGTTCTTTTTATAGGACTATTTGATCCGTGCTGATCCTTGCTCCTTCAGAAAACTGTTCTTAGCATCAAAAGTGATCCCATCTTCTCAGGCCAGTCTTTGAGATTCAATCTATTCTGTGGTTTGGATTAGGTTAGGTCTTGTTCTCGAACTGGTTCTAGCAAAATCCATAAACAGAGTTGCATCTGATCTTAGATTGCTCCGGGTTCCTGTCAAAATTCTTTCGGTTTTGGTTGAAACTTTTGCCTGTGCTTTTTCATTCCCCCTTCTTGTTCTCTCTTGTCTATAATCCTGATCACAGGATGTCTGACGAAGAGGCTGCTATGGGGAATGAGTCTCCCATCGTTGAAGGGCTCGAAAACTATCCAGAGCCACCGAAGCAGAAAGGCAAAGGTGGCAAGACGAAGGAAGTCAATAATGCCCGAGGCATTCCCGAAGCCATTCGCCTCAAGATGGGCTATGACACTCCGCCTGAAGAGACAGATCATGACCGAAAGATTCGATTGCAAAGGATTCGACGCTATTGGGAAATTAGGTGGTATAAGTACAAGAGCATCCCAAATTGGAGTGGGCAATGCAGTTTGCCTTCAGCCCACCTTATCGGTACACCACTGCTATGTGTGCCCAATACAATGCTGCTAACATGAAGAAGTATTACCCGAAGCCTCCGGCTGTTCCTCACCCGAATACACTCAAGACTCCGGACGACTATCCAGAAGAGCAAGAAAGACTTGCCATTTTGGCTAGAAGAAAAGGATAAGAGAAGAGAAGAAGGCAAAGGCTCTTGCTGCTGCAGGGCTAGATGAAGCCGAAGCATCGAAGCCTAAGAAGAGGCGAAAGCTTCAAAAGCTAAGTGATTCACCCCCTCCTGCTTCAGAAGAAGAGGCTGGTATCGAAGCTGATGACGAAGCTGATGCTGCTGCACAGCTTGAAGATTCGATTGATGTAGATCCTGCTGACGAAGCAGATGATGAATCTGAACACGCTCCCATTCCCCCAAGTCCGAAGAGAAAACAGGTTCGGAAGCCACTGAAGAAGAAGGCTGGAGAGAAACCATCTGCTCCTAAGGGCATTAGGATTGAAGATCCAACTGATCCTCCTGTTCCTAAGAGAAACATCGATTTGACGAACTTTGTGGTTGAGGCTCCCCTGGCTACTAAGCCACCTCGCCGCCTTGTTCCTGCTGAGCAAAGAACCAAGGAAAGGCATGACCCGAAGGTTAGGCCTGCTGCTAAGCCCGAAGCTAAAGCTCCTGAACAAGCCAAAGCTTCGAAGCCGAAGACAACTGTTTCCAAGCCTGGCTAGACTTATGCCCAGGTCGGCACCAAGAAGCTGTCTGAAGCTGAACTACGCAAGCGAGACCGTCCTGAAGCTGAACGACTTCATGCTGAAGCACAAGCCCAAGCTAAGGCTGTTAAAGAAGCTAAAGAGAAAGAGAAAGCAGATAGAGAAGCTGCAGAGTTGGAGAAGCAAAGGAAAGAGCTGGCTGAATCAAACCAGAAAGCTGAAGCGAAGCGCAAGCTAGCTGAAGCAAAATCTCAAGAGGCTAAGGCTGCTGCCGAAGCCAAACAGCTAAGTGAAGCTGAAGCCAAGCGCCAAGCTCAACTGGATGTGCTTCGCATAAAGAAAGCTGAGAAAATTGCTAGAGCTGCTCAGAAAGAAGCTGCTGTTGACATGGCCCCAAAGGACATCCCTCCGAAGCCAGTCGCAGCCCCTGTCCCCGAAGCTCATATTGAAGCTGAGCACAGTGAACACAATTTCCCAGATGCAAGAGAAGGAGAACTTTGGGACTGTTTGAGCCTGAATCAGGCATTCTGCCAGCTTGCTGAAGCTGTTGATCCCAAGGCTGTAGATGTTGGGAATACTTATATTTCACCAACTCTTTCTGCTATGATTGAAACTTTATGCAATCAGCTGAGGGATTTGCATGCTAGGGACAGATCTGAAACTGCTAAGATTCTGAAATTCAAGAAGAAAGCAGATGCTGAATCAGATGAGGGTTTCAAGATCGAAGCCGTAGCTGCTTCGAAGAAAATTGCTGATGTAAATGAGAAAACGAAGCAAAATATACAAGTGTATCAAGGCAAGATAAAGTCTGTAGTTGAAGAATGTTGCAAAACTCACAATGCTTCAGTCATGGCTCTTGACTCCAAGAAGCGCGAAGCCATGCTCAAGCAATTAGCTTCACCACTTCCCAAACTGCAACAGAGAAAGCGACGTCTTATTTCAGACATAGACGAAGCTGATGAGGTGAGCTCTCATTCGGCCAAGAAGGCCCCAAGGCAAGCATCGCCCCCTCGATGCAAGATCATCAAACTCTCCAAACCATCTGTGAAGCCATCCGCCCCCGAAGCCGTTCCACCCCATGTTCAAACTCCACGTCCTCCTCAACCCGCTCCTCAACCGTCCGCCCATGATAACTTTGCGCCAGAGCCTTCACCTCCTGCTCAAGACATTCCTGAAAAGGATTATTCTTCAGCTCACTCTGCTGAGGAGTCTGAAGAACAAGAAGGCGAAGCCAAAGATAGTGCTGCTGAAGCCAATGCTGAAGCCGATGCAGATGCTGAAGCCGAAGCCAATGAATTGGCCATCATGACTCAACCGCAAGGGCGAGCCATAGCTGCTCGAAGGCACTGTATCCTCGCCCAAGACACTCAACTGGACTCCATCTACCCTAGAGAGACATTTCCCATATTCCTCGGAGATGGATCTTCTTCAAGACATGGTCCTGAATTCAATCTTGAAGTTCATCGCCAGAAGCTTCGCTTCTTTGGCGCAAGTCCATATGATTCACCAAGGACTTCAGATGACCTTCGATTCTGGACAATTGAGCAACAAATCCTCTACACGAAGCTATACTGCCAGAAAGGTGTTCTGTTCAGGCACAAGTACTTAGATATGCGAAGTCTCTCTTCTGCAACGTGCTTCCAAAATATCATGGAAACCATCGAAGCACAGAACTTAACTGGCATGTTTGCCATGGAGACTCCATTCAATTCCGAGCTAGTGAAGCAATTCTATGCCACTCTCTATGTCTCTGGAAACCCTGATGATACGAGCACATGGATTCTTGAATGGATGACTCAAGGAAAGGTGTTTAGGATGCATTCTGATGAATTTATGGATATAGTGAACATCCCAAGGCACACTGGAGAACTTGCAAAGGTTCATTTGCTGCCTGACCCCACTGAAGCTGAATTTGCTTCACTCATGGATCCCAAAGTCACTTGAGATCACATGCCTGAGAACATTCGCCCGAAGCATCTGATATTCATATCGAAGACTTGGTTTTACATCTTGTCTAACTCTCTGATGCCTCTCAGCACTGCGAATGAAGAGTCCAACATTCATTATCATACACGTCATGCTCTAATGAAGCTTACTCATGGCCATGTGTTTGATTTCGAGGATTGTTTTCTTCGCTATATGGTCCAAGCTGCTGAACTAGTACATCAATTGAAGCCATATGCTCCCTGGCTGCAAGCCATTTGCAATCATGGACGCAGGGAAGACTTCGTTGCGAAGCATCACCCGAAGCTGTTCTGTCCTCCTGTGCGCGATACTATGAATATCTTCAGAAGGCCAAATGATCCATTTGCCACATATGTCGGAGTCAGACAGCATATCAATGAACGCAACATGTCGAAGAAGTTCCAGAAAGAATTTTATCACTTTGAAGTTGGCATTCGAACTCAACAAATGCTTGAAAACTTCATTGAAGGAAATCAGCGCCAAATGCAATATCTTTCAGATGAGATTAAAAGAGTTGGCAACATTGCCTTAAAAAACAACCAGTACTTCAAAGTTTTGAAGCGCCACTCTTGGAAAGGATTACGGAAGTTCAACTCTGTGAAGAAGCTTGAAGCTGACCGGATTTTCAAGGAGTATCCACATCTTCAACGTCACTTCTCAAGAAATGATTCGATCGACCGCCCCAACCCCAAAATCCCGACGCTGGACAAGATTGATGAAGTTTTGTTTGTAAACCCAGCTGAACAGATTCGCCCCGATACCTTCTCTGATGAAGACTCCCACACCTCGAAGCAAGAAGATGATCCTCTCAACGACAGCGACCTTGATTTGCTTCAAGCGCCGATGGACTTCGATGAGCTGGAGTCACCGGCTTCGACCGAAGGAGATACTTCAGGAGATGCATCTTCTTCAGGCGAAGACAATCAGCAGGGTCCCCGGGTTGCTGCTAACGCATAGACGCTCTTGATCTGCCTCTCCACCTTTTGTCCAATTATTGAAAAAAGGGGGTAGAAAGTAGCATCGAGTGAGTTTAGATTTGCTACGGGGTTTAGGGATTTGATTCGAACTTTTGCGTGTTAAGTTATGACAAACTTTCCATTCACTTCGATTGGGTTGTAACTTAAGTTTTACTTCGGTTGTGAACTGATACACCTTATGTGTTAATAACCCCCGTGCTTGCAAGTTTCCCTCGTATCTTTTATCTTGCAGGTGGTTATTATCCTTTAAGTTCATAGGTCATTGGATGATTGCATATTCTTCAAGACAAATATTCCCTATATGCAATTGATTCACTAAGATATGTGTTAAGCTTCCCATCAATGATATTCTTCATCAAGCATTCACTTCGATTATAAATCTTCGATGCTTGCATTCAGGGGGAGTCAAAAGCTTCATATCTTAGAGTTTGCTCTCAACTCAATTCAAAATTCCATATCTTTTATCGATGCCTGTTTTGTCAACAATAGTCCAAAAAGGGGGAGACTGTAAGAGCAAAGTTATACCCCCATGAGTTTTGGATATTGTTGGGAAAAACAGTAGAGGAACTAACAAGTTTTCTAGTGTAAAACAGATGGTTAGGTTCCTGAAGTTATAGGTTGGTGATAAAGCTTCAACGAAGATTTACACTTTTACTGAAGCATATCCTCTGAAGTGAAGCTCATCACGGATGTCGACCCCTAAAAAGGATAAGGAATCCTGAAGCACGTCTCATCGAAGAAGATGACCAAGATGGCGCAAGACTTAGTTGTTTTTGCGTAGTTCTTTTTCCTTTCTTTGAGTCGTAGGAAAAACCGTACTATCAAGAGGGGTTTAGTAAATGTACTCCGAAGGTTTTGGTGAAAAGACTCAGATCGAATCCAAACCAGTGAGAAGCCAGAGTTGAGAAATCTCATGTGCACTAGGTAATGCTTCACCAGCGAAGACTTAGTTCTTTCCGCTACTGAAGAAAAACCAAGTCCATGAGTCAGCTTTACTTGGACCGCAAGTAAAGTTGCGCTTTGATTGGAAATATGACCGTAGGGGACATGTGTCAAGCTGTCACATCGGGTCACTTCAGTCATTTCGCACCTTGGGATTGCCACCTATAAATACGCCACCCCGCCCTCATTGGCCGGTGGCTGCTCCGAGATTATTTTCCTTACAGTGAAGGAGAGAGAGCAACCCCACCGAAGCAAACCAAAAACCCATCCACCGAAGCATAAGTCCTATTGATTTGAGTTGATTCATTATGACTTAGGAAGAAGTTTGCTAGCCTTTTTATCTTGGAGAACTGCAATTCTCCTAGACGGTTAGAGAGTTGTTCTTCAGAGAGCGAAGAGTTATTGTTGCCTCGAAGTCCAGTTTGTCAAAGGTTTCGGTGATTTCCTCAATAATCAACCACGAGTGAAGAGCTGACCAAGCTCAAGGAGATTGGTGCAGTGGAGATACGGACGGAGAGAGGTTAGCTCCTGTGTTCAATCACAAGTCCCTCCAACCAGACGTAGCACTTTGCAGAGTGTGAACTGGTCGAACAAACATCGCCGAGTCAAGAGTTCGTTTTACTTTCCGCACTTACATTCAGTTTATCAATTGCTTCAGTGATATGCTTCAATGCAATTGATTCGATGCTTTTGATTCGCTATGTTATGCTTCAATCATGTTCTGCTTCAACGTTTACCTTTCTGTTGAATCTCTTCTGCTGTTAAGTTATGCTTCACTTCATAGTTTCATGCAAAAATTTGAAGTGATCATTCACCCCCTCCCCCTCTGATCACATACTTGGACTTACAGACATCCTTACTTGGGCCGTCTTGATCTTGCCGTTGAAGATAAAGTCTGCTTTTTCGACCGCATAGCTGGGCTGGTGAGTTTGTTTCCTGCTTGCTTATGTAGGTTTTGTCATCGGGGGCACGGCAGTGCTCCTGATGGGAGTAGCACCCGAGGCTGCAAGAAAGTGCTTGCGGTTGATTGTAGTCTTTCCTTGGCTCTGTCTTTGTATTGTACCGTTTTGTCATTGGGAGCACGACTAGTGCTCTCGATGGGAGTAGCCCCCGAGTCTGCAAGCAAGCGCTTGCGGTTGGTTGTAGTCTTGCTTTAGTTCTGTCTTAATATTTGATTTCTTCGAATAGCCGATGTTCCAACACTGTGAGCGTCTGGTGGTCGAAGCTGAGCATTGGCAACAGGCCCACGATTCTGCCCAGGATGCTTTATCTTCCATGAGTAGTAAGCATTTCTTTCTATACTGCTGTGCTTGAACTTCTGGGTCCTTTGTTCTGAGTGCTGTCTTGTTTCTCAGACTGTCGCCAAACTACCGCGAAGCAGGTCGAGGAGGCGGAAAGAACGATTTCCAACCTCAAGGCTGCTTTGGCTTCCAAGGAGAAAGAGCTGCACGATCAGCACGAGGAGATGGTACGCTTGCGTCAGGCCAAGGAGGCGCTTGTGTAGGCGGCGGCGGTCGAGTGCAAGCGTCTTTGGGTCTTGGCGGACTCGCTTGTGTGTAAGTTGTCGTTCCTTTGCTGGGCGCTTTGTCTCTTTGTCTTCCCGTAGTAATTTTGGTTGCCTGGTGCAGCCTCTACGGATGCAAGTGCGACGGAAGTGGTTGCATCAGGGTCTGGAGTTCTCCGTAGGGCCGTGGATTCCATGTCGGTTGCTGTTGATGTTGCCAAGGGTGTCTGCGCCCGGGCTTCAACTCTTGTGGGTCTTGCTCATGAGCACCTCATGCCGGAGGACAAGAAGTTGCCAGCTGGTCTAGACGCCCGCGTTGCTGCATTTGGAGATGACGGGGATCTCTTGGAGTAGCTAAATGGCGAGAACGTGGTGAGTGGTCTTTCCACGTCCCTTGTTGTTCTTATGGGGCACGAAATTTCCATTGACGAATCTCTGGTTGAGACTATCCCTGATTACACCGACGAGCAGAGTGAGCGAGCCACTGTTCTGGCTCGTCGCCTGCAAAAAGTTGTGGATGCTCAATATCCCTCCTCTACGGGCAAGGGGGAGGCGTAGCCATGTCGTGTCGTCTGAAACTTTTGGTTGTAATATGCCTCCTTTGTGGTGGTGAATCTGTGCTACTTTTATTGGAGTAACTGCTTGGCCATTCCAGCTGTTGTGTTTGATTTTCCTTTCTTTTTGTTTGTTTTGCGATAGGCCACCCCGGGCGTTCTTCGGGCTTGGAGTTCGTTGAAGGAGGACGCTCGCGAGGGTGCGTACGAGTCCGTGTGCTTGAGGCTGAGAAACGCTGAGAAGGAAGTTGTTCGCCTCAAGGGGGCTGCAGCAGTCCATCGTTCCAAACGCGAGCACGCTGAGGCCGTGCTGGATAGCCTTGCTTCATGGGTGGTGAAGTTGTCTGACCTCCTGCGGGGTGAGTCTGGCTTCTGCTTGATTTCTCGACTACATTTAGTAGCTTTTCTATCTTCGTCTTGATTTTGATCCTGTTTTTCCAAGTGCTGGCGGGGCGGTCCCGGGATGAAGAGAAGGTCGTTCAATCGGAACTGTCGCGGCTGGATGACCTTGATGTGCAGGCGAAAAAATCTTTCTGGGCAGATGGGGCTCGTGCTTGAGCATTTTCTATGCTTCGTCTTCGAGTTGAGCGGGTGCCGGCTGCTATGTGGTACTTTCAACGGGTGCTGGGCGGGATCCACTCTGAGTTTTATCCGCTGCAGGTGGTGCCATCGTCCTTTGAGACGCTCTGCCGCATATTTTCTCAGCTTGCAGAGCTGCGTCGCGTGATGGATCACCAGATTCATGCTGGAGCTCGGGCTGCCTTGGGCTTGGTCCATAGTCATTGTCCGGGAGCTAATATTGCTCAAGTGGTGGAGGGTCCTCCAGGTGGTAGGGATCACCCGATGGATGAGCACTAAACGGCGGTCGATGAGCCTGCGCGCCAAGCTGTGAAGCGGGTTTGCGAAGATAATGACCGTTATATGGGTTCTCTTATTAAGGCGAAGATGGAGCCTGGGGGTTAGGTGCTTCCTCGCTTTGTATATGCTTCCTCTTGGTGTATTGTACTCCTTTGTTGTCTTGGTTTTGCAGTAAGGGGTTTTGCTGCTGCGGCGAGTCCCCGAGTGCTAATTTCGTTTGTGTCGCGATTGCGAATAATGCCTCGGGGGGTGGCTGCTCCGGCGAGCCCCCGAGTGCCAATTTCATTTGTGTCGCGATTGCGAAGAACGCCTCGCGGGGTGGCTGCTGCGGCGAGCCCCCAAGTGCCAATTTTGTTTGTGTCGCAATTGCGAAGGGCGCCTCGGGGGGTAGCTGCTGCGGCGAGCCCCCGAGTGCTAATTTCGTTTGTGTCACGATTGCGAAGAACGCCTCGGGGGGTGGCTGCTGCAGCGAGACCCCGAGGGCCAGTTTTGTTTATGTTGCGATTGCGAAGGATGCCGCGGGGGGTGGCTGCTGCGGCGAGCCCCCGAGTGTCGATTTTTTTTATGTCACGATTGCGAAGAACGCCTCAGGGGGTGGCTGCTGCGGCGAGCCCCCGAGTGCCAATTTTTTATGTCGCGATTGCGAAGAACGCCTCGGGGGGTGGCTGCTGCGGCGAGCCCCCGAGTGCCAATGAATTAGTTTTTGGGAAAATATTTTTCAATATTCTTCCTGCTGTTTCTTACATTTAGTAAGGAGGGGGGGTTCTGATGAAGACAGTCCCCTTTATTTAAAACGACGGCGTGGTAGCCTTAAGGGTTGGGTAGCTTCTTCTCTAAGTGCTCGGGTCCTTCAGGTGGTGTCTTCTTCTATGGGAGCGCTTCTTCTGCGAGTCCCGTGGTTCTGCTAGCTTGGTGAGCTCCAAAGGCCTCTGATATATTGTGGAATTCCTTGTCCCTGTGGGCCTGGAATTTTTAGCTTAAGGTAGGCATAGTGTGGCACTGCCATGAAGCGGGCGAATGATGGTCGCCCGAGGATTGCGTGGTACTGCGAATTCCAGTCGACCAGTTTAAAGTCTAGGATCTCCTTGTGAAAGTTGGTCGCATTGCCAAAAACCACCTCCAGGCTTATTTTTCCCAGAGGGTAGACTGCTTTTCCTGGCACAATCCCATGGAAGGTTGTACCTGAGTATTTGAGCGCGGATCTCTGGATGAGAATTTCTTCGAGTGTCCTGGTGAAGATGATGTTGATCCCGCTGCCGCCGTCCATGAACACTCGTGACATGTCGTAGTTTCCAATTCTGGCCTCGAGCACTAGTGCGGCGTGTCCTGGTCGAGGGATGGCTGGCGGGTGGTCCTCCCGAGAGAAAGTAATTTCTGTCTCGGACCCGCGCAAGTACTCTGGGACAGCGGGGTGCGAGGAGGCTGCGAGAAAAACATGTATTGTGACCTGCTTCTGCTGCCTATTTGAAGGCCTGCCTTCTTGTATCATGTAGATCCTGCCGTGGGCTTCTGGATACTGCTCCTCTTCTTCTGGTGTCTAGCGCCGTTCCTGGATTGCAGCCACTTGCCTTGTTGGCAGAGGAGGGGCTGGTGGTGCCTTGTGGGCGATAGGCCTGGCTGCTATGCTCTTGAGTGGCTGGGCCGCTGTTGTCGCGGATCGACTTTTTTCCTCAGCCAACTCGTTGAAGCTTCTGCAGTTCCTGAGGGTGTGCCCTGATCTAAGCTCCCCTCGTTCGTTTCTGAATCCGTGTATCGAGCACGGTCCGTCGAGTTGTTCTTTTGCCGAGCGGTATGTTCTAGTGTTGTCACGCGGCTACCTCGTCCTCCAGTCTTGTTTCTGAGATTGGGCCATGTCTTCAGGATTATCTCTTTGCTGTGTTCTGCTGTCGACGCGATGCCTGCCGTCTCTGTCGTCTGGGAAGCCGGCGACGACCATGTCGAGTCCTCTTTCTCCATTCTGGTAGTCGTAGTCGTGTTCTGAGCGTGCGATGTGGATTTCTTTTTTGTTGCGAACGGAATCCTCGCCGTCCGCCTAGCTGTTGGCTTGCTCTAGCAGCCGTGCGAGTGTTCAGACTTTCATCTGCCCGAGCTGTTCCTTGAATTCAATGCGCTGCAGGCCTCGCCTGAACGCGTCGATTGCACTTTCGTCTGATATGTCTTCTGCTAAATTCTTGAGTATGGTCCACCGCTGGATGTAGGCTCGCAAGGTTTCCCTGGTTCCTTGCTTGCACGCCCGCAGCTCCTCGAGCGATGCTGGTCGCTTGTATGTAGATTTAAAGTTTTCTATGATGGCTCCACGGAACTGCCTCCATGAGCTGATGGATCTTCGCGGGAGATTCTTCAACCAGTGTCGTGCCGAGCTCTCGAACATGAGCTGCACGTATTGCATTGCCGTGACATTGGCCCCTCGCTGAAACTTAACTGTTGTTAAGTAGTCGTCGAGCCATGCCTCCGGCTCCTCAAGTCCATTGTATTTTAGCGTTGTGGAGTTCAATTTGAACCCACTCGGCATTCGTGTCTCGCGTATAGAACGCGTGAATCATAATGCTCCGCATGGCTCAATTTCGTCATCGGAAGCTTCTTCGTCCGAGTACTCTTCACGTGCTGCGCGTCTTCGCTTGCTGCGGTTGACTTTGTTTTGCGTGATGTCGTCGCGCGTGTCTCGTCGACTGCTACGGCGCCTGTTGTCGTTGTCGTCGCTTTCGTGCTTCTTGTTTTTGCTGGAGCGTTTGCGCCAGTCATCGCTGCTGTCGTCCTCGTCGGGAGAGCTGGGGTCCCTGTCTGGTGTCCTCTCGCGGGTCGGTCTCCTTGCACTTGATTTTTTGGGTGCTGAGGCGGCGATGTCGTCTTTCATTATCTGCAAGGCTATTGATGTGTTGCGGTCTGGTCTAATCTTCCTAATTTTCTGGGCGCGAGATAGGTAGTCTCGGGCACTTATAAGGGCTTCTGCTGGTGTGAGGGGTTCCTCTTCATCGTCCTCCTCCTCTAGCTTGAAGTCGTCGTCGAGCTTCCGAACCACTCTTTCCCTGTTTGTTCGTCGCAGGTTGCTGAGTTTTGATTTAGTGCAGAGAGGGGAGCCGTGATCGGGAGAGTCGCCTCTGGGAGGTGGCTTGCGATTGTTTTTCTTCTCGGCGGCCGCCCTTTCTTGCTTCTCCATCTCTAGGCGCCGTTGTCTCGTTTGCTGGGTTAGCTCGCTTGCCATTTTGTTGTATGCCCTGAGTTCGTCCCTTGTTGCGTTTGCTGGTAGTAGCTTGCCGTGTTCGACTGCGTCCCTTACTCTGGCCATTGACTCTTTGGATAGGAATATTCGCTCTCTGGGTGGGTCATCTACCACCGCACCCGGGGCTTGTTGCTTGCTGCTTGATGACTCGTTGCTCTTGTGGTTGCTCTGTTCTTGTCCCCATGGTACTTTCATTGGTATGCTTCCCACTTCTCCCAGCTTCACGACGGTCTTACTGGTGGTTCTGGACTCTTTTGTGTTGCGGTTGGTCTGGTTATCTTGGCGAGTATTCGAGTCGTTGTCTTGGCCCTTGTCGTTTGCTGCTGGTGTGTCGAATTCTTCCATGAACACCTGCGATGGTGCCCTGCCTGCCTTCTTGCTCACGCGTGTGATGCGGCTCTTCCAGGCCGAGGGACCACCCGAGCGGTCGCGGGTGACGTGAAGTCTTGGGTTGGCTGGCTCGAAGGGTGGGCGCGCGGGTAGCGACCGCGTCGATTGTTGCTGTAGATGTCGTCGCAGGTGCTCGAGCGTCGTCCGTGAGGCGGAGGGCACCCCAATGGTTAATGTAGATCAGGTTGATGCCGGAGCGTAGATCAGCGAAGACTGGTCGGAGAGTCAAAAGATGAGCCGTGAAACCGAGGGACCCAAACAGATCGGATTCCGCTTGGGTCGTCGGATCGAAGGGTGCTGGTGGAGTCATCGCGTTGGCGGGTGTTGAAGATGCTGGTGAGGCCGCCGAGATCGCGTTCCCAACCTGTGCGGTTCCCCACGGACAACGCCAATTGACGGGGATCAACCCCGGCAAATCCTCTGGTCAGGGACCCTGGGTTAGTCACCAGAGGCACATGTTGGACGATAGCTCATCGGCTAACAGGAGGAGACGTTCCTGCTCGATATTATTGCTTGGAGATGAGATTACAGGGAAGGCCAAGGCTAGTGCACACAAGGCTAGGGTTACAGATTGTGTATTGGTCGATCTCGACGTCTCGCCTCCTAGCCCTTATATACTAGGCTATGTCTCGGGGAACCCGTCTTGGATTACAGCTGATGTTTCCTAACCCTAATCTTGTACCGCACGGCAGGTTTGCACCTTCCTTACGAGTCGCGGACTCCTACGTCGGTGCCACTAGTGGGCCAAGGCTGGGCCCAGGCGGCATCTTTGTGGGCCTTCTGTCTTCGGGTACACCGGGTAGGCCCATCCATAGGAGTCATGGGGTCACCCCCTCGTCAGCCGGCGCTCCATGGCGGAAACCAACAGAGGAGAAAAGACATCTCCGGCGGGCAGATTCTGCCGGGGAGAACACCTCCCGGAAGGGGAGATCATCGCCATCGTCATCACCATCATCACGGGAATCATCGAGATCATCATCAACATCATCCCCAATATCAGCACCTTCTCCATATTCATCTCATCTCACCTCACAAGTTCAACTTGTGTTGTAATCCGTACTATCTATCCTCTCTACTCTACCAGTGTTGATTACTGTCGAGTGATGAATACTATTGAGTTTTGTGTGAGAAATATCATTGTGTCCAGATTGTTTATCATCTATTTATCCTCTCCGATCATGATCTCTTTTATGTCTTTTGAGTAGTTACCTTAGTTCTTGAGGACATGGGAGAAGTCTAGTTGTTAGTAGTCATATGATGTTGAAGTAATATGTGTTGTTTGATATTTAAGTTGTGTTGTTATTTTCCTAGTGGTGTTGTGTGAGTTGAACACTCAACACTTCGCCTTATTAAGGACCTAGGGGAATGCATTGTGTATAAAGAATGCTTACGGTGGGTTGTCAGAGCGACAAAAACCTGAACCCCACTTCGCACGCTTTTGCACAAGGGAACAATGGATCATCGATCGTATTGATATGGTTAGGCTTTTGCCTTAATTACTATCTTGTATTTGCGGATGCTTGCAAGATGTTTAATCATAAGAGTGCACTTATCTTAGTCTAGAAGGTGCACCAGTATAGATCCACCCACTCAACACTTATCAACACAGCACATAGTACTGATGCGGAATATGACAAAAGCACGTGACTATTTCTCCCGTGTGTCCTCAAGAATGCTTTAGCCTATATAAGTTTAGTAGCTAGGCCTATCCTTTGCTCAAAAGGATTGGGCCACTTGTTACTCCACAACGCCTTTTACTTTGCTCGCTTTTACCTTTTTGTTCCTATATCGAAAACCCCTAAAAAGTTATCTTTCGGTTCCTTCAGCTATTCCTTTACCAAAGTCACTTACCAATACCTTCTGCTCCTCGTTGGGTTCAACACTCTTATTTATCGAAAACGCTACAAACGATCCCTACAGTTGAGGGTCATCACTTGGCCAAAGCAATAAACAGCAACGGAGAACATGAAAGAATTACTCAAGAACAAAAATATAAAAGAGAAGAACCAAATATATTACTCAATCACAATCTGAACATAGTCTCATAATCCATCAGATCCCAGCAAACTCAGCATAGCAACAACAGAAAGAATTACATATGTGCCTTGATCATGTAGGGAAGCTCACAAGATCTAATCCATGAAGACAAAGAGGGGAGGAGAACATCACTGATCATGGACCCATGGTCCAAGGTGGACAACTCACCGATCATCCGGGAAGCGTCCATGGTGGTGCAGAAGCTCCCGGAGGTCCATCCTCCCTCGCCAGGGTGCCGGGAAGAGATCTTATGGTGCCCCCGATCTTGGAAGCGCGGCGGTGGCGAAATAGAGGGAAGATCGCGAAAAAGGGTTCTGTCTTTGGGGGTTTCGGGTCGAGAGATAAATATAGATGAAGGGGGGCAGCCAGGGGGCCACCAGGGGTCTAGGCGGCCCCCTGGCGCGGCCCCACCCTAGGGCGCGCCGGGAGGGCGCCTGGGGCCCTGGTGGATCCCCTCCGGCCCCCCTTCGGGACTTTGGAAGGTTCCTGTATGCTGACTTTTTATTGGATCTTCTTGGAATTTTTGGAGTACTTTTAATACAGGGGAAACCTAAAATAGAAAAACAACAGAAACCATAAACTGGCATGGAGGTGCACTGAGTTAATAGGTTAGTCCAAGTATGATGAGAAGTGTATGAAAGTGTAGCTAAAACATTGAAATATCACACAAAACATGCATGGAGCAAGAAGAAATTATAGATACGTTTGTGACGTATCAGGTGGTAGCCTGGGAGGTGGGCCCCACTCCCGATGCCCCCTTTAGCCTATAATGTCCTCGTGACCTAAAAATCCCAGAACAGAGAGAGTTTTAGGAGTTCCTGTCGTGGAAAAGTCACGGCAGGTGTCCGTGGAGTCGGACTTATCATGGGACCTTTGCTGCGAGGCGTATTCGAGGAGAGGGTCGACATATAAACGGAATTCGGCGATTTACCTAGGTTCAGCCCCGTCAATGCGGTAAAGAACTACTCGTGCTTCTTGACTATTGTGGGATCGACTCCTCAATAGGAAGAGCCGATCTTATTGATTACAGAGGTGATGTTTCGCAACCTTAGTCTCGTGGAGATCTAGGTTATATCGCGAGTTGTCTAGTCCTGGCTTGAGGTAAGTTCTGGCTCTGGCTTCCGTGGACCTCGTCTTATAAAGGTGTCGGGTCTCTGGATTCCGCGAGTACGACTCCTACACGAGGTGGAGTTCTATTATACTTTACAAATTTACTACGTGCTATACAAGGTAAGTCGAATTCCTTCTAGGGTTTCAATCTTCACGCTTGGCACGTCAGACTCCTTGCCGGGTCTTCTTTGTGGGCCTTCATATGTAAGTCGGCCCAGAGGTTTCTAATGCCGGGTCTATGGGCCTGATCCATCCCCCCGACATTATCCCCCAGGATTATTGTGATGCTTTAGTCTTCACACCAATATTCTTTATTTTCTTCATTTCCACCGACTCTTCATGGATCAAAGGTCGACTTCATGCTTGATGCTAATTGAGAGTTGGAGTCGTCTCTCTTCAATATTGCTTCAGTTCCTTTGTCTCCATGAGGTCGACTCTTATGGTTGAGTCGACTAATATTTCCAGAGTCGACGTAGACAGTAATGAATCTGAACTCCAATGTTTCTTGAGGGAATTTGAACGGTCTGCCTTGATTTCGGCGGCGCAATTAATGCTGCCTAGGTTATTCACGAAAATTGAGGGATTTCCTGCCATTTAGCTGGTGGTTGGCGACGCCTCGGGTTTCGAGTAGAGGTCCTTTTATAAATAGACCCCCATTCCCATCTATTCTCCTCATCTCATTCACATCTTCTCGTCTCCTTCCTTGCGCACCGGAGAACAAGAACTTTTTGCCTTCATCTCCGTTCCAAGCTATACCTCCTTCATTGTTCACACAAGACGGCCTGAGACCGTGTCACTCCCGTACGCCATTGAGGTAAGTTCCTCATCACCTCTATTGTACTGCAGTCTTTTACTCATCGCCATTGCCGTGAGCTTCAAGCTCTATCGTATTAGTAGATTGATACAACCCATGGGAGATGCACCGTGCATGTTGGTAGATAGGCTAGGATCAGCGATGGATAACTCCGGGAGTGATCATTTGTCGAGCACTCGTTTTCACAGATCCTTTTTTGTCTTGCAACTGTTCCTAGTTTTGCGCAAGCCATAGATCTGTTCATCATTTTTCACATATTTTTCAGGCTTGTTAGATCCAATCGTCTTGCTGTATTTTGAGAAAACTGTTTGTGTAGTTTCTTGTAAGTCGGTTTATGACCGACTCTATTTTTCCTTTTACTAGATCTGACTTCTGCACCATGGGTCAGAAAACCGCTGACGATAAAGGAAAGAAAGAAGTCGTTGCGGACGAAAGTAAAAAGACAGCCGGCAGGGCTAGACCACCAGTTCAGAGGCCGACTTTAGAGGCCAACTGGTCAAAGAGCTGGGTTACTGACGCTTTTTTGAAAGAGATGGAGACAGAGGGGATTTTTCTCCCCAATCAAAAATTGAGTTGTGGGCTCCTGGAGAGGAGACCCGGCCTCAGCATCAAACAGGCGAGGTTGTCGTCTTTGCCGACCATATCACCAGGGGCTCCCGTACTCCCGGCTCTTAAGTTTTTTAGGAGTGTGCTGCACTGCTATAAATTGCATCCTCAGGATCTAAGTGCTAACTCGATACTTAATATTTGTCACTTTCAAGTGTTCTCCGAGGCTTATCTGCAGATTAAGCCGACTCTGGCTCTGTTTGCCGAGTTCTATTATTGAATAGGCAGACTGAATATAGTGGAGGTCCTGCTTTGGAATGTGGTGGAGTTACTATCCAGAAGCGTGCTAAGTCGATTTATCCATCACTTAAGATGAGCCCCCATGTGAAAACATGGCAAAAATCCTTCTTTTACTGCACCACTTTGACTTCCGAGAAGGAACATCCTCTGCCCGGCTTTCGTGAGAGTCGACTTGAGTTTCATGATGGCTTGAACCTGTTTCCTTCGGATGGTCATAAGAAAAAGCATGAGCCGATTATGGCTCGGATAAAGGCCTTGTTGGCTCACGGTCTTGCTGGAACGGACTTGATAAAATGTTGGATAGGTTGGCAAATCAAGCCCCTCAGCGTGAGGGATCAACTCATGTGCGAGTATTCGGGGCCGGACGACCCCATGTGCTTCGCAAAGAAGGAGATTCCTGCAGGAGTTCTAGTGACGACTTGCAAGAAATTTCTTGCTGAGCGCATAGAAGACATCAAGAAAGTCGGGCTTCACCCGTTTTGTAAAGCCAATCTCGCTCTTCCGGTATGTTTTTTTGGTCATTCTTCCTTGACGCAATATTTGTTCAAATATTTTTGATCCTCTGACTTTTTTCTTCCAGGAAAATGACCCATGGTGGAACGTGGGCCAAGACTTCCCTATGGAAGAGGTTGATGCCAAAAGTCCGAGTCATACGGTAAGGTCCACTTGATCGCTTCTTTTGCGATATCTTCTTCTCACCCTTTTTGTTCCTATAGGATGACTCGGAGGAAGATGATGATGAAGATGAAGAAGAACAGGAGGAAGTTCTCCCTGTTAAGACCGGATCTCGTAAAGAGAGCAAAGTCACCAATCCACCGGTAATGTCTTTTCCGGCTCTTCATGATGATTTTAGACAAGCTCGTGTCTTATGTTTTTGTTTATAGGCACAAAGTTGCAAGAGGCATAGCCGTAGTTCCGACTCGGCGGACCCTCTTGTGGTTTTGGGTGATGAACCTCGAAAGATTATATAGAAGCCGACTTTAGTCGCGACTCCTTCTCATCAGTCGGCAGGGGTTTCTAAGGGAAAACATCAGGGTGGTGACTCTGGAGCCGGTACCCCTTCTTCTGAGGGATCTTCTGTCCAGATATCGCCCTTCCCAATCAACCGTGGGTGAGTATTCCTTCTTAGGATGGTAACTTATCCTTTAGATGCATGATTTCTGATAAATCCTATTTTTATCTGTGAGCACTGCTCGAATTGATCCCAAGGATCTGGCTGAATCTTCTTTTGCTAAGGAGTCAGCTATTATGTCTGAAAAATTGCCAGAAACTTCGGTTTTTGAGGCTTTGAAGAGGGTTGGTTTGAATGAACCAATCCCATCAGAAATATACAAGGATACTTCTCCTGAAGCCGACTTTAATAAGCCGACAACTCATTCTGAAAAGGTGGAAGTCGCTCCAAGCTCTGTACCGACTCCTTCCAAGGAAAATGTAGTTGCTGAAGATGAAGTTATGATCACCGGGACTCAAAAGGGTGACCCACCTGCTTGTACAACCGTGATGAAGGTTTTGGATGACAAGAGTCAGGCGGTGGGTCAACCTGATGAGTCGATATCTGAGAAGACATTCCTTGAGGAATTGTTCAAGCAGTCATTAGCTTGTTCTTCGGAGCAGCATGACATATTCCTCCAACTTCGACGGTGTTATGAGGTATGCATTTTTATTTTCCTGTACTGTCCTTGATGACATATATCTGTAGCCCTCATAAGCCGACTTGGTGATTGAGTACCATGCTGGGTTATGAGGAAAATAAACTATATCTGCCATGAGTTGGTATACCTATCCTGCGGTATACCGAGTTATAATAAGTTTGAACTGTAGCCCCCATGGATCGATATACCAATCTTGTGGTATGCCGAGTCATCATAATTTTTTGAGATGTAGCCCCGATGGATCGATATACCAATCTTGTGGTATGTTGAGTCATCATAATTTTTTGAGCTGTAGCCCCCATGAGCCGGCGGGATGTGATTACTTTCTGCCGGGTCAGGTATATATTTTTTGTAGGTTTAGCCCCCAAGTGATTGATTAGGCAGTAGGTCTAAGTGAACACTTAGTGATATTTCATTGTTGTAGGCTGTTGCCATGGATGTTGTGCAATCCAGGCGTCAGATGGAGGAACAACTTACTGCGGAGTCGGCAAAGCTAAAAGAAGCTAATGAATAAATTGGTCGACTCCGTGATAAGCTGGAGAAAAAGGAAAAAGAACTGGAAGCCGTCAAAGCTGAGATGTCTGAGGTCACAAATGTTCTGACTAGAGCTGTAAATGATGCAGCGGCCCAGCGTGATACAGCCGATCGGAAATTAAACTCGGCACAAAAGAAGCTGGAGACACTCAAGAATAGTATTCACCGACTTGTATCGGCCATCTTTGGTGAGTCAGTAAAGGTGCTTTTTGAATCTGGGTGTTCCAATTTTCTTTGTTCCTTGCTGACTTTTATCTTTGTTTTGTCCTTGTAATAGGCAAAGATCATGATATTCTAGGTGAGACGCCTGCTATGAAGCTCACTTGCACGTTTGCCCTGGTCAAACAATTGTTTGAGGGTGCCTGTAAAGCGATATGTGCGAGTCAGCCCAAGCCCCCAAACATGAAGAGGATTACTGATATAATGGGTTTTCTCAGTTCTACCTGAGTGGGTAAGGCTGGGGAAGCGATCAACTTGCTGTATGGGGGTGATGCTTGGCTTAGAGCTTGCCAAGGGATATCATCCTGGGTTGAAGCTGGATCGTCTGGCTACCGGCTTCCCGGAGCTTAAGGAAGACGAGTCCAATTTTCCAAGGAAGATTTCGTCAAGGTGCATAAAGAGACTCGTCCTTTTTCCACCAATATTGCTGATGACATCGAGCTAAGCTGTTTAGAGACTGGGTATGATGAGCACAGCAAGAGGCGTCAGATCAATCTTCTGACTCCTGTCGAATTCTCTCTTCTTCCTCCTCCAAATAAGGCTTCAGAGCTGGCGAATCCTGTGGAGCCGTTTCTAGGAGGAGAAGAGGACGACTTGATGATGGATGACATTGCTGATGTGGACTTAGTGGAAAGTTGCAACGAAATCTTGCCACCGGCGAATGTTGCCGGGTTCTCATCTCAGAGCCAAGCCAACGTCCCATCGTTAGCCTTTTGGAGGGAGAAAATATTTCGTAATATTTGTGCAGCCGTAGTGCCGAGTTTGTAATATTGGGAAACATGTCCTGTGATTTGTGATCAGCATGTGGTCAGATACTTTTATGGCGTTTCATCTGAAATTTGCCTTTTGGATTTTTGAATGCCAACCTTTTTGATGCCATCTGGCTTTGCCTTAGACTTTATTTGTTGCCTTCTTGAAGAAGCTTTTCCTTCTGACATGAGTTGTAGAAGAGATCCGTGTTCCGGCTTTACCCTGTTCACCAACTGGTGTAACTTCTGAGAGTCGGCTGGCTTCATAGTGGAAGGTTTTCAGAGGCCGACTTCATGAATAGTCTGACCACATTTGTTATGTGTGAATCGACAAGTTTTTGCCGAATCATAGGTCGTTTCAAAGCATAATCCTCATGAGTCGGTATGATCGTCATTGCATCATGCCGACTCACAAAGAAAGTTGAACTGTAGTCCCCATGAGTCGGTAGGAACATCTTTGTGTTATACCGAGTCACACATGTTAACGCTCATGTTGCAGTATGTCGGTGTTTCCAGTGGCTGTAACATCCCAATTTTCTAAAATTTGGATGTTAATAGATCATCATATGCATGTCATGCTGGAGTTTTGCATTATTTTGATTTTCTGAATATTTTAAACATTTTTCAACTTAAGACAATTTATTGGAGAGGATATAATATGACTTATCCACATTTTTGAAGTGTTGGAAAATAGTTTAAAATATTTTCTGGAGACTTTCTAAATTTACTTTGGGGTTATAAATAATTTCTAAAAATATTTTGGGAACTTATTTATGCCCTGGGAAATTTTAAAATCATTTTTGGAGTTTTTCGGTATTTTTAAATTGCCGAAAAAGTATTTAAAGTATTTAAAAATAAGTAGCAACAGTTTTTATTTTTATTGAATATTTTGGTAATGCCAAAAATTCAATTTTATTATTTTAAAAGTTTGGTGAAAACGGAAATTAAAAATAATTATCCGTAAATTTTATAAAAGTGTTTTGGGCCTGCTGGGCCCTATTTTGTTTTTTCTTTATTTTATGCCCAGCCGTTTCCGAATTGGATTTAAAAAAATAATCCGTAGCGGGTCCATAAATACCTGCGGACCCGCGGGCGCTAGGGTTTCGCCCGAAATCCGCCGCCGCCCGAAACCCGCTTCGCCGCCGCGCCGCCGCCGTCGGGCCGCCGCCGCCCTGCCCCGTCCTCCTAGCCGCTCCGCGCCGCGCCGTGCCGCGAGCCGCCTCGCCGCCGGCCATGGCCACCGCCGCCACGTCGGCCGTCGGATCGGAATCCGACGGTCTGGATCAGATCGGAGCCGTTTTTTTAGGGTTAGGGTTTTTCCCGGTTAACCACGGTTTTGTTAAATAGTGAATGCTTGCCGGACCGTTCGCCGGAGTGGACGCCGTTCGCTCCGTAGCCGAGGACTTGTTCGCGACAGAGAAGTTATTTTATTTGTGTTTAGGCCTTTTTCACAGATTTCACCCTAGAACCGTTTTCGCTATATCATTTAAACCCTAGCTCCGTTTTAGTTAATTCTTTTTGTGTTGCGACCGTTACGAAAATCCTATCCAGTAGACCTAAGTTTTCAAAAAAATTCAGTTTTAATTTTTTTAATTTGTACAGATTTAAATTCGAACTTCCGGTGATCGTATCTTTTATACGGTGTATCCGTTTTCGCCGATTCCAGTTGCGTTGGGATCGTGGTGGCTTGTAGTTATCGCTTAGCTACTGTTCAGTTGGTTTTCTTGCTATTCATTTGGTTTTTTACTGTTGCATTGTTTATGTGTTGTATGGTGTATTGAATGCTATATTGTTTGATCGTGTAGACTGTCCTTAGTGCAACGCTTCGTTCTGTGAAGAGTGTGATCGTCAGGAACAGGATCAAGGCAAGTCCTAATTTGACCATTCCACAACCTATATTTTTACTTATGCATGTAGCAAATATCACCCTATGCATGTGTAGGAAGTTTTATATTATTATTGCTGCAAACCTGGTAGGGTAGCCATATGATCTTATCCCGTTTGCCTAGACAACCTAGCACGTGCTTGCTATATATTTGCTATGCTTGTAGACGTGGATTGGTTTGAGATTACATTGAGCTATGTGATGATTTAATGACTTGACTAGAAAACTTTTAATTAGAATACACTTCTGGACGGGGCATGGAGTGCTTTCTGGGGGCTCATGCCTTATCTAAGGCGAGACTAGGTTGTACCCCTAATGGTTGGTTTTGGTGGTCGACAGTACGTCATGGTATCTACCCTCTGAACGTAAGTGGGCGCCGTCCAGGGTCAAAAAGATCAGACATACTTGGTGACTAGGAGCTTCCATGTACAGCCGCTGGCCATATGGGCTCTGGCTTAGTTGAGTACGATGTAGGAAGCCTCTCCCGTGCAAAGCTAGTAGATGTAGATGTGATAGGTGGTACCGGCTTGCCGTTGGGTGTAGGTGACCTCTTTTGAAAGACTTCGTCTCAATCTTCGAGTTGAGTCCAGCGGGTAAAGTGTACTAACCTCTGCAGAGTAAAAACTAATCATGATTAGCCGTGTCCCTGGTTATGGACGTCCTTGAGCTACTAGACATTACTGTTATTGGAGGATCTTGACATATGAATCACCATAATAACTTGAGTGGGCAAGATTTAATAAAGGGTGTGGATTGGAACTGGTGCGCCCAGTTCGATCTTAAGTAGCAAGTTAAACTAAAATTTTGACTAGGTAGATTGGGAAAAATAAGCTTTCTGCAAAACATAACCATAAGCCTTTCCTTTGACTTATCCTTGCATGTAGCGATAGGTTTGTTATATCCTTTTCCGTGTGACTTGCCGTACAAATCAGATGTACTGACCCGTTGTCGAGCTGTAACCTTCGCTGTTGCAGGTTTTTTAGACGACCAGTAAGGTGCGTTTAGGGTCGCGGGTGTTCACTCAGCATGTTCGCTTGTGGATGTTGATGGGACTCCCCGTTATTTTCTTTTGCTTCCGCTATATTTATATTGAATAAGCTAGCCTTGAGCTATGCAACTTGTTCTTTATATTATTCTGGATCATTCGTTGTAATAATGATGCACTTGTGCTTTGATATACATCTATAATACTGTGTGTGCCAGCGAGTTCGATCCAGGGACTGTCACTTGATCACAGAGACTCCAGTTCTTTGTGAATTGGGTCGTTACAGACGGTATCAGAGCATTGTGTTGACTGTAGGACGTGACCCTAGAAAATGGATTAGAAAAGCCATAGGAATGAAAATATTATTTTACATCACTTTTTCTTGTACTTACTTACCTTCTCTATCTCGTATTCATACCTGTTCTAATCTTGCCTTTCCTCTCTTTGATTATAGATGACTACTTTGTCATACCGCTCTATGGCGTTTGGACCTGAGCTCAAGGGGATTTGCCATCACCTGAACATCTATGCGCCAGTCTTTCAGCCGGACATAGTGGAGACAAGGGGAGTTGATGACTACTGGCAAGTGGAAGCATTTCTTCTAGGAAGCATGACGGAAGAAAGGGTAATCACGGAGTCATTCGAGGTGCATGCCCCAGAGAAGGAGAAGTGTTTGCGCATAGCCGCTCACATGGCTCTTGGACGCATCGTCAACCGGTATGCCGGCCGGCTAAAGGGTACGGTGTACGAGGAGATGACCAAGATCCTTCCATCGGGGAACATATGGCCAAAGAAGTTCAAGTATGTG
The DNA here is from genome assembly GCA_950022295.1 of Bromus sterilis. Lineage (NCBI taxonomy): Eukaryota > Viridiplantae > Streptophyta > Magnoliopsida > Poales > Poaceae > Bromus > Bromus sterilis. The sequence continues at coordinate 222,957,113 of OX465598.1, forward strand.
CCTGGGACCATTTGGCCAGGTACAACTACCTACTTTATCCAGAGCCTAGAGAAGCACATCCTCAACCTGGAGAAGAGAACTCAGTCAGATCTCTACACCATCACTGAGTTGCAGCAGAAGAACACCAAGCTCAAGAGGAACACCAACAAGCTGAAGAATGAGAAGATGGAGATGCAAGCGGAGATCAAGAGGCTGAAGGAGAAGCTGAAGGCCAATGGTGTTGAAGAAAAAGAAGAGGAACCTGAAGTGGAGATGTAACAGCCCAGATTTCACAAAAATTAAAATTTTGTTTTCGGTGTGAATTGTTCGATTGTCTGATTTGTTTGCGGTGTTTGCATCCCCGATTTATTGGTCGGCGATTATTTTCCCCCCTCTCATCTCGTACCGGATGGAGCCGGCCCTTGCCACCCTCACACTCGACCTTTGCGACACCGGGTTTCACCCGAGCACCGTCGCGAAAACAGCACGACACCAGCCGCAGCCAACCGAACGAAAAAGCTCATTTAATAATTAAACGGGTTATTTTTATAGCGCACCGGAAAGTGTTCTCGGGACGGTTCCAGTGCGAGGTGCACGCCGCCGGCTCGACGCGTTGATTGCGCAGTTTTAAGTTTTACCCGAATTAGAGGTCCTACGGACCCCCGGCGGTCAGAAACGTAAACACCGCGCGCGAGAGAGAAAAACCGGGGATGTTTTTGCAAACTGCCAGCCACCTGGGCTATATAAAGGCCACCACACTCCCACCCCTTTCTAGAGTTCCCCTAGCCACAAAATTGCAGCCACCCCTTGTTTTTGCCCCAAAATTGCCCATTTTGGCAACCCTAGCCCCCCAGCGGATCTGGACCGTCGGATCGGCCGATCCGACGGCCCAGATCTCTCCTGGCCCTCCACCTCTCTCTCCCTCCTCCAACCTCTCCTGTGGACGCGCCCGAGGCCGCCGCCGGCAGCCGAGCCGCCGGCCGCCGCCTCTCCTCTGCCCCATGCCCTTCCTCCTCTCCCTTTTCCTCTTCTCCCTCCTCCCTCACCTCTCTCCTCTCGCCGCAGGTACCAGGAGGCCGCGCCGCCGCGCACCATGACCGACCCTCGCCGAGCTCGCTGCCGAGCCACCTCGAGGCCGCGCCGGCGTCCTTTCGCCGCGGATCCGGACGCCGCAGTGCCGCCGCGGCCCGTTCCCCTCCTCCTCGCCGTCCTCGCCCTGTGCCCCATCTCGCCGGGAGGACGACCGGAGCCGCCAGGCCGCTGCCGCGGTCGACGTCCTGGAGAGGGCGAGGACGCACGCCCCTGCCCGTTCGCCCGCCAGCTGGGCCGGTCAGGTGGGCCAAGCCCAGTCCAGCGGCCTGCCAAGGCCACCAGCAGCCCACGACCACGGCCCAGATCCAGGCCAGATCTAGCGCGCCACCGATATGGGCCGAGCCCACTAAGTGAGGTCCTTATTTTTTTTTCTGTTGTTGACCCTGCGAATTTTGCTAAGTCCCTGAATTTTTGTCTGCTATCCTGTTTTGCAACGTTAATTCCCGTTGATTCGTAGGTCGGAATGAAGTGATTCTTTTTTTGTACTGTTGTGCTCTATGTGCTCTAGCGTCCACCTTTTGTGAGCATTTGCATTTGAGATCATCTTGAATATTTAATTTTGTGTTGAACAGGGCACCAGATCGTTAAGTTGCTAATATGCTGTTAACTACTGCTGCTGTTATTTTGTTCAAACTTTGGGTGATGCTTGTGTCAAATCCGTGAGGCCTATTGCATTGATTCTTTCTCCTATGTGTTAAGCATCATGTGTACTTCATCCCTATGCTTTAACTTGTCATGTTTGGGTGCTTTAGCTATATTAAATCTTGCTCCAAAGTGGTGACCGTGATGTTAATGTGCTGCTGTTGCTGAAACTGTTAACTAGTTGCAACTTCGGGTGAACGTTGCGTCGCAACCATTCATCGGAATTGAGTGATTCCTTTTGCGTGATGTAGAGCATAATGCCTACTTCAGTTCCATGCATTCACATGTCATATTTACCTGCTGCATGATCATTGTATCTTCAGCCAAAGTAGCTACCTTGCTGATAGTGTGCTGCTGTTTATATAAAGTTGATACTTTGCTGCCTTTCTTCTTCTTAACCGTAAGTCCTATTGATGCATGTAATATGTCATTTTGATCCTTTTCATGTCTACTTTCATCCCATGTATTGCATCTTCATGTTAGCATTCATGATCATGTACATATTTAGCTCCAAAGTTGCTATCCTGTTGTTTCTGTCAGCCACCTCTCATTTTCACTAAGTCTGGAACCAGGAATGTTTTGTTGCATTTTGCATTGCTTATAACTAGTGAACCATGATGCCTATTTTCATGATTCTTTTTTCCATGACTTGCCTGCCATGTCTACTTTAGTTGCATATCATTTGCGAGCATGTTTGCATTGCTTAACCTGTTTGTGCACTGCTCTAAAGTACGCGCCCTGATGTTAACAACATGTACCCGTAACTTGTTATGCTCATATCATTTTATCCGTAACTCCGTTTGGGGTGTTCTTTATATGTAACTTGATTAGTTTTTCGTGTAATTTGTGTTTATGCTATTGTTTGCTGTTGTTAACCAACCTAAAATATGGTTTAGGGCAGAACAGTACCAATTGCTTTAATTGTTGTGGAGCACTTAGTGGTATGCCATGTTTAGGTTGTGCCTCACTCAAATTGACTAGAATAGATAGTTTATCTTATGCTTCACCTCTTGCCATGTTTGTGTGCTATGCCATGCTTGAGTGAGATGCCATGTTAACAACCTTTGCTCACCTTGAGTAGCTAAACAACTTGAACCATTCTAAATGTGCGGTATCGTCGTGTGTGACGAGTACTCCACTTAAATTGTTAGTAACCGCTCTCGACGGTAGGTGCGATGTCTCATGTTGCCTTCTTTTGATGCATGCTCGTGTTTGCTTCATAGTAATAGATGCTTGCTCGTTGATTGCTTTCCAGTGTTTATCGTCTTGTGTGCTTCCGCGGGTACCTTCGGAGACGATGCGAGCTTGCGGTCAACTACACCTTCGGAACCCAAATTATCAACAGGAAAGACTATACATTACTTATGATCCATTCTATTTCAACCAGCGGTTTGCATGATAGTCTAAGATAGGTTCGATGTTTGATCCTACCACATGTTTACAACCTCTTTCAAACCAATACAACCATGTCCCCTCCCAGCAAACCATGTACTGCTATGTTACTATTGCTCGTTGCTCAGCTCCTGCTTAGTATGCATGCTTAGGATGCTACGAGGTTACCCTGTTACTCCTTGGTTTTGGGCTATCACATTATTATATTGTTGTTGATGATATGTTTATTATAATGTTGACTATACTCGACGAAAGGATGGAAGGTCTAGGCTATCCCGCCCCGACGCTTTGTTCCATTCGAGTCACCTAGGATCTGAGTTCCGGGTATTGGTTTTAATACTGAGCGTGCCTAACCGCGTGTGGGATTTTATGGGGTCCCCTTTTCTTACCTACCTAGCTTCCAACATTTCTAGAGGTGGCCCAAGCTGATTTACCATTTGCAAACCATGCATATATGTCTGTCGGGTCGCTCCTAGCAGATATCCTTTAAAACAACCCGGACCAGCAGAGACATGGTTTCCCTATTGGTCCACCTTTGACCGGCGAGGGCCCGAGGCCTCACGTGATGCGTCTCGGTAACCCAAACCCTGTTGAGACGGAAGAGTCCGGTCTGAGAGTGCGGACGGCTTTTGGATTGGGTGTCGACTCCCCGGGGGCCACCCGGATTTGTTCGTTGTTAGCTAGAGGGACCTGTCATTTCAGATCTCTTGGAACTAAATCATAAAATGGTTGCCTGTAATGGTTAGCAACTGAGAGAGATGGGCGTGCGTCCGGAGCATTGTAATGGGCAGTTGGTACACCCCTGCAGGGTTAAATATTTTTGAGAAGCTGTGTCCACGGTTATGGACGACTTGAGACCTACTCCTTGTTCATAAACAACAACCACTGAGATAATCTTAATATAACTTGATCAATGTGTTTGTGCCTTGACTATTTCTTCTTCGTCGGGATGCAAAGAGGAGAACAAGGATAGGATAGGTGTTATGCTTGCGTAAGTAGGTGGATAGCAGACTTGTTGGAGGCGATTCCTGATCGAATGCTTGGCTTCTTATCTTACTCTCTAGATCGTTAGCCACTTCATAAATGCTAGTGCGGCAGAAAACTCACCACTTACCTCATCCTTACTGTAAACTACTAGTTGTCCTAGAATGACGAGTGATGAAGTCCTTGCTGGGTCAGTTGACCACTACAGTTGGATGCTGAGTACTTCTATACTCATGATACTACCCCCAAACTCTTTTCAGCGTTCTTGATCGACAACAGGTATGGTGATCGACGTTTCACGTGGAGACTCGACGACGACTAGATAGACGGATCCCGGCGGAGGGCCTGGACCCGAGTGGTTATGGGGATCGATGTTTTTCTCTTTGCCATTAGGCATTTGATTGTAGTCTGTACTCAGACATGTATCTTCCGCTGATGTAATGTATTCAGGAAGTTGTATGCCGATTGTATGAGATCTTGTGTCCTTGTAGATGTAATGTTGTGATATCATGTTGGAAATCCGGGGCATATGGCGTTTTCATATGTCGCGGTGGGACCGATATGTGCTTCGTCCCCGGATCTGGATGGAAACATCTAGATCTGGAACAGTACCGCATATCGGGCCTTACAGGAGACCTCGGGGGAAGAAGATGAACCGAGTCCCAAGAGGCGCAACCGTATTAGTGGGCGTGAATACCGTATGCTGTTTAGCAAAGACAGCATTCGTAATTACTTCACCGGCAATTAGTTCACTATCGTTATCGTGTTAGCGTATTTGACCATGTCGAGTTATTCGGTATGGCAATACTAGGTTGTTTGATATACTCTTATATTCGTGGTTGCGTTGAGGATCTTATATTAGTTATGCAATATATTTTGAGACTATATGGTGTGATTGTATTTTCTTATTGGTATGAGTGTTTTTGCTTGATGATATTGATGATTGATGATTGGTGATAATTGTATGCTGATTGTGTGGTATGATATGCTGTATATGTATATGTTGTCTTGATCATAATAAGCATATGGGGTAGGATATAGTTCCCTAGCTACTTTCTTTCTATAACTTACCTATTCTTGCCCAACAGATGCCGCCGAGACGTGATCCCACGGGAAATGGGAACAACAACAATGAAGTGCCAGCTTACATGCAGCAATTACTTCTAGGACAAGCTCAGTTGATTTAGTTGCTCACTCAGAATATGGGTAACAACAACAATAATGCGGCACCACCACCACCACCCGTGGACACGCTTGCGAGGTTCCTGAGGTTGAATCCTCAAAGGTTCTCTAGCACTCCTGAGCCCATAGGGGCGGATGACTGGCTTCGTTCAGTGAGCCGGAACATGGAGACAGTTGGTTGTACTGAGGCAGAGAGAGTGAGGTTTGCCTCACATTTACTGGAGGGTCCTTCCGCTGCATGGTGCGACAACTACTTGGTGACTTATCCCATCGACACCATCACTTGGGCGCAGTTTCAGGCTGCGTTTTGCACCGCACATGTCTCTGCAGGCTCTATGGCTTTGAAGAAGAAGGAATTCCGCAGCTTGCGCCAAGGAGGTCGCACAGTAGCGGAGTATGAAGAGGAATTCAACAAGCTTGCTCGCTATTCTCCAAATGATGTCAACACGGATGCAACTAGGCAAGAGAAATTCTTGGAGGGTCTCAACGATGAGTTGGGAGTTCAGTTGACGGTGGCTACTTTCAACAATTTCCAAGGACTCATTGATAAGGCCATTGTGCTGGAGGGGAAACATCAGGCTATGGAGTACCACAAGAGGAAGTACAACTCAGGGCCACAGCAGAAGCAGCGCACTTCCTATAGTGGGAATGGAGGACATAACCATCATGGTGGAAATGGACATCACCATCATGGTGGAAATGGACATAATCATCATGGAGGAAATGGACACAATCATAATGGAGGGAATGGCCACAACCATAATGGCAACAATCATCACAACGGCCACAAGAATGGCAATGGCAATGGGAAAGGAAATGGAAATGGAGGGAACTACAACCAGAACCGTCAAGTGGTGAATGGTTAGAAGGCCCTTAGTCAAGTTCAGTGTTTTAAGTGCAGGAAGATGGGACACTACTCCAACATGTGCCCAGAGAACAAGGACAACAGTGGGAATTCTGGAGTCAGCAAGCCCAATCCTTTCAACAAGGGGCACGTGAACCATGTCAACGTGGAGGAGATTTATGATGAGTCTGATGCTGTGATTGGTAAGTTCCTTATCAATTCAGTACCCGCACTTGTTCTTTTTGATTCTGGTGCATCGCATTCATTCATATCGAGGATATTTGTGGATAAGCATGAGTTACCTACCGTAGTTCTTAAGTCATCTATGCTTATAAGTTCACCGGGAGCGGAGATGTCAGCTAGTTTGGGATGCTATCAGATAAGCCTAGCCATAGGGAAGCATGATTTTCCTACAGATTTGATTATATTGAAGTCACAAGGTTTGGATGTTATATTGGGCATGGATTGGCTAGACAAGTACCAAGGTGTTATTGATTGTGCCAGCCGGTCCATCACTCTCCGTACACCGACTGGGCAGAAGATCAGATATGTGTCCAAGTTTAAGCATCAGCACGCTCAGGTGAATTCTCTTAAGGGGGGGGGGGTATCCTGGATGATGTGCGTGTTGTGAGGGATTATCCGGATGTGTTTCCAGAGGAGTTGCCAGGTATGCCACCGGATAGGAAGATTGAGTTTCTTATTGATTTAATACCAGGCACTGGGCCTATTGCGAAGAGACCGGATAGGATGCCCGCTAATGAACTTGCAAAGTTGAAGGAGCAGATTAGAGAATTGTAGGCAAAGGGATTCATTCTCCCAAGCTCGTCACCTTGGGGATGTCCAGTTGTTTGTTGAGAAGAAAGATGGAACCCAAAGGATGTTTGTTGATTACCGTTCTCTGAATGATGTTACTATAAAGAACAAGTATCCTCTACCTGTGATTAATGATCTATTTGACCAGTTGGAGGGAGCTTGTGTGTTTTCTAAGATTGATCTTCGTTCTGGTTATCATCAAGTGAAGATTCGGGAGAAGGATATTCCGAAGACTGCTTTTACTACAAGGTATGGATTCTATGAGTATACCGTTATGTTATTTGGATTGACTAATGCTCCTGCATACTTCATGAATATGATGAATAAGGTGTTTATGGAGTTCTTGGATAAATTCGTTGTGGTGTTCATTGATGATATATTGGTGTATTCCAAGAATGAGCAAGAGATGAGGCACATCTGCGTTTGGTATTGGAGAAGCTCAGGGAGCACAAATTGTATGCCAAGTTCAGCAAGTGTGAGTTTTGGGTGAAGGAGGTAGGATTCCTTGGACATGTTGTGTCAGGAGAAGGAGTAGCTGTGAATCCATCCAAGGTTTCAACAGTTACAGAATGGGAGACACCCACGACAGTTGGAGACATTCGCAGTTTCTTGGGTCTTGCAGGATATTATAGGATATTCATTGAGAATTTCTCCAAGATTGCAAAACCAATGACAGAGCTGTTGAAGAAAGAGAATAAGTTTGATTGGAGCGAGGAATGTGAAACCAACTTTCAGGAGTTGAAGAAACGGTTAGTAACTGCACCAGTTTTATGTTTGCCTGATATACATAAAGATTTCCAAGTATATTGTGATGCATCTCGTCGAGGAATTGGTTGTGTTTTGATGCAAGGGGGTAGAGTTGTTGCTTATGCTTCACGTTAGCTTAAGAACCATGAGCAGAACTATCCTACACATGATTTGGAATTAGCTGCAGTTGTTCATGCATTGAAAACATGGAGGCAATATCTTGTTGGTAATCATTGTGATGTATTTACTGATCATAAGAGTTTGAAGTATATCTTTACTCAGAAGGAGTTGAATCTCAGGCAGAGTAGATGGCTGGAGCTTATTAAGGATTATGATTTGAATGTGCAGTATCATCCTGGTAAAGCGAATGTGGTTGCTGATGCATTGAGCCGTAGGAGTCATGTTAATGTTGCTAATGTTGAGGACATGCCACCTGAGTTATGTGAGAAGTTCAAGAATCTCAGGTTGGAGATAGTTCCTAAAGGATATGTGGCAACATTGGAGGTGAAGCCAAATTTGTTGGAAAGAATCAGAGAAGCTCAGAAGGGTGATGCAGAAATTGATGAGATAAAGGAGAATATGACCAAAGGGAAAGCAGAGGGTTTCCGTGAGGATGGGCATGGAGCCATTTGGTTTGAGAAGCGCATTTGTGTACCGCAAGATGCAGAGATCAGGAAGTTGATTCTTCAGGAAGAACATGATTCACCTTATTCTATTCATCCCGGGAATACCAAGATGTATTTGGATTTGAGGGAGAGATTTTGGTGGCCCAGTCTGAAGCGAGAGATAGCTTAGTATATTGCATTGTGTGATGTTTGCAAGAGAGTCAAAGCTGAGCATCAGAAGCCAGCAGGATTGTTGCAGCCTTTGCTTATACCGGATTGGAAGTGGGATCAGATAGGTATGGACTTTATTACTGGTTTACCCAGGACTCGGTCAGGATATGATTCTATTTGGGTGATTGTTGATCGTTTGACCAAGGTTGCTCACTTCATTCCAGGAAAGACAACTTATACAAGTGCCAAGATAGCCAAGATTTATATGACCAGGATCGTTTGTCTGCATGGAGTTCCAAGCAAGGTAGTGTCTGATAGAGGTACTCAGTTTACATCCAAGTGTTGGCGTCAGTTGCATGAAACCTTGGGCACCAGGCTGGAGTTCAGTACAACTTTTCATCCACAGACAGATGGGCAGACAAAGAGAGTAAATCAGATTCTGGAGGATATGTTGAGAGCTTGCGCATTAGACTATGGGTCTAGTTGGGATGATAATCTACCATATGCGGAGTTCTCATACAACAACGGTTATCAGGCTAGTATGCAGATGGCACCATTTGAGTTACTGTATGGCAGAAAGTGCAGAACACCGTTGATGTGGGATGATGTAGGAGAACATCAGTTGTTTGGAACAAACCTTCTCAAAGATGCTGAGGAGAAAGTCAAGTTGATCCGGTATAGACCGAAGATAGCACATTCCAGGAAGAAGAGTTATGCAGATGCGAAGCGCAAGGACGTAACCTATGAGGTTGGAGACCGTGCGTATCTCAGAGTTTCACCAATTTGTGGAATCAAGAGGTTTGGAATCAAGGGCAAGTTATCACCACGTTTTGTGGGGCCTTACAAGATCTTGGAGCGCAGAGGAGAGGTAGCTTATCAGTTGGAGTTGCCAAAAGCTTTGTCAGGAGTTCATGATGAGTTTCACGCATCCCAGCTGAAGAAGTGTCATGCAGAGATGTCAGATATTCCTTTGAGAGATACAGTGCCACTTGAGGCAATTCAGTTGGAGAGTGACCTGACTTATGGGGAGAAACATGTGAATATTATGGAGACTGCAGAAAGAGTTACCCGCACCAAGACAATCAAGCTATGCAATGTTCAGTGGGATCATCATACCGAGGAAGAAGCCACTTGGGAGCGAGAAGAAGATTTGAAGCTAGATCATCCACACCTCTTTGCTAGCCAGCCCGAATCTCGAGGACGAGATTCATCTTAAGGGGGTAGGTTTGTAACATCCCAGTTTTCGAAAATTCGGATGTTAATAGATCATCATATGCATTTCATGCTGGAGTTTTGCATTATTTGGATTTTATGAATATTTTAAACTTTTTCAACTTAAGGCAATTTATTGGAGAGGATATAATATGACTTATCCCCATTTTTGAAGTGTTGGAAAATAGTTTAAATTATTTTCTGGAGAATTTTTAAATTTACTTTGGGGTTATAAATAATTTCTAAAAATATTTTGGGAACTTATTTATGCTGCGGGAAATTTTAAAATCCTTTTTGGATTTTTTTTCGGTATTTTTAAATTGCCGAAAAAGTATTTAAAAATATTTTGGTAATGCCAAAAATTCAACTTTATTATTTTAAAAGTTTTGGTGAAAACGGAAATTAAAAATAATTATCCGTTAATTTTATAAAATTGTTTTCGAATCCGATTTAAAAAAAATCCGGAGCGGGTCCATAAATACCCGCGGACCCGCGGGCTCTAGGGTTTCGCCCGAAACCCGCCGCCTCCCGGAACCTTCTCCGCCGCCGCGCGCGCCCCCGCTGTTTGCCGTTGCTGCCGGGCCGCCGCCGCCCCGCCACGTCCTCCTCGCCGCTCCACGCCGCTACGGGCCGCCGCGCCCCGACCCGCGCCGTGCCGCGAGCCGCCTCGCCGCCGGCCATGGCCGCCGGCGCCCACCGTGCCGGTTCGGCCGCGCCGCCACGTCGGCCGTCGAATCGTAATCCGACGGTCTGGATTAGATCGGAGCCGTTTTTTTAGGGTTAGGGTTTTTCCCGGTTAACCGCGGTTTTGTTAAATATTGAACGCTCGCCGGACCGTTCGCCGGAGTGGACGCCGTTCGCTCCGTAGCCGAAGACCTATTCGCGGCAGAGAAGTTATTTTATTTGCGTTTAGGCCTTTTTCACAGATTTCACCCTAGAACCGTTTTCGCTATATCTTTTAAACCATAGCTCCGTTTTAGGGTGATTATTTTTGTGTTGCGACCGTTACGAAAAATCCTATCCAGTAGACCCAAGTTTTTCAAAAGTTTTCAGTTTTAAAATTTGAATTTGTACAGATTTAAATTCAAACTTCCGGTGACCGTATCTTTTATACGGTGTATCCGTTTTCGCCGATTCCAGTTGCGTTGGGATCGTGGTGGCTTGTAGTTATTGTTTAGCTACTGTTTAGTTGGTTTTCTTGCTGTTCATTTGGTTCTTTTACTATTGCATTGTTTATGTGTTGTATGGTGTATTGAATGCTATATTGTTTGATCGTGTAGACTGTCCGGAGTGCAACGCTTCGTTCTGTGAAGAGTGTGATCGTCAGGAACAGGATCAAGGCAAGTCATACTTTGACCATTCCACAACCTATATTTTTACTTATGCATGTAACAAATATCACCCTATGCATGTGTCAGAACCCCAACTTGGGTAAGTGCTAGGGTTTGTTTGTGCCTTTGCATCATGCAAAAATTCAAAAGAAATTCAGAATTGGGGAAAAGAAAAGCCCTGAGAATTTAAATAAATGGCCAGATAAAAATATTTTTCCAAAAATCATTTGAATGTTTGGAAAATTCCTAGAATTGTTGCTGATCATTGCAAAAGTGGTTTGGGTTCATTCCCAAGCTCATGGAATTTTCTAAAAATCAAAATGTGTCTTGGAAATTAAAATTGACCCCTATTTGAATTGAAATTCAAATGTTTTGAATTTCAAAAATGCTCAAATTCTACAAGTGACTTGCTACTTGTCACCTAGGATTTATAAAATTATTTGGGAATTTTATTAAATTGCCTAGGTATTTAATTCTAGGCACAACAAAAATTACAGAAAAAGAAAAGCAGAAGAATTAAACAAGAGGGCTTACCTAGCATTCGGCCGAACTAGCCGCACCACGGCCCAGCCCACCTCCTCCTCCCTTGTCCTCTTCCTCAAGCAGGTCGCTGGCGGCCCGAGAGCGCGCCGTCGCCACCTCGACGTCCAGAGACGTCTAGAGGCCTCCCCCTTGCTCCTCTCGGCGCCACGGAGACACCATAGGAGCCGCCCACACCTTTCCCCCTCCGCTGCTTCCGCCCCGTCGCTCTACGGCGAGATCCCACCTGCACCCGAGAAACCAAACTCGCCACCGTCGACCGTTTGCGTGGCCACCGTGCCCCTGGAGCTTCGCAACCTTGTCCACTAGACGCCCCGAGGTCGTCTTCGTCAAGCTGAAGCACCGCTCGAACTCGAGATGAACCGGAGCCACCGCCAGCGTCAAGGATTCGCCGCGGCTACCGAGACCTCCGGCGAGCAATTGCTCCGGCACCAAGCCCTCTCCGGCCCCGTCGATCTGCTCATACCGCTCCTGGTGAGCTTCCCTTCCACCCCGGCCTATCCGTGCTCCATCTCGTGCGCTGCATCATCGTCTTCGTTAGAGGCAGTGGCCGGCCGCCGCAAAACTTCGACGCCGCCGTGGCCAGAAACCTCCCCAAGTCCCCCAACCTGCACCCCTCGTTGCGGACGATCACGGGCGATGTTTCGGCGCAAGAACCGTGCCCTCCCGTGGCTAAACGCGAAGTCCGACGAGCCCTCCGCCGTCTTCCTTGGTCACCGGCGGCGACGTGCCGACGTGGCACTTAATTAGTAGGCTAATCCCCCTATCAGTTTGTCAGAACCCCAACTAGGGTAAGTGATAGGGTTTGTTTGTGCCCTTTGCATCATGCAAAAATTCAAATGAAATTCAAAAATGGGGAAAAGAAAGCCCTGAGAAATTATTTCAAATGGCCAGATAAAAATCTTTTTCCAAAAATCATTTGAATGTTTGAAAAATTCCTATAAATGATGCTGATCATTTTAAAAGTGGTTTGGGTATTTTCCCATACTCATGGAATTTTCTAATATTCAAATAGTGCCTTGGAAATTAAAATTGACCCCTATTTGAATTGAAATTCAAATGTTTTGAATTTCAAAAATGCTCAAATTCTATATGTGGCTAGCTACTGGTCACCTAGTATTTATAAAAGTATTTGGGCATTATTATAAAATGTTTTGGTATTTTTTTACCAGGGCAAAACAAAAGGGCAGAAAATAAAACAGAGAAGAAATAGAAAAGGGAACCCCTGGCTTTCAGCCCAACTCATCCCCCCCCAGCCCACCAGACGGCCCAGCCCATCCTCCCGTGTTGTCGTCTTCTTCAAGCTGCTCGGTGGCGATCCGAGAGCGCGCGGCGACCGCGACGCCACGCCACCAGCCTGCCTGGATCCCCCTCGCCCTCTTCTGGACGCCATGGAGATGCCCAGACCCTCCTCTCCCTTTCCCCTTAACTCACGGTTCCCCTCTCACGCTAGCTCGCCGGATTTTTGCGCCGACAGAGAACCCGCCGGATTACGCCGGAGCACCCGCGCGGCCATCGTCTTCCTCTAGCTTCTCCAAGGTGTCCACGAGACTCGCAGTGCTCGTCTTCGTCACCGTGCCAAAGATTGGGAGCCGGGACCCCCTGGAGCAAGCGAATCGCACAGTCTTCCTCGCCTCCAGCCGCCGTGCTCCATCGTCAATTTCGTCTCCGACAAGCCACCTCCGTCCTCGCCGTCAACTCCATTGAGTTCCTGGTGAGCCGTAGGTCCAAACCCCTCTTCTTCCACCTCCTATCTCTGCCTCTATCGGGATCTGCCATGGAAGCCGAGAGCCACCGCCGCCATCGCCGCCGACGTGCTAGCTCCCGTACCCTGCTGTCCATACCGGCATGCCTATCGCGTTCCTGAGGCCCTAGGGAACTCGTAGCACCAGTCCACACACAAGGAGGAGGAGCACAACGCCGACCGCATCACCGCTGTGCCACGTCCGCCGCAAAAGGTCGACGCCGACGAGGTTCCGGCCGCCCCCTGACCCCCTGGTATCATAGCTCGAAGCGGACAAGCACGGGCATCACTCCGTTGCCTTCCGCGTGCCCAGCCGTGGCCGATTTGGCCACTTCGGCAACCCTCCGCCGTGCCCAGTGGCATCGACGGCTAACCGCCGGCGGGCTGAGTTAATTAGCACCTAAATCACCAGCTTAACCCCCCCGAGTCAATGACATGTGGGCCAGCCCCCCCTTAACCCCTCTGTTAAGCTAACTAAACCGGGTTTAACCCCCTCTGTCACTGACCAGCCGACCCCACCCGTCAGGCCCCCTGGTGACATCAGCACTGCGTCATGCTGACGCAAAAAAGAAATTCCAGAGAATTAAATTAATCCAGAAAATTCCAGAAAAACATTTAAACTTTGGAAATTCATAGAAAATTCATACTAACTCCAAATTAAACATATAATATATGAAAAATTATCAGAAAAATCCAAGGATTATGAATATGGGCTCTGTTTTCATGTTTGACCATTTTAAAATGGGTGAACAGTGCAAAACATCCATATGGCTTTATTTCAAATTCAAATTTGAAGCACATTTGCAAATGACTTTGCATTTGACTTCTTTTAAATGGAATTGTAACCACATTGTGACCAAGAACATCACTATTTCAATATTGATCATGTGTTTGAGCATTGCAAATAAATTTATACCTTGTTTGATTGTTTGCTCGATAGACGTGCAACCGGAATCGGAGGCCACCCCCTTCGTTGAAGACCCCGATATCGAACCTCGTCAGCAAGGCAAGCAAACCCCATTGATCATGTCTATAAAATCCCAATTCCCTCTCAGTCTCGCTTATGCATGTTTAGGAGATCATCTTGTATCGATTCTACCGCATAGTTGAACCTATCTCCGATGCATGACCTATCATCTTGTCACAGTAGTAAGAAAACCAAAATCCTAGCTGACATAGGAGTTGATTGATATCATGAAGCCCCTGCAACTGTTATAGCTTATTGCATTCTTAGTGTTTTATGAGGTTGCTTTTGATGTGAGTCGGGATGATGGTGAACATGGTGTTGATGAAAGTGAAACTGTGTCGGTGAATCCACCCTAATACAAGGTGAACGATGAGAGGCTGTGTAGGAGTACACAGTGGGTTGTCTCGTTGAACACCGCCTTAAGCATCGAGTTCTTGTATGGTTATCCAAGACAAAGAGTACAACCACACATTGGGCTCACTGACCCCTCTCGGCCTAGTACCTTGATCCGTGTCGACGTCCAGGAGTCACATTAGTTCGGGCTTTCCATTTGGCATCTGCATAAAAAAATAATGAAGGAATGGTTGCATCATCCTAGATATGTGGGTGCACTTGTGAGGCAGGAAAACCATCTGCTAAAGAGGGCGTCTCGGTCACTTACATTGTCTGAGTCCGTTTCGTTGATCCGGCCGGACTCTCGAGTGGTAGCAACTCAGATAGTCGACTCCTGGAATAGACCGGTTGTGAGCGAAGTGTCGTGGTGAACATCCTCGCTGTCACCTCTTGAACAGTGGCGAGACCTGGCGGTAAACGATGGTCATGTGTGTGTAGTTTAAACCCTTGCAAGGTTAACAAAACTATTCGAATAGCCGCGTCCGCGGTTAAGGACTACTTGGAACCTGTACCTGATTATTAGACAACTTGAATGGATACTTATAAAACTCGCAAGATAAGCGTGAGTGCTATGGTGTGCTTCCTCGTGGGGAAGTCGAGGAAGTAACCATAGTGGTGTATTGGTTGGATACTTGGATAGTGGACTCGTGTACGCTTCTTACCTCAAGTCTGGTATTTGTAGTCAGGATTAGCCAAGTCAAAGCTGGCACTTCTGCATGATGAAACCCCACCTCCCTTTACCTTGATACTCGAGCATGAGTAGTTTAGTTCTGATGTAAGTCTTGCTGAGTACGACTTTGTACTCACGTTTGCTTATTCTATGTTTTAGATAAGAAACCGGACCCCGATGGAGTCACCTTCGTGAAGCTCGACGTTGAATAAGTTAGTATAGTCCCAGACAGCAGTCTGGTCCCTCGTGGAAGGGCATGTTTGTTTACAAGGCTTCTCTAAGACATTTGTTAAACTTGTCTGTACTCAGGCCTAATTTGCTTCCGTTGTATGATGTAATGTTGATCACAGACATGTGATCTTTGTATGCTCTATGTGTATATCAATAAAGAGTACTTTGTAGAGTTATGTGATGATACCTGCTGTTCATACTAGGCATGTGTGCTGCGTGTATGTGTATAACATGCATGTCTTAGTATGGGTTTTCGAGACCTTAGTTGTGATCTGGCTAGCGGTCTTTTATACACCAAGTGGCCCTTAGATGTGCGCATCTTGGGGCATCGCGATGCGATTGCTCGTGACTCTGTCACGTGCACACTTTTTTGTATGATCGAGCCCGCCCTAGACCCCGACTAAGTGATCGGGCTGGAGTAAGTCTATGTAAGAGTTAGGATCCAATCGATAACATGGTTGAGGCGACTTGTCTATGAGTATGGGATTCACCACCCATAAGCAATTAGACTTGTGAGCGGACGTGGAGGACCCATCTCAGTTGATCATCCGGCCTGAATGGGATGCCCCTCCCGTTCGATGCTTACCGAGAACGTTCTGTGCTTGGCCTTGTCTGCTTAGACAAGTGGGTACGGTTCTCGGCTCTCCATGTGATTGTATCGTGACTGGAATTACATACGCTAACCCCGGGTCCCGACACAGTTGACCTAGGGTCACTGACTGGTGGGGCCCCAGCCCCCTAACCCCCCTTCTCTGTTTAATTAATAGAGGGATTACCCCCCCTCCCACTGACAGCAGGGCCCCACTGGCAGAATCCCCCCACGTCATGCTGATGTCAGCATGACACAGTAAATCTTTTTCTGAATTAAAAATAATTCCAGAGAAATCAGAAAATTCCAGAAATTAGCCAAAACTTCAATAAATCATAGAAAATTCATATTAACTCCAAATTCATATTAATATATGAAAAATGATCAGCAGAAAATTCTCTATCCAAATATGCAAATTTCAACCATGTTTGAGTTGATTTTAAAATTGGACCAGTAGCTTTTGCTATTTGGCTTAATTGGAATTAATTCAAATTTAATTCAAATGCTAATTCAACTTGAACATTTGCAATGCAACCTTGATCACTTGTACTTCAGAAGCATATCACACACATGATCACATGGTTTACAATGATCAAACATTAGCAAATGCAAGTTGACCTAATTTGAATAACATTTGGAGTTTGAATTTGAATTAATTTTCAAATCAACTTCAATTAAAATGTGACAATTTGAACCTAGGTCACATCAATACCATTCACATCATGTGAAAACATAAACATGTGCTTGTGCATTCTATTACAATGTTTCCCCCCCTCTTGTTGATGATTGTGCCAGTAACAGTGCCCTCGAGACGGTGATCACCCCGGAAGGAGAAGATCACCGTTAAGACCCGTGTTTCGTCAGCAAGGCAAGCAAACCCCATTGATCATGTCTATAAAATCCTATTTCCCTCTCAGTCTCGCTAATGCATGTTTAGGAGATCACCGAGACACGTTCTTTCGCATAGTTGAACCCATTCCGATGCATGACCTATCATTTTGTCACCGTATTAAGCAAACCACAATCCTAGCAGATATAGGAGTTGAATGATAAGCATGTGGCCCCTGCAACTATTACTGCTTATTGCTTCTTAGTGATACAATGAGGATGTTATGTTTGTGAGTCGGGATGATGGTGAAACTGGTGTTGATGAAAGTGAAACTGTGTTGGTGAATCCACCCTAAGCAAAGGTGAACGATGAGAGGCTGTGTAGGAGTACACAGTGGGTTGTCTCGTTGAACACTGCCCTAGGCCCCGAGTTCCTGTTTTGTGATCCAAGACAAAGAGTATGACCGCATGTAGGTTTTTATGGGAGCCCCGTTTGGCCTCTTTACGTACCCGATCCGGTCCAGGAGTCACAATTGATTCGGGATTTTCATTTGGAATATGCATAGAAAAAGAATGAAGAAAAGGTTGCATCATATAGATATGTGGGTGGACTTGTGAGGCAGTGAAACCATCTGGCAGAGGTGGCATCTCGGTACCTTACATTATCTGAGTCCGTTTCATGGAACCGGCGGACTCTCGAGCGGTGCCAAACTCAGGTAGTCGACTCCTGGATTAGAGAAGGTGATGTGAGGTTAGTGCCTTGGTTTCATCCACGTCCGACACCTGCTTGAAGGGTGACGAGAACGAGGCGATAAGTGATGACACGCGTGTGAAGATATACACCCCTGCAGGGTTAATGAACTATTCGAATAGCTGTGTCCGCGGTTATGGACTACTTGGAGACCTCTACTTGATCATAGACTACTTGAATGGATACTTAAAAAATCCGCAAGATAAGCGTGAGTGCTATGGTGGGCTTCCTCGTGGGGAAGTCAAGGAAGTAACCATAGTGGTGTATTGTTTGGAGACTTGTAGTGGACTCGTGTACGCTTCTTACCTCAAGTCTGGTACTCGTAGTACAGGACTAGCCAAGTCAAAGCTGGCACTTCTGCATGTTGAACCCCACCTCCTTTACCTTGAAACTTGAGCATGAGTAGTTTAGTTCTGATGTAAGTCTTTCTGAGTATGACTTTGTACTCACGTTTGCTTATTCTATGTTTTAGATGAGAACCCGGACTCCGATGGAGTCACCAACTAAAGCTCGACGTTGACCTTGGTAGTATGGTTCCAGACAGCAGTCTGGTCCCTCGTGGATGGGCATGTATGTTTACAAGGCTTCTCTAAGCCATTTGTTAAACTTGTCTGTACACAGACCTAATTTGCTTCCGTTGTATGATGTAATGTTGATCACAGACATGTGATCTTTGTATGCTCTATGTGTATATCAATAAAGAGTACTTGTAGAGTTATGTGATGATACCTGCTGTTCATACTAGACATGTGTGATGCGTGTATGATTATAACATGCATGTCTTAGTATGGGTTTTCGAGACCTTAGTTGTGATCTGGCTGGCGGTCTTTTATACACCAAGTGGCCCTTAGATGTGCGCAGCTTGGGGCATCGCGATGCGATTGCTCGTGGCTCTGCCACGTGCACACTTTGTTGTATGATCGAGCCCGCCCTAGACACCGACTAAGTGATCGGGCTGGAGTAAGTCTATGTAAGAGTTAGGATTCAATCGATAACATGGTTGAGGCAACTTGTCTATGAATATGGGATTCACCACCCATAAGCATTTAGACTTGTGAGCGGACGTTGAGGACCCATCTCAGTTGATCATCCGGCCTGAATGGGATGCCCCTCACGTTCGATGCTTACCGAGAACGTTCTGTGCTTGGCCTTGTCTGCTTAGACAAGTGGGTACGTTTCTCGGCTCTCCATGTGATTGCATCGTGACTGGAATTACATACGCATATTCCGGGTCCCAACAGCATGTGTAGGAAGTTTTATATTATTATTGCTGCAAACCTGGTAGCGTAGCCATATGATCTTATCCTGTTTTCTCAGACAACCTAGCACGTTTTTGCTATATATTTTCTATGCTTGTAGACGTGGACTGGTTTGAGATTACATTGAGCTATGTGAGGATTTAATGACTTAACTAGCAAACTTTTAATTAGAATACACTTTTGGACGGGCAGGGAGTGCTTCCTGGGGACTCGTGCCTTATCTAAGGCGAGACCAGGTTGTACCCCTAATGGTTGGTTTTGGTGGTCGACAGTACGTCATGGTATCTACCCTCTGAACGTAAGTGGGCGCTGTACAGGCTCAAAAAGATCAGACATACTTGGTGACTAGGAGCTTCCATGTACAACCGTTGGCCATATGGGCTCTGGCTTAGTTGAGTACAATGTAGGAAGCCTCTCCCGTGCAAAGCTAGTAGATGTAGATTTGATAGGTGGTACCGGCTTTCCGTTGGGTGTAGGTGACCTCTTCTGAAAGACTTCGTCTCAATCTTCGGGTTGAGTCCAACGGGGAAAGTGTACTAACCTCTACAGAGTAAAAACTAATCATGATTAGCCGTGTCCCCGGTTATGGACGTCCTTGAGCTACTAGACATTACTGTTACTGGAGGATCTTGACATATGAATCACCATAATAACTTGAGTGGGAAAGATTTAATAAAGGGTGTGGATTGGAGCTGGTGTTCCCAGTTCGATCTTAAGTAGTAAGTTAAACTAAAATTTTGACTAGGTACATTGGGAAAAATCAGCTTTCTGCAAAACAAAACCATAAGCCTTTCCTTTGAATTATCCTTGCATGTAGTGATAGGTGTGTTATATCCTTTTCCGTGTGACTTGCCCTACAAATCAGATGTACCGAACCGTTGTCGGGCTGTAACCTTCGGTGTTGCAGGTTTTCCAGACGACCAGTAAGGTGCGTTTAGGGTCGCGGGTCTTCACTCAACATGTTCTCTTGTGGATGTTGATGGGACTCCTCGTTATTTGATTTTTCTTCCGCTATATTTATATTGAATAAGCTAGCATTGAGCTATGCAACTTGTTATTTATATTATTCTGGATCATTCATTGTAATAATGATGCACTTGTACTTTGATATACATCTATAATACTGTGTGTGCCAGCGAGTTCGATCCAGGGAGTGGCACTTGATCACAGAGACTCCAGTTCTATGTGAATTGGGTCGTTACAGTGGCAAAGCTAGTGTTTGTAAAAGACACTTTGAAGAAGGCTAGTATTCGTGCTAGCTTGCCATGGTGACAACCGAGTCATATGATTTTTTTGAAGTCGGTGTGTATGTCATAAGATTGCAACGAAAAATAATAGAAAAAAGAAAGGATGCTATGATGCATGAAAAAATAAAGTGCAAAGGCTCATATAGAAGTCGACTCTAGTTTTAACACGCCTACTCTTCTCGTTGAGATAGATTACTGGGTTATCTGTGAGTCGGTACTTCTCTGTAAGCCATAAATATATGACTAGCGTTCCCTGCACTTGAGACTAAACTCAGTAGGCGTTGCTGTAAGCCCCCAAGGTATTTAGACTAAGCCGGGTACACGTAGGTCGTATGTGCTTGAGCTATACAGGCCAAGGTTAAGGCGTGTTTAGCCAGTTCATGTATATGCCGGGATTTCTTCGGATAAGAGTCGATGGGTGCCATCGATCTCCCCTAGTTCCCCTGAATAAGCCATATACATGCGGAGTTTTACATATATATGCCGAGTTCTCAGATTAGAGTCGACGGATGTCATGGAGCTCCCCGATTCCTCTGAATAAGCGATATACATGCTCAGTACCAATAGAAGGGCTGATCAAGCCCCTAGGTCTCTGAGATATAATAATGCAAAGTATATATGATGCAAATATGATGAGAAAGTAATTGCATGCAAAGCATAGGATGTAATGCATGCAGGAGTCATTGGGATTGCAGTCAACGACGAGAATTTCTGTAGCGACAGCCGATGCAACCTGCAATCAACTTATTCATTGTATGTGGCGAGAGCCGGTATGATGAGAGTCAATTGTTTATAGTATGGCGAGAGCCGGTGTGATGAGAATCGACTTATATTGTAAACGTCGATGGCCTATTGCGACGTGAGTCAACTTTTTTGAAGTGCGGCGATAGCCGATGCGACGAATGTCGACTTATATTTATTATATTGGCAAGAGCCGGTGCGAAGAATGTCGACTTATGTTTATATGGCGAGAGCCGGTGCGACGAGTGCCGACTTTTTTTTGATGACTCTAGATGTAGTAGGGACGGAGCTGGACGATATCCCATGGTCTTTCACTTGGTGATAAGTACATGAGCTGCCGGCTTCTTCGTTTGCTTCATGAGTCGGTAGGCTTTAATGAGCGATATTTATACTTTACTGTAATTAGGTGTTGGGATGTCTTGTCCCTTTGGCCTGTATCTTGGGGTTTGATAACCCGGATAGACTCTATTGTGGACGAGTCCATGTTCTTGACCTCTTGTGGCTGTGTGAGCCGGTTGGACCATCATCGTACTGACTTTCCTCTAGAATGTTTTTCTCGATTTGGCGTCTGTACTCCTGTATGAAGTAGCACTGATCCCATGTGTGGTTAGCGAGGCGAACCGGTCCGGAATGCTTTGGGCAAGCTTCTTTCATAGCTTTGTCACAATCCCGATGCCTATTTTCCTTCCTTGGTGGTCGTCCGTGTCTCTGGGAGTGGTTACTACCATATTCCTGCGAGGTAAGGTTGTACCTGCGTTTTCTGTGGTGGGTCCGAAATTGAAGTTGGGACTCCTCATATTTGGCTTCACTGGACTCGGCATATCTGGCGACAGCATCCACGAGTCCCTTTAGGTCCTCGGCTACCTCCTTCATGCGTCTTAGCGCGTTGGTTATAGGGGTAAGCCGGAGGCCTATCAGCTCCTGAACCTTGTCATGCCGTATATTCTGTGGAAGTCGATCTTGTGCCTCTGTGAGACTTTTATGCTCCCAGGCTATCTCTTCTTGTAGCATGATGGAATTTTTCTGGTTTTCTTCTAGTTCCTGATCAGGGTCAGCTTTGTTCTGGCTCAGTCGCTGCCATACATTGGTGGTTCGTAGTTCTGAGCCGTTTTCTTTTTTGATGGTTTTGGGTGGCGTCGGTATTTCCGTATGTCTCATGAGCCGATTTGTTGAAGTAGGGAGAGTCTGGGTCGTATTCTTCTGGATCGTGTAACAACCCAGTTTTCAGAAAAATAAATTTTTTTTTCGGTGTGAATTGTCTGATTGCCTGATTTGTTTGCGGTGTTGCATCCCCGATTTATTGATCGGCGATTATTTTCCCCCCTCTTATCTCGTATCGGACGCAGACCGACCCTTGCCACCCTGACACCCGACCTTTGCGACACCAGGTTTCGCCCGATCACTGTCGCGAAAACCGCACGAGACCAGCCGCAGCCAACGGAACGAAAAACCCCGTTTAATAATTAAACAGGATATTTTTATAGCGCGCCGGAACGTGTTTTCGGAACGGTTCCAGCGCGAGGTGAACGCCTCCCAGAGGTACTGCGGACCCCCGAATCAGAGGTACTGCGGACCCCCGGCGGTTCGAAGTTTTACCCGAATCGGAGCCGC
This sequence comes from Bromus sterilis, assembly GCA_950022295.1. Lineage (NCBI taxonomy): Eukaryota > Viridiplantae > Streptophyta > Magnoliopsida > Poales > Poaceae > Bromus > Bromus sterilis. The sequence goes on from OX465598.1 coordinate 222,979,678, forward strand.
AGCCAACGTGTTCCGGTCGCGCAGTTCGAAGTTTTACCCGAATCGGAGGTACTGCGGACCCCCGGCGGTCAGAAACGTGAGCACCGTGCGCGCGAGCTAAAAATCGGAGATGTTTTTGCAAGCTGCCAGCCACCTGGGCTACAAATAGACCACCACCCCACTTGGGATTTCCCTAAGCCAATAGCCCCCCAGATCTGGCAAAAAACCCCCAAATCCGAAACCCTAGCTCCCAGATCCATTTTCGGCCGTCGGATCGCAGATCGGACGCGCCCGGAGGCTGCCACGTCGCCCCCTGGATCTCCTCTCTCTCTCCTGGACCTCTCTCCATCCCGTGGGCTCCCGAGGCCGCCGCCGCGCGCCGGCAGCAGCAGGCCGCCGGAGCAGCCTCCCTCTCCTCTCCGTTCCCTCCCGCGCCTTCTCCTCCCTCCTCACCTCCTCTTGCCTCTGCCGCAGGTCGCCGCCAGGGCCACCGGAGCTCCGCCGCGCCATGGACAGGAGGTCCTCGCGCCGCCCGGCTTCGAGCTCGTCCGCCGCCGCCTTGTGATGCCGCCGCCGGAGCCCCGCGCCCCTCCGGATCCCTGCCGCGGCCGCTCCTCGCCTCCAGCCGCCCCGCTGCCCTCGTCGCCGGTGGCCGGCGCGCCACCGGGAGCTGGCGCCGCCGCCCCTATCCAAGCTCGGGACGGGAGAAACCCGAGCGAGCAACCGCTAGGGTGGGCCCTGGCGCCCCGGCCCACCAGCAGCGGAACCACCACAGCCCAGGCCAGTGGGCCTCAGCCCGTGGGTGAGCTGCCCTTTTTTTCTTTTTATTTGTTTATTTCTTTTTTTTCTGTTGGGCCCAGTAATTCCGGCCCAGTTAGTTTTTTTTCTGCTAGTTTTTATTTATTTATTTAGGCAGTTTGTATTAGGATTTTTGCAGTGCCCGTAACTTTTTAACCGTACCTCCGATTGCGACGTGTAAATTATGAAACTTGCTTAGAATTGTGTCTAGTTTAATAATTTGTGCTCCTTTGCCATGTTTGAGCTTTGTTTACTTGTTGTTTATCTGCTAATTACACTGCTTGCAACCGTAAACTGTAACTGCTATAACTTTTTATCTGTTGCTCTGTTTAAAATGTTTGTTATATGTAAGTTGACTAGAATTGCATGTAGGTTGTGTTTTTGATGTTCTTGATTGCTAATAAAAATAATAAAATATTGTTTAGGGCAAAACAGTACCGAATTCCATTTTTATCGTGGGGTCCGCAATAGTTTGCATGTCTAGGATTTCACCCCCACTTAAATTGACTAGCTCAGGTAGTTTAATTATGCTTCACCCCTTGCCATGTTTGAGTGTTATGCAATGCTTGGGTGCCTTGCCATGTTAACAACCGTTGTTTGGTCACCTGTAGCTAAGCAACTTGAACCACCGTAAACGTGCGGTATTCGTCGTGTGTGACGAGTACTCCACTTAAATCGTTAGTAACCGTTCTCGACGATAGATCTGTATCGCGTTGCCGTGCCTTGTGTTGCCTCTTTGATCTTATATTGCTCCGTAGTAATAGTGGTGCACCGTTGATTGCTTTCCAGTGTTTACCTTCTTGTGTGCTCCCGCGGATACTCTCGGAGACGACGCGAGCGTGCGATCAACTACACCTTCGGAACCCGACTTATCAACAGGCAAGGACTATACATTACTTATGATCCATTCTATTTCAACCAGCGGTTTGCGTGCTAGTCTAGGTTAGGCTCGATGTTTGATCCTACCACATGTCTACAGCCTCTTTCAAACCGATACAGCCATGTCCCTTCCCAGCAAACCTTGTACTGCTATGTTACTTTTTCTCGTTGCTCAGCCCCTGCTTAGTATTCATGCTTAGGATGCTATGATGTTACCTGTTACCTGGTTTGGGATATCACCTTATTATATTATTGTTGATGATATGATTATTATAATGTTGACTATATTTGACGAGGGACGGAAGGTCTAGGCTATCCCGCCCCGACGGTTTGTTCCATTTGAGTCACCTAGGATCCGAGTTCCGGGTATTGGTTTTAAGACTGAGTGTGCCTAACCGCGTGTGGGATTTTATGGGGTCCCCTTTTCTTACCTATCTAGCTTCAAACATTTCTAGAGGTGGCCCAAGCTGATTTACCATTTGAAAACATGCATATATATCTTGTCGGGTCGCTCCTAGCAGATATCTTTTAAAACAACTTGGACCAGCGGAGACATGGTTTCCCTGTTGGTCCACCTTTGACCGGCGAGGGCCCGAGACCTGACGTGAGGCGTCTCGGTAACCCAAACCCGGTTGCGACAAACGAGTCCGATCCGAGAGCGTGGCCAGCTTTTGGATTGGGTGTCGACTCCCCGGGGGCCACCCGGATTTGTTCGTTGTTAGCTAGAGGGACTTGTCGTTTCGGATCTCTTGGAACTAAATCATAAAATGGTTGCCTGTGAAGGGTAGCAACTGAGAGTGATGGGCGTGCGTGCGGAGCCTCGTAATGGGCAGTTGGTACACCCCTGCAGGGTTAAATCTTTTCGAGAAACCGTGTCCACGGTTATGGACGACTTGAGACCTACTCCTTGTTCATAGACAACAACAACTGAGATAATCTTAATATAACTTGATCAACGTGTGTGTGTGCCTTGACTGCTTCTTCTTCGTCGGGATGCGAAGAGGAGGACAAGGATAGGATAGGTGTTATGTTTGCGTAAGTAGTTGATAGCAAGACTTGTTGGAGGCGATTCCTCATCGAATGCTTGGCTTCTTATCTTACTCTCTAGATCGTTAGCCACTTCATAAATGCTAGTGCGGAAGCAACCTCACCACTTACCCCTTCCTTACCGTAAACTACTAGTTGTCCCAGAATGACGAGTGATGAAGTCCTTGCTGGGTCAGATGACCACTACAGTTGGATGCTGAGTACCTCTGTACTCATGATACTACCCCCAAACTCTTTTCAGGGTTCTGATCGACGACAGGTATGGTGATCGACGTTTCACGTGGAGACTCGACGACGACTAGTTAGGCGGATCCCGACGGAGGGCCTGGACCCGTGTGGTTATGGGATCGATGCTTTTCTCTTTGCCAGTAGGCATTTGTTTGTAGTCTGTACCCAGACATATATCTTCCGCTGTTGTATTATATTTAAGGCAGTTGTATACCGATTGTATGAGATGTTGTATCCTGTATCTGTAATGTTGTGATATCATGTTGGAAATCCGGGGCATATGGCTTTGTCATATGTCGCGGTGGGACCGATATGTGCTTCGTCCCCGGATCTGGGTGGAAACACCTAGATCTGGAACAGTACCGCATATCGGGCCTTACAGATCGGATCCGAGTCTGCCTTCCCCGATGGATCAAATTGATCTGTTATCTGAGTATTTGTCTTCTTCTCTATATGAGTTGGCGTCGGAGAAACCATCCTTATCGTGGTTTGGGGTTCCGTCAGGGCGCTCCCGTTCTGGGAACTCGCCACTAAACCCGACGAAGGCGTGATGGAAAACAGTATAAGGTCACTTGTCTCTTCGAGAGGAACTTGTAGGTCACTGATATGTGAGTCAGTTAACTGGGATCCAAACACATCGTGCGCACAAATATGCGCGTTTTGACTTATCTTCTTCTCGAAGTAGCTCTGCCCTACCCGCTGGTAGGTGGCTCCTGCGTTTTTCATGCCATAAAGCCTAATTGGTGGTTGTCCCGGTGTTTCCATATGGACTTCGTCTTTTTCAGGGAGTTCCGTCGGCTCATCGTCCATCGAGGTCTCGATAGAGCATGCCAATTTCGGGGGTTCGTTGATGAATCCGATAAAGGCGCGATTGGAGCCGGCAAGTAACCAACTTGCTGCTCCGGTAGGGGCATAATGATCCGGCTCCGGCTCCGACCTGTTCAATTCACCGATGAAGAGATGGATGGAACCGACTGGGATCTGATAACCTGACTCCAAGAAGTCGACTTCAGGACCCCAGGTGGTATCGTCGATGTAGAGCATCCCGCTCCGGCTTCTGGTGATTCGCCCAGTAATAAATCCTTCCATATTTTGCAGAGCTCCTCCTAGAATCTCAAAACCTGCGAGCGCAGGACCCACGGTGGGCGCCAACTGTCGTGGAAAAGTCACGGCAGATTTCCGTGGAGTCGGACTTATCATGGGACCTTTGCTGCGAGGCGAATTCGTGGAGAGAGTCGACATAGACACGGAACTCGGCGATTTACCCAGGTTCGGCCCCGTCGATGCGGTAAAGACCTACTCCTGCTTCTTGACTATTGTGGGATCGACTCCTCAATAGGAAGAGCCGATCTTATCGATTACAGAGGTGATGTTTCGCAACCTTAGTCTCGTGGAGATCTAGGTTATATCGCGAGTTGTCTAGTCCTGTCTTGAGGTATGTTCTGGATCTGGCTTTCGTGGACCTCATCTTATAAAGGTGTCGGGTCCCGGGATTCCGCGAGTCCGATTCCTACACGAGGTGGAGTTCTATTCTAGTTTACAAATTTACTACGTGCTATACAAGGTAAGTCGAATTCCTTCTAGGGCTTCAATATTCACGCTTGGCACGTCAGACTCCTTGCCGGGTCTTCTTTGTGGGCCTTCATATGTAAGTCGGCCCAGAGGTTTCTAATGCCAGGTCTATGGGCCTGATCCATCCCCCCGACAGTTCCACGGCCACCCCATCTCGGAAACCTACAGAGAAGAAAAGACCTTTCCGACGGGTAGATTCCGCCGAGGAGAACTCCTCACAGAGGGGGAGATCTTCCTCATCGTCATCACCATTGTCAAGGGCATCATCAAGATCATCATCACCATCATACCCATCACCAGGACCATCTCCATATTCATCCCATCTCATCTCACCATTGCCATCCAAGTTGTAACTTGCACTATCCTTCCCCTCTATTCTACCGGTGTTGATTACTCTTTTGTGGTTAATGCTATTGAGTTTTGTTGGAGAAGTATTGTTATGACCAGATTGTTTCTCATATATCTGTCACCTATGATCATGATCTCTTTTATGTCTTGTGAGTAGTTCCTTTAGTTCTTGAGGACATGGGAGAAGTCTAGTTGTTAGTAGTCATATGATGTTGAAGTAATATGTGTTGTTTGATATTTAAGTTGTGGTGTTATTCTTCTAGTGGTGTTGTGTGAACGTCGACTACATAACACTTCGCCTTTTTAAGGACCTAGGGGAATACATTTTGTATAAAGTATGCTTAGGGTAGGTTGCCGGAGTGACAGAAATCTGAACCCCAGTTCGCACACTTTTGCACGAGGGAGTGTTGGATCCTAAAGTTTATTTCTATGGTTAGGATTTGCCTTAATTTCTCTCTTGTATTTGCGGATGCTTGCAAGAGGTTTAATCATAAGAGTATACTTATATTACTCTAGAAAGTGCACTAGCACAGGTTCACCCACATAACACTTATCAACGCAAAACATAGTACTAGACGGAATATGGGGAAAGCACATGACTATCTCTCCCGTGTGTTCTCAAGAACGTTTTAGCCTTTATAAGTTTGATCCTTCGACTTATCCTTTGCACAAAAGGATTCGGCCCTTGCTGCATCTTAGCAAAATTTACCTTATTTGCTTTTATCTCCTTGTTGCTTATACCAGAAAACCGATAAAAAGTTACCTTTCAGTACTTGCAGGTATTCCTTTCTCAAGATCACTTGTCAATACCTTCTGCTCCTTGTTGCGTTCGACACTCTTACTTATCGAAAAGGCTACGATAGATCCCCTACACTTGTGGGTCATCAAATGCCCAGTTCTCACTTGTTTCAAAACTTATAAAAACTTACACTTTCCCCTCCATACTTAATGACGGAATGAAATGGAACTCATGTTGGCCAAAGACTGTTGATGATTGGTGGAAGTAGATTTACAATCTTTCCTTCCATTCTTGAGATAGAATGAAGGGCACCATGGACCGTCTATGATTGATGGATAGGAAACAGAAGTGTAGGCATACCACAAAAAGCATGGGAACCGCCATTAATATGGTTGGTATGGAAGATATTGAAAACCTTTACCGTTTACCTTTGACTGGAAATTTACGCTCCCAAAAGCATTTTATCTCTGTTTTGAAAACCACGAGCTCTGGTACTTGTTTAGTCTTTGCTTCTAGCCACGGGTATTCAACCTTGCCATCAAAAGCCACAGTTCGAGAGTCTCCACCTTCTCCTTCAAAGCACCAATTATTGTGATCATCATTATCATTCTGAGTGTAATGTGCACTGTCCCAAAGTAATACATTGTCTTCTGCACGATTGTGATATTGCTCATTCTAAATTTTTTTTTCTATTCTCCTGTAAAACACGAAAGGTGCTTCAGCATTTATGTTTTGTTTTGCTCATGGGGGCAAGAGAGATACCACTTTATTATGTTGAATTCATGTGCATTGTGATCCTGTCATGATTTTCAGTTCCATATTATTTATTCTTAACTGTTTGAGAGCTTTTCATTAGAATGAAGGATCGCTTCGCGCATTGTCTTTGTAGCATTCCTCCAATACTTGCTAGACTTGTTCGTAGTACAGGCTTATATACATCTTGTGAAGCAAAAGAGTTTGTCGAAGTTTTCTTTGTCGCATCCAGTTCATTGAACTGAATTGCTTTCGGACAAGCAATATGCTAAGCTTGGGGGAGTTGATACGTATCAAACGTATCGACTTTTCAAAATACTTAGGCTATTGTTTGGACCTCATTATTGCATGATTTGAATGAAACTAACCCAGACTGACGCTGTTTTCAGCAGAGCTGCCTGTATGACTTTTTTGATGTGAAGGAAAAGGGAAATTTAAGCATCTCAGAAAATTCCAAGAAAATCCACACAGTAGAAGAGCCCCGGAGCCAGAAGAGGGGTTAGAGGGGGGACACCCCTGGCCTAGGCGGATAGGTGGCGCGGCCTGGCCCCTGGTCGCGCCACCAGGTCTCCTAGTCTCCCCTGGTTCCCCACTTTGGCCCTTATTTTTACTCCCGACGAGGAAACCCTGATTCAGAAGTCGATACTCAATTTCTCGTCGTGGAGCCATCGCCACCTCTGTTCTTATCCGGGAGGTTGTTTTGGCCTTGGATGAGGGGTAATCGATGCCATCGTCATCGCTACCACCACTCCATCATTCTTCCAGGTCTCCCCCATCCATGTGTTAGTAATTCTCTGCTGTAGGCAAAGGGGATGGTAGGGATTGGATGAGTTAGATCATGTAATAGTTCTTCAGATTGTTGGGGGCATGTTTCCTATCATCTACTATGGTGTTTATCATCTTCGCTACTACTTGTTTCTCTTCATGCTGGACACTTTAGGCCCTTTGTGTTTTCATGACTATATTTGTGTTCTTGATCCTATCTATAATATGTATGCACCTATTATAGTCCGGAACCGGCGATCCCAATGGTGACAGCTTGGGACACCAAAGGGGGTAGACTATAATTTGAGGATTCCATGTATCCATTGATTGTTAATGCTTTGTTCCCGTGCTATTTGACAGAAGCACCTTAATCGCGGGATGGTAGGACAAAAGATGTTGTTCAAAGTTCTTATTGCAAGCTGATACGTCCCAAATGTATCTATAATTTCTTCTTGCTCCATGCATGTTTTGTGTGATATTTCTATCTAGATACACTTTTGATAATATTTGGACTAACTTATTAACTCAGTGCACCATAGTGCCAGTTCCTGTTTTCTGCTGTTTTTCTATTTCAGGTTTCCCCCATATTAAAAGTGCTCCAAAAATTCGGGAAAATCAGATAAAAATCAGCGTGAAGGAACCTTCCGGAATCACCTGGGTGGGGCCAGAGGGCCACCACCAAGGACCCAGGCGGCCACCTGGCGTGGCCTAGGTTATGTCCGCGCTGGGGGGGGGGGCGCCTGGACCCCTGGTGGCCCCCCTTCGCCTATATATTCTCCGTGACGCGGAACCCCTGAAGACAGAAACCTTTTTCACGATCTCTCCTCTGTCCCGCTGCCGCCGTGCTTCCAAGAACGGGAGCGCCAGCAGACTTCTTCCCGGCACCCTGCCGGAGGGAGGATTGACCTCCGGTTGCTTCCCCTCCACCATGGACGCTTCCCGGATGTGCCATGTGTAGTTTCCCTTGGACCATGGGTCCGTGATCAGTAGCTATGTGATTTTCTCCTCCCCTCTTTGTTCTTCATGGTTTAGTCCTCGTGAGATGCCCTACATGATCGAGGCACATATGTAATTTTCTGTTGTTGCTATGCTGAGTTTGCTGGGATCTGATGGATTATGAGATTGTGTTCAGATTGCGATTGAGTAATATATTTGGTTCTTATCTCTTATATTTTTGTTCTTAAGTAATTCTTGCATGTTCTCCGTTGTTGTTTATTGCTTTGGCCAAGTAGTAGGTAGTGACTCCAAGAGGGAACGTTATGCTCGATTGTGGGTTCACGCCCCCTGATGACACACTTGAGTAACAGAAACATGAGTCTAGGGGATGTGCTGTTGCCACAAGGGGGAAAACAACGGTGCTTGTAACCGCGGTTGCAAGGATTGTTTACTTTACGCAAAGTGCTTTTTAATGCAGTTGTTTGTTGCTTTGGGTTTACACTTTGGGTGGGGCTCACAACTTAATACCAGCGAGATGTTCTGGATAGATATCTCAAGGTGGACGATTAGTAGTAGATGCAGTTGGATTTCGGTCTACTTATTTTGGCGTAGCGCCTATGCTTTTGAGCCTCGTCCTTTCTTTGTAGCATAGTTAGCATTGCGGTGCATTTTTAATCCTGTCAATTGCCCAGCTGTAATTTGTTTACCTCGCATAGAAGTTTTATCAACTTTTGGGAGAGAGACTTCACTAGTGAACATCACGGGACCCCGGTCCATATCCTCATTACTGTTTAAACGCTTATTTATTTTCTTGCTTTTACTTTCTAGCTGCTACCATTATCATTATTATCTGTTGCGTTGATCCTTTGTGAACAGCAAGGCCGGAGAGATTGACAACCTCTCTGTGCTCGTTGGGAAGCAAAGTTATTTGTGTTGTCTGCAGGTCCATGTCAATTGCGCCGTTGACACCTACTTATCATCTCCGGAGTCCTACTTGAGAAAAACCTTGGTATTTTCATTGAGGGAAATTTGCCGCTATCCTACATTTCGCCTTCCACTTGGGGTAACCAACGAGGAGAGATATCAAGCAAATTTCTGGCGCCGTTGCCGGGGACTCCGAGAGCTAAGATAGGGGAGTTTCCCACTACATTTTACCATTGCTTTTTAGTCTTGTTAGTTTACCTTTCAGTTTTTATCTTTGTATCTTATATCAAAAATCACAAAAAATTATTTATCTTGCTAGTAGCTGTCATTATGTCTGGTCCTTTTGCCTTTGTTGAGACAGAGTTCCTCACCTTTAAACAAAAAGGTGGTGAAAGTTTGAAAGATGCTTGGTATAGAATTAATGATTCTCAGAAAAGAGCCACCAAGAAGCAATCAACTACTATCCTTCTTAGAAATTTTTATGTTGGGATTACTCCTTGGAATTGGTTCATTCTAGATACTGCTATCAATGGGAATTTCTTAGAAGCCCCAATATGGGAGTCTCTTAATGTTATTGAAAATCTTGTTGGAAATCTCCCTGTTGCTAGCATACAAGAAGATACTACTCTATCTCACATTATGAAAAAACTTGAAAAGATAGAGTTAGAAATACCACGCATAAGTAGGATAAATGAGTTGGATCGCAATATTCAAGGGAATTTGAATAGACTTGATAGGTCCATGAATAAAATTATTAAAACTTTGGAGACCATCAAATCCCATGATATGGATCCTTCTAGGATTGATAAGATTGGGGAAATCATTAATACTTTAGGAACTACTTTCTCCTCAATCAAAAAGAAAAGGTAGAGACTCCGGCAAGGAAGGAACCTAAGTTCAATTATGTCCCTAAGGTTCCTCGACCCAAAAATAATCCACCCATTTCCATGGAAGTGGAAATCGTGAAAACTTTGGAAGAAATACCCCTTTTAGACAAATTTATAAATGAAACTCCCATTGATTTTCCGCCTTTTGGTTTTCTTCCTAGAAGTATCTTCATTAGGCCTTTATTTGAGCGACCTCTTAAGACTAGTTATACAATTGAAGAGCTTTTTGATGATCTTGATGATGGTTCAATTGATACAACTTGATCTTTTGCTTCTTGCCTAGCTTAAAGGCGTAAAAGAAAGCACTTGTTGGGAGGCAACCCAAGATTTTTTTACTTCCGTGTTTATTGGTATTGATGATTTTTACTACTGTAGCAACATCATTGTATCTTTATCTTCAAGCTTTGTGCCAAGTTATAGCCTCTTATGATAAGGGAAGCAAAAGTTGTGACACGCTGTCCAGAAAACAGATTATGTCTGCTTGTCGGAAAAAATCAAAACAAATCACCAGTTCATCTTTTTGAGCTGAATTATTTACATAACATGCTCTATACAATTGTGAAAATTTCGTACGTTCTGAGTTTTTTGATTTCAGTTGCAGAAGTACCTCCAAAAAATTATTTACTACATGTTGTTCTGTTTCTCACAGATTCTTCCATGTTTTGCCTTTCCTTACTTTTGCAAACCTTAAGCTTGCTTTTTATTTGCAAAAACCTTTTTTCAATCTTGAGAAACAGTAACTCTTCAAGAATATCTTTATATCCAGTGAGGAAAATTTATTTTATTAAGAGTACTAACCTCTCTAATTAGCTTATGATGAGTTATGTATGAAGGGAGTTTTCAAGTGTGCGAGGGAAGATGATGAAAGAAGATCTGGGAGTGTCAAGCGCTCAAGCTTTGGGATTCCCCCATGCATCCCCAATAAATATTCAAGGAGACTCAAGTGTCTAAGCTTGGGGATGCCCCTGTGCATCCCCTTCTCCATCAACAATCATCAGTTCGTCCTTCGTCTCACTATATTTTTATCACTTCATGCGTTATGTGATATGCTTGGAGCGTCTCGCTCTTAGGTTTAATTTTTAGTTTTCTTTAGCTTTGCTTGATGTTCCTAACAAGTTAGACCCCAGCTTAATTTGTGTGGGAGAGAAACACGCTCCACTTCAAATCTAGAACACATCATAGGATTTTTCATGGCTATCTTTTTACTGTTGTGTGTTCTTTATCTTTTCGTAGCTACTGCCATGTTTAGTTTTAGTTTTAGTTTGTCTTTAGCAAGAGCGTTGGATTTTGTTTAGTTTGTTGCTGGAACTCTCTTTAGTTTTCATGTTTATCTTGTTCAGAGAGTTGGTTGTTGCACTGAGTTGTGTCTTGTCTTGAAAGTAGGTAATTGAGGTTGCTATTTAATTTTAGTAGTAACTTGCAATAGTTTTGAGGTATTGTTGTGAGTAATGTTTGAACTTTTGGTGTCAAGACCTCTAGCCTATTAGTGATAGGTGTCGTATTTTGGGAAATCCGTGTTTATTTTCAAAACTTCCAAAACTAGTTGGGAACTCTAGCTACTAGATGGATCGCTCATCTTTTGAGGGATCGGATATTAGAGTACACTCACGTACCATGAGTCGAGGATGCGCAAGGATAACCAAACCCCCATACACTCCTCCTCAGGATACTTGTTTCTTTGTGAACCTCCACATTAGATTGAAAGTTAACAATAATAAGTGCATGAGTTCTTTGGACTAATGTAAGTATTGAAAGTTGACACTTCCACCTCCTCATATTTGCTAGCCTCCTCCGCACCGTGCATTTCCCTCTTCTCACTCTGAGAGTTGGCGTCCACCTTCGCCGGTGCATCCAAACCCTTGGCATGATACGCTCTATCATCATAAACCTCCTTATATCTTTCCTCAAAACAGCCACCATGCCTACCTATCAAGGCATTTCCATAGCCTTTCCGAGATATATTGCCATGCAACATCCACCTCCTCATGACTTGATCTTCATGTCATACATGTTCCTGCTACATTGGCACATGCATACATTGCATACATCATGATAGCTACATCTTCTTTATGTTTTGAGTACCTTGTAAAGTGTGAAGATCTCTATACCTTCTTGTAAAATAGAGTGTTTCCCTTAAGTGAGGAAAAGATCCCAAAGTGGACAAAATAAAAGATCCCAAAGAGGACAAATGAGAGTTAAATAGAAAGAGCCATTGAGGCCACCAAAAAATAAAAATAAAATAGAAAAAAGAGAAAACTAAAATAAAAAGAGAGAAAGGGGCAACACTATTATCCTTTTGAAAGATCCACACTAGTACTCCCTCTTATCCCTGTACTCCATAGAGATGATCATTCATGCATATAGCTATGTGGGGACCTTCACACTATAGAACTTGGCTTGCATATTCCAAGGATGAGCCTCCTCAAATGAGCTCTAGGTCTTCATGAGCGAGCAAGTTGGATGCACCCCCACTAGTTCCATTGGAGAGTTTTTCTTAGCTCATATGTGCATCCGTTGCATGGCAATCCCTACTCCTCACATCATATCTATCATTTGGCTCTCTCGCCTATGATTGTCCTCATTGATGTGAGCCTTTCACAACCTTTTTTTCTTCCCCCTCCACTATATCCCGCTCTTTGCCATCCTAAAGTGTGAACTCTCGTGCTTACACTCATCCATTGCATGAGTGCTCAAAATATCAAAAACTAGTGGATCAAATTGACTTGTACCTGGCTAGTGGTCTGGGGACGAGTCAAGATAAGATTCCAAAGAAGACCAAGTGTGTAACTTTAGTAGATTGAGTTCTCAACAAATATACTTTTCTCTCGAATTCCCATATCCCCTTTCTTGCACGCAAACACCATTTGGAGACATTCGAGTCACGGACAGCGAGAGCTCTTGCACCTAATGTTCTTTCGTTGCTTGTTTCAATGCTAATATAGACTCTTGCATGTTATGACTTGAATGGAATCACATAACTTGATTTCTTTAATCTTCAAAGTTATTATATGGTTTCTAGCATGTCACCACAGAAATTATGCTTGTTATCATTTACCTACTCGAGGACGAGCAAGAATTAAGCTTAGGGATGTTGATACGTCCCAAACGTATCTATAATTTCTGCTTGCTCCATCGATGTTTTGTGTGATATTTCTATGATCTAGATACACTTTCATACACTTTTGATCATATTTGGACTAACTTATTAACTCAGTGCACCACAGTGCTAGTTCCTATTTTCTGCTGTTTTTCTATTTCAGGTTTCCCCATATTAAAAGTGCTCCAAAAATTTGGGAAAAATTAGATAAAAATCAGCGCGAAGGAAAATTCCGCAATCACCTGGTTGGGGCCAGAGGGCCACCACCAAGAACCCAGGCGGCCACCTGGCGCGGCCTAGGGTCTGGCCGCGCCTGGGGGCGCCTGGACCCCTGGTGCCCCCGTGGCCTATATATTCTTCGTGACGCGAAACCTGTCGGGGGGATTACTGATAGCTAAGACTTGGTCAGAAGACAACACCCAAAAGGAAGACGCAGCCAGAAGACATGTCCTCAAGAATATAGGACACATAAGTCGGCTGGGAACATAAGTCGGTCGGTTACATAAGTTGGCTGGTAACATAAGTCGGCTGGTAACATAAGTCGGCCGGCAACATAAGTTGGCCGGTAACATAAGTCGGCCTGACGGAGACTCCTCCACAGGATAATTTGGAAGATTACAAGACTTAGTGTAGGACTCGGATTGATATCCGACTTGTAATACACGATGAGACTAGTTTGTATTAGAATAGGACTCTACATGTAAGCCTCCCCCTTCCACCTATATAAGGAGGGGTAGGGCGCCTATAGAGGCCAAGTTCCACCAGAGTAGGATTTCGCTATCAGAGTAGGATTTCTCCATGAGAGTAGGCTTTCGCCATCAGAGTAGGCTTTCGCCATGAGAGTAGGCTTTCGCCATGAAAGTAGGTTTTCGCCTGAATACAACTGAAAGAGAGTCGGCGACATGCCGGTGACTCCCCATGATCAAAGGAATAAGACCTAGCCACAAACAACATGTAGGGTCTTTACAGGACGGTGTTTCTCGGGGCCTGAAGCTGTATAAAATCACGTTTTATCTCTCTGTGATGTTCTTCTTCCTCGTACACTCATAGCCAAGGCCCTATAATCATGTTCTCTTATGAGGACATCTGCCGTGACTTTTCCACTATGGGGCTACGCACAAGGGTGTTGTCATATTGGAAAAATTCCTCACAGGGACCGAGAAACTCATGATCGTCCAGACGAAGAAGAACTGGCACGAACAAATCTACACCAACAAGTCTGGCATGACCCGATATGACCCGGGTGCATTCCAACCTCGGTTTTTTCAACATCTACATCAAGATCTACATCAAGCTCATGAAGAAAACAAGAAAACATTCGAGCGCGCGCCTCGAAACTCGACTTCAGCATTGACCCTCACGCGCAGCTCGCAGGACAGAAAAAACATCTGCATTGTGGACGCTCCAGGAGGTGACTCGAAACTCATATTGAAGATCCCTTCAGTGAAAAGATTGGAAATTATGTTGGTTACAATCTGTTAAAATTTCAGCCAATTACAACGGTTAGATCTCCCCGAAAGACTCCTACACTGAAGCACTATCGAAATCCTACGGAATTCCGCACGACTTCAAAGAAAAAATTCCCGAGGTGGACTCATACATCAACTCGAAGATTCCTCTGGTGGAAAGATGCGGGATATAATCCTTTCCTACCACAAAAAATTTCATAAAATTCCAACGGTTATATCTTCGTGGCCGACTCCCGCACTAAAACGCGTTTTCTGATCTACGCAAGATCGCGAAATCCAGCCACAAATTTAAATCAACTTATCATCGGTTTGCACTCCGGACATTGGGACAACTACCATTTGAGCAAAATTATCAGATACATATTCGTTGGCTTACAAACACTTGGCCATCTCTATCACTGGCTCGACATATTGGCCTAACTATCAACTGCCGACTCCTACAAAGATCGGTCAGAACCTCACCACGGTTGCCTTCCATGGTTATCCGGATTTTCTCTACATCATCAGATCAATACTTGTTTATTTATCAAGCCAGATACATGGAGTCCCCAGCCAACTCCTCGAGTCGACTCAAGACTCGAGGGCTACACCTCCTATAGGATCCATTGGAGATTGAGATATATTATGTTTCGACGACGTATTATAATTGACCATCACAAATTTTGGTCCATTGATTTTGATGGCAAAATCCCGGCCTAGATTCTGATTCATTGAAAAAAAATCCAGCTCTTTCATTGAGTTCCGGATCATCAGTAAAACCCCGGCTCAGATTCCGGTTCATTGGAAAAATTGGGGCTCCCTTCGTGAGTCCCGATTTATTGAAAATCCCGGCGCCTTTCGTGAGTTTTGGTTTATTGAAAATCCGGGCTCCCTTCGCGAGTTCCGGTTTATTGAAAATCCCGGATCCCTTCGTGAGTTCCGGCTTATTGGAAAATCTCGGCTCAAACAATGAGATTCCGGTTCATCCAAAATTTCGGCTCCTTGACGAGTTCCGACTCATTTAAAATTCTGGATCCTTAAGCGATTCCCAGTTCATAATTTTTTTTCGGCTCCTCGATGAGTTCTGGTTCATCAGAAATTCTCCCTCCTTTATTGTAACACCCTCAGTGTCTGTAATAGTAATCACTTGTACTGTTGACTAATCACTGTTGCTAATCACTGCTGCTGATCATGCCATGATCATCCTTGCTTTTGATCCCATCCAAAATGCCTTTTGGTTAACATCAAAATACTTGTGGCAATTAAACTTTGTCCTAAAATTATAAAAGAACTTTTGTTAAATGCACAATATTCATTGGACCATTGTGAACCAACTTTGAGTATTTATCATGCCACTGAAAAATTCAACAATTATTAACAGTGGCAAAACAGCACAAAAAGCCCTTTTAAAATAAACAAAAATAATCCAATGAATTTATTTAATCCCCAAACTTTTTGTAGCATTTCTACATAGGGAAATACAAAATTGGAGCAAGTTTTACTGTTGATAAAATTCAAAAACGTAGCTAAACAAAATGCAAACATAATTGAAAACAGAAAAGAAAACAAAATTGGAAAAACTCTAAAACCCGCTTAGGGGCAAGGCCCATCCACCTAGCCGGCCCACCCCAAGCCCACCCCGACCTCACCTTCAACCTACCATATAGTGGAGGATAAGAACACCCCCCCCACGTGCCCTCGCCCCTTGGAAACCCTAGTTTCCCCCCGTGCCCACTCCATTCCCCTCCCTTGCGCCGCCCTGCTACTGCTCGAGCTCCGCCGTGGGCACCATAGCGCACCGGCGTGGCCACCGTCCGCCACATCTCCAGCCTCCGTGTCCGGGAGGTGCGCACTCGCCGTCCTCGTCGTCTCAAGCTAGAAATCACGCGCGGGACGCACTGCGACGAGCGGATCGACGCCTCCCTCTACCTCTGCCGCCGGCGCCGATGCATTCCGGTCTGGACAGCCCCTCCCCGAGCTAGCCGTCACTTGCGTTGGACTCCTGGTGATCTCGGCCTCCTTTCCCCTCATCTCGCGCGCGTGTTTCTTCACCGTGCTGTCGTTCCCATATGGACCAGCTCCGGCCGCCGCCATTGCCGTCGTAGTCGCGTTCCCCGTGCCCCTTAGGTCATGCAGATGGCGCCGTTGTACTCCCAGTGGGCCGTAGGACCGGTTTCACCAGAGCGGTAGCTCGTTTTCACCTCGCGTCGTCGATACTCGTTTGACCCGAGCGCTGCCTCCGCCATTGTTGACAGCGGGCTTCACTCCGGCCGTCCCTGTCACTGCTACGACCACAGGGCGACGCGGCGCTCCTCGCTGGTTCGAACAAGCCCCGGGGCGCCTCCTCCAGCGGCCTGTGGCAAGCACAAGGTTGCCGGCCATGGCGCTGCTCGCCGCCGGCGTGCCCAGGCTGTGGCTTGTGCCACTGACCTCTGGGACCCACCCGGTGGATTAAATCCTAATCCCCTGTTAATGTTAAAAAGAGAATAACCCCCCCCCCATGTGTATGACAGATGGGCTCATGTCCTTAATGTCTGGACCCAGGGTTAGCGTATGTAAGACTCGCTACAACAAAATCATATGGAGAGCCGAGAACCTTACCCACTTGTCTAAGCAGACAAGGCCAAGCACATAACGTTCTCGGAAAGAATCGAACGTGAGGGGCATCCCATCTAGGACGGATGATCAACTGAGATGGGTCCTCATCGTGCGCACACAAGTCTAAATGATATGGGTGCTGAACTCCCAGACTCATAGACAAGTCGCCACAACCATACTATCGATTGTATTATAACCATTACATAGACTTACTCCAGCCCGATCAGTTGGTCGGGGTCTAGGGAGGGCTCGATCATACATCAAAGTGTGCACATGACGGAATCACGAACAATCGCATCGCGATGCCCCAACCTGCGCACATCTAAGGGCCACTTGGTGTATAAAAGACAGCCAGCCAGATCACAACTAAGGTCTCGAAAACCCATACTAAGACATGCATGATATAATCATACACGCAACACACATGTCTAGTATGAACAGCAGGTATCATTGCAATTCTCTACAAAGTTTACATCTTTATTGATAACTCTTACAGAGTGCACACACAGATCACGAGACCGTGATCTAACATTACAACTAGCATGCGGAAGAAAAGTAGGTCTGAGTACAGAAAAGTTTAACAAATGGATTAGAGAAGCCTTATTTATAAACAAGCCCTTCACGAGGGAACCAGTCTGCTGACTGGGACTACACTAGCTTGGTCTTCAGTCGTCGAGCTCGAGGAAGAATCCACCTTCGGGGTCAGTGGGTTCATCTAAAACATAGAATAAGCAAACGTGAGTACAAAGTCGTACTCAGCAAGACTTACGTAGGAGCTATAATACTCATGCACTTGTATCAAGGTAAAGGGAGGTGGGGTTCTTAAGCAGAAGTGCCAGCTTTGACTTGGCTAGTCCTGAACTACGAGTACCAGACTTGAGGTAAGAAGCGTACACGAGTCCACTACATCTCCAACCAATTACACCACTATGGTGCCTTCCTCGACTTCCCACGAGAAAGCACGCCATAGCACTCACGCTTATCTTGGCAAGTTTTATAAGTATCCATTGACGTTGTCTAATAATCAAGCTAAGCTTTCCAAGAAGTCCCTTACCGCGAACGCGGCTATTCGAATAGTTTTGTTAACCCTGCAGGGGTGTACCGCTACACACACATGACCATCAGTTACCGCCTTTGGCCTCGACACCATTCAAGGGGTGGCGGCGAGGATGTTCACCACAACTGTTACCTCATAGACAATCTAGTCCAAGAAAGCCGCCTACCTGGGTTGGCTACCACTATCGTGAACCCAGCCAGTTAACCGAAGTGGACCCAGATGATGTGTGCGTGGTGCATAAGCCGGTCTCGGTTGAGCCGTTCTCTCACTTAGCAGCCAGGCCACAAACCTACCAGAACTCCGAACTACTGCGACATCTGGACATCGAAAGGGATGAGTTAGTAGGTTGAGAGGGGTCAGTGAGCCCAATGTGTGGTTGTACTCTTCATCTTGGATCACCACACAAGAACTCGGACTTAGGGCGGTGTTCAACGAGACAACCTCTCATCGTTCACCTTGTATTAGGGTAGATTCACCAACACATTTCCACCATCATCAACATGATTGCTACCATCCCGACTCACATAACAGTATCAACATTGTATCACTCTAAGCATGCAATAAGCAGTAACATTTGCAGGGGCCACATGATATCAATCAACTCCTACATCTGCTAGGATTGTGGTTTGCTTACTACTGTGACAAAATGATAGGTCATGCAAAGGAATGGGTTCAACTATGCGGTAGAAACGTTATCATGGTAATCATCCTACACAAATGCATAAGCGAGACTGAGAGGGAAGTGGGATTTTATCGACATGATCAATGGGGGTTTGCTTGCCTTGCTGACGAGGTTCTGTATCGGGGTCTTCAACGAAGGGGGTGATCTCGGGTTCCGGCTCCACCTCTATTAGACAAACAACACAAACATCAAAAAAATAGTAATACAATGCTCAAGCACATGAGTTGAAGGTTGAAACTTGATGTATGTGTCACTGATTTGTGAGTTATTCCATATAGAAGGAGTGTATTGCAAATGAATTGCAAATTCAAACTCCAATTTGAATTTCAAAAGAATGCATATGCAATGTTGCCACTGTTCACCCAATTTAATTTGGTCAAACATGAAAATAGATTGCATATTCAGAATCCTTGCATTTTTCTGATAATTTTACATATATTATATGTTTAATTTGGAGTTAAAATTAATTAGTTATGAATTTCCAAAGTTTAAGCATTTTCTGGAATTGTTTTAATTCAAATAAGCATTTATTGCGTCAGCATGACAGCATGCTGGCGTCAGGGGGCCACTGACAGAGGGGTCCCACCTGTAAGCCTCACTATTGGTTAATTATAAAGATTTAATTCGAATTGATTTAACCAGAGGGGATTAGCAGGGGCTGCCCCACATGGCAGTGCCACTGACTGGTGGGGCCAGGGGGTGATTAGCTTGGGGTTAGGTGCTAATGGCGTCGCCGGCATGCACTGTTCGCCGGAGACTCGCCGGAGTTGCGAAAGCGAGCACGGTTTGAGGATTTCTTGGCACTGGCGTAAAGCTAGGGTTCTTCCGCGTCGAACGGTGGCATCAGGGGGTCATGGGGTTCACCGGAGCGTCGCCGGCGTCGAGGTCGGCGGAGACAGAAGCTAGGGCTTCAGCGTGGAGGAGAAAATCAGCCACCAAATCGAGCTGGGAGTGGGGGGTTAGGATCCTGGAGCACGTGGGGGTCAAACGCACGCTCTGGTGCGAACCAGGGGGCACTGGAGCATGCACCTCACCGGCCATGGCGGCGGCGAGCTCCTGCTCCCATGGCGGATCGGTGCAGAGGAGGAGTTAGGGGGCGTGGGGTTAGGCGAATGACGCAGCTGCTTTCCAGGAAGGCGATGGAGAAAACGACGTTCTTGGGGAGGAACTGGAGCTGCCGGAATTTGTAGGCGACTCGCGGCGGCCGGAGTTGAAGACGACGAAGCTCACTTCGGCTACACAGCACCTCAGGGCGATTCCTCCTGCGGCTCGACGTAGACGGCGATGGCGAATACGGTGGACACGATGGCGCGGCTCGGGGACGACGGTGGTCACGCAAACTTCACGCCATGGCGACGGTGGATCTCGGGCCGTCGTCCATTTCATCGCGGGAGTGAGAGGGAGAGGCTCTGGAGGGGGGAATGGAGGTACGTGTCTCCCAGGTGTGGCGTGGCGCGCATAGAAGACGCGGGAGGGGCAGGTGGAGGCCAGGGCGTCGTCGTCGTGCTCGGCTGGCTCGGTGGCTTTCCACCGAGCAGCTTGGGGGCGCGGGGGAGGAAAACGACAGGGGGAGGGCTGCTGGGCCGGCTTGCTGGGCCTCGCCCTGAGCGAGAGGTAAGGTTTTTCTATTTTCCTGTCTGTTTAATCTCTCCTTTCTTAAATTCTTTTCTGTAATTTTGTTTGCCCAAATAAATAAAATAGATAGGCATTTTTATAAATGCTCAAAATTCATATTTGGACTTAGATGACGAGTGCTAGTCATTCCCAACTTTTGAACATTTTTGAAATTCAAAATATTTGAATTCAAATTCAAATAGGGGTATTTATTTAATTCCATGCTCCTTTTTGAATATTTGAAAAATCCATGAGCATGGGAATGCTACCACATCACTTTATATGTGATCATACTTATTTATGTGACTTTTCAAAAATGCAAATGGAATTTTTGGAGCAACTTTTATTCTGGCCATTTGAATTAAATTCATCTGGGGGTTATTCTCTCTCCCATTTCATTTTATTTTTGAAATTTTTCCATGATGCAAAGTGAGACTTGATCCTAGCACATACCTAACAGAGGGTTCTGATAACTCGCCCCTACTCAAAAGAATCTCGTCCCGAGATTCAGAAGTCTGTAGGAGGAAGGAGGGGTACTCGGCACTGGGACGGTCTTCTCTTTCCCACGTGGCTTCTCTCTGATATAGAGATGCTCCCCCTGAGGATATGCATGTTTTGAAGACTTGATATAATTTTTGAAAAACATGAGGAGCTCCCCCTATATCCCGGATTGTTTGAAATAGTGCATAATATGAAGTAATTTGAGGAATCAAACATAGCACTGAGTAATGTGGTTGCTGAGGAATAACATGAGTAATAGATAAACTTGAAGAATAGCATGAGGTAACTTAAGAGTATCAGAAACCACACAAAGTATCAGTGTACAACTCATTACAAAAATGATCAGAAGAACGAGAGTTGTAACTGAGGAGCCCATAATAACCCGCTTGAAGACAACTAAATTTCTCCCCCTTTGTCATTAAATGAACAAAAAGGAGAGACTAACGTCCCAAAGAAGTGCCTCAGGATTGATCATCAGGACGGAGGCACGCCGTGGCAGTGTGAGGACAAGCCGCAGTGTCTTCAACTTCTTCAGGCGAGAATTCTTGCGCTGAAGAAAAGGAGTCCATCGCCAGAGGTGGTGTCTTGCTTTTGGTGAACTGACGTGGAGGCCAAATCTCAGGAAGTGGAGGCTGTCTGAGGTTGAGCTTGGCAAGGTCTTCAGGAGTGATCACTTCAGACATCAGGGCATCAAGTCGCTGATATGTATGATGAGCATGCTGATGAACCTTCTTCTGAGTGGTATGCATCTGAGCCATGTAGCTGAGGATGTCACCAATTTGACGCTTTGTCCAGTCATGATTCCTATCCACTTTCTGATGCAGACTGATGAGGAGATCGCGATCAGTCATCAGGCGAGCTTGAGTGGTTTCCTCAGTCGAGGCATGGGTGCGCTCCTCATGAGTCGTTCGAGACTAAGGTTGACGAATATTGCCACCGAGCGAGTCCTGAGGAACTACGGCTTCATAGAATGGTGCTTTTCCCTTGGCATTAGCGTGAATAGTGTGCTGAAGCATTTCAACCGGAGGAACGTACGGGCGATGATTAGCCTAATCAGGCTTGAAGTTGATGCCAGTCTTGGTGCAGATGAGCCTCATGATCCATGGAGCATATGGTTTCAGAATATGAGGATTTTGAGCAGCATCCACAAGCGTCCTGAAGAAGAAGTCTGAGACATTAATTGGAGACGACATGCAGAGGCTGTACAGGATGTTCTTCATGATGCCCACGACTTCCTCAGCAGATGATTCATATCCCTTGATGGGGCAGAAAGACTTGGCCAAAATTCTTTATAAGGTGCTGGGAAGATACTGAAGCTCTGAAACGAGGAACTGTGTTCGAGGTGGAGCTTCAGGGGCTTGCGGCTTCATCAGCATATTCATCAGGTCATCCCGAAGAAGTGGAGCACCATAGGTGCTGGGGACTGAGGCTTCAGAAGGAGGGAGCTGAAGAATTTCCACGGTCTCAGGCACTGAGGCAGTGTAGTGCTGATGCTGAGTCATCCATTCAAGTACCCATGTATTGATGTCTTTGGGGTCCCCTGAGACATATAATGTGGCATAGAATTGAAGCACAAGTTCTTCATTCCAGTGGATGCACTCGGAGCAGAACTGAAGCAGCTTGGCATGATGCAAATCCTGCAGCGCATTGTTGAAGGAAGGGACGGCCTCCATATCCAAATGAGGAATATGTTTATGAGGAAAAACCTTTTGAGCCATGAAGAGGACTGAGGCATAGTAGTTTTTCTGAGTATCCGTCCAGAACCTCAGGAGCTTGCTGGGTGGGGGAGTGGTATGGATTTTGAATCCCAGTCTGAAAGAAGCTCATGGCATTGAAGAATGCATCAGTGTTGAAGGTGGGACGAGCATCAGCTTCAAGATTTCTGTAGAATGGCTTCTTCTTCTTCGGACATAGAGAGATGGCTGGGGCATTCTCCTGACGAGCTGGTGATGCTGAGGCAGAGTGTGGCTGAGGTGGAGAAGCTTGGTCTTCAGCATGGGACTCAGGCACAGCCTTGGGGGAAGTGGCAGTTGCTGAGGGCGAGGTGACTTGGCGATCCTCAGTACGAACAGGTGGAGTCTCAGTATTAGCATTGGTGCTGTGCTCGGCTTCAGCTTCAGCTTCAGCAGCGGGTGGATCGGTCTGAGGATCAGCAGTTGCTGTTGCCACGGCATCAGTATCAGCAGCAGAAGTGGTGGGTGCACTTGTGGCTTCAGGTTCATCAGCATCAGACGCTGAGGACGATGCACCAACTGATTCTTCAAACTGCCGAGAGGTATCAGGAAGCACCTCAGTCACGGTGGGGGAATGAGGTTCTGGAGAAAAGATAGTATGAGTGGTAGAGTTTTTCAGCCCATATTCATCATCATGGACGCGAGGAGTTCCATGATCCATAATGTCCACGCCCATGTCTTCAATCTCAGTGATAATTGGTGGCGGTGGACACTGAGGAGTTGTAACAATGGGTGTTGCTACAGTGGGTGGAGTGAAGACGATTAAGCTGCGCTGAGGATTTGGAGGTGGAGTTGAGGCAGCAGTAATGAGAACAGTGGTATCAGGGGCCTTTGATGCCGGAGGAGCTGAGGAAAGTGGTGTAGCATCAATGGGGTCCTCAACAGTGGGCTTCTTCGCCGCAGGTGGAGTTGAGGGTTGGGCTTCGGGCAGGCGCTTGATGCCCTTGGCAGAGGCAGCAGAGGTTACTGAGGAAGCAGGCTGTTGAAGCTTCAGCAATTTTGTCATCTGCTGAGACATCCGTTCCTTGGATTTGCCAATATAGGCTCGGTTGGCGGAAGACTCAGTGTTGAGGCGTTGAACTTCACATTGATGCTCAATAAACTCCTGAGGAGTAACATCAATGATAGGTTGTTTTTTGAAGTCACTGAGGACTTTCTTCAGTTTGGCCTTCAACTGTTTCTGAAGATCACGTTGATGAATATCATTGATGAGGAACTGTTGAACATAGAACTTGATGTCTTTAGGAATGTCCAAATCATCAAGAGGAGTGTCAGGCTTTGTAAGAGCAAAGTTTTGCCCCCGTGTGTTTTGGGTATTGTTGGACAAGACAGTAGAGGAACTAACAATGTTTTCTAGTATAAACAGTTGCATAGGTTCCTGAAGGACAAGCTATGTGATAAAGCTTCAGGGAAGGTCTTCAAGTTATCGAAGCATAACCCATGGAGCGAAGCTTAATCGCGAAGGTTGACCCCCAAAAATGAAGGTGTCCTGAAGCTCTACTCATTGAAGGAAATGAAGAGGACGACGCAAGACTTAGATGTTTTTGTGTAGTTCTTTTTCTGTTCCTTGAGTCATAGGAGAAACCGTACTAACAAGAGGGGTATTTAGTTTGTGGACATCGAAGTCATTGAGAAAATGCTCAGATCAAATCCAAACTAAGTGAGAAGCCTGAGCGAAGAAATCTCATGTGCACTAAGTTAAGCTTCGGTAGCAAAGACTTCGTTCTTTGGCTTCTGAAGCAGAACTAAGTCCGTGAGTCAGCTTTACTTGTTCCTCAAGTAAAGTTGCGCATTGATGACAAATCCGACCGTTGTGGACACGTGTTAAGCTGTCACCTCGGGTCATTTTGGTCATTCCGCACCTCGGGATCGCCAACTATAAATACGCCGCCCCTCCTCCATTTGCGGGTGGCTTATCTGAGATCATTCCAAGAGAGACTGAAGAGAGCACCCCAAAAACGCCACCGAAGCAAAACCCAAAATCCAGAATACTGAAGCCTAAGTCCCATTGATCTGAGTAGATTTGAGATGACTTCGGTGAAAGCTTGCTAGACTTTTTATCTTGGAGAACTGCAATTCTCCGAGACGGTTAGAGTCTTGTTCTTCAGAGAGCGAAGAGTAATTGTCGCCTCGAAGTCCAGTTTGTCAAAGGTTTCGGCGATTTCCTAAATAATCAACCACGAGTGAAGAACTGACCAAGCTCAAGGATTTTGGTGCAGTGGAGCAACGGACGGAGAGAGATTTGCTCCAGGTGTTCAATCACCAGTCCCTCCAACCAGACGTAGCGCTTTGCAGAGCGTGAACTAGTAGAACAAACATCGCCGAGTCCCATATCGTCTTACTTCAAGCATTTACCTTCAGTATTGCATTTGCTTCACTGTTATGCTTCAATGTGTTTTGATTCACTGCATTTAGTTTCGCTTCCAGTTTTACTTCGCTATTCCGCACTACTTATGCTTCACTTCAAAAGTTTCAGTCGAAAATTTTGAAGTGATCATTCACCCCCTCCCCCTCTAATCACATACTTGGACTTTCAGGCTTGACAGACCAAATTTCAATGTACTCCAAGATCTTCTTGGGATCAAGGAGAAGAGGTATTTCTGAGCCCGTTGCTTCAGATTTGCGTCTGGCTGCAGCACGCACATATTCAATCTTATCTGCTTCGGTGGCGACGAAGCCGGCCAAATCCTCAAATTCATCTTCATCATCAGAGGTTTGAGGAGTATGAGGAATGGCGCCACGCATAGCAGTTTTCTTGGGTGAGGGTCTGGGGCCACGTTGAAGAACAGTTTTGGTCTTCAGCTGAGACTGAGGCATTGTGGTTGAGGCCTCAAGAGCATTGCCAGATTCATCAGTTCAAATCCTTGAGGAAGGGGCAGCACCATCTGTGCGTTGGCATGAGGAACCAAGAACTTGAGGCGTAGCTGAGGACTTCTGAGAGGACTTGATGCCTAGAGCCTTTTTGCGGTGCTGAGGTGGGTGTTGTGTCTGAGGTTGAGATTGAGCCTGAGGTGGGATCTGAATTGAGGCAGTCAAATCACGGACCAGATTCTTGACTCGGCTTCCACTGCGCTTGAGGTATTGTTGATAGGCATCAGGAAAATCATCAGGGGTGCGGATTGTTGTGGGATCAGGATTGACTCCCGGGGCAGGTGGAGGGCGAGCCTTGATGCCCAAAGTCTTCAGCGGCGGATTGACAACAAACATTTCCTCATGCTGAGGATTAAGCCATTGATATGCCACCCAGCGCTTGGCCCATTCCCTCGTGATCTTCTGGACCCTTTTCTTATGATCATCAGCAGTTTCACGTTCGGGTGTCTTCAGCTTCTCATAGAGCTCAGGAGGCAGGTCTTTAGCAGTATCAGTGAGCTTACGCCGAGGAGCCATTTTCTTCAGTGGTGGAGACTGAGGAATTGTACGTTCAAGCTGAGCTGCAAATGAAGTGAGATTATGAGAACCATACGATTCCTCAGCAGACATATACCTGTGACAGAATTAAGTTGCGAGGGAAGTGGGGTACGGTTATATGCATTCATGAGGAATAGGCTGAGGAAAGCAAATGAATGAGGCATAGGTATAGGTCTCATAAAACCAGCAGTACTGTTGAGGATTGAATGGTTTGAGGACATAGCCGTAATGAGGAAAAGAAAACTGAGGAATAAGCATACCAGAACTGAGGCGAATGCTGAGGAACCACGAGTCAATTCTTCCCCGGCGACGGCGAATTCCGGCGACGTTAGCACGAGAGCTTGAGGAGCTCAAGGGCGGCGACGCGAGAGTGAGAGAAGAGATGGGGGAAAATGACCGGGGTGGTAGAGGGCTATTTATGAAGGGGTGAAAGCTGAGGAGTTGCGAAATTTGTGGACCAGATTGCCCCTGATTGTTGGGATCCTCGGTGGATATTATAATGGTGGATAAGCACGACGTGCGGTAAAATCGCAACAAATTGAAGACAGTTGTAAAAGTAAATCCTTGATTTTAGGAACTTGAGGACAAAGACTGAGGATGAAGACAAATGGTCTCAGGCTGAGGATGAAGACTAATGGTCTTCGGCTGAGGAATACATGATTTCCAAACGAACGCATATGAGATAGACAGATTAGATAACTGAGCACAAAGGGACGGGTCCGATCACGTTCACCTAGATGAAGAAGCAAAAGCTGAAGAAACGATAACTATAGGTGAACAGTGTTGAGGACAAACACGGTAATCATCAGGAATGAACACTTAAACTGAGGAAACTGAGGAACAAAAAATCCTGAGGTGAACAAGAAATCTTGAGGTGTTTGGGCGGTGGCGCTACCCACCTTATAGGGAATGAGACACTTGATACCATACAATTGTTGTATGGATCTTGAGTCAATTCCACGTTAATTTCTTCACACTTAGCAAGGTAGTTCCTCATGAGTTGAGGAGTACGACGCATCATGTGTTGTACATCAGGATTCTTCAACATTGTTTAAGCGTTAGGATGTGTGTCCATTCACTAGACGTTTGAGGAATCTAAGATATTTAGCTCACACCTCAGAGTGCTAAATCGCTTCTCATCGAAAGGCTTAGTGAATATATCAGCAAGTTGGTCTTCAGTCTTCACGTGGCTGATGACGATGTCTTCCTTTAATACATGATCCCGAAGAAAGTGATACCGAATCTCAATGTGCTTCGTCCTCGAGTGCTGTACTGGGTTCTGAGAGATCTTGATGACGCTCTCATTGTCACATAGTAGTGGTACTTTCTTCAGGTTGATGCCGTATTCCTTTAGAGTTTGCTTCATCCAAAGAAGCTGTGAGCAGCTAGCACCAGCAACAATGTATTCAGCTTCAGCAGTGGAGAGTGAGACGCAGTTCTGCTTCTTCGATGACCAGCATACCAGAGAACGTACGAGGAAATGACATGTTCCTGAGGTAGACTTCCAATCCACTCGATCTCCAGCATAATCTGAGTCTGAGTACCCAACGAGATCCAGCTGTGTGCCTTTTCGATACCATAACCCTAGCGACGGGGTGTGAGCCAAATATCGAAGAATTCGTTTCACCGCTTGGTGATGCGATTCCTTAGGTGCCGCTTGGAATCGGGCACACATGCAAACGCTCAACATTATATCAGGCCTAGATGCACATAGATATAGCAAAGAACCTATCATGGAGCGGTATACCTTCTGATCGTAGTCCTTGCCATTTTCATCAGGACCCAGCTGTCCATTTGTAGGCATCGGTGTCTTGATACCCTTGCAGTCTTGCATCCCGAATTTCTTCAGGCACTCCTTGAGGTACTTCTCCTGAGAGATGAAGATGTCGTTCCGTTGTTGACGAATTTGGAGCCCTAAGAAGAACTTCAGTTCGCCCATCATGGACATCTGATACTGTTCACTCATCAAGAATGCAAATTCTTCACTGTATTTCTTGTTAGTGCATCCAAATATTATGTCATCAACATAAATTTGACATATGAATAATGCATCATCATATCGTTTTGTGAAAAGAGTTGGATCGAGGGAACCAGATTTGAAGTCATTGCTGATGAGGAAGTCCCTTAGTGTGTCATACCAAGCCCGAGGAGCTTGCTTCAGTCCATAGAGGGCTTTCTTCAATCTGTACACCATATCAGGTTTCTTTGCGTCTTCAAAACCTGGAGGTTGAGCAACATATACTTCTTCCTCGATATTACCATTGAGGAAAGCACTTTTCACATCCATTTGATATAACTTGATATTATGATGGTTAGCGAATGCAAGCATAATACGAATGGACTCAAGTCTAGCAAGAGGAGCGAAAGTTTCACCGAAGTCGATCCCCTCGACTTGTGTATATCCTTGAGCTACGAGACGAGCTTTGTTTCTGATGACTTGTCCAACTTCATCTAACTTGTTGCGGTAGATCCACTTCGTGCCGATGACATTGTGAACTCGAGGATACGGACGTTTGACTAATTCCCAAACATCATTCAGTTTGAACTGAAGAAGTTCGTCTTGCATCGCCTGAATCCATTCCGCTTCTTGGAATGCCTCGGTGACTTTGGTGGGCTCTGAAATTGATACAAACGAGAAATGCCCACAAAAGTTAGCTATATGATTAGCTCTTGCACGAGTAAGAGGACCTCGTAGGTTGACGTCAGCGAGGATTTTGTCCACTTGAACTTCATTCGCTATGCGAGGAAGTCGAGGAGGATGATCTTGAGGCGCATCTTCGTCACTGCTATCAGATTCATTTGCATCTGCTTTAGGTGCTTCAGGAGCTTCAGGAGTATCAGGAGCCTCAGGATCAGGATCGTCATCAGGATTATTTGCATCAGGATTTGGATGTTCTTCAGGAGCAGGAGGTATGTGTGTTTCTTCAGGATGATCTACAGGAATGATATCACCAGCGCCCATCTTCTTGATCTGTTCTTCAAGTGGAGCTTCATCTAAATCATGTGGCAGGTGCTCTCTTTGGGAGCCATCAGATTCATCAAACCGCACGTTTAAGTTTCAACAATTTTATGATGATTTTTGTTGAACACCCTGTAGGTGTGCGATTCGAGGTCATAGCCAGTCATGAAGCCTTCATAGGCTTTAGGCTCAAATTTAGATTGATGATGAGGCTCACGGATCCAACAAGGTGCGCCGAAGACCTTGAAGTAACTTACATTGGGTTTCTTACCAACCATTAGCTCGTATGAAGTTTTCTTGAGGAACTTATGAAGATACACCCGATTGACGATGTGACAGGCAGTGTTGATTGCTTCAGCCCACTATATGAGAGGTGTGTTGTATTCAGCAAGCATCGTTCGAGCCATCTCGATGAGGGTTCGGTTCTTCCTTTCAACAACTCCATTTTGCTGAGGAGTGTATGGAGCTGAGAACTCATAAGTGATGCCCATCTCATCGAGGAATTCCTGTACGCCGGAGTTCTTGAATTCGGTGTCGTTGTCACTTCGAATGTGCTTGATCTTTAGGATGTAGTTGTTCATGATGCTCTTGGCGAAGCGTTTGAAGACAGCTTGGGTTTCTGACTTAAAAGTGAGGAAATGCACCCAAGTGTATCGTGAGAAGTCATCAACAATAACCAGACCATAGCAATTTCCTCCGAAGCTTGAGTACTTAGGAGGACCGAAGAGATCCATATGAAGAAGCTCAAGAGGACGAGTAGTAGTCATGATGGTCTTGGCAGGATGCTTGGCCTTGGTCATCTTTCCAGCTTCGCAAGCACCACATAGCCGATCCTTCATGAATCTGATTTCCTCAATTCCGAGGACATGTTTCTTCAGTACCAGCTTCTGGAGATTCCTCATTCCAGCGTGGCCGAGTCTTCGATGCCATAGCCAGCACTCTGAGGCTTGTGCCATGAGGCATGTAGCGACCTGAGGACCTTCAGAGAAATCTACAATATACAGATCACCTTTCCTAACTCCACTGAAGACAATGGAGTTATCTCTAACCATATAGACAGCACAACCATATTTTCCGAAGAGAACAACAAGATCAAGATCACATAGCATAGATACAGACATCAAGTTGTATCTAAGGGATTCAACAAGCATGACTTTATCAATGTGTTGGTCTCGAGAGATAGCCACTCTGCCGAGACCCAATACCTTACTTTTACCTTTATCGACGAAGGTGATGGTTTTCTTTGAAGAAGGACTCAGAGATGATTCCATAAGAAGACTTCTGTCACCAGTCATGTGGTTTGTGCATCCACTGTCCATCACCCATTTAGTCTTTCCCTGCAAAGGAATTAGTATCTCATACAACAAGTTATGAGCCAGTCTCAGTTTGAGGAATTTATGGTTCCTCAGAATTAATTCCTCAGGATGTTCCTCAGGATTAATTCCATGAAACCAAACAATATAAATATCCTTCAACTGACTCAATTGATGTTGTCCTGGGCATATGATCCGCAAAGTTTATGATTGCCACAGGACATGTCCCTGCACAGATGATTAGTTCTTCTTTACCACCCACATCTTAATGGGTGGTTTTGAGGCACATGAGGACTGATGAGGCCGATGAGACCTAATGGGACTTGAGATGGTGGTATCAGGATAAAAAAATGAATAAGCATTCTTATGAGGGGCGTCCCTGTGAACAAAATGGTTAGCAGATACATGATTATAATCATTTCCATTTGAGGTATCGTCCTCAGATGATACCCTCAGCTCGTTTGCATCTGCATTCACAGCAAGATTAGTGATGTGGTCCTTCTGAACCCAAATCTTCTTGACTGGAGGGCCATTCCTGTAGTTAGTTCTGATGTATCTAGCGAATATCTCACCATTAACATCCTTAAACAGTTTATAGTTTGAGTCAAAAGACTCAATCACCACATCTGAAGAAACAACATCATAACCAGATAAGGTATAGGGATCAGGAGGAGGCATCTTTTCCCGAACCCAAGTGGTCTCAGGATATTGTTCGGGTTTCCAGTAAGACCCATCAGGGTTGAGTTTCCGAGTGAATGCGACA
Source organism: Bromus sterilis (assembly GCA_950022295.1). Classification (NCBI taxonomy): domain Eukaryota; kingdom Viridiplantae; phylum Streptophyta; class Magnoliopsida; order Poales; family Poaceae; genus Bromus; species Bromus sterilis. Next base: position 223,010,706 of record OX465598.1, read on the forward strand.
CCTTCTTTCCTCGGGTTCCTGTTGAGGATCTGTTTCTTGAGGACGTCACAAAGAATCTGATGTCCTTTCAGACTCTTGTACATGCCGGTTTCCAGTAGACTCTTCAACCTAGAATTTTCTTCAAAAATGTCTATGGTATCCTCAGATGAGGGGTTAGATACCACAGAAGCAATATAAATAGCAGAGTCTGAAGACATTGAAGAACTAGGCACAGAGATATTACGGTCATGTTCAATGCATTTTAAACAGGGAGGATTGAATCCTTCTTGTGGCATGATGATCTGTTGGGAGAGGAGTGAGTCATTTTCTTTCCTCAGATCATCAAGAGACATCCTCACACGTTCAAGTTCTTGCTTCCTCATGAGGAACTCATGAGCCAGCTTCTCATGATCGGTGAGGAGTGCCTCATGACGATTGAACAAGTCATCAAACTTTGATTGAAGAACTTTTGATTCATCAATCGACTTTTGAGTCTTCGTCATTTCCTCAACCAACATATCATCACTCTTGTTTAGTGAGATCTGGATCTTTTCAAGTGCACGTTGTTGTTTAGATGCAAGTTTAGCTAAGTTTTCATCAGGTTCTTCATCAGAGGGATCATCTGATGATGAGTAAGTAGATACCTTAGAGGACTTGGCCATGAAGCAGAAGGTAGGGGTTGTGTCTTCAGCTTCATCATCAACACGTGATGGATCAGATTCCTCAGTGCTGAAGATTGACTTGGAGACATGCGACGTGGCAAGAGCCAGTCCAGCCACACCCTCAGATTCTTCAGTTTCTTCCTCAGCATCAGGGTCGGAACCAGATTCTTCAGAGTCCAATTCTTTGCCGAGATATGCGCGAGCCTTAAGGGAGTTGCTATTTCTGTATCCAGCGGGCTTTGAGGATCTTGAAGATTTCCTCTTTGTATTTTCATCAGAACTGTCATCTTTCCCTTTCTTCTTCTTCAATCTAGCTTCCTTTTCCCATAGAGGACACTCAGCGATGTAATGCCCAGGTTTCTTGCACTTGTGGCAGACTCTCTTTCTTGTTTCGACAGAGTCATCATCTTTGCTTTTTCTTGAGGAAGATCTTGAAGAATTTCCGAAGCGATTCTTCGTGAATCTTTGAAACTTTCTGGTGAGGAGAGCAAGTTCCCGGCTAAGGGTTTCAGGATCATCAGTATCAGCCTCAGATTCCTCATCAGATGATACTCTTCGAGCTCTAGCTTTTAGCGCGCGGACTTTAGGCGTGGAGTTGTACAAGTCTCGTTTTTCAGAGAGCTTCAGTTCATGAGCATTGAGGCGCTCTAGAATGTCAGCAGGATCTAGAGTCTTGAAATCAGGCCTTTCTTGAATCATCAGTGATAGGAACTCAAATGAGTCATCCAGTGACCTCAGTAGTTTCTTCACCACCTCATGATCTGTGATATCAGCAGCACCCAGTGCTTGAAGTTCATTGGATATGTCAGTGAGTCTATCAAAGGTTTGTTGCACATGCTCGTTGTCCAGCCTCTTGAACCTGTTGAAGAGACTGCGGAGTGTATCAACTCGTGAGTCTCGTTGAGCTGAGACTCCTTCATTTACTTTTGACAGTCTAGTCCATATCTTCTTTGTTGTATCAAGACCACTGATACGGTTGAACTGAGCCTTGTTGAGATGACCACCTATAATGCTTCGAGCTTTTGCATCAAGTTGCTAGTTTTTCTTGTCAACTTCAGGAGCAGTCATCAAATTTGCTTCAGGAATGCCTTGATCAACAATATCCCAAAGATCCTTGTCAATGGCTTCAAGATGCATCCTCATGTTGTTCTTCCAGTAGGAGTAGTCTGTCCCGTCGAATATGGGGCAGTTTGAAGCAACGCTCATTGTACCTGAGGTCGACATAACTAAAACTCCAGGTGGTTAAACCGAATCACACAGAACAAGGGAGTACCTTGCTCTGATACCAATTGAAAGTGAAATATGTCGACCAGAGGGGGGGTGAATGGGAGATTTTAAAATATCTTGAGGAATTTCTAGTTCCTCAGGACTGAGGCAATACGAAATTGAGGAAGTTGAAACCTGAGGAAGAACATACGAAGTACAAAAGCATAGACGTGAATGTAAAAACAACCTATTGCACATCTAAGGAAAGATTGAGGTACTAACTGAGGAAATAGTGCAGAGTGAACTCAGAAAGTAAAGCATCAGGATAAGTCATCAGTGCATAAACAGAATAACTGAGGTTGAAGAAATAGCACCGGGACACTGAAGACGAAGACATGATGAACTAGTTTGAGTTGCTGTGACAACTCTACGTCTCGTTGGAGAGGCTGAGATTGAACTCAGAAGACATAGTCTTCACCTTATTCTCCTTGAACTAGAGTCCTCAGACTCCGTCCAATAACTCAGGTGAGTCTTCAAGGTAGACTCCCGAAACCTTCACAGACTCAGTCACTCCGGAAAGTCACAATTGCATCTTGACTTCCTCAGTTTGAAGAATTCTACACCGGCTGGAAGATCACAGTCTTCAAGAGTAAAAATCTTCGGATCGCTCGAACCGACTTCCTCAGAAATGCTCAACTACTCAGGCTGGTGATTTTCCTCACTTAGGTTCTTCAATATCCTCAGAGGTGGGTTGCTCTCAAATGACAAGTGTCAGTTTTTCTCTCGGAGCAGCCAACCCATGAATGGGGCCGGGGGTGGCTATTTATAGCCGCGGAGCAACCCGAGGTGAATGGACATAAATGTCCATGCACGCAATTACTCTCGTGCCCTCGGATATGACCGTTGCTAGACATGTTCTAGCCTCTCACCACGCAACACGTGGCACAGTCAAACTATTCTCTCTCTTCACTATCTTCAGAAGAATCGCACTGACGATCTTCCGACTCCTCAACTGAAGTTAGTTACCTTAGTGTCCTGAAGAACAACGTCTCAGACACCCGAGGACTAAACTTCTACTGCAGGAGATTCCCTCAGGGTTTTTCTTCAGGATTTCTAATTGAGCACTTCCTCAGAAATACAGAACTCATTATCCTCAACCCCTCCAACAGTGCGGTGTTTTCCTACGACTCAAGAAGTATAAAAAGTCTTAGCGAAGACTACGCTTCAACTTCGTCTTCAGCGCGAACATCCTCAGGATCATCCTCAGCTTCAGCTTCAACCGAACCCTTCAGAATCCTGATTCCTCAGGATTTCGCGCAACTTCATTTTTCAGAAACACACCAATTTCTCCAATGTTCCTCAACATTTTGGGGGGTCAACAACGGTGGTTAACCTCATCCTCAGGGGCTGTCTTCCTGTGTATACTCACAAACAAATTAGTCCCTCAACCGTTTTGTCATCAAATACTCCAAAACCTCAAAGGGGGCACTAGATGCACTTACATAGTCCACCAAAATCTCTGGCGTAGATCTCGGTACATTTTTGTGCTACCGGGATGAATCGAGAGGGGTGTGTCATGGGCTTCTTTGAGGATGAGTTTCCTTAGTTTCCTATTCTTAGGCACTACCAAACGATTTCCAAAGAAGACCGTTCCTTTACTATCTGTGGAGAAACATTTAGCAACTCCGCTAGCAATGTTCTCCTTGATCCGGCGAACACCTCGTGCGCGCCTTTGGGCAACTATGATTTGATCCTCAAGAGTTGGTTTCGCCACCAAGGTAGAAAGATAGCCATGAGGAACAATCTCAAGATTGATCTTTCGAAATTCCTCATGAAGAAGTGGTTGACACTGTTGTAACATGAGGTTGTTACAATACGACTTACGACTTAGTGCATCATCCATGACATTGGCTTTGCCTGGGGTGTAAGATATTCCTACGTCGTAATCTTTTATCAACTCAATCAAGCGTCTTTGCCTGAGATTAAGATCTGGCTGGGTGAATATGTATTTGAGGCTTTGGTGGTCAGAATAGATCTGACAATGATTACCAAGGAGGTAATGTCGCCAAGTTGTCAGAGCATGAACTACAACAGCGCGTTCAAGATCATGGGTAGGATAGTTCTCTTCATGTGGACGAAACTAGCGTGAAGCATAAGCTACCACATGTCTATCTTTCATAAGTATGCATCCTAACCCTTGCCGTGAGGCATCACAAAAGATCTCGAAATCCTTTTTGGTGTCTAGAGGCGCAAGTACGGGTGCAGAAGTCAATCTTCTTTTTAGCTCTTGAAAGCTTTCCTCGCACTTGGGAGTCCATTGGAATGTCTTATCTTTCTTGAGGAGTTCAGTTAGAGGCTTTTCAACTTTAGAAAAGTTCTCGACGAAGCGGCAACAGTAGCTTGCTAAGCCAAGAAAACTCCTAACTTGCGTAACCGATTCAGGTGGAGTCCAGTCAAGGACGGCCGGAACTCTCTCGGGATTCACAGCAATGCCTTTGGCAGAAATCACGTGGCCTAACTAGGTCACTTCTGGTAGCCAAAATTCACACTTGGAGAATTTAGCATACAGGCGATGCTCTCGAAGTTTCATCAATACCAGCCTAAGATGTTCGGCATGTTCTTCTTCGTTCTTCGAGTAGATGAGAATGTCATCAAGATACACTACAACAAATTTATCTAGGTACTCCATGAAGATCGAATTCATCATGCGCGAGAATGTGGCGGGGGCATTGGTTAAACCAAAGGACATGACGATGTACTCGTAAAGACCATAACGAGTAGTGAAATTCGTTTTTGGAATGTCCTCGTTTCTGATTTTGATTTGGTGATAACCTAATCTCAAATCCATTTTGGAGAAGACTCAGGATCTAGCAAGTTGATCATAAAGATCATTGATCCTGGGCAGTGGGTACTTGTTCTTTAACGTCGCTAGATTTAGCAGGCGATAGTCTACGCACATCCTTTCTGTTCCATCTTGCTTCGTTACAAACAGAACGGGGAAACCCCATGGTGATGAGCTAGGGTGGATGAAGCCTTTTGCTAACAAAGCTTCAAGTTGGATTTTAAGCTCAGCTAACTCACGTGGGGCCATTTTGTATGGGCGTCTGGAAATTGGAGCGGTTCCTGGCATAAGATGCACTATGAACTCTACACATCTGTCGGGTGGCATGCCCGGCAGCTCTTCGGGAAAGACATCCGGGAAGTCACAAACCATCAGAATATCTTCAAGGTCGGGAAGGGGAAGCACATTCAACAAATGTATCTAGGTTCTCGATCTTGGTGAGGAATAATCTTTTTTCTGGCCTGAAGGATGGGTAAGTCTAACTGACTTGGATTTACAATCAAGAAAAGCATTTTGTCTTGATAACCAATCCATACCAAGGATGACATCAATGTCTGAAGACTTGAGGGCTATGAGTGAAGCAAGGAATACTAAACCCTCAACTGCGATTTGATTACCATGGCTTACTCAATTAGTTTGCCACCTTGACCCTGGAGTTTGAATTATAATTGGGGTGGACATTTCAACAAAGGAAAACTCATGACGAAGTGCATAACTTTTCGACATGAATGAATGGGATGCTCCGGGATCGAAAAGAACGAAAGTAGGAACATAATTGACTGGGAGCGTACCAAGAATGACGTCAGAAGTGTCGTCAGTCTCTTCAGCTGATATCTGGTTCACACGTCCACGATTGGCGGGAGGAGAGAGTTTTGTGGTGAAGACCTTCGGGGTGGCTTACCACGACCATTGTTGTTACCTCCGGCACGGGGTGGAGCATTCTGATTCTGGAGCTGGTTCTGGGGACACTCGCGGGAGTAGTGGTGGTCTGCCTGACGACACTTGTAACAGGCTCCAAAGACGGTGCGGGGAGCTGGGTTGTTCGGTGGAGCTGGGTGGAACGAAGCTGGTGGACGAGGCGCCACATAGGATGGCCTCGGTGGGTTGTTCTGGCGAAACATGCTGTTGGGGATCCAGATCTTGCGCTTCTGAGAGCCTGAACTGGATGAACCATCGTCTCTAGGGTGCTTGCGGAAATAATTGGGGGTGTTCATGTCCTCCGCCTTGATGGCCTTGTTTACAAGGACCTGGAAGGTGGCGAAGTCATGTAGGTTCAGCTCACGACGGAGTCCAGAATTGAGTCCACGGCGGAACCTCTCTTGCTTCTTGGCGTCGGTGGAGACCTCTGCAGTAGCATAATGAGCCAGTCGGTTGAACTCACGACTAAACTCATCAACATTCCTTCTGCCTTGGGTGAGGTTGCAGAACTCCTCACGCTTGTGGTCCATAAGTCCCTTTGGAATGTGGTGCTCACGGAATGAAGTGCAGAACTCATCCCAAGTTGTGGGCGGTCCAGCAGGGCGCATGTTCAGGAAATTCTCCCACAAAGAGCGAGCTGCACCCTCGAGGTGGTAGGTGGCATAGCTGACCTGTCACCATCTGCAACATGGCCTGCCTGGAGCTTCCTCTCGATGCTGCGAAGCCAGTCATCGGCGTCAAGGGGCTCGGTGGAGTAGATGAAAACCGGGGGATGAAGCCGGATGAAGTCATTCAAAGACGCCAACTCATTGCGCTGCTTAGTGGTGTTGCGGTCAATTACCTCCAGCAACTGGTGAGAGTCCTGGCGGTTCCTCTCAACCTCCATCAGAACCTGAGCCATCGTGGGTGGCGGTGGAAGGTTGCCTTCCTCCGGTTCATTTCCACGACCATGGGCACGACCAAGCTGGCCACGGGTTCCTTGAGACATCCTGAAGGTTAAAACCAAAGTCAAACAGAGTTGATTGGAAGAGTCTAAACAAGGTATTAAAGGTACTGGAAGAATCACAGAGCAAAGGAAGTAATCATCTTGACAACATGGTGATAAAAGCATACAAGCCATATATTCACAAGCTTTCATACAAACCATACATCATTTTAGTACAAGCTCCAAGCTAATACAAACGTGATGAAGATGATACATCCTTCAGAGGCACTCTGACTTCCTATAAATTATTTATCTAAGCTTCTAGAACTTAGAACACCTTTCGTACAATATACTAAAGATACTACTACATCCTCACTAAAGTAAGACCACAGACGGTCTCACTCATCTCCATCTCCATAGTAATCCTCGTAAAACTTACTCGCGTAACCCGGTAGCTGAAGGTGACAATCGGAAAACACAGAGGCATGTGGACCCTGATATCCATTTGGGCAAGGATGGGGCCTAGGTCCAGCGTAGGGTGGAAGTAGAGGACCACTGGGTGGAAAAATGCCTGCAATCTCGGGCCAAGCAACTCGAGAAGGCATCTGTGTCCTGACTGGGTAGATAGCATCATATTCCACTGATCCAACACTCACAAAAGGAGCCAGGAGTGTAAGTGCTCGATACAGACGGACACGGGTGGCGTGAAGCTCAAAACGAAGGGCACGTGCATCATGATCTCTATCACAAGCGTGCCGAGCAGTGATCTGAAGCAAAGGATCCTCCAAGGAGTGATCTGAGTACAATCCGGTGTAATATCCTCTTCTCCTGGAAGTGCAGCAGGGATATAGTGGAATGATGTGCCTCCAAGCATAGCGTGCTCCTCTCTCAGCAAGGTAATACATGAGTATGCAGCATCCTGCACAGCCATGTTCTCAGTCACACCAATGCCATGTCCAAAGAGGATAGGATGAGTGACTCCAATGTGGTGCAGGTAGATCCTGAAAATGCAGTGGAACTGAGTCTGGTTGAAGTCAAGGAACTGCTCCTCAACGGTGTACTCAGGATACCATCGATAGCCAATGAAGGACATCATCTCGATGAGCATGGCTGGATGCCCACGCACATCGAGGCACCTAGTCAAACGAACAATCTTCCGAGGGGGAAGATCCGCCATCTGAAACAGAAAGAAGGAGTTTGCAAATGCATCAGATTATGAAGAAACTTGGAATGACTCGGACAGCATAACGGCTATAATTGCAAGAAAAGACAATTTCTTACAACATGGAAACAACACTTACATACGATGTAAGAAATCAGGAAGCACAACAACTCTAGCAAACCGAACACAACTTTCCTACGGCTACAAGTAAGCAAACAACGAGATGTTCTAGTAAGACATAGATGAGCCTAGTCCTATCTTCCCGTAGAATAAGATGAGGGTGCCTCAAAACTCAGAACGATGAAGGTAAGGAGAAAAAAGAAGCCTTACGTTGTTCCCTTATATACCCATAGTAACTATATAACTATAGAAGGCTAGACTCAACTTCGGCCAAGGCTGATAATCCTACAGTTAGTCCTGCTCTGATACCAAGTCTATCGGGACCCGGGGTTACTGTATGCAAGACTCGCTACAACACAATCATATGGAGAGCCGAGAACCGTACCCACTTGTCTAAGAAGACAAGGCCAAGCACAGAATGTTCTCGGAAAGCATCGAACGTGAGGGGCATCTCATCCAGGTCGGATGATCAACTGAGATGGGTCCTCATCGTCCGCACACAAGTCTAAATGATATGGGTGGTGAAATCCCATACTCATAGACAAGTCCGATTTTATTATAACCCTTACATAGACTTACTCCAGCCCGATCACTTAGTCGTGGTCTAGGGCAGGCTCGATCATACATCAAAGTGTGCACGTGACGGAATCACGAACAATCGCATCGTGATTCCCCAAGCTGCGCACATCTAAGAGCCACTTGGTGTATAAAAGACCGCCAGCCAGATCACAACTAAGGTCTCAAAAACCCATACTAAGACATGCAAGATATAATCATACACGCAGCACACATGTCTAGTATGAACAGCAGGTATCATTGCAATTCTCTACAAAGTTTACATCTTTATTGACAACTCTTACAGAGTGCACACAGAGATCACGAGACCGTGATCCAACATTACAACTAGCATGCGGAAGCAAAGTAGGTCTGAGTACAGACAAGTTTAACAAATGGCTTAGAGAAGCCTTATTTATAAACAAGCCCTTCACGAGGGAACCTGTCTGCTGACTGGGACTACACTAGCTTGGTCTTCAGTCGTCGAGCTCGAGGAAGAATCCACCTTCGGGGTCAGTGGGTTCATCTAAAACATAGAAGAAGCAAACGTGAGTAAAAAGTCGTACTCAGCAAGACTTACGTAGGAGCTATGCTACTCATGCACATGTATCAAGGTAAAGGGAGGTGGGGTTCATAAGCAGAAGTGCCAGCTTTGACTTGGCTAGTCCTGAACTACGAGTACCAGACTTGAGGTAAGAAGCGTACACGAGTCCACTACATCTCCAACCAATTACACCACTATGGTGCCTTCCTCGACTTCCCACGAGAAAGAACGCCATAACACTCACAGTTATCTTGGCAAGTTTTAAAAGTATCAATTGAAGTTGTCTAATAATCAAGCTAAGCTTTCCAAGAAGTCCCTTACCGCGGACGCAGCTATTTGAATAGTTTTGTTAACCCTGCAGGGGTGTACCGCTACACACACATGACCATCAGTTACCGCCTTTGGCCTCGACACCATTCAAGGGGTGTCGGCGAGGATGTTCACGACAACTGTTACCTCATAGCCGATCTAGTCCAAGAAAGCCTCCTACCTGGGTTGGCTAGCACTATCGTGAACCCGTCCGGTTTACCGAAGTGGAACCAGATGATGTGTGTGTGGTGCATAAGACGGTCTCGGTTGAGCCGTTCTCTCACTTAGCAGCCAGGCCACAAACCTACCAGAACTCCGAACTACTGCGACATTTGGACATCGAAAGGGATGAGATAGTAGGTTGAGAGAGGTCAGTGTTGGATCACCACACAAGAACTTGGACTTAGGGCGGTGTTCAACGAGACAACCCACTGTGTACTCCAACACAGCCTCTCATCGTTCACCTTGTATTAGGGTAGATTCACCAACAAATTTCCACCATCATCAACATGATTGCTACCATCCCGACTCACATAACAGTATCAACATTGTATCACTCTAAGCATGCAATAATAAGTAACAGTTGCAGGGGCCACATGATATCAATCAACTCCTACATTTGCTAGGATTTTGGTTTGCTTACTAATGTGACAAAATGATTGGTCATTCAAAGGAATGGGTTCAACAATGCGGTAGAAACGTTATCATGGTAATCATCCTAAACAATGCATAAGCGAGACTGAGAGGGAAGTGGGATTTTATCGACATGATCAATGGGGGTTTGCTTGCCTTGCTGACGAGGTTCAGTATCGGGGTCTTCAACGAAGGGGGTGATCTCGGGTTCCGGCTCCACCTCTATTCGACAAACAATACAAACATCGAAACAATAATAAGATAATGCTCAAGCACATGAGTTGAAGGTTGAAACTTGATGTATGTGTCACTCATGTGTGAATTATTCCATTTAAAAGGAGTGTAATGCAAATGAATTGCAAATTCAAACTCCAATTTGAATTTCAAAAGAATGCATATGCAATGTTGCCACTGTTCACCCAATTTTATTTGGTCAAACATGAAAATAGATTTCATATTCAGAATCCTCGCATTTTTCTGATAATTTTACATATATTATATGTTTAATTTGGAGTTAAAATGAATTAGTTATAAATTCCAAAGTTTAAGCATTTTCTGGAATTGTTTTAATTCAAATAAGCATTTACTGCATCAGCATGACAGCATGCTGGCGTCAGGGGGCCATTGACAGAGGGGTCCCACCTGTAAGCCTCACTGTTGGTTAATTAAACAGATTTATTTCGAATTGATTTAACCAGAGGGGATTAACAGGGGCTGGCCCACATGGAAGTGCCACTGACTGGTGGGGCCAGGGGGGTGATTAGCTTGGGGTTAGGTGCTAATGGCGTCGCCGGCGTGCACTGTTCGCCGGAGACTCGCTGAAGTTGCGAAAACGAGCACGATTTGGGGATTGCTTGGCACTGGCGTGTAGCTGGGGTTCTTCCGCGTCGAACGGTGGCATCAGGGGGTCACGGGGTTCACCGGAGCGTCGCCTGCGTCGAGGTCGGCGGAGACAGAAGCTAGGGCTTCGGCGTGGAGGAGGAAATCGGCCACCAAATCGAGCTGGGAGTGGGCGGTTAGGATCCTGGAGCACGTGGGGGTCAAACGCACGCTCTGGTGCGAACCGGGGGGCACTAGAGCATGCACCTCACCGGCCATGGCGGCGGCGAGCTCCTGCTCCCATGGCGGATCGTTCCAGAGGACGAGTTAGGGGGCGTGGGGTTAGGCAAAAGACGCAGCTGCTCAACAGGAAGGCGATGGAGAAGACGGCGTGCTTGGGGAGGAACTGGAGCTGCCGTAATTTGAAGGCGACTCGAGGAGGCCGGAGTTGAAGACGACGAAGCTCACTTCGGCTACACAGCAGCTCGGGGAGATTCCTCATGCGACTCGACGTAGACGGCGATGGCGAATACGGTGGACACGATGGCGTGGCTCGTGGACGACGGTGGTCACGCAAACTTCACGCCATGGAGACAGTGGCTCTCGGGTCGTCGTCGAGTTCGTCGCGGGAGTGAGAGGGAGAGGCTCTGGAGGGGGGAATGGAGGCACGGGTCTCCCAGGTGTGACGTGGCGCGCGTAGAAGGCGCGGGAGGGGCAGGTGGAGGCCAGGGCATCGTCGCCGTGCTCGGTTGGCTCGGTGGCTTTCCACCGAGCAACTTGGGGGCGCGGGGGAGGAAGACGACAGGGGGAGGGCTGCTGGGCCGGGTTTCTAGGCCTCGCCTTGAGCGAGAGGTAAGGTTTTTTTATTTTCCTGTATGTTTAATCTTTCCTTTCTTAAATTATTTTCTGTAATTTTGTTTGCCCAAATAAATAAAATATTTAGGCATTTTTATAAATGCTCAAAATATATATTTGGACTTACATGACCAGTAGCTAGTCATTCCCAACTTTTGAACATTTCTGAAATTCAAAATATTTGAATTCAAATTCAAATAGGGGTATTTATTTAATTCCATGCCCCTATTTGAATATTTGAAAAATCCATGAGCATGGGAATGCTACCACATCACTTTATATGTGATCATACTCATTGATGTGACTTTTCAAAAATGCAAAAGGAATTTTTGGAGCAACTTTTATTCTGGCCATTTGAATTAAATTCATCTCGGGGTTGTTCTCTCTTCCGTTTCATTTTCTTTTTGAAATTTTTCCATGATGCAAAGTGAGACTTGATCCTAGCACATACCTAACAGAGGGTTCTGACACTTAAAGTAATTATAGATGTTTAACTAAAGCACGTTAGTATGACACCTGGCCCCCACTAGTCAGTTTGATTATTTAAAAGAATTAATAGGAATTCCAATCAATGAAATGTGGGTCAAGTGGGTAATTAAATTTAATTAATTGTTTTATTAGAAATGTGAGGCTGACCAGTGGGTCCCACTGGTCAGGTTTGACTGGTCAACCATTGTTCTGGATAATGTTGTCATTTAATAATAACAATAATTCAGAAATTAATTTAAATTGATTAAATCTTAGAAAATTAATATATTTTAAACCGTAAGTCAGATTAAAAAACTTTATACATCAAAATTGATCAAAAAAATATAACGATTAAGAATACGCTATCCGTGTACCCACCACACCCCTCTAACACAACGAACATCGACATCCCCCCTCCGGGTCGTCTGTCGATAATCACCCGGAGCCGGATTTTCATCCTCGGATGAATTCCCGCTCCGAGCAATGTGCCTTGCACTGTGTTCGAACACCGTTATCATTGCATACATCATGCCATTCATCTGTTTGCTATGATTGCTTTATATTTACTGTTTCTTCCCCCCCCCCTTTATTCTCCGGTAGACCCCGCTGCTACCGCCGACTACACTGCTACCGGGTACGACTACTTCGTCGACGACCCTTCCCCTACCATTGGGCTACCATCAAGAAGAGCCATTCTCTTCCCCAGATATCGCCTATCTTTCCGTATATTTCTTGCACTAGGCATTGTTACTGCTGCTCCTACGTTACAATCCTATTCAATTGCATAGCCTGTTTTTGTCGCCCCTTGTTGTACCTTCCTTTATCCTATGCTGTCTGCTATAAATATGTTATCATACTCAGCAGTGAGCCCTGCACATTGTTAGCTAGTATAGATAGCGAGTCGTGGCCACTCAGGGGAGTGACGCGGATACGAAATATTATAACTTCAATAGGTACGGATCAATGCAGACGCCCCAGGGAACCTACAACGGCGAGACTCTGCCGAGTCGCTTCGAGTATGACTTATGAGTGGAACGGACTCGTATTTCAGTCTCGTCGGCTCAGTAGCGTAGCATCACTGGGATGATACGAGGGTATTCCTCTTTTGTTCATTCCGCTGGTGTCTCGGCACGACCAGGGTGATACGAGAATATCCCTCTTTAGTTCATTCCGTTGATGTCTCTGTCGAACCTCCTTAAGTGTGCCATCGAGGGTGATACCTCCTGGTTTCACTTAATGGTAGGCACTCGAATCAACTGGTGTCCTTAATGGTAAGAGTCGGGCGACCCAACGGTGCCCGCGAGCGGTATATTGTCGGGAGCGATAGGGAGGGTACGACCGACGTTACTTGCGTGCTTGGCCCCTGCTCGTATCTCGCGAGAGTTACCAAACCACGAAAAGTCGAGCTCTACCAAGAGCACACACGAGACTAGGTAAGCAGACGGTTCACCTTGTTGGTAACCACGCGCTTTGACGGGACGACAGGGCAGGCCCCGACGTTACTGGTGGACTTTGTCGCTGTTCGTTGTCCGTTGTGTTGTTAGTCAGACAGTGATAACGGTTGTCTGCGAGATAATATAAAATGCTAAATGGTTCGTCGGATGACTTGAGAGGCCCGTTGGTCTGTACGCACTATCTTCACGTCGGATAAGGAGTTATGGACTCCCCGGCGTCGTAGTTTATCTAAAAGCTCTTCATACATCTGCAGTACAGCGGCCTGCGCCGGGAAGTGGTGTCTTCTTCGCTCGAGCGGTGTATATTTGGATTTGCTTTTTCTTCACCGGCCAACCACGCATCGTGTAGGAGCGTGAAGGGTGAGGGTTCCTAGACACCTGATTGCATAGGATATAGTCCGGCGGATTACCTCTTTGTTGAGCCTAGGATGGGATACGTCGTGTTGGATAGCTTTGGTGGAGCGTTCCCTAACAAGGTTCCCGCCACCCTGGAGATCCGAGCGTGCAGGCTGAACAGTAGTGCACCCCTGCAGGGAGTCTAATATATTCGAATAGCCGTGTCCACGGTAACAGGACGCTTTATGCTGAAGCTGGATCTTACCACTACAAACTACTACTATTAAATTGTATGGTTCCGGGTCTTCTTCCTCACAGGGAAGTCGAGGAAGGGAACTCGGAGGCATTATTATTATTAATTATTACAACTTACTATTATACAATGCTGCAGCAACTTCTGTTGCATTGTTATTAAATTCATGCTACTGAACTGTTGGCTGTTTCTCTTCTCATGATGCAAGACACGTCGGAAGATGCTAGTCTTCGATAGGCCTAGCTTCTTACCCGTATTCTGATTTCTATCTTGCAGTCCACTATATACAGCCTCCCCTTTCCATTTGATACAATGCATAAATGCTTAGTTGCGGATGTAAGACTCGCGGGTATCCTAGATACTCACCTTGCTTTATCCCCCCCTTTATGTTTTGCCTGATCGGCCGCTGCAGTCGACGTTGGAGCCCAGGAGCAGGAGTACCCTGGAGGCGCCTACTACTACGTCGAAACCCCCGCTGACCAGGACCAGGAGTAGTTTCGGAGGCTCCCAGGAAGGACACCTTGCCTTTTCGATATGTATCTCTGATGTTATTTGTGCTAGCCTTCTTAAGGCAAAACTTGACTAACTATGTCTATACTCAGATATTATGGCTTGTATAACTTATGTATTCGGGTCCGTGCGACCCCTTATCTTGTAACTTATTGGTTTATCCTTTTGTGTTTAGTGTTGTGCTGTGATATTCTCACCGTGGCACCCTAATCTCAGCCGTGTACCCTGCGTGTATGATTACTGTACATGGATTGATTTTAGGGGCGTAACAAGTTGGTATCAGAGCCGACTGCCTGTAGGAAGCCACCCAACCACTACCTGGTCGAAGTTGAGTCTAGACTTTGAAAAACTATTTTGCTAACTTAATGTTTGGCTTACGAGCCCACATCGATGTCACTATGTGTGATATCTATGGTATTAGGATCCTTTTCTTCTTAGCTATGCTCTGGGAATCTGCTCTCTTATCCTTGCTGGTAAGTTTCACAAACTCTGACATTAGGATCACGTTCTCTTGATTCTACCCGGCGTTTTGGTGCTTCCCCCTGATTGAGTCGTGTCACAGGAGTTCTGATCCAGGACCCGGACCGCGGATCCCATTCTCATTCTGGGCAGGCCGCGCGTCTATGGCACAAACTCCTGTGGTCAACAGTTTTCTTGCGGCGTGATTGACATAGTGGAATCTATGTCGCGTCGTGTATTCCTTACCGCGGTCTGCGCGCCGTGTCGGGACCCGGGGTTTGCATATGTAATTCCAGTCACAATTCAATCATATGGAGAGCCGAGAGCCATACCCACTTGTCTAAGCAGACAAGGCCAAGTACAAGACACTCTCGGAAAGCTCGAACGTAAGGGGCATCCCATCCAGGCCGGATGATCAACTGAGATGGGTCCTCATCGCCCGCTCACAAGTCTAAATGATTATGGGTGGTGAAATCCCATACTCATAGACAAGTCGCCTCAACCATATTATCGATTGAATCATAACACTTACATAAATAGACTCCAGCCCGATCTCTTAGTCGGGGTCTCGGGCGGGCTCGAGCGTACAACGAAGTGTGCCACGTGACGGAGTCACGAGCGATCGCATCGCGATGCCCCAAGCTGCACGCATCTCAGGGCCACTTGGTGTAAGAAAGACCGCTGGCGAGAGCACAACTAAGGTATCGAACCCCACACATGACATGCACGATATAAACATACACGCAGCATGCATGCCAAGTGTATAACAGCAGGTAACACAACATGAACTCTACAAACTCATAGACTTTATTGCATCTGCTATACAGAGAAGATATAGTAGTGTTACAAGCAGAGATCACATAACTATGACCCAACATTACATCATACAACAACGGAAGCAAATTATGTCTTAGTAAAGACAAGATTAAAAAATGGCTTAAGAAGCCTTTAAGAAAACACAACGACCCTCCATAGGGACCAGGCTGTTGTCTAGGACTACATTACTTCGTCGTCGTCGAGCTTGAGGGGGAGGCCACCATCAGGGTCAGTGGTCTCATCTCTAAAACATAGAATAGGCAAACGTGAGTACAAAGTCGTACTCAGCAAGACTTACGTCAGAACTATACTACTCATGCTCAGATATCAAGGTAAACACAAGTGGGGTTGTAATGCAGAAAGCTTTGACTTGGCTATCATGTACTACGACTACATAGAGTTGAGATGAGAGGCGCACAAGAGTCCATCTAATCATGATCACCACATCAATACACAACCATGGATCCTTCCTCGACTTCCCCACGAGGAAGCAACCCAAAGCACTCACACTTATCTTAAGATTTTTAGAGTATCCATTTGAGTTGTCTAATAATCAAGAAAAGATCTCCAAGTAGTCCATAACCGCGGACACGGCTATTCGAATAGTTCATTAACCCTGCAGGGGTGTACTTCTTAAAATACGTAGCTACCACTTACCGCCTAGAACTCGTCACCTTCAAGCGGTGTCGGCGAGGATAGTACCACGACACTTACCTCACGGCTCCAACTCTAGTCCAGGGGATCGCCTATCTGAGTATGTACCCCAATCGGGAATCCAGCCGGGGTTTCCGTTCAAGACCCAGACGATGTATGGACGGCCCGACAAGCCCACCTCGACGGATGGTGCTACGCTTGCCTAAAACCGTGCTACGTTATGAAATCAAATAGAAGAACAATTAACCCATGCGCGTCCTGGACCATAGTCGGGGTGAGTTAATAGGTCGAGAGGGGTCAATGAGCCCAATATGTGGTAGTAATCTGTGTCTTGGATCACAACACAAGAACTCGGGGCCTAGGGCAGTGTAAATGAGACAACCCACTGTGTACTCCTACACAACCTCTCATTGTTTACTTATATTAGGGTGACTTCATCAACATGTTACCACCTTGTTGCACGTGTTCACTACTATCCCGATACATCACCCAGATGGATCATCTTCATTGCATACAACTATAGCATGGCATAGCATTACATGGATGAAGGGCCACATGATGAACACAAACAAATCTTGTATTTGCTAGGTTGAGGTTTGCTTAATACTGTGGCAACAATGATAGGTCATGCAAAGGATGGGTTCAACTAGCCATAGAACGGTAACATGTGAATCACCTAATCATGCATAAGAGAACAAGAGGGAAACTGGGTTTTTATAGATATGATCAAAGGGGGTTTTCTTGACTTATTGTCGGGACTCGGGGGTGCCACTCTTCGGAGAAAACAGGAACTACGTCCGGCGATGGATCCATCGAGAAGAAGAAAACACCGAGACAGCAACAATGTAAACATCACATTGCAATGCACATTCAAGAAATGAATCATGGCATGGTACTGATGTGACCTACGTTGAATTTGCAATAAGTTAATTGAAGTTGATTTGGAAAAGGAATTTAAATTCAAACTCCAAATGTTGTTCAAATTATCCCAAGTTGCATTTGCTAATGTTTATATATGGTAAACCATCTATGAAAATATGATATTTGGAATCCTTGCATTTTTCTGATGATTTTTCATATATTACACTTTTGATTTGGAGTTATGGTTTAAAAGTTATTGAATTTCAAAGATTTAATCATTTTCTCGATTTTTCTGATCATTTTTAAATTGGACAAAAGAATTACTGCGTCATGCTTGTGTCATGGTGACGCGGGGGGGGGGGGGGCTGACATGTGGGACCCCTTGGTCAGTGACCCAGCCCCCGTTTTAATTAGCCTCTGGTTAATTAGAGGGGAGCCCTGGGCCCACCTGTCATTGACCTTGAGTCAAATGAACAGGGGGTTAGCCCCCTAATTAACCAGGCCGGCCGGCGTTTAGCCGCCGGTGGCACTGGACGCGGCGGCGCCCACTGGAGAGGGGCTCTCCGGCCACCTCTTGGCACGGGAGAGGCGCCAAACAGGCCCTCTCGCACGCGTGCGTCGTCTGGAGGCGAAGGGGAGGCCAAAGGCGGGCCGGGAGCACGACGGCGAGCACAAGGGCGCGGCGGCCGTGCTCGGGCTCGACGGCAATGGCGATTGGGGCCTCGGGGAGGAGCACAAAATGGCGGGGAGGAAGGGGAAGCTCACCCTGAGCGTGCTGGAGTGGACGGGGGCGACGGAGGAGCGCCGGATAGGAGGCTATTGCTCGCCGGAGTTCTTCGGTGGCCGGTGGCGAAACTTGAAGCTGGCGTCGTCCTTGAAGCTCCTCTGCGCAAATTGGAGGTCCACGGAGACGAGGTCGATGGCGGCGGGCGTCCTGGACAACTCGTTGCGGCGGAGGGAGGCCAGTGGCCGTGGTGGCGCGAGCCGACGGACTGCGTAGTGCTCGGGATCTCGCGGATTCGCACGGGAGAGAGAGGAGGAGGTCCAGAGGAAGGGGGAATGGAGGAGGGGAGTCCTCTGGATGCCTCCAGGCTCGAGGACGTGGCCGAGGGGAGCAGGCAGCTGCCTGGCGGCCATGCCGCGCTCGCCGGCGTGCTGCCTGCCTGCCTGGCTCGGGGAGGAAGACGCCCCTGCCCCTGGGCTGGGCCACCTCCCTGAGTTGGGCTGCAGGTAAGTGGGCTTTGCCCCTTTTCTATCTTTTTTTATTGCTTTCTGTTTTATTTGTTTTGCTCTGAAAAAATACCAAAGCATTTTTAAAAATCCCCAAATATTTATCTTGGACATATGTGACATATTACTAGTCACTCCCAAGATTTGAAGATTTTTGAAATTCAAAACATTTGAATTTCAATTCAAATAGCATTTAAATTTAATTTCCAAGCCTCTGTTTGAATATTTGAAAAATCCATGAGCATGGGTTTGACTCCAAATCATTTTTAAAATGATCACACTCATTTATAGGACTTTTTAAAATTGTTTGGAGGATTTTTGGAAAAACTTTTTATCTGGCCTTTTATTTAAATTCTTTTTGAGGCTTTTCCAAATCCCCAATTCTTAAACCATAGAATTCAAAGATGATGAAATTATTTCTAGTAATAAAAACACATACCAAAACTAGGCTTGTGACAACTCGCCCCCACTCAAAAGAATCTCGTCCCGAGATTCAGAAGTAGTTGGGAAGAGGGTGGGGTATTCAACTCGGAGATGATCTTCTCGTTCCCAGGTGGCTTCCTTCTCAGAATGGTTGGACCACTGCACTTGGAGGAACTTGATCTTCTGACGTCGGGTGGTGCACTCAGCTTCATCGAGGATACGAACAGGATACTCTCGATATGACAGGTTTTCTTGGAGATCAAGCGTTTCGTGGTCTACTTCGCGGATGGGGTCCTTGAAGCAACGCCTGAGTTGAGATACGTGGAAGACATCGTGAACCTGAGAAAGATGCGGTGGTAGTTCAAGTTGGTAGGAAACTTCTCCGCGTTTAGCTAGAATGCGAAAGGGGCCTATGTAACGTGGGGCCAATTTTCCTTTGATACCGAGGCGATGGGTTCCCTTCAGAGGAGTAACCCGGAGGTAAGCCTTCTCGTTCAGCTCATTCTGGCCTATGATGACGATCATAGTAGCTTTTCTGACAAGACTGGGCTGTTTTCAATTGCTCACGAACAATGCGAACCTTCTCTTCTGCTTCCTGGATCATATCCGGTCGAAAGAATTGTCTTTCACCGGTTTCTGACCAGTTCAATGGTGTTCGACATTTTCGTCCATAGAGAAATTCAAAGGGTGCCATGCCCAAGATAGATTGGAAGCTGTTGTTATAAGCAAACTCGGCGAATGGAAGAGATTTCTCCCAACTCTTTCCGAATGAGATAACACAGGCTCTGAGCATGTCTTCGAGAACTTGATTGACTCTTTCTACTTGATCACTTGACTGGGGATGAAAGGCGGTGCTAAAGGAGAGATGGGTTCCCATAGCATTTTGAAAACTTTCCCAAAATCGAGAGGTGAAAAGACTTCCACGGTCTGAATTGATTTCCAAAGGAACACCATGGAGAGAGACGATCCGGGAGACATATAAATTCGCTAACTGGCTAGCAGTTATACTCTCGCGAACAGGAAGGAAATGGGCAACTTTGGAAAGACGGTCAATGACCACGAAGATGGCATTGTTTCCCTTTTGAGATTTTGGAAAGCCAGTGATGAAATCCATACTGACTTTATCCCATTTCCATTCAGGAATGGCTAAAGGTTGAAGAGTACCAGCAGGTCTTTGATGCTCTGCTTTCACACGACGACAAACATCGCACTCAGCAACATATCGATCGATTTCTCGCTTCATCCTAGTCCACCAAAATCTCTGGCGTAGATCTTGATACATCTTAGTACTACCAGGATGAATCGAGAGAGGGGTGTCATGGGCTTCCTTAAGGATATGCTGCCTTAGATTCCTATTCTTAGGAACTACCATCCTATTCTCGAAGTACACAGTACCCTCATTGTCTAGGGTAAAACATTTTTCCTTACCGCTAGCAATGTTCTGTTTGATATATCGGATACCTCGAGCACGTTGTCGAACAGTTTTGATTTGATCCTCAAGGGTTGGTTTCACTATCAAGGTGGAAAGGAATCCATGGGGAACAATCTCGAGATTGAGCTTTCGAAATTCCTCATAGATAAGTGGTTGATACTGTTGTAACATTAGGTTGTTACAATAAAACTTACGACTTAGTGCATCAGCCATGACATTGGCTTTGCCTGGGGTGTAAGAGATACTTAAGTCATAATCTTTTATCAACTCTATCCAGCGTCTTTGCCTGAGATTAAGATCTGGCTGGGTGAATATGTATTTGAGGCTTTGGTGATCGTTATAGATTTCACAACGATTACCAAGGAGGTAATGTCGCCAAGTCTTCAGGGCATGAACTACGGCAGCGAGTTCAAGATCATGGGTAGGATGGTTCTCTTCATGTGGACGCAACTGGCGTGAAGCATAAGCTACCACATGTTGATCTTGCATATGTATGCATCCTAACCCTTGCCGTGAAGCATCACAATATATTTCGAAATCCTTTTTGGTGTCTGGAGGCGCAAGTACGGGTGCAGAAGTCAATCTTCTTTTTAGCTCTTGAAAGCTTTCCTCGCACTTGGGGTCCATTGGAATTTATTATCTTTTTTGAGGAGTTTAGTTAGAGGCTTTGCAACTTTGGAGAAGTTCTCAACGAAGCGACGACAATAGCTTGTCAGGCCAAGAAAATTCCTAACTTGCTTTACCGATTCAGGTGGAGTCCAGTCAAGCACGGCCTGAACTCTCTCGGGATTCACAGCAATGCCTTTTGCAGAAATCACGTGGCCTAAGTAGGTCACTTCTGGTAGCCAGAATTCACACTTGGAGAATTTGGCATACAGGCGGTGCTCTCTATGTTTCATCAATACCAGCCTAAGATGTTCTGCGTGCTCTTCTTCCTTCTTCGAGTAGATGAGAATTTCATCAAGATAAACCACGACAAATTTATCTAAGTACTCCATGAAGATCGAATTCATCAAGCGCGAAAAATTGGCTGGGGCATTGGTTAAACCGAAGGACATGGCGGTGTACTCGTAAAGACCATAACGAGTAGTGAAAGCCGTTTTGGGAATGTCCTCGTTTCTGATTTTGATTTGATGATAACCTAATCTCAAATCCATCTTGGAGAAGACAGAGGATCCAGCAAGTTGATCATAAAGATCATTGATCCTGGGAAGTGGGTACTTGTTCTTTATCATCGCTAGATTTAGCGGGCGATAGTCTACGCACATCCTTTCTGTTCCATCTTTCTTCGTTACGAACAGAAGGGGCAACCCCATGGCGATGAGCTAGGGCGGAAGAAGCCTTTTGCCAACGAAGCTTCAAGTTGGATTTTAAGCTCAGCTAACTCATGTGGGGCCATTCTATATGGGCGTCTGGAAATTGGGGCAGTTCCTGGGATAAGCTCTACAATGAATTCTACAAATCTGTGAGGAGGCATTCCTGGCAGCTCTTCTGGAAAGACATCCGGAAAGTCACAAACTATCGGAATATCTTCAAGGTTAGGAAGGGGATGTTCATTCAACGAATATATCTGGGTTTCTGAACCTTGAGATGCGAAATGGACTATCTTGCCGGAAGGGTGAGTGAGTTGAACTTATTTAGTGGCACAATCAATCTTAGCACGGTGTTTTGACAACCAATCCATACCTAATATGAGATCGATATCTGAAGATTTGAGGGCTATGAGAGAAGCAAGGAATACAACATCCTCAACGGCAATTTCATTGTCATGATTTACCCTACTGGTACGCCATGTGGATCCTGGAGTTTTAATCATGAAAGGGGTAGGCAACTCCTCAAATGAAATGTCATGCAGGAGTGTGAACTTTTCAGACAAAAAGGAATGAGAAGCTCCAGAATCAAATAGGACAGAAGCAGGTTTGGAGTTAACAGGAAGTGTACCGAGTACAACCTTAGTATCCTCTTGGGCTTCTTTGATGGTGGCATGGTTCACACGTCCGTATTCAACAATAGCGGACTTGGATTTGGAAGTCTTTGGTGGCTTAGCTTTGGCTTTATGTTTTGGACGAGGAGGAACATTCTCATGCAATGAACACTGTCGTGCAATGTGGCCAGGATTACCACACTTGTATCACAAACGGGCGTTAGGTTGTGGAGTTTGTATGGCAAGCTCTCTACTATATTTCTGGGTTTTCTTGCTTTGTGGAGATGGTCTTGGAATCAAGTGTGAAGGAAGGGCACTAGTTGGGATCCAAATTCGACGTTTCTGAGAACCCAAACTAGAAGATGAAGCAAGATCATGATCACGCTTGCGAGACTCTTCAAAGACCTCATTTCCATGCTCGGCTCTAAATGATCTATTGACCAAATCCTCGAAGTTGACAAATTCAAGGAGATTGAGATCATGACGAAGGACAGGGTTAAGTCCCTTGCAGAACCTTGCTTGCTTCTTGGCATCGGTTGCTATCTTCTCAGGGGCATAACGAGAAAGGCGATTGAACTCAGTCCTGTACTGATGAACAGTCATATTTCCCTGAGATAGGTTGCATAACTCTTCCCTCTTTCTTTCCATCAACTCATCCAGAATGTGGTACCCTTGGAAGGCATCACGGAACTCCTGCCAAGTCACTACGTGACCATCAGGCTGCATTGCAACAAAACTTTCCCACCATTCACCAGCAGCACCTTCCAGGAAGTATGCCGCGAACATCACACGATCATCTGGGGAAACATGCGCCGTGTCAAGCTTACGCTCGATGGAACGGAGCCAATCATCGGCATCAAGGGGCTCAGATGAACATCGGAAAACTGGCGGGTTCAAAAGGATAAAATCCTGGATGGATATTACCGCATCTCGCTGGAGAGAAGTATTCTTCTCAATGAGGTCCAAAAGGCATGTTTGATCACGTCGATTTCGCTCAGCCTCCATCATGATTTCCGATGCAGAAGGCGGTGAAGGAGGATCATCATCACCACTTTGATTACCGTGACCAGATTCAACACATCTAGTTCCACCTGACATTTTGTGTCATAAAAATCAACAATCAGAGTAGGATTTATGATGGAATCAAATCAAAGATGACATAATTTAAGAGCGAACAAGATTGTAATGCAAAAGCATTGGAATCACTGGATACACGGGACAAATCGGACAGCATAACGGCTGTACCAGGGTGGAAAAATTAATCAATCTGCAAGAATGATCAGAACCTTCTCAAAAGGCTCGAAGGAACGGTGACTCTAGACAACCAAAACATTCCTACAGCTACTGAGAAACAAACAACGACATGTTCTAGTATAGACATAGATGAGCCTAGTCCTATCTTCCCGTAGAAAAGATGAGGTTGACTCAGAACTCAGATCGATGAGGGTAAGGAGAAAAATGAAGCCTTAAGTTGTTCCCATATACCCAAAGTAACTATATAACTATAGAATGCTAGACTTGACTTCGGCCAAGGTTTAGTAATCCTACAGGCAGTCCTGCTCTGATATCAAGTCTGTCGGGACCCGGGGTTTGCATATGTAATTCCAGTCACTATTAAATCATATGGAGAGCCGAGAGCCATACCCACTTGTCTAAGCAGACAAGGCCAAGTAAAAGACACTCTCGGAAAGCTCGAACGTGAGGGGCATCCCATCTAGGACGGATGATCAACTGAGATGGGTCCTCATCGCCCGCTCAAAAGTCTAAATGATTATGGGTGGTGAAATCCCATACTCATAGACAAGTCGCCTCAACCATATTATCGATTGAATCATAACACTTACATAAACAGACTCCAGCCCGATCTCTTAATCGGGGTCTCGGGCGGGCTCGATCGTACAACAAAGTGTGCCACGTGACGGAGTCACGAGAAATCGCATCACGATGCCCCAAGCTGCACGCATCTCAGGGCCACTTGGTTTAAGAAAGACCGCCGGCGAGAGCACAACTAAGGTATCGAACCCCACACATGAGATGCACGATATAAACATACATGCAGCATGCATGCCAAGTGTATAACAGCAGGTAACACAACATGAACTCTACATACTCATAGTTTTTATTGCATCCGCTATACAGAGCAGATATAGTAGTGTTACAAGCAGAGATCACATAACTGTGACCCAACATTACATCATACAACAACGGAAGCCAATTATGTCTTAGTAAAGACAAGATTAACAAATGGCTTAAGAAGCCTTTAAGAAAACACAACGACCCTCCATAGGGACCAGGCTGTTGTCTGGGACTACATTACTTCGTCGTCGTCGAGCTTGAGGGGGAGGCCACCATCAGGGTCAGTGGTCTCGTCTCTAAAACATAGAATAAGCAAACGTGAGTACAAAGTCGTACTCAGCAAGACTTACATCAGAACTATACTACTCATGCTCAGATATTAAGGTAAAGACAAGTGGGGTTGTAATGCAGAAAGCTTTGACTTGGCTATCCTGTACTACGACTACATAGAGTTGAGATGAGAGGCGCACACGATTCCATCTAATCTTGATCACCACATGAATACACAACCATGGATCCTTCCTCGACTTCCCCACGAGGAAGCAACCCAAAGCACTCACACTTATCTTGAGAGTTTTAGAGTATCCATTTGAGTTGTCTAATAATCAAGCAAAGATCTCCAAGTAGTCCATAACCGCGGCCACGGCTATTCGAATAGTTCATTAACCCTGCAGGGGTGTACTTCTTCACATACGTAGCTACCACTTACCGCCTAGAACTCGTCACCTTCAAGCGGTGTCGGCGAGGATAGTACCACGACACTTACCTCACGGCTCCAACTCTAGTCCAGGGGATCGCCTATCTGAGTATGTACCCCAATCGGGAATCCGGTCGGGTTTTCCGTTCAGGACCTAGACGATGTATGGACGGTCCGACAAGCCCACCTCGACGGATGGTGCTACGCTTGCCTAAAACCGTGCTACGTTATGAAATCAAATAGAAGAACAATTAACCCATGCGAATCCTGGACCATAGTCGGGGTGAGTTAATAGGTCGAGAGGGGTCAATGAGCCCAACATGTGGTAGTAATCTGTGTCTTGGATCACAACACAAGAACTCGCGGCCTAGGGCAGTGTAAATGAGACAAACCACTGTGTACTCCTGCACAGCCTCTCATTGTTCACTTATATTAGGGTGACTTCATCAACCCGTTACCACCTTGTTGCACGTGTTCACTACTATCCCGATACATCACCCAGATGGATCATCTTCATTGCATACAACTATAGCATGGCATAGCATAACATGGATGAAGGGCCACATGATGAACACAAAAAAATCTTGTATTTGCTAGGTTGAGGTTTGCTTAATACTGTGGCAGCAATGATAGGTCATGCAAAGGATGGGTTCAACTAGCGATAGAACGGTAACATGTTAATCACCTAATCATGCATAAGAGAACAAGAGGGAAACTGGGTTTTTATAGATATGATCAAAGGGGGTTTTCTTGCCTTATTTTCGGGACTTGGGGGTGCCACTCTTCGGAGAAATCAGGAACTACGTCCGGCGATGGATCTATCGAGAAGAAGAAAACACCGAGACAATAACAATGTAAACATCACATTGCAATGCACATTCAAGAAATGACCCAGGGGTTAACCCCCGTTTTAATTAGCCTCTGGTTAATTAGAGGGGGGCCCTAGGCCCACCTGTCATTGACCTTGGGTCAAATGAGCAGGGGGTTAGCCCCCTAATTAACCAGGCCGGCCGGCGTTTAGCCGCCGGCGGCACTGGACGCAGCGGCGCCCACTGGAGAGGGGCTCTCCGGCCACCTCTTGGCATGGGAGAGGCGCCAAACAGGCCCTCTCGCACGCATGCGTCGTCTAGAGGGGAAGGGGAGGCCAAAGGCGGGCCGGGAGCATGACGACGAGCACAAGGGCGCGGCGGCCGTGCTCGGGCTTGACGGCAACGGCGACTGGTGCCTCGGGGAGGAGCACAAAATGGCGGGGAGGAAGGGGTAGCTCACGCTGAGTGTGCTGGAGTGGACGGGGGCGACAGAGGAGCCCCGGATAGGAGGCTATTTCTCGCCGGAGTTCTTCGGTGGCCGGCGGCGAAACTTGAAGCTGGCGTCATCTTTGAAGCTCCTCTGCGCAAATTGGAGGTCCACGGAGATGAGGTCGATGGCGGCGGGCGTCCTGGACAACTCGGTGCGGCGGAGGGAGGCCAGTGGCTGCGGTGGCGCGAGCGGGCGGACTGCACAGTGCTCGGGATCTCGCGGATTCGCACGGGAGTGAGAGGAGGAGGTCCAGAGGAAGGGGGAATGGAGGAGGGGAGTCCTCTGAATGGCTCCGGGCTCCCGGCCATGCCGCGCTCGCCGGCGTGCTGCCTGCCTTCCTGGCTCGGGGAGGAAGACGCCCCTGCCCCTGGGCTAGGGAACCTCCCTGAGTTGGGCTGCAGGTAAGTGGGCTTTGCCCCTTTTCTTTTTTTCTTTTTATTGCTTTCTGTTTTATTTGTTTTGCTCTGAAAAAAATACCAAAGCATTTTTAAAAATCCCCAAATATTTATCTTGGACATATGTGACATATTACTAGTCACTCCCAAGATTTGAAGATTTTTGAAATTCAAAACATTTGAATTTCAATTCAAATAGAATTTAAATTTAATTTCCAAGCCTATGTTTGAATATTTGAAAAATCCATGAGCATGGGTTTGACTCCAAATCATTTTTAAAATGAGCACACTCATTTATAGGACTTTTCAAAATTGTTTGGAGGATTTTTGGAAAAACTTTTTATCTGTCCTTTTATTTAAATTCTTTTTGAGGCTTTTCCAAATCCCCAATTCTTAAACCATAGAATTTAAACATGATGCAATTATTTCTAGTAATAAAAACACATACCAAAACTAGGGTTGTGACACGCCGCCTGGTGAGTCCTTTTTTTCTTAATTTCTACGATGTTGTGCTGCCCGATTTTCGTTTGACTCTATGTGTGGATGTGTATGTCTTGTATGACTACTCCTATATATCCGCGCCTCCTCTTTGCTGTCGCTTTAACTCATACTCGTTTCCGGTATCTCGATAAGTGTTCATCGCTGAAATACCCCTGTTAAATTTTAGCAGGATGGCTGGTCGTGGTCGTGGTGCCAACAATCCACCTACGCCGCCGGACTACATGGCCGCGATGAAGCAACAGTTTCAGATGAACCAAGTATTTATGTGAGTATTCATAGACCAGCTCCAGAACCAGAACCAGAATCTGAACCAGCATCAGAACCAAATGCCTGTGGTTACTCTGCGGGATTTCATGTGTCTCGATCCCCCTCTCTTCCACCAACCTGAACAGCCGCTGGATGCCGATGATTGGATTCGTGACATCACTCGTTAGCTGGAAATCGCTAATGTGAGCGTTTCTGATTACGTCAACTTCGCGTCCTATTTCCTGTGTGGCCCCGCTGCTCAGTGGTGGGACACCTACAAGGGCTCGCTAGTTGAAGGGACTGTCGTCACCTGGAATGACTTCAAGACTACCTTCCGTTCTCGTTATGTCCCCCAGGCGATTATGAACCGTAGGAAGGCTGAGTTTCCTCAACCTCGTTCAGGGCAAAAAAACTATCGAGGCATATCAGAGGGAATTTCTCCGCCTCTCTCGCTATGCTGCAAGTGACCTCCCCAATGATGCAAGTAGGCAAGAGAATTTCCGTGATGGACTCAACTCAGATCTCCAGCTTGCACTGGCTTTGCACGTCTTCCCCGACTTCGCCACCATGGTGAACCAGACTATCACTCTTGAGACCGCCCAGGCTAAGTTCAGGGGTTTGCCGAAGAACCCCCGTGATGCTGGCTCATCTTCGGGCACAGCACAGAAGCAACGTGTCTGGATTCCGGGAAGCATGTATCGTCTGCCTACCCCTGCACCAAGGCCCTCGTATGTTGCGTCCCGACTTCCTCCGCCCCCGCCGAGACAGCTGAAGACTGAGACTGCACCCCTCCATCCTCAAGATGGTCTGTGCTTCAAGTTCCATCAGCCAGGTCACTTTCCCAGAGACTGCCCCCAGCGACAGAATCAATTGGTAGTTCACCCTGCTGGCCATGGCAACAACAGGACCCCCAACTATTACATTGGGTCTTCTTCTCACACTCTTGGTCATGCTAACCACATTGATGTTGAAGAAGCTCAGGCACAACCCGCTACCGTGATGGTTACTCTCCTCGTTAACTCAATACATGCTACTATTTTATTTGATACAGGAGCATCGCATTCATTCATGTCGGAAGCATTTGCATTGTCGCATAACTTTACATTAGGAAAGACGGACACACCGATGGTTGTTCACACCCCGATAGGCCAATGCCGAACCACCATGATGGTGCGCAATAGCACCGTTGAAATCGAAGAAGTTGTATTCCACGTGGCCCCATCATTCTGAAGTCTTCCACCATAGACCTCGTCCTGGGAATGGATTGGTTAAAAGTACACGATGCCGCACTGAATTGTGGTACCAAGTCTGTCCAACTTTTTCACCCCTCCGGTGAGATTGTCAACCACACCACCCGAATTACCCGTGATGCTGAAACACATATCTATATGATGAATGCTTTGAACGTCTCGCCTCTTGAAGGAATTGAGCAAGTTCCGGTCCTTTGTGATTTTCCCGACGTCTTCCCAGAAGAACTACCGGGAATGCCCCCGATTAGAGAGGTTGAATTCGTCATCGACTTGAAGCCTGGCACCGTCCCTATTGCCAAGCGCCCCTATAAGATGCCACCTCACCACCTCCTTGAACTGAAGAAGGAGATCGACACAGCACTCGATAAAGGATTCATCCGTCCTAGTTCCTCTACTTGGGGAGCACCTTCGCTCTTTGTCAAGAAGAGTGATGGAACGAACCGTTTGGTCCAAGATTACCGACCTAAAAACCTGGCCATGATACAGAACAAGTACCCACTTCCTCGGATCAATGATCTATATGATCAACTTGCTGGATCCAAGGTGTTTTCTAAACTCGACTTGAGGTTGGATTATCACCAAATCCCAGTGCATGAAGAGGACATTCCGAAGACCGCCTTCATTACTCGCTATGGTTCATACGAGTACACCGTCATGTCCATTGGCTTGACGAATGCCCCGGCCACCTTTTCCCGATTGATGACCTATATATTCATGGAATACCTCAACAAGTTTGTCGTGGTTTATCTGGATGATATATTGATATACTCCAAGAATGAAGAAGAACATGCCGAACATCTTCGTCTTATACTGGAAAAGCTTCAAGAACACAAACTCTACGCTAAGTACTCTAAGTGCGAGTTCTGGCTTCCCGAAGTAACTTACCATGGTCATGTGATTTCCAAGGATGGCGTTGCCGTCAACCCAGAACGTATCCAGGCTATTCTTGACTGGACTCCGCCAAGGACTGTCAAGCAAGTCCGTAGTTTCCTCGGCCTTGCCAGCTATTGCCGTCGTTTCGTCGAGAACTTCTCCAAGATTGCCAAGCCTCTGACTAATCTTCATCACAAAGGCGTCAAGTTTGAGTGGACTGATAAATGTCAAGAAAGTTTTCAAGCCCTCAAGGACAAGCTCACTTCACCCCCGGTGCTTTCCCCTCCTGATACTCAGAAGGACTTCGTGATATATTGCGACGCGTCTCGTCAAGGATTAGGATGTGTCCTAATGCAAGAGCGCAAAGTGATTTCTTATGGCTCTCGTCAGTTGCGTGCTCACGAAGAAAACTATCCAACACATGATCTCGAATTGGCAGCGGTAATTTATGCATTGAAGCTGTGGCGACATTACCTCGCCGGTAATTGTTGCGAGATCTACACCGACCACCAAAGCCGGAAGTACCTTTTTACTCAACCAGACCTGAATCTCCTCCAGCAGAGATGGCTCGAGACAATAGCCGACTACAACATGGGAATTTCTTACACCCCTGGTAAAGCTAATGTGGTGGCCGATGCCTTAAGCCGAAAGGCCTATTGTAGTGAACTGGAAGTTCAAGTAGAGCATCCACATATGTATGAAGAGCTTCGCAAGCTGAACCTTGAGATTGTTCCACAGGAATATGTGAATTCCTTTGTTGTTGAAGTAGACCTCGACAAAGACATCAAGTTCATCCAAAAAGCTGACTCTTATTACGAAAAGATGAAGCGATATCTCGCCACAGGGAAGCCCTCAGACTACAAGCTTGCTGATGATCAAGCGTTGTACTTAAAGAATCGTTTAGTGGTTCCAAGCAAGGGCAATCTAAACTTGACTTTGGATGTTATGAAAGAAGCTCATGATACCCCGCTGTCGATCCACACAGGTAGCACCAAGATTGTTGGAAACGTAGTAGAAAATAAAAAAATTCGGCCTACGAATCAAGAATGCAAGATCATCCAAGAAGATTGCATACAAGGTTTTAGGTCATGGCTCACCAACCGATGTAGCGGAAGTAGAGTTGGTGAAGACCGTCGGTGAAGATCCCCGCAGCTATGAATTTCAATGACCTCCCAACCGCGAGGATATCGAGCCCTCGAACCGTCCCGCGATCTGGTCCCACGGACAAGTCCCATGAACAAGCTCCTCGAAGAAGGGTGAAAGGTACGACCCCTCCATTAGTATCCACACATCCCGTAGCAGCAATCCAGCAGCGCTCCGCCGTCCAGAGATGAACGCCACCGAGAAAACTAGAGGGAGAAAACCCTAACGGATTCTGATCTAGAACTGTGTCTAAACCATGATCTAATTGTGGAGCAACGGGGTTTAGAGGAGGGAGGGTGGCGCATAGGCCTTGGGGACAAGTTGTGCTGCGCCCCCACCCCTCCCCCACATTATATAGGTGGCCAGGAGACCCTTGGGGTGCAATAAGGGGGGTGAGGAGTCCAACTTGGACTTCCAAACCTTCCAAACCTTCCCACACCTTCCCACCGGAAACCTGCCATATTTGGGTTTTGGTATTCCCACCTGGAGGAGGATTCCCTCCCCTTGGTGCGCCCCCACCTCCTTGGCCGGCCAGGGAATCCTAGGTGGATTTCCCCCCAAGGCTAGGGGCGTGGAGTAGTGGGTGGTACTGCCCGGAAACTTCTGGAACCTTCCAGAAGCTTCCGGGACCTTCCAGGACCTTCCGGGACCTTCGGGGATCATTTCGGGACATTCCGGAACCTTCTGGAGCACTTCCAGGACCTTCCAGGACCGTTCTCGGACGTTCCGGAGCCATCCGGATAGTTTCTAAGACCATCCGAGCCACCCCAGTACCATTCTCATATGTTCCGGAACCACCTGGGACTACTCCAGAGTGATCCGGACATATCCTTAATGTAACACCCTCACTGTCAGTGAACAGTTTTCATCTTGTTAATCAAAGGTTGCTGTTCCAAAATTCTTGCTTTGGTCACCCATGATAATCTTGGACCACTACAATGTCAAATTTCCCTTTTTGATGAATATTAAAAATAGGCGACAATTAAAACTTTGCCCAAAAATGGTTAAACCAATTTTGTAAAATGCACAATAATCACTTGATCATGTCCTTATGGTTTTTGGAACTTATCAATCTGTAAAATAAATGCAACAAATAAAAAGAGTAGCCAAAATCCCTTTTCATCAATAGAATAATTAAAACAAGAGCTAAATGGTTTTATTTTGGCCCTAATCTTTTTGTGCCATCTCTGAATATTGCAAAGTAATTGTTTTGTCCAGTTGCACATTTAAAATAACCCATTTAGTTGATAAACTAAATAAAACAGAAAGGAAAAAATAAAGAAAAGAAAACAAAACAAATTTTAAAAAAAGCCAGCCCAGGCCAGCTGGGCCTAGTGCCCAGCCAGTCCAGACCGGCCCACCCCAGCCCACACCCCTCACTCATCTTCCTCCTCCCGTACATAGTGGCGCCGTGGAGGCCATACACGCCGGCCAGGCCGCGTCCTGTCGCCGTCGCGGTCATCGGACGGCCGCCGTCGAGGATAAGGCTCCCCCTCCACCCCCGGGACGCCCCCAAACCCTAGCCGTCGTTTTTCTCCTCCCACTCACGCTCGTCCCTCTCTTCTCCTGCATGGGCTCGAGCACGCCCGCGGCCGCGTTGCCGTGGTTCGCGTAGCCACCGGCCACCTCGTCGACCGGGAGCATGTCTGGTAGGACCGTCTTCGACTACTGCTTCGCCCCCGTGCCACGATTTGACTTGATCCGTGCCGCAACACTCACCATCGTCGCCGAACTCCCGCCACGGCTGCCGTCTTCCGCGCTGAAATTCACCCCGCTCCGGTCGTCCCCGAGCTCGCTGCCACCCCCTTGACGACCGCGGTGAGCTGCTGGTCACTTCCCCCTCACCTACCGGTCGTCCGGTCGCCGTTTCGTCACCTGCTCAGCTTGAGGCCGCCATGGCCGGGCACGTGCTCACCGCGCCTCTGCCCCCGCGCCCAGCACGCTCTGGCCGCATGCCCTAGCCGCGCCCGTAGCGCGTTCCTTCCCCGCCCCCGCACACACAACTTTCCCGCCGCCGCGCTGCCATGGCCGGACGTGCACTCGTCAGGCCCTGGCCGCAATTCGCGCTTGTGCTCTCCCGCTGGTCACACCCACCCCCTTCCCGTCGCAGCCGCCTGCCCGCCTCGCCTGGCCACTCCCTGTTGCGCCCCCTCGCCGGAACGGCCACGGCCGTGCCTCTGTTGCGCATCGCCGGCGAGCCCAGCGCGATTAACCAGGGGTAAATCCCCTGTTAAGTTAACCTCCCCTCACTGTGTGCCTATGACAGTGGGCCCAACCCCTTATTCTTAATAACCAAATTTTAATTTTAAAAAGACACCCCCTAAGAGACTTACAAGTGGGGCCCAGTCCTTTTAATTAAATTAAACAGATATTTAACTATGTGTGAGTGACAACTAGGCCCTACTAGTTTATTAGGTTAATTAAGTTGGATTATAAAGAAGCTGCGTGGGACATGTAGGCCCCACCTGTTAGTTTGACTGGTCAGAACACTATTGTGGATAATGTTGTTTTTTATTAATAAAAAGAATTCTAGAAAATGATTTAAATTGAATTAAACTTTGAAATTAAATATCTTTTAAACAGTAAATCAGATGAAAATATTTTATATATCAACGTTGCTTAGAAAAATGTGTAGAATAATAATACGCCATCCGTATGTCTGCCACACCCCCTAACACGTCGAACATCGACACACCCCCCTCCCGGGTAGTTTGTCGGTAATTTCCGGTACCGATAAAAGTTGCCCGGATGAAAAACTTTCGTATACGAAAGTTGCTCAAAACGGATCCACGAATAAGAATACGATACTTATACCCCCACCCCACCCCTCTAACATACCAAACATCGAACCGTCCCCCTCCAGTAGCCCTTTCCGATGATTTTTTCGGTACTGTTAAAGTATCCGGATGAATTTATTCTGAACACAAAAGTTGTTCCGAATGGATCAACTAGCAAAGATACACTATCCACATGTCTGTCAGTTGTCTCTAATACTACAGACATGGAACCTTCCCATCTGGATCATCTGTCCGGTAATCACCCGGTACTGACGATTCATCACCGGATAAATTGCCGCTCCGAGCAAAACACCTAACACTGGGTTAGAGCCCCATTGCTTTATATCTGCTATGTCATACAATTGTATTGCTATTATTGTTGTGTATTTATTGTTTCTCCCCCCCTTTGATTCTCTGGTAGACCCCGCTGCTGACGCCGACTACACCAATGCCGAGTACGACTACTTCGTCGACGATCGTACCCCTACAACCGAACATCCAGGCAAGGAGAGCCATTCTCTTCCCCAGATATCGCCTACCTTTCCGTACCTTCTTGCACTAGGCATTTTTACTGCTGCTGCTACGGTTACTATCCTATTCAATTGCATAGCCAGATTTTGTTGCCCCTTGATGTACCTTCCTTATCCTATGCTGCCTGCTATATCTGTATATTATATTAAGCAGTGAGCCCTGCGCATTGCTAGCTAGGATTAGATAGCGGGCCGTGGCCACTCAGGGGAGTGATGCGGATACAAAATATATACAACTGCAATAGGTACGGATCAATGCAGACGCCATAGGGAACCTACAACGGCGAGACTCTGCCGAGTCGCTTCGAGTTTGACTTACGAGTGGACGAACTCGTATTTCAATCTCGTCGGTTCAGTAGCGTAGCATCACTGGGATGATACGAGGGTTTTCCTCTTTAGTTCATTCCGCTGGTGTCTCGGCACCACCGAGGTGATACGAGAATATTCCTCTTTAGTTCATTCCGCTGATGTCTCTGTCGAACCTCGTTAAGTGTGCCATCGAGGGTGATTCCTCCTGGTTTCACTTAATGGTAGGCACTCGAATCAACTGGTGTCCTTAAAGGTAAGAGTCGGGCGACCCAACGGTGCCCGCGAGCGGTATATTGTCTGGAGCGACAGGGAGGGTACGAATGACGTTACTGGCGTGCTTGGCCCCTGCTCGTATCTCGCGAGAGTTACCAAACCATGAAAAAAGTCGAGCTTTACCAAGAGCACACGCGAGACAAGGTAAGGAGACGGTTCACCTTGTCGGTAACCGCGCGCTTTGACGGGACGACAGGGCAGGCCCCGACATTACCGGTGGGCCTTGTTGCTGTTCGTTGTCCGTTGTGTTGTTAGTCAGACAGCGATAACGGTTGTCTGCGAGATAATATTAAAATGCTAAATGGTTCGGCGGATGACTTGAGAGGCCCGTTGGTCTGTACGCACTACCTTCACGTGGGATAAGGAGCTATGGGCTCCCCTGCGTCGTAGTTTGTTCGAAAGCTCTTCAGACGTCAGCAGTACTACGGACTAATCGCCGGGAAGTGGTCTTGTCTTTTTGCTGCAGCAGGTGTGTTTGGATTTTCTTTTGCTTCACCGGCCAGACTCGCACCGTGCAGGAGCGTGCAAGGGTGAGGGACCTAGACCCCTTGGCGCCTAGGATATAGTCCGGCGGATGGCCTCTCTGCTGAGCCTAGGATGGACTGCGATGTGTCGGATAGCCTCGGTGGGGCGTTCCCTAACAAGGTTCACGCCACCCTGGAGATCCGAGCGTGCAGGCTGAACAGTAGTGCACCGCTGCAGGGATTTTAATCTATTCGAATAGCCGTGTCCAATATAACAGGACGCTTTATGCTGAAGCTGGATCTTACCACTACAAACTATTACTATTAAACTGTATGGTTCCGGGTTTTCTTCCTCGCATCGGAGTCGAGGAGGGGAACTCGGAGGCATTATTATTATTAATCATTACAACTTATATTATACAATGTTGCAGCAACTTCTGCTTCATTGTTACTTTATGCTTTATATGAACTCTTGGCTGTTTCTCTCCTCATGCTGCAAGACATCGTCAGAAGATGCTAGTCTTCGATAGGCCTAGCTTCTTACCCTTATTCTGATTTCTATCTTGTAGTCCACTTTATAAAGCCTCCCCTTTCCGTTGATACAAATGCATAATGCTTAGTAGCGGACGCAAGACTCGCGGGTAT
Organism: Bromus sterilis; assembly: GCA_950022295.1. Lineage (NCBI taxonomy): Eukaryota > Viridiplantae > Streptophyta > Magnoliopsida > Poales > Poaceae > Bromus > Bromus sterilis. The sequence continues at coordinate 223,046,533 of OX465598.1, forward strand.
GCTAGATACTCACCTTTGCTTTATTTCCTTTACTGTTTTGCCTGATCGGCCGCTGCAGTCGACATTGGAGCCTAGGAGCAGGAGTTCCCGATGCCGACCACCGCAACGTTAAGATCCCCGATGACCAATACCAGGAGTAGTTTGGAGGTTCCCAGGCAGGAGGCCTCGCCTTTTCGATCGTGTTGTTTTTGTACTAGCCTTCTTAAGGCAACCTTGTATTCTTGTGTCTGTACTCAGATACTATTGCTTCCGCTAACTTTGTGCTCTCGAGCTATTGTATTCGAGCCCTCGTGGCCCCTGGCTTGTAATATATAGCTTGTATTATTTTATTTATAGAGTTGTGCTGTGATTACCTTACCGTGAGTCCTTGATTTCGGTCGTGTACCCTGCGTGTATGATTACTATGCATGGCTTGATTTTGGGGGCGTCACACTTAAATAACCAAAACTACTTCTGGTGCCCTTATGAACTATTTCACAAATCCCCGGAACTACTTCCGGTACCCGTATGAACTATTATGCTTTGCTTCCACTAAACCTTCTACCATTCTAGCATTCTAACAGACTACTTCTCGTTAAGTGTGTGACCCAATAGGTTCGGTATAATACGGACATGACTCAGAACATCTTCTGGACATAGGTCAACAGCCTTTTGTCCATAGCCAATAATCAACAGCGGAGCCATGGACACCCATGTTGACTCCCGCACATACACGAAGAAACTTCGAGTGAACCATTATGTTTATTCATGTACCATTCCCTTTGCTTCGTGATATATGACAAAGTTAGAGGGCAGAAGTTTGGCACCCATGTGTAACAACTTCTTGAACACAAGCCACTCGTTATCCTCTTTGCTCGTTTGTCTCTATTTCTCGTTATTGTATTCCGGTATCCCCGTGATTAAATCACAATGCGTCTGGCCAGACTAGAATGGATACCATCATACCGAGTGGGCCCAAAGTCAATATCTCTTCATCGTGAAGGAGAAAATCCCATTCTTGAACTATCACAGTCACTAGCCACACCATCTGACATACCCAGAACTTATTTTACTACTTCCCATTTACGGGAGGATTCATCTAAGAACCAAAGCATGTCTTCCTGTGAAGTAACTCGATACTCTCATGGTCTAAGGAATTACTTATATGATAACATTTCATGATATGACTTATAACGTAGTTACGATGTGATCTCTAAGTATATCATTCAATACTGGGGTCGGTTCAACATCATTGTTCTGCTAACAATATGTTCTCATTGCTACTGACATCCTTGTTACAAGAACAATGTCCATGATTAAGAAAACCTAATCATCAGTTAGCACATGAGCTGGTCTTAGAGGCTAAACCAGGAACTCTTTGTGTTTACATTTCCACACATGCAAATGAGTTTTCTTCTGAATCTCACAGTCAGGGTCATTGCAATTATAGCACAGAAATATAAACATTAATTACGAACGTGGAAATATATATAATAACATTTTATTATTGCCTCTAGGGCATATTTCCAACAGTCTCCCACTTGCACTAGAGTCAATAATATTATCAGTGCTTGAGCACTTTACACCTATGGCATACCGGTGTAATACATGCTTCATTTGTGGTATAGACTTCATCATCGGATATGCCGTTTCAGGCCCGTTTGTATCTTGCATATCTTCGCGATTTCACGCTATCATAAAATTCACTAATTTTATCAGTTTAGCTTTGTATATGTTTGAATCAATTGGTAGGACCTTGGTTCCTTAGAATAAGTCATGGAATCATTCATCAATGTTCCATGAGTTTCAAACATCTAGGAAACCATACCACGTTCATAAATGATCTTATGATTCAATATACCCTCCTTGTTACTTCTTTAAGCAAAAATATACTTAGCCTGTGTTATAGAATTCGCCATAGTATCGAACTTGAGAAAGTTCCTCCATACTGCGCCACCCTTACGTGTGAAAACACATAATCCCAATTAAAATCGAAAATCGGTCGGAGTAAGTATGAAGATGAATTGGTGTCACTGGTTACATCAAAATCCAGCTGGTGTATCTTATTACAACGAGCTCTTCATTATCTCCATTTTCCGAGAAATATATCTTATCTATCATAAGTTTAACTTTTCACTGTTTGTCCAATGATCAACATGTTGATCACTTTGGTATCTTTCTCACAAACTTTTGGAGCACTCGACATATCTGGTCTTTTTACATATTATGGTGTACATGATTAATCCAAACACACATGTGAGTGAAATTCAATTCATATGTTTTGCTTATCTGTGTTCATGAACACCGATTTCCGCAAACAACTTTTCACCGTGACCTCGGCAAGAACATCCTTCCTGGAGTTTTCATACTAAACTACTTTAGTATCATGTCAACATGTAACGTTGGCTTTAGCATGATCAAGCACTAACTATCTGCATACATCACTATGCTCAATACAAATGCTATATTAGCCCAAGTTCTTCAACTGAAAACTATTTCCAATGAAGTCCTTTTTCGTGTCAAGAAATTTATATCATTTCTAATCATCAATATGTCATCTACATAAGATTTTAGAAATATCATTCAGCTCCCACTTACTTTCTTGAATATTCAAGCATCTTCGTTATTCCTGATGAAAACAAACTCTTTTGGAAATTTCATCACAACGAAAATTCCAATTCCATTATGCTAGCTTCAGTCTATCACTGGATATCCAAGGCTTGCATCTATTTTAGCATCCTTTGAATCGACAAAACATTCCGGTCGTATCACATATACGTCCTTTGTTGTATTTCCGTGTAGGAACTTTGTTTTGACGTTCATTCGACCATATCCTATAAATGAGATATGTAGTAATTGCTAATATAACCCGAACTGACTAAAGCATCTCTACGGTCGAAACTATTTCACCGTAGTCAACCTTTGAACTTGTTAGAAAAAATATTTCCAACGAGTTGAGCTTTATGGATAATTTTTTTTCATCTGAATCAATTATAGATCCATATATACATTCTTCAGACTCTTAGTCTTTCAGAGTGTATATCAAGTTCAAAACTTGACTTACTTCCATGGATACTATCTCAGATTATTTGGCATTTAGTCAAATCCCGGAGTTAGGGCCCATCAACGCTTCTTTGTATATCACAGGTTTATCGTTGTCGAACAACAATATCTCGTTTACATAAAAATGTTTGTACGAGTTTTGTCTAACCTGTGTGGTTCAGCTGCGCACTTCTCTGAAGATTCAACAATCTTTGACAAGTTGCACTGTCCTCCAACTCACTCTTTTGTAAGAAACTATTTTTCTTCAAAACACAACGTTCTTAACAACAAATAGTTCTGCTTTTGTGTAGTGATAGAGGAATACCAAACTTTTGTCATAACCTTAACAAAGTAGCACTTATCTGATTTGGGGTTTTGAGTATGTCAAACATATGCCTCATATACCCAAATTTTAAGAAAAGACAACATGGTTTTAACAGTTCATACCACATCTAATATGGTGTCATTTCAACAGATTTTATGGTGCTATTTTCAGTGTAAAAGGCGTAGTCACTAACGCATAATTTTATTAGGTATAATGGAAAATTGATAAACATCATATTTGATCTTACCGTGTCATACATGGCTTGATTACATCTCTCGAACACTTTACTCATAGTGGTGTTCCGGGAGACGCAAGTTATGACATTTCTTCACAACTCATCAGACGTTCGCTAAACTTGTAACTCAAATATTACTTTCTACAATCTAATTTGCAGAAGCTTTATTTTCTTGTTACAATGAATTTCTATTTCACTCTAAAATTCCTTGAATATTTCAAAGACTTCAGACGTATGTCTCTATTGAACAGATATCTACATATCTACTTTGTGACATCCTGGCTTAATAGGAATGATAGACTACTCATATCAACAAGGTGCACCTTCTTTTCCGGGAGCCCAGATCCAAAGAACTCCAAAGTTAAGCGTGCTTGGCTTGGAGCGATTTGAGGATGGGTGACCGACCGGGAAGTTGTTCCCGGGTGCGCACGAGTGAGGACAAAGTGCGCAGGAAAGACTAGTGTTGGTCTGTGGGGACAGTCTAGATCCTGCCAGGCGTACGCCGGAAACCAGTGGGTGTGGCCGGGGCGTTACAAATGGTATCAGAGCCGACCCTTGCAGTTATACGGGCATGTGTGGGTCAGTGCGCGAACATGTGGGACATGTGTCGGCACTGGACGCACAGACGTGTGCCAAGAGGGAACGTTCCTATGGGCCGATGAGGACATCGGTTCCTTTGAGTGGGGGTGTATGTGACATCCTAGCTTAATAGGAATGATAGACTACTCATATCAACAAGGTGCACCTTCTTTTCCGGGAGCCCAGATCCAAAGAACTCCAAAGTTAAGCGTGCTTGGCTTGGAGCGATTTGAGGATGGGTGACCGACCGGGAAGTTTTTCCCGGGTGCGCACGAGTGAGGACAAAGTGCGCAGGAAAGACTAGTGTTGGTCTGTGGGGACAGTCTAGATCCCGCCAGGCGTACGCCGGGAACCGGTGGGTGTGGCCGGGGCGTTACATACTTCAACTCATGAGTGAAGATAGGGAATCCACTGCACACAACTACACTTATTGGACTACACACATCATCATGTATGATTACCAATGGTTTAGTTGCCCGTTCATGTATGGCCTATCAACGGTGTTTTAGTCATATTACTTCGAGACAAAGATCGCAAGCGTCAAGTGATTCATAATCATATGACTCGAAAGTCCATCACTTATGGAAATTCTTCATGCATGTTATGTCACTTGTGATAAGCGGCAGTTCCACATCTATGTGGTATTTCTGTCAGTCTTGCGACGTTTAGCGTCAGTGTTATGGATGTTTAGTATTATTATCAAGATTCATAACATACAACCTATTCATAATGGAAGTATGGCCTTTACGTTATTCATGGCTTTGAACAACTCTCTTGCAACAAACATGATTCAAAACGATGTTTTGCAACAAGGCTAAAGTGTAGTAACAATTTACTCAACTCTAAAATGAATTATTATGATAATCATAGAGTCAACACACGGTATAGCAAACCTTTTACCGTGTTCCCGAGCGTGTCAAAACTCATCATTAGCTGGTCATAAAGGCCATAGTATTTCTTGCATCGAGTTGCAACAGTATGAAATCGATGTGATATTCCGATGATCAACAGTTTAATCACAATATACAGAATCCACAATTAACTTCTTAATCATGATTCCCAAGAATTACATCTCTTGACCATCAATGAATTCATCTATAACTCCGTATGACTTTCATTTCTGAGCTGGTTATTCCAGTCTTCTTTCGTTTTGCCTTTATACGTATCATAGTTCTATTTCCAATGTCACTCCTACTCACAAAAGCTCACACATGATTAAGGATGGCGCAGGCCATGGAATTTCCGGCATGTAAGTCTTACTAACATCCTTTGGACTTCCTTTCCCTTAATTCTCATCATCATATGATTGGTGTTCTTCTGGATCGCACACTTATCAGTTTTTTTTAGAGCACTGTGAACATTTTCACTAATGCTTACAATCATACATTGTACTAGATATCTTATATCCAACATTAATTGTCTTACTACTGAAAACAATTTTTCAGTTCCATGAATATAACATAACTATCCCAAACGTTTCGAAGTTCGGGTTTCATAGTGGTGAAGACAATGCACTTAGCTATGGTGGAATTCTAGCATTTTGGATTATGGACGTAAGTCACATCATCCATAGCATCAGCGGGAGAGCATAACAAATTTGCGATAGGACAAGCTCCTTCTCGACACTATTGAGGATAGTCCTCACAATACGGTACCAATCGTAAAGTTTTTACCAAATAATACAATTAATTTAAATCAATTGGGAAGGTGGTAACGCGAGCCATTATTCTACAACGATAATGCAAATACTAAGACTTTGTTCATAATTAAGTTGCACTTGTGATTAATCAATTTAATTACTTAGTGCGCTCCCACTCAGATCAATATCTCTCGTAATTGATGTTGGAGTGATTCAAGATCCGACCCAATCGTCCGCCATTGATTTGACATCACTGATGACTTAGACTGGACCAGTAGGCCAACTTGCCAATCACGCCAAAGGTGATTCTTGTTCATCTTTCGATGGGCGTGTTCCGGTAGCAAACTTTTATCCAAACCGTCAAGACAACCAAGTGTAATTGTAGTGTGTTCTTAACACACCCGCCTTTTATGCGTCACACCGTGGGCACCCATGTGACATGACCTGCTCCGATGTGAAACATAGTATAGACGGTGCTACAGTTGTAAGAACACTATGAACTTGATATTGTTTTGCGAGAGATCACCCTAATAAAATACGACTACCGCGCATCAAACAAGGGTGCATCAAAGGGATAAACATCACAGGCAGTTCATAAAATTATGTGATATAGTATAGCCCTTTGCTTCGTGAAGTCTTCATTGTCTTCACGTCGTCGTGGTTCAAGTCACCGTGTCCACCAACTTTGTCCTTGGCGCCGGGAACATCACCACGGCTTCCGGCATGTGCGTCGGGGTCCACCTCCGCATCGTAGAAGATCACCTTGCATCTATCTATTGCTTTTCCTCGAGCTAATAAACAGTTCTGACACGCAGGCCATAATTAAGTGACAATCATATGACTCCAGTCATCATGCCGTACCACGACACGCAGGTCGCGAATAAATATTACATCATATAGCATCTCATACAAACACATTGCAAATCTTGAAGGCTATACCACATCACATGCATACTCTGCAAAAACAAGTTAGATCGCTATCTACACGGGTTGTTGCAAATTTTATCGTGGTTGATTAGCAGGTTACATGCAAACGTTGTTACCTAAACAAACCAAACACGATACTTCATTGTTAATAGTTTAACGTTCAGGGTGCGTGCAACAACTAATGCCACAAGCCAAACTTCGTTGAACGCGTGACCCCCGTGTGGATTTGAGTTCATAAAATCCACAAGCCCCTCCATGTTAAATCTTCTATTGCGAGATTAAGATGAGATCCAAGGAGTTTGATGTAGACCATGATCAAGGCAACTAGCATACCGAAAGCAGCATAGAAGGATCGATGGAGAACTCAATCCTTGTAGCAAAACCTCAACTTGCCATCAAGCATAGAAAAAATCACATGACAGGGAAGCAACAAGAAAATCAATGCCTCATATCACACATGTGATCTAGACCTAAACATGCATCTAATCAAGGATCGCTCATGATACCACTGTTGGGAAACATAGTAGAAAACAAAAAAATCCGGCCTACGAATCAAGAACCCAAGATGATCCAAGAAGATTGCATACAAGGTTTTAGGTCATGGCTCACCAACCGATGTAGCGGAAGTAGAGTTGGTGAAGACCGTCGGTGCAGATCCCCGCAGCTAGGAATTTCAATGACCTCCCAACCGCGAGGATATCGATCCCTCGAACCGTCCCGCGATCTAGTCCCACGGACAAGTCCCATGAACAAGCTCCTCGAAGAATGGTCGAAAGTACGACCCCTCCATTAGTATCCACACATCCCGTAGAAGCAATCCAGCAGTGCTCCGCCGTCCAGAGATGAACGCCACCGAGAAAACTAGAGGGAGAAAACCCTAACGGATTCTGATCTAGAACAGCGTCTAAACCGTGGTCTAATAGTGGAGCAACGGGGTTTAGAGGAGGGAGGGTGGCGCATAGGCCTTGGGGACAAGTTGTGCTGCGCCCCCGACCCCTCCCCGACATTATATAGGTGGCCAGGAGACCCTTGGGGCGCAATAAGGGGGGTGGGGAGTCCAACTTGGACTCCCAAACCTTCCCACTGGAAACCTGCCATATTTGGGTTTTGGTATTCCCACCTGGAGGAGGATTCCCTCCCCTTGGTGCGCCCCCACCTCCTTGGCCGGCCAGGGCAGCCTAGGTAGCTTGAACCCAAGGCTAGGGGCGTGGGGTAGTGGTTGGTACTGCCCGGAAACTTCTGGAACCTTCCAGAAGCTTCCAGGACCTTCCAGGACCTTCCGGGACCTTCGGGGATCGTTTTGGGACATTCTGGAACCTTTTGGAGCACTTCCAGGAACTTCCGGGACCGTTCTCGGACGTTCCGGAGCCATTCGGATAGTTTCCAAGACCATCTGAGTTACAGTTTAAGCCACCCGATGACCGCGAAGGTTGTCGGGACGCCCAACGATTATCCGGAAACTATTCTGGTTGATCCAGGACTTCCCCAGTACCATTCTCATATGTTTCGGAACCACCTGGGACTACTGCAGAGTGATCCGGACATATCCTTAAATACCCAAAACTACTTCTGGTGCCCTTATGAACTATTTCATAAATCCCCGGAACTACTTCCGGTACCCGTATGAACTATTCTGCTTTGCTTCCACTAAACCTTCTACCATTCCAGCATTCTAACAGACTACTGCTCGTTAAGTGTGTGACCCAATAGGTTCGGTATAATACGGGCATGACTCAGAACATCCCGAAAACCTAAATTTTGGCCACCCAGGAGCCATCAGATCGAGATCGAACGCTCCCGGAGCCTCCACGTCGCACCTTCCCCCTCCTCCAGCCAACCAGGCCCCCCAAAGCCTCCCCATCCCGCTCGGGCCTGATCTGGGCCGACGGCCGCCCGATCAGGCCGACCACCCTGCCGCCCTCGCGCCCGAGCGCCACACCGCCGCCGCTCCTCCGTCTCCGGCCACGGCGAGCCGCCGGCCACCTCCCTTCCTCCTCCTGCCGTGCCCCTTCCCCTCCTCTAACCTCCCTCGCCTCACCTTCTTGCAGGGCCGCCGGCGAGCTCGCGCGACCATGGAGCCGCCGCCGTCCAGCCCGAGGCCGGCGAGCCCACGACCGACGACGCGCCGGATCTGGCGGGATCCGCGCCGCCACACCGTTTTCCGCCGCCAGCGCCCCCTCCTAGCCCCCTCCGCCGCGTCCTGGCTCGCCGGAGGCCGTAGCCCCGACGGCGGTGCCGCCAGCACCGGCCGGCCTGGCCTCCGCCTCCACACCCCACGTGGGCCGGCCAACCCAAGCAGGCCCTAGAGGCCCAGCCGCCTCTCGCCCACCAGTTGGCCTGATGGGCCGAGGCCCATGGTGGGTCTTCCCCTATTTTTTCTCTCTTTTTTTTTCCTTAGTCTTATTTCTACTAAGTCATGTGTATAACTGTTGCTGATGCCTTTTTGCGATTAGATTTTCGAGTAAACCGTAGCTCCGATGAACGTACCCCCAAAATGAAAGTTGCTCAGTTTTGCGTGCTCTAGCATTCGTATGTAGAAAGTTTTTGCATTTGAGGTCATCTTGATTGTGTAATTGTGTGCTAAAGTGGGCATCAGGCCGTTAATTGCTAATATTTCCTGTTAAGTGCTGCTGTTATAATTTTATTGCAACTTTGCATGATGATTGTGACTCATCCATGAGGCCTATTGCATTGATTCTTTTTCCTATGTGGTAAGCATCATGTGTACTTCATCTACATGCTTTAACTTGTCATGTTTGGGTTCTTTAGCTATATTAAATCTTGCTCCAAAGTAGCTACCCTGCTGTTAATGTGCTGCTGTTGCTGAAACTGTTATTTTGTTGCAACTTCGGTCGACGAGTGTGTCGCGACCGTTTATCGTAATTGAGTGATTCCAATTGCATATTGTTAAGCATCATGTCTACTTTCATTACATGTATTGCATCTTCATGTTAGCTTACTGGTCATATAGATATTTAGCTCCAAATTTGCTATGCTGCTATTTTTGACAGCCACCTCTGTTTTTCTCTAAGTCTGTAACGTTCCGATGCCATGTTGTTTGCTTAATATCTTTTGATCTATGATGCCTATTTGCATGATTATTTTTTCTATGCCTTCCATATCATGTTACTTTAATTCCATATCATTTGTGAGCATGTTTGCATTGATCGTCCTGTTTATGCATACTCTAAAGTGTGCTTCGTGATGTTGGCAGTTTGTGCCCGTAACTTGTTTTGCTCGTATCTTTTTAACCGTAACTCCGTTTGGGGTGTTCTTTATATGTAACTTGATTAGTTTTTCGTGTACTTTGTGTTTCTACTATTGTTCGCTGTTGTTAAACAACCTAAAATATGGTTTAAGACAGAATAGTACCAAATCTTTTAATCATCGTGCGGCACTTAGTGTTATGCCATGTTTAGGTTGTGCCTCACTTAAAATGACTAGCCTAGGTAGTTTACTTGGTGCTTAACCTTTTGACATGTTTGTGTGCTATGTCGTACTTGCTTGAGTGAGATGCCATGTTAATAATCGTTGGTTGATCACCTGTAGCTAAGCAACTTGAACCACCGTAAACGTGCGGTATTCGTCGTGTGTGACCGATACCCGACATAAACTGTTAGTAACCGTTCTCGACGATAGATCCGTATCGCATTGCCGTGTCGTGTGATGTCTTCTTGATCTTATGTTGCCCCGTAGTAATAGAGTGCTTGCTCGTTGATTGCTTTCCAGTGTTTATCCTCTTGTGTGCTTCCGCGGGTACCTTCGGAGACGATGCGACCATGCGATCAACTACACCTTCGGAAACCAACTTATCAACAGGCAAGGACTATACATTACTTATGATCCATTCTATTTCAACCAGCGGTTTGCATGCTAGTCTAGGTTAGGTTTGATGTTTGATCCTGCCACATGTTTACAACCTCTTTCAAACCGATACAGCCATGTCCCTTCCCAACAAACCTTGTACTGCTATGTTACTATTGCTCGTTGCTCAGCCCCTGCTTATTATGCATGCTTAGGATGCTACGATGTTACCCTGTTACTCCTTGGTTGGGCTATCACATTATTATATTGTTGTTGATGATATGATTATTATAATGTTGACTATATTCGACGAAGGATGGAAGGTCTAGGCTATCCCGCCCCGACGCTTTGTTCCATTCAAGTCACCTAGGATCTGAGTTCCGGGTATTGGTTTTAAGACTGAGCGTGCCTAACCGCGTGTGGGATTTTATGGGGTCCCCTTTTCTTACCTACCTTGCTTCAAACATTTCTAGTAGTGGCCGAAGCTGATTTACCATTTGAAACCGTGTGTGTGCTGATCAGCTGCCAGTAGTTTTTAAACGAACCCGGACCAGTGAGGACTTAGTTCCCTTGCTGGCCCATCTTGTCCGGCTGAGAAACCGGTTTCCCATGTGTGATTAACCGGCTATCCAAACCTGCGACGGACGGTAGAGACCAGATCGAGAGCGCGGCCGGCTCCTGAGATGGATGTCAACTCACCGGGGGCCACCCAGATTTGTTCGTTGTTAGTTAGAGGGACCTATCATTTCAGATCTCTTGGAACTAAATCATAAAATGGTTGCATGTGATGGGTAGCAACTGAGAGTGATGAGCGTGCGTGCAGAGCCTCGTAATGGGCAGTTGGTACACCCCTGCAGGGTTAAATCTTTTCGACCCCTGATGGGTTATGGACGACTTGAGACCTACTCCTTGTTCATAGACAACAACAACTGAGATAATCTTAATATAACTTGATCAACGTGTGTGTGCCTTGACAGCTTCTTCTTCGTCGGGATGCGAAGAGGAGGACAAGGATAGGATAGGTGTTATGTTTGCGTAAGTAGTTGATAGCAAGACTTGTTGGAGGCGATTCCTCATCGAATGCTTGGCTTCTTACCTTACTCTCTAGATCGTTAGCAACTTCATAAATGCTAGTGCGGCAGCAACGTCACCACTTACCCCATCCTTACCGTAAACTACTAGTTGTCCTAGAATGACAAGTGGTGAAGTCCTTGATGGGTCAGATGACCACTACAGTTGGATGCTGAGTACTTCTGTACTCATGATACTACCCCCAAACTCTTTTCAGGGTTCTTGATCGACAACAGGTATGGTGATCGACGTTTCACGTGGAGACTCGACGACGACTAGTTAGGCGGATCCCGGCGGAGGGCCTGGACCCGTGTGGTTATGGGATCGATATTTTCTCTTTGCCAGTAGGCATTTTCTTGTAGTCTGTACTCAGACATGTATCTTCCGTTGTTGTATTGTAATTGAGGCAGTTGTATGCCGATTGTATGAGATGTTGTATCCTAGTATCTGTAATGAAGTGATATCATGTTGGAAATCCGGGGCATATGGCTTTGTCATATGTCGGGTGTGACCGATATGTGCTTCGTCCCCGGATCTGGGTGGAAACACCTAGATCTGGAATAGTACCGCATATCGGGCCTTACACCAGCCCCTGTGGTCAGCTGCTAGCTGCTGCTTCTGCTGAAGCTGCGACCGGCTGCAGCTGCTGTTTAATTGATGTTGCTGCTGAACTTTTTGAGCAACAAAACAACATCAATTCGGCAACCAAAAAACAGCTAAAAAACAACCACAAAACAAGTTAAATAATAGCTAGAAATGATTTGAACATAAAGTAGACATAACCAACCCCATTTTGTTCCAATGGACCAACTTCATTTGAATCATGGATTAAATCCACGAAAATTGATTAGGTGCACTTTTGTGTTAACTGAAAACAGGGGGAAAGACTATTAACTAGCTAGTTTAGAGCAAGTTTTGGATAGGTAAAAACAATGATGCAGATGATTTTCGTACCAGATTGAAGATCATAGAGAACTTATAAAAATTGATATAGGGCACTAATTCGTCGGATGAGCAGAACATTAAACCGTAGCCTATCAAAAACTGCCAAGTGATGTTAAAGGATAGATTCTCAGATTTTGGAAAATTTCAGAAAAATTCAGAGTGGACAATGACATGTGGGACCCACTGGTCAGTTGACCTGGTGAAAGGCTCCAGCCTATGACATGTGGGTCCCCTCTATCAGGTTTGACCAATCAAAATTAATGTTTTGGATAATGCTGATTTATTAACTAAAAACAATTCCAGAAATTCAATAAGATGATTAAAACTTAGAAAATCAATATCTTTTAAACCGTAACTCCAAGAATACGGATACACTATCTGTATACCAACCAACCCCCTCTAACATGCCGAACATGGAGCCCTCCCCCCAGGATCGTCTGCCAATAATCACCCGGAGCTCGCAGTTCATCCCCGGATGAATTCCCGCTCCGAGCAAAACACATTGTATTGCGTTAGAACACCGTCAACATTTCTATTGCCATGCCTTTCATCTGTGTTGCTATTATTGCAGTGTATTTATTGTTTATCCCCCTTATTCTCCGATAGACCTTGACGTTACCGCGGACGACGTTGTTGGGTACGACTACTACGTCGACGACCGTATCCCTACTACCGAGCTTCCAGGCAAGATGTGCCCCTTCACCTCTCCCAGATATCACCTATCTATCTATATTTATCTGTTGCACTAGGAATTGCTGCTGCTACATTACAATCCTATTCATTGCATAGCCTGTCATTGTCGCCCCTTGATGTACCTTCCTTATCCTATGCTGCCTAGTATATAAATATATTATTCAGCAGTTAGCAAAGTAATCGGGCCGCGATCACTCTGGGAAGTTAACGTGGAACACAAACGATTTAAATTGCGGCAACAGGTACAGTACAGATCAGATGGTGATTCCCGCTGATGTCTCTGTCGAACAACTTCAAGTGTACCATCGAGGGTGATTCCTCCTGGTTTCACTTGATGGTAGGCACCTGGATCAAATGGTGTCCTTAAAGGTAAGTAGTCGGGTGACCCAACGGTGGCCGTGAGAGGTATTGTATCGGGATGGCAGGACATGCGGATACCATCGTGGGCCTAATCCTTGCTCGTTGGCCAGGAGATACCAAACCACGAAAGTCGAGCTCTTCCAAGAGCACACGCTAGACATGGTAAGGAGAAGGTTCACCTTGTTGGTAATCGCGTGCTTTGACAGGACGACAGGGAAGGCACCAATGTAATGGTGCTCCTGACTGTCGTTCGTTGTCCGTTGTGTTACTAGTCAGGCAACGATAACGGTTGTCTGCAAGATAATAAAAATTCTTAAATGGGTCAGGTGGATGACTTGAGTGGGTCGACGTGCCCTATACGCGCTACCTCCACGCGAGATAACGGGTGTGGGCCCCTCGGCGGCGTACGTTCTATCAAAAGCTCTGAAAGACGTCCAGTTCAGCATTGTGGTGGGTCGGATCCGCATCCTGGAAGAGTTGCGTTGAATCCAGCTAGCGCACAAAAACCCGAATTGCGAGGGGCGACGGCGCAAGACCCCCTTGCTCTTAGGATGTAGACCGTCGGGGACCTCTCTAATGAGTCTAGGTAGGACTACGTCGTGTTGGATAGCCTCGGTGGGGCATTCCCTAACAAGGTGTGCGCCACCCTGGAGATCTGAGTGTGTAGGGTAACAGTAGTGCAGCCCCTGCAGGGAAGATAATCTATTCGAATAGCCCTTTCCACGGTAACAGGACGCTTTATGCTGAAGTCAGATCCTACTACTTGAAACTATTACAAGTAAACTGTTGGTTCCGGGTTTTCTTCCTCGCAGGGAAGTCGAGGAAGGGATCTCGGAGGCATTGATAATTATTACAACTTACTCTCTCCGTTCCTAAATATAGGGTGTATAGTTTTTAGCACGGAAATTAAAGAACACACGTGGAGAAATAATTACATCGGGTTTGAAAGGAATTATTCATAGTTAATTGATGTGAGCAAATAGAGGGGTTTGAAAGAAATAATGAAACATGATAAAAAAAATTAAAAAATTATCCAAACGAGTGCTATAGCACAATACATCCTATATTTTGGACTTTTTCTCAAAAACCTATACACCTTATATATAGGAACGGAGGGAGTATTATTATACAATGCTGGAACAACTTTTGTTGCATTGTTACTTTATGCTTTATATATAACTGTTGGATATTCTATTCTCATGCTGCAAGAATAGCGTGAAGATGCTAGTCTTCAATAGGCCTAGAGTATTCCCCCTTATCCTAGTATTTCTGACTTGTAGTCCACTATACAACCTCTTCTTCCATTTTGATACCAATGCAAAAATGCTTAGTAGCCTGGGTTTAAGTCTCGCTGAGTATGCTAGATACTCACCCTTGCTTTATTTCCCCCTTTGTTTTATATAAGCGGTCGCTGCAATCAGACGTTGGAGCCTTGGAGTACAGGGGCAGAAGATCCCCGGTGGTTGCTACGATGTCGAGTTCCCCGTCGACCAAGATTAGTTTGGAGGTTCCCAGGAAGGAGGCATTGCCTTTTCGATCGTTGAGTAGTGTTTGTGCTAGCCTTTTTATGGAAAACTTGTATTCTTGTGTCTGTACTCATATACTATTGCTTCCGCTAACTTTGTGCTCTCGAGCTATTGTATTCGAGCCCTCGTGGCCCCTGGCTTGTATTAAACAACTTGTATTATTTTATTATTAGAGTTGTGTTGTAATATCATGTCGTGAGTCCTTGATCTCGGCCGTGTACCGTGCGTGTATGATTACTGTACATGGTCCGATTTCGGGGGCGCCACAAAGATATAACAAACAAAATAGAGGTCCTCCACCAGAAAATCCACACCCCACCTCTATCAGAACCTTCGCTGACAACCCTGAAGAGAAAGAGCGTCTAGACATTTTGGCGCAGAAGCTGGAAGATAAGAAGGAGATAGATATCGCCAAGAAGCGTGCACAAGGTGATGAGGGCACCAGCAAACAGGCGAAGAAGCCGAAGAAATTGAAGGGAAAAAAATTCTTCACCCCGTCCAGCGTCCGAAGAAGAACAAACTGCTGAAGAGAACTTCTTGCTCCGCATAAAAGGGAAAAGCATTGGCTTAAGAAGAAATCTGTCCAGAGAGGCATTCGAGTCAGAGCCTATTGTTAATGCTCCTCGCCCCACCATTGACATGACCAATATGGTGGTCGCGGAAACTTTGGCTCCTAAGCCTCCCCCTTCTACAGCTTAGAAATATGCTCCACCGACGGAGAAGCCCGCTGCCCTGAAACCAACACAAGCTCCTCCCAAGGCCACAACTGCTAACAAGACTGCTCAGCCGAAGAAATTGTCCGAGGCTGAGATAAGGAAGAAAGAGAAGGAAGATGCCCAACTGATGCTTGACAAGGACAAGGAAGCCACTGCAAAGAAAAAGCTCGCAGAAGCGAACAAGTTAGCCGCAACTGCTGATGTGAAGCGCAAGCTAGCTGAAGTAGCTCAAAAAGAAAAGGTAGGTACTACTAAAGATGAGCAGCTCGAGAAGAATTCTATTGTGCCAGATGTCGCCCACACAGCAACTCTCAAAAATATTGCCACCAAGGCTGCTGAGAAGAAGGTCAAGGATGCCGAGAAGCAAGCCCAAGTGCCCAGCACTGCTGAAGATGAAGCCTCATGGCTGAAACGAAACAAAGCGGTTCTTACAAATGAGCTAGAGGCTCAAGATGATGACATAGATCACCACAGTGCCCATGATTTCCCTGACCCCCGCGAAGCTGAATTATGGGATGCCTTAGGCATCATCGAAGCTCTTTGGAAAAGAGCTACATCTGATGAAATTGGAGATGTGTTCATCCCATCCTCCATCGAAGAAAAATCAAGATATTTCCTATCCAAGATAACAAAATTATCTGCCAAGAATCAGAAGGAAATAAAGAAGATATCCAATTTCCAGAAACGTGTTGAGACCAAAACTGATGAAGAATTCAAAGCTAATGTTCTTTCACATCAGGAGAAGGTCACTGATGCTAATAATGTCACCAAAAAGTGAAATTTTGGTTTACCAAGGAAAGATTCACAAACTTGTCGCTGAGATGTGCAGAAGCCACAATGGTACTGACATGGTTGAGCAATCAAAGAAGTGCAAGGCTGTGGAAGAAATGTCTAAATATCATCAGCGAAGATATTCAAAGAAAGGACGTTTGCAGAAAGGTTGTTTGACTTTGAGTTTAGCGGCTGACATTGATGATCTTGGCACCATTGGGCCTCCTGAGAAAATTCCCCTTTCCATCTAGTTCATTTTTGTCCCCGTCAGACATGTCCCAACAAGGCAACTCCTGTTGTTGCTGCTGCCGCCACCGAAGCTATTCCTCCACAACCCTCTCCACGGATTCCAACTCCTCCACCGCAACAAGAAGTATGTGCTCCCAAAGCAAATGAGCCATGATCTGAAGCACAAGCTACCTAGTCTTCTCCCCCTTCCCAAACAGTTGTTGCTACCTCACCAAAATGGTCTCGTGATTTCTCTTCTTCTCGGTCTGCTGACAAGTCTGAAGCAAACCATGCCGACAACAATGTTGCTCATAATGAAGATGAAGATGTCGATAGTATGCAAGTCTCTAAGGATCGTGCAATGGTTGTTGTTCAGGAAGCTGTTGATACGTCCAAAACGTATCTATAATTTCTGCTTGCTCCATGCATGTTTTGTGTGATATTGCTATGATCTAGATACACTTTCATACACTTTTGATCATATTTGGACTAACCTATTAACTCAGTGCATCCCAGTGCCAGTTTCTGTTTTCTGCTGTTTTTCTATTTCAGTTTTCCCCCATATAAAAAGTGCGAGAAAAATTCGGGAAAATCAGATAAAAAATCAGCTTGACGGAAGCTTCCAGAAAAGCCCGGGAGGGTCCAGAGGGGAGCCAGGGGGGCCCAGGCGGCCACCCGGCGCGGCCCCACCCCTGGCCGCGCCAGGGGGGGCGCCTGGGGCCCCTGGCCCACCTTTCGCCTATTTATCCCCCGTCACGGGAAAACCCCAGAGGAGAACCCTATTCCGCGAACTCGCCTCCGTTCCGCCGCCGCGCTTCCGAAGATCGGGAGCACCAGAAGACCTCTTCCCAGCACCGTGCCGGAGGGAGGATTGACCTCCGGGAGTCTCCTCTCCACCATGGATGCTCCCCGGATTTCTCGTGAGTAGTTTCCCTTGGACCATGGGTCCGTGATCAGTAGCTATGTGATGTTCTCCTCCCCTCTTTGATCTTCATTGATTAGACCTCGTGAGCTGCCCAACATGATCGAGGCACCTTTGTAATATTTCTGCTATTGCTATGTTGAGTTTGATAGGATCTGATGGATTATGAGATTATGTTCAGATTATGTTAGAGTAATATATTTGGTTTTTATCTCTTATGTTTTTGTTCCTAAGTAATTCTTGCATGTTCCCCGTTGTTGTTTATTGCTTTGGCCAAGTAGTAGGTAGTGACTGCAAGAGGAAGCGTTGTGCTAGATTGTGGGTTCATGCCCCCCGATGACACGCTTGAGTGACAGAAACATGAGTCTAGGGGGTGTGCTGTTGCCACAAGGGAGAAAACAATGGTGCTTGTAACCGCGGTTACAAGGATTGTTTACTTTACGCAGAGTTCTTTTTAATGCAGTTGTCTGTTGCTTTGGGTTTACACTTTGGGTGGGGCTCGCAACTTAATACCAGTGAGATGTTTTGAATAGATATCTCAAGGTGGATGATTAGTAGTAGATGCAGATGGATTTCGTTCTACTTACCTTGGCGTACTGCTTGTGATTTTGAACCTCTTCCTTTCTTTTGTAGCATAGGTAGCATTGCGGTGCGTTCTTAATCCTGTCAATTTCCTTTCTGTAATTTGTTTACCTCGCATAGCAATTTTATCGTCTTTTGGGAGAGAGACATCACTAGCGAACATCACGTATCCCGGTCCATATCCTTATCATTGTTTCCACGCTATATTTACTTTTCTGCATTTACTTTCAAGTTGCTATTATTATCCCTTGCGTTTTATCCTTTGTAAACAACAAGACCGGCGAGATTGACAACCTCTCTGAATTTCGTTGGGAACAAAGTTATCTGTGTCTGTGTGCTGGTCCGTGTCAGTTGCGCCGCTGACACATACTTATCATCTCTGGAGTCCTACTGGAGACAAACCTTGGTATCTTTACCGAGGGAAATTTGCTGTTGTGCTGCATCACGCCTTCCACTTGGGGCTCACCAACGAAGGGCGAGAAGACTACACCCGTCAACTCTCGCGCCATCAAGAAAATTTCTGGCGCCGTTGCCGGGGACTCCAAGTGCTAAGATAGGGGACTTGCACACTACCCTTTACCTTTGTTTTTTAGTCTTTTTAGTTTATCTTTCAGTTTTTATCGTTGTGTCTTTTATCAAAAACTACAAAAAAATCTGCCACACTTGCTGCTACTATGGGTTCCACTGAAAACACCAAGTTGTGTGACTTCACTAGTCACAACACCCAAGACTTTATCTGCACTCCCATTGCCACACTAGCCACTTCAGCTACCTCTTATGAAATTAAACCTGCTTTGCTAAACCTTGTTATGAGAGATCAATTCTCTGGTGCTGGAGATGATGCTGCTTTACACTTGAATAATTTTGTTGAATTATGTGATATGCAAAAGTATAAGGAAGTAGAAGGTGATGTTGTTAAGCTCAAGGGGAGATACTAAAATATGGTTTCAATCTTTGCCTAGAAATAGCATAGATTCTTGGGATAAGTGTAAAGATGCTTTTATAGGGAAGTACTACCCTCCTGCTAAGATTATCCAATTGAGGAGTAATATTATGAATTTTAAGAAATTGGATAATGAACACGTTGCCAAAGCTTGGGAACGAATGAAATCTCTTGTTAAGAAATGCCCTACACATGGTTTGACTACCTGGATGGTTATCCAGACTTTTTATGCAGGCTTGAACTTTACCTCGCGGAACCTGTTAGATTCGGCCGCGGGAGGAACCTTTATGTCAACTACACTTGGTGCTTCCACGAAGCTTCTCGATGAAATGATGACCAATTATTCCCAATGGCACACCGAACGCACTCCAACAGGTAGGAAGGTAAATTCTGTCGAGGAAATTACCTCCCTCAATGAAAAAGTTGACTTAATTATGTCTCTACTTACCAAGCAACCGTCTATTGATCCTCATGATGTTCCGTTAAATTCTTTGGTTGCTCAAGAACAAGTAGATGTGAACTTTATTGCTTGAAACAACTTCAACAACAATGCTTATAGGGGAAATTTTGCTAGCAATCCTAGACCGTTTCCATCCAACTATGGGAACAACAACACTTACCCTAGCAACAATTCCTATAATCCTGCTTATACGAAAAGAGACCTACCCAGCTATGAGAAGTTGGTAGAAATAGAGAAAGCTACTAAGAACTATATGCACACCCAGTTTGAACAAAACAAAGCTTTTTCTAAGCAAATAGGTGAGCATACTGCCATTCTGCAAAACATTAGTGAACAGCTTGATAGCCTGAACAGTGAGATTTCTAATCTCCAGGCTAGACTTACCGCCACCGAAACCCATGTTTCGAATATGTCCCACACCCAATCTACCTTGATAAATAAAATGGAAGCCAAGCCAGAAGTTATCCCTATGGAAGAAGATAGAATTAAGAGCCTTCCTACACACCACACAGTTGGCACTATCCAAATTGTTGAGGACACTCAAACTATTATCATCCAATGCACTCCTAGTCCCGTTGGACCTATTAATGGTGATGCTAATACCTCAACCATAGATAAAGAAACTCCTATGAACATAGAGGGTTTCAAACAAGTGAGCCTAGATGACACTACTACCACCTTTGATAGTAGTGATATTGATTTTGATATTTGTACCCTCTTAGAAGTTATCAGTTTACTACACAAAATGTCTAGAGACCCCCACACTAGCACACTTAATCTTGCCTTCACGGAGCATATCATAAATGCTCTCATCAAAGCTAGGGAGGAGAAGCTTAGAGTAGAAGCCTCCATACCTAGGAAGCTAGAGGATGGTTGGGACCCTATGATCAAAATTAAATTAAATAACTTCTCTTGCTATGCTTTATGTGATGTTGGAGCTAGTACCTCCGTTATGCCCAAAAGAATATTTGATATGTTTGATTTGAAGCCCTTTGAGCCTTGTTCTTTTGGTGTTCGTCTTGTTGATTCTTCCGTAAAGAAACCTTTGGGGAACATCAACGATGTTCTTATCATTGTCAATGACAACTATGTTCCCGTTGATTTTGTTGTTATGGATATAGAGTGTGAACCTTTATGTCCAATTATTTTGGGATGTCCTTTTCTTCGCACCGTTGGTGCGGTTATTGACATGAAAGAAGGGAATATAAAATTCCAATTCCCATTCAAAAAGGGGATGGAACACTTCCCTAGAAATAAAATCAAGTTACCTTTTGAGTCCGTTACACGGGCTAGCTATTCTCTTTCTCTTGATAAAACTTGATTCTTCTTTTGCATTATGCGTAGCTAATGGCTTTAAAGAAGCGCATTCGGGAGGCAGCCCGCAACGAATTTAGGAGTTTTCTTTTTGATTTTTTTGTGACTTGGTGATTTTTACTTCTGTAGCAACATCATTGTATCTTTATTTTTCATCTTTGTGCCAAGTTATAGCCTCTTACGGCAAGGGAAGTAAAAGTTGTGACATGCTGTCCAGAAAACAGATTCTGTCCTCGTGACCAGAAAAATTCCAGAAAAATACTTGTTCATCTTTTTGAGCTGAAATTTTTACATAGTATGCTCTATACAATTACAAAACTTCCGTATGTTCTGTTTTTTTTGATTTGAGTTGCATAAGTGCCCCTAAAAAATTCTTTACTATCTGCTGTTCTGTTTTTCACACATTATGCCACGTTTTGTCTCTCCTTACTTTTGCGAACCTTAAGCTTGCTTTTTCTTTGCAAAAACTTTTGGGCACTCTTGAGAAACAGTAGCTCTTCAAGAATATCTTGATATCCATTGGAGAAAAATTATTTATTAAGGGTACTAACCTCTCTAATCAGCTTGTGATGAGTTATGTATGAAGGGAGTTTTCAAGTGTGTGATGGAAGATGATGAAAGAAGATCCAGGAGTGTCAAGCGCTCAAGCTTGGGGATGCCCGCATGCATCCCCAATAAATATTCAAGGAGACTCAAGCGTCTAAGCTTGGGGATGCCCCCGTGCATCCCCTTCTCCATCAACAATCATCAGTTCGTCCTTCGTCTCACTATATTTTTATCACTTCATGCGTTATGTGCTATGCTTGGAGCGTCTCGCTCTTAGGTTTTATTTTTAGTTTTCTTTATATTTTCTTGCTGTTCATAACAAGTTAGATCCTTTCTTACTTTGTGTGGGAGAGAAACACGCTCCACTTTCAAAATTTAGAACACATCATAGGATTCTTCATGCCTATCTTTCTGCTGTTGTGTGTTCTTTATCTTTTCATAGCTACTGCCATGTTTAGTCTTAGTCTTAGTTTTGTCTTTAGCAAGAGCCTTGGCTTTTTTTTAGTTTGTTGTTGGAACTCTCTTTAGATTTCATGTTTATCTTGTGAAGAGAGTTTGTTGTTGCACTGAGTTGTGTCTTGTCTTGAAAGTAGGTAATTGAGGTTGCTATTTAATTTTAGTAGTAGCTTGCAATAGTTTTGAGGTATTGATGTGAGTAATGTTTGAACTTTTGGTGTCAAGAGCTCTTGCCTATTAGTGATAGGTGTCGTATTTTGGGAAATCCGTGTTTATTTTCAAAACCTACAAAACTAGTTGAGAACTCTAGCTACTAGATGGATCACTACTCTTCTGAGGAGTCGAATATTAGAGCACACTCACGTACCATGAGTCGAGGATGCGCAAGGATAACCAAACCCCTATACACTCCTCCTCGGGGTACTTGTCTCTTTGTGAACCTCCTTATTAGATTGAGATTTACCGATAATAAGTGCATGAGTTCTTCGAAATGATGTAAGTATTGAGAGTTGACACTTCCACCTTCCCATATTTTGCTAGCCTTTCTTGTGCCGTGCATTGCCTTCTTCTCACTCCGAGAGTTGGTGTCCACCTTCGCCGGTACTTCCAAACCCTTGGCGTGATACGCTCTGTCATCATAAGCCTCCTTATATATTTCCTCAAAACAGCCACCATACCTACCTATGAAGGCATTTCCATAGCCTTTCCGAGTTACATTGCCTTGCAACATCCACCTCTTCATGAATTGATCTTCATGTCATACATGTTCCTGCTACACTGGCAGCGGCATACATTGCATACATCATGATAGTTACATCTTCTTTATGATTTTGAGTACCTTGTAAAGTGTGAAGATTTCCTATACCTTCTTGTAAAATAGAGTGTTGCCCTTAAGTGAGGAAAAGATCCCAAAGTGGACACATTAAAAGATCCCAAAGAGGACAAATGAGAGTTAAATAGAAAGAGCCATTGAGGCCACCAAAAAATACAAAAAAATAGAAAAAAGAAAAAAAAGAAATAAAAAGAGAGAAAGGGGCAACACTACTATCCTTTTGAGAGATCCACACTAGTACTCCCTTTATATCCTTTTATTCCATAGAGATGATCATTATGCATATAGCTATGTGGGGACCTTCACAATATAGAACTTGGCTTGCATATTCCAAGGATGAGCCTCCTCAAAAGAGCCCTAGGTCTTCATGAGCGAGCAAGTTAGATGCACCCCCACTAGTTCCATTGGAGAGCTTCCTAGCTCGTATGTGCATCCGTTGCATGGCAATCCCTACTCCTCACATCATATTTATCATTTGGCATATCTTGCCTATGATTGTCCTCATTGATGTGAGCCTTTCTCATCCTTTTTGTCTTCCTCCTCCACCATATTTCTCTCTTTTCCATCCTAAGTGTAAACTCTCGTGCTTACGCTCATCCATTGCATGAGTGCTCGAAATATCGAAAAAGAGTGGATCAAATTGACTTGTACCTGGCTAGTGGTCTGGGGACGAGTCAAGATAAGATTCCAAAGAAGACCAAGTGTGAAACTTTAGTAGATTGCGTTCTCAACAAAACTACTTTTTTCTCTCGTATTCCCTATCCCCTTTCTTGCACGCAAACACCATTTGGAGACATTCGAGTCACGGACAGAAAGAGCTCTTGCACCTAATGTTCTTTTGTTACTTGTTTCAATGCTAATATAGACTCTTGCATGTTATGACTTGAATTGAATCTCTAACCTTGATTGCTTTACTTCTCAAAGTTCTTATATGGTTGCTAGAATGTCACCACAAAAATTATGTTGTTATCATTTACCTACTCGAGGACGAGCAGGAATTAAGCTTGGGGATGTTGATACGTCCAAAACGTATCTATAATTTCTGCTTGCTCCATGCATGTTTTGTGTGATATTGCTATGACCTAGATACACTTTCATACACTTTTGATCATATCTGGACTAACCTATTAACTCAGTGCACCCCAGTGCCAGTTCCTGTTTTCTGCTGTTTTTCTCTTTTAGTTTTCCCCCATATAAAAAGTGCCAGAAAAATTCTGGAAAATTCAGATAAAAAATCAGCGTGACAGAAGCTTCCTGAAAAGCCCGGGAGGGGCCAGAGGGGAGCGAGGGGAGCCCAGGCGGCCACCCGGCGCGGCCCCACCCCTGGCTGCGCCAGGGTGGCGCCTGGGGCCCCTGGCCCACCTCTGGTTGCCCCGTTTCGCCTATTTATCCCCCGTCACAGGAAAACCCCAGAGGAGAACCCTATCCCGTGAACTCGCCTCTGTTCCGCCGCCGCCGCGCTTCCGAAAATCGGGAGCACCAGAAGACCTCTTCCCGGCACCCTGTCGGAGGGAGGATTGACCTCCGGGAGTCTCCTCTCCACCATGGATGGTCCCCGGATGTCTCGTGAGTAGTTTTCCTTGGACCCTGGGTCCGTGATCAGTAGCTATGTGATGTTCTCCTCCCCTCTTTGATCTTCATTGATTAGACCTCGTGAGCTGCCCAACATGATCGAGGCATCTTTGTAATATTTCTGCTATTTCTATGTTGAGTTTGATAGGATCTGATGGATTATGAGATTATGTTCAGATTGTGATAGAGTAATATATTTGGCTTTTATCTCTTATATTTTTGTTCCTAAATAATTCTTGCATGTTCCCCGTTGCTGTTTATTGCTTTGGCCAAGTAGTAGGTAGTGACTCCAAGAGGGAGCGTTGTGCTAGATTGTGGGTTCATGCCCCCCGATGACACGCTTGAGTGACAGAAACATGAGTCTAGGGGATGTGTTGTTTCCACAAGGGGGAAAACAGCGGTGTTTGTAACCGCGGTTACAAGGATTGTTTACTTTATGCAGAGTTCTTTTTAATGCAGTTGTCTGTTTCTTTGGGTTTACACTTTGGGTGGGGCTCGCAACTTAATACCAGCGAGATGTTCTGGATAGATATCTCAAGGTGGATGATTAGTAGTAGATGCAGATGGATTTCGGTATACTTACCTTGGCGTACTGCTTGTGCTTTTGAACCTCTTCCTTTCTTTTTTAGCATAGTTAGCATTGCATGCGTTCTTAATCCTGTCAATTGCCTTTCTGTAATTTGTTTACCTCGCATAGCAATTTTATCGTCTTTTGGGAGAGAGACATCACTAGCGAACATCACGTATCCCGGTCCATATCCTTATCATTGTTTCCACGCTATATTTACTTTTCTGCATTTACTTTCAAGTTGCTATTATTATCCCTTGCGTTTTATCCTTTGTAAACAACAAGACCGGAGAGATTGACAACCTCTCTGAACTTCGTTGGGAACAAAGTTATCTGTGTCTGTGTGCAGGTCCGTGTCAGTTGCGCCGCTGACACCTACTTATCAGCTCTGGAGTCCTACTGGAGACAAACCTTGGTATCTTTACCGAGGGAAATTTGTTGCTGTGTTGCATCAAGCCTTCCACTTGGGGCTCACCAACGAAGGGCGAGAAAACTACACCCGTCAACTCTCGCGCCATCAGTTGTCCCCTCTAATCTCAATGATTCACCAAGCCAGCCACCATCTTCCGTTCTTAGACTTCAGGATCACAATCCCTATCTCCCAAGGGTTGATCTGACTCAGAATGAATAACTCGACAACAATTACCCAAGGGAATTGCTACAAGTTTTTCTTCATGATACGTCTCGGCATGGACCCATGTTCCATGAAGAATGCCGTCGAAGAAAATTGAGCTTCTTTGGAGAGAACCCCTACAGCAAGGCCAGAACAACAGATGAGCTTCGTTTCCGGGCCGAAGAACAACACATTCTATATGCCAAAGTCTATTGCCAAAATAACATGCTTCTATCTCATCAGTATATTGATCTGCGAAGCTTTTCCACTGCGGAGTGCTTTCGGAACGTAATCAAAACCATTCAGTCTCAGAATCTGATCAACATGCTGGCTCTTATAAATCCATACAACTCAGAATTGATCAAGAAGTTTTATGCGACACTTTACATATCTAGTGTTCAACATGATTCAAGCACCTGGATATTAGAGTGGATGATCTAAGGCCAAGTGTTTCGCATGTCCTCGCCAGAGTTCATGGAAATTATCAATCTTCCCAGATATGTTGCTGATCTCCACACCAATCATCTCATGCCACCCCTCATGGATGCAGAATTTGCAACACTATTGGATCCAAAGCTTACTGGTGAATATATGCCTCCAGTCATTCTTCCGAAGAATTTGGTTTTCATTGCTCAGACTTGGTTCTTCATTCTGGCAAACACATTGATGTCAGTTACTGATGCCAATGAAGATTCTCCCATTCCTCGTCGGATGAGGCGTTCTATGCTCAACCTATCTCATGGCACTGTATTTAACTTCGAAGATTCCTTTCTGCGCACAATGGATGGAGCTTCGCAATGTCAGTTTGCCTTCATCCATATGCTCCCAGGTTTCAGGTTGTTTGCAACTCTGGTTGGGTTGAAGAATTTGGTGCTCGACATCATCCCTCCCACTCGCAACACTCTGAACATTCTGAGGCAGCCCAATAACCCATTCAACTCATATGTGGGCCTGCGACAAGTAGTTAATGATCACATCTCTCAAAGCATTACCAGAAGGAGTGTCATCAATTTGAGGTTTCGCTTCGATCACAACAAATGCTCAAAAAGTATATCGAAGCAAATCAGCGCCAAACACAAACCTTGTTGAATGAGATCAGCCGTGTCAGAAACATTGCCGTGCACAACACTCAATTCCTTCACATGCTTGATCGACGCCCATGGAAGAATCTGCGGAAGTTTTATTCCCATGGTCACTTAAAGAAGGATCTTCTCTTCAAGGAATATACTCATTTGTCTCGGACGTTCTCCCATGATGATAGAGTTGACAAACCCAATCCGAAGGTGCCCCCGCTCAATAAGATCGACTAAGTTATTCTGGTAAATGAGCCTGATGAACGCATTTTTCCAGATAAAGTCACTGGTGATTTTCATACTTCGGCTGCTCGAGAAGGGCTCGACGACAGCGACATCGATCTTCTTGCCCCCGCCAACCAAGACTATGACTCGCTGAATACCTTCGAAGATAATTCTTCTGGCGAGCATTCTTTTTCGGGTGAATTTTCTCCGCCGAGCTCTCCTCGATATAGTTCCAGGGTTGGGTCCGACGCTTAGGCCCTCTCGATTGCCTTCAACTTCCATTTTTCCAATCTTTGACAAAAAGTGGGAGAATGCTGCATCGATGAGTTAGTTCGCCCACAGGGATTTGGTATTTGCTTCTTTGATTCGTTACAACAAACTTTGCAATTGATTCGATGTGGATGTAACTTAACATGTATGCGTGACTGTGAATTGCTTTGTTCAGCTTAATATTATTAACCCCGTGCTTGCAAGTATTGTTTCCTATCCTTCTTATGCAGGTGGTTATTATACTTAAGTTGAGATGTCATTTCGAGGGGATTTCACATTATTGGACTTCTTTCTGGAAATGCAATCCCACTCGCTAAGATGTTTGGTTTTGTCTCCATCAAAGAAAAATTATAATATGCATCTACTTCGATTCAATTTATCTTTGATGCAAAAATTCATGGGGGTAAAACTTCACATCTTAGAGTTTGTTCTCATCCTACTCAAAAACTTTAATATTTTTATCAATGCTTGTTTTTTCAACAATAGTCCAAAAATGGGGACATTTTAAGTGAAAGATTTTGCCCCCAAGTGTTTTGGATATTGTTGGTCAAAATAGTAGAGGAAGTAACAATGTTTGTGAGTATAAACAATTGCTTAGGTTCCTGGAGAACAAGAAGATTGGTATATCTTCAAGGTGTATTCCAAGGAGTCGAAACTCTTGCCTTGGAGCGAAGCTTTATCACAATGGGTGGCCCCTAAAAGTTACGGAGTCCTGAAGTAAAACTCGTTGAAGGAATGAAGAAGATGGTGCAAGACTTTGTAGTTTTTGTGTAGTTCTTTTTTTGTTCTTTGAGTCATAAGACCAACCGTACTATCAAGAGGTTTTGGTAAGTCGAAGCCGAAGTTAAAGTGAAAAGTCCTAGCTCAAAACCAAACCTAGTGGGTGCTACAGAGGAGAAATCTCATGTGTCATGAGTTAAGTTTCAATGAGAAAGACTTCGTATATTTCGTCTTTGAAACAGAAATCAGGCAGCGAGCCAGCTTTACTTGTTCCTCAAGTAATGTTGCGCATTAATGACCAATCCGACCGTTCTGGACATGCTTGTGGCGGTCATATTAGGTCAAATCGGTCATTGTGCCCCTTTGGATTGCCAACTATAAATACCCGTCACCTACCCGTCATTTCGGGTTGGATGCTCCATGATTATTCTATAAGAGTGACTGCAATGAGCATCCCAAGAAAGATACCGAAGCCAAACCAATCAGATCCACGAAAACCTAAGTCCCATTGAGTTGAGATGATTCATGATGAATTAGGTAGAGATTCGCTAGCCTTGTTATCTTGGAGGTCTGCATGCCTCCTAGACTGTTAGAAGTTTATATTCAGTGAGAGAAGAGTAATTGTCGCCACAGAGATCAGTTTTTCAAAGGTTTTGGAGATTGTCTGAAGAATCTACCCCAAGTGAAAACTACCCATACTCAAGGAGTTTGGTGTAGTCGAGAATAGGATGGAGAGAGGTTTTCTCCTGTGTTCAATCACAAGTTCCTCCAACCAGATGTAACACATATCAGAGTGTGAACTGGTCAAACAAACATAGCTGCGTCAAAGGCTCGTTTTACGTCATGCATTACTTTCAGTATTTCCATTCTTGCATGATGTTCTTCGATGTTTTGTTTCGACATGAATTTCTTCACTCTGTTATGCTTCGGTGACCGGCCACATGTTACTTTTGCTCTTAGCTTCTAGAAGTTTTCCGCTGTTATTATGTTAAACTTCGAGTTTTCCACAAAAAATTGAAGTGATCATTCACCCCCTCCCCCTCTGATCACATTCTTGAGCTTTTAGTACTAATTATGTTTGCTAAGTGTATACACATGAGACTATTACTGTTAACATCATCGTGTAGGGATCATGGGCTTGACAAGATCCTTAGAACTCAAGAAAGCTACATACGATGCAACAAGATGGGAAGTCGTATTCCCTGTTACATCTTGAGTTATAGTGATCCCTGCACTATTAAGAGGGGGTCATAAGGTTTAGCTTTTGACTTGGTCAAGTCCTTCAAAATAACAAAAGTTAAAAACACATCTCTGCACTAACACTAAGATTTACTCGGTTGAGTTGGTTTCCAAAATAATGAAGTTGAAATTCCTATATGTATGGGCGGACCATCCGGGTCCATAAATGGATCATCCAGGCAATCCCGGATCATCCGGGTAGGCACCCGGATGTCCAAGATCATTTTATTGTATGACATAAGAGAATTCGACCCTGGCCAAACCATACGGGTCACTAGACGGATCATTCGGGCAATGCCTGGATCATCCGGATGGTCCCCTGGACATTTGAGATCTTTGGTGTAAATAACAGAAGGATTAGATCATCGGGTCGGACAATCTGGGTCCCCTACCAGGACTATCTAGACATCACGCAAATCATATGGTTGCGTTCACGAACGTCAAAGAAGTTGTCCCCAATTTACAGAACAATTTGTGGATTTTCCAGGCCATTCGGACGCCCGGCTATTTCCTTTACAAAATCTACCGGGCTACTAGCCGACTGTCTAGAGGCCCCCAAGCTCGGTTAGGAGTTAACCTACCCGAACAATCTATGTCGTTAGCTAGACGATTGGGTAACGCCTGAACCATCCATGTAGCTACCCGGATGTCCGGGCCAGGTCAGTTAAGTGGCCAACGACTGGAATTTTGGGAATTCTCTAAATACCCCTTTACCTCTACGAGAGAGGGTTGACCACTTAATTTCAAGCACTCCAAAGAACACAAGTTTTCCCTCTGCACTTCTCCCACACTAAATCATACACCCCGAAGAGATTTTTGAGAGTTCTTTGCGGATATTCTACAACGTAATTGATCCATCCCTTACCCATCTTCTGACCAAAGAAAATCATGATTTGAGCAAGTCTTGAACTTTTTGTCATTAATCTTGTTACTCTGTCATTTACTACCGCACTTACCATTATATATTGTCTAGTTGTTCAATTTTAGCTAGTATCACCTTAGTAATTGTTAGTTCCCCATTTCTATTCCACAAGGTTGCCTAAAATTGCTAAGTAGTCATTAAAATTTGTAATTGTACCTATTTAACCCCCTTCCCTCAAGGTCCATCTCGACCCTTTCAAGGGGGGAACGCGATCCAGCATTGAAGGGTGGAGACATGGATTACCCGCTCCGATCAATTAGGAGACGGAATGGACTCAGACCTAGTATATCTCCACAAAAAGACCTCCTTAGGCAGGAGACCTTGGGCGACTAACGCATCTAGTTGGTCTGTAGTGGTCACACTCTACTCCCACCTCTCAAACTTCTCTGTAAGGTTGCCTCGGGTTTTCTTCTTCTCCATGGTCGAGGAATTGGAAGCGGTGCTCACCGCGGCCAACTCCTCACATCTCTTGTCTACGTGCATCATTTGAATCCACAAAGGAGTGAACAATGAGGAAGAGTGAAAAACTTGATCCAAGTGACAATGGCAGTCAAAGGGAGAAGAGAAGCAATGAACGCTTTATGATAGAAAGTGGCGACGAGTAACGTATTTATCAAGCATGTAAGAGATCACGATAATCGCGTCTAGTTGCCATGTGTTGGGTTAATCGCGGTAGTTTTCCCACTATACACTCGATGAGTTACAAAAAAAGAGGATTCACCAAGCCATGGTTGGGCACGAAACTGTCTAAATGATTCATTGCCTGATGTCATCGTTGGGACCTGATGTAGCATCCTAACAGTTGCAGCTTCTTTTCAATGGTAAAATGGATTCTCTATTTAAACAAAGAACATAGACATATGTCTAAAGGAAAACCAAGGGACACAATGTTCACAAGGGATCGCCAAAGCTCGGCTCCATGCTATATGGATACAAAATGGTCCATATGTTGGCAACGATCTTCCATAGCCCGGCTCCGCATCTACAAAAACCATCCAAGCGCTTACAATGGATCTCCTTAGAGCCCGGTAAACAAACCAAATTCTTGAATAAGAAGACAAGGAAGGAAGATCTAGATCTTCTCATACAAGCACGGTCCGCGCTAACCTATCGCAATCAATACAAGAGCCGACCTCCAAAACCCGGGAACTCCTTCTACATAAGAATAAGTAGCCCGCACGTGCACAGAGCACTGACTCTACTACGTTAGCAACTATATATCTCGTCCGGACTTCACGTCTCCAGAAGACAAAAACCCGGTGTTCATACGTCCCAAACGTATCTATAATTTTTCTTGTTACATACTTCTTTTGGTGACATTGTTACATGTTTTGATAAATTTTCATGTCATTTGCAACATATTTGGGACTAACCTATTAACCTAGTGCCTAGTGTCAATTTTTGTCTGTTTTTTCCATGCAATGAAGAAAATAGCTGAAAACCAAAGTGCTTGGAAAAATCTAGAGAAATCCAAAAATTCTATTTCATTGGAAGACTCTAAAAGCCCGAAGGTCAGCCGGAGGGGGGCCACCCCCTGGCCAGGCGGCCACCTGGGGATGGCCGCGCCCCCTGTTCGCCTGGCCAGATGGGCCACCCCCTAATGCCCCCCTTTTTCATATATTTAACCTTTGTTACAGAAACCCTCGAGGCGGACGCCTTTTCTCCATCAACACCACTATTCCACCGCCGTCGCGATTCCAAGATCGGGATCGACTGAAGTTCCTGTCACAACACCTTGTCGAGGGGAGGATTGATGTGACGCCCCCAAAATCAAGCCGTGTACAGTAATCTTACACGCAAGGTACACGACCGAGATTAGGGACTCACGGTAAGATATCACAACACAACTCTACAAATAAAAATAATACTAGTTGTTTAATACAAGCCATGGACCACGAGGGCTCGAATAAATCAACTCGAGATACATAAAGTTAGCGGAAGGAATAGTATCTGAGTACATACACAAGGTACATATGATTTGCCTTAAGAAGGCTAGCACAAATAACAACAGATAGAAAAGGCGAGTCCTCCTGCCTGGGAACCTCCAAACTACTCCTGGACATCGGGGATCTTTATGACGTAGAAGGCATCGGGGATCTTCATGTTGCGGTGGTCGGCATCGAAGATCTCCTGCTCCTGGACGCCTCGCGTCTGATTGCAACAACTGTGTATACAAAAGCAAAAGGGGAGGGGAAAAGCAAGGGTGAGTATCTAGCATACCCGCGAGTCTTACGTCCGCTACTAAGCATTTATGCATTTGTATCAAATGGAAAGGGGAGGCTATATATAGTGGACTGAAAGGTAGATAGTCAGAATAAGGATGAGAAGCTAGGCCTATCGAAGACTAGCATCTTCCGACGAGTCTTGCATCATGAGGAGAGCATATCCAACAGTTTAAATAAAGCATAAATTAACAATGCAGTAGAAGTTGCTGCAGCATTGTCTAATAGTAAAACGTAATAATTAGCAATGCCTCCGAGATCACTTCCTCAACTCCCTTGCGAAGAAGAAAACCCGGAACCAACAATTTAGTAATAGTAGTTTCTAGTAGCAGGATCTGGCTTCAGCATAAAGCGTCCTGTTACCGTGGACACGTCTATTCGAATAGATCAATCTTCTCTGCAGGGGTGAACTTCTGTTACACTACAATGCACGGATCTCCCGGGTGGCGTACACCTTGTTAGGGAATGCCCCACCGAGGCTATCCGACAATCCGTAGCCCACGCTTCGAACTCAACAGAGAGGTCATATGCCGGACTAAATCCTATGTACGCAGGGCTTTGGACCCTAACCCTGACGTACTCCTGCATGGTGCGAGGCTTGTCGGTGAAGCAAAAGAAAATACAAATCACACTGCTCGAGCAAAGAAGACAACACTACTTCTCGGCGCAGGCCGTGGTACTGCTGACGTCTGAAGAGTTCTCGAACGAGACTATGAGCAGAGGATCCCATAACTCATTATCCCACATGTAGGTTGTCAGAACCCTAATTTAGGTTTGTGCTTTTCTAAGCTAGCATTTTTGCATCATGAAAAATTTTGCAAAAGAAAAAGAAATGGGGAAACAAAAAGCCTCAAAATAGTTTTAATAAAAGTCCAGACAAATTTTTTTTTCCAAATGGGCATGATCATTTTGAACATTTTGAAAAAAAATCTAATAAATGGGCATGATCACATTTCAAGTGGAGTGGGTCCCACTCCATGCTCAAGGAATTTTCAAAAAGTCCAAAAGCCCTTCGGAAATTAAATAAATATTGTATTTGCAATTGGAATTAAATAAATATAATTCCAATAATTCAAAAACTTTGTGAGGTGACTTATATATGTCTCATTAGCTCACATAATTTTTTTTAGAATTTTAGAAAATGTTTTGGTTGAAGAATCAAAATAAAACAAAACATAGAAAATAAAATAAAAAGATAAACAGAGAAGGCGGACTTACCACTTACCTGGCCCTCCTGGCTTTGGCCCAGCCAAGCCCACCTCATCTCCTTCTTGTCTTCTACCTCGCCGGCAAGCACAGAGCTGCGTGGCGGCCATGCCACCGCAGCCTGGCCACATCTTGCTTCCCCTGGCTCCACCTCCCCGCCACCGCACGCCTGGAAGGCCCCCGAACCATTTCCCCCCTTCCCCTGGAGGCCGCTCTCGCTCCCTCCCCGTTTTCTGGTGCTACCCGAGCGCTGCCCAAGCTCGCCAACGTGCGCCCGCGTGGCCACCGGTTTCCCCTCGCCGCACCACCGATCCCAGAAGGACCGCGGCCTTCGTCTTCATCGATCCCCATCGTCAATCGTGCCTCGGGCGCCCCGAAGACGACGCCAGCCTCAAGATTTTGCCGTCGGCCACAGGAACTCCGGCGAGGAATTCCTCACCGGCCAGCCTATCTTCTACCTCGCCGCGCCCATCATCGAGCTCCGGTGAGCATGGTGCTTCTATTACCCCTCTCCGTTGCTCTCCCCGACCCCTCTACGCCGTATCCCTCCATGGACAGAAGCCGTCTGCCGTGCCCGTTGTCGTAGCCGTGGCCTCGTGCCCCCCCCCCCCCCGAGGTCCCCCTTGTGCTCCAGGAGACGCGCAAGACCACGGGGCACACGCCCGTGCCTTCCCCGTGCCCTCCCGTGGCCGGGAACCCTACTCCGGCGACCCGCCGCCGTGCGCAGAGGCCACTGGCGACCCGCCGCCGTGCGTAGAGGCCACCCGCGGCTAGCCGTCGACGCCCTGGCCATTAGGGCGTAATTAACCTGCTAACCCCCCCCCAATTTAGCCTATGACAGGTGGGCCCAGGGGACCCTTAATTAACAAGTGGGTTAATTAAACAGAGGGATTAACCCCTGGGTCATTGACCAGTGGACCCCCCTGTCAGGCCACCCCCTGCGTCATCATGACATCACCTTGACGCAATAATGCTAAATCATTTAATTTAATCCAGAAATTCCAGAAAATATCCAAAACTTTGAATTTGAATAACTTTTAAACCGTAACTCAGATTGAAATGATTTTTATATGAAAATTGATGAGAATAAAATTCTCTATCCAAATTACCAACTTTCAACTATGTTTGAAATTTTTACAATGATGGATCAGTAGAATTTTGCTATTTGGTTCATTTGGTTTAAATCAAATAAATTTCTTATGCCATTCCATCTTTAACCATTGCAATGCAATGCACATCACATGAACTTAAGAAGCACAACAAACCCATGTACATCATCATATCATGCCATATTGTTTGAGCATTGTAATTTATCAATTGTGTGCTTTACATCCAGTGCTTAGGTGATTGCATCTTCTCGGGTGAGTTGATCTCGGAGACGAGTTCAACCTCACGTCACAGAAGACTAGTACCTCGTGATCGTCAGCAAGGCAAGCACCCCCTCTTTGATCATGTCGATAAAATCCCAGTTCCCTCTCATTCTCTCTTATGCATGTTTAGGATGTCACCTTGATACGTTCTACTGCTAGTTCAACCTATTCATTTGCATGACCTATCATTTTGTCACAGTAGTAAGCAAACCACAATCCTAGAAGATGTAGGAGTTGGTTGATATCATGTGGCCCCTGCAACTGTTACAGCTTATTGTATGCTTAGAGTTTACAATGAGGCTACTTTGTTGTGAGTCGGGATGGTAGTGATCATGTGAATGATGGTGGTAACGTGTTGGGGAATTTGACCTAAACAAGGTGAACGATGAGAGGCTGTGTAGGAGTACACAGTGGGTTGTCTCGTTGAACACCGCCTTAAGCCCGAGTTCTTGTGTTGTTATCCAAGACTAAGAGTACGACCACACATTGGGCTCACTGACCCCTCTCGGCCTAGTACCTCACCCCGGACCAAGTCCAGGAGTCGCTAGTAGTTCGAGCTTTAAACGATCTCAAGCAGGTACATCAAGGTAAGTTTTGGACGTAGGTTGTGGTCCAGTTGAATCAAGTGATCATGATCGAGTTGAGCTTGATGGCTTGTCTCGCAACGTTTGAGTCCGCATCGGAAAAATCGGCCGGATTCTGATTGTGGTCCCAACTCAAATAGGCGACTCCCTAGGACTAGAGATGGTGCCGTGAGTGAAGTGTTGTGGCAACATCCTCGCCGGTACTCGCTTGAAGGGTCCACTCCCAGGCGGTAACTGATGCGTGCGTGTGTGTAGCAGTACACCCCTGCATGGTTAATGAACTATTCAAATAGTCGTGTCCGCGGTTATGGACTACTTGGAGACCTTTACTTGATCATAGACAACTTCAATGGTTACTCTAAAATTTCCAAGATAAGTGTGAGTGCTATGGCGTGCTTCCTCGTGGGGAAGTCGGGGAAGTATCCATAGTGGTGTATTGGTTGGAGACTTGATACTTGGACTCGTGTACGCTCCTGACCTCATTCTGGTATTCGTAGTACAGGACTAGCCAAGTCAAAGCTGGCACTTCTGCATTGAAACCCCACCTCCCTTTTCCTTGATACATCTGCATGAGTAGTGTAGTTCCTATGTAAGTCCTGCTGAGTACGGCTTTGTACTCACGTTTTCTTATTCTATGTTTTAGAGACGAGACCACTGACCCTGATGGTGGCCTCTACCTCGAGCTTGACGTGGACCAAGTCGTATAGTTCCAGACTACAGCTTGTGCCCTCTGGAGGGTCGTTGTATTTTCTTCCAGGCTTCTTTAGCCATTTTTTATACTTGTCCTTACTAAGACATAATTTTCTTCCGTTGATGTTTGATGTAATGTTGTATCACAACCATGTGATCTCTGCTTGTAATACAACTACTATGTCTGCTCTGTTTAGCAGAAGTTATAAAGACTATGAGTTTGTAGAGTTCATGTTGTGATTACCTGCTGTTTAGACTAGACATGTATGGTGCGTGTATGATTATAACGTGTATGTCTTAGTGTGGGGTTCGAAAGCTTAGTTGTGTTCTTGTCGGTGGTCTTTCATACACCAAGTGGCCCTTAGATGTGAGCAGCTTGGGGCATCGCGATGCGATTGCTCGTGACTCTGTCACGTGGCACACTTTGTTCTATGATTGAGCCCACCCGAGACCCCGACTAAGTGATAGGGCTGGAGTCTGTTTATGTAAGTGTTATAATTCAATCGATAATATGGTTGAGGCGACTTGTCTATGAGTATGGGATTTCACCATCCATAATCATTTAGACTTGTGAGCGGGCGATGAGGACCCATCTCAGTTGATCATCCGGCCTGGATGGGATGCCCCTCACGTATGATGCTTTCCGAGAATGTTCTGTTCTTGGCCTTGTCTGCTTAGGCAAGTGGGTACGGCTCTCTGCTCTCCATATGATTGAGTTCTGACTGGAATTACATACGCAAACCCCGGGTCCCGACAGACTTGGTATCAGAGCAGGACTGTCTGTAGGATTATCAAACCCTTGGCCGATGTCGAGTCTAGCATTCTATAGTTATATAACTACTTTTGGTATAAGGGAACAACTTAAGACTTATTTTTTCTCCTTACCCCCATCGATTTGAGTTCTGAGTCACCCTCATCTTGTTCTACGGGAAGATAGGACTAGGCTCATCGATGTCTTTACTAGGACATCTCGTTGATTTCTTCTTTGTAGATGTAGGAGTGTTGTGGTCTTCCAGAGTCATCATTCCATAGTGCTTCTTTGGAAGTGATGTTTGTCATCTTGTTGGTTGTCTCATTTTTCATCCCGACACAACCGTTATGCTGTTCGACTGTGACTTCAATGTCGTTGCATTATAGTCTTGTTGTCTTAGCTTAGAAGTGTATCATAAATCCTATTCTGATTGTTGATTCTTATCACACAGAATGTCAGGTGGAAATCGTTGTGTTGATTTCAGTCCCGGTAATAGAGATGATGAAGATCCTCCACCACCGCCTTCTGCAGAGGAAATCATGATGGAGGCTGAGAAGAATCGTCGTGATCAGACATGCCTTCTTGAGCATATTGAGAAGAACACTTCACGTCAGTGTCATAGTGTTGTTACCATCCAGGACTTCATTCTCCTCAACCCGCCAGTATTCCGATGTTCTTCTGAGCCCCTTGATGCCGATGATTGGCTTCGTTCCCTCGAGCGTAAGCTTGAGACCGCCCATATTGCTCCCGGTGACCGTGTTCTATTCGCGGCATACTTTCTGGAAGGTGATGCTCTTCAGTGGTGGGAGAATTTCATAGCAATGCAGCCCATAGGTCACGTGGTGACTTGGCAGGAGTTCTGTGATGACTTCCGAGGGTATCATATTCCGGATTAGCTGATGGAGCGCAAGAGAGAACAGTTTTGCAATCTGACCCAAGGAAAGATGTTTGTTCATGAGTATCGGACTGAGTTCACTCGTCTAGCATGTTATGCCCAAGAAGAAGTATCCACCGATGCCAAGAAACAGGCAAAGTTCCGCAAGGGACTTAGCCCCGTCCTTCGTCATGACCTGTATCTTCACGAGTTCGTCAACTTCCAGGATTTAGTCAACAAATCCTTCAAGGCCGAGTATGGAAATGAGTTGTACGAAGAGTCTCGTAAGCGTGATCGTGAGTTTGCACCATCTTCTAGCTCAGGTTCTCAGAAACGCTGTGTATGGATCCCCTTCAGTGACGTCAGTCATGCTGTAAGTGCTTCTAGACCACCAACCACCATATATCGTCCACCTCAACCCAATCTTCCTCCTTGGAATTTTGTTGGACAATCAAGTTCTCATTTTCCTTTCATTCCACGTGGTGTTTTCTTCCAATGTGGACAATCAGGCCACAATGTTCGAGAGTGTCCCCAAAATCATGTAGCCACCACACCTAATCACAAGCAAGCTTTTCGTCGTGGTAAGCCACAACCCAAATCTTCCAATGTCAAGCCTCGTTCTTATGAACATGGTTATGTGAATCATGTATCAATTGAGGATTCCCATAAGGCAACCGATGTTGTACTCGGAACCCTTCCTGTCAACTTCATTCCAGCTTCTGTTCTTTTTGATCCAGGAGCATCTCATTCTTTTATGTCTGAGAGTTTCGCAACCGAGCATGGTATTCCTTTCGAATCCTTGTGTACTCCTTTAGTAGTGCGCACCCCAGGATCTGAATGCCGCACCACCATGGTGAGTCATGAGAATGAAGTTGCAATTGAGGGTTTAGTATTCCTTGATTCACTTATAGCCCTCAAGTCTTCAGACATTGATGTCATCCTAGGAATGGATTGGTTATCAAGACAGAATGTTGTCCTTGATTGTAAAGCCAAGTCAGTTAAACTAGCCCATCCTTCCGGCCAGACAATTTATTACACCTCACCAAGCTCTAGAACCCAGTTGCATTCTTTGAATGTGCTTCCCCTTCCTGACATTGAAGATATTCCGGTGGTTCGTGACTTCCCGGATGTCCTTCCAGAAGAGCTGCCAGGCATACCACCTGACAGATCTGTAGAGTTTGTGGTAGATCTTATCCCAGGAACCGCCCCAATATCCAGACGCCCATATAGAATGGCCCCACGTGAGTTAGCTGAGCTCAAAATCCAACTTGAATCTTCGTAGGCAAAAGGCTTTATACGCCCTAGCTCATCTCCATGTGGTTTCCCCGTTCTGTTCGTAACGAAGAAAGATGGAACAGAAAGGATGTGCGTAGACTATCACCCGCTAAATCTAGAGACGATAAAGAACAAGTACCCACTGCCCAGGATCAATGATCTTTATGATCAACTTGCTGTATCCTCTATCTTCTCCAAGATGTATTTGAGATTAGGCTATCATCAAATCAAAATCCGAAACGAGGACATTCCCAAAACGGCTTTCACTACTCGTTATGGTCTTTACGAGTACATCGTCATGTCCTTCGGTTTAACCAATGCCCCTCCACATTCTCGCGCTTGATAAATTTGATCTTCATGGAGTACCTAGATAAATTTGTTGTAGTTTATCTTGATGACATTCTCATCTACTCTAAGAACGAAGAAGAGCACGCATAACATCTTAGGTTGGTATTGATGAAACTTCGAGAGCATCATCTATATGCCAACTTCTCAAACTGTGAATTCTCGATACCAGAAGTGACCTATCTATGCCACGTGATTTCTGCCAAAGGCATTGCTGTCAATCCCGAGAGAGTTCAGGCCGTCCTTGACTGGACTCCACCTGAATCAGTTAAGCAAGTTAGGAGTTTTCTTGGTTTAGCAAGCTATTGTCACCGCTTCGTTGAGAACTTTTCTAAAGTTGCAAAGCCTCTAACTGAACTCCTCAAGAAAGATAAGAAATTCGAATGGACCCCCAAGTGCGATGAAAGCTTTCAAGAGCTAAAAATAAGATTGACTTCTGCACCCGTGCTTGCCCCTCCAGACACCAAAAAGGATTTCTAGAACTATTGTGATGCTTCACGGCAAGGGTTATGATGCGTACTTATGCAAGACAGACATGTGGTAGCTTATGCTTCACGCCAATTGCGTCCACATGAAGAGAACTATCCTACCCATGATCTCGAACTCGCTGCCGTAGTTCATGCCCTGACAACTTGGCGACATTAGCTCCTTGGTAATCGTTGTGAGATCTATTCCGACCACCAAAGCCTCAAATACATATTCACCCAGCCAGATCTTAATCTCAGGCAAAGGCGGTGGATTGAGTTGATAAAAGATTATGACTTAGGAATTTCTTATACCCCAGGCAAAGCCAATGTCATGGCTGATGGACTAAGTCGTAAGTCGTATTGTAACAACCTCATGTTACAATAGTATCAACCACTTCTCTATGAGGAACTTCGAAAGCTTAATCTTGAGATTGTTCCTTATGGATTCCTTTCCACCTTGGTAGTGAAACCAACTCTTGAGGATCAAATCAAAGCTGCACAGAAACGTGCTCGAGGTATCCGATACATTAAAGAAAACATTCCTAGTGGTAAGGCTAAATGTTTTACCCTAGACAATGAAGGCATTGTATACTTCGAGAACAGGATAGTAGTACCGAAGAATAAGAACCTTAGACAGTTGATCCATAAAGAAGCCCATGAATCACCCTTCTCGATTCATCCCGGTAGTACTAAAATGTATCAAGATCTACGCCAGAGATTTTGGTGGACTAGGATGAAGAGAGAAATTGCTCAGTTCATTGTTGAATGTGATGTTTGTCGTCGCGTTAAGGCAGAACATCAAAGACTTGCTGGTCCTCTTAGACCTTTGCCTATCCCTGAGTGGAAATGGGATAAAGTCAGTATGGACTTCATCACTGGATTTCCAAAAACCCAGAAAGGAAATGAAGCC
Source organism: Bromus sterilis (assembly GCA_950022295.1). Classification (NCBI taxonomy): domain Eukaryota; kingdom Viridiplantae; phylum Streptophyta; class Magnoliopsida; order Poales; family Poaceae; genus Bromus; species Bromus sterilis. Next base: position 223,087,324 of record OX465598.1, read on the forward strand.
ATCTTCGTTGTCATGGACAGACTTTCCAAAGTTGCTAACTTCCTTACTGTTCGCGAGTCTATAAATGCTAGCCAGTTAGCGGACTTATATGTCTCCCGAATCGTGTCGCTTCAAGGTGTTCCTTTGGAAATCAATTCAGACCGTGGTAGTCTTTTCACTTCTCGATTTTGGGAAAGTTTCCAGAATGTTATGGGAACCCACCTTTCCTTTAGCACCTCTTATCACCCGCAATCCAGTGGTCAAGTAGAAAGGGTCAATCAAATTCTCGAAGACATGCTCAGAGCTTGTGTTATCTCTTTCGGAAAGAAATGGGAGAACTCTCTTCCTTTTGCCGAATTCGCGCATAACAATAGCTTCCAATCTAGTTTGGGAATGGCTCCTTTTAATTTCTCTATGGACGGAAATGTCGAACACCCCTAAACTGGTCAGAAACCGGTGAAAGAAAATTCTTAGGACCGGATATGATTCAGGATGCAGAAGAGCAGGTTCGCATTGTTCGTGAGAAATTGAAAACAGCCCAGTCTCGTCAGAAAAGCTATTATGATTGTAATCATAAGGAACAAAGCTATAATCTGGATGAGAAGGCTTACCTTCGGGTCACTCCTCTAAAGGGTACCCATCTCTTCGGTACCAAAGACAAGTTGGCCCCACGTTACATTGGTCCCTTTCGCATTCTTGCTAAATGTGGAGAAGTTGCCTACGAATTGGAAATACCCCCTCACCTCTCCCAGGTTCATGATGTCTTCCACGTCTCTCAACTCAGGCATTGCTTCAAGGACCCCATCCACGAAGTAGACCACGAAACGCTTGATCTCCAAGATAACCTTTCATATCGAGAGTACCCTGTTCATATTCTTGATGAAGCCGAGAATAGCACCAGACATCAGAAGATCAGATTCCTCAAAGTGCAGTGGTCACATCATTCAGAGAAAGAATCCACATGGGAACGAGAGGATCGTCTACGAGCTGAGTACCCCACCCTCTTCCCGACGACTTCTGATGGGGCGAGGGGGCGCGGGCTGCGTCTTAAGCTCGTCGGCGACGGTCGGATGGCCGCCACGGTGACACGGCGTGGCTCGGCCGCTGGATGGCCTTCACGCCATGGCCGTGAGCAGTGAGGGAGATGAGTGGGAGGGCGACACGGCGTGGCTCGGCCGCGGGATGGCCTTCACGCCATGGCCGTGAGCAGTGAGGGAGATGAGTGGGAGGGGGTTTTTCCCCAGGCGAGATATAGCAGTTTTTCTTTTATTTATATTTTCCCTTTTGTGTTTTCATTTGTTTTAGTTAGTTTTGCATTTTTATAAAACATGAAAGTTGTTCCATAATCAGTATTGCACATTACCATAGTGCCACAAAAAGTTTGGGGTTTTTATAAACTCATTTAATATTTCTTTTGAATATGCAACTAGAAAATGGGACTGTTTTAGCATTGATTAGAATTTTTTTCCCTATTTAAATATTGTAATAAATACCCAATGTTGGTTTAACATGGTCCACTGATTTTTAGGGTTTTAACAAAAAAAAATTGCACAATTTTTGGACAAAGTTTTAATTATCACTTTGTTTTCAATATCAACCAAAGGGAATTTTGAATTTTTTTTTATTCAAATATGATCATGGAAATATTAGCAAAAGTGATTACTGTTACATGACACTGAGGGTGTTACAAATCTCCCCCACTACAAAGAATTCTTGTCCCGAGAATTAAAGGTAGTGTAAGGGGTAAAGTTTTTGCTTCGTATTCTAACGATTCTTCTGGTGCTTGTTGTCCTTCTCGAAGAAGTTAATCCTTCATGTTGATGTCTTCATTTCTCTAAATGAGTCCATGTCGACGTGTTGTCATCCTTCCTTCGGGGCTTCATCGTACCTACGGATAGGCTAGGAGGGGACACTTAGGGGGTCGAATCGACACAAGGTTAACCAACCGTGGTTGTCCTAGGGAATGGGGCACATGGTACCTCTCAAGTTGAAACACAGGGAAACACATCGAGAGAATAAAAATAAGGTATGAGAAGTTTCAAGCGGATAGGCATGCATTCCATGCCGATGACCGACGATGAAAAGGGGGCCAGAGCATCAGGCATAAGTACTACGTCTGATATGTCGGCAACAACGTCGGTACCAAGGGCGAGATATTATGCGATAATGATGCAATGTGTTCAGAGAACAGGGAGTGTGGTGACATATTATGCGATAACGATGCAATGTGTTCAAAGAATAGCTTGTCAGCTATGTCGGCAACAACGCCAGTACCAAGGGCGAGGGATGAAGAGAACCATTTTCCTGCTTGTTAAGACGAGGAGGACCAATTGGCAAAGTTCTCGTCCATCGGTGGTTACCAAAACGGCATCAACAGTAGTAACAGGTTATACTGACAGAGTGGTACACCGAGGTGTTTACACAATCAGCGAAATATCACTGCTTACATTACATGGATCATCAGGAATGTTAAACAGAGCAATGGAAGGGAAAATGTGATGATGCACAAGTAACATGTATATATCTTTCCCAAGGGAAAGCAGAGAAAGATATACATGATCAAGTTTGTAATGGCATGGAGTCAAAGGAGGTTTTCGATGATAACACAAATCATCGAGGGGCAAGGATGGTATTTCTCACGACGAGTTCAATTAACATTGGGAAGAAAAAATGCCAAGGATGACCACGACACAATATGTCGAGAGGTTTTAAGAGGATGCATCGAATAGCGACAACATCAAGCAAAAGGAATGGTGAAACAAAAGGCATTCGGTATTCTCGGCCGATGGCAACCCAGAACCATGAAATGGGTATGCACTGTTTCCTCACAATTCATAAGATGTAGTGCAAGGGCATGATATCCTCGAGATATCAAGGGTAATACTCGAAGGTAGAATGGGGGATCATAGGTGCAGAAGGATTTATTCCAAGGGGTTAATTATCTTTACGAGAAGCTTACATGATCAGTTCTAAATCGTATCCATGGGCATGAACACAAGTTCAAGGTCGACTCCCACTTCTTTAATGCATAACCCTTCATTCACTTCTCACCTTCGGGGAGGTGGTAGGATTGAAAGCTCATCTGATGGGAGGCCAGTAGAGTATAACCCGCATAAAGTTTGGTTCATGTAGATTAGGGGAAGCATAGGGTTAACCCATCGGGGCATTTTGAAACCCATACAACAAACATCATAAGAGAGGGATACCAGTTCGAAAGAAGAAGGCTAACAACACCGAGTAGATGATATCATTCGTAGGGCATCTGATATCAGGGAAAATTCATGAATGACTTAGGGCACAAGGGTACGGTAGGTAGTAATCCACCAAAACATCAGGTGGTGAACAAAGAGTTTGGCGTGAGTATCGGTACTCAACCATAAGAAGAAAGAATACAAAGGCATCGGATAATAGAAGCATTTGAATAAATCGATGATTGAATTCCAAGGAATTATGATCCCTAGAATGAAGGATCATAAGCATACGCTCTGATCAAGGACGAATAAGTTGAACAGAACCAGATGGACAATCAATCACAGTTTGATTTACCGAGAACCAGATCATGTCTGGAATGACGTCTGAGCTGGAAGAATGAATTCATAGGGATCAACTGATGATTGTGTGCACTAGCACACGCGATGATTCAACAAATTAGAATGGCAATGCAAAGGGAGGTCATCGAAGATTACAAGACAAACGGAATTAATCAGAGTGCAAGCAGGTAAGAAGAATCTCCGAAGCAGTAGGCTGCCGAGGATTGTCGCGAGATTGAATAGTATTTCAAAGTATCATTGGGAATCACAGGAACCACTTAGGATGGACGGATCCTCGATGAATGTGAGGAATTATCCGCAGGGTGAAAATAAGTTGCAAGGCATTAGGCTCAAAGGATTCCCGAAACAACGGAAAGTATTTCGATGCATCTTGTGAACACAAGAGCTAGTGGGATTGAATGGGTGAACGAAAGGTGTATGTGGTTATACATACGAACTAATCCGTGGCAGGGAATTTTAAAGGTGATCGGCACATATGGTCTCGGGAATTTTATCGGAGAGTAATCTTTGGAATCTTCTCGTGAAGCAAGTGATCATCTGTAATGACGGGCTCTCTGGGAGGAAGTAGTCATGAGAACCTAGAGTTGGAGTAAGCAAAATCTTTAACGCGAAAGGAAGAGAGAGCAGATTCCCAAAGTAAAGGTACGGAGTAAAAGATCCTAATACCATCCCAGTTGCGTTGTGGGCCCGTAAGCCACACAACAAAGTTAGTAAAATAGTTTTGCAAAGTCTAGACTCGACTTAGACCAAGGAGTTGGTAGGGGTGTCCTATAGAGAGTCGGCTCTGATACCAACTTGTGACGCCCCCAAAATCAAGCCGTGTACAATAATCATACACGCAAGGTACACGACCGAGATCACGGACTCACGGTAAGATATCACAACACAACACTACAAATAAAAATAAAGTTGTTTAATACAATCCATGGGCCACGAGGGATCGAATACAACAACTCAAGATATAAAAAGTTAGCGGAAGCAATAGTATCTGAGTACAGACACAAGGTACACATGATTTTCCTTAAGAAGGCTAGCACAAATAACAATAGATCAAAAAGGCGAGGCCTTCTGCCTAGGAACCTCCAAACTACTCCTGGATGTCGGGGATCTTCAGGTCGTAGAAGGAATCTGGGATCTTCACATTGCGGTGGTCGGCATCGGAGATCTCCTGCTCCTGGATGCCTCACGTCTGATTTGTCGGGACCCAGAATATGCATATGTAATTCCAGTCACAACTCAATCATATGGAGAGCCGAAAGCCGTACCCACTTGTCTAAGCAGACAAGGCCAAGCAAAGAATACACTCGGAAAGCATCGAACGTGAGGGGCATCCCATCCAGGCCGGATGATCAACTGAGATGGGTCCTCATCGCCCGCTCAAAAGTCTAAATGATTATGGGTGGTGAAATCCCATACTCATAGACAAGTCTCCTCAACCATGTTATCGATTGAATTATAACACTTACATAAACAGACTCCAGCCCGATAACCTAGTCAGGATCTCAGGCGGGCTCAATCATACAACAAAGTGTGCCATGTGACAGAGTCACGAGAAATCGCATCGCGAAGCCCCAAGGTGCGCACATCTAAGGGACACTTGGTGTATAAAAGACCGCCTGCAAGAACAGAACTAAGCTATCGAACCCCACACTAAGACATGCATGTTATAATCATACATGCAGCATACATGTCCAGTGTAAACAGCAGGTACACATTGTATGAACTCTACAAAGTATATCTTTATTGACTTACACATAGAGTACACAAAGATCATATGACTATGATCCATCATTACATCAAACAACGGAAGCAAATTAGGTCTAAGTACAGACAAGATTAACAAATGGCTTAGAGAAGCCTTGTTCAACATACATGCCCTTCCACGAAGGACCAGACTGTTGTCTGGAACTATACTAACTTAGTTAACGTCGAGCTTCAGGAAGGTGACTCCATCGGGGTCTGGGTTCTCATCTAAAACATAGAATAAGAAAACGTGAGTACAAAGTCGTGCTCAGCAAGACTTACGTCAGAACTATACTACTCATGCTCAAGTTTCAAGGTAAAGGAAGTGCCAGCTTTGACTTGGCTAGTCTTAAACTACGAGTACCAGACTTGAGGTAAGAAGCGTACACGAGTCCACTACCAAGTCTCCAACCAATACACCACTATGGATACTTCCTCGACTACCCCACGAGGAAGAACGCCATAGCACTCACGCTTATCTTGCGAGTTTTATAAGTATCCATTCAAGTTATCTAATGATCAAGTAGAGGTCTCCAAGTAATCCATAACCGTGGACACGGCTATTTGAATAGTTTATTAACCCTGCAGGGGTGTACATCTTCACATGCGTGTCATCACTTATCGCCTTGTTCTTGTCACCCTTCAAGCGGGTGTCGGACGTGGATGAAACCAAGGTACTACCCTCACATCACCTTCTCTACTCCAGGAGTCGACTACCTGAGTTTCTCTAATCCAGATAATGCAAGGGACCGAGACGCCACCTTTGACAGATGGTTTCGCTGCCTCACAGGTCCACCCACATATCTATATGATGCAACATTTCCTTCATTCTTTTTCTATGCACATGCCAAATGGAAAGCCCGAATCTATTGTGACTCCTGGACCGGATCGGGTACGTAAAGAGGCCAAACGGGGCTCCCATAAACCCTACATGTGGTCATACTCTTTGTCTTGGATCACAAAACAGGAACTCGGGGCCTAGGGCAGTGTTCAACGAGACAACCCACTGTGTACTCCTACACAGCCTCTCATCGTTCACCTTTGTTTAGGGTGGATGCACCAACACGTTATCATCAGCACCATTATGAATATCCATCCCGACTCACAAACAATATAACCTCATTGTATCACTAAGAAGCAATAAGCATTAACAGTTGTAGGGTCCACATGCTCATCATTCAACTCCTATATTTGCTAGGATTGTGGTTTGCTTAATACGGTGACAAAATGATAGGTCATGCATCGGAATGGGTTCAACTATGCGGAAGAACGTTTCTCGGTGATCTCCTAAACATGCATAAGCGAGACTGAGATGGAAAAGGGTTTTTATAGACATGATCAATGGGGTTTGCTTGACTTGCTGACGATACACGTTTTTAATAGACTTCTTCTTCTTCGGGGGTGACCACCGTCTCGGAAAGTCTGTTATCGGAGGCAATCATCAACAAAGGGGGGGAACTTCGAAAGTAAATGCACAAGCACATGATATTGTTGTGACATGAAGTATAGGGTACTAGTTTGTGACACATTCAATTTAATTGAAGTATATTGCAAAGAATTTGCAAATTCAAACCCCAAATTCAATTTAAAATTATGCCAGATGCATCTTTGTCACTGTTCACCCATTTTAAAATGGTCAAACATAAAAAAACAAGTTTCATATTCATAATCCTTGCATTTTTTTGATAATTTTTCATATATTATATGTTAAATTTGGAGTTATAATGAATTTACTATGATTTATTGAAGTTTATAACATTTTCTCCCTTTTTCTGCTTTTTCTTTTTAATTAGAAATGAATTATGGCGCCATCACTGCTTCACCATGACGTCAGGGGGGATTCTGACGGTTGGGTCCCTCTGGTCAGTGGGAGAGGGGTTTAATCCCTCTCTGTTTAGCTAACAGAGGGGTTAGGGGGCCAGGGGGACCCACATGTCAGCCACTGTTAGGGGGTAATTAGGGGTCAATTAGGTTTAATGGCAGGGCCACGTCAGCTCGTCGCCGCCGGTGACCAAAACAGCGGCGGAGGTGTCGCCGGACTTTGCGTTTGGCTACGGGAGGGCACGGTTCTTGCGTCAAACATCACCAGTGACCGTCCGCAACGAGGGGTGCAGGTTGGGAGACTTGGGGAGTGTTGTGGCCACAGCGGAGTTGAAGTTTTGCGGCGGCCGGATACTGCCTCTGACGAAGACGATGATGCAGCGCACGATCTGGAGCGCGGATAGGCCGGGGTGGAAGGGAAGCTCACCAGGAGCGGGATGAGCAGCTCGATGGGGCCGGAGAGGGCTTGGTGCCGGAGCTATTTCTCGCCGGAGGTCTCGGTAGCCGCGGCGAATCCTTGACGCTGGCGGTGGCTCCGGTGCATCTCGAGTTCGCGCGGTGCTTCAGCTTGACGAAGACGACTGCGGGGCGTCTACTGGACAAGGTTGCGAAGCTCTAGGGGCACGATGGCCACGCAGGCTGACGGTGGCCGGCGACGAGGAGCTACGGGCGGCGTCGAAATCGCGAGGGGGAGAGGGGAAAGGTGAGCTGCGAGAGGGGGAAACGAAGGGGGCTTCCAGGCATCTTGGTGGCGTGCTTCGAGGCGAGGGGGAGGCCTAGACGCCTCTGGCCATCGCCGTGGCAGTCGTTGCCCCCTGCATGCTCGACAGCGAGATGCTTGGGGTAGACGACAACATGGGCGGCTGGGCTGGGCCGGACTGATGGGCCAGGGGGGATGAGTTGGGCCAGTTCCCATGTAAGGGCCCCTTTCTATTTTTCTTTCTCTTTTGCTTTTCTTCAATTTGTTCTATTTTGATAAAACAAATACCAAAAAAATTTATAAAAATCCCAAAACTCTAATTTGGACTTATGTGACATATAACTAGCCACTCCCAAGTTTTGGAGATTTTTGAAATTCAAATTGTTTGAATTTCAATTCAAATAGAGGTATTATTTAATTTCCAAGCCCTTTTTGAAATTTTTGGAAAATCTTGGTGCATGTAGTGGGACCCACTTCACTTTATATGTGGTCATGCTTATTTGTAAGACTTTTCAAAAATACCAGACGAATTTTTGGAAGAAATTTTTATCTGCCCATTTGATTTAAATTCAACTAGGACTTTTCTTTTCCCCATTTGGATTTATTTTGAAATTTTTGCATGATGCACAAACCCAAACTAACCCTAGCACATACCTAAAAGAGGGTTGTGACAACTCGCCCCCACTCAAAAGAATCTCGTCCCGAGATTCAGAAGTCGTCGGGAGGAAGGTGGGGTACTCGGCACGGAGGCGCTCTTCTCTTTACCACTTAGCTTCCTTCTCATAGTGGTCTGACCATTGCATTTTGAGAAAACTTGATCGTGTAACGACGAGTGACATGCTCTGCTGAATCAAGAATCTTGGAGATCAAGCGTTTCATGGTCAACTTCGCGGATGGGGTCTTTGAAGCAACGCCTGAGTTGTGACACATGGAATACATCATGTACTCGGGAAAGGTGTGTGGGTAGTTCAAGTTGGTAGGCAACTTCTCCACGTTTAGCAAGAATGCGGAAAGGTCCAATGTAACATGGGGCCAACTTGCCTTTGATACCGAATCGTTGGGTTCCCTTCAGAGGATTAATCCGAAGATAACCCTTCTCATCAATATTGTAGCTCTCTTCTCTATGATGACAATCATAGTAGCTTTTGTGACGAGATTGGGCGGCTTTCAAATGATCACGAACAATGCGAACTTGCTCTTCTGCTTCCTTGATCATATCTGGTCCAAAGAATTGTCTTTCACCGGTTTCTGACCAGTTTAGGGGTGTTCGACATCGTCGGCCATAGAGGAATTCAAAAGGAGCCATGTTCAGACTAGATTGAAAACTGTTGTTATAAGCAAATTCGGCAAATGGAAGAGATTTCTCCCAATTCTTTCTGAAAGAGATAACACAAGCTCTGAGCATGTCTTCCAAGATTTGATTAACCCTTTCAACTTGACCGCTATATTGAGGGTGGAAAGCTGTACTAAAGGAGAGATCAGTTCCCATAGCATTTGGAAAACTTTCCTAGAATCTAGAGGTGAAAAGGCTACCACGATCAGAATTGATTTCCAAAGGAACACCGTGAAGAGACACAATTCTAGATACATACAAGTCTGCCAACTGACTAGCAGTTATAGACTCGCGAACAGGAAGGAAGTGAGCAACTTTTGAGAGTCGGTCAATGACCACAAAGATGGCATCATTTCCTTTCTGGGTTTTTGGAAAGACGGTGATGAAGTCCATATCGACTTCGTCCCATTTCCACTCGGGAATAGACAATGGTTGAAGAGTACCAGCAGGTGTTTGGTGTTCTGCCATAATGCGATGACAAACATCACATTTGGCAACAAATTGAGCAATGTCTCTCTTCATCCGGGTCCACCAAAATCTCAGGCATAGATCTCGGTACATTTTTGTGCTACCGGGATGAATTGAGAGGGGTGTGTCATGATATTACTTAAGGATCAGCTGCCTTAGGTCTTCATTCTCAGGAACTACTAAACGATTTTCAAAGAATATCATTCCTTGATCGTTCGCAGAGAAACATTTAGCAACTCCGCTAACAATGTTCTCCTTGATCTCTTGAATACCACTATCTTGTTTCTGGGCGTCTATGATTTTATCCTCAAGGGTTGGTTTCGCCACCAGGGTAGAAAGAAATCCATGAGGAACAATCTCGAGATTGAGCTTTCGAAATTGCTCATGAAGAAGTGGTTGATACTGTTGTAACATGAGGTTGTTACAATACGACTTACGACTTAGTTCATCAGCCATGACATTGGCTTTGCCTGGGGTGAAAGAAATTCCTAAGTCATAATCTTTTATCAACTCAATCCAGCGTCTTTGCCTGAGATTAAGATCTATTTGGGTGAATATGTATTTGAGGCTTTGGTGATCAGAATAGATCTGGCAGTGATTACCAAGGAGGTAATGTCGCCATGTCTTCAGGGCATGAACTACGGCAGCGAGTTCAAGATCATGGGTTGGATAGTTTTCTTCATGTGGACGCAGTTGCCGTGAAGCGTATGCTACCACATGTCGATCTTGCATAAGTATGCATCCTAACCCTTGCCGTGAAGCATCACAGTAGATATCGAAATCCCTTTTTGTGTCTGGAGGTGCAAGTACGGGGGCAGAAGTCAATCTTCTTTTTAGCTCTTGAAAGCTTTCCTCACACTTGGGGGTCCATTGGAATTTCCTATCTTTATTGAGGAGTTCAGTAAGAGGCTTTGCAACTTTAGAAAAGTTCTCGACGAAGCACGGCGGAAATAGCTTTCTAAGCCAAGAAAACTCCTAACTTGCTTAACCGATTCAGGTGGAGTCCAGTCAAGGACGTCCTGAACTCTCTCGGGATTGACAGCAATGCCTTTGGCAGAAATCACGTGGCCTAAGTAGGTCACTTCTGGTAGCCAAAATTCGCACTTAGATAACTTGGCATAAAGGCGATGCTCTCGAAGTTTCATCAATACCAACCTAAGATGTTCTGCGTGCTCTTCTTTGTTCTTCGAGTAGATGAGAATGTCATCAAGATAAACCACAAAAAATTTATCTAGGTACTCCAGGAAGATCGAATTCATTAAGCGCAAGAATGTGGCGGGGGCATTGGTTAAACCGAAGGACATGACAGTGTACTCGTAAAGACCATATCGAGTAGTGAAAGCCGTCTTGGGAATGTCCTCGTTTCGGATTTTGATTTGATGATAGCCTAATCTCAAATCCATCTTGGAGAAGACCGAGGATCCAGCAAGTTGATCATAAAGATCATTGATCCTCGGAAGTGGGTACTTTTTCTTTATCATCGCTAGATTTAGCGGAAGATAGTTTACGCACATCCTTTCTGTTCCATCTTTCTTCGTTACAAACAGAATGGGGCAACCCTATGGCGATGAGCTAGGGAAGATGAAGCCTTTTTCCAACAAATCTTCAAGTTGGATTTTAAGCTCAGCTAACTCACGTGGGGCCATTTTGTATGGGCGTCTGGATATTGGGGCGGTTCCTGGCATAAGATCTACGATGAATTCTACACATCTGTCAGGTGGCATTCCTGGCAGTTCTTCAGGAAAGACATTCGGGAAATCATGAACCACCGGAATATCTTCAAGGTCAGGAAGGGGAAGCACATTCAAAATATGCATCTGGATCCTAGAACTAGGTGAAGTGTAGTCAATTGTCTGGCTTGAAGGATGGGTAATTTTAACTGACTTGGCTTTACAATCAAGGAAAGCATTCTGTCTTGACAACCAATCCATACCTAAAATGACATCAATGTCTGAAGACTTGAGGGCTATAAGAGAGGCAAGGAATACTAAGCCCTCAATTGCAATTTGATTGCCATGGCTTACTCTATTAGTTTTCCACTTGGAACCAGGAGCTTGGATTATCATTGGAGAAAACATTTCTTCAAAAGGGACCTCATGCCGAAGTGCATAACTCTCCGACATGAATGAATGAGAGGCTCCTGGATCGAAAAGAAGAGAGGCGGGAACAAGATTGACTGGGAGCGTACCAAGGACAACATCAGAAGTATCAATAGCTTTCTCAACTGAGATTTGGTTCACACAACCACTACTAGTGGCTGAAGGCTTTGCTGGAAAGGTTTTGGTGGTTGATTTCTTTGAAGGCTTAAGACTAGGTCTACGTGGTGCCACCAACACTGTAGGGCATTGTCGGAAGTAATGGCTTGTCAGACCACACGTGAAACACATCATGCATGAATTTCTGGGAGCAGGATTACTTGATTGCACACCATCATTCCTGGGAGGAACAATGTGTTGAGGTGGATGGCATATATTGGATGGTGGTCACTGAAGTAACTTTTGAGGTATGGCACCAGTTGGAATCCATATTCTGCGTTTCTGAGGGGATGAACTAGAAGAAGGAGCAAGCTCAATAGCATGCTTGCGAGACTCTTCAAACACTTCATTGCCATGCTTAGATCTAAAGGATCTGTTGACTAAATCCTCAAAGGTGGAAAATTCAAGGAGGTTGAGATCATGGCGAAGGATAGGGCTAAGTCCCTTACGGAACCTTGCCTGCTTTCTGGAATCGGTGGTGATCTCATCTTGGGCATAACGAGCAAGACGGTTGAACTCTCTCACATAATCATGAATGGACATCTCTCCTTGAGTCAAATTGCATAACTCTTCCTTCTTGCGCTCCATTAACTCATCTAGAAGGTGGTACCCTCGAAAGGCATCACAGAACTCCTGCCAAGTCACTAGGTGACCATCAGGCTGCCTCGCAACATAGTTCTCCCACCATTCAGCAGCAGCATCTTCCAGAAAGTATGTCGCGAATATAACTCGATCATTTTGAGCAACATGTGTCGTGTCAAGCTTACGCTCGATGGAACGGAGCCAGTCATCAGCTTCAAGGGGATCATAAGAACATCAGAATACCGGTGGATTGAGGAGGATGAAGTCCTGAATGTTGACAACCACATTATGTTGACGAGCGGTATTATGCTCGATGAGATCCAGAAGGCGTGTTTGATCACGTCGATTCCACTCAGCTTCCATCATGATTTCTGCCGCAGAAGGCGGTGGTGGAGTTTCATCATTACTTCGATTCCGATCACGGTCTCGATTGCGACGAACAGCACTACGAGTTCCACCTGACATCCTGTGTGATAAAAATCAACAATCAGAACAGGTTGTATGATGGAATGAATATTAAGAGGGCATGATTTCGGAAGGAAAGATCATAATGCAAAGGCAATGATTCATAGAAAGACGGGATAAATCGGGCAGCATAACGGCTACACTGAGATGGAAAATGAGACAACCTTGAAGAGAATGGATAGAACTTCTTCAAGGAACTCCACAACACGGTGACTCTAGACGACCATTACAGTCCTACGGCTACAAAGAAGCAATAACCGAGATGTTCTAGTAAAGACATAGATGATCCTAGTCCTATCTTCTCGCAGAAAATATGAGGATGACTCAGAACTCAGATCGATGAGGGTAAGAAGAAAAAGAAGCCTTACGTTGTTCCCTTTATACCCGAGTAACTATATAACTATAGAATACTAGACTCGACTTCGACCAAGGATTTTATAATCCTACAGACAGTCCTGCTCTGATACCAAGTCTATCGGGACCCGGAATGTGCATATGTAATTCCAGTCTCAACTCAATAATATGGAAGGCCGTACCCACTTATCTAAGCGGAGAAGGCCAAGCACAGAATACTCTCGGAAAGCATCGAACGTGAGGGGCATCCCATCCAGGCCCGATGATCAACTGAGATGGTTCCTCATCGCCCGCTCACAAGTTTAAATGATTATGGGTGGTGAAATCCCATACTCATAGACAAGTCGCCTCAACCATGTTATCGATTGAATTATAACACTTACATAAACAGACTCCAGCCCGATCACCTAGTCGGGATCTCGGGCGGGCTCTATCATACAAAAAAAGTGTGCCACGTGACAGAGTCACGAGCAATCGCATCGCGATGCCCCAAGCTGCGCACATCTAAGGGCCACTTGGTGTATAAAAGATCGCCGGCAAGAACACAACTAAGCTATCGAACCCCACACTAAGACATGCATGTTATAATCATACACGCATCATACATGTCCAATGTAAACAGCAGGTACACAACAACATACTCTACAAAGTATATCTTTATTGACTTACACATAGAGTACACAAAGATCATATGACTATGATCCATCATTACATCAAACAACGGAAGAAAATTAGGTCTGAGTACAGACAAGATTAACAAATGGCTTAGAGAAGCCTTGTTCAACATACATGCCCTTCCACGAGGGACCAGACTGTTGTCTGGAACTATACTAACTTAGTCAACGTCGAGCTTCAGGAAGGTGACTCCATTTGGGTCTGGGTTCTCATCTAAAACATAGAATAAGCAAACGTGAGTACAAAGTCGTACTCAGCAAGACTTACATCAGAACTATACTACTCATGCTCAAGTTACAAGGTAAAGGAGGTGGGGTTCATCATGCAGAAGTGCCAGCTTTGACTTGGCTAGTCCTGAACTACGAGTACCAGACTTGAGGTAAGAAGCGTACACGAGTCCACTACCATGTCTCCAACCAATACACCACTATGGATACTTCCTCGACTTCCCCAGGAGGAAGCACGCCATAGCACTCACTCTTATCTTGCGAGTTTTATAAGTATCCATTCAGGTTGTCTAATGATCAAGTAGAGGCCTCCAAGTAGTTCATAACCGCGGACAAGACTATTCGAATAGTTTATTAACCCTGCAGGGGTGTACATCTTCACACGTGTGTCATCACTTATCGCCTTGTTCTTGTCACCCTTCAAGCGGGCGTCGTACGTGGATGAAACCAAGGCACTACCCTCACATCACCTTCTCTAATCCAGGAGTCGACTACCTGAGTTTGTCACCGCTCGAGAGTCCGGCCGGTTCAACGAAACGGACTCAGATAATGCAAGGGAACGAGACGCCACCTTTGACAGATGGTTTCGCTGCCTCACAGGTCCACCCACATATCTATATGGTGCAACATTTCCTTCATTATTTTTCTATGCACATGCCAAATGGAAAGCCCAAATCTATTGTGACTCCTGGACCGGATCGGGTACGTAAAGTGGCCAAATGGGGCTGCCATAAACCCTACATGTGGTCATACTCTTTGTGTTGGCTCACAAAACAGGAACTCGGGGCCTAGGGCAGTGTTCAACAAGACAATCCACTGTGTACTCCTACACAGCCTCTCATCGTTCACCTTTGTTTAGGGTGGATTCACCAACACTTTATCATCAACACCATTATGAATATCCATCCCGACTCACAAACAATGTAACCTCATTGTCTCACTAAGCAGCAATAAGCAGTAACAGTTGCAGGGTCCACATGCTCATCATTCAACTCCTATATCTGCTAGGATTGTGGTTTTCTTAATACGGTGACAAAATGATATGTCATGCATCGGAATGGGTTCAAATATGCGGAAGAACGTATCTCGGTGATCTCCTAAACATGCATAAGTGAGACTGAGAGGGAAAAGGGTTTTTATAGACATGATCAATGGGGTTTGCTTGCCTTCCTGACGATACACGGGTTTAACAGACTTCTTCTTCTTCGGGGGTGAAAGCCATCTCGGAAAGTCTGTTATCGGAGGCAATCATCAACAAAGGGGGGGGGAACTTCGAAAGTAAATGCAAAAGCACATGATATTGTTGTGACATGAAGTATATGGTACTAGTTTGTGGCACATTCAATTTAATTGAAGTATATTGCAAATAATTTGCAAAATTTAACCCCAAAATTCAATTTCAAATTATGCCAGATGCATCTTTGTCACTGTTCACCTATTTTAAAATGGTCAGACATAAAAAAAAGTTGCATATTCATAATCCTTGCATTTGTTTGATAATTTGTCATATATTATATGTTAAATTTGGAGTTATAATGAATTTACTATGATTTATTGAAGTTTATAACATTTTCTGCGTTTTTCTGCTTTTTCTTGTTAATTAGAAATGAATTATTGCGCGAGCACTGCGTCACCATGACGTCAGGGGTGCTTCTGACGGCTGGGTCCCTCTAGTCAGTGGGAGAGGGGTTTAATCCCTCTCTGTTTAGCTAACAGAGGGGTTAGGGGGCTAAGGGGACCCACCTGTCAGCCACTGTTAGGGGGTAATTAGGGGGCAATTAGGTTTAATGGCAGGGTCACGTCAGCTCGTCGCTGCCGGTGACCAAAACAGCGGCAGAGGTGTCGCCGGACTTCGCGTTTGGCTACGGGAGGGCATGGTTCTTGCGTCAAAACATCGCCCGTGACCGTCCGCAACGAGGGGTGCAGGTTGGGGGACTTGGGGAGGGTTGTGGCCACGGTGGCGTCGAGGTTTTGCGGCGGCCGGACACTACCTCTAACGAAGACGATGATGCAGCGCACGAGCTGGAGTGCGGATAGGCTGGGGTGGAAGGGAAGCTCACTAGGAGCGGGATGAGCATCTCGGCGGGGCCGGAGAGGGCTTGGTGCAGGAGCAATTGCTCGCCGGATGTCTCGGTAGCCACGGTGAATCCTTGACGCTGGTGGTGGCTCCGGTGCATCTCGAGTTCGCGCGGTGCTTCAGCTTGACGAAGACGACCGCGGGGCGTCTAGTGGACAAGGTTGCGAAGCTCCAGGGGCACGGTAGCCACATGGGCTCACGGTGACCGGCGACGAGGAGCTACGGGTGGCGTCGAAATCGCGAGGGGGAGAGGGGAAAGGTGAGCTCCGAGAGGGGGAAACAAAGTGGGGGCTTCCAGGCGTCTCGGTGGCGTGCTTGGAGGCGAGGGGGAGGCCTAGACACCTCTGATCATCGCCGTGGCGGTCGTCGCCCCCTGCATGCTCGACAGCGAGATGCTTGGGGTAGACGACAACAGGGGTGGCTGGGCTGGGCCAGACTGATGGGCCAAGGGGGGATGAGTTGGGCAAGTACCCAGGTAAGGGCCCCTTTCTATTTTTCTTTCTCTTTTGCTTTTTTGCAATTTGTTCTATTTTGATCAAACAAATACCAAAACATTTTATAAAAATTCCAAAGCTTTAATTTGGACTTATGTGACATATAACTAGCTACTCCCAAGTTTTGGAGATTTTTGAGATTCAAATTATTTGAATTTCAATTCAAATAGAGGTATTATTTAATTTCCAAGCCCTTTTTGGAATTTTTGGAAAATCTTGGTGCATGCAGTGGGACCCACTTCACTTTATATGTGATCATGCTTATTTGTAAGACTTTTCAAAAATACCAGAGGAATTTTTGGAAGAAATTTTTATCTGGCCATTTGAATGAAATTCAACTAGGGATTTTCTTTTCCCCATTTGGAATTATTTTGAAATTTTTGCATGATGCACAAACCCAAACTAACCCTAGCACGTACCTAAAAGAGTGTTGTGACATGATTGCAGCAATCGTGTATAGAAAACCAAAAGGGTAGGGGAAAAGCAAGGGTGAGTATCTATCATACCTGCGAGTCTTACGTCTGCTACTAAGCATTTATGCATTTGTATCAAATGGAAAGGGGAGGCAATGTATAGTGGACTGGAAGGTAGAAATTCAGAATAAGGATGAGAAGCTAGGCCTATTGAAGACTAGCATCTTCCGATGAGTCTTGCAGCATGAGGAGAGAATAGCCAACAGTTTAAATAAAGCATAAAGTAACAATGCAGCAGAAGTTGCTGCAGCATTGTATAATAGTAAGTTATAATAATTAGCAATGCCTCCGAGATCACTTCCTCGACTCCCTTGCAAGGAAGAAAACCCGGAACCAACAGTTTAGTAATAGTAGTTTGTACTAGTAGGATCTGGTTTCAATATAAAACGTCATGTTACCGTGGACACGGCTATTCGAATAGATCAATCTTCCCTGCAGGGGTGCACTTCTTTACACTACAACGCACGGATCTCCAGGGTGGTGTACACCTTGTTACGGAATGCCCCACCAAGGATACCAACTTGTGACGCCCCGAAAATCAAGCCATGTACATTAATCATACACGCAAGGTACACAACCAAGATCACGGACTCACGGTAAGATATCACAACACAACTCTTCAAATAAAACTAATACAACCTGTTTAATACGAGCCAGGGGCCACGAGGGCTCGAATACCACAGCTTGAGATACACAAAGTTAGCGGAAGCAATAGTATATGAGTAAAGACACAAGGTACACATGATTTGACTTAAGAAGGCTAGCACAAATAACTAAAGATCGACAAGGCGAGGCCTCCTGCCTGGGAACCTCCAAACTACTCCTGGACGTCGGGGATCTTCATCACGCAGAAGGCATCGGGGATCTTCAAGTTGCGGTGGTCGGCATCAGGTATCTCCTTCTCCTGGACGCGTCGCGTATGATTGCAGCAACCGTGTATACCAAACCAAAAGGGGACGGGAAAAGCAAGGGTAAGTATATAGCATACTCGCGAGTCTTACGTCCGCTACTAAGCATTTATGTATTTGTATCAAATGGAAAGGGGAGGCTATATATAGTGTACTGAAAGGTAGAAAGTCTGAATAAGGATGATAAGCTAGGCCTATTGAAGACTAGCATCTTCCGACGAGTCTTGCAGCATCAGGAGAGAATAGCCAACAGTTTAAATAAAGCATAAAGTAACAATGTAGCAGAAGTTGCTGCAGCATTGTATATTAGTAAGTTGTAATAATTAGCAATGCCTCCGAGATCACTTCCTTGACTCCCTTGCGAGGAAGAAAACCCGGAACGAACAGTTTAGTAATAGTAGTTTGTAGTAGTAGGATTTGGCTTCAACATAAATCGTCCTGTTACCGTGGACACGGCTATTCAAATAGATCAATCTTCTCTACAGGGGTGCACTTCTGTTACACTACAACGCACAGATCTCCAGGGTGGCGTACACCTTGTTAGGGAAGGCCCCACCGAGGATACCAACTTGTGACGCCCCCAAAATCAAGCTGTGTACAGTAATCATACACGAAAGGTACACAACCGAGATCAGGGACTCACTGTAAGATATCACAACACAACACTACAAATAAAAATAATACAACATGTTTAATACAAGCCAGGGGACACGAGGGCTCGAATACAACAGCTTGAGATACACAAAGTTAGCGGAAGAAATAGTATATGAGTACAGACACAAGGTACACATGATTTGACTTAAGAAGGCTAGCACAAATAACAACAGATCGAAAAGGCGAGGCCTCCTGCCTGGGAACCTCCAAACTACTCCTGGACGTCGGGGATCTTCATGTCGTATAAGGCATCGGGGATCTTCAAGTTGCGGTGTTCGGCATCGGGGATCTCCTGCTCCTGGACGCCTCGCGTCTGATTGCAGCAACTGTGTATACAAAACCAAAAGGGGAGGGGAAAAGCAAGGGTGAGTATCTAGCATACCCGCGAGTTTTACGTCCGCTACTAAGCATTTATGCATTTGTTAAAAATGGAAAGGGGAGGCTATATATAGTGGACTGAAAGGTAGAAAGACAGAATAAGGATGAGAAGCTAGGCCTATCGAAGACTAGCATCTTCCGACGAGTCTTGCAGCATGAGGAGCGAATAGCTCATACGCGAGAGAGGATTGCTTCTCGCCCTTCGTTGGTTACCCCAAGTGGAAGGTAAGATGCAGCGTAGCAGCAAGTTTCCCTCGGTGAAGACACCGAGGTTGAGTATCGACCACTAGGACTCCGACGATGATAAGTAGGTGTCAGCGGCGCAATTGACGCGGACCTGCACACAACACAATTAACTTTGCTCCCAATGAAGTTCAGAGAGGTTGTCAATCTCTCCGGTCTTGTTGTTTACAAAGGATCAAAAACACACGATAATGATAATGATAGCAACTGAGGGTAAAAAAGCAAGAAAGTAAATAAGCGTGTAAACAGTGATGAGAATATGGACCGGGGTCCCGTGATGTTCATGATACGGTGAGGAAGATAGTTCTCTCACTTCTCGTTGGTTACCCCATGTGAAATGTGAGATTTAGCATAACAGCAAATTTCCCCTATGTAGAGGATAGGGTTTGTCTCCCGCAGGACTCCAAGAGATACAAGAAGGTGGTAAAGTGAATAATGGCGCCGTTCTAAGATTGCTTACTTCACCTGTCCCTGTACACACAGCAAATAATTTTGCTCCCAACGATTTCAGAGGAGTTCTCAATTCCTCCGGCATTGTTGTTTACAACGGATCAATGCAAGAGATAAAAGTGCAAATGAAAGTAAGAACCGAAAATTAATTGAGGGCGTAAAAAATGGTGGAAATATGGACCGGGGTCCCATCACGTTGACTAGTGATGTCTCTCTCCCAAAAGACGATAAAAGTGCTAGCGAGGTAAACAAATCACAGCTCGGCAATTGAAAGGATTATAAACGCACCTCAATGCTAACTATGCTACAAAAGAAAGGAAGAGGCTCAAAAGCAATGGGTAGTACTGTTGGGGTTCGGGGCAGAAAAAACAAATTTTTCTTAACCTACGATACCCAATCCCAAGACCTATGCTATGGCGATGCAAGTAACGGATGGAAATAGGTCACATACCGGTATGTAGTCTGTTAAGCGGGAAACGTTCCCGCGTGAACGTGGTTTGTGTAGTCGTACCGGCAATCCCCGATGTCGCGCGGCTCCACGATGACTCCGATAGCCACCCGGTCCTTGAGACCGATGATACGTCCCAAACGTATCTATAATTTTTTTCTTGCTCCATGCATGTTTTGTGTGACTTTGCCATGATTTGCTTGAACTTTCATACACTTGTGAGCATATTTGGACTAATCTATTAACCCAGTGCACCCAGCTGCCAGTTGCCGTTTTCTGTTATTTTTGTATTTCAGGTTTTCCGGCCATTAAAAGAGCTCCATAAAATCCGGAAAAATCAGATAAAAAATTAGCGACCCGGGAGCTTCCGGAATCGACAAGGTAGAGGAGGGGGGCCACCACAAGGAGACCAGGAGGGTCCCTGGCGCGGCCCCACCCTAGGCCGCGCCAGGAGGCCTGCTGGCTGCCTGGTGGGTCCCCTCGACACCCCCCTCCGCCTATATTTAGCCCTCGGGGTGGAAACCCCTAATATCTATCTCTTTTTCGCGAACTCGCCTCTGTACCGCCGCCGCCGCTGTTTCAAGATCGGTGCTGCCTGGAGAAGCTGCCCCGGCACCCTGCCGGGAGGAAGACCCCCTCCGGGAGACCATCCATAGCCATGGACACCTCCCGGATGTGCCGTGAGTAGTCCCCCTTGTACCATGCGTCCGTGACCAGTAGCTATGTGATGTACCTCTCCCCTCTTTGTGCTTCCACTTTCGAGACCTCGTGAGCTACCTCACATGATCGAGGCACTTTTTTAATTTCTGTTGTTGCTATGCTGAGTTTGCTGTGATCTGATGGGTTATGAGACTATGTTCAGATTGTGATGAGTAATATATTTGGTTCTTCTCTTTTATATTTTGTTCTTGAGTAAATTCTTTCATGTTCTCCGTTGCAGTATTTTTCTTTGGCCAAGTTGTTTGCTTGTAACTCCAAGAGGGAGCGTTATGCTTGATTGTGGGTTCAGCCCTCTGATATCTTTCTTGAGTGACAGAAACATGAGACTAGGGGAGGTGTTGTTGCCACCAGGGATGAAACAACGGTTCTTGTACCCGCGGGTGCAAGGATTGTTTACTTTACGCAAAGTTATTTTAATGCAGTTTTCTGTTGCTTTGAGTTTACACTTTGGGTGGGATTCGCAACTTAATACCAGCGAGATGTTCTGGATAGATATCTCAAGGTGGATGATTCGTAGTAGATGCAGTTAGATTTCGGTCTACTTACCTTGGCGTACTGCCCATTGCTTTTAGCCCTTCACTACTAGGAAACTGGCTATAGGTGGGAATGGTTTCTGTGGCGCACCAAACAATGCGTGCTCCATAGAAATATTTTTGTAGCGCATGGTACATAGTGCGCCACAGAAATATAGACATTTCTGTGGCGCATTTACGCTTCGTGCGCCACAGAAGTTGTTATTTCTGTGGCGCATGTACTTCAGGTGCGCCACTGAAATATATGTGGGGCCCACCATGTGCAAAAGTGGTCTACTTTATGTGGCGCACGGGACATATGCGCCACGGAAATATAGAATTCTGTGGCGCACCAGGTGTCCGTGCGCCATAGAAATATTTTTGAGGCCCACCAGGCATCCACTTTCTGTGGCGCATGTAGTCGAATGCGCCACAGAAACCTGACATTTTGTGGCACACCGAGCTAAATGCGCCACAGAAAGTGGCGTCCAGATCTAGTATTTAAAGCACCCCATCTCCACCACCACCACCCCAAGTTCATTATAACTCCTCCCTAGCTCGTGCTCCTCCTCCCCCCACCCCATTTTGCCCATACTTTCCTCCCTAGCACCCCCTCTCCAACACTTACTTTCCTCCTCCATATCTCTTTTTATTCACTAGCTATATCCTCTCTAAACACCACTCTCTCTCACCGCGGTTGTCATCTCGGATCGAATTAATCTACTAGGTGAGTAGTTTGCCGGACATGGATATGTATGTTTTGTGTGGCCGGCGGGCTTCGGTGTGCCGTGTCACTTACGTCGGCGTGGTGCATGTGGATGCATATATATGTTTGCATGTGGGAAGTATCTTTTTGTTAGTTGTCACTTATTACGTCGGCGTGGTGCATGGATGTTTGCCGAAATGTTGATTCATTTCCGTTTCGGCAAATTTTTGCACTACCCATGTGTCCTATTTTTAGGAAAGTCATGCCGAATTTTTCCGGCGACCATGTGCATGCGCATTAATTAGTGTGGTTCTAATTAAAACACTCTATTTCGTTGTGCCGCGTAGGCAACCATGGTCATCAAGATGAGCGGAGGTCGAGTGGGTAGATACAAGGAATAGGCGAAAGCCGACATGATTCTGAACAACAGGACCCAGATAAGATGTCCATCCAAAAAATGCAAACTCCAGGCCTGGATCGACCCTGATTCCGGACTATTGGAGGAGCACCTGCTCATGCGCGGTTTCATGCGTGAACAACAAGGAGATGCCGGCGGACATCATCATCATGAACAAGGAGATGCCGGCGGACATCATCATCATGAAGAAGGAGATACCGACGGACACCATCATCATGAACAAGGAGATACCGGCGGAGTACATATTCATCATGAAGAAGGAGATGATGCCGGAGTAGATGGTGGTGGAGAGGACGAGAACACGGAGACACTACTAACTTCGGCCTTGCGGGACCCTCATGTTCAAGAACTGCTCCTGAAGGAGACGAGCAACGCTAGAGCTACAGCCAGAGAGAAAGCCAAGCTGGCGCAAATGGAGATAGACGGGATGACTCCATTGTATCCTAGGTGTCGGCCCGAGGATACACGCCTGAATGTAACGCTTAAGGTTCTGGAGTTGAAGGTGGAACACAAATGGACCGACGTGAGCTTCAACGCTAACATGGAAATCTGGCACGATCTTCTTCCACAGGGGAACACATTGCCAAGAAGTATCGATGAGGCCAAAAAGATCGTGTGCCCCCTCGACCTACCGCACGTTATATACCACGCCTGCATCAATGACTTCGCACTTTATCGGGACGAGTACAAGGATTACACCACATGTCCGGTGTGCGGCCAAGGACGATACAAGAGAGGGAACAAGAAAGTTCCTCGAAAAGTAGTATGGTACTTTCCTATCACTCCCCGTTTGCAGCGCTATTTCGTAGACCCTAAGGAAGCAAAGCTCATGCGATGGCATGCGGATAGGGTGAGGCCCGAGGATGATCCGGAGAAGGGCACGATCCTGACACACCCTTCAGACGCTTCCCAGTGGGATGCATTCGACCTCGAAGATGGTTTCGGGAACGATCCAAGGAACCTCAAGCTGGGTATTAGCTCCGATGGACTCAATCCATTTAGCAACGAGAGTAGCACGCATAGCACATGGCCCATGTTTGTATGGCCGTACAACTTCCCCCCTTGGATGTGCACGAAGCAAAGGTACATACACTTAAGTATTCTTATTCAGGGGCCGAAACAACCAGGTATCGACATGCATCTGTATCTCGGGCTGTTGAAAGAGGAGTTGGCCACGTTGTGGGATACCCCACCCCTTACGTGGGACGCCCACGGTCAAGAATATTTCCCTATGAGAGCCGCGGTGCTCACAACTGTGCATGACTATCTTGGTTACGGATATTTAGCAGCCCAGGTCAACCACGGACACAAGGCATGTGTCAAGTGCATGGATAAGACCCCGCAACTCCAGCTACCAAAGGATCCCGGGTCTTCGAAAACCGTGTTCCAAGGGACTCGGAAGTGGCTTCGCATGGATCACCCGTGGAGAAAATGCAGAGATCTGTTCAACGGTAAAGACGAGCTTGAAAGAGCACCACGTCCGAGGAGCGGCGAAGAAATCCACGAGCTGTTGCAAAACTGGGAAGACTGCCCCAAGCCGGGAAAGAAGCGACCGAGGGTAGACCCGTTGTTGGGAGTATGGAAAGCGAAGTCTGTTTTCTGGGACCTGAAGTACTGGAAGATCCTCCGCACGCCCCATAGCCTCGATGTCATGCACATCACGAAAAACTTCACCGAGAGTCTGTTTGGCACTTTGCTGAACATGCCGGAGAAGACCAAGGATGGGACGAAAGCAAGACACGACCTAAAATTGCTTGTCCTCAAGAAAGATCTATGGTATCCTGATAGTGATGGTGACGACGATGATGAGATGACCAAGGAAGGTACTCAAGGTCACCGCAAAACGTCTAGGAAGAATGAGGTGGTGCTTCGCGTAGCTTGCTTCACTTTAAGTGACGAGGAGCTGCAGCAGCTTTTCGGGTGCCTCCTAGGAGTGAAAGTTCCTCACGGTTACTCAGGGAAGATAAGCAGATATCTAGACTTAGCGAAGAAGAGGTTCAGCGGGATGAAGTCTCACGACTGCCATGTGTTGATGACGCAGATACTTCCCGTTGCGATCCAAGGGATAATGGACGAGCACGTCCGTGAGACGCTGTTTGGCCTCTGCAACTTTTTTGACGTCATCTCTAGGAAGTCGATCGGTGTGAAGCAGCTCGAAATGCTCCAGGAAGAGATCGTGGTGATATTATGCGAGCTCGAGATTTACTTTCCACCCGCATTCTTCGACATCATGGTGCACCTTCTGGTCCATGTCGTGGATGACATCATCCATCTCGGGCCGACGTTCCTGCACAACATGATGCCATTCGAGGGGATGAACGGTGTCATTAAAGGATTCGTTCGCAACAGGTCCCGTCCAGATGGAAGCATAGCCAAGGGATTTCTGACCTACGAGTGCATCTCCTTCTGCCAGAATTATCTAACTAAGGAAGAGAATGTTGGTCTGCCCACCAGGAAGCACCTCGGCAGGCTCGATGGATATGGTCACCGCGAGGGCTATCGCGCACTTCATGCCGACATCGCTGGTCGACGCGCCTACTTTGAAAGGGCACACTGAGTCGCGCTACAACACATCGAATTGGTCGACCCTTGGATGGAAGAGAACAAAAGCTTAATCGAGCAGAAGTACATCGATCTGGGCCGACCGAGGAAGATGGGAGACGTAATCAGAGAGCACAACTCCAGCTTCACGGCTTGGTTCAAGAAACAGGTACTGGACAATCCACCGCAGACACCTTTTACCGAAGATCAACAACTCATATTCTCCTTATCACAGGGCCCCGCGCACAACCTAAGGACCTATCAGTCATACGACATCAACGGTTACGGATTCTACACCGAGGAAAAGGACAAGAGTTCCGAATATCAAAACTCAGGAGTTACTATGCTATCCTTTGCCGATGACGAGGCCACTGTCAAGGAAAGATTCTACGGAAGGATCGAGGAGATATGGGAGCTTGACTACTCTGGGGAGACGGTGCCGATGTTCCGTGTCAGATGGGCCAAGAACGTCGAAAAAGAAGGCCGGTATTTCACCACCATGGTTATACCCGATGCAAACTCAAAGAACGCCTCCGCGAAAAAATGAGCCATGGGTACTCGCTAGCCAAGTTGACCAATGCTTCTTCATTACTGACCCGTCAAAGCCCAGTCGTGTTGTCGTCAGGAGGGGCAAGAGGAGCATCATCGGAATGGACGGAGATGCCAACGAGCAAGACTTCGACAAAAATGGCGATCCGAAGATCGAAGAGGAATTCGACAAGTACTTCCACATGCCTACCACTAGTAAAGTAAGAAGGAAGACCAGTCTACCTACTAAAGGTTGTCCGTGTAGGGGAACGCAGCAGAAAACAAAAATTTCCGCACTACGAACACGCCCAGGACCACTATGGAGACTGCATACAAGGTTTTTGATGTGATCGTTACCGACTCTTAGCGCAGCGGGAGTAGTGTCGATGTAGATCGTTGGTGCAGACCCCCACAGTTAGGATTAACAACCTCCCAACCGCGAGGATGTTCTCCCTCGTCTACTCCTCGGACAGCACTCCGGGAGGCGGTCGGACAGTCCCTCGGACGATGTCACGGACAACCCTTCGGGAGGATCCTTGAAACTCGAACGATAACTCGGACAGCCCTTCGGGAGGACCCTCAAACAGCCCCTCGGGCAAAAGATCGAAACTACGACCTCTCTACGGGGTTGCACACATACGGTGTCGGCTATCCGGCAGGGCTTCGCCGTCCAGAACTAGTTCCTGCCGGAACCCAGACAGCCTTTCGGCTCTACGAAACTATTTCGCGGGGAGGGAGAGAGAATGCCAGATCATGCATGGCTTGTGTTGAGAACTCAAGTGAAAGCTTGGATGAGAGATGAGAGACCCCTCTCCACCCCTATTTATAGGGTGAGAGGCTATGGGGAAAAACCCAAAATTCCCTCCAAACTGCATCATTGCCTGCATCATCATGCAATCTGCATCATCGCCTGCATCATCATGCAAGCTGCATCATCGCCTGCATCATCATGCAAGCTGCATCATCGCCTACATCATCATGCAAGATGCATCACCGCCAGCATCATCATCGCCTGCATCATCATGAAAGTGTATCCACTATTCATGAAGACATTTATCTGCGACCGTAAAATCCGAAACTTTTCTGTAGGTCTTAGAAAAATTCCAGTACCCACTAAAAGGATTTTGGACGCGTTCTGAAACAATTCCGGATTAGTGATTTTCATCTGCGAAAAGCTACCAAAGCGGTTCCGGCAGCTCCGGAACATTTCCAGTTTTTTTTCTCTGGAAAAATCCCAGAAGTTCCCAGAACAATTCTGGCACCCTCCAAGAATTTCCAGGCGTGTGCCGAAACCATTTTGACTTAATGATATATTCCGAAACAACTTTTCGCTTTTACCAAAACTATTCCGGTGTTCTCTCTCCGAAACTCTTCCGTTGTCTCCAAAACTTTTTCGGTGACTTTCTCTCAGACTCCCTGTCTAGTATTCAGCAGATAGATGACCCTTAAGCGTGTGACCCTATAGGTTCGGTGAAGTATAGACATGACCCGGAACACTTTCCGATCAATGATCAACATCGGAGCCGTGGACACCCATATTGACCCCTATACCCACACGAATAAATATTCGAGTGAACCTCCAGTTGTCGTGTGCTATTCCTGTTGCTTCGCGATATGTTACAAATACCCGAGGTGAGACTTATCGGCATCCCCGTGGATCAACACTTTTCCACTATGCCAGTTACCTCGTTACCGGTATTGTTCTCTTTTCTCGTTCCTGCGTTCCGGCATCCCTGTGATCAAATCACACTGTGTCTGGCCAAACGATGGTGAATACCGTAACACCAAGAGGGCCCGAAGAATATCTCTCCATCGACGGAGGAGCAAATCCCAATCTTGAGCTACCTAGTTCCTGGTCATACTTTTCCGTGAACCCGTAAGCCGCCGTAATAGCCACCCTTTTACAGATGACGTTTAACAAACCCCAAAGTTCACGAAGAAAGTACGAAGGAACTCGATACTCTCATGGTCTAAGGAATTATGCAAACGCTCAACTTTCTCTGTGTTATAATCCATTAACTGGTGACGAATGTATCTCATAGCATAACATCAATCTGGGTCGATTCAACACAAATGTTCTTCTAACATTGTGCCCTCAAAGTTGCCGGCATAGTAATGCCCATGATCAGAAAAACAGAACCATCATGCAACACTTGAGCTAGTCTTAGAGGCGAGACTAGGAATATATATTTTATCCATTTATTATTCCACACGTGCATATGAGTCTTCCTCCGAGCCTCGTGGTTATTGCAGACTCGAGAACCATTGCAGTTATAGCATGGAATATAAACATAATTACAAACATGGAGATAAATAATAACATTTATTATTGCCTCTAGGGCATATCTCCTATAGACTCCCACTTGCACTAGAGTCAATAATCTAGTCAATGCTAATGCACTTTACACCTATGGCATACTGATGTAAAATATGCTTCACTTGTGGTATAGCCTGATGTCCAACGGATCTGACAACTTCAGTTCCGTGTGTATCTTTGCATATCCTCGTGTTTTCACGCTTTCACAAAATTCATATTTTGTGTGGACTCGGCTTTGTATATATGTGAATCACTGGTCGAACCTTGATTCCTCAGACTGAGTTATGGAGCAACTATCTTCAATAGTGTTCCATTGACCAAAGCCATCTTGGAACCATACTAAGTTCATGAATGAACTATATGATTCAACATCTTCTTTGTCGCTTCTAATGCGTCATCATGCTTAGCCTTTGTTATAGAATTTTCCACAGTAACCTGTTTGGAACAATTCCAACTTACTATGCCACCATATCGTGTATCACACGAAAACCCTAAACTTAGATCGAAAATCGCATGGAGCATTGATGAAGACTATATCGATGTAATTACTTACAACAAGCACTTCATAATCTCTTCTTGCGAGAAAACATGTCATCAGTGCTACTTTAGTACTCAATGACATTTTTCACTGTTGTCCCATGATCAGTACTTTGATCACTTTGGTATCTATACTCGCAACAACTTGGGAGTACTGGACATATCTAGTTGTTATATATATCATGGAATACATGATTAATCCAAACACAAAGGTGTATGGAATATCCATCATGTATTTTGCTCATCAGTGTTTTAGGACACCGAGTCTTGCAAAAACTCTTTCCATGTGACTTCGGCAAGAATCACTCCTTGGTGTTTTTAACGCTAAACTATTTTAGCATCTGGTCAATATGTATTTTGGCTTAGCCCTATTAGGCAATTATATCTCTTAGATAATTTTCCTAATATCAAGACTACTTAGCCCAAGCACTTCGTCGAAAAACTATTTTCAATGAAGTCTTAATTCGTGTCAAGAAATTTATATTATTTCCAATTAACAATGTGTAAGGCACACAAGGTTTTTAGAAATATTATTTTTCTCCCACTTACTTTCTTGTGGCCACAAGCGTCTTCGTTATCCATTGATGAAATCAAACTCATTTGACCATTTCATCAAAAACGAAGATTCCAACTCCATTATGCTCTCTTTTGTCCATTGCAGGAACTCTGAAGTTTGCATACTCACTAGCATCCTCTGGACTGAAAAAATACCTTGGACTGTATCATATGCAAGTCCAAGGTAGTATTTCCATCTTATGGAAATCCTTTTGGCATCCATGTTTCATATCTCATGAATGAAATATGTATTAATTGCTAGTTTAACCCGAACCGACTTTAAGCATCCCTACGGAGAGACAATCTCGCCGTAGTTAATTCCTTGAAATTGTTATAAGCAACAAGTCGAGCTTTATGGGTAAAACATTTTTATCCGTATCAGTTTATAGTTCCATTAATATCCGTTAGACTCTAAGTCTTCCGAATGGTCCATCAAGATATAATCTTGAACTATTTATATGGAAACTATCTCGGATTGTATTGGCATTTAGCCAATTCCGGAGTCAGGGCCCATCATCGCTTCCTTAATTATCGTAGGTATACTGTTGTCTAATAACAATATCTCGTTTGCGCACCTGAGAGGTTTGCACGAGTTTTGCCTACGTGGTTCACCTGCAAGTTCGACCGAAGTCCATACATCTCATGTAGGAGCTTCCGTATCAGTCGCAGTAGGAAACTCTGGAATAATTTCCAATGTTCCTTTCCTTTGATCTGATGACGAAGATACTGTTATCTCATCGAGTTGCACTGTCCTCCCACTCACCTTTTTGAAAGAACCATTCTCTTTAAAAGCATACCGTTCTTTGTGGCAAAACCTTTTGCCTCGGTATAGTGGTGGGGGAATTCCCAATAATTTGGGATAACCTACAAAGTAGCACTTGTCTGATTTGGAATAGGTTTGTAACCTTTTACACATGCCCCATATTCCAAATGTTAAGAAAAGATATAACATGGTTGGGCATACCGTACCATGGCGTCATTTCAACAGACCCGATGGAGCTCTTTTCAGTGTAAAAGCCGCAGTCTCTAAAGCATTACATTAAAAGGGATAATGGCAAATTGATTTGTGTCATCTTTGATCTTACCATGTCATAAATGGTTTGATTATATCTTCACGGACATTCCACTCACAGTGGTGTTCCGGGAGGTGTAAGTTATGAAACTCTTTTCACAACTCATCAGACATTCGCTAAACTTGTAACTCAAAATATTCCTTTCCGCAATCTAATTGCAGAAACATATTTTGGTGTTACAATAAGTTCTACTTCATTTTTGAAAACCTTTTGAATGATTTCAAAAGATCCAGACTTACGTCTCATCAAGTAAATATCCATATATCTACTTGAGTCATTTCTGAAGATAGATAAATCCACTACTAGTAACACCATTTATCGGACTACACACATCAAAATGTATGATTACGAATAAGTTTGTTGCTCGTTACTTATGGCCTGTGAACGGTATTTCAGTCACTTCACCTTTCGGAGGAAGGTTGCAAGTGTCAGATGATTCATAATCAAATGACTACAAAATCCATCATTATGAATTTCTCCATGCAGGTTTCTCCAATGTGACCAAATGCAGTGCCACACATATGTGGTATTCTTTTAGTCTTTCGACATTTAGCGTCAGTGTTATGGATGTATCATATTACCATCAATATTCATAACATACATCCCATCGTCGATGGAAGCATGGCCTTTTATGTTATTCATAATACTGAACAACAATTGTTCTTTTATGAACAAACCTCTTGCAACAAACATTATGCAATGGGCTAGAGTATATAAAACTCTAAAATGAATTATGAAAATAAACACAGAGGTAATGTATTATTATCAATATTCATAACATACATCTCATTCATAATGAAAGTATGGCCCTTATGCTATTCATAACACCGAACATGAAAAGTTCTCTTATGAACAACCTTCTTGCAACATACCTTATGCAATGGGCTAGAGTGTATAAAACTCTGAAATGAATTATGAAAATAAATACAGACGGCAATACACTGATGGAAGGTATAGTAACTTTTACTATATTCCCAGCGCGTATCTAAACCTCATTACTGCCAAGTCTTTTAGGCCGTTGTAGTTCTTACATCGAGTTTCAACAGAATGCAATCGAGCGGGTATCTTTGTGATTTAACTCACAATACCCAAGAATTAGTGATTAACATGTTTAACCATAATTCCCAAGAACTATATTTTTGACCAGCCTTCTATACATCAAAAACTTGTATGACATTCATACATGAGCTGGATATTCCAGTCTTCTTTCCTTTTTCCCTTTATACTTCTAACAGTTTAACTTTCAATATTTCTCCTACTCTCAGAAGAAGCAGCCAACTTTAAGAGCGGCGTTAGCACCGGACTTCCTAGGCGTGTGAGTCACACTAACACCCTTTGGACATTTCCTTTCTCTTTAAGTTGTTTGTTTTATTCACCTTCATCATATGACAGGCGTTCTTCTGGATCCCTCTCCTATCAGTCAAAATCCCAGTAAACACTTTACTAACACTTTGCAAACAAATGTTGCTTTGGATATCTCATATCTTTTAGCCTTTGTCTGTATCTGAAAACAATTTTCAGTTCCATGAATATTACATAACTATCCCAAAACTTGTGAAGTTCGGGTTTTATGGAAGCAAACATATTGCACTTGACCACAATGGAATTCAAGCTTTTGGATCGAAGGACAAGAGTCACATCATCCATAGCATTTAGTGGGAGGACACTGAAAGCATGCGATAGGACAAAATCCTTCTCGGCACTCTTGAGGACAATCCTCACATTACGTTACCAACCATAAAGTTTTGACCAGATATTTAACAGCTTATTCAAATTTAATAGGGAAGGTGGAAACACGAGCCATTATTCTACAACTATTATGCAAATTATACTTAGACAATGTTCATAATTAATTGCACTAAGAATTAAAACAAGTTAATTCTAAAGTGCGCTCCCACTCAAATCAATATCTCTCAAAATTGATTATGAGTGATTCAAGATCCAAATATCAATACAACGCCATAGAATCATCATCTCATGACGAGGATTTTTATTTGGTAGGCCAACTTGCCGATCAGATCTCTATGTGACTCTTGTTCATCTTTCGATGCGTGTGTTCCGAGCTCAGGACGATCCTGCCATGAACGTCAAGCCAACCAAGTGATCTTGCTGCGAGGTCTGACCTCACCCGCCTTACATTTCTCCAATTGTTTGTACCCATGCAACCATGGCGCACCCCGAAAGGATAGATGCTGTGACGGTGCTACACTTGGGAGAACACTAACTACTTGATATTTTAAGTGAGAGTTCACCCTAATAAAAAGCGACTACCGCGCAATCAAGAAGGGTGCAACATAAGGGATAAACATCTCATGCAATTCATAATAGCATGATATGGTATAGCCCCTTCTGACGGAGAAGTCAAGTATTTCTTCGTCTTTGGCATTTGCGTCGGAGTTCACCTTCGCGAAGATTGCCACCAACTTTTCGATGCACCAAATAATATTGCTATCTATATAGCTAATAAAATAAGTGCATTACATAAGGTTGACACGCAGGTCATTAAAGTGACAATCATATGGCTCCAGCCATCAGGCCGAATCATGACACGCAGGTCATGTTAATAAATTTACATTATATAGTCATCTCATACATAATCGAATTAATATGAGCTTTGCTATACCACATCACATGCACATCCTGCAAAACTAAGTTAGACGCCTCTAATCGGTTTATGCAAAAATTTATTTTACGTGGCTTCTAAGGTTTCAACCAAACCGTAGCTACCAACGTTTTGTCATCAAGTATGATTATTCAAGTCGCTAGAATAACATTGCGGGGTGTATGAAGCACGAGATAATAAAATCTCGAACCCCATACTGAACTTCGTCATACGCGTGATCCCCGTGCAGATCATATCTGCATTGCCCTTTAGTCTGCAAAATTTCTTCTTTCTCCAACTACGGTGGAATTCAACGAACTGTTAGCACTTCGTTGATCAATCAGGATCGCAGATTGCCAGAACTTTGAAACTCCACCATACTGTTATCGAGATCAGAAATACGCAAATTCTAGGGAAGCAACAAGAACATCGAGTAACAAATTTCATCTGTCACCCGCATAAATAATTTTCAGCAATAGATCTAATCTACTCCAATATTATATTATGCAATACCCATACATCTCTATGTATTCTAGATCGCAACATGCATCTACGCATAGCACGGCTCTGATGCCACTGTAGGGGAACGCAGCAGAAAACAAAAAATTTCCGCACTACGAACACGCCCAGGACCACTATGGAGACTGCATACAAGGTTTTTGATCTGATCGTTACCGACTCGTAGCGCAGCGGAAGTAGAGTCGATGTAGATCGTTGGTGCAGACCCCCACAGTTAGGATTTACAACCTCCCAACCGCGAGGATGTTCTCCCTCGTCTACTCCTCGGACAGCGCTCCGGGAGGCGGTCGGACAGTCCCTCGGACGATGTCACGGACAGCCCTTCGGGAGGATCCTTGAAACTCGAACGATAACTCGGACAGCCCTTCGGGAGGACCCTCAAACAGCCCCTCGGGCAAAAGATCGAAACTACGACCTCTCTACGGGGTTGCACACATACGGTGTCAGCTATCCGGCAGGGCTTCGCCGTCCAGAACTAGTTCCTGCCGGAACCCAGACAGCCTTTCGGCTCTATGAAACTATTTCGCGGGGAAGGAGAGAGAATGCCAGATCATGCATGGCTTGTGTTGAGAACTCAAGTGAGAGCTTGGATGAGAGATGAGAGACCCCTCTCCACCCCTATTTATAGGGTGAGAGGCTATGGGGAAACACCCAAAATGCCCTCCAAACTGCATCATTGCCTGCATCATCATGCAAGCTGCATCATCGTCTGCATCATCATGCAACCTCCATCATCGCCTGCATCATCATGCAAGCTGCATCATCGCCTACATCATCATGCAAGCTGCATCATCGCCTGCATCATCATCGCCTGCATCATCATGAACAGTGTATCCACTATTCATGAAGACATTTATCTGCGACCGTAAAATCCGAAACTTTTCTGTAGGTCTTAGAAAAATTCCAGTACCCAATAAAAGGATTTTCGACGCGTTCCGAAAAAATTACGGATTAGTGATTTTCATCTGCGAAAAGAAACCAAAGCGGTTCCGGCAGCTCCGGAACATTTCCAGTTTTTTTTCTCTGGAAAAATCCCAGAAGTTCCCAGAACAATTCTGGCACCCTCCAAGAATTTCCAGGCGTGTGCCGAAACCATTTTGACTTAATGATATATTCCGAAACAACTTTTCGTTTTTACCGAAACTATTCCGGTGTTCTCTCTCCGAAACTCTTCCGTTGTCTACAAAACTTTTTCGGGACTTTCTCTCAGACTCCCTGTCTAGTATTCAGCAGATAGATGACCCTCAAGCGTGTGACCCTATAGGTTCGGTGAAGTATAGACATGACCCGGAACACTTTCCGATCAATGATCAACATCGGAGTCGTGGACACCCATATTGACCCTTATACCCACACGAATAAATATTCGAGTGAACCTCCCGTTGTCGTGTGTTTTCCTGTTGCTTCGCGATATGTTACAAATACCCGAGGTGAGACTTATCGGCATCCCCGTGGATCAACACTTGTCCACTATGCCAGTTACCTCGTTACCGGTATTGTTCTCTTTTCTCGTTCCTGCGTTCCGGCATCCCTGTGATCAAATCACACTGTGTCTGGCCAGACGATGGTGGATACCGTAACACCGAGAGGGCCCGAAGAATATCTCTCCATCGATGGAGGAGCAAATCCCAATCTTGAGCTACCTTGTTCCCGGTCATACTTTTCCGTGAACCCGTAAGCCGCCGTAATAGCCACCCTTTTATAGATGAAGTTTAACAAACCCCAAAGTTCACGAAGTAAGTACGAAGGAACTCGATACTTTCATGGTCTAAGGAATTATGCAAACGCTCAACTTTCTCTGTGTTATAATCCATTAACTGGTGACGAATGTATCTCATAGCATAACATCAATCTGGGTCGATTCAACACAAATGTTCTTCTAACATTGTGCCCTCAAAGTTGCCGGCATAGTAATGCCCATGATCAGGAAAACAGAACCATCATGCAACACTTGAGCTAGTCTTAGAGGCGAGACTAGGAATATATATTTTATCCATTTATTATTCCACACGTGCATATGAGTCTTCCTCCGAGCCTCGTGGTTATTGCAGACTCAAGAACCATTGCAGTTATAGCATGGAATATAAAAATAATTACAAACATGGAGATAAATAATAACATTTATTATTGCCTCTAGGGCATATCTCCTATAGTCTGTTCACTAGAAAAAATCCCAAGGTGTCCCTAAAGTGTTCAATCGCGATGAAGAAAGGCAAGAAGATTAAGAGAGGCTAGCTAGCTCGGAACCGGTCGAGATGACGTGACTTTTTTTGTGTATGCACATGTGTGATCGAGATGACATGTATTGATGTGTGTGACAATCATATGTATAGATTCTTGCTTTATACTCCCTCCGGTCCTTTTTACTCCGCGTATTGTGACTAAATTAATTGTCTACTCACCAATGTATAGATTCTTGCTTTCAAAATTAAAAGGAAAAAATATTGGGAGAGCCAGGACTCGAACCTGGCTGCCCCAGGTTTTGGATACAAAATGGAACTCTCTGACCACTAGGCTAGTAAGTGTTCCTTGTCAAAGAATAGAGCATCAACAGTTTTAGACTAAGTCCCATATTTCTGTGGCGCACGCAGCACCCCGTGCGCCATAGAAATATAACTTTCTGTGGTGCACGCAGCACCCCGTGCGCCATAGAAATTTGTGATTTAGCCAAAGGTTCCCTCCTCTCCAGCACAAACTCCACTCGCGCCCAACCCTAACTCTCCACTCCCGCTCCCGCGACGACGAACCGCCGCCGCCACCTGCCGCCCGCCGTCCTCGTCTGCTTCCTTCAGCCTCCCCTCGCTCCCGCGACGACGAGGACGGCCGCCGTTCCCCTCTCTCCCGCGAACGAAGACGACGGCTGCGGACTTCCTCCCCAACCGCCTCCGCCTGCCGCCCACCGCTAGAGCACGAGCCCCCCCACCGCTGCCATCTCCTCTGTGTGATTAGCGCCGTCGAGTAGTTCACCGTCCCGCAGACCATCTCGTCGTCGACAAGCCGGCCCTCTTCCTTGCGCCTCCCGCTGTAAGCCGTCACCCTTCCTTCCTTTGGTCCTCCCGTGTCCTCTCTGTGTGGATCTATGTTGCTTTTAGACGGGATTTTGCGCTTGTTCTCTGTGATGTGATGCTGCCCCTCGCAGGTTTTGCTCGCCTGTGCGTGCTGGACTTGTAGTTATGTGCATTTTTTGTTATGGAGAGAAATGGGTAGCATTTCGCAATGGTTTTTGTAATGCAATTAACTGCAATAATTAAAATTTCCAGTTTGGTGTGTCACATTCTAGTTATGTGCATTTTTTAGCTTTTGTTATGTTGTTATATGGCAGTGGTGAAGCATCAGGACAGTTTATACAAGACACTTATGTGCTTTTTCCAGTTTTTGTTATGCTGTTATATTGCTATAGTTGAACAAAGCATGTGTTAAAATGTGATTATTTGATATATATATATATGACCCTCTGACTGGTTAGGCTATGTTGAGAGTTGCCCGTTTCTCCCGAAGTGTTGATTCACTTCCGTTTCGGTTGAGAAATGGGCACTCATAGGTCCAAAATTTAGCAAAGGTCATGCCAAATTTTTCGGTCGATTTTTTCTATTAAGTTTTTGCCTCTCTTTTTATGAAGTGCAAACATGTCGGGCTTTCTCCTTCAACCGGCGAACCGCATGATGCACAACATTCCACTGGATGATGCAGTGATGAAGGTCAGGTTGGCTCGGGTGTTGTCTGGGTTCGACGACTTGCCCCCCCCATCCAACCTCAGGGAGCCGAGGAGCACAAGGCCCTTGCTGAATGCTTCGGATGGCCCTTGACATGGCCGAAGACCCAGATTCGTCTTGGCACGATAGAGTGCACCACCGACGGCGCCACCTCGATTGTTCGGCCATGACCGCAGGCACCACCACCGGTCATCGCGACAACCAATCGCCACAAACAATTGTTGGGAGCGTGTGTACCGCCCCATGGCAAGGGCCCCATCATTTCATCGCAACCGCCATCGCCCCAGCCCCCGCCACCACGTGATGAAGAGGACATGGCGCCACTTCATGGCGGCACCGACGACGATGATAATGTCCATGGGTACATCAACACCGGCGTCAGCGAAGGATTGTACATGCCAGTCCTAGAGCAAGAAGAAGCCTTCGGGCGCCGCGCTCGCGATGATCAAACTGATCCTTCCAAGAAGCGGCGCCTGGACTATGGTTTATCTCAAGATACGACTCCGGCCGACGATCAAACAAACAAACCCATGGGAATCGTTTTCAGCCCTAACACACTCCGTCACACGGCCAATGAGCAGATCAAATCCCCAGTGGATGGCCCTGTCAAGAAGAAGCAGAGGAAGAGAAGTAAGCCGCAGACCAAGAAGCAGCCACCGAAGAGGATCCGGGCTCAGGACGACGTGGTACCACCAACCAAGGATGGCATGGTCCGAGTTCATGTAGCTGGTGAACCGATACTGAGCAAGGAGCTGCGCAATCTCGCACGTGGAGCTATGCTTAGTTTGCATGATAGTATCAAGGTACTAGAGCAGCTCCTTCTTCGTGACACAAATCCAGGTTACCCGGTTTTCACGGTCAAGGTGCCAAAGGACGTGCACTTCGTCCATGAAGCCCCCGCGGATCTGTTCTTCATAGCCTACGAGGACATCTTCAATCTGTTTCACTCGAGACGGCTGGACTATAACTTGGTCTGCCTTTACGCGCTCCATCTAGCGATGAAGATCAAGAGAGAGAACACCCCGGACATCGCGATAGTGGATCCATACTACATGCGTGACTGCCAGTTGGCGGAACGATCAGCGGAGCAGCAAATGGCGAAGACATACCTCCAACAGTTCTTGGTGGAAAACAAGAGGAAGGACGTCATTCTTTTGCCTTTCTTTCCTGAGTAAGTGCCCACTCCCTCGTCGTCGTACGTAACTTTAGCTTCCTTAATTAGATTTGTTCCATTTCTCTTTTCGAACATGCCATTTCATTCGTGTTGCGCAGAAACATATACTGCACACTTATCGTACTTTCCCCGAGGTATTCGCTAGCCACCTATTTACCTCGGGGAGTTTGATAAAGAAGAAAGACTACACTCGAATAAGG
This sequence comes from Bromus sterilis, assembly GCA_950022295.1. NCBI lineage: Eukaryota > Viridiplantae > Streptophyta > Magnoliopsida > Poales > Poaceae > Bromus > Bromus sterilis. The sequence goes on from OX465598.1 coordinate 223,125,717, forward strand.
AGTGTTCTAGATGATGCTCTCGAGGGCTACGCCTCAAAGGGATGTAGTTTTTCCAACAAAATGGCGGAATATATCCGAAATGGCAAACACGTGTTCAAACACACAACGGAGTTCGCCTGCGTCAAGCAGCCGGCTCGCAGCGTGAAGGAGGCCTTCTACGTCCTCCATCACCTGCGGGGCTTCGTCCGTGATTGTCAGATGCTTACACTGCCATCTAGTCTCCAAGGATGGGCCGAGAAGTTGGCGCAAATCGACGATGATAATCTCAGAGAAGACTTCTTCCGCATCCAAAACCAAATATCTGAAATCATGCAGCACGATGTCATGCCTTCAGGGGGGACCTTACACTACGCCAGAGGGTTGCCTAAGAGAGAGGTCGAAGAACGCCTCCAAATGCAGGCTGACATCAGGACGTGGACGACGAAAGATGGCTATAAACCGTTCCCGCCGCCAAGTCTGCCGGGAAAGTCTTCATCATGAAGTGTGCCTAGCTACAATGAGTATGTATCTTTTAGGTTTATGAATCCTTTGCTTTGTATCTTTTAGGTTTATGAATCCTTTGCTTTATAAATATATATATATATGCATGATATACTAATATGCCTTGACTATACAGATGACGAAGTGCTACGTGGTGTTCGATGGACGGGTTCCTGGAGTCTACGACAAGTGGGAGGACTGTCATAGACAAGTGAACAAGTTCAGCGGCAACAACTACAAAGGGTATGCGACTAGAGAGGAGGCGGTAGCCAAGTAGAGGGACCACACAAGGAAGAAGAACCGGATGCTTGTGAACCGGATGGTCGTGCTCCCGCTGATCTTGCTCACCGTCATCGCGCTTGTGCTCTACATGATACGCTAGCTGGACAATGATGACTTATGATGACTTGTGATGTCTTGTGTAAGTACAAAACATATTTGTCGTAGACTTGTAATGGAGTGATGATGTGATGGATTTGGATAACTTGTGATGGACTTGGATAACTTGTGATGGATTTGGATAACTAATGATGATCAATCTTGTGATGAATCGTGTACTAGTGATTTGGAGTACTTTGTGATGATCAATCTATTTTTTTTAATCTGCTATTTGTATTTGTGAAGATCAATCAGATTGATGCTGATATAGATTATTTTATAAATGAAATATATTTTTAGTGGCGCATATAAACAAGTTTTTAGTGGCGCATGAAGTTTTTTTATGGCGCACCGAATTCTGTGGCGCACAGGGGTAGAGTGCGCCACAGAAATGTAATATTTCTGTGGCGCATGTAGCCCAGGTGCGCCACAGAAATGTGGATTTCTGTGGCGCACGGCTACATGCGCCACAGAAACCAAATTTTAGTGGCGGTGATTCTGTGGCGCACCACCATATGCGCCACAGAAAGGTAATTTAGGTGCGCCACAGATAGGCAGTTTCCTAGTAGTGCTTCCTTTCTTTGCAGCATAGTTAGCATTGTGGTGCCTTCGTAATTCTGTCAATTGCCCAGCTGTGATTTGTTTACCTCGCTAACACTTTTATCGTCTTTTGGGAGAGAGACATCACTAGTGAAAATCACGGGACCCCGGTCCATCTTGACATTATTGTTTACACCCTTACTTTACTTTCAGTCTTTACTTTCAGTTCCACTTTTATCTCTTGCGTTGATCCTTAGTAAACAGCAAGGCCGGAGGAATTGACAACTCCTCTGTCCTCGTTGGGAGCAAAGTTATTTGTATCTGTGTGTAGGTCCACGTCAAGCGCCGTGACACCTACTTGTATCTCTTGGAGTCATACTAGTTCGATACTCAACCTTAGCATCTTTGCTAAGGGAAACTTGCTGCTACACTACATCTCACCTTCCACTTGGGGTAACCAACGAGGAGAGTTGCCACTCTGTATCAAGCGAATTTCTGGCGCCGTTGCCGGGACTCCAGTTTACAAGATAGGGGAGTTGCACACTATCTTTTATCTTTTCTTTTTAGTCTTGTTAGTTTACCTTTCAGTTTTTACTTTTGTGTCCTTTATCAAAAATACCAAAAATACCTGTTACATTGTCAGTAGTTACCACTATGGCTGGTCCTTTTGGCTTTGGTGAGGCAGAAGTACTTACCTTTACTCAAAGAGGTGGTGAAAGTTTGAAAGATGCTTGGTATAGAATTAATGATTCTCAAAAAAGAGCCACCAAGAAGTAATCCACTACTATCTTGCTTAGAAATTTTTATGTTGGGATCACTTCTTGGAATAGGTTTATTTTAGACACTGCTATCAATGGGAACTTCATAGAGACCCCAATTTGGCAAGCCCTTAATGTTATTGAAAATCTTGTTGGAAGTCTCCCAGTTTTTAGTATTAAGGAGGACATTACTTTAGCTCACATTATGAGAAAACTTGAAAAAATAGAGCTAGAGATGACAAGTATCAATAGGGTGAATGAGTTGGATCGTAAGAATCAAGGGAATTTGAATAGGCTAGATAACTCCATGCAGAAAATTTTCAAAACTTTGGAGACTATTAAATCCCTTGATGAGAAGTCTTCTAGGATAGAAAAGATTGAGGAAGTTATTGAAACTCTAGGAACTACCTTTTCCTCAATCAAAACCAAAAAGGATGAAACTCCGGCAAAGAAGGAACCTAAGTTTGTTTACGTCCCCAAGGTTCCTCGAGCTAAAGCAAACACACCCATTGCCAAGAGAGTTGAAACGGTGAAAACTTTGGAGGAGACACCTATCTTTAACTTTAATGAAACTCCAATTTATTTCCCTCCTTTTGATTTTATTCCAAGAAGAATTTTCATTCGTCCTTTATTTGAGAAACCTATTCAGACTAGTTGTACTATTGAAGAGCTTTTTGATGATCGTGATGATGGTTCAATGGATACAACTTGATCTTCTTCTTTAAGCCTAGCTAATGGCTCTAAAGAAGTGCTTTTGGGAGGCGGCCCGCAACGAATTAGGTTTTTCTTTTTTCTTTTCTTCTGTTCTTAGTGGTTTTGACGATTGTTACTACTGTAGCAACATCATTGTATCTTTACTTTTCAAGCTTTGTGCCAAGTTTAGCCTCAGATTGCAAGAAAGGTCAAAAGTTGGTACATGCTGTCCAAAAACAGATTTTGTCTGCTTGACAAAAACTTCGGGATAAATCACCAGATCATCTTTTTGATCTGAATTTTTTTGACAGCATGTTCCATAAAATTACCTTTCACGCGTGCGTTCAGAGTTTTTTGATTTGAGTTGCATAATTACCTCAAAAAAATATTTTCTCTCTGTTGTTCCGTTTTTCTCAGCTTCTGCCACGGTTTTTCTTTTCGCAGTTTTGCAATCCTTAAGCTTGCTTTTTCTTTGAAAAATCTATTGGGCAGGCAAGAGAAACAGTAGCTCTTCCTAGAAATCTTTATTTCCAGTAGAGGAAAATTATTTTAGTAGGGCACTAACCTCTCTAATCAGTCTATAATGAGTTATGTATGAAGGGAGTTTTCAAGTGCGCGATGGAAGATGATGAAAGAAGATCTTGGGGTGTCAAACGCTCAAGCTTGGGGATGCCCATGTGCACCCCCAATAAATATTCAAGGAGACTCAAGCGTCTAAGCTTGGGGATGCCCCCGTGCATACCCTTCTTCATCAACAATTATCAGTTCGTCCCTCGTTGCACTATATTTTTATCACTTCATGCGTTGTGTGCTATGCTAAGAGCGTCTCGCTCTTTACGTTTCTAGGTTTGTTTTTGCTTTTTTTGCTGTAGTAACAATTTAGACCCCAGCTTACTTTTTGGTGTGGGAGAGATACACGCTCCGCTTGAACTAGAACTCCTCATAGGATTTGCATGCTTATTCTTTTAGCTGTGAGTTGTTCTTTATCTTTTCTTAGCTGCTGCTCTGTTTAGTTGTAGTTCTTTAGTATTTCTAGAGATTTTCTTTTGTTTTAGATTGAACTTTCTATAGGTGACATGTTTTATCTTGTTAGAGATTTTTCCTGTTGCACTGAGTTTTGTGTCTTGACTAGAAAGTAGGTAGTTGAAGTTGCTATTCTCTTTGTAGTAGTAACTTGCAATAATTTTGAGGTATTGACTAGAGTAATGTTTGAACTTTTGGTGTCAAGTGCTCAAGCCTATTAGTGATAGATGTCGTATTTTGGGCAATCCGTGTGTTTTTCGAAAACCAAAAACCCTTGTTGAGAACTCTAAATACTAGATGGATCACTAACCTCTGGAGGGTTCCAATATTAGAGTACACTCACGTACCATGACTCGAGGATGCGCAAGGATAACCAAACCCCCATACACCCCTCCTCGGGGTACTTGTCTCTTTGTGAACCTCCTGATTAGATTGAGAGTTACCGATAATAATTGCATGAGTTCTTCGGACTAATGTGAGTATTCGAAAGTTGACACTTCCACCCACCTATACTTTTTCTAGCCTCTTCAGTACCGTGCATTGCCCTTTCTCACCTTGAGAGTTGGCGCATAATTCGCCGGTGCATCCTAACCCTTGGCACGATACGCTCTGTCATCATAAGCCTCCTTATATCTTTCCTCAAAACAGCCACCATACCTACCTACAAGGCATTTCCATAGCCTTTCCGAGATAAATTGCCATGCAACATCCACCTTCTCATGACTTGATCCTCATGTCATACATGCTACTTGCTTGATCGATGAGCCGCATGCTAGTTGGGCCTTGCCCTAATCATTGCTAAATGATGCGCTAGTATCATTACATATCCTACTATCCTGGCAGAGGCATACATTTGCATCATGATAGTTATATCTTCTTTATGTGAGTACCTTTGTAAAGTGTGAAAGATCTCCTATATTCTTGTAAAATATAGAGTGTTGCCCCTAAAGTGAGGAAAAGATCCCAAAGAGGACAAATGAGAGTTACTTAGAAAGAGCCATTGAGGCCACCAAAAAATACAAAAAATAGAAAAAAGAGAAAAAGAAAAATAAAAAGAGAGAAGGGGGCACACTACTATTCCTTTTGAGAGATCAACACTAGTACTTCATCCTCTATCCCTTGTACTCCATAGAGATCATCATCATGCATATAGCTATGTGGGGACCTTCACACTATAGAACTTGGCTTGTATATTCCAATGATGAGCCTCCTCAAATGAGCTCTAGGTCTTCTTGAGCAAGCAAGTTAGATGCACCCCCACTAGTACCCTTGGAGAGCTTTTATCTCACATGTGCATCCGTTGCATGGCATTCCCTACTCCTCACATCATATCTATCATATGACCTTCTCTCGCCTATGATTGTCCTCATTGATGTGAGCCTTTCACACCTTTTTGTCTCCCTCCTCCACCTTCTTTCTGTTTCGCCTTTTAGTTGTCAACTTTCTTGCTCATGCTCATACATTGCATGAGTTCTCAAAATATCGAAAGGGAGTGGATCAGTTTGACTTGTACCTGGCTAGTGGTCTGGGGACGAGTCAAGATAAGAATCCAAAGGAGACCAAGTGTGAAACTTTAGTAGATAGTTGTTCTCAACAACATTTTTTTCTCTCTTTTTCCCAGTCCCCTGCTTGCACGCAAACACCATCTGGAGAATTTCGAGTCACGGACAGCGAGAGCTCTTTCACCTTTTGTTCTTTTGTTGCTTGTGTCAATGCTAATATAGAGTCTTGCTTGTTAAGACTTGAATTGAATTGCATGCTTTAATTTCTTTACTTAAAAGTCCTTATATGGTTGTGTGGCATGTCACCACAAAAATTATGCTTGTTATCATTTACCTACTCGCGGACAAGCAGGAATAAAGCTTGGGGATGTTGATACGTCCCAAACGTATCTATAATGTCTGCTTACTCCATGCATGTTTTGTGTGACTTTTCCATGATTTGCTTGAACTTTCATACACTTTTGAGCATATTTGGACTAATCTATTATCCCAGTGCACCAAGCGGCCAGTTGATGGTTTCTGCTGTTTTTGTATTTCAGGTTTTCTGGCCATTAAAAGTGCTCCAAAAAATACAGAAAAATTAGATAAAAAAATCAGCGACCCAGAAGCTTCCGGAATCACCAAGGTAACGGAGGGGGCCACCACCAGGACAACAGGAGGGTCCCTGGCGCGGCCCCACCCTAGGCCGCGCCAGGAGGCCTCCTGGCTGCCTGGGGGGTCCCCTCGACACCCGCCTCCGCCTATATTTATCCCTCGCGGTGGAAACCCCTAATATCGATCTCTTTTCCGCGAACTCGCCTCTGTAACTCCGCTGTCGCCGTTTCAAGATCGGGGCTGCCTGGAGAAGCTGCCCCGGCACCCTGCCGGGAGGAGGAACCCCCTCCGGGAGACCATCCATTGCCATGGACGCCTCCCGGATGTGCCGTGAGTAGTCCCCCTTGGACCATGGGTCCATGACCAGTAGCTATGTGATGTACCTCTCCCCTCATTATGCGTCCACTTTCGAGACCTCGTGAGCTACCTCACATGATCGAGGCACTTTTGTAATTTCTGCTGTTGCTATGCTCAGTATGCTGGGATCTGATGGATTATGAGACTATGTTCAGATTGTGATGAGTAATATATTTGGTTCTTCTCTTTTATATTTTGTTCTTGAGTAAATTCTTGCATGTTCTCTGTTGCAGTATTTTGCTTTGGCCAAGTAGTTTTGTTTGCAACTCCAAGAGGGAGCGTTATGCTTGATTGTGGGTTCAGCCCCCTGATGTCTAGCTTGAGTGAAAGAAACATGAGACTAGGGGATGTATTGTTGCCACTAGGGATAAAACAACGGTGCTTGTACCCGCGGGTGCAAGGATTGTTTACTTTACACAAAGTTCTTTTAATGCAGTTATCTGTTGCTTTGAGTTTACACTTTGGGTGGGATTCGCAACTTAATACCAGCGAGATGTTCTGGATAGATATCTCAAGGTGGATGATTCGTAGTAGATGCAGTTGGATTTCGGTCTACTTACCTTGGCATACTGCCCATTGATTTTGAGCCCTTCCTTTCTTTGCAGCATAGTTAGCATTGTGGTTCCTTCGTAATTCTCTCAATTTCCTAGCTGTGATTTGTTTACCTCGCTAGCACTTTTATCGTCTTTTGGGAGAGAGACATCACTAGTGAAAATCACGGGACCCTGGTCCATCTTCACATTATTGTTTACACCATTAGTTTACTTTCAGTCTTTACTTTCATTTCCACTTTTATCTCTTGCGTTGATCCTTTGTAAACAACAAGGCCGAAGGAATTGACAACTCCTCTGTACTCGTTGGGAGCAAAGTTATTTGTATCTATGTGCAGGTCCACGTCAAGCACTGTGACACCTACTTGTATCTCTTGGAGTCCTACTGGTTCGATACTCAACCTTAGCATCTTTTCTAAGGGAAACTTGCTGCTACACTGCATATCACCTTCCACTTGAGGTAACCAACGAGGAGAGTTGCCACTCTGTATCAACCGATGACGGGATTGTGTCCCCGTCGGAACGTTGTCGGTGAAGACACCGAGATACGGCCACGACGATGAAGTAGCACCACAAGTGTAGTGCCTCGCGGGATTATACACATACAGTATACCCGACGTCCCTCCGGGCTCCGAATCAGTAGAGCAGCGGAAAGAAGATGGATTTGGATCCCGATTGCAGCAGCACGACGGCGTGCGTATGGTGGAGAAATCTCCAACCTAGTGCAGCCTCCAAACAAGAGGAGTCCTCTCATAGGAGGGAGAGAGGAGGAAGAGAGAGAAGAGAACTTGTCTAAAAAATTTATGAATAAAAGGGCACCTCTACCCCTCCTTATATAGGCTAAGGAGGGGTGCCACCCTCCCTCCACTTCCGGGGTGGGACTAATCCCAAGGGAAGGGGGTGGCGCACCAAATAAAGGGGGTGGGCCCCTCTATGGCGCCATGGCCCATGGGGGAGGACTCCCTCTCCCCCTAATGGCCCCAATGAGGCCCATATGCCTTTTAATTCATTTTAAATTATATTTAATTATATTTTAATATTTAATTCAGATATTTAAATAATAAAAAATTATTAAATATATTTTGAACCTTTCAAAATACCCAAAACAACTTCCAGCCTTCACCTGAACAATTTTGGTGTTCTCTCTTATTTCTCCGGTGGTCCTGAATCTATCCTTACTGCGTCGAATACCCTTAAGTGTAACACCCTACGGTCCGGGAAACAACAGACATGATCGAGACAATCTCATTGATCAATGACTAATCAATTGGACCTGGTTATAATCCTTGATAGCCCCTGCGCTTCCATCGAATGAACTTCAATCGCTGTTGGATCTATTAACCGTGTGCCTGTTCCCTTTGTCTTACGGTACTTTGCTTGTCCGAGGTTTGATCATCGGTATCCAATATACCTAGTTCGTCCTCGTTCTCAACAAACAAGTTTACTCGTTCCCGTGATATTACAACTCCATGACCTAGTCACATGTTTGCACAAACCTTACGATGCAATATTACCGAGTGGGCCCAGAGTACCTATCCGTCACTCGGATGGACAAATCCCGCTTTGATCTATTTTCATACTCATCAACCATCTATTTCGGAATACCCAAAGTGCACCGTTATGTCCATCATATTTCAGTCAGGCGGTGGGATACAAATCAAAGTCTCCTCATAGATGACAATTACGTATGATCATTGCGGTCAAAGGATCTGGTCACTACGTTATAGTTATCGCAATGTCGAACTATGTGACTTGATCACATCTCAACATTTTTCGTGGGTGTATGTCCATCATATCATTATCCCATTGATACGACTCCAGTGCTAAAAGACTTATTTGTCTCATGATCAGGAAACCTTGATCATCAATCGCCCAATGGACTAGTATACTAGAGTTAACTAGGGACCTGGTTGTTTGTATACCACACCTGTATTAAGGTTTCCGCTTAATACAGTTATAGCATAGTATAAAACGCATTATGAACTAATGGAATATGCTCAATAAAACATATTTTATTTGCCTCTAGGGCACATTCCCAACAGTCTCCCACTTGCACTAGAGTACAAATAATCTAGCTGCATTTTCAGTGGATCATAACTCCATATCATGTATATGGTTATAGATCATGCTTTCTTGTTGAAAAAGTTGTATCAACGTTCTGAACCATTCAGATCTTTATGTCTTTTGCAAATCTTTAATGTCACCTAGTTTGACATTCCTTCATTATCCAATATAATGATGAGGTATATTTCTTTGGCGGTGGAGTAAGACTGCGTTCGTTTTGTTTCAGCAATGACGTCTGTTGGATCACGCGGACCTTCACTTAGTCATGCACAATAAAAACTCACTTATTCAGAAGTCGAACTTCTCCAGCCAAATTATAACTCCTGCTACTTCTAAAGTAGTCACATCAATGTAGATTTAATCATTAGTTCATTGTATGCAACTTTGATGTCTAACCATGTTTCTTTCAACTTAGGCTTTTATTAGTATGATATCTCAATTTTCTAGGTTAGTGTCAGAACTTGAACCAGCATAACATTTATGGTCAAGTCCACTATCCTTTACAAATTAGAGATGTATCCTCAGTTCTCTCTGAAGGATAAACTTAACTCTTTGTTCAATGATTTGCTCATAAATCATATCACAACATGTTCTTACTACTAAGAACTTGGGTCACATTACGTCGAGTACATAACTTTGGTTTTGTATGAAAGAACCTATGACAAAGGCATAGAGGATCCAGCACATCCATTTCTTTCATTTAATTAACCATTGTTTTTGTACTGAGATTAACTCGATACTTCTATTGGACACATACAAGTAAGAACTACTTCTTGACTTGTCTCATTCTGAACTCCTTCAGAATCTTATCCAGGAAAGTATTTTGACTCAATGCTTATCAAACACATTGATCTATCTTAATAGATTTCAATGTTTAATACTTATTCATCTTCATTTATGAAAGATTCAAATAATCATTAATACCAACTACACCACTCACAATATGTTATCCATATATGAGAATGTTGTCATGCTCCCACTCAAATATGTCATGCACATATTAAGTTCTAGGATAACACTCATATTGCTCCCACTCAAATATGTCAATTACATATAAGGTAAGGATAACATCCACATATCTCCCACTAGATATGTCAGACACATATTAAGTTCAGGATAATACTCCCATAGCTCCCACTCAAAATATGTCTTCCACATATTAAGTTTAGGAAACTATTCAACTCCCACTCGGTTTCCTGCAAATGCATGTTTCCTCGATATTCTGGCTAAGTCCAAAATCATTTGATCATTCATCAAATCGAGAATTCATGTCACGAGACACCAGCATCCATATGTTTTCAAAAACCTTCTTGTTGTACCAATTACAACACTTCTTCAAATGCAGGATTTGAGGAATTCACGATATTGATAACCATTTGGATCAATCGTAGTGAATATCCCATTGACTCAAGCATTGCTACATATTGTAGTCAACCTATTGAATTTGTCAGAAACAATCTTTGTGACAAATCAATCTTGATGTCTTCTTTGATGTTTAAATTTATTCCTTATAACTCCGAAGTTATTGAGAATATCAAGTAACCTCCTTACTTGATAAGATTCAAGTAATCTTAAATGTGATTCAATATGGGATTTCATGACTCATAGTCATATCTCGTAATTAGGTCAACCATCGCTTCTTCGTAGTTCGTAGGTATGTCTTGTTCCATTAACTCGACACGTGCGTCATGAATATCATTTTGCACAAGTGGCAAATATGCATTCTTGAATCCTACTTTGTTCAGTAAAAGCTTTAATCAAAACATCATGATCATTATTATTAGTTTCTCCTTTAATTGTAGAGTTTTTCTTCCGGAACATATTCCGTTGTGCTACTCTGACATTTGGAGGCAAGGTCAATTACCTTGGTTGAACTTTCACTTTTCTTCCATTACCACATTTATCAAGAACAATTCTTGACAAACACCAAGCTTAGCAATACAAGTTTTATTCCTTTTGGTTCTAGTTGTTGAAGATGTATCATAGTTGTCCAAGGATACACTACAAAGATGATTTATCATATAAATCAAGCTTCCTAGAAACCATGATACACCATGACATATATAGTGTTAGTTTCCACGAACTCAGATGGTTCCCTATACCTGAGTGAGTGTTTGCAGATCAAATTAATAACTCTAAAAAATAATAACATAACTCGGTAAGAGATAACTTAGATCATACACTATTCAATAGAGTATGATTACAATGTTCAGGCACATCAACAATATTGAAGTGTCTCAAGACATTGCAATTTGTGAAACAACGTTCAGAAGTCTGTATGCCCAAGACTAACTCAAAACATTTGTCACTTTGATCAAATCGTAGAGACTTGTCTTTCTTGTTAATTTAATATCCATCTTTACTCTGAAATCCCTTTTGATCATATCAAATCATTTCAGACTCATGTTTCATTAGTGAATACACATATTCATCTAAGTCCACATACGAAGTTCACGAAATAATGAATTTCACTACATGTTGATATACGATACATCACAATGTATGATATTTCAACAACCAGTACACACTCTGTTTTACCAGAACACGAGGTTTTAGTCATGTCACCTCAAGAGGCATGGTTTGCATGTGTCAAGAGATCAAGTATCTCAAAACATCATCATACCATTCATGACTTAAACTGTAGTGTCATTATTAAGTCTGGATAATTCTTGGTATTGCAATATTTCTTATAAATGATCAAAATACTATCATCAATACAAGAATAACTCATTCATAACCGTAATGTGACCAGAAAAGATATCATTCATAAAAGGAGAACAACTGGCTTGTTTCTCACTAATATGAATAATTTTCATCGAAAGATGCAAGAAACACTAATATAGTTCACATTTAAATGATCATAAATTTATTAATATATTAATCAAATGATAGATGTAGAGGGAGAGTGTTGTCGACCATCAACTATCTTGATTGCCGTCAGCACACATTGTCGCATCATCCCTTCCAACACACTCTCAAGCAGTGAGTTCAAGCATCAAAAACTTAATCAAACGCAATCAGTGTTTTGTGGGAAGAACATTTATAACTCGTATATTAAATATACCTTCTCCGTCAATGACTATTCTGCATTGGTTCTACATTTAAAGTTCTTAACTTTAACCTTGACCTCATGACGGGTGAATCATTCTCCTTCATGACATAGTCTATACATGGTCTTTGTAGCTTGAAGGAAGCGGATGCAACTCCCCAACTATCTCAAATTAACTAGTCATTTAGTAGTCCAAGTTATGCACAAGGTGTTCATGTATCTTATAGAGTTTCTGATACGTCCAAAACGTATCTATAATTTATGCTTGCTCCATGCCTCTTTTGTGTGATATTGCTATGATATTGATGAACTTCCATACACTTTTGATCATATTTGGACTAACCTATTAACTCAGTGCACCCCAGTGCCAGTTCCTGTTTTCTGTTGTTTTTCTATTTCAGGTTTCCCCCTTATTTAAATTGCAAGAAAAATTCCGGGAAAAATATAGGAAAAATCAGCGTACGGGAACCTTCCAGAAGAGCCAAAGTGGGTGCTGAGGGGGGCCAGAGGGCGCGGACCCACCCCTGGCCGCGTCAGGGGGGCGCTTGGAGCCCCTGTCCCACCTCTGGCTTCCCCCTTTCGCCTATTTATTCCCCGTGACGAGAAACCCTCGGGGACGGAACCCTTTTTCGCGATCTCTCCTCTGTTCCGCTGCCTCCGCGCTTCCAAGATCGGCAGCACCAGAAGACCTCTTCTAGGCACCCTGCCGGAGGGAGGAATCACCTCCGGGAGCTTCTCCATCACCATGGATGCTTCCCGGATGAACCGTGAGTAGTCCACCTTGGACCATGGGTCTATGATCATTAGCTATGTGATGTTCTCCTCCCCTCTTTGTTCTTCATGGATTATACCTCATGAGCTGCCCTACATGTTCGAGGCACTTATGTAATCTTTCTACTGTTGCTATGCTGAGTTTTATGGGATCCGATGGATTATGAGATTATGTTCAGATTGTGATTGAGTTATATATTTGATTCTCTTCTTTTATATTTATTTTCTTGAGTAATTCTTGCATGTTCTCCGTTGTTGTTTATTGCTTTGGCGAAGTAGTAGGTAGTGACTCCAAGAGGGAGCGTTATGCATGATTGTGGGTTCATGCCCCCTGATGACTAGCTTGAGTGACAGAAACATGAGTCTAGGGTATGTGTTGTTGCCACAAGGGGGAAAACAACGGTGCTTGTACTTGCGGGTGCAAGGATTGTTTACTTTACGCAAAGTTCTTTAATGCAGTTGTCTGTTGCTTTGAGTTTACATTTTGGGTGGGATTCGCAACTTAATACCAGCGAGATGTTCTGGATAGATATCTCAAGGTGGATGATTAGTAGGTAGATGTAGATGGATTTCGGTCTACTTGTCTTGGCGTACCGCCCATGCTTTTGAGCCTCTTCCTTTCTTTATAGCATAATTAGCATTGGTTTGCGCACATAATCATGTCAATTGCCCAGCTGTAATTTGTTTACCTCGCATGGCTATTTTATCGGCTTTTGGGAGAGAGACATCACTAGTGAACATCATAGGACCCCGGTCCATATTTCCAATTCTGTTTACACCTTCAATTTACTTTCAGTATTTACTTTTCCGTAGCTATCACTATCATTATTATCCCGTGCGTTTTATCCTTTGTAAACAACAAGGCCGGAGGAATTGACAACTCCTCTGTACCCGTTGGGAGCAAAGCTATCTGTTGTGTGTGCAGGTCCAGGTGAAGTTATCAACCTAGGTTGTAAACTGTGCCATTGTTCACTTCACCACCTACTTGTCGATCTTGGAGTCCTACGGGAGACAATCTAAAACCTTAGCATCTTCGCTAAGGGAAATTTGCCGCTACGCTACATCTCACCTTCCACTTGGGGTAACCAACGAGGGGCGAGTATTATCTCGTGTGTCAAGAAAATTTCCGGCGCCGTTTCCGGGGACTCCACTCTTCAAGATAGGGGAGTTGCACACTATCTTTTATCTTTTCTTTTTAGTCTTGTTAGTTTACCTTTCAGTTTTTGCTTTAGTGTCTTTTATCAAAAATCAAAAAAATAGTTATCTTGCTAGCTGCTACTATGGGTTCCTCTGAGAACACCAAGTTGTGTGACTTCACTAGTCACAACAACAGTGAATTTATCTGCACTCCTATTGCTACACCTGCTACTTCAGCACCTTCTTATGAGATTAAACATTCTTTGTTGAACCTTGTTATGAAAGATCAATTCTCTGGTGCTAGAGATGATGTTTCTTTGCACTTAAATAATTTTATTGAGCTTTGTGATATGAAAAAGTACAAAGAATTAGATGGTGATATTGTTAAGCTTAAGCTTTTTCCTTTCTCCTTGAGAGATGAAGCTAAAATCTGGTTTCAATCCTTGCCTTAGAATAGCATAGATTCTTGGGATAAGTGCAAGGATGCTTTTATTGGGAAGTACTATCCCCCTGCTAAGATTATCCAATTGAGGAGATTTATTTTGAATTTTAAGAAATTGGATAATGAACACGTTGCCCAAGCTTGGGAACGCATGAAATCTGTTGTTAAGAATTGTCGTACGCATAGTTTGACTACTTGGATGGTTATCCAAACTTTTTATGCAGGCTTGAACTTTACCTCATGGAACTTGCTAGATTCGGCCGCGGGAGGAACCTTTATGTCAACTACACTTGGTGCTGCCACAAAACTTATCGATGATATGATGACCAACTATTCCCAATGGCACACCGAAAGAGCTCCAACAGGTAGGAAGGTAAACTCTGTCGAGGAGATCTCCTCCCTAAATGAAAAAGTTGACTTGATTATGTCTCTACTTACCAAGCAATCTCCTATTGATCCTCAAAATTTACCTTTAAATTCTTTGATTGCTCAAGATCAAGTAGATGTGAACTTTATCTCTAGAAACAACTTCAACAACAATTCTTATAGGAGTAACTTTGGTAGCAATCCTAGACCGTTCCCCTCCAACAACTATGGGAACAACAACACTTATCTTAGCACCAAAAACTCCACTTCTGAATTAGAGAGTATGCTTAAAGACTTTATCACTACCCAAAAATCCTTCAACAAGAGTGTAGAGGAAAAACTAGACAGACTAGAAAACCTCTTGTCGAAGGTAGACAACTTAGCCCACGAAGTAGAATTGCTTAAAATTAGAACTTCTCCCCTTGAGGAGAGGAAGGTCACTCCTATGAATGCTATCCAATTGCAAATTAATGAAAAAATTAGGATGATGGCTAAACTTAAAGAGAGATGGGATAGAGAAAAAGAGGAAGAAGATAGGATTAAGAGCCTTCCTACACACCCTACTGTTGCTACTATCCAAGTGGTTTAGGATATCCAAACTCTTAGCACCCAATGCACCCCTAGTCTCATAGGACCTATTAATGGTGATCCTATGACCTCGACCGTAGAAGAAGAAATTCCTATGACTATAGAAGCTACCAAACGAGTGATCCTAAATGACACCACTACCACTTTACTTGATAGTAGTGACCTTGATTTTGATAATTGCACCCTTTCTAAAGTTATTCGTTTCCTTCACAAGATGTCTAGAGACCCCCACACTAGCACACTTAATCTTGCCTTCACGGAGCATATAACTAATGATCTCATCAAAGCTAGGGAGGAGAAGCTTAGGGTAGAAGCCTCCATACCTAGAAATCTAGAAGATGGTTGGGATCCTATGATTAAAATTAAGTTGAATAATTTCTCTTGATATGCTTTATGTGATGTTGGAGCTAGTACCTCTGTTATGCCCAAAAGAATGTATGATATATTTGAGTTGAAACCTTTTGATGCTTGTTCTTTTGGTGTTCGTCTCGTCAATTCTTCCGTAAATAAACCTTTGGGGAAGATAAATGATGTTCTTATCATTGTCAATGACAATTATGTTCCCGTTGATTTTACTATTATGGACATTGAATGTGAACCTTCTTGTCCAATTATTTTGGGACGTCCTTTTCTTCGCACCGTGGGTGCTGTTATTGATTTGAAAGAAGGGATTATAAAATTCCAATTCCCTCTCAAGAAAGGGATGGAACACTTCCCTAGGAAAAAGATTAAGTTGCCTTTTGAGTCCGTCACACGGGCTAGTTATTTTCTTGAAAATACTCGATCTATTTGCATTAAGCCTAGCTAATGGCTTTAAAGAAGCGCTTTCGAAAGGCAGCCCGCAACGAATTTAGGATTTCCTTTCTGTTTTTAGTGGTCTTGATGATTGTTACTACTGTATCAACATCATTGTATCTTTACTTTTCAAGCTTTGTGCCTTTTATAGCCTCATACGACAAGGGAAGTGAAAGTTGTGACATGCTGTCCAGAAAACAGATTTTGTCCTCGTGACTAGAAAAATCAGAGAAAAATACCAGTTCATCTTTTTGAGCTGAATATTTTGCACAGAGTGCTCTATACAATTAAGAAACTTTCGTCTGTTCTGAGTTTTTTTATTTGAGTTGCATAAGTATCCCTAAAAAATTCTTTACTACCTACTGGTCTGTTTTTCACAGATTCTGTCCTGTTTTGCCTTTTCTTCGTTTTGCAAATCTTAAGCTTGCTTTTTATTTGCAAAAACTTTTTGGAAATCTTGAGAAACAGTAGCTCTTCAAGATTATATTTATTTCCAGTAGATAAAAAATTATTTTATTATGGGTACTAACCTCGCTAATCAGATTATGATGAGTTATGTATGAAGGGAGTTTTCAAGTGTGTGAGGGAAGACGATGAAAGAAGATTCAAGCGTGTCAAGCGCTCAAGCTTGGGGATGCCCCCATGCATCCCCAAGAAATATTCAAGGAGACTCAAGCGTCTAATCTTGGCGATGCCCCCGTGCATCCCCTTCTCCATCAACAATTATCAGTTCGTCTCTCGTTTCACTATATTTTTATCACTTCATGCGTTATGTGCTATTCTTGGAGCGTATCTCTCTTAGGCTTTATTTTTAGTTTTATTTATCCTTGCTTACTGTTCATAACAAGTTAGAACCCAGCTTTCTTTGTGTGGGAGAGAAACACGCTCCACTTCCAAAATCTAGAACACAACATAGGACTTTTCATGCTTATCTTTGTTGTGTGTGTTCTTTATCTTTTCATAGCTACTGCCATGTTTAGCTCTTAGTTTTCATGTTTATCTTTTCAAAGAGCTTTTGTTTAGTTTGTTGTTGGAACTCTCTTGAGTTTCCATGTTTATCTTGTTTAGAGAGTTTGCCTGTTGCACTGAGTTTTGTGTCTTGACTTGAAGTAGGTAATTGAGGTTGCTATTCTTTTCTAGTGGTAACTTGCAATAGTTTTGAGGTATTGTTTTGAGTAATGTTTAGACTTTTGGTGTCAAGAGATTTAGCCTATTAGTGATAGATGTCGTATTTTGGGCAATCCATGTTTATTTCCAAAAACCTACAAATTAGTTGAGAACTCTAGCTACTAGGTGGATCACTACTCTTCTGAGGGGTCGAATATTAGAGTACACTCACGTACCATGAGTCGAGGATGCGCAAGGATAACAAAACCCCCATACACTCCTCCTCGGGGTACTTGTCTCTTTGTGAAACATCCTTATTAGATTGAGAGTTACCGATAATAAGTGCATGAGTTCTTCGGACTAATGTGAGTATTCGAAAGTTGACACTTCCACCTTCCCTTATTTTTCTAGCCTCTCTTGTGCCGTGCATTGCCTCCTTCTCAATACAAGAGTTGGCGTCCACCTTCGCTGGTACATCCAAACCCTTGGCAAGATACGCTCTGTCATCATAAACCTCCTTATATCCTTCCTCAAAACAGCCACCATACCTACCTACCAAGGCATTTCCATAGCCTTTCCGAGATACATTGCCATGCAACATCCATCTTCTCATAACTTGATCTTCATGTCATAAATGCTACTTGCTTGAGCGAAGAGCCGCGTGCTAGTTGGGCCTTTCCCTAATCATTGCTACATGACGCACAAGTATCATTGCATATCCTGCTACACTGGCAGAGGCATACATTTGCATACATCATGATAGTTACATCTTCTTTATGATTTGAGTACTTTGTAAAGTGTAAGATCTTCTATACTTCTTGTAATTTACAGAGCGTTGCCCCTAAAGTGAGGAAAAGATCCCAAAGAGGACAAATTAAAAGATCCCAAAGAGGACAAATTAAAAGATCCCAAAGAGGACAAATGAGAGAGAAATAGAAAGAGCCATTGAGGCCACCAAAAAATAAAAAATAGAAAAAAAGAGAAAAGGAAAATAAAAAGAGAGAAGGGGGCACACTACTATTCCTTTTCAGAGATCCACACTCGTACTCCCTCTTATATCTTGTACTCCATAGAGATTATCATTCATGCATATAGCTATGTGGGGACCTTCACACTATATAACTTGGCTTGTATATTCCAATGATAAGCCTCCTCAAATGAGCTCTAGGCCTTCTTGAGCAAGCAAGTTGGATGCACCCCCACTAGTTCCTTTGGAGAGCTTTTAGCTCATATGTGCATCCGTTGCATGGCAATCCCTACTCCTCACATCATATCTATCACTTGGCTTTCTCTCGCCTATGATTGTCCTCATTGATGTCATCCTTTCACACCTTTTTGTCTTCCTCCTCCACAATATTCTCTCTTTTCCATCCTAAGTGTCAACTTTCTTTCTTACGCTCATCCATTGCATGAGTGCTCAAAATGTCGAAAAGGAGTGGATCATTTTGACTTGTACCTGGCTAGTGGTCTGGGGATGAGTCAAGATAAGATTCCAAAGAAGACCAAGTGTGAAACTTTAGTAGATTGAGTTCTCAACATAAAAATACTTTTTCTCGTATATCCCTATCCCCTTTCTTGCACGCCAACACCATTTGGAGACATTCGAGTCACGGACAGCGAGAGCTCTTGCACCTTTATGTTCTTATATTGCTTATTTCAATGGCAAATATAGACTCTTGCCTGTTATGACTTGAATTGAATTACATGCCTTGATTGCTTTACTTTCAAAGTTCTTATATGGTTGTTAGCATGTCACCACAGAAATTATGCTTGTTATCATTTACCTACTCGAGGACGAGTAGGAATTAAGCTTGGGGATGTTGATACGTCCAAAACGTATCTATAATTTCTGCTTGCTCCATGACTCTTTTGTGTGATATTGTTATGATATTGATGAACTTCCATACACTTTTGATCATATTTGGACTAACCTATTAACTCAGTGCACCCCAGTGCCAGTTCCTGTTTTCTGTTGTTTTTCTATTTCAGGTTTCCCCCTTATTTAAATTGCCAGAAAAATTCCGGGAAAAATATAGGAAAAATCAGCGTATGGGAACCTTCCAGAAGAGCAAAAGTGGGGGCCAGGGGGGCCCAGGCGGCCAGAGGGCGCGGCCCAACCCTGGCCGCGCCAGGGGGGCGCCTGGAGCCCCTGGCCCACCTCTGGCTGCCCCCTTTCGCCTATTTATTCCCCGTGACGAGAAACCCTCGGGGACGGAACCCTTTTTCGCGATCTCTCCTCTGTTCCGCCGTCGCCGCGCTTCCAAGATCGGGAGCACTAGAAGACCTCTTCCCGGCACCTTGCCGGAGGGAGGAATCATCTCCTGGAGCTTCTCCATCACCATTTATTCTTCCCGGATGAACCGTGAGTAGTCCACCTTGGACCATGGGTCTATGATCAGTAGTTATGTGATGTTCTCCTCCTGACGAGGGGATGACCCCACGTCTCCTCGGGATTGCATCCCCGTCGGAACGTTGTCAGTGAAGACGCCGCGATACGGCCACGACGATGAAGTAGCACCACAAGTGTAGTGCCTCGCGGGATTATACACATACAGTATACCCGACATCCCTCCGGGCTCCGAACCAGTAGAGCAGCGGAAATAAGATGGATTCGGATCCCGATTCCAGCAGCACGACGACGTGCGTATGGTGGAGAAATCTCCAACCTAGTGCACCCTCGAAACAAGGGGAGTACGCTCATAGGAGGGAGAGAGGAGGAAGAGAGAGAAGAGAACTTGTCTCAAAATTTCATGAATAAAAGGGCACCTCTACCACTCCTTATATAGGCTAAGGAGGGGTGCCACCCTGCCTCCACTTTCGGGGTGGGACTAATCCCAAGGGATGGGGGTGGCGAACCAAATAAAGGGGGTGGGCCCCTCTATGGCGCCATGGCCCATGGGGGAGGACTTCCTCTCCCCCTAATGGGCCCTATGAGGCCCATATGCCTTTTAAGCATATATATTTTTATTATATTTATTTATATTTTAATATTTAATTCAGATATTTAAATAATTAAACATTAATTAAACATTATTAAATATATTTCGAACCTTTTAAAATACCCAGAACAACTTCCGGCCTTCACCTGAACAATTCTGGTGTTCTCTCCTATTTCTCCGGTGATCCTGAATCTATCCTTACTGCGTCGAATAACCTTAAGTGTAACACCCTACGGCCCGGGAAACAGCAGACATGATCGAGACAATCTCATTGATCAATGACTAATCAATTGGACCTGGTTACAATCCTTGATAGCCACTGCGCTTCCATCGAATGAACTTCAATCGTTGTTGGATCCGTTAACCGTGTGCCTGTTCCCTTTGTCTTACGGTACTTTGTTTGTCCGAGGTTTGATCATCGGTATCCAATATACCTAGTTCGTCCTCGTTCTCAAAAAAAATATTACTCGTTCCCATGATATGACAACTCCGTGACCTAGTGATGCACGAGGTGATGATAGTGATTTCTCGCCCTTCGTTGGTAAACCCCAAGTGGAAGGTGTGATGTAGCACAGCAGCAAATTTCCCTCAGTAAAGATACCAAGGTTTCTCTCCAGTAGGACTCCGGAGATGATAAGTAGGTGTCAGCGGCGCAACTGACGCGGACCTGCACACAGACACAAATAACTTTGTTCCCAACGAAGTTCAGAGAGGTTGTCAATCTCTCCGGTCTTATTGTTCACAAAGGATCAAACACAAGGGATAATAATAGCAACTGAAAGTAAAAGAAGAAAAGTAAATGAGCGTGGAAACAGTGATGAAGATATGGACCGGGATACGTGATGTTCACTAGTGATGTCTCTCTCCCAAAAGACGATAAAACTGCTAAGCGAGGTGAACAAATTACAGAAGGGCAATTGACAGGATTATGAACTCACCACAATGCTAACTATGCTACAAAAGAAAGGAAGAGGCTCAAAAGCATGGGCAGAACGCCAAAATAAGTAGACCGAAATCCAACTTCATCTACTAATAATCATCCACCTTGAGATATCTATCCAGAACATCTCGCTGGTATTAAGTTGCGAGCCCCACCAAAGGGTAAACCCAAAGCAACAGACAACTGCATTAAAAAGCACTTTGCGTAAAGTAAACAATACTTGTAGCCGCGGTTACAAGCACCGTTGTTTTCCCCCTTGTGGCAACAGCGCATCCCCTAGACTCATGTTTCTGTCACTCAAGCGTGCCATCAGGGGGCATGAACCCACAATCGAGCATAACGTTCCCTCTTGGGGTTACTACCTACTACTTGGCCAAAGCAATAAACAGCAACGGAGAACATGCAAGAATTACTTAAGAACAAAAATATAAGAGATAAGAACCAAATATATTACTCAATCACAATCTGAACATAATCTCATAATCCATCAGATCCCATCAAACTCAGCATAGCAACAACAGAAAGATTACAAAAGTGCCTCGATCATGTAGGGCAGCTCACGAGGTCTAAACCATGAAGAACAAAGAGGGGAGGAGAACATCAAATAGCTACTGATCACGGACCCATGGTCCAAAGGAAACTACTCACGATAGATCCGAGAAGCATCCATGGTGGAGAGGAGACTCCCGGAGGTCGTCCCTCCCTCCGGCAGGGTGCCGGGAAGAGGTCTACTGGTGCTCCCGATCTCGGAAGCGCGGCGGCGGCGGAACAGAGGCGAGATCGCGAAAAAGGGTTCTCTCCCCGAGGGTTTCTCTTCACGGGCCCCTGGTGGTGGCCCTCTGGCCCCACTCAGGTTCTTCCGAAAGGTTCTTCTGCGCTGATTTTTTTATTTGATTTTTCCCGAATTTTTGGAGCACTTTTTATATGGGGGAAAACTGAAATAGAAAAACAGCAGAAAACAGGAACTGGCACTGTGGTGCACTGAGTTAATAGGTTAGTCCAAATATGATAAAAAGTGTATGAAAGTGTATCTAGACCATAGAAATATCACACAAAACATGCATGGAGCAAGCAGAAATTATAGATACGTTTTGGACGTATCACCTAGTCACATGTTTGTGCAAACCTTACGATGCAATATCACCGAGTGGGCCCAGAGTACCTATCCGTCACTCGGATGGAAAAATCCCGCTTTGATCTATTTGCATACTCATCAACCATCTACTTCGGAATACCCAAAGTGCACCGTTATGTCCAGCATATTTCAGTCAGGCGGTGGGATACAAATCAAAGTCTCCTCATATATGACAATTACATATGATCATTACGCTCAAAGGATCTGGTCACTACATTATAGTTATCGCAATGTCGAACTATGTGACTTGATCACATCGCAACACTTCTGGCGGGTGTATGTCCATCATATCATTATCCCATTGATACGACTCCATTGCTAACAGACTTATTTGTCTCATGATCAGGAAACCTTGATCATCAATCGCCCAATGGACTAGTGTACTAGAGTTAACTAGGGACCTGGTTGTTTGTATACCACACCTGTATTAAGGTTTCCGCTTAATACAGTTATAGCATAGTATAAAACGTATTATGAACTAATCGAATATGCTCAATAAAACATATTTTATTTGCCTCTAGGGCACATTCCCAACAAGTACGCCAAGGTAAGTAGACCGAAATCCATCTGCATCTACTACGAATCATCCACCTTAAGATATCTATCCAGAACATCTCGCTGGTATTAAGTTGCGAATCCCACCCAAAGTGTAAACTCAAAGCAACAAACAACTACATTAAAAGAACTTTGCGTAAAGTAAACAATCCTTGCACCCGCAGGTACAAGCACCGTTGTTTTATCCCTGGTGGCAACAGCACATCCCCTAGTCTCATGTTTCTGTCACTCAAGCTAGACATCAGGGGGCTGAACCCACAATCAAGCATAACGCTCCCTCTTGGAGTTGCAACAAATCACTTGGCCAAAGTAAAATACGGCAACAGAGAACATGCAAGAATTAACTCAAGAACACAAATATAAAAGAGAACCAAATATATTACTCATCACAATCTGAACATAGTCTCATAATCCATCAGATCCTAGCAAACTCAGCATAGCAACACAGAAAATTACAAAGGTGCCTCGATCATGTGAGGCAGCTCATGAGGTCTCGAAAGTGGAAGCACAAAGAGGGCAGGAGAACATCACATAGATACTGGTCATGGACCCATGGTCCAAGGGGGATTACTCATGGCACATCCGGGAGGCGTCCATGGAGATGGATGGTCTCCAGAAGGGGGTTCCTCCTTCCGGCAGGGTCCGGGGCAGCTTCTCCTGGAAGCCCCAATCTTGAAACGGCGGCGGCCGCGGTACAGAGAGGAGAACAGGAATAGCAGATCGATATTAGGGGTTTCCTCCGCGGGCACTAAATATATGCCAAGGGGGCACCGAGGGGGGACACAGGGCAGCCAGGAGGGTGCCCAGCTTGCCCTAGGGGGGCGCGCCAGGGACCCTCCTGGGCCCTGGTGGGTCCACTCCCTTCCATCCTTGGTTCTTCGGGAAGCTTCCGGGACGCTGATTTTTTATATAATTTTTCCGGAATTTATTTGGCACTTTTAATGGCCGGAAAACCTGAAATATAAAAACAAAAGAAAACAGGAACTGGCAACTGGGGGCACTGAGTTAATAGGTTAGTCCAAATATGATCAAAAGTGTATGAAAGGTCAAGCAAAACATGGCAAAGTCACACAAATCATGCATGGAGCAAGCAGAAAGTATAGATACGTTTGCGACATATCAACATCCCCAAGCTTAATTCCTGCTCGTCCTCGAGTAGGTAAATGATAACAAGCATAATTTCTATGGCGACATGCCACACAACCAAATAAGGACTTTTAAGTAAAGAAATCAAAGCATGAAATTCAATTCAAGTCTTAACAAGCAAGAGTCTATATTAGTATTGACACAAGAAACAAAAGAACAAAGGGTGCAAGATCTCTCGATCTCCGTGACTCGAATGTCTCCAGATGGTGTTTGCGTGCAAGCAGGGGACTGGGAAAAAAAGAGAAAAAAGATTGTTGAGAACAACTATCTACTAAAGTTTCACACTTAGTCTCCTTTGGATTCTTCTCTTGACTCGTCCCCAGACTACTAGCCAGGTACAAGTCAAACTGATCCACTCCCTTTTGATATTTTGAGCACTCATGCAATGGATGAGCGTGAGCAAGAAAGTTGACACCTAAAAGGCGAAACAGAAATAAGGTGGAGGACGAAGACAAAAAAAGGTGTGAAAGGCTCACATCAATGAGGAAAACCATAGGCGAGAGAAGGCCATATGATAGATATGATGTGAGGAGTAGGGATTTCCATGCAATGGATGCACATGTGAGCTAAAATCTCTCCCAGGAAACTAGTGGGGGTGCATCTAACTTGCTTGCTCAAGAAGACCTAGAGCTCGTTTGAGGAGGCTACATTGGAATATACAAGCCAAGTTCTATAGTGTGAAGGGTCCCCACATAGCTATATGCATGTATGATGACCTCTATGGGGTACAAGGGATAGAGGATGAAGTACTAGTGTGGATCTCTCAAAAGGAATAGTAGTGTGCCCCCTTCTCTCTTTTTATTATTTTTTCTTTTTCTCTTTTTTCTATTTCTTTATATTTATTTGGTGGCCTCAATGGCTCTCTCTATTTAACTCTCATTTTTCCACTTTGGGATCTTTTGATTTTGTCCTCTTTGGGATCTTTTTCTCACTTTAGGGGCAACACTCTATATTTTATAAGAATATAGGAGATCTTTCACACTTTACAAGGGTACTCACATAAAGAAGAGTAACTATCATGATGCAAATGTATGCCTATGCCATGATAGCAGCATATGCAATGATACTAGCGCGTCATGTAGCAATGATTAGGGAAAGGCCCAACTAGCATGTGGCTCATCGATCAAGCAAGTAGCATGTATGACATGAAGATCAAGTCATGAGAAGGTGGATGTTGCATGGCAATGTATCTCGGAAAGGCTATGGAAATGCCTTGTAGGTAGGTATGGTGGCTGTTTTGAGGAAAGATATAAGGAGGCTTATGATGACAGAGCGTATCATGCCAAGGGTTTGGATGCACCGGCGAATTATGCACCAACCCTCGAGGTGAGAAAGGGCAATGCACGGTATCGAAAAGGCTAGAAAAATATGGGAGGTGGAAGTGTCAACTTTCGATACTCACATTAGTCCGAAGAACTCATGCAGTTATTATTGGTAACTCTCAATCTAATCAGGAGGTTCACAAAGACACAAGTACCCCGAGGAGGAGTGTATGGGGATTTGGTTATCCTTGCGCATCCTCGACTCATGGTATGTGAGTGTTCTCTAATATTCAAACCCTCTAGAGGTTAGTGATCCATCTAGTAGCTAGAGTTCTCAACAGGGGTTATGGTTTTCGAAAATCACACGGATTGCCCAAAATACGACATCTATCACTAATAGGATAAAGTTCTTGACACCATAAGTTCAAACATTACTCTAGTCAATACCTCAAAACTATTGCAAGTTACTACTACAAAGAGAATAGCAACTTCAACTACCTACTTTCTAGTCAAGACACAAAACTCAGTGCAACAAGCAAACTCTCTAAACAAGATAAAACATGCAACTTATAGAAAGTTCAACCTGAGACAAAAGAAAAGCTCTAGAAGAAAACTAAAGTACTACAACTAAACAGGGCAGCAGCTAAGAAAAGAAAACGAACAACTCGCAGCTAAGGAAATAAGCATGCAAATCCTATGAGGAGTTCTAGTTCAAGCGGAGCGTGTTTCTCTCCCACACAAAAGAAAGATGGGGTCTAACTTGTTACTACAGAAAACAAAGCAAAAAACAAAACCTAAGAAAAGTAAAGAGCGAGACGCTCCAAGCATAGCACATAACGCATGAAGTGATAAAAATATAGTGAGACGAAGGACGAACTGATAATTGTTGATGAAGAAGGGGATGCTCGGGGGCATCCCCAAGCTTGAGAGTTTGACACTCCAGGATCTTCTTTCATCATCTTCCATCGCAAAATTGAAAACTCCCTTCATACATAACTCATTGTAAACTGATTAGAGAGGTTAGTATCCTATTAAAATAATTTTCCTCTACTGCAAATAAAGATTTTCTTGAAGAGCTACTATTTCTCAGGATTTCCAAAAGGTTTTTTCAAAGAAAAAGAAAGCTCAAGGTTTGCAAAAGTTAGGAGAGACAAAACGTGGCAGAATCTATGAAAAACAGAACAGCAGGTAGTAAAGAATTTTTTAGGGGCACTTCTGCAACTCAAATCAAAAAACTCAAAACATACGAAAGTTCTATGATTGTATAGATCACGCTGTGTAAAAAAATCAGCTCGAAAAGATGAACTGGTGATTTACTATGATTTTTCCCGTCACGAGGACAGAATCTGTTTTCTGGACAGCATGTCACAACTTTCACTTCCCTTGTCATATGAGGCTATACTTGGCACAAAGCTTGAAAAATAAAGATACAATGATGTTGCTACAGTAGTAACAATCATCAAGACCACTAAAACAGAAGTAAAAACATCTTGGGTTGCCTCCCAACAAGCGCTTTTTTTAGGCCTTTAAGCTAGGCACAAAGCAAAAGAGAATCAAGTTGTATCAATTGAACCATCATCAAGATCATCAAAAAGCTTTTCACTAGTACAACTAGTCTTAAGAGGTTTCTCAAATAAAGGCCGAATAAAAATGCTTCTAGGGATAAAATAAAAAGGAGGAAAATCAATTGGAGTTTCATTAAAATTAAAGATAGGTGTCTCCTCCAAAGTATTCATTGTTTCAACTCTCTTGGCAATAGGTGTGTCAGCTTTAGCTCGAGGGACCTTAGGGACGTAAACGAACTTGGGTTCCTTTCTTGCCGGAGTTTCATCCTTTTTGGTTTTGATTGAGGAAAAGGTAGTTCCTAGAGTTTCAATAACTTCCTCAATCTTCTCTATCCTAGAAGATTTGTCATCAAGGGATTTGATAGTCTCCAAAGTTTTGACAATTTTTTGCATGGAGCTCTCTAGCCTATTCAAATTCCCTCAAATCTTACGATCCAACTCATTTACTTTATCGATACTTGGCATCTCTAACTCTATTTTTTCAAGTTTTCCCATAATGTGAGCTAGAGTAATGTCCTCCTTAATGCTAGCAACGGGGAGACTTCCAACAAGATTTTCGATAACATTAAGGGCTTCCCAAACTGGAGCCTCTATAAAGTTCCCATTGATAGAAGTGTCTAAAACAAACCTATTCCAAGAAGTAATCCCAACATAAAAATTTCAAAGAAGGATAGTAGTGGATTGCTTCTTGGTGGCCCTCTTTTGAGAATCATTACTTATATACCAAGCATCTTTCAGACTTTCACCACCTCTCTGAGTAAAGGTAAGTACTTCTGCCTCACCAAAGGCAAAAGGACCAGCCATAGTGGTAACTACTAGCAAAGTAACAGGTATTTTTGGTAAGGGACACAAAAGTAAAAACTGAAAGGGAAACTAACAAGACTAAAAAGCAAAGATAAAAGATAGTGTGCAACTCCCCTATCTTGTAGACTGGAGTCACCGGCAACGGCGCCAGAAATTAGCTTGATACGGTGAGGAAGATAGTTCTCTCACTTCTTGTTGGTTACCCCAAGTGGAAGGTGAGATGTAGAGTAGCAGCAAATTTCCCCTATGTAGAGGATAGGGTTTGTCTCCCGTAGGACTCCAGGAGAGGCTCAAAAGCAATGGGCAGTACGCCAAGGTAAGTAGACCGAAATCCATCTGCATCTACTATGAATCATCCACCTTAAGACATCTATCCACAACATCTCGCTGGTATTAAGTTGCGAATCCCACCCAAAGTGTAAACTCAAGGCAATAGACAACTGCATTAAAAGAACATTCCGTAAAGTAAACAATCCTTGCACCCGCAGGTACAAGCACCGTTGTTTTATCCCTGGTGGCAACAGCATATCCCCTAGTCTCATGTTTCTGTCACTCAAGCTAGACATCAGGGGGCTGAACCAACAATCAAGCATAACGCTCCCTCTTGGACTTGCAACAAATCACTTGGCCAAAGTAAAATACGGCAACGGAGAACATGCAAGAATTAACTCAAGAACACAAATATAAAAGAGAACCAAATATATTACTCATCACAATCTGAACATAGTCTCATAATCCATCAGATCCCGGCAAACTCAGCATAGCAACACAGAAAATTACAAAGGTGCCTCGATCATGTGAGGCAGCTCACGAGGTCTCGAAAGTGGAAGCACAAAGAGGGGAGGAGAACATCACATAGCTACTGGTCATGGACCCATGGTCCAAGGGGGATTACTCACGGCACATCCGGGAGGTGTCCATGGCGATGGATGGTCTCCCGAAGGGGGTTCCTCCTTCCGGCAGGGTTACGGGGCAGCTTCTCCTGGCAGTACCGATCTTGAAACGGCGGCGGCGGTGGCACAGAGAGGAGAACGGGAATAGCAGATCGATATTAGGGGTTTCCTCCGCGGGCACTAAATATAGACCAAGGGGGGCACCGAGGGGGGCTAGAGGGCAGCAAGGAGGGTGCCCGGCGCGCCCTAGGGGGGCCGCACCAGGGACCCTCCTGGGGCCCTGGTGGGTCCACTCCCTTCCATCCTTGGTTCTTCGGGAAGCTTCTGGGACGCTGATTTTTATATATTTTTCCGGAATTTATTTGGCACTTTTAATGGCCGGAAAACCTGAAATATAAAAACGGCAGAAAACAGGAACTGGCAACTGGGTGCGCTGAGTTAATAGGTTAGTCCAAATATGATCAAAAGTGTATGAAAATTCAAGCAAAACATGGCAAAGTCACACAAATCATGCATGGAGCAAGCAGAAATTATAGATACATTTGGGACGTATCAGTTCACTATTGATGTCTCTCTCCCAAAAGACGACAAGACTGCTATGCGAGGTAAACAAATTACAGAAGGGCAATTGACAGGATTATGAACGCACCGCAATGCTAACTATGCTACGAAAGAAAGGAAGAGGCTCAAAAGCATGGGCAGTACGGCAAAATAATTAGACCGAAATTCATATGCATCTACTACTAATCATCCACCTTGAGATTTCTATCCAGAACATCTCGCTGGTATTAAGTTGCGAGCCCCACCCCAAGTGTAAACCCAAAGCAATAGACAGCTCCATTAAAAAGAACTTTGCGTAAAGTGAATAATCCTTGTAACCGCGGTTACAAGCACCGTTGTTTTCCCCCTTGTGGCCACAGCACATCCCCTAGACTCATGTTTCTGTCACTCAAGTGTGTCATCAGGGGGCATGTACCCACAATCGAGCATAATGTTCCCTCTTGAAGTCACTACCTACCACTTGGCCACAGCAATAAATAGCAACGGAGAACATGCAAGAATTACTTTGGAACAAAAATACAAAAGATAAGAACCAATTATATTACTCTATCACAATCTAAACATAATATCATAATCCATCAGATCCCTTCAAACTCAGCATAGCAAAAGCAGAAAGAATTACATATGTGCCTCGATCATGTAGGGCAGCTCAGGAGGTCTAAACCATGAAGAACAAAGAGGGGAGGAGAACATCACATAGCTACTGATCACGGACCCATGGCCCAAGGTAGACTACTCACGGCACACCCGGGATGCGTCCATGGTGGAGGAGAAGCTCCCGGAGGTCGATCCTCCCTCCGACAGGGTGCCGGGAAGGGTCCTGACGGTGTTCCCGATCTTGGAAGCATGGCAGCGGCGGAACAGAGGAGAATTTGCGAAATAGGGTCCTGTCTTCGGAGTTTCCCTGTGATGAGGAATAAATAGGCGAAGGGGGGCAGCCAGGGGGCCACCAGGGGGGCACCTGGGTGCCTGGTGGTGTCCCCCTGGCCCTCCTTCGGGCTTCTGGAGTCTTCCGACACGCTGATTTTTCTCGGATTTTTGGAGCATTTTTTATATGGGGAAAAACTGAAATAGAAAAACAGCAGAAAATAGCAACTGGCACTAGGGTGCACTGAGTTAGTAGGTTAGTCCAAATATGATCAAAAGTGTATGAAAGTGTATCTAGATCATAGCAATATCACACAAAACATGCATGGAGCGAGCAGAAATTATCGATACGTTTGAGACGTATCAACATCCCCAAGCTTAATTCCTACTCGTCCTCGATTAGGTAAATGATAACAGGCATAATTTCTGTGATGACATGCTATCAACCATATAAGGACTTTGAAAAGTAAAGCAATCAAGGTATGTAATTCAATTCAAGTCATAACATGCAAGAGTCTATATTAGCATTGAAACAAGCAACGAAAGAACATTAGGTGCAACAGCTCTCGCTGTCCGTGACTCGAATGTCTCCAAATGGTGTTTGCGTGGAAGAAGGGGGGTAGGTAATACGAGAAAAAAAGGTATTTTTGTGTTGAGAACTCAATCTACTAAAGTTTCACACTTGGTCTTCTTTGGAATCTTATCTTGACTCGTCCCCAGACCACTAGCTAGGTACAAGTCAATTTGATTCACCCCTTTTCGATATTTTGAGCACTCATGCAATGGATAAGCGTAAGCACGAGAGTTGACACTTAGGATGGCAAAGAGAGAATATGGTGGAGGAGGAAGTCAAAAAGGTGAGAAAGGCTCACATCAATGAGGACAATCATAGGCGAGAAGGCCAAATGATAGATATGATGTGAGGAGTAGGGATTGCCATGCAACGGATACACATATGAGCTGAAAAGCTCTCCAATGGAACTAGTGGGGGTGCATCTAACTTGTTCGCTGATGGCAAGAGAGTGTTAATACTCTTCAAGCCTCGTTAGTTACCCCAAGTGCAGGGTGAGATATAGTGCAGCGGCAAGTTTTCCCTTGGCAAAGATACCAAGGTTTGTCTCCCGTAGGACTCCGAAGGATACAAGAAGGTGGTAAATTGAACAATGGCGCCGAGGTTGCTAACTTCACCTGGACCTGCACACAGATACAAATAACTTTGCTCCCAACGAGTACAGACGAGTTGTCAATTCCTCTGGCCTTGATGTTTACAAACGATCAACAAAAGAGATAAAAGTGGAACTGAAAGTAAATTGAGGGTGTAAACAATAATGTGAAGATGGACCGGGGTCCCGTGATTTTCACTAGTGATGTCTCTCTCCCAAAAGACGATAAAAGTGCTAGCAAGGTAAACAAATCACAGCTGGGCAATTGACAGAATTATGAAGGCACCGCAATGCTAACTATGCTGCAAATAAAGGAAGGGCTCAAAAGGAATGGGCAGTACGCCAAGGTAAGTAGACCGAAATACAACTGCATCTACTACGAATCATCCACCTTGAGATATCTATCCAGAACATCTCGCTGGTATTAAGTTGCAAATCCCACCCAAAGTGTAAACTCAAAGCAACAGACAACTGCATTAAATGAACTTTGCGTAAAGTAAACAATCCGTGCACCCGTGGGTACAAGCACCGTTGTTTTAGCCCTGGTGGAAACAGCACATCCCCTAGTCTCATGTTTCTGTCACTCAATCTAGACATCAGGGGGCTGAACCCACAATCAAGCATAACGCTCCCTCTTGGATTTGCAAGAAAACTACTTGGCCAAATCAAAATACTGCAACAGAGAACATGCAAGAATTTACTCAAGAACAAAATATAAAATAGAAGAACCAAATTTATCACTCATCACAATCTGAATATAGTCTCATAATCCATCAGATCCTAGCAAACTCAGCATAACAACAGCAGAAATTACAAACGTGCCTCGATCATGTGAGGCAGCTCACGAGGTCTCGAAAGTGGAAGCACAAAGAGGAAAGAGGTACATCACATAGCTACTGCTCACGGACCCATGGTCCAAGGGGAACTACTCACGGCACATACGGGAGGCGTCCATGGCTATGGATGGTCTCCCGGGGGGGGTTCCTCCTCCCGGCAGGGTGCCGGGGCAGCTTCTCCAGGCAGCCTCGATCTTGAAACGACGGCGGCGGCGGTACAGAGGCGAGTTCGCGGAAAAAAGAGATCGATATTAGGGGTTTCCACCCCGAGGGCTAAATATAGGCGGAGGGGGGCATCGAGGGGACCCACAGGGCAGCCAGGAATCCCCCTGGCGCGGCCTAGGGTGGGGCCGCACCAGGGACCCTTCTGGAGTCCCTGTGGTGGCCCCCCTCCGCTGCCTTGGTGATTCCGGAAGCTTCTGGGTCGCTGATTTTTTATCTGATTTTTCTAGATTGTTTGAAGCACTTTTAATGGCCGGAAAACCTGAAATACAAAAACAGCAGAAAACAACAACTGGCAGCTGGGTGCACTGGCTTAATAGATTAGTCCAAATATGCTTAAAAGTCACACAAAACATGCATGGAGCAAGCAGAAATTATAGATACGTTTGGGACATATCAACATCCCCAAGCTTAATTCCTGCTCGTCCTCGAGTAGGTAAATGATAACAAGCATAATTTCTGTGGTGACATGCCACACAACCATATAAGGACTTTTAAGTAAAGCAATCAAAGCATGCAATTCAATTCAAGTCTTAACAAGCAAGAGTCTATATTAGCATTGACACAAGCAACAAAAGAACAAAAGGTGCAAGAGCTCTCGCTGTCCGTGACTCGAATGTCTCCAGATGGTGTTTGCGTGCAAGCAGGGGACTGGGAAAAAGAGAGAGAAAAGGTTGTTGAGAACAACTATCTACTAAATTTTCACACTTAGTCTCCTTTGGATTCTTATCTTGACTCGTCCCCAGAGCACTAGCCAGGTAAAAGTCAAACTGATCCACTCCCTTTCGATATTTTGAGCACTCATGCAATGGATGAGCGTGAGCAAGAAAGTTCACACCTAAAAGGCGAAACAGAAAGAAGGTGGAGGAGGAAGAAAAAAAGGTGTGAAAGGCTCACATCAATGAGGACAATCATAGGCGAAAGAAGGCCTTATGATAGATATGATGTGAGGAGTAGGGATTGCCATGCAAAGGATGCACATGTGAGCTAAAAGCTCTCCAAGGAAACTAGTGCGGGTGCATCTAACTTGCTTTCTCAAGAAGACCTAGAGCTTGTTTGAGGAGGCTCATCATTGCAATATACAAGCCAAGTTCTATAGTGTGAAGGTCGCCACATAGCTATATGCATGATGATGATCTCTATGGAGTACAAGGGATAGAGGATGAAGTACTAGTGTGGATCTCTCAAAAGGAATAGTAGTGTGCCCCTTCTCTCTTTTTATTTTTCTTTTTCTCTTTTTTTCTATTTTTTGTATTTTTTTGGTGGCCTCAATGGATCTTTCTATTTAACTCTCATTTGTCCTCTTTGGGATCTGTTGATTTTGTCCTCTTTGGGATCTTT
Source organism: Bromus sterilis (assembly GCA_950022295.1). Taxonomy (NCBI): domain Eukaryota; kingdom Viridiplantae; phylum Streptophyta; class Magnoliopsida; order Poales; family Poaceae; genus Bromus; species Bromus sterilis. The sequence goes on from OX465598.1 coordinate 223,159,141, forward strand.
TCCTCACTTTAGGGGAAACACTCTATATTTTACAAGAATATAGGAGATCTTTCACACTTTAAAAAAGTACTCACATAAAGAAGATATAACTATCATGATGCAAATGTATGCCTCTGCCAGGATAGCAGGATATGCAATGATACTAGCGCGTCATGTAGCCATGATTAGGGCAAGGCCCATCTAGCATGCGGCTCATCGATCAAGCAAGTAGCATGTATGACATGAGGATCAAGTCATGAGAAGGTGGATGTTGCATGGCAATGTATCTCGGAAAGGCTATGGAAATGCCTTGTAGGTAGGTATGGTGGCTGTTTTGAGGAAAGATATAAGGAGGCTTATGATGACAGAGCGTATCGTGCCAAGGGTTTGGATGCACCGGCGAAGTATGCGCCAACTCTCAAGGTGAGAAAGGGCAATGCACGGTACCGAAGAGGCTATAAAAAGTATAGGTGGGTGGAAGTGTCAACTTTTGAATACTCACAATAGTCCGAAGAACTCATGCACTTATTATCGGTAACTCTCAATCTAATCAGGAGGTTCACAAAGAGGCAAGTACCCCGAGGAGGAGTGTATGGGGGTTTGGTTATCCTTGCGCATTCTCGACTCATGGTACCTGAGTGTACTATAATATTTGAACCCTCCAGAGGTTAGTGATCCATCTAGTAGCTAGAGTTCTCAATGGGGGTTTTTGGTTTTCGAAAAACACACGGATTGCCCAAAATACGAAATCTATCACTAATAGGCTCGAGCTGTTGACACCAAAAGTTCAAACATTACTCTAGTCAATACCTCAAAATTTTTGCAAGTTACTACTACAGAGAGAATAATAACTTCAACTACCTACTTCTAGTCAAGACACAAAACTCAGTGCAACAGGAAAACTCTCTAACAAGATAAAACATGCAACCTATAGAAAGTTCAACCTAAGACAAAAGAAAAGCTCTAGAAAAAACTAAAGCACTACAACTAAACAGAGCAGCAGCTAAGAAAAGAAAAATAACAACTCACAGCTAAAATAATAAGCATGCAAATCCTATGAGGAGTTCTAGTTCAAGCGGAGCGTGTAATTCTCCCACACAAAAGAGTAAGCTGGGGTCTAACTTGTTACTACAGCAAACAAAGCAAAAACAAACCTAGAAAAGTAAAGAGCGAGACGCTCCAAGCATAGCACACAACGCATGAAGTGATAAAAATATAGTGCAACGGGGGACGAACTGATAATTGTTGATGAAGAAGGGGATGCACGGGGGCATCCCCAAGCTTAGACGCTTGAGTCTCCTTGAATATTTATTGGGGGTGCACATGGGCATCCCCAAGCTTGAGCGTTTGACACTCCAAGATCTTCTTTCATCATCTTCCATCGCGCACTTGAACACTCCCTTCATACATAACTCATCATAATCTGATTAGCGAGGTTAGTACCCATAATAAAATAATTTTTTTCTCTACTGGAAATAAATATAATCTTGAAGAGCTACTGTTTCTCAAGAGTGCCAAAAGGTTTTTGCAAAGAAAAAGCAAGCTTAAGGTTTGCAAAATGAAGAAAAGGCAAAACAAGACAGAATCTGTGAAAAACAGACCAGCAGGTAAAAACGAATTTTTTAGGGATACTTCTGCAACTCAAATCAAAAAACTGAGAACATACGAAAGTTTCGTAATTGTATAGAGCACGCTGCGTAAACAATTCAGCTCAAAAAGATGAACTGGGATTTTTCTATGATTTTTCTAGTCACGAGGACAGAATCTGTTTTCTGGACAGCATGTCACAACTTTCACTTCCCTTGTCGTATGAGGCTATAAAAGGCACAAAGCTTGAAAAATAAAGATACAATGATGTTGCTACAGTAGTAACAAGCATCAAGACCACTAAGAACAGAAGAAAAGCAAGCAGAAAAACCTAAATTCGTTGCGGGCTGCCTCCCAAAAGCGCTTCTTTAGAGCCATTAGCTAGGCTTAAATCAGAAGATCAAAGTTCTCCAAAATCATCGGAAGGTTCACCAAGGATCTCAAAAGGGTTTTCAATAAGCTCATCCTTGTTCTTCCGAGGGAAAAGGAATGTACCTTTTGCTTTACCACGCAAACGTATTTGTCCTTTACCTATATCAATGAAGACTTTCATGGCTCGGAGGAAGTCCCTTCCAAGCACTATATTTCCTCGATTGGCTTTCATGATCAAGAAGTCAATCTACACACTTCTTTTAAGAAACATGACCTGGACATCTTTCAATCTTCCCTGGATCTCAGAAATATCACCATTATAATGTTCATGGAAAGATGTAAATTTGTCCATGCTTGCAAGGTACAAAGAATCATAAATAAAGCTTGGTTTTATAGAAACTGTAGATCCAAAGTCACAAAAATCAAGGAAGTTTTGATTAGAGATAACAACCCTAACAAAAGGCTCCCAGTCATTTTCTATTTCCAAAATCTCCTCTCTAGGAGGATTTAGTTTTTCTACTCCTTTAAAGTCTAGAGCATCAAGTCTCTTCTCAATAGTAGCAATTCTGTCTACAACAGTATCAAGACCATCATAAACAACATAAATAGATAAACCATGTATAATTTCAAGAGCTCTAGCTTCATCACACTCTAGAAAGTCTCCTTCAGCAATAAGATCAAGAGAGCGCTTACACCACTGAAAAAGGCCAAAGTAAAAATTTCTAAGCACAATTCTTATAGGTAACCAAGGCATATTTGCCTTTTGTGCTTCAGAAATTTTGTCCCATGCCTTCTTCATATTCTCCCCGTTCCTTTGGTGGAAATCCAAGACCTCGGAATCCGACATAGTACCAACTCCTAACATACTTGACCACACAAGAAAGGTAACAGGTATTTTTGGTATTTTTGACAAGGGACACAAAAGTAAAAACTGAACGGTAAACTAACAAGACTAAAAAGCAAAAATAAAAGATAGTGTGCAACTCCCCTATCTTGTAGACTGGAGTCTCCGGCAACGGCGCTCGAAAACTTTCTGAAGGAAAGAGAGTGTTAATACTCTTCAAGCCTCGTTGGTTACCCCAAGTGCAGGGTGAGATATAGTGCAGCGGCAAGTTTTCCCTTGGCAAATATACCAAGGTTTGTCTCCCGTAGGACTCCGAAGGATACAAGAAGATGGTAAAGTGAACAATGGCACCGAGGTTGCTAGCTTCACCTGGACCTGCACACAGATACAAATAACTTTGCTCCCAACGAGTACAGAGGAGTTGTCAATTCCTCCGGCCTTGCTGTTTACAAAGGATCAATGCAAGAGATAAAAGTGGAACTGAAAGTAAAGACTGAAAGTAAATTGAGGGTGTAAACAATAATGTGAAGATGGACCGGGGTCCCGTGATTTTCACTAGTGATGTTTCTCTCCCAAAAGACGATAAAAGTGCTAGCGAGGTAAACAAATCACAGTTGGGCAATTGACAGAATTATGAAGGCACCGCAATGCTAACTATGCTGCAAAGAAAGGAAGGTCTCAAATGGAATGGGCAGTACGCCAAGGTAAGTAGACCGAAATCCAACTGCATCTACTACGAATCATCCACCTTGAGATATCTATCCAGAACATCTCGCTGGTATTAAGTTGCAAATCCCACCCAAAGTGTAAACTCAAAGCAACAGACAACTGCATTAAAAGAACTTTGCGTAAAGTAAACAATCCTTGCACCCGCGGGTACAAGCACCATTTTGTCCCTGGTGGCAACAGCACATCCCCTAGTCTCATGTTTCTGTCACTCAAGCTAGACATCAGGGGGCTGAACCCACAATCAAGCATAACGCTCCCTCTTGGAGTTGCAAGAAAACTACTTGGCCAAAGAAAAATACTGCAACGGAGAACATGCAAGAATTTACTCAAGAACAAAATATAAAAGAGAATAACCAAATATATTACTCATCACAATCTGAACATAGTCTCATAATCCATCAGATCCCAGCAAACTCAGCATAGCAACAGCAGAAATTACAAAAGTGCCTCGATCATGTGAGGCAGCTCACGACGTCTCAAAAGTAGAAGCACAAAGATGGGATAGGTAGATCACATAGCTACTGGTCACGGAACCATGGTCCAAGGGGAACTACTCACGGCACATACAGGAGGCGTCCATGGCTATGGATGGTCTCCTGGAGGGGGTTCCTCCTCCCGGCAAGGTGCCGGGGCAGCTTCTCCAGGCAGCCCCGATCTTGAAACGGCGGTGGCGGAGGTACAGAGGCGAGTTCGCGGAAAAGAGATCGATATTAGGGGTTTCCACCCCGAGGGATAAATATAGGCGGAGGGGGCATCGAGGGGACCCACAGGGCAGCCAGGAGGCCCCCTGGCGCGGCCTAGGGTGGGGCCGCGCCAGGGACCCTTCTGGAGTCCCTGTGGTGGCCCCCATCCGCTGCCTTGGTGATTCTGGAAGCTTCCGGGTCGCTGATTTTTTATCTGATTTTTCCGGATTTTTTGGAGCACTTTTAATGGCCGGAAAACCTGAAATACAAAAACAGCAGAAAACAGCAACTGGCAGCTGGGTGCACTGGGTTAATAGATTAGTCCAAATATGCTCAAAAGTGTTTGAAAGTGCAAGCAAATCATGGCAAAGTCACACAAAACATGCATGGAGCAAGCAGAAATTATAGAAACGTTTGGGACATATCACTCGCTCATGAAGACCTAGAGGTCTTTTGAGGAGGCTCATCCTTGGAATATGCAAGCCAAGTTCTATAGCGTGAAGGTCCCCACATAGCTATATGCATGATCATCTCTATGGAGTACAAGAAAAAGAGGGAGTGCTAGTGTGGATCTTTCAAAAGGATAGTAGTGTTGCCCCTTTCTCTCTTTTTTTGTTTTTCTATTTTTTCTATTTTTTGTATTTTTTTGGTGGCCTCAATGGCTCTTTCTATGTAACTCTCATTTGTCCTCTTTGGGATCTTTGTTTTGTCCACTTTGGGATCTTTTCCTCAATTAAGGGCAACACTCTAATTTACAAGAGGGTATAGAAGATCTTTCACACTTTACAAGGTACTCAAATCATAAAGAAGATGTAGCTATCATGATGTATGCATTTTATGCCGCTGCAAGTGTAGCACGAACATGTATGAGATGAAGATCAAGTCATGAATAGGTGGAAGTTGCATGGCAATATATCTCGGAAACGCTATGGAAATGCCTTGATAGGTAGGTATGGTGGCTGTTTTGAGGAAAGATATAAGGAGGTTTATGATGACAGAGCGTATCATGCCAAGGGTTTGGATGTACCGGCGAAGGTGGACGGCAACTCTCGGAGTGGGAAGGAGGAAATGCATGGCACAGAAGAGGCTAGCAAATATGATGAGGTGGAAGTGTCAACTTTCAATAATTACATTAGTCCCAAGAACTCATGCGCTTATTATCAGTAACTATCAATCTGGTGAGGAGGTTCACAAAGAGACAAGTACCCCGAGGAGGAGTGTATGGGGGTTTCGTTATCCTTGCGCATCCTCGACTCATGGTACGTGAGTGTACTCTAATATCCGACCCCTCACAAGAGTAGTGATCAACTAGTAGCTAGAGTTCTCAACTAGTTTTGTAGGGTTTTTAAAATAAAAACGGATTTCCCAAAATACGACACCTATCACTAATAGGCTAGATATCTTGACACCAAAAGTTCAAACATTACTCACATCAATACTTCAAAACTATTGCAAGTTACTACTAAAATTAAATAGCAAACTCAATTACCTACTCTCAAGACAAGACATAACTCAGTTCAACAACTAACTCTCTTAACAAGATAAACATGAAAACTAAAGAGTGTTCCAGCAAAAAACTAAACAAAAGCCAAGGCTCTTGCTAAAGACAAACTAAAACTAAACATGGCAGTAGCTACGAAAAGATAAAGAACACACAACAGCAAAAAGATAGGCATGAAGAATCCTATGATGTGTTCTAGATTTTTAAAGTGGAGCGTGTTTCTCTCCCACACAAAGTAAGACGGGATGTAACTTGTTATGAACAGCAAGCAAAGCTAAATAAAACTAAAAACAAAACCTAAGAGCGAGACGCTCCCAGCATAGCACATAATGCATGAAGTGATAAAAATATAGTGAGACGAAGGACGAACTGATGATTTTTTATGGAGAAGGGTATGCTCGGGGGCATCCCCAATCTTAGACGCTTGAGTCTCCTTGAATATTTATTGGGGATGCATGGGGGAATCCCCAGGCTTGAGCGCTTGACACTCCCGAATCTTCTTTCATCATCTTCCATCGCACACTTGAAAACTCCCTTCATACACAACTCGTCATAAGCTGATTAGAGAGGTTAGTACACTTAATAAATAAATTTTCCCCACTGAGTATAAAGATATTCTTGAAGAGCTACTGTTTCTCAAGATTGCCAAAAGGTTTTTTCAAAGAAAAGGCAAACTTAAGGTTTGCAAAAGTTAGGAGAGACAAAACATGGCAGAATCTGTGAAAAACAGAACATCAGGTAGTAAAGAATTGTTTAAGGGCACTTCTGCAACTCAAATAAAAAACTCAGAACATACGAAAGTTCCGTGATTGTATATAGCATACTGTGTAAAAAATTCAGCTCAAAAAGATGAACTGGTGATTTATTCTGATTTTTCCCGTCACGAGGACAGAATCTATTTTCTGGACAACATGTCACAACTTTCACTTCTCTTGTCATATGAGGCTATAACTTGGCACAAAGCTTGAAAATAAAGATAGAATGATGTTGCTACAGTAGTAAAAATCATCAAGACCACTAAAAACAGAATTAAAAAACATTTTGGGTTGCCTCCCAACAAGCTCTTTCTTTTACGCCTTTAAGCTAGGCATAAGGCAAAAGAAGAATCAAGTTTTATCAAGAGAAAGAGAATAGGTAGCCCGTGTAACGGACTCAAAAGGTAACTTGATTTAATTTCTAGGGTAGTGTTCCATCCCCTTTTTGAGAGGGAATTGAAATTTTATCTTCCCCTCTTTCATGTCAATGATTGCACCAGCGGTGCGAAGAAAAGGACGTCCCAAAATAATTGGACATAAAGGTTCACACTCCATATCCATAATGATAAAATCAATGGGAACATAGTTGTCATTGACAATTATAAGAACATCGTCGATCTTCCCCAAAGGTTTCTTTACGGAAGATTCGACAAGGCAAACACCAAAAGAACACGAATCAAAAGGTTTCAATTCAAACATATCATACATTCTTTTGGGCATGGCGGAGGTACTATCTCCAATGTCACATAAAGCTTAGCAAGAGAAGTTATTTAATTTAATTTTTATCATGGGGTCCCAACCATCATCTAGCTTCCTAGGTATGTAGGCTTCTATGCTAAGATTCTCCTCCCTAGCTTTGATAAGAGCATTTGTGATATGGTCCGTGAAGGCGGGATTAAGTGTGCTAGTGTGGGGGTCTCTAGACATTTTGTGTAATAAGCTAATAACTTCTGAGAGGGTACAACTATCAAAATCAATATCACTACTATCAAAGGTGGTAGTAGTGTCATCTAAGCTCACTTGTTTGAAACCCTCTATGTTCATAGGAGTTTCTTCTTCTACGGTTGAGGCATTAGCATCACCATTAATAGGTCCGATGGGACCAGGAGTGCATTGGGTGCTAATAGTTTCAGTGTTCTCAACAATTTGGATAGTGGAAACAGTGTGGTGTGTAGGAAGGCTCTTAATTATATCTTCTTCCTCTTTTTCTCTAGCCCATCTTTCTTTAAGTTTAGCCATCATCCTAATATTTTCATTGATTTGTAACTGGATACCATTAATAGGAGTGGCCTTACTCTCCTCAAGGGGAGAGGTTCTAATTTGTAACATCCCAACATCAAGGGCTAAGCTGTCTACCTTCAAAAAAAGATTATCTAGTTTAGTTAGCTTTTCTTCCACATTCTTGTTGAAGGATTTTTGGGTAGTGATAAAGTCTCTAAGCATTTTTTCTAGTTCAGAAGTGGGGTTCTTGTTGCTAGGGTAGGTGTTGTTGTTCCCATAAGTGGATGGAAACGGTCTAGGATTACTAGCAAAGTTTCCCCTATAAGCATTATTATTAAAGTTGTTTCTAGCAATGAAGTTCACATCTACTTGTTCCTGAGCAACCAAAGAATTTAAAGGAACATCATGAGGATCAATAGAGGGTTTCTTGGTAAGTAGAGACATAATTAAATCAACTTTATCATTGAGAGAGGTAATTTCCTCGACAGAATTTACCTTCCTACCTGTTGGAGCGCGTTCGGTGTGCCATTGGGAATAATTGGTCATCATCTCATCGAGATGTTTTTTGGCAGAACCAAGTGTAGTTGACATAAAGGTTCCTCCCGCGGCCGAATCTAACAGGTTTCGCGAGGTAAAGTTCAAGCCTGCATAAAAAGTCTGGATAACCATCCAGGTACTCAAACCATGTGTAGGGCATTTCTTAACAAGAGATTTCATACGTTCCCAAGATTGGGCAACGTGTTCATTATCCAATTGCCTAAAATTCATAATGTTACCCCCTCAATTGGATAATTATAGCAGGTGGGTAGTACTTTCCAATAAAAGCATCTTTTCACTTATCCCAAGAATCTATGCTATTCCTAGGTAAAGATTGAAACCAGATTTTAGCTCCGTCCCTCAAAGAGAAAGGAAAAAGCTTGAGCTTAACAAAATCACCTTCTACTTCTTTATACTTTTGCATATCACATAATTCAACAAAATTATTCAAGTGTAAAGCAGCATCATCTCCAGCACCCGAGAATTGATCTCTCATGACAAGGTTTAGTAAAGCAGGTTTAATTTCATAAGAGGTAGCTGAAGTGGCAGGTATGGCAAAAGGTGTGCAGATAAAGTTTTGTTGTTGTGACTGGTGAAGTCACACAACTTTGTGTTTTCAGAGGAACCCATAGTAGCAGCAGGTGTGGAAGATTTTTTATAATTCTTGGTATAAGACACAAAGATAAAATACAAAGGTAAACTAACAAGACTAAAAAGTAAAGGTAAAAGGTAGTGGGAAACTCCCCTATCTTATCACTCGGAGTCCCCGGCAACGGCGCCAGAAATTCGCTTGATACGCGAGAGAGGATTGCTTCTCGCCCTTTGTTGGTTACCCCAAGTGGAAGGTAATATGCAGCATAGCAGCAAGTTTCCCTCGGTGAAGATACCGAGGTTGAGTATCGACCAGTAGGGCTCCGGCGATGATAAGTAGGTGTCAGCGGCGCACCTGACGCGGACCTGCACACAACACAATTAACTTTGCTCCCAACGAAGTTCAGAGAGGTTGTCAATCTCTCCGGTCTTGTTGTTTACAAAGAGTCAAAAACACGGGACAAAGTAAAAAGCAAGAAAGTAAATAAGCGTGTAAACAGTGATGAGAATATGGACCGGTGTAAGGCCCCTGATGCGGTACTAACTCTAACTAGTCGCTTTCGCGTCCGGTTGGAGTTAGAAGCGCATCAAATGCCACCGGCGCACGACACTCGCACTCGTGTCGCTACCGGATCCTCGACAACAGGCAATAAGCACAAACTCTACAAGAATAGAAATACATATAGATAGATAAATAGAGCAGGGCATACAACGCCACTGTCCAATAACACAACATCATCATGAGTACATCTCATCAATACATCAAGCGGAAGCAAAATAGGGACCGGGTACGGTCAAGATCCAAATTGCCCTAGAGAGGACTACACATAAATGTCCACCCACGGGAACGTCTGAACCCAACTATAAGATCCTACTGGTCGGGGTACTCGTACTCGTCGTCATCCTCCGGGGGCACCTCCACGAAGTAACGTCCGGTGCTGGGGTCGAGGTAGTAGTCCACTGCAGCGGCCGATCAGGCAAAGCGGTAAAGACAGAAATGTAACGGGGGTGAGAACATGTCATTACGGAATAACTAACGCTACAGGGAAGGTAAAGACATAGACAGGTTGCAGCCGTACTAGCATATATGGTGGCTACGCGTTCTATCAGAATAGAGATGAGATCCAAGAAGTACGTTGACAACGTGTCATAAGTCGGCTATTCACCTACTTACGCAAACATAACACAACCTCGTTTCCCTCTCGGTCCCCCTGGACGAAGAAAGACAACCAAGGCACGCACACGGTTTGTCAAGTATTAAAGCATGATTATAACTGATATTATTCTATGAACAAGGAGTAGGTCTCAAGTAGTCCATAACCGCGGACACGGCTTTTCGAAAAGATTTACCCTGCAGGGGTGTACCAACTGTCCATTATAGACGTCGCGTGCACGCCCGGTTTCCACTTGGCTAGGTAAGCGCCTGAATCTCCGGAACGTCAGAGTCCCTCTAGCTAACAACACACATATTCGGGTGGCCCCCGGGGAGTCGACATCCAATCTGGGAGCTGGCCACGCTCTTGGATCGGCATCTTCCGTATCAACAGGGTTTGGGTTGCCGGTGAAGCCTCACATGGGGACCGGGCCCTCGCCGGTCAGTTTTGGGCCAGCCAAGAAACTATGTCCTCCTGGCCCTGGTTTGGTTTGGAAACAACTAGGGATCCAACCAGCACACACACGTTGCAAATGTAAATCAGCTTGGGCCACCACTAGAATGTATGAAGCTAGGTAGGTAAGACAAGGGGGTCCCATAAAACCCCACACACGATTAGGCACGCTCGTCAAGAAACACAATACCCGGAACTCGGGTCCTAGGTGACTCAAATGGAACAAAGCACCAGACGGGAATAGTCCAGCCTTCCACCTTTCGTCGAATATAAATTTAACATCATTTAACAATAATAAATATCAACCAACTTCTTTTATAGCATGATATCCCAACCATAAATTATATAAGGTAAGCGGCAAGTTTTCTATCCATACTAAGCAATGGCTGAGCAGCGGTAACTTAGCAGTACAATGGTTTGCTGGGATGTGTAGGGATCATGGCTGTATGGGTTTAAACATGGCATATAAGGTAGATAGGATCAAGCAACAACGTTCTAGATCTACAGCTAGGCATGAGCAGAAAGTTATAAGGTAATGACACAGATCTCCCCCTTGCCTGGTAAGGTAGTCGAAGCAGCACCCACGGTACTCTCGGGCTCGGTGTCGGACAGCTCCACGTAAGTCTTCTCGTCAGTCTCGGGTGCTAACGTAAGATACCGGCAAGGAAAACACACAAGTAAGCAACTGATGCAAACTCAAACAAGGATGACATGTTCAAGTTTTATTTACATGGTATGACCCTGTCTAGTGAAGTTTAAATGAGGTGATGACGACAAGTCATCACTTTCATATGCATTTTTTTACATAGTAGTGGCTTTGGCCTGAGCCTTAACTTAGGTGTAAATAGCATGATAGCATGACATGAACAACAAAGCATTGTAAGAATTTAAATAACATGAAAGTAAATCAATGATTCCGGAGACGGAGTAGTGTCGGTGAACTTGACACATAGGAGGGTGCAACAAAAGTTTGAACCCAGCCTCATTACATATGACAATATGTTATGGCTGAACTGAGGGAGATGACACGAAACAGGATTGAAAAGATCAGACGATCAACAATTTCAAATGCACTGAAGTTGAAATTGCTGCAGACAACAGATCTGAATGCTCCTGAACCAGGTGATCACACCTTGTCTCAAGAGTTCTCCAAAACATCATGGAAACATCACTGCTGAACTCCTTGCAGAAAAGCACCCCAAAAACAAATATGACATGTCTCCATTTGAATTTGCAAGGGCAGTTGCAAATTCAACTGGAGTTCAGGGGGCTGAGTGCAAAATTTCACCACATGAATTTTGAAAAAGGTTCAGATGATGAAATCATCATCACCATGAAACTCCTTGTGCAAAACTACCCAAAAACCATATAAGGTATGGGCAATTTAAAATTTGAACCACCTCACAAAAATCAAAGAAAAGAAAAAGGGGGTTTATTTGCAAAATGGCCACACTTCAATTATTAGAAAGGGTCAGATGCAAAAATGGACCCCACCATGTTGATCAGTAGCCCAAGCTACCCTAAAAACATATAAGGCATGACCATGAATGCAAAAGATGTTCAAAAACAGATTTGAATTCGGAGGCAATTCAAATTTGAATTTAAACAGAAAAGAAATCAAGAAAAAGAAAAGAAACAAAAAAAGAAAAACAGGGAACAGCCTCCATGGGCAGGTTTCGGGCGAATCCGTCCCAACCAACCTCTCTGGCCCGCAATGGCTCAGGCCACGCGGCCTGGGTCGCTGACAAGCAGGTCCCAGCCGTCAGCCCCAGTGATTAAAATCAAAAAAATGGGGGGGGGGGGCTGGGACTCGAACCCACGACGCCTCCCACACCGGCCAGCTCGCTTGCCACTGCGCTGCTGCGACTCATCTGCACGAAGGAAGCAGTACAGCAAGGTGAGGTATTCCCTCCTAGCACTCCTCTCTGAAGAAAAGCTCGGTGCTTTTCTGAATCTGACGACGGCGGCGACTTCCCTTGATGATCACGAGCAACTCCGGTCGTCTCCCGCCACGCTCTGCACTGGGATCCCGAGGTGGGACGTTCCTCTACGCCATGGACTCGCGCCAGGTCGTCCTCCTCTACTGGACTCGTCGGAATCGACAAGGATTCAGGCGAGCGGCGACGCGTCTGAAGAATACCACTACGGCTCCCGGTGAACTTTGGGAGAACCTAGCCTCGCGTACAGATCGACTACGGCCACGCCACGACGTGCAACACGGAGCTGGCACACCCCTCTTCGCAACCGTACTCCAGATCGGGGTTCTAGGCGTACGATGGCGACGAGACGTCGACCTGAACTTCGCAGCGGCGGCCAGTTCAGTGCGCGTTCTTCAGACTCCAAGACCCGCGAACTCCTACACGCGAAAGGCTACTCCTTGCAGCTATAGGCACGCTCTGGACGTGCTCAGTGCACGTCCGCACGCGCCTCGAACTCGCCCGACCAGGGGTGAGCATGCGACATGGCCGGGATCCGTGGCACGGCGGCCGGCAACTACGACGTCTGACGACCTCACTAATCGCATACGCGCAAAGGAAGGGGACGGCACCAGAGGCTCACCTCGGGGAGCCTGAAGACGACGCGTACTCCTCGAACAGACGACGTCCACGGCACCGTCGTCGGGGAAGATGACTCCGCGGAGGAGCTTCACGGTGCGAGGGCCCAATCCGCGACCCTGGCGAGAAATCCCTGCAAGGGCAAGGTGAAGATGGCTTAGGATTGCCACTCGCACAGCGCAGTTGCAGAAAAGCAGAACGGCGGCAACGAATTAGACGCATCTCTTCGTCGGCTTCGGCGGAACAGGGGAGAGGAGAGGGACGCACCCGGCGGCGGCGAGAGGGAAAAGATGGGGGGAATGGAACCCTAGGGCTCCGCGGCGCGTCCTGCGTGCTCAAATAGGGAGCTCTAGCTCTCCCTGGACGGAGGGCTCCACCTCCCGTGGCAGGACGCGCTCCGTGAGAGAGAAGGGGGAGGGGACCTCTGTCCGCGCTGGAAAGAAGAAGGAGGAGCGCCGTTGGATGGAGATCGCACGGCACGGGCGTGAGCCACTTACCCCTTCGCAGCCGGGCTCCCAGCCCAAATCGGAGGAAAAGGCCAGACGGGCCGGGCCTGCGACAGGGATTCCAACAAGCAAACGAAAAAAACGACTCTGTGGATTCCTTTCCATTTAAAAATTAAACAGAATGGTAAAAGAGTTTTTCCAGATTAATTACAAGGAATAAAAATGCACAAAAACATGCAAAATGATCCTTGTAATATCCCCAATTTCCAAAAATGGTTTGGGCATTTTTGGCAACAACAAAAATGTGAGCTCATTTTGAATTTCAAATTCACTTTGAACTAAAGCTTCTGTTTTTGATGAAGTCAAAAATACCTTGATTATTTCAAAACCCTTGCAAAGGCAAAAGAAATGGCTAGGCCAAATTTGGGGTCAACTGTAGTGAGCATGTGACAAGGAAAAATCCATCAATGTCCTTCTTGAACCACTTTGGATGCAAAGAAAAACAACCCAACATGACTCCAATCTCAAAGCCAATTAAACTCACCACATGAAATGACATACACATCCACCATGCCAAGTTAAAAGTCCAACAGAGGAAGTAAATTACATGGTGTTTGATAGTTTATTACATGTGGGCTGTTACAGCTCTCCCCTACCAACATAGGATCTCGTCCCGAGATCTAAGCAAGAAAAAGCTCGGGATACTCAGAACGGATATGATCTTCACGCTCCCACGTTGCCTCTTTCTCCGAGTGATGTGCCCACTGCACCTTGAGGAACTTGACGGTCTTGTTGCGAGTATTTCGCTCGGACGAGTCAAGAACACGGACTGGACGCTCTGAATAAGAAAGATCCGCACTGAGTTGGATCTCGCCCAAGTCCACTGTCTGCTCTGGCTGCTTGAAACACTTCTTCAACTGAGACAGGTGGAACACATCATGAACCATAGCCAAGCTGTCTAGCAGCTCGAGGCGGAACGCGAGAGGTCCCCGAGTCTCGAGGATGCAGAACGGACCAACGAACCTGGGAGCCAACTTGCCTTTGATCCCAAAGCGGTGAGTGCCCCGAAGGGGAGACACTTTGAGGTATGCGAAGTCACCAACTTTGAAGTCAACACCACGGTGCTTCTTGTCCTAATAGGCCTTCTGCCTAGACTGTGCTGCCTTTAGGTTCTCCTGGACAATCTTCACTCTGTCCTCTGCCTCTTGGATCACATCTGGACCGAACAGCTGCCTCTCACCTGTCTCGGACCAGTTCAAAGGTGTTCTGCACTTGCGGCCATACAAGACTTCAAACGGCGCTGCTTGCAGACTTGCTTGATAGCTGTTGTTGTACGAGAACTCAGCATACGGCAAGCATTCTTCCCACTTCATGCCAAACGAGATCACACATGCCCTCAACATGTCCTCGAGGATTTGATTCACACGCTCAATCTGCCCACTGGTCTGAGGGTGATACGCGGTACTGAACAAGACTGTCGTACCAACCGCCTTCTGGAAGGCCTGCCAGAACTTGGAAGTGAAAAGGCTGCCTCGATCAGAACTGATCTTCTTGGGGATGCCATGCAAAGAGACAACTCTTGCGGTGTACAAATCCGCCAACTGAGCTGCTGAAATGGAGTCCTTCACTGGGAAGAAGTGGGCAACTTTGGAGAGATTGTCAATGACGACAAAGATGGCATTGTTCTTCTTCTGCGACAAAGGGAAACCTGTGATGAAAGCCATCTCAATGTGATCCCATTTCCACTCTGGAATTTCAATTGGCTGAAGTAGCCCTGCAGGCTTCTGATGCTGTGCCTTCACTCTCCTGCACACATCACACTGGGAGACAAAACGGGCAACATCCCGCTTCATACGAGTCCACCAAAAGTTCTTCTTGAGGTCCTAATACATCTTGGTGCTACCAGGGTGGATAGACAGCTTTAAGTCATGAGCTTCTTTCAAGATGACCTCTCTGAGACCTCCTTCTTTGGGAACAACAACTCGCTCCTCGAACATCACGGTGCCGTCATTATGCACTGAAAAGCAACCGTACTTCGGAACTGAGGCGGCAATACCCTGCTTGACTTTCTGAATCATCAAGCTACCAGACTGAGCTTCACGAATCTTGTCACGGATATTGGGCTCTACCACAAGGTTGGCTAGATAGACTGCTGGAACTAGCTCGAGATTGATTCTTCGAAAGGCCTCACACAAATCAGGGTGTATCTTCTGCACCTGGACACTGTTGCAATCACCCTTGCGGCTCAACGCATCGGCTATGACATTCTCCTTGCCGGGCGTATACTGAATATCCACGGAGTACTCAGTAATATTCTCGAGCCATCTCCTTTGTCTCAAGTTCGGGTTAGGCTGCGTGAACAAGTACTTTAAGCTTTTGTGATTGATGAGCACATCAACGTTCCTCCCTAGGAGGAGGTGTCGCCAAGTAAGCAACGCATGGATCACTGCAGCCAGCTCAAGGTCGTGTGTCGGGTAGTTCCTCTCAGCCTGCTTCAACTGCCTCGAGGTGTAAGCCACAATATTCCTTCCCTGCATTAACACTCCGCCAAGACCATTCAACGAGGCGTCACAGAAAACTTGAAACGGCTGTGACTCGTCTGGCGGTGTAAGTATCGGAGTTGTGGTCAGTCTTAGTTTCAACTCATCAAAAGCTGCCTGGCAAGCCTGTGACCAAGAGTACTTCTTGCCCTTGCACAACAACTCCGTCATCGGCTTTGCTATCTTGGAGAAATTTTCGACAAACTTCCTGCAATAGCTGGCAAGTCCAAGAAAGCTCCTCAGTTGCTTGACAGTCTTTGGCGGAGTCCAATCTTGAATCGTCCGGACTCTGTCTGGGTCAACAGCAATGCCTTCTGAGGAAATGACATGGCCAAGGAAATTGACCTTATTCATCCAGAACTCACACTTGGAGAACTTGGCATAAAACTGGTGATCTCTCAACTTCTGCAACACCAATCTGAGATGCTCCTCGTGCTCAGCCTCTGACTTGGAAAAGACAAGGATGTCGTCGAGGTAGAGGAGTACGAACACATCTAGCCACTCTTGGAAGAGATAGTTCATGGCCCTCATGAACGTTGGAGGTGCGTTTGAAAAGCCAAACGTCATGACCGTAAACTCGTACAGTCGATAACGAGTGCGGAAGGCTGTCTTGGGAATGTCCTCCTCACGGACACGAATCTGGTGATACCCCATCTTTAGATCAAGCTTTGAAAACACCTTTGCTCCATGCAATTGCTCAAATAGGTCATTGATGTTGGGCAAAGGGTATTTGTTTTTGATCGTCTTCTTGTTGATACCACGGTAGTCTTGAACCAACCAGCTAGTACCATCTTTCTTCTTCACAAAAAGACACGGGGCACCCCAAGGGGAAGTTCTCGGACGAATGAGCCCATCCTTCTCAAGTTTCACCAGCTGCTCTTTCAACTCAATCAGCTCTTCCGGGCACATCTTGTAAGGCTGCCGAGATATCGGCTGTGTACCAGGTTCTAGCTCGATCACGAACTCAATAGCACGCACGGGTGGAATACCTGGCAACTCCTCTGGGAAGACATCTGGGAACTCTCGAACAATTCTGACCTCCTCGATCAATGGAGCAACTCCAGCGTTCAGAGCGTACAACTGTGCTGATCCCACTGTCGAGCCACAAGTGTACCAAATCTCTGCGCCTGAATCGTGCGTCAGCAACACGGTCTTGGACGGACAATCGATCTTGGCCTTGTACTTGACAAGCCAATCCATGCCCAAAATGACATCAATGTCGGAACGGGTCAAGACTATCGTTGATGCTGAAAAGATAGCACCCTGGATAGAGATCTCCACATCTGGAACAAAAGAAGTGGAGTTTGTCTTGGAACCCGGAGAAACAATAGATAACTGCTGAGACAAACCCTACGGGTGTAACTCGGCACGCTCAATGAAAGATCTTGAGACAAAAGAGTGGGAAGCTCCGGAATCAAACAAAACTGTCGCTGGAACTGAACATACAAGTAACCTACCAATCACAATCTCAGACGACTGCTGGGCATCTGCCAAAGTCACGTTGTTCACACGGAGCGCTCATGGCTGGGCCCGCACCATCGCATTGCTCGGTGTACAGCGAGGTGGAGGCGGAGGCAGCCGGGCGTGACGAGGGTCGGTGCACTGTGGAGACTTGTGGCCCGGCTTGCCACACTTGAAGCACGTGATCTCTGGCCTGGGCTGGCCCTGTGGAGCAGGCGGCCTCGCGTAGGGTGGAGTAGAGCGAGGTCCGTGCTGCACTGGGACGGGAGGGCGGGCAAAAGTGCGGACAGCTGCCCCCCTCTGCTGAAACTGATGGCGCTGCGGCTGAGGCTGTGGCTCTGCAACCCAGGACTTGGCCTTCTTGTGGACCATCACTGTTGAACTGTGCTCTCTCTGCTTCCTCTTCTCTGCGGAACGCTCTGCCTCAGCTGACTCCTGTCTGATGGCCTGGTCGACGAACTCTGAGAACAGGCTTGGCGTGGACAAGGTGAGCGCATACTTGATGTCCGCGGCAAGACCACCGCGGAACCTGGCAATGCGCTTGGCCTCTGACGCGACCTCCTCTGGAGCATACCTGGCAAGCCTGACGAAGGCCAGGTTATACTCCTGCACAGACCTGTCCCCCTGCCTCAGAGCTAAGAACTCCTCGCACTTCCTCTCATTCAGACCACTGGGAATATGAGCAGCTCTGAAATCCCTGACGAAGTCCTCCCACGTGATCTCTGCATCACTCTTGTTGGCCTTGTACGTCGAAAACCAACTGCCTGCGGCACCCTAAAGCTGGAAGGAGGCGAAGGTGACGTAGTCGACGGGTCTGACGGTGTTGGCATTGAAGTGCTTCTTGATCTCTGCGATCCAGTCATCCGCCTCCAGCGGGTCTCGAGCCTCGGAGAACCTGGGGTGGCTGATCGCAAGGAACTGCTGCAGCGTGGTGTACTGTGGTCGATCACTCCTCTGAGCACCCTGGTTCTGCAGCATCTGAAGGATCGCAGCTGTGCCCTGAGCCACTGCGGCTACAGCCTCCCCAAGGATAGGGTTCTCTGGCGGCGGCATGTTCGCTCTTGGCATCCTGTATACAGGAACACTTATGAGAACATGGTCGAATCATTGAAGTAACCAGAAGTTAAAGCAATATTGACAACAAAACTTCCTCACGAGGTATGAGAAAGCCGAAAGCTGAAATTCCACCAAGGTTAACCCGGAAAGTCGATAGCTAGGTGCTACTGGAATTCCCAAACCAAGATCATCCGAATCCAAGATAATAATCTGCTAGCGAGCACACAACAATATATACGAGCGGTTGGAAACCTGAACAATGAGACATCTGCCCTGAGCGGCCCGCCATCGCGGTCGTCCATAGGGGAAAGACACCACATCCATATTACCATAGGATGCCCGCCAATCCTGTATGGACGTTTCACCAGGGGTACGCCGTAAGCGAGGTAGAGTAGTCAACCCCAAGTGGCGGCTCAGTGGTCTCAAAGACGCCAACACATCTCGTCGCTAGCAAAAAATTATAGAGGAATCGGAGCCTCATGTAAACGAGAACCTAGATTGTTTTGAAAGGGGATAAGTTACAGAGACAAAACATCGTTTCACTTCCTCACGGAAAAAGGGGTGGGAGGGTGGGATAAGGAGAAAACAGAAAGAGGTCCTACTCTCCGAAATTTTTCCTATATAACTACCAAAATAGTTTCTAGACTCAACTTCGGCCACTAAAGGGTCCTACAGTCAGTCCTGCTCTGATACCAAGTTGTAAGGCCCCTGATGCGGTACTAACTCTAACTAGTCGCTTTCGCGTCCGATCGGAGTTAGAAGCGCATCAAACGCCACCGGCGCATGACACTCGCACTCGTGTCGCTACCGGATCCTCGACAACAGGTATATAAGCACAAACTCTACAAGAATAGAAATACATATAGATAGATAAATAGAGCAGGGCATACAACGCCACTGTCCAATAACACAACATCATTTTGAGTAGATCTCATCAATACATCAAGCGGAAGCAAAATAGGGACCGGGTACGGTCAAGATCCAAATTGCCCTAGAGAGGGCTACACATAAATTTCCACCCACGGGAACGTCTGAACCCAACTATAAGATCCTACTGGTCGGGGTACTCGTACTCGTTGTCATCCTCCGGGGGCACCTCCACGAAGTAACGTCCGGTGCTGGGGTCGAGGTAGTAGTCCACTGCAGCGGCCGATCAGGCAAAGCGGTAAAGACAGAAATGTAAACGGGGGTGAGAACATGTCATTACGGAATAACTAACGCTACAGGGAAGGTAAAGACATAGACAGGTTGCAGCCGTACTAGCATATATGGTGGCTACGCGTTCTATCAGAATAGAAATGAGATCCAAGAAGTACGTTGACAACGTGTCATAAGTCGGCTATTCACCTACTTACGCAAACATAACACAACCTCGTTTCCCTCTCGGTCCCCCTGGACGAAGAAAGACAACCAAGGCACGCACACGGTTTGTCAAGTTTTAAAGCATGATTATAACTGATATTATTCTATGAACAAGGAGTAGGTCTCAGGTAGTCCATAACCGCGGACACGGCTTTTCGAAAAGATTTACCCTGCAGGGGTGTACCAACTGTCCATTATAGACGTCGCGTGCACGCCCGGTTTCCACTTGGCAAGGTAAGCTCCTGAAACTCCGGAACGTCAGAGTCCCTCTAGCTAACAAAACACATATCCGGGTGGCCCCCGGGGAGTCGACATCCAATCTGGGAGCTGGCCACGTTCTCGGATCGGCCTCTTCTGTATCAACAGGGTTTGGGTTGCCGGTGAAGCTGTAACACCCTCAGATGCTTGTAACAGTAATCATCATCACTGTTGACTATCACTGTTTGTTAAGCACTGTTATCCCCTGTCCCTAATCAAACTTTGCTTCTGCTCCATCCAAACCATGCTGGTTGGTAATCAAAACACAAAGCCCAATGCATTTTGCTCATCAAGAAATCAAACCCTAGATGAAACAACCTCAAATGGAAAATAAAACAAAAGTGCTCAAATAAAGTTGTTCCAAAAATCATGGAACCATTTTTGTAAATTACCTAAAATCATTATAATCATGTTGGACCAACTTTGGTAATTTTTGGAGTTATAGAAAATTGTAAACAATTCAAACAGTAGGTTAAAACCCCTACTTTGGGCATTTAATATTTAAAAGAAATACCTAATGAATTTATTTTGCTGCACAACTTTTTGTGGCACCTCAGTAATATATAAAACTATTTTACAAACACCAATTATATTTTTCAAAAATGCTAGGGTTAACAAGTCAATTACGGAAAAGAATTTAAATAAACAGAAAACCAGAAAATGGGAAAAACACTTAAACCTCGCCTGGGGCGAGGCCCACCTCAGCCCAGCCCGCTTCCTTTGTCTTCTTCCTCCCTCACCTGCCCCAACTGCTCCCGTACGGCCGGCCGTCGTGGACGCGCCGCTGCCAGCCCGGCCCCGCCCTCCAACTGCTCCCAGCCGCCGCTGTCGCGATAAGGATGAAGCCCTCGACCTCCTGGACGTGCTCACCCTCTCCTTCCCCTCCTCCTCCTCTCGCCATCGCCAGGGAAAGGTCCGCCCGAGCTCGCTGTCGCCATGACCGCGCCCACTCGCAGCCGGCAAGCTCCCTAGCCCTCGAAGACGTGTCCACCGGGTGCGCCGTCGTCGATTACGTCGACTACTGCGACGAATTCAAGCCGGGAGCCTCCACCCCGAGCACACGGTCATCTCCCCCAACTCCGGTCGCCGCGGCATCGCGGAGGAAATCCGGCGCCACCACGACGTCCCCGAGCCCGCTGCCAACTCCGACGCGTTCGTGGTGAGCACCCTCACCACCCCCAACCGCCCGATGAGTCCCGATAACGCCGTAGCCTTCTCTCCTAACTCGCTTGCTCCGGCCGCCGTGGCACGTCGTCGGAGTCGTCGTTTTGGTTCGTCCCAGTCCACGCCAAGTGCACCAGTAGGTCCCCCGTGTTGCGTATGCTCGATTTGGACCAGTAGCTAGCTCGAGTTCGACCCGTATATGCATTCGCCATTGGAGCCCGACGACCTTCGCCGCCATTGATGAAGATGCGCTCACCTCCGTGCGTCCCAGCTCGCGAGACCACTCCAAATCGACGCGGATTCGAGCTCTCCGTCGACTGCCACCAGCGGTGCCTCCAACGGCGCTCGGAATCGAGGGCTAGCTCGACCTCGCCGCCGGCGAGCCTCCGGTGAGGTTCCGGTGAGGCTGCCAGGTGGGACCCCGGTGTCAGCCAGTTGATTAGGGGTTAATCTCACCCCTAATAGTCACTGACATGTGGGTCCCATCCCACTTAAGCACCGGTTAAAAATAACAAAACTATTAGTAAGAGTTTAGGTCACTGACAGGTGGGTCCCCTCTAATTAATTAACTTAATGATTTAGGTTAATCCAATTAATTAAAATTTAATCACTGACATGCGGGTCCAGAGGCAATTTCTGAATTTTATAAAATGTTTTATAAATAACAGAGGCTGACATGCGGGTCCCACATGTCAGCACTGTTCTGGATAATGTTGTGGATAATGTTTTGGATAATGTTTAAATAAATAATAAAAGAAAATCCAGAAAATCATTTAAAATGATTTAAAACTTTGAAATTCAATAACTTTTAAACCGTAACTCGGATTCAAAAACTTTATACATGAAAGTTGATCAGAAAAATACAACGAATACGAATACGCTATCCGTATGTCTACCACACCCCTCTAACACTACGAACGTCGAACATTCCCCCTCCGGACCGCCTGTCCGATAAATTGTCCGGTACTGTTAGAGTGCCCGGATGAATTTATTCCGAACACGAAGGTTGTCCGGAATGGTTCAAATAGCACGGATACACCCCTCTTATGTTGTTCCGGTAACCACGACACCTCCGGCTTGATCCTTCCCCCTCCGGACACCCTGTCCGGTAATCACCCGGAGCCGGCAGTTCATCCTCAGATGAATTCCCGCTCCGAGCATATTGCATTACACTGCGATAGAACCCCGTTTACATTTCATCTGTTATGTCTTGCATTTGTATTGCTATTATTGTTGTGTATTTATTGTTTTCTTCCCCCTTTAATCTCCGGTAGACCCCGCTACTGCCGTCGACTACACCGCTGCTGAGTACGACTACGTCGTCGACGACCCTACTACTACCGTCGAGCTTGCAGGCAAGCAGAGCCATTCTCTTCCCCAGATATCGCCTATCTTTCCGTACTATTCTTGCACTAGGCATTGTTACTGCTGCTGCTACGATTACAATCCTATTCAACTGCATAGCCTGATTTTTGTCGCCCCTTGATGTGCCTTCCTTTATCCGATGCTGCCTATTATTATTATTATGCATTATTCAGCAGTGGACCCTGCGCATTGTTAGCTAGGATTAGATAGAGGGCCGTGATCACTCAGGGAAGTGAACGCGGATATAAATATTATAACTGCACAGGTACGGTACAATGCAGACTCCGTCTAAGGCCCCTACCTGGGTTATGCCTAGTCACCTCAAGTGTGAGCTATCAAGGAGTAATCCTTGTACTCCACTCGAGGCTGACTTTGTCTTACTGCCATAGGGTACTGGAAACGGTTGTCCTTCAGGTAAGAAGTCGGGCGACCCAACGGTGCCTGCGAGAGGTATTGCGACGGGACGACAGGGAGGGCACGACCAGTGTACCGGTGTGCTTGGCCCCTGATCGTTGGCCGCGAGAGTTACCAAACCACGAAAGTCGAGCTCCTCCAGGAGCACACGCGAGACAAGGTAAGGAGACGGTTCACCTTGTCGGTAACCGCAGTGACTCGGTGGGACGACAGGGCAGGCACCGATGTACTGGTGGTCCTCGCTGCTGTCGTTGTCCGCGGGTCGGTTAAGTCGCGGCAACGATAACGGTTGTCACGCAGGTTAATTAAAATGCTAAATGGTTCAGTGAATGTCTTGAGTTGGCTACAAGCAATGTACGCACTACCTACCCGTGGGATTACGAGTATGGGCTCCTCCGCTTCATAGTGTCGTCCGAGGACTCTTCAGACGTCAGCAGTACCGCAGGCTGATTGCCGGGAAGTGCTCTGTCTTCTTTGGCTCGAGCTGTGTTGTTTTGTTACGACTTCCCGGCCACCCACGCACCGTGCAGGAGTACGTCAGGGTTGGGGTCCAAGGCCCTGAGTACTTAGGATTTAGACCGGCGGATGGCCTCTCTGTTGAGTTTGAAAGATGGGCTATGAAGTGTCGGATAGCCTCGGTGGAGCGTTCCCTAACAAGGTTCCCGCCACCCTGGAGATCCGTGCGTGTAGCGTAACACAAGTGCACCCCTGCAGGGAAGAATTGATCTATCGATAGCCGTGTCCACGGTAACAGGACACTTTCTGCTGAAGCTGGATCTTACCACTAGAAACTATTATTAAACTGTATGGTTCCGGGTTCCTTTCCTTGCGGGGATGTCGAGGAGGTGAACTCGGAGGCATTGTTAATTATTACAACTTATTATTATTCAATGTTGCAGCAACTTCTGCTTCATTGCTACCTTACTGTTTTATATAAACTGTTGGCTGATTCTTACCTCATGCTGCAAGACACCGTCGGAAGATGCTAGTCTTCGATAGGCCTAGCTTCTTACCCTTGCTCTGAATTTCTGTCTTCAGTCCACTATATACAGCCTCTTCATTCCGTTGATACAATGCATAATGCTTAGTAGCGGACGTAAGACTCGCGGGTATACTAGATACCCACGTGCTTTATTTCCTTTACTGTTTTGCCTGATCGGCCGCTGCAGCCGGCGTTGGAGCCCAGGAGCAGGAGTACCTCGGAGGCGCCTACTACGACGTCGAGTTCCCCCTTGACCAGGAGTAGTACTGTGGATTCCAGGCAGGAGGCCTCGCCTTTTCGTTCTGTATCTCTGATGTGATTTGTGCTAGCCTTCTTAAGGCAAAACTTGACTATCTATGTCTGTACTCAGATATTATGGCTTGTATAACTTATATGTTCGGGTCCGCGTGACCCCCTCTATTGTAATATATTTGTTTATCCTTTTGTGTTTAGTGTTGTGCTGTGATATTATCACCGTGGCACCCTAATCTCAGTCGTGTACCCTGTGTGTATGATTACTGTACACGGTCTGATTTTGGGGGCGTCACAAGTTGGTATCAGAGCCGACTGCCTGTAGGAAGCCACCCCACCATTACCTGGTCGAAGTTGAGTCTAGACTATGAAAAACTATTTTGCTAACTTAATATTTGGCTTACGGGCCCACATCGATGTCACTACGTGTGATATCTATGGTATTAGGATCCTTTTCTCCTTACCTATGCTCTGGGAATCTGCTCTCTTATCCTTGCTGGTAAGTTTTAGAAAAGCTGACATTAGGATCACGTTCTCTTGATTCCACCCGGAGTTTTCTGGTGCATCCCCCATTGATTGAGTCATGTTGCAGGCGTCGTACGCCAGATCCCAGACCGCGGATCCCATTCTCATTCTGGGCAGGCCGCGCGTTCTCTGGCATCAACTCCTGTGACCAACAGTTTTCTTGCGGCGTGATTGACATAGTGGAATCTATGTCGCGTCGTGTAATCCTTACCGCGGTCTGCGCGCCGCCTAGAGAGTCCTTTTTCCTTAATTTCTACGACCTTACGCTGCCCGATTTTCGATTGATTCGGTGTGCGCATGTGTAAGTCTTATATGACTACTCCTTTATATATCTGCGCCTCCTTTACGTTGTCGTTTTACTTCAGGCTTAATTCCGGTATCTCGTTAAATTTTCATCGCTGAAATACCCCTGTTAAATTCTAGCAGGATGGCTGGTCGTGGTGGTCGTGGTCGTGGTCGTGCTGCCAACGACCCACCTCCGCCGCCGGATTACATGGCCGCGATGATGCAGCAGTTCGAGATGAACCGTCAGTTCATGCAGAATATCATGGCTCAGTTCCCCCAGCCGAATCAGAATGGGCACCACCATCAGCATGCCACCGTGACTCTGCACGACTTCACCCGCCTCAACCCCACCATGTTCCGCAACACTATTCAGCCGCTGGATGCTGATGACTGGCTGCGCGACATCACTCACGAGCTGGAGTCTGCTAATGTCGATCGAGCCGACTATGTGAACTTTGCGTCTTATCATCTGAAAGGCGCCGCTGCTCAGTGGTGGAGCACCCACAAGCGTTCCCTGCCAGTCGAAGAAGTCATCACTTGGGATGAATTTCAGTCTGCTTTCCGCGCCCGCTACATTCCTCAGGGGATCATGGATCGCAAGGCGGAAGAATTCCGTAACCTCACTCAGGGCGATATGACTGTTGAAGCCTATCAACGCGAGTTCCTCAACCTCTCTCGCTATGCGGAGGGAGAGATCACCACTGATGCTCGCAGGCAGCAGAAGTTCCGTCGTGGCCTCAACCCAGAACTCAGGCTCGCTCTTGCCGTTCATGATTTCGCCAACTTCGCCACCATGGTGAACAAGGCTATCACCGTCGAGACTGCCCAGATGGAGCATAAGAACTCTCTGAAGCGCTACCGTGACGTTGGCTCATCTTCGGGCGCAACGCAGAAGCGTCGTATCTGGCTCCCTACCAGTGTGACTCATTCAGCTGTCCCTGCTCCAAGGCCGTCTTATGCAGCACCCCGTCTGCCTCCGCCACCGCAGATGCCAAGAGCTCTGCCTGCACCACCCAATGCTACACCCCTTCGTCCTCAGGATGGATTATGCTTCACGTGCCGCCAACCAGGGCATTTTTCTAGAGAGTGCCCCCAGAAACAGAAGCAACTGGTAGTTCACCCCGCTGGCCGTGGAAATGGCCGTGGCAACAACAGGACCCCCAACTATAATACTGGGTCTGCTGCTCATGCTCGCGGACATGCTTACAACATCAATGTTGAAGAAGCTCAGCAACAACCCGCTACCGTGATGGGTACCCTTCTCGTTAATTCCGCACCTGCTACTGTTTTATTTGATACAGGAGCATCGCATTCATTCATGTCGGAAGCATTTGCATTATCGCGTAACATTACGTTTGAGAAGATGAACCCACCGATGATGGTTCGCACCCCTGGAGGCCGTTGCCAAACCTCCATGATGGTACACGATGTCACCATTGACGTCGAAGGGATTATATTCCTTGTGTCCCCCATCATCCTAAAAACCTCCACCATAGACCTCATCCTGGGAATGGATTGGTTGAAAGTTCACGATGCCGCACTGTACTGTGGCACCAGCTCTGTCCGTCTTTTACACCCCTTCGGCGGGATTGTTAACCACACCACTCGAGTTTCCCGTGATGCCGAAACACATATATTTATGGTGAATGCTTTGAATGTCGCCCCCCTCGAAGGCATCGAGACCGTTCCAGTCGTTCGCGATTTTCCTGACGTCTTCCCAGAAGAACTGCCGGGAATACCCCCGATCAGAGAAGTTGAATTCGTCATCGACTTGAAGCCGGGCACTGTTCCTATTGCCAAGCGTCCTTACAAGATGCCGCCACATGAACTCCTTGAACTTAAGGAGGAAATCGACAAGGCACTTCAGAAAGGATTCATTCGCCCCAGTTCCTCAGCTTGGGGAGCACCTTCGCTCTTTGTCAAGAAGAGCGATGGGACAAACCGACTGGTCCAAGATTATCGGCCCATTAACCAAGCCACCATCCAGAACAAATACCCACTTCCCCGGATCAATGATCTGTATGATCAACTTGCCGGATCTAAGGTGTTTTCTAAACTCGACTTGAGGTTGGGTTATCACCAAATCCGGGTCCGTGATGAGGATATTCCGAAGACTGCCTTCATTACTCGCTATGGTTCATACGAGTACACCGTCATGTCCTTTGGCTTAACCAATGCTCCAGCCACCTTCTCCAGATTGATGAATTATATTTTCATGGAGTACCTCGACCAGTTCGTCGTGGTTTATCTGGATGATATATTGATATATTCCAAGAATGAAGAAGAACATGCTGGACATCTTCGTCTTATACTGGAGAAGCTACGAGAACACAAACTCTACGCTAAGTTTTCTAAGTGTGAGTTCTGGCTTCCCGAAGTAACCTACCTTGGACATGTGATTTCCAAGGATGGCATTGCCGTCACCCCAGAACGTATCCAGGCTATTCTTGACTGGACTCCTCCCAAGACCGTCAAGCAAGTCCGCAGTTTCCTCGGGCTCGCTAGCTATTGCCGCCGTTTCGTCGAGAATTTCTCCAAGATTGCCAGGCCTCTAACTAATCTACTTCACAAAGGCGTCAAGTTTGAGTGGACAGATAAATGTCAAGAAAGTTTTCAAGCCCTCAAGGACAAGCTAACTTCTCCCCCGGTGCTTGCTCCCCCTGATACTCAGAAGGACTTCGTGATATATTGCGACGCGTCTCGTCAAGGATTAGGCTGTGTCCTATTGCAAGAACGCAAGGTGATTGCTTATGGCTCTCGTCAATTGCGTACTCACGAGGACAAATACCCAACACATGATCTCGAATTGGCAGCAGTAATTTATGCATTAAAGCTGTGGCGACATTACCTCGTTGGTAATCGTTGCGAGATCTACACCGACCACCAAAGCCTGAAGTACTTGTTTACTCAGCCAGACCTGAATCTTCGTCAACAACGATGGCTCGAGACAATAGCCGATTTTAACATGGATATTCATTACACCCCTGGCAAAGCTAATGTGATGGCTGATGCCCTGAGCCGTAAAGCTTACTGTAGTGAACTTGAGGTGCAGCTAGAACAACCACCTCTGTATGAAGATTTTCAAAAGTTGAACCTCGAGATTGTTCCTCAAGGTTGTGCAAATAACCTGGTCATTGAACCGGATCTCGTCAAATCCGTCAAGTGTATACAGTTCTATGATGATTTCGTACACAAGATTAAGCGCGATATCGCCAATGGGAGACCCTCACCCTTCACCCTTGATAGCAATGGTGCGGCGTTCTACCAGAACCGTTTAGTGGTTACTCACAGCAAGGGCAGGCATGAGAACCTGGATATGACCCCGAAGGTCATGAAAGCGGCTCACGATACCCCGTTGTCCATTCATCCTGGGAGCACCAAGATGTACCAAGACATTCGTCAGCAATTCTGGTGGCCTAACATGAAGCAAGACATTGCCCGATATGTTTCTGAATGTGACGTTTGTCGTCGCGTCAAGGGGGAACATCAAAAACCCTCTGGAAAACTACAACCACCTGAAATCCCTGTATGGAAGTGGGACAAAGTTCAGATGGACTTCGTCACCGGTTTTCCCCGATCACAGAAAGGTAACGATGCTATCTTTGTCGTCATCGACCGGTTCTCCAAAGTTGCTCACTTTATACCAGTCAAGGAGAAGATCACGGCGGCTCAGTTAGCGGAATTATATATCGCCCAAATCGTGTCGCTCCACGGTATTCCGTTGGAGATCAGTTCAGATCGTGGCAGCCTTTTCACCTCCAGATATTGGCGGAGTTTCCAAGAAGCTCTGGGGACTACTCTGCACCTCAGCACCGCTTATCACCCCCAGTCACAGGGCCAAGTCGAACGCGTCAATCAAATACTTGAAGATATGCTTCGAGCTTGTGTCATCTCCTTCGGCAAGAAATGGGAGGAATCTCTTCCATTTGCTGAAGTCTCGTACAACAATAGCTACCACGCTAGTCTGAAGATGGCACCCTATGAAGTTCTCTATGGACGTAAGTGTCGGACCCCTCTGAGTTGGTCAGAAACTGGGGAACGTGCACTCATTGGCCCGGATATTATTCAGCAGGCTGAAGACCAAGTTCACGTCATCCGTGAACATTTGAAGGCCGCTCAGTCTCGCCAGAAGAGCAACTATGACCGCAAACACCGTGAAATGGAGTATCAACCTGGTGAATACGCATACCTCCGCGTCACTCCCATGAGGGGCACTCATCGCTTCGGTATCAAGGGCAAGTTGGCTCCTCGCTACATTGGCCCGTTCCGTATCCTTTCCAGGAGTGGACCCGTGGCATACCGGTTGGAATTGCCGCCGAACCTCTCCCAGGTCCAT
Organism: Bromus sterilis; assembly: GCA_950022295.1. NCBI lineage: Eukaryota > Viridiplantae > Streptophyta > Magnoliopsida > Poales > Poaceae > Bromus > Bromus sterilis. The sequence continues at coordinate 223,188,548 of OX465598.1, forward strand.
GATGTCTTCCATGTGTCGCAACTCCGTCGCTGCTTCAAGGATCCTATCCGCGAAGTGCAGCATGATATGATCGAGCTGCAACAAGACTTGACTTATCGAGAACATCCGAGCCGCATTCTCGATCAGTCTGAGCGTCGAACCCGCAACAAGACCGTCAAGTTCCTCAAGGTTCAGTGGTCGAATCATTCTGAAGATGAAGCCACTTGGGAACGCGAAGATCGCCTTCGCGATGAATACCCCGATCTTTTCCTCGCTACCACTTAAATTCTCGGGACGAGAATTCTTGTAGTGGGGGAGATTTGTAACACCCTCAGATGCTTGTAACAGTAATCATCATCACTGTTGACTATCACTGTTTGTTAAGCACTGTTATCCCCTGTCCCTAATCAAACTTTGCTTCTGCTCCATCTAAACCATGCTGGTTGGTAATCAAAACACAAAGCCCAATGCATTTTGCTCATCAAGAAATCAAACCCTAGATGAAACAACCTCAAATGGAAAATAAAACAAAAGTGCTCAAATAAAGTTGTTCCAAAAATCATGGAACCATTTTTGTAAATTACCTAAAATCATTATAATCATGTTGGACCAACTTTGGTAATTTTTGGAGTTATAGAAAATTGTAAACAATTCAAACAGTAGGTTAAAACCCCTACTTTGGGCATTTAATATTTAAAAGAAATACCTAATGAATTTATTTTGCTGCACAACTTTTTGTGGCACCTCAGTAATATATAAAACTAATTTACAAACACCAATTATATTTTTCAAAAATGCTAGGGTTAACAAGTCAATTACGGAAAAGAATTTAAATAAACAGAAAACCAGAAAATGGGAAAAACACTTAAACCTTGCCTGGGGCGAGGCCCACCTCAGCCCAGCCCGCTTCCTTTGTCTTCTTCCTCCCTCACCTGCCCCAACTGCTCCCGTACGGCCGGCCGTCGTGGACGCGCCGCTGCCAGCCCGGCCCCGCCCTCCAACTGCTCCCAGCCGCCGCTGTCGCGATAAGGATGAAGCCCTCGACCTCCTGGACGCGCTCACCCTCTCCTTCCCCTCCTCCTCCTCTCGCCATCGCCAGGGAAAGGTCCGCCCGAGCTCGCCGTCGCCATGACCGCGCCCACTCGCAGCCGGCAAGCTCCCTAGCCCTCGAAGACGTGTCCACCGGGTGCGCCGTCGTCGATTACGTCGACTACTGCGACGAATTCAAGCCGGGAGCCTCCACCCCGAGCACACGGTCATCTCCCCCAACTCCGGTCGCCGCGGCATCGCGGAGGAAATCCGGCGCCACCACGACGTCCCCGAGCCCGCTGCCAACTCCGACGCGTTCGTGGTGAGCACCCTCACCACCCCCAACCGCCCGATGAGTCCCGATAACGCCGTAGCCTTCTCTCCTAACTCGCTTGCTCCGGCCGCCGTGGCACGTCGTCGGAGTCGTCGTTTTGGTTCGTCCCAGTCCACGCCAAGTGCACCAGTAGGTCCCCCGTGTTGCGTATGCTCGATTTGGACCAGTAGCTAGCTCGAGTTCGACCCGTATATGCATTCGCCATTGGAGCCCGACGACCTTCGCCGCCATTGATGAAGATGCGCTCACCTCCGTGCGTCCCAGCTCGCGAGACCACTCCAAATCGACGCGGATTCGAGCTCTCCGTCGACTGCCACCAGCGGCGCCTCCAACGGCGCTCGGAATCGAGGGCTAGCTCGACCTCGCCGCCGGCGAGCCTCCGGTGAGGTTCCGGTGAGGCTGCCAGGTGGGACCCCGGTGTCAGCCAGTTGATTAGGGGTTAATCTCACCCCTAATAGTCACTGACATGTGGGTCCCATCCCACTTAAGCACCGGTTAAAAATAACAAAACTATTAGTAAGAGTTTAGGTCACTGACAGGTGGGTCCCCTCTAATTAATTAACTTAATGATTTAGGTTAATCCAATTAATTAAAATTTAATCACTGACATGTGGGTCCAGAGGCAATTTCTGAATTTTATAAAATGTTTTATAAATAACAGAGGCTGACATGCGGGTCCCACATGTCAGCACTGTTCTGGATAATGTTGTGGATAATGTTTTGGATAATGTTTAAATAAATAATAAAAGAAAATCCAGAAAATCATTTAAAATGATTTAAAACTTTGAAACTCAATAACTTTTAAACCGTAACTCGGATTCAAAAACTTTATACATGAAAGTTGATCAGAAAAATACAACGAATACGAATACGCTATCCGTATGTCTACCACACCTCTCTAACACTACGAACGTCGAACATTCCCCCTCCGGACCGCCTGTCCGATAAATTGTCCGGTACTGTTAGAGTGCCCGGATGAATTTATTCCGAACACGAAGGTTGTCCGGAATGGTTCAAATAGCACGGATACACCCCTCTTATGTTGTTCCGGTAACCACGACACCTCCGGCTTGATCCTTCCCCCTCCGGACACCCTGTCCGGTAATCACCCGGAGCCGGCAGTTCATCCTCAGATGAATTCCCGCTCCGAGCATATTGCATTACACTGCGATAGAACCCCGTTTACATTTCATCTGTTATGTCTTGCATTTGTATTGCTATTATTGTTGTGTATTTATTGTTTTCTTCCCCCTTTAATCTCCGGTAGACCCCGCTACTGCCGTCGACTACACCGCTGCTGAGTACGACTACGTCGTCGACGACCCTACTACTACCGTCGAGCTTGCAGGCAAGCAGAGCCATTCTCTTCCCCAGATATCGCCTATCTTTCCGTACTATTCTTGCACTAGGCATTGTTACTGCTGCTGCTACGATTACAATCCTATTCAACTGCATAGCCTGATTTTTGTCGCCCCTTGATGTGCCTTCCTTTATCCGATGCTGCCTATTATTATTATTATGCATTATTCAGCAGTGGACCCTGCGCATTGTTAGCTAGGATTAGATAGAGGGCCGTGATCACTCAGGGAAGTGAACGCGGATATAAATATTATAACTGCACAGGTACGGTACAATGCAGACTCCGTCTAAGGCCCCTACCTGGGTTATGCCTAGTCACCTCAAGTGTGAGCTATCAAGGAGTAATCCTTGTACTCCACTCGAGGCTGACTTTGTCTTACTGCCATAGGGTACTGGAAACGGTTGTCCTTCAGGTAAGAAGTCGGGCGACCCAACGGTGCCTGCGAGAGGTATTGCGACGGGACGACAGGGAGGGCACGACCAGTGTACCGGTGTGCTTGGCCCCTGATCGTTGGCCGCGAGAGTTACCAAACCACGAAAGTCGAGCTCCTCCAGGAGCACACGCGAGACAAGGTAAGGAGACGGTTCACCTTGTCGGTAACCGCAGTGACTCGGTGGGACGACAGGGCAGGCACCGATGTACTGGTGGTCCTCGCTGCTGTCGTTGTCCGCGGGTCGGTTAAGTCGCGGCAACGATAACGGTTGTCACGCAGGTTAATTAAAATGCTAAATGGTTCAGTGAATGTCTTGAGTTGGCTACAAGCAATGTACGCACTACCTACCCGTGGGATTACGAGTATGGGCTCCTCCGCTTCATAGTGTCGTCCGAGGACTCTTCAGACGTCAGCAGTACCGCAGGCTGATTGCCGGGAAGTGCTCTGTCTTCTTTGGCTCGAGCTGTGTTGTTTTGTTACGACTTCCCGGCCACCCACGCACCGTGCAGGAGTACGTCAGGGTTGGGGTCCAAGGCCCTGAGTACTTAGGATTTAGACCGGCGGATGGCCTCTCTGTTGAGTTTGAAAGATGGGCTATGAAGTGTCGGATAGCCTCGGTGGAGCGTTCCCTAACAAGGTTCCCGCCACCCTGGAGATCCGTGCGTGTAGCGTAACACAAGTGCACCCCTGCAGGGAAGAATTGATCTATCGATAGCCGTGTCCACGGTAACAGGACACTTTCTGCTGAAGCTGGATCTTACCACTAGAAACTATTATTAAACTGTATGGTTCCGGGTTCCTTTCCTTGCGGGGATGTCGAGGAGGTGAACTCGGAGGCATTGTTAATTATTACAACTTATTATTATTCAATGTTGCAGCAACTTCTGCTTCATTGCTACCTTACTGTTTTATATAAACTGTTGGCTGATTCTTACCTCATGCTGCAAGACACCGTCGGAAGATGCTAGTCTTCGATAGGCCTAGCTTCTTACCCTTGCTCTGAATTTCTGTCTTCAGTCCACTATATACAGCCTCTTCATTCCGTTGATACAATGCATAATGCTTAGTAGCGGACGTAAGACTCGCGGGTATACTAGATACTCACCTGCTTTATTTCCTTTACTGTTTTGCCTGATCGGCCGCTGCAGCCGACGTTGGAGCCCAGGAGCAGGAGTACCTCGGAGGCGCCTACTACGACGTCGAGTTCCCCCTTGACCAGGAGTAGTACTGTGGATTCCAGGCAGGAGGCCTCGCCTTTTCGTTCTGTATCTCTGATGTGATTTGTGCTAGCCTTCTTAAGGCAAAACTTGACTATCTATGTCTGTACTCAGATATTATGGCTTGTATAACTTATATGTTCGGGTCCGCGTGACCCCCTCTATTGTAATATATTTGTTTATCCTTTTGTGTTTAGTGTTGTGCTGTGATATTATCACCGTGGCACCCTAATCTCAGTCGTGTACCCTGTGTGTATGATTACTGTACACGGTCTGATTTTGGGGGCGTCACAGAAGCCTCACATGGGGACCGGGCCCTCGCCGGTCAGTTTTGGGCCAGCCAAGAAACTATGTCCTCCTGGCCCTGGTTTGGTTTGGAAACAACTGGGGATCCAACCAGCACACACACGTTGCAAATGTAAATCAGCTTGGGCCACCACTAGAATGTATGAAGCTAGGTAGGTAAGACAAGGGGGCCCCATAAAACCCCACACACGATTAGGCACGCTCGTCAAGAAACACAATACCCGGAACTCGGGTCCTAGGTGACTCAAATGGAACAAAGCACCAGACGGGAATAGTCCAGCCTTCCACCTTTCGTCGAATATAAATTTAACATCATTTAACAATAATAAATATCAACCAACTTCTTTTATAGAATGATATCCCAACCATAAATTATATAAGGTAAGCGGCAAGTTTTCTATCCATAGTAAGCAATGGCTGAGCAGCGGTAACTTAGCAGTACAATGGTTTGCTGGGATGTGTAGGGATCATGGATGTATGGGTTTAAACATGGCATATAAGGTAGATAGGATCAAGCAACAACGTTCTAGATCTACATCTAGGCATGAGCAGAAAGTTATAAGGTAATGACACAGATCTCCCCCTTGCCTGGTAAGGTAGTCGAAGCAGCACCCACGGTACTCTCGGGCTCGGTGTCGGACAGTTCCACGTAAGTCTTCTCGTCAGTCTCGGGTGCTAACGTAAGATAGCGACAAGGAAAACACACAAGTAAGCAACTGATGCAAACTCAAACAAGGATGACATGTTCAAGTTTTATTTACTTGGTATGACCCTGTCTAGTCAAGTTTAAATGAGGTGATGACGACAAGTCATCACTTTCATATGCATTTTTTTACATAGTAGTGGATTTGCCTGAGCCTTAACTTAGGTGTAAATAGCATGATAGCATGACATGAACAACAAAGCATTGTAAGAATTTAAATAACATGAAAGTAAATCAATGATTCCAGAGACGGAGTAGTGTCGGTGAACTTGACACATAGGAGGGTGCAACAAAAGTTTGAACCCAGCCTCATTACATATGACAATATGTTATGGCTGAACTGAGGGAGATGACACGAAACAGGATTGAAAAGATCAGACGATCAACAATTTCAAATGCACTGAAGTTGAAATTGCTGCAGACAACAGATCTGAATGCTCCTGAACCAGGTGATCACACCTTGTCTCAAGAGTTGTTCAAAACATCATGGAAACATCACTGCTGAACTCCTTGCAGAAAAGCACCCCAAAAACAAATATGACATGTCTCCATTTGAATTTGCAAGGGCAGTTGCAAATTCAACTGGAGTTCAGGGGGCTGAGTGAAAAATTGCACCACATGAATTTTGAAAAAGGTTCAGATGATGAAATCATCATCACCATGCAACTCCTTGTGCAAAACTACCCAAAAACCATATACGGTATGGGCAATTTAAAATTTGAACCACCTGACAAAAATCAAAGAAAAGAAAAAGGGGGTTTATTTGCAAAATGGCCACACTTCAATTATTAGAAAGGGTCAGATGCAAAAATGGACCCCACCATGTTGATCAGTAGCCCTAGCTACCCTAAAAACATATAAGGCATGACCATGAATGCAAAAGATGTTCAAAAACAGATTTGAATTCGGAGGCAATTCAAATTTGAATTTAAACAGAAAAGAAATCAAGAAAAAGAAAAGAAACAAAAAAGAAAAACAGGGAACAGCCTCCATGGGCTGGTTTCGGGCGAATCCGGCCCAACCAACCTCTCTGGCCCGCAATGGCTCAGCCCACGCGGCCTGGGTCGCTGACAAGCGGGTCCCAGCCGTCAGCCCCAGTGATTAAAATCAAAAAAATGGGGGGGGCTGGGACTCGAACCCACGACGCCTCCCACACCGGCCAGCTCGCTTGCCACTGCGCTGCTGCGACTCATCTGCACGAAGGCAACAGTACAGCAAGGTGAGGTATTCCCTCCTAGCACTCCTCTCTGAAGAAAAGCTCGGTGCTTTTCTGAATCTGACGACGGCGGCGACTTCCCGTGATGATCACGAGCAACTCCGGCCGTCTCCCGCCACGCTCTGCACTGGGATCCCGAGGTGGGACGTTCCTCTACGCCATGGACTCGCGTCAGGTCGTCCTCCTCTACTGGACTCGTCGGAATCGACAAGGATTCAGGCGAGCGGCGACGCGTCTGAAGAATACCCTACGGCTCCCGGCGAACTTTGGGAGAACCTAGCCTCGCGTACAGATCGACTACGGCCACGCCACGACATGCAACATGGAGCTGGCACACCCCTCTTCGCAACCGTACGACGGCGACAAGACGTCGACCTGAACTTCGCAGCGGCGGCCAGTTCAGTGCGCGTTCTTCAGACTCCGAGACACGCGAACTCCTACACGCGAAAGGCTACTCCGTGCAGCTATACGCACGCTCTGGACGTGCTCAGTGCACGTCCACACGCGCCTCGAACTCGCCCGACCAGGGGTGAGCATGCGACATGGCCGGGATCCGTGGCACGGCGGCCGGCAACTACGACGTCTGACGACCTCACTAATCGCATACGCGCAAAGGAAGGGGACGGCACCAGAGGCTCACCTCGGGGAGCCTGAAGACGACGCGTACACCTCGAACAGACGACGTCCACGGCACCGTCGTCGGGGTAGATGACTTAGGATTGCCACTCGCACAGCGCAGTTGCAGAAAAGCAGAACGGCGGCGACGAATTGGAGGCATCTCTTCGTCGGCTCCGGTGGAACAGGGGAGAGGAGAGGGACGCACCCGGCGGCGGCGAGAGGGAAAAGATGGGGGGAATGGAACCCTAGGGCTCCGCGGCGCGTCCTGCGTGCTCAAATAGGGAGCTCTCGCTCTCCCTGGGCGGACGCGCTCCGTGAGAGAGAAGGGGGAGGGGACCTCTGTCCGCGCTGGAAAGACGAAGGAGGAGCGTCGTTGGATGGAGATCGCACGGCACGGGCGTGAGCCACTTACCCCTTCGCAGCCGGGCTCCCAGCCCAAATCGGAGGAAAAGGCCAGACGGGCCGGGCCTGCGACAGGGATTCCAACAAGCAAACGAAAAAAACGACTCTGTGGATTCCTTTCCATTTAAAAATTAAACAGAAAGGTAAAAGAGTTTTTCTAGATTAATTACAAGGAATAAAAATGCACAAAAATATGCAAAATGATCCTTGTAATATTCCCAATTTCCAAAAATGGTTTGGGCATTTTTGGCAACAACAAAAATGTGAGCTCATTTTGAATTTCAAATTCAATTTGAACTAAAGCTTCTGTTTTTGATGAAGTCAAAAATACCTTGAGGATTTCAAAACCCTTGCAAAGGCAAAAGAAATGGCTAGGCCAAATTTGGGGTCAAGTGTAGTGAGCATGTGAAAAGGAAAAATCCATCAATGTCCTTCTTGAACCACTTTGGATGCAAAGAAAAACAACCCAACATGACTCCAATCTCAAAGCCAATTAAACTCACCACATGAAATGACATACACATCCACCATGCCAAGTTACAAGTACAACAGAGGAAGTAAATTACATGGTGTTTGATAGTTTATTACATGTGGCTGTTACAACCGGGGTCCCGTGATGTTCACTAGTGATGTCTCTCTGCCAAAAGACGATAAGATTGCTATGTGAGGTAAACAAATTACAGAAGGGCAATTGATAGGATTATGAACGCACCGCAATGCTAACTATGCTACAAAAGAAAGGAAGAGGCTCAAAATCATGGGCATTACGAAAAAATAAGTAGACCGAAATCCATCTGCATCTACTACTAATCATCCACCTTGAGATATCTATCCAGAACATCTCGCTGGTATTAAGTTGCGAGCCCCGCCCAAAGTCTAAACCCAAAGCAACAGACAACTGCATTAAAAAGAACTTTGCGTAAAGTAAACAATCGTTGTAACCGCGGTCACAGGCACCGTTGTTTTCCCCCTTGTGGCCACAGCACATCCCCTAGACTCATGTTTCTGTCACCCAAGCGTGTCATCAGGGGGCATGTACCCACAATCGAGCATAACATTCCCTCTTGGAGTCACTACCTACCACTTGGCCAAAGCAATAAATAGCAACGGAGAATATGCAAGAATTACTTCGGACCAAAAATACAAAATATAAGAACCAATTATATTACTCTATCACAATCGAAACATAATCTCATAATCCATCAGATCCCTTCAAACTCAGCATAGCAAAAGCAGAAAGAATTACATATGTGCCTCGATCATGTAGGGCAGCTCACGAGGTCTAAACCATGAAGAACAAAGAGAGGAGAAGAACATCGCGTAGCTACTGATCACGGACCCATGGCCCAAGGTAGACTACTCACGGCACACCCGGGAAGCGTCCATGGTGGAGGAGAAGCTCCCGGAGGTCGATCCTCCCTCCGGTAGGGTGCCGGGAAGGGTCCTGACGGTGCTCTTTATCTTGGAAGCGTGGCGGCAGCGGAAAAGAGGAGAATTTGTGAAATAGGGTTCTATCTTCGGAGTTTACCCATGACGGAGAATAAATAGGCGAAGGGGGGCAGTCAGGGGGGCCACCAGGGGCCTGATGGCTTCTCGCCCCTCGTTGGTTACCCCAAGTGGAAGGTTTGATGTAGCACAACGGCAAGTTTCCCTTAGCGAAGATGCTAAGGTTTAGATTGTCTCCAGTAGGACTCAAGAGATACAAGTAGGTGGTAAAGTGAACAATGGCGCCGTTCACAACCTAGGTTGCTAACTTCACCTGGACCTTCACACAGATACAAATAACTTTGCTCCCAACGAGTTCAGAGGAGTTGTCAATTCCTCCGGCCTTGTTGTTTACAAAGGATTAACGCAAGAGATAATAATGATAGTGATAGCAACGGAAAAGTAAATACTGAAAGTAAATTGGTAGTGTGAACAATAATGTGAAGATGGACCGGGGTCCCGTGATTTTCACTAGTGATGTCTCTCTCCCAAAAGACGATAAAAATGCTAGAGAGGTAAACAAATCACAGTTGGGCAATTGACAGGATTATGAAGGCACCGCAATGCTAACTATGCTGCAAAGACAGGAAGGGCTCAAAAGCAATGGGAAGTACGCCAAGGTAAGTAGACCAAAATCCATCTGCATCTACTACGAATCATCCACCTTGAGATATCTATCAAGAACATCTCGCTGGTATTAAGTTGTGAATCCCACCCAAAGTGTAAAATCAAAGCAACAGACAACTGCATTAAAAGAACTTTGCTTAAAGTAAACAATCCTTGCACCTGCAAGTACAAGCACCGTTGTTTTATCCCTGGTGGCAACAGCACATCCCCTAGTCTCATGTTTCTATCACTCAAGCTAGACATCGAGGGGCTGAACGTACAATCGAGCATAACGCTCTCTCCTGGAGTTGAAAATAAAATACTTGGCCAAAGCAAATACCGCAACGAAGAACATGCAAGAATTTACTCAAGAACAAAATATAAAAGAGAAGAACCAAATATATTACTCATCACAATCTGAACATAGTCTCATAATCCATCGGATCCCAACAAACTCAACATAGCAACAGCAGATATTACATAGATGCCTCGATCATGTGAGTAAGCTCACGAGGACTTGAAAGTTGAAGCACAAAAGAGGGAGAGATAGATCACATAGCTACTGGTCACGGACCCATGGTCCAAGGGAAACTACTCACGGTACATACGGGAGGCGTCCATGGCTATGGATGGTCTCCCGGAGGGGGTAGCTTCTCCCGGCAGGGTGCCAGAGCAGCTTCTCCGGGCAGCCCCGATCTTGAAACAGCGGCGGCGGCGGAACAGAGGCGAGATCGCGAAAAATGAGTTCGTCCTGAGGGTTTCCGTCACGGGGGGTAAATATAGGTGAAGGGGGTGTCGAGGGACCCACCAGGCAGCCAGGAGGCCTCCTGGCGCGGCCTAGGGTGGGGCCGCGCCAGGGACCCTCCTGGCTCCCTGGTGGTGGCCCCCCTTCGCTGCTTTGGTGTTTCCGCAAGTTTCCGCGAAGCTAATTTTTTATCTGATTTTCCTGGATTTGTTTGGAGCACTTTTAATGGCCGGAAAACCTGAAATACAAAAACAGCAGAAAACAGCAACTGGCAGCTGGGTGCACTGGGTTAATAGATTAGTCCAAATAGGTTCAAAAGTGTATGAAAGTTCAAGCAAAACATGGCAAAGTCACACAAAACATGCATGGAGCAAGCAGAAATTATAGATACGTTTGGGACGTATCAGGGCCCAGGCACCCCCTAGCGCGGCCAAGCCCCTGGCCGCACCAGGGGGGCGCCTGGGTACCTGGTGGTGGCCCCCTGGACCTCCTTCGGGCTTCTGTAGTCTTCCGACACGCTGATTTTTTATCTGGTTTTTCCCGGATTTTTGGAGCATTTTTTATATGGGGAAAAAATGAAATAGAAAAACAGCAGAAAATAGCAACTGACACTTGGGTGCACTGAGTTAGTAGGTTAGTCCAAATATGATCAAAACTGTATGAAAGTGTATCTAGATCATAGCAATATCACACAAAACATGCATGGAGCGAGCAGAAATTATCGATACGTTTGAGACGTATCAACATCCCCAAGCTTAATTCCTGCTCGTCCTCGAGTAGGTAAATGATAACAGGCATAATTTCTGTGATGACATGCTAGCAACCATATAAGGACTTTGAAAAGTAAAGCAATCAATGTATGTAATTCAATTCAAGTCATAACATGCAAGAGTCTATATTAGCATTGAAATAAGCAAAGAAAGAACATTTGGTGCAAGAGATTTCGCTGTCCGTGACTCGAATGTCTCCAAATGGTGTTTGCGTGCAAGAATGGGGGTAAGGAATACGAGAAAAAAATGTCTACTAAAGTTTCACACTTGGTCTTCTTTGGAATCTTATCTTGACTCGTCCCCAGACCACTAGCCAGGTACAAGTCAATTTGATTCACTCCTTTTCGATATTTTGAGCACTCATGCAATGGATGAGCGTAAGCACGAGAGTTGACACTTGGGACGGCAAAGAGAGAATATGGTGGAGGAGGAAGTCAAAAAGGTGAGAAAGGCTCACACCAATGAGGACAATCATAGGCGAGAAGGCCAAATGATAGATATGATGTGAGGAGTAGGGATTTCCATGCAAAGGATGCACATATGAGCTGAAAAGCTCTCCATTGGAACTAGTGGGGGTGCACCTAACTTTCTCGCTCATGAAGACCTAGAGCTCATTTGAGGAGGCTCATCCTTGGAATATGCAAGCCAAGTTCTATAGTGTGAAGGTCCCCACATAGCTATATGCATGATCATCTCTATGGAGTACAAGGATAAGAGGGAGTGCTAGTGTGGATCTTTCAAAAGAATAGTAGTGTTTCCCCTTCTCTCTTTTTTTATTTTTCTCTTTTTTCTACTTTTTGTATTTTTTTGGTGGCCTCAATGGCTCTTTCTATGTAACTCTCATTTGTCCTCTTTGGGATCTTTTGTTTTGTCCACTTTGGGATATTTTCCTCACTTAAGGGCAACACTCTAATTTACAAGAGGGTATAGAAGATCTTTCACACTTTACAAGGTACTCAAATCATAAAATAGATGTAGCTATCATGATTTATGCAATTTATGCCGGTGCCAGTGTAGCACGAACATGTATGACATGAAGATCAAGTCATGAATAGGTGGAAGTTGCATGGAAATATATCTCGGAAACGCTATGGAAATGCCTTGATAGGTAGGTATGGTGGCTGTTTTGAGGAAAGATATAAGAAGGTTTATGATGACAGAGCGTTTCATGCCAAGGGTTTGGATGTACCGGCGAAGGTGGACGCCAACTCTCGGAGTGAGAAGGAGACAATGCACGGCACAGCAGAGGCTAATAAATATGAGGAGGTGGAACTGTCAATTTTCAATACTTACATTAGTCCCAAGAACTCATGCGCTTATTATCAGTAATTCTCAATCTGGTGAGGAGCTTCACAAAGAGACAAGTACCCCGAGGAGGAGTGTATGGGGGTTTCGTTATCCTTGCGCATCCTCGACTCATGGTACGTGAATGTACTCTAATATCCGACCCCTCACAAGAGTAGTGATCCATCTAGTAGCTAGAGTTCTCAACTAGTTTTGTAGGTTTTTTAAAATAAACACGGATTTCCCAAAATACGACACCTATCACTAATAGGCTAGATATCTTGACACCAAAAGTTCAAACATTACTCACATCAATACTTCAAAACTATTGCAAGTTACTACTAAAATTAAATAGCAAACTCAATTACCTACTCTCAAGACAAGACATAACTCAGTTCAACAACCAACTCTCTTAACAAGATAAACATGAAAACTAAAGAGATTTCCAGCAAAAAACTAAACAAAAGCCAAGGCTCTTGCTAAAGACAAACTAAAACTAAAACTAAACATGGCAGTAGCTACGAAAAGATAAAGAACACACAACAGCAAAAAGATAGGCATGAAGAATCCTATGATGTGTTCTAGATTTTTAAAGTGGAGCGTGTTTCTCTCCCACACAAAGTAAGACGGGATGTAACTTGTTATGAACAGCAAGCAAAGCTAAATAAAACTAAAAACAAAACCTAAGAGCGAGGCGCTCCCAGCATAGCACATAATGCATGAAGTGATAAAAATATAGTGAGACGAAGGACGAACTGATGATTGTTGATGGAGAAGGGTATGCTCGGGGGCTGAGTCTCCTTTAATAATTATTGGGGATGCATGGGGGCATCCCCAAGCTTGAGCGCTTGACACTCCCGAATCTTCTTTCATCATCTTCCATCGCACACTTGAAAACTCCCTTCATACACAACTCGTCATAAGCTGATTAGAGAGGTTAGTACCCTTAATTAAAAAAATCCCCACTGAGTATAAAGATATTCTTGAAGAGCTACTGTTTCTCAAGATTGCAAAAAGGTTTTTGCAAAGAAAAGGCAAGCTTAGGGTTTGCAAAAGTTAGGAGAGACAAAACGTGGCAGAATCTATGAAAAACAGAACATCAGGTAGTAAAGAATTGTTTAGGTGCACTTCTGCAACTCAAATAAAAAAATCAGAACATACGAAAGTTCCGTGATTGTACAGAGCACGCTGTGTAAAAAATTCAGCTCAAAAAGATGAACTGGTGATTTATTCTGATTTTTCCCGTCACGAGGACAGAATCTGTTTTCTGGACAACATGTCACAACTTTCACTTCCCTTGTCATATGAGGCTATAACTTGGAACAAAGCTTGAAAATAAAGATACAATGATGTTGCTACAGTAGTAAAAATCATCAATACCACTAAAAACAGAAGTAAAAAACATCTTTGGTTGCCTCCGAACAAGCGCTTTCTTTTACGCCTTTAAGCTAGGCATAAGGCAAAAGAAGAATCAAGTTTTATCAAGAGAAAGAGAATAGCTAGCCCGTGTAACGGACTCAAAAGGTAACTTGATTTTATTTCTAGGTAAGTGTTCCATCCCCTTTTTGAGAGGGAATTGAAATTTATATTCCCCTCTTTCATGTCAATGATTGCACCTGCGGTGCAAAGAAAAGGACGTCCCAAAATAATTGGACATAAAGGTTCACACTCTATATCCATAATGATAAAATCAACGGGAACATAGTTGTCATTGACAATGATAAGAACATCGTCGATCTTCCCCAAAGGTTTCTTTACGGAAGATTCGACAAGGCGAACACCAAAAGAACATGAATCAAAAGGTGTCAATTCAAACATATCATACATTCTTTTGAGCATGACGGAGGTACTAGCTCCAACGTCACATAAAGCATAGCAAGAGAAGTTATTTAATTTAATTTTTATCATGCGGTCCCAACCATCATCTAGCTTCCTAGGTATAGAGGCTTCTATGCTAAGCTTCTCCTCCCTAGCTTTGATAAGAGCATTTGTGATATGCTCCGTGAAGGCAGGATTAAGTGTGCTAGTGTGGGGGTCTCTAGACATTTTGTATAATAAGCTAATAACTTCTGAGAGGGTACAACTATGAAAATCAATATCACTACTATCAAAGGTGGTAGTAGTGTCATCTAAGCTCACTTGTTTGAAACCCTCTATGTTTGTAGGAGTTTCTTCTTCTACGGTTGAGGTATTAGCATCACCATTAATAGGTCCGATGGGACCAGGAGTGCGTTGGGTGCTAATAGTTTCAGTGTCCTCAACAATTTGGATAGTGGAAACAGTGTGGTGTGTAGGAAGGCTCTTAATTCTATCTTCTTCCTCTTTTTCTCTAGCCCATCTTTCTTTAAGTTTAGCCATCATCGTAATATTTTCATTGATTTGTAACTGGATACCATTAATAGGAGGGGCCTTACTCTCCTCAAGGGGAGAGGTTCTAATTTGTAACATCTCAACATCAAGGGCTAAGTTGTCTACCTTCAAACAAAGATTATCTAGTATAGCTAGCATTTCTTCCACATTCTTGTTGAAGGCTTTTTGGGTAGTGATAAAGTCTCTAAGCATATTTTCTAGTTCAGAAGTGGGGTTCTTGTTGCTAGGGTAGGTGTTGCTGTTCCCATAAGTGGATGGAAACGGTCCAGGATTACTAGCATAGTTTCCCCTATAAGCATTATTATTAAAGTTGTTTCTAGCAATGAAGTTCACATCTACTTGTTCCTGAGCAACGAAAGAATTTAAAGGAACATCATGAGGATCAATAGAGGGTTTCTTGGTAAGTAGAGACATAATTAAATCAACTTTATCATTGAGAGAGGTAATTTCCTCGACAGAATTTACCTTCCTACCTGTTGGAGCGTGTTCGGTGTGCCATTGGGAATAATTGGTCATTATCTCATCGAGAAGTTTTGTAACAGCACCAAGTGTAGTTGACATAAAGGTTCCTCCCGCAGCCGAATCTAGCAGGTTTCGCGAGGTAAAGTTCAAGCCTGCATAAAAAGTCTGGATAACCATCCAGGTAGTCAAACCATGTGTAGGGCATTTCTTAACAAGAGATTTCATACGTTCCCAAGCTTGGGCAACGTGTTCATTATCCAATTGCCTAAAATTCATAATGTTACCCCTCAATTGGATAATTATAGCAGGTGGGTAGTACTTCCCAATAAAAGCATCTTTGCACTTATCCCAGGAATCTATGCTATTCCTAGGCAAAGATTGAAACCAGATTTTAGCTCCGTCCCTCAAAGATAAAGGAAAAAAGCTTGAGCTTAACAAAGTCACCTTCTACTTCTTTATACTTTTACATATCACATAATTCAACAAAATTGTTCAAGTGCAAAGCAGCAGCATCTCCAACACCCGAGAATTGATCTCTCATAACAAGATTTAGTAAAGCAAGTTTAATTTCATAAGAGGTAGTTGAAGTGGCAGGTGTTGCAATAGGAGTGCAGATAAAGTCTTTGTTGTTGTGACTGGTGAAGTCGCACAACTTTGTGTTTTCAGAGGAACCCATAGTAGCAGCAGGTGTGGCAGATTTTTGTTGTAATTTTTGGTATAAGACACAAAGATAAAAATAGAAAGGTAAACTAACAAGACTAAAAAGTAAAGGTAAAAGTTAGTGGGCAACTCCCCTATCTTATCACTCAGAGTCCCCGGCAACGGCTCCAGAAATTCGCTTGATTCGCGAGAGAGGATTGCTTCTCGCCCTTCGTTGGTTACCCCAAGTGGAAGGTAAGATGCAGCATAGCAGCAAGTTTCCCTCGGGGAAGATACCGAGGTTGAGTATCGACCAGTAGGACTCCGGCGATGATAAGTAGGTGTCAGCGGCGCACCTGACGCGGACCTGCACACAACACAATTAACTTTGCTCCCAACGAAGTTCAGAGAGGTTGTCAATCTCTCTGGTCTTGTTGTTTACAAAGAGTCAAAAACACGGGATAATGATAATGATAGCAACTGAAAGTGAAAAGCAAGAAAGTAAATAGGCGTGTAAACAGTGATGAGAATATGGACCGGGGTCCCGTGATGTCTCTCTCCCAAAAGACGATAAGATTGATATGTGAGGTAAACAAATTACAGAAGGGCAATTGATAGGATTGTGAACGCACCGCAATGCTAACTATGCTACAAAAGAAGGGAAGAGGCTCAAAATCATGGGCATTACGCCAAAATAAGTAGACCGAAATCCATCTGCATCTACTGCTAATCATCCACCTTGAGATATCTATCCAGAACATCTCGCTGGTATTAAGTTGCGAGCCCCGCCCAAAGTGTAAACCCAAAGCAACAGACAACTGCATTAAAAAGAACTTTGTGTAAAGTAAACAATCCTTGTAACCGCGGTTACAAGCACCATTGTTTTCCCCCTTGTGGCCATAGCACATCCCCTAGACTCATGTTTCTGTCACTCAAGCGTGTCATCAGGGGGCATGTACCCACAATCGAGCATAACGTTCCCTCTTGGAGTCACTACCTACCACTTCTTCAAAGCAATAAATAGCAACAGAGAACATGCAAGAATTACTTCAGAACAAAAATACAAAAGATAAGAACCTATTATATTACTCTATCACAATCTGAACATAATCTCATAATCCATCAGATCCCTTCAAACTCAGCATAGCAAAAGCAGAAAGAATTACATATGTGCCTCGATCATGTAGGGCAGCTCACGAGGTCTAAACCATGAAGAACAGAGAGGGGTGGAGAACATCACATAGCTACTGATCACGGACCCATGGCCCAAGGTAGACTACTCACGGCACACCCGGGAAGCGTCCATGGTGGAGGAGAAGCTCCCGAAGGTCGATCCTCCCTCCGGCAGGGTCTCGGGAAGGGTCCTGACGGTCCTCCCGATCTTGGAAACGCGGCGGCGGCGGCAGAACAGAGGAGAATTTGCGAAATAGGGTTCCGTCTTCGGAGTTTCCCCGTGACGGAGAATAAATAGGCGAAGGGGGGAAGCCAGGGAGCACCAGGGGCCTAGGCGCCCCCCTGGCGCGGCCAGGCCCCTGGCCGCGCCAGGTGGCCACCTCGGTGTCTGGTGGTGGCCCCCTGGCCCTCCTTCGGGCTTCTGGAGTCTGTCGACACGCTAATTTTTTATCTGATTTTTCCCGAATTTTTGGAGCATTTTTTATATGGGGAAAAACTGAAATAGAAAAACAGCAGAAAACAGGAACTGGCACTAGGGTGCACTGAGTTAGTAGGTTAGTCCAAATATGATCAAAAGTGTATGAAAGTGTATCTAGATCATAGCATTATCACACAAATCATGCATGGAGCAAGCAGAAATTATCAAAAAGTTTGAGACGTATCAATAGCCAACAGTTTAAATAAAGCATAAAGTAACAATTCAGCAGAAGTTGCTGCAACATTGTATAATAGTAAGTTGTAATAATTAGCAATGCCTCTGAGATCACTTCCTCGACTCCCTTTCGAAGAAGAATACCCGGAACCAAAGTTTAGTAATAGTAGTTTGTAGTAGTAGGATCTGGCTTCAACATAAAGCGTTCTGTTACTGTGGACACGACTATTCAAATAGATCAATCTTCCCTGCATGGGTGCACTTATGTTACACTACAACGCTCAGATCTCCAGGGTGGCGTACACCTTGTTAGGGAATGCCCCACCGAGGCTATCCGACACTCCGTATCCCACCCTTCAAACTCAACAGAGAGGTCATCCACTGGACTAAATCCTATGTACGCAGGGCTTTGGACCCTAACCCTGACGTACTCCTGCCTGGTGCGAGGCTGGCCGGTGAAGAAAAATCAAATACAAATCACACTGCTCGAGCAATTGAAGACAACACTACTTCCTGGCGCAGGCGCGGTACTGCTGACGTCTGAAGAGTTCTCGAACGAGACTATGAAGCAGAGGAGCCCATAACTCATTATCCCACGTGTAGGCAGCGTGTATAATCTAAAAGGATACTCAAGTCATCCACCGAACCCTTCATCATTTTATTATCTCACGGGCAACCGTTATCGTAGCCCGACTAATTAACACAATGGACAATGAACAACAGCCAGGACCACCAATACATCTGTGCCTGCCCTGTCGTACCGTCAAAGCGCGCGGTTACCAACAAGGTGAACCGACTCCTTACCTTATCTCGTGTGTGCTCTTGGAGGAGCTCAACTTTCGTGGTTTGGTAACTCTCGCGGACAACGATCAGGGTCCAAGCACACATGTACACCGGTCGTACCCTTCATGTCGTCCCGTCGTAATATCACTCGCGTGCATCGTTGGGTCACCCGACTTCTTACCTTTAAGGACAACCATTGTTCAGGAACCTAGGGCGGCTATATAGAGTCAACAACGAGTGGGTACGAGGATTACTCCTCGGTAGCTCACACTTGATGTGGCTCGGCACAGCCGAGGTAGGGGCCTTAGGCGGTGTCTGCATTGTACCGTACCTGTGCATTTATAATTATTGTATCTTTATTCACTCCCCAGAGAGATCACGACCCGCTATCTAATCCTAGTTGTCTAACAATGCGCAGGGCTCACTGCTGAATAACATATATATATATATATATATATATATATTATAGGCAGCATAGGATAAAGGAAGGTACATCCAGGGGCGACAAAAACAGGCTATGCAATAGAATAGGATTGTAACGTAGCAGCAGTAGAATTCCCTAGTGCAAGAAAAGTACTGAAAGATAGGCGATATATGGGGAAGGAAAATGGCTCTACTTGCCTGGAAGCTCAATGGTAGGGTCACGTTCGTCAATGAAGTAGTCGTACTCGTCAACGATGTCGTCGGAGGCAGTATCAGGGTCTACCGGAGAATAAGGGGGGACAGTAAATACACAAAAATAATAGCAATACAAATGCAAGTCATGGCAAACGCAGTGTTGGCGGTGTTCTAACGCAGTACAATGTGTTTTTCTCGGAGCGGGAAATCATCCGGGGATGAACTGCCAGCTCCGGGTATTTATCGGATAGCCATTCCGGAGGGGGAATCTCTCGTATTCGTTGTGTTCGAGGGGTGTGGTGGGTAGGGTGGCGTATTCTTATTCATTATATTTTTTTGAGCAAGTTTCATGTATAAACTATTTTGATATGAATTACGGTTTAAAAGATATTCAATTTCAAGGTTTAGTCATTTTTAATCATTTCTGAAATCTCTTTTGAATATTTAAATCAACATTATCCAGAAACTTATCCACAACAGTACTGACAGAGGGGGCCCACCTATCATACACAGGGGGTGTTTGACTGGTCAAACTGACCAGTGGGTCCCATGTGTCATAGACACATATATTAAGATCCATTATATTTAATCTAAATAACCTATGGGGTCAACATGTCATACTAACTAGTGTTAATAATCATTTAAATTAATGCAGTAATTAGCTTAAGTGCCTGGGCCCACATGTCGTTGACTTAGTTTGTTTAACACGGGGGTTAACTCTAATCTGATGCTTAGGGAGTAATTAAACAGAGCGGGGCCGCCAGTTAGTTGGACAACCCCACTGGCGTGACCACGGGAGTGCCCACGCGAAGCACACCGGCGGCGAGCTCGCACGGTAGTGAGGACAAGGGTCACGGCGGGACGTGTGTGGCCTCGCACGTGCGCACGAGTACGCTGGGGCGCGCCCAGTCCAGCGGCACAGCAGCAGCACGCCACCGCGGCGAGGCGCACGGCTACGATGGACAACGACTGCTAGAGCGTGGCGAGGAGGATGCAACAGCAAGCGGAACGATGGGGAAAGAAAGGGAACGGGTGCGGCTGCTCACCAGGAATGCAATGGTGAGTACAGGGAGCGCGGGGGTGCCGGGATGGAGTCAGTTCCGGTGAGGTCAACGGCGGCCGTGGCAGCGGCGAAAAGCTCAATTCCGAGCTCACGTGCCACACCGTCCCGATTCAGTAGGCGTGGACGAACGGGAAGACGAAGGCGAAGCCTCCAGACATCTCCCTTCGGCACAGGGAGGTCGTCGGCCAAGACCACGGTGATGGCGCGGCGCCGTGTTCGTCGACAGCAATGGCGCAGAGAAAGGGGGAGCATGAGGGAGAGGAGTGAGGGCATCTAGGGTTAGGGTTTGGGGCAAGGGGGGCGCGGGCTGCGTCTTAAGCTCGTTGGCGACGGCGGGATGGCCCCACGGTGACACGGCGCGACTCGGCCGCGGGATGGCCTTCACGACATGGCCGTGAGCAGTGAGGGAGATGAGTGGGAGGGGGAATGGGCTGGGCCAGGTTAGGGTTTTGCCCCAGGCGAGGTATAGAAGTTTTTCTTTTATTTGTTTTATTTCTATTGTCCCTTTTGTGTTTGCATTTGTTTTAGTTAGTTTTGCATTTTTATAATACATGAAAGTTGTTCCATAATTAGTATTGCACATTACCATAGTGCCACAAAAAGTTTGGGGTTTTTATAAAATCGTTTAATATTTATTTTGAATATGCAACTAGCGAATGGGGTTGTTTTAGCATTGGTTAGAATTGTTTGCCCCATTTAAATATTGTAATAAATATCCAATGTTGGTTTAACATGGTCCACTGATTTTTAGGGATTTAATAAAATTGGTTGCGTAATTTTTGGACAAAGTTTTATTTATCACTTTGTTTTTAATATCAACTAAAGGGAATTTTGAATTTGTTTTGATTCAAATATGATCAAGGAAATATTAGCAACAGTAATTGTCAATAGCAAAAGTGATTACTCTTACATGACACTGAGGGTGTTACAAATGATCTCTGGAGGGCCCTCCATCGCCATGATTGCCTCTTGGATGCTCGGTGAGTAGTCCCTCCTTGGACCATGGGTCCATGGCAGCAATCTAGTAGATCTCTTCTCTCCAATCTTATTCTTAATTGTCTAGAACTTGTGAGCTTCCCACCATGATCAAGGCATATTTGTTATAATTCCTATGTTGTTGTGTTGTGTTTTCTGGGATCCAATGGATTATGATATTATGTTTAGTTTGTGAAAGTAATATATTTGTTCTCTTTCATATTTATGTTCTTGAGTAGTCATGCATGTTGTAAGGCCCCCGATGCGGTGCTAACTCGAGTTAGTCGCTTTCGCGTCCCTCTCAAGTTAGTAGCGCATAAAGAGCCACCGACTGACGACACTCGCACTCGTGTCGCTGCCGGATTCTCGACAACAGGTATATGAACAAAGAACTTAATACTAAGACATAAATATATAGAGTCCAGGGCAGACATCGCCGCTAGAATTATTACATCATCTCAGAGGTCCATGGACCCAACAGAATATCATGCAACAAGCGGAAGACAAACACGACCGAGTACGGTCAAAATCCAAATTGCCCTAGAGAGGGCTGCACATAAAGAGTCCACCCACGGATCGTCGAAGCCCAACTATAGGATCTACTGAACGAGTTCGTCCTCATCGTCATCCTCCGGGGGCACCTCCACGAAGTACCGCCCAGTGCTCGGGTCAAGGTAGTAGTCCACTGCAGCGGCCGATCAGGCAAAACAGTAAAAGCACAAAGGAAAACAGGGGTGAGATTATATCATTATAGGATAACTAACTCCCTACAGTTAGACAAGGTAAAAGTAAAGGTTGCAGCCGCACTAGCTATCGTTCTATTAGAATAGAGGTAAGATCCAAGAATACACGTGACATCGCGTCATAAGCCTGCTAACCACCTACTTACGTCAAACATAACACCACCTGGATCTTATCTCGGCCCCCCTGGACGAAGAAAAACAACCAAGGCACTCACACGGTAGGCAAGTTTTAATTATGATTCAAATTGATATTATTCTATGAACAAGGAGTAGGTCTCAAGTCGTCCATAACCGCGGACACGGATTTTCGAAAAGATTTAACCCTGCAGGGTGTACCAACTGCCCATCATAGGCTTCGCATGTACGCCCGGTTTCGAGGGTCAGAGTCTGAAACTCCGGAACGTCAGAGTCCCTCTAACTAACAACGCACAATTCCGGGTGGCCCCCGGTGAGTCGACACCCAACTCAGAAGCCGGTCGTGCTCCTGAATCGGTCTCTAACGTATGACTCCAGGTTTGGATTGCCGGTTAAATCTCATATGAGACCCAGTCCTCAGCCGGTCAAGGTGGGCCAGCCAAGGCACAAGTCCTCCTGGCCCAAGGTGGTTTGTAAAAAACTGGGGTACCACCAGCACACACACATGCAAATAGTAAATCAGCTCAGGCCACCACTAAAACTGTATGAAGCTAGGTAGGTAAGACAAGGGGACCCCATAGAATCCCACACACGATTAGGCACGCTCGTCAAGAAACACAATACCCGGAACTCGGGACCTAGGTGAGTCAAACGAAACAAAACACCTGGCCGGAACAGCATGGTCTCCCATCTTTCGTCGAGTATAAATTAACATCATAATAATAAATAACAACCAACTTCTTTAAATAACAAGATATCCCAAACCATAGCATAGGGTATGCAGCAAGTTTTCCTACTCATACTAAGCAATGGCTGAGCAGCGGTAACTTAGCAATACAACATTTTGCTGCGATGTGGGGAACATGGCTGATTGGTTTTGAAAGTGGCGTAAGCAAGGTGGATATGATCAACCAAACGTTCAAGGCTACACCTCGGCAGGTAGGTAGAAAGGTATCAAGTAATGGTATAAATATTCCCCTTGCCTGGGTAATCGGTTGTCGAAGCAGACGTAGCAGGCTCCTCGGGCTCGGTGTCGGAAATCTCCACGTAAGTATCCTCGATGGTCTCAGGTGCTAACGTAAAGTACCGGCAAGGAGAAGACACACAAGTAAGCAATGGTGCAATGCACAGGCAAAGATGGTATGCTCAAGTTTAATCGTCATGATGTGACCCTATCTAGTCAGGTTTAAATGAAGGTGGTGACGACACGTCAACAACTTCATATGCAATTTATTTGCGTAAAATGGCCTTGGTCTTAGCCTTATTTTTGGTGTAAGTAACATGGCAACATGACATGATCAGCAATGCAATTAACAGAAATAATTACAACGTGAAAGTAAAACATCGATCCCGGAGACGAAGAGATGTCGATGAACTTGACAGCGGAAAGGTGCAACGGAAGAAAAGGAACCCAGCCACATTGCATATGAAGATATGTTAGGGCTGGTTTGAAGAAGAAGGTGACATGAAACAAGATTGAAGGATTAGATGATCAACACTCCAACATGCACTGAAGTTGGAATGATGCAAGGGAGGGAAAAACAGGTTGATTCTGGTTAAAGGTGGTCACATCCTTTCCACTTGAGTTACACAAACATCAGATGGACATTACCATTGTAAACCTTGCAAAAATCTACCCCAAAACCATATGTGATATGGTACCATTTGAATTTGTAAACACAGTTGCAGATTCAAATGAATTCCAGGGGGCTGAGTGCAAAGTTGCACTAGATGCATGTTGAAAAAAAGCTCAAATGGACAAACCATTACCACCATGCAAATCCTTGGGAGAAACTACCCCAAAGTCTTATATGGCATGGCCATATTTGAATTTGGGAAACACTTGTCAAAACAAAGATTTGAGGGGGCTATTTGCAAAATTACCACACTCCAAAAAAATAGAGGGGGCAAGGTGCAAAATTGACATCATCATTGAGATCAGTGGGTCAAACTATCCCAAAAACATATATGGGATGCCCCCAAATGATTTGAAAATTCAAAACAGATTTGAATTTGAAAACAAATTCAAATTTGAATTAAACAGAAAAAGAAAAACAAAGAAAAGAAAAGGATAAGAAAAAAAAGAAGAAAAAAAACGGGCATCAGCACTGGGCTGGATTCGGCAACCAGCCCATATCTTCTCTTCTCCCTCTGGGCCAGCCCACCAGGCTGTGGCAGCTACTGGGCCAAGCCTAGTCTGCCTCGATGGCCCAGGCAAACAAAAGAAAAGGAAAAAGGGGGCATTGCATCGGCTGGGATTCGAACCCAGGCCGTGCCCTGCTCCACTAGCCCCCTCTACCACTGTGCTACAAAACGATTGGTGAACAAACAGGCGAAGCAAAAAGGATAAGCCAACCAGGACGGTTAACTGAACCCGAAACGCGTTGACGCCTACTCTGCAGCTCAACTGCGGTGAACACCCCGTCGCACTCCGGCCACCTCCTCGAGAGCTACCATGGGGGAACCCGAGAGGGAACATCCCTCTACACGAGGGTACACTCCACGGCCACCATCGCCTCAAAACCTCGCCGGAATCTTCACGGGAACAGCACGGCGACGAGCGGCTCTAAACTTCAGACTAACAGAGGCAAAAGCCCCAACTTTACACGACGCTCGTGTTGAGATCACGGTGCCTCTGGACATGGGGTTACTTCCAGCTCCTAGAGGGCATCACCACGAACCCGTGGGTGCCTGTGCCGCGACCTGAACCTCACCGGAACGGTGGCCAGCTTCAACTTAACCCGCGGCGGCGCTGTGTTACAGATGCAGGCAACATTCAGACGCGGGCGGCCAAACTTCAAAACGCAAAAGGAGGATCCTTGAGGGCCAAAGGCACGCTCTGGACGCACTAGGAGCACGCGAGGGAGCACCCGAGGTAGGCCATGGCACGACATGCTCGAATTTCTCGCCGGCGATGTTCAAACGCGGAGGATCCGCTACTGCTACCGTGGACAGACGGCTACACGGCGCATCGGGCAAAGGCGCGGGCATCAACTCACCTTGTGGGTCGCAACGTGTGTCCCAGCCTAGCCGTAGAGGAGGGAGAGGTCTGTGGCCGTCGTCGGGGACGAAGAGGTCCACGGCGGCTGGCTCTGTTGTGGGGTCGTCTCGCTCCTCCGGGCTCCGATCTGGGCATAGAAATGGAAAGAGTTGAGCTCGAGGTCCGTGCAGACGAGCGCTTGGTCAAGGATACGGCGGGACGACGGCGAATTGCATCGGGGCTCACCGGAGCACGGCGGGACAGAAATGGAGAGGGGAAACCACCCCGGCGGCGGCGAGGAGAAACTGTTGGGAGGAAGGGAACCCTAGGGGTCTTGGGTGGCTCGGGAGCTCAGGTTAAATAGGAGGGAGGCCTCCTATCCACGTCGGCCGCATCGACGTCGACGCTCCGGCCGGCTGTGAGAGGGATTCCGGCGGGGACCTCTCCAGCGTGGAAAGGCGACGAAGGAGGGGCGTGCGATGGAGATCGGGCGGCCACGATAGCTCCTGCGTACCGCTTCGCTGGACAGGCCCAGGTGGGCTTTGGACAAAGGGAAGCCTAGACGGGCCGGCCTGCTGGATTGCCTCCAGGGAGAGAAGAAAAAGAAAAGGGGTTTTCCATTAAGAAAATAATAGAAAATCCCAAGAGTTTTTGTGGCCAATCCACAAAATAGAAAAACATATAAAAATATGTTTTGAAAACCTTGGAATATTCTCCATTTTCTAAAATTGGTTTGACCAATTTTGGAGCAACTAAAGTGTGGGGGAATTTGAAAATTCCAAACCACTTTGAACTGTGGCCCACAATTATGAAGTTGGCAAAAATGTTTCAAGGCTTTTAAAAAGCTTGGGAGGGGCAAGGAATTGGCTATGCCAAGTTTGGGGTCAAGGAGAGCATGCATGCAACAATGAAAAATCTTCAAACACCCTTCTTGAACCAAAATGGATACAAACAACCCAAATGGGCTCCAATCCCAATGCAAATTTAAATCATCACATGAAATTATAATGTTTAGCATTATGCCAAGTTACAAAGTCAACAGACAAAGTACAATCTCATGGTGATTTTTATTTATTGCGCATGGGCTGTTACAGCACTCCCCAATCAACACAGGATCTCGTCCCGAGATCTAAGCCTGAAACAACTCAGGATACTCAGAACGAAGATGATCTTCGCGCTCCCACGTTTCTTCCTTCTCCGAATGATGTGCCCACTAAACTTTCATGAACTTGACGGTCTTGTTGCGAGTCTTGCGCTCGGATGTCTCAAGAACAGGGATTGGACGCTCTGAGTAGGAAAGGTCCGCACTCAGCTGTATCTCGCCCAAGTCAACAGCCTGCTCTGGCTTCTTGAAGCGCTGCTTTAGCTGGGACACATGGAACACGTCATGCACCATGGACAGACTCTCTGGGAGCTCGAGTCGAAAGGCAAGAGGTCCTCTAGTCTCAAGGATACGGAAAGGTCCGACAAATCTTGGAGCGAGCTTTCCTTTGATACCAAAGCGGTGAGTTCCCCTCAATGGAGACACTCTCAGGTACGCCCAATCACCAACCTGAAACGCTACACCACGGTGCCTTTTGTCATAATAGGCCTTCTGCCTAGACTGTGCTGCCTTTAGGTGCTCTCGGGCAATCTTCACTCTGTCCTCTGCCTCTTGGATCACATCTGGACCGAACAGCTGCCTCTCACCTGTCTCGGACCAGTTCAAAGGTGTCCTGCACTTGCGGCCATACAAGACTTGAAACGGCGCTGCTTGCAGACTTGCCTGATAGCTGTTGTTGTAAGAGAACTCAGCATACGGCAAGCATTATTCCCACTTCATGCCAAACGAGATGACACATGCCCGAAGCATGTCCTCGAGGATTTGGTTCACGCGCTCGACTTGCCCACTTGTCTGAGGGTGATAAGCTGTACTGAACAACAATGTCGTACCAATCTCCTTTTGAAAGGCCTGCCAAAACTTAGAGGTGAAAAGGCTGCCTCTATCGGAACTGATCTTCTTGGGAATGCCATGCAAGGATACAACTCTTGCGGTGTACAAATCCGCCAACTGAGCTGCTGAAATGGAGTCCTTCACTTGAAAGAAGTCGGCAACTTTGGAAAGATTGTCAATGACAACAAATATGGCATTGTTCTTCTTCTGCGACAAGGGGAAGCCTGTGATGAAATCCATCTCTATGTGATCCCATTTCCACTCCGGAATCTCAAGTGGCTGAAGCAACCCTGCAGGCTTCTGGTGCTGTGCCTTCACTCTCCTGCACACATCACACTGAGACACGTAACGGGCAACATCCCGCTTCATACGAGTCCACCAAAAGCTTTGCTTGAGATCTTGATACATCTTTGTACTGCCAGGGTGAATTGACATCTTGGAATCATGGGCTTCCTTCATGATGACCTCTCTGAGATCTCCCTCCTTGGGAACAACAACTTGCTCTTTGAACAACACGGTGCCGTCATTATGCACTGAAAAGCAACCGTACTTTGGAACTGAGGCGGCAATACCCTGCTTGATCTTTTGTATCATTGAGCTGCCAGACTGAGCTTCACGAATCTTCTCATGGATAGTGGGCTCTACCACAAGGTTGGCAAGGTAGCCTGCTAGAACTAGCTTGAGATTGATCCTTCGAAAGGACTCACACAAATCAGGGTGGATCTTCTGCACCTGGATATTATTGCAATCGCCCTTGCGGCTCAGCGCATCAGCTATGACATTCGCCTTCCCAGGCGTGTACTGAATATCCACTGTGTACTCAGTAATGGTCTCAAGCCACCTTCTTTGTCTCAAGTTCAGATTTGGCTGAGTGAACAAGTACTTCAGACTCTTGTGGTCGGTGAACACATCCACCTTCCTCCCTAAGAGGAGGTGTCGCCAAGTGACCAAGGCGTGAACAACTGCTGCAAGCTCCAAGTCGTGCGTGGGATAATTCCTCTCACTCGTCTTCAACTGCCGTGAGGTATAAGCCACAATATTCCTGCCTTGCATCAAAACTCCGCCTAGACCTTGCAAGGAGGCATCGCAAAACTCTTGAAAAGGTTGTGACTCATCTGGCAGCGTGAGAATTGGAGTTGTGGTCAGTTTCTCTTTCAACTCCTCGAAGGCTGACTGGCAAGCTGGTGACCAAGTGTACCGCTTGTCCTTGCACAACAATTTAGTCATTGGCTTCGCTATTTTGGAGAAATTCTGCACAAACCTCCTGCAATAACTTGCGAGGCCGAGAAAACTCCTTAGCTGCTTCACGTTCTTCGGCGGAGCCCACTCTTGAATAGTGCGGACTCGCTCTGGATCAACCGCAATTCCTTCAGCGGAGATAACATGGCCCAGAAAATTGACCTTGTCCATCCAAAACTCACACTTGGAGAACTTGGCATAGTATCGGTGCTCTCTCAACTTCTGCAGCACCAGGCGTAGATGTTCCTCATGTTCAGCCTCTGACTTGGAATAGACAAGAATGTCGTCGAGGTAGAGGATCACAAACACATCAAGCCATTCTTGGAACAAATAGTTCATAGCTCTCATGAATGTCAGAGGGGCATTTGAGAACCCAAAAGTCATGACTGTGAACTCATACAGCCCATAACGTGTGCTAAACGCGGTCTTGGGAATGTCCTCTTCACGAACACGGATTTGATGGTACCCCATCCTCAAGTCAAGCTTGGAAAACACCTTAGCCCCATTCAACTGTTCGAACAGATCATTGATGCGGGGTAAAGGGTACTTGTTCTTGATGGTCTTCTTGTTGATACCCCGATAGTCCTGGACCAAGCGGCTAGTCCCATCATTCTTCTGGACAAACAAAGCTGGTGCACCCCAAGGGGAAGTGCTCACGCGGATAAAACCGCCTGCTTCCAACTCTGTCAACTGCTTCTTGAGCTCAATCAACTCCTTCGAACACATCTTGTACGGATGCCGAGAGATCGGCTGGGTACCAGGCTCTAGCTCAATAACGAACTCAATAGCTCGAACTAAGGGAATTCCTGGCAACTCCTCCGGAAAGACGTCTGGGAACTCACAGTCAACTTTGACTTCTTCGAGCAAAGGTGCAACTCCTGCATTCAAAGCGTACAACTGTGCTGGACCTGTCATAGGGCCACAAGTGTACAAGACCTCTGCGCCTGAATCATGTGTCAACTTCACGGATCTGGTTGGAAAATCAATATTGGCCTTGTGCTGCACAAGCCAATCCATTCCCAAAATGACATCAATGTCGGAACGAGGCAAGACAACCAGGGATGCTGAAAAGACAACACCCTGGATACAGATCTCCGCGTCTGGAACAAAAACGGACCAGCTGGACCTTGAACCAGGAGTGTGAACCGGAAGGGGTTTCTGGAGCAACTCGGTCTGAAGGTCATTTGATGAAGCAAAGGAGCGTGACACGAACGAATGGGAAGCTCCGGAATCGAACAGAACTGTCGCGGGAACTGAACACACAAGCAACCTACCAAGCACGATCTCTGAAGACTGCTGAGCATCTGTGAGCACCACGTTGTTCACACGAACTGCATGTGGTTGTGCCTTCGCCATCGCGGTGCTCGGAGTAGAGCGAGGTGGAGGCGGTGCGAGCCGAGCAAAGCGCAGGTCGGTGCAGTTGGGAGACGTGTGCCCTGGCTCTTTGCACTTGTAGCAGATCACGCCCGGCCTGGGCTGCTGTTGCGGCCTGGGTGGCCTCGCGTGTGGTGGTGTAGAGCGAGGCCCCTGCTGAACTGGGACGGGAGGGCGGGAAAAAGTGAGGACAACTGCCCCCCTCTGCTGGTACTGCTGTCTCTGCGGTGGTGCCTCTGTGACCCACGTCTTTGCCTTCTTGTGGACCATCACTGCGGAACTGTGCTCTCTCTGGCGCTTTCTGTCTGCATCCCACTCTGCTCTGGCTGACTCCTGGCACGAGAATAATACAACCTGTTTAATACAAGCCAGGGGCCACGAGGGCTCGAATACAACAGCTCAAGAGCGCAAAGTTAGCGGAAGCAAAAGTATCTGAGTACAGACACGAGAATACAAGGTTGCCTTAAGAAGGCTAGCACAAATAACAACAGATCGAAAAGGCGAGGCCTCCTGCCTGGGAACCTCCAAACTACTCCTGGTCAACGGGGAACTCGACGTCGTTGTAGGCGCCTCCGGTGTACTCCTGCTCCTGGGCTCCAACGTCGGCTGCAGCGGCCGATCAGGCAAAGCGAAAAAGGGGAAATACAGCAAAGGTGAGTATCTAGCATACCCACGAGTCTTACGCCCGCTACTAAGCATTATGCATTGTATCAACGGAAAGAAGAGGCTGTATATAGTGGACTACAAGATAGAAATCAGAATAAGGGTAAGAAGCTAGGCCTATCGAAGACTAGCATCTTCCGACGATGTCTTGCAGCATGAGGTAAGAATCAGCCAATAGTTTATATAAAGCATAAATTAACAATGCAGCAGAAGTTGCTGCAGCATTGTATAATAATAAGTTGTAATAATTAACAATGCCTCCGAGTTCACCTCCTCGACATCCCCGCGAGGAAGAAAACTCGGAACCATACAGTTTAATAATAATAGTTTGTAGTGGTAAGATCCAGCTTCAGCATAAAGCGTCCTGTTACCGTGGACACGGCTATTCGAATAGATTAATCTTCCCTTCAGGGGTGCACTTGTGTTACGCTACACGCACGGATCTCCAGGGTGGCGGGAACCTTGTTAGGGAACGCTCCACCGAGGCTATCCGACACTTTGTAGCCCATATTTCAAACTCAACAGAGAGGCCATCCGCCGGTCTAAATCCTAAGTACGTCGGGCCTTGGACCCCAACCCGAACGTACTCCTGCACGGTGCGTGGCTGGCCGGTGAAGTTGAAGCAAATCCAAATAAGACACCACCGCGCGAGAAAATAAGACAACACCACTTCCCGGCGCAGGCCGCGGTACTGCTGACGTCTGAATAGTCCTCGGACGACACTACGAAGCAGAGGAGCCCATAACTCGTAATTCCCACGGGTAGGTAGTGCGTACATGGCATATAGCCAACTCAAGACATTCACTGAACCATTTAGCATTTTAATTAACCTGCGTGACAACCGTTATCGTTGCCTTGACTTAACTGACCCGCGGACAACGACAGCAGCCAGGACCACCAGTACATCGGTGCCTGCCCTGTCGTCCCACCAAGTCACTGCGGTTACCAACAAGGTGAACCGTCTCCTTACCTTGTCTCGCGTGTGCTCCTGGAGGAGCTCGACTTTCGTGGTTTGGTAACTCTCGCGGACAACGATCAGGGGCCAAGCACACCGGTACACTGGTCGTACCCTCCCTGTCGTCCCGTCGCAATACCACTCGCGGGCACCGTTGGGTCACCCGACTTCTTACCTTTAAGTACACCAGTTGGTTCGAGTTCCTACCATTAAGTGAAACCAGGAGGTATCACCCTCGATGGCAGACTTAAAAAGGTTTGACAGAGACATCAGCGGAATGAACTAAAGAGGTAAACCTCGTATCATCCCGGTGATGCTACGCTACTCAGCCGACGAGAGTGAAATACGAGTCCATTCCAGTCGTAAGTCAAACTCGAAGCGACTCGGCAGAGTCTCGCCGTTGTAGGTTCCCTAGGGCGTCTGCATTGATCCGTACCTGTTGCAGTTGTAATATATCGTTCCCGCGATCACTCCCAAAGTGATCACGACCCGCTATCTAATCCTAGCTAACAATGCGCAGGGTTTACT
The DNA here is from genome assembly GCA_950022295.1 of Bromus sterilis. NCBI lineage: Eukaryota > Viridiplantae > Streptophyta > Magnoliopsida > Poales > Poaceae > Bromus > Bromus sterilis. The sequence goes on from OX465598.1 coordinate 223,220,320, forward strand.
GCTGAATAATGTATAAGTAATAATAGGCAGCATAGGATTAAAGGAAGGTACATCAAGGGGCTACAATAACAGGCTATGCAATTGAATAGGGTTGTAATCGTAGCAGCAGCAGTAACAATGCCTAGGGCAAGAAATTTACGGAAAGATAGGCGATATCTGGGGAAGAGAATGGCTCTGCTTGCCTGCAAGCTCGACGGTAGGGGTAGGGTCGTCGACGAAATAGTCATACTCAGCAGCAGTGTAGTCGACGGCAGCAGCGGGGTCTACCGGAGATTAAGGGGGGGGGGGAAGAAACAGTAAATACACAGCAAGCATATACAAACAGATACATGACATGACAGATGAAATGTTAACGGTGTTCTAATGCAGTGCAATGCACTTTGCTCGGAATGGAAATTCATCTGAGGATGAACTACCGGCTCCGGGTGATTACCGGACAGAGTGTCCGGAGGGGGGAAGGATCAAGCCGGAGGTGTCGTGGGTACCGGAAAAACATAAGGGGGGTGTATCCGTGCTAGTTGATCTATTCCGAACAACTTTCGTGTTCGAAATAAATTCATCCGACAGGTTTTTACCGGCACCGGGAATTATCCACAGACAGCCCGGAGGGGGGAATGTCGGTGTTCGGTAAGTTAGAGGGGGGTGGTAGACATACGGATAGCGTATCCGTATTTGTTATATTTTTCTGATCAATTTTCATGTATAAAGTTTTTGAATCTGAGTTACGGTTTAAAAGTTATTGAATTTCACAGTTTTAAATCATTTAAATGATTTTCTGAATTTTTTTATTATTAGTATAACAACATTATCCAGAACATTATCCAAAACAGTGCCTGACATGTTGGACCCACAACTCAGCCTCTGTTTATTTATAAAACATTTTAATAAATCAGAAAAGGCACTGGGCCCACATGTCAGTGACTCAATTTATCTAAACTCATTTTAATTATTAATCTGACAGTGGGGCCCAGCTGTCAGGCTAACATTTATTAACTAACATTTTTATTTAATCTATCAGGGGGGTTAATTGGTGCTGGCCCACATGTAAGTCACAGGGGTTATCTCTAATTATTTTAACTAGCAGTTTAATTAGGGGGTTGGGGCCCATCTTTCAGGGACTGTTAGAGGGGGATTAGCCCAAAATTAACTGGGCATGGCCCACCGGTCAGTGACCTAATAGGCCACACGCACAGCACACGCTGCACGCCGGCGGTGAGCACATGGGCGACGGCGAGGTCCACGGGAGGCGAGCTCCGGCAACCAAACCGACAGCAGAGGGGGCCATTCGGGCGAGCGCTTCATCCCGCGTCCACTGGTACACAATAGAGGTGCCGAGGACGGCCAAATTGATGACTATGGCAAGGCCAGCAGCAGCCGGAGCAGGTCCTTACGGGAACGGCGGTACGGTGAAGAAATACGCGCGCGGGTTGAGGGGAAAGGGGGCCGAGCTCACCTTGAGCGTGAAGCAGCGGTCTGGGAGGCTATGGGTGCAGAGGCGACGGCGAATCGAGGCAAGCAGCGGCGGCGGCCGACGGTGAGAGGGACGAAGGGGCATCGTGCTTGGGGCTTCCAACAGCAATTGCCCACGCGTGAGGACGAAGACCACCACGGGAAGCCGCCTGGACATGCTCCCGGTTGCCGGGGAGGCCGGTGGCCGCGTCCACGATGGTCACGCGCCCATGGCCGTGCTCGGGCATGGTCCGGGAGGAGGAGGCAGAGGCGCGAGGGGAGAGGAAGGGGAGGGAGTGAGGGCATGGAGGGTTGCGGGGCATCTGGCGTCGGCCTTATCCACGAAGAGAGGGGGGAGCAGGTGAGGTGGGGCATGGCCTGCTCGTGCCCTCTGCCATGGCGCTGTGCGGGCAGGGAAGGTGGGGTGGTTGGGGGGCACGTGGGGAAGAAGAGGGATGGGGCGGCTGGGCCTCGCCCCAGGCGGGATTTAGGGTTTTTTATTATTTTCTTAGTTTTTGGTTTTCTTTTCTACCTTGTTTGCATTTTATTTGCCTACAAATACAATTTCGTAAAATATGCAAACTACACCAAATATATTTTTTAATTTAGTCTACTCCTAGAAAAATATTTGAACAATAATAAAATCATTTAGATTTTATTCATTGCACAAAATATTATATGGATCTATTTTTGCTACTGTTTATATTTATCTTCATTATTTAAATAGTTAATAAAATATCATTTATCTTTTTATATGACCTACTAATTATTAGGTATTTAATAAAAATGGTTTCACAATTTTTAGTGCATATAAAATTTCACTTGTTCATTATAATTACCATGGCAATTCAATAATTTCCAAGCAACTATTTTTATTTCATACTCTTCCTAAAGCACTTCTAATAAAATAACCATCGTAATATTAACATGGCCTAATGATTGTTAGGTATTTTATTAATAGGTTCCATCATTTTGGATTTATCTAAGATTTCATTTCCATATCAAATTACATGAGAATTTTGATAACCCAACTTCATTTGGTTGCATGATCATCATTGTCTTGGGATCATTCAAATGACTAGGGGATTTCGTTTAATCATGATCAAGGTGAGGGACATGCATCCACAATTCTTGGAGCAATTATATACTTTGAAAATCTTATCAGGGTGAGCATCTAACAGAGCCATGATCAAAGGTGATCAGGGTTTGATCATCAACAGTAATGATCACCAACAGTGGAATCACTGTAGTGATTACTGTACTGGATCTGAGGGTGTTACAAATCTCCACCACTACAAAGAATTCTCGTCCCGAGAATTAAAAGTAGTGTAAGGGGTAGAGTTTCGGTTTCTACTTCTAACAAATCTTCTGGTTCTTGTTGTCCTACTCGAAGAATTTAATCCTTCATGTTGAGGTCTTCATCTCTTTGCATCGGTGCATCTCGATGGGTTTTCATCCTTTCATCGGGGCTTCATCGCACTCAAGAACAGGTTAAGAGGTAAAGCTTAAGGGGGTCGGATCGATACAAGATCAATCAAATGGGGTTGCTCAAGGGTATGGGGTACAAAGTCCTTCCGAGTTTAAGCTCAGGGAAGTACGTCGAGAAATTTTTAAGCGGATAGACACGTATTCGATGCCGATGACGGATGGTGGGAAAGGGGCCCCGATCATCAGGCACCAGCACTGAGTCTGATCTCGGACAGAATATCACAAGGTCGAGGACAAGAGTCAGGTTTCGGTCCTGTGGAACTGTGGGTTATGGGCCCACAGAAGGTAAGAAGGGTGGCGACATTCCATGCGAGCACGATGCAAGGTTTGTCCGAGAACAATTTGTCAACTATGTCGGCAACATCATCAGTGCCAAGGGCGAGGGACGAAGAGAACCATTTTCCTGCTCATTAAGACGAGGCGGACCAATTGGCAAAGTTCTCGTCCATCGGTGGTCACCGAAAAGTCATCAACAATCGTAACTAGTTGTACAGACATTGTCGCACACCAAAGTGTTTACATAAGCAGGGAATTTCACTGCTTAGATAAGATACATTACAAGAAAGGTTAAACAGACCAATGGAAAGGAAAATGTGATGATACACAAGTATCAGGTGTATATCTTTCCCAAGGGAAAGCAGAGCACGATGTACACGACCAAGTTGTATTGGCAGAGAGTCAAGGGGGTTCTCGATGATAACACAAATCATAGAGGAGCAGGGATGGTATTTCACACGATGAATCCAATTGACACATGGAAGAAGCCATGTAGGATCAGTCAGATAATGATCCAACAAAGGTCGGGTGGTTCGCAAAGAATCTGATGTGAGTATGGGCACTCAACCAGAAGGAGAAAGAATGCAAGGACATCGGGTGATAGAAGAATCGGAATAATTCGATGCTTAAGTACAAGGGAATGATGATTTCTAGAACGGGAGGTGGATGTAATTATCCACACAGACTTGTCGGTGGCAGCGGATTGCAAAGGCGATGAACACGTAGGTTCTCGGGAGTTTATTGGAGAGTAATCTTCGGAGTCTTCAGGTGAAGAAAGCGATCATCTTGGGTGAAGGGCTCTCCGGGTAGATGCGACCACGAGATCCTAATGTCAGAGTTAGCAAAATTTCCTGAAAGGATAAGAGAGTAGAATCCCAGAGTAAAGGTAAGGAGAAAAGGATCCTAATACCACCAAGTTGCGACATGGGCCGATTAACCACATGACACTGTTAGTAAACTATTTTTCAAAGACTAGACTCGACTTCGACCAAGGAGTTGGAAGGGGGTGTCCTACAGGTAGTCGGCTCTGATACCAACTTGTGACGCCCCCAAAATCAGACCGTGTACAGTAATCATACACGCAAGGTACACGATCGAGATCAGGGACTCACGGTGAGATATCACAACACGACTCTACAAATAAAATAATACAAGCTGTTTAATACAAGCCAGGGGCCACGAGGGATCGAATACAACAGCTCAAGAGCGCAAAGTTAGCGGAAGCAAAAGTATCTGAGTACAGACACGAGAATACAAGGTTGCCTTAAGAAGGCTAGCACAAATAACAACAAATCGAAAAGGCGAGGCCTCCTGCCTGGGAACCTCCAAACTACTCCTGGTCAACGGGGAACTCGACGTCGTAGTAGGCGCCTCCGGTGTACTCCTGCTCCTGGGCTCCAACGTCGGCTGCAGCGGCCGATCAGGCAAAGCAAAAAAGGGGAAATAAAGCAAAGGTGAGTATCTAGCATACCCGCGAGTCTTACGTCCTCTACTAAGCATTATGCATTGTATCAACGAAAAGAAGAGGCTGTATATAGTGGACTACAAGATAGAAATCAGAATAAGGGTAAGAAGCTAGGCCTATCGAAGACTAGCATCTTCCGACGATGTCTTGCAGCATGAGGTAAGAATCAGCCAACAGTTTATATAAAGCATAAATTAACAATGCTGCAGAAGTTGCTGCAGCATTGTATAATAATAAGTTGTAATAATTAACAATGCCTCCGAGTTCACCTCCTCGACATCCCCGCGAGGAAGAAAACTCGGAACCATACAGTTTAATAATAATAGTTTGTAGTGGTAAGATCCAGCTTCAGCATAAAGCGTCCTGTTACCGTGGACAAGGCTATTCGAATAGATTAATCTTCCCTGCAGGGGTGCACTTGTGTTACGCTACACGCACGGATCTCCAGGGTGGCAGGAACCTTGTTAGGGAACGCTCCACCGAGGCTATCCGACACTTCGTAGCCCATCTTTCAAACTCAACAGAGAGGCCATCCGCCGGTCTAAATCCTAAGTACGCCGGGCCTTGGACCCCAACCCGAACGTACTCCTGCACGGTGCGTGGCTGGCCGGTGAAGTTGAAGAAAATCCAAATAAGACACCACCGCGCGAGCAAATAAGACAACACCACTTCCCGGCGCAGGCCGCGGTACTGCTGACGTCTGAATAGTCCTCGGACGACACTACGAAGCAGAGGAGCCCATAACTCGTAATTCCCACGGGTAGGTAGTGCGTACATGGCATATAGCCAACTCAAGACATTCACTGGACCATTTAGCATTTTAATTAACCTGCGTGACAACCGTTATCGTTGCCTCGACTTAACTGACCCGCGAACAACGACAGCAGCCAGGACCACCAGTAAATCGGTGCCTGCCCCGTCGTCCCACCAAGTAACTGCGGTTACCAACAAGTTGAACCGTCTCCTTACCTTGTCTCGCGTGTGCTCCTGGAGGAGCTCGAATTTCGTGGTTTGGTAACTCTCGTGGACAACGATCAGGGGCCAAGCACACCGGTACACTGGTCGTACCCTCACTGTCGTCCCGTCGCAATACCACTCGCGGGCACCGTTGGGTCGCCCGACTTCTTACCTTTAAGTACATCAGTTGGTTCGAGTTCCTACCATTAAGTGAAACCAGGAGGTATCACCCTCGATGGCACACTTAAAAAGGTTTTACAGAGACATCAGCGGAATGAACTAAAGAGGTAAACCTCGTATCATCCCGGTGATGCTACGCTACTCAGCCGACGAGAGTGAAATACGAGTCCATTCCACTCGTAAGTCAAACTCGAAGCGACTCGGCAGAGTCTCGCCGTTGTAGGTTCCCTAGGGCATCTGCATTGATCCGTACCTGTTGCAGTTGTAATATATCGTTCCCGCGATCACTCCCAAAGTGATCACGACCCGCTATCTAATCCTAGCTAACAATGCGCAGGGTTTACTGCTGAATAATGTATAAGTAATAATAGGCAGCATAGGATTAAAGGAAGGTACATCAAGGGGCTACAATGACAGGCTATGCAATTGAATAGGGTTGTAATCATAGCAGCAGCAGTAACAATGCCTAGGGCAAGAAATTTACAGAAAGATAGGCGATATCTGGGGAAGAGAATGGCTCTGCTTGCCTGCAAGCTCGACGGTAGGGGTAGGGTCGTCGACGAAGTAGTCGTACTCAGCAGCAGTGTAGTCGACGGCAGCAGCGGGGTCTACCGGAGATTAAGGGGGGGGGAAGAAACAGTAAATACACAGCAAGAATATACAAACAGATACATGACATGACAGATGAAATGGTAACGGTGTTCTAATGCAGTGCAATGCACTTTGCTCGGAATGGAAATTCATCTGAGGATGAACTACCGGCTCCGGGTGATTACCGGACAGAGTGTCCGGAGGGGGGAAGGATCAAGCCGGAGGTGTCGTGGGTACCGGACAAACATAAGGGGGGGTGTATCCGTGCTAGTTGATCTATTCCGAACAACTTTCGTGTTCGAAATAAATTCATCCGGCAGGTTTTTACCGGCACCGGGAATTATCGACAGACAGCCCGGAGGGGGGAATGTCGGTGTTCGGCAAGTTAGAGGGGGGTGGTAGACATACGGATAGCGTATCTGTATTCGTTATATTTTTCTGATCAATTTTCATGTATAAAGTTTTTGAATCTGAGTTATGGTTTAAAAGTTATTGAATTTCAAAGTTTTAAATCATTTAAATGATTTTCTGAATTTTTTTATTATTATTATAACAACATTATCCAGAACATTATCCAAAACAGTGCCTGACATGTTGGACCCACACGTCAGCCTCTGTTTATTTATAAAACATTTTAATAAATCAGAAAAGGCACTGGGCCCACATGTCAGTGACTCAATTTATCTAAACTCATTTTAATTATTAATCTGACAGTGGGGCCCAGCTGTCAGGCTAAAATTTATTAACTAACATTTTTATTTAATCTATCAGGGGGGTTAATTGGTGCTGGCCCACATGTAAGTCACAGGGGTTATCTCTAATTATTTTAACTAGCAGTTTAATTAGGGTGTTGGGGCCCATCTGTCAGGGACTGTTAGAGGGGGATTAGCTCAAAATTAACTGGGCATGGCCCACCGGTCAGTGACCTAATAGGCCACACGCACAGCACACGCTGCACGCCGGCGGTGAGCACATGGGCGACGGTGAGGTCCACGGGAGGCGAGCTCCGGCAACCAAACCGACAGCAGAGGGGGCCATTCGGGCGAGCGCTTCATCCCGCGTCCACTTGTACACAATAGAGGTGCCGAGGACGGCCGAATTGATGACTATGGCAAGGCCAGCAGCAGCCGGAGCAGGTCCTTACGGGAACGGCGGTACGGTGAAGAAATACGCGCGCGGGTTGAGGGGAAAGGGGGTCGAGCTCACCTTGAGCGTGAAGCAGCGGTCTGGGAGGCTATGGGTGCAGAGGCGACGGCGAATCGAGGCAAGCAGCGGCGGCGGCCGACGGTGAGAGGGACGAAGGGGCATCGTGCTTGGGGCTTCCAACAGCAATTGCCCACGCGTGAGGACGAAGACCACCACGGGAAGCCGCCTGGACATGCTCCCGGTTGCCGGGGAGGCCGGTGGCCGCGTCCACGATGGTCACGCGCCCATGGCCGCGCTCGGGCATGGTCCGGGAGGAGGAGGCAGAGGCGCGAGGGGAGAGGAAGGGGAGGGAGTGAGGGCATGGAGGGTTGCGGGGCATCTGGCGTCGGCCTTATCCACGAAGAGAGGGGGGAGCAGGTGAGGTGGGGCATGGCCTGCTCGTGCCCTCTGCCATGGCGCTGTGCGGGCAGGGAAGGTGGGGTGGTTGGGGGGGCAGGTGGGGAAGAAGAGGGATGGGGTGGCTGGGCCTCGCCCCAGGCGGGATTTAGGGTTTTTTATTATTTTCTTAGTTTTTGGTTTTCTTTTCTACCTTGTTTGCATTTTATTTGCCTACAAATACAATTTCGTAAAATATGCAAACTACACAAATGTATTTTTTAATTTAGTCTACTCCTAGAAAAATATTTGAACAATAATAAAATCATTTAGATTTTATTCATTGCACAAAATATTATATGGATCTATTTTTGCTACTGTTTATATTTATCTGCATTATTTAAATAGTTAATAAAATATCATTTATCTTTTTATATGACCTACTAATTATTAGGTATTTAATAAAAATTGTTTCACAATTTTTAGTGCATATAAAATTTCACTTGTTCATTATAATTACCATGGCAATTCAATAATTTCCAAGCAACTATGTTTATTTCATACTATTCCTAAAGCACTTCTAATAAAATAACCATCGTAATATTAACATGGCCTAATGATTGTTAGGTATTTTATTAATAGGTTCCATCATTTTGGATTTATGTAAGATTTCATTTCCATATCAAATTACATGAGAATTTTGATAACCCAACTTCATTTGGTTGCATGATCATCATTGTCTTGGGATCATTCAAATGACTAGGGGATTTCGTTTAATCATGATCAAGGTGAGGGACATGCATCCACAATTCTTGGAGCAATTATATACTTTGAAAATCTTATCAGGGTGAGAATCTGACAGAGCCATGATCAAAGGTGATCAGGGTTTGATCATCAACAGTAATGATCACCAACAGTGGAATCACTGTAGTGATTACTGTACTGGATCTGAGGGTGTTACAAATCTCCACCACTACAAAGAATTCTCGTCCCGAGAATTAAAAGTAGTGTAAGGGGTAGAGTTTCGGTTTCTACTTCTAACAAATCTTCTGGTTCTTGTTGTCCTACTCGAAGAATTTAATCCTTCATGTTGAGGTCTTCATCTCTTTGCATCGGTGCATCTCGATGGGTTTTCATCCTTTCATCGGGGCTTCATCGCACTCAAGAACAGGTTAAGAGGTAAAGCTTAAGGGGGTCGGATCGATACAAGATCAATCAAATGGGGTTGCTCAAGGGTATGGGGTACAAAGTCCTTCCGAGTTTAAGCTCAGGGAAGTACGTCGAGAGAATTTTTAAGCGGATAGGCACGTATTCGATGCCGATGACGGATGGTGGGAAAGGGGCCCCGATCATCAGGCACCAGCACTGAGTCTGATCTCGGACAGAATATCACAAGGTCGAGGACAAGAGTCAGGTTTCGGTCCTGTGGAACTGTGGGTTATGGGCCCACAGAAGGTAAGAAGGGTGGCGACATTCCATGCGAGCACGATGCAAGGTTTGTCCGAGAACAATTTGTCAACTATGTCGGCAACATCATCAGTGCCAAGGGCGAGGGACGAAGAGAACCATTTTCCTGCTCGTTAAGACGAGGCGGACCAATTGGCAAAGTTCTCGTCCATCGGTGGTCACCGAAAAGTCATCAACAATCGTAACTAGTTGTACAGACATTGTCGCACACCAAAGTGTTTACATAAACAGGGAATTTCACTGCTTAGATAAGATACATTACAAGAAAGGTTAAACAGACCAATGGAAAGGAAAATGTGATGATACACAAGTATCAGGTGTATATCTTTCCCAAGGGAAAGCAGAGCACGATGTACACGACCAAGTTGTATTGGCAGAGAGTCAAGGGGGTTCTCGATGATAACACAAATCATAGAGGAGCAGGGATGGTATTTCACACGATGAATCCAATTGACACATGGAAGAAGCCATGTAGGATCAGTCAGATAATGATCCACCAAAGGTCGGGTGGTTCGCAAAGAATCTGATGTGAGTATGGGCACTCAACCAGAAGGAGAAAGAATGCAAGGACATCGGGTGATAGAAGAATCGGAATAATTCGATGCTTAAGTACAAGGGAATGATGATTTCTAGAACGGGAGGTGGATGTAATTATCCACACAGACTTGTCGGTGGCAGCGGATTGCAAAGGCGATGAACACGTAGGTTCTCGGGAGTTTATTGGAGAGTAATCTTCGGAGTCTTCAGGTGAAGAAAGCGATCATCTTGGGTGAAGGGCTCTCCGGGTAGATGCGACCACGAGATCCTAATGTCAGAGTTAGCAAAATTTACTGAAAGGATAAGAGAGTAGAATCCCAGAGTAAAGGTAAGGAGAAAAGGATCCTAATACCACCAAGTTGCGACATGGGCCGATTAACCACATGACACTGTTAGTAAACTAGTTTTCAAAGACTAGACTCGACTTCGACCAAGGAGTTGGAAGGGGGTGTCCTACAGGTAGTCGGCTCTGATACCAACTTGTGACGCCCCCAAAATCAGACCGTGTACAGTAATCATACACGCAAGGTACACGATCGAGATCAGGGACTCACGGTGAGATATCACAACACGACTCTACAAATAAAATAATACAAGCTGTTGAATACAAGCCAGGGGCCACGAGGGATTGAATACAACAGCTCAAGAGCGCAAAGTTAGCGGAAGCAAAAGTATCTGAGTACAGACACGAGAATACAAGGTTGCCTTAAGAAGGCTAGCACAAATAACAACAAATCGAAAAGGCGAGGCCTCCTGCCTGGGAACCTCCAAACTACTCCTGGTCAACGGGGAACTCGACGTCGTAGTAGGCGCCTCCGGTGTACTCCTGCTCCTGGGCTCCAACGTCGGCTGCAGCGGCCGATCAGGCAAAGCAAAAAAGGGGAAATAAAGCAAAAGGTGAGTATCTAGCATACCCGCGAGTCTTACGTTCGCTACTAAGCATTATGCATTGTATCAACGGAAAGAAGAGGTTGTATATAGTGGACTACAAGATAGAAATCAGAATAAGGGTAAGAAGCTAGGCCTATCGAAGACTAGCATTTTCCGACGATGTCTTGCAGCATGAGGTAAGAATCAGCCAACAGTTTATATAAAGCATAAATTAACAATGCAGCAGAAGTTGCTGCAGCATTGTATAATAATAAGTTGTAATAATTAACAATGCCTCCGAGTTCACCTCCTCGACATCCCCGCGAGGAAGAAAACTCGGAACCATACAGTTTAATAATAATAGTTTGTAGTGGTAAGATCCAGCTTCAGCATAAAGCGTCCTGTTACCGTGGACACGGCTATTCGAATAGATTAATCTTCCCTGCAGGGGTGCACTTGTGTTACGCTACACGCACGGATCTCCAGGGTGACAGGAACCTTGTTAGGGAACGCTCCACCGAGGCTATCCGACACTTCGTAGCCCATCTTTCAAACTCAACAGAGAGGCCATCCGCCGGTCTAAATCCTAAGTACGCCGGGCCTTGGACCCCAACCCGAACGTACTCCTGCACGGTGCGTGGCTGGCCGGTGAAGTTGAAGAAAATCCAAATAAGACACCACCGCGCGAGCAAATAAGACAACACCACTTCCCGGCGCAGGCCGCGGTACTGCTGACGTCTGAATAGTCCTCGGACGACACTACGAAGCAGAGGAGCCCATAACTCGTAATTCCCACGGGTAGGTAGTGCGTACATGGCATATAGCCAACTCAAGACATTCACTGGACCATTTAGCATTTTAATTAACCTGCGTGACAACCGTTATCGTTGCCTCGACTTAACTGACCCGCGAACAACGACAGCAGCCAGGACCACCAGTAAATCGGTGCCTGCCCCGTCGTCCCACCAAGTAACTGCGGTTACCAACAAGTTGAACCGTGTCCTTACCTTGTCTCGCGTGTGCTCCTGGAGGAGCTCGAATTTCGTGGTTTGGTAACTCTCGTGGACAACGATCAGGGGCCAAGCACACCGGTACACTGGTCGTACCCTCCCTGTCGTCCCGTCGCAATACCACTCGCGGGCACCGTTGGGTCGCCCGACTTCTTACCTTTAAGTACATCAGTTGGTTTGAGTTCCTACCATTAAGTGAAACCAGGAGGTATCACCCTCGATGGCACACTTAAAAAGGTTTGACAGAGACATCAGCGGAATGAACTAAAGAGGTAAACCTCGTATCATCCCGGTGATGCTACGCTACTTAGCCGACGAGAGTGAAATACGAGTCCATTCCACTCGTAAGTCAAACTCGAAGCGACTCGGCAGAGTCTCGCCGTTGTAGGTTCCCTAGGGCATCTGCATTGATCCGTACCTGTTGCAGTTGTAATATATCGTTCCCGCGATCACTCCCAAAGTGATCACGACCCGCTATCTAATCCTAGCTAACAATGCGCAGGGTTTACTGCTGAATAATGTATAAGTAATAATAGGCAGCATAGGATTAAAGGAAGGTACATCAAGGGGCTACAATGACAGGCTATGCAATTGAATAGGGTTGTAATCGTAGCAGCAGCAGTAACAATGCCTAGGGCAAGAAATTTACGGAAAGATAGGCGATATCTGGGGAAGAGAATGGCTCTGCTTGCCTGCAAGCTCGACGGTAGGGGTAGGGTCGTCGACGAAGTAGTCGTACTCAGCAGCAGTGTAGTCGACGGCAGCAGCGGGGTCTACCGGAGATTAAGGGGGGGGGAGAAACAGTAAATACACAGCAAGCATATACAAACAGATACATGACATGACAGATGAAATGTTAACGGTGTTCTAATGCAGTGCAATGCACTTTGCTCGGAATGGAAATTCATCTGAGGATGAACTACCGGCTCCGGGTGATTACCGGACAGAGTGTCCGGAGGGGGGAAGGATCAAGCCGGAGGTGTCGTGGGTACCGGACAAACATAAGGGGGGGTGTATCCGTGCTAGTTGATCTATTCCGAACAACTTTCGTGTTCGAAATAAATTCATCCGGCAGGTTTTTACCGGCACCGGGAATTATCGACAGACAGCCCGGAGGGGGGAATGTCGGTGTTCGGTAAGTTAGAGGGGGGTGGTAGACATACGGATAGCGTATCCGTATTCGTTATATTTTTCTGATCAATTTTCATGTATAAAGTTTTTGAATCTGAGTTACGGTTTAAAAGTTATTGAATTTCAAAGTTTTAAATCATTTAAATGATTTTCTGAATTTTATTATTATTATTATAACAACATTATCCAGAACATTATCCAAAACAGTGCCTGACATGTTGGACCCACACGTCACCCTCTGTTTATTTATAAAACATTTTAATAAATCAGAAAAGGCACTGGGCCCACATGTCAGTGACTCAATTTATCTAAACTCATTTTAATTATTAATCTGACAGTGGGGCCCAGCTGTCAGGCTAACTGTTATTAACTAACATTTTTATTTAATCTATCAGGGGGGTTAATTGGTGCTGGCCCACATGTAAGTCACAGGGGTTATCTCTAATTATTTTAACTAGCAGTTTAATTAGGGGGTTGGGGCCCATCTGTCAGGGACTGTTAGAGGGGGATTAGCCCAAAATTAACTGGGCATGGCCCACCGGTCAGTGACCTAATAGGCCACACGCACAGCACACGCTGCACGCCGGCGGTGAGCACATGGGCGACGGCGAGGTCCACGGGAGGCGAGCTCCGGCAACCAAACCGACAGCGGAGGGGGCCATTCGGGCGAGCGCTTCATCCCGCGTCCACTGGTACACAATAGAGGTGCCGAGGACGGCCGAATTGATGACTATGGCAAGGCCAGCAGCAGCCGGAGCTGGTCCTTACGGGAACGGCGGTACGGTGAAGAAATACGCGCGCGGATTGAGGGGAAAGGGGGCCGAGCTCACCTTGAGCGTGAAGCAGCGGTCTGGGAGGCTGTGGGTGCAGAGGCGACGGCGAATCGAGGCAAGCAGCGGCGGCGGCGGACGGTGAGAGGGACGAAGGGGCATCGTGCTTGGGGCTTCCAACAGCAATTGCCCACGCGTGAGGACGAAGACCACCACGGGAAGCCGCCTGGACATGCTCCCGGTTGCCGGGGAGGCCGGTGGCCGCGTCCACGATGGTCACGCGCCCATGGCCGCGCTCGGGCATCGTCCGGGAGGAGGAGGCAGAGGCGCGAGGGGAGAGGAAGGGGAGGGAGTGAGGGCATGGAGGGTTGCGGGGCATCTGGCGTCGGCCTTATCCACGAAGAGAGGGGGGAGCAGGTGAGGTGGGGCATGGCCTGCTCGTGCCCTCTGCCATGGCGCTGTGCGGGCAGGGAAGGTGGGGTGGTTGGGGGGGCAGGTGGGGAAGAAGAGGGATGGGGTGGCTTGGCCTCGCCCCAGGCGGGATTTAGGGTTTTTTATTATTTTCTTAGTTTTTGGTTTTCTTTTCTACCTTGTTTGCGTTTTATTTGCCTACAAATACAATTTCGTAAAATATGCAAACTACACCAAATATATTTTTTAATTTAGTCTACTGCTAGAAAAATATTTGAACAATAATAAAATCATTTAGATTTTATTCATTGCACAAAATATTATATGGAGCTATTTTTGCTACTGTTTATATTTATCTGCATTATTTAAATAGTTAATAAAATATCATTTATCTTTTTATATGACCTACTAATTATTAGGTATTTAATAAAAATGGTTTCACAATTTTTAGTGCATATAAAATTTCAGTTGTTCATTATAATTACCATGGCAATTCAATAATTTCCAAGCAACTATTTTTATTTCATACTATTCCTAAAGCACTTCTAATAAAATAACCATCGTAATATTAACATGGCCTAATGATTGTTAGGTATTTTATTAATAGGTTCCATCATTTTGGATTTATCTAAGATTTCATTTCCATATCAAATTACATGAGAATTTTGATAACCCAACTTCATTTGGTTGCATGATCATCATTGTCTTGGGATCATTCAAATGACTAGGGGATTTCGTTTAATCATGATCAAGGTGAGGGACATGCATCCACAATTCTTGGAGCAATTATATACTTTGAAAATCTTATCAGGGTGAGAATCTGACAGAGCCATGATCAAAGGTGATCAGGGTTTGATCATCAACAGTAATGATCACCAACAGTGGAATCACTGTAGTGATTACTGTACTGGATCTGAGGGTGTTACAAATCTCCACCACTACAAAGAATTCTCGTCCCGAGAATTAAAAGTAGTGTAAGGGGTAGAGTTTCGGTTTCTCCTTCTAACAAATCTTCTGGTTCTTGTAGTCCTACTCGAAGAATTTAATCCTTCATGTTGAGGTCTTCATCTCTTTGCATCGGTGCATCTCGATGGGTTTTCATCCTTTCATCGGGGCTTCATCGCACTCAAGAACAGGTTAAGAGGTAAAGCTTAAGGGGGTCGGATCGATACAAGATCAATCAAATGGGGTTGCTCAAGGGTATGGGGTACAAAGTCCTTCCGAGTTTAAGCTCAGGGAAGTACGTCGAGAGAATTTTTAAGCGGATAGGCACGTATTCGATGCCGATGACGGATGGTGGGAAAGGGGCCCCGATCATCAGGCACCAGCACTGAGTCTGATCTCGGACAGAATATCACAAGGTCGAGGACAAGAGTAAGGTTTCGGTCCTGTGGAACTATGGGTTATGGGCCCACAGAAGGTAAGAAGGGTGGCGACATTCCATGCGAGCACGATGCAAGGTTTGTCCGAGAACAATTTGTCAACTATGTCGGCAACATCATCAGTGCCAAGGGCGAGGGACGAAGAGAACCATTTTCCTGCTCGTTAAGACGAGGCGGACCAATTGGCAAAGTTCTCGTCCATCGGTGGTCACCGAAAAGTCATCAACAATCGTAACGAGTTGTACAGACATTGTCGCACACCAAAGTGTTTACATAAGCAGGGAATTTCACTGCTTAGATAAGATACATTACAAGAAAGGTTAAACAGGCCAATGGAAAGGAAAATGTGATGATACACAAGTATCAGGTGTATATCTTTCCCAAGGGAAAGCAGAGCACGATGTACACGACCAAGTTGTATTGGCAGAGAGTCAAGGGGGTTGTCGATGATAACACAAATCATAGAGGAGCAGGGATGGTATTTCACACGATGAATCCAATTGACACATGGAAGAAGCCATGTAGGATCAGTCAGATAATGATCCACCAAAGGTCGGGTGGTTCGCAAAGAATCTGATGTGATTATGGGCACTCAACCAGAAGGAGAAAGAATGCAAGGACATCGGGTGATAGAAGAATCAGAATAATTCGATGCTTAAGTACAAGGGAATGATGATTTCTAGAACGGGAGGTGGATGTAATTATCCACACAGACTTGTCAGTGGCAGCGGATTGCAAAGGCGATGAACACGTAGGTTCTCGGGAGTTTATCGGAGAGTAATCTTCGGAGTCTTCAGGTGAAGAAAGCGATCATCTTGGGTGAAGGGCTCTCCGGGTAGATGCGACCACGAGATCCTAATGTCAGAGTTAGCAAAATTTCCTGAAAGGATAAGAGAGTAGAATCCCAGAGTAAAGGTACGGAGAAAAGGATCCTAATACCACCAAGTTGCGACATGGGCCGATTAACCACATGACACTGTTAGTAAACTAGTTTTCAAAGACTAGACTCGACTTCGACCAAGGAGTTGGAAGGGGGTGTCCTACAGGCAGTCGGCTCTGATACCAACTTGTGACGCCCCCAAAATCAGACCGTGTATAGTAATCATACACGCAAGGTACACGATCGAGATCAGGGACTCACGGTGAGATATCACAACACGACTCTACAAATAAAATAATACAAGCTGTTTAATACAAGCCAGGGGCCACGAGGGATCGAATACAACAGCTCAAGAGCGCAAAGTTAGCGGAAGCAAAAGTATCTGAGTACAGACACGAGAATACAAGGTTGCCTTAAGAAGGCTAGCACAAATAACAACAAATCGAAAAGGCGAGGCCTCATGCCTGGGAACCTCCAAACTACTCCTGGTCAACGGGGAACTCGACGTCGTAGTAGGCGCCTCCGGTGTACTCCTGCTCCTGGGCTCCAACGTCGGCTGCAGCGGCCGATCAGGCAAAGCAAAAAAGGGGAAATAAAGCAAAAGGTGAGTATCTAGCATACCCGCGAGTCTTACGTCCGCTACTAAGCATTATGCATTGTATCAACGGAAAGAAGAGGCTGTATATAGTGGACTACAAGATAGAAATCAGAATAAGGGTAAGAAGCTAGGCCTATCGAAGACTAGCATCTTCCGACGATGTCTTGCAGCATGAGGTAAGAATCAGCCAACAGTTTATATAAAGCATAAATTAACAATGCAGCAGAAGTTGCTGCAGCATTGTATAATAATAAGTTGTAATAATTAACAATGCCTCCGAGTTCACCTCCTCGACATCCCCGCGAGGAAGAAAACTCGGAACCATACAGTTTAATAATAATAGTTTGTAGTGGTAAGATCCAGCTTTAGCATAAAGCGTCCTGTTACCGTGGACACGGCTATTCGAATAGATTAATCTTCCCTACAGGGGTGCACTTGTGTTACGCTACACGCACGGATCTCCAGGGTGGCAGGAACCTTGTTAGGGAACGCTCCACCGAGGCTATCCGACACTTCGTAGCCCATCTTTCAAACTCAACAGAGAGGCCATCCGCCGGTCTAAATCCTAAGTACGCCGGGCCTTGGACCCCAACCCGAACGTACTCCTGCACGGTGCGTGGCTGGCCGGTGAAGTTGAAGAAAATCCAAATAAGACACCACCGCGCGAGCAAATAAGACAACACCACTTCCCGGCGCAGGCCGCGGTACTGCTGACGTCTGAATAGTCCTCGGACGACACTACGAAGCAGAGGAGCCCATAACTCGTAATTCCCACGGGTAGGTAGTGCGTACATGGCATATAGCCAACTCAAGACATTCACTGGACCATTTAGCATTTTAATTAACCTGCGTGACAACCGTTATCGTTGCCTCGACTTAACTGACCCGCGAACAACGACAGCAGCCAGGACCACCAGTAAATCGGTGCCTGCCCCGTCGTCCCACCAAGTAACTGCGGTTACCAACAAGTTGAACCGTGTCCTTACCTTGTCTCGCGTGTGCTCCTGGAGGAGCTCGAATTTCGTGGTTTGGTAACTCTCGTGGACAACGATCAGGGGCCAAGCACACCGGTACACTGGTCGTACCCTCCCTGTCGTCCCGTCGCAATACCACTCGCGGGCACCGTTGGGTCGCCCGACTTCTTACCTTTAAGTACATCAGTTGGTTTGAGTTCCTACCATTAAGTGAAACCAGGAGGTATCACCCTCGATGGCACACTTAAAAAGGTTTGACAGAGACATCAGCGGAATGAACTAAAGAGGTAAACCTCGTATCATCCCGGTGATGCTATGCTACTTAGCCGACGAGAGTGAAATACGAGTCCATTCCACTCGTAAGTCAAACTCGAAGCGACTCGGCAGAGTCTCGCCGTTGTAGGTTCCCTAGGGCATCTGCATTGATCCGTACCTGTTGCAGTTGTAATATATCGTTCCCGCGATCACTCCCAAAGTGATCACGACCCGCTATCTAATCCTAGCTAACAATGCGCAGGGTTTACTGCTGAATAATGTATAAGTAATAATAGGCAGCATAGGATTAAAGGAAGGTACATCAAGGGGCTACAATGACAGGCTATGCAATTGAATAGGGTTGTAATCGTAGCAGCAGCAGTAACAATGCCTAGGGCAAGAAATTTACGGAAAGATAGGCGATATCTGGGGAAGAGAATGGCTCTGCTTGCCTGCAAGCTCGACGGTAGGGGTAGGGTCGTCGACGAAGTAGTCGTACTCAGCAGCAGTGTAGTCGACGGCAGCAGCGGGGTCTACCGGAGATTAAGGGGGGGGGGGAGAAACAGTAAATACACAGCAAGCATATACAAACAAATACATGACATGACAGATGAAATGTTAACGGTGTTCTAATGCAGTGCAATGCACTTTGCTCGGAATGGAAATTCATCTGAGGATGAACTACCGGCTCCGGGTGATTACCGGACAGAGTGTCTGGAGGGGGGAAGGATCAAGCCGGAGGTGTCGTGGGTACCGGACAAACATAAGGGGGGTGTATCCGTGCTAGTTGATCTATTCCGAACAACTTTCGTGTTCGAAATAAATTCATCCGGCAGGTTTTTACCGGCACCGGGAATTATCGACAGACAGCCCGGAGGGGGGAATGTCGGTGTTCGGTAAGTTAGAGGGGGGTGGTAGACATACGGATAGCGTATCCGTATTCGTTATATTTTTCTGATCAATTTTCATGTATAAAGTTTTTGAATCTGAGTTACGGTTTAAAAGTTATTGAATTTCAAAGTTTTAAATCATTTAAATGATTTTCTGAATTTTATTATTATTATTATAACAACATTATCCAGAACATTATCCAAAACAGTGCCTGACATGTTGGACCCACACGTCACCCTCTATTTATTTATAAAACATTTTAATAAATCAGAAAAGGCACTGGGCCCACATGTCAGTGACTCAATTTATCTAAACTCATTTTAATTATTAATCTGACAGTGGGGCCCAGCTGTCAGGCTAACTGTTATTAACTAACATTTTTATTTAATCTATCAGGGGGGTTAATTGGTGCTGGCCCACATGTAAGTCACAGGGGTTATCTCTAATTATTTTAACTAGCAGTTTAATTAGGGGGTTGGGGCCCATCTGTCAGGGACTGTTAGAGGGGGATTAGCCCAAAATTAACTGGGCATGGCCCACCGGTCAGTGACCTAATAGGCCACACGCACAGCACACGCTGCACGCCGGCGGTGAGCACATGGGCGACGGCGAGGTCCACGGGAGGCGAGCTCCGGCAACCAAACCGACAGCGGAGGGGGCCATTCGGGCGAGCGCTTCATCCCGCGTCCACTGGTACACAATAGAGGTGCCGAGGATGGCCGAATTGATGACTATGGCAAGGCCAGCAGCAGCCGGAGCTGGTCCTTACGGGAACGGCGGTACGGTGAAGAAATACGCGCGCGGATTGAGGGGAAAGGGGGCCGAGCTCACCTTGAGCGTGAAGCAGCGGTCTGGGAGGCTGTGGGTGCAGAGGCGACGGCGAATCGAGGCAAGCAGCGGCGGCGGCGGACGGTGAGAGGGACGAAGGGGCATCGTGCTTGGGGCTTCCAACAGCAATTGCCCACGCGTGAGGACGAAGACCACCACGGGAAGCCGCCTGGACATGCTCCCGGTTGCCGGGGAGGCCGGTGGCCGCGTCCACGATGGTCACGCGCCCATGGCCGCGCTCGGGCATCGTCCGGGAGGAGGAGGCAGAGGCGCGAGGGGAGAGGAAGGGGAGGGAGTGAGGGCATGGAGGGTTGCGGGGCATCTGGCGTCGGCCTTATCCACGAAGAGAGGGGGGAGCAGGTGAGGTGGGGCATGGCCTGCTCGTGCCCTCTGCCATGGCGCTGTGCGGGCAGGGAAGGTGGGGTGGTTGGGGGGGCAGGTGGGGAAGAAGAGGGATGGGGTGGCTTGGCCTCGCCCCAGGCGGGATTTAGGGTTTTTTATTATTTTCTTAGTTTTTGGTTTTCTTTTCTACCTTGTTTGCGTTTTATTTGCCTACAAATACAATTTCGTAAAATATGCAAACTACACCAAATATATTTTTTAATTTAGTCTACTGCTAGAAAAATATTTGAACAATAATAAAATCATTTAGATTTTATTCATTGCACAAAATATTATATGGAGCTATTTTTGCTACTGTTTATATTTATCTGCATTATTTAAATAGTTAATAAAATATCATTTATCTTTTTATATGACCTACTAATTATTAGGTATTTAATAAAAATGGTTTCACAATTTTTAGTGCATATAAAATTTCAGTTGTTCATTATAATTACCATGGCAATTCAATAATTTCCAAGCAACTATTTTTATTTCATACTATTCCTAAAGCACTTCTAATAAAATAACCATCGTAATATTAACATGGCCTAATGATTGTTAGGTATTTTATTAATAGGTTCCATCATTTTGGATTTATCTAAGATTTCATTTCCATATCAAATTACATGAGAATTTTGATAACCCAACTTCATTTGGTTGCATGATCATCATTGTCTTGGGATCATTCAAATGACTAGGGGATTTCGTTTAATCATGATCAAGGTGAGGGACATGCATCCACAATTCTTGGAGCAATTATATACTTTGAAAATCTTATCAGGGTGAGAATCTGACAGAGCCATGATCAAAGGTGATCAGGGTTTGATCATCAACAGTAATGATCACCAACAGTGGAATCACTGTAGTGATTACTGTACTGGATCTGAGGGTGTTACAAATCTCCACCACTACAAAGAATTCTCGTCCCGAGAATTAAAAGTAGTGTAAGGGGTAGAGTTTCGGTTTCTCCTTCTAACAAATCTTCTGGTTCTTGTAGTCCTACTCGAAGAATTTAATCCTTCATGTTGAGGTCTTCATCTCTTTGCATCGGTGCATCTCGATGGGTTTTCATCCTTTCATCGGGGCTTCATCGCACTCAAGAACAGGTTAAGAGGTAAAGCTTAAGGGGGTCGGATCGATACAAGATCAATCAAATGGGGTTGCTCAAGGGTATGGGGTACAAAGTCCTTCCGAGTTTAAGCTCAGGGAAGTACGTCGAGAGAATTTTTAAGCGGATAGGCACGTATTCGATGCCGATGACGGATGGTGGGAAAGGGGCCCCGATCATCAGGCACCAGCACTGAGTCTGATCTCGGACAGAATATCACAAGGTCGAGGACAAGAGTAAGGTTTCGGTCCTGTGGAACTATGGGTTATGGGCCCACAGAAGGTAAGAAGGGTGGCGACATTCCATGCGAGCACGATGCAAGGTTTGTCCGAGAACAATTTGTCAACTATGTCGGCAACATCATCAGTGCCAAGGGCGAGGGACGAAGAGAACCATTTTCCTGCTCGTTAAGACGAGGCGGACCAATTGGCAAAGTTCTCGTCCATCGGTGGTCACCGAAAAGTCATCAACAATCGTAACGAGTTGTACAGACATTGTCGCACACCAAAGTGTTTACATAAGCAGGGAATTTCACTGCTTAGATAAGATACATTACAAGAAAGGTTAAACAGGCCAATGGAAAGGAAAATGTGATGATACACAAGTATCAGGTGTATATCTTTCCCAAGGGAAAGCAGAGCACGATGTACACGACCAAGTTGTATTGGCAGAGAGTCAAGGGGGTTGTCGATGATAACACAAATCATAGAGGAGCAGGGATGGTATTTCACACGATGAATCCAATTGACACATGGAAGAAGCCATGTAGGATCAGTCAGATAATGATCCACCAAAGGTCGGGTGGTTCGCAAAGAATCTGATGTGATTATGGGCACTCAACCAGAAGGAGAAAGAATGCAAGGACATCGGGTGATAGAAGAATCAGAATAATTCGATGCTTAAGTACAAGGGAATGATGATTTCTAGAACGGGAGGTGGATGTAATTATCCACACAGACTTGTCGGTGGCAGCGGATTGCAAAGGCGATGAACACGTAGGTTCTCGGGAGTTTATCGGAGAGTAATCTTCGGAGTCTTCAGGTGAAGAAAGCGATCATCTTGGGTGAAGGGCTCTCCGGGTAGATGCGACCACGAGATCCTAATGTCAGAGTTAGCAAAATTTCCTGAAAGGATAAGAGAGTAGAATCCCAGAGTAAAGGTACGGAGAAAAGGATCCTAATACCACCAAGTTGCGACATGGGCCGATTAACCACATGACACTGTTAGTAAACTAGTTTTCAAAGACTAGACTCGACTTCGACCAAGGAGTTGGAAGGGGGTGTCCTACAGGCAGTCGGCTCTGATACCAACTTGTGACGCCCCCAAAATCAGACCGTGTATAGTAATCATACACGCAAGGTACACGATCGAGATCAGGGACTCACGGTGAGATATCACAACACGACTCTACAAATAAAATAATACAAGCTGTTTAATACAAGCCAGGGGCCACGAGGGATCGAATACAACAGCTCAAGAGCGCAAAGTTAGCGGAAGCAAAAGTATCTGAGTACAGACACGAGAATACAAGGTTGCCTTAAGAAGGCTAGCACAAATAACAACAAATCGAAAAGGCGAGGCCTCCTGCCTGGGAACCTCCAAACTACTCATGGTCAACGGGGAACTCGACGTCGTAGTAGGCGCCTCCGGTGTACTCCTGCTCCTGGGCTCCAACGTCGGCTGCAGCGGCCGATCAGGCAAAGCAAAAAAGGGGAAATAAAGCAAAAGGTGAGTATCTAGCATACCCGCGAGTCTTACGTCCGCTACTAAGCATTATGCATTGTATCAACGGAAAGAAGAGGTTGTATATAGTGGACTACAAGATAGAAATCAGAATAAGGGTAAGAAGCTAGGCCTATCGAAGACTAGCATCTTCCGACGATGTCTTGCAGCATGAGGTAAGAATCAGCCAACAGTTTATATAAAGCATAAATTAACAATGCAGCAGAAGTTGCTGCAGCATTGTATAATAATAAGTTGTAATAATTAACAATGCCTCCGAGTTCACCTCCTCGACATCCCCGCGAGGAAGAAAACTCGGAACCATACAGTTTAATAATAATAGTTTGTAGTGGTAAGATCCAGCTTCAGCATAAAGCGTCCTGTTACCGTGGACACGGCTATTCGAATAGATTAATCTTCCCTACAGGGGTGCACTTGTGTTACGCTACACGCACGGATCTCCAGGGTGGCAGGAACCTTGTTAGGGAACGCTCCACCGAGGCTATCCGACACTTCGTAGCCCATCTTTCAAACTCAACAGAGAGGCCATCCGCCGGTCTAAATCCTAAGTACGCCGGGCCTTGGACCCCAACCCGAACGTACTCCTGCACGGTGCGTGGCTGGCCGGTGAAGTTGAAGAAAATCCAAATAAGACACCACCGCGCGAGCAAATAAGACAACACCACTTCCCGGCGCAGGCCGCGGTACTGCTGACGTCTGAAGAGTCCTCGGACGACACTACGAAGCAGAGGAGCCCATAACTCGTAATTCCCACGGGTAGGTAGTGCGTACATGGCATATAGCCAACTCAAGACATTCACTGGACCATTTAGCATTTTAATTAACCTGCGTGACAACCGTTATCGTTGCCTCGACTTAACTGACCCGCGGACAACGACAGCAGCCAGGACCACCAGTACATCGGTGCCTGCCCCGTCGTCCCACCAAGTAACTGCGGTTACCAACAAGTTGAACCGTCTCCTTACCTTGTCTCGCGTGTGCTCCTGGAGGAGCTCGAATTTCGTGGTTTGGTAACTCTCGTGGACAACGATCAGGGGCCAAGCACACCGGTACACTGGTCGTACCCTCCCTGTCGTCCCGTCGCAATACCACTCGCGGGCACCGTTGGGTCGCCCGACTTCTTACCTTTAAGTACATCAGTTGGTTCGAGTTCCTACCATTAAGTGAAACCAGGAGGTATCACCCTCGATGGCACACTTAAAAAGGTTTGACAGAGACATCAGCGGAATGAACTAAAGAGGTAAACCTCGTATCATCTCGGTGATGCTACGCTACTCAGCCGACGAGAGTGAAATACGAGTCCATTCCACTCGTAAGTCAAACTCGAAGCGACTCGGCAGAGTCTCGCCGTTGTAGGTTCCCTAGGGCGTCTGCATTGATCCGTACCTGTTGCAGTTGTAATATATCGTTCCCGCGATCACTCCCAAAGTGATCACGACCCGCTATCTAATCCTAGCTAACAATGCGCAGGGTTTACTGCTGAATAATGTATAAGTAATAATAGGCAGCATAGGATTAAAGGAAGGTACATCAAGGGGCTACAATGACAGGCTATGCAATTGAATAGGGTTGTAATCGTAGCAGCAGCAGTAACAATGCCTAGTGCAAGAAATGTATGGAAAGATAGGCGATATCTGGGGAAGAGAATGGCTCTGCTTGCTTGCATGCTCGACGGTAGGGGTAGGGTCGTCGACGAAGTAGTCGTACTCAGCAGCGGTGTAGTCGACGGCAGCAGCGGGGTCTACCGGAGATTAAGGGGGGGGTGGGAAGAAACAGTAAATACACAGCAAGCATATACAAACAGATACATGACATGACAGATGAAATGTTAACGGTGTTCTAATGCAGTGCAATGCACTTTGCTCGGAATGGAAATTCATCTGAGGATGAACTACCGGCTCCGGGTGATTACCGGACAGAGTGTCCGGAGGGGGGAAGGATCAAGCCGGAGGTGTCGTGGGTACCGGAAAAACATAAGGGGGGGTGTATCCGTGCTAGTTGATCTATTCCGAACAACTTTCGTGTTCGAAATAAATTCATCCGGAAGGTTTTTACCGGCACCGGGAATTATCGACAGACAGCCCGGAGGGGGGAATGTCGGTGTACGGTAAGTTAGAGGGGGGTGGTAGACATACGGTTAGCGTATCCGTATTCGTTATATTTTTCTGATCAATTTTCATGTATAAAGTTTTTGAATCTGAGTTACGGTTTAAAAGTTATTGAATTTCAAAGTTTTAAATCATTTAAATGATTTTCTGAAAAAAATTTATTATTATAACAACATTATCCAGAACATTATCCAAAACAGTGCCTGACATGTTGGACCCACACGTCAGCCTCTGTTTATTTATAAAACAATTTAATAAATCAGAAAAGGCACTGGGCCCACATGTCAGTGACTCAATTTATCTAAACTCATTTTAATTATTAATCTGATAGTGGGGCCCAGCTGTTAGTCTAACAATTATTAACTAACATTTTTATGTAATCTAACAGGGGGGTTAATTGGTGCTGGCCCACTTGTAAGTCACAGGGTTTATCTCTAATTATTTTAACTAGCAGTTTAATTAGGGGGTTGGGGCCCATATGTCAGGGACTGTTAGAGGGGGATTAGCCCAAAATTAACTGGGCATGGCCCACCGGTCAGTGACCTAATAGGCCACACGCACAGCACACGCTGCACGACGGCGGTGAGCACATGGGCGACGGCGAGGTCCACGGGAGGCGAGCTCCGGCGATCAAACCGACAGCGGAGGGGGCCGTTCGGGCGAGCGCTTCATCCCGCGTCCACTGGTACACAATGGAGGTGCCGAGGACGGCCGAATTGATGACTATGGCAAGGCCAGCGGAAGCCGGAGCTGGTCCTTGCGGGAACGGCGGTTCGGTGAAGAAATACGCACGCGGGATGAGGGAAAAGGGGGCCGAGCTCACCTTGAGCGTGAAGCAGCGGTCTGGGAGGCTGTGGGTGCAGAGGCGGCGGCGAATCGAGGCAAGCAGCGGCAGCGGCCGACGGTGAGAGGGACGAAGGGGCATCGTGCTTGGGGCTTCCAACAGCAATTGCCCACGCGTGAGGACGAATACCACCACGGGAAGCCGCCTGGACATGCTCCCGGTTGCCCGGGAGGCCGGTGGCCGCGTCCACGATGGTCACGCGCCCATGGCCGCGCTCGGGCATGGTCCGGGAGGAGGAGGCAGAGGCGCGAGGGGAGAGGAAGGGGAGGGAGTGAGGGCAGGGGGGGTTGCGGGGCATCTGGCCTCGGCCTTATCCACGAAGAGACGGGGGGAGCAGGTGAGGTGGGGCATGGCCTGCTCGTGCCCTCTGCCATGGCGCTGTGCGGGCAGGGCAGGTGGGGTGGTTGGGGGGGCAGGTGGGGAAGAAGAGGGATGGGGTGGCTGGGCCTCGCCCCAGGCGGGATTTAGGGTTTTTTATTATTTTCTTAGTTTTTGGTTTTCTTTTCTACCTTGTTTGCATTTTATTTGCCTACAAATACAATTTTGTAAAATATGCAAACTACACCAAAAATATTTTGTAATTTAGTCTACTGCTAGAAAAATATTAGAACAATAATAAAATCCTTTAAATTTTATTCATTGCACAAAATATTATATGGAGCTATTTTTGCTACTATTTATATTTATCTGCATTATTTAATTAGTTAATAAAATATCATTTATCTTTTTATATGACCTACTAATTATTAGGTATTTAATAAAAATGGTTTCACAATTTTTAGTGCATATAAAAGTTTACTTGTTTATTATAATTACCATGGCAATTCAATAATTTCCAAGCAACTATTTTTATTTCATATTATTCCTAAAGCACTTCTAATAAAATAACCATTGTTATATTAACATGGCCTAATGATTGTTAGGTATTTTATTAATAGGTTCCATCATTTTGGATTTATCTAAGATTTCATTTCCATATCAAATTACATGAGAATTTTGATAACCCAAGTTCATTTGGTTGCATGATCATCATTGTCTTGGGATCATTCAAATGACTAGGGGATTTCGTTTAATCATGATCAAGGTGAGGGACATGCATCCAAAATTCTTGGAGCAATTATATACTTTGAAAATCTTATCAGGGTGAGAATCTGACAGAGCCATGATCAAAGGTGATCAGGGTTTGAGCATCAACAGTAATGATCACCAACAGTGGAATCACTGTACTGATTACTGTACTGGATCTGAGGGTGTTACACCTGGGCGACCGCGTACTGGCCGGAGCACGGCAAATCCGAGGGCGAGGTGGCCGGCGCGCGGAAAATCCGGGGTGGTGGGGTGAGGTGGATCCGCGGCCTGCACGCGGTGGATCTGGGGGGCTGGAGGGACACGACCGCCGACGCCGGATCTGGTGACGGCCGGCTGAAAGGTAAATGCATACAATTTTTTCCTAAAAAGGATAACAAAGTTTGTGTAGTTCGCTTGGTTTCGTGTCAGGGTTCACTTTCGCTTTGATGTGAACTCAACTTGTTTATTAGAAAAAAAAGTAAACAACAAACCGTGTGTAATGCACTTTGATAAAAATGCAGTGCAGTTGTGCGTTGAACGAATTTAGTTGATGCGCTTCATTTACCTACAAAAAGCTAGAGCTAGACAAAAAAATATGTAGTTCGCTTTTTCTTGTGCTGCGTTTCATTTACCCCGAAGCTTCATTTACCTAGAAAAATCTAGACAGAGACAAAAAAATATGCAGTTCGCTTTTGCTTGTGCTGCGTTTCATTTACCCCGAAGCAAACTACGATGTTCTAATGAATTAATCAAAAGACACGTGCAGTGCTTTCTGTTTGACAATGCGGTGTGGTCGCTCGTCGGTTGCAGTTCGCTTCGTCAATTCTGGATCCGCGAAAAACACGTACGTTGTGTTTGGCGATAATTGATAACCCACAACTGCAGGGGATCGAGATAGTCTTCACGGGTAAGAATAACCCAATTTATAGATTCGACTCAAGGGGAGCCAAAGAATACCCACAAGCTTTGACAGTGGAGTTGTCAATTCCACCGCACCTGAGACACACTTACTTGCAACAAGATATTAATAATAACTGCGATATGGAAGTGGTGGTGGCAATGGAAATAGTGGTGGTGAAACAGCGATATTAAAACAGCGAAAGCAAACAACTAGTAACCAGCAGAATTAAAAACACTGTAGGCTAGGGAGATGGATGATTGGGTGGTGCATGGATAAGATACATCATGTATTTAACTTGGGGCAAGGCACACAGAAAAGCAATGATCATCTACGCATAAATCAAACATTAGGCATGTACCCCACATGTAGTTGTACGTGCTTGGAATAAGAACTTGCACAACATCTTTTGTCCTACCATCCTGCTACAAACGGGGCCAAAAGGAACTTATGGAGATTAAGGTGCTCCTGTCAAAGAGCACCGGAACAAAGCATTAACAATCAATGGATACACGGATTCCTCAAACTATAGTCCATCCCCTTTGGTGTCCCAAGTTGTCACCTTTGGGATCGCCGGTTTCGGACTATAAAAGGTGCATACAACTTGTAGATAGGATCAAGAACACAAATATATTCATGCAAACACATAGGGTTCAGATCTGAAAACATGGCGCTCGGGCCCAAAGTGACAAGCATTAAGAGCAACAAGTTGAAGCAAAGATGATAAACATCAATCTAGATGATAGGCAACATGCCCCCAACAATCTGATAAACTATTACATGATCTAACTCATCCAATCCCTACCATCCCCTTTGCCTACAGCAGGGAATTACTCACACATGAATGGAGAAGTCATGGAGGGAGGATGGAGTGGTGATTATGATGACGATGGCGATGATCTCCCATCACCGGAGGCCAAAACAGCCTCCAGATTAGCCCTCCCGAAGAAGAACAGAGGGTGGCGACGGCTCCATGACGAGAATTTGGAAAACGACTTCTTTTCTAGGGGTTTCTCGCCACGGGAATAAATAGGAGTCCTGGTAGGGCACCAGAGGAGGTGGGAGCCCCCCAGGCGGCCTCCCGGCGCGGCCAGGGGTGGTGCCGCGCCAGCAGGGCGCCTGGGGCCCCCCTGGCTGCCCTTTGGCCCCACTTCTGGCACAATGGCCCTTCGGGTGCGTGGATTTTCTGTGATTTTTCCTGGAATTTCTAAGACACCTAAAAATCCACTTTTCTGCACACAATAAAACCATACAGACAGCTCTGTTGGAAACATCGTTAGTCCGGGTTAGTTTCGTCCAAATCATGCAAGAATGAGGGCAAAACAATAGCAAAAGTGTTTGGAAAAGTAGATAAGTTTGAGACGTATCAACTCCCCCAAGCTTAGCATATTTCTTGTCCTCAAGCAATTCAGTTCAACGAACTGAACGCGACAAAGAAAACTTTGGCAAACTCTTTTGCTTCATTAGATGTATATAAGCATGTACTATGAAAAGAGTCTAGACGGTATTGAAACAATGCTATAAGGACAATGCACGAAGCAATCCTTCTTTCATGTGAATAATCACAAACAACTAAAGGTAAATAATATGCTACTGAAAATCAAGACAAGACTATAATGCACATAGCTTGAACATACTAGAGTGGTATCTCGCTAGCCTCCATGAGTGAAGCAAAAAATAAATGCAGAAACTCCTCCGGAGTTTTAAAGGAGACTAGAACTAAGAACTTCAGAATAAGTAATACCACAATCATGCAGAAGACAATGTAGTACTTTGGGACAATGCACATTACACTCAGAATGACAATTATGCTCTCATAGTTGGTGCTTTGAAGAAAGAAGGTGGAGACTCTCGAACCGTGGATTTTGATAGCAAGGTTGAAAACCCGTGGCTGGAAGCAAAGACTAAACATGTACCAGAGCTCTTGGTTTTGAAAACAGGGATAAAAAGTGTTTTTGGGAGGTGCATGATTCATCAACGAATGCTAGTAGACAACTCAATCGCCTCTTACGCTAGACATGTTTCGAGGAATGGCTCCCAAGATGGGGACGATCACATCCCCTTAATCTCCTTTGTTTATCACTACCAAAGTTTTCTGATTTCTCAAAAACAAAGCCTGAAGGAGGTTTTGTTGGTTGTGATTATATTTTGTGAGCTGGGCGCACTCATGCCAGTCCCTCCTCGTATTAGGGGTTTGCAGATTAAACATGCAATCCCGGGATAAAACATGTCTAACATAAGAAGGTCATGAATTACCTACTACTTCCTCGTGAGTTAAAGCAGAGGCACAACAAGTGAGTGTTTTTGAATAATTTCGAGATGGTACAAGAAAGTCTTTGTTAAGATGGCCGGTAAATACCACATAGGAAGGTATGGTGGACTCATATGGAATAACTGGTTTAAGGGATTTTGGATGCACAAGCAGAATTCCGCTTAGTGCGAGCGAAGGCTTGCAAAAGACTGGGAAGCGACCAACTAGAGAGCAATGGAAATAGTGGTGGTGAATTGGGCATGAAAGTGATATAACTATTCTGAAATTCAAATATCATCAAGGCATAGCAGACTTTTTAGTCTTTAACATGTGTAAGCATGTGCCAAGTCAATCCAAGAATTCTCCAAAGGGAAATACCACTTCAGTATGCCAAACCATGAACAATGCAATGCATGTAAATCATTTCAACAACACATTATGTACCCTAGCTATTTGAGATTAGCCACAAGGAAAGCATGAACCACTGGGAAAGCATTGTAAACATAGCACTATGTCGCTACAAGCTGGTCTCTAAATCATAAGTACAAGCATATGTACAAAAGTAGAAACAGAAAGAGTTCATACCGGTTTTCCTTGTTGCATTCCTTTCGTCGATCTTCGTCATCACCGCCTTGTTGATTGCGCGATTGAACGTAGGAAAATATAATCGAGTGCAAATGCCATCATGGACTCGAGCTGAACTCTGCAACAAAGCAAACTAAAGAGAGAAAAGAAATCTTTTTGGATTTTCCAAAGGTTAAACGAAAGAAAAAGAAAGAGAAAATCCTTTTGTTGTTTTTGCAAAGATAGAATCAAAGAAGAACAGGCAAAAACTTCGAAAAGATCAAAACGAACAAAAACATAAAACGAATAATACAATGGAAAAAGTGAGAAGGACATGTACTCCCCCAAGCTTAGGCTTTTGGCCTAAGTTGGTATCTGCTACTGTGGTCCCCAGGACCCTCCAGCTCAAGGGTAGTACTGGTGTGTCCATGGGTCGTACGGGGCTTCAGGTGCATAGACCGAAGTCCTGGGGTCCACCCACGAAGAAGGCTTCGCGCTCCAAGCGGAAGAAGATCCTTCACCCCACTGAGTTATGGGCTCCTCCTCCTCATCGTGCACAACCCCCTCCTCAGGGTTATGGAACTGCTGCTGGGCCATGAACTCATCGAACTGGGTGACGTTGAAGGACCATCTGTTCCTGCGAGTAGAATCAAACCAAAAAGGAGCAGGTAGACGCATCTCCTGAATATCGATTAGTCCAAACCTCAGAATATAAATAAGGTTACTGATACACGAGATAATACTCTCCCCTCATTGCTTACCCCAAGTGGAAGGTGAGATGTAGCGTAGCGGCAAATTTTCCTTAGCGAAGATGCTAAGGTTTAGATTGTCTCCAGTAGGACTCCAAGATCGACAAGTAGGTGGTGAAGTGAACAATGGCGCCGTTTACAACCTAAGTTGCTAACTTCACCCGGACCTGCACACACAACAGATAGCTTTGCTCCCAACGACTACAGAGGAGTTGTCAATTCCTCCGGCCTTGTTGTTTACAAAGGATAAAACGCATGGAATAATAATGATAGTGATAGCTACGGAAAAGTAAATACTGAAAGTAAATTTAAGGTGTAAACAGTATTGGAAATATGGACCGGGGTCCTATGATGTTCACTAGTGATTTCTCTCTCCCAAAAGACGATAAAATAGCCATGCGAGGTAAACAAATTACAGCTGGGCAATTGACAGGATTATGTGCGCAAACCAATGCTAATTATGCTATAAAGAAAGGAGAGGCTCAAAAGCATGGGCGGTACGCCAAGACAAGTAGACCGAAATCCATCTGCATCTACCTACTAATCATCCACCTTGAGATATCTATCCAGAACATCTTGCTGGTATTAAGTTGTGAATCCCACCCAAAGTGTAAACTCAAAGCAACGGACAACTGCATTAAAGAACTTTGCGTAAAGTAAAAAATCCTTGCACCCGCAAGTACAAGCACCGCTGTTTTCCCCCTTGTGGCAATAGCACATCCCCTAGAGTCATGTTTCTGTCACTCAAGCTAGTCATCGGGGGGCATGAATCCACAATCATGCATAACGCTCCCTCTTGGAGTCACTACCTACTACTTGGCCAAAGAAATAAACAGCAACGGAGAACATGCAAGAATTACTCAAGATCATAAATATAAAATAAGAGAATAAAATATATAACTCAAACACAATCTGAACATAATCTCATAATCCAGGGGATCCCAGCAAACTCAGCATAGCAACAGCAGAAAGATTACATAAGTTCCTCGATCATGTAGGGCAGCTCATGAGGTCTAATCCATGAAGAACAAAGAGGCGAGGAGAACATCACATAGCTACTGATCATAGACCCATGGTCCAAGGTGGACTACTCACGGTTCATCCGGGAAGCATCCATGGTGGTGGAGAAGCTCCCGGAGGTGATTCCTCCCTCCGGCAGGGTGCCGGGAAGAGGTCTTCTGGTGCTCCCGATCTTGGAAGCGCGGCGACGGCAGAACAGAGGAGAGATCGTGAAAAGGGTTCTGTCCCTGAGGGTTTCTCGTCACGGGGAATAAATAGGCGAAAGGGGGCAGGCAGAGGTGGGCCAGGGGCTTCAGGCGCCCCCCTTGGCGCGGCCAGGGGTGGGGCCACGCCCTCTGGCCGCCTGGGCCCCCCTCGGCCCCCCCACTTTGGCTCTTCTGTAAGGTTCACGTACGCTGATTTTTCCTATATTTCCCGGAATTTTTCTGGCACTTTAAATAAGGGGGAAACCTGAAATAAAAAAACAGTAGAAAACAGGAACTGACACTGGGGTCCACTGAGTTAATAGGTTAGTCCAAATATGATCAAAAGTTTATGGAAGTGCATCAATATCATAGCAATATCACACAAAAGATGCATGGAGCAAGCAGAAATTATAGATACGTTTTGGACATATCAGTTACCAAACTCGTCCTGGTA
This sequence comes from Bromus sterilis, assembly GCA_950022295.1. Taxonomy (NCBI): domain Eukaryota; kingdom Viridiplantae; phylum Streptophyta; class Magnoliopsida; order Poales; family Poaceae; genus Bromus; species Bromus sterilis. Next base: position 223,253,627 of record OX465598.1, read on the forward strand.
ACAAACTCATGCCTCTTCATAGCAGCAAGGTCAAAGCTTATAAAAGGAAAAGGCTCATCATTGGGATGTGGGGTGCACCCAAGAGACTCAAGAATTAGTGTGGCGTAAACGCCACCAAAGAGGGAAACAAGATGCAGGAAAATTTTGAACGTCGGATATCCCTTGTATCTTGACTGCAAAGAGAGTTGAAGAGCGTTCTCATCTCGGTGGGCTGAGTGTTTGAAAGGACGTGGATGTCGCCTAGATGGGGGTGAATAGGCGTTTAAAATAATTACGGTTTCGGCTTGAACAAATGCGGAATAAAACTTAACGTTGAAATTGCCAAGCAAGAAACCTAAAAAGCTAGGCTCAACTATGTGCACCAACAACTTATACTAAGCAAGATAAACAACTATGTGATAGCAAGATATATGACAAGAGCACTATGGCTATCACAAAGAAGGTGCACAAGTAAATAGGTTGACTAGAAGAACAACCTATGGGACAAGCAATGTACAATAATATGAGCAAGCACAAGGTAAACAATGTAATAAGCTTGCTCAAAGTAAAGGTAGAGATAACCGCAAGTGGAGCCGATGGAGACAAGGATTTGTTACCGAAGTTCCTTCTCTTGCGAGAAGTACGTCTCCGTTTGGAGAGGGTGAGGAGCACAATGCTCACACGAAGCCAACGAGGGCCACCCTATTTCTCCTCACGCTCTTACCAATGCAAGATGCCGTGATTCCACTATTAGGACACTTGAGGGCGGTCACCGAACCCGTACAAATGGCAACCCTTGGGGGCGGTCACCGAACCCGTACAAATGCTCGGGGCAATCTCCACAACCGAATTGGAGGCTCCCGTAGCGTCCCGAAGCTTTCCACCACAATGGTTGAGATCCGTAAAAACAAGCCTCTAGGTGCCAACGCACCCACGAGGTACAAGCTCTAGAGTGCCTATGCACTCAAGAGTAGCTATATTCTCAACTTCACTCAATACAAAGAATCCTCGGAGAGAACTCAAACCAATGCACCAAATGCAATGGCAAGAGCACACGAAGTGCTCAAGTCCCCAACTCTCAAATCCCACCAAAGCAACAAAAGCTATGGAGGAATATGAGAGGAAGAACAAGGAGAACACAAAGAACTCCAAGATCTAGATCCACAAGGTTCCCCTCACTTAGAGGAGAGATGGCTTGGTGGAGAATGTGGATCTAGACCTCCTCTCTCTTTTCCCTCAAAAAGGAGCAAGAATCATAGGAGGGGAAGAGAGTAAGCAAGCTCAAAGAGGTCAACAATGGGGGGGAAGAACTTGCACAAAACCGGTGGGGACAAAGGAAGAAGAAGACCCCCTTTTATAGTCCCCCACGAATCCAGCCGTTGGGAACCGTTGGCAGCCCACCAACCACGGTACTACCGCTCGGAGAGCGGTACTACCGTGGTGCGGTACTACCGCAGTGGGTGCGGTACTACCGCGCTGCCGTAGTACCGCAGCCTAGTGCCGTGCCCACTACTGCTTAGTCAGTACGCTTGCGGTAATGGTTACGGTACTAGCCTGCCGTACTACCGTAGCGCGGTACTACCGCGCTGGGTGCGGTACTACCGCGCTGGGTGCGGTACTACCGCGCTGCCGTAGTACCGCAGCCTAGTGCCATGCCCACTACCGCTTAGTCAGTACGCTTGCGGTAGTGGTTACGGTACTAGCCTGCCGTACTACCGTAGCGCGGTACTACCGCGCTGCCGTACTACCGCAGCTTAGTGTCGTGCCCACTACCGCTCGGTCAGTACGCTTGCGGTAGTGGTTACGGTACTAGACTGTCGTACTATCGTAGCGCGGTACTACCGCAGTGGGTGCGGTACTACCGCATGAGCGGTACTACCGCACCCCAAGCGGTACTACCGCCCCAGCAGACCCAGGGAGCCCAGGCCACACAACAGATGAACACCAAATGAAACAGGCAAACCCTGAACTGCCACAATTTTTGCAAATGAACTCCGATTAAGGCAAACTCAAGCTTGATGGAAAGCTAACAAAATATTTAGAAGTGGCAAGGGAGAAATGTCAAACACATAGAGGTGTGAAACCTCTAACCGAGACGACCCGGCAAATCTCCCACATCGAAAAACATACGAGAAGACGCATATGAAATCCGTTTTCGATGAACAAGAGCTTGTCATGAAGAAGACCACAAGCTCCAAAACTCACATGGAGAAAAGCCAAACAAGAACCAATAAAGATGATGCCAAGGATGCAAAAGGTTTGAGCTCTCCACGAACGACTCGGCCTAGCCTATAACACGGTCTCCTAACTACTACCAAGAGACCGGTAAACTAGACACCTATCTAGTCAAACCTTTGTCTTGCGCATAATCCACTTGAGCTTGATGATGACGATCATGCCCGCCTCAAGTTGGAACATCTTCCTTGATTCCTCCGGCTCGATGAAGACTTGTAGATAGCTCCCCCATACTCCATTATGGGTGAGCCTCTTTTAGGCACATCTTCACACGACCATTATCACCAAATGGTCGGCAAGCTCCAAGCATACGATATCTTCGTGATGCTCCTCTTGACCTTGCACACATCTACTTGACCAATCTTTGGATAGCTCCATGAAGAACACCTTGGTCAACACGTAATCTTCATCTTACAACCTTGAAGCCACCATATGATCTTCAAGCGTTGCCTATGGACAAACCTTAAAGTATAACTCAAGGAAACCATTAGTCCATAAAGATTGTCATCAATTACCAAAACCAAACATAAGGGCACATGCCCTTTCAGTGTTCATCTTTGCCGTCTGTCCAACGTTCGGCACACTTATTATTTCACAAAATCTTTCCAAAGACATGGTCAAAGGATCATTGTAAATTTTAAACTCAATAAGACCAGCATCATGGTTATATCCAAAACTTTTAATAAAACAGGAGGTGAGTTTACGGTATTGAGTAACACGGCATGTTGCAAGCCGTGTCAAACCTGCATTAGCACAAACGTTATCAAACTCCTCCTTAATACCTGCCGCTTCAAGAAAATCGTTGCACGGAAACGTCATTGCCCGTGCTGGACTTGTATCTTCCAGCAACTCCAGGGGCACAACATCTTCATTGTAGCTCACCCTAGCAGCTGAGGATGAAGGTGCATCTCTAGTTACTCTATCAGTGTGCTCGGGCTTCTTCTTCCCAAGCCATCCTTTGGCTTTTCCAAAGAAACTCATTTCAGGGAGTATTTTCTCAAAATCTCAGCTCGAATGATGGGCTGAAGAGAGAGATAGAAAATCGCCTCCAAGAACAGCAAGAATGCAAGAACAAGTGCAGAACTCATGTTTTTGGAGAGAGAGAGAGAGAGAGAGAGTAAGAAGAAATAACTGCAGGTGGGGCCTGTGGGCCCCAGGCGCCCTGTGGGCGCGGCCAGGGGGAAGGCCGCGCCAGCTGGCCTCCTGGGCCACTGGTGGCCCCCCTGGTCAGCCCCAGGTGCCTCTGGGTCACTCCAGGCATGGAAATTTTTATTTTTATTTTTCTGGAATTTTTCTGACAACTTCACTGTTGAAAAAATTTTGAGGTTCAAAAAGCTGCAAAACTTTCTGAGAACTTGGAGAAGTGATTAGAGTTGTGAAGCTTCAAAAACATATAAACTTGGTACATCAAGAAAGATAAAGCTAAAAGAAATGCAAACATAACAACTTCTACTTTTTACTTATATAAAACTCATTTAATAGCAAGGTTGATCAAGTCCTACTACCAAACTAGCAATACATAGAGCAAAAAGTTTCACTTACTATGAAGCATTCATGGTACCTTTACTTTAATGGATATTTTCCCCACCATAATGGTTTTGTATTTGTGGTGCATATGTAGAGGACAATCCCATTCACCAATCTTCACGGTCTCGATATTCTCTATAGAGTTGAGGCCATGCCTTTTGTCCATCTTCTTCGGAAAATACACTGTGTGTTCTTTATCATTCACATTAAAAGTAACCTTTCCTTTATTGCAATCAATAATAGCACCTGCGGTGTTAAGGAAAGGTTTACCAAGGATAATAGACATGCTCCCATCCTCGGGCATGTCAAGCACAACAAAATCAGTAAGAATCAAACAATTAGCAACTTCAACGGGAACATCCTCACAAATACCAATGGGTACGGCTGTTGACTTGTCAGCCATATGAAGAGAGATATCTGTAGGGATCAGTTTTTCTAAACAAAGCCTCTTGTACAGAGAGAAAGGCATAACACTCACTCCTGCTCCGAGATCACATAAAGCAGTCTTGACATAATTATTCTTTATGGAGCAAGGAATGGTGGGTATACCTGGATCACCAAGCTTCTCAGGAATCTTGCCACTAAAAGAGTAGTTAGCAAGCATAGTAGATATTGCTTCATTAGGAACTTTTCTTTTATTAGTAACAATATCTTTCATATATCTCGAATAGGGAGGTAACTTAATAGCATCAGTCAAAGGAATTTGAAGAAAAAGAGGTTAAATCCACTCACAAAACTTATTGTAATGCTCTTATTCTTTAGTTTTGAGAGACTTACCTGGAAAGGGCATTGGTTTCTGTACCCATGGTTCTCTTTCCTTCCCATGTCTTCTTGCGATGAAGTCTTCTCTAGTGTATTTCTTGCGTTTGTCGGGTGCTTCTTCTTTTCGAACCTCGGGTGGATCATTCTTTTCGCCATCCTTCTCAGGCTCAGCACCGTCTTCAGTCTCAGCATCGGAGGTAGATATACTATTTGGATCAATAACAAGCTCTTCACTTGCAATTGGATCATTGGAATTGTCAGCTTCTTTGTGCTTCTTCTTCTCCTTCGGAGAACTAACGATTTCTCCTTCCTGCATTTGAGAATCTTGCTCGATCCTCTTCGTATGCCCCTCTGGATATAGAGGATCTTGAGTGCTAGTTCCTCCTCGGGTTTTAATCCTGAAGGCATGTATATCCTGTTTGGCATCGTTAGCAAGCAAATCCTTTTGCACATTAGAAATTTGTTCAAGCTGAGTTTGAACCATATGAAAATGCTTCACAAGACATTTAACATCATTAACTGTTCTACCTAGAACATCAAGCAGACTTTTGATAGCAAGGGAATTATCATGCAACTGACTTTGTATCCTCTCATTAAAGTAACTTTGCTTCATAATAAAATTTTCAAGCTCATCTAAACATTGATCAGGAGGCTTACCATGAGGGATGTGACTTGCATTGAAATCTAAAAGAGAGTGTACCTCTACCATAGGAGGGTGAGTGGTAGGCTCACACAACTTCTCAATAGGAGGTAGATTCTTCACGTCTTCAGTTTTAATACCCTTCTCTTTAATAGACTTCGTTGCTTCTTGCATATCTTTGGGGCTTAGGACGAGCATGTCCCTTTTTTTGGTGGTGGAGGTGGTTCAGGGACGGACCAATCTTCGTGGTTTTTGGCAATCTTGCCCATTAATTCTTCTGCATCGTCCGGTGTTCTTTTCCTGAAAACACAACCAGCACAACTGTCCAGATAGGATCTAGATTCATCAGTTAGACTAGCATAGAATATATCAATTAATTCATTCTTAGGGACTCCATGTCCCGGTCTAGCCTGGATCAGACTGCAATACCTCCCCCAAGCTTTAGGGAGCTGCTCATCCTGCAACTGTTTAAAGTTATAAATTCTTTGTAAAACAACATGTTGCATATGAGCAGGAAAGTACTTATCAACGAATGAGTGAGCTAAGTCTTGAGGACTCTTAATGGAACCATATGGTAGTGCATCATACCATGCTTTAGCACCTTCCTTCAAAGAGAAAGGAAGAAGCTTAGTAACATAAAAGTTTCATACCTTTTCATCCGTAGTAAACAAGCCACCCAACTCAGTGAGTTTGGTCAGGTGTGCTATAGAATCATCATTTGCTTCAACTGTGGATATAAGTGAAAGTTCAACAGAGAAATAATAATCAGGATCATTGATGCATATAGGAGAAGTAGCAAAAGTAGGATCAGGAGTAAATTTGTTCTTCAAGGAGTGCTTTGCTAGCAGCTTCTTTATAGCAGCAGGGTCAGAATCAGCCCATTCATTAAGCTCCCTGCATAAATCATCATCAAGTATAACATAATCGTCCTCAAGGAATTTCTCCTTAAGGCCAGAAAAATCATGAGTTTTTCCAATAGGGTTTTGGTAACCGGAATTTGAATTCCCGAGAATCGGGCAGCAGCAGCAATCTGTTCTTCAATAAAAGAACCAAGTGAACCAGTAGTTTTAAAGGTAGTAGAAGCATCATCAAAAGTGTCGTACATAGTAACAGATTCAGTAGAAGCATCATGTGGTGGAGGTGAAGAAAACTTACTCATAACTGAAGGTGAATCAAGTGTAGCACTAGTGTTCAGAATAGTACCTTTTCTTGTACGGGATGGTAAGATCGGGACCTTGGGATCTTCTTTCTTACCCATAGAGGATAAATTGCAGCAGGTAAAATACTTCAGGTAGACTTGTAAATAAAGCTATGCCCCCAGGCAACAGCGCTAGAAAACAGGCTTGATAACCCACAACTGTAGGGGATCGAGATAGTCTTCACGGGTAAGAATAACCCAATTTATAGATTCGACTCAAGGGGAGCCAAAAAATACCCACAAGCTTTGACAGTGGAGTTGTCAATTCCACCACACCTGACACACACTTACTTGCAACAAGATATTAATAATAATTGCGATATGGAAGTGGTGGTGGCAATGGAAATAGTGGTGGTGAAACAGCGATAGTAAAACAGCGAAAGCAAACAACTAGTAACCAGCAGAATTAAAAACATTGTAGGCTAGGGAGATGGATGGTTGGGTGGTGCATGGATAAGATACATCATGTATTTAACTTGGGGCAAGGCACACAGAAAAGCAATGATCATCTAGGCATAAATCAAACATTAGGCATGTACCCCACAGGTAGTTGTACGTGCTTGCAATAACAACTTGCACAATATCTTTTGTCCTACCATCCCACTATGAACGGGGCCAAAAGGAACTTATGGAGATTAAGGTGTTCCTGTCAAAGAGCACCGGAACAAAGCATTAACAATCAATGGATACACGGAATCCTCAAACTATAGTCCATCCTCTTTGGTGTCCCAAGCTGTCACCTTTGGGATCGCCGGTTTCGGACTATAACAGGTGCATAGAACTTGTAGATAGGATCAAGAACACAAATCTATTCATGCAAACACATAGGGTTCAGATCTGAAAACATGGCACTCAGGCCCAAAGTGACAAGCATTAAGAGCAAAAAGTTGAAGCAAAGATGATAAACACCAATCTAGATGATAGGCAACATGCCCCCAACAATCTGATAAACTATTACATGATCTAACTCATCCAATCCCTACCATCCCCTTTGCCTACAGTAGTGAATTACTCACACATGAAAGGATAAGTCATGGATAGAGGATGGAGTGGTGATGATGATGACGATGGCGATGATCTCCCATCACCAAAGGCCAAAACAGCCTCCAGATTAGCCCTCCCGGACAAGAACAGAGGATGGCGGCGGCTCCGTGACGAGAATTGGTAAAACGACTTCTTTTCTGGGGTTTTCTCGCCACGGGAATAAATAGGAGTCCTGATAGGGCACCAGAGGTGGTGGGAGCCCCCCAGGCAGCCTCCCGACGCGGCCAGGGGTGGGGCCGCGCCAGCAGGGCGCCTGGGCCCCCCCTTGCTTCCCTTTGGCCCCACTTCTGGCACAATGGCCCTTCAGGTGCGTGGATTTTCTGTGATTTTTCCTGGAATTTTCTGAGACACATAAAAATCCACTTTCCTGCACACAATAAAACCATACACGCAGCTCTGCTGGAAACATCGTTAGTCCGGGTTAGTTTCGTCCAAATCATGCAAAATAAGGGCAAAACAATAGCAAAAGTGTTTGGAAAAGTAGATACGTTTGAGACGTATCAATAATGCAGTGGCTTGTGATACGGTGAGGAAGATAGTTCTCTCACTTCTCGTTGGTTACCCCAAGTGGAAGGTGAGATGTAGAGTAGCACCAAATTTCCCCTATGTAGAGGATAGGGTTTGTCTCCCGTAGGACTCCAAAAGATACAAGAATGTGGTAAAGTGAACAACGGCACCGTTCACAATCTAGGATTTCTTACTTCACCAGGACCTGCACACACAACAAATAACTTTGCTCCCAACGAGTTCAGAGGAGTTGTCAATTCTTCCGGCCTTGCTGTTTACAAAGGATCAACGCAAGAGATAAAAGTGCAACTGAAAGTAAGAACCGAAAGTAAATTGAGGGTGTAAACAATGGTGGAAATATGGACCAGTCCCATGACGTTCACTAGTGATGTCTCTCTCCCGAAAGACGATAAAAATGCTAGCGAGGTAAACAAATCACAGCTGGGAAATTGACAGGATTATAAACGCACCGCAATGCTAACTATGCTACAAAAGAAAGGAAGAGGCTCCAAAGGAATGGGCAGTACGCCAAGGTAAGTAGACCGAAATCCATCTGCATCTACTACGAATCATCCACCTTAAGATATCTATCCAGAACATCTCGCTAGTATTAAGTTGTGAATCCCACCCAAAGTGTAAACTCAAAGCAACAGACAACTGCATTAAAAGAACTTTGCGTAAAGTAAACAATCCTTGCGACCGCAGGTACAAGCACCGTTGTTTTATCCCTGGTGGCAACAACACATCCCCTAGTCTCATGTTTCTATCACTCAAGCTAGACATCAGGGGGCTGAACCCACAATCGAGCATAACGCTCCCTCTTGTAGTTGCAACAAATCACTTGGCCAAAGTAAAATACGGCAACGGAGAACATGCAAGAATTAACTCAAGAATACAAATATAAAAGAGAACTAAATATATTACTCATCACAATCTGAACGTAGTCTCATAATCCATCAGATCCCAGCAAACTCAGCATAGCAACACAGAAAATTACAAAGGTTTCTCGATCATATGAGGCAGCTATGTCTACGCACGCTTCTATTCTTGTAGACTATGTTGGGCCTCCAAGCGCAGAGGTTTGTAGGACAGCAGCAATTTCCCTCAAGTGGATGACCTAAGGTTTATCGAACTCAGGTAAGTAGAGGTTGAAGATGGTCTCTCTCAAGCAACCCTGCAATTAAGATACAAGAAGTCTCTTGTGTCCCCAACACACCTAATACAACTAGGAGTTGTATAGGTGCACTAGTTCGGCGAAGAGATGGTAAAATACGAGTGATAGGTGTGGCAAAGCAAGGTAATATAAATCTGTAATAAAAAGTGCAGCAACCAAACATGTGACAAAAGTGAGCACAAACGGTGTAACAATGGTGGAAACAAGGCCTAGGCTTCGTACTTTCACTAGTGGCAACTCTCAACAAAATTAACATAGTCTAATCACATGATATTTCCCATAAAACATGCAATGGTGACGCACTCAGAGGTCATTCCTTTGTGGTCAAGAGAGGATGAGAATTATGTAGGGCTACAAAAGCACACCTCAAAGTTCGTAGTTCTCAATCTATGGATTTCCCAATGTCACCGCGGCCATCCAAAGATAGTACCACAATCACCACAACATATCTCAAGGATAGCCAAAGACAAGCACCAAGAGACTCTCAATCTTCAATCAACACACAAAAGAGGAAATCACTCATGATAATATTCTTCTAACCCATGTCCAATAGTCCGCTATCACCTTGGTCTCGGGGATTATACTAGATAAGATCAATTGAGTACATCAATCCAATACATAAAGGAAGGGGAAATATCATGGGATCACCCTAGATTAACATAGCCTATGATCACAAAAAAGATCACATCATGGGAGAGAGAGAAGAACACATAGCTACTGGTAGAAACCTCAGCCCCGAGGAGGAACTACTCCCGCTTCATGGAGGGAGGAAGCAACGTCGATGGAGATGAATCCGGGGGCACTTCCCCGTCCCGGCAGGGTGCCGGCACAGGAATTCTGTCCCCCCGAAACTTGATGGCGATGGCGGCGGAGATCGGAATTGCTTCCGGAGAAAAGGGGTTCGAAATCAGGGCTTCCTTCGCGGGGGTAAAAATAGGGCCAAAGGGGGCACCAGGGGGGCCACAGGGCAGCCAGGAGGGTGCCCGGCACGGCCTAGGGTGGGGCCGCGCCAGGGACCCTTCTGGAGTCCCTGTGGTGGCTCTCCCCTCCTTCCTTAGTGATTCCAGAAGCTTTCGGGACGCTGCTTTTTATATAATTTTTCCGGAATTTTTGGAGCACTTTTAATGGCCGGAAAACCTGAAATACAAAAACAACAGAAAACAGGAACTGGCAACTGGGTGCACTGAGTTAATAGGTTAGTCCAAATATGCTCAAAAGTGTATGAAAGTTCAAGAAAAACATGGCAAAGTCACACAAAACATGCATGGAGCAAGCAGAAATTATAGATACGTTTGGGACGTATCAACATCCCTAAGCTTAATTCCTGCTCGTCCTCGAGTAGGTAAATGATAATAAGCATAATTTCTGTGGTGGCATGCCACACAACCATATAAGGACTTTTAAGTATAGCAATCAAAGCATGCAATTCAATTCAAGTCTTAACAAGCAAGAGTCTATATTAGCATTGACACAAGCAACAAAAGAGCAAAAGGTGCAAGAGCTCTCGCTGTCCGTGACTCGAATGTCTCCAGATGGTGTTTGTGTGCAAGCAGGGGACTGAGAAAAAGATACAAAAAAGGTTGTTGAGAACAACTATCTACTAAAGTTTCACACTTAGTCTCCTTTGGATTCTTATCTTGACTCGTCCCCAGACCACTAGCCAGGTACAAGTCAAACTGATCCACTCCCTTTCGATATTTTGAGCACTCATGCAATGGATGAGCGTGAGCAAGAAAGTTGACACCTAAAAGGAGAAACAGAAAGAAGGTGGAGGAGGAAGACAAAAAGGTGTGAAAGGCTCACATCAATGAGGACAATCATAGGCGAGAGAAGGCCATATGATAGATATGATGTGAGGAGTAGGGATTGCCATGCAACGGATGCACATGTGAGCTAAAAGCCCTCCAAGGGAACTAGTGGGGGTGCATCTAACTTGCTTGCTCAAGAAGACCTAGAGCTCGTTTGAGGAGGCTCATCATTGGAATATACAAGCCAAGTTTTATAGTGTGAAGGTCCCCACATAGCTATATGAATGATGATGATCTCTATGGAATACAAAGGATAGAGGATGAAGTACTAGTGTGGATCTCTCAAAAGGAATAGTAGTGTGCCCCCTTCTCTCTTTTTATTTTTCTTTTTCTCTTTTTTCTCTTTTTTGTATTTTTTTGGTGGCCTCAATGGTTCTTTCTATTTAACTCTCATTTGTCCTCTTTGGGATCTTTTCCTCACTTTAGGGGCAACACTCTATATTTTACAAGAATATAGGAGATCTTTCACACTTTACAAAGGTACTCACATAAAGAAGATGTAACTATCATGATGTATGCAAATGTATGCCTCTGTCAGTGTAGTAGGATATGCAATGATACTAGCGCGTCATGTAGCAATGATTAGGACAAGGCCCAACTAGCATGCGGCTCATCGATCAAGCAAGTAGCATGTATGACATGAAGATCAAGTCATGAGAAGGTGGATGTTGCATGACAATGTATCTCAGAAAGGCTATGGAAATGCCTTGATAGGTAGGTATGGTGGCTGTTTTGAGGAAGGATATAATGAGGCTTATGATGACAGAGCGTATCGTGCCAAGGATTTGGATGCACCGGCGAAGTATGCGCCAACTCTCGAGGTGAGAAAGGGCAATGCACGGTACAGAAGAGGCTAGAAAAATATGGCTGGGTGGAAGTGTCAACTTTCGAATACTCACATTAGTCCGAAGAACTCATGCACTTATTATCGGTAACTCTCAATCTAATAAGGAGGTTCACAAAGAGACAAGTACCCCGAGGAGGAGTGTATGGGGGTTGGTTATCCTTGCGCATCCTCGACTCATGTTACGTGAGTGTACTCTAATATCCGACCCCTCAGAAGAGTAGTGATCCATCTAGTAGCTAGAGTTCTCAACTAGTTTTATAGATTTTGAAAATAAACACGGATTGCCCAAAATACGACACCTATCACTAATAGGCTAGAGCTCTTGACACCAAAAGTTCAATCATTACTCACATCAATGCCTCAAAACTATTGCAAGTTAATACTGAAATTAAATAGCAACCTCAAATACCTACTTTCAAGACAAGGCACAACTCAGTGCAACAACCAACTCTCTTAACAAGATAAACATGAAAACTAAAGAGAGTTCCAGAAATAAACTAAACAAAAGCCAAGGCTCTTGCTAAAGACAAACTAAAACTAAAACTAAACATGGCAGTAGCTATGAAAAGATAAAGAACACACAACAGCAAAAAGATAGGCATGAAAAATCCTATGATGTGTTCTAGATTTTCAAAGTGGAGTGTGTTTCTCTCCCACACAAAGTAAGGCGGGATCTAAATTGTTATGAACAGCAAGCAAAGCTAAAGAAAACTGAAAATAAAATCTAACAGCGAGACGCTCCAAGCATAGCACATAACGCATGAAGTGATAAAAATATAGTGAAACGAAAGACGAACTGATAATTGTTGATGGAGAAGGGGATGCACGGGGGCATCCCCAAGCTGAGACGCTTGAGTATCCTTGAATATTTCTTGGGGATGAATGGGGGCATCCCCAAGCTTGAGCGCTTGACACTCCTGAATCCACTTTCATCATCTTCCCTCGCACACTTGAAAACTCCCTTCATACATAACTCATCATAATCTGATTAGCAAGGTTAGTACCCATAATAAAATAATTTTTTCTCTACTGGAAATAAGGATAGTCTTGAAGAGCTACTGTTTCTCAAGATTGCCAAAAAGTTTTTGCAAAGAAAAATAAAGCTTAAGGTTTGCAAAATGAAGAAAAGGCAAAACAGGACAGAATCTGTGAAAAACAGACCAGCAGGTAGTAAAGAATTTTTTAGGGATACTTCTGCAACTCAAATAAAAAAAACTCAAAACATACGAAAGTTCTGTAATTGTATAGAGCACGCTGTGTAAAAAGTTCAGCTCCAAAGATGAACTGGGATTTTTCTGTCATTTTTCCAGTCACGAGGACAGAATCTGTTTTCTGGACAACATGTCACAACTTTCACTTCCCTTGTCATATGAGGCTATAACTTGACATAAAGCTTGAAAATAAAGATACAATGATGTTGCTACAGTAGTAACAATCATCAAGACCACTAAAAATAGAAAGTAAAAACTCAAAGTAAAGATAACAAGGGTTGTCTCCCTAGAGCTCTTTCTTTATAGCCATAAAGATAGGCTTAAGATTTTAATGATGCTCTCGTAGGAATAAGAGTTGAAGCACAAAATAGAGCATCAAGAAGAAAATACCAAACACATTTAAGTCTAAAATGCTTCCTATGCAAAGGGATCTCATAGAGGAATAACTCATTGAAGCATAAATATATTAGCATAGGAAGGCAAAACAAGTGCAACTTCAAAACTTTCAACATAAAGAGAGGGAACTTGATATTATTGAAATATCTATAAGCATATGTTCCCCTCTCATAATAATTTCCAGTGGGATCATGAATAAACTCAACAATATAAGTATCACATACAAAATTCTTATCATGACCCACAAGCATAGAAAATTTGTTGCTCTCTACATAAGCAAAATCCTTCTCATTAGTAATAGTGGGAGCAAACTCAAGAAAATAGCTATCACATGAATCATTCTTATCATGATACACTTGAAAACATTTATTCTTTATAGCATAAATGTCATCACAATAATAATCATAGATAGGAGGCAAAGTATCATCAAAATAAATTTCCTCATCAAAACTTGGGGGCTAAAAAGATCATCTTCATAAAACGTAGCATCCCAAGTTTATAACTTTGCATATCATTAGCATTAAAGGTATTCAAAGAAGACATACGAGTAACATTGCAATCATGAAGAGTATGCAAATAAATTTCCATAGGTTTTTTTATTTTCTCTTCAAACACTTCATGTCCCAATTCAAGGTACAACTCATAAAGCTCTCTCATTTTGTTGTTGTTTTCCATAAGCCTAACTAGTGAAAATAAAAACAAGAAACAAAAAGATTTAATTGCAACATCTAAAGATATACCTTCAAACGCTTACCTCCCCGGCAACGGCGCCAGAAATAACTTGATGTCTACGCACGCTTCTATTCATGTAGACTATGTTGGGCCTCCAAGCGCGGAGGTTTGTAGGACAGCAGCAATTTCCCTCAAGTGGATGACGTAAGGTTTATCGAACTCAGGGAAGTAGAGGTTGAAGATGGTCTCTCTCAAGCAACCCTGCAATTAAGATACAAGAAATCTCTTATGTCTCCAACACACCTAATACAACTAGAAGTTGTATAGGTGCACTAGTTCGGCGAAGAGATGGTAAAATACGAGTGATAGGTGTGACAAAGCAAGGTAATATAAATCTGTAATAAAAAATGCAGCAAACAAACATGTGACAAAAGTGAGCACAAACGGTGTAACAATGGTGGAAACAAGGCCTAGGCTTCATACTTTCACTAGTGGCAACTCTCAACAACATTAACATAGTCTAATCACATGATATTTCCCATAAAACATGCAACGGAGACGCACTCGGAGGTCATTCCTTTGTGGCCAAGAGAGGATGAGAATTATGTAGGGCTAAAAAAGCACACCTCAAAGTTCGTAGGTCTCAATCTATGGATTTCCCAATGTCACCAATGCCATCCAAAGAGAGTACCACAATCACCACAACATATCTCAAGGATAGTCAAAGACAAACACCAAGAGACTCTCAATCTTCAATCAACACACAAAAGAGGAAATCACTCATGATAATATTCTTCTAACCCATGTCCAATAGACCGCTGTCCCCTTGGTCTCGGGGATTATACTAGATAAGATCAATTGAGTACATCAATCCAATACATAGAGGAAGGAGAAATATCATGGGTTCACCCTAGATTAACATAGCCTATGATCACAACGAAGATCACATCATGGGAGAGAGAGAAGAACACATAGCTACTGGTAGAAACCTCAGCCCCGAGGAGGAACTACTCCCGCTTCATGGAGGGAGGAAGCAACGTCGATGGAGATGAATCCGGGGGCACTTCCCCGTCCTGGCAGGGTGCCGGCACAGGAATTATGTCCCCCCGAAACTTGATGGCGATGGCGGCAGAGATCAGAATTGCTTCTGGCGAAAAGGGGTTCGGAATCAGGGCTTCCTCCGCGGGGGTAAAAATAGGGCCAAAGGAGGGCACCAGGGGGGCCACTGGGCAGCCAGGAGGGTGCCCGGCGCGACCTAGGGCGGGGCCGCACCAGGGTCCCTTCTGGAGTCCCTGTGGTGGCCCTCCCCTCCTTCCTTGGTGATTCCGGAAGATTCCAGGACGCTGATTTTTTATATAATTTTTCCGGAATTTTTGGAGCACTTTTAATGGCCGGAAAACATGAAATACAAAAACAACAGAAAACAGGAACTGGCAACTGGGTGCACTGAGTTCATAGGTTAGTCCAAATATGCTCAAAAGTATATGAAAGTTCAAGAAAAACATGGCAAAGTCACACAAAACATGCATGGAGCAAGCAGAAATTATAGAGACGTTTGGGACGTATCAGCAGCTCACGAGGTCTCGAAAGTGGAAGCACAAAGAGGGGAGGAGAACATCACATAGCTACTAGTCATGGACCCATGGTCCAAGGGGGACTACTCACATCACATCCGGGAGGCGTCCATGGCGATGGATGGTCTCCCGAAGGGGTTCCTCCTTCCGGCAGGGTGCCGGGGCAGCTTCTCCTGCCAACCCCGATCTTGAAACGGCGGCGGCGGCCGTACAGAGAGGAGAACGGGAGTAGCAGATCGATATTAGGTTTTCCTCCGCGGGCACTAAATATAGGCCAAGGGGGGCACTGAGGGGGGGGGCCACAGGGCAGCCAGGAGGGTGCCCGGCGCGCCCTAGGGGGGCGCCAATGACCCTCCTAGGGCCCTGGTGGGTCCACTCCCTTCCATCCTTGTTTCTTCGGGAAGCTTCCGGGACGCTGATTTTTATATAATTTTTCCGGAATTTATTTGGCACTTTTAATGGCCGAAAAACCTGAAATATAAAAACAAAAGAAAATAGGAACTGGCAACTGGGTGCACTGAGTTAATAGGTTAGTCCAAATATGATCAAAAGTGTATGAAAGTTCAAGCAAAACATGACAAAATCACAAAATCATGCATGGAGCAAACATGAATTATAGATACGTTTGGGACGTATCAGCTTGCCCGTCGAATGCAGTGCGGTTCCCGGCCAATGCAGTTCACTTGGTCGATTCCGGGTCCGTGAAGAACGGAGTTCCGCGTTTTTAGTAGAATCGACACAACTTTTAAACCGTAAGGAATTAGAAAATGTGTTCTACATGAACATGGAGCGCCTCGACGATATCTATCCAACGGTGTATCAATTTCTTCGATCAGATAAGCGAATCAAAATAATTTACGCAAAAACGTCCGCTGCCCTAAATGTGGACTGCCACACCGTTTTTCAAATTACTTCAAATCCGTGGGAAATCTGGAAAAGTGTTCAACATATGTATTAATATCCTACTCCATATGAATCCAACGTTTTATCATACGCATCAATCAGACAAGCGGTTAAAAAGTTCTAATTTCTACAAGATCCGCCGGTGAAAAACAGAGTATGCGCGTTTTTTTGCGGCTAGATTTCTCTCAAATCCGTAGCGAATTAGACAAAGTGGTCTACATATGGATGGAGCGCCTGATCGATATCTTTCCAACGGTTTATCATTTGCTTCAATCCGATAAACAATTTATGAGAAATAGCGGAAAAACTTCCGCTGCGAAAGTGGTCCGCTGCACCGTTTTTGAAACTTCTCTTAATCCGTGAAGAATCGGATGAAGTGTTCAACATACGAAAGATGTCCCTTTTTCATACGAATCTAATGGTGTATCATACGCTCAATTCCGACCAACGGTTAAAAAGTTAGAGCGAAAACGGTGCTTTCGCTTTTGTTTTACCCGAGATTCAGAGCTTTTAAGTCAGCAGTGCGGTTCTTTTAAAGATACGATGTTATTCTGCTAATATTAGCAGAATAGTCCGGCTATATATATATAGGATGGATCTATTCTATAAATTATTGGAGTATAATAATATTCTATAATATGCTCCCTATATAGAGTAATTTCTAAAAAGACATAAAAAACAGCCCACCTCCCACTAACCTCTCTCTCTCTCCTTCCGGATCCCAATCAGTCCCGCAACCTCCCCGCTTCCTCCCCCGCGCCGGCGACCACCCCACCCTCCCTCCCCCGCGCTGGAGACCATCCTAGCCTCCCCCCGCACAGCCGTGCTCAGCCTCACTCCTCTGCGCCGCACCGCCCAGCCTGCCTCCCTCCTGCGTGCGGAGCCGCGGCGCCCGACCTCCTCCTCCGCGCTGGGGCGCCCGTCCTCCATCCTCCCTGCTGCACCGCGCCGCCCGGCCTCCCACCTCCACGTGGCTCCGCTGACCAGTGGGTCCCACATGTCTACTGGTGTGGCTGGGGGGCGGAGGAGGCCGGAGCCAAGCTCCTCGTCGTCAATGGCGGGGGAGGGGGGCGGGGGGTGGGCTCGGCCTCTACGGCAACGGCGAGCACGGCGGGAGAAGGGGACAATCCAGAGGAGGGGGGGGAGGGCGCTCACAAGGGAGCCGTGGAGGGGAGGCAGCAGGCTCGTGGAAGGCTCGTGGTGGCGGAATTTGTCGGCGGCGGCGGCGGTTGCAAGGAGGGGAACGGCGACGAGGAGCTCTCCACAGGCGGCGGGGGCTCGATTCCTTGCGCGGGGGGATGAACACGACGACGACGAACCCACCGGACACAGTGGCGTGGCCCCTAGTGGTGGCTCGCCGCGGCTACGACTAACGGCGGCGACGGCAGTTCCACGGGCGGCTCGGCCCGAGCAACAATGGCGAGGGGGCGCGCTCGATCTAGGGGACGGGGGCGAATGGGGGCTAGGGTTTGCAGGGGGGCGGCTTGCCCTCTTAAGCCGCCGGCCGGCATCCGGATGTGCGCCACGGGGGGGCGTCGCGGCCGTGGCAGCGGGGATACTCGCCACGCCCCCCCCCTGTTTCCTGTAGCGCGAGTTAGAGGATGGGGCGCCGTGTGGGCTGGGCTTCGCGGTCCAGGGGGTGGAAGGGGAAGATGGGCTAGGTGGCTTGGGCTAGATTAGGTTTCCTTTTCATTTTTTCTGTTTATTTCTTTTAGCAATTATTTTATGCACATGGGCATTTTTATAAAATGTTGCATGTGACCCATAATTATTGTTATACCCTAGGCTAGTGCCACAAAAGGTTTGGTCACTTATAAAATTCATTTAATATTTTATTATAATATTAAATGATTAAATTGGGGTTTTTAGCTACTGTTTTGATTTGTTTGGAATTTTCTATAACTTAATAAATACCCAAACCCATATGGATTTGGTCCACCGAATATTTGTGATTTTATAAAAGTAGTTTCACAATTTTTGGACCAAGTTTATATTCCACTTTGTTTTTATTATTGCACCAAAGGCATTTTGAGATTTGATTTGATTTCAATCCAAAGGCAATTGAATTGTGCTTGGAGTTGTTTTCATTCCACCATGACCAAGGTACATGATCACATTGCATTCAACAATATCAAAGTGGAATTTGAACTTGAACTGTTCCAAGTTGATCAAACAAAAGTTTTGAACAGTAGTGATGAACAGTAACAGTGATTACTGTTCACCGACAGTGAGGGTGTTACACCCGACCACCTCCTCCTCTGCCGCGCCCCTCCTCCCTCTCTCTTCTTCCCTCTCCTCCCTCTCATCTCTCACCCTCACCCCTCCTTGTTCTTCCCGCAGGCCGCCATTGGAGCGCCCGTGGAGCTCGCCACCACCCCGGAGGCTGCCGGCGCCCTCCGCCTCGCCTGGATCTGGCGGGATCCCCGCGCCACGCACCAAGCAGCCGCGCCTCCGGGACCTCCCTCCTCACTGGCCGGTGAGCCGACACCGTCGCGGCCAGGAGCTGGACGAGGACGTCGTCCCGTGCGCCTCCAACCGCCCAGGTGGGCCGGCCTGCACCGCAGCCTCCCCAAGGCCTGGCCCAGCGCGCCCCCGAGCGGCCCAGCAGCCGGCCAGCCCAAGCTAGGCCGCGAGCCACCTCCACCTGCAGATGGGCTGAGGCCCATGGTGGGTGCCCGAGTCTTGTTTTTTTCCGGTATTTTTTTTCTTTTTCCAATTTCTGCTAAGTCTGGAAATCTGTTATCTGTTTACTGTTTTTGCAACGTTAATTCCCGTTGATCCGTAGCTCGTATGAACGTGCCCCCAAAATGAAAGTTGCTCAGTTTGACGTGCTCTAGCGTTCGTATGTATAAAGTTTTTCCGTTTGAGGTCACCTTGATTTTGTAATTCTGCGTTGAAGTGGGCATCGGGCCGTTAAACTGCTACTTTTTCCTGTTAAGTGTTGCTGTTATTTTTTTGTTGCAACTTTGCATGATGATTGTGACTCATCCATGAGGCCTATTGCATTGATTCTTTTCCCTATGTGTTAAGATTCATGTGTATTTCATTTCCATGCTTTAACTTGTCATATTTGGGTGCTCTAGATTTATTAAATATTGCTCCAAAGTGGTGATCCTGATGTTAATGTGCTGATGTTGCTGAAACTGTTATTTTGTTGCAACTTCGGTCGACGAGTGTGTCGCGACCGTTTATCGGAATTGAGTGATTCCAATTGCATCTTGTTAAGCATCATGTCTAATTTCATCCCATGTATTGCATTGTCATGATATGCTTGCTGGTAATATAGTTATTCTGCTCCAAAGTTGCTATGCTGCTGTTTTTGACAGCCACCTCTGTTTTTCACTAAGTCTGTTACTTTGCGATGCCATGTTGTTTGCTTAATATATTTTGATCTATGATGTCTTTTTGCATGATTATTTTTGCCATGCCTTCCTTGTCATGTCTAGTTTCATTTCATATCTTTTGTGAGCATATTTGCATTGATTATCCTGTTTATGCATTGCTCTAAAGTGTGCTTCGTGATGTTGGCAGTTTGTGCCCGTAACTTGTTTTGCTTATATCTTTTTAACCGTAACTCCGTTTGGGGTGTTCTTTATATGTTACTTGATTAGTTTTTTGTGTACTTTGTGTTTATGCAGTTGTTAACCAACCTAAAATATGGTTTAGGCAGAACAGTACCAATTCTTTTAATAGTCGTTCGGCACTTAGTGTTATGCCATGTTTAGGTTGTGCCTCACTTAAATTGACTAGCATAGGTAGTTTACTTTGTGCTTCACCTCTTGCCATGTTTGTGTTCTATGAAATTCTTGCTTGACTTGCCATGTTAATAACCGTTGATTGATCACCTGTAGCTAAGAAACTTGAACCACCGTAAACGTGCGGTATTCGTCGTGTGTGACTGATACCCCACTTAAACTGTTAGTAACCGTTCTCGACGATAGATCTGTATCGCGTTGGCGTGCCTTGTGTTGCCTCTTTGATCTTGTATTTCTTCGTAGTAATAGTGGTGCACCCTTGATTGCTTTCCAGTGTTTATCGTCTTGTGTGCTCCCGCGGGTACCTTCGGAGACGATGCGAGCTTGCGATCAACTACACCTTCGGAACCCGACTTATCAACAGGCAAGGACTATGCATTACTTATGATCCATTTTATTTCAACCAGCGGTTTGCATGGTAGTCTAGGTTAAGTTTGATGTTTGATCCTACCACATGTTTACAGCCTCTTTCAAACCGATACAACCATCTCCCTTCCCAGCAAACCTTGTACTGCTATGTTACTATTGCTCGTTGCTCAGCCCCTGCTTAGTATGCATGCTTAGGATGCTATGATGTTACCCTGTTACTCCTTGGTTGGGGATATCACCTTATTATATTGTTGTTGATGATATGATTATTATTAATGTTGACTATATTCGACGAAGGATGGAAGGTCTAGGCTATCCCGCCCCGACGCTTTGTTCCATTCGAGTCACCTAGGATCCGAGTTCCGGGTATTGGTTTTAAGACTGAGCGTGCCTAACCGCGTGTGGTATTTTATGGGGTCCCCTTTTCTTACCTACCTAGCTTCAAGCATTTCTAGTGGTGGCCCAAGATGATTTTACCATTTGAAACCGTGTGTGTGCTGGTCGTACGCCAGTAGTTTTTAAACCAACCCGGACCAGTGAGGACTTAGTTCCCTTGCTGGCCCATCATGATCGGCTGAGGACCCGGTGTCCCATGTGTGATTAACCGGCAATCCAAACCTGGAGTCATACGGTAGAGACCAGATCGAGAGCGCGGCCGGCTCCTGAGCTGGATGTCGTCTCACCGGGGATCACCCGGATTTGTTCATTGTTAGTTAGAGGGACCTGTCGTTTCGGATCTCTTGGAACTAAATCATAAAATGGTTGCCTGTGATGGGTAGCAACTGAGAGAGATGGACGTGCGAGCGGAGCCTCGTAATGGGCAGTTGGTACACCCCTGCAGGGTTAAATCTTTTCGAGAAGTCGTGTCCACGGTTATGGAAGACTTGAGACCTACTCCTTGTTCATAGACAACAACAGCTGAGATAATCTTAATATAACTTGATCAACGTGTGTGTGTGCCTTGACTGCTTCTTCTTCGTCGGGATGCGAAGAGGAGGACAAGGATAGGATAGGTGTTATGTTTGCGTAGTAGTTGATAGCAAGACTTGTTGGAGGCGATTCCTCAACGAATGCTTGGCTTCTTATCTTACTCTCTAGATCGTTATCCACTTCATAAATGCTAGTGCGGCAGCAACCTCACCACTTACCCCTTCCTTACCGTAAACTAATAGTTGTCCTAGAATGACGAGTGATGAAGTCCTTGCTGGGTCAGATGACCACTACAGTTGGATGCTGAGTACTTCTGTACTCATGATACTACCCCCAAACTCTTTTCAGGGTACTTGATCGACAACAGGTATGGTGAACGACATTTCACGTGGAGACTCGACGACGACTAGTTAGGCGGATCTCGGCGGAGGGCCTGGACCCGTGTGGTTATGGGGATCGGTGTTTTCTATTTGCCAGTAGGCATTTGATTGTAGTCTGTACTCAGACATGTATCTTCCGTTGTTGTATTGTATTAAGGCAGTTGTATACCGATTTTATGAGATGTTGTATACTTGTATCTGTAATGTTGTGATATCACGTTGGAAATCCGGGGCATATGACTCCGTCATATGTCGCGGTGGTACCGATATGTGCTTCGTCCCCGGATCAGGATGGAAACATCTAGATCTGAAACAGTACCGCATATCAGGCCTTACAATCTATGAAGAAAGTTAGTTTTTCGTTCGAGTTTATGTTTCTCTACCAATTTTATATTTCTAATAGTTAAAGGATCAATTTTATACTTATATAAATGTTTAGGGATGGAAATTATATTTTTCTTTTTTATTATACTTTTATACACAATCATAACAATTTGTGTTTTGCCAAGAAGAAAACGCTTTTTTCTATCTATGAAAAAAACATTAGTTCCTTGTTCAAATTTGAGTTTCTCTACCCAAAAAATGGTAGTATCCCTTTCGTTTCGGTTTTGTATTTTGCTATGGAAAAAAACAATATTTTCCCGTCCTTCCCGCTTTCCTTACAAAGAACGCTATTTTCCCTGTAGTTTATACAAAAAAACTTTAAGGAACCTTGTCACAAGGAGCCGCCAGGTGATTAACCTTTGTGACTCAACAACTTCATTTCTTATCTCTTATCACTTGATTATCCAATTTTTCTTGGGGCCCTTATAATCCTTCTTTTAAGTATACCTTTTGTTCAACCACAATTTTTTTGATTCTCAACCACTTTATTTCTTATGTCTTGTCACGTTTATTATCCCATCTTTCTTTATCAACTTCATAATCCTTCTTTTAATTATAATTTTTGTTTATCCACAATCCAATGATTTTATTCCTCTTGTTTAGACACAAATCCCTCATTTCAATACAGTTCGTCTCATCTAGTCATGAATTTTTATTGGTATTTAAGAAGGATTAATGACTCTAAATAATAGACATAATTAAACCGATATAGTTGCATGTAAAGTAGCAAGATGATATTATTAAATTTGTATAGCATTGTTCCTACATTGCCACGCCTGGTCCGAGTTAAAAAAATAGCTGAATAAACGAAATGGGCTGTCTGCAGCGTGTTTGGGCCGGTCTACAAAGTGGGCTTGAGTCTGTCGACATATAAGGATGATAAACAAAGCTCTCTTGTGTTTACAAAAATCTTGCATTGCCGAGTGGTCGGTAAAGCATTGTATGTATTAAAATGTGATGACATCGGCGACGTAAAAAAATTAGGTATAGAATTGAAGGAAGTGTCAGTTTGTTAACTGAAGAAAGTGTCGATCTTCAGATGCACATCATCGTTAGTAACTACACCTCGCCCCGCGTCCACCACCTACTCCACCGATCGCAGCTCCGGCGTGGTGTCCCGCTCTCTCTTGCGCTTGGCCTTCTCCGCCCTTTGCCGGGTCCAGCTCGCTGCTGCCGTTCTCCGTCGCTCCAATGCGTGCATGGACACGCCACTGAAGCTGCAGCACTGCTGCATCCTCCCTAGGCTCCTGGCCTCCTCCGCTCCCGGCATATTCACTTAGCTCTCATCGGCAGTGCTGCTACTTGATGCCAATTGTTGAGTTTCTTGACTGAATGATAACAGCTAAAAGAAAAAAAATATGATTTGTTTTCAGTGTGATGTATCTTATTCATGAAGAATCATGTTCCGTATTGTGCCAGATGTCTCATGCCGTAGTTGGGAGGGTTGCCTCTCTTGCAACCGTATGCACATCCATGCATTTTCACATGACTACAACGACATTGCTTGCTTTTGCTACCGAATTTTCAGATCGCAGTGACTCCTGATGTTTTATTGTTGCTCATTTTCATCCACAAAAGATCTGCGTTTGCGTACTGTTTTCTGCTCAAATGGGGATTAATTGCTTTATATTAATGTATACAATGGCTATTGAGTTTAAGATTTTATGTGCAATATCAACTTTTCCTTCTTTAATTTGCTTCCTTTCGTAGCTTTTTGGTTTACTGTTGATCATCGGTTCACAATTTTAATTCTGTGGGCAATACATTTTTTTAATGCTCGGCAGTACAATAACGCCACAGAAAGAAATACAGGAATAATCTCATTAGTAGTGCACAACACGTGTATAAAAGCACTACAAACTACAAATTCCAAAAAATAGTACATTCATTTTTATTGTCGGGCAATACCATTGAATCATTATGTGCAGTACCTATATATTTTTTATGTTTAGTTAAATTTCATACATCAGTAGGTATATCTGTATATGTATGCTGCAGATATAGATGATGTGGCAATGTTATTAACAATTATTATATGTGTGTGATTTTCTAGATTAAGCATATCCAACATCATATCATTAGTTTAGGCCTCTGTCATATTTGCATATTGATGATGTGTATAGGCTTCAAAGTTGTGACTTTTCAGATTACGCATATACAACATCAGTAGTATACACAAGTGTGAATCAGGTAACTCATAAAAAATACATTAAATCAATTTTGGAAGTATCATTTAGTCATTGAGGGTAGTTCATACATTTTTATTAGCGAGTAGTACCATTGAGTAACTTTGGGCGGCGCCATTTATACATTCTGGGAAATACTATTAAATGATTTTGCGTAGTACAAACATTTTTATTACCGGACAGTACCATTAATTCGCTCTAGTCAGTACAATTTATTCATTCTTGGCGATACAATAATTATTCATTTTTAGCAATCCACAATGTATGGTCGTAACTTGTTTCGTGATGCTTCGTGATGTTGGCAGTTTGTGCCCGTAACTTGTTTTGCTTATATCTTTTTAACCGTAACTCCGTTTGGGGTGTTCTTTATATGTAACTTGATTAGTTTTTCGTGTACTTTGTGTTTATGCTATTGTTTTCTGTTGTTAACCAACCTAAAATATGGTTTATGGAAGAACAGTACCAATTCTTTTAATTGTCGTTCGGCACTTAGTGTTATGCCATGTTTAGGTTGTGCCTCACTTAAATTGACTAGCATAGGTAGTTTACTTTGTGCTTCACCTCTTGCCATGTTTGTGTGATATGACATGCTTGCTTGACTTGCCATGTTAATAACCGTTGATTGATCACCTGTAGCTAAGCAACTTGAACCACCGTAAACGTGCGGTATTCGTCGTGTGTGACCGATACCCCACATAAACTGCTAGTAACCGTTCTCGACGATAGATCTGTATCGCGTTGCCGTGCCTTGTGTTGCCTCTTTGATCTTGTATTTCTCCGTAGTAATAGTGGTGCACCCTTGATTGCTTTCCAGTGTTTATCGTCTTGTGTGCTCCCGCGGGTACCTTCGGAGACGATGCGAGCTTGCGATCAACTACACCTTCGGAACCCGACTTATCAACAGGCAAGGACTATGCATTACTTATGATCCATTCTATTTCAACCAGCGGTTTGCATGCTAGTCTAGGTTAGGTTCGATGTTTGATCCTACCACATGTTTACAGCCTCTTTCAAACCGATACAGCCATGTCCCTTCCCAGCAAACCTTGTACTGCTATGTTACTATTGCTCGTTGCTCTGCCCCTGCTTAGTATGCATGCTTAGGATGCTACGATGTTACCCTGTTACTCCTTGGTTGGGGATATCACCTTATCATATTGTTGTTGATGATATGATTATTATTATTAATGTTGACTATATTCGACGAAGGATGGAAGGTCTAGGCTATCCCGCCCCGACGCTTTGTTCCATTCAAGTCACCTAGGATTCGAGTTCCGGGTATTGGTTTTAAGACTGAGCGTGCCTAACCGCGTGTGGGATTTTATGGGGTCCCCTTTTCTTACCTACCTAGCTTCAAGCATTTCTAGTGGTGGCCCAAGATGATTTTACCATTTGAAACCGTGTGTGTGCTGGTCGTACGCCAGTAGTTTTTAAACCAACCCGGACCAGTGAGGACTTAGTTCCCTTGCTGGCCCATCATGACCGGCTGAGGACCCGGTGTCCCATGTGTGATTAACCGGCAATCCAAACCTGGAGTCATACGGTAGAGACCAGATCGAGAGCGCGGCCGGCTCCTGAGCTGGATGTCATCTCACCAGGGGCCACCCGGATTTGTTCGTTGTTAGTTAGAGGGACCTGTCGTTTCGGATCTCTTGGAACTAAATCATAAAATGGTTGCCTGTGATGGTGTAACGCCCCCAAAATCAAGCCGTGTACAGTA
Organism: Bromus sterilis; assembly: GCA_950022295.1. Classification (NCBI taxonomy): domain Eukaryota; kingdom Viridiplantae; phylum Streptophyta; class Magnoliopsida; order Poales; family Poaceae; genus Bromus; species Bromus sterilis. Next base: position 223,279,828 of record OX465598.1, read on the forward strand.
ATCATACACGCAGGGTACACGACTGAGATTAGGGTGCCACGGTGATAATATCACAGCACAACACTAAACACAAAAGGATAAACAAATATGTTACAATAGAGGGGGTCACGCGGACCCGATTACATAAGTCATACAAGCCATAATATCTGAGTACAGACATAGCTAGTCAAGTTTTTCCTTAAGAAGGCTAGCACAAATCACATCAGAGATACAGATCGAAAAGGCGAGGCCTCCTGCCTGGGATCCACAAAACTACTCCTGGTCAACGGGGAACTCGACGTCGTAGTAGGCGCCTCCGGGGTACTCCTGCTCCTGGGCTCCAACGTCGGCTGCAGCGGCCGATTAGGCAAAACAGTAAAGGAAATAAAGCAGGTGAGTATCTAGTATACCCGCGAGTCTTACGTCCGCTACTAAGCATTATGCATTGTATCAACGGAAAGAAGAGGCTGTATATAGTGGACTGAAAGACAGAAATCCAGAGCAAGGGTAAGAAGCTAGGACTAACGAAGACTAGCATCTTCCGACGATATCTTGCAGCATGAAGTAAGAATCAGCCAACAGTTTATATAAAGCAAAAAGTAACAATGCAGCAGAAGTTGCTGCAGCATTGTATAATAATAAGTTGTAATAATTAACAATGCCTCCGAGTTCACCTCCTCGACATCCTCGCGAGGAAGAGAACCCGGAACCATACAGTTTAATAATAGTTTCTAGTGGTAAGATCCAGCTTCAGCATAAAGCGTCCTGTTACCGTGGACACGGCTATTCGAATAGATTAATCTTCCCTGCAGGGGTGCACTTGTGTTACGCTACACGCACGGATCTCCAGGGTGGCGGGAACCTTGTTAGGGAACGCTCCACCGAGGCTATCCGACACTTCCTAGCCCATCTTTCAAACTCAACAGAGAGGCCATCCGCCGGTCTAAATCCTAAGTACTCAGGGCCTTGGAACCCAACCCTGATGTACTCCTGCACGGTGCGTGGGTGGCCGGGAAGCCGTAACAAAAACAACACAGCTCGAGCCAAAGAAGACAGCGCACTTCCTGGCAATCAGCCCGCGGTACTGCTGACGTCTGAAGAGTCCTCGGACGACACTACGAAGCAGAGGAGCCCATAAACTCGTAATTCCCACGGGTAGGTAGTGCGTACATGGCATATAGCCAACTTAAGACATTCACTGAACCATTTAGTATTTTAATTAACCTGCGTGACAACCGTTATCGTTGCCTCGACTTAACCGACCCGCGGACAACGACAGCAGCCAGGACCACCAGTACATCGGTGCCTGCCCTGTCGTCCCACCAAGTCACTGCGGTTACCAACAAGGTAAACCGTCTCCTTACCTTGTCTCGCGTGTGCTCCTGTAGGAGCTCGACTTCCGTGGTTTGGTAACTCTCGCGGCCAACGATCAGGGGCCAAGCACACCGGTACACTGGTCGTACCCTCCCTGTCGTCCCGTCGCAATACATCTCGCGGGCACCGTTGGGTCGCCCGACTCCTTACCTGAAAGACAACCGTTTACAGGACCCTATGGCGGCAAGACAAAGTCAGCCTCGAGTGGAGTACAAGGATTACTCCTTGATAGCTCACCCTTGAGGTGACTAGGCATAACCCAGATAGGGGCCTTTGACGGTGTCTGCTATGTATCGTACCTGTGCAGTGATAATAACTGTATCCGTGTTCACTCCCCTGAGTTGTCACGGCCCTCTATCTAATCCTAGCTAACAATGCGCACGGTTCACTGTTGAATAATGCATAACAATAATAATAGGCAGCATAGGATAAAGGAAGGCACATCAAGGGGCGACAAAAATCAGGCTATGCAGTTGAACAGGATTGTAATCGTAGCAGCAGCAGTAACAATGCCTAGTGCAAGAAATGTACGGAAAGATAGGCGATATCTGGGGAAGAGAATGGCTCTGCTTGCCTGCAAGCTCGACGGTAGTAGTAGGGTCCTCGACGACGTAGTCGTACTCAGCAGCGGTGTAGTCGACGGCAGCAGCGGGGTCTACCGGAGATTAAGGGGGGAAGAAACAGTAAATACACAGCAAGCATATACAAACAGATGCATGACATGATATATGAAATGTTAACGGTATACTAACGTAGTGCAATGCACGTTGTTCGGAACGGAAATTCATCCGGGGATGAACTACCGGCTCCGGGTGATTACCGGACAGGGTGTCCGGAGAGGGAAGGATCAAGCCGGAGGTGTCGTGGTTACCGGAACAACATAAGGGGGGTGTATCCGTGCTAGCTGATCTATTCCGAGAAACATTCGTGTTCGGAATAAATTCATCCGGGCACTCTAACAGTACCGGACCATTTATCGGACAGTCGGTCCAGAGGGGGAATGTTCGATGTTCGTTGTGTTAGAGGGGTGTGGTAGACATACGGATAGCGTATTTGTATTCGTTATATTTTTCTGATCAATTTTCATGTATAAAGTTTTTGAATCCGAGTTGCGGTTTAAAAGTTATTTAATTTCAAAGTTTAAATCAATTTAAATGATTTTCTGGATTTCTTTTATTATTTATTAAACATTATCCAAAACATTATCCACAACATTATCCAGAACAATGCTGACATGTGGGACCCACATGTCAGCCTCTGTTATTTATAAAACATTTAATTAAATTAGAAAATGCCACTGGACCCACATGTCAGTGACTGGGAGGGGTATTATCTCTCTGATTAATTTTTCTATTAAGCTAACTAAGCAATTAGCCGGGGGGGTCCACTGTCAGTTGCTGGTTAGCACCTAGTCAACTAACTGACACGGGGGGCCCACCTAGCAGCCTCACCGGAGGGTCACCGGAGCCCGCCGCCGGCGAGGTCGACGGGGAGCTCGCCCCAGGGCACGGGAGGGTGCGCGGCTTGATGCGTTCGAAGCAGAAGACGACGGCGAGTGCTCTGGTGGTGGTGGTTGCGCCGGAAACACGCCGGAGCGACGTCGGCGACGACGAAGGCGGCGGCTGCGCCACGGACCTTGACGGTGTCGACGCTACAGGGGCCATAGGTGCGCGCAAAGAGCCCCAACGGGAACCACAGCGCGTGGGGATCACGACGGTGACACTTCCGGGACTAATCGGTCACCGTGGCCTCGCCGGCGACGAGTGCGCGCGGCGGCCGAAATGAGTAAAAGGGGGGCGGCGTCTACGGGCTACGCGGGCGTTCACGGGGGTTTGGGGAGGGAGCACTAGCTCACCAGGAGCTCGACGGTGCAGAGAGCGGGCTCGGGGGCGTCGTGGTGGCGCCGGATTTCCTCTGCGACGTCGCGGCGGCCGGAGTTGGGGAAGGTGACCGTGTGCTCGGGGTGGAGGCTTCCGCCTCGATTCCTTGCGCTCGGAGACGAGGACGACGACGAGGAACACGCTGGATAGGTCTTCGGGGCTCGGGGAGGCTGTTGGCCGCGGCGGTTCACCACGGCGGCGAGGCTGCGCTCGGATGATTCTTTCCCCGACGATGGCGAGAGGAGGAGGAGGGGAATGGGGTGGGGGGTGTGTCCAGGGAGCTTCTGGGGTTGGCCTTATCGCCTCCCCGGTCGCAGGGAGCAGGTGAGGGAGGGGAGGGCTCCAGCGGCGCCCGTGGCCACGGCTGCGCCACGGCGTCGAGCAGGTGGCCGACATGACGGGAGCAGGTGGGAGGTGGAAGACGGGCCGGGGTGGCCGGGCTGAGGTGGGCCTCGCCCTGGGCGGGTTTTAAGCCTTTGTTTTATTTCGTTTTGTTTTCTGTTTGCTCTATTTGTTTTCTGTAATTGATTTATCAACCCTAGCATTTTTGTAAACTATCACTGGTGTTTGTAAATTAGGTTTACATATTACTAAGGTGCCACAAAAGTTTTTGCAGCAAAATAAAATCATTAGATATTTATTTTAAATATTAAATGCCCAAAGTAAGGGTTTTAACCTACTGTTTGAATTGTTTGGAATTTTCTGTAACTTCAAAAATTACCAAAGTTGGTCCAACATGATTATAATTATTTTAGGCAATTTACAAAAATAGTTTCATGATTTTTGGAACAACTTTAATTGAGCACTTTTGTTTTATTTTTCATTTAAAGCAGTTCCAATTAGGGTTTGGTTTCTTGATGAGCAAGATGCAATTGGGCCTTGGGTTTTGATCCCAAGGGCTCAAGTACAAGGTGCATGGGGTGTTGATCAACCACAGCAAGGTTTGATCATTAGCATCACAAAGTTTTATCAAGGACAAGGGAGATCAATCAGTGATAATCCAACAGTGATGATCAACAGTGATGATGATTACTGTTACAGCAACTGAGGGTGTTACAAATCTCCCCCACTACAAGAATTCTCGTCCCGAGAATTTAAGTGGTAGCGAGAAAGAAATCGGGGTATTCATCGCGAAGGCGATCTTCGCGTTCCCAGGTGGCTTCATCTTCAGAATGATTCGACCACTGGACCTTGAGGAACTTGACGGTCTTGTTGCGGGTTCGACGTTCAGACTGATCAAGAATGTGGCTCGGATGTTCCTGATAAGTCAAGTCCTGTTGCAGCTCAATCATATCATGTTCGACTTCGCGAATAGGGTCCTTGAATCAGCGTCGGAGTTGCGACACGTGGAAAACATCGTGGACTTGAGAGAGGTTCGGCGGCAATTCCAATCGGTATGCCACTGGTCCACTCCTGGAAAGGATACGGAACGGGCCGATGTAGCGAGGAGCTAACTTGCCTTTGATCCCGAAGCGGTGAGTGCCTCTCATGGGAGTGACACGGAGGTACGCGTATTCCCCAGGTTGGTAGACCATTTCTTTGTTCTTGCGATCATATTTGCTTTTCTGGCGGGACTGAGCGGCTTTCAGATGTTCACGGATGACGCGAACCTGATCTTCTGCGTGCTGTATAATGTCCGGACCAACGAGAGTTCGTTCTCCAGTTTATGACCAATTCAGAGGGGTTCGACACTTACGTCCATAAAGAACTTCAAAGGGTGCCATCTTCAGACTAGCCTGATAGCTATTGTTGTAAGAGAATTCAGCAAATGGAAGGGATTCCTCCCATTTCTTACCGAATGAGATGACACAAGCTCGGAGCATATCTTCAAGCACTTGATTGACTCGTTCGACTTATCCTTGCGACTAGGGGTGATAAGCGGTGCTGAAATTCAGGTGAGCGCCCATAGCTTCTTGGAAACTATCCCAAAATCTTGAGGTGAAAATGCTTCCACGGTCTGAACTGATCTCCAACGGAATGCCATGGAGGGACACAATTCTGGAAACATACAAGTCTGCTAACTGACTAGCAGAGATCGTCTCCTTGACTGGCAGAAAGTGGGCAACCTTGGAGAAGCGGTCGATGACGACAAAGATAGCATCATGGCCTTTCTGCGATCTGGGAAAACCAGTGACGAAGTCCATCTCGATCTTGTCCCACTTCCATTCAGGAATAGAGAGTGGTTGTAGAGTTCGAGCAGGTCTTTGATGTTCTGCCTTGACGTGACGGCAAACGTCACATTCAGAAACATATCTGGCAATGTCTTGCTTCATGTTAGGCCACCAGAATTGCTGACGAATGTCTTGGTACATCTTGGTGCTTCCAGGATGAATGGACAACGGGGTATCGTGAGCCGCTCTCATGATCTTCGGGGTCATATCAAGGTTCTCATGCCTGCCCTTGCTGTGAGTAACCACTAAACGGTTCTGGTAGTACGCCGCACCTTTGGTATCAACGGTGAAGGGTGAGGGTCTCCCATTGGCGATATCGTGCTTAATCTTGTGTACAAAATCATCATAGAACTGTATACCCTTGACGGATCTGACGAGATCCGGTTTGAGAACCAGGTTATTTGCATAACCTTGAGGAACAATCTCGAGGTTCAACTTCTGAAAATCTTCATACAGAAGTGGTTGGTGTACTTGAACTTCAAGTTCACTACAGTAAGCTTTACGGCTCAAAGCATCGTCCATCACATTAGCCTTGCCAGGGGTGTAATGAATATCCATGTTGAAATCGGCTATTGTCTCGAGCCATCTTTTTTGGCGGAGATTCAGGTCGGGCTGGGTAAACAAGTACTTCAAGCTTTGGCGGTCGGTGTAAATCTCGCAACGGTTACCAACGAGGTAATGTCGCCACAGCTTCAATGCATAAATTACTGCTGCCAATTCGAGATCATGTGTTGGGTATTTGTCTTCGTGAGTACGCAACTAACGAGAGCCATAAGCAATCACCTTGCGCTCTTGCAATAGGACACAGCCTAATCCTTGGCGAGACGCGTCGCAATATATCACGAAGTCCTTCTGAGTATCAGGGGGAGCGACCACCGGGGGAGAAGTTAGCTTGTCCTTGAGTGCTTGAAAACTTTCTTGACATTTATCTGTCCACTCAAACTTGACACCTTTGTGAAGCAGATTAGTCAGAGGCCTGGCAATCTTGGAGAAATTCTCAACGAAACGGCGGCAATAGCTAGCGAGCCCGAGGAAACTGCGGACTTGCTTGACGGTCTTGGGAGGAGTCCAGTCAAGAATAGCCTGGATACGTTCGGGGGTGACGGCAATGCCATCCTTGGAAATCACATGTCCAAGGTAGGTTACTTCGGGAAGCCAGAACTCACACTTAGAATACTTAGCGTAGAGTTTGTGTTCTCGAAGCTTCTCCAGTATAAGACGAAGATGTTCAGCATGTTCTTCTTCATTCTTGGAATATATCAATATATCATCCAGATAAACCACGACGAACTGGTCGAGGTACTCCATGAAAATATAATTCATCAATCTGGAGAAGGTGGCTGGAGCATTGGTTAAGCCAAAGGACATGACAGTGTACTCGTATGAACCATAGCGAGTAATGAAGGCAGTCTTCGGAATGTCCTCATCACGGACTCGGATTTGGTGATAACCCAACCTCAAGTCGAGTTTAGAAAACACCTTGGATCCGGCAAGTTGATCATACAGATCGTTGATCCGGGGAAGTGGGTATTTGTTCTGGATGGTGGCTTGGTTAATGGGCCGATAATCTTGGACCAATCGGTTTGTCCCATCGCTCTTCTTGACAAAAAGCGAAGGTGCTCCCCAAGCTGAGGAACTGGGGCGAATGAATCCTTTCTGAAGCGCCTTGTCGATTTCCTCCTTAAGTTCAAGGAGTTCATGTTGCGGCATCATGTAAGGACGCTTGGCAATAGGGGTGGTGCCGGGCTTCAAGTCGATGACAAATTCAACTTCTCTGATCGGGGGTATTCCCGGCAGTTCTTCTGGGAAGACGTCGGGATAATCGCGAACGACCGGAACGTTCTCGATGCCTTCGAGGGGGGCGGCATTTAAAGCATTCATCATAAATATCTGTGTTTCGGCATTACGGGTAACTCAGGTGGTATGGTTAACAATCTCGCCGGAGGGGTGAAAAAGTTGGACAGACTTGGTGCCACAATATAGTGCGGCATCGTGAACTTTCAACCAATCCATGCCAAGAATTAGGTCTATGGTGGAGGTTTTCGGGATGATGGGGGACACAAGGAATATAATCCCTTCGACGTCAATGGTGACATCGTGTACCATCATGGAGGTTTGGCAACGGCCTCCAGGGGTGCGGACAACCATCGGTGGGTTCATCTTCTCAAACGTAATGTTACGCGATAACGCAAATGCTTCCGACATGAATGAATGCGATGCTCCTGAATCAAATAAAACAGTAGCAGGTGCAGAATTAACGAGAAGGGTACCCATCACGGTAGCGGGTTGTTCCTGAGCTGCTTCCACATTAATGTTGTAAGCATGTCCACGAGCATGAGCAGCAGACCCAGTATTATAGTTGGGGGTCCTGTTGTTGCCACGGCCATTTCCACGACCAGCGGGGAGAACTACCAGTTGCTTCTGTTTCTGGGGGCACTCTCTGGAAAAATGCCCAAGTTGGCGACACGTGAAGCATAATCCCTCCTGCGGACGGAGGGGTGTAGCATTGGGTGGTGCAGGCAGAGCTCTTGGAAACTGCGGTGGCGGAGGCAGACGGGGTGCAGCATAAGATGGCCTTGGAGCAGGGACAGGTGAATGGGTCACACTGGTAGGGAGCCAAATACGACGCTTCTGCGTTGCGCCCGAAGATGAGCCAACGTCACGATAACGCTTCAGAGAGGTCTTGTGTTCCATCTGGGCAGTCTCGACGGTGATAGCCTTGTTCACCATGGTGGCGAAGTTGGCGAAATCATGAACGGCAAGAGCGAGCCTGAGGTCCGGGTTGAGGCCACGACGGAACTTCTGCTGCCTGCGAGCATCGGTGGTGATCTCTCCTTCCGCATAGCGAGAGAGGTTGAGGAACTCGCGCTGGTAGGCTTCTACAGTCATGTCGCCCAGAGTGAGGTTGCGGAATTCTTCCGCCTTACGATCCATGATCCCCTGAGGAATGTAGCGGGCGCGGAAGGCAGACTGAAATTCATCCCAAGTGATGACTTCTCCAACTGGCAAGGAACGCTTGTGGGTGCTCCACCACTGAGCAGCGGTGCCTTTCAGATGATAAGACGCAAAGTTCACATAGTCGGCTGGATCAACATTAGCAGACTCCAGCTCATGAGTGATGTCGCGAAGCCAGTCATCAGCATCCAACGGCTGAACAGTGTTGCGGAACATAGTGGGGCTGAGGCGGGTGAAGTCGTGCAGAGTCACGGTGGCATGCTGATGGTGGTGCCCATTCTGATTCGGCTGGGGGAACTGAGCCATGATATTCTGCATGAACTGACGGTTCATCTCGAACTGCTGCATCATCGCGGCCATGTAATCCGGCGGCGGAGGTGGGTCGTTGGCACAACGACCACGACCACGACCAGCCATCCTGCTAGAATTTAACAGGGGTATTTCAGCGATGAAAAATTAAACGAGAAACCAAAATCAAGCCTGAAGTAAAACGACAACAAAAGGGAGGCGCAGATATGTATAGGAGTAGTCATATAAGACATACACATTCGCACACAGAGTCAATCGAAAATCGGGCAGCGTAACGTCGTAGAAATTAAGGAAAAAGGACTCACTAGGCGGCGCGCAGACCGCGGTTAGGATTACACGACGCGACATAGATTCCACTATGTCAATCACGCCGCAAGAAAACTGTTGGCCACAGGAGTTGATGCCAGAGAACGCGCGGCCTGCCCAGAATGAGAATGGGATCCGCGGTCTGGGACCTGGGGTACGACTCCTGCGACACGACTCAATCAATGGGGGAAGCACCAAAAACGCTGGGTGGAATCAAGAGAACGTGATCCTAATGTCAGAGTTTGTAAAACTTACCAGCAAGGATAAGAGAGCAGATTCCCAGAGCATAGGTAAAGAGCAAAGGATCCTAATACCATAGATATCACACGTAGTGACATCGATGTGGGCCCGTAAGCCAAATATTAAGTTAGCAAAATATTTTTCAAAGTCTAGACTCAACTTCGACCAAGTAGTGGTGGGGTGGATTCCTACAGGCAGTCGGCTCTGATACCAACTTGTAACGCCCCCAAAATCAAGCCGTGTACAGTAATCATACACGCAGGGTACACGACTGAGATTAGGGTGCCACGGTGATAATATCACAGCACAACACTAAACACAAAAGGATAAACAAATATGTTACAATAGAGGGGGTCACGCGGACCCGATTACATAAGTCATACAAGCCATAATATCTGAGTACAGACATAGTTAGTCAAGTTTTTCCTTAAGAAGGCTAGCACAAATCACATCAGAGATACAGATCGAAAAGGCGAGGCCTCCTGCCTGGGATCCACCAAACTACTCCTGGTCAACGGGGAACTCGACGTCGTAGTAGGCGCCTCCGGGGTACTCCTGCTCCTGGGCTCCAACGTCGGCTGCAGCGGCCGATTAGGCAAAACAGTAAAGGAAATAAAGCAGGTGAGTATCTAGTATACCCGCGAGTCTTACGTCCGCTACTAAGCATTATGCATTGTATCAACGGAAAGAAGAGGCTGTATATAGTGGACTGAAAGACAGAAATCCAGAGCAAGGGTAAGAAGCTAGGCCTAACGAAGACTAGCATCTTCCGACGATATCTTGCAGCATGAAGTAAGAATCAGCCAACAGTTTATATAAAGCAAAAAGTAACAATGCAGCAGAAGTTGCTGCAGCATTGTATAATAATAAGTTGTAATAATTAGCAATGCCTCCGAGTTCACCTCCTCAACATCCCCGCGAGGAAGAGAACCCGGAACCATACAGTTTAATAATAGTTTCTAGTGGTAAGATCCAGCTTCAGCATAAAGCGTCCTGTTACCGTGGACACGGCTATTCGAATAGATTAATCTTCCCTGCAGGGGTGCACTTGTGTTACGCTACACGCACGGATCTCCAGGGTGGCGGGAACCTTGTTAGGGAACGCTCCACCGAGGCTATCCGACACTTCCTAGCCCATCTTTCAAACTCAACAGAGAGGCCATCCGCCGGTCTAAATCCTAAGTACTCAGGGCCTTGGACCCCAACCCTGACGTACTCCTGCACGGTGCGTGGGTGGCCGGGAAGCCGTAACAAAAACAACACAGCTCGAGCCAAAGAAGACAGCGCACTTCCCGGCAATCAGCCTGCGGTACTTCTGACGTCTGAAGAGTCCTCGGACGACACTATGAAGCAGAGGAGCCCATAAGCTCGTAATTCCCACGGGTAGGTAGTGCGTACATGGCATATAGCCAACTTAAGATATTCACTGAACCATTTAGTATTTTAATTAACCTGCGTGGCAACTGTTATCGTTGCCTCGACTTAACCGACCCGCGGACAACGACAGCAGCCAGGACCACCAGTACATCGGTGCCTGCCCTGTCGTCCCACCAAGTCACTGCGGTTACCAACAAGGTAAACCGTCTCCTTACCTTGTCTCGCGTGTGCTCCTGTAGGAGCTCGACTTCCGTGGTTTGGTAACTCTCGCGGCCAACGATCAGGGGCCAAGCACACCGGTACACTGGTCGTACCCTCCCTGTCGTCCCGTCGCAATACATCTCGCGGGCACCGTTGGGTCGCCCGACTCCTTACCTGAAGGACAACCGTTTACAGGACCCTATGGCGGCAAGACAAAGTCAGCCTCGAGTGGAGTACAAGGATTACTCCTTGATAGCTCACACTTGAGGAGACTAGGCATAACCCAGATAGGGGCCTTTGACGGTGTCTGCTATGTATCGTACCTATGCAGTGATAATAACTGTATCCGTGTTCACTCCCCTGAGTGGTCACGGCCCTCTATCTAATCCTAGCTAACAATGCGCAGGGTTCACTGCTGAATAATGCATAACAATAATAATAGGCAGCATAGGATAAAGGAAGGCACATCAAGGGGCGACAAAAATCAGGCTATGAAGTTGAACAGGATTGTAATCGTAGCAGCAGCAGTAACAATGCCTAGTGCAAGAAATGTACGGAAAGATAGGCGATATCTGGGGAAGAGAATGGCTCTGCTTTCCTGCAAGCTCGACGGTAGTAGTAGGGTCGTCGACGACGTAGTCGTACTCAGCAGCGGTGTAGTCGACGGCAGCAGCAGGGTCTACCGGAGTTTAAGGGGGGAAGAAACAGTAAATACACACAGCAAGCATATACAAACAGATGCATGACATGATATATGAAATGTTAACGGTATACTAACGTAGTGCAATGCACGTTGTTCGGAACGGAAATTCATTCGGGGATGAACTACCGGCTCCGGGTGATTACCGGACAGGGTGTCCGGAGGGGGAAGGATCAAGCCGGAGGTGTCGTGGTTACCGGAACAACATAAGGGGGGTGTATCCGTGCTAGCTGATCTATTCCGAGAAACATTCGTGTTCGGAATAAATTCATCCGGGCACTCTAACAGTACCGGACCATTTATCGGACAGTCGGTCAGGAGGGGGAATGTTCGATGTTCGTTGTGTTAGAGGGGTGTGGTAGACATACGGATAGCGTATTTGTATTTGTTATTTTTTTCTGATCAATTTTCATGTATAAAGTTTTTGAATCCGAGTTACGGTTTAAAAGTTATTGAATTTCAAAGTTTAAATCAATTTAAATGATTTTCTGGATTTCTTTTATTATTTATTAAACATTATCCAAAACATTATCCACAACATTATCCAGAACAGTGGTGACATGTGGGACCCACATGTCAGCCTCTGTTATTTATAAAACATTTAATTAAATTAGAAAATGCCACTGGACCCACATGTCAGTGACTGGGAGGGGTATTATCTCTCTGATTAATTTCTTAATTAAGCTAACTAAGCAATTAGCCGGGGGGGTCCACTGTCAGTGGCTGGTTAGCCCCTAATCAACTAACTGACATGGGGGCCCCACCTAGCAGCCTCACCGGAGGGTCACCGGAGCCCGCCGCCGGCGAGGTCGATGGGGAGCTCGCCCCAGGGCACGGGAGGGTGCGCGGCTTGATGCGTTCGAAGCAGAAGACGACGGCGAGTGCTCTGGTGGTGGTGGTTGCGCCGTAAACTCGCCGGAGCGACGTCGGCGACGACGAAGGCGGCGGCTGCGCCACGGACCTTGACGGTGTCGACGCTACAAGGGCCCTAGGTGCGCGCAAAGAGCCCCAACGGGAACCATAGCGCGTGGGGATCACGACGGTCACACTTCCGGGACTAATCGGTCGCCGTGGCCTCGCCGGTGACGAGTGCGCGCGGCGGCCGTATTGAGTAAAAGGGGGGCGGCGTCTACGGGCTACGCGGGCGTTCACGGGGGTTTGGGGAGGGAGCACTAGCTCACCAGGAGCTCGACGGTGCAGAGAACGGGCTCGGGGGCGTCGTGGTGGCGCCGGATTTCCTCTGCGACGTCGCGGCGGCCGGAGTTGGGGAAGGTGACCGTGTGCTCGGGGTGGAGGCTTCCGCCTCGATTCCTTGCGCTCGGAGACGAGGACGACGACGAGGAACACGCTGGACAGGTCTTCGGGGCTCGGGGAGGCTGTTGGCCGCGGCGGTTCACCACGGCGGCGAGGCTGCGCTCGGATGATTCTTTCCCCGACGATGGCGAGAGGAGGAGGGGAATGGGGTGGGGGGGCGTGTCCAGGGAGCTTCTGGGGTTGGCCTTATCGCCTCCCCGGTCGCAGGGAGCAGGTGAGGGAGGGGAGGGCTCCAGCGGCGCCCGTGGCCACGGCTGCGCCACGGCGTCGAGCAGGTGGCCGACATGACGGGAGCAGGTGGGAGGTGGAAGACGGGCCGGGGTGGCCGGGCTGAGGTGGGCCTCGCCCTGGACGGGTTTTAAGCCTTTGTTTTATTTTGTTTTGTTTTCTGTTTGCTCTATTTCTTTTCTGTAACTGATTTATCAACCCTAGAATTTTTGTAAACTATCACTGGTGTTTGTAAATTAGGGTTACATATTACTAAGGTGCCACAAAAGTTTTTGCAGCAAAATAAAATCATTAGATATTTATTTTAAATATTAAATGCCCAAAGTAAGGGTTTTAACCTACTGTTTGAATTGTTTGGAATTTTTTGTAACTTCAAAAATTACCAAAGTTGGTCCAACATGATTATAATTATTTTAGGCAATTTACAAAAATAGTTTCATGATTTTTGGAACAACTTTAATTGAGCACTTTTGTTTTATTTTTCATTTAAAGCAGTTCCAATTAGGGTTTGGTTTCTTGATGAGCAAGATGCAATTGGGCCTTGGGTTTTGATCCCAAGGGCTCAAGTACAAGGTGCATGGGGTGTTGATCAACCACAGCAAGGTTTGATCATTAGCATCACAAAGTTTTATCAAGGACAAGGGAGATCAATCAGTGATAATCCAACACTGATGATCAACAGTGATGATGATTACTGTTACAGCAACTGAAGGTGTTACAGATGGGTAGCAACTGAGAGAGATGGACGTGCGTGCGGAGCCTCGTAATGGGCAGTTGGTACACCCCTGTAGGGTTAAATCTTTTCGAGAAGCCGTGTCCACAGTGATGGACGACTTGAGACCTACTCCTTGTTCATAGACAACAACAGCTGAGATAATCTTAATATAACTTGATCAACGTGTGTGTGTGCCTTCACTGCTTCTTCTTCGTCGGGATGCGAAGAGGAGGACAAGGATAGGATAGGTGTTATGTTTGCGTAGTAGTTGATAGCAAGACTTGTTGGAGGTTCCTCATCGACTGCTTGGCTTCTTATCTTACTCTCTAGATCGTTACCCACTTCATAAATGGTAGTGCGGCAGCAACCTCACCACTTACCCCTTCCTTACCGTAAACTACTAGTTGTCCTAGAATGATGAGTGATGAAGTCCTTGCTGGGTCAGATGACCACTACAGTTGGATGCTGAGTACTTCTGTACTCATGGTACTACCCCCAAACTCTTTTCAGGGTACTTGATCGACAACAGGTATGGTGAACGACGTTTCACGTGGAGACTCGACGACGACTAGTTAGGCGGATCCCGGCGGAGGGCCTGGACCCGTGTGGTTATGGGGATCGATGTTTTCTCTTTGCCAGTAGGCATTTGATTGTAGTCTGTACTCAGACATGTATCTTCCGCTGTTGTATTGTGTTAAGGCAGTTGTATGCTGATTGTATGAGATGTTGTATACTTGTATCTGTAATGTTGTGATATCACGTTGGAAATCCGGGGCATATGACTCCGTCATATGTCTCGGTGGGACAGATATGTGCTTCGTCCCTGGATCTGGATGGAAACATCTAGATCTGGAACAGTACCGCATATCGGGCCTTACAACTTGGTATCAGAGCCTTACTGACCGTAGGATCCCCTCTTTGGCCGAAGTCGAGTCTAGACAAAAAAACTATCTTGTAGTTACTAAGTTAGTTATCGGAGAGTAGGAATCTTTTTACTCCTTACCCTTGCTCTGATCAGGACAAGTGACGTAAGTGTTTTATTCTCGACTTATCCCCTTTCAAACTTTAGGATCTCGAGTGTGTGGAGTTTCGGAACCGTTACAATGCCTTGCTTGCAGCGTATTGTTTCGATTCCGAGCTCATGTGGGAAATCCTGTAGTACCTTTAGCTTCTCCGATTTCGGTTATCATCTAGGTCATCCATTGCCATCCCTCCTTTTACCAGTGTTTTTACGACTTGCGTCAAAAATCACTATCCCTTGATCTGGTTTTTGCTCTCGTTCTTCCTCTTGACACTGAAGGTTTCGTATTTTCCGACGATGTCGTCTCTCCGCGGAAATTTGTCTCGACACGAGCTCGACATCGACATGGAGCAGAGTCCCTTGTTGGTGGTGTTGAAGATCGTCGACTCTCTTTTCTCTCCCCCTTCCCCTCTCCCTCGGATCGTCCTGGATCTCGAGACGAGATCCCTTGTTGGTGGTGTTGTATTGCAACAACCCAGATTTCACAAAAATTAAAAATTTTGTTTTCGGTGTGAATTGTTTGATTGTCTGATTTGTTTGCGGTATTTGCATCCCCGATTTATCGATCAACGATTATTTTTCCCCCTCTTATCTCGTACCGGACGAAGACCGACCCTTGCCACCCTGACACTCGACCTTTGCGACACCGGGTTTCGCCCGATCACCGTCGGGAAAACCGCACGAGACTCGCCGCAGCCAACGGAACGAAAAACCCCGTTTAATAATTAAACGGGATATTTTTATACTGCGTCGGAAAGTGTTCTCGGAACGGTTCTAGCGCGAGGTGAACGCCGCCGGCTCGACACGCTGATCGCGCAGTTCGAAGTTTTACCCGACTCGGAGGTACTGCGGACCCCGACGGTCAGAAACGTGAGCACCGCGCGCGCGAGAGAAAAACCGGGGATGTTTTTGCAAACTGACAGCCACCTGGGCTATATAAAGACCACCACACTCCCACCCATTTCTAGGGTTTCCCTAGCCACAAAATTGCAGCCACTCCCTCAAACATAGCCCCAATTTTCGCAACCTAGCCCCTCAGATCTGGAATTTCTCTCCTGAGCGATCTGGACCGTCAGATCTTCCGATCTGACGGCCAAGAACCCTCCACTGACCTCCCTCCTCTCTCCTCTCCAACCTCCAGCCCGCTGCGCCGCCAGTCCCGCCCGTGGACGCCGCCCGCGCCCGGCGAGCCGCCGTGCTCCGGTAGCAGCGCGCCCCGGCCACCTCCTCCTCTGCCGCGCCCCTCCTCCCTCTCTCTTCTTCCCTCTCCTCCCTCTCATCTCTCACCCTAACCCCTCCTGGTTCTTCCCGCAGGCCGCCATTGGAGCGCCCGTGGAGCTCGCCACCACCCCGGAGGCCGCCGGCGCCCTCCGCCTCGCCTGGATCCGGCGGGATCCCCGCGCCACGCACCAAGCAGCTGCGCCTCCGGGACCTCCCTCCTCACCAGCCGGTGAGACGGCGCCGTCGCGGCCAGGAGCTGGACGAGGACGTCGTCCCGTGCGCCTCCAACCGCCCAGGTGGGCCGGCCTGCACCGTAGCCTCCCCAAGGCCCGGCCCAGCGCGCCCCCGAGCGGCCTAGTAGCCGGCCAGCCCAAGCCAGGCCGCCAGCCACCTCCACCTGCAGAAGGGCTGAGGCCCATGGTGGGTGCCCGAGTCTTGTTTTTTTTCCGGTATTTTTTTTCCTTTTTCCAATTTCTGTTAAGTCTGGAAATCTGTTATCTGTTTACTGTTTTTGCAACGTTAATTCCCGTTGATCCGTAGCTCGTATGAACGTGCCCCCAAAACGAAAGTTGCTCAGTTTTGCGTGCTCTAGCGTTCGTATGTAGAATTTTTTTCCGTTTGAGGTCACCTTGATTGTGTAATTCTGCGTTGAAGTGGGCATCAGGCCGTTAAACTGCTACTTTTTCCTGTTAAGTGCTGCTGTTATTTTTTTGTTGCAACTTTGCATGATGATTGTGACTCATCCATGAGGCATATTGCATTGATTCTTTTTCCTATGTGTTAAGCATCATGTGTACTCCATTTCCATGCTTTAACTTGTCATATTTGGGTGCTCTAGCTTTATTAAATATTGCTCCAAAGTGGTGATCCTGATGTTAATGTGCTGATGTTGCTGAAACTGTTATTTTGTAACAACTTCGGTCGACGAGTGTGTCGCGACCGTTTATCGGAATTGAGTGATTCCAATTGCATCTTGTTAAGCATCATGTATACTTTCATCACATGTATTTCATTGTCATGATATGCTTGCTGGTCATATAGTTATTCTGCTCCAAAGTTGCTATGCTGCTGTTTTTGACAGCCACCTCTGTTTTTCACTAAGTCTGTTACTTTGCGATGCCATGTTGTTTGCTTAATATATTTTGATCTATGATGTCTTTTTGCATGATTATTTTTGCCATGCCTTCCTTGTCATGTCTAGTTTAATTTCATATCTTTTGTGAGCATGTTTGCATTGATTATCTTGTTTATGCATTGCTCTAAAGTGTGCTTCGTGATGTTGGCAGTTTGTGCCCGTAACTTGTTTTGCTTATATCTTTTTAACCGTAACTCCGTTTGGGGTGTTCTTTATATGTGACTTGATTAGTTTTTCGTGTACTTTGTGTTTATGCTATTGTTTGCTGTTGTTAACCAACCTAAAATATGGTTTAGTGCAGAACAGTACCAATTCTTTTAATAGTCGTTCGGCACTTAGTGTTATGCCATGTTTAGGTTGTGCCACACTTAAATTGACTAGCATAGGTAGTTTACTTTGTGCTTCACCTCTTGCCATGTTTTTGTGCTATGAAATGATTGCTTGACTTGCCATGTTAATAACCGTTGATTGATCACCTATAGCTAAGAAACTTGAACCACCGTAAACGTGCGGTATTCGTCGTGTGTGACCGATACCCCACTTAAACTGTTAGTAACCGTTCTCGACGATAGATCTGTATCGTGTTGGCGTGCCTTGTGTTTCCTCTTTGATCTTGTATTTCTCCGTAGTAATAGTGGTGCACCCTTGATTGCTTTCCAGTGTTTATCGTCTTGTGTGCTCCAGCGGGTACCTTCGGAGACGATGCGAGCTTGCGATCAACTACACCTTCGGAACCCGACTTATCAACAGGCAAGGACTATGCATTACTTATGATCCATTTTATTTCAACCAGCGGTTTGCATGGTAGTCTAGGTTAAGTTTGATGTTTGATCCTACCACATGTTTACAGCCTCTTTCAAACCGATACAACCATCTCCCTTCCCAGCAAACCTTGTACTGCTATGTTACTATTGCTCGTTGCTCAGCCCCTGCTTAGTATGCATGCTTAGGATGCTATGATGTTACCCTGTTACTCCTTGGTTGGGGATATCACCTTATTATATTGTTCTTGATGATATGATTATTATTAATGTTGACTATATTCGACGAAGGATGGAAGGTCTAGGCTATCCCGCCCCGACGCTTTGTTCCATTCGAGTCACCTAGGATCCGAGTTCCGGGTATTGGTTTTAAGACTGAGCGTGCCTAACCGCGTGTGGTATTTTATGGGGTCCCCTTTTCTTACCTACCTACCTTCAAGCATTTCAAGTGGTGGCCCAAGATGATTTTACCATTTGAAACCGTGTGTGTGCTGGTCGTACGCCAGTAGTTTTTAAACCAACCCGGACCAGTGAGGACTTAGTTCCCTTGCTAGCCCATCATGATCGGCTGAGGACCCGGTGTCCCATGTGTGATTAACCGGCAATCCAAACCTGGAGTCATATGGTAGAGACCAGATCGAGAGCGCGGCCGGCTCCTGAGCTGGATGTCGTCTCACCGGGGATCACCCGGATTTGTTCATTGTTAGTTAGAGGGACCTGTCGTTTCGGATCTCTTGGAACTAAATCATAAAATGGTTGCCTGTGATGGGTAGCAACTGAGAGAGATGGACGTGCGAGCGGAGCCTCGTAATGGGCAGTTGGTACACCCCTGCAGGGTTAAATCTTTTCGAGAAGTCGTGTCCACGGCTATGGAAGACTTGAGACCTACTCCTTGTTCATAGACAACAACAGCTGAGATAATCTTAATATAACTTGATCAACGTGTGTGTGTGCCTTCACTGCTTCTTCTTCGTCGGGATGCGAAGAGGAGGACAAGGATAGGATAGGTGTTATGTTTGCGTAGTAGTTGATAGCAAGACTTGTTGGAGGAGATTCCTCATCGAATGCTTGGCTTCTTATCTTACTCTCTAGATCGTTATCCACTTCATAAATGCTAGTCCGGCAGCAACCTCACCACTTACCCCTTCCTTACCGTAAACTACTAGTTGTCCTAGAATGACGAGTGATGAAGTCCTTGCTGGGTCAGATGACCACTACAGTTGGATGCTGAGTACTTCTGTACTCATGATACTACCCCCAAACTCTTTTCAGGGTACTTGATCGACAACAGGTATGGTGAACGACATTTCACGTGGAGACTCGACGACGACTAGTTAGGCGGATCCCGGCGGAGGGCCTGGACCCGTGTGGTTATGGGGATCGGTGTTTTCTCTTTGCCAGTAGGAATTTGATTGTAGTCTGTTCTCAGACATGTATCTTCCGCTGTTGTATTGTATTAAGGCAGTTGTATACCGATTTTATGAGATGTTGTATACTTGTATCTGTAATGTTGTGATATCACGTTGGAAATCCGGGGCATATGACTCCGTCATATGTCGCGGTGGGACCGATATGTGCTTCGTCCCCGGATCAGGATGGAAACATCTAGATCTGAAACAGTACCGCATATCGGGCCTTACAATCTATGAAGAAAGTTAGTTTTTCGTTCGAGTTTATGTTTCTCTACCAATTTTATATTTGTAATAGTTAAAGGATCAATTTTATACTTATATAAATGTTTAGGGATGGAAATTATATTTTTCTTTTTTATTATACTTTTATACACAATCATAACAATTTGTGTTTTGCCAAGAAGAAAACGCTTTTTTCTATCTATGAAAAAAACATTAGTTCCTTGTTCAAATTTGAGTTTCTCTACCAAAAAAATGGTAGTATCCCTTTCGTTTCGGTTTTGTATTTTGCTATGGAAAAAATGATATTTTCCCTTCCTTCCCGCTTTCCTTACAAAGAACGCTATTTTCCCTGTAGTTTATACAAAAAAACTTTAAGGAACCTTGTCACAAGGAGCCGCGAGGTGATTAACCTATGTGACTCAACAACTTCATTTCTTATCTCTTATCACTTGATTATCCAATTTTTCTTGGGGCCCTTATAATCCTTCTTTTAAGTATACCTTTTGTTCAACCACAATTTTTTTGATTCTCAACCACTTTATTTCTTATGTCTTGTCACGTTTATTATCCCATCTTTCTTTATCAACTTCATAATCCTTCTTTTAATTATAATTTTCGTTTATCCACAATCCAATGATTTTATTCCTCTTGTTTAGACACAAATCCCTCATTTCAATATAGTTCGTCTCATCTAGCCATGAATTTTTATTGGTATTTAAGAAGGATTAATGACTCTAAATAATAGACATAATTAAACCGATATAGTTGCATGTAAAGTAGCAAGATGATATTATTAAATTTGTATAGCATTGTTCCTACATTGCCACGCCTGGTCCGAGTTAAAAAAAATAGCTGAAGAAACGAAATGGGCTGTCTGCAGCGTGTTTGGGCCGGTCTACAAAGTGGGCTTGAGTCTGTCGACATATAAGGATGATAAACAAAGCTCGCTTGTGTTTACAAAAATCTTGCATTGCCGAGTGGTCGGTAAAGCATTGTATGTATTAAAATGTGATGACGTCGGCGACGTAAAAAAATTAGGTATAGAATTGAAGGAAGTGTCAGTTTGTTAACTGAAGAAAGTGTCGATCTTCAGATGCACATCATCGTTAGTAACTACACCTCGCCCCGCGTCCACCACCTACTCCACCGATCGCAGCTCCGGCGTGGTGTCCCGCTCTCCCTTGCGCTTGGCCTTCTCCGCCCTTTGCCGGGTCCAGCTCGCTGCTGCCGTTCTCCGTCGCTCCAATGCGTGCATGGACACGCCACTGAAGCTGCAGCGCTGCTGCATCCTCCCTAGGCTCCTGGCCTCCTCCGCTCCCTGCATGGACACGCCACTACGCCACTTAGCTCTCATCGGCAGTGCTGCTACTTGATGCCAATTGTTGAGTTTCTTGACTGAATGATAACAGCTAAAAGAAAAAAAATATGAATTGTTTTCAGTGTGATGTATCTTATTCATGAAGAATCATGTTCCGTATTGTGCCAGATGTCTCATGCCGTAGTTGGGAGGGTTGCCTCTCTTGCACTCGTATGCACATCCATGCATTTTCACATGACTACAACGACATTGCTTGCTTTTGCTACCGAATTTTCAGATCGTAGTGACTCCTGATGTTTTATTGTTGCTCATTTTCATCCACAAAAGATCTGCGTTTGCGTACTGTTTTCTGCTCAAATGGGGATTAACTGCTTTATATTAATGTATACAATGGCTATTGAGTTTAAGATTTTATGTGCAATATCAACTTTTCCTTCCTTAATTTGCTTCCTTTCGTAGCTTTTTGGTTTACTGTTGATCATCGGTTCACAATTTTAATTCTGTGGGCAATACATTTTTTTAATGCTCGGCAGTACAATAACGCCACAGAAAGAAATACAGGAATAATCTCATTAGTAGTGCACAACACGTGTATAAAAGCACTACAAACTACAAATTCCAAAAAATAGTACACTCATTTTTATTGTCGGGAAATACCATTGAATCATTATGTGCAGTACCTATATAATTTTTATGTTTAGTTAAATTTCATACATCAGTAGGTATATCTGTATATGTATGCTGCAGATATAGATGATGTGGCAGTGTTATTAACAATTATTATATGTGTGTGATTTTCTAGATTAAGCATATCCAACATCATATCATTAGTTTAGGCCTCTGTCATATTTGCATATTGATGAGGTGTATAGGCTTCAAAGTTGTGACTTTTCAGATTACGCATATACAACATCAGTAGTATACACAAGTGTGAATCAGGTAACTCATAAAAAATACATTAAATCAATTTTGGAAGTATCATTTAGTCATTGAGGGTAGTTCATACATTTTTATTAGCGAGTAGTACCATTGAGTAACTTTGGGCGGCGCCATTTATACATTCTGGGAAATACTATTAAACGATTTTGCGTAGTACAAACATTTTTATTACCGGACAGTACCATTAATTCGCTCTAGTCAGTACAATTTATTCATTCTTTGCGATACAATAATTATTCATTTTTAGCAATCCACAATGTATGGTCGATCTTTGGATTTGAATGATGTTCTTTTCTCAGTATGTGAGTGATACCTCAGATGGTAAATGATGTTCTATAGAAAAAACATTACCGGCAAAAAAAAATTCATTTGAGTTGTATTTTTTATTGCTGAGCGGTAGGAAACTCATATTCCATAGAAGTACAAGGTACATATCGACGGAAGTAGAATTTAGTGGAAAAAATTAACCGTCAATATGATTTATTCAATTTAAGCGGCACGAAAAGTTTTTATTGCCGGGAAGTACGGAACTCATATTCAAAAAAAGTACAATACTCTATTTTTTTGGGACGGAAAAATTACGGTATTTCAAATATTGTTCAAAAACCGCGAAGAATTAGGAAAAAGTTAAAACACAAGAAAGTTGAGAAATTTCAATACGTTTTTAACGCCATATCATTTGCTCCATTTCGGTAAGTGGTTAAAGAAATTCGTTCAAAACACTTTCCAATCAGCTTATGATGATTTCTATTTTTTCAAAATTTATAATTAAAATACCAAAAAAATTGAAAGTTAGAATACGAAAAACTTGAATACTTTCTGTACCTTTCCAATGGTATATCATTTGCGGAATTTCGATTAATGGTCTAGAATCAACAAGTGAATTACTACAATGATGCAAAAAACAGTACCATATTTATGAAAAAACAGTACGGTAGTGTCATATGAAAACAGTACCAGATCGCCATCCCGAGAAGTATGAAACTCATATTCCACAGAAGTACGAGGAAAAGTTGTGTTATTTTAAAAAAAATCTGAGGAGTACAATTTGTTTATTTTGAGCAGTACAATTATTATTATTATTATTATTATTATTATTATTATTATTATTATTATTATTATTATTATCGGGAAGTACGAAACTCATATACACAGAAGTAGAAGGTACATGTCGAGGGGATTCGAGTTCTCTGAAAAAATTAAGGGCTGTACATTTTTATTATTTTGAGCAATACAAAAACTTCTTTATTGTCGGGCAATACCAAACTCATATTCACAAAAGTACAATACTATGTTTACTTGGAATAGGAAAAATGTCGGTATTTTGCATATTGTTCAAAAACTGTGAATTGGAAAAATGTTAAAACACGAAAAAGTTGCTAAATTTCAGTACCGTTCAACGCCATGTCATTTGCATCATTCCAAGATCTAATGAACATCAATGACCATCTTTTAAGAAAACTGATTTTTAGTATTTTCAAAACTGTTAAAAAATATGCAAAATTTGAAAATATTAAAACACGTAAAAAACGTTTGGAATTTCAGTAGCTTTCCAACAGTATATCATTTGCGCTATTCCGAGAAGTGGTTAAAAAATTAATATCGAATTACTATTCGTCTATTTTGAACGAATCTCGGTATTTTCAAAACTGTTCAAAAATTATGTAAAATTTGAAAAACATTAATTGACGAAAAAGATGGGAAATTTCAGTACCTTTCCAACGCCATATCATTTGCATCATTTTGATATCAAAAAATGGTCCATGATCATCTTTTAAGAAAACTGATTTTCAAAATTGTTCAAAAACTATTCAAAATTAGGAAAACATTAAAACACGAAAACTTTGAAAATTTCAATAGATTTCCAACGGTATATCATTTGCTCCATTCCGAAAAGTTGTTAAATTTTTTTGGTCAAAACACTTTTCAATCAGCTTGTGAAGATTTTTGATTTCTTAAAATTCATAATAAAAATTATAAAAATTTGAAAAAAGCCACAATATGAAAAGGCTGAGGGTTTTCTTTAGCTTTCCAACGGTATATCATTTGTGCAATTCTGATTAGCGATTTGTAATTTTCGAAAGAATTACTACACAGGTATAGAAAGAGCAGTACCAACTTCACGAAAAAGCAGTACGACAGTGTAATGAAAAAGCAGTACGAGATCTTTATCGCTGGCAGTACGAGATTATTGCAGAATATTATTCTATAATTGATTATAGAATAGACGGGATAAATTATTTGGAACACCTAGGTTTCTGGGCACCTTACAACATGTACGCTTATATTTTATGGGGTATTTCGTTATAAATAAATATGATGAGTACATATATAACTTTAAATAATTTTTAATCTTTGTTAGGTATATATACCCACGATTATTTTTTCATTTTATGATGTTGCACAATATGTACTTTGTTTTAGGTATGTACGCGTACATTTTATGTTGGGTATTTAATTTTAGACAAATATGATTAATACACATATAACTAGAAATAATTTTTAATCATAGGTAGATATATATATACCTACAACTAATATGTATGCATAACTAATTAACATAATAAACCCTCTGAGATTAAATTTAGAGGCGAGGAGCTTCGGCAAAATTATTTCTAGGTATGTGTGTATTAATCGTATTTGTCTAAACCTAAATACCCAATATAAAATGTACGCACACATACCCAAATATGATGCATGACACCTAGGTGCCCAGGTACCTTGCCTTTTCACCACTTGAATGCAATAGGTGCTGACATGTAAATAATTATGACATAATTACTAATGGATTGCCATAAATATGATGCATGACAACAATTTTATGATATTAAATGGAAAAGAGAATACCATGCATGGTAGGCCTGGGCATTCGGTCTAACCGAACCGATCGGTTCGGTTTTCAAACTCATAAAAAAATTCGGGTTTTTTGGAATAATAACCGATCGGTTTCTTCACAAACAAAGAACCGATTATTTTTGGGACCGAAAATTCGGTTCGGTCATCGGTTTTGACCGAAATAAAACTGAAGTTTAGCCAATATCATTTCTTTGTAGGCTACATATGATGCGTGTTAACTAGTACTGCTTTTATAGGATTGCCCACACTTTGTCCTTCATGGTAATCCCCGAGGTGGTACTATACCTATACGTGAAGTTGATGCACTGCAGCTTTTGTATGGGCCAGTTGCTAGAATTTTATTTGGGCTATACATACCACCAAGCGTGCATGTGAAAGACAAAATGAGTTGCGTTGGGTTACCTCGGCAAGCGGAGGTGGGGTAGCGCAGTAAAATAGGATCGAAGTGCGTCACGTGTGTTATGTATTTCGGTATTCCGAGTTAATTCGGGTAAGTAACTGTAAAAACCGAATTTGTGAAATAAATTTCGGTTCTTTAGATTTAGTAACCGAACAAGGAATCAACAAATTCGGTTTCAGTCTATTCGGTTTCGGTCCCGGTTCTTTCGGTTCGGCACATCGGTTCTCGGTTAATATGCCCACCCCTAATGCATGGCAACGTTTCATGGTGTGTGAGAGAGAGAAATAAAAAACTAATGAGTCATGATTTATATATACCTAAGAATAAAATTCATCCTAAGGGTATATGCAGTTTATTAGTCATGGGTATATACGTATCTTAGGTTAAAAATTTATTTTAACGATATAGTTTGTTTATTAGTTATGGGTATATACCTACCGAATATTTAAAATCATTACGACGATATATACCCAATGTCAAGTATGCAAGCGATCACTTAAATATAAAGATTTTTCAGCATTAGAAATTGCCGTAAAAAGAAATAGTTAATTAGTAGGAATCATTGCATTTTGTTCATTTATTGATCATGAGTATATTCCTCATATTTAATTCAATTCATGGGTATATTCTATTTATAAATCATGAGTATGCGTACATAAATTAATAATCATTTACTATTTATTAATCATGGGTTTATATACCAAGGAAATGTAGTACCAGCCATTTCTATAGAAATGTACGCCCTGCACATTTCATGATAACATGCATCTTGCTTACTAGAGAAAAAAACAAATTAAAGAGCAATCTAAGTATGCTATTAATTATGACGGCCATCAATTCTTCATAAAACATGCATGTACAATATTTTTTGGAAGGTAATAATTTATAAAATACTACTCCCACCGATCCATATTAATTGACGCACACTTAATACAACTCTACTACAAAGTTGTACTAAGTGTTCGTCAATTAATTTGGATCGGAAAGAGTATAATAGATCATCTCCACTATCTTATGTATCTCAACATGCAAGTATGCCACCTCATCAAAGGTCCATCACAATATGCATGAGAATAAATTCTTCATTATTAATTGATTTCATGCACACATTCATTTAATGACACATGCAACCTTTTTCAACATGCATGGATTTTTTTTTCTTATCATATTACATCAATTTTAACATGCATACATGTCACATCATCAAAGATTCACCACAATATGCATGGGAACAAGTTCTTCGTTATTAGTTGATCTCATGGATACATCAATATAATGACACATGCCAACTCGCTCAACATGCATGGATTTTTTTTCATTATATTACTTTAATTATATTTAATAAATATTATTAACTACACAATAATAAAACATATTACATAAAATGTATTTTTATACTTTAGTTTATATATTATTAATTTAACTATTCATGTTTCATACAATCAATCATTCAAAATATATTGCAACTGATTTCCGCAGCAACGCGCGGGGTATCATCTAGTTGTTTACAAATTGGAGCCCATGCTATGTGTAATAATGATAAAATAAAATATGCATTGATTGAATCATGGATTAATCGAACGGCTCACAGTCTAGGTGTCCAGGCACTTAGGTTCCTCAAACATTTTACCTATATATATACAGCCGGTCTATTCTGACATCGTTGTCAGAATAACTATTCTGACAACATTCTGAACTACATCGTATCGCAAAGAGAACCGCACTGCTGTATTCGAAGCACTGCAGCTCGGGTAAAAACGAACCGCATTCAGTATTTTCGCCTTAAATTTTTAACCGTTGGTCAGAATTGAGCGTATGATACACCGTTGAATTCGTGTGGAAATGGAGCATCTTTCGTATGTTGAACACTTGTCCAGATTCCTCACGGATTAAGAGCAGTTTCAAAAATGGTACGACGACATACTTTTGCAGCGGGCGTATTTTCGCGATTTCTCTTAACCATTCATCGGAATGATGCAAACGATATACCGTTGGAAAGATATCGATCAAGCGCTCCATCCATATGTATAACACTTTCTCTAATTCCTCACGGTTTGAGAATAATTTCAGATAAAAAAAATGCAGCAACTCTATTTTTGGCTTTCGGATCTCGTAGAGAGTCAAACTTTTTGACCGTTTGTCGAAATGACGCGTATGATACACCGTTGGATTCATATGGAGTAGGAGCATCTCCGACATGTTGAACACTTTTCGAGATTCTTCACGGTTTTGAAGGAATTTCGAAAACGGTGGCGCTGCCCTCTTGTGGACAGCGGGCGTATTTGCGTAATTTTTTTTTATTCATTCGTCCGATCGATTCAATTGTTACACGGTTGGATAGGTATCGTTGAGTCGCTCGATTTTCATGTATAACTTTATCACTAACTCCTTACGGTTTAAAAGTAGCGTCGATTTTACTAAAACACGGACTCACTTTTTTCGCGGAACAAAAAATCGGCGAGTGAACTGCATTGGTTTGCATCCGACAGTCAAGCGCACTGCATTATCGCCAAACAGAGCGCACGTGTTCTTCGTGGACCCGGAATTGGTCAAGTGAACTGTATTCGCCGGGCAACCGCAACGCATCCGACGGGCAAGCGCACTGCATTATCGTCGAACAAAAATTCATATATTTTCCGCGGACCCGAATCGGCGAAGTGAACTGCATTCAAATGGGCGACCACATTGCAATATCAAACACAGAGAACTGCATATGATTTTCTTGATTTATTTATCAGGATTTCATAGTTCGCTTCGGATGAATCTCAGACACAAACTAAGCGAACTGCATGAATTGTTTTCAATATTTTCGTAATATACGTCCATTGTTCAGAAGGAGCGAACCACGATACAAATTAAAGGGGACCTGGATAGTAAAGTACTGCATTTTTTATGTTTTAACGACGAATCTGAACTTCAACACTTTTTATCATTTCTTTTTTACAGAGTGAACTACATCACTCCTTTTTTTGCAAAGAGCTATGAAATGCAAAAAACAGTACAAATATACAGCCACACACAAAAATGTTGGAAAAATTGCAAAGAGAAATGAACTGCACAAAATATAGCTGCAAACTAAACATCACACAAAAAATCTGAAAATATACACTACTACAATCAAGTGCATCGCAAGAGACATCACACACGAATTGAAGAAGCACTGCACTGCATTGGCGCTCGTCATGGACTGCGGCTGCATTCCCGAACACCAGCGGACTGCATGCACGCGTACATCTCGCAAACTTCAAGTTGTTTTCACAGCTCGAAGAACACATGGCCGATGTTGGAGTTCCCGTTCCATCTCGGGCAGCAGCTAGAGGGCTGCAGTAGACGGCTCTGACCAGAGAATGGCACAACGCCGAGGAGAGGGCACACGAGCGGGATCCCGTTCCATCTCGTGCAGCAGACCAAATCGTCGTCAAGGTTGGCCACGTGCGAAGGCCGGAACACGCAGATCCTACTCCGGCCACGGGAAGACCGTGGCGTGGAAGATCCGTCGACTGCCGGCTTGGGGAGTGACGAGGGGGTGACCCCACGACTCCTACATATGAGACTACCTGGTGCATGGGAAGACAGAAGTCCCGCTGGGAAGGTACGACATGCCCACGATTGGCCCAGCCAAGCACCGACATAGGAGTCCGCGACTAAACATGGAAGGTGTAACTTGGCGTACAAGGCAGGACTAGAATTAGGAAACTACCTATGTAACCTAGCACGGACTCCCCGAGACCTAGCCTAGTATATAAAGGCTAGGAGGGGAGACGTCCAGGACAACTCAATACTCATCTACTCATCCTAGCCTTGCGAGAACTCGCCTTGGCCTCCACTGTAATCGCCCCCTCACGTAATAATATCGAGCAGGAAGTGCTTCTCCTGTTAGCCGACGAGTATCGTCCAACCTGTGCCATCTCTATTACTAACCCAGGGTCCCTGACCATGGGATTTGCCGGGGTTGATCCCCGTCAATTGGCGCCGTCTGTGGGAACTACACAGGTTGGAATCACGATCTCGGCGGTCCCGACCTCAATAGATCAAGACTCGAGGACTACAGCCAGATCCAATCCGCTCGAGAGATTCAAGTTCACCGCAAGCGTCTCCGTCACCCCATCAGGACCACCCAGCCTGCAGCAGAACCAAGTCCAACACCTCGACGACTGCCAGATCCATCACCGACAGAAAAGAACTCGACGACCCAGAAGACAAGCACAAGGAGGCTACTCGAGAATCACACTCGAGGAGTCGCGGCGCGTGGCCGAAGGCTCGCCCATCAGTCAATGACCCGCCGCCACCCGGACTCCCACCACACGCCAAGACAGCGACTCCGAGACCCAGACCTGAGATTACTACGACCCAGATTGAAGGCCGGACGAATTCGCCAACTTCATCCGGAATCAATCACTCAGCGACGGGATAGAGCTCAACCCAAGATCTCACAGCCGAGCAGAAGACCGCTCGCAGATCTTCCAAGTCTCAAGGAGAAGAAGGCACGCCGGCTCCAGCAAACTCATAGTTAAAGAGCAATTGGAAGGACCTTGCGTGATCCATTGCTTTGAAGACAGTCAAGGACACCTCAGAGCAAGCCACACACTGGGAGACTGCCGCCTATTCGCCGGACTCTCCAACATCCTCAAGGAGGAGAAGCAGCGTGAAGCCAAACACACTCGAAGAAGCACGCAGTCACCTGCACCGAGTGCAGAGGAGCAATACCCCGCGTCCCAAGGACGAATCTGCATGATCCAAGAAGGAAGACCCTCGAAAGCAAAGAAAGATGACGCACCTTGCAGGCCGAAGCAGCCGAAGACCTAAAGACAACTGAAATCTACCAACTGAGCGGCGCCGAGACCAGCATCACTTTTTCACAGAGCGACCACCCGCCTGCAGTCCCGAGGCCTGGGCATGCACCCCTGGTCCTCGAAGCGCAGATCGGAGGATACAACATGGACAGAATCTTCATGACGGAGGCAGCAGTTTAAACATAATCTTCACCAGCACTCTACGCAAGATGTTCATCCCACGATCAGTTTGGAAGAAGTCAGGGACCACAATATACGGCGTAGTCCCGGGCGAAGCAGTCACCTCCATCGGAGCGATACAGCTTGATGTGATCTTCGGCAGCAAGCGCAACTTCGCAAAGCAGGCACTCGAGTTCGAAGTGCTGGACTGGCAGTCACAGTATCACGCCATACTCGGGCGACCAGTGTTCGCACAGTTCATGGCGGTTCCACACTATGCATATCTCAATCTCAAGATGCCAGGACCTGCGGGAATCATCACAGTCAAGGGAAGCTTTATCAAATCGGACCAGTGCAACCGCGACTTCCACAAAGTCTCCGACACATTCAGAGCCCAACAACAGCTCAAAGAAATAGCCATGGTGACGGACAAAAGCATATTTCCATTAGCAAACAGAAGCGAGACAAAGGAATTTGGTCGCGACTTCAGCGTCGACAGCGACATGATCACACACCAAGTACACCCAACAGACCCAGAGAAGACAGTTCGCGTATATGCCCACCTTCCAGAAGAGCAAGCAACCGCCCTCATAACCTTCCTTCGTGAAGAGTGGAAAATTTTCGCCTGGTGCCCAGCTGACATGCCAGGGATACCACGAGAATTCGCGGAACACGCGCTCCACATCAAGCCAAATACGAAGCCAGTAAAACAGGCGTTGCGGCGGTTTTCAGAGCCCAAGCGCAGAGCAATCGGAGAAGAAGTTGATGGATTCTCGCCCTTCGTTGGTTACCCCAAGTGGAAGGTTGAGATGTAGTGCAGCAGCAGTTTTCCCTCAGTGAAGATACCAAGGTTTGTCTCCAGTAGGACTCCAGAGATGATAAGTAGGTGTCAGCGGCGCAACTGACGCGGACCTGCACACAGACACAGATAACTTTGTTCCCAACGAAGTTCAGAGAGGTTGTCAATCTCTCCGGTCTTGTTGTTCACAAAGGATAAAACGCAAGGGATAATGATAGCAAGTAAAAGCAGTAAAGTAAATATAGCTTGGAAATAATAATGAGGATATGGACCGGGATACGTGATGTTCACTAGTGATGTCTCTCTCCCAAAAGACGATCAAACTGCTATGCGAGGTAAACAAATTACAGAAGGGAAATTGACAGGATTATGAACGCACCGCAATGCTAACTATGCTACAAAAGAAAAGAAGAGGCTCAAAAGCACAGGCAGTACGCCAAAATAAGTAGACCGAAATCCATCTGCATCTACTACTAATCATCCACCTTGAGATATCTATCCAGAACATCTCGCTGGTATTAAGTTGCGAGCCCCACCCAAAGTGTAAACCCAAAGCAACAGACAACTGCATTAAAAAGAACTTTGCGTAAAGTAAACAATCCTTGTAACCGCGGTTACAAGCACCGTTGTTTTCCCCCTTGTGGCAACAGCACATCCCCTAGACTCATGTTTCTGTCACTCAAGCGTGTCATCGGGGGGCATGAACCCACAATCTAGCACAACGTTCCCTCTTGGAGTCACTACCTACTACTTGGCCAAAGCAATAAACATCAACGGAGAACATGCAAGAATTACTTAGGAACAAAAATATAAGAGATAAAAACCAAATATATTACTCTATCACAATCTGAACATAATCTCATAATCCATCAGATCCCTCCAAACTCAGCATAGCAACAGCAGAAATATTACAAAGGTGCCTCGATCATGTAGGGCATCTCACGAGGTCTAAACAATGAAGATCAAAGAGGGGAGGAGAACATCACATAGCTACTGATCACGGACCCAAGGTCCAAGGAAAACTACTCACGAGACATCCGGGGAGCATCCATGGTGGAGAGGAGACTCCCGGAGGTCAACCCTCCCTCCGGCAGGGTGCCGGGAAGAGGTCTTCTGGTGCTCCCGATCTTGGAAGCGCGGCGGCGGCGGAACAGAGGCGAGTTTGCGGAATAGGGTTCCTCTTCTGGAGTTTCCTCGTAATGGAGAATAAATAGGCGAAGGGGGCAGCCAGAGGTGGACCAGGGGCCCCAGGCACCCCCCTGGCGCGACCAGGGGTGGGGCCGCGCCGGGTGGCCGCCTGGGCCCCCCTGGTTCCCCTCTGGCCCCTCCCGAGCTCTTCTCGAAGCTTCCTGTACGCTGATTTTTCCTGTATTTTTCCCGGAATTTTTCTGGCACTTTTTATATGGGGGAAAACTGAAATAGAAAAACAACAGAAAACCGGAACTGGCACTCGGGTGCACTGAGTTAATAGGTTAGTCCAAATATGATCAAAAGTGTATGAAAGTGTATCTAGATCATAGCAATATCACACAAAACATGCATGGAGCAAGCAGAAATTATAGATACGTTTTGGACGTATCAGAAGTCAACCGACTACTCGACGCACAGTTCATCCGAGAGACAAAGAAAGAAACATGGATAGCAAACCCAGTCCTAGTCCCTAAAAAGGACACCGAGGTACTGAGGATGTGCGTCGACTACGGGCCTATCAACATGCACTGCCCAAAAGACCACTTCCCCCTGCCAAGAATCGATCAGATAATCGACTCCACAGCAGGATGTGACCTCCTCTCCTTCCTCGACGCATACTCAGGATACAATTAGATCAGGATGAAGGAAGAAAACGAAGAGCACACCTCATCCATCACCCCCTATGGAGTATTCTGCTATCAAACAATGCCTTTTGGCCTACAAAACGTGGGAGCCACGTACTAGCGGATGATGCAAGCATGTTTGAGAGACCAGATTGGCAGGAACGTTCAAGTCTACGTGGACGACATCGTCATCAAAACCTACAGCACAAACATGCTACTCGACGACCTCCACGAGACATTCGCGGCCCTCAACAAGTACAGGATTAAGCTCAATCCCAAAAAATACGTGTTTGGTGTCCCAGCTGGAAAACTACTCGGATACATGGTCTCTGCCCGAGGAATCGAAGCAAACCCCAAAAAGGTCCAAGCAATCGCCAAGATGCAAAGGCCAACCAACATCAGAGGAGTACAGCAACTCACAGGAAAACTCGCAGCACTGAGCCGCTTCATCAGCAGGTTGGGCGAAAGAACTTTGCCGTTTTACAAGCTGCTGAGGAAGGGAGAAAAATTCGAATGGACCGAGGAAGCAAGCAACGCATTCGCAAACTTAAAGAAGACCCTCTCGACCCCACCAATCTTGGCGGTGCCTAAAGAAAGGGAAAAGTTGTATCTTTACATAGCAGCGCGCAGCAGTGTCGTGAGCACAGTACTCGTCGTCGAGCGGGCAAAAGAAGGGAAAATACAGAGCATCCAGAGACCAATCTACTACCTCAGCACGCTACTCACAAATCCACAACAGCGGTACCCAGACTACCAGAAGCTCTTGCTCGCCATCATCATGACCTCCAGAAAAGTATCACACTACTTCGACGAACAATCCATCACAATCATGAGCAGCGCACCACTCGCGGACATTCTCAACAATCCCGGAGCGACTGGTCGAGTCGCCGAGTGGAACATGGAGCTCAGCCCATGAGACCTGCAGTACAAACACCCAACAGCAATCAAAGCCTAAGTACTCCCAGATTTCCTGGTCGAGTGGGCAGAAGTCCAAACACCAGGTCCCCCAGACCTATCCAATTCATGGACGATGTATTTCGACGGATCCAAAAGACAGCAAGGAGCCGGAGCAGGCGTCGTCCTAGTCTCCCCCAAAGGAACAAAGGTCAAATACATCCTCCAGATCAACTTCAGCAACGCCTCCAACAACGAAGCAGAGTACAAGGCACTAATTCACGGCATGCGCATGGCAAAAACTTGCGGTGCCACTCGCCTCTCGATCTACGGCGACTCCAACCTCGTCGTCCAGCAGGCGATGAGAGACTGCAATGCAGTCGCAGACAACAAGGCAGCTTACTAGAAGCTTTACAATGCGCTAGAAGGAGGATTCGATGGCTATGAACTCAACTACATCCCCAAAGCAAACAATACAGAAGCCGACGAACTCGCGAACATCGGATCGACTCGAGGACCAATACCACGAGGCGTCTTCCTCGAGAGAAATAAAAGTAAAGCCAGTGGAACCCAAAGTAGTCGCGGAGGAAGACGACACAAACGAACAAGCACAGGTGGCAGCAGCGAGTGCAGCTGGCGATACAAACAATCAAGCAATGGAAGTTGAAGCACCAGCAGCACTCGAAGACCCAGCCTGGGCAAGGCCCTTCCTTCGATTCCTAGTCGAAGGCACTTTACCACAAGATGTCGCAGAAGTCCGACGCATCAGTCGACGATCTAAAGCATTCATGGTAATCAACAGGAAGCTCTACAAGCGCAGCATCTCCCAGGTCCTCCAAAAGTGTATAGACGAAGAAGACGGCAAAGCCCTACTGCTCGAGATTCACGAAGGCACCTGCGGGCACCACGCCAGTAGTCGAACACTCGTGGCAAAAGCCTTTCGAGCAGGTTTCTACTGGCCAACCGCCATGAGAAATGAAGAGGATATCGTACGGCGTTGCATCGCCTTCTAAAAGTTCGCCAACAGGCCGCACGCCCAGCATCGGAACTCAAAACCATACCATTATCATGGTCATTTGCCACATGGGGACTCGACATGGTAGGCCCACTCAAGAAATCATCAAAAGGAGGACGAACACACCTACTAGTCGCAGTAGACAAGTTCACCAAATGGATCGAAGCAGTACCAATCACCAGCTCAACAGCCCTCACGACAGTCAACTTCATCAAATCAATCATCTTCAGATTCGGAGTACCACACAACATCATCACAGACAATGGTACAAACTTCACAGCAGCAGAATTCCAAAACTTCTGCCAGGAGTTGGGCATCAAAATAAACTACGCATCAGTCACACACCCGCAGTCCAATGGCCAAGTGGAGAAAGCAAACGGCTTAGTATGCGGAGGAATGAAGAAACGACTTCTGGCACCACTCGAACAAGCCGCAGGCAACTGGATAGAAGAGCTCCCCGCAGTTCTATGGAGCCTACGCACCACCCCAAACAGCTCGACCCAATACACACCTTCTTCTTGGTATACGGGGCAGAAGCAGTACTACCACACGACTTAAAATTCGGAGCACCCAGAATCTCAGGGTACGAAGAAGAAGAGTCAGAAGAAGCACTACAGAACGACAAAGACATAGCAGATGAAGCACGAGACACAACAATCACAAGATCTAAAGGATACCAGGACAAGATGCGCACATATCAAAACAGTCGCCTGCGGACCAGATCGTTCAACAAAGGAGACCTTGTGCTACGGCTAATACAGGAAAAAGTACACAAACTTGCCCCACAATGGGAAGGGTCGTTCATCATCTCTGAAGTCATAGGAGGAGGAGCATACAGATTGGCGAATCCGAAGACCAATGAGGACGTCGGAAATCCATGGAACGTAGCGAACCTACGCTTGTTCTACCCATAGTCCCCTAGGCATTATGAAGACAACGGCAGCAGCACCGATCGGCAACTCATGTAAAAATTCGAAGGAATAAAGCAATGTCTCCCAAAACACCTTACAAGCACTCGGGGGCTCGATCCTAGAACTCCCCCCGAGAAACGCTATCTTCGCAAACGCGACTTTTACTTACAAGCACTCGGGGGCTCGAGCCTAGAACTCCCCCCGAGAGACGCTATCTTCGCAAACGCGACTTTTACTTACAAGCACTCGGGGGTAGAGCCTAGAACTCCCCCCGAGAGATGCTATCTTCGCAAACGCGACTTTTACTTACAAGCACTCGGGGGCTCGAGCCTAGAACTCCCCCCAAGAGACGCTATCTTCGCAAAAGCGACTTTTACTTACAAGCACTCGGGGGCTCGAGCCTAGAACTCCCCTTGAGAGACGATATCCTCGCAAACGCGACTTTTGCTTAAAAAGACCGAGGGCTCGAGCATAAAACTTCCCCTGAAAGACGTCCTCGCTAAAAACGCGACTCTCACCAAGCAACAAAGCTCAGGTAAAAGAAAGTTGCATCTTCAGTCTTCACCCGATCGCAAGCGATCGCCTAAAGACTCGGGGGCTACTCCCAACGGGAGCGCTGCCGCGCACCCGATCTAAACTTGGAAAGATTAAAAGACAAGCTACAAACCAGTGAGACAAAAATTTGTAAAGTCTGCGCTTGATTCTGCAAATCAAACGCAGCCTCGATGGCTACTCCCATCGGGAGCGCTGGCGCGCACCCGAGAAGACAACTCTCAAAGGAGTCGAAGACACTCTCATTAAAAAGGAGTCAAAGGCACTCTCATTACAAAGGATTCAAAGACATTCTCATTACAAAGGAGTAGAAGACAATTCTCAAAGGAGCCAAAGATAATTCTCATTACAAAGGAGTCAATGACATTACATTACAAGGAAGTCGAAACGACAGTTTGCCATTACAGAAGGGCCTGCGGAACTACAAGCTGGGCTACATTTCAACTTCTACATGTGTGCTCATGCTGAGATAATTGGCACTTTCGTGCCACAACTAGGCGGGCATCATCACAGACAAAGTAGCAGCCTAGTCAGCGAGGGAGAAGCTCGCTGTCCTCCAGTTCTACAAGGTGCCTCACCTACTGCCGCTGCCGCTTGACGTTCGGCTTGACGTCCAGCCCTCCTTAGAACTAGAAGAGCAAACACCATCGCCCGAGGACGAAGACACGAGAGAAACAGGGAAACCACCACTCGAGCCTTCAGAATCGCTGCTGCTCGTCTCCTCACAGTACGGATCCAGACGGTTGCCACCAGCATCAAACGCACGGATAATAGCAGTATCTTCGCCGTCAAAATGAGAACAAAGGTTGTCCCCGCCGCGCAAATTTAACTGACGAGAAAACGTCTTCCATCCAGACCCACACTCTATATTTTACAAGAATATAGGAGATCTTTCACACTTTACAAAGGTACTCACATAAAGAAGATATAACTATCATGATGAAAATGTATGCCTCTGCCAGGATAGCAGGATAAGCAATGATACTAGCGCGTCATGTAGCAATGATTAGGGCAAGGTTTTAAACTAGCATGCGGCTCATCGATCAAGCAAGTAGCATTTATGACATGAAGATCAAGTAATGAGAATATGGATGTTGCATGGCAATGTATCTCGGAAAGGCTATGGAAACGC
Organism: Bromus sterilis; assembly: GCA_950022295.1. NCBI lineage: Eukaryota > Viridiplantae > Streptophyta > Magnoliopsida > Poales > Poaceae > Bromus > Bromus sterilis. The sequence continues at coordinate 223,316,931 of OX465598.1, forward strand.
CTTGTAGGTAGGTATGGTGGTTGTTTTGAGGAAAAATATAAGGAGGCTTATGATGACAGAGCGTATCGTGCCAAGGGTTTGGATGCATCGGCGAAGTATGCCCAACTCTCAAGGTGAGAAAGGGCAATGCACGGTACCAAAGAGGCTAGAAAAAGTATAGGTGGGTGGAAGTGTCAACTTTCGAATACTCACATTAGTCCGAAGAACTCATGCACTTATTATCGATAACTCTCAATCTAATCAGGAGGTTCACAAAGAGACATGTAACCCGAGGAGGAGTGTATGGGGGTTTGGTTATCCTTGCGCATCCTCGACTCATGGTATGTGAGTGTACTCTAATATTCGAACCCTCCAGTGGTTAGTGATCTATCTAGTAGCTAGAATTCTCAACAGGGGTTTTTGGTTTTCTAAAAACACACAGATTGCCCAAAATACGACATCTATCACTAATAGGATCGAGCTCTTGACACCAAAAGTTCAAACATTACTCTAGTCAATATCTCAAAACTATTGCAAGTTACTACTACAAAGAGAATAACAACTTCAACTACCTACTTCTAGTCAAGACACAAAACTCAGTGCAACAGGCAAACTCTCTAACAAGATAAAACATGCAACCTATAGAAAGTTCAACCTAAAACAAAAGAAAAGCTCTAGAAAAACTAAAACACTACAACTAAACAGAGCAGCAGCTAAGAAAAGAAAAAGTACAACTCACAGCTAAAAGAATAAGCATGCAAATCCTATGAGGAGTTCTAGTTCAAGCGGAGCGTGTAATTCTCCCACAAAAAATAGTAAGCTGGGGACTAACTTGTTACTACAGAAAACAAAGCAAAAAAAAACCTAAAAAGTAAAGAGCGAGACACTCCAAGTATAGCACACAACGCATGAAGTGATAAAAATATAGTGCAACGAGAGACGAACTGATAATTGTTGATGGAGAAGGGGATGCACGGGGGAATCCCCAAGCTTAGACGCTTGAGTCTCCTTGAATATTTCTTGGGGATGCATGGGCGCATCCCCAAGCTTGAGCGTTTGACACTCCAAGATCTTCTTTCACCATCTTCCATCGCGCACTTCAAAAACTCCCTTCATACATAACTCATTGTAGACTGATTAGAGAGGTTAGTATCCATAATAAAATTTTCCTCTACTGGAAATAAAGATAACCTTGAATAGCTACTGTTTCTCAAGATTTCCAAAAAGTTTTTGCACAGAAAAAGCAAGCTTAAGGTTTGCAAAACGAAGAAAAGGCAAAACAGGACAGAATCTGTGAAAAATAGACCAGCAGGTAGAAACGAATTTTTTAGGGGTACTTCTGCAACTCAAATAAAAAAACTCAGAACATACGAAATTTTCGTAATTGTATAAATCATGCTGTGTAAAAATTTCAGCTCAAAAAGATGAACTAGGATTTTTCTATGATTTTTCTAGTCACGAGGACAGAATCTGTTTTCTGGACAGCATGTCACAACTTTCACTTCTCTTGTCGTATGAGTCTATAAAATGCACAAAGCTTGAAAAATAAAGATACAATGATGTTGCTACAGTAGTAACAATCATCAAGACCACTAAGAACAGAAGAAAAACAAAAAGAAAAACCTAAATTTGTTGCGGGCTGCCTCCCGAAAGCGCTTCTTTAGAGCCATTAGCTAGGCTTAAAGCAGAAGATCAAGTCTTTTCAAGAGAATAACTAGCCCGTGTGGCGGACTCAAAAGGTAACTTAATCTTTTTCCTAGGGAAATGTTCCATCCCTTTCTTGAGAGGGAATTGGAATTTTATAATCCCTTCTTTCATATCAATAACAGCACCAACTGTGCAAAGAAAAGGACGTCCCAAAATAATTGGACAAGAAGGTTCACATTCAATGTCCATAATAGTGAAATCAATGGGAACATAATTGTCATTGACAATGATAAGAACATCGCCGATCTTCCCCAAAGGCTTCTTTACGGAAGAATCAACAAGACGAACACCAAAAGAACAGGGATCAAAAGGTTTCAATTCAAGCATATCATACAGTCTTTTGGGCATAACTGAGGTACTTGCTCCAACATCACAAAGAGCATAACAAGAGGAGTTATTCAATTTGATTTTTATCATAGGATCCCAACCATCTTCTATCTTCCTAGGTATGGAGGCTTCTAGTCTAAGCTTCTCCTCCCTAACTTTGATTAGAGCATTAGTGATATGCTCTGTGAAGGAAAGATTAAGCAGAGCAGGTTTAATTTCATAAGAAGGTGCTGAAGTGGCAGGTGGAGAAATAGGAGTGCAGATAAAGTCACTGTTGTTGTGACTAGTGAAGTCACACAACTTGGTGTTTTCATTGGAACCCATATAAGCAGCAGGTATTTTTGGTATTTTTTATAAGGGACACAAAAGTAAAAACTGAAAGGTAAACTAACAAGACTAAAAAGCAAAGATAAAAGATAGTGTGCAACTCCCCTATCTTGTAGACTGGAGTCCCCGGCAACGGCGCCAGAAATTGGCTTGATACGGTGAGGATCTCTCACTCCTCGTTGGTTACCCCAAGTGGAAGGTGAGATGTAGTGTAGCAGCAAATTTTCCTCGGTAAAGATACCAAGGTTATCGAACTAGTAGGACTCCAAGAGATACAAGAAGGTGTCACGGCGCTTGACGTGGACCTGCACACAGCAACAAATAACTTTGCTCTCAACGAGTACAGAGGAGTTGTCAATTCCTCCGGCCTTGCTCTTTACAAAGGATCAACGCAAGGGATAATAATAGTGGCAACTGAAAGTAAAGACTGAAAGTAAACTAAGGGTGTAAACAGTAATGTGAAGATGGACCAGGGTCCCGTGATTTTCACTAGTGATGTCTCTCTCCCAAAAGACGATAAAAGTGCTAGAGAGGTAAAAAAATCACAGCTGGGCAATGGACAGAATTATGAAGGCACCGCAATGCTAACTATGCTGCAAAGAAAGGAAGGGCTCAAAATCAATGTGCAGTACACCAAGGTAAGTAGACCGAAATCCAACTGCATCTACTACGAATCATCAACCTTGAGATATCTATCCAGAACATCTCGCTGGTATTAAGTTGTGAATCCCACCCAAAGTGTAAACTCAAAGCAACAGACAACTGCATTAAAAGAACTTTGCGTAAAGTAAACAATCCTTGCACCCGCGGATACAAGCACCGTTGTTTTATCCCTGGTGGCAACAACACATCCCCTAGTCTGATGTTTCTGTCACTCAAGCTAGACATCAAGGGGCTGAACCCACAATCAAGCATAACGCTCCCTCTTGGAGTTGCAACAAATCACTTGGCCAAAGTAAAATACGGCAACGGAGAACATGCAAGAATTTACTCAAGAACAAAATATAAAAGAGAAGAACCAAATATATTACTCATCACAATCTGAACATAGTCTCATAATCCATCAGATCCCAGCAAACTCAGCATAGCAACAGCACAAATTACAGAAGTGTCTCGATCATGTGAGGCAGCTCACGAGGTCACGAAAGTGGAAGCACAAAGAGGGGAGAAAAGTACATCACATAGCTACTGGTCACGGACCCATGGTCCAAGGGGGACTACTCACGGTACATCCGGGAGGCGTCCATGGCTATGGATGGTCTCCCGGAGGGGGTTCCTCCTCCCGGCAGGGTGCCAGGGCAGCTTCTCCAGGCAGCCCCGATCTAGAAACGGTGGCGGCGGCGGTACAGAGGCGAGTTCGCGGAAAAGAGATCGATATTAGGGGTTTCCACCCCGAGGGCTAAATATAGGCGGAGGGGGTGTCGAGGGGACCCATAGGGCAGCCAGGAGGCCCCCTGGCGCGACCTAGGGTGGGGCCGCGCCAGGGACCCTTCTGGAGTCCCTGTGGTGGCCCCCCTCCGCTGCCTTGGTGATTCCGGAAGCTTCTGGGTCGCTGATTTCTTATCTGATTTTCTGGAATTTTTGGAGCACTTTTAATGGCCGGAAAACCTAAAATACAAAAACAACAGAAAACAGCAACTGGCAGATGGGTAAACTGGGTTAATAGATTAGTCCAAATATGCTCAAAAGTGTATGACAGTTCAAGAAAATCATGGCAAATTCACACAAAACATGCATGGAGCAAGCAGAAATTATAGATACGTTTGGGACGTATCAACTGCCAACGGTTCCCAACGGCTGGATTCGTGGGGGACTATAAAAGGGGGTCTTCTTCTTCCTTTGTCCCTACCGCTTTTGTGCAAGTTCTTCCCCCCATTGTTGACCTCCTTGAGCTTTCTTACTCTCTTACCCTCCTATGATTCTTGCTCCTTTTTGAGGGAAAAGAGAGAGGATGTCTAGATCCACATTCTCCACCAAGCTATCTCTCCTCTAAGTGAGGGGAACCTTGTGGATCTAGATCTTGGAGTTCTTTGTGTTCTCCATGTTCTTCCTCTCATACTCCTCCATAGCTTTTGTTGCTTTGGTGGGATTTGAGAGTGGAGGACTTGAGCACTTCGTGTGCTTTTGCCATTGCATTTGGTGCATCGGTTTGAGTTCTCTTCGAGGATTCGTTTTAGTAAGTGAAGTTGAGAAGATTTCCACTCTTGAGTGCATTGGCACTCTAGAGCTTGTACCTCGTGGGTGCGTTGGCGCCTAGAGGCTTGTTGTTGCGGAGCTCAATCATTGTGGTGGAAAGCTTCGGGACGCTACAGGAGCCTCCAATTCGGTTGTGGAGATTGCCCCGAGCATTTGTACGGGTTTGGTGACCGCCCCCAAGGGTTGCCATTTGTACGGGTTCGGTGACCGCCCTCAAGTGTCCTAATAGTGGAATCACGGCATCTTGCATTGGTAAGAGCGTGAGGAGAAATAGGGTGGCCCTCGTTGGCTTCGTGTGAGCATTGTGCTCCTCACCCTCTCCAAACAGAGACGTACTTCTCGCAAGAGAAGGAACTTCGGTAACAAATCCTTGTCTCCATCGGATCCACTTGCGGTTATCTCTACCCTTACTTTGAGCAAGCTTAGTTCATTGTTTATCTTGTGCTTTCTCATATTATTGTGCATTGCTTGTCCCATAGGTTGTTCATCTAGTCAACCTATTTACTTGTGCACCTACTTTGTGATAGCCCTAGTGCTCTTTTTTTATATCTTTCTATCACATAGTTGTTTATCTTGCTTAGTATAAGTTGTTGGTGCACATAGTTGAGCCTAGCTTATTTAGGTTTCTTGCTTGGCAAATTAAACGTTAAGTTTTATTCCGCATTTGTTCAAGCCGAAACCGTAATTATTTTAAGCGCCTATTCACCCCCCTCTAGGCGACATCCACGTCCTTTCAACACCCCTTAAGTGTTATTCCAACAACACTAAAAAGCTTATTCTGCCAACACCTAAACCCGGAAACTGATGCCCCCGCGTCGGACTCAAAAATAAAAAATAAACCCCCATGTCCATCGCACCCGTGCCCACCCACCTCCCATGTCTCCGAATCCTCTCTCACCTGCGTCTCTCGCCCCTGCCACATCACACCCGGCGGCGCCCCCCGTGCTGCACCCTGGCCGCGCCCCCGTGCACCGCCCGACGGCGAACCCCCCTCCTCCTGCGTGCCGCCGGAAGGAGAAACCTCCCCCACCCTACTCGCGCACGCTCTCGGTGGCGGATCCGGGCTGGCAGCCACGCCTTGGTCGCTGGAGCCGGCGGTGCCTCGGATCCCTCTCTGTCCGCCTTACCCGCCGCCCCGCGCCAACCTCCCGAGCGCGCAGCCCGCCTCTGGCCACCAGAGTTCGCTGCCCAACCCCGGCTGCCCTATCCCCCCCGGCGATGCCTATCCTCCCTCTCCTCCGGCGCCTTCTTATGGCCTCCGCGCCACCGGGCCCTCCCTTGGTGATGAGGGGGTGACCCCACGACTCCTCTACGTAAGGGTACCTGGTGCGTGTCATGGCTGGCGGCCCACCAGGGGCCCACTCGTGGACACCGACATAATGGAATAAGACGTGAAGCCAAAGACTTGAGGCGCAAGACAAGGACTCCTACTTGTAGTCGACTAGGACTCATGTAAACCCCTACCTGGCTATCTATATAAAGCGAGGTAGGGCACCTCTCTAGACAGATCATCATCCTCTCAGCCCCCACGCATACAACCACAACAGAAGCTCTCAACCCCCACGCTTAGTACTAGACAGATCTCTTTCCACCAAAGCCCTCACGACACCTCTGTACATCATCATCAATACAAGATCAGACAAGCAGCATGTAGGGTTTTCCCTCCGGGGGCTTGAAGCTGGGTAAATCGTGCCCCATGTGTCGCTTGTCTGCCGTCTGATGTCTACGCACGCTTCTATTCTTGTAGACTATGTTGGGCCTCCAAGCGCAGAGGTTTGTAGGACAGCAGCAATTTCCCTCAAGTGGATGACCTAAGTTTTATCGAACTCAGGGAAGTAGAGGTTGAAGATGGTTTCTTTCAAGCAACCCTGAAATTAAGATACAAGAAGTCTCTTGTGTTCCCAACACACCTAATACAGATAGGAGTTGTATAGGTGCACTAGTTCGGCGAAGAGATGGTAAAATATGGTTGATAGGTGTAGCAAAGCAAGGTAATATAAATCTTTAATAAAAAGTGCATCAAGGTAGAAAGTGGTAAACGTGAGCACAAATGGTATAACAATGGTGGAAACAAGGCCTAGGCTTCATACTTTCACTAGTGGCAACTCTCAACAACATTAACATAGTCTAATCACATGATATTTCCCATAAAACATGCAATGGAGACGTACTCGGAGGTCATTCCTTTGTGGTCAAGAGAGGACGAGAATTGTGTAGGGCTACAAAAGCACACCTCAGAGTTCGTAGTTCTCAATCTATGGATTTCCCAATGTCTCCGCGGCCATCCAAAGAGAGTACCACAATCACCACAACATATCTAAAGGATAGTCAAAGACAAGCACCAAGAGACTCTCAATCTTCAATCCACACACAAAAGAGGAAATCACTCATGATAATATTCTTCTAACCCATGTCCAATAGACCGTTGTCACCTTGGTCTCGGAGATTATACTAGATAAGATCAATTGAGTACATCAATCCAATACATAGAGAAGGGGAAATATCATGGGATCACCCTAGATTAACATAGCCTATGATCACAACGAAGATCACATCATGGGAGAGAGAGAAGAACACATAGCTACTGGTAGAAACCTCAGCCCCGAGGGAGAACTACTCCCGCATCATGTGTAACAGCCTGTTTGCAATAATTGTAATCCATAATGGAATTCCACTTTGTCTGATGACTTTGAAACTTGGCATGATGCTAATTGGTGTAATTCCATGTGATGATTCCAAATGGCATTGAGTTTTGAGCTCATTTGATTTTCTTTTGAATTCAAACAAAATGGTTAAAGGAGCATGTTGGGTGTTTTTGTTCCATTTTTGTTTGATCTTCCCTGAACCCCAACTTGGCACAACCTTTTTCCTTTGCCTTGGCAAGGGTTTTAGAAACATCAATTCATTTTTTCCATCACCAAAAATGTGGGCTCTAGTTCAAAGTGTTTTGAATTTCAAAAGTGGCTCCACATTTTAGTTGTTGCAAAAACGCCCATTTCATTTTTGTAAAATGGGGAATATTGCAAGGATCATTTTGCATATTTTTATGTGATTTAATTCCTTGGCAATGTTTATGGAAAACTCCCCAAGTGCTTTCTGTTTTTTTAATGGAAAATAAGTCGGCAAGGGGTTTTCTTCTTTTTTTTCCTTTGCCAGCCAGCCCAGTTGGGCCCCCTTTCCTCTTTCCCCGTGGCCCAGCTCGCCAGCGAAGGGGTACGCAGCCCCGTCGTCCTCCTTTCCAGCGTGGAGACGACCTTTTCCCCTCTCCTCTCTCACAGCGGACGCCACGGCGATGGCATGGAGCCCTGAGGCCAGTGGCAGCCGCCCCCTCCATATAAACGCGCCTAGAGCTCCCCAAGGAACCCTAGACGCGTTCCCCCCTCGTTTTCTCCGCCGCCGGCCTCTTTCTTCCTCACCAAGTCTCCCTGTTCCGCCATGACCACCGCCGTGTAGAGCTTCAAGTTCCGCCGTCGACGTCGACTGAGAATGCTGCGTGGGCGTAGTCGTGGTCTTCGTCCAGGCGTACCCGGCTGTAGGAGCAAGGCCGAGCCGCGGCCACGACTCCATCGCGCGGATCGTCTCCGACACCCAACCTCGTCTCCGCCGGTTTCCTCAACTCCGGCCGCGTCGTCGTGTTCGAGCTCGTCCGCGATGTCCTCCCGGTGAGCCTCCCTTCGACCCCCCCTGCCCAGCTAGAGCGCCAACCCGTGTCCGTGCTACCTCCCGCGCACGGCTCCTCTGAACTGCGTCAAACACTGAATTTGGGTTCAGTTTCCTCAGTGGTCGCCTATAACTCTCCGCTGTTCCCTTCCGGCGAGGCAAAGCCGCTGCCTTTGATGCCCCGGTGCGAGCTTGAAGGGGAAATGGAACCCCTGCTATCCCACCTACGCACCGCGCCACTTCGTTGGGTCACAGGTGCAGCGGGGCGGACGCAATCGTCGCCGGAGTATGCCCCGTCGCCGCCGTTGCCCGGTTTCAGTTTCGTCAGGTTCAGTTTTCAGTTAAGTCTTCAGTGTGGTCCCTGAGCAAATGGATACTTGGACGTACCAGGTACGCACTGCAAGTCGCCGTGGAGTCGCCGATGGGCTGTAGTGGACGCCCTCGTCGCCGGAAGTCCGCCGCGTGCGTCGCTTGCCTGAAGAAATTCAGTCCGTCAGTGAACTTTTGCACTTTCGTCAGTTAGCTTGCTCGGCTCGTGTTATGATCAGTATGTTTGCTTCCCTGTCGTAGATCGCTCGTAGCTCAACTGGTTGGTACTCTGCGTCCTGACCAAGAGGTCTCGGGTTCAATTCCCAGCCAGCGCGAGCAAGGCCGCCCTTTTATTTTTGCTCTGAATGTTTCTGCTGCAGCTGTTCTCTGAAGAATTCTTCAGAGTTGTTCAGAGCACGCCATCTTGCCAAGGTTATCCTTGTCCGAACTACCTTTCCAACGTGTTGTTGGTTCTGATCTAGTGGTGCGGCGGGTGTGTTTCAACCCAAGCAGCCAGGGATCAAATCCCATCCCAGCAGTGGAGAGGCCGAGCACATCCTTTTATTTTTTATTTTTTTTATTTTGCATAGCTCTTTTTTTTCCTTTTGGCAACTTCATGCCTTGTATTCTTTTAAATCCCAAATCAAACGCAACTTGTTGTATATTGTTTTGGGGTAGGAAAATTCAAGGAGTGCAATGGAACCCTCCATTTTGTGTTTGGAGCAACACAAATATCGATGAGGTGTATGTAAACACTTGTGCTCCATTTTGTTATCTTTTCTTTTATTTTTACATTTTCTATTCATGTGAGCCTTTCAATTCTTCCTAGAACATCAAGGTGAGTGGTACCAATTGATGGTGTTCATATTTTCATATGAACACAGCCCTTTGGTTGATGGGGCTCACCCTTGCAAATCCTAAGTTGTGCATGTCATGTACCCATTTTTCTTTGCTCTTTCTTGAGCGTGCACCATGTCATTTGTGACCCTTGATTCCTGTAAAACCCTCCCCTAACATATTGGTATATGGAAGTGGCTTGGATCTTTTCCTTCTTTTGAAACCTTTTGGTGTCGATTTTCATCGGCACCTCTCCGTCTCCGGAATCAATACTTCATTCCACGAGGTTTATTATTGTTAATTGTTGTTATTATTCCATGCCATGCCATGTCACCATGATATTTACACCAAAGTTAAGGCTGTGACCAAAGCCATAAAAATATAAGTAATTGCATATGCAGTTGTTGACGTGTCGTCAACACCTCCATTTAAATTTGAGTAGATAGGGTCACACCATGTCTGTTAAACTTGATCATCTCATCAATGCTTGAGTTTTGTTGATCTCGTTGCTTACCTGTGTGCCTCTTCCTTGCCGGTACCTTAAGTTAGCACCTGAGACCGCCGAGGAGACTTACGTGGAGATTTCCGACACCGAGCCCGAGGACCCTGCTGCGTCTGCTTCGACGACCGATTACCCAGGCAAGGGGAAGATTCATACCATTACTTGATACATTTCTGCCTACCTGCCTAGCTGTAGCCTAGACCGTTTGTTTGATCCTATCCACTTTGCTTATGCCGCTCTCAAAACCCAAACAGCCATGATCCCCACATCCCAGCAAAACTTTGTATTGCTAAGTTATCGCTGCTCAGCCATTGCTTAGTATGAGTAGGAAAACTTGCTGCTTACTCTATTGCTATGGTTTGGGATATCATGTTATTTAAAGAAGTTGGTTGATATTTATTATTAATGATGTTAATTTATACTTGACGAAAGATGGGAGACCAGGCTGTTCCCGCCAGGTGTTTTGTTCCGTTTGAGTCACCTAGGTCTCGAGTTCCGGGTATTGTGTTTCTTGACGAGCGTGCCTAATCGTGTGTGGGATTCTATGGGGTCCCCTTGTCTTACCTACCTAGCTTTGTACAGTTCTAGTGGTGGCCCGAGCTGATTTACTATTTGCAATGTGTGTGTGCTGGTGGTACCCCAGTTGTTTACAAACGACCTTGGGCCAGGAGGACTTGTGCCTTGGCTGGCCCACCTTTGACCGGCGAGGGCCCGGTCCTCATGTGAGTTTTAACCGGTGACCCAAACCCTGTTGATACGGAAGAGGCTGATCTGAGAGCGTGGCCATCTTTTGGATTGGATGTCGAATCCCCGGGGGCCACCCGGAATTGTGTGTTGTTAGTTAGAGGGACTCTGACGTTCCGGACTTTCAGGCGCTTACCTAGCCAAGTGGGAACCGGGCGTACATGTGAAGCCTATGATGGGCAGTTGGTACACCCCTGCAGGGCTAAATCTTTTCGAAAAGCCGTGTCCGCGGTTATGGACGACTTGAGACCTACTCCTTGTTCATAGAATAACATCAATCTGAATCATAATTAAAACTTGCCTACCGTGTGAGTGCCTTGGTTTCTTTTCTTCGTCCAGGGGGACCGAGAGAAGATCCAGGTTGTGTTATGTTTGACGTAAGTAGGTGGATAGCAGACTTATGACACGATGTCACGTGTACTTCTTGGATCTTACCCCTACTCTAATAGAACGTTAGCCACCATATATGCTAGTGCGGCTGCAACCTTTACCTTTATATTGTCTTACCATAGGGAGTTAGTTATCCTGTAATGATATAATCTCACCCCTGTTTTCTTTTGTGCTTTTACTGTTTTGCCTGATCGGCCGCTGCAGTGGAGTACTTTCTTGACCCGAGCTCTGGACGATACTTCGTGGAAGTGCCTCCGGAGGATGACGATGAGATCGACCTCGTTCAGTAGATCCTACAGTTGGGCTTCGACGATCCGTGGGTGGACTCTTTATGTGCATCCCTCTCTAGGGCAATTTGGCTTTTGACTGTACTTGGTCGTGTTTGTCTTCCGCTTGTCGCATGATGTACTGTTGGGTCCACGGACCTCTGAGATGATGTAATAATTATCCAGCGGCGATGTATGCCTTGGACTCTATATATTTATGTTTTAGTTTAAGTTCCTTGTTCATATACCTGTTGTCGAGAATCCGGCAGCGACACGAGTGCGAGTGTCGTGGGTCGGTGGCTCTTTATGCGCTACTAACTTGAGTGGGAGGCGAAAGCGACTAACTCGAGTTAGCACCCCATCGGGGGCCTTACAACTTGGTATCAGAGCAGGACTGACTGTAGGACCCCTTACTGGCCGAAGTTGAGTCTAGAAACTATTTTGTAGTTACTAAGGAAAAATCAGAGGCTAGACTTGGCACAAAGATTGAAAATAAAGATACAATGATGTTGCTACAGTAGTAACAATCATCAAGACCACTAAAAACTGAAAGTAAAAACTCAAAGTAAAGATAACAAGGTTTGTATCCCTAGAGCTCTTTTTTTATAGCCATAAAGACATGCTTAAGATTTTGATGATGCTCTCATAGGAATAAGAGTTGAAGAACAAAAGAGAGCATCAAGAAGCAAATACGAAACAAATTTAAGCCTAACATGCTTCCTATGCATAGGAATATTGCAATGAAATAATTTATTGAAGCACAAATCAATAAGCATAGGAAGGCAAAACAAGTGCAACCTCAAAACCTTCAACATAAAGAGAGGGAACTTGATATTATTGAAATATCTATAAGAATATGTTCCCCTCTCATAATAATTTTCAGTGGGATCATGAATAAACTCAACAATATAAGTATCACATAAAAAATTCTTATCATGATACACAAGCATAGAAAACTTGTTACTCTCCACATAAGTAAAATTCTTCTCATTAGTAATAGTGGGAGCAAACTCAAGAAAATAGCTATCACATGAATCATTCTTATCATGATACACTTCCAAACATTTATTCTTTATAGCATAAGTGTCATCACAATAATCATCATAGATAGGAGGCAAAGTATCATCAAAATAAATTTCCTCATCAAAACTTGGGGGGCTAAAAAGATCATCTTCATCAAACGTAGCATCCCCAAGCTTATAGCTTTGCATATCATTAGCATCAATAGTATTCAGAGAAGATATACTAGTAACATTGCTACTAACATGAGTGTTGTGCAAATAATGAAGCTCCATAGACTTTTTGATTTTCTCTTCAAACACTTCATGTCCCAACTCAAGGTAAATCTCATAAAGCTCTCTAATAATATTTTTGTTGTTTTCCATAAGGCTTAAATAGTGAAAATAAAAACAAGAAACGAAAAGATTTAATTGCAAGATCTAAAGATATACCTTCAAGCACTCACCTCCCCGGCAACGGCGCCAGAAATAGCTTGATGTCTACGCACGCTTCTATTCTTGTAGACTATGTTGGGCCTCCAAGCGCAGAGGTTTGTAGGACATCAGCAATTTCCCTCAAGTGGATGACCTAAGTTTTATCGAACTCAGGGAAGTAGAGGTTGAAGATGGTTTCTTTCAAGCAACCCTGAAATTAAGATACAAGAAGTCTCTTGTGTTCCCAACACACCTAATACAGATAGGAGTTGTATAGGTGCACTAGTTCGTCGAAGAGATGGTAAAATATGGTTGATAGGTGTAGCAAAGCAAGGTAATATAAATCTGTAATAAAAAGTGCATCAAGGTAGAAAGTGGTAAACGTGAGCACAAATGGTATAACAATGGTGGAAACAAGGCCTAGGCTTCATACTTTCACTAGTGGCAACTCTCAACAACATTAACATAGTCTAATCACATGATATTTCCCATAAAACATGCAATGGAGACGTACTCGGAGGTCATTCCTTTGTGGTCAAGAGAGGACGAGAATTGTGTAGGGCTACAAAAGCACACCTCAGAGTTCGTAGTTCTCAATCTATGGATTTCCCAATGTCTCCGCGGCCATCCAAAGAGAGTACCACAATCACCACAACATATCTAAAGGATAGTCAAAGACAAGCACCAAGAGACTCTCAATCTTCAATCCACACACAAAAGAGGAAATCACTCATGATAATATTCTTCTAACCCATGTCCAATAGACCGCTGTCACCTTGGTCTCGGAGATTATACTAGATAAGATCAATTGAGTACATCAATCCAATACATAGAGGAAGGGGAAATATCATGGGATCACCCTAGATTAACATAGCCTATGATCACAACGAAGATCACATCATGGGAGAGAGAGAAGAACACATAGCTACTGGTAGAAACCTCAGCCCCGAGGGACAACTACTCCCGCATCATGGAAGGAGGAAGCAACGTCGATGGAGATGAATCCGGGGGCACTTCCCCGTCCCGGCAGGGTGCCGACACAGGAATTCTGGTCCCCCGAAGCTTGTTGGCGATGGCGGCGGAGATCGGAATTGCTTCTGGAGAAAAGGGGTCTGGAATCAGGGTTTTCCCGTCACGGAGAATATATAGGCGAAGGGGGGCAGCCAGGGGGCCACATGGGGTCCAGGCGCCCCCCTGGCGCGGCCAGCCCCTGGGGCGCGCCACCAGGGCGCCTGGGCCCCTGGTGGTGGCCCTCTGGCCCCACTCAGGTCCTTCCGGAAGGTTCTTCTGCGCTGATTTTTTATCTGATTTTCCCCGAATTTTTGGAGCACTTTTTATATGGGGGAAAACTGAAATAGAAAAACAGCAGAAAACAGGAACTGGCACTGTGGTGCACTTAATTAATAGGTTAGTCCAAATATGATCAAAAGTGTATGAAAGTGTATCTAGATCATAGCAATATCACACAAAACATGCATGGAGCAAGCAGAAATTATATATACGTTTTGGACGTATCACCGTCCGAGGATCCAATACACAATCTATAACCCTAGCCTTGTGCGCACTAGACTTGGCTCCCCTGTAAATCGCCATCTCCAATCAATAACATCGAGCAGGAACGTATCCTCCTGTTAGCCGACGAGCTATCGTCCAACCTGTGCCTCTCATAACTAACCCAGGGTCCCTGACCATGGGATTTGTCGGGGTACATCCCTGTCAATTTGCGCCGTCTGTGGGAACCACACAGGTTGGAATTACGATCTCGGCGGTCCCGTCTCCAGCAAGTCACAACTCAAGGTCTTCTTCAACAACTACATCAAGATCTACATCAAGCTCACGGAGAAAGCAAGAAAAATTTCGAGCGCGCCACTCGAAGATCGACATCAACAAAAGCGCGACGCGCAGCCTACAGGACAAAAAAAGTGTGTGTTGCGGGCACTCGCGACGACGACTCGGAGCTCATCTCGACGATCCCTTCGGTGGAAAGATGCGAAATCCAATTTTCGTACATCTGTGAAAATTTCAGCAAATTCCAACGGCTGGATCTCCGTCGGCGACCGCCGCACTGAAGCACTCTCGGAATCTGACAGAACTCCGCGCGACTCCAGCAAATAAATTCCTGACATTAGCTCAGACATCAACTTGAAGATCCCTCCAGTGAAAGCATGCGGGATTCAATCCCTCATCAGCACAAAAAGTTTCAGAAAATTCCAACAGTTAGATTTCCGTCAGCGGCTCTCTCACTGCAACGCGTTTTTGGATCTACGCGAGATCACGAATTTTCAATCGCGAATTCGGGTTCAATCTTGACCCACAAGGCTTCTACTCCAACTCGACATGCCATGAATGACTCGCCAAGGTTTCTACATCGACTCGCGCTTCTACAACGACATCACACAACGAGCAATCGAAGGACCCCGCCCGACGCGTCGAGTCCTTCTCGGTCACTCGCCGCACCGTCGAGTCCAAGCACACAAAATATCATGCGCCGAGCTCCTTTGTATGGGCTCTCCCGTCCCGCGCTCCATCGCGCAGGAATCACCGCAACGAGTCCTCTCGTCACTCGCCGGATAAATTCATCACGACGACTTCGCCACGCAACTCCGCCGCCTCAACACTCGGGGGCTCGCAGACTCGGGGGCTGAACGTCGCAATCGCCGTCACATCGACTCCGTTCTCGCCTCGTCGACTGCTCATCCTCGACTACTCATCTTCGACATCCTCCGCCGCGTCGATCTTACAAAGTTTTCTTTACATTCTTATGCTATGATTCCAAAACCTTTATACATTCTCGATCAGTCGCCAAAGATGACTATGCAGTCGCACACAAACATCTGAGGGCTACAAAATCACCCTGCCGACTACGCAGTCGTACAGAACCATCTCAAGGGATTCAAAACTATCCTTTGGATCGTGCTCAGTTTTATATGTTTCTTATTCACGTTCGTCAAAGTAGTGAGGCTGGGTACTAAAAGGCCGTTCTTGTCTCCGGGTTCAACAAGTCTGGCATAGCGTCCCTGTTACCCGGCAAGAGTATGCTGCTGGAGGGCCTACTCATGAAAAGACACGCATAAAATTTATATACTGCTACATTATCCACTCGATAAAAGTGCAACATCTGCAAATCATGCACCTTACAATTCTTGTGTATATCGTGCAAGTACATCTTAATACAGTTACACCTTTTTCTCCTTCTCAGCAGATGCTCGAGGGCTGGGCGCCCTCATGACACGGCGACATCAACCTCCTCGTCCACGACTGATCCCTACAACAACTCACGCCTACGACGCAAGACCCGAGTCGAGCACTTCCTCGGATGACAATTACTCGACGACGAAGAAGTCTTGAGTCTATGCTCGACTGCAAGCAGTCGAACATAGCCTCGGGGGCTACTCCCATCGGGAGCGCTTACGCGCACCCGACGAGCACTACTCGCGCAGCTGACAAGAACGAAGGGGTTAGCTTAAAAACAACTTCAGAGTATGCGCGACTCTACGAGTCTCACATAGCCTCGGGGGCTACTCCCATCGAGAGCGCTAACGCGCACCCACCGACCGCTCAACTGGGCAACTTCTCCCCACCCGACGATGAAACAAGAAGACGAACCGGACTGTAATTTAGATGCTTCATCCAAATACTCCCATCGGGAGCGTACTCACGACATCTTCGACTGCTCATCAGCAAATGATCGACACGCACTACGGCGGCTACTGCAGATTCGAGTCCCTGCGCGACTCTTCGAGTCCCCCAGGCACTCGGGGGCTCCTGACGAGGGGGTGACCCCACGACTCCTCTACGTGAGGGTACCTGGTGCGTGTCATGGCTGGCGGCCCACCAGGGGCCCACTCGTGGACACTGACATAATGGAATAAGACGTGAAGCCGAAGACTTGAGGCGCAAGACAAGGACTCCTACTTCTAGTCGACTAGGACTCATGTAAACCCCTACCTGGCTATCTATATAAAGCGAGGTAGGGGCACCTCTCTAGACAGATCATCATCCTCTCAGCCCCCATGCATACAACCACAACAGAAGCTCTCAACCCCCACGCATAGGACTAGACAGATCTCTCTCCATCAAAGCCCTCACGGCACCTCTGTACATCATCATTAATACAAGATCAGGCAAGCAACATGTAGGGTTTTCCCTCCGGGGGCCTGAAGCTGGGTACATCGTGCCCCATGTGTCGCTTGTCCGCCGTCCGAGGATCCAATACACAATCTGTAACCCTAGCCTTGTGCGCACTAGCCTTGGCTCCCCTGTAAATCTCCATCTCCAATCAATAACATCGAGCAGGAACGTATCCTCCTGTTAGCCGACGAGCTATCGTCCAACCTGTGCCTCTCATAACTAACCCAGGGTCCCTGACCATGGGATTTGCAGGGGTACATCCCCATCACTTGGCCAATGCGCCACGCCCTCCAGTGGCGGATGCGCCACCACGGCCTCCCGTAGCCGCCTGCCTGGTCCTCCACATCGTCTTCTCCAGCGGTGGTGGCCGACGGCTGGCCTGGGCTGGCTAGCCCCCTGTGTCCGGATCTGTCCAACCGAGGGCGAGCCCCCAATCCAGCCATGGCGGATCTCGTTCCCCTACTGACGACCCGCCGTGCGCGCCACCTCCAGATCGACCGGATCCGGACGACGGCCGCAACCCAACAAGCCTCCCGGTGGTCTGCGTAGGTCCTCTTCAATCTTCTACGACCGCCATGAACGAGGGGAAGATGAGGACTTCCTCAATCGGTGCACTATGCAAAGTTTTATAAGCGTTTTGGAATTGCAGTGCAGTTGGAGTATTTTTTTTGTGTTCAAATGCTGCAATGGAAAATACGCTTTGACTAAGTTTCTCTATTAAAAAAAATAGTGGCGCAGAACACTATTTGATGGAAAAAATGTTAATGGTACTGTTCAAAATTTAAAGACATTTGATGCTGTGCACTTTGTACTGTAAACATATCTGTCTAAATAATGTGATTTTTGCATCTTTGTAAACATCTATGCAGTTCGCTTCTATGCATGTTTGTTATGTTCTAACGAACTGCATATACAAAAAATAAATGCAGTTCACTTGTCTCGTCCTTGCGGTGCACGCTTGTTGATAAAAAATGATGTTAAAAGTTAAAAAAACAAGTGCGGTTCTCTTTGTCGATAAAATGCAACCAGTATCCGTCGCATGCAGTTCGCTTGGCCGATTTCGGATCCGTGAAAAAGCACGTTCATTTTGTTCGCCGCTAATGCAGTGCGCTTGCCCGTCGGATGCGGTGCGGTCGCCCGGTTAATGCAGTTCACGTCGTCGATTCCAGGTCCGCGAAGAACGAAGTTCCGCGATTACTAAAATCGACACAACTCTTAAACCTAAGGAATTAGAGGATGTGTTTTACATACAAATGGAGCTCCTCGAAGATAGCTATTCAACGGTGTATCAATTGCATCAATCGGATGAACGGATCAAACGAATTTACGCAAAAACTTCCGCTGTCTAAAAGAGGGCAGCAACACCTTTTTCAAAAAACTTCAAAAGCGTGGGGAATCTGGAAAAGTGTTCAACATATGGATTAATCTCCTACTCCATACGAATCCAACGGTGTATCATATGTATCAATCGGACAAGCGGTTAAAAATGTCTACTCTCTACAAGATCCGCAGGCAAAAAACAGAGTGTGCGTTTTTTTTGCGGCTAGATTTTTTTCAAATCCGTAGCGAATTACACAAAGTGTTCTACATATGGATGGAGCGCCTGATCGATATATTTCCAACGGTATATCATTTGCATCATTCCGATGAACGGTTTAAGAGAAATCACGAAAAAACTGCGGCTGTGAAAGTGGGTCGCCGCACTGTTTTTGAAACTGATCTTAATCCGTGAAGAATCGGAGGAAGTTTTCAACATACGGAAGATGCTCTTTTTTCATAAGAATTCAACGGTGTATCATACGCTCAATTTCGACCAACGGTTAAACAGTTATAGCGAAAATACTTCATGCGGTTTGTTTTTACCCGAGATGCAGTGCTCGTGAGTCAGCAATGCGGTTCTCTCAGCGATACGATGCAGTTCTGAAGTGTTATCAAAATAGTTATTCTGCTAATATTAGCAGAATAGGCCGGCTATATATATGGGGCACCTAGGTGCCCAGGCACCTTGTCTATATGGGTGTAGAAATAATCTGGTTTGACCTGTTAACCAAATTGTTTAAATGTTGCACATATACATCCATCGACTAGAGAGACATTCCATACTTGTTTTGGGTCTCACACCCACGTCCATTATCATGTGGCTTCCAAATAAAATCTGCTTGCAGCCATGCATACCTTCGTTGGAAAGGAACTAACTTTCATATATCAATTGAATACCTGAAAAATTTATTGTATGGTGTTAATGCGTAATTAATGGGTTGGGATATTTATAAAGACGGGTTTAATACCTACCAAGTTTATTTTCCATTAATACTAATTTGGAAAGGATAATTAATATCCTAATGGATGTTAGGACGAAATTAATGCCATAATTTGCAGCTGCGAATGTAACTAGGTATTCACGTTTTTTTCCTCATAGAAATGTGGTTTTGGAGCAAAAATTGGTGAGGATACTTCGTTTTGCAAGAAATCTGTAGATGTGCGTTCTTAGCTTTGTGACCGGGTATGTATGGTACCCAGGAGGTAAGTTATATCGGGGAAAGAAAAAATTCACCTGGGTACGAAAAATGGACAAAAGATTCATCTGGGTATGCAATGAGTTGTGAAGGGAAAATGATGGAGAGTTGAATCATAGGTGTGCATGCATACGTGACATAGTACATGGGTTTCTACAAGGTTTAATTAGCCTGATGGATTATACGTGATGTAGTAGTACTACTACTTTGGGTTGTTCCAGGTTTAATTAGCCGGTCAGATTATGAAAAGTATACGCGAAGTTGTGGCAAGTTTAATTGCCCATCAAATCAGAAGGCATCTTCTAAATATAAATCGTCACTCACCCGTACATACTCTAATGCGAAATTTATACTGCTAATACCCCTTAAGACTTATTTTATTAACACTTCCTTGTTCTGCTAACACGCATTTTAACTAACCTTCTAAAGCGGAGCGCCCGTGAATGGCGTCTCCTCCCCTTCGAGCTTCTTGCGCCGAGCGCCCGCGAACGGCGTCCCCTCCCCTCCGAGCTTCTTGCGCGAAGCGCCGGCAAACGGTGGCGCCCCCTCCCATGCTCGCCTTCAATCGCGCAGCGCCGCCTTCTTCCACGTGATGCCCCCTCAACTGAGCCGGACGCGCGCCCGGGCCTGGATCCGGCTCCCCTCTCTCCTTTCCCCCATCCGAGCCCGCTGAGATCGATCTCGCATAGAAAGGAGGCGCTCGGGGCTGGGCGGTGAGCACGACGGCGCGCGCAACGGGGAGGTAGTGAAGCAGCGCCATGGCGGGTAGGGAAGCTCAGATGGCCGACGGCGGCCGCGGTCTAGGAGGCGCGCCTCAGCCTCCAAGCTTTTTGCGGCCGATGGGGATTCAATCTTCCGTTTGCGATGCTGATTAATTCGATTCTGCCCCCTACAATCGATCGGTGGTTGCGCATGTAATCTGTAGATTCCACGATCTGAGGTGGTTTCCCTGTCATTTTTCTTGTCACAGGTCAGAGGCGCTTGATTCTCTCATGCGCTGCCTCTCCGGTTGGGTGCCCTCTTGCGCGGGGTGGATGGAAGGGATCCGTTGGCGTCCATGTTCAGTGGCTCAGCGAGCACGCCGGCTGCTGGCCATGCTTCATCTGGGACTGGCTGCCGGACGGTGCTTATGGTTGAGCCGGCGGCCGAGGGAAAACAAAAGCAACATGGCCCAGCCAGGTATTCCGTTCGCTGTGTGGCCACTGTTATATAGCCAAAGGATTTTGTACATTGTACCCAGCAGCTTGCGAGCTGCACTCATATGTTCACAATTATGGATGATTGACCGGCCGCTTGTATGCAATTCCTGTATATTACAAAAGCTCTTTAGAAAATGTGCCAGAGGTTTAAGTTATATGTTGAAGGAAAAACTGAACATATGGGTTAATCATGTTGTATGATAAGATTATAATCTGCTCATTAGTACTGGAAAGTGACAAGACATGAGGAAACTTCTTTAAATTCTTCACGTCCAAGCCTTGTAAACAAGATTGCAGATTAAAACTGAAGCTTAGAATTTAAAATGGAGGAAGTGCAGCTTTGTAAGTATGTACAGTCAAAATCATGATGATAGAAACAAAAAAAGAATAGCTAATGGAAAAAGGAATTAATACATATATGTGCAAGTCGCTTTATAAGAATAAAGTAATTTTGATGTGGATTAGTGTTTACAAACATATATGATGTGGTTCATTTTGTAGTGATGGTGCGATTCACTTTGTACAAAGAAGAGAGAAAAATATCACAAGAAAGTTTACTGCCTTTTCCTGCAGTGCACTTTTATTCAAAGGAGGTTTCAAGTGGTTCGTTCCTGCAAAAATTTTGTTCATTGTAAAAATACCCCTTTCATCTGATGAAGTTCACAGTCAAGCCCCCTCCTCTCTGATCCCTTTCTCGAGATTCATCGATGGAGGTGCTGAGACGGCGCGTCGATGAGCTCATCTAGCAAAGCTCGTTTCCTTCTAAGAGAACAATAAAAATTGACATGTGCATGTAACAACCCATAAGAAAATTTACTATTCATGTTGTATTTTTGCTTTGTCATATGGCTATCAAACTTGATGAGATGCAAGATGATGTAAAATGATGTGATGATCTTAAATGCCATCCATGTTGAAGCTCATTTGAATTTGAATTCAAATCAAACTTTGTGATCAAAGAAGGGTTTTGTGGAAATTGTTCCACTTGCATGTGTGCTCCCCTAAGCTTCAACTTTGGCATGGCCAAATCCCTCCCCCTTCCAAGCTTTTTCAAACCCTTGCTTCCATTTTTAGCTCTCTGGAATTATGAGTTGTAGTTCAAAATGAATTTGAATTTAAGAAAATTCCCAAGATTTTACTTGCTTCAAAATGGTTCAAACCAATTTTGTTAAATCACAAATTTTTCACAGAGACCAAAACATATTTTTATATGTTTTTATCTTTTCTCTTTTGCCCTAGAAAACTCTCAAGAGGTGACTGATTTATTTAAATTAGAAAATCTCTCTGTTTTCCTTTTTTTGGAGAGAAGTGGCACTAGGCCTGGCCCAGTTGGGCCTGCCCGAGTCAGGCCGTGGCCCAGCCAATGAAGGGGTACGCGGGACTCTCCGCAGCATTTCGATCTCCATCCAAGGGTCCTCCTTCATCTTCTTTACAGCGTGGAGAGGTCCCCTCCTCCCCCCTCTCTCACGCTGGCAACGCCATGAGGGCAGCCTGCCGTCTACGTGGCCTGAGACCGCCTCCCCTCTATATAAGAGGTGCCGCAGGCGCTCCTGGGAACCCTAGATCGGTTCCCACCTCCAATTTCTTCCGCCGCCACCTCCATGACCATGTCGTATCTCCCCTGTTCTGCCATGGAAGACGGTGAGGAGCTCCAATTCCTCGCCGCCTCACATCCTCGTCGAGTGTGCTTTCGCGCTCACCTTCCTGCGCCTCTTCCTAACCTCCCCGTCTCGCAGGTTGGATCTAAGGACCGCGATTCTTCCCCGGGCCGTCGACCTCCCGCCACGGTGCCTTCTTCCCCGAAAACGACGACGTCGACTCCGTTCACCTCTGCGTTCGAGCTCGTCCCCGGCCCCCTCCCGGTGAGCCTCGTGTAGTCCCTGTAGTTTCCGCAGCGTCCGGAGTAGTGCGTAGCTAGGGGCCGCCGTCTGCCGCGTTTCGGCAGCGGGTGCGATGTTGTGTGTGCCGTGGTGTCGCGAAGCAGTGTTGGTGATGGTATGCTTCCGCCGACACGGCTCCGGAGTGAGGAAAAGGAGGAACCTTTTAGCATACCACGTCAGGTCTGAGCACCAGAGCACGCAGGGGTGTCACAGGAAGCAGAGGAGGTACATCGGCGAGTCGCTGGTGGTACGTAGCCGAGGCCAGCGTCGCCGGGAGCTGCTCCGGTGCGCTGTTGTCTGAACCTGTTCGACAGTGTTCTAAATTAAGTTAGCGAAGAGGAGTAATAGTTCTTCCTTAACGCATGTCATCCGTCGAGAAGTAGCAGCTAGCGCAGTGTTCGAACCCCCGCGGGGACATTTTTTCCCCCAAATCTTTTTGCGCGCGAGGCAGGAAGGCTGACAGGCAGGCTCCACCTGCCAGTGGCACGTGGCCATGGTGGGCTGCTGTCAGGCCAAAGGGAGGAATGTTTCGGCCCAGTGCAGCTGGAGGCCGAGCCCTTCTCTTTTCCCATTTTTTCTCTTTCCCTTCTGTTTTCTTTTTCTTTAGCAATAAGTTCAAATCCTTGTAGATTTTTAATCCCATTTCAAATGTTGGCATGTCATACATGTTCATGGGGTAGAAAAATTCATGGATTTGAATGGTGGCATCCCTTTTTATGTTTTGGGCAACATAAAAATTGGATGATATGAGGAATTCCCCATATGTGTGCCACCTTGAATTGTTTGCTTCCAAATCTTTTGCAATTTCCTCATGGTGGCCATGCCGGTCTTCCTTTTATATGTCCTTGTTTCTCCTCATGCGTCTTGATCCCTTTTGAACAGTGCCACAAGCATATTTTCATATGTGAGTGGGTTGATTCTTTTCCTTCCTTTGAAACCTTCCGGTGTCAACCCTTGTCGACACCTTCCATCTCCGGAATCGCGCTAGCTTATTTTAACGTTGCATTGTATCTTTGATCATCATGTTATGCCATGTCATGCATTCCATGCTACTTGCACCTAAATTTAAGGTCTCGACCAAGACCCCAAAAACTTAACTTAATTCATATGGGTCATCGTTGATGTGTCGTCACGATCTCCATTTAAACTTGACTAGCTAGGGTCACATGCATGATCTTTAAACTTGAACATTTTATATGCCTATGCAACCTTGTTATCCCAATGCTTACTTGTGGTGTTTTTCTTGGCCGGTACCATACGTTAGAGCCTGAGCTTGCCGAGGAGACTTACGTGGAGCTGTCCGACACCGAGCCCGAGGACCCTGCTACGTCTGCTCTGTCGACTACCTACCCGGGCAAGGGGGTTTATATATCATTCCTTATAGCTTTCAGCTTGCCTGCCTAGCTGTACTTAGAAAGGTTGTTTGATCCTACCACCATATAATTGTGTCTTTCAGATAAACCCAAACAACCATGATCCCCACACCCTAGCAAACCTTGTTTGGCCATCTACCTTGCTTGCTTAACTATTGCTTAGTATGTGTAGGCCCTTACCTGCTGCTTATACCCATTACTGCTTGAATGGTTTATCATGCCATTATCAGAAATTGGTTGATAGCTAGTACAAAGTTGCGACAGTTATTTTGGAACAGAGGGAGTATTTATTAATATGATGTTAACTTATATTTGACGAAGGATGAAAGACTGGGCTGTTCCCGCCAGGTGTTTTGTTTCATTCGAGTCACTTAGGATCCGAGTTCCGGGTATTGGTTCTTTGTTTGAGTGTGCCTAATCGTGTGTGGGATTCTATGGGGTCCCCTTGTCTTACCTACCTAGCTCCAAACAGTTCTAGTGGTGGCCCAAGCTGATTTTACCTTTCGAAAACCGTGTGTGTAACTGGTTAGCGCTCCAGTGGATTTAGAAAAAAATGGGCCAGGGGGATGGTATATCCTGTTGGTCCACACCTAGAAGCTAGAGAGCCTGCCCGGGCGAGGGTAGGTCATCTCGACCTCGTCCAGACGGTAGAGGCCGACTTGAGAGCGCGACCGACTTTTGAGTTGGATGTCGACTCACCGGAGGCCACCCGGAATTGTGCGTTATTAGTTAGAGGGACTCTGACGTTCCGGAGTTTCAGGCGCCTGCACCCGCCAAGCGGAAACCGGGCGTACGTGCGAAGCCTATGGTGGGCAGTTGGTACACCCCTGCAGGGTTAAATATTTTCGAAAAGCCGTGTCCGCGGTTATGGACGACTCAGAACCTATGTCTTGTTCATAGAATGACATCAACTTAATCATGCTTTTAAAATTATCAACGTGTGAGTTTCCTTGATTGCTCTTCTTCGTCCGGAGCGACAAAGAGGGGACAAGCTTGTGTTATGTTTGACGTAAGTAGGTGAAATAGAGCCTTATTGATGCGATCATCAATGGATTCTTGGATCTTTCGTACCACTGTCCTTTTCTTACCGTGAGAAGTTAGTTATACTATATTGATATATACTCACCCCTTGCGTTTTTCTTTCACGTTATGTACAAACGTTTGGGCCCTCAGATTACTACTTCGACACGAGCACCGGCAAGTACTTCGTGGAGGTTCCGCCGGAGGAGGAGGACGACAACTTCTTTCAGTAGACCTACAGTTGGGTTTCGACGATCCGCGGGTGGACGACATGTTTTGTGTGCAGCCCTCTCTAGGGCCAATTGGATCTTGACCGTACCCGGTCGTGTATGTCTTCTTCATGATGTCATGATGTACTGTTGGATCTCATGATCTCTGAGATGTTGTAATAAATACCATTGGCAACTGTATGCCTTGGATCTATGTATTCTATGTCTTAGTATTTTTCATGCTTCATTTACCTGTTGTCGAGAATCCGATAGCGATACGAGTGCAAGTATGGTGCATCGGTGGCCACTTATGCGCTTCTATCTCAGGTCGGACGCGAAAGCGACTAACTCGAGATAGTACTGCATCGGGGCCTTTACAACTTGGTATCAGAGCAGGACTGACTATAGGACCCCTTACTGGCCGAAGTCGAGTCTAGAAACTATTTTTTAGTTACTAAGGAAAAATCGGAGAGTAGGAACTCTTTGTTTTTCTTCTTACCCCACCCTCCCACCCTTTTTCCGTGAGGAAGTGTAACGCTGTTTTTCTCTCTGCAACTTATCATTTCAAAACCAATCTAGGTTCTCGTTTACATGGGGCTCCGATTCCTCTATAATATTTTGCTAGCAACGAGAAGGGTTGACATACGTTGAGAACACTGAGCCGCCACTTGGGGTTGACAGCTCCACCTTGCTTACGGCGTACCCTAGGTGAAACTCCTATACAGGGATGGTTGGCATCCTTCGGATGTGGTTACTCCCCCTATAGGAGACCGCTTCGGCGGGCCGCTCAGGGCAGATGTCTCAACGTTCAGGTCTTCAACCACTCATATATATTGTTGTGTGCTCGCTAGTAGATTATTATCTTGGATTCGGATGATCTCGGTTTGGGGATTCCGGTAGCACCTAGCTTTCGGACTTTCTAGGTTAACCTTGGTGGATATTTAGCTTTCGGCTTCCTCATACCTCGCGAGGAATTTTTGTTGTCAATATTGTTTTATCTTCTGGTTTCATCAATATTTCTGCCATGTTCTCATAAGTGTTCCTGTATACAGGATGCTGAGAGGGAACATGCCGCTGCCGGAGAACCCTATCCTTGGGGAGGCTGTGGCCGCAGTTGCTCAGGGCACGGCTGCGATCTTGCAGATGCTCCAGAACCGGACCGCCCAGAGGAACGATCGACCACAACACACGACCTTGCATTAGTTCCTTGCTATCAACCCCCCCCCCCCCCAGGTTCTCAGAGGCACGAGACCCGCTGGAGGGAGATGATTGGCTGGCAGAGATCAAGAAGCACTTCAGTGCGAACACCGTCAGGCCAGTCGACTACGTCACCTTCGCCTCCTTCCAGCTTCAGGGTGCAGTAGGCAGCTAGTACACTACCTACAAGGACAACATAGGTGATGCTGTGATCACCTGGGAGGACTTCATCAGAGACTTCAGAGCAGCGCATATACCGAGTGGCTTGATGGACATGAAGCGAGAGGAGTTCTGGCTCTGAGACAGGGTGAGAGGTCAGTCTAGGAGTACAACCTGGCCTTCGTCAGGCTCGCCAGGTACGCTCCTGAGGAGGTCCCCACAGAGGCCAAGAGGATTGCCAGGTTCCGCGGGGGTCTCAGCATAGATATCAAGTATGGACTCACCCAGTGCAACCCAAAGTTGTTCTCAGAGTTCGTCGACTCAGCGATCCGACAGGAGTCAGCCAAGGCAGATTGGCGTAGAGAGAAAGCGACAAAGAGAGTACACCTCATCAGCGATGGTCCATAAGAAGGCGAAGACTTGGGCCACAGAGGCACCACCACAGAGACAACAGTTCCAGCCGAGGGGGGCACTTGTCCGCACTTTTTCCCTCCCTCCCGTTCCCGTTCAGCAGCTCCCTCGCTCTACACCACCACACGCGAGGCCACCCAGGCCGCAGCCCCAGCCCAGGCAGGGCGTGATCTTCTACAAGTGTGGAGGGCCGGGCACTACTCAAACAAGTGCACTGACCCACGCTTCGCTCGGCTCCCACCACCCCCACCTCGCTCTACTCCGAGCAATGCGATTGTGAGGGAACAACCACGTGTAGTTCGAGTTAACAACGTGATGATGGCAGATGCTCAGCAGTCTTCAGAGATTGCGAATGCTAGGTTGCTTGTTAATTTTGTTCCTGCGAATGTGTTCTTCGATTCTGGAGCTTCCCATTCCTTTGTATCTCTGAGATTCGCTGATGAGCAGGTCCTCACCTTGGAGGATTTTCCTAGACCGTTTTCTATCATTTCTCCTGGTTCCAAGTTTGGCTCTACAGTTCGTGCTCCATTTGTGAAGATCAATATCCAGGGTTGCATGTTTCCCTCCTCTTTGATCTTGCTTCCCCGTTCCGATATTGATTTCATCCTCGGCATGGATTGGCTTGTGCAGCATAAGGCCAACATTGATTGCCCTTCAAGATCCGTGAGGTTGACACATGATTCAGGTGCAGAAATCTGGTATACTTTGTTGGGGTTCGGGGCAGAAAACACAATTTTTTCTTAACCTACGACTCCCAAACCCAAGACCTATGCTCTGGCGATGCAAGTAACGGATGGAATAGGTCACATACCAGTATGTATTCCGTTAAGCGGGAAACTTTCCCGCATGAACGTGGTTGGTGTAGTCGTACCGGCAATCCCCGATGCCGCGCAGCTCCACAATGACTCCAGTAGCCACCAGGTCCTTGAGACCGATGACGGGATTACGTCCCCGTCGGAACGTTGTCGGTGAAGACGCCGCGATACGGCCACGACGATGAAGTAGCACCACAAGTGTAGTGCCTCGTAGGATTATACACATACAGTATACCCGACGTCCCTCCGGGCTCCGAACCAGTAGAGCAGCGGAGAGAAGATCGATTCGGATCCCGATTCCAGCAGCACGACGGCGTGCGTATGGTGGAGAAATCCCCAACCAAGTATAGACTCCAAACAAGGGGAGTCCACGCAAGGAAGGAGAAAGGAGGAAGAGAGAACTTCAATGTTGTGAAGAAAAGGGCACCCCTACCCCTCCTTATATAGGCCAAGTAGGGGGGACAACCTCCACCCCCCCGAGGTGGGACTAATCCCACAAAGGGGGTTGGTGCACCGACCAAGGGGGAGTGGGCCCCTCCCTTGGCGCATGGCCCAAGGGGGGAGGCTCCCTCCTCCCCTAATGGGCCTCTTTAGGCCCATATGCCTTTTCTTCCTTTATTACTTATATTTAATTATATTTTAATATTTAATTCAGATAATTAAATAATAAAAAATTAATTAAACATTATCAAATAGATTTTGAACCTTTCAAAATACCCAGAACAACTTCCGGCCTTCACCGGAACAATTCCGGTGTTCTCTCCTATTTCTCCGGTGATCCCGAATCTATCCTTAATGCGTCGAATACCCTTAAGTGTAATACCCTACGGTCCGGGAAACAGCAGACATGATCGAGACAATCTCATTGATCAATGACTAATCAATTGGACCTGGTTACAATCCTTGATAGCCCCTGCGCTTCCATCGAATGAACTTCAATCGTTGTTGGATCCGTTAACCGTGTGCATGTTCCCTTTGTCCTACGGTACTTTGCTTGTCCGAGGTTTGATCATAGGTATCTGATACGTCCAAAACGTATCTATAATTTCTGCTTGCTCCATGCATGTTTTGTGTGATATTGCTATGATCTAGATACACTTTCATATACTTTTGATCATATTTGGACTAACCTATTAACTCAGTGCACCCCAGTGCCAGTTCCTGTTTTCTGCTATTTTTCTATTTCAGTTTTCCCCCATATAAAAAGTGCCAGAAAAATTCGGGAAAATTCAGATAAAAAAATCAGCGTGAAGGAAGCTTCGCGAAGAGCCCTAGAGGGGCCAGAGGGGAGCCAAGGGGGCCCAGGCGGCCACCCGGCGCGGCCCCACCCCTGGTCGCGCCAGGGGGCGCCTGGGCCCCCTGGTCCACCTCTGGCTGCCCACCTTCGCCTATTTATTCTCCGTCACGGGGAAACTCCGAAGACAGAACCCTATTTCGCAAACTCGCCTCTATGCCGCCGCCGCCGCGCTTCCAAGATCGGGAGCACCAGAAGACCTCTTCCCGGCACCCTGCCGGAGGGAGGATTGACCTCCGGGAGTCTCCTCTCCACCATGGATGCTCCCCGGATGTCTCGTGAGTAGTTTTCCTTGGACCATGGGTCCGTGATCAGTAGCTATGTGATGTTCTCCTCCCCTCTTTGATCTTCATTGTTTAGACCTCATGAGCTGCCCTACATGATCGAGGCACCTTTGTAATATTTCTGCTGTTGCTATGCTGAGTTTGATGGGATCTGATGAATTATGAGATTATGTTCAGATTGTGATAGAGTAATATATTTGGTTTTTATCTCTTATATTTTTGTTCCTAAGTAATTCTTGCATGTTCTTCGTTACTGTTTATTGCTTTGGCCAAGTAGTAGGTAGTGACTCCAAGAGGGAACGTTGTGCTCGATTGTGGGTTCATGCCCCCCGAAGTGCTGTTGCCACAAGGCGGAAAACAACGGTTCTTATAACCGCGGTTACAAGGATTGTTTACTTTACACAAAGTGCTTTTTAATGCAGTTGTCTGTTGCTTTGGGTTTACACTTTGGGTGGGGCTCGCAACTTAATAGCAGCGAGATGTTCTGGATAGATATCTCAAGGTGGATGATTAATAGTAGATGCAGATGGATTTCTGGCTACTTATTTTGGCGTACTGCTTGTGCTTTTGAACCTCTTCCTTTCTTTTGTAGCATAGTTAGCATTGCGGTGCGTTCATAATCCTGTCAATTGCCCTTCTGTAATTTGTTTACGTCACATAGCAGTTTTATCGTCTTTTGGGAGAGAGACATCACTAGTGAACATCACGTATCCCGGTCCATATCCTTATTACTGTTTCCACGCTATCTTTACTTTATTGCTTTTACTTGCTATCATTATCCCTTGTGTTTTACCCTTTGTAAACAACAAGACCGGAGAGATTGACAACCTCTCTGAACTTCGTTGGGAACAAAGTTATCTGTGTCTGTGTGCAGGTCCACGTCAGTTGCGCCGCTGGCACCTACTTATCATCTCTGGAGTCCTACTGGAGACAAACCTTGGTATCTTCACCGAGGGAAACTTGCTGCTGCGCTACATCTCCACCTTCCACTTGGGGTAACTAACGAAGGGCGAGAAGCGATCAAGCGAATTTCTGGCGCCGTTGCCGGGGACTCCGAGTGCTAAGATAGGGGAGTTTCACACTACCCTTGACCTTTGTTTTTTAGTCTTGTTAGTTTATCTTTCAGTTTTTATCTTTGTGTCTTTTATCAAAAACTACAAAAAAATTATTTATCTTGCTAGTTGTCATTATGTCTGGCCCTTTTGCCTTTGTTGAGACAGAGGTTCTCACCTTTAAACAAAAAGGTGGAGAAAGTTTAAAAGATGCTTGGTATAGAATTAATAATTCTCAAAAAAAGCCACCAAGAAGCAATCCACTACTATCCTGCTTAGAAATTTTTATGTCGGGATTACTCCTTGGAATAGGTTCATATTAGATACTGCTATCAACGGGAATTTTCTAGAAGCCCCGACTTGGGAGTCTCTTAATGTTATTGAAAATCTTGTTGGAAATCTCTCTATTGCTAGCATACAAGAAGATATAACTCTATCTCACATTATGAAGAAACTTGAAAAGATAGAGTTAGAAATACCAAGTATAACTAGGATAAATGAGTTATATCGCAACATTCAAGGGAATTTGAATAGGCTTGATAGCTCCATGCTTAAAATTATTAAAACTTTGGAGGTCATCAAATCCCGTGATACGGATCTTTCTAGGATTGATAAGATTGAGGAAATCATTAATACTCTAGGAACTACTTTCTCCTCAATCAAGCCAAAAAAGGTAGAGACTTCGACAAGAAGGGAACCTAAGTTCAATTATGTCCCTAAGGTTCCCTGACCTAAAAATAAACCACCTATTGCCAAAGAAGTTGAAACCGTGAAAACTTTGGAAGAAATACCTATCTTTGATAATTTTATAAATGAATCTTCCATTGATTTTCCACCTTTTGGTTTTCTCCCTAGAAGTATCTTCATTAGGCCTTTATTTGAAAGACCTCTTAAGACTAGTTGTACAATTGAAGAGCTTTTTGATGATCTTGTTAATGATTCGATTGATACAACTTGATCTTTTGCTTCATGCCTAGCTTAAAGGCATAAAAGAAAGCGCTTTCGGGAGGCAGCCCGCGACGAATTCAGGTTTTTATTTTTGCTTTTGTTGTGTCTTAATGATTGTTACTACTGTAGCAACATCATTGTATCTTTATTTTTCAGCTTTGTGCCAAGTTATAGCCTCTTACGGCAAGGGAAGTAAAAGTTGTGACATGCTATCCAGAAAACAGATTATGTCCTCGTGACCAGAAAAATTCCAGAAATATCCCAGTTCATCTTTTTGAGCTGAAATATTTACACAGTATGCTCTATACAATTACGAAACTTCCGTATGTTCTGAGTTTTTTGATTTGATTTGCATAAGTGCCCCTAAAAAAATTCTTTACTACCTGTTGTTCTGTTTTTCACAGATTCTGCGACGTTTTGTCTCTCCTTACTTTTGCAAACCTTAAGCTTGATTTTTCTTTGCAAAAACTTTTTGGAACTCTTGATAAATAGTATCTCTTCAAGATTATCTTTATATCCGGTGGGAGAAATTATTTATTATGGGTACTAACCTCTCTAATCAGCTTATGATGAGTTATGTATGAAGGGAGTTTTCAAGTGTGCGATGGATGATGATGAAAGAAGATCCAGGAGTGTCAAGCGCTCAAGCTTGGGGATGCCCCCATGCATCCCCAATAAATATTCAAGGAGACTCAAGCGTCTAAGCTTGGGGATGCCCCCGTGCATCCCCTTCTCCATCAACAATCATCAGTTCGTCCTTCGTCTCACTATATTTTTATCACTTCATGCGTTATGTGCTATGCTTGGAGCGTCTCGCTCTTAGGTTTTGTTTTTAGTTTTCTTTAGCTTTGCTTGCTGTTCATAACAAGTTAGATCCCTTCTTACTTTGTGTGGGAGAGAAACACGCTCCACTTTCAAAATTTAGAACACATCATAGGATTCTTCATGCCTATCTTTCTGCTGTTGTGTGATCTTTATCTTTTCATAGCTACTGCCATGTTTAGTTTTAGTCTTAGTTTGTCTTTAGCAAGTGCCTTGGCTTTTGTTTAGTTTGTTGCTGGAACTCTTTTTAGTTTTCATGTTTATCTTGTTAAAGAGAGTTGGTTGTTGCACTGAGTTGTGTCTTGTCTTGAAAGTAGGTAATTGAGGTTGCTATTTAATTCTAGTAGTAGCTTGCAATAGTTTTGAGGTATTGATGTGAGTAATGTTTGAACTTTTGGTGTCAAGATCTCTAGCCTATTAGTGATAGATGTCGTATTTTGGGCAATCCGTGTTTATTTTCAAAACCTACAAAACTAGTTGAGAACTCTAGCTACTAGATGAATCACTACTCTTCTGAGGAGTCGAATATTAGAGAACACTCACGTACCATGAGTCGAGGATGCGCAAGGATAACCAAACCCCCATACACTCCTCCTCGGGGTACTTGTCTCTTTGTGAACCTCCTTATTAGATTGAGAGTTACCGATAATAAGTGCATGAGTTCTTCAGACTAATGTAAGTATTGAAAGTTGACACTTCCACCTTCCCATATTTTGCTAGCCTCTTCCGTGCCGTGCATTGCCTTCTTCTCACTCCGAGAGTTGGTGTCCACCTTCGCCGGTACATCCAAACCCTTGGCATGATACGCTCTGTCATCATAAGCCTCCTTATGTCTTTCCTCAAAACAGCCACCATACCTACTTATCGAGGCATTTCCATAGCCTTTCCGAGTTACATTGCCATGCAACATCCACCTCTTCATGACTTGATCTTCATGTCATACATGTTCCTGCTACACTGGCAGCGACATACATTGCATACATCATGATAGTTACATATTCTTTATGATTTTGAGTACCTTGTAAAGTGTGAAAGATCTCCTTTACCTTCTTGTAAATTAGAGTGTTGCCCTTAAGTGAGGAAAAGATCCCAAAGTGGACACATTAAAAGATCCCAAAGAGGACAAATGAGAGTTAAATAGAAAGAGCCATTGAGGCCACCAAAAAATACAAAAAAATAGAAAAAAAGAGAAAAAGAAATAAAAATAGAGAGAAAGGGGCAACACTACTATCCTTTTGAGAGATCCACACTAGTACTCCCTTTATATCCTTGTACTCCATAGAGATGATCATCATGCATATAGCTATGTGGGGACATTCACACTATAGAACTTGGCTTGCATATTCCAAGGATGAGAGTCCTCAAACAAGCTCTAGGTCTTCATGAGCGAGCAAGTTAGATGCACCCCCACTAGTTTCTTCGGAGAGCTTCTTAGCTCATATGTGCATCCGTTGCATGGCAATCCCTACTCCTCACATCATATCTATCATTTGGCATCTCTTGCCTATGATTGTCCTCATTGATGTGAGCCTTTCTCATCCTTTTTGTCCTCCTCCTCCACCATATTTCTCTCTTTGCCATCCAAAGTGTCAACTCTCGTGCTTACGCTCATCCATTGCATGAGTGCTCAAAATATGGAAAAAGGAGTGGATCAAATTGACTTGTACCTGGCTAGTGGTCTGGGGACGAGTCAAGATAAGATTCCAAAGAGGACCAAGTGTGAAACTTTAGTAGATTGAGTTCTCAACACAAAAATACTTTTTTCTCGTATTCCCTATCCCCCTTCTTGCACGCAAACACCATTTGGAGACATTCGAGTCACGGACAGCGAGAGCTCTTGCACCTAATGTTCTTTTGTTACTTGTTTCAATGCTAATATAGACTCTTGCATGTTATGACTTGAATTGAATCTCTAACCTTGATTGCTTTACTTTTCAAAGTTATTTTATGGTTGCTAGCATGTCACCACAGAAATTATGCTGTTATCATTTACCTACTCAAGGACGAGCAGGAATTAAGCTTGGGGATGTTGATACGTCCAAAACGTATCTATAACTTCTGCTTGCTCGATGCATGTTTTGTGTGATATTGCTATGATCTAGATACACTTTCATATACTTTTGATCATATTTGGACTAACCTATTAACTCAGTTCACCCCAGTGCCAGTTCCTGTTTTCTGCTGTTTTTCTATTTCAGTTTTCCCCCATATAAAAAGTGCCAGAAAAATTCGGGAAAATTCAGATAAAAAATCAGCGTGAAGGAAGCTTCGCGAAGATCCCTGGAGGGGCCAGAGGGGCCCAGGAGGCCACCCGGCGCGGCCCCACCCCTGGCCGCGCCAGGGGGGCGCCTGGGGCCCTTGGTCCACCTCTGGCTGCCCCCCTTCGCCTATTTATTCTCCGTCACGGGGAAACTCCGAAGACAGAACCCTATTTCGCAAACTCGCCTCTGTTCCACCGCCGCCGCGCTTCCAAGATCGGGAGCACCAGAAGACCTCTTCCTGGCACCCTGCCGGAGGGAGGATTGACCTCCCGGAGTCTCCTCTCCACCATGGATGCTCCCCGGATGTCTCGTGAGTAGTTTTCCTTGGACCATGGGTCCGTGATCAGTAGCTATGTGATGTTCTCCTCCCCTCTTTGATCTTCATTGTTTAGACCTCATGAGCTGCCCTACATGATCGTGGCACCTTTGTAATATTTCTTCTGTTGCTATGCTGAGTTTGATGGGATCTGATGGATTATGAGATTATGTTCCGATTGTGATAGAGTAATATATTTGGTTTTTATCTCTTATATTTTTGTTCCTAAGTAATTCTTGCATGTTCTCCGTTACTGTGTATTGCTTTGGCCAAGTAGTAGGTAGTGACTCCAAGAGGGAACGTTGTGCTCGATTGTGGGTTCATGCCCCCCGATGACACGCTTGAGTGACAGAAACATGAGTCTAGGGGATGTGTTGTTGCCACAAGGGGGAAAACAACGGTGCTTGTAACCGCGGTTACAAGGATTGTTTACTTTACGCAAAGTGCTTTTTAATGCAGTTGTCTGTTGCTTTGGGTTTACACTTTGGGTGGGGCTCGCAACTTAATACCAGCGAGATGTTCTGGATAGATATCTCAAGGTGGATGATTAGTAGTAGATGCAGTTGGATTTCGGTCTACTTATTTTGGCATACTGCCTGTGCTTTTGAACCTCTTCCTTTCTTTTGTAGCATAGTTAGCATTGCGGTGCGTTCATAATCCTGTCAATTGCCCTTCTGTAATTTGTTTACCTCGCATAGCAGTTTTATCGTCTTTTGGGAGAGAGACATCACCAGTGAACATCACGTATCCCGGTCCACATCCTTATTACTGTTTCCATGCTATCTTTACTTTATTGCTTTTACTTGGTATCATTATCCCTTGTGTTTTACCCTTTGTAAACAACAAGACCGGAGAGATTGACAACCTCTCTGAACTTCGTTGGGAACAAAGTTATCTGTGTCTGTGTGCAGGTCCACGTCAGTTGCGTCGCTGACACCTACTTATCATCTCTGGAGTCCTACTGGAGACAAACCTTGGTATCTTCACCGAGGGAAACTTGCTGCTGCGCTACATCTCCACCTTCCACTTGGGGTAACCAACGAAGGGCGAGAAGCCATCAGTATCCAATATACCTAGTTCTTCCTCGTTCTCAACAAACAAGTTTACTCGTTCCCGTGATATTACAACTCCGTGACCTAGTCACATGTTTGCGCAAACCTTATGATGCAATATCACCGAGTGGGCCCAGAGTACCTATCCGTCACTCGGATGGACAAATCCTGCTTTGATCTATTTGCATACTCATCAACCATCTATTTCAGAATACCCAAAGTGCACCATCATGGCCAGCATATTTCAGTCAGGCGGTGGGATACAAATCAAAGTCTCCTCATAGATGACAATTACGTATGATCATTACGGTCAAAGGATCTGGTCACTACGTTGTAGTTATCGCAATGTCGAACTATGTGACTTGATCACATCGCAACACTTCTGGTGGGTGTATGTCCATCATATCATTATCCCAATGATACGACTCCATTGCTAACATACTTAGTTGTATCATGATCAGGAAACCTTGGTCATCAATCGCCCAATACTAGTATACTAGAGTTAACTAGGGACCTGGTTGTTTGTATACCACACCTGTATTAAGGTTTCTTCTTAATACATTTATAGCATAGTATAAAACGTATTATGAACTAATGGAATATGCTCAATAAAAACATATTTTATTTTCCTCTAGGGCACATTCCCAACAGTCTCCCACTTGCACTAGAGTACAAATAATCTAGTTGCATTTTCTGTGGATCATAACTCCATATCATCTATATGGTTTCTGATCATGCTTGCCCGTGGAAAAGGTTGTATCAACGGTTTGAACCATTCAGATCCGTATGTCCTTTTGCAAATCATTAAGTTCACCTAGTTTGACATTCCTTCATTATCCATTATAATGATGAGGTATATATTTGGCGGTAGAGTGAGACTGCGTTCGTTGTGTTTCAGCAATGACGTCCGTTGGATCACGCGGACCTTCACTTAGTCATGCACACTAAAAACTCACTCAGTCAGAAGTCGAACTTCTCCAACCAAATTATAACTCCTGCCACTTCTAAAGTATCCACATCAATGTAGACTTATTCCTTAGTGCATTGTATGCAACTTTGATGTCTAACCATGTTTCTTTCAACTTAGGCATTATTAGTATGATATATCAATTTTCTAGGTTAGTGTTAGAACTTGAACCATCACAACATTTATGGTCAAGTCCACTATACTTTACAAATTAGAGATGCATCCTCAGTTCTCTCCAGACACTGAAGGATAAACTTAACTCTTTGTTCCATGATTTGCTCATAAAGCATATCACAACATGTTCTTACTACTAAGAACTTGGGTCACATTACGTCGAGTACATAACTCTGGTTTTATATGAAAGAACCTATGAGAAAGGCATAGGGGATCCATCACATCCATTTCTTTCATTTAATTAACCATTGTTCCTATACTGAGATTAACTCGATACTTCTCTTGGATATACAAGTAAGAACTACTTCTTAACTTGTTCCATTCTGAACTCCATTAGAATCTTATCCAGGAAAGTATTTCGACTCAATGATTATCAAACGCATTGATCTATCTTAATAGATTTCAATGTTTAATACTTATTCATCTTCATTTATGCAAGATTCAAATAATCATTAATACCAGCTACACCATTCACAATATGTTATCCATATATGAGAATGTTTTCATGCTCCCACTTAAATATGTCATGCACATATTAAGTTCTAGGATAACACTCATATTGCTCCAACTCAAATATGTCAGTCACATATAATATAAGGATAACATCCACATAGCTCCCACTCAGATATGTCAGACACATATTAAGTTCAGAATGATAACCACATGGCTCCTACTCAAATATGTCAGACACATATAAGACTAGGATAATACTCCCATAGCTCCCACTCAAAATATGTCGTCTACATATTAAGTTTCAGGAAACTATTCTGCTCCCACTCAGTTTCATGCAAATGCATGTTTCCTCGATATTCTGGCTAAGTCCAAAATCATTTGATCATTCATCAAATCGAGAATTCCTGTCACGAGACACCAGCATCCATATGTTTTAAAAAAACCTTCTTGTTGTACCAATTACAACACTTCTTCAAATGCAGGATTTGAGGAAGTCACGGTATTGATAACCATTTGGATCAATCGTAATGAATATCCCATTGACTCAAGCATTGCTACATATTGTAGTCAACCTATTGAATTTTTCAGAAACAATCTTTGTGACAAATCAATCTTGATGCCTTCTTTGATGTTTACATTTGTTCCTTATAACTCCGAAGTTATTGAGAATATCAAGTAACTTGTTTACTCGATACGATTCAAGCAATCTTAAATGTAACTCAATATAGGATTTCATGACTCATAGTCATATCTCGTACTTAGGTCCACCATCGCTTCTTCGTAGTTCGTAGGTATGTCTTGTTCCATTAACTTGACAAGTGAATCATGAATATCATTTTTGCACAAGGGGAAAATATGTATTCTTGAATCCTACATTGTTCAGTAAAAGCTTCCATCGAAACATCATGATCATTATCATTAGTTTCTCCTTTAATTGTAGAGTTTTGCTTCCGGAACATATTCCTTTGTGCTACTCTGACATTTGGAGGCAAGGTCAATCACCTTGGTTGAACTTTCACTTTTCTTCCATTACCACATTTATCAAGAACAATTCTTGACAAACACCAAGCTTAGCAATACAAGTTTTGCTCCTTTGGTTCTAGTTATGGAAGATTCATCCATAGTTGACTAAGGATACACTACAAAGATAATTTATCATATAAATCAAGCTTCCTAGAAACCACGATAGACCATGACATATATAGTGTTGGTTTCCACGAACTCAGATGGTTCCCGATACTGAAGTGAGTGTTTGCATATCAAATTAATAACTCAGTAAGAGATAACTTAGACCATACACTATTCAATAGAGTATGATTACAATGTTCAGGCACATCAACAATATTGAAGTGTCTCAAGACATTGCAATATGTGAAACAACTTTCACAAGTCTGTATGCCCAAGACTAACTCTAAACATTTATCACTTTGATCAAATCATAGAGACTTGTATTTCTTGTTAATTTGATATCCATTTTCACTCTGAAATCCCTTTTTGTTCATATCAAATCATTTCAGACTCACGTTTCATTAGTGAATACACATATTCATCTAAGTCCACATAAGAAGTTCACGAAATAATGAAATTCACAACGTGCTGATATACAATACATCACAATGTATGATATTCAACAATCAGTACACACTCTGTTTTACAAAAACGCGAGGTTTTAGTCATCTCACCTAAAGAGGCATGGTTTGCATGTGTCAAGAGATCAAGTATCCAAATACTTCATCAAACCATTCATGACTTAAACTGTAATGTCATTATTAAGTTTGGATAATTTCTTGGCATTAGAATATTTCTTATAAATGATCAAACTACTATCATCAATATAAGAATAACCCATTTATAACCGTAATATGACCATAAAAGATATCATTCATAAAAGGAGAACAACTGACTTGTTTCTCACTAATATGAATATTTGTCTTTGCAAGATGCAAGACACACTAATAATGTGCACATTCAAACAATCATAAATTTATTCATATAATTAATCAATTGATAGATGTAGAGGGAGAGTGTTGTCGACCATCAACTATCTTGATTATCGTCAACACACATTGTCACCTCATACCTTCCAAGCCACTCTCAAGCAGTGAGTTCAAGCATCAAATACTTGATCAACCACAACTAGTGTTTTGTGGGGAAAGACATTTATAACTTGTATATCAAATATACTTTCTCCGTCAATGACTATTCCTGCATTGGTTCTACTGTTAAATTTCTTAACTTTAACCATGACCTCACAACAGGTGAACAATTCTCCTTCATGACATAGTCTAGACATGGTCTTTGTAGCTGGAAGGAAGTGGATGCAACTCCCCAACTATCGCAAAGTAACCAGTCATTTAGTAGTCCAAGTTATGCACAAGGTGTTCATGTATCGTATACAATTTCCAAGTGCCTTTCTTAGCAGGTTGTTCCTTCCACCATGGTTGAAAGAAACCCCGTCCATATACTCATATTCCATTACTCTGATTTTTGACCTAGTGCTTTAAAGTTCACCTAGCACTTCATACGTGTTGGTTAACATGCATTCACAATTCAGATTCCATAGAATGAAGTATGGTGTATTGGACAGTCATTCATAAGTGACGGTGAGTACGATACTCATCATCATTTTCCTTAATTATGGAGTTATCAGGTGTATCTCCTAGCAGTTCTCGTATTATGTTTAGCAATTCATTACTAACGAGTGTGTCTCTAACGGTGTTGGTACACATCAATGAAGTAAGACCCATCTACATTAAGTTCTTCATAACGCTAAAGAGCCATAGTTATAAACATTTTGGGCATGACATTATCTACAATGATATTTGCTAAGACATGAAGATTAAGTTCATAATATGTGGAGTTCAATTTTAATCAATTCCAAAACTCCCACTCAGTACAACATCTCTCAAATTTACTAAGTGATCACACAATCCTCGAAGAACATACCTCCCCCGATCGTCACGGCCATCAGTATGTTTTTCAAGGTAGGCCATCATGCCAATCACATCATCTATGTGACTCGTGCTCGATCTTTCGATCTTCTGTGTTCCAAGCCCGCATATACATACGTCAAGCCAGCCAATCCAACCTTAATGTTAGTTGTTCAACAAGGCCATATCTGCATATGCCAGGCTTGCCGAACCCAACCTCATTCGAACGCCATTTAATATGTGTGACATCCGGTATGTACGGAATGTCGGCCATATGGGAGATCCTTCCAGGCGGTGCCCATTAAGGGAGAACACAATGTTGGTATTGTGAGAGATTATCCTTTTTATGCTACCGTCGATATATCCAGCATATTAGAAAAAACAGGATGTAAAACAATAAATCATACATGCTATGGTTCCCCCCGACATGAAAATTAAAGTTGAAAACGCCTTTCTACTTTATCTTTTGCAAGTTTTACGTGGCTGCTAGGGGTTTCGAAAAAAGAACCGTTTCTATCCTACAAGAACAAGCCACAACACCAATCCCACAATTGTCTCTATTACACCCCTATCGGGGCCCTCCGTTGCAAACGTCTTCGCAAAGCTAATGTTAGAGAGACAGACACCCCCAACTACTTATATGGTACAAGCCATATGTCAAGCGTAGAACCATTCTCGCGTAAACGTGTAAGGTCGGTCGGGGACGCTTCATCAGGACATTGCCGTAATGCTAAACGAGTACACGTGAGAGGGTAACAATTGGAGAATTGATGCCCACATACTAGATGTGTTCTATCCGTACAATACATCTATGCATAGCCTTGCTCTGATACCACTG
This sequence comes from Bromus sterilis, assembly GCA_950022295.1. NCBI lineage: Eukaryota > Viridiplantae > Streptophyta > Magnoliopsida > Poales > Poaceae > Bromus > Bromus sterilis. The sequence goes on from OX465598.1 coordinate 223,357,909, forward strand.
TTGGGGTTTGGGGCAGAAAAATCAAATGTTTCTTAACCTACGACTCCCAAACCCAAGACCTATGCTATGGCGATGCAAGTAACGGATGGAATAGTTCACATACCAGTATGTAGTCCGTTAAGCGGGAAATGTTCCCGCATGAACGTGGTTGGTGTAGTTGTACCGGCAATCCCCGATGCCGCACAGCTCCACGATGACTCCAGTAGCCACCCGGTCCTTGAGACCGATGACGGGATTACGTCCCCGTCGGAATATTGTTGGTGAATACGCCGCGATACGGCCACGACAATGAAGTAGCACCACAAGTGTAGTGCCTCGCGGGATTATACACATACAGTATACCCGACCTCCCTCTGGGCTCCGAACCAGTAGAGAAGCGGAAAGAAGATGGATTCGGATCCTGATTCCAGCAGCACGACGGCGTGCGTATGGTGGAGAAATCCCCAACCAAGTATAGACTCCAAACAAGGGGAGTCCACGCAAGGAAGGAGAAAGGAGGAAGAGAGAACTTCAATGTTGTGAAGAAAAGGGCACCCCTACCCCTCCTTATATAGGCCAAGGAGGGGGGACAACCTCCATCCCTCCCCGAGGTGGGACTAATCCGACCAAGGGGGGTTGGTGCGCCGGCCAAGGGGGAGTGGGCCCCTCCCTTGGCGCGTGGCCCAAGGGGGGAGGCTCCCTCCTCCCTTAATGGGCCTCTTTAGGCCCATATGCCTTTTCTTCCTTTATTAATTATATTTAATTATATTTAAATATTTAATTCAGATAATTAAATAATAAAACATTAATTAAACATTATCAAATAGATTTTGAACCTTTCAAAATACACAGAACAACTTCCGGCCTTCACCGGAACAATTCCGGTGTTCTCTCCTATTTCTCCGATGATCCCGAATCTATCCTTAATACGTCGAATACCCTTAAGTGTAACACCCTACGGTCCGGGAAATAGCAGACATGATCGAGACAATCTCATTGATCAATGACTAATCAATTGGACCTGGTTACAATCCTTGATAGCCCCTGCGCTTCCATCGAATGAACTTCAATCGTTGTTGGATCCGTTAACCGTGTGCCTGTTCCCTTTGTCCTACGGTACTTTTCTTGTCCGAGGTTTGATCATAGGTATCCAATATACCTAGTTCGTCCTTGTTCTCAACAAACAAGTTTACTCATTCCCGTGATATTACAACTCCGTGACCTAGTCACATGTTTGCGCAAACCTTATGATGCAATATCACCGAGTGGGCCCAGAGTACCTATCCGTCACTCGGATGGACAAATCCCGCTTTGATCTATTTGCATACTCATCAACCATCTATTTCAGAATACCCAAAGTGCACCGTCATGGCCAGCATATTTCAGTCAGGCGGTGGGATACAAATCAAAGTCTCCTCATAGATGACAATTACGTATGATCATTACGGTCAAAGGATCTGGTCACTACGTTATAGTTATCGCAATGTCAAACTATGTGACTTGATCACATCGCAACACTTCTAGTGGTTGTATGTCCATCATATCATTATCCCAATGATACGACTCCATTTCTAACAGACTTATTTGTCTCATGATCAGGAAACCTTGATCATCAATCTCCCAATGGACTAGTATACTAGAGTTAACTAGGGACTTGGTTGTTTGTATACCACACATGTATTAAGTTTTCCACTTAATACAGTTATATCATAGTATAAAACGTATTATGAACTAATGGAATATGCTCAATAAAAACATATTTTATTTGCCGCTAGGGCACATTCCCAACATACTTGTGGCTCAATGGCAGAAGCAGCACAATTGTATGCCTTGAACGCAGGAGTCGCACCTTAGCTCGAAGAAGTCAGAGTTGTCTGTGAGTTTCTAGACGTCTTCCCAGTGGATTTGCCAGGTATTCCCCCAGTTTGAGCTATTGAGTTTTTTATTGAGCTAGAGCCTGGTACACAACCAATTTCTCGGCATCCGTACAAGATGTGTTCGGAAGAGTTGATTGAGCTCAAGAAGCAGTTGACAGAGTTGGAGGCAGGCGGTTTCATCCGCGCGAGCACTTCCCCTTCGGGTGCCCCAGCTTTGTTTGTGAAGAAGAAAGATGGGACTAGCCGCTTGGTCCAGGACTATCGTGGCATAAATAAAAAGACCATCAAGAACAAGTACCCTTTACCCAGCATCAGTGATCTGTTCGAACAACTGAATGGGGGAAAGGTCTTTTCCAAGCTTGACTTGCGGATGGGTTATCACCAAATTCGAGTTCGAGAAGAAGATATACCCAAGACTGCTTTCAGCACACGTTATGGAATGTATGAGTTCATAGTCATGACATTTGGCTTCTCAAATGCCCCTCCAACCTTCATGAGAGCTTTGAACTATTTGTTCCAAGAGTGGGTCGATGTATTTGTTATCCTCTACCTCGACGATATACTTGTGTTTCCAAGTCGGCTGAACATGAGGAACATCTTCGCTTAGTGCTGCAGAAGCTGAGAGAGAACCGATACTATGCCAAGTTCTCCAAGTGTGAGTTTTGACTCGATAAGGTCAACTTTCTTGGCCATGTCATTTCTGCATAAGGTATTGCGGTTGATCCAGAGCGAGTCCGCACTATTCAAGAATGGGCTCCGGCAAAGAATGTGAAGCAGCTAAGGAGTTTTCTCTGCCTCTCTGGCTATTGTAGAAGGTTTGTGCAGAATTTCTCCAAAATAGAAAAGCCAATGACCGAATTTTTCTGCAAAGGCAAACGATACACTTGGTCACCGGCTTGTCAGTCCTCCTTCGAGGAGATGAAGAATAAGTTGACCACAACTCCAATTCTCACACCGCCAGATGCGTCACAGCCTTTTCAGGTGTTTTATGATGCCTCATTACAGGGACTAGGCGGAGATTTGATGCAAGGAAAGAACATTGTGGCCTATACCACACGACAGTTGAAGACGAGTGAGAGGAACTATCCCACACATGACTTGGAGCTTGCAGCAGTTGTGCACGCCTTGATTACTTGGCGACACCTCTTAGGGAGGAAGGTGGATGTGTTCACCGACCACAAAAGTCTGAAGTACTTGTTCACTCAGCCAAATCTGAGCTTGAGGCAAAGAAGATGGCTTGAAACCATTACTGAGTACACAGTTGATATTCAGTACATGCTTGGGAAGGCGAATGTCATAGCTGATGCGCTGAGCCGCAAGGGCGATTGCAATAATATCTAGGTGCAGAAGATCCACCCTGATTTTTGTGAGTCCTTTTGCAGGCTCAATCTCGAGCTAGTTACATCATGCTACCTTGCCAACCTTGTGGTAGAGCCCACTATCCATGAGAAGTTCCGTGAAGCTCAGTCTGGCAGCTCAATGATTGAAAAGATCAAACAGGGTATTGCGGCCTCAGTGCCCAAGTACGGTTGCTTTTCAGTGCATAATGACGGTACCGTGTTCTTCGAGGAGAGAGTTGTTGTTCCCAAGGAGGAGATCCCAGAGAGGTCATCATGAAGGAGGCCCATGATTCCAAGCTATCGATTCACCATGGAAGTACTAAGATGTATCAAGATCTCAAGCAGAGCTTTTGGTGGACTCGTATGAAGCGTGATGTTGCTCGCTTCGTCTCTCAGTGTAATGTGTGTAGAAGAGTGTAGGCTGAGCATCAGAGGCCTGCAGGTCTACTCCAACCACTAGTGGTACCGGAGTGGAAAGGGGATCACATTGAGATGGACTTTGTCAGAGGGTATCCAAGGTCACAGAAGGGCAATAATGCAATCTTCGTTGTCATTGATAACTTGTCAAAATTTTCCCACTTTCTGCCTGTCAAGGAGTCTATTTCAGAAGCTCAGTTGGCGGATTTTTATACCGCGAGAATTGTTTCCTTGCACGGCATCCCCAAGAAGATAAGCTCTCATCGTGGAAGCATTTTCACATCAAACTTTTGGAGGGCCTTCCAAGAGGCATTGGGTACAAAGATTGTCTTCAGTACCGCATATCACCCTCAGACCAGTGGGCAGGTCGAGCGGGTGAATCAAATCCTTGAGGACATGCTTCGAGCATGTGTCATCTCTTTTGGCATGAAGTGGGATGAATGTTTGCCTTATGCTGAGTTCTCTTACAACAACAACTATCAGACAAGTCTGCAGGCAGCACCCTTTGAGGTGTCGTATGGCCGAAAGTGCATGACACCTCTGAACTGGTTCGAGACAGGAGAAAGGCAATTGTTCGGTACATATGTGATCCAGGAGGCAGAGGACAAAGTGAAGATTGTCCGAGAACACCTCAAGGCAGCACAGTCAAGGCAGAAGGCCTACTATGACAAAAGGCACTGAGGTGTATCTTTCCAGATTGGCGATTGGGCATACCTGAGAGTGTCTCCATTGAGGGGAACTCACCACTTTTGAATAAAGGAAAAGCTCGCCCCAAGATTCGTCGGGCCCTCCGTATCCTGGAGACTAGGGGACCTCTCGCCTTTCGCCTTGAGCTTCCTGAGAGTCTACCGATGGTGCACGATGTGTTTCACGTGTCCCAGCTGAAGCAGTGTTTCAAGCGGCCAGAGGAGGCCGTTGACTTGGGCGACATCCAGTTGAGTGTTGATATTTTGTACTCAGAGCGTCCAGTCTGTGTTCTTGATACTTCTGAGCGCAAGACACGCAAAAAGACCGTCAAGTCTTGAAGGTGCAGTGGTCACATCATTCGGAGGAAGAAGCAACTTGGGAGCGTGAAGGTCATCTCCGTTCCGAGTATCCAGAGCTGTTTCATGCTTAGATCTAGGGATGAGATCCTGCGTTGGTAGGGGAGAGCTGTAACAGCCCATAAGCAAATTTACTATTCATGTTGTATTTTTGCATTGTCATATGGCTATCAAACTTGGTGAGATGCAAGATGATGTAAAATAATGTGATGATCTTAAATGACATCCATGTTGTAGCTCATTTGCATTTGAATTCAAATCAAACTTTGTGATCAAAGAACGGTTTTGTGGCAATTGTTCCACTTACATGTGTGCTCCCCTAAGCTTCAACTTTGTCATGGCCAAATCCCCCCCCCCTTCCAAGATTTTTCAAACCCTTGCTTCCATTTTAAGCTCTCTGGAATTATGAGTTGTAGTTCAAATTGAATTTGAATTTAAGTCAATTTCCAAGATTTTACTTGCTTAAAAATGGTTCAAACCAATTTTGTAAAATCACAAATTTTCCACAGAGACCAAAAAATATTTTTATATTTTTTTTTCTTTTCTCTTTTGCCCTAGAAAACTCTCAAGATGTGACTGATTTATTTAAATTAGAAAACCTATATGTTTCCCTTTTTCTGGAGAGAAGTGGCACTAGGCCTGGCCCAATTGGGCCTGCCCGAGTCAGGCCGTGGACCAGCCAACGAAGGGGTACGCGGGACTCTCTGAAGCCTTTCGATCTCCATCCAAGGGCCCTCCTTCATCTTCTTTACAGCGTGGAGAGGTCCCCTCATCCCCCCTCTCTCACGCCGGTGATGCCACGAGGGAAGCCTGCCGTCAACGTGGCCTGAGACCGCCTCCCCTCCATATAAGAGGTGCCGCAGCCGCTCCTGGGAACCCTAGATCAGTTCCCACCTCCAATTTCTTCTGTCGCCGCCTCCATGACCATGTTGTCTCTTGTAAGGCCCGATATGCGGTACTGTTCCAGATCTAGATGTTTCCATCCAGATCCGGGGACGAAGCACATATCGGTCCCACCGCGACATATGACAAAGCCATATACCCCGGATTTCCAACATGATATCACAACATTACAGATACAAGGATACAACATCTCATACAATCGGCATACAACTGCCTCAAATACAATACAATAGCGGAAGGTAGATGTCTGAGTACAGACTACAATCAAATGCCTACTGGCAAAGAGAAAACATCGATCCCATAACCACACGGGTCCAGGCCCTCCGCCGGGATCCGCCTAACTAGTCTTCGTCGAGTCTCCACGTGAAACGTCGGTCACCATACCTGTTGTCGATCAAGAACCCTGAAAAGAGTTTGGGGGTAGTATCATGAGTACAGAGGTACTCAGCATCCATCTGTAGTGGTCATCTGACCCAGCAAGGACTTCATCTCTCGTCATTCTAGGACAACTAGTAGTTTACGGTAAGGAAGGGGTAAGTGGTGAGGTTGCTGCTGCACTAGCATTTATGAAGTGGCTAACGATCTAGAAAGTAAGATAAGAAGCCAAGCATTTGATGAGGAATCGCCTCCAACAAGTCTGCTATCCACCTACATACGCAAACATAACACCTATCCTATCCTTGTCCTCCTCTTCGCATCCCGACGAAGAAGAAGCAATCAAGGCACACACACATGATCAAATTATATTAAGATTATCTCAGTTGTTATTGTCTATGAACAAGGAGTATGTCTCAAGTCGTCCATAACCGTGGACACGGCTTCTCAAAAAGATTTAACCTTGCAGGGGTGTACCAACTGCCCATTACGAGGCTCCGCACGCACGTCCATCTCTCTCAGTTTCTACCCATTATAGGCAACCATTTTATGATTTAGTTCCAAGAGATCTGAAACGACAGGTCCCTCTAACTAACAACGAACAAATCCGGGTGGCCCCCGGTGAGACGACATCTAGCTCAGGAGCCGGCCGCGCTCTCGATCTGGTCTCTACCGTATGACTCCAGGTTTGGATTGCCGGTTAGTCACACATGGGACACCGGGTCCTCAGCCGGTCATGATGGGCCAGCAAGGGAACTATGTCCTCACTGGTCCGGGTTGGTTGGAAAACTACTGGCGTACGACCAGCACACACACGGTTTCAAATGGTAAAATCAGCTTGGGCCACCACTAGAAATGCTTGAAGCTAGGTAGGTAAGAAAAGGGGACCCCATAAAATCCCACACGCGGTTAGGCACGCTCAGTCTTAAAACCAATACCCAGAACTCGGATCCTAGGTGACTCGAATGGAACAAAGCGTCAGGGCGGGATAGCCTAAACCTTCCATCCTTCATCGAATAAAATCAACATTATAATAATCATATCATCAACAACAATATAATAAGGTGATATCCCAAACCAAGGAGTAACAGGGTAACATCGTAGCATCCTAAGTATGCATACTAAGCAGGGGCTGAGCAACGAGCAATAGTAACATAGCAGTACAAGGTTTGCTGGGAAGGGAGATGGTTGTATCGGTTTGAAAGAGGTTGTAAACATGTGGTAGGATCAAACATCAAACTTAACCTAGACTAGCATGAAAACCGCTGGTTGAAATAGAATGGATCATAAGTAATGTATAGTCCTTGCCTGTTGATGGTCGGGTTCCGAAGGTGTAGTCGATCGCAAACTCGCATCGTCTCCGAGAGGTACCCGCGGAAGCACACAAGAAGGAAACACAGGAAAGCAATCAACGAGCAAGCATCTATTACTACGAGGCAAACACGAGCAAGCATCAACAAGAAGGCAACACGAGACATCGCACCTACCGTCGAGAGCGGTTACTAACAGGTTAAGTGGAGTACTCGTCACACACGACGACTACCGCACGCTTAGAATCAGTTCAAGTTGCTTAGCTACAGGTGATCAACCAACGGTTATTAACATGGCAACTCAAGCAAGCATGGTAAAGCCCACAAACATGTCAAGAGGTGAAACAAAAAGTAAACTATCTATGCTAGTCAATTTAAGTGAGGCACAACCTGAACATGGCATAACACTAAGTATCGCACGATGATTAAAAGATTTGGTACTGTTCTATACTAAACCATATTTTAGGTTGATTAACAGCAGCAAACAATAGCATAAACACAAATTACACAAAAAAACTAATCAAGTTACATATAAAGAACACCCCAAACGGAGTTACGATTAAAAAGATACAAGCAAAACAAGTTACGGGCACAATCGGCCAACATAACGAAGCACACTTCAGAGCAATGCATAAATAGGACAATGAATACAAACATGCTCACAAATGATATGAAATTAAACTAGACATGACAAGGAAGGCATGGCAAAAAGAATCATGCAAAAAGGAATCGTAGATCAAAATATATTAAGCAAACAACATGGCATCGCAAAGTAACAGACTTAAAGAAAAACAGAGGTGGCTGTCAAAAATAACAGCATAGCAACTTTGGAGCTCAATAACTATATGACCAGCAAGCATATCATGGAAATGAAAAACATATAATGAAAATAGACATGATGCTTAACAATATGCAATTGGAATCACTCAATTCCGATAAACGGTCGCGACACACTCGTCGACCGAAGTTGCAACAAAATAACAGTTTCAGCAACAGCAGCACAATAACATCAGGATCACCACTTTGGAGCAATATTTAATATAGCTAAAGCACCCAAACATGACAAGTGAAAGCATGGAAATGAAGTACACATGATGCTTAAAACATAGGAGAAAGAATCAATGCAATAGGCCTCACGGATGAGTCACAAACATCATGCAAAGTTGCAACAAAACAATAACAGCAACACTTAACAGGAATTAGTAGCAGTTTAACGGCCTGATGCCCACTTTAGCACACAATTACACAATCAAGATGAGCTCAAATGCAAAAACTTTCTACATACGAAAGCTAGAGCACGCAAAACTGAGCAACTTTCATTTTGGGCGCACGTTCATCGGAGCTACGGATCAACGGGAAATCGCATCGCAAACAGGCATACAGCAGCAAAAGTTCCCAGACTTAGAAAAAAACAGCAGCAGAAAAAAGGGGGCCTCACCCATCAGGCCGGCCCAACTGCGGCTGGACCAGGGGGCTGATCTGGGCCGTGGCTGGCTGGGACGCTCGCCCCAGCTGGGCCAGGGGGCAGGCCGGCTGGAGGCCTGGTCCACAGCGGGGAGCGGCTGGATCGCGGGGAGGCCGAGCGGCTCCTCCCGTCGGGCGGCGGCGCGGCTGGCTCGACGGCTAGCCGGCGGCGATGAGGGAACCAGGGGCCGGCGCAGAGGGGCAGGGCGGCCGGATGGAGCCGGGCCCGGCCGGTGGGAGGTGCCGGCGGCGAGCGCTCCGCCGTGAGCTCGGGCTGGCCGAGCCGTGTCCATGGCGGGCGGCTCCTATTCCTGTGAAGAGAGAGGAGAGGAGGGGTTAAAGGAGGAGGTGAGGGGGAAGGAAGAAAGGAGAGAGGGAGGAAGGAGGGCCGCGGCAGAGGAGGGCCGCGACGACCGGCGACGCCTGGAGCTCGGCGGAGGCAGCCTCGGGCATGGAGGCGGCGGTTGGTGAGGAGAGAGAGGAGAGAGGTAGGTGGGAGGTGGCCAGGGCGCGTCTGGGCCGTTGGATCGCCCGATCCGACGGTCCAGATCGCAGGGAGCTAGATTTTGGGCAAAATGGGAAGATCTGAGATAGATCAGGGGGGTGGCTGCAATTTTGTGGATAGGGAAACCCTAGAAATGGGTGGGAGTGTGGTGGTCTTTATATAGCCCCGGTGGCTCGCAGTTTGCAAAAACAACTCCGGTTTTTCTCTCTCGCGCGCGGTGCTCACGTTTCTGACCGCCGGGGGTCCACAGGACCTCCGATTCGGGTAAAACTTCGTACTGCGCGATCAGCGCGTCGAGCCGGCGGCGTTCACCTCGCGCTGGAACCATTCCGAGAACACTTTCCGGCGCGGTATAAAAATATCCCGTTTAATTATTAAACGGGGTTTATCGTTCCGTTGGCTGCGGCTGGTCTCGTGCGGTTTTCGCGACGGTGATCGGGCGAAACCCGGTGTCGCAAAGGTCGAGTGTCAGGGTGGCAAGGGTCGGTCTCCGTCCGGTACGAGATAAGAGGGGGGAAAATAATCACCGATCGATAAATCGGGGATGCAAACATCGCAAGCAAATCAGACAATCATACAATTCACACCGAAAATAAAATTTTATTTTTTATGAAAACTGGGCTGTTACAATACAACACCACCAACAAGGGATCTCGTCCCGAGATCCTGGACGATCCGGGGGAGAGGGGGAGAGAAAAGAGAGTCGACGATCTTCAACACCACCAACAAGGGACTCTGCACTATGACGATGTCGAACTTTTGTTCAGATAAATTTCCGCAGAGAGACGACATCGTCGGAAAAAACGAAACTGTCAGTGTCAAGAGGAAGAACGAGAGCTAAAACCTGGTCAAAGGGATAGTTCTTTTCGACGCAAGTCGCGAAAACACCGGGCAAAAGGAAGGAGGGCAAAGGAAGACCCAGATGATATCCGAAACCGGAGAAGCTAAAGGTACTACAGGAATTCCCACCTGAGCTCGGAATCGAGACAATACGCTGCAAGCAAGGCATTGTAACTATTCCGATACTCCACACCTCGAGATCCTAGAGTTTGAAGGGGATAAGGAAAGAATTAAAACACTTACGGCACTTGTCCTGACAAGAGCAAGGGTAAGGAGTAAAAAGAATCCTACTCTCCGATAACTAACTTAGTAACGACAAAATAGTTTTTGTCTAGACTCGACTTCGGCCAGAGAAGGGATCCTACGGTCGGTAAGGCTCTGATACCAAGTTGTAAGGACCGATATGCGGTACTGTTCCAGATCTAGATGTTTCCATCCAGATCCGGGGACGAAGCACATATCGGTCCCACCGCGACATATGACAAAGCCATATGCCCCGGATTTCCAACATGATATCACAACATTACAGATACAAGGATACAACATCTCATACAATCGGCATACAACTGCCTCAAATACAATACAACAACGCAAGGTAGATGTCTGAGTACAGACTACAATCAAATGCCTATTGGCAAAGAGAAAACATCGATCCCATAACCACACGGGTCCAGGCCCTCCGCCGGGATCCGCCTAACTAGTCTTCGTCGAGTCTCCACGTGAAACGTCGGTCACCATACCTGTTGTCGATCAAGAACCCTGAAAAGAGTTTGGGGGTAGTATCATGAGTACAGAGGTACTCAGCATCCAACTGTAGTGGTCATCTGAACCAGCAAGGACTTCATCACTCGTCATTCTAGGACAACTAGTAGTTTAAGGTAAGGAAGGGGTAAGTGGTGAGGTTGCTGCCGCACTAGCATTTATGAAGTGGCTAACGATCTAGAGAGTAAGATAAGAAGCCAAGTATTCGATGAGGAATCGCCTCCAACAAGTCTGCTATCCACCTACATACGCAAACATAACACCTATCCTATCCTTGTCCTCCTCTTCGCATCCCGACGAAGAAGAAGCAGTCAAGGCACACACACATGATCAAATTATATTAAGATTATCTCAGTTGTTGTTGTCTATGAAAAAGGAGTAGGTCTCAAGTCGTCCATAACCGTGGACACGGCTTCTCGAAAAGATTTAACCCTGCAGGGGTGTACCAACTGCCCATTACGAGGCTCCGCACGCACGTCCATCTCTCTCAGTTTCTACCCATTATAGGCAACCATTTTATGATTTAGTTCCAAGAGATTTGAAACGACGGGTCCCTCTAACAAACAACGAACAAATCCGGGTGGCCCCCGGTGAGACGACATCCAGCTCAGGAGCCGGCCGCGCTTTCGATATGCGGTACTGTTCCAGATCTAGGTGTTTCCACCCAGATCCGGGGACGAAGCACATATCGGTCCCACCGCGACATATGACAAAGCCATATGCCCCGGATTTCCTACATGATATCACAACATTACAGATACAAGGATACAACATCTCATACAATCGGCGTACAACTGCCTTAATACAATACATCAGCGGAAGATACATGTCTGAGTACAGACTACAAGCAAATGCCTAGTGGCAAAGAGAAAACATCGATCCCATAACCACACGGGTCCAGGCCCTCCGCCGGGATCCGCCTAACTAGTCGTCGTCGAGTCTCCACGTGAAACGTCGATCACCATACCTGTTGTCGATCGGAACCCTAAAAAGAGTTTGGGGGTAGTATCAAGATACAGAGGTACTCAGCATCCAACTGTACTGGTCATCTAACCCAGCAAGGACTTCATCACTCGTCATTCTAGGACAACTAGTAGTTTACGGTAAGGAAGGGGTAAGTGGTGAGGTTGCTGCCGCACTAGCATTTATGAAGTGGCTAACGATCTAGAGAGTAAGATAAGTATCCAAGCATTCGATGAGGAATCGCCTCCAACAAGTCTGCTATCCACCTACATACGCAAACATAACACCTATCCTATCCTTGTCCTCCTCTTCGCATCCCAACAAAGAAGAAGCAGTCAAGGCACACACACACGTTGATCAAGTTATATTAAGATTATCTCAGTTGTTGTTGTCTATGAACAAGGAGTAGGTCTCAAGTCGTCCATAACCGTGGACACGGCTTCTCGAAAATATTTAACCCTGCAGGGGTGTACAACTGCCCATTACGAGGCTCCGCACGCACGTCCATCACTCTCAGTTGCTACCCATCACAGGCAACCATTTTATGATTTAGTTCCAAGAGATCCAAAACGACAGGTCCCTCTAACTACCAACGAACAAATCCGGGTGGCCCCCGGTGAGTCGACATCAATCTCAGGAGCCGGCCGCTCTCTCGATCTGGTCTCTACCGTCTGTCGCAGGTTTGGATAGCCGGTTAATCAAACATGGGAAACCGGGTCCTCAGCCGGACAAAGTGGGCCAGCAAGGGAACTAAGTCCTCACTGGTCCAGGTTGGTTTGTAAAAAACTGGCGTACGACCAGCACACACATGGTTTCAAATGGTAAATCAGCTTGGGCCACCACTAGAAATGCTTGAAGCTAGGTAGGTAAGAAAAGGGGACCCCATAAAATCCCACACGCGGTTAGGCACGCTCAGTCTTAAAACCAATACCCGGAACTCGGATCCTAGGTGACTCGAATGGAACAAAGCGTCGGGCGGGATAGCCTAGACCTTCCATCCTTCGTCGAATATAGTCAACATTATAATAATCATATCATCAACAACATTATAATAATGTGATATCCCAAACCCAGGAGTAACAGGGTAACATCGTAGCATCCTAAGCATGCATACTAAGCAGGGGCTGAGCAACGAGCAATAGTAACATAGCAGTACAAGGTTTGCTGGGAGGGGACATGGCTGTATCGGTTTAAAAGAGGCAGTACACATGTGGTAGGATCAAACATCGAGCCTAACATAGACTAGCATGCAAACCGCTGGTTGAAATAGAATGGATCATAAGTAATGTATAGTCCTTGCCTGTTGATAAGTCGGGTTCCGAAGGTGTAGTTGATCGCAAGCTCGCATCGTCTCCGAGAGGTACCCGCGGAAGCACACAAGACGATAAACACTTGAAAGCAATCAAAGAGCAAGCATCTATTCCTACGAGGCAAACACGAGAAAGCATCAACAAGAAGCAACACGAGACATCGCACCTACCGTCGAGAGGGGTTACTAACAATTTAAGTGGAGTACTCGTCACACACGACGATACCACACGTTTACGGTGGTTCAAGTTGTTTAGCTACAGGTGATCAACAAAGGTTGTTAACATGGCAACTCAAGAAAGCATGGCACAACACACAAACATGTCAAGAGGTGAAGCACAAAGTAAACTATCTATGCTAGTCAATTTAAGTGAGGCACAACCTAAACATGGCATAACACTAAGTGTCGCACGATGATTAAAATATTTGGTACTGTTCTTTCCTAAACCATATTTTAAGTTGGTGAACAACAGCAAACAATAGCATAAACACAAATTACACGAAAAACTAATCAAGTTACATATAAAGAACACCCCAAACGGAGTTACGGTTAAAAAGATATAAGCAAAACAAGTTACGGGCACAAACTGCCAACATCACGAAGCACACTTTAGAGCAATGCACAAACAGGATAATCAATGCAAACATGCTCACAAATGACATGGAAATAAAGTAGACATGACAGGGAAGGCATGGCAAAAAGAATCATGCAAATAGGCATCATAGATCAAAAGATATTAAGCAAACAACATGGCATCGCAAAGTAACAGACTTAGTGCAAAACAGAGGTGGCTGTCAACAACAACAGCATAGCAACTTTGGAGCTAAAAATCTATATGACCAGCAAGCATATCATGACAATGCAATACATATAATGAAAGTAGACATGATGCTTAACAATATGCAATTGGAATCAATCAATTCCGATAAACGGTCGCGACACACTCGTCGACCGAAGTTGCAACAAAATAACAGTTTCAGCAACAGCATCACATTAACATCAGGATCACCACTTTGGAGCGAGATTTAATATAGCTAGAGCACCCAAACATGACAAGTTAAAGCATGGAAACGAAGTACACATGATGCTTAACACATAGGAAAAGGAATCAATGCAATAGGCCTCATGGATTAGTCACAATCATCATGCAAAGTTGCAATAAAATATAAACAGCAGCACTTAAAAGGAAATGGTAGCAGTTTAACGGCCTGATGCCCACTAGCACACAATTACACAATCAATATGAGCTCAAATGGAAAAACTTTCTACATACGAAAGCTAGAGAACGCAAAACTGAGCAACTTTCATTTTGGGGGCACGTTCATCGGAGCTACGGTTTAACGGGAAATCGCAACGCAAAAACGGATCACCAGCAGTTTTTCTGGGACTTAGCAAAATTAACTGAAAAAAAGAAAAACTCCTGGAGAGAAAAAAAAAGGTTTGGTGCGGGCCTCACCATGGGCCTTGGCCCAGGAGGCCGAGGTGGCTTCGGACTGGGCCATGGGAGGCCGGCTCGGGCTGGCGTGGAAGTGGGTCGTGGAGGATGGCCGGCCCAGCCTGGCGGCGCAGCCTGGCTCGCCCACCCGATCCCGCCTAGATCGTGACGGCGGCGGCTGGGCTCGCTGGCCGGCGAGCGGGGCGGCGCGGCAGGCAGCGTAGGAGGCCGCGTGGAGGTGCCAGGCGGCGGAGGCGGCGTGCCCGCGGCCGCAGGTCGCCGGATCCAGCGAGGCAGCAAGAGGGGCGGCGAGCTCGGCCTCGCCCCGACGCCATGGCGCGGCGGCAGTTCTTGGAGGCGCTCCGGCGCGGGTCCTGCAACGGGGAGGAGAGGGAGGTGAGAGGGGGCGAGCAGGGAGGAGAGGGGAGACGGGAGGCGAGGTCGGAGGGCGCGGGGTCGGCTCCGGCGACAGGAGTGGAGGCGGCGGCGGTGCTCCTCCTTGGGCTGGAGAGAGAGGGAGGTGGGAGAAGAGAGGTAGTTGGAGGGGTGACGTGGCACGATCTCGTGCGTCCGATCGCGCGATCGAACGGTCGAGAAGGGATCTGGGTAGCTAGGGTTACACACAAAAAATGGGGTATTTTCCAGATCTAGGAGGCTAGGGGCTGCCTAGGTGCTTAGGGAAACCCTAAGTGGTGGGGTGGTCTATTTATAGCCCCAGTGGCTGGCAGTTTGAAAAAACATCTCCGGTTTTTCTCTCGCGCGCGCAGTGCTCACGTTTCTGACCGCCGAGGGTCCGCAGTACCTCCGAATCGGGTAAAACTTCGAACTGCGCGATCAGCGAGTCAAGCCGGCGGCGTTCACCTCGCGCTGGAACCGTTCCGAAAACACTTTCCGGCGCGCTATAAAAATATCCCGTTTAATTATTAAACGAGGTTTTCGTTCCGTTGGCTGCGGCTGGTCTCGTGCGGTTTTCACGACGGTGATCGGGTGAAACCCGGTGTCGGAAAGGTCGAGTGTCAGGGTGGCAAGGGTCGGTCTCCATCCGGTACGAGATAAGAGGGGGGAAAATAATCGCCGATCGATAACTCGGGGATGCAAACACCGCAAACAAATCAGACAATCAAATAATTCACACCGAAAAAAAAATTCATTTTTGTGAAAACTGGGCTGTTACAAATATGCAATTGGAATCACTCAATTCCAATAAACGGTCGCGACACACTCGTCGACCGAAGTTGGAACAAAATAACAGTTTCAGCAACAGCAGCACAATAACATCAGGATCACCACTTTGGAGCAAGATTTAATATAGCTAAAGCACCCAAACATGACAAGTTAAAGCATGGAAATGAAGTACACATGATGCTTAAAACATAGGAGAAAGAATCAATGCAATAGGCCTCATGGATGAGTCACAAACATCATGCAAAGTTGCAACAAAATAATAACAGCAGCACTTAACAGGAATTAGTAGCAGTTTAACGGCCTGATGCCCACTTTAGCACACAATTACACATTCAAGATGAGCTCAAATTCAAAAACTTTCTACATATGAATGCTAGAGCACGCAAAACTGAGCAACTTTCATTTTGGGGGCACGTTCATCGGAGCTACGGATCAACGGGAAATCGCATCGCAAACAGGCATACAGCAGCAAAAGTTCCCAGACTTCGAAAAAAACAGCAGCAGAACAAATTAAAAAAAAGGAAAAAGGGGGCCTCACCCATCAGGCCGGCCCAACTGCGGCTGGACCAGGGGGCTGATGTGGGGCGATGAGTGAACCAGGGGCCGGCGCAGAGGGGCAGGGCGGCCGGATGGAGCCGGGCCCGGCCGGTGGGAGGTGCCGGCGGCGAGCGCTCCGTCGTGAGCTCGGGCTGGCCGAGCCGTGTCCATGGCAGGCGGCTCCTGTTCCTGTGAAGACAGAGGAGAGGAGGGGTGAGAGGAGGAGGTGAGGGGGAAGGAAGAAAGGAGAGAGGGAGGAAGGAGGGGCGCGGCAGAGGAGGGCCGCGACGACCGGCGGTGCCTGGAGCTCGGCGGCGGCAGCCTCGGGCATGGAGGCAGTGGTTGGTGACGAGAGAGAGGAGAGAGGTAGGTGGGAGGTGGCCAGGGCGCGTCTGGGCTGTTGGATCGCCCGATCCGACGATCCAGATCGCAGGGAGCTAGATTTTGGGAAAAATGGGCAGATCTGAGATAGATCAGGGGGGTGGCTGAAATTTTGTGGCTAGGGAAACCCTAGAAATGGGTGGGAGTGTGGTGGTCTTTATATAGCCCCGGTGGCTCGCAGTTTGCAAAAACAACTCCGGTTTTTCTCTCGCGCGCGCGGTGCTCACGTTTCTGACCGCCGGGGGTCCGCGGGACCTCCGATTCGGGTATAACTTCGAACTGCGCGATCAGCCCGTCGAGCCGGCGGCGTTCACCTCGCACTGGAACCGTTCCAAGAACACTTTCCGGCGCGGTATAAAATATCCCGTTTAATTATTAAACGGGGTTTTTCGTTCCGTTGGCTGCGGCTGGTCTCGTGCGGTTTTCGCGACGGTGATCGGGCGAAACCCGGTGTCGCAAAGGTCGAGTGTCAGGGTGGCAAGGGTCGGTCTCCGTCTGGTACGAGATAAGAGGGGGAAAATAATCACCGATCGATAAATCGGGGATGCAAACACGCAAACAAATCAGACAATCAGACAATTCACACCGAAAACAAAATTTCAATTTTTATGAAAACTGGGTTGTTACATCTCTCCCCTGTTCCTCCATGGAAGACGATGACGAGCTCCAATTCCTTGCCGCCTCACATCCTCGTCAAGCGTGCTTTCGCGCTCACCTTCCTGCGCCTCTTCCTAACCTCCCCGCCCTGCAGGTCGGAGCTAAGGACTGCGATTCTTCCCCGAGCCGTCGACCTCCCGCCGCAGTGCCTTCTTCCCCGAAAACGAAGACGTCGAATTCGTTCACCTCTGCGTTCGAGCTCGTCCCCGGCCCCCTCCCGGTGAGCTTCGTGTAGTCCATGTAGTTTCCGCAGCGTCCGGAGTAGTGTGTAGCTAGGGGCCACCGTCTTCCATGTTTCGGCAGTGGGTGCGATGTTGTGCATGCCGTGGCCAGCCCATGGTGCGGTGCGCATGTGTTTGGCATGTCTTTTGCGCTGAAGTGCACGACTGTGAGGGTCTTGGACCCGTCCAGTAGTGTGGGCACCCCGGACTATATGTGCGAAGCGGCCAGCTGTGCATACTACCATGCTCCCATGATCAGTGTCGCATGACGCACAACTCGACAATGGATACATCAGATCACATGTTCATACACTACAGAATACAAAGTCATACAACAATAAAGTCTTACACAGCCTCATCGGGCTCAAATAGCAGCGGAATAAGCAAAAGCAGGATAAGTAGTAGCGGCACAATCCACAGGGCACTTCAGAGCATAGCACGTCCTAGTAATCGTCGGTAGCATCATCGTCAAATACCTGCTCCTCCAAGCTTGGCCGATTGAATAACCATGGACAAAGATGTGAGTACATACAAAGTACTCGCAAACCACCTAAAGAAAGAAACAAAGTTTTGCAAACGAAAATAATGGGATGGCTATATGGTGGAGTTTTTCATAGGGATTTCCTATCTACTCAAGTTTATTATTAAGTTGGAATTTTTTTTAACTTGGCAAGTTTTATTTCCCACAAATGAATTTGGATAAGTCTAGTCCAACCTTTTTCCAACAATATCAACATCATCATCGCGAACCATAAACTCGGTACCGGTCTTTCTCATTTATTCCCCACAAAGTGTGGCCTCACTAGCCGTCCATGATCGTGGACTCCGGCTAGTCAAATAGTTTTCACTCTGCAGAGGTTGTACACTTTACCCACCACATTTGATATATCCGCCGTGTGTCCCCACGGATCGTCATACCTTAGTATGCGGGTCTCGGATAATCGACCATAGTCTTCCCCTTGCCTACCCTAGTACAGGTGATCTACCCGATGCCCACATCCTGAACTGTCCGCGTGCAAGGTCATGCTCCTCTTGGACACATGCCTTCAACGTAGTAGAGGTGCGGCAAAGTTTCGTGCCACCGCTTCCTCGGCAGCGAACTCACCTCCGACGCACCGGTAGGCTTACAGGCTTCTATGTATTATGTAGTTAGAAGATCCCCGTACTAAGATACGCAAGCTTCCAACTAGCCCTGTCCCATACCAGAGTATAGGGGTTGTACTGTAAGGCTAGGTTTTGGCGGCACTTATAGACAGTCCCTCCAGACTTTGTCCATGTCCGACGATGTTCCACAATCCCGGCCATACCACCTTCTTAGGTGTATGCCGTACCACATAGAGTGAAGTATGACTTTCCATGATTATTATTTAATACTAATTAGTAGAGCTAAATGATGGTCTCGACAGAACGTCCGGATCACCGGGGTTCTATTTTGTTCTCCCAAATAGGTAGGCTTATGGGGTGTGTGGAGTTTTCCTACTATAACTAATATAGTCCCAACCATATGAACATATTAGCATGCTATAATATACATGATACAATAGGAAAGTAAAAATTGGGTAAAGCGGAGTTTGAGTTTTCACGGTGGCTTGCCTTCCTCGGTGATTTACCCTGGACCGGATTCTTCGACGGCTTGGAAGGAGTCTTCACCTGCAGCGTCAATCGTCTCGTCTACACGTTGCAAAATAAAAGAAAATTCACACCATCACAACAGGGCAATAGCAAGCACAATATTTCATCACTCAATTTTCACAAACAATAACAGAAGCAACAAAGGACAAATAATTCTCATGGTTTTATATTTGTTAAGACTTAAACCTTATAACGCCTCCACAAGGTTAAAATTTATAACATGGCATTGGAATAATTATTATGAAATTATTAACAACAAGATTATATTACAACAAATCTTAACTTAAGTAATGTTTTTCACTCAATTTAATCACTAACTTCTTTTTAAATAATTCTATTTTCATTAACTAAATCCATATCAATATCCTATTGACCAGAGGTGATTTTTATAAAGTGCTAATAAATTAATATTACTAACATGCAACTTATGGAAATTAAACTAGCAAGCAAAATAATAATAAATGGCCATAATTTAATTTTAGAGAACCAAAATTATATACATGCAGAAAAATAAATAATCATTTTAGAATCACTACACAATTTATTTTATATTTTTCTGACCTACACCTATTTTCTAATATTAAAATAGGTTCTACAGATATATAAAAACGAAAAGGATTCATCAGGCCGGCCCGGGCTATACTGCGCGCACGGGTAATTTTTCTCTAGTGGGCCGAACCCTAGCACATGAGCTGCTCTTTTTTTTTACTTAAACCGAAGGGGTATGGGGCTCCCTGGGCCATTAGATCTCCCCGGATCTGACGACCAGGGGCCTTCTTCCCCAACGAACAGGGAGGTTAGCCTGTACATGGCCATGGCGCACGGGAGGAGAAGGGGTGGCTCACCGGCGATGCTCCGGTGGCCGGTGGATGACGGGGGTGGGCGGCGGAGGTGCGGCTCGGCGAGGGCAACCCTTTTTTGGGATCGAAGGCGACGTCCGACGTCCGGTATGGCAGCGGCTGGTGGGGTAGATTCTCAGGGCGGAGGCGGTCGTGGAGGTTTGGGGCAGTGGCTTGGAGTGGCGACCTCGCCGGAGTCGCATCCAACGAGAGGCAGGGGAGGCTCGCCGGCCTCTCCCTTCCTATCCTTCTTGCTCCTCCTTCTATTCTTTTCCTCCTCCCCTTCCTTCTCTACTCCTTCTCTTCTTGTGCTAGGGACGAACGGGGTGGATGGGTGGAGAGTGCTGGGCGCTGGTGAGGTGGAGTGAGGAGAGGAGCTGGGGGTGGCTCCCCTTTTATAGCGAGGAGGGGAGGGGTGCGAGCGCGGGGGGCTAGAGTGGGGACGGGAGCGGCGCGCGAGGTGATCCGCGGCCTCGGCAGTCATTGGGCGAGGAGGGCGATGTGAGGGCTGGCGTCACCGGGAATGCGTCAGCAGGGGGCCCTCTTGATGACGTAGGGGTTGGGGTGAGGCAGCCATGCGGGGCCGCTTGCATTTTAGGAAACCAAATGGGCTACGGCCCAGGTAGCTTAGGTTTCTGTTTTTTTTATGTATTGCTAGTATTAATGTTGCAAATTCTACTTCTGTTTCTGATTTAAGTTTGAATAAAAGTTTCAAACCTAAATCTCCTAATGTGACGCTCCCAAAATCAATCCGTGTATAGTAATCATACACGCAGGGTACACGACTGAGATTAGGGTGCCACGGTGAGAATATCACAGCACAACACTAAACACAAAAGGATAAACAAATATTTTACAATACCAGGGATCACGAGGATCCGAATACATAAGTCATACAAGCCATAATATCTGAGTACAGACATAGTTAGTCAAGTTTTGCCTTAAGAAGGCTAGCACAAATCACATCAGAGATACAGATCGAAAAGGCGAGGCCTCCTGCCTGGGATCCACCGAACTACTCCTGGTCAACGGGGAACTCGACGTCGTAGTAGGCGCCTCCGGGGTACTCCTGCTCCTGGGCTCCAACGTCGGCTTCAGCGGCCGATCAGGCAAAGCGAAAAAGGGGAAATAAAGCAAAGGTGAGTATCTAGCATACCCGCGAGTCTTACATCCGCTACTAAGCAATATGCATTGTATCAACGGAAATAAGAGGTTGTATATAGTGGACTGAAAGACAGAAATCCAGAGCAAGGGTAAGAAGCTAGGCCTAACGAAGACTAGCATCTTCCGACGATGTCTTGCACATTAGGTAAGAATCAGCCAACAGTTTATATAAAGCATAAAGTAACAATGTAGCAGAAGTTGCTGCAGCATTGTATAATAATAAGTTGTAATAATTAACAATGCCTCCGAGTTCACCTCCTCGACATCCCCGCGAGGAAGAAAACCCGGAACCATACAGTTTAATAATAATAGTTTGTAGTGATAAGATCCAGCTTCAGCATAAAGCGTCCTGTTACCGTGGACACGGCTATTCGAATAGATTAATCTTCCCTGCAGAGGTGCACTTGTGTTACGCTACACGCACGGATCTCCAGGGTGGCGGGAACCTTGTTAGCGGACGCTCCACCGAGGCTATCCGACACTTCATAGCCCATCTTTCAAACTCAACAGAGAGGCCATCCGCCGGTCTAAATCCTAAGTACGCCGGGCCTTGGACCCCAACCCGAACGTACTCCTGCACGGTGCGTGGCTGGCCGTTGAAGTTAAATCAAAGCAAATATAAATCACACTGCCACGGCAAATAAGATAACACCACTTCCCGGCAATCAGCCCGCAGTAATGATGACGTCTGAAGAGTCCTCGGACGACACTACGAAGCAGAGGAGCCCATAAACTCGTAATTCCCACGGGTAGGTAGTGCGTACATGGCGTATAGCCAACTCAAGCCATTCACTGAACCATTTAGTATTTTAATTAACCTGCGTGACAACCGTTATCGTTGCCTCGACTTAACTGACCCGCGGACTACGACAGCAGCCAGGATCACCAGTACATCGGTGCCTGCCCTGTCGTCCCACCAAGTAACTGCGGTTACCAACAAGGTGAACCGTCTCCTTACCTTGTCTCGCGTGTGCTCCTGGAGGAGCTCGACTTTCGTGGTTTTGTAACTCTCGCGGCCAACGATCAGGGGCAGAGCACACCGGTACACTGGTCGTACCCTCCCTGTCGTCCCGTCGCAATACCTCTCGCGGGAACCGTTGGGTCGCCCGACTTCTTACCTGAAGGACAACCGTTGCTCAGGTACCTAGAGCGGCTATACAGAGTCAGCAACGAGTGGAGTACAAGGATTACTCCTTGATAGCTCACACTTGATGGTGGCTCGGCAGAGCCGAGCTAGGGGCCTGAGGCGGTGTCTGCATTGTACCATACCTGTGCAGTTATAATAATTGTATCCGCGTTCACTCTCCTGAGTGATCACGGCCCTCTATCTAATCCTAGCTAACAATGTGCAGGGCTCACTACTGAATAATGCATAATAATAATAATAGGCAGCATAGGATAAAGGAGGTACATCAAGGGGCGACAAAACAGGCTATGCAATTGAATAGGATTCTAACGTAGCAGCAGCAGTAAAAATGCCTAGTGCAAGAAATGTACGGAAAGATAGGCGATATCTGGGGAAGAGAATGGATCTGCTTTCCTGAAAGCTCGTTGGTAGGGGTAGGGTCGTCGAGGAAGTAGTCGTACTCAGCAGCGGTGTAGTCAACGGCAGCAGCGGGGTCTACCGGAGATTAAGGGGGGAAGAAAACAGTAAATACAAAGCAAGCATATACAAACAGATGCATGACATGATAGATGAAAAGTTAACGGTGTTCTAACGCAGTGCAATGCACGTTGCTCGGAACGGAAATTCATCTGAGGATGAACTACCGGCTCCGGGTGATTACCGGACAGGGTGTCCGGAGGGGGAAGGATCAAGCCGGAGGTGTCTTGGGTACCGGAAAAACATAAGGGGGTGTATCCGTGCTAGTTGATCTATTCCGAACAACTTTCGTGTTCGAAATAAATTCATCCGAGTACTTTAGCAGTACCGGACAATTTATCGGACAGTCGGTCCGGAGGGGCACGGTTCGATGTTCGTTGTGTTAAAGGGGTGTGATAGACACACGGATAGCGTATTCATATTCGTTATATTTTTCTGATCAATTTTCATGTATAAAGTTTTTGAATCTGAGTTACGGTTTAAAAGTTATTGAATTTTCAAAGTTTTAAATCATTTAAATGATTTTCTGAATTTCTTTTATTATTATAACAACATTATCCAGAACATTATCCAAAACAGTGCCTGACATGTGGGACCCACATGTCAGCCTCTGTTTATTTATAAAACATTTTAATAAATCAAAATAGCCTCTGGGCCCACATGTAAGTCACTGGAATTTATTTAAATCTTTTAAATAATTAAAACCTGACAAGGGGGGCCCAGTGGTCAGTGACACATAAGCTAATTAAATACGTTTAATTAAGTTAAATGGACAAGGGCCCACTGTCAGTGACTGGGGGTGGTTATGTTTCTGTTTAATTTAACCAGAGGATTAAAAGGGGGTAGGCCCACTGTCATTCACACAGGGGGTGGGGGTTAGCTGCTAATGGCGTTTCTGACCAAGGGGTCCACATGGCAGTGACGGCGGTGAGCTCGACGGAGGCTCGCCGGCGGCGACGTAGATCCTGCACTCGCTACAAGCTACGGGGAGGCGCGTGTGGGGGCTTAAACTGACGAGGGGAGCAGCGCGAGTCGACCCGTGGTGGTGGTGGCGTCGGGGACTCGCCGGAGCGACGTCGGCGTCGAGGTTTGCGACGGTCAGTGAGGGTGCGGCAACGAGGAAGTGGCTACGTGGGGGTTTTGGCGAGCGGGGGCTGGGGCATTCGACTCATGCGAGCACCACGAGCAAAACGACGCGAGTGGTTGTCCAAATGGGTGCTCTGGGCCACGGGGAGGAGCTCGACGGCGGCGAGGAGCTGCTGCCCTAATGGCGCGGCGAGCTATGGGGCACGGGAAACTCAACTGGGCGTTGCCGGTGGTAGGGGAGCTCACCAGGAGCACGACGGAGGTGGTGGCAGGCTCGACGCGGGCTTGCTGTGGACGGAATTGGCGTTGAGGTTGCGGCGGCCGAAGTGGGGGAAGAAGACGCGGGCAACGGCTGCGGTGCTCCTCGGGCTCGATTGGCTGGTGTAGTCGACGAAGACGACGACGGCGCAGCCGCTGGACACCACGTCGGGGCGGACCGTGCTCGTTGGCCACGACTGGCCACGACAATGGCGACGGCGGCGCTCGGGAGTTTTTCCCCGAGGCGTGCGAGAAGAGGAGGAGGGGAAGGGGAGGGGGAGGATGTCCAGGGGGTGGTTGGGGTTGTTCTTATCGCCACCGCGCGCACAGGGGAGGTGGGAGCGGCCGGGAGATACGCCAGCCACGGCGACGGGGCAGGTGGGGGATTGGATGGGGGCAGTTGGAGAAGAAGGGGGCCCGGGTGGGCCTGTCGCCCTAGGCGAGTTTTAGCATTTTTCTTTTTCTTTTTATTTTCCATTCTGTTCTTTCTGTTAGTAATTAATTTAGTGCCTTTTGCATTTTTGTAAAATGTGTTACCTGGTCCATAATTAGTCATATATATCCCTAGGGTGCCACAAAAAGTTTAGGCTTAAAATAAATCCATTTACTATTTCTTTATAATATTCAATTGTCAAATGGTGTTGTTTTGCTTGGTGTTTGAATTGTTTGAATTTTTCAGTGGAAAAATAAAATACCATAACCACATGGGCATGACCCAATGATTATTAGTGATTTTATAAAAGTGGTCCCTTGATTTTAGGGCAAAGTTTAATTGCAACATATTTTTCATAACAACCAAAAGGCATTTCTGAATATGATCAAAAGACAAGTGGGTCATGGCATGGTTTGCATAGTGATTAGCAACAGTGATTAGTCCACAGTAAAAGTGATTACTGTTACAGACAACTGAGGGTCTTACAAATCTCCCCCACTACAAGAATTCTCGTCCCGAGAATTTAAGTGGTAGCGAGGAAAAGATCAGGGTATTCATCGCGAAGGCGATCTTCGCGTTCCCAAGTGGCTTCATCTTCAGAATGATTCGATCACTGAACCTTGAGGAACTTGACAGTTTTGTTGCGGGTTCGACGTTCAAACTGATCGAGAATGCGGCTCGGATGTTCTCGATAAGTCAAGTCTTGTTGCAGCTCGATCATATCATGCTCCACTTCGCGGATAGGGTACTTGAAGCAGCGACGGAGTTGCGACACGTGGAAGACATCGTGGACTTGGGAGAGGTTCGGCGGCAATTCCAACCGGTATGCCATGGGTCCACTCCTGGAAAGGATACGGAACGGACCAATGTAACGAGGAGCCAACTTGCCCTTGATACCGAAGCGATGAGTGCCCCTCATGGGAGTGACACGGAGGTAAGCGTATTCGCTAGGTTGATAGACCATTTCCTTGTGCTTGCGATCATAGTTTCTCTTCTGACGGGACTGAGCAGATTTCAGGTGTTCACGGATAACGTGAACCTGATCTTCGGCATGCTGAATAATGTCCGGACCAATGAGAGTTCGTTCTCCAGTTTCTGACCAATTCAGAGGGGTTCGACACTTACGTCCATAGAGAACTTCAAAGGGTGCCATCTTCAGACTAGCCTGATAGCTATTGTTGTACGAGAATTCAGCAAATGGAAGAGATTCCTCCCATTTCTTACCGAATGAGATGACACAAGCTCGAAGCATATCTTCAAGCACTTGGTTGATTCGTTCGACCTGTCCTTGCGACTGGGGGTGATAAGCGGTGCTGAAATTTAGGTGAGTTCCCATAGCTTCTTGGAAACTATCCCAGAATCTTGAGGTGAAAATGCTGCCACGGTCAGAACTGATCTCCAGCGGAATACCATGGAGGGACACAATCCTGGAAACATACAAGTCTGCTAACTGACTAGCAGAGATCGTCTCCTTGACTGGCAGAAAGTGGGCAACCTTGGAGAATCAGTCGATGACGACAAAGATGGCATCATGACCCTTCTGTGACCGGGGAAAACCGGTGACAAAGTCCATTTCGATCTTGTCCCACTTCCATTCAGGAATAGAGAGTGGTTGTAGAGATCCAGCAGGTCTTTGATGTTCTGCCTTGACGCGACGGCAAACGTCACATTCAGAAACATATCGGGCAATGTCTTGCTTCATGTTGGGCCACCAGAATTGCTGACGAATGTCTTGGTACATCTTGGTGCTTCCAGGATGAATGGACAACCGGGTATCGTGAGCCGCTTTCATGACCTTCGGGGTCATATCCAGGTTCTCATGACTGCCCTTGCTGTGAGTAACCACTAAACGTTTCTGGTAGAACGCCGCACCTTTGCTATCAATGGTGAAGGGTGAGGGTCTCCCATTGGCGATATCGCGCTTAATCTTGTGTACGAAATCATCATAAAACTGTATACCCTTGACGGATTTGACGAGATCCGGTTCGATAACCAGGTTATTTGCTTAACCTTGAGGAACAATCTCGAGGTTCAGCTTTTGAAACTCTTCATACAGACGTGGTTGTTGCACTTGAACCTCAAGTTCAGAACAGTAAGCTTTGCGGCTCAGGGCATCAGCCATCACATTAGCCTTGCCAGGGGTGTAATGAATATCCATGTTAAAATCGGCTATTGTCTCGAGCCATCTTTGTTGACGAAGATTCAGATCTGGCTGAGTAAACAAGTACTTCAGGCTTTGGTGGTCGGTGTAGATCTCGCAACGATTACCAACGAGGTAATGTCGCCACAGCTTCAATGCATAAATTACTGCTGCCAATTCGAGATCATGTGTTGGATATTTGTCTTCGTGAGCACGCAACTGACGAGAGCCATAAGCAATCACTTTGCGCTCTTGCATTAGGACACGGCCTAATCCTTGACGAGACGCGTCGCAATATATCACGAAGTCCTTCTGAGTATCAGGGGGAGCGAGCACCGGGGGAGAAGTTAGCTTGTCCTTGAGCGCTTGGAAACTTTCTTGACATTTATCTGTCCACTCAAACTTGACGCCTTTGTGAAGCAGATTAGTCAGAGGCCTGGAAATCTTGGAGAAATTCTCGACGAAACGGCGGCAATAGCTAGCGAGCCCGAGGAAACTACGGACTTGCTTGACGGTCTTGGGAGGAGTCCAGTCAAGAATAGCCTGGTTACGTTCTGGGGTGACGGCAATGCCATCCTTGGAAATCACATGTCCAAGGTAGGTTACTTCGGGAAGCCAGAACTCACACTTAGAATACTTAGCGTAGAGTTTGTGCTCTCGAAGCTTCTCCAGTATAAGACGAAGATGTTCAGCATGTTCTTCTTCATTCTTGGAATATATCAAGATATCATCCAGATAAACCACGACGAACTGGTCGAGGTACTCCATGAAAATATAATTCATCAATCTGGAGAAGGTGGCTGGAGCATTGGTTAAGCCAAAGGACATGACGGTGTACTCGTATGAACCATAGCGAGTAATGAAGGCAGTCTTCGGAATGTCCTCATCACGGACTCGGATTTGGTGAGAACCCAACCTCAAGTCGAGTTTGGAAAACACCTTGGATCCGGCAAGTTGATCATACAGATCGTTGATCCGGGGAAGTGGGTATTTGTTCTGGATGGTGGCTTGGTTAATGGGCCGATAATCTTGGACCAATCGGTTTGTCCCATCGCTCTTCTTGACAAAAAGTGAAGGTGCTCCCCAAGCTGAGGAACTGGGCCGAATGAATCCTTTCTGAAGTGCCTTTTCGATTTCCTCCTTAAGTTCAAGGAGTTCATGTGGCGGCATCTTGTAAGGACACTTGGCAATAGGGGTGGTGCCGGGCTTCAAGTCGATGACAAATTCAACTTCTCTGATCGGGGGTATTCCCGTCAGTTCTTCTGGGAAGACGTCGGGAAAATCGCGAACGACCAGAACGTTCTCGATGCCTTCGAGGGGGGCGGCATTCAAAGCATTCATCATAAATATCTGTGTTTCATCATTACGGGTAACTCGGGTGGTGTGGTTAAAAATCTCGCCGGAGGGGTGAAAAAGTTGGACAGACTTGGTGCCACAATAAAGTGCGGCATCGTGAAATTTCAACCAGTCCATTCCCTGAATGAGGTCTATGGTGGAAGACTTCAGAACGATGGGGGAAGCAAGGAATTCAATCCCTTCAATTTCAACAATGGTTCCGGGCACTATCTTGGTGGTTTGACATTGGCCTATCGGGGTGCGGACAACCATCGGTGGGTTCATCTTTTCTAGCGTGAAGTTATGCGACAATGCAAATGCTTCCGACAAGAATGAATGTGATGCTCCTGTATCAAATAAAACAGTAGCAGGTACGGAATTAACGATAAGGGTACCCATCACGGTAGCGGGTTGTTGCTGAGCTTCTTCAACATTGACGTTGTTAGCATGTCCACGAGCATAAGCGGCAGACCTAGTATTATAGTTGGGGGTCATGTTGTTGCCACGACCATTTCGACGGCCAGCGGGGTGAACTACCAGTTGCTTCTGTTTCTGGGGGCACTCCCTGGAAAAATTCCCAGGTTGGCGGCACGTGAAGCATAGTCCATCCTGAGGACTAAGGGGGGTAGCATTGGGTGGTGCAGGAAGAGCTCTTGGCATCTGCGGTGGCGAAGGCAGACGGGGTACAGCATAAGACGGCCTTGGATCAGGGACAGCTGAATGGGTCACACTGGTAGGGAGCCAGATACGACGCTTCTGCGTTGCGCCCGAAGATGAGCCAACGTCACGATAACGCTTCAGAGAGTTCTTGTGCTCCATCTGGGCAGTCTCGACGGTGATAGCATTGTTCACCATGGTGGCGAAGTTGGCGAAATCATGAACGGCAAGAGCGAGCCTAAGGTCTGGGTTGAGGCCACGACGGAACTTTTGCTGCCTGCGAGCATCCGTGGTGATATCTTCTTCCGCATAGCGAGAGAGGTTGAGGAACTCGCGCTGATAGGCTTCAACAGTCATGTTGCCCTGAGTGAGGTTGCGGAATTCTTCCGCCTTACGATCCATGATCCCCTGAGGAATGTAGCGGGCGCGAAAGGCAGATTGAAATTCATCCCAAGTGATGACTTCTCCAACTGGCAGTGAACGCTTGTGGGTGTTGTAGGAGATATGCCCTAGAGGCAATAATAAATGTTATTATTTATCTCCATGTTTGTAATTATGTTTATATTCCATGCTATAACTGCAATGGTTCTCGAGTCTGCAATAACCACGAGGCTCGGAGGAAGACTCATATGCACGTGTGGAATAATAAACGGATAAAATATATATTCCTAGTCTCGCCTCTAAGACTAGCTCAAGTGTTGCATGATGGTTCTGTTTTCCTGATCATGGGCATTACTATGCCGGCAACTTTGAGGGCACAATGTTAGAAGAACATTTGTGTTGAATCGACCCAGATTGATGTTATGCTATGAGATACATTCGTCACCAGTTAATGGATTATAACACAGAGAAAGTTGAGCGTTTGCATAATTCCTTAGACCATGAGAGTATCGAGTTCCTTCGTACTTGCTTCGTGAACTTTGGGGTTTGTTAAACGTCATCTGTAAAAGGGTGGCTATTACGGCGGCTTATGGGTTCACGGAAAATTATGACCAGGAACTAGGTAGCTCAAGATTGGGATTTGCTCCTCCGTCGATGGAGAGATATTCTTCGGGCCCTCTCGGTGTTACAGTATCCACCATCGTCTGGCCAGACACAGTGTGATTTGATCACAGGGATGCCGGAACACGGGAACGAGAAAAGAGAACAATACCGGAAACGAGGTAACTGGCATAGTGGACAAGTTATTGATTCACGGGGATGCCGATAAGTCTCACCTCGGGTGTTTGTAACATATCGCGAAGCAACAGGAATAGCACACGGCAACTGGAGGTTCACTCGAATATTTATTCGTGTGGGTATAGGGGTCAATATGGGTGTCCACGGCTCCGATGTTGACCATTGATCGAAAAGCGTTCTGGGTCATGTCTATACTTCACCGAACCTATAGGGTCACACGCTTAAGGGTCATCTATCTGCTGAATATTAGACAGGGAGTCTGAGAGAAAGTCACCGAAAAGGTTTCGGAGAAAACGGAAAAGTTCCGGAGAGAGAACACCGGAATAGTTTCGGTAAAACCGAAAAGTTGTTTCGGAGTGAACCACTAAGCCGAAAAGGTTTCGGTAAGCACCTGGTACTTTTGGAGGGTGCCAGAATTGTTCTGGTAACTTCTAGAATTTTTCTGGAGAAAAGAATAAAATATTTTTTTCGGAAATATTTCGGAGCTGCCGGAAATGTTCCGGAGCTGCCGGAAATGCTTAGGTTGCTTTTCGCAGATGAAAATCACTAATCCGAAATTGTTTCGGAACGCGCCCAAAATCATTTTAGTGGGTGTTGGAATTATTCTAAGACCCACAGAAATATTTTCGGATTTTTTGGACGCGAAAAAGTGGTGTTATGAATAGTAAAAAGTACTACTTGGGATATTTTTGGAAAGCCTTCTAGAAGGACTTGGGAGCCAAGAAAGCCCCCTTGGGTTTCCTATAAATAGAGGTGTGAGGGAAGCCCCATATCCTTGATCCAAGCTCTCCCTTGAGTTCTATACAAATGCCATGCATGATCTGGCTTTCTCTCTCCCTCCCAGCGAAATAGTTTCGTAGAGCCGAAAGGCTGTCTAGGTTCCGGCAGGAACTAGTTCTGGACGGCGAAGCCCTTTCGGATAGCTGACACCGTATGTGTGCAACCCCGTAGAGAGGTCGTAGTTTCGATCTTTTGCCCGAAGGGCTGTCCAAATTATCGTTCGAGTTTCAAGGGTCCTCCCGAAGGGCTGTCCGAGTTACCGATCGAGTTTCGAGGGGCCTCCCGAAGGGTTGTCCGTGACACCGTCCGAGGGACTGTCCGACCGCCTCCTGGAGCGCTGTTCGAGGAGCAGACGAGGGAGAACATCCTCGCGGTTGGGAGGTTGTAAATCCTAGCTGCGGGGATCTGCACCGACGATCTACATCGACTCTACTTCCGCTGCGCTACGAGTTGGTAACGATCAGATCAAAACCTTGTATGCAGTCTCCATAGTGGTCCTGGGCGTGTTCGTAGTGCCGAATTTTTTGTTTTCTGTTGCGTTCCCCTACAGTGGTATCAGAGCCGTGCTATGTGTAGATGCATGTTGCGATCTAGAATACATAGAGATGTATGGGTATTGCATAATATAATTTTGGAGTAGATTAGATCTATTGCTGAAAATTATTTATGCGGGGGGCACATGAAATCTGTTACTCGATGTTCTTGTTGCTTCCCTAGAATTTGCATATTTCTGATGTCGATAACAGTATGGTGGAGTTTCAAAGTTCTGGCAATCTGCGATCCTGATTGATCAAAGAAGTGCTAACAGTTCGTTGAATTCCACCGTAGTTAGAGAAAGAAGAAATTTCGCAGACTAAAGGGCAATGCAGATATGATCTGCACGGGGATCACGCGTATGACAAAGTTCAGTATGGGGTTCGAGACTTTATTATCTCGTGCTTCATACACCCCGCGATGTTAATCTAGCGACTTGAATAATCATACTTGATGATAAAACGTTGGTAGCTGCGGTTTGGTTGAAACCTTAGAAGCCACGTAAAATAAAAAAATTCCTAAACCGATTAGAGGCGTCTAACTTGGTTTTGCAGGATGTGCATGTGATGTGGTATAGCAAAGCTCATATTAATTTGATTATGTATGAGATGACTATATAATGTAAATTTATTAACATGACCTGCGTGTCATGATTCGGCATGATGGCTGGAGCCATATGATTGTCACTTTAATGACCTGCGAGTCAACCTTATGTAATGCACTTATTTTATTAGCTATAGAGATAGCAATATTATTTGGTGCATCGACAAGGTGGTGGCAAACTTCGCGAAGGTGAACTCCGACTCAAATGCCAAAGAAGAAGAAAATACTTGACTTCTCCGTCAGAAGGGGCTATACCATATCATGCAATTATGAATTACCTGAGATGTTTATCCCTTAAGTTGCACCCTTCTTGATTGCGCGGTAGTCGCTTTTTATTAGGGTGATCTCTCACTTAAAATATCAAGTAGTTAGTGTTCTCCCAAATGTAGCACCGTCACAGCATCTATCCTTTCGGGGTGCGCCATGGATGCATGGGTACGAACGACTGGAGAAATGTAAGGCGGGTGAGGTCAGACCTCGCAGCAAGATCACTTGGTTGTCTTGACGTTCATGGCAGGATCGTCCTGAGCTCGGAACACACGCATCGAAAGATGAACAAGAGTCACATAGAGATGTGATCGGCAAGTTGGCCTACCAAATCAAAATCCTCGTCATGAGATGATGATTCTATGGCGTTGTATTGATATTTGGATCTTGAATCACTCATAATCAATTTTGAGAGATATTGATTTGAGTGGGAGCGCATTTTAGAATTAACTTGTTTAATTCTGAGTGCAATTAATTATGAACATTGTCTAAGTATAATTTGCATAATAATTGTAGAATAATGGCTCGTGTTTCCACCTTCCCTATTAAATTTGAATAAGCTGTTAAATATCTGGTCAAAACTTTACGGTTGGTAACGTAATGTGAGGATTGTCCTCAAGAGTGCCGAGAAGGATTTTGTCCTATCGCATGCTTTCGGTGTCCTCCCGCTAATGCTATGGATGATGTGACTCTCATCCTTCGATCCAAAAGCTAGAATTCCATTGTGGTCAAGTGCAATACGTTTGCTTCCATAAAACCCGAACTTCACAAGTTTTGGGATAGTTATGTAATATTCATGGAACTGAAAATTGTTTTCAGATACAGACAAAGGCTAAAAGATATGAGATATCCAAAGCAACATTTGTTTGCAAAGTATTAGTAAAGTGTTTACTGGGCATTTGACTGATAAGAGAGGGATCCAGAAGAACGCCTGTCATATGATGAAGGTGAATAAAACAAACAACTTAAAGAGAAAGGAAATGTCCCAAGGGTGTTAGTATGACTCACACGCCTAGGAAGTCCGGGGCTAACGCCACTCTTAAAGTTGGGTGCTTCTTCTGAGAGTAGGAGAAATATATTGAAAGTTAAACTGTTAAAAGTATAAGGGCAAAAAGAAAGAAGACTGGAATGTCCAGCTCATGTATAAAAGTCATGAAAGTTATTGATGTATGGAAGGCTGGTCAAAAATAAATAGTTCTTGGGAATTGTGATTAAACAGTTAGTCCATAATTCTTGGGTATTATGATTAAAAGTTGATCACAAGAATACCCGCTCGATTGCATTCTGTTGCAACTCGATGCAAGAACCACTACGGCCTAAAAGACTTGCCAGTAATGAGGTTTAGATACGCGCTAGGAACATAGTAAAAGTTACTATACCTTCCATCGGTGTATCACCATATGTATTTATTTTCATAATTCGTTTTAGAGTTTTATACACTCTAGCCCATTGCATAAAGTATGTTGCAAGAAGGTTGTTCATAAAAGAACAATTGTTGTTCAGTATTATGAATAACATAAAGGTCCATGCTTCCATCGGGGATGGGATGTATGTTACGAATATTGATGGTAATATGATACATCCATAACAATGACGCTAAATGTCGAAAGACTAAAAGAATACCACATATGTGTGGCATTGCATTTGGTCACATTGGAGAAACCCGCATGGAGAAATTCCATAATGATGGATTTTGAAGTCATTTGATTATGAATCATCTCACACTTGCAACTTTCGTCCGAAAAGTTAAGTGACTGAAATACCGTTCACAGGCCATGAGGAACGAACAACAAACTTATTGGTGATCATACATTTGATGTGTGTAGTCCGATAAATGTTGTTAGTAGTGGATTTATCTATCTTCAGAAAAGACTCAAGTAGATATATGGATATTTACTTGATAAGACGTAAGTCTGGATCTTTTGAAATCATTCGAAAGGTTTTCAAAAATGAAGTGAAAGTTATTGTGACAAGAAAATTATGTTTCTACAATTCGATTGCAGAAAGGAATTTTTGAGTTACAAGTTTAGCCAATGTCTGATGAGTTGTGAAAAGAGTTTTCATAACTTGCACCACCCGGAACACCACTGCAAGTGGAATGTCCTTGAAGATGTAATCAAACCATTTATGACATGGTAAGATCAAAGATGACATAAATCAATTTGCCATTATCCCTTTTAATGTAATGCTTTAGAGACTGCGGCTTTTACACTGAAAGGAGCGCCATCAGGTCTGTTGAAATGACGCCATGGTATGGTACGCCCAACCATGTTTTATCTTTTCTTAACATTTGGAATATGGGGCTTGTGTAAACTGTTTACAAACCTATTCCAAATCAGACAAGTGCTACTTTGTAGGTTATCCCAAATTATTGGGAATTCCTCCACCACTATACCGAGGCAAAAGGTTTTGCCACAAAGAACGGTATGCTTTTAAAGAGAATGGTTCTTGCAAAAAGGTGAGTCGGAGCACAGTGCAACTCGACGAGATAACAGTATCTTCTTCATCAGATCAAAGGAAAGGAACCTTGGAAGTGATTCCAGAGTTTCCTACTACGACTGATACGGAAGCCTCTACATGAGATGTATGGACTTCGGTCAAACTTGCAACTGAGCCACGTAGTCAAAACTCGTGCAAACCTCTCAGGTGCGCAAACAAGATATTGTTGTTAGACAACAACATACCTACGATAATCAAGGAAGCGATGATGGGCCCTAACTCCGGAATTGGCTAAATGCCAATACAAATCCGAGATAGTTTCCATATACGTAATTCAAGATTGTATCTTGATGGACCATTCGGAAGACTTAGAGTCTAACGAATATTAATGGAACTATAAACTGATACGGATAAAAATGTTTTATCCATAAAGCTCGACTTGTTGCTTATAACAATTTCAAGGAATTAACTACGGCGAGATTGTCTCTCCGTAGCGATGCTTAAAGTCGGTTCGGGTTAAACTAGCAATTAATACGTATTTCATTCATGAGATATGAAACATGGATGACAAAAGGATTTCCATGAGATGGAAATACTGCCTTGGAGATACAGTCCAAGGTATTTTGTCAGTCCAGAGGATGCTAGTAAGTATGCAAACTTCAGAGTTCCTGCGATGGACAAAGGAGAGCATAATGGAGTTGGAATCTTCGTTTTTCATGAAATAATCAAAAGAGATTGATTTCATCGATGGATAACGAAGATGCTTGTGGCTACAAGAAAGTAAGTGGGAGCATAATAATATTTCTAAAAACCTTGTGTGCCTAACACATTGTTAATTGGAAATAATATATATTTCTTGACACAAATTAAGACTTCATTGAAAATAGTTTTTCGACGAAGTGCTTGGGCTAAGTAGTCTTGATATTAGGCATAATTATCTACGAGATATAATTGCCTAATAGGGCTAAGCCAAAATACATATTGACAAGATGCTAAAACAGTTTAGCGTTAAAAACGCCAAGGAGTGATTCTTGCCGAAGTCACATGTAAAGAGTTTTTGCAAGACTCGGTGTCCTAAAACACTGATGAGAAAAATACATGATGGATATTCCATACACCTTTGTGTTTGGATTAATCATGTATTCCATGGTATATAAAACAACCAGATATGTCCAGTACTCCCAAGTTGTTGCGAGTATAGATAGCAAAGTGATCAAAGTACTGATCATGGGACAAAAGTGAAAAATGTAATTGAGTACTAAAGTAGCACTGATGACATGTTTTCTCGCAAGAAGAGATTATGAAGTGCTTGTTTTAAGTAATTACATCAATATAGTCTTCATCAATGCTCCATGCGATTTTCGATCTAAGTTAAGGGTTTTTGTGTGATACACGATATGGTGGCACAGTAAGTTGGAATTGTTCCAAACAGGTTACTGTGGCAAATTCTATAACAAAGGCTGAGTATGATGACGCTTTAGAAGCGACAAAGAAGATGTTGAATCATATAGTTCATTCATGAACTTAGTATGGTTCCAAGATGGCTTTGGTCAATGGAACACTATTGAAAATAGTTGCTCCATAGCTCAGTCTAAGGAATCAAGGTTCGACCAGTGATTCACATATATACAAAGCCGAGTCCACACAAAATATGATTTTTGTGAAAGCGTGAAAACGCGAGGATATGCAAAGATACACACGGAGCTGAAGTTGTCAGATCCGTTGGACATCAGGCTATACCACAAGCGGAGCATATTTTACACCAGTATGCCATAGGTGTAAAGTGCATTAGCATTGACTAGATTATTGACTCTAGTGCAAGTGGGAGTCTGTAGGAGATATGCCCTAGAGGCAATAATAAATGTTATTATTTATCTCCATGTTTGTAATTATGTTTATATTCCATGCTATAACTGCAATGGTTCTCGAGTCTGCAATAACCAAGAGGCTCGGAGGAAGACTCATATGCACGTGTGGAATAATAAACGGATAAAATATATATTCCTAGTCTCGCCTCTAAGACTAGCTCAAGTGTTGCATGATGGTTCTGTTTTCCTGATCATGGGCATTACTATGCCGGCAACTTTGAGGGCACAATGTTAGAAGAACATTTGTGTTGAATCGACCCAGATTGATGTTATGCTATGAGATACATTCATCACCAGTTAATGGATTATAACACAGAGAAAGTTGAGCGTTTGCATAATTCCTTAGACCATGAGAGTATCGAGTTCCTTCGTACTTGCTTCGTGAACTTTGGGGTTTGTTAAACGTCATCTGTAAAAGGGTGGCTATTACGGCGGCTTACGGGTTCACGGAAAAGTATGACCAGGAACTAGGTAGCTCAAGATTGGGATTTGCTCCTCCGTCGATGGAGAGATATTCTTCGGGACCTCTCGGTGTTACAGTATCCACCATCGTCTGGCCAGACACAGTGTGATTTGATCACAGGGATGCCGGAACACGGGAACGAGAAAAGAGAACAATACCGGAAACGAGGTAACTGGCATAGTGGACAAGTTGTTGATTCACGGGGATGCCGATAAGTCTCACCTCGGGTGTTTGTAACATATCGCGAAGCAACAGGAATAGCACACGGCAACTGGAGGTTCACTCGAATATTTATTCGTGTGGGTATAGGGGTCAATATGGGTGTCCACGGCTCCGATGTTGACCATTGATCGGAAAGCGTTCTGGATCATGTCTATACTTCACCGAACCTATAGGGTCACACGCTTAAGGGTCATCTATCTGCTGAATACTAGACAGGGAGTCTGAGAGAAAGTCACCGAAAAGGTTTCGGAGAAAACGGAAAAGTTCCGGAGAGAGAACACCGGAATAGTTTCGGTAAAACCGAAAAGTTGTTTCGGAGTGAACCACTAAGCCTAAAAGGTTTCGGTAAGCACCTGGTACTTTTGGAGGGTGCCAGAATTGTTCTAGTAACTTCTAGAATTTTTCTGGAGAAAAGAATAAAATATTTTTTTCGGAAATATTTCGGAGCTGCCGGAAATGTTCCGGAGCTGCCGGAAATGCTTAGGTTGCTTTTCGCAGATGAAAATCACTAATCCGAAATTGTTTCGGAACGCGCCCAAAATCATTTTAGTGGGTATTGGAATTATTCTAAGACGCACAGAAATATTTTCGGATTTTTCGGACGCGAAAAAGTGGTGTTATGAATAGTAAAAAGTACTACTTGGGATATTTTTGGAAAGCCTTCTAGAAGGACTTGGGAGCCAAGAAAGCCCCCTTGGGTTTCCTATAAATAGAGGTGTGAGGGCAGCCCCATATCCTTGATCCAAGCTCTCCCTTGAGTTCTATACAAATGCCATGCATGATCTGGCTTTCTCTCTCCCTCCCAGCGAAATAGTTTCGTAGAGCCGAAAGGCTGTCTAGGTTCCGGCAGGAACTAGTTCTGGACGGCGAAGCCCTTTCGGATAGCTGACACCGTATGTGTGCAACCCCGTAGAGAGGTCGTAGTTTCGATCTTTTGCCCGAAGGGCTGTCCAAATTATCGTTCGAGTTTCAAGGGTCCTCCCGAAGGGCTGTCCGAGTTACCGATCGAGTTTCGAGGGGCCTCCCGAAGGGCTGTCCGTGACACCGTCCGAGGGACTGTCCGACCGCCTCCTGGAGCGCTGTTCGAGGAGCAGACGGGAGAACATCCTCGCGGTTGGGAGGTTGTAAATCCTAGCTGCGGGGATCTGCACCGACGATCTACATCGACTCTACTTCCGCTGCGCTACGAGTTGGTAACGATCAGATCAAAACCTTGTATGCAGTCTCCATAGTGGTCCTGGGCGTGTTCGTAGTGCGGAATTTTTTGTTTTCTGTTGCGTTCCCCTACAGGTGCTCCACCACTAAGCCACGGCGCCTTTCAGATGATAAGACGCAAAGTTCACATAGTCGGCTGGATCGACATTAGCAGACTCCAGCTCGTGCGTGATGTCGCGAAGCCAGTCATCAGCATCCAACGGCTGAACAGTGTTGCGGAACATAGTGGGGTTGAGGCGGGTGAAGTCGTGCAGAGTCACGGTGGCATGCTGATGGTGGTGCCCATTCTGATTCGGCTGGGGGAACTGAGCCATGACATTCTCCATGAACTGACGGTTCAGCTCGAACTGATGCATCATTCCGGCCATTTAATCTGGCGGCGGAGGTGGGTCGTTGGCAGCACGACCACGTCCACGACCACGACCAGCCATCTTGCTAGAATTTAACAGGGGTATTTTAGCGATGAAAATTTAACGAGATACCGGAATCAAGCCTGAATTAAAGCGACAACGAAGAGGAGGCGCGGATATATATAGGAGTAGTCATATAAGACATACACATTTACACACATAGTCAATCGAAAATCGGGCAGCGTAACGTCGTAGAAATTAAGGAAAAAGGACTCACTAGGCGGCGCACAGACCGCGGTAAGGATTACACGACGCGACATAGATTCCACTATGTCAATCACGCCGCAAGAAAACTGTTGGCCACAGGAGTTAATGCCAGAGGACGCGCGGCCCGCCCAGAATGAGAATGGGATCCGCGGTCCGGGACCTGGGGTAGAACTCCTGCGACACGACTCAATCAATGAGGGAGCACCAAAAACGCCGGGTGGAATCAAGAGAACGTGATCCTAATGTCAGAGTTTGTAAAACTTACCAGCAAGGATAAGAGAGCAGATTCCCAGAGCATAGGTAAGGAGAAAAAGGATCCTAATACCATAGATATCACACGTAGTGACATCGATGTGGGCCCGTAAGCCAAATATTACGTTAGCAAAATAGTTTTTCAAAGTCTAGACTCAACATCGACCAAGTAGTGGTGGGGTGGCTTCCTACAGGCAGTTGTCTCTGATACCAAGTTGTGACGCCCCCAAAATCAATCCGTGTACAGTAATCATACACTCAGGGTACACGACTGAGATTAGGGTGCCACGGTGAGAATATCACAGCACGACACTAAACACAAAAGGATAAAAAAATATTTTACAATACCAGGGATCACAAGGATCCGAATACATAAGTCATACAAGCCATAATATCTGAGTACAGACATAGTTAGTCAAGTTTTGCCTTAAGAAGGCTAGCACAAATCACATCAGAGATACAGATCAAAAAGGCGAGGCCTCCTGCCTGGGATCCACCGAACTACTCCTGGTCAACGGGGAACTCGACGTCGTAGTAGGCGCCTCCGGGGTACTCCTGCTCCTGGGCTCCAACGTCGGCTGCAGCGGCCGATCAGGCAAAGTGAAAAAGGGGAAATAAAGCAAAGGTGAGTATCTAGCATACCCGCGAGTCTTACGTCCGCTACTAAGCAATATGCATTGTATCAACGGAAATAAGAGGTTGTATATAGTGGACTGAAAGACAGAAATCCAGAGCAAGGGTAAGAAGCTAGGCCTAACAAAGACTAGCATCTTCCGACGATGTCTTGCGGCATGAGGTAAGAATCAGCCAACAGTTTATATAAAGCATAAAGTAACAATGTAGCAGAAGTTGCTGCAGCATTGTATAATAATAAGTTGTAATAACTAACAATGCCTCCGAGTTCACCTCCTCGACATCCCCGCGAGGAAGAAAACCCGGAACCATACAATTTAATAATAATAGTTTGTAGTGATAAGATCCAGCTTCAGCATAAAGCGTCATGTCACCGTGGACACGGCTATTCGAATAGATTAATCTTCCCTGCAGGGGTGCACTTGTGTTACGCTACACGCACGGATCTCCAGGGTGGCGGGAACCTTGTTAGGGGACGCTCCACCGAGGCTATCCGACACTTCATAGCCCATCTTTCAAACTCAACAGAGAGGCCATCCGCCGGTCTAAATCCTAAGTACGCCGGGCCTTGGACCCCAACCCGAACGTACTCCTGCACGGTGCGTGGCTGGCCGGTGAATTTAAATCAAAGAAAATACAAATCACACTGCCGCGACAAATAAGACAACACCACTTCCCGGCAATCAGCCCGCAGTACTGCTGACGTCAGAAGAGTCGTCGGACGACACTACGAAGCAAAGGAGCCCATAAACTCGTAATTCCCACGGGTAGGTAGTGCGTACATGGCGTATATCCAACTCAAGACAATCACTGAACCATTTAGTATTTTAATTAACCTGCGTGACAATCGTTATCGTTGCCTCGACTTAACTGACCCGCGGACAACGACAGCAGCCAGGACCACTAGTACATCGGTGCCTGCCCTATCGTCCCACCAAGTCACTGCGGTTACCAACAAGGTGAACCGTCTCCTTACCTTGTCTCGCGTGTGCTCCTGGAGGAGCTCGACTTTCGTGGTTTGGTAACTCTCGCGGCCAACGATCAGGGGCCAAGCACACCGGTACACTGGTCGTACCCTCCCTGTCGTCCCGTCGCAATACCTCTCGCGGGCACCGTTGGGTCGCCCGACTTCTTACCTGAAGGACAACCGTTTCTCAGGTACCTAGAGCGGCTATACAGAGTCAGCAACGAGTGGAGTACAAGGATTACTCCTTGATAGCTCACACTTGATGGTGGCTCGGCTGAGCCGAGCTAGGGGCCTGAGGCTGTGTCTGCATTGTACCGTACCTGTGCAGTTATAATAATTGTATCCACGTTCACTCTCCTGAGTGATCACGGCCCTCTATCTAATCCTAGCTAACAATGCGTAGGGCTCACTGCTGAATAATGCATAATAATAATAATAGGCAGCATAGGATAAAGGAGGTACATCAAGGGGCGACAAAATAGGCTATGCAATTGAATAGGATTGTAACGTAGCAGCAGCAGTAACAATGCCTAGTGCAAGAAATGTACGGAAAGATAGGCGATATCTGGGGAAGATAATGGATCTGCTTGCCTGGAAGCTCGTCGGTAGGGGTAGGGTCGTCGAGGAAGTAGTCGTACTCAGTAGCGGTGTAGTCAACGGCAGCAGCGGGGTCTACCGGAGATTAAGGGGGGAAGAAAACAGTAAATACAAAGCAAGCATATACAAACAGATGCATGACATGACAGATGAAAAGTTAACGGTGTTCTAACGCAGTGCAATGCACGTTGCTCGGAACGGAAATTCATCTGAGGATGAACTACCGGCTCCGGGTGATTACCGGACAGGGTGTCCGGAGGGGGAAGGATCAAGCCGGAGGTGTCGTGGGTACCGGAAAAACATAACGGGGTGTATCCGTGCTAGTTGATCTATTCCGAACAACTTTCGTGTTCGAAATAAATTCATCCGCGTACTTTAGCAGTACCGGACAATTTATCGAACAGTCGGTCCGGAGGGGGACGGTTCGATTTTCGTTGTGTTAAAGGGGTGTGATAGACACACGGATAGCGTATTCGTATTCGTTATATTTTTCTGATCAATTTTCATGCATAAAGTTTTTGAATCTGAGTTACGGTTTAAAAGTTATTGAATTTTCAAAGTTTTAAATCATTTAAATGATTTTCTGAATTTATTTTATTATTATAACAACATTATCCAGAACATTATCCACATGTAAGTCAAAATAGCCTCTGGGCCCACATGTAAGTCACTGGAATTTATTTAAATCTTTTAAATAATTAAAACCTGACAAGGGGGGCCCAGTGGTCAGTGACACATAAGCTAATTAAATACGTTTAATTAAGTTAAATGGACAAGGGCCCACTGTCAGTGACTGGGGGTGGTTATGTTTCTGTTTAATTTAACCAGAGGATTAAAAGGGGGTAGGCCCACTGTCATTCACACAGGGGGTGGGGGTTAGCTGCTAATGGCGTTTCTGACCAAGGGGTCCACATGGCAGTGACGGCGGTGAGCTCGACGGAGGCTCGCCGGCGGCGACGTAGATCCTGCACTCGCTACAAGCTACGGGGAGGCGCGTGTGGGGGCTTAAACTGACGAGGGGAGCAGCGCGAGTCGACCCGTGGTGGTGGTGGCGTCGGGGACTCGCCGGAGCGACGTCGGCGTCGAGGTTTGCGACGGTCAGTGAGGGTGCGGCAACGAGGAAGTGGCTACGGGGGGGTTTTGGCGAGCGGGGGCTGGGGCATTCGACTCATGCGAGCACCACGAGCAAAACGACGCGAGTGGTTGTCCAAACGACGCGAGTGGTTGTCCTAATTGTTTTTTTGATTTTTAAAGAATATTTAATAGGGTTAATGATATTAATAGAAAATAATCATTTAACACTTTTAAAATATTTTAAATAAATACGTTATGCTATATAGATATTTTTAGTTATATAATTAATGAGTATTCACACAAACAAATAATTATTTGAGGACAATTCGATTGACAGTAATTGTTATGGGTGCCTAAATGCGTTACTTCAATATAAGTGGAGTGAGCCTAATATTTTCCTTGGTTAATTGTTTTAGCACTGCAAGGCAAGTTTAATCATAGCAACTACAAGAAGGATAATAACAAACTCAAGCAAGAACATGCATGACAAGCATAGCAAGCAACAAGCAGCATGACATGTTGATGATTAATACTAACACATCACAACTGAGCAAGGTTTTTGTTAGTCCTAAAAGATTATTATAATAATTAATTCCCTTAAAATATATGAGGTTTCACATTCCTCATATATTTGTTTAACAAACCAGAGTAAAATATAATAAGAAGAGCAACTCAATAAAAAAGGAAAAAAGGTGCAAAAATGCTAAATGCTACTAGGGTTTGAGATATTACTATGTTAGAGTTGATCATGTTGGTTTTGATGTGATCATCTTAAGATGATTTTCATATAGGGTGGGGATATGACCTTTGCCACAATCACTTGTTTGTCTAAGCACATGCACCACAAAATGATCATCATTGCATCCATGATTTCTACTTTGCATTCAAAACAAATAACATGATCAGCAGAAGTTCAATTTTCAACTACATGCAAGATCATGATCATCTCTAAACACATACATTCAAGCATGCATTCATCATCACACCACTACAATACAAAAGTTTTTGTTGGCCCCCAATTTGTGGCCATCTACTAATGGCTTATATCACATGCTACTCCCTCCGATCCATATTAATTGACGCACACTTAGTACAACTCTAGTACAAAGTTATACTAAGTGTGTGTCAATTAATTTGGATCGGAGGGAGTATAATTTTTGGGGCGTGACAAGTAGCCCCTGCACGCGAAGCAGTGTTGGTCGTGGTGTGCTTCCGCTGGCACGGCTGCGGCAAGAGGAAAAGGAGGCACCTTTTAGCATGCCGCATTAGGTCTGAGCACCAGAGCACGCAGGGGTGTCACGGGAAGGAGAGGAGGTACAC
Organism: Bromus sterilis; assembly: GCA_950022295.1. Taxonomy (NCBI): domain Eukaryota; kingdom Viridiplantae; phylum Streptophyta; class Magnoliopsida; order Poales; family Poaceae; genus Bromus; species Bromus sterilis. The sequence continues at coordinate 223,401,589 of OX465598.1, forward strand.
CAGCGAGTCGCTGGTGGTACGTAGCCGAGGCCAACGTCGCCGGGAGCTGCTCCGGTGCGCTGTTGTCTGAACCTGGTCGACAGTGTTCTAAATTCAGTTAGCGAAGAGGAGTAATAGTTCTTCCTTAACGTCTGTCATCCGTCGAGAAGTAGCAGCTAATGCAGTGGCAAGCGAGCCGCGCCTCGCTGCATCTGGCACGGGTTCGAACCCCCGCGGGGACATCCCCCCCCCCCCAATCTTTTTGCCTGCGAGGCAGGGAGGCTGACAGGTAGGCTCCACCTGCGAGTGGCACGTGGACATGGTGGGATGATGTCAGGCCAGAGGGAGGCATGTTTTTGCCTGCGAGGCAGGGAGGCTGACAGGTAGGCTCCACCTGCGAGTGGCACGTGGACATGCTGGGATGATGTCAGTAGGCCTGGGCATTCGGTCTAACCGAACCGATCGGTTCGGTTTTCAAACTCATAAAAAAATTCGGGTTTTTTGGAATAATAACCGATCGGTTTCTTCACAAACAAAGAACCGATTATTTTTGGGACCGAAAATTCGGTTCGGTCATCGGTTTTGACCGAAATAAAACTGAAGTTTAGCCAATATCATTTCTTTGTAGGCTACATATGATGCGTGTTAACTAGTACTGCTTTTATAGGATTGCCCACACTTTGTCCTTCATGGTAATCCCCGAGGTGGTACTATACCTATACGTGAAGTTGATGCACTGCAGCTTTTGTATGGGCCAGTTGCTAGAATTTTATTTGGGCTATACATACCACCAAGCGTGCATGTGAAAGACAAAATGAGTTGCGTTGGGTTACCTCGGCAAGCGGAGGTGGGGTAGCGCAATAAAATAGGATCGAAGTGCGTCACGTGTGTTATGTATTTCGGTATTCCGAGTTAATTCGGGTAAGTAACTGTAAAAACCGAATTTGTGAAATAAATTTCGGTTCTTTAGATTTAGTAACCGAACAAGGAATCAACAAATTCGGTTTCAGTCTATTCGGTTTCGGTCCCGGTTCTTTCGGTTCGGCACATCGGTTCTCGGTTAATATGCCCACCCCTAGATGTCAGGCCAGAGGGAGGCATATTTCGGCCCAGTGCAGCTGGAGGCCGAGCCCTTCTCTTTTCCCATTTTTTCTCTTTCCCTTCTTTTTTCTTTTTCTTTAGCAATAAGTTCAAGTCCTTGTAGATTTTTAATCGTATTTCAAATGCTGACATGTCATACATGTTCATGGGGTAGAAAATTTCATGGATTTGAATGGTGGCATCCCTTTTTATGTTTTGGGCAACATAAAAATTGGATGATATGAGGAATTCCCCATATGTGTGCCACCTTGAATTGTTTGCTTCCAAATCTTTTGCAATTGCCTCATGGTGGCCATACTGGTCTTCCTTGTATATGTCCTTGTTTCGCCTCATGCGTCTTGATCCCTTTTGAACAGTGCCACAAGCATATTGTCATATGGGAGTGGCTTGATTCTTTTCCTTCCTTTGAAACCTTCCGGTGTCAACCCTTGTCGACACCTTCCATCTCAGGAATCGCGCTAGCTTATTTTAACGTTGCATTGTATCTTTGATCATCATGTTATGCCATATCATGCATTCCATGCTACTTGCACCTAAATTTAAGGTCTCGACCAAGACCCCAAAAACTTAACTTAATGCATATGTCTCATCGTTGACGTGTCGTCACGATATCCATTTAAACTTGACTAGCTAGTGTAACAGCCCAGTTTTCACAAAAATTAAAAATTTTGTTTTCGGTGTGAATTGTTTGATTGTCTGATTTGTTTGCGGTGTTTGCATCCCAGATTTATCGATCGGTGATTATTTTCCCCCCTCTTATCTCGTATCGGACGGAGACCGACCCTTGCCACCCTGACACTCGACCTTTGCGACACCGGGTTTCGCCCGATCACCGTCGCGAAAACCGCACGAGACCAGCCGCAGCCAACGGAACGAAAACCCCGTTTAATAAGTAAACGGGTTATTTTTATAGCGCACCGGAAAGTGTTCTCGAAACGGTTCCAGCGCGAGGTGAACGCTGCTGGCTCGACGCGCAGATTGCGCAGTTCGAAGTTTTACCCGAATCGGAGGTCCTGCGGACCCCCGGCGGTCAGAAACATGAGCACCGCGCGCGCGAGAGAAAAACCGGAGATGTTTTTGCAAACTGCCAGCCACCGGGGCTATATAAAGACCACCCCCCACTTAGGGTTTTCCCTAACCACCTAGCCAGCCCTCAGATCCAGATTTGCCCCCAACATAGCCATTTTCGTAACCCTAGCTCGCAGATCCATTTTCGGCCGCCGGATTTCGCGATCGGACGGCTCTGGGGATGCCACGTCACCCCCAGCCCCTCCATCCTCCTCTCTCTCTCTCCTCTGCCCGTGGGCAGCCCCGCGCCGCGCGTCTCCGGCAGCCGGCCGGCCATCTCCTCCTCGTGGCCTCACCTCTCCTCTTGCCGCGCCCCTCTCCCCTCTCTCCTCCCTCTCTCCCTTCTCTTCTTCTCCTCTGCCTTCTTCCCTCACCTCTGTGCTCTCTCTCCTCTGTCCAGGAACGAGCTCCATGGCCAACGAAGGAACTCGCCGCGCCGCCTCGGGACCCCGCCGGCGAGCAGCTCCGGCCAGATCCGATGTCCCCGTGCCCGATCCGCTCGACCCCACGCCTGTTCCCGCCCCTCCTCGCCTGCAACCTCGCCGGAGGCCGCCACTGCTCGAGTCGGCGCCGCCAGTTGCCTCCGCTGGAGACGAGGGCGTCGCCCGATCCAGTCGCGCCTGGCTGGGCCGCCTCCAGCGCCCGCGTGTGGGCCGGCCTTCCCCCTGGCCCAGGCGCGCCTCACAGCCCAGGCCGGCCTTGCAACAACCCCAGCCACCTCCAGGCCACTTTGGGCCTCAGCCCAAGAGGTGAGCCCCCTTTTTTATTATTTTTTTATTTAGTTCTGTTTTTTTCCTGTTGGGCCCAGTAGTCTAGTTTCGGCCCGTTTAGTCTTTTTTTCTGCTAGGGTTTTTTATTTATTTATTTAGGAAGTTTTATTTGTTTATTTTGCGGTGCCCGTAACTTTTCACCGGTAGCTCCGATGGAGACGCTTTCTACATGAAAGTTGCTCAGTTTTGCGCGTAGATTATTAAAATGTTGCTTGTTGCCATGTTTGAGCTTGTTTACTTGTTGTTTACCTGCTAATTACACTGTCTGCCACTGCAAACGGTAATTGCAATAACTTTTTAACCGTTGCTCTGTTTAAAATGTTCTTTATATGTAACTTGACTAGAATTGCATGTAGATTGTGTTTATGCTGCTGTTTCTTGCTAATAACAAATATAAAATATTGTTTAGGACAAAACAGTACCAAATTCCATTTTATCGTGGGGTCCGCAATAGTTTGCCATGTATAGGTTTTACCCCCCATTTAAATTGACTAGCTTAGGTAGTTTATTTAGCTTCACCTCTTGCCATGTTTGTGTGCTATGCCATGCTTGAGTGATATGCCATGTTAACAACCTTTGTTTGTCACCTGTAGCTAAACAACTTGAATCGTTGTAAATGTGCGGTATCGTCGTGTGTGACGAGTACTCCACTTAACCTGTTAGTAACCGCTCTCGACGGTAGGTGCGATGTCTCGTGTTGCCTTTCTTGTTGTTGCTTGCTCGTGTTTGCTTCGTAGTAATAGAGTGCTTGCTCGTTGATTGCTTTCCAGTGTTTATCGTCTTGTGTGCTTCCGCGGGTACCTCTCGGAGACGTTGCGAGCTTGCGATCAACTACACCTTCGGAACCCGACTTATCAACAGGCAAGGACTATACATTACTTATGATCCATTCTATTTCAACCAGCGGTTTGCATGCTAGTCTAGGTTAGGTTCGATGTTTGATCCTACCACATGTTTCCAGCTTCTTTCAAACCGATACAGCCATGTCCCCTCCTAGCAAACCTTGTACTGCTATGTTACTATTGCTCGTTGCTCAGCCCCTGCTTAGTATGCATGCTTAGGATGCTATGATGTTACCCTGTTACTCCTTGGTTTGGGATATCACGTTATTATTATTGTTGTTGATGATATGATTATTATAAATGTTGACTATATTCGACGAAGGATGGAAGGTCTAGGCTATCCCGCCCCGACGCTTTGTTCCATTCGAGTCACCTAGGATCCGAGTTCCGGGTATTGGTTTTGAGACTGAGCGTGCCTAACCGCGTGTGGGATTTTATGGGGTCCCCTTTTCTTACCTACCTAGCTTCAAACATTTCTAGTGGTGGCCCAAGCTGATTTACCATTTGAAACTGTGTGTGTGCTGGTCGGCCGCCAGTTGTTTACAAACCAACCTGGACCAGTGAGGACTTAGTTCCCTTGTTGGCCCACCTTGTCCGGCTGAGGACCCGGTGTCCCATGTGTGATTAACCGGCTATCCGAACCTGCGACAGACGGTTGAGACCAGATCGAGAGAGCGGCCGGCTCCTGAGATGGATGTCGACTCACCGGGGGCCACCCGGATTTGTTCATTGTTAGTTAGAGGGACCTATCGTTTCGGATCTCTTGGAACTAAATCATAAAATGGTTGCCTGTGATGGGTAGCAAATGAGAGTGATGGACGTGCGTGCAGAGCCTCGTAATGGGCAGTTGGTACACCCCTGCAGGGTTAAATCTTTTCGAGAATCCGTGTCCACGGTTATGGACGACTTGAGACCTACTCCTTGTTCATAGACAACAACAACTGAGACAATCTTAATATAACTTGATCAACGTGTGTGTGCCTTGACTGCTTCTTCTTCGTCGGGATGCGAAGAGGAGGACAAGGATAGGATAGGTGTTATGTTTGCGTAGTAGGGGGATAGCAGACTTGTTGGAGGCGATTCCTCATCGAATGCTTGACTCCTTATCTTACTCTCTAGATCGTTAGCCACCTCATAAATGCTAGTGCGACATCAACCTCACCACTTACCCCTTCCTTACCGTAAACTACTAGTTGTCCTAGAATGACGAGTGATGAAGTCCTTGCTGGGTCAGATGACCACTACAGATGGATGATGAGTACCTCTGTACTCATGATACTACCCCAAACTCTTTTCAGGGTTCTTGATCGACAACAGGTATGGTGATCGACGTTTCACGTGGAGACTCGACGACGACTAGTTAGGCGGATCCCGGCGGAGGGCCTGGACCCGTGTGGTTATGGGGATCGATGTTTTTCTCTTTGCCACTAGGCATTTGATTGTAGTCTGTACTCAGACATCTATCTTCCGCTGTTGTATTTTATTTGAGGCAGTTGTATGCCGATTGTATGCGATGTTGTATCCTTGTATCTGTAATGTTGTGATATCATGTTGGAAATCCGGGGCATATGACTTCGTCATATGTCGCGGTGGGACCGATATGTGCTTCGTCCCCGGATCTGGATGGAAACATCTAGATCTGGAACAGTACCGCATATCGGGCCTTACAACTTGGTATCAGAGCCTTACCGACCGTAGGATCCCTTTTCTGGCCGAAGTCGAGTCTAGACAAAAACTATTTTGTAGTTACTAAGTTAGTTATCGGAGAGTAGGATTCTTTTTACTCCTTACCCTTGCTCTGGTCAGGACAAGTGCCGCAATTGTTTTTACTCTCGCCTTATCCCCTTCAAACTCTAGGATCTCGAGTGTGTGGAGTATCGGAACCGTTACAATGCCTTGCTTGCAGCGTATTGTCTCGATTCCGAGCTCAGGTGGGAATTCCTGTAGTAGCTTTAGCTTCTCCGATTTTGGGTATCATCTGGGTCATCCATTGCCATCCATCCTTTTGCCCAGTGTTTTCACGACTTGCGTCGAAAAGCACTATCCCTTTGACCGGGTTTTAGCTGTCCTTCTCCCTCTTGACACTGACGGTTTCGTTTTTCCGACGATGTCGTCTCTCTGCGGAAAGTTTCTCAACCGAAGTTCGACGTTGACATGGAGCAGAGTCCCCTGTTGGTGGTGTTGAAGAATCGTCGACTCTCTTTTCTCTTCCCCCCTCTCTCCCAGATCGTCCTGGATCTCGGGACGAGATCCCTTGTTGGTGGTGTTGTATTGTAACAGCCAAGTTTTCACAAAAATTAAAAATTTTGTTTTCGGTGTGAATTGTTTGATTGTCTGATTTGTTTGCGGTGTTTGCATCCCCGATTTATCGATCGGTGATTATATTCCCCCCTCTTATCTCGTATCGGACGGAGACCGACCCTTGCCACCCTGACACTCGACCTTTGCGACACCGGGTTTCGCCCGATCACCGTCGCGAAAACCGCACGAGACCAGCCGCAGCCAACGGAACGAAAATCCCGTTTAATAAGTAAACGGGTTATTTTTATAGCGCGCCGGAAAGTGTTCTCGAAACGGTTCCAGCGCGAGGTGAACGCTGCTGGCTCGACACGCTGATTGCGCAGTTCGAAGTTTTACCCGAATCGGAGGTCCTGCGGACCCCCGGCGGTCAGAAACATGAGCACCGCGCGCGCGAGAGAAAAACCGGAGATGTTTTTGCAAACTGCCAGCCACCGGGGCTATATAAAGACCACCCCCACTTAGGGTTTTCCCTAACCACCTAGCCAACCCTCAGATCCAGATTTTCCCCCAACATAGCCATTTCGTAACCCTAGCTCCCAGATCCGTTTTCGGCCGCCGGATTTCGCGATCGGACAGCTCTGGGGATGCCACGTCACCCCCAGCCCCTCCAGCCTCCTCTCTCTCTCTCTCTCCTCTGCCCGTGGGCAGCCCCGCGCCGCGCGTCTCCGGCAGCCGGCCGGACATCTCCTCCCCGTGGCCTCACCTCTCCTCTTGCCGCGCCCCTCTCCCCTCTCTCCTCCCTCTCTCCCTTCTCTTCTTCTCCTCTGCCTTCTTCCCTCACCTCTGTGCTCTCTCTCCTCTGTCCAAGAACGAGCTCCATGGCCAACGAAGGAACTCCCCGCGCCGCCTCGGGACCCCGCCGGCGAGCAACTCCGGCCAGATCCGATGTCCCCGCGCCCGATCCGCTCGACCCCGCGCCTGTTCCCGCCCCTCCTCGCCTGCAACCTCGCCGGAGGCCGCCACTGCTCGAGCCGGCGCCGCCAGTTGCCTCCGCTGGAGACGAGGGCGTCGCCCGATCTAGTCACGCCCGGCTGGGCCGCCTCCAACACCCGCGTGTGGGCCGGCCTGCCCCCTGGCCCAGGCGCGCCTCACAGCCAAGGCCGGCCTTGCAACAACCCCAGCCACCTCCAGGCCACTTTGGGCCTCAGCCCAAGAGGTGAGCCCCCTTTTTTATTATTTTTTTATTTAGTTCTGTTTTTTTCCTATTGGGCCACCCGGATACAGCCATGTCCCCTCCTAGCAAACCTTGTACTGCTATGTTACTATTGCTCGTTGCTCAGCCCCTGCTTAGTATGCATGCTTAGGATGCTACGATGTTACCCTGTTACTCCTTGGTTTGGGATATCACATTATTATTATTATTGTTGTTGATGATATGATTAATATAAATGTTGACTATATTCGACGAAGGATGGAAGATCTAGGCTATCCCGCCCCGACGCTTTGTTCCATTCGAGTCACCTAGGATCCGAGTTCCGGGTATTGGTTTTGAGACTGAGCGTGCCTAACCGCGTGTGGGATTTTATGGGGTCCCCTTTTCTTACCTACCTAGCTTCAAACATTTCTAGTGGTGGCCCAAGCTGATTTACCATTTGAAACTGTGTGTGTGCTGGTCGGCCGCCAGTTGTTTACAAACCAACCTGGACCAGTGAGGACTTAGTTCCCTTGTTGGCCCACCTTGTCCGGCTGAGGACCCGGTGTCCCATGTGTGATTAACCGGCTATCCGAACCTACGACAGACGGTTGAGACCAGATCGTGAGAGCGGCCGGCTCCTGAGATGGATGTCGACTCACCGGGGGCCACCCGGATTTGTTCATTGTTAGTTAGAGGGACCTGTCGTTTCGGATCTCTTGGAACTAAATCATAAAATGGCTGCCTATAATGGGTAGAAACTGAGAGAGATGGACGTGCGTGCGGAGCCTCGTAATGGGCAGTTGGTACACCCCTGCAGGGTTAAATCTTTTCGAGAAGCCATGTCCACGGTTATGGACGACTTGAGACCTACTCCTTTTTCATAGACAACAACAACTGAGATAATCTTAATATAATTTGATCATGTGTGTGTGCCTTGACTGCTTCTTCTTCGTCGAGATGCGAAGAGGAGGACAAGGATAGGATAGGTGTTATGTTTGCGTATGTAGGTGGATAGCAGACTTGTTGGAGGCGATTCCTCATCGAATGCTTGGCTTCTTATCTTACTCTCTAGATCGTTAGCCACTTCATAAATGCTAGTGCGGCAGCAACCTCACCACTTACCCCTTCCTTACCGTAAACTACTAGTTGCCCTAGAATGACGAGTGATGAAGTCCTTGCTGGGTCAGATGACCACTACATTTGGATGCTGAGTACCTCTGTACTCATGATACTACCCCAAACTCTTTTCAGGGTTCTTGATCGACAACAGGTATGGTGATCGACGTTTCACGTGGAGACTCGACGACGACTAGTTAGGCGGATCCCGGCGGAGGGCCTGGACCCGTGTGGTTATGGGGATCGATTTTTTTCTCTTTGCCACTAGGCATTTGATTGTAGTCTGTACTCAGACATCTATCTTCCGCTGTTGTATTGTATTTGAGGCAGTTGTATGCCGATTGTATGAGATGTTGTATCCTTGTATCTGTAATGTTGTGATATCATGTTGGAAATCCGGGGCATATGACTTCGTCATATGTCGCGGTGGGACCGATATGTGCTTCGTCCCCGGATCTGGATGGAAACATCTAGATCTGGAACAGTACCGCATATCGGGCCTTACAGCTAGGGTCACATGCATGATCTTTAAACTTGAACATTTTATATGCTTGTGCAACCTTGTTATCCCGATGCTTACTTGTGGTGTTTTTGTAGGCCGGTACCGTACGTTAGAGCCCGAGCTTGCGGAGGAGACTTACGTGGAGCTGTCCGACACCGAGCCCGAGGACCCTGCTACGTCTGCTCCGTCGACTACCTACCCAGGCAAGGGGGTTTATATATCATTCCTTATAGCTTTCAGCTCACCTGCCTAGCTGTACTTAGAATGGTTGTTTGATCCTACCACCATATAATTGTGTCTTTCAGATAAACCCAAACAGCCATGATCCCCACCTCCTAGCAAACCTTGTTTGGCCATGTACCTTGCTTGCTTAGCCATTGCTTAGTATGTGTAGGCCCTTACCTGCTGCTTATACCCATTGCTGCTTGGATGTTTTATCATGCTATTATCAGAAATTGGTTGATATTTATTAATATGATGTTAACTTATATTTGACGAAGGATGAAAGACTGGGTTGTTCCCGCCAAGTGTTTTGTTTCATTCGAGTCACTTAGGATCCGAGTTCCGGGTATTGGTTCTTTGTTAGAGCGTGCCTAATCGTGTGTGGGATTCTATGGCGTCCCCTTGTCTTACCTACCTAGTTCCAAACAGTTCTAGTGGTGGCACAAGCTGATTTTACCTTTTGAAAACCGTGTGTGTAACTGGTTAGCGTTCCAGTGGATTTAAAACAAAATGGGTCAGGGGGATGGTATATCCTGTTGGTCCACACCTGGAAGCTAGAGAGCCGGCCCGGGAGAGGGTAGGTCATCTCGACCTCGTCCAGACGATAGAGGCCGACTTGAGAGCGCGGTCGGCTTTTGAGTTGGATGTCGACTCACCGGGGGCCACCCGGAATTTTGCCTTGTTAGTTAGAGGGGCTCTGACATTGCGGAGTTTCAGGCGTCTTCAACCGCCAAGCGGAAACCGGGCGTACGTGCGAAGCCTATGATGGGCAGGTGGTACACCCCTGCAGGGTTAAATCTTTTCGAAAATCCGTTTCCGCGGTTATGGACGACTCAGAACCTACGTCTTGTTCATAGAATGACATCAACTTAATCATGCTTTTAAAATTGCCAATGTGTGAGTTGCCTTGATTGCTCCTCTTCGTCCGGAGCGACAAAGAGGGGACAAGGTTGTGTTATGTTTGACGTAAGTACGTGAAATAGAGCCTTATTGATGCGATCATCAACGGATTCTTGGATCTTTCCCTACTCTAATTAGATCGTTAGCCACTCATATATGCTAGCGCGGCTGCAACCTCAACCATTATCCTTTCCTTACCGTGAGAAGTTAGTTATACTGTATTGATATATACTCACCCTTTGCTTTTTTATTTCACGTTATGTACAAACGTTTGGGCCCTCAGACTACTACTTCGTCACGAGCACCGGCAAGTACTTCGTGGAGGTTCCGCCGGAGGAGGAGGACGACGACGACTTCGTTCAGTAGACCTACAGTTGGGTTTCGACGATCCGCGGGTGGACGACATGTTTTGTGTGCAGCCCTCTCTAGGGCCATTTGGATCTTGACCGTACCCGGTCGTGTATGTCTTCTTCATGATGTTATGATGTACTGTTGGATCTTATGATCTCTGAGATGTTGTAATAAATACCATTGGCAACTGTATGCCTTGGATCTATGTATTCTATGTCTTAGTATTGTTCATACTTCATTTACCTGTTGTCGAGAATCCGATAGCGATACGAGTGCGAGTATCGTTCATCGGTGGCCACTTATGCGCTTCTATCTCAGGTCGGACGCGAAAGAGACTAACTCGAGATAGTACCGCATCGGGGGCCTTACAGTGCACTTGCAGTTTACCTTTTTGTGTGCGTATTCCTGAAGAAAAAATAAATTAAAGTGCCATGCAGTCCACTCCTGTTTGCTTTTGACATCCAGTTTACTTATTTTTGCAGGGAAGAAAAATGGTGCAGATTGGTTGGAGTCTGAAGAAAGTAATTTGGGTGATGCGTGCGATGAAGTGCGGCAACTATCAGTCCATTTTTAGTGATGGTGCGATTCACTTTGTACATTCCATGATGTGTGCGATGAAGTGCGGCAATGCGGACATAAGATGTGCATGTTGCTCTTGATTACGGTAAAGCTGGGAACTGCAGGTTATCCATTTGACCATGTTTCATAGGTTGCACTATTGCATCTAGTTTTGCGAATGTTCTATTTTTAATAGACATTTTAGTTTGGAAATAAGTTATTATAAAACATGTTACTAACTATCATTTTACATTTTAGATAAAACATGTTACCAACTACTCCCTCCGATCCTAAAAAAGTGTCGCGAGTTACACTATAAGTTATAACTATCCTAGTTGTTTTTTCAAGACACTTTTTTAGGATCGGAGGGAGTATCATTTTACGGATTCGGCTAGCCACTCCATGTTCGCCTGAATGCAGGAGATGAAAGTGCACTGCATTTTGTGCAGCCTCGGGTCACTAGGCACAACATTGTCGGCGTCCAGGTGTGTAGTTAGCCTGATTTCTTCATTTCTAGGATGTTTTTCTCACTCATTGTTTCCTAGGTTGCTAGGTGTAATCTGAAGAAAGTAATTTGGGTGTTAGTGGTGATGCATGGGATCCATAAAAAAACTTATTTGGCACTGGTTAGTGTGTCTTCGACTGTTTGGAAATGTGTTCAGATATGCTTCGGTTCGGCTCTATCAGGAATGCAGTTCGATTGAGTTGCGGGAATTGATTTTAATGTGTATCATGTGTGCTGATTTTTTATGTATTAATTTGCAAACGGAAAGTTTATTATAAAAAATATAGAATCAGATGTGGTTCAGTGTACAATTAGTTGTGGTTCACTTGGTTAAACGAGAGAGAATATATCTCAAAAGGAAGTCCATTTCTTTAGATGTAAGCGCTGGTTTTCCCCCACGCAGTTCAAAAAATTGCAGTTTACAAAACCTGGATCATTTTAATCCAGACGAGTTACGAAACAAGTTATAAGGTGATGTAAGCTAGACTGAAAGCTAAGCTAGCACATTCTGGTGTGTGTGTGTGGGGCAGTTCCGTTGGCTGCATTTGCCCCACGTGGAGTGAAATATATGTATCGCTTATTCTTATGTATATGTATCAGTTCATTAGTGGATTATAGCGAGTTCTGTAAGGAAAGTTGTTCTGTAAAATTGCTGATATTGCCGAAAGGTTGAGGGCTAGGAATTAATTTTGTGATGCACTATTTTATTTCTCTAGAGGAAAGCAGTGCTCCTTATTGCTAATAGAATTCCGTGGTTCAGGATATTCTTGCTTCAATGATGCTTGTCTGAATAATAACATTGTTCCTGAATGCAGGTTTACCCCAAAGGCACTAACTATGCAGTTCACAAAAGGGTTGCTCGGTTGATTTATGCAATTCATCCTCATTAAAGCTCTACTTCACTCGCTAGGAAGTGGTGAATCGCACCCCCATTCGGCTGCGTACGCCATGGCATATCCCCACTGAAGCTTCACGCCGCCGCGGGGAATGATGGTGGCGGCCCCTTAGCCATAGCGCGGGAGGCATCGATTGTTGAATATTTAGGCAATTTCTCGTATATGTTAATCCAGAAATACAACATGTAATACGTACTAATCATGATAGCAGTGAAAACCCTAGCAAGCAATATATGATCGAAGCTATGCATGCAACCGAGATTATAGAAAATAGACATCACATCTAAATCGATTGCTATAGACAGTAATCCAAGTACTAATCCTATCAGAGAGGATAGTGTAACATACGGAGCGGATGTTGACATGTCTTCCTCGAAGAGACCGTCAGTGTCGGGGAAGAAGTCGTCGTTCGCGAAGTCGTCGTCGCTCGCAGCCACGGTGAAGGTCCAGCAGTCGCGCAGATGCGCTCCCCAAAAACCTTATCGCCCCTCTCCCGTACCGGATCGCAAGATGCGGGGTTCCGGAGGCCTGCTGTCTCCCTTGTCGGTGCACGCCGAGAAAAGAGATGGGAAAGCGGTAGGCGGCGCAAAGCTTAGAACACAAAGGCAGTCACTTTGAAAGAGACTTAGTTCTTCTTTCTATAGGACAGGATGTGCATCTCTTATAGGCTCCAGGAGGTGGAAGTGAAACCGTCTCAATAATGTCATCAATGGGGAGATGAATGCATTAGGTTTCATCTTTACACTAATGTGAGAACTCCCCATCTCATGGAACAACCGTAGCATGTAAGAAAGAAAGCAATGCGTGAATTGAAGGATTGAAACCACAATACTAATGGAGCAATGAAACAAACTTAATGTCATCAATGGGTGATGAATGAGACATTCAGAGCCATTCGGTTTTGTTTTCCACTAGCACATAATATTTCAACTCCTACTTTTAATTCACGAACGTTGCCACATGAGCCTATGTGATTTTCCTAGGAATTATTGGATATAACAAATGGCCTATAGCCTAATAATTCCAACAATCCCCCACCAGATCCCAGAGGCACATGGTGTTTTCCTATGGTTCCAAAGCAATGTTTATATACTGGTGTTTCGGTGGAGACTGTTAAGTTGAACTTCCACCTAGAACTCCACGCTACACTCACTCACAACTTGAACAGTGGACTACGCCTTGAACTGCAAGTTTTGTGCAAATGAGTTTCACATAAAAATCTTAACCGATACTAGACCACTGAAAAACTTTCCCGCGGGTAGGAGCATATACGTCATACTCCGAGGCCTCTTCATGAGTTTATTAAAGAGCACCCAACTCCCACAGACTGCGACGTTTAACAGTCTAACTCATATAGGTGTGTTCTTCCAAGATGTTCTGTAGGTTAACTTCTCTGCCTACCCAAGGCACTCAGAACATATTAAGATAAAAATCAGCCTGCCATACAGATCAGGAGAAAGACACATCATAACGGAGTGGATCTTTTTAAGATAAATATTCTCCTCTCAGTTACCCAATGGTTTGTCTCACCAATTCTAATTCATGGGATCTCCGATCACATAGAATGGGTTGCCGCCATGGATGACTTATGTAGTGGGTCTCAATCCCATCTCCCTTGATGCATTGTCTATTACATTTCGTGATAAACCCTTTGTGAAGGGATCTGCCAGATTCTTCATTGTGTTTATATAGTCCAATGCTATAACTCTGGAGTTACTCATAAATCTGACAGATTTCAGTCTCCTTCTCACATGCCTTGATGACTTGTGATTATCCTTAGAACTGTTTACTTTGACGATCACAGTTTGATTATCATAGTTCATTAGGATAGCTGGTATTGGTTTTTCAACTACCGGCAAGTCCATCAAGAGCTCACGAAGCCACTCTGCTTCAACAGTTGATGTGGCTAATGCTGCGAGTTCGGCTTCCATTGTTGACCTCGTTAAGATGGTCTGCTTGCAAGACTTCCAGGAAACAACAACACCACCAAGTGTAAACACATAACCACTTGTGGCCTTAAGCTCATCAGCATCAGATATCCAGCTCGCATCACTGTAGCCCTCAAGTACCCTTGGATACCCAGTATAGTGAAGTCCATAACCGGCAGTACCTTTCAGATAGCGCATCACTCTGTGAAGAGCATTCCAATGATCATCTCCTGGATTTGAAACAAACCGGATCGGTTTACTTACAACAAATGAGATGTCAGGTCTCGTGGCACTAGCTAGATACATGAGCGAACCGATAACTTGAGAATATCTCAATTGATCCTTTGTTTCTCCTTCATTCTTTTGAATCAATACACTCGGATCATAAGGTGTTGGAGAAGGTTTACACTCTGAATATCCAAATCGACTCAGAATCTTCTCCACATAGTGAGATTGCAACAAAGTGATCCCACCGTCATCACCTCTCAAAAGCTTGATGTTCAAGATAACATCAGCAACTCCAAGGTCTTTCATCTCAAAGTTATGATTTAGAAAATCTTTCACTTCCTCGATGACCTTGAGATTTGTGCCAAATATAAAAATGTCATCAACATATAAGCACAATATAACTCCCTCTCCTCCACCATAGCGATAGTACACACACTTATCAGCTTCATTTGCAATGAAGCCAGTGGATGTTAACGTTCTTTCGAACTTCTCGTGCCATTGCTTAGGTGCTTGCTTTAAGCCATACAAAGATTTAAGAAACTTGCACACTTTTCCTTCTTGACCATCTACTACAAAACCATCAGGCTGATCCATGTAAATTTCCTCCTCCAACTCTCCATTTAGGAAAGTTGTCTTAACGTCCATTTGGTGAACGAGAAGATTATGTGAGGCAGCCAATGAGAGTAGTACTCGACTGATGGTCAATCTGGCCACAGGCACATAAGTATCAAAGAAATCTTCTCCTTCTTTTTGGGTATAACCCTTGGCTACAAGACGTGCCTTGTACTTTTCAATTGTACCGTCAGGCCTAAGCTTTTTCTTGAACACCCACTTGCATCCAACAGGTTTAGAACCATAAGGACGATCAGTGATCTCCCATGTCCCATTAGGCATGATGGAATCCATCTCGCTACGCACAACTTTCTTCCAGTAGTCAGCATCAGGAGATGCATAAGCTTCTGAAATAGAAGTGGGAGTGTCATTTATGAGGTACACAATGAAATCTTCACCAAATGACTTTACAGTCCTTTGTCTCTTGCTCTTTCTAGGAGCTTCATTTTCATCCTCCTCAGGGATCTCAGTATGGTTTCGCTCAGGTTGTTCCAATGGAACGGAAGGTTCAGGGGTAATCTCTGACCTTTGACTAGATGATTTTGGCATATCTTTCATAGGAAAAATATCCTCAAAGAAAGTCGCATCATTCGACTGCATGATTGTACCAACATTCATGTTAGATACCTCAGATTTCAGCACTACAAATCTATAGCCAATGCTATGGAAAGCATAGCCCAGGAAACCACAATCAACGGTTTTTGGTCCAAGTTTACGTTTCTTGGGAATTGGCACATTGACCTTCGCCAAACAACCCCAAGTTCGTAAGTATGAGAGTTTAAGCTTTTTCCTTTCCCATTCCTCGAATGGAGTAATCTCTTTATTCTTTGTAGGAACCCTATTTAGGACATGACTAGCAGTCATCAAAGCCTCCCCCCACCATGCCTTGGAAAGTCCCGCTGTCTAACATGGCGTTCACCAAATCAGTTAGAGTGTGTTTCTTTCGTTCGGCAACCCCGTTTGATTGGGGAGAATAGGGAGGCGTCCTCTCATGGATTATACCATGTTCCTCGCAGAATAAATTAAACTCATTGGAAAAATACTCTCCACCATGATCTGACCTCAACCTCTTGATCTTTCGATCAAGTTGATTCTCTGCTTCGGCCTTATAGATCTTAAAGTAGTGTAAAGCCTCATCTTTTGTTTTTAAGAGATATATCATGAAAAATCTAGTAGCATCATCAATAAAAGTCATGAAGTATCTTTTCCCACCCTTTGTCAACACGCCATTAATTTCGCAAAGATCTGAATGTACGAGTTCCAGTGGTGCAAAGTTCCTCGCCTCGGCAGTCGTATGAGACTTGCGAGGTTGCTTTGCTTGCACACATACTTGGCACTTAGAACCTTTCACAGTTGTGAATTTCGGGATTAAACTCAAATTTGCTAAGCGCGTCATGCAACTAAAGTTAATATGACAAAGACGTGAATGCCAAACATTTGAATCAGTTTCACTGCAAACATGATTTATAACTTTAGTGCAAAAATATGATAATGACAGGCGGAACAAGCCTCCGCACTCATAGCCCTTTCCAACAAAATTTCCGCATTTAGAAACTACAACTTTATTGGACTCAAATACCAATTTATAACCGTCTCGACACAAACAAGAACCGCTGACGAGATTCTTATTTATTGCGGGGACATGCTACACGTTCTTCAGCTGCACGATCTTTCCCGAAGTAAACTTCAGATTGACCGTACCAACACCATGAACAGAAGCATGAGTCCCCTTTCCCATCAGCACGAGTGTAGTTATTGCGACCTGGTAAGAAGAAAACATGTTTATGTCAGAACATACATGTACAGTAGCGTCAGTGTCAACCCACCAATCAGGAGATTGGCATATTGAAAGAAAGGTAGGAAATTTACCATACACAATATCTTTCATCTCAATGTCGCCATCAATGACGATGTTGGCGTTCTTGTCGTTGTTCTCGTTCTGACGCATGTCCCAACGATCCTTGCAGGATGAAGCCCAATGAGCGTCACTGCCACACACATGGCATTTTCCTTTCTTCTTATCAGTCTCCTTATTCTTCTTGAGGTATGGAGGCTGTTGGGCTTTGTGCTTGCCATCAAATTTTCCTTTGCCCACATTTTTGTTCTTGTTCTTGAATTTATTGGTCTGGAAATTCCTTTTCTGCACCAAGTTGGCAGTGGAAGTTCCCTCATGGAAACGGGCATGTGTGTCTTTCGCCCTCGCCTTCTCTTCCACATCAAGAGTGCCAATGAGACCCACAACAGTGAATTACTGTCTCTTGTGTTTCAGAGAAGTATCAAAATTCCTCCACGAGGGAGGGAGTTTGGCAATGATGCCTCCGGCCACAAACTTGTCCGGTAACACACATTTTAAGTGCTCAAGTTCCTTAGCGAGCGACTGTATCTCATGAGCCTGCTCAACCACGGAGCGCTCATCAGTCATCTTGTAGTCATAGAATTGTTCCATGACATACAACTCACTGCCCACGTCTGAGACCCCAAACTTGGCCTCGAGTGCGTCCCACATATCCTTACCGACCGAGATGGCCATGAAAGGATCGACGATCTTATCACCAAGAACACTCAGAGCAGCACCTCTGAAGAGGGTGTCCTCAGCCTGGAAAGCTTGCTCCTGTTCAGAAGTAAGATCTCCCTCTGGCTTGCCTTTAGAGACGTAAAAACAGTTCATGGTTGTGAGCCAAAGAACTGCCCTCGCACGCCATCTTTTATAGTTCATACCCTCAAATGTCGCAGGCTTAAGGGTTGCAACAAAAGCAATTGGAGAAACTTTCCTACACATATAAGGTTTTTGGATTGTTGAATATTTAGGAAATTTCTCGTATATGTTAATCCAGAAATACAACATGTAATACGTACTAATCATGATAGCAGTGAAAACCCTAGCAAGCAATATATGATCGAAGCTATGCATGCAACCGAGATTATAGAAAATAGACATCACATCTAAATCGATTTTTATAGACAGTAATCCGAGTACTTATCCTATCAGAGAGGATAGTGTAACATACGGAGCGGATGTTGACATGTCTTCCTCGAAGAGACCGTCAGTGTCGGGGAAGAAGTCGTCGTTGTCGCTCGCAGCCATGGTGAAGGTCCGGCAGTCGCGCTCCAAAAAAACCTTATCACCCCTCTCCCGTACCGGATCGCAAGAGGCGGGGTTCCGGAGGCCTGCTGTCTCCCTTCTCGGTGCACGCCGAGAAGAGAGACGGGAAAGCGGTAGGCGGCGCAAAGCTTAGAACACAAAGGCAGTCACTTTGAAAGAGACTTAGTTCTTCTTTCTATAGCGCAAGATGTGCATCTCTTATAGGCTCCAGGAGGTGGAAGTGAAACCGTGTAAGAGCAAAGTTTTGCCCCCGTGTGTTTTGGATATTGTTGGACAAGACAGTAGAGGAACTAACAATGTTTTCTAGTGTAAACAGTTGAATAGGTTCCTAAAGGACAAGCTAGGTGATAAAGCTTCAGGGAAGGTTTTCAAGTTATCGAAGCATTACCCCCTGAGCGAAGCTTAATCACGGAGGATGACCCCCAAAAATGAAGGTGTCCTGAAGCTCAACTCATTGAAGGAAATGAAGAAGACGGCGCAAAACTTAGATGTTTTTGTGTAGTTCTTTTTCTATTCTTTGAGTCATAGGAAAAATCGTACAATCAAGAGGGGTCTTTAGTTTGTGGACACCGAAGTCATTGAGAAAATGCTCAGATCAAATCCACACCAAGTTAGAAGCCAGAGCGAAGAAATCTCATGTGCACTAAGTTAAGCTTCAGTAGCAAAGACTTCGTTCTTTGGCTTCTGAAGCAGAACTAAGTCCGTGAGTCAGCTTTACTTGTTCCGCAAGTAAAGTTGCGCGGTGATGAAATATCCGACTGTTGTGGACACGTGTCAAGCTGTCACTTCGGTCAATTTGGTCATTCCGCACCTCGGGATCTCCAACTATAAATACGCCGCCCCATCCTCCATTTTCTGGTGGCTGCTCTGAGAATATTCCTGAGAGAGATTGAAGAGAGCACCCCAAGAACTCCACCGAAGCAAAACCCAAAACCCAGAATACTGAAGCCTAAGTCCCATTGATCTGAGTAGATTCGAGATGACTTAGGTGAAATCTTACTAGCCTTTTTATCTTGGAGAACTGCAATTCTCCTAGACGGTTAGAGTGTTGTTCTTCAGAGAGCGAAGAGTAATTATCGCCACGAAGTCCTGTTTGTCAAAGGTTTCGGTGATTCCCTCAATAATCAACCACGAGTGAAGAACTGACCAAGCTCAAGGAGTTTGGTGCAGTGGAGCAACGGACGGAGAGAGATTTGCTCCATGTGTTCAATCACCAGTCCCTCCAACCATACGTAGCGCTTTGCAGAGCGTGAACTGGTCGAACAAACGTCGCCGAGTCTCAGTTCGTTTTACTTCAAGCATTACCTTCTGTATTGCATTTGCTTCGCAGTTATGCTTCAATGTGTTTTGATTCACTGCATTTAGTTTCGCTTCCAGTTTTACTTCGCTATTCTGCTTTAGTTATGCTTTACTTCATAGTTTCAGTCGAAAATTTGAAGTGATCATTCACCCCCTCCCCCTCTGATCACATACTTGGACTTTCAATTGGTATCAGAGCTAGTCACTCCCTACACTCTGTGTGTTTTGGATTAACCTCCTGGAGTGTCTTCAAGTATGTCTTTCGCAGCTATTCGCTCCGGCGAACCTATTCCTGTTTTCAATGGGAAGGACTACCCGTACTGGAATGACAAAATGAAGAGAAATATCATGGCGATCAATTATGTTTCCTGGCAAGTTGTCTTGTATGGAGTCACAGTTTCCGATGAGAAGGCCATCACTCCTGAAGAAGCAAAACTGATTGATCTTGATTCTGAATTTTGGGTTTTCATCACCAATCATCTGACACCAGAAAAGTATCATGAAGTGAAGAATATTCCATCTGCCAAAGGTGTCTGGGACTATCTTGAAAAGATTGGTGAAGGTGTTTCTACCCAGAAGGATGCCAGAATCGACACACTCCGAAGCAAATTCTATCACTTCAAGAGAAACGAGGGTGAAAAAGTCAGCTCCATTTACAGCAGACTCACTGATCTTGATAATGAGTTGATTTCCCTCGTTGCTGATGACATTACTCCTCACTCAGTTGTAAGAACTTTGCTTCGCTCATTGGATGATTCGTTTGATCACATTGTGCTGATGATCAAGGAAAGAACTGATTTCAGACGTCTTGTTGTCGCTGATATTCTTGAGAGATTCAATACTTTTGAAATGGAAGAAGATGAGAAACGTGACATAAATGGATCTCGAAGAAGATCACATGCTTTGAAAGCAAAAGCTTCGCGTCATTCTTCACCCGAAGTCAGTTCTGCTTTAGGTGTCGAATCAGATGATCCTGCAAGCATTGGGAAAGATTTAGCATTGATAATGATACGCTTCAACCGCTTCCAAAGAAAAGGTTTTTCTTCACCGAAAAAGAGTTATTCTTCAAGGAGCTCAAGTCACTCGTCTCACCGCTCATCCTCAAGAAGCTCTCCATCGAAGGACAACTGCTGCTACAATTGCAAAAAAACAGGTCACTACATTGCTGATTGCCCTCTGTGGGAAGCTGAGAACAAATCAAAGCATTCACTCAGAGACTCCTCAACCAAGTCCCACAGATCCTCCAGAAGCTATGATTCCAAGAGACATGATTCCAGTTCGAGAAGAGAAAAGAAGAAAGATTCTGATGATGACAAGAGGAAGAAGTATCATAAGAAGCGTGAGGGTTCTTCATCGAAGACTCACTCGTCTCGTCGAAGCAGTTCTCACCGTGCCAAGGCCTATCTGGGAAAGCAGATGAACTCTGAAGACGAAGCCTCTGGGTCCGAAGTTGAATCAGGCTCAAGGTCTGGGTCTGGGTCTGGATCCGAATCAGATGGTGTTGCTGGTTTGGTATTCGCTTCAGCAGATTCTTCAACCAAAGCTTCGAGATCATTCTTCACCAACAACAGTAGTGAAGATGAAACTCCTGCATATTGCTTCATGGCCAAGGAGAAGGTATCTTCATCCAAATCTAACTATGATACTTCTGATTGTTCCTCATATGATAGTGATTCGAAGATAAGCTATGCTAAACTTGCTAAAATTGCTTCAATCCAACAAGATGAACTTGATTCGCTAAGCAAAACCATTAAGAAATCAGAGACTCTGTTGATCGATGAGATAGAGAAAGGTCAAACTTTAACGAATGAGCATGCTGCTCTGAAGGAAAAGTTTGAAGAATTATCCTCTAGGCATGATCTTCTTTCAGTCGATTATGAGAAGCTTACCTATGAATTTCTTCAAAGGAAAATGGATCTCGAAAGACTGAAAGAGGCTCATGAAGAGTTGGAAAATGTCAATCTCTCTCTCATGGCTCAACAAGGTTCTGAAGCAAATCATAAAACTGATTCACCTTGCTTAACTTGTCTAGAACGAAGCAAAACTGATTCCAAAGGCAAAGCTCCTATTGTTATTGATGATACTAATGCCTCTGATGAGGAAAATCCTGCTGTTACCGAGGAACTCCTCAGGTTGAAAAACTTATTTGAAATAGGCATGTTCAAAAGTGTGCAAGGTCACCAGTATCTCTGTGATATCCTGAGGAAGGCTCTCCTTCACAGGAATCCCAAGAATGAGGGTGTTGGTTTCGAGAGAAAGATAAACCCTGATGGCACCTATTGGGAACCTGAGCAGTATCCTAAGATTGTTTGGGTCCTAGCGAAGGAGAAACCTATTGATATTTCTAACATTTCAGGTTTCGACTGCAAAA
The DNA here is from genome assembly GCA_950022295.1 of Bromus sterilis. Classification (NCBI taxonomy): domain Eukaryota; kingdom Viridiplantae; phylum Streptophyta; class Magnoliopsida; order Poales; family Poaceae; genus Bromus; species Bromus sterilis. The sequence goes on from OX465598.1 coordinate 223,423,376, forward strand.
TGAACAAAGCCATTGTGGATGAATAACTTGATTCAGACTACAATCTCATTAAATAAGAACAAGGAAAGGTGAAAGGACGTGGATGTCGCCTAGAGGGGGGTGAATAGGCGCTTAAAAACAATTACGGTTTCGGCTTGAACAAATGCGGAATAAAACTTAACGTTTAATTTGCCAAGCAAGAAACCTAAATAAGCTAGGCTCAACTATGTGCACCAACAACTTATACTAAGCAAGGTAAACAACTATATGATAGCAAGATATATGACAAGAGCACTATGGCTATCACAAAGTAGGTGCACAAGTAAATAGGTTGACTAGAAGAACAACCTATGGGACAAGCAATGTACAATAATATGAGCAAGCACAAGATAAACAATGTAATAAGCTTGCTCAAAGTAAAGGTAGAGATAACCGCAAGTGGAGCCGATGGAGACAAGGATTTGTTACCGAAGTTCCTTCTCTTGCGAGAAGTACGTCTCCGTTTGGAGAGGGTGAGGAGCACAATTGTGACGCCCCCAAAAACAGACCGTGTACAGTAATCATACACACAGGGTACACGACTGAGATTAGGGTGCCACGATGATAATATCACAGCACAACACTAAACACAAAAGGATAAACAAATATATTACAATAGAGGGGGTCACGCGGACCCGAATATATAAGTCATACAAGCCATAATATCTGAGTACAGACATAGTTAGTCAAGTTTCGCCTTAAGAAGGCTAGCACAAATCACATCAGAGATACAGAACGAAAAGGCGAGGCCTCCTGCCTGGGATCCACAGTACTACTCCTGGTCAACGGGGAACTCGACATCGTAGTAGGCGCCTCCGGGGTACTCCTGCTCCTGGGCTCCATCGTCGGCTGCAGCGGCCGATCAGGCAAAACAGTAAAGGAAATAAAGCAGGTGAGTATCTAGTATACCCGCGAGTCTTACGTCCGCTACTAAGCATTATGCATTGTATCAACGGAATGAAGAGGCTGTATATAGTGGACTGAAGACAGAAATTTAGAGCAAGGGTAAGAAGCTAGGCCTAACGATGACTAGCATCCTCCGACGATGTCTTGCAGCATGAGGTAAGAATCAGCCAACAGTTTATATAAAACAGTAAGGTAGCAATGAAGCAGAAGTTGCTGCAACATTGAATAATGATAAATTTTAATAATTAACAATGCCTCCGAGTTCACCTCCTCGACATCCCCGCGAGGAAAAGAACCCGGAACCATACAGTTTAATAATAGTTTCTAGTGGTAAGATCCAGCTTCAGCATAAAGCGTCCTGTTACCGTGGACACGGCTATCGATAGATCAATTCTTCCCTGCAGGGGTGCACTTGTGTTACGCTACACGCACGGATCTCCAGGGTGGCGGGAACCTTGTTAGGGAACGCTCCACCGAGGCTATCCGACACTTCATAGCCCATCTTTCAAACTCAACAGAGAGGTCATCCGCCGGACTATATCCTATGTACGCGGGGCTTTGGACCCTAACCCCGACGTACTCCTGCACGGTGCGTGACTGGCCGGTGAAGTTAAATCAAAGCAAATACAAATCACACGCCGCGGCAAATAAGACAACACCACTTCCCGGCAATCAGCCCGCGGTACTGCTGACGTCTGAAGAGTCCTCGGACGACACTAAGAAGCAGAGGAGCCCATAACTCGTAGTTCCCACGGGTAGGTAGTGCGTACATGGCATATAGCCAACTCAAGACATTCACTGAACCATTTAGCATTGTATTAACCTGCGTGACAACCGTTATCGTTGCCTCGACTTAACCGACCCGCGGACAACGACAACAGCCAGGACCACCTGTACATCGGTGCCTGCCCTGTCGTCCCACCAAGTCACTGCGGTTACCAACAAGGTGAACCGTCTCCTTACCTTGTCTCGCGGGTGCTCCTGGAGGAGCTCGACTTTCGGGGTTTGGTAACTCTCGCGGCCAACGATCAGGGGCCAAGCACACCGGTACACTGGTCGTGCCCTCCCTGTCGTCCCGTCGCAATACCTCTCGCGGGCACCGTTGGGTCGCCCGACTTCTTACCTGAAGGACAACCGTTTACAGGACCCTATGGCGGCAAGACAAAGTCAGCCTCGAGTGGAGTACAAGGATTACTCCTTGATAGCTCACACTTGAGGTGACTAGGCATAACCCAGATAGGGCCTGAGGCGGTGTCTGCATTGTACCGTACCTGTGCAGTTATAATATTAATATCCGCGTTCACTCCCCTGAGTGATCGCGGCCCTCTATCTAATCCTAGCTAACAAGGCGCAGGGTTCACTGCTGAATAATGCATAAGTAATAATAGGCAGCATAGGATTAAAGAAAGGTACATCAAGGGGCGACAAAAACAGGCTATGCAATTGAATAGGATTGTAATCGTAGCAGCAGCAGTAACAATGCCTAGTGCAAGAAATGTACGGAAAGATAGGCGATATCTGGGGAAGAGAATGGCTCTGCTTGCCTGCAAGCTCGACGGTAGTAGTAGGGTCGTCGACGACGTAGTCGTACTCAGCAGCGGTGTAGTCGACGGCGGCAGCGGGGTCTACCGGAGATTAAAGGGGGAAGAAACAATAAATACACAACAATAATAGCAATACAAATGCAAGACATAACAGATGAAATGTAAACGGGGTTCTAACGTAGTGCAATGCAATAGGCTCGGAGCGGAAATTCATCTGAGGATGAACTGCCGGCTCCGGGTGATTACCGGACAGGGTGTCCGGAGGGGGAAAGATCAAGCCGGAGGTGTTGTGGTTACCGGAACAACATAAGGGGGGTGTATCCGTGCTATTTGAACCATTCCGGACAACTTTCGTGTTCGGAATAAATTCATCCGGGCACTCTAACAGTACCGGACAATTTATCGGACAGTCGGTCCGGAGGGGGAATGTTCGATGTTCGTAGTGTTAGAGGGGTGTGGTAGACATACATATAGCGTATTCGTATTCGTTGTATTTTTCTGATCAACTTTCATGTATAAAGTTTTTGAATCCAAGTTACGGTTTAAAAGTTATTGAATTTCAAAGTTTTAAATTAATTTAAATGATTTTCTGGATTTCTTTTATTATTTATTTAAACATTATCCAAAACATTATCCACAACATTATCCAGAACAGTGCTGACATGTGGGACCCACATGTCAGCCTCTGTTATTTATAAAACATTTTATAAAATCAGAAATTGCCTTTGGACCCACATGTCAGTGACTAAGTTTTTATTTATTGGATTAACCTAAATCATTAAGTTAATTAATTAGAGGGGACCCACCTGTCAGTGACTTAAACTCTTACTAACAGTTCTGTTAATTTTAATCATGCGCTTAAGTGGGATGGGACCCACATGTCAGTGGCTATTAGGGGTGGGATTAACCCCTAATCAGCTGGCTAACACCGGGGTCCCACCGGTCAGCCTCACCGGAACCTCACCGGAGGCTCGCCGGCGGCGAGGTCGAGCCAGCCCACGATTCCGAGCGCCGTTTGAGGCGCCGCTGGTGGCAGTCGACGGAGAGCTCGAATCCGCGTCGATCTGGAGTGGTCTCGCGAGCTGGGGCGCACGGAGGTGAGCGCATCTTCATCAATGGCGGCGAAGGTCGTCGGGCTCCAATGGCGAATGCATGTACGGGTCGAACTCGAGCTAGCTACGGGTCCAAATCGAGCACACGCAACACGGGGAACCTACTGGTGCACATATCGCGGGCTGGGACGAACCACATCGACGTCTACGACGACGTGCCACGGCGGCCGGAGCAGCTCAACGGGGGTTTCTGCACGGGGACCTAGCGGGCATCAGCGGGCAGCTGGCGACGAACGAGAAGCTCACCAGGAGCACGACGGAGGTGGCAGCGGGCTCGTCGCGGGCTTGTGGTGGCCGGAATTGGTCGCGGATCGCGCCGGAGCCGAGGTTGAAGACGAGGACGTAGTCGTCGCAGAGAGGCGCCACGGCTCGATTCCTTGCGGGGGTTGACGAAGACGACGACGACGACGCTCCTGGACAACACGGCGAGGCGGCTGGAGCACGATGGCCGCGCCTGGCCACGGCAATGGCGACGGCGGGCTCGGGGGATTTTTCCCCGAGGATGGCGAGAGGAGGAGGAGAGGAATGGGGTGGGGGAGTTGTCCAGGGGGTCGGGGGCTGCGTCCTTATCACGTCGGCGGCGTCAGGGGGCAGTTGGAGGGCGGGGCAGGGCTGGCGGCGACGTGGCCACGGCGGCCGCCGTACGGGCAGGTGGGGGTGGTTGGAGGAGGAAGAAGACAAGGGGGAGTGGGCCTGGGCTGAGGTGGGCTTCGCCACAGGCGAGTTATAGCGTTTTCCATTATCTGGTTTTCTGTTATTTCAAATCCTTTTCTGTAATTTATTTGCTAACCCTAGCATTTTTGAAAAATATAATTGGTGTTTGTAAATTAGTTTTATATATTACTGAGGTGCCTCAACAAGTTGTGCAGCAAAATAAATTCATTAGGTATTCCTTTTAAATATTAAATGCCCAAAGTAGGGATTTTAACCTACTGTTTGAATTGTTTGGAATTTTTGTAACTCCCAAAAATTACCAAAGTTGTTCCAACATGGTTATAATGATTTTAGGCAATTTAATAAAATGGTCCCATGATTTTTGGGATAACTTTATTCCAGCACTTTTGTTTTATTTTCCAATAGAGGTTGTTTCATCTAGGGGTTTGATTTCATGATGAACAAAATGCATGGGGCTTTGTGTTTGATTACCAACCCACATGGTTTGAAAAGAGCAGAAGCAAAGTTTGAACAGGGACAGGGGATAACAGTGATTAGCAAACAGTGATAGTCAACAGTGATGATGATTACTGTTACAAGCATCTGAGGGTGTTACAAATCTCCCCCACTACAAGAATTCTCGTCCCGAGAATTTAAGTGGTAGCGAGGAAAAGATCGGGGTATTCATCGCGAAGGCGATCTTCGCGTTCCCAAGTGGCTTCATCTTCAGAATGATTCGACCACTGAACCTTGAGGAACTTGACGGTCTTGTTGCGGGTGCGGCGTTCAGATTGATCGAGGATGCGGCTCGGATGTTCTCGATAAGTCAAGTCTTGTTGCAGCTCGATCATATCATGCTCCACTTCGCGGATAGGATCCTTGAAGCAGCGACGGAGTTGCGACACATGGAAGACATCGTGGACTTGGGAGAGGTTCGGCGGCAATTCCAACCGGTATGCCACGGGTCCACTCCTGGAAAGGATACGGAACGGGCCAATGTAGCGAGGAGCCAACTTGCCCTTGATACCGAAGCGATGAGTGCCCCTCATGGGAGTGACACGGAGGTAAGCGTATTCACCAGGTTGATACTCCATGTCACGGTGTTTGCGGTCATAGTTGCTCTTCTGGCGAGACTGAGCGGCCTTCAAATGTTCACGGATGACGTGAACTTGGTCTTCAGCCTGCTGAATAATATCCGGGCCAATGAGTGCACGCTCCCCAGTTTCTGACCAACTCAGAGGGGTCCGACACTTACGTCCATAGAGAACTTCATAGGGTGCCATCTTCAGACTAGCGTGGTAGCTATTGTTGTACGAGAATTCAGCAAATGGAAGAGATTCCTCCCATTTCTTGCCGAAGGAGATGACACAAGCTCGAAGCATATCTTCAAGTATTTGATTGACGCGTTCGACTTGGCCCTATCGGGGTGCGGACAACCATCGGTGGGTTCATATCCTCAAGCGTAAAATTATGCGACAATGCAAATGCTTCCGACAAGAATGAATGCGATGCTCCTGTATCGAATAAAACAGTAGCAGGTACGGAATTAACGAGAAGGGTACCCATCACGGTAGCGGGTTGTTGTTGAGCTTCATCAACACTGATGTTGTTCGCGTGACCACGAGTATGAGCGGCAGACCCAGTATTATAGTTGGGGGTCCGGTGGTTGCCACGACCATTTCCACGGCCAGCGGGGTGAACTACCAGTTGCTTCTGTTTCAGGGGACACTCTCGAGAATAATGCCCAGGTTGGCGGCACGTGAAGCATAATCCATCCTGAGGACGAAGGGGTGGTGCATTGGGGGGTGCAGGCAGAGCTCTTGGCATCTGCGGTGGCGGAGGCAGACGGGGTGCAGCATAAGACGGCCTTGGAGCAGGGGAAGCTGAGTGGGTCAAACTGGTAGGGAGCCAGATACGACGCTTCTGCGTTGCGCCCGAAGATGAGCCAACGTCACGATAACGCTTCAGAGAGGTCTTGTGCTCCATCTGGGCAGTCTCGACGGTGATAGCCTTGTTCACCATGGTGGCGAAGTTGGCGAAATCATGAACGGCAAGAGCGAGCCTGAGTTCGGGGTTGAGGCCACGACGGAACTTCTGCTGCCTACGAGCATCAGTGGCGATCTCTTCTTCCGCATAGCGAGAGAGGTTAAGGAACTCGCGCTGATAGGCTTCAACAGTCATGTCACCCTGAGTGAGGTTGCGGAATTCTTCCGCCTTACGGTCCATGATCCCCTGAGGAATGTAGCGACCGCGAAAAGCAGACTGAAATTCATCCCAAGTGATGACTTCTCCGACTGGCAGGGAACGCTTGTGGGTGCTCCACCACTGAGCAGCGGCGCCTTTCAGATGATAAGACGCAAAGTTCACATAGTCGGCTGGATCGACATTAGCAGACTCCAGCTCGTGAGTGATGTCGCGAAGCCAGTCATCAGCATCCAGCGGCTGAACAGTGTTGCGGAACATAGTGGGGTTGAGGCGGTTGAAGTCGTGCAGAGTCACGGTGGCATGCTGATGGTGGTGCCCATTCTGATTCGGCTGGGGGAACTGAGCCATGATATTCTGCATGAACTGACGATTCATCTCGAACTGCTGCATCATCGCGGCCATATAATCCGGCGGCGGAGGTGGGTCGTTGGCAGCACGACCACGACCACGACCACCACGACCAGCCATCCTGCTAGAATTTAACAGGGGTATTTCAGCGATGAACAACTTAACGAAAATACCGGAAACGAGTAAGAGGTAAAGCGACAACAAGGAGGAGGCGCGGATATATAGGAGTAGTCATATAAGACATACACATCCACACATAGAAGCAACCGAAAATCGGGCAGCGTAACGTCGTAGAAATTAAGGGAAAAGGACTCTCTAGGCGGCGCGCAGACCGCGGTAAGGATTACACGACGCGACATAGATTCCACTATGTCAATCACGCCGCAAGAAAACTGTTGGTCACAGGAGTTGATGCCAGAGAACGCGCGGCCTGCCCAGAATGAGAATGGGATCCGCGGTCTGGGATCTGGCGTACGACTCCTGCAACACGACTCGATCAATGGGGGATGCACCATAAAAACGCCGGGTGGAATCAAGAGAACGTGATCCTAATGTCAGCTTTTGTAAAACTTACCAGCAAGGATAAGAGACCAGATTCCCAGAGCATGGGTAAGGAGAAAAGGATCCTAATACCATAGATACCACCGTAGTGACATCGATGTGGGCTCGTAAGCCAAATATTAAGTTAGCCAAAATAGTTTTTCAAATTCTAGACTCAACTTCGACCAGATAGTGGTGGGGTGGCTTCCTACAGGCAGTCGGCTCTGATACCAACTTGTGACGCCCCCAAAAACAGACCGTGTACAGTAATCATACACACAGGGTACACGACTGAGATTAGGGTGCCACGATGATAATATCACAGCACAACACTGAACACAAAAGGATAAACAAATATATTACAATAGAGGGGGTCACGCGGACCCGAATATATAAGTCATACAAGCCATAATATCTGAGTACAGACATAGTTAGTCAAGTTTCGCCTTAAGAAGGCTAGCACAAATCACATCAGAGATACAGAACGAAAAGGCGAGGCCTCCTGCCTGGGATCCACAGTACTACTCCTGGTCAACGGGGAACTCGACATCGTAGTAGGCGCCTCCGGGGTACTCCTGCTCCTGGGCTCCATCGTCGGCTGCAGCGGCCGATCAGGCAAAACAGTAAAGGAAATAAAGCAGGTGAGTATCTAGTATACCCGCGAGTCTTACGTCCGCTACTAAGCATTATGCATTGTATCAACGGAATGAAGAGGCTGTATATAGTGGACTGAAGACAGAAATTTAGAGCAAGGGTAAGAAGCTAGGCCTAACGATGACTAGCATCCTCCGACGATGTCTTGCAGCATGAGGTAAGAATCAGCCAACAGTTTATATAAAACAGTAAGGTAGCAATGAAGCAGAAGTTGCTGCAACATTGAATAATGATAAATTTTAATAATTAACAATGCCTCCGAGTTCACCTCCTCGACATCCCCGCGAGGAAAAGAACCCGGAACCATACAGTTTAATAATAGTTTCTAGTGGTAAGATCCAGCTTCAGCATAAAGCGTCCTGTTACCGTGGACACGGCTATCGATAGATCAATTCTTCCCTGCAGGGGTGCACTTGTGTTACGCTACACGCACGGATCTCCAGGGTGGCGGGAACCTTGTTAGGGAACGCTCCACCGAGGCTATCCGACACTTCATAGCCCATCTTTCAAACTCAACAGAGAGGTCATCCGCCGGACTATATCCTATGTACGCGGGGCTTTGGACCCTAACCCCGACGTACTCCTGCACGGTGCGTGACTGGCCGGTGAAGTTAAATCAAAGCAAATACAAATCACACGCCGCGGCAAATAAGACAACACCACTTCCCGGCAATCAGCCCGCGGTACTGCTGACGTCTGAAGAGTCCTCGGACGACACTAAGAAGCAGAGGAGCCCATAACTCGTAGTTCCCACGGGTAGGTAGTGCGTACATGGCATATAGCCAACTCAAGACATTCACTGAACCATTTAGCATTGTATTAACCTGCGTGACAACCGTTATCGTTGCCTCGACTTAACCGACCCGCGGACAACGACAACAGCCAGGACCACCTGTACATCGGTGCCTGCCCTGTCGTCCCACCAAGTCACTGCGGTTACCAACAAGGTGAACCGTCTCCTTACCTTGTCTCGCGGGTGCTCCTGGAGGAGCTCGACTTTCGGGGTTTGGTAACTCTCGCGGCCAACGATCAGGGGCCAAGCACACCGGTACACTGGTCGTGCCCTCCCTGTCGTCCCGTCGCAATACCTCTCGCGGGCACCGTTGGGTCGCCCGACTTCTTACCTGAAGGACAACCGTTTACAGGACCCTATGGCGGCAAGACAAAGTCAGCCTCGAGTGGAGTACAAGGATTACTCCTTGATAGCTCACACTTGAGGTGACTAGGCATAACCCAGATAGGGCCTGAGGCGGTGTCTGCATTGTACCGTACCTGTGCAGTTATAATATTAATATCCGCGTTCACTCCCCTGAGTGATCGCGGCCCTCTATCTAATCCTAGCTAACAAGGCGCAGGGTTCACTGCTGAATAATGCATAAGTAATAATAGGCAGCATAGGATTAAAGAAAGGTACATCAAGGGGCGACAAAAACAGGCTATGCAATTGAATAGGATTGTAATCGTAGCAGCAGCAGTAACAATGCCTAGTGCAAGAAATGTACGGAAAGATAGGCGATATCTGGGGAAGAGAATGGCTCTGCTTGCCTGCAAGCTCGACGGTAGTAGTAGGGTCGTCGACGACGTAGTCGTACTCAGCAGCGGTGTAGTCGACGGCGGCAGCGGGGTCTACCGGAGATTAAAGGGGGAAGAAACAATAAATACACAACAATAATAGCAATACAAATGCAAGACATAACAGATGAAATGTAAACGGGGTTCTAACGTAGTGCAATGCAATAGGCTCGGAGCGGAAATTCATCTGAGGATGAACTGCCGGCTCCGGGTGATTACCGGACAGGGTGTCCGGAGGGGGAAAGATCAAGCCGGAGGTGTTGTGGTTACCGGAACAACATAAGGGGGGTGTATCCGTGCTATTTGAACCATTCCGGACAACTTTCGTGTTCGGAATAAATTCATCCGGGCACTCTAACAGTACCGGACAATTTATCGGACAGTCGGTCCGGAGGGGGAATGTTCGATGTTCGTAGTGTTAGAGGGGTGTGGTAGACATACATATAGCGTATTCGTATTCGTTGTATTTTTCTGATCAACTTTCATGTATAAAGTTTTTGAATCCGAGTTACGGTTTAAAAGTTATTGAATTTCAAAGTTTTAAATTAATTTAAATGATTTTCTGGATTTCTTTTATTATTTATTTAAACATTATCCAAAACATTATCCACAACATTATCCAGAACAGTGCTGACATGTGGGACCCACATGTCAGCCTCTGTTATTTATAAAACATTTTATAAAATCAGAAATTTCCTTTGGACCCACATGTCAGTGACTAAGTTTTTATTTATTGGATTAACCTAAATCATTAAGTTAATTAATTAGAGGGGACCCACCTGTCAGTGACTTAAACTCTTACTAACAGTTCTGTTAATTTTAATCATGCGCTTAAGTGGGATGGGACCCACATGTCAGTGGCTATTAGGGGTGGGATTAACCCCTAATCAGCTGGCTAACACCGGGGTCCCACCGGTCAGCCTCACCGGAACCTCACCGGAGGCTCGCCGGCGGCGAGGTCGAGCCAGCCCACGATTCCGAGCGCCGTTTGAGGCGCCGCTGGTGGCAGTCGACGGAGAGCTCGAATCCGCGTCGATCTGGAGTGGTCTCGCGAGCTGGGGCGCACGGAGGTGAGCGCATCTTCATCAATGGCGGCGAAGGTCGTCGGGCTCCAATGGCGAATGCATGTACGGGTCGAACTCGAGCTAGCTACGGGTCCAAATCGAGCACACGCAACACGGGGAACCTACTGGTGCACATATCGCGGGCTGGGACGAACCACATCGACGTCTACGACGACGTGCCACGGCGGCCGGAGCAGCTCAACGGGGGTTTCTGCACGGGGACCTAGCGGGCATCAGCGGGCAGCTGGCGACGAACGAGAAGCTCACCAGGAGCACGACGGAGGTGGCAGCGGGCTCGTCGCGGGCTTGTGGTGGCCGGAATTGGTCGCGGATCGCGCCGGAGCCGAGGTTGAAGACGAGGACGTAGTCGTCGCAGAGAGGCGCCACGGCTCGATTCCTTGCGGGGGTTGACGAAGACGACGACGACGACGCTCCTGGACAACACGGCGAGGCGGCTGGAGCACGATGGCCGCGCCTGGCCACGGCAATGGCGACGGCGGGCTCGGGGGATTTTTCCCCGAGGATGGCGAGAGGAGGAGGAGAGGAATGGGGTGGGGGAGTTGTCCAGGGGGTCGGGGGCTGCGTCCTTATCGCGTCGGCGGCGTCAGGGGGCAGTTGGAGGGCGGGGCCGGGCTGGCGGCGACGTGGCCACGGCGGCCGCCGTACGGGCAGGTGGGGGTGGTTGGAGGAGGAAGAAGACAAGGGGGAGTGGGCCTGGGCTGAGGTGGGCTTCGCCACAGGCGAGTTATAGCGTTTTCCATTATCTGGTTTTCTGTTATTTCAAATCCTTTTCTGTAATTTATTTGCTAACCCTAGCATTTTTGAAAAATATAATTGGTGTTTGTAAATTAGTTTTATATATTACTGAGGTGCTTCAACAAGTTGTGCAGCAAAATAAATTCATTAGGTATTCCTTTTAAATATTAAATGCCCAAAGTAGGGATTTTAACCTACTGTTTGAATTGTTTGGAATTTTTGTAACTCCCAAAAATTACCAAAGTTGTTCCAACATGGTTATAATGATTTTAGGCAATTTAATAAAATGGTCCCATGATTTTTGGGATAACTTTATTCCAGCACTTTTGTTTTATTTTCCAATAGAGGTTGTTTCATCTAGGGGTTTGATTTCATGATGAACAAAATGCATGGGGCTTTGTGTTTGATTACCAACCCACATGGTTTGAAAAGAGCAGAAGCAAAGTTTGAACAGGGACAGGGGATAACAGTGATTAGCAAACAGTGATAGTCAACAGTGATGATGATTACTGTTACAAGCATCTGAGGGTGTTACAACAATGCTCACACGAAGCCAACGAGGGCCACCCTATTTCTCCTCACGCTCTTACCAATGCAAGATGCCGTGATTCCACTATTAGGACACTTGAGGGCGGTCACCGAACCCGTACAAATGGCAACCCTTGGGGGCGGTCACCGAACCCGTACAAATGCTCGGGGCAATCTCCACAACCGAATTGGAGGCTCCCGTAGCGTCCCCAAGCTTTCCACCACAATGATTGAGCTCCGTAACAACAAGCCTCTAGGTGCCAACACACCCACGAGGTACAAGCTCTAGAGTGCCAATGCACTCAAGAGAACAAGCTCTAGAGTGCCAATGCACTCACGAGTAACTATCTTCTCAACTTCACTTACTACAACGAATCCTCGGAGAGAACTCAAACCGATGCACCAAATGCAATGGCAAGAGCACACGAAGTGCTCAAGTCCCCAACTCTCAAATCCCACCAAAGCAACAAAAGCTATGGAGGAATATGAGAGGAAGAACAAGGAGAACACCAAGAACTCCAAGATCTAGATCCACAAGGTTCCCCTCACTAAGAGGAGAGATGGCTTGGTGGAGAATGTGGATCTAGACCTCCTCTCTCTTTTCCCTCAAAAAGGAGCAAGAATCATAGGAGGGGAAGAGAGTAAGAAAGCTCAAAGAGGTCAACAATGGGGGAAGAACTTGCACAAAACCGGTGGGGACAAAGGAAGAAGAAGACCCCCTTTTATAGTCCCCCATTAATCCAGCCGTTGGGAACCGTTGGTAGCCCACCAACCACAGTACTACCGCTCGGAGAGCGGTACTACCGCAGTGGGTGCGGTACTACCGCGCTGCCGTAGTACCGCAGCCTAGTGCCGTGCCCACTACCGCTTAGTCAGTACGCTTGCGGTAGTGGTTACGGTACTAGCCTGCCGTACTACCGTAGCGCGGTACTACCGCGCTGGGTGCTGTACTACCGCGCTGCCGTAGTACCGCAGCTTAGTGCCGTGCCCACTACCGCTCGGTCAGTACGCTTGCGGTAGTGGTTACGGTACTAGACTGCCGTACTACCGTAGCGCGGTACTACCGCAGTGGGTGCGGTACTACGGCATGAGCGGTACTACCGCACCCCAAGCGGTACTACCGCCCCAGCAGACCCAGGGAGCCCAAGCCACACAACAGATGAACTCCAAATGAAACAGGCAAACCCTGAACTGCCACAATTTCTGCAAATGAACTCCGATTAAGGCAAACTCAAGCTTGATGGAAAGCTAACGAATAGAGCTGCCTAATCACGACTGGAAATATTTAGAAGTGGCAAGGGAGAAATGTCAAACACATAGAGGTGTGAAACCTCTAACCGAGACGACCCGGCAAATCTCCCACATCGAAAAACATACGAGAAGACGCATATGAAATCCGTTTTCGAGAGCTTGTCATGAAGAAGACCACAAGCTCCAAAACTCACACGGAGAAAAGCCAAACAAGAACCAATAAAGATGATGCCAAGGATGCAAAAGGTTTGAGCTCTCCACGAATGACTCTGCCTAGCCTATAACACGGTCTCCTAACTACTACCAAGAGACCGGTAAACTAGACACCTATCTAGTCAAACCTTTGTCTTGCGCATAATCCACTTGAGCTTGATGATGACGATCATGCCCGCCTCAAGTTGGAACATCTTCCTTGATTCCTCCGGCTCGATGAAGACTTGTAGATAGCTCCCCCATACTCCATTATGGGTAAGCCTCTTTTAGGCACATCTTCACACGACCATTATCACCAAATGGTCGGCAAGCTCCATGCATATGATATCTTCGTGATGCTCCTCTTGACCTTGCACACATCACCTTGACCAATCTTTGGATGGCTCCATGAAGAACACCTTGGTCAACGCGAAATCTTCATCTTACAACCTTGAAGCCACCATATGATCTTCAAGCGTTGCCTATGGACAAACCTTAAAGTATAACTCAAGGAAACCATTAGTCCATAAAGATTGTCATCAATTACCAAAACCAAACATAAGGGCACATGCCCTTTCAATCTCCCCCATTTTGTTAATTGATGACAAACACAATAAGAGGGTTTATATGATGAGTTATGCTAATCATGCAAAGAAAGTATGCATGAGTAAGAGGGAAATGCTTAAGAACAAAACCAAAACATGAACCTCCTCAAACAAGGGCAAATGCTTAAGAACAAAACCAAAGCATGAACCTCCTCAAACAAAACCCTCTAAACTCTTCTCCCCCTTTGGCATCGATTGCCAAAATGGGCGAAAAAACTTAGAAGGCCGATATAGAATGTGTTCCTCCCAAAAGGGTGTATTTCTCAAGAAATGAGTGGAATAAAATACACATATCCAAAGATATACTATGGGAGGAAAATCAAACTATATAGAGGATCCAAAGATTGCAAAAAGTATGAGATGGCACAAAGGCATAAGAAAAAGCAAGCAATCAAACGATCCAACATGCCAAAAGATTATAAGATATTATGATTTGAGCATAGGAGTGTTCTAAAGAAAATAGAGAAGTTCCCCAAGATTTGTGCACTACTTAGAATCTTTGTAGTATAATACAAAGTTCACAAAAATTGGATCATCACTCCCCCAAAATCGATAGAGACACAACACATGTGCAAGTGTGCAAAGATATGAGACAAAGTCTAGCACTTGCAACAAACCAATGGTTGAGCAAATAGAAAAAGAGATAATCGTAGAAATAGGCTCAACCAACAAGATGTGTGTGAGTCATGGCGAAGCACTTGATATGACTAGTATAAGGATGACTATTTAAGCATCAACATAGTCTTGAAGAAATGAGACTCAAGATGCTCGACATGTCCTTCCAACATAAGTTACGAAGGTCACACACACAAACAACAAATGGGTTCACAAGCTTAAGAAAAATGCAAAGTGAAATCAAGGCTTGTGACAACCCCATGGTGAAGATAGAAAATAATAGGCTCATCAAGACAAGCATCAGGACAACAATCTTCACCACCAAAAGAGTGCACCAATAAGAATAGAATTAAGACACACACTCAACCACACACACGCTTTCATGTAACCACCGAAGAATTTAACATTGAAGATAAAAAGGTGGACATGAAAGACCAAGGATATCCACTAAAAGTGTAACTTCTCTCAAGTGTATAAGATTCTAGGTAGATTATATCCACAAAGAAGCATGTACACCCGAGATAGTTACAAAAGGAGAGAACACGATATCCAAATGGAAGTCATAAATATACGAATAAGATCGTTGCTAGAAAGTAATTATCTTATTGTATAAGGATGAAATCCACACAAACAACCACCAAAGTCATCACAACTAGCAACAAGGTATCAAGAGATAGTTGAGATGCTTTGAACAACGAAACAAGTATTGCAACCAATAATATATCTTGAAATTCTAGAACAAATCAAGATTCGCAACAATTTCAAATGAAGAATATCATGCCATGATGCAACCTACACAAGGCTGGAAGCAAGAAAAGTATGCATGAGGTAGATACTTGTTACCGAGATAGCATGGGAATGGTGTAGTAGATAAAGTCTTCAATGATCGTCCTAGCATGACTCCAAAAGGCACATGGTGACACCACCTTCCTCAAATGAGACGATCCTCCAATGCATCTCCAAAGTTCCTACATCAAAATTAACACACAAAAAGGTAACCAAACTCATTGGGACCCAAGAGTTAGAGGAACAAACATACATAGGACAAACTCCACGGGAATAAGTGCATATGGACATGAAGGTGACTTCCATGCACATATTAACCAATAAGAAGTGGATGGAGTTTAACCTATATATAGGATCAAAGAAAGAAATCATGCATCGGAACAACACATAGAAAATATGCATGCACAAGACTTTCAAGAACCAAAAGTGAATACAATTTGGACAAAACATCAAGTAAACCAAGATGGCACACCAAAGGGTGACACAACATAAGGTTGTCCAAATTATATCAAAGGTCCAAATCAACACATGATAGGAGACAAGTAGAAATTGACACATGGTCAATTGCTACATTCACCAACAAATGTGAAGAGATACCAATTGAATCCCAACCCAATCAACACATGATTGAATAGGGAAACAATTGAAAAGGATACCAAGTGACCATTAGAATCCAAAATAAGATTCCAATTGAAAATAAGATTTCAACATAAACTTGTCACTTGGATTATACCAAATAAAAGATTCATCAAGGAATGGGGTATCAATTGACACATCAATTGATAGAGAGCATGATACCAAAAATAAAAGATATCAAAGAAAAGAGGTATCAAACTCTCAAAAGGAGAGCACAATTCCAAACTAACTATGCCCTCAACAAATTTATGATGACACAAAGCACCAAAGAGAATATGCCTTCCAATAACACACACTTGATATGGATCATAAGATGCTAGCTCCCCCAAGAGATGTGCATTATATAGAATTTCCATTTGAAAACAAAATGCACACGATGGGATCATCACTTTCACTATATCTAGAGAAACACTAGATAAGATCACAAACACATGATCCACAAGTGGCTAGGAAGACACTAAGAGTTAAAACCACAATAAAATCTTGGCGAGTAATGAGGCAATTTTATACAAGCCAATAGGTAAAGATAATCAATAATTTCTACCACATATAAGAGTACCAATTGTTAAGAACAAGAGGTATATGGAATTACTTCCGGGTGGTAGATATCATTAATATATATTATCATCTTCACAACAACAACCATAAGCACGTGGCAAAAGATAAGAATTGATCACAATGCTTACAAAGAGATTCTTGATAGCTTCAAGTATGCATCCAATCACGCAAGCAATGATTAGGAAAACTTGGAGCAAACGGTTCCCTCATAGAAAATACAAGTGCATATTGGAGGGAAACCGTATCAAGAAAATCTCACACACTCAAGATCCATAAGATGAGAAATGAAGTCACTTTAAGCAAATTGGAACTTGAGGAGCAAACATGCCACCTAGAAACTAGATAATTTACAATATCAACTCTAAGTGGCAAAACCCCCAAATGTACACGTTTTATAGACGAGTAATATACACAAAGCATATTACTCCCCCATAACGTGATATCCCAAAATTTACGACTAGAGGCAAACAAATACCAACAAGAAATAATTAATGGATATTTTAGAATTTGAATTTCTCATGAGAACGACATACCACATAGTGACTAGATAATCTTATAATATCAATACTAGGTGGTATTCCTCATGTGTACACATTTTAGGATCGTAAGGTGCACAAGGCACATCACTCCCCCAAAATGGGATGATCCATTAATTTCTCACAAGAGCCAACTAATATGCAAACAAGATGAAAAATAGGCTCAATACATCACTCACACATACATGGTGTGCAAACCAATATACACCAAATTGATTACTCAAGATATGTAGATTGGAAACACAACATATACAAACACATGCAAGGTACAAAACCAAAACATGCAAAGGGGCAAGTAACTTTTAATGTAAACAATTTAAGTACAAGTTACCGTAAGGAGGCACATTGGATATAATATAGACACAAGATAATCCAAATGACTTGACTTGAGATAATGTGATTTAATGAAGGTCCCTTAATTCTTCATAATGTAGCCAAGTCTCCAATGCCCTCCAACACCACCTATTGATCAAGTTGGAGCTTGTTGGTCCCCAACCAAGTTGGGTCCTAAGAGGTTAGTCACAATAGGCTTGGCAACCCAAATGGTGCTTTTCTTGTCACCACTTTGAGTGCCAACAAATTTTGCAACCACATTGCCAACCTTATCCTTCCGAAGAGAATAAAAATCATCAACTATAATAGGGTTGGATAAGGTACCATTCGTGCATGAGGAAGCAAGATGACCCTTATCGCGACATAAGTAGCAACACCTACTCTTTCCTTTCTTCATGATTGATTTCTCAACATGAAGATCATTTACTTGAGTCTTCTTGGGAAGTGGCTTCACTTCACCTTGCGGTTGA
Source organism: Bromus sterilis (assembly GCA_950022295.1). NCBI lineage: Eukaryota > Viridiplantae > Streptophyta > Magnoliopsida > Poales > Poaceae > Bromus > Bromus sterilis. The sequence continues at coordinate 223,441,259 of OX465598.1, forward strand.
ACTTGAGGCCTCTTCCCTAGTTGCTTGTCACTAATGGGTTTCTTCTTCAAAGGGCAAGATCTAACATGGTGCCCTTCAACATTGCACTTGAAACAAATAATCTTGGCCGAAATCTTGACATGAGATTGACCCTTCTTCTTGTTAAACATGGACTTCTTATTGTTGGAGTTGAATCCAAGTCCACCCTTGTCATTGGGGGATTTTTGTCCACACAAAACCTTGTCAAGTATAGACTTCCATTCATGACCCTTTCCCAAGTCTTTCTTCAAAGAAGTGACTTGGACCTTGAGCTCTTTGATTTCCTCTACATGGTTAGTAACAATACAAGTAATAGAGGAAGTAGAAGCATTGTTAGAGCAACAAGGCAAGGAAAGTAATTCATCACATGATGTAGCAACATTATGAGTGGATGAAATACAAGGACTAGCACAAGGCAATATAGCATATTGAGTAGAAGTAGTGCTAATGTCCACATGAGGAACTAATTTAGAAACCTTAGCCTCATGAGCTAACTTTAGCACATTATGGGAGACTAGAAGATCCTCATGAGAGCTTGAGAGCTTTTCATGACTTTCTTCCAATTTCCCATACTTGCTAGTTAGCAACTCAAGTTGAGCCTTTAGCTCAACATTCTCCTTTAGGATGGATGCTTCACAAGAAATAGAGTTAGTAGCACAAGCATCATCAAGAATAATTGAAGGAGAAGATGACATGGCAAGCTCTTTCAAATATGAAGCTTTTAGTTGAGCATGCGACTCGGTGAGTTTGATGAGCTCACCCTTAATGACCCGTGAGCCATTTCCGAGGTGCTCAAAATCCTCAAGGAGTTTTGCATGCGCAACCTCAAGCTTATTAAGTTTAGTTTTGATGGAATTAGCCACCTCAAGGGTTCTATCGAGAGATTCCTTTACTTTAGATAACTCTAAAGCAAAAGTCTCCTCAAGAGATTCCTTGGTGGTTTCTTCACACTCAAGAGCTTGAGATAGATCCGCAATTTCATTAGCGTAGTCACGCTCATGGCTTTCCATTTTCTCAATGGTGGCCTCATTCTCCTCAATATGAGCTTCCAACTCCTCAATGTATTTATTGCCCTCAATGGCAATAGACATGATTTCCATGAAGTTGGAGCAAGCAATTTTATTCTTATGAAGAGCTTTAAAAATCATTTCTCCCTTAACTTTTAAGGAAGAAATATTAACATGCTCTTCAACATTATCTACATCATCACCATCACTAGATATGGGGGTCAAAGTAGGAGATACCTTTAACTCCTTCGCCATAAGGAAAAAATGAGACACACGGGATGATGATGTAGGATCTCTTGAGGCACCACTCAAGACCACATCTTGTTCCACGGACCGTTGATTTTACTCTACATTGTTAGTACAATAACTAGAGGAAATAGAGGCATTCTTATCATGGCAACAAGATATAGCAAGCATATCATCATGAGATTTATTCAAGTGATTTCTACATGATATGGAAGGACTATCAACACAAGCATGTAAGACATTTGTGGTGCTCGAAGTGTTGAGGTCCAACAAGGAGGCATTGCAATAAGATAGTGATAAAGAGTTATCAACAATAAGTTCACTATCATCATTGCAATGACTCAAACTACTCACCATTTCATTACCTTGTGGAAAACCACATGTTGGTGAAGTAGAAGAAGTTGAGAAAGCATCGCGACGGGAGATGGAGGGAGAACAATCATCCCCACAAATCTTGGACACACCATATTTATCTTGAAGCTTTGTCCACAACTCATGAGCATCTCGAAATGGCATGAGTTGAAATATGTCTACATTACTCAAAGCATCAATAAGCACATTAGAAGCTTGAGCATTGAGATAAGAGTTTTTCTCATCCACCAAGGATAGGTTTTGAGTATACTTTGGAGGAGAAAAACCCATATCTACAATTCGCTCCATACGCGGGTCAATGCCCCGGAAATAATTAAGCATGCGAATTTTCCAAGCAACAAAATTTGTGCCATCGAAAATAAGAGTGTCAATGAATCCTAAACCCCTAGTCGACATCTTTACTCTCAAGGCGGTGAAGCCCTATAATGAGAGACGAGGCTCTGATACCAATTGAAAGGATGTGGATGTCGCCTAGAGGGGGGGTGAATAGGCGCTTAAAAAAATTACGGTTTCGGCTTGAACAAATGCGGAATAAAACTTAACGTTTAATTTGCCAAGCAAGAAACCTAAATAAGCTAGGCTGAACTATGTGCACCAACAACTTATACTAAGCAAGGTAAACAACTATGTGATAGCAAGATATATGACAAGAGCACTATGGCTATCAAAAAGTAGGTGCACAAGTAAATAGGTTGACTAGAAGAACAACCTATGGGACAAGCAATGTACAATAATATGAGCAAGCACAAGATAAACAATGTAATAAGCTTGCTCAAAGTAAAGGTAGAGATAACCGCAAGTGGATCCGATGGAGACAAGGATTTTTTACCGAAGTTCCTTCTCTTGCGAGAAGTACGTCTCCGTTTGGAGAGGGTGAGGAGCACAATGCTCACACGAAGCCAACGAGGGCCACCCTATTTCTCCTCACGCTCTTACCAATGCAAGATGCCGTGATTCCACTATTAGGACACTTGAGGGCGGTCACCGAACCCGTACAAATGGCAACCCTTGGGGCGGTCACCGAACCCGTACAAATGCTCGGGGCAATCTCCACAACCGAATTGGAGGCTCCCGTAGCGTCCCGAAGCTTTCCACCACAATGATTGAGCTCCATAACAACAAGCCTCTAGGTGCCAACACACCCACGAGGTACAAGCTCTAGAGTGCCAATGCACTCAAGAGAACATGCTCTAGAGTGTCAATGCACTCACGAGTAACTATCTTCTCAACTTCACTTACTACAACGAATCCTCGAAGAGAACTCAACCCGATGCACCAAATGCAATGGCAAGAGCACACGAAGTTCTCAAGTCCCCAACTCTCAAATCTCACCAAAGCAACAAAAGCTATGGAGGAATATGAGAGGAAGAACAAGGAGAACACCAAGAACTCCAAGATCTAGATCCACAAGGTTCCCCTCACTTAGAGGAGAGATGGCTTGGTGGAGAATGTGGATCTAGACCTCCTCTCTCTTTTCCCTCAAAAAGGAGAAAGAATCATAGGAAGGGAAGAGAGTAAGCAAGCTCAAAGAGGTCAACAATGGGGGGAAGAACTTGCACAAAACCGGTGGGGACAAAGGAAGAAGAAGACCCCCTTTTATAGTCCCCCACGAATCCAGCCGTTGGGAACCGTTGGCAGCCCACCAACCACAGTACTACCGCTCGGAGAGCGGTACTACCGCAGTGGGTGCGGTACTACTGCGCTGCCGTAGTACCGCAGCCTAGTGCCGTGCCCACTACCGCTTAGTCAGTACGCTTGCGGTAGTGGTTACGGTACTAGCCTGCCGTACTACCGTAGCGCGGTACTACCGCGCTGGGTGCGGTACTACCGCACTGCCGTAGTACCGCAGCCTAGTGCCGTGCCCACTACCGCTTAGTCAGTACGCTTGCTGTAGTGGTTACGGTACTAGCCTGCCGTACTACCGTAGCGCGGTACTACCGCGCTGGGTGCGGTACTACCGCGCTGCTGTAGTACCGCAGCTTAGTGTTGTGCCCACTACCGCTCGTTCAGTACGCTTGCGGTAGTGGTTACGGTACTAGACTGTCGTACTACCGCAGTGGGTGCGGTACTACCGCACCCCAAGCGGTACTACCGCCCCAGCAGACCCAGGGAGCCCAGGCCACACAACAGATGAACTCCAAATGAAACAGGCAAACCCTGAACTGCCACAATTTCTGCAAATGAACTCCGATTAAGGCAAACTCAAGCTTGATGGAAAGCTAACGAATAGAGCTGCCTAATCACGACTGGAAATATTTAGAAGTGGCAAGGGAGAAATGTCAAACACATAGAGGTGTGAAACCTCTAACCGAGACGACCCGGCAAATCTCCCACATCGAAAAACATATGAGAAGACGCATATGAAATCCGTTTTCGAGAGCTTGTCATGAAGAAGACCACAAGCTCCAAAACTCACACGGAGAAAAGCCAAACAAGAACCAATAAAGATGATGCCAAGGATGCAAAAGGTTTGAGCTCTCCACGAACGACTCTGCCTAGCCTATAACACGGTCTCCTAACTACTACCAAGAGACCGGTAAACTAGACACCTATCTAGTCAAACCTTTGTCTTGCGCATAATCCACTTGAGCTTGATGATGACGATCATGCCCGCCTCAAGTTGGAACATCTTCCTTGATTCCTCCGGCTCGATGAAGACTTGTAGATAGCTCCCCCATACTCCATTATGGGTAAACCTCTTTTAGGCACATCTTCACACGACCATTATCACCAAATGGTCGGCAAGCTCCAAGCATATGATATCTTCGTGATGCTCCTCTTGACCTTGCACACATCACCTTGACCAATCTTTGGATGGCTCCATGAAGAACACCTTGGTCAACGCGAAATCTTCATCTTACAACCTTGAAGCCACCATATGATCTTCAAGTGTTTCCTATGGACAAACATTAAAGTATAACTCAAGGAAACCATTAGTCCATAAAGATTGTCATCAATTACCAAAACCAAACATAAGGGCACATGCCCTTTCAAAATGTTACGTCTGAGTATGTTGGCACTCCTCCTAAGAATGGCTTCTATAAGAGGAAAATATGGGTGCAGAAAGCACTTGTGGAAAAACTGCCGGCTAAACATACTATGCAGGGAAATCCTTCGGTACCACCGAATCATTTCTATTCTCTAGAGACGAGAAATGATTCACTGGTGCCCGAATCAAATGTTCCGCAGAAGCAATACTATCGCACTGGTCGTTACACTTATCGTCCTCATGATAACAATACTAAAATTGCATATGCTCATTCTTATCCTAACCAATCGCAGAGGATTTCCATTTATGGTGTGCTTGATGGTACACTGATACCCCACAGGCGTCAGGGATCGAGATAGTCTTTGCGGGTAAGTTAACCCAATTTATTGATTCAACACACGGGGAGCCAAAGAGTATTTATAAGCTTTGACAGTTGAGTTGTTAATTCAACCGCACCTGAAATATACTTGCTTGCAACAATAGATAAGTAGTAACGGTAATATGATAGTGATGATAGCAACAGTAAAAATAGATAGAAAAAATAACAACTAATAACCAGCAAGATTAAAAACACTGTAGGCTAGGGAGATGGATGGTTGGGCGCTGCATGGATGAGAGTAAACATATACTCCCTCCGTTCCAAATTAGTTGACTCACATTTGTATACCTATGTATACAAATGTGAGTCAACTAATTTGGAACGGAGGGAGTAATATTCTAAGACGGGGCAAGTCACACATAAAAGCAATGATCATCTAGGCAAATATCAAACAATAGGCATGTATCCCGTAGGTAGTTGTGCGTGCTTGCAATAAGAACTTGCACAACATCTTTTGTCCTACTATCCCGCTACGAACGGGGCCAAAAGGAACTTATGGTGATTAAGGTGCTCCTGTCAAAGAGCACCGGAAAAAAGCAATAAACTCAATGGATACATGGAATCCTCAAATTATGGACCATCCCCTTTGGTGTCCCAAGCTTTCACCTTTGGGATCGCCGGTTCCGGACCATAATAGGTGCATACAACTCATAGATAGGATCTAGAATACAAATATATTCATGAAAACACATAGGGTTCAGATCTGAAAACATGGCACTCGGGCCCAAAGTGACAAGCATTAAGAACAACGAATTGTAGCAAAGAAGATAAACACCAATCTAGATGATAGGCAACATGCCCCCAACAATCTGACGAACTATTACATGATTAAACTCATCCAATCCCTACCATCCCCTTTGCCTACAGCAGGGAATTACTCACACATGTGAAGAGAAGTCATGGAGGATGGATGGAGTGGCGATGGTGATGACGATGGCGACGATCTCCCCTCTCCGGAGGCTAAATCAGCCTCCAGATTAGCCCTCCCGAAGAAGAACAGAGGGTGGCGGCGGCTCCGCGACGGAAACTGGGAAAACGACTTCTGTTCTGGGGTTTTCTCGTCACGGGGATAAATAGGAGTCTTAGTAGGGCACCAGAGGAGGGGGGGAGCAGCCCAGGCGGCCAGAGGGCGCGGCCCCACCCCTGGCCGCGCCAGGGGGGCGCCTGGGGCCCCCAGGGCTCCCCTCTGGTCCCACTTCTGGCTCCTGGATCCTTCGGGTGCGTGGATTTTCTGGTAATTTTTTGGGAATTTTCTGGGACGTCTAAAAATCCATTTTCCTGTGCACAAATAAACCAAACAGGCAGCTCTGCTGAAAACAGCGTTAGTCCGGGTTAGTTTCGTCCAAATCATGCAAGAATGAGGGCAAAACAATAGCAAAGGTGTTTGGAAAAGTAGATACGTTTGAGACGTATCAATTCCCCCAAGCTTAGCATATTTCTTGTCTTCAAGCAATTCAGTTCAATGAACTGGACGCGACAAACAAAACTTTGACAAACTCTTTTGCTTCAACAGATGTATATAAGCATGTACTACGAAAAGAGTTTAGCAAGTATTGAAATAATGCTACAAGGACAATGCACGAAGCAATTCTCTTTCTTGTGATCAGTCACAAACAACTAAAAGTAAATAATAAGCTACTGAAAATCAAAACAGGATCACAATGCACATAGCTTGAACATACTTGAGTGGCATTTCGCTAGCCTCCATGAGTGAAGCAAAACATAAATGCAAAAACTCCTCCGGAGTTTTAAAGGTGACTAGAACTCAGTATTTCAGACTAGCAATAATACAAGCATGCAGAAGACAATGTAATACTTTGGGACAATGCATGTTACACTAAGAATGACAATTATGCTCTCATAGTTGGTGCTTTGAAGGAAGAAGGGGAGACTCTCGAACCGTGGCTTTTGATGGCAAGGTTAAAAACCCGTGAAAGGAAGCAAAGACTAAACATGTTCCAGAGCTCTTGGTTTTGAAAACAGAGATAAAATATTTTTGAGAAGTGCAACTTTCCAGTCAACGGTGAACGGTAAAGGTCTCTCAATATCTCCCATGCCAACCATATATAATGCTTTTTTCTTACACATATTCCCTTATCCATTAATCTTCGATGGTCTATGGAACCTTTTATTTTGCCTCAAGGATGGAAGGAGGGTATCGTTCCACCTATCATAAGCAGCATTTGGTCCATTTCACTCCATCATCAAGTATGGGCGAGGTGTAACTCTCATATTTTTTTCTTTTTCTATTTTAACTAGTTAAAACTTCCGTCAAAATATTTTTGGCATGAAAGATACTGATTTCCCCTCACCGCACCATGAGCTTGTACGGTTACAAAAGGGAAACTTTTGAATAAATTTCGAGATGGCACAAGAAAGTCTAAGTTAGGAGTGGCCGGTAAATACCACATATAGGTAGGTATGGTGGACTCAAATGGAACAACTGGGTTTGAAAAAGGAATTTGGAAGCACAAGCAGAATTCCGCTTGGTGCGAGCGAAGGCTAGCAAAAGACTGGGAAGCGACCAACTAGAGAGCAATAACTATCATAATCATGCAGAGCGACAAAGCAACATTGAATCGGGCATGAAAGTGATATAACTATTCTGAAACAAAAAGATCATCAAGGCAAAAATAGACTTTCTAGTCATAAGCATGTGTAAACATGTGCCAAGTCAATCCAAAAATTCTCCGAAGGGAAATACCACTCCAGTATGCCAAACCATGAACAATGCAATGCATGTAAATCATTTCAACAACACATTATGTACTCTAGCTATTTTAGACTAGCCACAAGGAAAGCATGAACACTGGGAAAGCATTGTAAACATAGCACTATGTCGCTACAAGCTGGTCTCTAGATCATAAGTACAGGCATATGTACAAAAGTAGAAACAAGAAGAGTTCATACCGGTTTTCCTTGTTGCTTCCCTTTCGTCGATCTTCATCATTATTGCCTTTTCACTTGCACGATCGAACGTAGGAAATATAATCAAATGCCATCACGGACTCCAGCTGATCTCCGAAAACAAAGCAAACTAAAGAGAGGAAGGAAATCTTTTTGGGTTTTTTAAAGGTTAAAAGAAAGCGAAAGAAAAGAGAAAATATTTTTGGTGTTTTTGCAAAGAAAGAAAGAAAGAAGAACGGGCAAAGACTTCGAAAAGATCAAAGCGAATAAAATGGATAATACAATGGAAAAGTGAGAAGGGCACGTACTCCCCCAAGCTTAGGCTTTTGGCCTAAGTTGGTAGTAGCTAATGTCCCCAGGAGCCTCCAGCTCCAGGGTAGTACGGGTGAGTCCAAGGGTCGTATGAGGCTTCCGGTGCGTACACCGAAGTCCTCGGCTCCTCCCACGAAGAAGGATCCGCGCTCCAAGCAGAGGAAGACCCTTCACCAAAATGGGTGAAGGTCTCCCCCTGGAAAGGTGTTTCTTCTTCTTCTTTTTCTTCTTTGGAGAGCTAACAATCTCGTCTTCTTCTTGTACTTGGGAATCTTGTTCGATCCTCTTTGCATGCCCCTCAGGATAGAGTGGGTCCTGGGTGTGTGTTCCACCCCTAGTTTTGATTCCATAAGCTTGTATGTCCTGTTTGGCATTATTAGCAAGCAAATCTTTTTGCACATTAGAAATTTGTTCAAGCTGAGTTTGAACCATATGAAAATGCTTAACAAGACATTTAACATCATTAACTGTTCTTTCTAGAACATCACACAAACTTTTGATAGCAAGAGAATTATCATGCAACTGACTTTTTAATCTCCTATTAAAATGGTCTTGCTTAACAATAAAATTATCAAGCTCATCTAAACATTGGTCAGGAGGCTTACCTTTAGGGATGTCACTTTCAGTAAAGTCTAATAGAGAGTGTACCTCTACCAAGGGAGGGTGAGTAGTAGGCTCACACAACTTCTCAATAGGCGGTAAATTCTTCACGTCTTCGGCTTTAATACCTTTCTCCTTTATAGACTTCTTTGCTTCTTGCATATCCTCGGGGTTCAGAACAAGCATGCCCCTCTTTTTCGGTGGCAGAAGTGGTTCAGGGACGGACCAGTCTTCATAATTCTTGGCAATTTTGCACATTAATTCTTCTGCATCGTCTGGTGTTCTTTCCCTGAAAACACAACTAGCACAACTATCCAGATAGGTTCTGGATTCATCGGTTAAACCAGCATAAAATATATCAAGCAGTTCATTCTTGGGGATTCCATGTCCCGGCATAACCTTAAGTAAATCAGAAAACCTCCCCCAAGCTTTAGGGAGTTTCTCATCCTGCAATTGTTTAAAGTTATAGATTCTTTGCAAAGCATCATGTTGCAGATGAGCTGGGAAATATTTATCAACAAAGAATTTGACTAAGTCCTGAGGACTTTTAACGGAACCATAAGGTAGTGCATCGTACCATGATTTAGCGTCTTCCTTCAAAGAAAAAGGAAAAAAGCTTGGCCACATAGAAGTTCCGTATCTTCTCATCAGTAGTGAACAGGTTGCTTAACTCAGCGAGTTTGGTCAAGTGTGCTATAGCATCATCACTTTCTCTGCCATAAAAGGGGTCAGCCTCGACTGTAGATATAAGTGAAAGATCAACAGAGAAATCATAATCAGGACCAGTGATGCATATAGGAGATGTGGCAAATTGAGGGTCAGGAATAACTTTGTTCTTCATGGCGTGTGATATGGGGTGGCCCGATCTTCTCGTGAGCACAATAGTAGATGGATGATAGAAGTTTGATAACTAGTGAGACGTCCTCGAACTTCCCGGTTGTTCCCCCGTTGCCAGCGCAACAGATCTTCAACCCTAAGGAATTCTCAACACCACACTCTTTGCAACGTAGCCGATGACCACGAAACGATTCTGCAAGCCGCCAATTCCCAACGGAACAATGGATCACACTTGAACTTTGCAAGCCACCAATTCCCAACGGAACAATGGATCACACTTGAACTTAGGAAACACGAACCTCCAGATCGCAACAAAGTGGAGGGTTGAATTCTCGATCGCAACAAAGGAGAAATCGATACAAGATGAATGCTTCAAGCAAATTCAATCTAGGGTTTATCTAAAACGTAGTCTAACCTAAAACTCGTAGGGGAACTTGTATTTATAGTCTAAGGGGGTCCAGACTCGGATACAGGGGCCCGTTTCTGCGCGCAGGCAGCACGGTAGTACCGTGATTGGCGCGGTAGTACCGCGGGCGCGGTAGTACCACGGCTACTACCGTAACCACTACAGTAACCCTTCTGTTGCCGCGGTAGTACGTGCGGTAGTAGGCCCGGTAGTACCGTGGCGCGGTAGTACCGCGGTCAGCGCGGTAGTACCGCGGCCTGAAGCTTGGTTCTTCCTGGCCTTGTCTTCTTGAGGTTCAGCTTCTCCTCCTGGATCCTTGGCTTCTCCTCCTGGATCCTTGGCTTTTTCTGGGATGTCCTCATCATCACCCCCTCCTTCAAAAGGCGTCGACCTCGACACTCTACGGTCGTCGATCAACATTTGCTGCATCAAAGAACACAGGTTGTGCTGAGGAACAACATCAAAGTCAGACTCTCGTACAAGTGATGGGTCGATATGCGCTTCAGTGTTCTGACGAGACTCATTAACAAGTTGTTGTGGAGTCATAGGATGTAAATTGATCATCTTGCCCTTGAACTCCAAGTGATATGTATTGGCTCGGCCATTATGTTGTACGGAACGATTATAAAGCCAAGGCCGACCCAACAACAAGTGACATACTATCATAGGCACCACATCAAACTCAATGGAATCCATGTATGGCCCTATTTCAAGATTAACCCGCACCATATGACTGACTTTCATCTCACCCTTGTCACTTAGCCATTGAACATAATATGGATGAGGATGCGGTATGTATTGCAATTTCAGTTTGGCACATAACTCCTTGCTTGCCAAATTGCGGCAGCTACCACCATCAATAATGACCTTGCAAGCTTTGTTCTGGCCAACTAACGCTTTGGTTTGAAACAAATTGCATCTCTGGCTGTCAGCATGAGATGTCATAGGAAGAGCACGCGTAGACACCACAATTATAGGAGCGTTGGTAGCAAAAGCATCACATGCCACATCAGCAGAAACAAGCGGTTCATCATCATCATTGCCGGTTTCATATCCTCCGGTTTCTTCGTTGACGAACATAACTTTCCGATTAGGACATTCTCTCTTGAAGTGTCCTGTCCGACCACAACCATGACAAATCATCTCATTACGAGCCGTTGAAGGAGTAGACCCAGCAGCACTATGAACAGGCTGCACCAGCTTCTTCGCATGAGAGACCACAGAATGACTATCACGAGAACTGGAAAGATCATGAGATGTGGGCGTCGTGTTGGACGCTGTGCGAGAAGAAAAATTACTGCGACGCACAGTGAACTCATTGTCTTCCTCCACTTGCAATTCAGCTTCTCGGGCTTGATGTAACAAATCCTCAATATCCTGGTACTGATAATGCCGAACGATGCGTTTAATGTTGTAACTCAGACCTGCCAAAAACCGCTGCATAGTCTGCTCAGGATCTTCACGCACTCGAGCACGCTGCATTATCAACTCCATCTCTTTATAATATTCATCCACAGACAAAACACCTTGCTTCAAATTCTGCAACTTATCATATAAAGAACGCCTATAAGTACGAGGAACAAAACGATGACGCATGTGAAGCAACATATCTTGCCAAGAAGGGACAGGCACAAGATTTGCGTCACGCCATGCAGAAACTAGGCCATTCCACCACAGCAAAGCATGACCATCAAATTCAGATGACGCAAGCTTGATCTTCTTATCGTCAGTATACTCATGCAAACGCCACAATTTCTCTATCTTCATCTCCCAATTCAGAAATTCCTCCACATCAATAGAGCCTTCAAATTTGGGAATAGAAAATTTTAGCTTGCCTAGCCCATCCTCGTCAGGCTGTCTCACAACACGCCTTGCACCAAGCAACGGTTGTTCAACACGTCGGTCAAGATTGCCAACACCACGACCTCCGCCACGCCCCCCGAGCACCGGTCGTGCTGCGTGATGTTCTCTATCACGATTGACAGGAAGAAGTGCAGCAGCCCCATCCTCAAAAGATGATTCCTCCGCAAATTCAGCCTCATCCTCACCACGAACGCTAGCATCATCCGCAGGCTGCGCATGGCGCTGTGTCATGGTCTGCATAGAACGAGATAGAAAATCCAATGTCTCCTGCATCTTGTCAATCTTTGCATCCGTGGAAGCCAAATTAGAACCCAGTTGATCACAACGACTGCGAAACTCACGGGACAGATGAGATCTCAACGCGGTGTATTCTACCCAATTCACCAAATCAGTGTCCGTCTTATTTTTCTGCACCAAACTAGCATCCGCCGATGAAGACATGATTGCTCACCGAGTAAACCTGAAAGAATCTGATACCAAGATGATATGGGGTGGCCCGATCTTCTCGTGAGCACAATAGTAGATGGATGATAGAAGGTTGATAACTAGTGAGACGTCCTCGAACTTCCCGGCTGTTCCCCCGTTGTCAGCGCAACAGATCTTCAACCCTAAGGAATTCTCAACACCACACTTTTTGCAACGTAGCCGATGACCACGAAACGATTCTGCAAGCCGCCAATTCCCAACGGAACAACGGATCACACTTGAACTTTGCAAGCCACCAATTCCCAATGGAACAATGGATCACACTTGAACTTAGGAAACACGAACCTCCAGATCGCAACAAAGTGGAGGGTTGAATTCTCGATCGCAACAAAGGAGAAATCGATACAAGATGAATGCTTCAAGCAAATTCAATCTAGGGTTTATCTAAAACGTAGTCTAACCTAAAACTCGTAGGGGAACTTGTATTTATAGTCTAAGGGGGTCCAGACTCGGATACAGGGGCCGTAGGCCCGTTTCTGCGCGCAGGCAGCACGGTAGTACCGTGATTGGCGCGGTAGTACCGCGGCTACTACCGTAACCACTACCATAACCCTTTTGTTGCCGCGGTAGTATGTGTGGTAGTAGGCCCGGTAGTACCGTGGCGCGGTAGTACCGCGGTCAGCGCGGTAGTACCGCGGCCTGAAGCTTGGTTCTTCCTGGCCTTGTCTTCTTGAGGTTCAGCTTCTCCTCTTGGATCCTTGGCTTCTCCTCCTGGATCCTTGGCTTTTTCTGGGATGTCCTCATCAGCGTGCCTTTTGAGCAACTCTTTAACAGCACCAGGGTCAGAGTTGACACACTCTCTGAGTTCCCTGCAAAAATCATCATCAAGAGTAACATAATCATCATCAAGGATTCTCTCCTTGAGTTCATCTAAGCTCGGTTAACCAAAGGTTTTGCAGGTAGGAATATAGGTAGCAGGGGTCTCGGTCTTGGATTTTGCTGTAGCCTTAGCAGTCTGAGTTTCAACATAGTGACCAAGAAAAGTAGCATCATCAAGAGTAGTGGAAGCATCATCAAAAGTATCGGACATAGTAACAGACTCAATGGAAGCATCATGTAGTGGTGGTGAAGTAAACTTACTCATAACAAAAGGTGAATCAAGTGTAGCACTAGTGTTCAGAACGGTACCTTTTCTTGTACGGGATGGTAAGATCGGAACCTTGGGGTCTCCTTTCTTACCCATAGCGGATGATATGCAGCAGGCAAGATACTTCAAGTAGACTTGTAAATATTGCTATGCTCCCCGGCAACGGCGCCAGAAAAACGCTGTTTGATACCCCACAGGCGTAAGGGATTGAGAAATAACCAGCAAGATTAAAAACACTGTAGGCTAGGGAGATGGATGGTTGGGCGCTGCATGGATGAGAGTAAACATATAATAAATTCTAACACGGGGCAAGGCACACAGAAAAGCAATGATCATCTAGGAAAATATCAAACAATAGGCATGTATCCCGTAGGTAGTTGTGCGTGCTTGCAATAAGAACTTGCACAACATCTTTTGTCCTACCATCCCGCTACGAACGGGGCCAAAAGGAACTTATGGAGATTAAGGTGCTCCTGTCAAAGAGCACCGGAACAAAGCAATAAACTCAATGGATACATGGAATCCTCAAATTATGGACCATCCCCTTTGGTGTCCCAAGCTGTCACCTTTGGGATCGCCGGTTCCGGACAATAATAGGTGCATACAACTCATAGATAGGATCTAGAACACAAATATGTTCATGAAAACACATAGGATTCAGATCTGAAAACATGGCACTCGGGCCCAAAGTGACAAGCATTAAGAACAACGAATTGTAGCAAAGAAGATAAACACCAATCTAGATGATAGGCAACATGCCCCCAACAATCTGACGAACTATTACATGATTAAACTCATCCAATCCCTACCATCCCCTTTGCCTACAGCAGGGAATTACTCACACATGTGAAGAGAAGTCATGGAGGATGGATGGAGTGGCGATGGTGATGACGATGGCGACGATCTCCCCTCTCCGGAGGCCAAATGAGCCTCCATATTAGCCCTCCCGAAGAAGAACAGAGGGTGGCGGCGGCTCCGCGACGGAAACTGGGAAAACGACTTTTGGTCTGGGGTTTTCTCGTCACGGGGATAAATAGGAGTCTCGGTAGGGCACCAGAGGAGGGGGGAGCAGCCCAGGCGGCCAGAGGGCGCGGCCCCACCCCTGGCCGCGCCAGGGGGGCGCCTGGGGCCCCCAGGGCTCCCCTCTGGTCCCACTTCTGGCTCCTGGCTCCTTCAGGTGCGTGGATTTTCTGGTAATTTTCTGGGAATTTTCTGGGACGTCTAAAATCCATTTTCCTGCGCACAAATAAACCAAACAGGCAGCTCTGCTGAAAACAGCGTTAGTCCGGGTTAGTTTCGTCCAAATCATGCAAGAATGAGGGAAAAACAATAGCAAAAGTGTTTGGAAAAGTAGGTACGTTTGAGACGTATCATGCACCGAAGCAATACACTCCTGTTCGCTTTAATATTGCTTCAACCAGTGCTTCAACATATTCTCAGTCACCTGCTCGTTTGTGGGTGGTTAAGAAGAACTAATTCTTCTGCAGGGCTATGTCTCCGGTGGATCCGAATGGGTCATGGATAGTGGTTGCACAAATCATATGACCGGAGACAAGGAGTTATTCACCGAAGAAAAACTATCTCAATCTTCTCAGAAGTACATTACCTTCGGTGATAACAACAAGGGTAAAGTTTTAGGTTTGGGTAAGGTTGCCATATCGAAAGATAAGCACATTGACAAGGTTATGCTAGTCCAATCTCTTGGACATAATCTTATGTCTATTTCGAAGTTATGCGATATGGGTATGCTTGTTCTATTTTCTGCTTCGCGTTGTGTTGTATTTTCACAGGATGACTATACGTTTGTCTTCGAGGGATACCGAAAAGGAGATTTATACATTGTTGATTTTTCTTCGGGCCTTGCCGTATGCACATGATTAATGGCAAAAGCTTCATCTGGTTGGTTATGGCATCGAAGACTTGGTCATGCAGGGATGAGAAATCTTCATAATCTAGTGAAGAAGAAGCATGTTATTGGCCTTAGCGAAGTAAAATTCGATAAGGATCGTCTCTGCAGTGCGTGTGAAGCTGGTAAAATTACTAAGAAACATCATTCAGCGAATACTATCATGACTACTACTCGTCCTCTTGAATTGCTCCATATGGATCTTTTCGGTCCTCAAAATTATGCAAGTCTAGGAGGAAACAAATATGGTCTTGTTATTGTTGATGATTTTTCTCGATATACTTGGGTTTTATTTCTGGATGACAAGAGCAAAGTTGTTGAAATCTTCAAGTCATTCGCTAAGAGAGCTCAAACAGAATATGAATTATCTCTGAAGCATATCCGAAGTGATAATGGAACTGAATTCAAAAATACTCATATTGAAGATTTTCTTGATGATCATGGCTTTACTCATGAGTTCTCTGCTGCTTATACACCTCAACAAAATGGTGTTGTTGAAAGAAACAATAGAACTCTTATTGAAATGGCCAGAACCATGCTTGCTGAATACAAGACACCTATCAGGTTCTGGGCTGAAGCAATTAACACAGCTTGTCATATCATCAACAAGGTTTACCTTCACAAATTTCTGAAGAAGACTTCACATGAGCTTATCACTGGTAACAAACCAAATGTTTCGTATCTTAGGGTATTTGGTGCTCCTTGCTTTATTAGAGATATGAATCATAGCTCCAAATTTGCCCCTAAGGCACATGAAGGTTTTCTTCTAGGTTATGGCTCAAATTCTCACACTTACAGGGTGTATAACTCTCACTTTGGGAAAGTTATGGAAATTGTAAATGTGAGGTTTGATGAAACTAATGGCTCTCAAAAAGATCATTTGCCTCATGATCTAGATGAACCTCCTCTTGATGAAGTAATCAGGTCCATGGATATTGGAGATATTCGCCCTGTTGAAGCCAATCCTCGTCAAGCAAATAGGGATGATGTTGATCCAATGTTCCCACACATAGCCCGGGGCGCTGGAGAACAACATCCTAAAGCTAATGGTGAACAGGACGAAGGAAATGTTGATCCCAAAGGAAATGCTGAAGCTGAAGGTGAAGCACATCCTGAAGCTGAAGCAGATCCTGAAGGTGAAGCAGATCCTGAAGATGAAGCAGATCCTGAAGCAGAAGCTGAGCCTGAAGCAAATGATTCAACTTTATCACGAGTTCTAAGAAGAGTTGATGTTGATTCGATCCTTGAAGAAATTCATCAACCAGGTCGTACCACAACTCGTTCTCGTACTCGTTTGGCTAACTTCTGTGGAAAATTTTCGTTTGTCTCCATGCTAGAACCTTCAAAGTTTGATGAAGCCATGAAGGATCCAGATTGGTTAACTGCTATGCTCGAAGAACTTAACCAGTTCGAGCGAAACAAAGTCTGGTCCTTAGTTGATAGACCTGATCCAACGAAGCACAACATCATTGGTATAAAGTGGATTTTTCGCAACAAGCAAGATGAAGATGGTATAGTGGTAAGAAACAAAGCACGGCTGGTAGCACAAGGTTACACCCAAATCGAAGGTATTGATTTCAGCGAAACTTATGCTCCAGTTGCTCGTCTCGAATGCATTCGTGTTATGCTTGCTTTTGCAAATTTCAATGGTATTCTACTTTATCAAATGGATGTGAAAAGTGCTTTTCTTAACGGAGAAATCGAAGAAGAAGTGTATGTTATGCAGCCTCTAGGTTTTGAAGACCCAAAGAAACCCGACATGGTGTACAGGTTGCACAAGGCCCTCTATGGGTTGAAGCAAGCACCTCGTGCTTGGTACGACACATTGAAGGACTTCCTTCTAAAGAAAGGCTTCAAACCAGGAACAACTGACCCAACTCTTTTCACTCGATCTTATAATGGTGATTTTTTTGTATGTCAAATATATGTAGATGATATTATTTTTGGCTGCACTAACACTGAGATCAGCGAAGAATTTGCCAAAATGATGTCGAAGAAATATGAGATGTCAATGATGGGTGAATTGAAGTTTCTCCTTGGACTTCAAATCCGTCAACAGAAGAATGGCACCTTCATTTCTCAAGAAAAATATCTCAAGGATTGCCTGAAGAAGTTTGGTCTTACTGATTGCAAAACTATTAAAACTCCTATGCCTACCAATGGCTTCCTAGATGCAGATGAGAAGGGCAAAGCCTTCGACCAGAAGAAATATCGGTCTATGATTGGATCACTTTTATATCTTTGTGCATCTAGACCTGACATTATGCTTTCATTATGTATTTGTGCTCGATTTCAGGCCAATCCAAAGGAATCACATCATACTGCTGTAAAGCGAATTCTTCGGTATCTCGCTCACACACCAACCTTGGGCTTGTGGTATCCCAAGGGAGCTCAGTTTGATCTCATTGGATATTCTGACTCAGACTGGGCTGGTGATCGTGTGGATAGGAAATCAACTTCAGGGACTTATCATTTCCTTGGAAGATCACTTGTGTGTTGGGCTTCGAAGAAGCAAAACTGTGTCTCAATATCTACAGCTGAAGCTGAATACATTGCTGCTGGGTCATGCTGTACTCAGATTCTTTGGCTGAAGCAAACGCTGAAGGATTATGGTATTCATGTGAAGAAAATTCCCCTTCTATGTGATAATGAGAGTGCAATCAAAATTGCTCACAATCCTGTGCAGCACTCTCGCACGAAGCATATTGACATTCGCCATCATTTTCTTCGTGATCATGTTCAGCGTGAAGATATTGTCATAAGTCATGTCAGAACTGAAGATCAATTGGCTGACATTTTCACGAAACCATTGGATGAGAAAAGGTTCTGTGCACTAAGGTGTGAGCTCAATATATTGGACTCACGCAATGTACTGTAAGACCGAACCTTTACCTCCTTGTATATATTCATTTACTTCGTGTTTATCATTTGGTTTCGTTATTTGTTTTTGCTTCATTTTTATTTTGCTTGGATTTAGTCCTCAATGCTTATCACCTTTTGCTTCGTTTGGTTTTTCTTTGAGGTGATAAGTTTCGGACCCTACCCCTTCTGTTCTTCTTCTTTCTTATTCTATCTGTCCAAAGTGGGTGGGCACAATTGAAACGGAAAGTATTTTGCTTCGAACATCATTGAGTTCCGAATCAAATGCTTCCAATTTTTATCGAAGTTTTACTCAAGTCAAAGACATATTCTTCGTTCGTTGAGATCCCATCAAATCCGGGTCGTTGAGATTTTCTCGCGATTCGCCACGAAATCCACGCCGTAGAATCCTGAGAGACGGATGCTGGAAGCCGTTCGATCAGATCTGACAACTCCTGTCAGACCTGCCTATATAAGGCATCCACGCCAGCGAATCCATCTCCCCACCTCATTCACATCTCTCCGGAACCCCATCGTTCCCGAGCGCGCCGCCAAGCTCCTCGTCTCCGTCGCCGTTCTCGCCGCTTCACTGCCAGAAGTGCGCCGCCGTGGACTTCACGCCGTCGACGAGCACTTCCTCTCCGCTCATCGCCGCCGTAGCTGCTCGACACCACCGAGTTAGGGTACGCCAAGCCCTCGATCCAGTCTATGTCTCTCTCGGTTCATCTTTGTCCAGATTGGATCCGAGTTCTTAGTCCTCTTGTTGGGATGATTTTCTTAGGTTTCTTTGATCTGTTGGATCTTTGCTCCGTTGGGAAACTTGTTTCTGCTAGCTAAAGCTTCCCACCTTGATTCAGGTTAGAAGTTAGGGTTTGTGTCTATCTGTTCTGTGTTAGGGTTACAGTTCATCATGGATGAGGTTAAGTCTAGCTCAGAACAGACTAGAATCATCACCCTTATTCATCACTGAATCTCTTTTCAAAACTTTTTTCTTTGTGGTCGAAACTTTTGCTGGTGCTCATTCCATACTTGCCTCTTTCCCTCGCTACCTTATGCTTTTCACAGGATGTCAGAGGATTTAGGCTTTGGGAATGAGTCCCCAAATCTTGATCACATCAACGAAACAGAACAAGCTGCTCCGAAGAAGAAAGGTGGCAGAACCAAGGAAACCAACAATGCTAGAGACATCCCCGAATCCATTCGCATTGAGCTTGGATATGATACGCCTCCTGGAGAAACCAGAGATCAGCGCAAGATTCGCTTGCAAAACATTCGTCGTTACTGGGCTGTCAGATGGTACAAGTACAAAAGCATCCCTGACTGGAAGTGAGCTATGCAATTTGCCTTCAGTCCACCCTATCAATACACTTCTGCCACGTGCAGTCAGTACACCGAAGAAAATCGACATTTGTACTACCCAGTTCCACCCAAGGTCCCTCACCCCAATACTCTCAAGACTCCAGATGACTACCCTGATGAGAAAAAGCGATTGAGAATCGCTGCTGAGAAAAAGAGACTAAAGGAAGCTAAGAAAGATGCCAAATTAGCTGAAGCTGAAGCCCATGATGTTGGGGCTAGCTCGAAGAAGAAAAAGAAACTTAAGAAGAAATCAGCTTCTCCTCCTCATGCTTCCACAGATGATGAAGAGCAAGCCAGACTGGATCAAGCAGCTCTGGAAGATTCAATTTTGGACGAATCAAATGTTGCTGCTGATAACGAATCTGAATCTGAAGCAGACGATGAATCAGATCCTCCTCCCCTCAAAAAGCAAAGGCTTCGGATTCCTTTGAAGAAGAAGCCAGGCGAAAAACCTGCTACCAAAGGAATAAAGATTCAAGACCCCAAGGATAAGTCCTCTGCTCGCCCCACCATTGACTTATCAAACTTGGTGGTTGCGAAGCCCTTGGCCTCCAAGCCGTCGACTGATGCTCTCAACACTGAGAGGCGATCAAAGCAGAGGCATGACCCTGCCAAACAACAATCTGCAAAGGCTGCTGCACCAGTGAATCCCAAGCAGTCTGCCCCACCAAACCCTTCAGCGAAGCGAAAGCTCACTGAAGAAGAATTAAAACAGAAAGACCTCATAGAGGCACTTGAGCGAAACATCCTTGCTAGAAGTTCTGCAGAAAAGAAGAAAGCAGATGAGGAAGCCGCAAGAAAGCAAAAGGAGTTGGACTCCGCTAGATTGGCTGCTGAAAAGGCTGAGATGAAGCGCAAGCTCGCCGAAGCCGAAAAGAATGAAGAGAAAGTTGTCGCTGAAGCCAAACAGCTGGCTAAACATGAAGCTAAATGCAAGGCCTCTCTAGAAGGCCTCAGGACAAAGAAAGCTGAGAAAGCGGCTAGGTCTATTCAGAAAAAGTCTGTTGTTGATATGACTCCCTCCACTGAAGCTATTCCACCGAAGCAGAAAGGCATATCTTTGCCTGAAGCTCAAACTGAAGCTAATCGCCATAGTGAACATCAGTTCCCTGACCCACGTGAAGGCGAACTATGGGATCAGTTGGGAATCACTGAAGCCCTTTGGGAGAAGTGTGCTGCTGAAGAACCTGAAGCTGTTGATCTAGGTGAAGTTTATATCTCAAGCTCCATCTAAGCATTGATCTCCACAATGATTAGTCAGCTGAAGGATTTGCATTCAAGAGATAGGTCTGAAGTTACAAAGATTAACAACATCAGAAGCGCGACCGTTTCTTTGTTGTCAGTCCTTATGCTTCAGCTCGGACTGCAGATGATCTTTGCTTCTGGACTGCAGAGCAACAAATTTTATACACCAAGGTTTTCTGTCAACAAGGTGTTCTGTTTAGGCACAAATATCTGGATATGCGAAGTCCTTCCACTGCCACTTGCTTCCAGAACATCACCGAAACCATTGAGAATCAGAATCTGACAAGATTGTTTGCTTTAAGCACTCCCTTCAATTCTGAACTCATCAAGCAATTCTATGCCACTCTATATGTTTCTGGTGATGCAAATGAACCCAGCTCATGGACGCTGGAATGGATGATTCAAGGTCAAATCTTCAGAATGTCTTCAGCCGAATTCATGGAGATAGTCAATATTCCAAGGCATTCTGGAGTTCAAGAAAAGATTCACTTGGAACCTGATCTGGCTGAAGAACAATTTTCTACCCTACTGGACACTGAAGTCTCTGCAAGCTACTTTCCTGAAAACATTCGCCCGAAGCATTTGAACTTCATCTCCAGGACTTGGTTCTACATCTTGTCCAACTCTTTGATTCCATTGAGTACTGCTTCGAAAGAATCGAATATTTATCCAGAGACAAGGCATGCAATTATGAAGCTCACTCATGGTCTCATCTTTGACTTTGAAGACTGCTTCATTAGGAACTTGGTTCATGCAGCAGAGCTGCCATTCACACTGAAGCCTTATGCTCCCTGGCTGCAAGTTGTCTGCGATTACGGCAGGAATGAAGACTTTGTGGCTCGCCATCATCCAAAGCTTTTCCTTCCACCAGTGCGTGACACTTTGGAATTGCTGAGGAAGCCCAATGATCCTTTTGCCACTTATGTTGGCGTGCGCCATGAAGTCAATGAGCGAAACTTATCCAAGAAATTCCAGAAAGACTGCCACCACTTTGAAGTTAATCTTCGGTCGCAGCAAATTCTTGAAAACTACATTGAAGCCAATCAACGCCAGATGCAATTTCTTGCTGATGAGATCAACCGCGTTGGCAACATTGCGCTCAATAACAATCAGTATCTGCGTGTTCTCAAACGTCATTCCTGGAAGGGGCTCCGGAAATTCAACTCTGTAAAAGGCCTTCGTAAAGATCGCATCTACAAAGAATATGAGCACCTCCAGCGAAACTTTTCCCGTGATGATACGGTGGACCGCCCGAATCAAAAGATCCCTCCCCTGCACAAGATTGATGAAGTCTTCTTCGTCAACGAACCAGAACCCATCAGGCCTGACACCCTCTCTGAGAACGACTCCATCACATCAAAGGACGACAAAGGCCTCGACAGACAGCGACCTCGACATCAACCTCATCACCCAGACGTGCCACGAAGCCATTCCTTCGTCTTCTTCTGAAGAAGAATCCTCTGGCGATCAATCTTCGTCGGATGAGTCTTCGTCAAGCTCAGCTTCGTTGGGTTCCCAGGGTGCTGATGCCGCGCTATAGATCTCTCGAACCTCTTCCCAACCTTTTGTCCAATCATTGACAAAAAGGGGGAGAATGAGGGCATCGATGAGTTAGATTTGCATCGAGGAAAGGGCTTTTGCTATTTGCTTTTGCTTCACTTGGTTAAGTTACAACAAACATTCCATTCATTTCTATTGGGTTGTAACTTAAGTTTAACTTCGGTCTTGCCACTCCTGTACTACGCTTAAGTTTTAATAACCCCTTTGCTTGCAAGTATTTCTTCGTATCTTCTATCTTGCAGGTGGTTATTATTTTCTAAGTCACAGGTCATTGGAAGCAATTGCATACATTTCTGGATATATATCTTCAACTGCAATTGTCTTCGCTAAGATATTTTTTTTGCTCTCCACCGAAGAAATTTCTCTCAAACATTAACTTCGATTATATAAATCTTCGATGCTTGCATTCAGGGGGAGCCCAAAAACTTCATATCTTAGAGTTTGTCCCATCACTTCACAAAAAGTTCAATATCTTTTATCGATGCCTGTTTTGTCAATAATAGTCCAAAAAGGGGGAGATTGTAAGGGCAAAGTTTTTCCCCCGTGTGTTTTGGATATTGTTGGACAAGACAGTAGAGGAACTAACAACGTTTTCTAGTGTAAACAGTTGAATAGGTTCCTGAAGGACAAGCTAGGTGATAAAGCTTCAGGGAAGGTTTTCAAGTTATCAAAGCATTAACCCCTGAGCGAAGCTTAATCACGGAGGATGACCCCCAAAAATGAAGGTGTCCTGAAGCTCAACTCATTGAAGGAAATGAAGAAGACGGCGCAAAACTTAGATGTTTTTGTGTAGTTCTTTTTCTGTTCTTTGAGTCATAGGACAAACCGTACTATCAAGAGGGGTCTTTAGTTTGTGGACACCGAATTCATTGAGAAAATGCTCAGATCAAATCCACACCAAGTGAGAAGCCAGAGCGAAGAAATCTCATGTGCACTAAGTTAAGCTTCAGTAGCAAAGACTTCGTTCTTTGGCTTCTGAAGCAGAACTAAGTCCGTGAGTCATCTTTACTTGTTCCGCAAGTAAAGTTGCACAGTGATGAAATATCCGACCGTTGTGGACACGTGTCAAGCTATCACTTCGGGTCAATTTGGTCATTTCGCACCTCGGGATCGCCAACTATAAATACGCCGCCCCATCCTCCATTTGCGGGTGGCTTCTCTGAGAATATTCCTGAGAGAGATTGAAGAGAGCACCCCAAGAACTCCACCGAAGCAAAACCCAAAACCCAGAATACTGAAGCCTAAGTCCCATTGATCTGAGTAGATTCGAGATGACTTAGGTGAAAGCTTACTAGACTTTTTATCCGGGAGAACTTCAATTCTCCTAGACGGTTAGAGTGTTGTTCTTCAGAGAGCGAAGAGTAATTGTCTCCACGAAGTCCTGTTTGTCAAAGGTTTCTGTGATTCCCTCAATAATCAACCACGAGTGAAGAACTGGCCAAGATCAAGGAGTTCGGTGCAGTGGAGCAACGGACGGAGAGAGATTTGCTCCAATTGTTCAATCACCAGTCCCTCCAACCAGACGTTGCGCTTTGCAGAGCGTGAACTGGTCGAACAAACATCGCCAAGTCTCAGTTCGTTTTACTTCAAGCATTACCTTCTGTATTGCATTTGCTTCGCAGTTATGCTTCAATGTGTTTTGATTCACTGCATTTAGTTTCGCTTCCAGTTTTACTTCGTTGTTCCGCTTTACTTATGCTTCACTTCATAGTTTCAGTCGAAAATTTGAAGTGATCATTCACCCCCTCCCCATCTGATCACATACTTGGACTGTCAAACAGTCTCAATAATGTCATCAATGGGGAGATGAATGCATTAGGTTTCATCTTTACACTAATGTGAGAACTCCCCATCTCATGGAGCAACCGTAGCATGTAAGAAAGAAAGCAATGCGTGAATTGAAGGATTGAAACCATAATACTAATGGAGCAATGAAACCAAAACTTAATGTCATCAATGGGTGATGAATGAGACATTCAGAGCCATTCGGTTTTGTTTTCCACTAGCACATAATATTTCAACTCCTACTTTTAATTCACGAACATTGCCACATGAGCCTATGGGATTTTCCTAGGAATTATTGGATATAACAAATGGCCTATAGCCTAATAATTCCAACATCGACATGCCCGACTCCTTCTCTGGTGGCCCTACGCAGTGCTAGCGCGCGCCGATTCAGTTCAGTTCTTGCGCATGGAGCCGACGTTTCAGCTCGGAGCATGCTCCCAGTCCGGTGACTCAAGGCTCTTGTCAAAAGTGCAATGCATTGATGTCTTCCCTTCCGCCTTGCTCTGACCATGGCCATCGTGCACTTCGAAGCCCCCCCCTGCAATATGCAATTTGCATCACAACATCAACAGAGATGCAACTCACATAGCAGGTTTTTTCAGAAAATATGTGCTCGATAAAGATTCAATATGTGTGTTTCGATGATGCACGTATGTGTGGTTCAGTGGTGTGGATGTGCATAAAATACAATTTGCAAAATAATATGTTTTTTATGTTCATGTCGATGTGCACAGCGGTGTTGTGGGACACTGTTACACGATCTAAAATAAACTACTGCGGTCCTCTTTGGAGAAACAAAAAAAATAAAGGAAAAAATAAGCATGAAATTCTACCCCGATGATATTGTACTATGTGGTTGCATGCTTCACATAAACAAAATAAATCATGTAGTTCCCTTCCCAGTCTTATGTAGTGCGGTTTTCTGTTTCAAAGCAGTGCGGTCGCTGGATGCGATTCACTCGTATTTCATTGTATATATGTGGTGCAAAAAATATGAAAAAAATAGTGCAGTTCACTTCCTTTGTACCCGCGTTCACTTTCCACGAAACGAACTGCGAAATTCTGATAAAAGAATCAAAAATCGCATGCAGTTCCCTCTGTCGACAAATGCGGTGCGGTTGCCTGGCGGATGCAGTGCACTTCGTCGATTCCGATTTCGCGAAAAAACAGAGTTCCGTGTTTTACTAAAATCGACCTAGATATTAAGCCGTAAGGAATTAGAGGACGTGTTCTACATGAAAATGGAGCGCCTCGACGAGATACACCTATCGAACGGTGTATCAATTGCATCGATCGGACAAGCGCATCAAAAGTTTTTACGCAAAAACTGCATGCTGCCCACATGAGTGCAACCACACTATTTTTCAAATTACTTTGAAACGGAGAAGAATCTCAAAAAGTGTTCAACATATGGATTTTTCTCCTACTCTATAAGAATCCAAAGGTTTATCATAAGTATCGATCGGACAAGCGGTTAAAAACTTCTACTCTCTACAAGATCCGCCGGCGAAAAACGGAGTTTGCGCGTTTTAGTTGCAGCAAAATTACTCTCAAACCATAGCGAATTAGACAAAGCGTTCTATATATGGATGGAGCGCCTGATCGATATCTTTCTAACTGTGCAGCATTCGCAACATTCCGATAAACGGTTTGAGAGAAATCGGGAAAATACTCCCGCTGTGACAGTGAGATGCCGCACCGTTTTCAAAACTGCTCTTAATCCGTGAAAAATCGGGGAAAGTGTTCAACATATAAAAGTTTCTCCATTTCCATACGAATCAAACGGTGTATCATACACTCAATTCCGATAAACGGTTAAAAAGTTATAGCGAAAACGGTGATGCAGTTCGCTTTTACCCGCGCTGCAGCACTTTTAAGTCAGCAGTGCGATCCGTTTAGCATTCCGATGCAGTGCTGAAGTGTTAGCAGAATATTATTTTGCGAATATTACCAGAATAGACGGACTATATATATATATATATATATATATATATATATAGTGAGACTATTCGTCACCCTGGGTGAGGAATAACCTGGGTGAGGAATAACCTGGGTGAGGAATAGTTATTCCTCACCCCCTCTGTTTTGACATCAATGCACCATAATTTTACATTTCGTAAATTTTGTCTTATTTTATACGTAAAAAGAGAACGTAAAAAAATCGCCATAAAATTACAAATGTAATATATATATATACTAGCACAAATGCCCGTGCGTTGCAACGGGAAAATATCACACAACCTAGCTCAATAAACATGGTTCAAAGACATTCGTTCCAAAATATAAACATCATTTAAAAAATGTAAAACTTATTATGAACCTTAAATTTAGAGTGGTCCAGAGATTTAAATCCGGAAGTCAAAATCTTATCGTTTGCATCCTGAAATAATAAATCCCGACCTAAATTGAATACATACCAGAATGATTGAGTGGATACTAGAATACATCGAGTCAGCTCATTATCGCAGAGCTCGCGCTCACTCTAATATATCTTTTACTTTTTCCCCTTTTTTGTTATTTTTTGTTGTATTTCATTTTTCGTTCTTTCATTTGTATATAATTTTTTTTAAAGTTCATTGTCAAAATATTCAAAAAATATGTGCACCCAAATTTTGTAAATTTTAAAAAAAATGCGCACACAAAAAATATTTGCTCTCCTCAAAATATTTTCATTTATTTTTATTTTCTTTTGCATCACTTTTATAAGATGTTTGCATTAAATATAATATTTGAAAAAATGATCATATATTTAAAATGTATAAAAAAACATGAAGGTATTTATTAAATAGTTCATATTTTAAAAATGCATTAAAATGTTGGCGCACTTAAATGTGTTACATTTTTACACATAAACTTTTTATAGTCTGATTTTTTATTAAATAATATATTTTTTCTAAGTGTGAATTGTATTTTCTATTTTTAAATTGTCCTATTTTGTTTTTTATTTCCAATTTATTTCTTTCATTTTTCCGCATTTTTTTTTGCATGTCAACTTTTGAAAAAGATCATAGTCAAAGAAAGTTAAAACTATTCGCACTCAAATTCCCTAAAAATTAAAACAATGCCCGCACTTAAAAATATTTGCTCTCCTTGAAACATTTTCATTTTTTTTCATCACTTTCATAAGATGTTTCAACTAAAACATATTATTTTAAAAAATGTTCATATATAAAAAACATTTTTTATTTTGCATCACTTTTATAAGATGTTTGCACCAAACAATAACATTTAAAAAAATATACATATATACAAAATATACAAAAAAACATGAACGTATTTATTAAATAGTTTACACTTTATTAATACTTTAAAATGTTGGCGCCCTTAAATGTGTGCTCGCACTTCAAAATATTTTCTCTCTTTGGAACATTTTCATTTCTTTTTATCTTACTATTGCATCACTTTTATAAGATGTTTGCACTAAAAATAGTATTTTAAAAATATTCACATACAGAAAAAGCAATTATTTTAAAAAAAATTTGCGTCACTTTTATAAAATGTTTGTACTAAAAAAATGTTCATATATATATATATATATATATAATGTGTAAAAATCATTAACGTTTTATGAAATAGTTCACACTTTATTTTTCAGGAAATGATTAAATATCTTCTGGGCCGAAACGGGTCTAGATAAGGGTTTCTAGATAAGAAAAACAAAGTGTACATGGTGCTTTATAGAAGTTCTGCATCAACTGGGCCTGGCCCAACATAAAAACAAAAAAAGAAGAGAGGCTGCTCACCTCGTGGGCTTGGGCAAAGACATGGTGGGCGGTGGATAGTTGTGCGGCGCATAGGCGCGAGGTTTCACTCTGGGGCACGGGGCGCTGGAGTTGGGCCGAACGTTTTTTTTAAATGCAGCGAAACATTTTTCTTGTACACTTGGCGGTGGCAATGTCCCGTAATTACTTACAAAAACAGGGGCAAAGATTATGACGGACCAAAAAAAGGGGAGAAACGCACCTGCCTTTATTATTATAGGAAAAATGTCCGTGCGTTTCAACGGGAAAATAAATTCTCATTTGCCGTCACAATCCATTCGTATGGGATATTGGCATTTTTTTCACCTATTCATGATAAATATGATCATTTTAAAAGTAATGAAGTTGATCATCACACTTTAGCATGTCGATTTCATAAATCCTATCATGAAGCGACTTGTAATTCCCTGACTCGCAATGATGATGGGCGTCATCACTGTGTCAACTGCACTTGGTAGACACATCGCCCTACACTCCAACCAAATCAATGTCAACTCCTCGACCACGAGTCGCTGGAATGCGGCCTCCTTCTCTGCCACCATTGGCAACGGGATGACGATCGGCCTCTCGTGCAGACGCCATCGCACCACTTCTTCATCTCATCGGTGGTGACGCTTCTAGTCGACGTGGGGAGGTATGGATATGAAGTGAGTAGGGCATTGAATGAGACAACTTCGCCACGGTCGTGATCCTATTAAAAAGGATCAGGAGGTCCCTGATGTGTGGGCCAGGTCTAAATTTTCATGCGGCTATGTCCTCCTTCGATTATACATGCCTTCGTTTAAATTTGCATGTGGCCATGTCCATCTTTAATTACCATCAACTCATCAACCAAAGCCTCACTGGAACACGGCCTCTTTCTTCCTGGCAAGATAGAATTTAATTCCATATTTTAATTTATTTTCTTTATATGGAAGAGTCTCTTTTTTCCTTCCTGCTAGTTATTAGCACTCATAATCAATATAGGACGTATTTATCACATGCATGGCATAGCCTTCATTTGTACTTTCGGGTCTTATAATCCTTCCGTAGGTAGGCCACAACACAATTCTTGTGGGTCTTCTTCATTGTTATTCCAACCAAACTATTTTGCTCTTGTTCTTTGCTTCTCAAACTGGCCTGTTATCAAGCAACTTTGCAACCTATAAAAATCGGTGGACTTCTATGTACTTGGACGAGGTGGGACTATTTAGTTCTAAAAAACTGTGCGTCGTATTTCTCTAAGTTTAAGCCTAATCTCTCGTCTCAGTCACAAATTTGTTGTAGTCGGGTTGGTTGATGCCCTTACCTCTGTACGGGAGGTCTTCAGTTCGACTCCCACGGGGGTTCCTTTTATTGCCAAATTTTTACAACGTGTGCGAACTGAAGCGTTTTTATTGCCGAATTTTTACGACGTGTGCGAACTGGAGCGCATGAGGGGGTTTTCTATAAAAAACAAAAACGGACTAAGAAAGTTATCTCCCTTTATTATTAGGTAAATAGACTATGAAAATTATCTGTGCGTTGCAACGGAAATAATTATTATTATTTATACATATTTTATTATATTTTTGTGTTTTATTTTCTCGGTGATAATTATTTTTTCAACATTTTCTTAGTGACTTATAAAATAGACCTCAAGTTTTTTAAAATCTTATAAAATGTTCGCACTTACAAACTTGATAATTCCAAAAACGTTCACACTCACAAAAAATTAAAAATTAAAAATGATTACGTATTAAAAAATTATTAGTACTTGAATAAATTGTTAAATTATTTGCACTTCAAAAATGTCTTAAAGTGTTCGGGAATGTTAGCACATCGCTCGCGCGCTCACACCGCTTTAAAATTTAAAAATTGTTTGCAATTATAATAATTCATATTTAAAGAAGATTCACGCTAAAAAAATGTTTGTATGCGGACATTTTACATATTTAAGTGCCCAAATATTTATCAAAATTAGAAATGTGATATTTTTAATAGATTTGTTAATGGATTTTAATATGTTTTGTAACTACAATCGTTAAAATAATAATTATTTTTAATTTAAACCTCTTTGAAAAGTATTGAAAAAAACGAATTCCAGACTGAGCAAATATTTTAAAGTGTTAACATTTTTTAAAAAAATTAATACTTTTGGAGCCAAATGTTTTTTTAAATTTAACACATTAAATGGTTTTGAAGCAAAAAAATAATCATTAAAAATTATTGTTTAGTTTAAACATCTTTGAAAAGTGAAGCAAGAAATGAATTCCGAGCATAGCAGATATTTTTAAGTGCAAACTTTTATTAGAAATTATGAACATTTTTACAAATTTAATAAATTTTGAAGCCAAATATTTTTTTAATTAAACATACTAAATAATTATTTCATGCGAAAAAAGAAAATGAAAAATGACTCGTGGCAAGGCCCAATCATTCTCTGGTTTTGCCTCACTTTTTTTCTAATGGCCTTGGCCCAGGAGAAAGTGGCCCAAGAAAGAAAATAAGAGAGCAGTCTAGTGGCCGTGGCCCAGGAGAAAGCAGCCCAACAAAAATAATAACAGAGGAGCGACCGTTTTTTTTCTTTATAAATAATGGAGTGCGGGTTTATTATTGAAAAAGGGAGGGGCTTTTCTGCAAAATTGCCATAACGGACTAAGAAAGCCACCTCCTTTTATTATTAGGTAGGTATAGATGTATAGATGTATAGATATAGATATAGATATAGACTAGGACATATGCCCGTGCGTTGCAACGGAAAAATATATTGTATCAATTGAAACATTCATTATTATATTTTGACAACATTCAAAGTCACACGAAAGTGCACGGTAAGATCAAAAAAATTACATATGCAAACATTATAAATTAGTGTGCTTAATTTTTGTCTTAAAAATCAGCTTATAAACTGCTTGGTGATGCACTTACTTCCTTAAAGAAAAAATAAAAAGCATATATGTACATCAACAAAAGTAAGTTATAAATTGCTGAGTTGCGCTTGTTTTTAAATAAATTAGTAATTAGTAATTTAAACTGTTGTAGCCAAAAAGTATACTACAATATCTCACTTTCTCTTTAAACATTAATAAATAAATATTGCAAAGTTGTGTGTAAACCGACCTAACTAAAGCCGTCTAGATTTTCTTTTATTGGTGCATGCAAACTTTTAATTATTACACAAAACTTATGATTGAACCGCACAAAAGAGTATTAAATTATGAATAATACCGTTAAATTGAATGGTAAATATTAGCGATGATAATTAAAAAAATAGCATTTTTTATAAATTAAACAATAGATATAAAAGAAGCGATAAAAAATTTATTTATTGCATGCATCTCATCTCTTTTATTTCCACAACCAATCACGCCAAGCGATCAAAGTTCATGACAATTTCAGAAAATATGTAATGTACAAAACCTTCAAATAGTTTTATATATTTTATTCTATTCAAAAAAATTGAACATGCATTTGAATTTTTCTAATTTTTATTCGAAAATATGTTCAAACATATTTTGAAAAAAGAATTTACACAATAAAAAAATGATCACGTAGAAAAGATCATGAGTTCAGCCCGCCCGGAATTATATATTTTTTCCTTTTATTCAAAGCCCATGTCTCACGGCCCATTAGACACACAAGGCCTTTAGTCTGCCAACTAAACCGATTTTTTTTTAAATTATGGAGTGCGGGTTGATTACACAGAAAGGGAGGGAGGTTTTCGCAATAAGCAAAATTGCCATAACGGACTAAGAAAGCCACCTCCTTTTATTATTAGGTATAGATGTATAGATATAGATATAGATATAGATATAGATATAGATATAGACTAGAAAAAATGCTCGTGCGTTGCAACGGGGATTACAGTGTTCCAGTTGATATTCTTTTGCCTTGGATCATGTACAATTCAGTACACGTGTAAGCAATATTGTTGTTAAGCCTAGTCGGTCAGGGTCACCGTGATGGCCTCACATGACATGTCACGACAGTCTTATTTTCGATAAGGTCCTCAAGGCATCGGTTAGACCCAATTCCACCATGGCCTCCTACTCCTCTTCTACCCAATGATCCGGCCTAGGGAGCATGTGAGCGCCAGTCGTCCTCATATAGGTGTCCTTGTCGAAGACCGCCTGCATGAGCATCCGGTCTAAGACACCCTTCCTTGTTGCGTCTGTTGAGACCGATAGGACGGCCTATGACACCGCTAATGCCAGTGTGTTTCTACAAAAAAAAGCTTATTATATCATATGAACAATGATCAAAGGGGACATTCAACAAATGTGCCGCACATCAAAGGGGACATTCAACAGATGTGCCGCACTTACCCGGGTCGTCATGTTTGAAATTTTATTTATTAAGGATAGCGTAGGAACACATCCAATAATGAAATATAATCCAATTAATAGTAAAGCCCTTGGTATCGGTATTTTTTTCTTCAAGCACCAATGCCCGTGCGTTGCAACGGGAGAAAAACTAAAGCATGTATAAATTTAGATAATAGCCTTGCCCCCATGGACAACTCGGGTGGCGGCATCTCCACCTCTCATCTTCTTCCACCTCCACCTTTTTTCCCATCGTCGATTTTCAGAGCCACCTCGGCCTCACGGTGGCTCGAGGAGGCCCCCCCCTTCCTCCCCGTTCATGTCTTCGCAACATGGAATGTGACGGCGTGCGAAGGACGTGGCTCTCGCGCGTGGTCGTGCTTCCAACGCGGTGAAGCAAGTGGCAGCACCGGGTGGATCCCTGTGGTGGTCGGCGAGGGTCATCGCATGTGCGACGTGGAGGGCCCTGGATATCGTCTCCCTCCACTTCCCGGGCGAAAGCTCCAAATTCCTCGAATTTCTTCGAAGGTAGAGAGAAAGGGGTGCGCAACAATGGTTGGCCTCTTGGAGTTTGATGGAGCGCGGTCATGACCTAAGCTTCTTCGATGGCTTGGCCTCGGATACGTCGTGAGGGCAATGCATGCAAAAAAATTAAGTCAGTTCACACACCCATAAATCTGAATTTATTAGCCATAATCCGCAACCCACAATCGTCTCTTCCTTTCTAATTTGCACTCAATCCTTTCCTTACTTAGCCTCTTTCATTTAAATTATTATGCATTTCGTAACCCACAATCAATCCTCCCAACTTCTTCTTTTCTTAGCTAATTTGCAATCTGTATGTACGCATCTACGAATGGTCCTCATATCTGTATGTACGCAACCTATGCAAGGGCACACACGAGCCAACCATCTTTATTTTTTATTTTTATTTTGCATTATTTTTGTAAAAATAATATTTGTAAAAATTTACATACATAAAAAATGTAAAGAAATCAATGAACGTATTTATTAAATAGTTAACACTTTAGAAATGCATTAAAATGAACTTTAAAAATGCATTAAAATGTTGACGCACTTAAATGTGTTAAATTATTCACACATAAACATTTTTAAGTGTGATTTTTTATTAAATAATACTTTTTCTAAGAGCAAACAATTTTTAAAATCCGTGAACATTTAAAAAATTTATCAAACACTTTTAAAATTTATGAAAACAGTCAGTGCAGAACTCAGATCCCATACCTCCTTCTTCCTTTGTTTATTCTTTATTAGGCTGCTTGTTCATTATCACTCAAGACTTCAAAATATATTTTAGTTGGTATTATGTGATGCAAAGAAGCGATATGTAACTAAAATTTGCTATCACATACTTTTTATTTGATCACATTTGTTCGGCCCAAGACGTTCAAAAGACCCAGCAGAAAAGACGAATAACTTAAAATTGGACTGCGGGTTTATTATACAAAATATCAGGGACTTTTCTGTGAAAAAATCATGAAACGAACCGTTTTTTCACTTAACGAATGGAGTGCGGGTTGATTTATCAAAAACCTAGGGACTTTTCTGCAAAAATGCGCGACATAAGGTGAAACTCACCTCCCTTTATTATTAGGGAGAGATATATATAGGACCGAGCTATTATATATACTAGATGATACCCCGCGCCTTGCTTCGGGAATTGATCACTCTATATTTCAACAAAATTTAATTATGTAATTTTTAAATAATTAGATTAATAACAAACGAACCAAATATTTAAAAACGCATACAATTTATTATATTTGATTATGTTTAGTTATTAAATTTTTTCAATATAAATATAAGAAGAGAATGAAAAATATTTTTCCATGCATGGTCGTATGTTGAGGTGGTTCTTATCCCATCTGTAATTGTGTGGTGATGTGGCATGCTTGTATGTTGAGATAAATAAGTTAGTGGGGATCACGAGAATTGGTTGTCTTATATTTTAATAAAATTTAATTACGTGAATTTTAAATCTTTAGATTAATAAAAAATGAACCAAAAATTTAAAAACACATACAACTTACTATATTTGATTGTGTATATTTATAAATTATTTTTTGTATATAAGTATGGTAAGGGAATAAAAAATACTTTTCCATGTATGCATGGTTGCATGTGGTGGTGGGTCTTGTGTCATTCATGGTTGCAAGTTGATGTGGACCTTATCCAATCATAATTATGTAGTGATGTGACATACTTGCATGTTGAGATAGATAAGATAGTGGGGATGACCTGTTATACTATTATAGATTAACAGATTATTATTCTGTTGCATCGGTCTCTAAGGGCCCGATTGGTGCCAAGGCCCACGTCCCTCCGCGAACCAGACACGCTCCAAACCCCCTCGTAACCCAGCGTCTGCCGCCGGAGGCATCGCCCCTGGCGAGCGAGCAACGGCGAGAGCCGGTGCGAGGGAGCCGGCGGCGCCGTGACGGGCCGCCGCCTCGCCCGACGACCACCAATCGCTGCCTCCGCCAGCCTACCACGACCACCAGCCCCCACCTCCCGCACCTTATCCAAATCCTTCAACCAGCTCGCACCGCACCTCCTCTGCCTCACCGCGCTGCACGGAGCGACGCCGTCCACCACCCAGCGCCCCACGGAGTGAGGCCGGCGGCCACCTAGGGCACCTCCACCTCCACGTGAGCCGGTGGCCACCTAGCGCGCCTCCGCGTGAGCCGGCGACCACACAAGGCCCTTCCTGCAATCCGGCGGCCACCAAGCGAGTCCGGCGGTCAACCAACACCCACGCGTGAGATCAGCCGCAGAGCCCTCCGATGAGACCCATCACCGAGCTGCGCTTCGCTCCGGCGATACCCACCCAGGGCTCCTTCGTGCGAACCGGCGGCCACCCAGCTCCCAACCCGAGTGAGGCCGGCGGCCAACCAACAGCCACGCGCGAGACCAACGGCTACCCGGCACGCACCCCGACCTCTTCTCGCGTGCATCGGCCGGCACACCTTCCGCATGACCTCCGTAGTCGTGGCCACCACGTCCTCCCCTTGTTCAGTTCCACTTGGTCTGAATCGTTAGTGCTCAGATGGAGAGGATGCTATCGCCGCAGACCAGATCAGTATGATTCTCCAAGGCTGGAGAGGAGGCAACTCGCGCGGGACAAGCAGCAGCTACTGGAGCTCGAGAAGAGGCACTTGGCCGGGCTCCGAGTTGTAGAGCCTCAGTGCGCCTACTTCGATTGTAGGATCGGGGACGTCGCTCCCTTTAGTTCCCAGTCCGCAGGTTGGTTTTAATTAATTTGTGATTCGACCATCAACTGCAATATTTTTCATCTGTTTGTTAACTTTCAGATTGTATTTCGTTCATGTTCAGGTTCCAAAGAAGTGGGACGGATGGATCCCCTCATCACGGCTGATCACACTGATGATATTATCTCAACCAGCCAGGCCCCTCCCATTCCCATACATACAAATAACAACTACAACGATCATGGATGGCACAACTCCCTAGCTAGTTTCCCAAGTGTTTATGCATATTTATGTGCCATTTCATTTCCTGGTGTTTATCGATCTAGTTTGTCGTTGTTCATCATATGCCTCGGTTTCTGATCGCAGTAACCAGGTTGAACTCCTCCCGGAATGCCCGTTTGCGTCGTCGGTGCCTACTGGAAGTATTTAGATCCCACGAGAAGTCAAGTCTCGGAGTTTCTCCTCATGCACGCGGGTGGAGGTAATCAGTACAACAAACGGCGGCGCCAGGCCCGGCGTGAACCTCATCTTGTTCGTTCACTGTAAAGATTACTGCCTGGGGCGTCTCAAAGGCTGCCTGGGGCGTATGTGAATCCTGCCGCCGCCGTTGAGTACAACACAAGGTTACGCCGTAAGTAAAACAAGGTTTCACCATCAATAAAACAAGGTTGCGTTGTCAGTACGACTATGACCTAACACCGATGGAGGCAATCAAATCAAACTCCGTCGCACCGTCAGTGCGACTATGAAAAACGCTGTGGTACTGGTTCACTTGTGCTCCCCTATGAAAAAAAGATGTATAAAAAATGGTGACTATGGCTTCACCAACATAGCATGCGATCAGTACAAGCACGTCTGTGCCGTCAGTACACCTAACATCTAACTTGGATGGGGGAATCCGTACAAGTGCGGATGATTCGCTAGTACGGGTAAGTCTTAACACTTTTGGGTGCATTAATTCAAACTAAGAACGAACAAAAAGTTAACTCACTGATGCTCGTCACAGGCCCCACACTTGCACCCGAGCTAACGTCAATGGGACAGTCAATTCAAACATGAACGCACCATCGGTACGACTATGATACACACTTTGTTCAATATGAATTTTATCACATTCAAAAACATTCTTAAAATGTATTGAATTTCATAAAAAAATTAACATCAAAAGTACGCTCTTTTCAATAGGATTTCAACGATATATTATTTACTTAATTTCGAGAAATGGTTGAAAAGTTATGATTAATACAGTACCTAAAAACATAGTAAAGTTTAGACTGTTAAACTCATCAGTTCAAACCCGTAGATCACTCAATTCACACACTCTGTTTTTCTGACGGAAACACAACAGGATTTGTTTTCTTGCGTTCTAAATTACTCTTAAACCTTTGAGAATTTGAGAAAACTTTCAACATGAACGGTGTCACATTTTTTGCCCTCTTTTCAACGGTATATTATTTGGCCCATTCCAACAAACTTGTAAAAAAAATCGTATTCAAAACTAGATTTGACTGTATTCAAATTTGTTTTAAAACCGTAAAGAATTAGTAAAAACTTTCTATACAAAAAAATCTCGCATTTTCCATAGCTTTCAAAAGCCATATCGTTTGCGTCAATCCGAAAAACGATTTGCAAAAAACAGGGAAAATATGATCCGCCAAGAATTTTACCATTTTTCAAATTACTTTTAAACCGTACAAAATTAAAAAAAGCTTTCTATAAGTAAAAGTTGCGAAATTTCATAAGATTTCCAACGCCATCTCATTTGCTGAATTCCGACAAACCGTTTAAAAAACTACGTCAAAAATACGATTCAAGTTTTTGAATTTGAAAAAAAAAACGTATTTTGAAAACTGCTCAAAAACCGTGATGTTTTTGCAAAAAAGTTATATATTAACCGGAATGGCGCTTTCCATAGCTTTTCAACGGTATTTTAAACTAGAGTTGTGAACAATACTGAACTTATGGATGCGTCAGTTCAAACCCGTGCTTCTGTCAGTTCTAACTTTGTAACAGAATAATATATATATATATATAGGGTGGGTCTATTCTAACAACACCCCTTAAGACCTTATTCTAACAACACCCAGCCTTATTCTGCTAACACCAGAACCACCGAGTCCACTGCCCACCCGACCGACCGCCCCTCCCTCCCACCTTCTTCCTCCGCCGCCGGGCGCACGGGGCCCATCACCCTCCCACCGTCTCGCCTCCACGCCCAGGCAGTCGGCCGCCTGTAAGGCCCGATATGCGGTATTGTTCCAGATCTAGATGTTTCCATCCAGATCCGGGGACGAAGCACATATCGGTCCCATCGCGACATATGACATAGCCATATGCCCCGGATTTCCAACATGATATCACAACATTACAGATACAAGGATACAACATTCCATACAATCGGCATAAAACTGCCTCAAATACAATACAACAGCGGAAGATACATGTCTGAGTACAGACTACAATCAAATGCCTACTGGCAAAGAGAAAAAATTCGATCTCATAACCACACGGGTCCAGGCCCTCCGCCGGGATCCGCCTAACTAGTCGTCGTCGAGTCTCCGCGTGAAACGTCGATCACCATACCTGTTGTCGATCGGGAACCTGAAAAGAGTTTGGGGTAGTATCATGAGTACAGAAGTACTCGGCATCCAACTGTAGTGGTCATCTGACCCAGCAAGGACTTCATCACTCGTCATTCTAGGACAACTAGTAGTTTACGGTAAGGAAGGGGTAAGTGGTGAGTTTGCCGCCGCACTAGCATTATGAAGTGGCTAACGAACTAGAGAGTAAGATAAGAAGCCAAGCATTCGATGAGGAATCGCCTCCAACAAGTCTTGCTATCAACTACTTACACAAACATAACACCTATCCGATCGTCGGGCGTTCAACTAGCGCTGGAACCGTTCCGAGAACACTTTCCGGCGCGCTATAAAAATAACTCGTTTAATTATTAAACGGGGTTTTCCATTCCGTTGGTTGCGGCTGGTCTCGTGCGGTTTTCGCGACGGTGATCGGCCGAAACCCGGTGTCGCAAAGGTCGAGTGTCAGGATGGCAAGGGTCGGTCTCCGTACGGTACGAGATAAGAGGGGGGAAAATATTCACCGATCGATAAATCGGGGATGCAAACACCGCAAACAAATCAGACAACCAAACAATTCACATCGAAAACAAAAATTTTAATTTTTGTGAAATCTGGGTTGTTACAATACAACACCACCAGCAAGGGATCTCGTCCCGAGATCCAGGATGATCCGGGGGAGACAAGGGGAGAGAAAAGAGGGTCGACAACCTTCAACACCACCAACAAGGGACTCTGCTCCATGTCGACGTCGAACATCTGTCGAGATAAATTTCCACAGAGAGACGACATCGTCGAAAATACGAAACCGTCGGTGTCAAGAGGAGGAACAACAAGGATAACCAGATCAAAGGATAGTGTTTTCGACGCAAGTCATGAAAACACCGGCAAAAGGATGGATGGCAATGGATGACCCAGATGATAACCGAAATCGGAGAAGCTAAAGGTACTACAGGAATTCCCAAACCTGAGATCGGAATCGAGACAATACGCTGCAAGCAAGGCATTGTAACTATTCCAAAACTCCACACACTCGAGATCCTAGAGGTTGAAGGGGATAAGGCGAGAATAAAACACTTACGTCACTTGTCCTGACCAGAGCAAGGGTAAGGAGTAAAAAGATTCCTATTCTCCGCTAACTAACATAGTAACTACAAAATTGTTTTTTGTCTAGACTCGAGTTCGGCCAGAAAAATGATCCTACGGTCGGTAAGGCTCTGTGACGCCCCCAAAATCAGACCGTGTACAGTAATCATACACACAGGGTACACGACTGAGATTAGGGTGCCACGGTGATAATATCACAGCACAACACTAAACACAAAAGGATAAACAAATATATTACAATAGAGGGGGTCACGCGGACCCGAACATATAAGTTATACAAGCCATAATATCTGAGTACAGACATAGATAGTCAAGTTTTGCCTTAAGAAGGCTAGCACAAATCACATCAGAGATACAGAACGAAAAGGCGAGGCCTCCTGCCTGGAATCCACAGTACTACTCCTGGTCAAGGGGGAACTCGACGTCGTAGTAGGCGCCTCCGAGGTACTCCTGCTCCTGGGCTCCAACGTCGGCTGCAGCGGCCGATCAGGCAAAACAGTAAAGGAAATAAAGCAGGTGAGTATCTAGTATACCCGCGAGTCTTACGTCCGCTACTAAGCATTATGCATTGTATCAACGGAATGAAGAGGCTGTATATAGTGGACTGAAGACAGAAATTCAGAGCAAGGGTAAGAAGCTAGGCCTATCGAAGACTAGCATCTTCCGACGGTGTCTTGCAGCATGAGGTAAGAATCAGCCAACAGTTTATATAAAACAGTAAGGTAGCAATGAAGCAGAAGTTGCTGCAACATTGAATAATAATAAGTTGTAATAATTAACAATGCCTCCGAGTTCACCTCCTCGACATCCCCGCAAGGAAAGGAACCCGGAACCATACAGTTTAATAATAGTTTCTAGTGGTAAGATCCAGCTTCAGCAGAAAGTGTCCTGTTACCGTGGACACGGCTATCGATAGATCAATTCTTCCCTGCAGGGGTGCACTTGTGTTACGCTACACGCACGGATCTCCAGGGTGGCGGGAACCTTGTTAGGGAACGCTCCACCGAGGCTATCCGACACTTCATAGCCCATCTTTCAAACTCAACAGAGAGGCCATCCGCCGGTCTAAATCCTAAGTACTCAGGGCCTTGGACCCCAACCCTGACGTACTCCTGCACGGTGCGTGGGTGGCCGGGAAGTCGTAACAAAACAACACAGCTCGAGCCAAAGAAGACAGCGCACTTCCCGGCAATCAGCCCGCGGTACTGCTGACGTCTGAAGAGTCCTCGGACGACACTATGAAGCGGAGGAGCCCATACTCGTAATCCCACGGGTAGGTAGTGCGTACATGGCTTGTAGCCAACTCAAGACATTCACTGAACCATTTAGCATTTTAATTAACCTGCGTGACAACCGTTATCGTTGCCGCGACTTAACCGACCCGCGGACAACGACAGCAGCGAGGACCACCAGTACATCGGTGCCTGCCCTGTCGTCCCACCGAGTCACTGCGGTTACCGACAAGGTGAACCGTCTCCTTACCTTGTCTCGCGTGTGCTCCTGGAGGAGCTCGACTTTCGTGGTTTGGTAACTCTCGCGGCCAACGATCAGGGGCCAAGCACACCGGTACACTGGTCGTGCCCTCCCTGTCGTCCCGTCGCAATACCTCTCGCAGGCACCGTTGGGTCGCCCGACTTCTTACCTGAAGGACAACCGTTTCCAGTACCCTATGGCAGTAAGACAAAGTCAGCCTCGAGTGGAGTACAAGGATTACTCCTTGATAGCTCACACTTGAGGTGACTAGGCATAACCCAGGTAGGGGCCTTAGACGGAGTCTGCATTGTACCGTACCTGTGCAGTTATAATATTTATATCCGCGTTCACTTCCCTGAGTGATCACGGCCCTCTATCTAATCCTAGCTAACAATGCGCAGGGTCCACTGCTGAATAATGCATAATAATAATAATAGGCAGCATCGGATAAAGGAAGGCACATCAAGGGGCGACAAAAATCAGGCTATGCAGTTGAATAGGATTGTAATCGTAGCAGCAGCAGTAACAATGCCTAGTGCAAGAATAGTACGGAAAGATAGGCGATATCTGGGGAAGAGAATGGCTCTGCTTGCCTGCAAGCTCGACGGTAGTAGTAGGGTCGTCGACGACGTAGTCGTACTCAGCAGCGGTGTAGTCGACGGCAGTAGCGGGGTCTACCGGAGATTAAAGGGGGAAGAAAACAATAAATACACAACAATAATAGCAATACAAATGCAAGACATAACAGATGAAATGTAAACGGGGTTCTATCGCAGTGTAATGCAATATGCTCGGAGCGGGAATTCATCTGAGGATGAACTGCCGGCTCCGGGTGATTACCGGACAGGGTGTCCGGAGGGGGAAGGATCAAGCCGGAGGTGTCGTGGTTACCGGAACAACATAAGAGGGGTGTATCCGTGCTATTTGAACCATTCCGGACAACCTTCGTGTTCGGAATAAATTCATCCGGGCACTCTAACAGTACCGGACAATTTATCGGACAGGCGGTCCGGAGGGGGAATGTTCGACGTTCGTAGTGTTAGAGAGGTGTGGTAGACATACGGATAGCGTATTCGTATTCGTTGTATTTTTCTGATCAACTTTCATGTATAAAGTTTTTGAATCCGAGTTACGGTTTAAAAGTTATTGAGTTTCAAAGTTTTAAATCATTTTAAATGATTTTCTGGATTTTCTTTTATTATTTATTTAAACATTATCCAAAACATTATCCACAACATTATCCAGAACAGTGCTGACATGTGGGACCCGCATGTCAGCCTCTGTTATTTATAAAACATTTTATAAAATTCAGAAATTGCCTCTGGACCCACATGTCAGTGATTAAATTTTAATTAATTGGATTAACCTAAATCATTAAGTTAATTAATTAGAGGGGACCCACCTGTCAGTGACCTAAACTCTTACTAATAGTTTTGTTATTTTTAACCGGTGCTTAAGTGGGATGGGACCCACATGTCAGTGACTATTAGGGGTGAGATTAACCCCTAATCAACTGGCTGACACCGGGGTCCCACCTGGCAGCCTCACCGGAACCTCACCGGAGGCTCGCCGGCGGCGAGGTCGAGCTAGCCCTCGATTCCGAGCGCCGTTGGAGGCGCCGCTGGTGGCAGTCGACGGAGAGCTCGAATCCGCGTCGATTTGGAGTGGTCTCGCGAGCTGGGACGCACGGAGGTGAGCGCATCTTCATCAATGGCGGCGAAGGTCGTCGGGCTCCAATGGCGAATGCATATACGGGTCGAACTCGAGCTAGCTACTGGTCCAAATCGAGCATACGCAACACGGGGGACCTACTGGTGCACTTGGCGTGGACTGGGACGAACCAAAACGACGACTCCGACGACGTGCCACGGCGGCCGGAGCAAGCGAGTTAGGAGAGAAGGCTACGGCGTTATCGGGACTCATCGGGCGGTTGGGGGTGGTGAGGGTGCTCACCACGAACGCGTCGGAGTTGGCAGCGGGCTCGGGGACGTCGTGGTGGCGCCGGATTTCCTCCGCGATGCCGCGGCGACCGGAGTTGGGGGAGATGACCGTGTGCTCGGGGTGGAGGCTCCCGGCTTGAATTCGTCGCAGTAGTCGACGTAATCGACGACGGCGCACCCGGTGGACACGTCTTCGAGGGCTAGGGAGCTTGCCGGCTGCGAGTGGGCGCGGTCATGGCGACGGCGAGCTCGGGCGGACCTTTCCCTGGCGATGGCGAGAGGAGGAGGAGGGGAAGGAGAGGGTGAGCGCGTCCAGGAGGTCGAGGGCTTCATCCTTATCGCGACAGCGGCGGCTGGGAGCAGTTGGAGGGCGGGGCCGGGCTGGCAGCGGCGCGTCCACGACGGCCGGCCGTACGGGAGCAGTTGGGGCAGGTGAGGGAGGAAGAAGACAAAGGAAGCGGGCTGGGCTGAGGTGGGCCTCGCCCCAGGCGAGGTTTAAGTGTTTTTCCCATTTTCTGGTTTTCTGTTTATTTAAATTCTTTTCCGTAATTGACTTGTTAACCCTAGCATTTTTGAAAAATATAATTGGTGTTTGTAAATTAGTTTTATATATTACTGAGGTGCCACAAAAAGTTGTGCAGCAAAATAAATTCATTAGGTATTTCTTTTAAATATTAAATGCCCAAAGTAGGGGTTTTAACCTACTGTTTGAATTGTTTACAATTTTCTATAACTCCAAAAATTACCAAAGTTGGTCCAACATGATTATAATGATTTTAGGTAATTTACAAAAATGGTTCCATGATTTTTGGAACAACTTTATTTGAGCACTTTTGTTTTATTTTCCATTTGAGGTTGTTTCATCTAGGGTTTGATTTCTTGATGAGCAAAATGCATTGGGCTTTGTGTTTTGATTACCAACCAGCATGGTTTAGATGGAGCAGAAGCAAAGTTTGATTAGGGACAGGGGATAACAGTGCTTAACAAACAGTGATAGTCAACAGTGATGATGATTACTGTTACAAGCATCTGAGGGTGTTACAAATCTCCCCCACTACAAGAATTCTCGTCCCGAGAATTTAAGTGGTAGCGAGGAAAAGATCGGGGTATTCATCGCGAAGGCGATCTTCGCGTTCCCAAGTGGCTTCATCTTCAGAATGATTCGACCACTGAACCTTGAGGAACTTGACGGTCTTGTTGCGGGTTCGACGCTCAGACTGATCGAGAATGCGGCTCGGATGTTCTCGATAAGTCAAGTCTTGTTGCAGCTCGATCATATCATGCTGCACTTCGCGGATAGGATCCTTGAAGCAGCGACGGAGTTGCGACACATGGAAGACATCATGGACCTGGGAGAGGTTCGGCGGCAATTCCAACCGGTATGCCACGGGTCCACTCCTGGAAAGGATACGGAACGGGCCAATGTAGCGAGGAGCCAACTTGCCCTTGATACCGAAGCGATGAGTGCCCCTCATGGGAGTGACGCGGAGGTATGCGTATTCACCAGGTTGATACTCCATTTCACGGTGTTTGCGGTCATAGTTGCTCTTCTGGCGAGACTGAGCGGCCTTCAAATGTTCACGGATGACGTGAACTTGGTCTTCAGCCTGCTGAATAATATCCGGGCCAATGAGTGCACGTTCCCCAGTTTCTGACCAACTCAGAGGGGTCCGACACTTACGTCCATAGAGAACTTCATAGGGTGCCATCTTCAGACTAGCGTGGTAGCTATTGTTGTACGAGAATTCAGCAAATGGAAGAGATTCCTCCCATTTCTTGCCGAAGGAGATGACACAAGCTCGAAGCATATCTTC
Organism: Bromus sterilis; assembly: GCA_950022295.1. NCBI lineage: Eukaryota > Viridiplantae > Streptophyta > Magnoliopsida > Poales > Poaceae > Bromus > Bromus sterilis. The sequence continues at coordinate 223,485,672 of OX465598.1, forward strand.
AAGTATTTGATTGACGCGTTCGACTTGGCCCTGTGACTGGGGGTGATAAGCGGTGCTGAGGTGCAGAGTAGTCCCCAGAGCTTCTTGGAAACTCCGCCAATATCTGGAGGTGAAAAGGCTGCCACGATCTGAACTGATCTCCAACGGAATACCGTGGAGCGACACGATTTGGGCGATATATAATTCCGCTAACTGAGCCGCCGTGATCTTCTCCTTGACTGGTATAAAGTGAGCAACTTTGGAGAACCGGTCGATGACGACAAAGATAGCATCGTTACCTTTCTGTGATCGGGGAAAACCGGTGACGAAGTCCATCTGAACTTTGTCCCACTTCCATACAGGGATTTCAGGTGGTTGTAGTTTTCCAGAGGGTTTTTGATGTTCCCCCTTGACGCGACGACAAACGTCACATTCAGAAACATATCGGGCAATGTCTTGCTTCATGTTAGGCCACCAGAATTGCTGACGAATGTCTTGGTACATCTTGGTGCTCCCAGGATGAATGGACAACGGGGTATCGTGAGCCGCTTTCATGACCTTCGGGGTCATATCCAGGTTCTCATGCCTGCCCTTGCTGTGAGTAACCACTAAACGGTTCTGGTAGAACGCCGCACCATTGCTATCAAGGGTGAAGGGTGAGGGTCTCCCATTGGCGATATCGCGCTTAATCTTGTGTACGAAATCATCATAGAACTGTATACACTTGACGGATTTGACGAGATCCGGTTCAATGACCAGGTTATTTGCACAACCTTGAGGAACAATCTCGAGGTTCAACTTTTGAAAATCTTCATACAGAGGTGGTTGTTCTAGCTGCACCTCAAGTTCACTACAGTAAGCTTTACGGCTCAGGGCATCAGCCATCACATTAGCTTTGCCAGGGGTGTAATGAATATCCATGTTAAAATCGGCTATTGTCTCGAGCCATCGTTGTTGACGAAGATTCAGGTCTGGCTGAGTAAACAAGTACTTCAGGCTTTGGTGGTCGGTGTAGATCTCGCAACGATTACCAACGAGGTAATGTCGCCACAGCTTTAATGCATAAATTACTGCTGCCAATTCGAGATCATGTGTTGGGTATTTGTCCTCGTGAGTACGCAATTGACGAGAGCCATAAGCAATCACCTTGCGTTCTTGCAATAGGACACAGCCTAATCCTTGACGAGACGCGTCGCAATATATCACGAAGTCCTTCTGAGTATCAGGGGGAGCAAGCACCGGGGGAGAAGTTAGCTTGTCCTTGAGGGCTTGAAAACTTTCTTGACATTTATCTGTCCACTCAAACTTGACGCCTTTGTGAAGTAGATTAGTTAGAGGCCTGGCAATCTTGGAGAAATTCTCGACGAAACGGCGGCAATAGCTAGCGAGCCCGAGGAAACTGCGGACTTGCTTGACGGTCTTGGGAGGAGTCCAGTCAAGAATAGCCTGGATACGTTCTGGGGTGACGGCAATGCCATCCTTGGAAATCACATGTCCAAGGTAGGTTACTTCGGGAAGCCAGAACTCACACTTAGAAAACTTAGCGTAGAGTTTGTGTTCTCGTAGCTTCTCCAGTATAAGACGAAGATGTCCAGCATGTTCTTCTTCATTCTTGGAATATATCAATATATCATCCAGATAAACCACGACGAACTGGTCGAGGTACTCCATGAAAATATAATTCATCAATCTGGAGAAGGTGGCTGGAGCATTGGTTAAGCCAAAGGACATGACGGTGTACTCGTATGAACCATAGCGAGTAATGAAGGCAGTCTTCGGAATATCCTCATCACGGACCCGGATTTGGTGATAACCCAACCTCAAGTCGAGTTTAGAAAACACCTTAGATCCGGCAAGTTGATCATACAGATCATTGATCCGGGGAAGTGGGTATTTGTTCTGGATGGTGGCTTGGTTAATGGGCCGATAATCTTGGACCAGTCGGTTTGTCCCATCGCTCTTCTTGACAAAGAGCGAAGGTGCTCCCCAAGCTGAGGAACTGGGGCGAATGAATCCTTTCTGAAGTGCCTTGTCGATTTCCTCCTTAAGTTCAAGGAGTTCATGTGGCGGCATCTTGTAAGGACGCTTGGCAATAGGAACAGTGCCCGGCTTCAAGTCGATGACGAATTCAACTTCTCTGATCGGGGGTATTCCCGGCAGTTCTTCTGGGAAGACGTCAGGAAAATCGCGAACGACTGGAACGGTCTCGATGCCTTCGAGGGGGGCGACATTCAAAGCATTCACCATAAATATATGTGTTTCGGCATCACGGGAAACTCGAGTGGTGTGGTTAACAATCCCGCCGAAGGGGTGTAAAAGACGGACAGAGCTGGTGCCACAGTACAGTGCGGCATCGTGAACTTTCAACCAATCCATTCCCAGGATGAGGTCTATGGTGGAGGTTTTTAGGATGATGGGGGACACAAGGAATATAATCCCTTCGACGTCAATGGTGACATCGTGTACCATCATGGAGGTTTGGCAACGGCCTCCAGGGGTGCGAACCATCATCGGTGGGTTCATCTTCTCAAACGTAATGTTACGCGATAATGCAAATGCTTCCGACATGAATGAATGCGATGCTCCTGTATCAAATAAAACAGTAGCAGGTGCGGAATTAACGAGAAGGGTACCCATCACGGTAGCGGGTTGTTGCTGAGCTTCTTCAACATTGATGTTGTAAGCATGTCCGCGAGCATGAGCAGCAGACCCAGTATTATAGTTGGGGTCCTGTTGTTGCCACGGCCATTTCCACGGCCAGCGGGGTGAACTACCAGTTGCTTCTGTTTCTGGGGGCACTCTCTAGAAAAATGCCCTGGTTGGCGGCACGTGAAGCATAATCCATCCTGAGGACGAAGGGGTGTAGCATTGGGTGGTGCAGGCAGAGCTCTTGGCATCTGCGGTGGCGGAGGCAGACGGGGTGCTGCATAAGACGGCCTTGGAGCAGGGACAGCTAAATGAGTCACACTGGTAGGGAGCCAGATACGACGCTTCTGCGTTGCGCCCGAAGATGAGCCAACGTCACGGTAGCGCTTCAGAGAGTTCTTATGCTCCATCTGGGCAGTCTCGACGGTGATAGCCTTGTTCACCATGGTGGCGAAGTTGGCGAAATCATGAACGGCAAGAGCGAGCCTGAGTTCTGGGTTGAGGCCACGACGGAACTTCTGCTGCCTGCGAGCATCAGTGGTGATCTCTCCCTCCGCATAGCGAGAGAGGTTGAGGAACTCGCGTTGATAGGCTTCAACAGTCATATCGCCCTGAGTGAGGTTACGGAATTCTTCCGCCTTGCGATCCATGATCCCCTGAGGAATGTAGCGGGCGCGGAAAGCAGACTGAAATTCATCCCAAGTGATGACTTCTTCGACTGGCAGGGAACGCTTGTGGGTGCTCCACCACTGAGCAGCGGCGCCTTTCAGATGATAAGACGCAAAGTTCACATAGTCGGCTCGATCGACATTAGCAGACTCCAGCTCGTGAGTGATGTCGCGCAGCCAGTCATCAGCATCCAGCGGCTGAATAGTGTTGCGGAACATGGTGGGGTTGAGGCGGGTGAAGTCGTGCAGAGTCACGGTGGCATGCTGATGGTGGTGCCCATTCTGATTCGGCTGGGGGAACTGAGCCATGATATTCTGCATGAACTGACGGTTCATCTCGAACTGCTGCATCATCGCGGCCATGTAATCCGGCGGCGGAGGTGGGTCGTTGGCAGCACGACCACGACCACGACCACCACGACCAGCCATCCTGCTAGAATTTAACAGGGGTATTTCAGCAATGAAAATTTAACGAGATACCGGAATTAAGCCTGAAGTAAAACGACAACGTAAAGGAGGCGCAGATATATAAAGGAGTAGTCATATAAGACTTACACATGCGCACACCGAATCAATCGAAAATCGGGCAGCGTAACGTCGTAGAAATTAAGGAAAAAGGACTCTCTAGGCGGCGCGCAGACCGCGGTAAGGATTACACGACGCGACATAGATTCCACTATGTCAATCACGCCGCAAGAAAACTGTTGGTCACAGGAGTTGATGCCAGAGAACGCGCGGCCTGCCCAGAATGAGAATGGGATCCGCGGTCTGGGATCTGGCGTACGACGCCTGCAACACGACTCATTCAATGGGGGATGCACCAGAAAACTCCGGGTGGAATCAAGAGAACGTGATCCTAATGTCAGCTTTTGTAAAACTTACCAGCAAGGATAAGAGAGCAGATTCCCAGAGCATAGGTAAGGAGAAAAGGATCCTAATACCATAGATATCACACGTAGTGACATCGATGTGGGCCCGTAAGCCAAATATTAAGTTAGCAAAATAGTTTTTCATAGTCTAGACTCAACTTCGACCAGGTAATGGTGGGGTGGCTTCCTACAGGCAGTCGGCTCTGATACCAACTTGTGACGCCCCCAAAATCAGACCGTGTACAGTAATCATACACACAGGGTACACGACTGAGATTAGGGTGCCACGGTGATAATATCACAGCACAACACTAAACACAAAAGGATAAACAAATATATTACAATAGAGGGGGTCACGCGGACCCGAACATATAAGTTATACAAGCCATAATATCTGAGTACAGACATAGATAGTCAAGTTTTGCCTTAAGAAGGCTAGCACAAATCACATCAGAGATACAGAACGAAAAGGCGAGGCCTCCTGCCTGGAATCCACAGTACTACTCCTGGTCAAGGGGGAACTCGACGTCGTAGTAGGCGCCTCCGAGGTACTCCTGCTCCTGGGCTCCAACGTCGGCTGCAGCGGCCGATCAGGCAAAACAGTAAAGGAAATAAAGCAGGTGAGTATCTAGTATACCCGCGAGTCTTACGTCCGCTACTAAGCATTATGCATTGTATCAACGGAATGAAGAGGCTGTATATAGTGGACTGAAGACAGAAATTCAGAGCAAGGGTAAGAAGCTAGGCCTATCGAAGACTAGCATCTTCCGACGGTGTCTTGCAGCATGAGGTAAGAATCAGCCAACAGTTTATATAAAACAGTAAGGTAGCAATGAAGCAGAAGTTGCTGCAACATTGAATAATAATAAGTTGTAATAATTAACAATGCCTCTGAGTTCACCTCCTCGACATCCCCGCAAGGAAAGGAACCCGGAACCATACAGTTTAATAATAGTTTCTAGTGGTAAGATCCAGCTTCAGCAGAAAGTGTCCTGTTACCGTGGACACGGCTATCGATAGATCAATTCTTCCCTGCAGGGGTGCACTTGTGTTACGCTACACGCACGGATCTCCAGGGTGGCGGGAACCTTGTTAGGGAACGCTCCACCGAGGCTATCCGACACTTCATAGCCCATCTTTCAAACTCAACAGAGAGGCCATCCGCCGGTCTAAATCCTAAGTACTCAGGGCCTTGGACCCCAACCCTGACGTACTCCTGCACGGTGCGTGGGTGGCCGGGAAGTCGTAACAAAACAACACAGCTCGAGCCAAAGAAGACAGCGCACTTCCCGGCAATCAGCCCGCGGTACTGCTGACGTCTGAAGAGTCCTCGGACGACACTATGAAGCGGAGGAGCCCATACTCGTAATCCCACGGGTAGGTAGTGCGTACATGGCTTGTAGCCAACTCAAGACATTCACTGAACCATTTAGCATTTTAATTAACCTGCGTGACAACCGTTATCGTTGCCGCGACTTAACCGACCCGCGGACAACGACAGCAGCGAGGACCACCAGTACATCGGTGCCTGCCCTGTCGTCCCACCGAGTCACTGCGGTTACCGACAAGGTGAACCGTCTCCTTACCTTGTCTCGCGTGTGCTCCTGGAGGAGCTCGACTTTCGTGGTTTGGTAACTCTCGCGGCCAACGATCAGGGGCCAAGCACACCGGTACACTGGTCGTGCCCTCCCTGTCGTCCCGTCGCAATACCTCTCGCAGGCACCGTTGGGTCGCCCGACTTCTTACCTGAAGGACAACCGTTTCCAGTACCCTATGGCAGTAAGACAAAGTCAGCCTCGAGTGGAGTACAAGGATTACTCCTTGATAGCTCACACTTGAGGTGACTAGGCATAACCCAGGTAGGGGCCTTAGACGGAGTCTGCATTGTACCGTACCTGTGCAGTTATAATATTTATATCCGCGTTCACTTCCCTGAGTGATCACGGCCCTCTATCTAATCCTAGCTAACAATGCGCAGGGTCCACTGCTGAATAATGCATAATAATAATAATAATAGGCAGCATCGGATAAAGGAAGGCACATCAAGGGGCGACAAAAATCAGGCTATGCAGTTGAATAGGATTGTAATCGTAGCAGCAGCAGTAACAATGCCTAGTGCAAGAATAGTACGGAAAGATAGGCGATATCTGGGGAAGAGAATGGCTCTGCTTGCCTGCAAGCTCGACGGTAGTAGTAGGGTCGTCGACGACGTAGTCGTACTCAGCAGCGGTGTAGTCGACGGCAGTAGCGGGGTCTACCGGAGATTAAAGGGGGAAGAAAACAATAAATACACAACAATAATAGCAATACAAATGCAAGACATAACAGATGAAATGTAAACGGGGTTCTATCGCAGTGTAATGCAATATGCTCGGAGCGGGAATTCATCTGAGGATGAACTGCCGGCTCCGGGTGATTACCGGACAGGGTGTCCGGAGGGGGAAGGATCAAGCCGGAGGTGTCGTGGTTACCGGAACAACATAAGAGGGGTGTATCCGTGCTATTTGAACCATTCCGGACAACCTTCGTGTTCGGAATAAATTCATCCGGGCACTCTAACAGTACCGGACAATTTATCGGACAGGCGGTCCGGAGGGGGAATGTTCGACGTTCGTAGTGTTAGAGAGGTGTGGTAGACATACGGATAGCGTATTCGTATTCGTTGTATTTTTCTGATCAACTTTCATGTATAAAGTTTTTGAATCCGAGTTACGGTTTAAAAGTTATTGAGTTTCAAAGTTTTAAATCATTTTAAATGATTTTCTGGATTTTCTTTTATTATTTATTTAAACATTATCCAAAACATTATCCACAACATTATCCAGAACAGTGCTGACATGTGGGACCCGCATGTCAGCCTCTGTTATTTATAAAACATTTTATAAAATTCAGAAATTGCCTCTGGACCCACATGTCAGTGATTAAATTTTAATTAATTGGATTAACCTAAATCATTAAGTTAATTAATTAGAGGGGACCCACCTGTCAGTGACCTAAACTCTTACTAATAGTTTTGTTATTTTTAACCGGTGCTTAAGTGGGATGGGACCCACATGTCAGTGACTATTAGGGGTGAGATTAACCCCTAATCAACTGGCTGACACCGGGGTCCCACCTGGCAGCCTCACCGGAACCTCACCGGAGGCTCGCCGGCGGCGAGGTCGAGCTAGCCCTCGATTCCGAGCGCCGTTGGAGGCGCCGCTGGTGGCAGTCGACGGAGAGCTCGAATCCGCGTCGATTTGGAGTGGTCTCGCGAGCTGGGACGCACGGAGGTGAGCGCATCTTCATCAATGGCGGCGCAGGTCGTCGGGCTCCAATGGCGAATGCATATACGGGTCGAACTCGAGCTAGCTACTGGTCCAAATCGAGCATACGCAACACGGGGGACCTACTGGTGCACTTGGCGTGGACTGGGACGAACCAAAACGACGACTCCGACGACGTGCCACGGCGGCCGGAGCAAGCGAGTTAGGAGAGAAGGCTACGGCGTTATCGGGACTCATCGGGCGGTTGGGGGTGGTGAGGGTGCTCACCACGAACGCGTCGGAGTTGGCAACGGGCTCGGGGACGTCGTGGTGGCGCCGGCTTTCCTCCGCGATGCCGCGGCGACCGGAGTTGGGGGAGATGACCGTGTGCTCGGGGTGGAGGCTCCCGGCTTGAATTCGTCGCAGTAGTCGACGTAATCGACGACGGCGCACCCGGTGGACACGTCTTCGAGGGCTAGGGAGCTTGCCGGCTGCGAGTGGGCGCGGTCATGGCGACGGCGAGCTCGGGCGGACCTTTCCCTGGCGATGGCGAGAGGAGGAGGAGGGGAAGGAGAGGGTGAGCGCGTCCAGGAGGTCGAGGGCTTCATCCTTATCGCGACAGCGGCGGCTGGGAGCAGTTGGAGGGCGGGGCCGGGCTGGCAGCGGCGCATCCACGACGGCCGGCCGTACGGGAGCAGTTGGGGCAGGTGAGGGAGGAAGAAGACAAAGGAAGCAGGCTGGGCTGAGGTGGGCCTCGCCCCAGGCGAGGTTTAAGTGTTTTTCCCATTTTCTGGTTTTCTGTTTATTTAAATTCTTTTCCTTAATTGACTTGTTAACCCTAGCATTTTTGAAAAATATAATTGGTGTTTGTAAATTAGTTTTATATATTACTGAGGTGCCACAAAAAGTTGTGCAGCAAAATAAATTCATTAGGTATTTCTTTTAAATATTAAATGCCCAAAGTAGGGGTTTTAACCTACTGTTTGAATTGTTTACAATTTTCTATAACTCCAAAAATTACCAAAGTTGGTCCAACATGATTATAATGATTTTAGGTAATTTACAAAAATGGTTCCATGATTTTTGGAACAACTTTATTTGAGCACTTTTGTTTTATTTTCCATTTGAGGTTGTTTCATCTAGGGTTTGATTTCTTGATGAGCAAAATGCATTGGGCTTTGTGTTTTGATTACCAACCAGCATGGTTTGGATGGAGCAGAAGCAAAGTTTGATTAGGGACAGGGGATAACAGTGCTTAACAAACAGTGATAGTCAACAGTGATGATGATTACTGTTACAAGCATCTGAGGGTGTTACAGGCTCTGATACCAAGTTGTAAGGCCCGATATGCGGTACTGTTCCAGATCTAGAAGTTTCCATCCAGATCCGGGGAGGAAGCACATATCGGTCCCACCGCGACATATGAAATAGCCATATACCCCGGATTTCCAGCATGATATCACAACATTACAGATACAAGGGTACAACATCTCATACAATCGGCATACAACTGCCTCAAATACAATACAACCGCGGAAGATACATGTCTGAGTACATACTACAATCAAATGCTTACTGGCAAAGAGAAAAACATCGATCCCATAACCACACGGGTCCAGGCCCTCCGCCGGGATCCGCCTAACTAGTCGTCGTCGAGTCTCCGCGTGAAACGTCGATCACCATACCTTTTAACGATTGGGAACCTTGAAAAGAGTTTGGGGGTAGTATCATGAGTACAGAAGTACTCGGCATCCAGCTGTAGTGGTCATCTGACCCAGCAAGGACTTCATCACTCGTCATTCTAGGACAACTAGTAGTTTACGGTAAGGAAGGGGTAAGTGGTGAGTTTGCTACCGCACTAGCATTATGAAGTGGCTAACGAATTAGAGAGTAAGATAAGAAGCCAAGCATTCGATGAGGAATCGCCTCCAACAAGTCTTGCTATCAACTACTTACACAAACATAACACCTAACCTATCCTTGTTCTCCTCTTCGCATCCCGACGAAGAAGAAGCAGTCAAGGCACACACACGTTGATCAAGTTATATTAAGATTATGTCAGTTGTTGTTGTCTATGAACAAGGAGTAGGTCTCAAGTCGTCCATAACCGTGGACACGGCTTCTCGAAAAGATTTAACCCTGCAGGGGTGTACCAACTGCCCATTACAAGGCTCCGCACGCACGTCCATCTCTCTCAGTTGCTACCCATCACAGGCAACCATTTTATGATTTAGTTCCAAGAGATCCGAAACGACAGGTCCCTCTAACTAACAACGAAAAAATCCGGGTGGCCCCCGTTGAGTCGACATCCAGCTCTCGAGCCGGCCGCGCTCTCGATCTGGTCTCTACCGTCTGTCGCAGGTTTGGATAGCCGGTTAATCACACATGGGAAACCGGGTCCTCAGCCGGACAAAGTGGGCCAGCAAGGGAACTATGTCCTCACTGGTCCAGGTTGGTTTGTAAACAACTGGCGGCCGACCAGCACACACACGGTTTCAAATGGTAAATCAGCTTGGGCCACCACTGGAAATGTTTGAAGCTAGGTAGGTAAGAAAAGGGGACCCCATAAAATCCCACACGCGGTTAGGCACGCTCAGTATTAAAACCAATATCCGGAACTCGGATCCTAGGTGACTTGAATGGAACAAAGCGTCGGGGCGGGATAGCCTAGACCTTCCATCCTTCGTCGAATATAGTCAACATTATAATAATCATATCATCAACAACAATATAATAATGTGATAGCCCAACCCAAGGAGTAACAGGGTAACATCGTAGCATCCTAAGCATGCATACTAAGCAGGGGCTGAGCAACGAGCAATAGTAACATAGCAGTACATGGTTTGCTGGGAGGGGACATGGATTTATTGGTTTGAAAGAGGTTGTAAACATGTGGTAGGATCAAACATCGAACCTATCCTATACTAGCATGCAAACCGCTGGATGAAATAGAATGGATCATAAGTAATGCATAGTCCTTGCCTGTTGATAAGTCGGGTTCCGAAGGTGTAGTCGATCGCAAGCTCGCAACGTCTCCGAGAGGTATCTGCGGGAGCACACAAGAAGGTAAACACTAGAAAGCAATCAACGAGCAAGAATATATTACTACGAGGAAAACACGGGCAAGCATCAACAAGAAGGCAACGCGAGACATCGCACCTACCGTCGAGAGCGGTTACTAACAGGTCAAGTGGAGTACTCGTCACACACGACGATACCGCACATTTACAAGGGTTCAAGTTGTTTAGCTACAGGTGATCAGCAAAGGTTGTTAACATGGCATCTCACTCAAGCAAGCATGTCACACAAACATGACAAGAGGTGAAGCAAAAATAAACTATCTAAGCTATTCAGTTTAAGTGGGGTGAAATCCTAGACATGGCATATCGCTATTTACCCCGCAAAATAAATATGTGTGGTATTGTTTTACCCTAAACAATATTTTATTATTTATTTAGCAAGCAAGAACAACATAAACACAATCTACACGCAAATCTAGTCAAGTTACGTATAAAGAACATTTTTATCGGAGTAACGGATAAAAAGTTATGGCAATTACAGTTTATAGTGGCAAGCAGTTGTAATTAGAAGGTCAAAAACATGTAAACAAAGTCAAACATGGGAACAAGCAAAATTTTATTAAACTACACGAAAAACTAAGCAACTTCCATGTAGAAAGCGTCTCCATCGGAGCTACCGGTGAAAAGATATTCGCGTCGCAAAACAATAAGTAAATCTGCCAAAATCTGGAAAAAGAAAAAAAGAAACAGGGGAAAAAAGGGGGGGCAGGCCTCACCATGGGCTCGGCCCAACAGGCCTGGAGAGACCGTGGCTGGCTGGGCCAGGCGGCTGCGAGGTGGGCTCGGGGTGCTGGGCCGCTCCGGTTGGCCCATCCGGCGGGCAACGGTGGTGGATCGGGAGGCCTCGACGCCGAGCGCGGCTGCGGCCGCTGGACTCTGGCGAGGTGGGAGGCTCGGCTAGAGGGCGAAAGTAGGCGGCGCCAGCCGGATCCGTGCGCGTGGATGGTCGGGGCGGTCGCCGGCGGCTGGATCGGGCTCCAGCGGCGGTGCGGGCGGAGCTTGAGGCCGGCCATGGCGCTCGGGCGTCCTCGGGCTCCTGCGAGAGAGAGATGGGAGGGAGGTGAGGCTAGGGAGGAGAGTAGAGGGAGGCGTGAGGAGGACCTGGGGCGCGCGAGTTCGTCCGGGTGCGGCGGCTGGTCGGCGACGGGCGACGGAGGAGCTCGAGAGGAGGGCTGGCTCGGGCATGGGAGGTGCACGGGCGCGGAGGCCTGCGGGCGGTTCCACGGGGGGACGTGGCGGCCTCTGGGCCGTTGGATCATCAGATCTGACGGTCCAGAGTGCCTTGAAGCTAGGGTTTGTGAAAATGGGGATAAAACTGCAAAAATGGGGATAAAACTGCGAAAATTGGGGTATTTCCAGATCTGGGAGGCTGGCTAGGTGCTTAGGGAAAACCCTAAGTGGGGTGGGAGTGTGGTGGTATTTATATAGCCCAGGTGGCCAGCAATTTTCAAAAACATCCCCGGGTTTTCTCTCTCGCGCGCAGTGTTTACGTTTCTGACCGCCGGGGGTTCGCAGGACCTCCGATTCGGGTAAAACTTTGAACTGCGCGATCAACGCGTCGAGCTGGAGGCGTTCACCTAGCGCTGGAACCGTTCCAAGAACACTTTCCGGCGCGCTATAAAAATAACCCGTTTAATTATTAAACGGGGTTTTTCGTTCCGTTGGCTGCGGCTGGTCTCGTGCGGTTTTCGCGACGTTGATCGGGCGAAACCCGGTGTCGCAAAGGTCGAGTGTCAGCATGGCAAGGGTCGGTCTCCATCCGGTACGAGATAAGAGGGGGAAAAATAATCACCGATCGATAAATCGGGGATGCAAACACCGCAAACAAATCAGACAACCAAACAATTCACACCAAAAACAAAAATTTTAATTTTTGTGAAATCTGGGCTGTTACAATACAACACCACCAACAAGGGATCTCGTCCCGAGATCCAGGACGATCCGGGGGAGAGGAGGGGAGAGAAAAGAGGGTCGACAACCTTCAACACCACCAACAAGGGACTCTGCTCCATGTCGATGTCGAACATCTGTCGAGATAAATTTCCGCAGAGAGACGACATCGTCGAAAATACGAAACTGTCGGTGTCAAGAGGAGGAAAGACAAGGATAACCAGATCAAAGGATAGTGTTTTCGACGCAAGTTGTGAAAACACAGGCAAAAGGATGGATGGCAATGGATGACCCAGATGATAACCGAAATCGGAGAAGCTAAAGGTACTACAGGAATTCCCAAACCTGAGATCGAAATCGAGACAATACGCTGCAAGCAAGGCATTGTAACTATTCCAAAACTCCACACACTCGAGATCCTAGAGGTTGAAGAGGATAAGGCGAGAATAAAACACTTACGTCACTTGTCCTGACCAGAGCAAGGGTAAGGAGTAAAAAGATTCCTATTCTCCGCTAACTAACTTAGTAACTACAAAATAGTTTTTGTCTAGACTCGAGTTCGGCCAGAAAAGGGATCCTACGGTCGGTAAGGCTCTGATACCAAGTTGTAAAGCCCGATATGCGGTACTGTTCCAGATCTAGATGTTTCCATCCAGATCCGGGGACGAAGCACATATCGGTCCCACCGCGACATATGACATAGCCATATGCCCCGGATTTCCAACATGATATCACAACATTGCAGATACAAGGATACAACATCTCATACAATCGGCATACAATTGCCTCAAATACAATACAACAGCGGAAGATACATGTCTGAGTACAGACTACAATCAAATGTCTACTGGGAAAGAGAAAAACATCGATCCCATAACCACACGGGTCCAGGCCCTCCGCCGGGATCCGCCTAACTAGTCGTCGTCGAGTCTCTGCGTGAAACGTCGATCACTATACCTGTTGTCGATCGGGAACCCTGAAAAGAGTTTGGGGGTAGTATCATGAGTACAGAAGTACTCGGCATCCAACTATAGTGGTCATCTGACCCAGCAAGGACTTCATCACTCGTCATTCTAGGACAACTAGTAGTTTACGGTAAGGAAGGGGTAAGTGGTGAGTTTGCTGCCGCACTAGCATTATGAAGTGGCTAACGAACTAGAGAGTAAGATAAGAAGGCAAGCATTCGATGAGGAATCGCCTCCAACAAGTCTTGCTATCAACTACTTACGCAAACATAACACCTATCCTATCCTTGTTGTCCTCTTCGCATCCCGACGAAGAAGAAGCAGTCAAGGCACACACACGTTGATCAAGTTATATTAAGATTATCACAGTTGTTGTTGTTTATGAACAAGGAGTAGGTCTCAAGTCGTCCATAACCGTGGACACGCCTTCTCGAAAAGATTTAACCCTGCAGGGGTGTACCAACTGCCCATTACAAGGCTCCGCACGCACGTCCATCTCTCTCAGTTGCTACCCATCACAGGCAACCATTTTATGATTTAGTTCCAAGAGATCCGGAACGACAGGTCCCTCTAACTAACAACGAACAAATCCGGGTGGCCCCCGGTGAGTCGACATCCAGCTCAGGAGCCGGTCGCCCTCTCGATCTAGTCTCTACCGTCTGTCGTAGGTTTGGATAGTCGGTTAATCACACATGGGAAACCGGGTCCTCAGCCGGACAAAGTGGGACAGCAAGGGAACTATGTCCTCACTAGTCCAGGTTGGTTTGTAAACAACTGGCGGCCGACCAGCACACACACGGTTTCAAATGGTAAATCAGCTTGGGCCACCACTAGAAATGTTTGAAGCTAGATAGGTAAGAAAAGGGGACCCCATAAAATCCCACACGCGGTTAGGCACGCTCAGTCTTAAAACCAATACCCGGAACTCGGATCCTAGGTGACTCGAATGGAACAAAGCGTCGGGGCGGGATAGCCTAGACCTTCCATCCTTCGTCGAATATAGTCAACATTATAATAATCATATCATCAACAACAATATAATAATGTGATAGCCCAAACCAAGGAGTAACAGGGTAACATCGTAGCATCCTAAGCATGCATAATAAGCAGGGGCTGAACAACGAGCAATAGTAACATAGCAGTACATGGTTTGCTGGGAGGGGACATGGCTGTATTGGTTTGAAAGAGGCTGTAAACATGTGGTAGGAACAAACATCGAACCTATCCTAGACTAGCATGCAAACCGCTGGTTGAAATAGAATGGATCATAAGTAATGCATAGTCCTTGCCTGTTGATAAGTCGGGTTCCGAAGGTGTAGTCGATCGCAAGCTCGCAACATCTCCGAGAGGTATCTGCGGGAGCACACAAGAAGGTAAACACTAGAAAGCAATCAACGAGCAAGAATATATTACTACGAGGAAAACACGGGCAAGCATCAACAAGAAGGCAACGCGAGACATCGCACCTACCGTCGAGAGCGGTTACTAACAGGTTAAGTGGAGTACTCGTCACACACGACGATACCGCACATTTACAAGGGTTCAAGTTGTTTAGCTACAGGTGATCAGCAAAGGTTGTTAACATGGCATCTCACTCAAGCAAGCATGTCACACAAACATGACAAGAGGTGAAGCAAAAATAAACTACCTAAGCTATTCAGTTTAAGTGGGGTGAAATCCTAGACATGGCATATCGCTATTTACCCCGCAAAATAAATATGTGTGGTATTGTTTTACCCTAAACAATATTTTATTATTTATTTAGCAAGCAAGAACAACATAAGCACAATCTACACGCAAATCTAGTCAAGTTACGTATAAAGAACATTTTTATCGGAGCAACGGATAAAAAGTTATGGCAATTGCAGTTTAAAGTGACAAGCAGTTGTAATTAGCAGGTCAACAACATGTAAACAAAGTCAAACATGGCAACAAGCAACATTTCATTAAACTACACGAAAAACTAAGCAACTTTCATGTAGAAAGCGTCTCCATCGGAGCTACCGGTGAAAAGATATTCGCGTCGCAAAACAATAAGTAAATCTGCCAAAATCTGGAAAAAGAAAAAAAAGAAACAGAGGAAAAAGGGGGGAGAGGCCTCACCATGGGCTCGGCCCAACAGGCCTGGAGAGACCATGGCTGGCTGGGCCAGGCGGCTGCGAGGTGAGCTCGGGGTGCTGGGCCGCTCCGGTTGGCCCATCTGGCGGGCAACGACGGTGGATCGGGAGGCCAACCTCCCGTCGGCCTCGACGCCGAGCGCGGCTGCGGCCGCCGGACTCCGGCGAGGTGGGAGGCTCGGCTGGAGGGCGAAAGGAGGAGGCACCGGGCGGATCCGTGTGCGTGGATGGTCGGGGCGGTCGCCGGCGGCTGGATCGGGCTCCAGCGGCGGTGCAGGCGGAGCTTGAGGCCGGCCATGTCGCTCGGGCGTCCTCGGGCTCCTGCGGGAGAGAGATGGGAGGGAGGTGAGGCCAGGGAGGAGAGGAGAGGAGAGGGAGGCGTGAGGAGGACCTGGGGCGCGCGAGCTCGCCGGGGTGCGGCAGCTGGTCGACGACGGGCGACGGAGGAGCTTGAGAGGAGGGCTGGCTCGGGCATGGGAGGTGCACGGGCGTGGAGGCCTGCGGGCGGTTCCACGGGGGGATCTGACGGTCCAGAGCGCCTGGAAGCTAGGGTTTGCGAAAATGGGGATAAAACTGCAAAAATAGGGATAAAACTGCGAAAATTGGGGTATTTCCAGATCTGGGAGGTTGGCTAGGTGCATAGGGAAAACCCTAAGTGGGGTGGGAGTGTGGTGGTCTTTATATAACCCAGGTGGCTGGCAATTTTGAAAAACATCACCGGTTTTTCTCTCGCGCGCGCGGTGTTTACGTTTCTCACCGCCGGGGTCCGCAGGACCTTCGATTCGGGTAAAACTTCGAACTGCGCGATCAGCGCGTCGAGCCGGAGGCGTTCACCTAGCGCTGGAACCGTTCCGAGAACACTTTTCGGCACGCTATAAAAATAACCCTTTTAATTATTAAACGGGGTTTTTCGTTCCGTTGGCTGCGGCTGGTCTCGTGCGGTTTTCGCGACGGTGATCGGACGAAACCCGGTGTCGCAAAGGTCGAGTGTCAGGGTGGCAAGGGTCGGTATACGTTCGGTACGAGATAAGAGGAGGAAAAATAATCACCGATCGATAAATCAGGAATGAAAACACCGCAAACAAATCAGACAACCAAACAATTCACATCAAAAATAAAATTTTTAATTTTTGTAAAATCTGGTCTGTTTACAGCGACGGTGAGCGACACACCACCCGCAGGTCAGCCGCCCCACCGTCGCCTGCTTTCTGCTTCCTCTCCTATTTCTCTCATCTCTCTGATCTACAAGAACCGCACCGCCTTCGACCGCTCCCAGGACCACGCCGGCCCCCGGATCCAGCGGTGGCAACCCTCCCGCCGATGGATCCGCGCCGGCCACCCCCACCATCACGTCTCCCGTCGACGGATTCGGGTCTGGAACCGCCTCCTGCGCGGTCACGACCACCGCTGCTTCGGGATCCATCCGCCACCAGTGTGGAGTTGCTGCTCCCCCGACCGCCACGACCGGATCCGGCCACCACCTACCCCGACCGGCCGTCCTCCACCGCATCCGGCCGCAACGGCCTTCGGTGCAGCCGCGGTCGACGGATCCGGCCGCCACCCCCTTCCCCCCTGCTGTCCACGTCCGGTGACCCAGAGCGGCCGTGCGGCACGCCATGGACAGGCCGTCGGTAACATCCCCTTGGTCAGGGTCGATCTCTCTCCTCGCGTCCCATGGCGACTTCCCTGAACGGCGACGACAGACGTCCAGTCCGCAAACAGCAGTGCTGCGTTTTTCTTGCGGTTCAGTTAACTTTTTTCGTTTGGAAAATACAAACAAAAAATTCAGAGAAAGTGCACTGCAGTGCGTTCTTCTTCTTGCAGTTTACCAAATTTTTTGAATGAAAATGCACTGCAGCTCGTTGCTTTCTTTACGCTTCAAGTTAGTTTTTTTTTCACTGTTTTGATCTGTTTGTTTCTGCAAGGTTTTGGCTCACAGTGTGGTTCGCTAGAGGCATGCTTGCCGTTTACCCATAGGGGGTACTGTAGTTCAGTTTACCCAGACTAGCGTTCGCCGGCGAGCCTCTATTGTATTTGACCATCCTGGCAGCCTCGACATCGAGGCATTGAGCACATCCACCACAGTCTGTTGCGGCAAGCGAGTGTATCTGCCCTGTTCTACATCGATCTGTCGCCGGCCCCATACTAGGTCCCTGTTCCCGGCCGAGGTCTGTGATGGCTATAGCAGGGAGGGCGAAAGTGCTTGCTGTCTCTGTTGATTGTAAGAAGAACCTATTCAGACATGAAGATCACCAGCCCCTCGCCTGTTCGGCCAGCCACTGCATTGCAAGTTTTCATTTTGGTTCAGTACTACAAAATACTGAATTTATATGGATGAGTATGCCAACAAATTTTTGTATGACATTCCACAAAAATGATTCAGTTGCGTTCTTTCCTTGTTTCTTGCAAAAGTCTCAGGCATTTTCACCCGTGCTCCGTGGTGCTCTCTAAAAATTAGGTGATAATGAAGACTTTAAACTCAGACAATTATGTGGTTCGCTTCGATATTGGAAAATACTGGATTCGCCACTGGAGATGGTCTAGTACAGTTCTGTTGGGTGCCCTTGGTGGTTCACTCTGTTTTTTTAGGAAAAACCACAATTATTTGTGCAGTTTTATTTGAGCTTGTCTTTTTATTTTATATATATGTTGTTGCATCCAGATTGTAAAGGCATATAACAAACACTATCATAAAAATGATTACTCAAATGCGGTTCAGTGTAAACATATTCTGTGATTACTCAAATATTTCTTCCACTAATATTTTGAATGATCATATGCAGTATACTGAAGTTGTTTTCTTTATGCAGATGGAAACGAATCAAGTGGTTCATATCCCTGCATATACTCAATGAAGTTCTTAGATTGGCTTTTGGAGATGCATTCTTCCCTGCAACTACACGTGAGTTCACTCCATCACATCCACAAGAACCTGTAAGTTATCTGGCTGGCGGTGTAACATTTAGTACTTTTTGTCCTGCATCTTTAGGCTTCAATTGGATTTTGCTTTGGCATCTATTAAATTAAATGCATCTTGTCGTACATAAATACATAAATGGGGTATTTTCAACTGATACAAATATGAAGCCTGTCAACTTGTTTCTAGAGATGGAACATAATAGATTAAGCATCGCCTTCCTGTAGTGCATCAACTTGGTTTTTTTTTTCAGAACGTGAGCCAACTGATAAATACAAGTGCGGATGTTTTGAATTCTGTTTGTCGTGATTTTGATTGATTGATTTTTTAGATTTTGGATGGTGGACTGCAGAAGATGAAGTGCGGCTAACGCATTGTTGAAGTTCATTTTTTCTTCTTTCAGATTTTTCTAGGCGTATATTTGCAGTCCGCCTAGGTCTTCAGTGATCGGCGGTCGTTGTGTGTGTGTGCTCGCGATGCAGTTCCGTCATCCCTTTCTCTCGGTTTAGTTTTGATAGACAGCAGGGGGGAATTGTCTCCTACCTGACCCTCCTCATCTTCGCGGGCTGCGCTTCTTCCAGTTATCTTGGACGCCGAGTCTCCTCCTCCTCTGCTGGTAAACATGCTCTTCTCTGCTGACTGTAGCAGCGGGTGATTTGATTTCGGGAGGTTGCTGCCGGATTTGGGAACACTATAATTATAATGAGGTGAGTGAACTTTGCGGATAAATTTTGTCAGGAGCGCCGGTTGTTCTATATTTGAAACTTAACTCATATTAGGATGCAGTGCATCTTGTTGCATGATGCAATGTCTGTATGACAAGGAAAAGTGTGCCAACATCAAACATCCCTGAGATAAAATGGCACCTTCGGTCTAAGAATGGAGCAACACAATGTAACTTCACCTACTCGTCTGAACTTTGTTTTTCTCCCTTCTTCGCTGATGTGTGTGTAGGTACAGATTAAGCTCTTCAGCGAACGTGTAGTATATCAATGGATGGATGGAAGGAATTTATCAAGTATATCAATGCATGCAGAACTATGAAAACATGGGATCGTTGGTATTCTTGGAAAGAATTTACCAGCCAAAGCAAAAAAATTGTGTATACACTGAACAGTATCTATCTAGAATTTTTATGTTTGATTTTTGTATTATGTAGTTTGATTTACTATTTGTGTGCGTTCACATTTTTTTTTGCAGGAGAGAACTGCAAAAAAGCAATGGCTCTGCTCTGAGTTCACAATCTCACTGATGGGTCTCCTTCGAGCAATTTACAGTTCAGTTATATTCTCTACAGGCTTTTACTCGACGCAGGGCTCACTTATTTGTTTTGACCCTTGTGCATATGTGGACGGTTCATGTAGTCTCCTTGTGCGATTCACTACTTTGTTGAAAAATGTGAGGGTTAGCAGTGTAGTGCGATGAGATGCCTTCGTGCAGTGCAGATTGGCAATCTAGCGTGTTTGTAGTTTAGTATGGTGGCGACATGCTACTGATTTTTTGAATCGTTTTGCAGTTCGCTGCATTTACAAAATTTCAGTGGCGCCATGTAATCTCTATTTTTAATGCTATGTACTCCGAGGAAAAAATGTAATTTTCCATGGTTCACTTGCCCTTATTTCCATGGTTTTCAGTCTAAAGCAGTGTGGTCGCCCGTCTAATGAAATTCAAAATTAAAAAATCTCATGCAGTTCACATCCTTTCTGCCCGAATTCACTTCCTTCAAAGCAAACTGCAACGATTTTGGTAAAAAGAAAAAAAATAATGCGTGCAGTTCTTGCTATGATTTCGGTAAAAAAGAAAAAAATAATGTGTGTAGTTCTCTTTGCTGACAAATGCATCCGGTTGCCCCGGTGGATGCAATTCATTTCGTTGATTTCGGATCCGCGAAAAAACACGTGATTTTTTTTCCCATAATGCAGTGCACTTGCGTGTCAGATTGGATTACATGCACTTCACTTAGTCGATTCCGGTTTCGCTAAAAAACAACGTGTTTCAGTTTGCCGAGAATGCAGTGCGCTTGCCTGTCGGAAGCGGTGCGGCTGCCCGGCGAATGCAGTTTGCTTGGCCGATTCCGGGTCCGCGAAGAACACGCGCGCTCTGTTTGACGATAATGCACTGCGCTTGCCCGTCGAATGCAAACAAATGCAGTTCACTCGCCGATTTTTTGTTCCGCGAAAAAACTAAGTCCGTGTTTTTAGTAAAATCGACGCTACTTTTAAACCGTAAGGATTTAGAGAGAAAGTTATACATGAAAATGGAGTGCCCCGACGATACCTATCCAACCGTGTAATAATTGAATCGATCGGACGAACGAATCAAAAAAATTTACGCAAATACGCCCGCTGTCCACAAGAGGGCAGCGCCACCGTTTTCGAAATTCCTTCAAAACCGTGAAGAATCTCGAAAAGTGTTCAACATGTTGGAGATGCTACTACTCCATACGAATCCAACGGTGTATCATACGCATCGTTTCGACAAAAGGTTAAAAAGTTTGACTCTCTACGAGATCCGAAAACCAAAAACAGAGTTGCTGTGTTTTTTTATCTGAAATTACTCTCAACCCGTGAGGAATTAGAGAAAGTTTTATACATATGGATGGAGCGCCTGATCAATACCTTTCCAATGGTGTATCATACGCGTCATTCCGATGAACGGTTTAAGAGAAATCGCGAAAATAAACCCGCTGCAAAAGTATGTCGTCGCCCCGTTTTCGAAACTGCTATTAATCTGTGAGGAATTAGAAGAAGTGTTCAACATACGGAAGATGGTCCATTTCAATACGAATCCAACGGTGTATCATATGCTCAATTCCGATGAAGGTTAAAAAGTTGAAGCGAAAACGGTACATGCGGTTATGTTTTACCCGAGCTGCAGTGCTTCGAATACAACAGTGCGATTCTCTTTGCGATGCGATGCAGTTCGGAATGTTGTCAAAATAGTTATTCTGACAACTATAGTTATTCTGACAAAATAGTTATTCTGTTTTTGGGCTATATATAGTTGTCAGAATAACTATTCTGACAACATTCCGAACTGCATCGCATCGCAAAGAGAACCGCACTGTTGTATTTGAAGCACTTCAGCTCGGGTAAAACAGATTCACATGTACCGTTTTCGCTTCCACTTTTTAACCTTCATCGGAATTGAGCGTATGATACACCGTTGGATTCCTATTGAAATGGAGCATCTTCCGTATGTTGAACACTTCTTTTAATTCCTCACGGATTAAGAGCAGTTTCGAAAACGGTGCGGCGGCCCACTTTCACAGCGAGAGTATTTTCGCGATTTCTCTTCAACCGTTTGTCCGAATGATGCCAACGATATACCATTGGAAAGATATCGATCAAGCGCTCCATCCATATGTAGAACACTTTGTTTAATTCCTCACGGTTTGAGAGGAATTTCAAATTGAAAAAAACGCAGCACTCTATTTTTGGTTTTCGGATCTCGTAGAGAGTCAAACTTTTTAACCGTTTGTCGAAACGATGCGTATGATACACCGTTGGATTCGTATGGAGCAGGAGCATCTTCGGCATGTTGAACACTTTTCGAGATTCTACACGGTTTTGAAGGAATTTATAAAACGGTGGCGCTGCCCTCTTGTGGACAGCGGGCGTTTTTGCGTTTATTTTTTCGATTCATTCGTCCGATCGATGCAATTGATACACGGTTGGATATCTCTCGTCGAGGCGCTCCATTTTTATGTATAACTTTCTCTCTAACTCCTTATGGTTTAAAAGTAGCGTCGATTTTACTAAAATGCGGACTCACTTTTTTCGCGGAACAAAAAATCAGCGAGTGAACTGCATTGGTTTGCATCCGGCAGTCAAGCGCACTGCATTATCGCCAAACAGAGCGCACGTGTTCTTCGCGGACCCGGAGTCGGCGAAGTGAACTGCATTCGCCGGGCAACCGCATCGCATCCCACGGAGCAGGCGCACTGCATTATCGCCAAACAGAATTGCACGTGTTTTTCGTGGATCTGAAATCGGCGAAGCGAACTGCATCATTTAGAGACCGGTTTCATTTATCGACATAGAGAACTACACTTATTTTTTTAACTTTCAACATATTTTTTTATCAACGAGCGTGCACCGCAAGGGCGAGGCGAGTGAACTGCATTTATTTTTGTAAATGCATCTTTTTTTAAACTTGTTTTTTAAACGAGGATGACCACAAAAATATAGAAAAGTGGATCACAAAGTTTTTTCGTATGAACAAGTGAGCTGCAAAAAACCACAACAAAATGCACTTTATAAATTGAACATTTGCTGCCAGTGGACTAACAGGCTGCGCTCAGCGAACTGCAAATGCGCCATGATTTTTTTTTTACACGAATCCAAAAAAGGTGAACCACAATCCTTCGGAGAGCCGTACTGCATTGCAACATCGAGGTCCAAAAATATACAGTATTAACTGAACCAGCATCACATAGCGAACCGCATTGCACTTTACATTTCCAAGAAAAAATGCGAACTGCACGCTGTAATTTTTTCGTCGGCAGAGCGACCTGGCGACGTGCTGCTGCCGCTGCGTAGGGAGGGGAGGAGGCGTCTTCAAGATGGCTGGAGGAGGCGGCCGGGCCACAGCGCCGCCAGCAGCAGGGGAGGGACCGATGGTGCTCGTCGGCAGCCGTAGTTGTACTGCTGAGCGCGGGGAGAGGCGCCTCGGGGAAGCCACCGTGGCCTCGGTCTCGCCTGGATCGGGACGAAGCACGAGGGGTGCGGGAGATGGGGTGGCCGGCACGGAGCGCCGCCGCTCGATTTGGAGCGCCACCTGCTCTATATGTAGCGCCGCCACGCGCCCGCTCGATCTGGGAGGGAGTCTCGGCGTTGACCGGAACCCGGACACCATGACGATGCGCTCCCCTGGGCCGTGGGTGACCGTTGCCTAGCCGGGGCGGCGTGCGGCGGATGGGCGCCGCTGGCGCGGATCCGCTCCGGGAAGTGCACTGTGGACGGGGGACCATAGCCCACGACGGCCAGATCTGCTGGCGACGGGGGAGGCGACGCGCTGGGACGGATCCAGTGAAGCGGGGCCGCCAGTGCTACGGGCCGCAGCTGCGGATGGATCCACTCATGCGGGGGTCGTCGCTGGCCGGATCCACGGAGGAGCGACGCGAGGGGGGGTGGGAGGAGGCGCGGGAGAGGAAGAAGGTGGGAGGGATCTGGTGGGCGTGCGTGTGTACCGCTGGGGTGGGCGTGGGTAGTGGAAAGGTGGGTTGGTTCGGGTTTTTTTTGCTGCGGTTCGGCCGGAGTGCGTGGTTTGGGTGTTGTTAGAATAAGGTGGGTGTTGTTAGAATAAGGTCTTAAGGGTTGTTGTTAGAATAGACCCACCCTATATATATATATATATACAGTCGGTCTATTCTGACATCGATGTCAGGATAACTATTCTGACAACATTCCGCACTGCAGTATTTTCGCAAAGAGAACCGCAATGCTGAATTCGGAGCACTGAAGTTCGAATAAAACAGAACCGCATGCACCGTTTTCTCTTCAACTTTTTAACCGTTTGTCGGAATTGAGCGTATGATACACCGCTGGATTCATATGGAAAAGGAGTGTCTTCCGTATGTTGAACACTTTCCCCGATTCTTCACGGATTAAGAGCAGTTTCGAAAATTGTGCGGAGACCCACTTTCACAGCTGCAGTTTTTTCGCGATTTCTCTTAAACCGTTCATCGTAATGATGCAAATGATATACCGTTGGAAAGATATCAATCAGGCGCTCCATCCATATGTAGAACACTTTGTCTAATTCGCTACGGATTTGAGATAAATCTAGACGCAAAAAAACGCAGCAACTCTGTTTTTCGTTTTCGGATCTTGTAGAGAGAAGAAATTTTTAACGGCTTGTCTGATCGATGCGTATGATACACCGTTGGATTCGCCTGGAGTAGTAGATTAAATCCATATGTTGAACACTTTTCCATATTCCACACGGTTTTGAAGCAATTTAGAAAACGGTGGCGCTGCCCTCTTTTGGACAGCGGGAGTTTTCGCGTAAATTCGTTTGATTCATTCGTCCGATTGATGCAATTGATACACCATTGGATAGGTATCGTCGAGGCGCTCCATTCGTATGTAAATCGCGGAACTCCTTTATTCGCGGACCCGGAATCGACGAGGTGAACTACATTTGGCCGGGCAAGTGCACTGCCTTATCGCGAGACAGAACGCACGTGCTTTTCGCGGAACAAAAAACCGGCGAGTGAACTGCATCCGCGGGGCACCCGATTGCATTTGTCAACAGAAAGAACTGCACTTGTGTTTTTAACTTGTAACATAAAAATTTTATCAACGAGCGTGCACCGCAAAGACGAGGCAAGTGAACTCCATTTTATTTTTGTAAATGCATCTTTTTTTTCTTTAACTTGTTTTTTAAACGAGGATGGATTGCAGATACGAGGAGCAAGCGGGCCACAAAAAATATAGAAAAGTGGATCACAATTTTTTTTCGTATGAACAAGTGAGCTGCAAAAAACCACAAGGAAGTGCACTTTTATAAATTGAATAGTTGCTGCCAGCGGACTAATAGGCTGCGCTCAGCGAACTGCAAATGCGCCATGACTTTTTTTACACGAATCCAAAAAAGGTGAACCATAATCCTTTTGGAGAGCCGCACTGCATTGCAACATCGAGATCCAAAAATATACAATATTTTCTAACAAAAAATGCGAACTGCATGCTACAATTTTTTCGCGCGTGTGGTGCGCTGCTGCTTGGGTTGCAGTTGCTTGCGGGCTTGCTTCTCCTCCGTTTCTGCGTGGGATCTTCCGGCGCAGCGATGACCTCGACGCCGAGGTCTTTGGAGCCACGGGAAGGGAGTCTTGGCCTCCATGGACGAGATCCAGGGGCGTGGCACGCCGGGCCGGCCAAGATCCGTCGGGGAAAGAGGAAGGGGAGGTGGGGCACGGGCTGAGATCCTTCAGGTGGAGGTGTCATGCGGGGGAGAAGCCGGTTGATGGGGTGTGGCCCGCCGCGGCTCGGTCTGGAGCGCCGCCGGGCACTGGCGGCTTGATCTGGAGCGCCGCCGGGCACTGCTCGATCTAGAGCACCGGTGGGGGAGGGGGAAGCAAGGCGTGGGAGGTGGAGGAGGCGGTGCCCGCGGTGGGAGATGGCGGCGCCGCGGTGGGGTGAGGAGGTGGTGCCCGCGGTGGGAGATGGCGGCGTCGACGGTGGGGGGATGAGGCTCCCGTGCGGCGCGGGTGGGGAAGATGGGGAGGGGAGATGGTGACAGGAGGAGGTCGTGGGAGATGGAGGCGGGTGGGTCAGGATTTTTTTATTTCACTGGATGTTTTTCCGCGGTTAGTCTTGTAGCTACGGGTTAGACAGTAGTGTTGGCAGAATAAGAGATGTTGTTAGAATAAGACTCTTAAGGGACGTTGTTAGAATAGACCCATCCTATATATATATATATATATAATATATATATATAGGGTGAGACTATTCGTCACCCTGGGTGAGGAATAGTTATTCCTCACCCCCCTCTGTTTTGACATCAATGCACCATAATTTTATATTTCGTAAAATTTGTCTTATTTCATACGTAAAAAGAGAACGTAAAAAAATATAATCGCCGTAAAATATATTTTATATTACGTAAAATTACAAAGGTAAAAATGATGGTGTAAAATATACATAAAATATATAGTTTTGATCTTATGATCAATATTTTTGTTTTTTATATCAAAATTTATGAAGTGAATCCATATTAATGTAACTATTTGTATTACAAATGTAAATTTTTTATAAAAGATTCGTAAAATTACCTCGGGTGAAGAATATATAGTTTAATTGAGAACTCAATCTACTAAAGTTTCACGCTTGGTCTCCTTTGGGATCTTATTTTGACTCATTCCCAGACCACTAGTCGGGTACAAATCAAACTGATCCTCTCCCTTTCGAATTTGATCACTCATGCAATGAATGAGCGCGAGCAAGAAATGTTAGCCCTTCAGATGGCAAAGAGAGAAATGACGGGGAAGGAAGACAAAAATGTGTGAAAGGCTCACATTAATAAGGACAATCATAGGCGAGAGAAGGCCAAATGATAGATATGATGTGAGGAGTACGGATTGCCATGCAACAGATACACATATGAGCTAAGGTAAGCTCTCCAATGGAACTAGTGGCGGTGCATCCGACTTGCTTGCTCATGAAGAACTAGAGTCCATTTGAGGAGGCTCATCCTTGGAATATGCAAGCCAAGTTCTATAGTGTAGGGGTCCCCACATAGTTATGCATTAATGATAATCTCTATGGAGTACAAATATAATAATGGAGTACGAGTGTGGATCTTTCAAAAGAAATAGTAGTGTTGCCCCTTCTCTATTTTTATTTTTTTTCTCTTTTTTCTATTTTTATTTATTTTTGTGGCCTCATTGGCTCTTTCTATTTATCTCTCATTTGTCCTCTTTGGGATCTTTTAATTTGTCCTCCTTGGGATCTTTTTCTCACTTAAGGGCAACACTCTATACTTTACAAAAATATAGAAGATCTTCACACTTTACAGAAGTACTCAACATAGAGAAGAATGAAAACTTTCATGATGTATGCAAATGTATGCCTCTGCCAGTGTAGCAGGATATGCAATGATACTAGCGCAAAAGCATGTATGACATGAAGATCAAGTCATGAGATGGTGGATTTTGCATGGCAATGTATCTCGGTAAGGCTATGGAAATGCCTTGATAGATAGGTATGGTGGTTGTTTTGAGGAAGATATTGTAACATCCCAATTTTTGTAAAATTTGGATGTTAATAGAATCATTTGTGCATATCATTTTCTTCCCATTGCATATTGGATCTTTTGGATTTTCTTTCCAATTTATTTTAACCCAATAAAAAAATCCAGAGAGAAGATAACATGACTTCTTCAACATAAAAAGGGTTAAGAAAATATTGGAGCATTTTATTTTAATAAAGCATTTCGGGAATTTAATAAATCCTAAAATTCCTTTTGGAATTTATTAATTGTCCAAAATGACTTTATAAATAAATTTTCGCATTTTATAAAATTGCATTGAGCTAGGAATATTTATCCTAGGCTTTATAATTTTTTTGTTGAGGTTTTATTAGAGTTTTATTAAACTTATTTTGAAATATATTTTCTATAGTATTTTATTTTGGCCAGGAAAAATTTATAATATTTTCCTTATATATTTCTAAGATTATAAAAATTTACTAAGTATTTTTTTCTAGCGGTATATTTTTTCAAAAAAAAAGAAAAAAAACGGCCGCCAGGCCAGCCCAGCAGGCCGGCCCAGCCGCCCAGGCCCACCCCGCACCCCTGTCTTCCTCGTGCGCACCGCACGCACGCAGCGCAACAGCAGCAGCGGGCGCAGCAACGCACCGCGCCATGCCCGGCCACGCAGGCCGCCCCTTCCTTCCCCGCGTATCCCGCACCTCCCTTCTCCGCCCCGACACCATTAAAGCCTCCATTAATCCGCCATTAAAGACCTCGCCGGAGTTTCCGCACTCGCCGGATTTCATCGCCGGGAGCACGTGTCAGAACCCTCTGTTAGGTAATGTGCTAGGATCTTTTTCACTTTGCATTCATGAAAGAAATCTTTGAAATCAACTTCAAAATCAAAATGGGAGAAGGAAACCCCCCAGATGAATTAATTCAAAAGGCCAGATAAAAATCTTCTCCAAAAATTCATGTTAGATTTTTGAAAAGTCTTATAAATGAGTGTGATCACATATCAAGTGATGTGGGACCCATCCCATGCTCATAGATTTTTCAAATATTCAAACAGTGCCTTGGAATTAAAGAAATAACCCTATTTGATTTAAGATTCAAATTATTTGAATTTTAAAAATGTTGAAACTTTATAAGTGGCTAGTCTATATTATTATGATGCCACATAAAAAGTTTCAGCATTTTATAAAATGGTTTGATATTTTTTTACCAGAGCCAAAACAAAACTACAGAAAAAGAAAGGAAAGATTAAACAGAGAGAAAAAGAAAGAAGGGCTTACCTTCAAAGAAGCCCGACTAGGTCCCTAGCGGCCCAGCCCACCTCCTCTTCCCTGTCGTCTTCCTCAAGCAGGCGCACTGCTGCGTGCCGGCCATGCCGAGCCCCGCCGCCGTGCCTGGCCACCTCCTGCTTCCCCGTGCCATCTCTCCTCGTCTGGACGCGTCCTGGAGCCGCCCCAGTTCATTCCCCCCCCCCCCTCCTCATCGTCTTCCCCTTCCTCTCTCACCTGATTCATCGTCGCCCGAGAAGAACGCCGGAGCGCCGTCGAGCCCCCGCGTAGCCATCGACGCCGAGAAGCCCCCGGAGCTTGTCCATCGTCTTCCTCGTCGTCGTCTTCATCGACCTGCAGAAGAAGGCGAGCCCGGGGCCCTCCTAGCCACCTGAATCGAACTCGAGCCGCCGTCGGACCCGCAAGAACTCTCCGACGAATTCGTCATCATCACGCCGCCGTTCACCTCACCGTCTGCGCTGCTGAGTTCCTGGTGAGCTCACGACCGAAACCCCTCCTTTTCCCCCTTCGATTGCTTCCTCTAGCCGGATCCGCCATGGGAACCCGAGCACCTCGCCGCCATGGTCGTCGCTCTCCTCGCTCCAGTGCCCGTCGTGAAGCCCCAGTGCACGTGTTTGACTCCTGCGTGTGCTAGCGTTCGAACGCGCCCCGAATCGACTCAATCCGTGCACTGCAACGACAACTGCGACCTCGCCGCCGTTCTGTTGTCGCCGGAGTCGTCGCCATCGTCGCTTCCGACCTCCCCGTGACCCCCTGTTGCTTCCTCTCGACGCGGACGACCTCCAGGAGCACGCTGATGCCCTCCGTTTCCTCTCCCGTGGCCTCTAGCAGTTTCCGGCAAGGGCGCCGCCGTGGCCAGGCCACCGGCGTCAAGCCGCCGGTGGGTTAGCCCTTAACCCCTCGCTAAACACCCCCTGGGTCACTGACCAGTGGGCCTAGTGGCTTAATTAAGCCACTGGTTAAATTAACCAGCCGGGTTAATTAACCCAGTCACTGACAGGGTGACCCCACATGTCAGCCCCCCACTGACGCCAGCTTGACGTCATCCTGGCGCAATAAATCTATTAAATGAATTTCCAAAAAATCAAATTGAATTAAAGAAATTCTAGAAAATACCCCAAACTTTGGAAATTCATAGAAAATTCATATTAACTCCAAATTGGACAAATAATATATGAAAAATGATCAGGAGAAAATTATCTTTCCAAATATGCAACTTTCAACTATGTTGGAGTTGATTTTAAAATGGTGCCAGTAGCATATGTAATTTGGTTTATTTGAAATTAATTCAAATTCAAATCAAATGCTTTTGCAACTTGGACCATGGAATTATGCTACATTTCAACCACACTTCAGAGGCATATCATACACATTTGAAGATGATTCAAATTGATCAAACCATGTCACATATAACTTGACTAAGTTTGAATTCAAATTGGAGTTTGAATTTGCAATTCAATTTGCAATATACTCCATTTAAATGGAATTGCCTTACACATCAAAGCATATACATCAAGATTCAAACTTCCATCATGTGTTTGTGCATCGTATTTACTTTGATACTTTGCTTGTTGTTTGTCGAGTAGAGGTGGAACCGGAGCAGGAGGCTGCCCCCTTCGTTGAAGACCCCGAACCCGAACCTCGTCAGCAAGGCAAGCAAACCCCCATTGATCATGTCGATAAAATCCCACTTCCCTCTCATGTCTCGCTTATGCATTGTTTAGGATAATCACCATGAATCGTTTCTACCGCATAGATGAACCTATTCCTTTGCATGACCTATCATTTTGTCACAGTAGTAAGCAAACCACAATCCTAGCAAATGTAGGAGTTGTTTGATATCATGTGGCCCCTGCAAATGTTATCGCTTATTGCATGCTTAGTATGATACCATGTTGTTACTGTGATGTGAGTCGGAATGGTAGTGATCATGTTGATGTTGGTAGAAAAGTGTTGGTGAATCGACCCTAATACAAGGTGAACGATGAGAGGCTGTGTAGGAGTACACGGTGGGTTGTCTCGTTGAACACCTCCCTAAGTCCGAGTTCTTGTGTGGTGATCCAAGATGAAGAGTACAACCACACATTGGGCTCACTGACCCATCTCAACTTACTAACTCATCCCTTTCGATGTCCAGATGTCGCAATAGTTCGGAGTTCTGGTAGGCTTGTGGCCTGGATGCTAAGTGAGAGAACGGCTCATCCGAGACCGACTTATGCACCACACACACATCACTTGGGTCCACTTAGGTAAACCGGTCGGGTTCACGATAGTGGTAGCCAACCCAAGTAGACGGCTTTCTCGGACTAGATCGGCTATGAGGTAACAGTTGTGGTGAGCATCCTCGCTGGCACCCCTTGAATGGTGTCGAGATCAAAGGCGGTAAATGATGATCATGTGTGTGTAGCGGTACACCCCTGCAGGGTTAACAAAACTATTCGAATAGCCGCGTCCGCGGTTATGGACTGCTTGGAAAGCTTAGCTTGATTATTAGACAACTTGAACTGGATACTTCTAAAACACACCAAGATAAGTGTGAGTGCTATGGCGTGCTTTCTCGTGGGGAAGTCGAGGAAGGCACCATAGTGGTGTAATTGGTTGGAGAAGTAGTGGACTCGTGTACGCTTCTTACCTCAAAGTCTGGTACTCGTAGTTCAGGATTAGCCAAGTCAAAGCTGGCACTTCTGCAAGTGAACCCCACTCCCTTTACCTTGATACATGTGCATGAGTAGCATAGCTCCTATGTAAGTCTTGCTGAGTACGACTTTGTACTCACGTTTGCTTAATCTATGTTTTAGATGATGCCACTGACCCCGAAGGTGGCTTCTTCATCGAGCTGGACGACTGAAGACCAACTAGTCTAGTCCCAGTCAGACGACTGGTTCCCTCGTGGAGGGCTTGTGTTTAAATAAGGCTTCTTAAGCCATTTGTTAAACTTGTCTGTACTCAGACATAATTTTCTTCCGTTTGTGTTGTAATGTTGGATCACATGTTTGTGATCTCTGTTTGCACTCTATAAGAGTTATCAATAAAAATGTACACTTTGTAGAGAATTGCAATGGTACCTGCTGTTCATACAAGGCATGTGTGCTGCATGTATGTTTATAACATGCATGTCTTTGTATGGGTTTTCGAGACCTTAGTTGTGTTCTGGCTGGCGGTCTTTCATACACCAAGTGGCCCTTAGATGTGCGCAGCTTGGGGCATCGCGATGCGATTGTTGGAGACTCCGTCTCGTGCACACTTTGTGGTATGATCGAGCCCGCCCTAGACCCCGACTAAGTGATCGGGCTGGAGTAAGTCTATGTAAGAGTTTTGAGATAGTCGATAGTATGGTTGAGGCGACTTGTCTTTGAATATGGGAGTTCACCACCCATATCATTAGACTTGTGTGCGGACGATGATGACCCATCTCAGTTGATCATCCGACCTGGATGGGATGCCCCTCACGTACGATGCTTTCCGAGAACGTTCTGTGCTTGGCCTTGTCTGCTTAGACAAGTGGGTACGGTTCTCGGCTCTCCATATGACTATGTCTTAGCTGGACTTGCATACGCTAACCCCGGGTCCCGACAGACTTGGTATCAGAGCAGGACTGACTGTAGGACTAGTAGCCTTGGCCGAAGTTGAGTCTAGCTTGCTATAGTTATATTGTTACTCTGGGTATATAAGGGAATAACGTAAGGCTTCTTTTTTCTCCTTACCCCCTTCGTTCTGAGTTCTGAGTCACCCTCATCTTATTCTACGGGAAGATAGGACTAGGCTCTCCTCTGTCTGATTAGAACATCTCGTTGTTTGCTTCCTTGTAGCCGTAGGAAAGTTGTGACCGATTTGTTAGAGTGGTTATGCTTCCTGTTTTATTACATCGTGTGTAAGTGTTGTTTCCATGTTGTAAGAAATTTTCTTTTCTTGCAATTACAGCCGTTATGTTGTCCGAGTCATTCCAGGTTTATCTCATAATCTGATGCATTTGCAAACTCCTTCTTTCTGTTTCAGATGGCAGATCTTCCCCCTCGGCAGATTGTTCGTTTGACCAGGTGCCTCGGTGTGCGTGGCCATCCCGCCACGTTGATCGAGATGATGTCCTATGTGGGATATCGGTGGTACCCTGAGTACACCGTCGAGGAGCAGTTTCACGACTTCAACCAGACACAGTTCCACTGCATTGTCAGGATCTACCCGCAGCACGTTGGAGTCACTCAGCCTATCCACTTTGGACACGGCATTGGCGTTACCGAGAACATGGCTGTGCAGGATGCTGCATACTCATGTATGACCCTGCTGAGAGAGGAGCACACTTTGCTGAGAGAGACCTCTTTCCGCTATATCCCTACTGCACTTCCAGGAGAAGAGGGATATTACACCGGACTCTACTCAGATCACTCTGCAGAAGATCCAGCACTTCAGATGACTGCTAGGTTTGCTAGTGACAGAGATCGTGATGCACGCGCTCTCCGTTTCGAGCTCCACGCCACCCGTGTTCGTTTGAATCGAGCACTGACCCTCTTGGCACCCTTTGTGAGCGTGGGATCAGTTGAGTTTGATGCGATCTACCCAGTGAGGACTCAGATGCCTTCTCGAGTTGCTTGGCCCGAAATTGGAGGCATTTTTCCACCCCGTGGTCCTTTGCTTCCACCCTACGCTGGATCTAGGCCCCATCCTTGCCCAAATGGATATCAGGGTCCATAGGCCTCCGTGTTTTCCGATGGTCACCTCCAGCTACCGGGATACGCGGGTAACTTTTATGAGGACTACTATGGAGATGGAGATGAGTGAGACCGCCTGTGGTCTTACTTAGTGAGGATGTAGTAGTATCTTAGTGTATTGTATGCAAGGTGTCTAAGTTCCAGAGGCTTAGATAAATAATGTATAGGAAGTCAGAGTGCCTCTGAAGGATGTATCATCTTCATCACGTTTGTATTAGCTTGGTGCTTGTACTAAAATGATGTATGGTTTGTATGACAGCTTGTGAATATATGGCTTGTATGCTTTTATCACCATGTTGTCAAGATGATTACTTCCTTTGCTCTGTAATCCTTCCAGTACTCCAATACCTTGTTTAGACTCTTCAAATCAACTCTGTTTGACTTTGGTTTTTCACCTTCAGGATGTCTCAAGGAACCCGTGGCCAGGTTGGTCGTAACCAAGGTCGTGGGAATGACCAGGAGGAAGGCAACCTTCCACCCCCACTCACGATGGCTCAGGTTCTGATGGAGGTCGAGAGGAACCGCCGAGACTCTCACCATCTGTTGGAAGTCATTGCTCGCAACACCACTCAGCAGCGCAATGAGTTGGTGTCCCTGAACGACTTCATTCGACTTCATCCCCCGGTTTTCAGTTACTCCACCGAGCCCCTTGACGCCGATGACTGGCTTCGCAGCATCGAGAGGAAGCTCCAAGCAGGTCGTGTTGCAAATGGTGACAAGGTCAGCTATGCCACTTATCACCTTGAAGGTGCAGCTAGCTCTTGGTGGGAGAACTTTCTGAATATGCGCCCCGTTGGACCGCCTGCATCTTGGGAGGAATTTTGCACGTCCTTCCGCGAGCACCACATTCCCAAGGGTCTTATGGACCGCAAGCGTGAGGAGTTCTGCAACCTCGCCCAAGGCAGAAGAACCGTTGACGAGTTTAGTCGTGAGTTCAACCGACTTGCTCGTTATGCTACCGAAGAAGTCTCCACCGACTCCAAGAAGCAAGAGAGGTTCCGTCGTGGCCTCAACACTGGACTTCGTCGTGAGCTCAACCTTCATGACTTTGCCTCATTCTAGGTTTTTGTCAACAAGGCCATCAAGGCCGAGGACATGAACACCCCCAACGACTTTCGCAAACACCCTAGAGATGACAGTTCATCCAGTTCTGGCTCCCAGAAGCGCAAGATCTGGATCCCAAACATTATGTTCCGCCAGAACAACCCACCGAGGCCATCCTATGTGGCGCCTCGTCCACCAACCCATTTCCACCCAGCCCCACCAAACAACCCAGCTCCACGCACTGTTTTCGGAGCCTGTTACAAGTGTGGACAGGCAGGCCACTACTCTCGCGAGTGTCCCCAGAACCAGATCCAGAATCAGAATGCTCCACCCCGTGCCGGAGGCAACAACAACAATGGTCGTGGCAAGCCGCCCCAGAAGGTCTACACCGCCAAAACCGCTCCTCCCGCCACTCGTGGACGTGTGAACCAGATCTCCGCCGAAGAGACTGACGACACCACTGACGTCATTCTTGGTACGCTCCCAGTCAATTATGTTCCTACTTCCGTTCTTTTCGACCCAGGAGCATCTCATTCATTCATGTCGGAAAGTTATGCACTTCGTCATGAGTTATCTTTTGTTGAATTGTCCACCCCAATGATTATTCAAACTCCAGGGTCAAGATGGCAAACTAATAGAGTAAGCCATGGTAATCAAATTGCAATTGAGGGTTTAGTATTCCTTGCTTCACTCATAGCCCTCAAGTCTTCAAATATTGATGTCATCCTTGGCATGGGTTGGCTATCAAGACAGAATGCCTACCTGGATTGCAAAGGCAAATCCGTGAAACTCACCCACCCTTCAGGCAAAACAGTCAACTATACCTCACCCAAAACAAGAACCCAAGTGCATTCCTTGAATGTACTTCTCCTTCCCGAACTTGAAGATATTCCGGTGGTTCGTGACTTCCCGGATGTCTTTCCTGAAGAGCTGCCGGGCATGCCACCCGACAGATGTGTAGAGTTTATAGTGGATCTTGCCCCAGGAACCGCACCAATTTCTAGACGCCCATACAAAATGGCCCCACGTGAGTTAGCTGAGCTTAAAACCCAACTGGAAGCTTTGTTGGAGAAAGGCTTCATCCGCCCTAGCTCATCGCCATGGGGTTGCCCCGTTCTGTTCGTAACGAAGAAAGATGGAACAGAAAGGATGTGCGTAGACTATCGCCCGCTAAATTTAGCAACGATAAAGAACAAGTACCCATTTCCCAGGATCAATGATCTTTATGATCAACTTGCAGGATCCTCTGTCTTCTCCAAGATGGATTTGAGATTAGGTTATCATCAAATAAAAATCCGAAACGAGGACATTCCCAAAACGGCTTTTACTACTCGTTATGGTCTTTACGAGTACACCGTCATGTCCTTTGGTTTAACCAATGCCCCCGCCACTTTCTCACGCATGATGAATTCGATCTTCATGGAGTACTTAGATAAATTTGTTGTGGTTTATCTCGATGACATTCTCATCTACTCAAAGAACGAAGAAGAACATGCCGAACACCTAAGGCTGGTATTGATGAAACTTAGAGAGCATCGCCTGTATGCTAAATTCTCCAAGTGTGAATTCTGGCTACCAGAAGTGACCTACTTAGGCCACGTGATTTCTGAAAAAGGCATTGCTGTGAATCCCGAGAGAGTTCAGGCCGTCCTTGACTGGACTCCACCTGAATCGGTTAAGCAAGTTAGGAGTTTTCTTGGCCTAGCCAGCTATTTCCGTCGCTTCGTCGAGATTTTTTCTAAAGTTGCAAAGCCTCTTACTGAACTCCTCAAGAAAGATAAGAAATTCCTATGGACTCCCAAGTGCGAGGAAAGCTTTCAAGAGCTAAAAAGAAGATTGACTTCTGCACCCGTACTTGCACCTCCAGACACTGAAAAGGATTTCGAAATCTATTGTGACGCATCACGGCAAGGGTTAGGATGCATACTTCTGCAAGATCGACATGTGGTAGCTTATGCTTCACGCCAGTTGCGGCCACATAAAGAGAAATATCCTACCCACGATCTTGAACTCGCTGCCGTAGTTCATGCCCTAACAACTTGGCGACATTACCTCCTTGGTAACTGTTGTGAGATTTATTCCGACCACCAAAGCCTCAAATATATTTTCACCCAGCCAGATCTTAATCTTAAGCAAAGACGCTGGATTGAGTTGATAAAATATTACGACGTAGTAATTTCTTACACCCCAGGCAAAGCCAATGTCATGGCTGATGCACTAAGTCGTAAGTCGTATTGTAACAACCTCATGTTACAACAGTATCAACCACTTCTTCATGAGGAATTTCGCAAGCTCAATCTTGAGATTATTCCTCATGGCTATCTTTCTACCTTGGTGGCGAAACCAACTCTTGAGGATCAAATCATAGTTGCCCAAAGGCGTGCACCAGGTGTCCACCGGATCAAGGAGAACATTGCTAGCGGAGTTGCTAAATGTTTCTCCACAGATAGCAAGGGAACAGTATTCTTTGAAAATCGTTTGGTAGTACCTAAGAATAGGGAACTAAGGCAACTCATCCTCAAGGAAGCCCATGACACACCCCTCTCGATTCATCCCGGTAGCACAAAAATGTACCGAGATCTACGCCAGAGATTTTGGTGGACTAGGATGAAGAGAGACATTGCTCAATTTGTTGCCGAATGTGATGTTTGTCGTCGCATTAAGGCAGAACATCAAAGACCTGCTGGTACACTGCAACCTTTGTCTATTCCCGAGTGGAATTGGGACAAAGTCGGTATGGACTTCATCACCGGCTTTCCAAGAACTCAGAAAGGAAACAATGCCATCTTCGTTGTCATAGATAGGCTTTCCAAAGTTGCTCACTTCCTTCCGGTTCGCGAGTCTATAACTGCTAGCCAGTTAGCGGACTTGTACATCTCTAGAATTGTATCCCTTCACGGTGTTCCTTTGGAAATCAATTCTGATCGCGGTAGCCTTTTCACCTTTAGATTTTGGGGAAGCTTTCAGAATGCTATGGGAACTCATCTCTCCTTTAGTACGGCTTTCCATCCTCAGTCTAGCGGTCAAGTCGAAAGGGTTAACCAAATTATTGAAGACATGCTCAGAGCTTGTGTTATCTCATTCGGAAAGAATTGGGAGAAGTCTCTTCCATTTGCCGAATTTGCTTATAACAATAGTTTTCAATCTAGTCTGGACATGGCTCCTTTTGAACTCCTATATGGACGACGATGTCGAACACCACTAAACTGGTCAGAAACCGGTGAAAGACAATTCTTTGGACCGGACATGATCAAGGAAGCAGAAGAGCAAGTTCACATTGTTCGTGATCAATTGAAAGCAGCCCAGTCTCGTCAGAAAAGCTACTATGATCGTCATCATAGGCGAGAGAGCTACAATCTGGATGAGAAGGCTTACCTTCGGGTTACTCCTCTGAAGGGAACCCAACGTTTCGGTATCAAAGGCAAGTTGGCCCCACGTTACATCGGACCTTTCCGCATTATTGCTAAACGTGGAGAAGTTGCCTACCAACTTGAACTACCTCCGCACCTCTCCCGAGTACACGATGTATTCCATGTGTCCCAACTCAGGCGTTGCTTCAAGGACCCTATCCGCGAAGTCGACCATGAAACGCTTGATCTCCAAGATGACCTTTCTTATCGAGAATACCCCGTTCGTATTCTTGATTCCGCAGAGCGTGTCACTCGTCGTCAGAAGATTAAGTTTCTGAAAGTGCAGTCGCCACACCACTCTGAGAGAGAAGCTACGTGGGAAAGAGAAGACCGTCTCAGTGCCGAGTACCCCACCTTCCTCCCGCAGACTTCTGAATCTCGGGACGAGATTCTTTTGAGTGGGGGCGAGTTTCAGAACCCTCTGTTAGGTAATGTGCTAGGATCTTTTTCACTTTGCATTCATGAAAGAAATCTTTGAAATCAACTTCAAAATCAAAATGGGAGAAGGAACCCCCCCCAGATGAATTAATTCAAAAGGCCAGATAAAAATCTTCTCCAAAAATTCATGTTAGATTTTTGAAAAGTCTTATAAATGAGTGTGATCACATATCAAGTGATGTGGGACCCATCCCATGCTCATAGATTTTTCAAATATTCAAACAGTGCCTTGGAATTAAAGAAATAACCCTATTTGATTTAAGATTCAAATTATTTGAATTTTAAAAATGTTGAAACTTTATAAGTGGCTAGTCTATATTAATATGATGCCACATAAAAAGTTTCAGCATTTTATAAAATGGTTTGATATTTTTTTATCAGATCCAAAACAAAACTACAGAAAAAGAAAGGAAAGATTAAACAGAGAGAAAAAGAAAGAAGGGCTTACCTTCAAAGAAGCCCGACTAGCTCCCCAGCGGCCCAGCCCACCTCCTCTTCCCTGTCGTCTTCCTCAAGCAGGCGCACTGCTGCGTGCCGGCCATGCCGAGCCCCGCCGCCGTGCCTGGCCACCTCCTGCTTCCCCGTGCCATCTCTCCTCGTCTGGACGCGTCCTGGAGCCGCCCCAGTTCATTCCCCCCCCTCCGCATCGTCTTCCCCTTCCTCTCTCGCCTGATTCATCGTCGCCCGAGAAGAATGTCGGAGCACCGTCGAGCCCCCGCGTAGCCATCGACGCCGAGAAGCCCCCGGAGCTTGTCCATCGTCTTCCTCGTCGTCGTCTTCATCGACCTGCAGAAGAAGGCGATCCCGGAGCCCTCCTAGCCACCTGAACCGAACTCGAGCCGCCGTCGGACCCGCAAGAACTCTCCGACGAATTCGTCATCATCACGCCGTCGTTCACCTCACCGTCCGCGCTGCTGAGTTCCAGGTGAGCTCACGACCGAAACCCCTCCTTTTCCCCCTTCGATTGATTCCTCTAGCCGGATCCGCCATGGGAACCCGAGCACCTCGCCGCCATGGTCGTCGCTCTCCTCGCTCCAGTGCCCGTCGTGAAGCCCCAGTGCACGCATTTGACTCCTGCGTGTGCTAGCGTTCGAACGCGCCCCGAATCGACTCAATCCGTGCACTGCAACGACAACTGCGACCTCGCCGCCGTTCTGTTGCCGTCGGAGTCATCGCCGTCGTCGCTTCCGACCTCCCCGTGACCCCCTGTTGCTTCCTCTCGACGCGGACGACCTCCAGGAGCACGCTGATGCCCTCCGTTTCCTCTCCCGTGGCCTCTAGCAGTTTCCGGCAAGGGCGCCGCCGTGGCCAGGCCACCGGCGTCAAGCCGCCGGTGGGTTAGCCCTTAACCCCTCGCTAAACACCCCCTGGGTCACTGACCAGTGGGCCTAGTGGCTTAATTAAGCCACTGGTCAAATTAACCAGCCGGGTTAATTAACCCAGTCACTGACAGGGTGACCCCACATGTCAGCCCCCCACTGACGCCAGCTTGACGTCATCCTGGCGCAATAAATCTATTAAATGAATTTCCAAAAAATCAAATTGAATTAAAGAAATTCCAGAAATTCCAGAAAATACCCCAAACTTTGGAAATTCATAGAAAATTCATATTAACTCCAAATTGGACAAATAATATATGAAAAATGATCAGGAGAAAATTATCTTTCCAAATATGCAACTTTCAACTATGTTGGAGTTGATTTTAAAATGGGACCAGTAGCATATGTCATTTGGTTTATTTGAAATTAATTCAAATTGAAATCAAATGCTTTTGCAACTTGGACCATGGAATTATGCTACATTTCAACCACACTTCAGAGGCATATCATACACATTTGAAGATGATTCAAATTGATCAAACCATGTCACATATAACTTGACTAAGTTTGAATTCAAATTGGAGTTTGAATTTGCAATTCAATTTGCAATATACTCCATTTAAATGGAATTGCCTTACACATCAAAGCATATACATCAAGATTCAAACTTCCATCATGTGTTTGTGCATCGTATTTACTTTGATACTTTGCTTGTTGTTTGTCGATTAGAGGTGGAACCGGAGCAGGAGGCTGCCCCCTTCGTTGAAGGCCCCGAACCCGAACCTCGTCAGCAAGGCAAGCAAACCCCCATTGATCATGTCGATAAAATCCCACTTCCCTCTCATGTCTCGCTTATGCATTGTTTAGGATAATCACCATGAATCGTTTCTACCGCATAGATGAACATATTCCTTTGCATGACCTATCATTTTGTCACAGTAGTAAGCAAACCACAATCCTAGCAAATGTAGGAGTTGTTTGATATCATGTGGCCCCTGCAAATGTTATCGCTTATTGCATGCTTAGTATGATACCATGTTGTTACTGTGATGTGAGTCGGAATGGTAGTGATCATGTTGATGTTGGTAGAAAAGTGTTGGTGAATCGACCCTAATACAAGGTGAACGATGAGAGGCTGTGTAGGAGTACACGGTGGGTTGTCTCGTTGAACACCGCCCTAAGTCCGAGTTCTTGTGTGGTGATCCAAGATGAAGAGTACAACCACACATTGGGCTCACTGACCCCTCTCAGCTTACTAACTCATCCCTTTCGATGTCCAGATGTCGCAATAGTTCGGAGTTCTGGTAGGCTTGTGACCTGGATGCTAAGTGAGAGAACGGCTCATCCGAGACCGGCTTATGCACCACGCACACATCACTTGGGTCCACTTCGGTAAACCGGCCGGGTTCACGATAGTGGTAGCCAACCCAAGTAGACGGCTTTCTCGGACTAGATCAGCTATGAGGTAACAGTTGTGGTGAGCATCCTCGCTGGCACCCCTTGAATGGTGTCGAGATCAAAGGCGGTAAATGATGATCATGTGTGTGTAGCGGTACACCCCTGCAGGGTTAACAAAACTATTCGAATAGCCGCGTCCGCGGTTATGGACTGCTTGGAAAGCTTAGCTTGATTATTAGACAACTTGAACTGGATACTTCTAAAACACACCAAGATAAGTGTGAGTGCTATGGCGTGCTTTCTCGTGGGGAAGTCGAGGAAGGCACCATAGTGGTGTAATTGGTTGGAGAAGTAGTGGACTCGTGTACGCTTCTTACCTCAAAGTCTGGTACTCGTAGTTCAGGATTAGCCAAGTCAAAGCTGGCACTTCTGCAAGTGAACCCCACTCCCTTTACCTTGATACATGTGCATGAGTAGTATAGCTCCTATGTAAGTCTTGCTGAGTACGACTTTGTACTCACGTTTGCTTAATCTATGTTTTAGATGATGCCACTGACCCCGAAGGTGGCTTCTTCATCGAGCTGGACGACTGAAGACCAACTAGTCTAGTCCCAGTCAGACGACTGGTTCCCTCGTGGAGGGCTTGTGTTTAAATAAGGCTTCTTAAGCCATTTGTTAAACTT
The DNA here is from genome assembly GCA_950022295.1 of Bromus sterilis. Taxonomy (NCBI): domain Eukaryota; kingdom Viridiplantae; phylum Streptophyta; class Magnoliopsida; order Poales; family Poaceae; genus Bromus; species Bromus sterilis. The sequence goes on from OX465598.1 coordinate 223,527,044, forward strand.
GTCTGTACTCAGACATAATTTGCTTCCGTTTGTGTTGTAATGTTGGATCACATGTTTGTGATCTCTGTTTGCACTCTATAAGAGTTATCAATAAAAATGTACACTTTGTAGAGAATTGCAATGGTACCTGCTGTTCATAAAAGGCATGTGTGCTGCGTGTATGTTTATAACATGCATGTCTTTGTATGGGTTTTCGAGACCTTAGTTGTGTTCTGGCTGGCGGTCTTTCATACACCAAGTGGCCCTTAGATTTGCGCAGCTTGTGGCATCGCGATGCGATTGTTAGAGACTCCGTCTCGTGCACACTTTGTGGTATGATCGAGCCCGCCCTAGACCCCGACTAAGTGATCGGGCTGGAGTAAGTCTATGTAAGAGTTTTGAGATAGTAGATAGTATGGTTGAGGCGACTTGTCTTTGAATATGGGAGTTCACCACCCATATCATTAGACTTGTGTGCGGACGATGAGGACCCATCTCAGTTGATCATCCGGCCTGGATGGGATGCCCCTCACGTACGATGCTTTCTGAGAACGTTCTGTGCTTGGCCTTGTCTGCTTAGACAAGTGGGTACGGTTATCGGCTCTCCATATGACTATGTCTTAGCTGGACTTGCATACGCTAACCCCGGGTCCCGACAACACGCATCTGGACACCCCCTACCCCTATATAAATCACCCCTGCGTGCCTCTCCTTCCACTCGTCCAAAGCCCCCAAAAATCTAGCCAAACGTTGCACCGTAGCTCGCGAATTTGCTCGCCGAAGTTCGCCGGTCGAGCTCCGCCTCGGCGTCGATCACGTCGCGGGTAAGCCATCTCTAGACCCCAAACTCTAGAAATCGGATGCCCTCGTCGTCACGCACCTTATGGACAAGCTTTTGGTTCTTCTCTTGCATCACAGCCCCATCCCCGAGCTCGCGCGCCCACCGGAGTTCGCCTGAGTACACCGCTGCCCCGCCACGTCGTAGCCACGCCGGAGACCGCCGCCACCACCCCGCGCCTCCCCACGCTGAGCCGCCCCTCCCCGACATCTCCCTCGCCGCCAATCCCCGCCGGAGCCGCCGCCCCCACGAAGAAGACGACGCCGGCCAACCTCTAGTACGTGCGTTCTTTTCTATAGAAGAAGATGGCTTAAGAAAAAAAAAGTTTTGAAAAAAAATGGAACGTTTATTTTATTTAGGGAACATTCACTAGATTAGAATTTTAGCCCCCTGTTCACACGATAGCCAGGGACTTATATCTAATTAATTAATTTTCTGTTTTAGCAATTTAGCCCCTAGTCTTATTTTAGCTATATCTTTTTACTCGTTTATTAGTTTTAGACGAAACCAACTCCCACGTTTAAGTTTTTCATCCCTCTATCGCGTGGAAACCTATTTTCAAAATTTTAAAATTTTAAAATATTAGTTTGGACATATTTAAATTCAAACTTTGTTTGGCCATAACTTTATAACCGTAGCTCAGTTTTGACCGATTCTTTTTGCAAATCGAAACCCTAAATTATCTCTATCACTTAGGACTTTTTCAACAAGTTTTACACGAAATTTCTTTCTGTTTTACAAAACCTTTTTCATTATTTCTTTCCAAAGTTTGTCGAAACATTGTTTTCGTTTTCTTTTGTATTGTGTTTTGATTGGATGCACTTGTTTGTTTGTTTGCGATAGATTGTCCCGAGTGCGAAGCAGAATATTTCCAGTCCTTAGAGTTTGACCAGCAGCAGCCAGGTAAGTCTACCTTTGATCATTTTCCACTTTACCTATGTTTTATTGCATGTAGTACCCTTTTCTTAGAATGCATAAGTAGGAGTTTACTTTCACGCAAAACCCAGTAGTTCAATTTGTGGTAGGTTTAACTAGTCACCATCGTGTAGGAAATTGTAGTGCTTTGATATTGTAGACGTGGATTGGGGAGTGAATTCACGATGAGATGAGTGACTTTGTAGTAAATCAGGACCAAGTTAAACTCAATGAACTACCTGGGTGGATTGGTTGGAGGCACCCTGGAGGAACCAGTGGAGATGCCTAAGTGACCTGGAGATGGCCAGAGATCACTGCGGAAAGCCACCTAGGCTTAAAGAGATTTTATCATATTGTCATTTGCTAGAAGCTTACGTGTGCAGCCACAAGCCATTATGGGCTCTGGCTTGGTTAATTAGTAGTAGTGACTCTTGCTAGGTGGTGCTACGAACGTAGTGTTGGTAGGTGGGATGGGCACCGCCAGAGTAAGGGAAACTCTTCTAAAAGACCATGTATCGACCTTCATGTTTCCATACAAAGTGTAGTGTGGCAAATACCAATGGAGGTGGTCGAGTCTTGTGGGGAAAAGTGCACAAACCTTTGCAGAGCGTATAAATTTAATCGATTAGCCGAGTCCCCAGTATTGGACAATTTGAGCGTCTAGTTATGGTAATTTTGAGAAATCTCATCATCTTTAATTAATCATTTTGGGTATAATTACCATGGATTGTCTTGTGCTTATTATTGTTGAGATTATTTTTAGGAACACTTATTCTATAGGCAAAAATTCAGCTTTATGCAAATTGAAACGTAGAAGCTCCACCAGCCAAATGCATGTATTGTAGGACTTCATTTTCTTCTCCTTGGTATGACTTGCCGTACATTCAAAGTACTGACCCTATTTGGTTTGTACGATTGTTGCAGATTACTCTGACAGTGATTAAGGTGCGAATAGGTTATTGTCATATACTCAACGTTTTGTCGTGGAGACGGATGGACCACTACTACTACTATTGCTTCCGCAGTTTTTGATGGCCCTAAGTCATACTATTGTAATAAATTTTCTTTATTTTGAACTCTCTGATGTAATAAAAGACATGTGATTTATTCTGTTATTCATCGAGTACTGTGTGTGCCAACAAGTTGATCCAGGGGCTAGCACAGATCACAGAGACTTTGGTCCCATTCGGGATCGGGTCGTTACAAGATGGTATCAGAGCACATGTTGACTGTAGGACGTGACCTTAGAAATGGAAAAGCCATAGGACAAAATTTTATTTTGCAAACCCCTACTTTTCGTTGTTCTCGTATCCTTGTCTATTCAAATCTAACTTCTTTTTTTTTAATATAGATGTGGACTGCCATGACCCGGTTCACCCAGCCCAATGAGACCATGCCTTTTGGGCGACGCCTGACGAAGATCACCAAGTACCTGAACATCGGCCTGCCCAGTTTTACTGGAACCCTCAAGACCTCAAAGCCAGAAGATAGATGCTGGAGGATCAACGTCCACATTCCAGGACGCACCTTCGGGAAGAACATCAAGCCTATTGACTTCTTCTTGGAGGCACCAACTTGGAGTTTGGGCCAGATCATCGCAACACACACCTCCCTCGGACGCATCCGCGAGGAATACAAAGAGGATCTCAAGGGAACCACCTTCATGGCGTGCGGACGACGGGATCACCATGGAGAGATGGTGCGCACCGTTGAGGACGACACTATATCATCCTATATCCAAGACCTGGAGGAGCACATCCGCAGCTTGGAGAAGGTGATACAGCGTGGCATGGAGACCTCCAGGAAGCTGGCCATCCGCCAAGAGGAGCTGGAGGAGGAACTCAAGGAAACTCGTGAAGGGTACGAGGATGAAACCAACACGCTACTGAAGAAGCATGAAGAAGTGAAGCTCCTGCTGGAAGAAGCCGAAGAGAAGCTTGACCATGGAGAAAACATCCAGGACGACAACTCTGATGGAGATTTCGTCAGCCAGGATAAGGATCATGAGGAGTCACATGACGTTGAGATGAGCGAGTCTTCTACCGACTCAAATTAGTTACAGACCACCATCATAGATGATTATCCTTAGCTACTCGAGTAGAGTTTCGATCTATCGTTTTTTTAGTTACCATGTCGACTTTGTGACATGGATTATCTTAGGTTGCTTGTTTGAAACTTGATTTGGGTGAATTGAATTGAAACTTTGTTATCATTTTTGCATATGGGTAGTGTTTTCCCCTTAGGACCTTTTCTCCCTCTATATCTCATCTATTCTAACCCAACAGATGCCACCAAGAAGGGACCCTTCCGGAAGTGGACCAGGGAGTGGAATCCCCGGCCTAGAGCAGTTGCTTCAGACCCAAAACCAGTTGATGCAGCTTCTGATGCAGAACATGAACACCACCAACAACAACAACGCACCACCACCTCCACCACCACCGCCTCCGGTTGATAGTCTCACCCGTTTCCTGAGATTGAACCCACCATTGTTCTCAAGCAGCCCAGAGCCGATTGTGGCTGATGATTGGCTTCGTAATATGGGAAGGAAGCTGGCAACCGCTGGATGCACTGATGGGGAGAAAGTGAGGTTCGCCTCGCACCAGCTGGATGGACCTGCAGCCGCATGGTGGGATAACTATACCACCACATACCCCATGGCTAATGTGACTTGGGATCAGTTCCAGCAGGCCTTCCGCACGGCTCATGTTTCAGCTGGAGCTATGAGTCTCAAGAAGAGGGAATTCCGCAACTTACGCCAAGGAGGCCGCTCAGTGGTAGAATATGTGGAGGAGTTCAACAAGCTGTCCCGTTATGCTCCAGGAGATGTGGCCTCGGATGCCGCTAAACAAGAGAAGTTCCTGGAGGGACTAAATGATGAGCTTGGAGTTCAGCTGATGGTGGCCACTTTTGCTAATTATCAAGAGATGGTGGACAAGGCTATCATTCTTGAAGGAAAGCATCAGATAATGGAGAATCGCAAGAGGAAGTACGGCCAGGGAAAGTTTCACTCTGGAGCTCAGCAGAAGCCCCGTACTGCACCATTCTCGGGATATGGTGGATTAGGCCACAACAAGTTTGGAGGACACAACCATCATAACCATGGAGGCCATTCTCAGCATGGGAACCATGGAAACAATCATGGTGGCCCTAGGAATGGAAATGGAGGAAATGGAAATGGAGGAAATGGGAATCAACACCGTCCCAACAATACTGCACCAGTGAGGAAGGATCTGAGTCAGATCACCTGCTTCAAGTGCAACAATAAAGGACACTACTCAACAGATTGTCCTGAGAATAAGAATGGAAATGGCAATGGAAATTCTGGAAATAAGAAGCCAAATCCTTTCGCCAAGGGACAAGTGAATCATGTCAATGTGGAGGAACTCTATGAACAACCAGATGCAGTGTTTGGTAAGTTTTTCCTAAACTCTCATCCGATATTAGTTCTTTTTATACTGGTGCATCACATTCATTCATATCAAGGGTAGTTGTGGATAAGTATGGATTTCCTACCAAGACCCTTAGTATGCCCATTATTGTGAGTTCCCCGGGGGCCGAGATGGTGGCAGGCATAGGTTGTCCCCAGTTGAACCTCGCCATTGGCAGGCATGATTTCCCCACACACCTGATCATCCTGAAGTCACGAGGATTAGATGTCATTCTAGGCATGGATTGGATGTCTAAGTATGAAGGCAACATTGACTGTGTTAGAAGATTGATTTCTCTCACCACTCCAGAGGGAAAGAGGATCAAGTATGTGTCCAAGCATAAGCCTAGAAAGGTCCAGGTATACTCACTTAATGGGGTTAGCCTGGAGGAAGTGCCGATAGTCAAGGAGTACCCTGATGTATTCCCGGAGGAATTGCCTGGAATGCCACCGAATCGAGACATTGAGTTCTTGATTGAGTTGTTGCCAGGCACCGGACCAATATCCAAGAGACCGTATAGAATGCCCGCAAACGACCTGGAAGAAATTAAGAAGCAGATTGAGGAGTTGTTGGAGAAAGGGTATATACGTCCGAGTTCATCACCTTGGGGAGCCCCAGTGCTCTTAGTGGCGAAGAAAGATGGAACCCTAAGAATGGTTGTGGATTATCGCTCATTAAATGAGGTGACTATCAAGATCAAGTATCCACTACCAATGATCAATGATTTGTTTGATCAACTGGAAGGAGCTAGTGTTTTCTCCAAGATCGATCTTCGATCTGGATACCACCAGTTGAAGATTCGAGAACAAGATATACCCAAGACCGCTTTCACCACCAGATATGGACTTTATGAGTATACAGTCATGTCTTTTGGTTTGACCAATGCCCCTGCATACTTCATGAGTATGATGAACAAGATATTCATGGAGTTTTTGGACAAGTTTGTTGTGGTATTCATAGATGATATCTTGATCTACTCCAAGAATGAAGAGGAGCATGAAGAACATCTGCGCTTAGTTTTGGAGAAGCTTAGAGAACATCAACTCTATGCTAAGTTCAGTAAATGTGAGTTTTGGTTGAAGGAGGTGGGATTTCTTGGGCACGTTGTGTCAGGTGAAGGCATAGCAGTGGACCCTTCCAAGGTTGAAGCAGTCACGGAATGGATTGCACCCACATCAGTCACTGAAATCCGTAGTTTTCTTGGACTTGCGGGATATTACCGGAGATTCATTGAGAGTTTCTCCAAGATCGCCAAGCCATGATGGAGTTGTTGAAGAAGGAAACCAAGTTCGTGTGGACGGAAGAATGTGAAGCAAGTTTTCAAGAATTGAAGAAAAGGTTAGTTACAGCCCCAGTGCTGATTTTGCCTAATATAGACAAGGATTTTCAAGTGTATTGTGATGCCTCTCGTCAAGGACTTGGAGGTGTCCTTATGCAAGACGGAAAGGTCGTAGCTTACACCTCACGTCAGCTTCGACCTCATGAAGTGAAATATTCCACACATGATTTGGAGTTAGCAGCCGTAGAGCATGCACTCAAGACCTGGAGACATTTCCTTGTTGGGAATAGTTGTGATGTGTACACTGATCATAAGAGTTTGAAATATATCTTCACACAGAAGGAGTTGAACCTTAGGCAGAGGAGGTGGTTAGAGCTCATTAAAGATTATGATATGAGATTGCACTATCACCCAGGAAAGGCCAATGTTGTGGCTGATGCTTTGAGCCGGAAGAGTTATGTTAACACTCTCATAGCAGGAGGTTTACCTCAAGAATTATGCGATGACCTCAGAGACCTCCGATTGGAGATTGTTCCTCAAGGATTTATCGCCACTCTGGAGATTCAATCCACATTGTTGGAAAAGATCCGCGAGGCTCAGAAGACGGACAAAGACATTGCTGAGATAAAGGAAAGTATGGACAAAGGAATGGCCAAAGGATTTCGTGAGGATGAACATGGAACCTTATGGTTTGAACAACGTATTTACGTGCCCAATAACCCGGAGATCAGGAAGCTGATTCTTCAGGAAGCTCATGATTCGCCTTACTCCATACACCCAGGAAACACCAAGATGTATTTGGACTTGAAGGAAAAATTCTGGTGGACCGGTATGAAGAAAGATATTGCAGAATATGTAGCAGTGTGTGATGTGTGTTAGAGAGTGAAGGCAGAACATCAGAAGCCGGCCGGGTTACTTCAGCCTATGCCGATGCCCGATTGGCAATGGGACAAACTTGGCATGGATTTCATCACTGGATTACCCCGGACTCGATCAGGATATGACTCTATCTGGGTAGTGGTGGATCGTTTGACTAAGGTAGCTCATTTCATCCCCGTGAAAACCACCTATACGAGTGCAAAGCTGGCAAAGATATATATGTAGAGAATCGTATGTCTGCATGGAGTCCCGAAGAAGATTGTGTCAGATAGAGGCATTCAGTTCACCTCAAAATTCTGGCACCAGTTGCATGAAACCTTGGGAACCAGACTGGAATTCAGCACGGCTTTTCACCCGTAGACAGATGGGCAGACAGAGAGAGTGAATCAAATTCTGTAAGACATGTTGAGAGCTTGTGTACTAGATTATGGATCTAGTTGGGATGATAATTTACCTTATGCAGAGTTCTCATACAACAACAGTTATCAAACTAGTTTGAAGATGGCCCCGTTTGAGGCACTCTATGGAAGAAGGTGTAGAACACCGTTAATGTGGGATGAAGTTGGAGATCGTCAATTGTTTGGACCGGACTTGATTAAAGATTCCGAAGAGAAGGTCAAGTTGATCCGTGATAGACTGAAGATATCCCAGTCCAGGCAGAAGAGTTACGCTGATGCAAAACGCAAGGAGGTAATATACGAAGTGGGAGATCGAGCATATCTTCGTGTGTCCCCACTTCGTGGGATCAAGAGATTTGGAGTCAAAGGTAAACTAGCACCACGGTTTGTGGGGCCATACAAAATTGTGGAACGCAAGGGAGAGGTTGCATACAAGTTGGAATTGCCAGAAGCATTGTCTGGAGTTCACGATGTGTTTCACGTATCTCAGCTGAAGAAGTGTCATGCAGAGATGGAAGATATCCCGTTGAGAGACACGGTACCCTTGGAAGAAATTCAGGTGGGGAGTGACTTGACATACAAAGAGAAGCCAGTTAAAATTCTTGACACCAAGGACAGAGTCACTCGTACCAAGGTTATCAAATTCTGCAAGGTTCAGTGGAGTCACCACACTGAGGAAGAAGCCACTTGGGAGCGAGAAGAAGAACTTAAGCAGGACCACCCACACCTTTTTGCTGGCCAACCCGAATCTCGAGGGCGAGATTCATCTTAAGGAGGTAGGTTTGTAACATCCCAATTTTTGTAAAATTTGGATGTTAATAGAATCATTTGTGCATATCATTTTCTTCCCATTGCATATTGGATCTTTTGGATTTTCTTTCCAATTTATTTTAACTCAATAAAAAAAATCCAGAGAGAAGATAACATGACTTCTTCAACATAAAAAGGGTTAAGAAAATATTGGAGCATTTTATTTTATTTTAGTAAAGCATTTCGGGAATTTAATAAATCCTAAAATTCCTTTTGGAATTTATTAATTGTCCAAAATGACTTTATAAATAAATTTTCGCATTTTATAAAATTGCATTGAGCTAGGAATATTATCTTAGGCTTTATAAATTTTTTATTGAGGTTTTATTAGAGTTTTATTAATCTTATTTTGAAATAGATTTTCTATACTATTTTATTTTGGCCGGGAAAAAATTATAATATTTTCCTTATATATTTCTAAAATTTTAAAATTTTACTAAGTATTTTTTTTCTAGCGGTATATTTTTTTTAAAAGAAAAAAAAACCGGCCGCCAGGCCAGCCCAGGCTGCCAGGCCCACCCCGCACCCCTGTCTTCCTCGTGCGCACCGCACGCACGCAGCGCAACAGCAGCAGCGGGCGCAGCAGCGCACCGCGCCATGCCCGGCCACGCAGGCCGCCCCTTCCTTCCTTCCCCGCGTATCCCGCACCTCCCTTCTCCGCCCCGACACCATTAAAGCCTCCATTAATCCGCCATTAAAGACCTCGCCGTAGTTTCCGCACTCGCCGAATTTCGTCGCCGGGAGCACGCATCTGGACACCCCCTCCCCCTATATAAATCACCCCTGCGTTCCTCTCCTCCCACTCGTCCAAAGCCCCCAAAAATCTAGCCAAACGCTGCACCGCAGCTCGCGAATTTGCTCGCCGAAGTTCGCCGGTCGAGCTCCGCCTCGGCGTCGATCACGTCGCCAGTAATCCATCTCTAGACCCCAAACTCTAGAAATCGGATGCCCTCGTCTTCACGCACCCTATGGACAAGCTTTTGGTTCTTCTCTTGCATCACAGCCCATCCCCGAGCTCGCGCGCCCACCGGAGTTCGCCGGAGTTCACCGCCGCCCCGCCACGTCGTAGCCACGCCGGAGACCGCCGCCACCACCCCGCGCCTCCCCACGCCGAGCCGCCCCTCCCCGACATCTCCCTCGACGCCAATCCCCACCGGAGCCGCCGCCCCCACGAAGAAGACGCCGCCGGCCAACCTCCAGTGCGTGCGTTCTTTTCTGTTGAAGAAGATGGCTTAAGAAAAAAAAAGTTTTGAAAAAAAAACGAAAAGTTTTTTTTTATTTAGGGAACGTTCACTAGATTAGAATTTTAGCCCCCTGTTCACACGATAGCCAGGGACTTATATCTAATTATTTAATTTTCTATTTTAGCAATTTAACCCCTAGTCTTATTTTAGCTATATCTTTTTACTCGTTTATTAGTTTTAGACGAAACCAACTCCCACGTTTAAGTTTTTCATCCCTCTATCGCGTGGAAACCTATTTTCAAAATTTTGAAATTTTAAAATATTAGTTTGGACATATTTAAATTCAAACTTCATTTGGCCATAACTTTATAACCGTAGCTCGGTTTTGACCGATTCTTTTTGCAAATCGAAACCCTAAATTATCTCTATCACTTAGGACTTTCTTCAACAAGTTTTACACGAAATTTTGTTCTGTTTTACAAAACCTTTTTCATTCTTTCTTTCCAAAGTTTGTCGAAACATTGTTTTCGTTTTCTTTTGTATTATGTTTTGATTGGATGCACTTGTTTGTTTGCGATAGATTGTCCCGAGTGCGAAGCAGAATATTTCCAGTCCTTAGAGTTTGACCAGCAACAGCCAGGCAAGTCTACCTTTGATCATTTTCCACTTTACCTATGTTTTATTGCATGTAGTACCCCTTTTCTTAGAATGCATAAGTAGGAGTTTACTTTCACGCAAAACCCAGTAGTTCAATTTGTGGTAGGTTTAACTAGTCACCATCGTGTAGGGAATTTTAGTGCTTTGCTATTGTAGACGTGGATTGGGGAGTGAATTCACGATGAGATGAGTGACTTTGTAGTAAATCAGGGCCAAGTTAAACTCAATGAACTACCTGGGTGAATTGGTTGGAGGCACCCTGGAGGAACTAGTGGAGATGCCTAAGTGACCTGGAGATGGCCAGAGATCACTGCGGAAAGCCACCCAGTCTTAAAGAGATTTTATCATATTGTCATTTGCTAGAAGCTTACGTGTGCAGCCACAAGCCATTATGGGCTCTGGCTTGGTAAATTAGTAGTAGTGACTCTTGCTAGGTGGTGCTACGAACGTAGTGTTGGTAGGTGGGATGGGCACCGCCAGAGTAAGGGAAACTCTTCTAAAAGACCATGTCTTGACTTTCCTGTTTCCATACAAAGTGTAGTGTGGCAAATACCAATGGAGGTGGTCGAGTCTTGTGGGGAAAAGTGCACAAACCTTTGCAGAGCGTATAAATCTAATCGATTAGCCGAGTCCCGAGTATTGGACAATTTGAGCGTCTAGTTATGGTAATTTTGAGAAATCTCATCATCTTTAATTAATCATTTTGGGTATAGTTACCATGGCTTGTCTTGTGCTTATTATTGTTGAGATTATTTTTAGGAACACTTATTCTATAGGGAAAAATTCAGCTTTATGCATATTGAAACGTAGAAGCTCCACCAGCCAAATGCATGTATTGTAGGACTTCATTTTCTTCTCCTTGGTATGACTTGCCGTACATTCAAAGTACTGACCCTATTTGGGTTGTACGATTGTTGCAGATTACTCTGACAGTGATTAAGGTGTGAATAGGTTATTGTCCTATACTCAACGTTTTGTCGTGGAGTCGGATGGACCACTACTACTACTATTGCTTCCGCAGTTTTTGATGGCCTTAAGCCATACTATTGTAATAAATTTTCTTTATTTTGAACTCTCCGATGTAATAAAAGACATGTGATTTATTCTGTTATTCATTGAGTACTGTGTGTGCCAGCAAGTTGATCCAGGGACTGGCACATATCACAGAGACTTTGGTCCCATTCGGGATCGGGTCGTTACAGATATAGGGAGGTTTATGATGACTGAGCGTATCGTGCCAAGGGTTTGGATGCACCGGCGAAGTATGCGCCAAATCTCAAGGTGACAAAGGGCAATGCACGGTACCGAAGAGGCCAGAAAAATATGGGAAGGTGGAAGTGCCAACAATCGAATACTCGCATTAGTCCGAAGAACTCATGCACTTATTATCGGTAATGCTCTATCTAATCGGGAGGTTCACAAAGAGACGAGTACCCCGAGGAGAAGTGTATGGGGGTTTGGTTATCCTTGCGCATCCTCGGCCCATGGTACATGAGGGTACTCGATATATTCCAACCCCTCCGGAGGTTAGCGATCCATCTAGTAGTTAGAGTTCTCAACTAATTTCTGTAGTTTTTGAAAAAAGCACGGATTGCCCAAAATACGACACCTATCACTAATAGGCTCAAGCTTTTGGCACCTTGATGTCCAAACATTACTCTAATCAATACCTCAAAACTATTGCATGTTACTACTACACTTGTAATAGCAACCTTAATTACCTATTCACGCAAGACACACAACTCAGTGAAAAAAGCCAACTCTCTAAACAAGATAAGCATGAAGACTCAAGAGAGTTCCTAGAACAACCTAAACAAAAGCTCTTAAAAGATAAGCATGAAAACTAATAGCTAACCATGACAGCAGCTATGAAAAGATATAGAACACAAACAAAAAGAAATATAAGCATGCAAGCCTATGTTGTGTTCTACGGTGGAGTAGAGCGTGTTTCTCTCCCAAACAATGAAGTCTAGGATCCAACTTGTTATGAACAGCAAGAAAAACTAAAACAAACTAAAAATTAAAGAGCGAGACCCTCCAAGTCTAGCACATAACATATGAAGCGATAAAAATATAGCATTGAGAAGGACGAACTGATGATTGTTGATGGAGAAGGGGATGCACGGGGGCATCCCCAAGCTTAGATGCTTGAGTCTCCTTGGATATTTCTTGGGGGTGCATGGGGGCATCCCAAGCTTGAGCGCTTGACACTACCGAATCTTCTTTTATCATCTTCCTTCGCATACTTGAAAAATCCCTTCATACGAAACTCATCATAAGCTTATTAGAGTGGTTAGTACCCATGATAAAATAATTTTCTTCTCCACTGGAAATTAAGATATTCTTGAAGAGCTACTGTTTCTCAAGATTGCCAAAAAAAAATTTCAAAGAAAAAGCAAGCTTAAGGTTTGCAAAATGAAGGAAACGCAAAACGTGGCAGAATCTGTGAAAAACAGACCAGCACGTAGTAAATAATTTTTTCGGGGTACTTCTGCAACTCAAATCAAAAAACTCAGAACAAGTGCACGAAATCCAATTGTATAGAGCACCCTGTCAAAAAAGAATTAGATAAAAAAGATGATCTGGTGATTTTAGCAGAATTTTTCCGTCAAGGGGACATAATCTGTTTCTGGACAACATGTCACAACTTTTGAACTTTCTTGCAATCGGAGGCTAAAACTTGGCACAAAGCTTGAAAATAAAGATACAATGATGTTGCTACAGCAGTAAAAAACATCAAGACCACTAAAACTGAAAGTAAAAACATCTTGGGTTGCCTCCCAACAAGCGCTTTCTTTTATGCCTTTTAGCTAGGCATGATACAAAGACAGGAATCAAAAGTCATCATAGTTATCGGAATTATAAAGACCTTCAAATGGTTCCTCAACTAGCTCGTCCTTATTTCTTTTAGGAAAGTGATACGTACCTTTCTCTTTTCCACGTAAGCGTATGTGTCCCTTACCTATATCAATGAAGCCTTTTACAGCTCGGATGAAGTCCCTTCCAAGCACTATGTTTCCTTGGTTTGGCTTCATGATGAAGAAATCAACCGTTGCACTCCTTTTTAAGAATGTAACTTGGACATCTTTTACCTTTCCCTGGATCTCAGAAATATCTCCATTAGCATGTTCATGATAAGATGACATATTGTCCATGTTTGAAAGTTTTAAAGAATCATAAACAACTTCTGGCATTGTAGAAACCATAGATCCAATATCACAAAAAGCAAGGAAGTCTTGGTTAGAAATGCTAATTCTAACAAAAGGCTCCCAGTCATCATCTATCTCCAAAATATCCTTCTTATTGGGTTTGGGTTTCTCCACTTCTCTCAAGTCTAGAGCATCCATTCTCTTTTCAAATTAGCAAGTCTATCTATAACAATATCAAAACTATGATCATATACAAAATAACTAGATAAACCATGTATAATATCAAGAGCTCTAGCTTCATCACACTCTAAGAAATCTCCTTCAGCTATAATATCAAGAGAGTGTTTACACCATTTAAGAAGACCATGGTAAAAATTTCTAAGCACAATCTTTATAGGTATCCAAGGCATAATTCTTCTATGTGCATCAGAATTTCTGTCCCATGCCTTCTTCATATTTTCTCCATCCCTTTGATGGAAATCTAGAACTTCCGATTCCCTCAAAGCACCAAGTCCTAACATGCTTGACTAAACAGAAAGGACTACTAAAAGCAAGGTAACTAATTTTTTTGTGGTTTTTGATAAAGGGCACTAAGATAAGAACGATAAGGTAAACTAACAAGACTAAAAAGCAAAGATAAAAGATAGTGTTCAACTCCCCTATCTTGAAGAGTGGAGTCCCCGGGAACGGCGCCAGAAATTAGCTTGATGGCACGGAAGTAGTGCTCCTCGTTGGTTACCCCAAGTGGAAGGTAGAGATGTAGATAGCGGCTAATTTCCCTTACACGAGGACTGTAAGGTTTATCGAATCCAGAAGGACTCCGAGGATCGACAAGTAGGTGTCAACAACGCCATAAACTATGCTTAATGACGTGAGAGTTGACGTGGACCTGCACACAGAAACTAATAACTTTGCTCCTAACAAGTACAGAGGGGTTGTCGATCCCTCCGGCCTTGCCGTTTACAAAGGATCAAATGCAAGAGGATACTGATAGTGATAAATGCAACTAAAAGTAAAAAACTGTAAATAAAGTGGAGGTGTAAACAATGGTGGAAATATGGAGCAGGGTCCCATGATGTTTACTAGTGATGTCTCTTTCCCAAAAGACGATAAACAACTAAGCTAGGTGAAAAAATTATAGCTGGGAAATTGACAGAATTATAAACGCACCGCAATGCTAATTATGCTAATAGAAAGCAAGAGGCTCAAAAGTATGGGCAGTACGCCAAGACAAGTAGACCGAAATCCATTTGCATCTACTACTAATCATCCATCTTGAGATATCTATCCAAAACATCTCGCTGGTATTAAGTTTAGAGCCCCACCCAAAGTGTAAACTCAAAGCAACAGACAATTGCATTAACAATCTATGCGTAAGGTAAACAATCTTTGCAACCGTGGTTACAAGCACCATTGTTTTCTACCTGGTGGCAACAACACATTCCCTAGTCTCATCTTTCTATCACTCAAGCTAGACATCGGGGGGCATGAACCCACAATCATGCATAACGCTCCCTCTTGGAGTCACTATCTACTACTTGGCCAAAGTAATAAAAAGCAACGGAGAACATGCAATAATTATGCAAGAACAAATATAAAAGATAACCAAATATATAACTCATCACGATCTGAACATAATCTCATAATCCATCGGATCCCAGCAAACACAGCATAACAACAGCAGGAAAATTACATAGGTGTCTTGATCATGTAGGGAAGCTCACAAGGTCTAAACATTGAAAAACAAGGATGGAGAGAAGACATCACATAGCTACTGGTCATGGACCCATGGTCCAAGGTAGACTACTCACCGTACATCCGGAAGGCGCTTATGGTGGTGGAGAAGCTCCCGGAGGTCAATCCTCCCTCCGGTAGGGTGCCGGGAAGAGGTCTTCTGGTGCTCCCGATCTTGGAAGCGCGGCGGCAGCGGAACAAAGAGGTATTTCGCGATGCGGGATTCTCCTCGAGGGTTTCTGCAACGAGGGGTAAAAATAGGCCAAAGGGGGGCACCAGAGGTGGGGCCCACCTCCCAGGCGCCCTGGTGGCGCGACCAGGGGTGGGGTCGCGCCACCTGGCCGCCTGGGAGGGGGGTGGCCCCCCCTTCAGCACTTCTTCGGTGGTTCCGGAAGCTTCCTTGACGCTGATTTTTATTCTGATTTTTCCGGAAATTTTGGAGCATTTTAAATTGGGAAAAAACACCGCAACTAAAGACATCAGAAGACAGGAACTTGCACCGGATGCACTAAGTTAGTAGGTTAGTCCAAATATATGTAAAATGATATGAAAGTGTAGCAAAACATGTATCAATGTCACATACATGGAACAAGCAGAAATTATAGATAAGTTTGGGACGTATCACCCTCCCCCGACCTCGCCGGCGCCGCCCCCGCCTATTCCCCCAGCTGCGCCTCCTCTCTAATCTCCGCCGGCCCCTTCTATACTAGAGCGGCGCGACCTCGCCGACGCCGCTCCCCTTCCGCCGACGCTGTCGGGCCCTACTAGACGAGGTGAGCACTCCATATTTCCCTCTGTCCTTGCTTTTATTTTCTTTTTCTTGCAATTTTTGCATGCTATTGTTGATGGATGGATAGCTGCTGGTTGGATGGTTGCTTGATGCTAAAAAAAATCTGGTTACTGTCAAACATACATTTTTGCCACTGTTTTTATTGCTACAAATTTGTGTTACTTTAATAACCATGAACGATGCTAATGGTAGATGGCCAAGCAACCCAAAGAAGTTTGGAATAGTGCCTCTCATACAATTTTTATGACTACGTGCATAGAGGAGGTGCGAGTAAATCACCGCTCCGACACCACTTTGTCGGAGATCAGACAAGCTAATTTGCATAGAAAATTTAATGAGCGGTCTGGAAGAAACTATTCGAGCCGACAAATTAAAAATAGATGAGATGTATGTCAAAGCGATTATAACACATGGAAGACATTGAATCAACAAGCATCTGGCGTAGGAAGAGATGAGCATACGAAGACCATTACTGCTTTGAATCAACAAAGTATCGTTGTTGGCATATCATTTTTCAAAGTTGCTTCTATTTCTTGGTACTAACTAGTTTTGCTATGTGGTTACATGCACATCTGCAAGCTGCCAAATTTTGGTTTGCTCCACTAGCGGAGGAGGATAAAATGGCAGAGGTTTTTGATACAACATGTGTCACAAACGAGCACGCGAGGGTTCCAGCTCCCACATATCAAGGTGATGCCTCATTTCGAACATGCTATTGGAGCCATAGATGAAACACACATTAAAGTGATTGTGCCTAAAGAGTTGGATCCCCAACACAAAAATAGGAAAGGTTACACAAGTGAAAATGTTATGGCAGTGTGTGATTTTGTATGAGGTTAACATTTGTTGTTTCTGGATGGCCCGGATCAGTTCATGACAAACGTGTGTGGAGCGATGCTATAGTTCGCTATGATCATTTTCCAAAACCTCCTCCAGGTAATTTCATGTACGTATACATTTAGTTATATACATTATAACATTTTGGGATTTTCTAATGCCTTTTCTTATTGTAGATAAATACAGTATTATCTTGTGGACTCCGGATATCCAAACAGGATTGAATATGGGCATCGATATCAAGTACCAGATTTCCAACAACATTCGTCGGTGGGGAGACATGAGACATTCAATCAACGTCATTCGTCTTTATAAAATGTCATTGAAAGATCTTTTGGTGTTCTCAAGATGAAATGGCGGAAGACATACCACGGTACAAACTGGAGATCCAAAAGATGATTGTCATTGCATGCATGTGTCTCCACAATTTGATCCGTGACGAGCATTTTGACAAGTTTGACAATGATTCGTATGTGCAACCTCCATCGCCGTTTTCAGGCGCCAATGCTCTACCACCGGAAGATGATGGTACTGTGACCGCAACACGTGAGGCTATTGCTTGAGATTATTCTCTATATTTGTAATATAATGACTGCAAACTGATGTTATGTAAAGTATAATATTTAGCAATTTATGATATTTAGGAATTTATGATATTAACAAAATATTTGTATCCTCACATTCGACCAAAAAATGTTTAAAACCATAAAACGTTCATAATTCAACAAACAGTTTCTGTCTAAGAGCACTATATACATTTTAGCGCATAACTGAACCCAGAATCTGAAACTACAATATCAGAAAAGAACTGAATGACAGATTATATGGGAAACTAGAGGATACCCCGCGCGTTGCTGCGGAAATCGATTGAAATATATTTTGGATGATTTTCTTGTATAAAACATGAATAATTGAAATAATAATATATAAACTAAAAGTAAAAAAACTACATGTTATACTACATGTGTTTTATTTTATCATTGTGAAGTTGGAAATATTTATTTAATATAATGGAAACTTTTTCATGCATGTTGAGTGAGGTGACATGTGTCATGAAATGGATATGTGCATGAGAAGAACTAATAATAAATAATGTGTTCTCATGCATATTGTGGTGGACCATTTAATATAATGGAAAACTTTTTCATGCACGTTGAGTGAGGTGGCATGTATCATGAAATGGATGTGTACATGAGAAAAACTAACAATAAATAGCTTGTTTTCATGCATATTATGGTGGACCTTTGATGAGATGACATGTATGCATGTTAAGAGAATAGAGATAGTGGGGAGCAACTTCTTAAGTAGATCAGATTCTGGGAGAAGTTTTTCACAAGCTTGATTCTCCGTAATCTCTTTGCACGAAAAGAACTGGCCCTAAGAATCGTGCACGCAAGTAGTGGGCTGGGCCACAAGCTCGAACTGATAGGGCCGCTGAGCTCCCCCCCCCCGATCGGCCTACCCCGGCCTGCTACTTGCTTTATATTTACCTCTGTTACCTTGCCGTACCCTATTTTCGTTCGCCTTCTCTTCTCACTTGCCATCCTGCCATTCCGAAAACCACTCAAAACTCTCCTCCTCACCCGTCGCCGCCGCCGCCGCCGCCGCTGCTCCCGAACAAGATGAGGTGAGCGGAGCCTGAGCATCCCCATCCGATCTAGCGTTTCCCTGTTACGGTTCGGCTTTACATTCTGTGCAAAGTGCGAGTTCGTACCATCCAACTGCGTGAATGGATCTGGAGTATGCGGCGTCTCTCGGACCCGCGCCTGGGTTTAGCTTTCAACTTAAGCAGTCAGATTCTTGGTGCTCTGATGGCGTCGACTGGGTACCGTTGCTTTTTTCTCTAGGTTATGCGTCTCTAGGTTTCCGGATTTTCTCAGATTTGTCTGCTTCACTGGTTGTTTCGACGTTCCAAAACACCCGAGCTGTTTCGTTCGCTTTCGTATGCCTTGATTTACCATGTGGAGAGTCTAGATGATATTCTTGTTACGGTCCCATCGCGCGGTGAACTTGTTGACTGCTGTCTTTCCTTTTTGTTGTTGTTATTACTGTAACTGTTTTTTTTCCTTTCTAGGAGTAGTAGATTTCAATTGTTATTCTGCTGTCATTTTGGGCTAACGTGCTGTTGGTATTGCTACTATTGTGCATCTAGGCGTGACTCGGCTCTGCTGCTGTCGTTAATAGAGATACAACTCTGATCTCCTGGGATTTGAGATTTCTTTTCTGTGTTCTCTCTTTAGATCTCGTTGTATGTTTCTTAATCCAATTTCTGCTCTTGTTACATTTAGGTTTTACTTAGGGTTTCTTCTATGCTCTTTTCGACCTAGTTACCTTGTGTGATCTGCAAGGGATGCTTAACAGATAGCATCCACTGGCTAAACATAAATAAATCAGGTCAACCATGTACCAGCGCAGTTCAATATGCTGGTGCATAATGGTGGTTTCTCTCATCTATGCTCATGCCATACCTAGTAGTTTTGTCTAACCCCGAGATGTTATGCAATTTTCGACCAATTACTTACCATCTATCTGGATTTCATCATTTTCTTACTCTACTCATTACCTAGTAGTTCTGAATTTCCCCTTGTCATCCAAATGTTCCTTTCATAGTTAGAATGGGTTTCATGATTGAAGATTATATTATGTATGCAGGTGCAGTTATGTTTTCTCTATATAGACCAACATGTAATCTTTATTTGTGGGAAGAGCAGCTATTATTTGATAATCTTACAAGTTTTAAATATATTATTTGATATTATCATCATTTTGGTAATGAGTTATGACAGCATCTTTATTTTGTATAAACCGTATCATTTTATGCTTTGGCATCTTATAACTTTGTATTCATATAGTAAAAGAGAATGGCACTGCCAAGTACTCCATCCGTTCCAAATTAGATGACTTCCATTTGTCTACATGTGTATCTAGATATGTACACAAATGAAAGTCATCTAATTTGGAACGGAAAGTATCTAATATATGCAGTGCTTATTTAGAAAAATCCTTTATTTGGTGCTATATTAAAAAAGTATAGTCTATGCATTATGCAGAGTACATTTTGATTGCTCTGTTATCCAATGTATAGTCTATGCATTGTGCAGAGTACATTTTGACCTGCTTTACCATCCATCATATTGTTCTATTTTCATAGCTTAGGCTACAAAAAAATGTTATACCATAAAATTAGGAATGTGTGCTAGGGTTAGCCAAATAGGTTGTCGTGTTCTGCTTTTTATTTATGTATGGCTGACTTGCTCAACGTTCACACGTGGTACATGTTCTGTTCATTGCGCCTATATCTCTATCTTTATCTCTATCCATATCTCTATCTCTTATCTCTTCTCTATCTTGTACTTAAAAATAAGTAGTGGTCCTTTTCCTGACGTCAGAGACTCGTTCGTCCAACTTTCCCCTTACGATGATAATCCTTCCAGTCATCAGTAATATGCCTTCCATGTATAGCGCTGCAGTCAGGGATTTTTTCCCCTTTGCAATAATGATTTGATTTTTTTTCCTTTGTAATGCACAATAACTGTGAGATGTAAAGGACTGGGATATCATCAAAGAGTTAGCTCTACAGGGGTGCGTGGAAGTTAGCTATCCACGTGCCAGAACCATGACTTGGTTCGGTATCTTATGGGTTTCAACTCTAACCTACCCTAACTTGTTTGAGACTAACAGGCTTTGCTGCTGCTGCTGCAGTTCATTAATCAGATTGTGTGGAACCATCGACATATTCTTACACCAATAGCAACACACGGGCAGTTACCTAATTAAATGAAATATTCCTTGTATGCTAAACCACTTGTAAATATTTCAAGTAGTTATTTTTTGGAGAGATAGATTTCACCATTGATGTTTATTTCCTGAAAAATCTTACTGTAGTCGACACCCTGAAGTCAGGTGGGCTCAAAGGATTGACAAGGTGTACATCACAGTACAATTGCCTGACGCAAAGGATGCCAAAGTCAATCTGGAACCTGATGGTGTATTCTCATTCTCTGCCACGGCTGGAACTGATGGGAACTCCTATGAATCGAAACTAGATTTGAATGACAAAGTGAATGTTGAGGTAATCAAAGTACTTAGCTCCATACTATAGTGCTATATCGCACCCTCTGTTTCTAAATATAATATGTTATGTTGGTTCAATTTAAGCTGTCAAAATATCTTGACTCCCTCCGTTCATAAATATAAGATCTTTAGATCACTAAAATAGTGATGTAAAACGTCTTATATTACTTTACAGAGGAAGTATTTAGGAATGGATGTATTAGTAGCTATTGTAAGATATGTTGACTCCTCAATTGTCGAGAAACGTTTGTTTTACTTATCCAGAGTAACTTTGATCCTTGACAGGCAAGCAAAATAAGTGTTGGTGTCAGGTCCATATTCTGTATTTTAGAAAAAGCTGAGGCCAAATGGTGGAATAAGCTTGTTCGAGATGATCAAAAGGCACCACACTTCGTGAAAGTTGATTGGGACAAATGGGTCGATGAAGATGATGATGGTATGCTATCTGTTTATTTACAGAAGCAGTATATTCTTAATACTGGTTAAGTTGTTGTTACTTATTAGTTCCATGAGTCTAGTTTTAAACTTCTGGTAACAGGACAGTTTAGTAGTAGCAAGCCCTAAATATCAGGGAAATGTGTACCATATTCTGTGTACC
The DNA here is from genome assembly GCA_950022295.1 of Bromus sterilis. NCBI lineage: Eukaryota > Viridiplantae > Streptophyta > Magnoliopsida > Poales > Poaceae > Bromus > Bromus sterilis. The sequence goes on from OX465598.1 coordinate 223,548,593, forward strand.
ATTGGATGATGTTGTAGTTATCCCCTACTCTTGCATTGTGTAACCAAAAACGCCATATCCAAATTTTCTTCATACGATCAACCTTTTCTGGTGCTTCTTCTGATCTTACTATTTCACTTTCTTATGTCTAAGGAGGAAAGATATTTGCCATTGCATTTTGCCATGGCCTTGCACTTGTCTTATAGAAGTGCTCGCATTAATAGCTAGGCATTTTGCTATCGCCTAACGCCTAGGCACTTTCTTCTAGATCATGGTCTAGAAAATATACTTCTGTATCTGATTACTACTGAATTTGCTTCACATTACAGTTTGCCTTGTAAAGTTTTGACAATGGTCTTTCGGTTTTCTCAGGTGCTGATGTTAATGTTGATGGGATGGACTTTTCGGTAAGTACATTCTTTCATGTTTTCCCCTTAGATTCATTCAGTTATATTCTTTGGTGTGATGCGTTTCTTCATGTACATTCTGTAGAATATGGGTGGCATGGGTGGTATGCCTGGCATGGAAGGTTTGGGCGGCATGGGTGGCATGGGCGGTATGCCTGGCATGGAAGGTTTGGGCGGCATGCCTGGCATGGAAGGTTTGATGGGTGGTATGATGGGTGGAATGGGGGGTATGGGCATGCCGCCTGGTATGGGGATGGATGAGTTCGAGGATGAGAGTGATGATGAAGGTTCGTATTCCTGTGCCTGTTTTCATTTTCTCATTATGCTTGGTGTGTTGTTAGCTATAGAATGACAAAAGTATGTTCTATCTCCAAATCTAAATTTCAGATGTGTTGCTAATGGCATTTTTGTTTGTGTGGTCGTTGTATTTAGTTGAACCTGCCTGACAAGAAATTGATCAACACCTTTGTTTATTTATTTGGTTGAAATTGCTTGGTACTAAATACTTTGATCCTGTTTATTTCATGTGACAATTCTATGCACTAAATGAGTGGCTTATCCTTCAATTGGTACATTTTTTTTTGCACTAACAGTGGTTATGGTTCTGATTAATATGTTAAATCTGTTATTGTCAAGGACGTATATATTATGCCTATTTTACCCATGAAATATTAATAGAATGGCAACTTAGTTTAATCTCTTATCCAGAACAAAGTGAAATGGCCTTAGTCTAGGCACCTCAGTTTTTTGAATTAAAAATACTGTTCATCTAAAATATGTAATCTATGTTTCATTAGTGTCATCAAATACTTGTTTTTAACCCAGAACTACATTTGTCTGGATTTATATCATGGAAACCAAACAATTTTTTTTGGCATGTTGCAAATCTAAGAAGCTTCAATATGGGGATACATGCATGGGTATATGAGTACAGGGACATGGTATACAGCATCTCTCAAAAAAGTCATTCGGGGATACATCAGTGTATACAAGTACTTACAAAATTAAACAGCATGCACTAAAGATACAATAACAAATATTAGATAAAAGATTGTTTAGTTAGTACATGGCCCTCCACTTGGAGCCCATATAAGACCCATTTCCAGAAAACCCTACACTAAGCTATTCCAGCTGTTCCCTATCCTGTGCTCCTATTTCCTTCATCCGCCTAAGAACTGTAGCGAGAGATGAGACGATCGCTCCTCCACGTGTACTCATTGGCTGTATTCCTCCCAATCTACTCAAATCTCCGTCTGCAGTCCCAGTCTTTCTCCCTGCACGGAGATTCTACCTTGTTGGTATCTGCCTTGCTATCTATCTCTCCGCCTGGATCATCTACCTTGGTAGAGACTGCCGAGGTTGCTTGCTTGAGCATGGTAGCTGTTTGGACGTGAGCTGGGTAGCGGCGTGGTTTGCTGGAGGCTGGCTCCTCAGTCCCCACCGTATCTAGGCCGCATCCCGATTTGCTTCTCTTAAAAAAACAGAGAAGACGGGATATTGCAGAACATGGGTATCCAGGTGTATCCATGCGTATGCTCTTGTCCCCTATAATAGGACGCGAATAACTAAGAAGTGCGTTTCATTGAATCTCTGTTATATTTATTTTGGTAAACCAATAGTGGGATGCTCAAATTACACCTTAAATTGTCCATTGTTTATGCAACTCTTGCTGTCCTGCAGCTGTGGTAGTGAAGAGAAGCGCTTAAGTGGAGTACTTTTGATGCATAGAACAAAATTGTATGTTACGATGATTGTAGGCTGTGTTGAATTCAGTATCTGAACAATTTTCTGTTGAAATAGAGGAAATATGTCCTTTAGGTGTCAATGGATCTACTACATGTATTTATCCATATTATGAAATTGAATTTAGTCCTGTAAAACATCCCCTCACATTACCCTTTATCATCTGTTGCCCTTTATCAGGAGAAGTGTCAAAACCTCAAGACGCAGGGAAAGCTGATGCTGCCGAAATTGCACCGGAGGTGGAGGGCAAAGCTGGCAGCAACTGAAGGCTTTCTACTCAGTAATCCCAACTCGATTTTATCTTAGTGTTTTTATGAGTGCTGAACTGATGGACACATCCTGCTCGTTGGTTAGGATTGTTGGTCTCTCATGTAAGATGATGCCTTGATACTTGTCCAACTAAGCATCTTACTGTCCGTTGGCATATTATGAGTTCTGAGATTGTTAACATTGTGCACTGATATTCTGGCCTATGCTTGGGCTATAATGTGTTTTGTCTAGTTCTTCATGAGAGTTGTTGTGTTCTTACGGCTTGTTTGTGTGAACTTCTGATCTTTGGGTCTCGGGTCCCATGTAAACATTTTTAGGAAAACTAAAATGAGTTGAAAGTTTCTGAAACTTTTTTGAATGGAAGATAATAAGGATTCACTTGTCTTTTGGGTGATTTTTCTTCTTCAAAACTACATCAAAATTACTATTCACAGTTTATGTATTCATTTATTATTGTTGGGTGAATATAATTGCGGAGCTGCTCCCCCATGCGCGAGCGATTCTTGGCCTGAAGCACTGAACTGCCAGCCGACAGGAAATCTGTTGAACATGCACAAGGGCCCACCTGCGCTGTGCGCACGTACACACCAAACACAGTTTTTTTTCTGTGCGGTAATGTTGGTGGCCATTCCCTGTGGTAAAAAAATATATATGTTGATGTCTATTTTCTTTAATTCTTTTTTTCAACATATTCATTATACGCAAAATCAAGGCGGACATCGGATGTTGAGACTAGTCTTGTCACATCAGAGCTTCAGTCGAGGCGAACATTGTCGTGGCAGCGATGCCGAACGCTGAGATGAGCCCGTCATACCAGTCTAATCAGCTATCTTAAGTTGATGATGGTGAATAGCCATCATTTTATATATATTTCTTAAAAAAAGATTAAGTTGGTGATGGTGAATAGGCACCATTTTATATATCTTTCTAAAAAAGAAGAAGACATAAGTGAACCATGTTTAGTGTGCTCGAAGTCGAGGAGGATGTGGTTGTGGTAGCGACGGACGCGAGACAAGCCCGTCACATTACAGACTCACCAGTTTAATGTACGCGAAGTCGAGGCGGATGTCGTTGCGACATCGACGATAGACTCCAAGACGAGCACGTGACACCAGGCCCCACTAGGTTATAGTACGCGAAGTCGAGGCGTCCGTCGTCCCCGTGACAACATTCTCACCATCTATCTTAGGGATTGGGGTGGTGGATAGGCAGCATTTTATATATCTTCTAGAAAAAGGAAACAAAAATGAACCACACATAGTGTGCGCGAAGTTGAGGCGGACGTCATCGCGGTTGCGACGTCGAACGCCGAGACAAGCCCGTTACATCAGAGCCTCACCAGCTTAGTGTACGCGAAGTCGAGGCGAACCTCATCGCGGCAGCGATGACTGACGCCAAGATGAGCCCGTCACATAAGAGCCTCACCAACTTAGTGTACGCAAAGTTCATGCGGACGTCGTCGCGGCATCAACGACGGACGCCGAGACGAACCCGTCACACCAGAGCCTAACCAGCTTAATGTACGCGAAGTCGAGGTGGACTTCGCGGTAGCGACGGACACCGAGACGAGGACGTGATACCTTGATCATATTTACCAGTTATTTTTAAATATTTACTAGTGTTTTTAATTAAAAGTGATAGTTTATTTTAGTTGAAAGAGCTATTTCTCACTCATTATTATTCCTGAAAAACCACTGACCCAAAAAGAAAACAAACTGTGAAGATAAAATGAATCTGGTATTGATCTGATCGTACCAATTACAATATATGAAGGCTGAACCGGCGTGATTAAGTCGGTTCCCCTTCGAAGGGGTAGCACACCCGTTGCAGGTAATAACCGCTAAGCGGATTAGGAAAGTGTAGATTTACTTCCTAATTACATGATTAATTTTAATCATAACACTTCCCCTAATCTACGCTTGACCATGTAGAATCATCTCACGATCATCCAGCTAATGCTAACATCTCAGATGGATTCTCCTTTAATAGCTCTTCGTTGCAAATCATTTATGAGAACCTGAAACATAAATCACAAAGAAAACAACGTAATGTGATATTATGAGCAAAGGTGTCTCAAGAAGAGACTCCCTGTAGGAAAAATATGAGGAGTATAGTGTTTTGATATGTTGTCAAAACTCCTTCAAATCCAGTGGGGAAAATAAGGAGAAAATGCCGCAACATATAAAGCTTATTGTCTGTTTAACTCGATATGAGGAAAACTCATAGAATTAAAAGGACAATAAATATGTCGTATATTCTTTCTTAAAAACCCCGGTGGGGAAAACAGAAAGTATGACATATGATCTTGTGTTGATATTACCTCATTAAAAACCTTGATGAGAACCTGTGAAGTAAACTCATAAAGGAAAAAGGAGTATAATATGATGCATTGAACATGAGTAATTCAAGAAGATACTCCCCGTGATTCTTGCATATCTCAAAGTCTTCGAATACTAATTCTAGGAACATTTTCTGGATGTCGAAGTTGGTAGAGACTTTGTGAACAAACGTATGAGTTTGTTGTATGATTTGACTTGCAAGATGAGCAATATAGTGATATTGCTTGTTAGGTAACCTGTTTACATCCGGGCAACACAAGCAACATTATCTTTGAGATAATGGTTGGTGGATGTATCCACTAAGGTCTGTTTCAAAGACATTCATGGAATGGCTATCACACCTAGTATGAATACTAAGCTTGTCTATGATCTAACATAATGGGGATCTGATCAATGTATCCAATGATATTGGTGTTCAGATTTCTCTGAAATTGAAAAACCAGGACAAGATGTTTGATGCCTTGGAGATATCGAAAGATATTCTAGAGTCCCAACCAATTGTGTTTGGTGGATCCAATGACATTAAGAAGTGGAACATTGAGTCCCAATATCTCATTTCCATCATCTCTTGGTCTAAATAGATCTTTCTCTACGTCTAGAGAACGAACCGCCATGAGAGTTATAGATGGATAAGATTTGTCCATAATGAATTTCTCCAATATATTCTGGATATAGACAGTATAGTATACCATAATGAATGAATGAAGGTGCTCAAGTTGTAGAAACGAGCGGTGTTTTGGTTTTACCCAAATCCTTCATATTAAACTCCATCATTTAGATGATTACATGTGTAGTCATTGCAGGAGTAGTCACTGTGTATGACACATAAACATGGATAATCATCATTGTAAGAGTAATCCTTGTGTATAAGGAACTCACTACGTCGGTTGTACCATATGTACCGACAACAATAAGTCGTATGGTGACTTATTGATTTTACACAATGTATGTTGCATTTTGTATTTCGATTCAAAATTGAGATTCCATTGGAAATCAATCATATATGTCTGAATCTAGTGAGCCACATGGATATGTGATCATTAAATCTATCAACTGCATAGATAGATGATTTTATACTGCCAAAGATATAAGTTATCGGAAAGAGATTCCACCTCTGGAGATTAGTTGGGTATCTGCGTAAACCCTTGTGCTATAATACTTGCTCTATGTTTCACCACCTCGGTGTTCTCATTCTGTTTCCAGAAGAAAATAGGTGTAGGTATTGCTAATGTGAATACCTTCCCTTATTGAGCAAGATTATTTCTACTTAGAATTGCACCCTTTGCTTTAGTTCAGTCCGAGTGTTGTTCACACTTTGCCATGGCCATGGTCTTTGGACATGAATCATTTGAAAGGTTTTTGCAATCTACTTGAGAAATGTATGTCGACAATTGTAGACTTCCGGTTAAATGTTTCTCCAGAATATATATGTTTATATATAGTTGATGGAAATATCGATACCCATGATGACTGCTCGCGGTTTCCCAATGCGGTTGAGTCGGGTATTCCAATGTCCCGGTCATTGTGTGCACTATGACCTCGGTTGGTGGAGGTTTCCCATCCACTGGGTGTATACTACCCATTAGGTGTCTGCCAATGTGAAATTGACTTGCATTTACTGATTCAATGGCCTTAATATCCTTGCTTGCGAGAAGCTGAATCCTAATGTACTGTTGCCATACATCTCCCCCTGTTGCTTTGAACGGGGAGTGGAGTGATTTTTGTTGGTACCTTCACTCTTTCGGGCATATTTTTGCAGGATTGTAGGATTGTGTGACACCTTTATATTCAGTAAATGAATCTGGCAGGTTATTTGCAATTTGTTACAAATCTTCTGAATGCGTGGTTCAGATCTTTGAGTTTATGGATTTGAGGCATAAATGTGTTGAACATTCCACTAATTTCCTGGCATTCTTTATGGTACTTGAATTCTCCCCCTAATGCCTGGAAATATTCCTCGATGTATCAGCATACTGGCCTAGAATAACTCCTCATGAGAGGGGTTTGAGGTATTGATGGAAATACAATTATTCCTCGCATAGATCCCACATATATATTGAGGGGCCAATGATGTATGCCGGGGTGGTGATATCGGTGTATAACCGAATTACTGCAGATGGGAAATGCTTGAGGAATTTCCACGTATCAAAGATAAAGGAGAATAATTTTATGCAGTTTGTCATGAGCGTGTAAAACTGCATGACTCCAACGTAAAGTTGGTAAGTTGCTATTTTATAGTAAAGATCATGCAAATGAGCTCAATTCTTTGGGTAAAGGATTCTATCAAACCATTTTGAGTCTAGACACATACGACAAAGTGCTAAAATTCAATTCTAGGGCCATATTAAAGGAACGCAAGAAGAATTTTGTGACATTATCTATTCAATTTTCTTGAAATCGATGTACAGGATAATGACCAATGTTTTAGTGTGGCTAAATGCACACATGATACATCATGTAGATGTGTCTTTTAGAACCATGGAATACCTGAATGGTCTAGTCAATGGTTGGGAAGAGCCACTTACCTTGACTTGATGAATTCAAGGAGTTTGAGTGGTTCAATGTAGACTTTCAGGTGCGAGCCTTAAAGTTAGATTCCCTGCATCACATGTAATGCACATAAAATCCAAATATTGTTAGAATGTAGCATCATTTTAGTCATGACCAATAAAAATTGCTGATAGTTTCTGTTTCAACCCAATGTCGAAATGACTAAGGCGAGTATGCCAAGTTTGTCATGTAGAAGACATTTTGGAAGCTATCATGTATGCAACATATATGCTACGGGTTTTTTAGTATGTACAGTGCAATCCAGACGATAAGAAGATAATGTGTTTGCCATATCCGTATAGGGTGAAGAGAAGATTTTCTCTTTGTTGTCAACACAAGTTTCGCTATGGAAACTATTTTGATGGATATCTCGATAGTAGTAGGGTACGAGTTATATCGAGATACAGTAGAGCATCTTTGATAATACTCGAGTGCCCATAGGGATAGTAAATATGACTCGAGTTGAGTCAACAATTACATCATCGCGTCCAGCGATTATTTAAATATTTCCTGGCCTCTTAGTAAGAGTGGAAACATTATATTTCCCTGAATATAGAGTTGTGGTGCATATGTCCACATGGCACATATCATCTTTCAACAGATTGACCCCCGTAGAAATCTATATATAGATTTGAAGATTTTCAGTATGAAAACCTCTATCATATATATAGAATACATACAAATGTATTTGTATCAAAGTGCTGATACAATATATTGTGATATACAATATATGATGACAATAATCATGTTCTTAATAGAACATCATAAATTGACATAAATAAATAGATCACAAAGGAGACTAAGGGACTAATGTATAGTCTCCAAACATGTCGGTTGAAGCATATTCAACCATCATGCTCTCCATGCTCATAGGGTCTCGTGACAACTTGATGGTGTCAGGTTGAGGGTTTGAAGTGAGTTTCAAACCGCTACCCTTGAGGTCCTTTGCGTCCCGGAGGCGTGGCTTGGATTGCACGCGCTATCCCATGGGATGCAAGACTGATCTTGATGTCCATTATCCGCTTAAGTAAGTTGTGGCCATTGAGGGCAAACGCCTCAAATTGTTAGCCATCGATTACTTATAGGGGCAAACTAGAAATAATTAATTTACCAGTAGTAAATTAAAAACCATCACAGTTTTTTAATAAGGATGCAAGATTATTGACTCAAGTGTATTACTTGAAAATGCTTAACCTTAATTGTGGGAACATAACACGTTGAAGATCATATAGATCTCATAGTAATAGGCTGCATAATCTGACAATGTCAGTAGATGCGCATGGTTCTATTACCTTGTGTATCACTACTAGAAAAAGGCCCATTTGTCCCGGTTCCAGAGGGCCTTCTGTTCCGGTTCTGGAACTGGGACTAAAGGGTCGTTACTAAAGCCCATGACCTTTAGTCCCGGTTCGCTTACGAACCGGGACAGATGGGCCTCCACGTGGCAGCCGGCTGGAGCGGGGGCTGGAGGACCTTTAGTCCCGGTTGGTGTTACAAACCGGGACTAAAGGAATTTTTTCGAATTTTTTTTTGGATTTTTTTCATTTTCGAATCTTTGAATTATTTGACAATTTAATCTCTAATAACCCCTCCTCACTGCTTCAGAATTTAATCTCTAATCTCTAATCCCTAATCAACACTCATTCCAAATCATCTAACTTCCCGGTCGGTCACCCATCCTCTCACTACTCCAGCCCGAGCACGCTTAACTTTCAGGTTCTATCTCCCCTAGTTTCCAAGTCTGCACTTGTTGTTTTCCTGACAATAGTAAGATATCAATCATGTTATAACCCTTAGGTAGTCTTGATATATATCACATGATTTAATTTTTTGAATTCCAAACAATTATTAAAAAAACAATCACGATTAACAAACAACAATGATGTCACACGCTTCACCGTTTGAGTTTGAAATTATTATTCTAAAAAACAATAATTATTTCATATTGAAACAAACCAAATATATATATATATATAATTCATAATATTTATTACAGAAGATCAAAGCTAGAAGCGTCTAATCTAGCGACTAGAGCTAATTAACTACTCGATCTTCTGCTTCTTGGCGGAGGTCCCGGCGCCCTCATCGTCGCCGCTGGGCGCCGCCCGCTTGGTGGCCTCCTCCGACGCGACTTTCGCCGTCATCTCGACCCTCTTATTCTCCTTCTTCTTGGACCTCGCCTTGGCCAGGTTCGCCGCGGACTTCTCCGCACGTGCGGCACGGCGAAGTTCACGCGCCTCCAGCCGTTCCAGCGCCTCAAGCCGTTCCAGCGGGTCGTCGGCGGGCGGCGGGCTGTCGTCGGCGGCGCGCGATCGTCGCCCGCGCTGAGCTCGAAGCTGCGGCTTCGGAGGCGGGTCCCAAAACTTGCGCCTTTCGGGGTGGTTGTCCTCGTCCGACGGGGTGTTGGAGTCGGACGGCCATCGTAGCGGCGACCCCGACATGGCGGCGAGAAGCTCGTCGGGCGCGAGAGGGGAGATCAAGATGAGAAGGGAAGATCAAGATAGATCAAGATATATGAGATGAGAGGCCCCGGCCTTCTACTTATAGCCTGAGAAGCTCGTCGGGCGCGCGCGGGAAGACGGAGCGCCGTCATTGGTCCCGGTTCATAGCTGGAACCGGGACTAAAGGTTGGCCTTTAGTCCCGGTTCCAGCTACGAACCGGGACCAATGGATGGAGGCCGCACGCGTATACGAAGAAACCGCCTCGGGACGAAGCGCGGGAAGACGAAGCGCCATCCATTGGTCCCGGTTCGTAGCTGGAACCGGGACTAAAGGTTGGCCATTAGTCCCGGTTCCAGCTACGAACCGGGACCAATGGATGGAGGCCCATTCGTCCCGGTTCGTGTCTGGAACCGGGACTAATGGGTCCAGACGAACCGGGACCAATGCCCCACGAGGCCCGGCCGGCGCCCTGGGGGCACGAACCGGGACGTATGCCCCCATGGGTCCCGGTTCGTGACTGAACCGAGACTAATGGGCTGGCCAGGTCCGAACCAAAGCCCTGTTTTGTACTAGTGTATGTCACAATTTAAATATAAGGAAAAACACGTTGGAGGTAATCGTTTGTCGAGATTGACAAATCGTGGACCTCTCCATAAGAGTGATAGTCTGCACATGTGCAGTAGATCGAACTCATTACCTAGTGTTTCTTAATATAATGAGGGATATGTAATTGTCAAAAATTTGCAAGTTTGTTGTGCGAGAGAAATCAATCTCGACCGATAAGACATGTTAATGAAAAATGGCAATGTGAAAAACACATAGAACATATCATCAGTTTTGCGGGAGAAATAAATCTCGACCGCTAAGACATGTGCATTAAAAATGATAATGTGGTAAAGACATAGAACATATCATCTCCGGTGAAAAACCGGTAATTTATTTATATTACAGATTGCGTAATATAACTACATCTTAATGTTGAAAAATTAATAGATTTCAAGAGGGTGACTTGAAATCATTAGTGTGTATCTCAAACTGCTAAGTATGACACTTTGAAAATAATCTCCAAAATGGAATAGATCTCGCGGTACTAGGGAGTATAATCTGATAAAATCAGTAGATATGCACTCCTAATGCCTTATGTCATGACTTAGTAAAATATGTGAAAGAACACTTTGTAAAGCAATCATAATGTCGATGCGACAAAATGTAGGCTTTATCAGTAGTCAACGATTATCTGCGTAGGCCGTAGATTCATAGGACTACCTTGTGATCTCAAGCATCAATTTGAAGAAACCACCTTAAATTTTGCATATGTGTTTGCAAAAAATTGAAAATCTCAATTGCAAATAGATGTATTATTCTCGATATGTGTTTAACATGAAAATAAATACATCATAGAAATATTCCGAAATACATTGCACTCAACAGAGAAACGGTACTATAGAAGTACTAAATTTATATTTGCAAGAGATTGAAAAAATCTCAATAGCAAATAATAGATAGAAATAATCTCAATAATTATGAGCACGGAAATTATTTATATCATTATTTTACTTTGAAGCACAATGATCAACAGATAAATGCTAGTAAATAGCATTGTTAACATAACAATTTTGCAAAATACCAAAAGCATTATTGCAAAAATTGTATGAACCACTGTTGTTGGCGTATTATGTTAATTTCTGCAACAATAGGGACCTTAGCGCAAAAATGGCTAAGGATAAGATTTCCCAATCCTTTCTCTCCCGTGGATTCCATCACGAGCAGAGAAGCCATGCCGGGCCGTTTCCCCCCGCTAGCGGCGCTGGTGCTGGCGCTCGGACAAGCCCGGGAGTGGCCGCCGTGGAGGTCGGGTTGCCAGGCGTGAAGGCCGGGCGGGGGGAGAGCGCGCGGAGCGGCGCTGAGGCCGGGCCACGGGTGTAGCCGGTACGAGGCACGGCCGGACGACGAGGATGCAGGAGCGGCCGACTGGAGGCGCGGCCTGCGGCGTCGCTGGCACAGCGCAGTGACGGCGAGTGAGCGCGCGAGGCGTGGCGCGGAGGCCGGACAACCAGTCTCGCGGCCACGGGCGCAGCCGGCGCGAGGCGCGACGGCCACGTCGCGGGGCAGACGCGCGCGAGGGCGCTCGAAGCGTTGCAGTGCAGAGGGCGGGGTTTGGTACGCGACACGAAGGGCGCGAGTCTGGCGGCGCGGACGGGCGCGTGAGCGCGCGGCGCGGGGCGGCCAGACGGCGATGGTGCGAGGCACGACCACGACCTTGCTCGGATGGGCACGGTCACGGATTGGCGAGGTCGACCACGGCCTGGCGCGGGCAGGAAGGCGCACGGCCGGGCGAAGGCCAGGCCGATGGGCGCGGGGCGCGGCAGCCGGCCAAGGCCTGGTGGGCGCGGCCACGGCTTAGCGAGGCCTGCATGTGGGGGCGCGGCCGCGGAGGCCGGGGAGCGGCGCGGACGCGGCCAGGAACGGCCATGGCGATGGGCGGAGCACGAGCGGGCGCAGCCGAGCGCGGTGCGAAGGCGCGACCACCGAACGGAGCGCAGGAGCACGGGGCGCGGCGCGGCGCGGAGAGCGGGCGGCGCAGGCGCGACTCGCTGGTTCGAGCGTGCTGATAACGTGTGAAGATAAAATGAATCTTGTATTGATCTGATAGTACCAATTACAATATATAGAGGCTGAACCGGCGTGACTAAGTCGGTTCCCCTTCGAAGGGATAGCACACCCGTTGCAGGGAATAACCGCTAAGCGGATTAGGAAAGTGTAGATTTACTTTCTAATTACATGATTAACTTTAATCATAACACAAACGAGCCCAGGAGGTGCTAGGAGGTAATTAACATGGATGGATGTGCAGGGAGTAGGAGGGCTGGCTACGTACCTACGATTTGTGGTTTCCAGTGTCCTAAATCGAGCGTGCCGCGTGGGTCACGGGCGCGTGCAAAATAGTCTCCCCCATATAATTATGTGCTGAAGTTGGACATGATGAAAGCATATGATCGAGTAGAATGGGATTATCTGAATGCCATTATGTTAAAACTTGGTTTTTTTGAAACATGGGTGCAGATAGTAATGAACTTTGTGAGCTCAGTTTCTTTCTCGGTGATGTTTAATGGAAGAAGATTGGAAGAATTTAAATCTTCGAGAGGTATCCGGCAGGGAGATCCAATTTTCCCTTACTTGTTCCTTATTGCAGCAGGGGGCCTTTCGTGCCTCCTAAATTCTGGTGTTGAATCATCTCAAAGTGGTGGTCTCAAGGTGGCTCCGCCCATTAATCACCTTTTGTTTGCAGATGATAGCCCGCTATTTTTTTAAGGCAAACTTGAAAGGGGCGACTAATGTGTCAAACCTGTTGAAAATTTACTGTAAAGCTTCAGGTCAGAAGGTCATCCCAACAAAATCAACAATCTTTTTTAGTAAGGGATGCCCAGAGACAATAAGAGGAGATATAAAGGCGCTTCTTGGAGTCCCTAATGAGACACCGAATGAAAAATATTTGGGGCTTCCTTCTGATGTGCGCATCTAAGAATGGTGCTTTTAAGTACTTGAAAGAGAGACTTTGGGGAAGAGTCAAAGGGTGGCTGGAAAATCTATTCTCATATGATGGTAAAGAGGTGTTGATCAAGTCAGTTGCTCAAGCGGTGCCGGTCTATTCTATGTCTTGTATTAAATTGCCTAGGGGTCTAATTGAGCAACTGAATAAAACGGTGAGGCGGTTTTGGTGGGGAAGTAAGGAAGGAAAACGTAAGCCGACATGGGTTTCGTGGAAAGACATGACAAAACCGAAGGAGTTAGGGGGGCTGGGATTCCGAGATTTTGAACTCTTCAATCTTTCCCTGTTAGCACGGTCATGTAGCCTAGTGGTTGCAGCAAACCTAGTAGCACGCCAGGTCCTGGGTTCGACTCCTTGTGGGAGCGAATTTAAAAAGGATTGGAATTTCTGGAAATAAAAGACTGTGGGGTTGTTGCCTCACAGTAAACATTAAAAAAAAGCATGGAGATTGCTTACTTGTCCGGAAAGTCTGTGTGAAAAAATCTTGAAGGCTTTTTATTTTCCATCTAGGGACATTCTATCAGCGGAGGTTGGATCGCACCCTTCTCTTATTTGACGTTTGATTATTGAAGGCAGAGATATTTTGAAACATGGTCTGATTCGGAGGATAGGGAACGGCAGAACTACGTCAGTTATGGGGCATAATTGGATACCACGGAGATCAATATGCGGCCCCTGGTTCGACTGGGTGATCATCCACCATATCTAGTCTCTGACCTCATCGACAACACAACTCATGCATGGAATTTGGAGGTGCTGCCAAGTTCGTTCCTGGCTGCTGATGTTGCGGAAATCACTAAGACCCCTTTGCCAACTCGGGATAGTGAAGATGTATGGTCCTGGTGCTTTGAGAGGAAGGGAGACTTCTCGGTGCGATCTTGTTATCGCATGCTTGCTGCCACGGTCCAGCGCCGGACGGATTGGCTTGAGGGGCAAGCTGGGCATTCCAACCTGGAGGCGGATGTGGATGGATGGAAATCGCTATGGAATGTTAAGGTGCCGGGCAAAGTGAGGCACTTCCTTTGGAGGTTGGGGAGGCTTTCTATCCCAACAGAGGATGTGAGGATGAAGATAAAGATGGCTACATCTGATGCGTGCCCTCTCTGCGGCATGCCAGATTCTTGGAGACACGCTCTGCTTGAGTGTTCTCCGTCCAGGTGTGTATGGGCTTTATCTGAAGATAATGTGGTGGACCATATCATCGCTACACGGGAATCTAATGCAAAACAATGGCTGTTTGCCATTTTATCGTCGCTGAAACATGAGGAGCTAACGCATGTGGTGGTGACAATGTGGGCGATATGGCACGCACGACGGAAATTAATTCATGAAGGAATTCAACAGAGCTCGCTATCTACTCATATGTTTGCCAAAAGACACATTGAGGAAATATCTGTGATCTCCAACCCGGTGACTCATTTTCGGGGAGCACCAGCCCCACATGAAATCATACCATAGAGTCAGTCGGAGGTGATTAAGATTGTTGTTTCTATGGGCAGTGCGCGCAGGGGAGACACGGTCACTTGTGCAACTATTGCCAGAAACAACCAAGGGATGTACTTGGGATCTTCAAGTTTGGTGATGAACAAGGGACCGGATGATCAAGCTCTTCAAGCTATGGCGTGTAGAGAAGCTCAAAGTTTAGCTCAAGACCTCATGCTCCAGAAAATCATGATCTTATGTGAAGACAGGGGCATTCTGAAGGAGATAAAGGAGGGAACAACATGGAAGAACACTATGGTGGTTAATGAGATTCGTGATAACTATTTACTTTTTCAGTCTTGTAATTTTGCTTTTCATAAGAAAGTAGCTAGTAGTGAAGCTTTTAAGGTTGTTAAGTTTTGAAAGTGCAATGTATCGACCAGAGGGGGGGTGAATGGGAGATTTTCAATTTTGCTACCAGATTTTGATTTTCTTCAGGACTGAAGCAATCATGAAGCTGAAGAAGTAACCAAAATCATGAAGAAATAAAACTTCACAGAATGTAATCATCAGGGCAGCTCATCATAATGCAACAGAAATAAATCAATTCAGATAAGCAGAAGTGCTTCAGATGCATAGTATGAAGACTAATAGCAGAGGGAGAGCTGAAGCACAAGCAGTCAACATAGATACTGAAGACATAATACTGAGGCTTAAGAGATTGAAGAGATATCACCAGAAATTGAAGACAATGGTTTGGTAGACCAGTTCAAGTTGCTGTGACAACTCTACGTCTGGTTGGAGAGGCTGAGATTCAACTCAGAAGACATAGTCTTCACCTTGTTCTCCTTGAACTAAAGTCCTCAGACTCCGTCCAATAACTCAGGTGAGTCTTCAAGGTAGACTCCCGAAACCTTTACAGACTCAGTCACTCCGGGAAGTCACAATTGCATCTTGACTTCCTCAGACTGAAGACTTCTACACCGGCTGGAAGATCACAGTCTTCAAGAGTAAAAAGCTTCGGATCACTCAAACCGACTTCCTCAGAAATGCTCAACTACTCAGGCTGGTGGTTTTCCTCACATAGGTTCTTCAGTTTCCTCAGAGGTGGGTTGCTCTCAAATGACAAGTGTCAGTTTTTCTCTCGGAGCAGCCAACCCACAAATGGGGCTGGGGTTGGCTATTTATAGTCGCGAAGCAACCCGAGGCGAAAGGACATAAATGCCCATGCATGCAATTACTCTCATGCCCTCGGAAATGACCGTTGCTAGACAAGTTCTAGCCTCTCACCACGCAACACGTGGCACGGTCAAAGTATTCTCTCTCCAGACTCCTCAACCGAAGTTAGTTACCTCAGTGTCCTGAAGAACAACGTCTCAGACACATGAGGACTGAACTTCTACTGCAGGAGATCTCACTCTCTTCAGGAGAACTACACTCGCAGTCTCCAGACTCCTCAACCGAAGACAAATTCCTCAATGTCCTGAAGAACAACGTCTCAGACACCCGAGGAACTGAACTTCTACTGCAGGAGATTTCTCTCTCTTCAGGAGAACTGCAGTCGCAGTCTCCAGACTCCTCAACCGAAGACAGATTCCTCAGTGTCCTGAAGAACAACGTCTCAGACACCGGAGGAACTGAACTTGTACTGCAGGAGATTTCCTCAGGGTTTTTTCTTCAGGATTCCTAACTGAGCACTTCCTCAGACCTTCGGAACTCGTTTTCTTCAACCCCTCCAACAGTGCGGTGTTTTCCTATGACTCAAGAAGTATAAAAAGTCTTAGCGAAGACTACGCTTCAACTTCGTCTTCAGCGCGAACTTCCTCAGGATCGTCTTCAGCTTCAGCTTCAACCGAACGCTTCAGGATCCTACTTCCTCAGGATTTCGCGCAACTTCATTACTCAAGAAGTATAAAAAGTCTTAGCGAAGACTACGCTTCAACTTCGTCTTCAGCGTGAACTTCCTCAGGATCGTCTTCAGCTTCAGCTTCAACCGAACGCTTCAGGATCCTACTTCCTCAGGATTTCGCGCAACTTCATTCTTCAGGAAACACACCGATTTCTCCAATGTTCCTCAACATTTTGGGGGGGGGTCTACATTGGTGGTTAAACACCTCATCAGGGACTGTTCTCCTGTGTATACTCACAAACACATCAGTCCCTTAACCGTTTTGTCATCAAACTCCAAAACCTCAAGGGGAGGGCACTTGATGCACTTACAATCTCCCCCTTTTTGGTGATTTGATGACAATCAGGTTAAGCTTCAACGGGGATAAAATTATGAGTTTGAAGAAGAAAAAAACTTTGAAGAACATTTTTAACATTAAGCTGAATATAGTGAAGCTCCCCCTGAGGATATGCATATAAGTTGAAGAATGTTTAATATCTAAAGCATTTTGAGGTATATGAGGAGCTCCCCCTATATCCAGGCATTTCTGAAGCAGTGCATGTTATGAAGTGTTTGAGGAAATTAAACAACGCACCGAGAGAGGTGTTTGCAGAGACAATCACATGCATATATGATAAACTTGAGGAAATAGCATGTGGTAGCTGAGGAATAGTATCAGGCAAACACCAAAATTAAAGTTTACAACTCGTTACAAAAAAACTGAAGAACGAGAGTTGTAACTGAAGAACCCCATAACTAAAGACCCGCTTGAAGACTAACAGATTTCTCCCCCTTTGTCATAAAATGAACAAAAAGGGAAAAGCTGAAGCTAACGCCCCTTTGAAGTTGCTTCAAGGCTGAGATGAGTCACGCCTGAGGCAATCCGTTGCAGTGTGAGGGCATCCAGCAGTGTCTTCAGCTTCTTCAGCAGTCAGCTCCTGGTTTGAAGAATAAGAATCCATTGCCGGAGGAGGAGTTGTGCAGCGTCTGAATTGTCTGGGAGGTCTGATGGCAGGAATTGGAGGTTGTTGAAGCTCCAACTTGGCAAGGTCTTCCGGGGTGATTACTTCTCGCATCAGTGCATCAAGATGTTGATATGTATGATGAGCATACTTATGCACTTTCTTCACAGAAGAATGCGTGTGAGCCATATAGCTGAGAATCTCAGAAAACTGACGCTTTACCCAGTCATGATTTCTATCAACTTTCTGATGAAGACTAATCAGAAGCTCTCGATCAGTCATCACTCGAGCCTGAGTTGTATCCTCAGTTGAGGCATGAGTTCTTGTTTCATCAGTTGTGCGAGACTGAGGATGACGAATATTTCCACCGAGGGAATTGGTCGGGAGAACTTCTTCATAGAAGATGCCTTTGCCTTTGTCATTTGAAGCAATAGTATGCTGAAGCACTTCGACAGGTGGCAGATAAGTCCTGTGATTCGGGTGATCAGGTTGGAAATCAATTCTAGTCACTGCACGAATTAGCTTCATGATCCAAGGCGCGTATGGCTTCAGGATATGCGGATTCTGTGCAGCATCAACTAGAGTTCTGAAGAAGAAGTCAGGAACATTGATTGGCCCAGACATGCAGAGGTTGTGAAGTATGTTCTTCATGACACCAATGACTTCTTCAGCAGAGGATTCATAGCCTTTGATGGGGCAGAAGGTCTTCGCCAGAATCCGATACAGTGTGCTCGGCAGATACTGAAGCTCAGAGACTGGAAACTTTGTGCGAGCTGAGGCTTCAGGGGCCTGAGGCTTCATGAGCATGTTCATCAGGTCATCTCGAAGTATTTGAGACCCATAGGAGCAGGCAGCAGGGGAAGTGCACTGAGGCAACTCAAGAATGTCAATTGCTTCAGGAACAGTGATTGTGTAGTGATGATGCTCATTCATCCACTCGAGGACCCAGGTGTTGATATCCAGGGGATTTCCTGAAACATACAACGTGGCATAAAACTGAAGCACAAGCTCTTCATTCCAGTGTATGCATTCAGAGCAGAACTGAAGCAGCTTGGCATGATGCAGATCCTGAAGCACATTGTTGAAGCAAGGAAGGGCTTCCATATCCATCAGAGGGATGTGCTTGTGAGGAAACAGTTTGTTTTGCTTGTAGAGCACGGAAGCATAGTAGTTCTTCTGAGTGGCAGTCCAGAACCTCAGCAGCTTTCGAGGTGGAGCAGAGTGATACGGATTTTGAATCCCCTCTTGAAAGAAACTCATGGCGTTGAAGAAATCAGTAGCATCGAAGCTTGGAGTATCATCAGCTTCAAGGTCACGGAAGAATGGTCGCTTCTGCTTTGGACACAAGGACCAAGCTTGAACTGGGCCTTGAGGTGGGGAAGGCGCTTGAGGCACTTCAATCTGAAGAGTAGCTTGAGGATGAGGCGGAGTCGCTGCAGATGCATCAGGCACAGATGTGTTGATGTCCTTGGGGAGACGAGGTGATGTGGCCTGTTTGTCTTCAGAGCCATCCTTTGAGGCTTCAACATTTGTACTGGTTTCTGCTTCAGGAGGGGCAGTTGTGCTTTGGTCGGCTTCAGCTTCAGTTTCAGCAGCAGGTGGGTCTGGCTGAGGATCAGCAGTTGTAGTGTCAGCTGCATCAGTATCAGTGGTGGTGTTTGCTGCAGCGTCAGTATTAGCAGCAGAATTTGTTGGAGCACTAGAGGCTTCGGGGTCATCAGCATCAGACGCTGAGGACGATGCACCAACAGAGGCTTCAGACTACAGAGAAGTGTCAGGAAGCACCTCGGTCACTATGTTGGAGTGAGGTTCAGGTGAGAAGACAGTATGAGTGGGTGAGTTTGTCAGCCCATAGTCCTCATCATAAATGCGAGGAGTTCCATCATCCATAATATCAACGTCCATGTCTTCAACCTCAGTGATAACTGGTGGCGGTGGGGACGGTGGAGTTGGAACAATGGGTGTTGCAGCAGGGGGTGGAGTGAAGACTATGAAGCTGCGCTGAGAATTTTGAGGTGGAGTTGAGGCAGCAGTGGTATGAGTGGTGGTATCAGCGGGCTGTGTTGTAGGAGGAGCTGAGGAAAGGGGTGTAGCATCAATGGGATCCTCAACAGCAGGCTTCTTTGCAGCAGGTGGAGTTGAGGGTTGTGCTTCAGGCGTGCGCTTGAGGCTTTTGGCAGAGGCATCAGCAGGCTGTCGAAGCTTCATCAACTTGGTCATCTGTTGTGAGATCCGTTCCTTGGATTCACCAATATAAGCACGATTGGCAGCGAACTCAATGTTGAGACGTTGAACTTCGCATTGATGCTCAGTAAACTCCTGAGGAGTAACTTCAGTGATAGGTTTCTTCTTGAAGTCACTGTGGACTTTCTTCAGTTTGGCCTTCAACTGTTTCTGAAGATCACGTTGATGAATCTCATTTATGAGGAACTGTTGAACATAGAACTTGATGTCTTTCGGAATGTCCAAATCATCAAGCGGAGTGTCAGGCTTAACAGACCAAATTTCAATGTACTCCAAGATCTTCTTGGGATCTAGGAGAAGCGGGATTTCTGACCCCGTTGCTTCAGCTTTGCGTCTGGCCGCAGCACGCACATATTCAATCTTATCAGCTTCAGTGGCGACGAAGCCGGCCAAATCCTCAAATTCATCTTCATCATCAGAAGATTGAGGAGTATGATGAATGGCGCCACGCATAGCAGTTTTATTTGGTGAAGGACGAGGGCCCCGTTGAAGAACAGTTTTGGTCTTCAGGTGATGCTGAGGCATTGTGGTTGAGGCCTCAGGAGCACCAGATTCATCAGTGCGTATTCTTGAAGAGGGGGAAGCACCATCTGTTCGTTGACATGAGGAGCCAACAACTTGAGGCTTAGTTGAGGTCTTAGAGAAAGGTTTCATGCCCGGAGCCTTTTTGCGGTGCTGAGGCGGAGGTTGTTGTCTGGGTGGAGACTGATCTTGAGGCGGAATTTGTATTGAAGCAGTCATGTCACGAACAAGATTCTTGACCCGGCTGCGAGTGCGTTTGAGGTATAGCTCATATGCCGCTGGAAAGTCTTCAGGAGTGTGCAGTGTGGTTGGATCAGGAACGACTCCAGGAGCTGGTGGAGGTCGAGCCTTGATACCCAAGGTCTTCAGTGGCGGATTGACTGCAAACATTTCCTCATGTTGAGGATTCAGCCATTGGTAGGCCACCCAACGCTTGGCCCATTCTCTTGTGATCTTCTGGACCCTTTTCTTACGATCATCAGCAGTTTCACGTTCTGGAGTCTTCAGTTTCTCATAGAGCTCAGGAGGTAAGTCTTTAGCAGTATCAGTGTGCTTGCGCCGAGGAGGCATTTTCTTCAGCTGAGGAGACTGAGGAATTGTACGTTCGAGCTGAGCTGCAAATGAAGTGAGACTATGAGAACCATACGATTCCTCAGCAGACATGTACCTGTGACAGAATTAAGTTGCGAGGGAAGTGGGGTACGGTTATATGCGTTCATGAGGAATAGGCTGAGGAAAACAAAGGAATGAGGCATAGGTACAGGTCTCAGAAGGCTAGTAGTACAGTTGAGGATGAACTGGCTTGAGGACACAACAGTACTGAGGAATAATATGCTGAGGAATAAGCCACTGAGGATTAAGCATACCAGACTGAGGCGAATGCTGAGGAACAATGAGTCTTCGTCCCCGGCGACGGCGAACTCCGGCGACGTTAGCGCTCGAGCTTGAGGAGCTCAAGGACGGCGGCGCGAGAGTGAGAGAAGCGTTGGGGGGTAAATGACCGAAGGAGGGGGTAGAGGGCTATTTATAGAGGGGTAAAAACTGAGGGGTTGCGAAATTAGTGGACGAGATAGCCCCTGATTGTTGGGATCCTCAGTGGATATCGTGATGGTGGATAATTACGGCGTGCGGTAAAATTGCAACAAATTGAAGACAGTTGTAACAGAAAATCCGTGATTTGAGGATCTTGAGGACAAAGGCTGAAGACGAAGACAAATGGTCTCAGGCGAATGATGATGACTTAAGGTCTCAGCCTGAGGAATATATAATTTCCGGATGAACGCATATGAGATAGACAGATTAGATAAGTGAGCACAGAGGGATGGGTCCGATCACGTTCACCTAGTTGAAGAAGCAAAAACTGAAGATCAATAACTATAGGTGAACGCTGTTGAGGACAAACACAATAATCATCAGTAATGAAGACTTCGAATCCTAAGGAAGATCAATAACATCAAATCCTGAGGAAGTTGAGGAACACCAAATCCTGAGGTGTTTGGGCGGTGGCGCTACCCACCTTATAGGGAATGAGACACCTGATACCATATAATTGTCATATGGATCTTGAGTCAATTCCACGTTAATTTCTTCACACTTAGCAAGGTAGTTCCTCATGAGTTGAGGAGTACGACGCATCGTGTGTTGTGCATCAGGATTCTTCAATATTGTTTAAGCGTTAGGATGTGTGTCCATTCACTGGACGTTTGAGGAATCTAAGATATTTAGCTCACACCTCAGAGTGCTAAATCGCTTCTCATCCAAAGGCTTAGTGAATATATCAGCAAGTTGATCTTCAGTCTTCACGTGGCTGATGACGATATCTTCCTTCAAGACATGATCCCGAAGAATGTGATACCGTATCTCAATATGCTTCGTCCTCGAGTGTTGTACCGGATTCTGAGAGATCTTGATGGCGCTCTCATTGTCACATAGTAGTGGTACTTTCTTCAGGTTGATGCCGTAGTCCTTCAGGGTTTGCTTCATCCAAAGAAGCTGTGAGCAGCTAGCACCAGCAGCAATGTATTCAGCTTCAGCGGTGGAGAGGGAGACGCAGTTCTGCTTCTTCGATGACCAGCACACAAGAGAACGTCCGAGGAAATGACATGTTCCTGAGGTAGACTTCCGATCCACTCGATCTCCAGCATAATCTGAGTCTGAGTACCCGACGAGATCCAGCTGTGTGCCTTTTGGATACCATAAGCCTAGCGACGGGGTGTGAGCCAAATATCGAAGAATTCGTTTCACCGCTTGGTGATGCGATTCCTTTGGTGCCGCTTGGAATCGGGCACACATGCAAACGCTCAACATTATATCAGGCCTGGATGCACATAGATATAGCAGAGAACCTATCATGGAGCGGTATACCTTTTGATCGTAGTCCTTTAGTGTGTCATACCAAGCCCGAGGTGCTTGCTTCAGTCCATAGAGGGCTTTCTTCAATCTGTACACCATATCAGGCTTCTTGGCGTCTTCAAAACCTGGAGGTTGAGCAACATATACTTCTTCCTCGATATTACCATTGAGGAAGGAACTTTTCACATCCATTTGATATAACTTGATATTATGATGATTAGCGAATGCAAGCATAATGCGAATGGACTCAAGTCTAGCTACAGGAGCGAAGGTTTCACCGAAGTCGATCCCCTCGACTTGAGTATATCCTTGAGCTACGAGACGAGCTTTGTTTCTGATGACTTGTCCATCTTCATCAAGTTTGTTGCGGTAGATCCACTTCGTGCCGATGACATTGTGAACTCTAGGATCAGGACGTTTGACTAGTTCCCAAACATCATTCAGTTTAAACTGAAGAAGTTCGTCTTGCATTGCCTGAATCCATTCCTCTTCTCGGAATGCCTCG
The DNA here is from genome assembly GCA_950022295.1 of Bromus sterilis. NCBI lineage: Eukaryota > Viridiplantae > Streptophyta > Magnoliopsida > Poales > Poaceae > Bromus > Bromus sterilis. The sequence continues at coordinate 223,571,768 of OX465598.1, forward strand.
GTGACTTTGGTGGGCTCTGAAATTGATACAAACGAGAAATGCCCACAAAAGTTAGCTATGCGATTAGCTCTTGCACGAGTGAGAGGACCTGGTAGGTTGATGTCAGCGAGGATTTTGTCCACTTGAACTTCATTTGCCACACGAGGAAGTCGAGGAGGATGATCTTGAGGCGCATCTTCGTTACTGCTGTCAGATTCGTTAGCATCAGCTTCAGGTGCTTCAGGAGCTTCAGTCGTATCAGGTGCCTCAGGATCAGGATCGTCATCAGGATTATTTGCTTCAGGATTTGGGTGTTCTTCAGGAGCAGGAGGTATGTGGATTTCTTCAGAATGATCCACAGGAATGATGTCACCAACACCCATCTTCTTGATCTGTTCTTCAGGTGGTGCTTCACCTAAATCATGTGGCAGGTGCTCTCTTTGGGAGCCATCAGACTCATCAAAACGCACGTCTACAGTTTCAACAATTTTGTAATGACTAATGTTGAAGACTCTGTAGGTGTGCGAGTTGATACCATAACCGAGCATGAAACCCTCACATGCTTTGGGTGCAAATTTGGACTCGTGATGAGGATCACGTATCCAGCAAGGTGCACCGAATACTTTGAAGTAACTTACATTGGGTTTCTTACCGACCATTAACTCGTATGATGTTTTATTGAAGAACTTGTGAAGATACACTCGATTGACGATGTGACAGGCAGTGTTGATTGCTTCAGCCCACCACTTGAGTGGAGTATTGTACTCAGCCAGCATCGTGCGAGCCATCTCGATGAGGGTTCGATTCTTCCTCTCAACAACGCCATTTTGCTGAGGAGTGTATGGCGCAGAGAATTCATGAGCAATTCCCAAGTCATCGAGGAATTCTTCCACACCGAAGTTCTTGAACTCAGTGCCGTTGTCGCTTCGAATGTGCTTGATCTTCAGGTTGTAGTTGTTCATGACTCGCAGGGCGAAGCGCTTGAGGATTGCTGGAGTTTCTGACTTATAGAGAAGAAAATGCACCCAAGTGTATCGTGAGAAGTCATCAACAATAACAAGACCATACATGTTACCTCCAAAGCTCGAATACTTTGGAGGACCAAATAGATCCATGTGAAGCAATTCCAGTGGTCTCGTAGTAGTCATGATGGTCTTCGCTGGGTGATTGGCCTTTGTCATCTTTCCAGCTTCGCAGGCACCACAGAGCCGGTCCTTTGAGAATCTGATTTCCTCAATCCCGAGTACATGTTTCTTCAGTACCAGCTTCTGAAGATTTCTCATTCCAGCGTGGCCGAGTCTTCGATGCCATAGCCAGCACTCTGAGGCTCGTGCCAAGAGGCATGTAGCAACCTGAGGACCTTCAGAGAAATCTACAATATACAGGTCACCTTTCCTAACCCCACTGAAGACAATGGATTTATCGCTAATCATGAAGACAATACAACCATGTTTTCCGAAGAGAACAGCGAGATCAAGATCACACAGCATAGATACAGACATCAAGTTGTATCCAAGAGATTCAACAAGCATGACTTTATCAATATGTTGGTCTCGAGAGATAGCCACTCTGCCGAGACCCAATACCTTACTTTTACCTTTATCAACGAAGGTGATGGTTTTCTTTGAAGAAGGACTTAGTGATGATTCCATAAGTAGACTTCTGTCACCAGTCATGTGATTTGTGCATCCACTATCCATCACCCATTCAGTCTTTCCCTGCAAATGAATTAGTATCTCATACAGCAAGTTATGAGCCAGTCTCAGTTTGAGGAGTTTAAGATTCCTCAGAATTAATTCCTCAGGATGTTCCTCAGGATTGATTCTATGAAATCAAACAATATAATTATCCTTCAACTGACTCATTTATTGTTGTCCTGGGCATATGATCTGCAGAAATTGTAATTGCCTCAGGACATGTCCCTGCAAGAATGATTAGTTCTTAACCACCCACATCTTTATGGGTGGTCTTGAGGCACATGAGGATTGATGAGGATGGTGAGACCTAATGGGGTGTGAGATGGCAGCATCAGGATAAACAAATGAGTAAGCATTCTTATGAGGAGCTTCCTTGTGAACAAAATGGTTAGCAGATACATGATTATAATCATTTCCTTTTGAGGTATCGTCCTCAGATGATATCCTCAGCTCATTTTCATCTGCATTCACAGGAAGGTTAGTGATGAGGTCCTTTGGCACCCAGATCTGCTTGACTGGAGGACCGTTCCTGCAGTTAGTTCCGATGAATCTGGCAAATACCTCACCATTACCATTCTTAAACAGTTTATAGTTTGAGTCAAATGACTCAGTCATCACGTCTGAAGAAACAGCATCATAACCAGATAAGGTATAGGGATCAGGAGGAGGCATCATTGCTCGAGCCCAAATGGTCTCAGGATATTGTTCAGGTTTCCAGTAAGACCCATCAGGGTTGAGTCTCCGAGTGAATGCGATGCCTTCTTTCCTCGGGTTTCTGTTGAGGATCTGTTTCTTGAGAATGTCACAGAGAGTCTGATGTCCTTTCAGACTCTTGAACATGCCTGTTTCCAGTAGACTCTTCAACCTAGCATTTTCTTCAGCAATGTCTATGGTATCCTCAGATGAGGGGTTAGATACCACAGAAGTAATAGAAATAACAGAGTCTGAAGACATTGAGGAACTAGACACAGATATAATTTGATCACGTTCAATGCATCTTAAACAGGGAGGATTGAATCCTTCTTGTGGCATGATGATCTGTTGGGAGAGGAGTGAATCATTTTCTTTCTTCAGATCGTCATGAGACATCCTTACACGTTCAAGTTCTTGTTTCCTCATGAGGAACTCATGAGACAGCTTTTCATCATCAGTAAGGAGTGCCTCATGCCGATTGAACAAGTCATCAAACTTTGACTGAAGAATTTTTGATTCATCAGTCAACTTTTGAGTCTTCGTCATTTCCTCAACCAACATATCATCACTTTTGTTTAATGAGAACTGAGTCTTTTCAAGTGCACGTTGTTGCTTAGATGCAAGTTTAGCATAGTTTTCATCAGGTTCTTCATCAGAGGGTTGATCTGATGATGAGTAAGAAGATATCTTGGAGGACTTGGCCATGAAGCAGAAGGAAGGAGTTGTGTCTTCAGCTTCATCATCAACATGTGATGGACCAAATTCTTCAGTGCTCAAGATTGACTTTGAGACAAGTGTCGTGGCAAGAGCCAAACCAGCCACACCCTCAGATTCTTCAGATTCTTCTTCCTCAACATCAGGGTTGGAACCAGATTCTTCCGAATCCAATTCTTTCCCGAGATAAGCGCGAGCCTTACGGGAACTGCTATTCCTGTATCCAGTAGACCTTGAGGATCTTGAGGATTTCTTCTTTGTCTTTTCATCAGAACTTTCATCTTTCCCTTTCTTCTTCTTCTTCTTCAGTTTAGCTTCCTTTTCCCATAGAGGACAATCAGCGATGTAATGCCCAGGTTTCTTGCACTTGTGGCAAACTCTCTTTCTAGCTTCGACAGAATCATCATCTTTGCTTTTTCTTGAGGACGATCTTGAGGAATTTCCGAAGCGATTCTTCTTCGTGAACCTTTGAAACTTTCTGGTAAGGAGAGAAAGTTCACGGTTGAGAGTCTCAGGATTATCAGTATCAGCCTCAGACTCTTCATCAGAGGACACTCTTCGTGCTCTAGCTTTTAGCGCGCGGACCTTAGGCGTGGGGCTGTATAAGTCTCGTTTTTCAGAGAGCTTCAGTTCATGAGCATTGAGGCACTCGAGAATGTCTGCTGGATCCAGAGTCTTGAAGTCCGGCCTTTCTTGAATCATCAGTGATAGGAACTCAAATGAGTCATCCAGTGACCTCAGCAGTTTCTTCACAACTTCATGATCTGTGATATCAACAGCACCAAGAGCTTGAAGTTCATTGGATATGTCAGTGAGTCTGTCAAAGGTTTGTTGCACGTGCTCATTATCCAGCCTCTTGAACCGATTGAAGAGACTGCGGAGTGTGTCAACTCGTGAGTCTCGTTGAGCTGAGACTCCTTCATTAACTTTAGACAGTCTTGTCCATATCTTCTTTGCAGTATCCAGACCACTGATACGGTTGAACTGAGCCTTATTGAGATGACCACCAATGATGCTTCGAGCTTTTGCATCAAGCTGCCAGTTTTTCTTGACAACTTCGGGAGCAGTCATCAGATTTGCTTCAGGAATGCCTTGATCAACAATGTCCCACAGATCCTTGTCAATGGCTTCAAGATGCATCCTCATCTTGTTCTTCCAGTATGGATAGTTTGTTCCGTCGAAGATGGGGCAGTTTAAGGCAACGCTCATTGTACCTGAGGTCGACATAACTAAAACTCCAGGTGGTTAAACCGAATCACACAGAACAAGGGAGTACCTTGCTCTGATACCAATTGAAAGTGCAATGTATCGACCAGAGGGGGGGTGAATGGGAGATTTTCAATTTTGCTACCAGATTTTGATTTTCTTCAGGACTGAAGCAATCATGAAGCTAAAGAAGTAACCAAAATCATGAAGAAATAAAACTTCACAGAATGTAATCATCAGGGCAACTCATCATAATGCAACAGAAATAAATCAATTCAGATAAGCAGAAGTGCTTCAGATGCATAGTATGAAGACTAATAGCAGAGGGAGAGCTGAAGCACAAGCAGTCAACATAGATACTGAAGACATAATACTGAGGCTTAAGAGATTGAAGAGATATCACCAGAAATTGAAGACAATGGTTTGGTAGACCAGTTCAAGTTGCTGTGACAACTCTACGTCTGGTTGGAGAGGCTGAGATTCAACTCAGAAGACATAGTCTTCACCTTGTTCTCCTTGAACTAAAGTCCTCAGACTCCGTCCAATAACTCAGGTGAGTCTTCAAGGTAGACTCCCGAAACCTTTACAGACTCAGTCACTCCGGGAAGTCACAATTGCATCTTGACTTCCTCAGACTGAAGACTTCTACACCGGCTGGAAGATCACAGTCTTCAAGAGTAAAAAGCTTCGGATCACTCAAACCGACTTCCTCAGAAATGCTCAACTACTCAGGCTGGTGGTTTTCCTCACATAGGTTCTTCAGTTTCCTCAGAGGTGGGTTGCTCTCAAATGACAAGTGTCAGTTTTTCTCTCGGAGCAGCCAACCCACAAATGGGGCTGGGGTTGGCTATTTATAGTCGCGAAGCAACCCGAGGCGAAAGGACATAAATGCCCATGCATGCAATTACTCTCATGCCCTCGGAAATGACCGTTGCTAGACAAGTTCTAGCCTCTCACCACGCAACACGTGGCACGGTCAAAGTATCCTCTCTCCAGACTCCTCAACCGAAGTTAGTTACCTCAGTGTCCTGAAGAACAACGTCTCAGACACATGAGGACTGAACTTCTACTGCAGGAGATCTCACTCTCTTCAGGAGAACTGAACTCGCAGTCTCCAGACTCCTCAACCGAAGACAAATTCCTCAATGTCCTGAAGAACAACGTCTCAGACACCCGAGGAACTGAACTTCTACTGCAGGAGATTTCTCTCTCTTCAGGAGAACTGCACTCGCAGTCTCCAGACTCCTCAACCGAAGACAGATTCCTCAGTGTCCTGAAGAACAACGTCTCAGACACCGGAGGAACTGAACTTCTACTGCAGGAGATTTCCTCAGGGTTTTTCTTCAGGATTCCTAACTGAGCACTTCCTCAGACCTTCGGAACTCGTTTTCTTCAACCCCTCCAACAGTGCGGTGTTTTCCTATGACTCAAGAAGTATAAAAAGTCTTAGCGAAGACTACGCTTCAACTTCGTCTTCAACGCGAACTTCCTCAGGATCGTCTTCAGCTTCCGCTTCAACCGAACGCTTCAGGATCCTACTTCCTCAGGATTTCGCGCAACTTCATTACTCAAGAAGTATAAAAAGTCTTAGCGAAGACTACGCTTCAACTTCGTCTTCATCGCGAACTTCCTCAGGATCGTCTTCAGCTTCAGCTTCAACCGAACGCTTCAGGATCCTACTTCCTCAGGATTTCGCGCAACTTCATTCTTCAGGAAACACACCGATTTCTCCAATGTTCCTCAACATTTTGGGGGGGTCTACATTGGTGGTTAAACACCTCATCAGGGACTGTTCTCCTGTGTATACTCACAAACACATCAGTCCCTTAATCGTTTTGTCATCAAACTCCAAAACCTCAAGGGGAGGGCACTTGATGCACTTACAAGTTTGCTTCAACTTTAGACTTGGGTAGGCATGTGTGGTCGATCGGACCACATGATCCGGTTTGTATTCCGGTGAACCTTATTCGGGAATAAAGTTGTCTTTTATGCTCAAATTAAATACTACCTCCGATCCATATTAATGGGCACACACTTAGTAAAATTTTGTACTAGAGTTGTACTAAGTGTGTGCCTATTAATATGGGTCGGAGGGAGTATATAATTGTAACTTTTTCAAATCAGGTGTAATTTGGATCCAAAGGAAACTTTTATTGTGTGGATGATGCAATGTGCAATATTGCCATAAGCCTGGTTCAGATCAAAGGACAAGCTAACCTAAGTCTTGCTGTATCGAGTGTAAGGTTTAACAATATGACAGTGAATCATGAGAACACAATGAAATGCAATATAGAAAATTAATACTTTCCATTCAGCTGTAGTCAATGGGATACTTGGGTCAAACATATTTGTGAGAACACCCCAGCAATAACCGCCTTGAATAAGTTAGAGCATATCCAGCCGCGCCCCCAAGACGCCCCCAAGACGGCGCTATTTGCGCCGGATGGAGGAAAATCGCCCAGCCACGCACCCAAGAGCCCAAATAGCGCCGGATTGGGCCAAAATTGAGTCCGGCGATCCCAAGCCAAACCCGGCGCGCTGGGGGTCGCTTGGGTCGCCAGATGAAAGGAAGGAAAGCGCGCGCGATTTCGCGCGCGCCACGCGCCGCGACCCACCCGTCGGCGTGTGAACATGCGTCGTCGTCATCCTCTTGCCTCGGCTTCCCCGCACCTGCCGCCGCCGCATCGAATCAATGCGGCGCCGGTGACGAGTCCAATCGGCGCAGAGAGCATCAATGCGGCGCGTCAAGATACCCAACGGTCCGTCGACCGCGCCGCCGCGTGTCCCGCCTTCTGTTCGCGTTCTTCCCCCGCTATAAAAAGGGGCTCGCCGGGGCGCTCTAGCCGCACATTCTCTTTTCGAGCTCTCCTCTCTTTCTCGCCTTCTCTTCTCGAGCTCTTCTCTCGATCGCCATGGCCGATGACAACCTCGCCCGCAACGGCTTTAGGAGCCGCAACCTGTCGCAGATGGAGGCGCTCCTCCTCGCGCAGGCCGGCTACCCATGCCCGCCGGACACCATGCCACCCCACGGGTGGGTGCTGTCCGCCGGCGGGGTGACGGTGCATCCAGCGCCTCTGGTGGGCTCCGGCGCGTTTCGCCGGGAGGTGGACGCCGTCCGCGCTATGATGACGGCGGCAGAGCGCGGCGACCCCGGCAACGCGCCAAACAACACGCCGTCCTGGGAGGCATACTTCGACGCCCGGCGAGCCCAGGCCATCGCCTCCACCAACGGCCTGACGCCGGTGGTTGGGCGCAACAACCGCGACGGGCGACTCCGGTGGTGGAGCGCGCAGGGCCGCACGCTGGAGTACCCACCGCTGGGCTACGGGGCCGCGGTGACGGCCTGCCGCTCCTACAGCCGCGCCACGCCGCTGTGGGCGACGCTGCCGCGCGACGACGGCGACTCTTCTTCCTCCTCCGGTGGGCGACCTTCGCGCTCCACCGGCTCCCATTCATCGGGGCCGGCATTCTCGCCGCCGCAGTTCTTCACCCCGGTGAAAATCGAGGTGAAGCGGGAGGTGAAGAAGGAGCCCACCCCGGCGCCTTCCGGTCGCCTTAGCCGCGGCGTCACCATCAGCACCCCATCGGCGCAGACAAAGAGCTGTGGCTTCCTGGGCTCCATACTCGGGAAGAAGAAGGACAAGGAAGTCGCCCGCCTCCGCCTCCACCGACGGCCGCCGACGACGAGGAGGAGCTCGCCGCCCAGATGGAGTGGGCGAGGAAGGATTACATCGCCGAGCAGATGCGCCTCCAGCAGGAGGCGTGGGACCTCGCCGAGGCGGCGAGGAAGAAGGCGGCACGCGGCGAGGGCAAGAGCAGCCGCAGCACGTGGGCGCCTCCACCGCCACCATTCATTATGCTGGACGACACATACGAGGAGGAGGAGGCGCCGTTGCGGGTGCGCAGGAGAAGGGGGCCGCTCGGCGGCGGGACCTGTGGCGCGCAGGCCGGCATCAAGCCGGAGCCAAAGGATGGCGGCGACGACGACGATGGTGCCGCCGGCGGCACTGCTGGAGGAGGCGCCCAGGAGACGTCCATGGACGATCTCTACGCCTTCCCCTTCCAGCAGTAGACTAGTTTTTTTTCGTCGTTTATGTAAAATATGCCCGAATATTAATGAAATCGGTCGAAGTTGGTCTAATTTACTTGATTTGGCCCAAATTTACTTAGAATTGGTCGAAATTTGGCCGAACTTGGGGGTATCTTGGGGCATCGACTGGATAGCCGCCCCCCCCCCCCCCAAACTGCTATCGCCGCCTGAGCGCCCCCCAAGCGGCGCTAAAATAACGCCGAAAATCGGCTTGTGGGGTGAACGGCTGGAGATGCTCTTAGGCCTCATATTGGGGACAACACCCATCGCTGGGCAGTCACCCCAGCAATAACTGCCTTGAATAAATTAGGCCTCATATTGGAGGCAACACCCATCGCTGCAAAGCTTTTTCTTTGCGTATTATTTGTTTTCTACTAGTGCAAAATGCGCAATTTATCAAAGTAGTGGACGAATTATGTTGAAAAAGATTTTTTTAAATTATTTGCAGGTCATCATTTTTAGTCATACTTAATTGTTTTTAGCTGTAGCAATTTCGAGCGTTTTTAGTAGCTTTTTTCGTTGTCGGTTGCAACAACAAAGTACCATCATCATCGGCCATCATGCTCTTAGATATATTTCTTTAGTACTAAAATACATGTAAATATATCCGTTTGAGCGATAAGTAAATACTGATCAGCGTTATTATTGTTTTGGTTGAATTTTTTCTATCAAAATTATATATTTAGCACTAAAATACGTCTAGATATATTCTTTTGTGCAATAAATAATATGGTTAAAACATTATTTTTATCATATATATATGCGCGTTTAAGATCGACGACAAACAAAGTTCATCAGCTGAAATCGAACGGACAAAAAAATGAATCGAAGTGGATGGCATGGCTGCCACCCACTCACGCACGAATATGGATCAGAAGAAACGATATTTTTATCATAGTTATGTATAAGATCAACGACCAACAAACTTCATCAGCTGTAATCGAACGGACAAAAAAATGAAGCGACGTGGATGGTCTGGCTGGCCACCCACTCTGCGCAAGAATCTCTTGGAGGATTAGGTGCTCAGCGCAATGAAATTTTGAAAGTGTTTTTTCTTCTTCAACAACTTCCCATCTTCATTACCACTTCCGGCCCATTTCGTCACCTCCATGAATATGATGAAGCTACAGTATGGTAGACGCCATTATAGCATGTCCATGCTGAACCATTATCTCATGTTCAGGGGAGAAGGAAAAGATGGGTACTGCTTGAGCAAGGCACTGGCAAGATCAAAGTGCGAGTTAATTGTAGAAAATTACGATAATTCGAGATATGATTGTTGAAAACATATTTCTTCATATTTTTTTTGCGAAACCACTAATTTTAAGACTATTTTTTGCAAATATCAATGTCCTAGCTTGGAACTGCCGGGGAGGGGGGAACCGCCGGACAGTTCGCGAGGTGTTGGCCCTCTCAAAAGCCAATTCCCCCAAAATTTTCTTCCTTTCGGAGAAGACAAGACGTGACAAAGATGAAAAAACTACGCTGGCGTTTGGGCTTGAAGGGTTTTACTGGTGTTAGCAGTGATGGTTTGAGTGGAGGACTAGCATTATATTGGGATGAAAGTTTGGCCGTGGTGGTGATGGACTCCTGTCAGCGCTATATTGATGTGCAAGTGATGGATCTTGGTAATGATACATATTGGCGAGGCACTTTTGTATACGGTGAACCTAGAGTTGAGAATAGGCATCTGATGTGGGATCATCTTGCAAGACTGTGGGCGGTGTCGGAAGAACCATGGCTTGTGTGTGGTGATTTTAATGAGGCTATGTGGCAGCATGAACACATCTCCCGTTCGCCTCGATCTGAATCTCAAATGCAAGTGTTTAGAGATTGCTTAATCGTATGTGAGTTAGAGGACTTGGGTTTCTCTGGCGTGCCGTTTACATATGATAACGGCCATGTGAATGATAGCAACGTGAAAGTTCGGCTGGATAGAGCTTGTGCGGACGTGCCTTGGAAGGATCTTTTTCCGGCGTCCAGGGTTCTACACGTTCTGTCATCTTGCTCAGATCACTGTGCCCTTGTTATTGAGTTGACTACCTTGCCGGACAGACCGAGGCAGGGAGCACCTAGTGCTGAATTTTACACTCATTTGCTGAGTGGGCCTTTGGCCCAAAGCACTTTATAAATTCTGAAATTCTCTTGGCCCATTCATGCATAGCAAGTGGTGGGAAGTTTAGTACCACCTCGCTAGTGGAGGGAGAGCTACACCTCTTTATAAGGTGAGCTCCACTAGCACTTGTAAGAGCTTGAGAAGAGAAGTGCTACACGCGCGCTCCTCCTCCTCGCCACGCCTCGCCTCGCCTTGCCGCGCGCGCGGGTTTCGGGAATGAGCCGAGCCGAGGACAAAGCTATGCGTACGCTTATATTTTTGCAGGTCGGGAAAAATTAATGAGGCATTAATTATGATTAACGGACGCGTTAATTATGCTTAATCTGTGCGCCGTTTTCGTGGGCTCTACTCTCACGTCGGCCCACCCCGCTGCGTCTATATAAACAGTGCAAACCCTACCCTGGCCGCACCGCCATATGGTTCCTCCACCTCGTTCCAGATCGTTGCGCCGCCGCTCAAGTCTTCTCCATCCCTTCTTCCGGCGTGCACCGCAAGAAGGGACATCTGGCCTCCGAAACTCCGTCTCTCGAGATCCTGTACGGGAGAGGGGCGATCAGGTTTTTGGGGAGCGCACTCGCGCGACTGCTGACAGCGACAACGACTACTTCTCCGACGACGACTTCTTCCTGGACGTCGGCAGCCTCTCCATCAACGACACCAACACCAGCGGCTCCACACCCGCTGCACCGTACGTGATCTGTTCTTCTGTGTTTGAGATCATGTTGCATGTCGTGTTCCTAATAATTGCTTTAGATGTGATCTCGTTTTCTACTGTTTTAGTAGATCGCATGGCTAGTTTGATCTGTTTCATTATTGCCATGGATTGTTTGTCTATTTCGTGGATTAAATCATATGCCAAATTGCTAATATATTCAACAATCCAAAAACCTGATTATAGGCAATTTACTGCATCTGTCTTACTTGCGTCTATGAAGCCGCCGCCTTTCAAGGGGGTGCACTATAAGCGGTGGCGCACGAGAGCAGTGTACTGGCTTCAGTCCATGCAATGCTATGACGCCACCAAGGGCAAGCCCGAGGGCGATCTTAATCCTGCACAGCAGGAGGCTTATGAGAAGATCGATACTCTCTTTAAGGGTGCCCTCCTTGGTATTCTTGATGATTCCATTGTGGATTCATATATGTCGTTTGATAACGGCAAGGACATGTGGGATGCGCTCGAGGCCAAGTTTGGGGCCTCGGACGCTGGCAGCGAGTTGTATGTCATGGAACAATATTATGACTACAAGATGACTGATGAGCGCTCTGTTGTTCAACAAGCGCATGAGATACAGCCGCTTGCCAAAGAACTTGAGCACTTCAAGTGTGTGTTGCCGGACAAGTTTGTGGCCGGAGGCATTATTGCCAAACTTCCACATTCGTGGAACAACTTTGCTACTTCTTTAAAACACAAGAGGCAAGAGTTTTGCGTTGCGAATCTCATTGGGACTCTTGATGTTGAAGAGAAGGCGAGAGCAAAGGATACACACGCTCGAGTTCCTGAGGGTGGTTCAAGTGCCCATATGGTACAGAAAAAGAACTACCAGCCCAACAAGTTCAACTTCAAGAATAAATCTGGTGGAAAAGGTAAGTTCGATAAAAAGAACAAGCCGTCACAGCCTACCAACTTCAAGAAGAATCCTAATAAGAAGAAGGGAGTGTGGCATGTTTGCGGCAGTGAAAAGCATTGGGCCTCTAGCTGCCCTAATCGCTATGAGGAGCGCGGACCTGAGAATGGCGGCAAGACCGCCAATGTTGTCATTGACACGGAGATGAAAGACTCGCGTCCCTACAATTCTTTCATTATGTCAGTCTCCGGATTGGTTGATTGATACTGGTGCCAATGTTCATGTCTGTGCTGACGCCTCTATGTTTTCTTCTTATCAGGTCACAGGGACTTCCCCCGTGCTGATGGGGAACGGGTCATATGCTACTGTTCGTGGGGTCGGTACGGTGGATCTGAAGTTTACTTCGGGGAAGATCGTGCGACTGAAGAACGTTCATCATGTGCCCTCCATCAATAAAAATCTCGTTAGCGGTTCGCGTTTGTGTCGAGATGGTTTTAAGTTGGTTTTCGAGTCCAATAATTTCCAAGTATGGACAATTCATTGGGAAAGGCTATGAATGCGGAGGCTTGTTCCGCCTATCTTTATGTAACACCCTCACTGTCAGTGAACAGTAATCAGGGTTACTGTTCATCTCTACTGTTCAACACTTTTGTTTGATCAACTGGTTCAGTTCAAATTCAAATTCTCCTTCGATATTGTTGCAAGCAAATATGAACTATGGACCTTGATCATCATTGGCCAACTAAAGTCCAAGCCATTTGAAATAAAATTCAAACAAACACTAAAATGCCTTTTGATGAATATTAAAAATATGGTGACAATAAAATCTTTTCCAAAAATCTTGGAACCACTTTTATAAAATCCTAAATATTCAGTGGAGCAAATCCATATGGGTTTGGGTATTTATTGTGCTATGGAAAATTCCAAACAATTCAAACAATAGCCAAAAAACCCCATATTAATCATTTAATATTATAATAAAATATTAAATGACTTTTAAATATGCCCAACTCCTTTGTGGCAGTAACCTATGGCATAACAATAATTGTGGGACACTGGCCACATTTTTCTAAATTGCCTAAGTGACTAAATTAATTACACCAACAAATAAACAAAAAGAAAATAACAAAATAAATAAAAAATGGGGCAACCTAATCTACCCCCTTCCCCTGGGCCACCACCCAGCCCCCACCCCCACCGAATCCAGCCCAACTAACCCCGTCCCCTACCTACAGTCCGTCGGCATGGCGTGGCGCCCATCGGCCACCGCCACGGCGATGGTGGCCGTCGTGGAGGCCATCCAGTGGCGCCCCGGCGACCATATGACCCCCGGTGCCGTAGAGCAAACCCTAGCGCCCCCAGTTTCCACTGGATCTCGCCCCCCTCCTCCTCGCTCGCCATCGTCGTTTCCCCGAGCCGGCCGTGGGCACGACCGCCGGTCCGGCGCGGCCACTGAGCTCCCGAGACCAAGCCACCGTGTCCATTCGCCGCTGCCTCGTCTTCGTCTTCCCGAGAGCTCCTCGTCGCCGTTCCCCTCCCTGCAACTGCCGCCGTCGTCGGCAAATTCACGCACCCCCTGGCCTCCTCCGATCCCATTGCCACCTCGACGTGTTCCTGGTGAGCAGGGCCACCTTCTCCACCTCTCCGTTGAGCTCCCCATACCCCGTAGCCGCCGTCGCCATTAGGGCAGTAGTGCCTCGCCGTCGACGAGCTCATAGCCGTGGCCTAGCTCGCGCATATGGCGCGTTGAGCGCGTCCATTTGCTCGCCGCGTCCCCAGGAACCCCACCCCATAGTGCACGCCCGAAGCAACTCACCGTAACTACGTCCCCATCGAAGCCCGGGAGCAACCGCCGCCACGCACGTCTCCGTCGTCGCTCCGGTTCGTCTCCGACGACGCCACCGTTCGACGCGCGCTCGAACGAGCCCCTCCACGCCCCCTCCCATGGCCTGTGGCGAGCGCCAGCTCGTCGCCGGCGTCACGGCCTCACCGGCTCCGGCGTGGTGTGGCTGCCCGGTGGGCCCTCCACGTCAGGGGGGTTAACCCCCCCCCTAACCACCCCCTGCCCACTGACAATGGGCCCCGCACCCCCTCAATCCCTCTGTTTAAAAATAAACAGAGGCTAAACCCCCCCTCTGACTTACATGTGGGCCCTGGCCTTTTTAATAAATAAAAACTATTTAATTAAAACTGTTACACTGACATGAGGGGCTCATCTCTGATTAATCACATTTTAGTTAAGTTAATAGCTAATTAGATTAATCTGTCACTGACATGTGGGCCACCCCCTGTTAATTAACCTAATTAAATTAATTTGTTAAATAAGTCATTGACTAGTGGGACCCACTGGTCAGTATTAAAATTAATAAAAATAATATTGAATAAATAATAAAAGAAATAATAATTGATTTGAAAATGATTTAAATTGATTAAAACTTATAAAATCAATATCTTTTAAACCGTAAGTCAGATTTAAAAACTTTATACTCCCTCCGTTCCTTGATATAAGGTGTATAGTTTTCTTTAAAAAGTCAAACTTTCTTAACTTTGACCAAATTTATAGCAAAAACTATCAACATCAATGATATTTAATAAATACAATATGAAAATAAGTTTCAATATGAATCTAAGGATACTATTTTGGTATAATTTATATCGATATATTTATCTATAAATCTAGTCAAAGTTAACTAAGTTTGACTTTTTAAACGAAACTATACACCTTATATTTAGGAATGGAGGGAGTACATCAAAATTGATCAGAAAAATATAACGAATACGGATACGCTATCCGTATGCCAACCACACCCCTCTAATACAACGAACACCGACATTCCCCCCCTCCGGGATGTCTGTCGATAATTCCCGGTGCCGGTAAAAACCTGCCGGATGAATTTATTCCGAACACGAAAGTTGTCCGGAATGGTTCAACTAACACGGATACACCCCCGTTATCTTTGTCGGATGTCCACGACACCTCCGGCATGAACCCTTCCCCCTCCGGACACCCTGTCCGGTAATCACCCGGAGCTGGCAGTTCATCCCCGGATGAATTTCCGCTCCGAGCAACGTGCATTGCACTGTGTTAGAACACCGTTAACTTTGCATACGTCATGCCATGTATTTGTTAGCTATGATTGCTTTATATTTACTGTTTCTTCCCCCCTTTATTTGTCACAACCCCAAATAGGGTAAGTGCTAGGGTTTCTTTGACCTTTGCATCATGTGAAAATTTCAAAAGAAATTCAAAATTTGGGGAAAGCAGAAAGCCCTAAAGAATTTAATTAAATGGCCAGACAAAATTTGTTTCCAAAAATTGCTCTGGTATTTTTGAAAAGTCTTATAAATATGCATGATCACATATAAAGTGAAGTGGGTCCCACTCCATGCACCAAGATTTTTCAAATATTCCAAAAGGGGCTTGGAAATTAAATTAAAATCCAATTTGAATTTAAATTCAAATTGTTTGAATTTCAAAAATCACCAAAACTTGTGAGTGGCTAGTGGCTTGAACCCTAAGCCCACATAAAATTTTTGGGGGTTTTTAAAAAAGTTTTTCTAATTTTACTAGGAAGCCAAAACAAATTACAGAAAGAAAATAGAAACAGAAAATAGGAAAGGGCTTACCTGGCTTTTGGCCCGACTCATCCCCCCACGGCCCAGCCCACCACCTCCTTCCTTGTCTTCTTCCTCCAAGCAGCTCGGTGGCGAGCCGTGGACGCGCCGACGCCACCTCGACGCCGAGACGCTTCCAGGCGACCCCGAGCCTTGTACACACGCCACGCAACGCCCCTGGACACCCCCATTCCTTTCCCCCTCCTCAGGCTCCCTCTCCCCGTCTCCCTCTCGCGATTCCCGCGTGGCCCGAGCGCACGCCGGAGCACCACCGTGGAGAAACCATGGCCGACGAGCTCCTCAGCCCTAGCCACCTTGTCCATCACGTGCAGCGAGGTCGTCTTCGTCGAAGCCCTCTTCGAATCGAGCCGAGCAAGCACCACAAGCGACGGCAGCATCAACGAGTCGCCGCCGGAGCCGCAAGTTCGTCGTCGTCGATTCGCCGCCTCCGTCGCTCCTCCGGCTCTTCCGACCTCTCCAACATGCTCCTGGTGAGCTTCTGGCCACAAACCCTAACCCCCTCGAAACCCGCAGCGTCTCCGTCGCCGTTCGCCATGACGCCGGAGTATAGCGTCGCCGCGGTGCTCGTCGGCGAGCACAGGCAACGCAGACGTGGCCCAGACCACGTCCTTTAGAACCGCCGCACCCGTAGGCATCAAACGCACCTGCCATCTGGTCCTCTAGTGCACTGAGGCGATGCCCGCGTCGCCGCCGTGTCTCTGTCGCCGCCGACGAGGTCGTCGCCGTGCCCCCGGTGCTCCCCTGTGGTCGCCGTGTACTCGAGGCGATGCGCACAAGAAAGGGCTACGCCCTAGTGCCCGCAGCGCATCCAACCGTGGCCGGGAACCCGATCCCGGGAAGCGCCGCCGTGTCCAGAGCCGCCGGCGTCAAGCCGCCGGCCTGTCAGCCCCTAAACCGCGAGCTAATCCCCCCTCCCCCACAGTGGCTGACAAGTGGGGCCAGCCCCCCCTAATCCTCTGTTTAAATTAAAACTAAACACAATCTTAACAATGGGTCACTGACAGGGTGGACCCACCTGTCAGCCCCCTGCTGATGTCATGATTGCATCATGCTGATGCAATAAATCAATTCCAGAAAATAGTATAAACTTCCAAAAATCATAGAAAATTCATATTAACTCCAAATTAAACATATAATATATGAAAAATTATCAGAAAAATGCAAGGATTAAGAATATGCAATTTGTTTTCATGTTTGACCAATTTAAAATGGGGAAACAGTAGCAAATGTGCATATGGCTTAATTTGAATTCAAATTTGAAGTTTGAATTTGCATTCCAAATGCAATATACTTCAATTAAATTGAATTTTCCACAAATCAGTACCCTTTACTTCATGTCACAACAATGTCATGTGCTTGAGCATTGTACTTTATTTGTGTCCCCCTTTGTTGATGTTTGTGCCGGTAACAGCTTTGTTGAGACGGTGATCACCCCCGAAGGAGAAGACCACCGTTAAGACCCGTGTATCGTCAGCAAGGCAAGCAAACCCCATTGATCATGTCTATAAAATCCCAATTCCCTCTCAATCTCGCTTATGCATGTTTAGGATATCACTTTGTATCGATTCTACCGCATAGTTGAACCCATATCCGATGCATGACCTATCATCTTGTCACAGTAGTAAGCAAACCACAATCCTAGCTGACATAGGAGTTGATTGATATCATGTGGCCCCTGCAACTGTTACAGCTTATTGCATGCTTAGTGTTACAGTGAGGTTGCTTTTGATGTGAGTCGGGATGATAGTGAACATTGTGTTGATGAAAGTGAAACTGTGTTGGTGAATCCACCCTAATACAAGGTGAATGATGAGAGGCTGTGTAGGATTACACAGTGGGTTGTCTCGTTGAACACCGCCTTAAGCACCGAGTTCTTGTATGGTAATCCAAGACAAAGACTACAACCACACATTGGGCTCACTGACCCCTCTCGGCCTAGTACCTTGATCCGTGTTGACGTCCAGGAGTCACATTAGTTCGGGCTTTCCATTTGGCATCTGCATAGAAAAATAATGAAGGAATGGTTGCATCATATAGATATGTGAGTGCACCTGTGAGGCAGGAAAACCATCTGCCAGAGGTGGCGCCTCGGTCACTTGCATTGTTTGAGTCCGTTTCGTTGATCCGGCCGGCCTCTCGATCGGAGACAAACTCAGATAGTCGACTCCTGGAATAGACCGGTTGTGAGCGAAGTGTCGTGGTGAACATCCTCGCCGTCACCTCTTGAACGGTGGCGAGACCTGGCGGTAACCGATGGTCATGTGTGTGTAGCTTACACCCTTGCAAGGTTAACAAAACTATTCGAATAGCCGCGTCCGCGGTTAAGGACTACTTGGAACCTGTACCTGATTATTACACAACTTGAATGGATACTTATAAAACTCGCAAGATAAGCGTGAGTGCTATGGTGTGCTTCCTCGTGGGGAAGTCGAGGAAGTAACCATAGTGGTGTATTGGTTGGAGATGTAGTGGACTCGTGTACGCTTCTTATCTCAAGTCTGGTACTCGTAGTTCAGGATTAGCCAAGTCAAAGCTGTCACTTCTGCATGATGAAACCCCACCTCCTTTACCTTGATACTTGAGCATGAGTAGTGTAGTTCTGATGTAAGTCTTGCTGAGTACGACTTTGTACTCACGTTTGCTTATTCTATGTTTTAGATGAGAACACGGACCCCGATGGAGTCACCTTCGTGAAGCTCGGCGTTGACTAAGTTAGCATAGTCCCAGACAGCAGTCTGGTCCCTCGTGGAAGGGCATGTTTGTTGTACAAGGCTTCTCTAAGCCATTTGTTAATCTTGTCTGTACTCAGACCTAATTTGCTTCCGTTGTATGATGTAATGTGATCTTTGTATGCTCTAAGTGTATATCAATAAAGAGTACTTGTAGAGTTATGTGATGATACCTGCTGTTCATACTAGACATGTGTGATGCGTGTATGATTATAACATGCATGTCTTAGTATGGGTTTTTGAGACCTTAGTTGTGATCTGGCTGGCGGTCTTTTATACACCAAGTGGCCCTTACATGTGCGCAGCTTGGGGCATCGCGATGCGATTGCTCGTGGCTCTGCCACGTGCACACTTTGTTGTATGATCGAGCCCGCCCTAGACCCCGACTAAGTGATCGGGCTGGAGTAAGTCTATGTAAGAGTTAGGATCCAATCGATAACATGGTTGAGGCGACTTGTCTATGAATATGGGATTCACCACCCATAAGCATTTAGACTTGTGGGCGGACGTTGAGGACCCATCTCAGTTGATCATCCGGCCTGGATGGGATGCCCCTCACGTTTGATGCTTTCCGAGAGCGTTCTGTGCTTGGCCTTGTCCGCTTAGACAAGTGGGTACGGCTCTCGGCTCTCCATGTGATTGTATCGTGACTGGAATTACATACGCCTATTCCGGGTCCCGACAGACTATGTGACATCCTGGATTAATAGGAATGATAGACTACTCATATCAACAAGGTGCACCTTCTTTTCCGGAAGCACATCTTCAAAGAACTCCAAAGTTAAGCGTGCTTGGCTTGGAGCAATTTGAGGATGGGTGACCGACTGGGAAGTAGATCCCAGGTGCGCACGAGTGAGGACAAAGTGCGCAGGAAAGACTAGTGTTGGTCTGTGGGGACAGTCTAGATCCCGCCAGGCGTACACCGGGAACCGGTGGCTGTGGCCGGGGCGTAACAAATGGTATCAGAGCCGACCCTCGCGGTTACACGGGCGTGTGTGGGTCAGTTGCGCGAACATGTGGGACATGTGTCGGCACTGGATACATAGACGTGTGCCAAGGGGGAACGTTCCTGTGGGCCGATGAGGACATCAGTTCCTTTGAGTGGGGGTGTATGTGACATCCTGGCTTAATAGGAATGATAGACTACTCATATCAACAAGGTGCACCTTCTTTTCCGGAAGCACATCTTCAAAGAACTCCAAAGTTAAGCGTGCTTGGCTTGGAGCAATTTGAGGATGGGTGACCGACTGGGAAGTAGCTCCCAGGTGCGCACGAGTGAGGACAAAGTGCGCAGGAAAGACTAGTGTTGGTCTGTGGGGACAATCTAGATCCCGCCAGGCGTACGCCGAGAACCGGTGGCTGTGGCGGGGGCGTAGATTAAGCAAACGTGAGTACAAAATCGTACTCAGCACGACTTACATAGGAGCTATACTACTCATGCATATGTATCAAGGTAAAGGGAGGTGGGGTTTCACTTGCAGAAGTGCCAGCTTTGACTTGGCTAGTCCTGAACTACGAATACCAGACTTGAGGTAAGAAGCGTACACGAGTCCACTACATCTCTTCAACCAATTACACCACTATGGTGCCTTCCTCGACTTTCCCACGAGAAAGCACGCCATAGCACTCACACTTATCTTGGTGTGTTTTAGAAGTATCCAGTTCAAGTTATCTAATAATCAAGCTAAGCTTTCCAAGGAGTCCATAACCGCGGACGCGGCTATTCAAATAGTTTTGTTAACCCTGCAGGGGTGTACCGCTACACACACGTGTCATCAGTTACCGCCTTTTGCATGTCACCGTTCAAGAGGTGACAGCGAGGATGCCACCACAACACTTCGCCCACAGCTCCATTCTAGTCCAGAGAGTCGCCTATCTGAGGGGGATCCATATGGAAGTCCGGCCGAGGTTCCAGTACAGCCTCAAACGATGTGTGCAGGGTCCCAAGCCGGTCTTGAAAAGTCGTTCATCCACTTCGCGGACCGTGCCACAGCCCTACCAGAACTCCGAACTACTGCGACTCTTGGGGTTCGAACGGGGTGAGGTACTAGGATGAGAGGGGTCAGTGAGCCCAATGTGTGGTTGTACTCTTCTTCTTGGATCACCACACAAGAACTCGAACTTAAGGTGGTGTTCAACGAGACAACCCACTGTGTACTCCTACACAGCCTCTCATCGTTCACCTTGTATTAGGGTAGATTCACCAACACGTTTCACTTTCATCAACACCATGTTCACCATCATCCCGACTCACATCAAAAGCAACCTCGTTGTACCACTAAGCATGCAATAAGCAGTAACAGTTGCAGGGGCCACATGATATCAACCAACTCCTACATCTGCTAGGATTGTGGTTTGCTTACTACTGTGACAAGATGATAGGTCATGCAAAGGATATGGGTTCAACTATGCGGTAGAAACGTTATCATGGTGATCATCCTAAACAATGCATAAGCGAGACATGAGAGGGAACTGGAATTTTATAGACATGATCAATGGGAGTTTGCTTGCCTTGCTGACGAGGTTTTGATAACGGTGTCTTCAACGAAGGGGGCAGCCTCCTGCTCCGGTTCCACCTCTACTCGACAAACAACAAACAAGGTAGCAAAGTAAATACAATGCACAATCACATGATGGAAGGTTGTAACTTGATGTATATGCTTTGATGTGTGAAGCAATTCCATTTAAATGGAGTATATTGCAATTTGAATTGCAAATTCAAACTCCAATTTGAATTCAAACTTAGCCAAGCTACATGTGACATTGTTTGATCAATTTGAATCATTTTGAAATGTGTATGATATGCCTCTGATGTGTGATTGAAATTTAGCATGTTGCCATGGTTCAAGTTTCAAAAATATTTGAATTGAATTTGATTTAAATCCATTTAAATCAAATAGCAAATGTTACTGATCCCAATTTAAATTCAACTCAAACAAAGTTGAAAGTTGGATGTTTGGATAGCTTATTTTCTCCTGATATTTTTTCATATATTATTTGTCCAATTTGGAGTTAATATGAATTTTCTATGATTTTTCAAAGTTTCAGCCATTTTCTGCCTTTTCTGGAATTCCTGTAATTCTTTTTAATCTGTTTTTCTGTTTACTGCGTCATCATGAGGTCAGCATGACGCAAGGGGGGGGCTGACAACAGGGGCCCACCTGTAAGTGGGTCTGGGGTGAATCCCCGTTTAATTAAAATTAAACAGAGGATTAAGGGGGCTGGGACCCACCTGTCATGGTCACTGGGGGTGGGCCAGGGTTTAGTTTAAGCTCGGGGGTTAGCTGCTAATGGCGGGGGTTCACCGGAGTCTCGCCGGAGACTCGTCGGACTTAGGATTTAGGGCACGGGGAGGGGTCTTGAGGGCACGGGCTTGCTCCTCGTCGTCTTCCGCATCCAGTGGTGCCATCGGGGGGTCACGAGAGCGCTCCAGTGTACGGTGACGACGACGTGCGCGCGGCGGCTGTCCACTGACGACGACGGCGAGGCAAAACAAAGCACGGGGAGGGCAACGAGAAGGGGGAAACGGCGCAGCTGCTCACCCTGAGCGCGATAGAGACCTCGTCGGAGCCGGAGATGGAGCGGGCGACGCTCGATTGCTCGTCGGAGCTTCGGTGCCCGGCGAAGAAGTCTTGAAGCTGGCGGCGCACACAGTGGCTCCTTTGCTCAACCGAGAGCACGGGAAGACGAGGAGGACAGCGGGCTTCCTTCTGGACAGGTCGACGCGTCGTCTCGTCGATGTTGGCCGTGGTTGTGCGCGGCGGCGTGCTCCGGCGGCTCTCGGGCTGCGCGAGATTCGCGAGGAAGAGAGGAGGAGAACGAACGACGAGAGGGGGAAGTGAGGGAGGAGGTCGAGGGCATCGCGCTGGCGCGATAAGGACGACGGGGAGGGTGCCAAGCAGCCTAGCAGCTGCCGTCGGCGTCGGCATGCTCGCCACCGAGCAGCTTGCCGCGCCGGGGAAGAAGACAAAAGGAGGGGCAGGCCTGGGCCGTGGGAAGGTAAGTTGGGCCTGGGGCCCAAGGTGAGTGGGCTTCTTTCTCTTTTCTATTTTCTTCTCTGTTTTCTTCTTCTATTTGTTTTGGTACTTCTAAATAAAATAGCAAACCATTTTATAAAATCATGAAAACTTTTATGTGGGCTTATAACATATATAGCTAGCCACTCACAAGTTTTGGAGATTTTTGAAATTGAAATAATTTGAATTTCAAATCAAATAGGGGTATTATTTAATTTCCAAAGCACATTTTGAATTTTTGAATATTCCATGGGCATGGTAAAGAACCCAAACCACTTTTAAAATGATCAACATCATTTATAGGAATTTTCCAAATGTTCAAATTATTTTTGGAAAAAGATTTTTATCTGGCCATTTGATTTAATTTCTCAGGGCTTTCTGCTTCCCCATTTTTGAATTTCTTTTGAAATTTTTACATGATGCAAAGGCCTAAGCTTACCCTAGCACATACCTAACTTGGGGTTGTGACAACTCGCCCCCACTCAAAAGAATCTTGTCCCGAGATTCAGAAGTCTGTGGGAGGAAGGAGGGGTACTCGGCATTGAGACGGTCTTCTCTTTCCCACGTAGCTTCTCTCTGTGAGTGGTGTGACCACTGAAATTTCAGAAACTTGATCTTCTTTCGGCGAGTGACACGCTCTGCTGAATCAAGAATACGAACAGGGTATTCTCGATAAGAAAGGTCATCTTGGAGATCAAGCGTTTCATGGTCGACTTCGCGGATGGGGTCCTTGAAGCAACGCCTGAGTTGTGACACATGGAATACATCATGTACTCGGGAAAGGTGCGGGGGTAGTTCAAGTTGGTAGGCAACTTCTCCACGTTTAGCAAGAATGCGGAAAGGTCCGATGTAACGTGGGGCCAACTTGCCTTTCATATCGAATCTTTGGGTCCCTTCAGAGGAGTAACCCGGAGGTAAGCCTTCTCATCCAGATTGTAGCTTTCTTGCCTATGATGACGATCATAGTAGTTTTTCTGACGAGACTGGGCTGCTTTCAATTGATCACGAACAATGCAAACTTGCTCTTCTGCTTCCTTGATCATGTCCGGTCCAAAGAATTGTCTTTCACCGGTTTCTGACCAGTTTAGGGGTGTTCGACATCGTCGTCCATATAGGAGTTCAAAAGGAGCCATGTTCAGACTAGATTGAAAACTATTGTTATAAGAAAATTCGGCGAATGGAAGAGACTTCTCCCAATTCTTTCCGAATGAGATAACACAAGCTTTGAGCATGTCTTCAAGAATTTGGTTAACCCTTTCGACTTGACCGCTAGACTGAGGATGGAAAGCCGTACTAAAGGAGATATGAGTTCCCATAGCATGTTGGAAGCTTCCCCAAAATCTAGAGGTGAAAAGGCTACCACGATCAGAATTGATTTCCAAAGGAACACCGTGAAGGGATACAATTCTAGAGACGTACAAGTCCGCTAACTGGCTAGCAGTTATAGACTCACGAACGGGAAGGAAGTGAGCAACTTTGGAAAGCCTATCTATGACAACGAAGATGGCATCGTTTCCTTTCTGGGTTTTTGGAAATCCGGTGATGAAGTCCATACCGACTTTGTCCCATTTCCACTCGGGAATAGGCAAAGGTTGAAGTGTACCAGCAGGTCTTTGATGTTCTGCCTTAATGCGATGACAAACATCACATTCAGCAACAAATCGAGCAATGTCTCTCTTCATCCTAGTCCACCAAAATCTCTGGCGTAGATCTCGGTACATTTTTGTGCTACCGGGATGAATCGAGAGGGGTGTGTCATGGGCTTCTATGAGGATGAGTTGCCTTAGTTCCCTATTCTTAGGTACTACCAAACGATTTCCAAAGAATACCGTTCCTTTACTATCTTTGGAGAAATATTTAGCAACTCCGCTAGCAATGTTCTCCTTGATCCGGCGTACACCTCGTGCACGTCTTTGGGCAACTATAATTTGATCCTCAAGGGTTGGTTTCGCCACCAAGTTGAAAAGAGATCCACGAGGAACAATCTCGAGATTGAGCTTTCGAAATTCCTCATGAAGAAGTGGTTGATACTGTTGTAACATGAGGTTGTTACAATACGACTTAAGACTTAGTGCATCAGCCATGACATTGGCTTTGCCTGGGGTGTAAGAAATTCCTAAGTCATAATCTTTTATCAACTCAATCCAGCGTCTTTGCCTGAGATTAAGATCTGGCTGGGTGAATATGTATTTGAGGCTTTGGTGGTCGGAATAGATCTCACAACGATTACCAAGGAGGTAATGTCGCCAAGTTGTTAGGGCATGAACTACGGCAGCGAGTTCAAGATCGTGGGTAGGATAGTTCTCTTCATGTGGCCGCAACTGGCGTGAAGCATAAGCTACCACATGTCTATCTTGCACAAGTATGCATCCTAACCCTTGCCGTGAGGTGTGACGCCCCCAAAATCAAGCCGTATACAGTAATCATACACGCAAGGTACACGATTGAGATTAGGGACTCACGGTGAGATATCACAACACAACTCTACAATTAAATTAATACAAGCTGTTTAAAACAAGCCAGGGGCCACGAGGGCTCGAATACAACAGCTCGAGAGCACAAAGTCAGCAGAAGCAATAGTATCTGAGTACAGACACAAGGATACAAGGTTGCCTTAAGAAGGCTAGCACAAATATCAACAACGATCAAAAAGGCGAGGCCTCTTGCCTGGGAACCTCCAAGCTACTCCTGGTCAAAAGGGGAACTCGACGTCGTAGAAGGCATCGGGGATCTTCAAGTGTAGGTGGTCGGCTTCGGGGATCTCCTGCTCCTGGACTCCAACGTCGACTGCAGCGGCCGATCAGGCAAAACAGTAAAGGAAATAAAGCAGGTGAGTATCTAGTATACCCGCGAGTCTTACGTCCGCTACTAACCATTATGCATTGTATCAACGGAAAGAAGAGGCTGTATATAGTGGACTGAAAGTCAGAAATCCAGAGCAAGGGTAAGAAGCTAGGCCTAACGAAGACTAGCATCTTCCGACGAAGTCTTGCAGCATGAGGTAAGAATCAGCCAACAGTTGATATAAAGCAGTAAAGTAACAATGAAGCAGAAGTTGCTGCAACATTGAATAATAATAAGTTGTAATAATTAACAATGCCTCCGAATTCACCTCCTCGACATCCCCGCGAGGAAGGGAACCCGGAACCATACAGTTTAATAATAGTTTCTAGTGGTAGGATCCAGCTTCAGCATAAAGCGTCCTGTTACCGTGGACACGGCTATCGATAGATCAATCTTCCCTGCAGGGGTGCACTTGTGTTACGCTACACGCACGGATCTCCAGGGTGGCGGGAACCTTGTTAGGGAACGCTCCACCGAGGCTATCCGACACTTCATAGCCCATCTTTCAAACTCAACAGAGAGGCCATCCGCCGGTATAAATCCTAAGTACGCAGGGCCTTGGACCCCAACCCGAACGTACTCCTGCACGGTGCGTGGCTGGCCGGTGAAGTTGAAGCAAATCCAAATAAGACATCACCGCGCGAGCAAATAAGACAACACCACTTCCCGGCAATCAGCCCGCAGTACTGCTGACGTCTGAAGAGTCCTCGGACGACACTAAGAAGCGGAGGAGCCCATACTCGTAATCCCACGGATAGGTAGTGCATACATGGCATATAGCCAACTCAAGACATTCACTGAACCATTTAGCATTTTTATTAACCTGCGTGACAACCGTTATCGCTGCCTCGACTTAACTGACCCGCGGACAACGACAGCAGCCAGGACCACCAGTACATCGGTGCCTGCCCTGTCGTCCCACCAAGTCACTGCGGTTACCAACAAGGTGAACCGTCTCCTTACCTTGTCTCGCGTGTGCTCCTGGAGGAGCTCGACTTTCGTGGTTTGGTAACTCTCGCGGCCAACGATCAGGGGCCAAGCACACCGGTACACTGGTCGTGCCCTCCCTGTCGTCCCGTTGCAATACCTCTCGCGGGCATCGTTGGGTCGCCCGACTTCTTACCTTTAAGGACACTAGTTGGTTCGAGTCCCTACCGTTAAGTGAAACCAGGAGGAATCACCCTCGATGGTACACTTGAGCTGGCTTGACTGAGACATCAGCGGAATGAACTAAAGAGGTAAACCTCGTATCATCCCGGTGATGCTACGCTACTGAGCCGACGAGAGTGAAATACGAGTCCATTCCACTCGTAAGTCAAACTCGGAGCGACTCAGCAGAGTCTCGCCGTCATAGGTTCCCTAGGGTGTCTGCATTGATCCGTACCTGTTGCAGTTGTAATATATTGTTCCCGCGATCACTCCCAGAGTGATCACGGCCCACTATCTAATCCTAGCTAACAATGCGCAGGGTTTACTGCTGAATAATGCATAAGTAATAATAGGCAGCATAGGATTAAAGGAAGGTACATCAAGGGGCGACAAAAATCAGGCTATGCAATTGAATAGGATTGTAATCGTAGCAGCAGCAGTAACAATGCCTAGTGCAAGAAATGTACGGAAAGATAGGCGATATCTGGGGAAGAGAATGTCTCTGCTTGCCTGTAAGCTCGGTAGCAGCGGTACGGTCGTCGATGAAGTAGTCGTACTCAGCATCGGTGTAGTCGACGACAGCAGCGGGGTCTACCGGAGATTAAGGGGGGAAGAAACAATAAATACACAACAATAATAGCATTACAAATGCAAGACATAACAGATGAATTGTAAACGAGGTTCTAACGCAGTACGATGCACGATACTCGGAGCGGGAATTCATCCGGGGACGAAATACCGGCTCCGGGTGATTATCAGACAAGGGGTCCGGAGGGGGAAGATATCAAGCCGGAGGTGTCGTGGGCATCCGACACATGTGTGGGTGGTGTATCCGGGTTAGCTGACCTATTCCGAACAACTTTCATGTTCAGAATAAATTCATCCGGGTACTCTAACAGTACCGGACAGTTTAACGGTTATCGGGCAATCTATCGGACAATGCCACCGGAGGGGGGAACAGTTCGATGATCGGTATGTTAGAGGGGTGTGGTGAGGATATGGGTATCGTATCTGTAATCGTTGATCCGTTCTGAGTAACTTTCATATACAAAAGTTTTTCATCTGGACAACTTTTATCGGTACCGGGAATTTTCGGCAGACGACCCGAAGGGGGAAATGTCGATGCTCGGTACGTTAGAGGGGGGTGGTAGACATACGGATATCGTATCCGTATTCGTTGTATTTTTCTGATCAACTTTCATGTATAAAGTTTTTGAATCCGAGTTACGGTTTAAAAGTTATTGAATTTCAAAGTTTAATTCATTTTTAAACAATTTCTGGAATTTCATTTATTATTTAAATGTAACATTATCCACAACAGTGTTGACTGGTCAAACCTGACCAGTGGGACCCACTGGTCAGCCTCACAGTTAATAAAACCATTTCATTAAATTTAAATAACAGTGGGGGCCCACATGTCAGCCTTTGGTATAACAAAAGAATTTAATTAAACCTCATTATGCAGTGGGGGGGCCACCTGTCATTCACAGAGATTTAATAAAATCAATTTTCATTAAGCTAATAACCAGGGGCCCCACATGTCATATTCTGTATTTTTAACAAATCAATTAGACAATCTAATAAGTGGTGGGGCCCTAATGTCAGTGCCCTAGCTAATTAACGGGGGGTTAGTTTTATGTGGGGATTAGCCGGGGGGGTTGCCCGTGGTGTGCTCGCCGGCGAGCAGAGCCGTCGCGGCGGCAACCCGGAGCTGGGGAGGGGGAGCACGGCGAGGCACCGGTCCAGTGGTGCGGCCAGGGCACGCGGTCGGCGTGGCCAAGGCGCGGGCTGGGAGGGGCGTGGCCACCAGCGCGCGGTGAGCTGGGCGCGGCTGTGTCTAACGCGGCGGCGGCCGGAGCATGGCCGTGACGAGGACGACGACAGAGCGCACGAACGGCGACGGAAACAGAGGGGAAAATCGCGCTAGCTCACAGGGGTGATCGAGGGGGGCTCGGGGTAGCCGGGGAAGCATGGAGCAGCTCGAATCGATGGCAATGGTGGCGCGGCCGTACGGAGAAGACGAGGTCGATGGCGAGCGCACGGGGCCTCCCGGCTTGTCGCGTGCTGCAGGTCGGCGTGGACGTCGATGGCGGAGCAGCCGGACAACACGGGGAGGCTTGGGGTGTCCGTTGGCCGCAAGGGCTGGCCGGCGCGGCCATGCCGAGGACGGGCGAGGCGAGCGGGATGGGGGAAAGGGGAGTGAGGAGAGAGGAGGAGCGGGGCCTCGATCTTATCCAAGAGGGGGGAGCAGGTGGGGTGGGGGAGGGAGCAGGTGAGGGGAGAGGGGCCGGCCATGGCGTGGCCACAGTGGCGATGGCCCTGTCCCTGGCGTGTACGGGGTGAGGGGGGGGGGCAGGTGAGGGGAAGAAGGAGAGAGAGGGGCTGGGGGTGGGCTGGGCCAGGGGGCCTTGCCCACCGGCGTAGGTTAGGGTTTTGTTATTTATTTATTTTTTCTTTTTTTTCTATTTATTTTTGTTTTAATTTATTTTAGCTAGGTTTTGATTTTTGTAAAATGTTATACTTGCACCTATATTAGTGTTACATTTTAACATGATGCCACAAAAAGTTTGGTACAAAAATAAAATCCTATAGAACTTTAAATTATTTAATATGAGGTAAAAGCTATTATTTTGCTACTGTTTTTATTTATTTATAATATTAAAACATTTTAATAAAACCCTAATTCACTTTTATTATGGCCTACTGATTATTAGGCATTTTATAAAATTGTTTCCATAATTTTTAGTGCATTTAAAATTCCCACTTGTTTATTTTATTCCATGGCAATTTAACAATTCCCAACTATTGTTTTTATTTTATATATTATTCCTTTATATTACTATACCATTTTTAATAAAACAACCATTGCTATATTATCATGGCTTAAGATTGCTAGGCATTATATAAATAGATTCCATTATTTTGGTTCAACTAAGATTTCCATTTTTATATTAACTTTCAAAATAACTTTTGATGACACCACAAGATTGGTTTCACAATCAACATAGACTTGTGATTATTCTAATGACTAAGGGTGACTTGGTTTAAGTTTTTGCATGATGGTTATCATTCACCCATAAATTCTTGGAGCAATTCAATAGTCCACACAAATTTGAAAATTTTATCAGGGTTGGAATTTGACAGAGCTATGATCAAGGGTGATCATGGCTTGATCATCAACAGTAATGATCACCAACAGTGGAATCACTGTAGTGATTACTGTACTGGATCTGAGGGTGTTACAATTCTCCACCACTACAAAGAATTCTCGTCCCGAGAATTAAAAGTAGTGTAAGGGGTAGAGTTTCGGTTTCGTATTCTAGCGAATCTTCTGGTTCTTGTTGTCCTACTCGATGAAGTTAATCCTGCATGTTGAGGTCTTCATCTGCACTGTATCGGTGCTTCTCGATGGGGTTTCATCCTTTCTTAGGGGCTTCATCGCACTTTACGAACAGGTTAAGAGATAAAGCTTAAGGGGGTCAGATCGATACAAGATCCATCAAATGGGGTTGTTCAAGGGTATGGGGTACAAAGTCCTTCCGAGTTTAACCTCAGGGAAGTACATCGTGAGAAGTTTCAAGCGGATAGGCACGTATTTGATGCCGATGACGGAAGATGGGAAAGGGGCCCTGATCATCAGACACAATCACTGAGTCTGATATCGGACGGAATATCACAAGGTCGATGACAAGAGTCAGGTTTCGGTCCTGTGGAACTGTGACTTGGATGGGTGGCATATTACGCGATCACAATGCAAGGATTATCAGAGAACAACTTATCAGCTATGTCGGCAACAACATCGATACCAGGAGCAGTGGACATTGAGAATCATTTTCCTGCTCGTTAATATGAGGCGGACCAATTGGCAAAGTTCTCGTCCCGGTGGTTACCGAAATGTCATCGACAATGTCAACAAGGGGTTACTGACGAGGTTATACACCGAGGTGTTTTCATAAGCAGGTGAATTATCACTGCTCAAATAATTTATATCACACGAAAGATTAAACAGACCAATGGAAGTGAGAGGTGAAGATACACAAGTACCCGGTGTATATCTTTCCCAAGGAAAAACACAACACGATATACACGACCTAGTTATATTGGCAGAGAGTCAAGGGAGGTTGTCGATGATAACACAAATCATCGAGGGGAAAGGATGGTATTTCACACGATGAATCCAATCGACACATGGAAGAAGCCATGTAAGATTAGTCAGATAATAATCCACCAAAGGTCGGGTGGTTCGTAAGGAATCTGAGGTGAGTATCGTCACTCAACCAGAAGGAGAAAGATTGCAAAGGCATCGGGTGATAGAAGCATCGAAATAATTTGATGCATAAGTACAAGGGAATTATGACTTCCAGAGGGGGATGTAACCATCCATACGGACTTATCGGTGGTAGGGGATTGCAAAGGCGATGAACACGCAGGTTCTCGGGAATTTATCAGAGAGTAATCGTCGGGATCTTCAGGGGAATCAGGCGATCATCGAGAATGCAGAGCTCTCCGGGAGGAAGGAGGTACGTGAACTTAAAGTCAGCGTTAATAAAACTTTACCAGCAAGGATAAGAGAGCAGAGTCCCAGAGCATAGGTACGGAGAAAAAGATCCTAATACCAAAGATATCACACGTAGTGACATCGATGTGGGCCCGTAAGCCAAACATTAAGTTAGCAAAATCGTTTTTCAAAGTCTAGACTCAACTTCGACTAAGGAGTGGTTAGGGGCTTCCTACAGGCAGTCGGCTCTGATACCAACTTGTGACGCCCCCAAAATCAAGCCATGTACAGTAATCATACACGCAAGGTACACGATTGAGATTAGGGACTCACGGTGAGATATCACAACACAACTCTACAATTAAATTAATACAAGCTGTTTAAAACAAGCCAGGGGCCACGAGGGCTCGAATACAACAGCTCGAGAGCACAAAGTCAGCGGAAGCAATAGTATCTGAGTACAAACACAAGGATACAAGGTTGCCTTAAGAAGGCTAGCACAAATATCAACAACGATCAAAAAGGCGAGGCCTCCTGCCTGGGAACCTCCAAGCTACTCCTGGTCAAAAGGGGAACTCGACGTCGTAGAAGGCATCGGGGATCTTCAAGTGTAGGTGGTCGGCTTCGGGGATCTCCTGCTCCTGGACTCCAACGTCGACTGCAGCGGCCGATCAGGCAAAACAGTAAAGGAAATAAAGCAGGTGAGTATCTAGTATACCCGCGAGTCTTACGTCCGCTACTAAGCATTATGCATTGTATCAACGGAAAGAAGAGGCTGTATATAGTGGACTGAAAGTCAGAAATCCAGAGCAAGGGTAAGAAGCTAGGCCTAACAAAGACTAGCATCTTCCGACGATGTCTTGCAGCATGAGGTAAGAATCAGCCAACAGTTGATATAAAGCAGTAAAGTAACAATGAAGCAGAAGTTGCTGCAACATTGAATAATAATAAGTTGTAATAATTAACAATGCCTCCGAATTCACCTCCTCGACATCCCCGCGAGGAAGGGAACCCGGAACCATACAGTTTAATAATAGTTTCTAGTGGTAGGATCCAGCTTCAGCATAAAGCATCCTGTTACCGTGGACACGGCTATCGATAGATCAATCTTCCCTGCAGGGGTGCACTTGTGTTACGCTACACGCACGGATCTCCAGGGTGGCGGGAACCTTGTTAGGGAACGCTCCACCGAGGCTATCCGACACTTCATAGCCCATCTTTCAAACTCAACAGAGAGGCCATCCGCCGGTCTAAATCCTAAGTACGCAGGGCCTTGGACCCCAACCCGAACGTACTCCTGCACGGTGCGTGGCTGGCCGGTGAAGTTGAAGCAAATCCAAATAAGACATCACCGCGCGAGCAAATAAGACAACACCACTTCCCGGCAATCAGCCCGCAGTACTGCTGACGTCTGAAGAGTCCTCGGACGACACTAAGAAGCGGAGGAGCCCATACTCGTAATCCCACGGATAGGTAGTGCGTACATGGCATATAGCCAACTCAAGACATTCAATGAACCATTTAGCATTTTTATTAACCTGCGTGACAACCGTTATCGCTGCCTAGACTTAACCGACCCGCGGACAACGACAGCAGCCAGGACCACCAGTACATCGGTGCCTGCCCTGTCGTCCCACCAAGTCACTGCGGTTACCAACAAGGTGAACCGTCTCCTTACCTTGTCTCGCGTGTGCTCCTGGAGGAGCTCGACTTTCGTGGTTTGGTAACTCTCGCGGCCAATGATCAGGGGCCAAGCACACCGGTACACTGGTCGTGCCCTCCCTGTCGTCCCGTCGCAATACCTCTCGCGGGCACCGTTGGGTCGCCCGACTTCTTACCTTTAAGGACACTAGTTGGTTCGAGTCCCTACCGTTAAGTGAAACCAGGAGGAATCACCCTCGATGGTACACTTGAGCTGGCTTGACTGAGACATCAGCGGAATGAACTAAAGAGGTAAACCTCGTATCATCCCGGTGATGCTACGCTACTGAGCCGACGAGAGTGAAATACGAGTCCATTCCACTCGTAAGTCAAACTCGGAGCGACTCAGCAGAGTCTCGCCGTCGTAGGTTCCCTAGGGTGTCTGCATTGATCCGTACCTGTTGCAGTTGTAATATATCGTTCCCGCGATCACTCCCAGAGTGATCACGGCCCGCTATCTAATCCTAGCTAACAATGCGCAGGGTTTACTGCTGAATAATGCATAAGTAATAATAGGCAGCATAGGATTAAAGGAAGGTACATCAAGGGGCGACAAAAATCAGGCTATGCAATTGAATAGGATTGTAATCGTAGCAGCAGCAGTAACAATGCCTAGTGCAAGAAATGTACGGAAAGATAGGCGATATCTGGGGAAGAGAATGGCTCTGCTTGCCTGTAAGCTCGGTAGCAGCGGTACGGTCGTCGACGAAGTAGTCGTACTCAGCATCGGTGTAGTCGACGACAGCAGCGGGGTCTACCGGAGATTAAGGGGGGAAGAAACAATAAATACACAACAATAATAGCATTACAAATGCAAGACATAACAGATGAATTGTAAACGAGGTTCTAACGCAGTACGATGCACGATACTCGGAGCGGGAATTCATCCGGGGACGAAATACCGGCTCCGGGTGATTATCGGACAAGGGGTCCGGAGGGGGAAGATATCAAGCCGGAGGTGTCGTGGGCATCCGACACATGTGTGGGTGGTGTATCCGGGTTAGCTGACTTATTCCGAACAACTTTCATGTTCAGAATAAATTCATCCGGGTACTCTAACAGTACCGGACAGTTTAACGGTTATCGGGCAATCTATCGGACAGTGCCACCGGAGGGGGGAACAGTTCGATGATCGGTATGTTAGAGGGGTGTGGTGAGGATATGGGTATCGTATCTGTAATCGTTGATCCATTCTGAGTAACTTTCATATACAAAAGTTTTTCATCTGGACAACTTTTATCGGTACCGGGAATTTTCGGCAGACGACCCGAAGGGGGAAATGTCGATGCTCGGTACGTTAGAGGGGGGTGGTAGACATACGGATATCGTATCCGTATTCGTTGTATTTTTCTGATCAACTTTCATGTATAAAGTTTTTGAATCCGAGTTACGGTTTAAAAGTTATTGAATTTCAAAGTTTAATTCATTTTTAAACAATTTCTGGAATTTCATTTATTATTTAAATGTAACATTATCCACAACAGTTTTGACTGGTCAAACCTGACCAGTGGGACCCACTGGTCAGCCTCACAGTTAATAAAACCATTTTATTAAATTTAAATAACAGTGGGGGCCCACATGTCAGCCTCTGGTATAACAAAAGAATTTAATTAAACCTCATTATGCAGTGGGGGGGCCACCTGTCATTCACAGAGATTTAATAAAATCAATTTTCATTAAGCTAATAACCAGGGGCCCCACATGTCATATTCTGTATTTTTAACAAATCAATTAGACAATCTAATAAGTGGTGGGGCCCTAATGTCAGTGCCCTAGCTAATTAACGGGGGGTTAGTTTTATGTGGGGATTAGCCGGGGGGGTTGCCCGTGGTGTGCTCGCCGGCGAGCAGAGCCGTCGCGGCGGCAACCCGGAGCTGGGGAGGGGGAGCACGGCGAGGCACCGGTCCAGTGGTGCGGCCAGGGCACGCGGTCGGCGTGGCCAGGGCGCGGGCTGGGAGGGGCGTGGCCACCAGCGCGCGGTGAGCTGGGCGCGGCTGTGTCTAACGCGGCGGCGGCCGGAGCATGGCCGTGACGAGGACGACGACAGAGCGCACGAACGGCGACGGAAACAGAGGGGAAAATCGCGCTAGCTCACAGGGGTGCTCGAGGGGGGCTCGGGGTAGCCG
Organism: Bromus sterilis; assembly: GCA_950022295.1. Classification (NCBI taxonomy): domain Eukaryota; kingdom Viridiplantae; phylum Streptophyta; class Magnoliopsida; order Poales; family Poaceae; genus Bromus; species Bromus sterilis. The sequence continues at coordinate 223,606,527 of OX465598.1, forward strand.
GGGAAGCATGGAGCAGCTCGAATCGATGGCAATGGTGGCGCGGCCGTACGGAGAAGACGAGGTCGATGGCGAGCGCACGGGGCCTCCCGGCTTGTCGCGTGCTGCAGGTCGGCGTGGACGTCGATGGCGGAGCAGCCGGACAACACGGGGAGGCTTGGGGTGTCCGTTGGCCGCAAGGGCTGGCCGGCGCGGCCATGCCGAGGACGGACGAGGCGAGCGGGATGGGGGAAAGGGGAGTGAGGAGAGAGGAGGAGCGGGGCGTCGATCTTATCCAAGAGGGGGGAGCAGGTGGGGTGGGGGAGGGAGCAGGTGAGGGGAGAGGGGCCGGCCATGGCGTGGCCACAGTGGCCATGGCCCTGTCCCTGGCGTGTACGGGGTGAGGGGGGGGGGCAGGTGAGGGGAAGAAGGAGAGAGAGGGGCTGGGGGTGGGCTGGGCCAGGGGGCCTTGCCCACCGGCGTAGGTTAGGGTTTTGTTATTTATTTATTTTTTCTTTTTTTTCTATTTCTTTCTGTTTTAATTTATTTTAGCTAGGTTTTGATTTTTGTAAAATGTTATACTTGCACCTATATTAGTGTTACATTTTAACATGATGCCACAAAAAGTTTGGTACAAAAATAAAATCCTATAGACCTTTAAATTATTTAATATGAGGTAAAAGCTATTATTTTGCTACTGTTTTTATTTATTTATAATATTAAAACATTTTAATAAAACCCTAATTCACTTTTATTATGGCCTACTGATTATTAGGCATTTTATAAAATTGTTTCCATAATTTTTAGTGCATTTAAAATTCCCACTTGTTTATTTTATTCCATGGCAATTTAACAATTCCCAAGTATTGTTTTTATTTTATATATTATTCCTTTATATTACTATACCATTTTTAATAAAACAACCATTGCTATATTATCATGGCTTAAGATTGCTAGGCATTATATAAATAGATTCCATTATTTTGGTTCAACTAAGATTTCCATTTTTATATTAACTTTCAAAATAACTTTTGATGACACCACAAGATTGGTTTCACAATCAACATAGACTTGTGATTATTCTAATGACTAAGGGTGACTTGGTTTAAGTTTTTGCATGATGGTTATCATTCACCCATAAATTCTTGGAGCAATTCAATAGTCCACACAAATTTGAAAATTTTATCAGGGTTGGAATTTGACAGAGCTATGATCAAGGGTGATCATGGCTTGATCATCAACAGTAATGATCACCAACAGTGGAATCACTGTAGTGATTACTGTACTGGATCTGAGGGTGTTACATGAGGCGTCACAAAAGATCTCGAAATCCTTTTTAGTGTCTGGAGGTGCAAGTACGGGTGCAGAAGTCAACCTTCTTTTTAGCTCTTGAAAGCTTTCCTCGCACTTGGGAGTCCATAGGAATTTCTTATCTTTCTTGAGGAGTTCAGTTAGAGGCTTTGCAACTTTAGAAAAGTTCTCGACGAAGCGACGGCAATAGCTGGCTAGGCCAAGAAAACTCCTAACTTGCTTAACCGATTCAGGTGGAGTCCAGTCAAGGACGGCCTGAACTCTCTCGGGATTCACAACAATGCCTTTTGCAGAAATCACGTGGCCTAAGTAGGTCACTTCTGGTAGCCAAAATTCACACTTGGAGAATTTAGCATACAGGCGATGCTCTCTAAGTTTCATCAATACCAGCCTTAGGTGATCGGCATGTTCTTCTTCGTTCTTCGAATAGATGAGAATGTCATCAAGATAAACTACAACAAATTTATCTAGGTACTCCATGAAGATCGAATTCATCATGCGTGAGAAAGTGGCGGGGGCATTGGTTAAACCAAAGGACATGACGGTGTACTCGTAATGACCATAACGAGTAGTAAAAGCCGTTTTTGGATTGTCCTCGTTTCTGATTTTGATTTGATGATAACCTAATCTCAAATCCATCTTGGAGAAGACAGAGGATCCTGCAAGTTGATCATAAAGATTATTGATCCTGGGCAGTGGGTACTTGTTCTTTATCGTCGCTAAATTTAGCGGGCGATAGTCTACGCACATCCTTTCTGTTCCATCTTTCTTTGTTACGAACAGAACGGGGCAACCCCATGGCGATGAGCTAGGGCGGATGAATCCTTTTTCCAACAAAGCTTCCAGTTGGGTTTTAAGCTCAGCTAACTCACGTGGGGCCATTTTGTATGGGCGTCTAGAAATTGGTGCGGTTCCTGGGGAAAGAGCTACAATGAACTCTACACATCTGTTGGGTGGCATTCCCGGAAGCTCTTCAGGAAAGACATCCGGGAAGTCACGAACCACCGGAACATCTTCAAGGTCGGGAAGGGGAAGCACATTCAAAGAATGCACCTGGGTTCTTGTTCTTGGTGAGGAGTAAGCTATTGTCTGGCCTGAAGGATGTGTAAGTCTAACTGACTTGGCTTTACAATCAAGAAAAGCATGTTGTCTTGATAACCAATCCATACCAAGGATGACATCAATGTCGGAAGACTTGAGGGCTATGAGTGAAGCAAGGAATACTAAACCCTCAATTGCAATTTGATTACCATGGCTTACTCTATTAGTTTGCCACTTGGAACCAGGAGTTTGAATGATTATAGGGGTGAACATTTCTTCAAAGGATACATCATGCCGAAGTGCATAACTCTCCGACATGAATGAGTGAGATGCTCCTGAGTCGAAAAGAACAGAAGTGGGAACAACATTGACTGGGAGCGTACCAAGAATGACATCAGAAGTACTATCAGTTTCCTCAACAGAGATTTGGTTCACACGTCCAAGATTTTCTGAGGTGGATGGCTTAGCGGTGGAAACCTTCGGGGGTGGCTTGGCACGAACAGTGGGGTTTCCTTACCTTCAAATTTCAACTTTCAACCATGTGTTTGTGCATTGTATTTATATTGCTTCCTTGTCGTCGCCCTAGACCACGCCGGTGACGCCCGACTCGCCAGGGAGACGCGCGCGTGCGTTCTCTGTCTCCTGGTGGTCGCGGCGCCACGAACCATGGCCGGAGCCGCCCTCTCCAGTGGGCGCCGCCGCGTCCAGTGCTGCCGGCGGCTAAACGCTGGTCGGCTGGGTCATTTAGGGCTAACCCCCCTTCCTAATCCCTCTCTCTCTCACTGACTGGTGGGACCCAGCCCCCCCTAAATCCCTTGTCATTTTATTTAAAACAGAGTTAACACTAGAGACAATGACAGGTGGGTCCCAGGCGTTAGGTTGACTGGTCAGCGCCCCGTGATGTCATCCTGACGTCAGCCTTGCGCATTAAATCCTTTTTCTATTTTATAGAAATTCCAGAAAATAGCTGAAACTTTGAAAAATCATAGAAAATTCATATTAACTCCAAATTGGACAAATAATATATGAAAAATGATCAGGAGAAAATAAGCTATCCAAAAATACAACTTTCAACTTTGTTTGAGTTGAATTTAAATTGTGATCAGTAGCATTTGCTATTTGATTTAAATGGATTTAAATCAAATTCAATTCAGATATTTTTGCATCTTGAACCATGGCAACATGCTACATTTCAATCACACATCAGAGGCATATCATACACATTTCAAAATGATTCAAATTGATCAAACAATGTCACATGTAGCTTGGCTAAGTTTGAATTCAAATTGGAGTTTGAATTTGCAATTCAAATTGTAATATACTCCATTTAAATGGAATTTCTTCACACATCAAAGCATATACATCAAGTTTCAACCTTCCATCATGTGATTGTGCATTTTATTTACTTTGCTACCTTGTTTATTGTTTGTCGAGTAGAGGTGGAACCGGAGCAGGAGGCTGCCCCGTTCGTTGAAGACACCGTTATCAAAACCTCGTCAGCAAGGCAAGCAAACCCCATTGATCATGTCGATAAAATCCCAATTCCCTCTCATGTCTCGCTTATGCATTGTTTAGGATGATCACCATGATAACGTTTCTACCGCATAGTTGAACCCATATCCTTTGCATGACCTATCATCTTGTCACAGTAGTAAGCAAACCACAATCCTAGCAGATGTAGGAGTTGGTTGATATCATGTGGCCCCTGCAACTGTTACTGCTTATTGCATGCTTAGTGGTACAACGAGGTTGCTTTTGATGTGAGTCGGGATGATGGTGAACATGGTGTTGATGAAAGTGAAACGTGTTGGTGAATCTACCCTAATACAAGGTGAACGATGAGAGGCTGTGTAGGAGTACACAGTGGGTTGTCTCGTTGAACACCGCCTTAAGTTCGAGTTCTTGTGTGGTGATCCAAGAAGAAGAGTACAACCACACATTGGGCTCACTGACCCCTCTCATCCTAGTACCTCACCCCGTTCGAACCCCAAGAGTCGCAGTAGTTCGGAGTTCTGGTAGGGCTGTGGCACGGTCCGCGAAGTGGATGAACGGCTTTTCAAGATCTGCTTGGGACCCTGCACACATCGTTTGAGGCTGTACTGGAACCTCGGCCGGACTTCCATACGGATCCCCCTCAGATAGGAGACTCTCTGGACTAGAACGGAGCTGTGGGCGAAGTGTTGTGGTGGCATCCTCGCTGTCACCTCTTGAACGGTGACATGCAAAAGGCGGTAACTGATGACACGTGTGTGTAGCGGTACACCCCTGCAGGGTTAACAAAACTATTCGAATAGCCGCGTCCGCGGTTATGGACTGCTTGGAAAGCTTAGCTTGATTATTAGACAACTTGAACTGGATACTTCTAAAACACACCAAGATAAGTGTGAGTGCTATGGCGTGCTTTCTCATGGGAAACTCGAGGAAGGCACCATAGTGGTGTAATTGGTTGAAGAGATGTAGTGGACTCGTGTACGCTTCTTACCTCAAGTCGGTATTCGTAGTTCAGGACTAGCCAAGTCAAAGCTGGAACTTCTGCAAGTGAAACCCCACCTCCCTCTACCTTGATACATATGCGTGAGTAGTATAGCTCCTATGTAAGTCTTGCTGAGTACGATTTTGTACTCATGTTTGCTTAATCTATGTTTTAGATGAACCCACCGACCCCGATGGTGGCTTATAACTGAAGCTCAAGAATGAAGACTCAGACCAAGACCAAGTTCGTGTAGTCCCAGTCAGACGACTGATTCCCTCGTGGAGGGCTTGTTTTTAGATAATGCTTCTCTAAGCCATTTGTTAAACTTGTCTGTACTCAGACCTACTTTGCTTCCGCTTGTTTGTTGTAATGTTGGATCACATTCTTGTGATCTCTGTGTGCACTCTGTAAGAGTTATTAATAAAGATGTATACTTTGTAGAGAATTGCAATGATACCTGCTGTTCATACAAGGCATGTGTGCTGCGTGTATGTTTATAACATGCATGTCTTAGTATGGGTTTTCGAGACTTTAGTTGTGATCTGGCTGGCGGTCTTTTATACACCAAGTGGCCCTTAGATGTGCGCAGCTTGGGGCATCGCGATGCGATTGTTCGAGACTCTCTCTCGTGCACACTTTGATGTATGATCGAGCCCGCCCTAGACCCCGACTAAGTGATCGGGCTGGAGTAAGTCTATGTAAGGGTTATAATACAATCGATAGTATGGTTGAGGCGACTTGTCTATGAGTATGGGAGTTCACCACCCATATCATTTAGACCTGTGTGCCGACGATGAGGACCCATTTCAGTTGATCATCCGGCCTAGATGGGATGCCCCTCACGTTCGATGCTTTCCGAGAACGTTCTGTGCTTGGCCTTGTCTGCTTAGACAAGTGGGTACGGTTCTCGGCTCTCCATATGATTGTGTTGTAACGAGGCTTGCATACGCTAACCCCGGGTCCCGACAGACTTGGTATCAGAGTCGACCCTCGCGGTTACACGGGCGTGTGTGTGTCAGTTGCGCGAACATGTGGGACATGTGTCGCACTGGACGCACAGACGTGTGCCAAGAGGGAACGTTCCTGTGGGCCGATGAGGACATCGGTTCCTTTGAGTGGGGGTGTATGTGAAATCCTGGCTTAATAGGAATGATAGACTACTCATATCAACAAGGTGCACCTTCTTTTCCGGAAGCACATCTTCAAAAAACTCCAAAGTTAAGCGTGCTTGGCTTGGAGAAATTTGAGGATGGGTGACCGACTGGGAAGTAGCTCCCAGGTGCGCACGAGTGAGGACAAAGTGCACAGTAAAGACTAGTGTTGGTCTGTGGGGACAGTCTAGATCCCGCCAGGCGTACGCCGGGAACCGGTGGCTGTGGCCGGGGCGTAACAAATATTCTCCGGTAGACCCCGCTGCTACCGCCGACTACACCGCGGCCGGGTACGATTACTTCGTCGACGACCCTACCCCTACCGTCGAGCTTCCAGGAAAGCAGAGCCATTCTCTTCCCCATATATCGCCTACCTTTCCGTACTTTATTGCACTAGGCATTGTTACTGCTGCTGCTACGATTACAATCCTATTCAATTGCATAGCCTTCTTTTGTCGCCCCTTGATGGACCTTCCTTTATCCTATGCTGCCTATTTTTACTTATGCATTATTCAGCAGTGAGCCCTGCGCATTGTTAGCTAGGGTTAGATAGCGGGCCGTGATCACTAAGGGAGCGATCGCGGATACATTAATTATAACTGTTGCAGGTACGGAACAAAGCAGACACCGCCAAAGGCCCCTATCTGGGTTATGCCTAGTCACCTCAAGTGTGAGCTATCAAGGAGTAATCCTTGTACTCCACTCGAGGCTGACTTTGTCTTGTCGCCATAGGGTCCTGAACAGCGGTTGTCCTTAAGGTAAGAAGTCGGGCGACCCAACGGTGCCTGCGAGCGGTATATTGTCGGGAACGACAGGGAGGGTACGACCGATGTTACTGGCGTGCTTGGCCCCTGCTCGTATCTCGCGAGAGTTACCAAACCAAGCAAAAGTCGAGCTCTACCAAGAGCACACGCGAGACAAGGTAAGGAGACGGTTCACCTTGTCGGTAACCGCGCGCTTTGACGGGACGACAGGGCAGGCCCCGACGTTACCGGTGGGCCTTGTTGCTGTTCGTTGTCTGTTGTGTTGTTAGTCAGACAGCGATAACGGTTGTCTGCGAGATAATATTAAAATGCTAAATGGTTCGGCGGATGACTTGAGAGACCCGTTGGTCTGTACGCACTACCTACACGTGGGATTACAGTGTGGGCCCTCCGCGTCGTAGTTCGTCCGAAAGCTCTTCATACGTCAGCAGTACAACGGGCTGATAGCCGGGAAGCGGTCTTGTCTTATTTGCTGCAGCAGGTGAGTTTGGATTTGATTTTGCTTCACCGGCCAGTCTCGTACCGTGCAAGAGCGTGCAAGGGTGAGGGACCTAGACCCCTTGGCGCATAGGATATAGTCCGGCGGATGGCCTCTCTGCTGAGCCTAGGATGGGTTGCGTCGTGTCGGATAGCCTCGGTGGGGCGTTCCCTAACAAGGTTCACACCACCCTGGAGATCCGAGCGTGCAGGCTGAACAGTAGTGCACCCCTGCAGGGAGTTTAATCTATTAGAATAGCCGTGTCCACGGTAACAGGACGCTTTATGCTGAAGCTGGATCTTACCACTACAACTATTACTATTAAACTGTATGGTTCCGGGTTTTCTTCCTCGCATGGGAGCCGAGGAGGGGAACTTGGAGGCATTATTATTATTAATAATTACAACTTATATTATACAATGTTGCAGCAACTTCTGCTTCATTGTTACTTTATGCTTTATATAAACCGTTGGCTGTTTCTCTTCTCATGCTGCAAGACATCGTCGGAAGATGCTAGTCTTCGATAGGCCTAGCTCCTTACCCTTATTCTGATTTCTATCTTGCAGTCCACTATATACAGCCTCCCCTTTCCTTTGATACAAATGCATAATGCTTAGTAGCGGACGTAAGACTCGCGGGTATACTAGATACTCACCTTTGCTTTATTTCCCCTTTTATGTTTTTCCTGATCGCCCGCTGCAGTCGACGTTGGAGCCCAGGAGCAGGAGTACCCCGGAGGCGGATACTACTACGTCGAGACCCCCGCTGACCAGGACCAGGAGTAGTTTCGGAGGCTCCCAGGCAGGAGGCCTTGCCTTTTCGATCTGTATCTCTGATGTTATTTGTGCTAGCCTTCTTAAGGCAAAACTTGACTAACTATGTCTGTACTCAGATATTATGGCTTGTATAACTTATGTATTCGGATCCGTGCGACCCCCTTTTATTGTAACATATTGGTTTATCCTTTTGTGTTTAGTGTTGTGCTGTGATATTCTCACCGTGGCACCCTAATCTCAGCCGTGTACCCTGCGTGTATGATTACTGTACACGGATTGATTTTGGGGGCGTCACAAGTTGGTATCAGAGCCGACTGCCTGTAGGAAGCCACCCCACCACTACCTGGTCGAAGTTGAGTCTAGACTTTGAAAAACTATTTTGCTAACTTAATATTTGGCTTACGGGCCCACATCGATGTCACTACGTGTGATATCTATGGTATGAGGATCCTTTTTCTCCTTACCTATGCTCTGGGAATCTGCTCTCTTATCCTTGCTGGTAAGTTTTACAAACTCTGACATTAGGATCACGTTCTCTTGATTCCATCCGGCGTTTTGGTGCTTCCCCATTGATTGAGTCGTGTTGCAGGAGTTCTACCCCAGGTCCCGGACCGCGGATCCCATTCTCATTTTGGGAAGGCCGCGCGTCCTCTGGCATTAACTCCTGTGGCCAATAGTTTTCTTGCGGCGTGATTGACATAGTGGAATCTGTGTCGCGTCGTGTAATCCTTACCGCGGTCTGCGCGCCGCCTAGTGTGTCCTTTTTCCTTAATTTCTACGACGTTACGCTGCCCGATTTTTGATTGATTCTATGTGTGGATGTGTATGTCTTATATGACTACTCCTATATATCCGCACCTCCTCTTTGTTGTCGCTTTACCTATTACTCGTTTCCGACATCTCGTTAAAATGTTCATCGCTGAAATACCCCTGTTAAATTCTAGCAGGATGGCTGCTCGTGGTGGTCGTGGTCGTGGTCGTGGTGCCAACGATCCACCTCCGCCGCCGGACTACATGGCCGCGATGATGCAACAGTTTCAGATGAACCAAGTGTTTATGCAAGGAGTCATAGATCATCTCCAGAACCAGAACCAGCACCAGAACCAACCGCCTGTGGTTACTCTGCGGGATTTCATGCGTCTCAATCCCCCTCTCTTCCACCAGCCCGAACAGCCGCTGGATGCTGATGATTGGCTTCGTGACATCACTCGACAGCTGGAGTTCGCTAATGTGAGCGCTGCTGATTACGTCAACTTTGCGTCCTATTTCCTGCGTGGCCCTGCTGCTCAGTGGTGGGACACCTACAAGGGCTCGCTAGCTGAAGGGACTGTCGTCACCTGGAATGACTTCAAGACTGCCTTCCGCGCTCGTTATGTCCCCCAGGCGATTATGAACCGTATGAAGGCCGAGTTCCGCAACCTCGTTCAGGGCAACAAAACTGTCGAGGCATACCAGAGGGAATTCCTCCGCCTCTCCTGCTATGCTGCAAGTGACCTTCCGAATGATGCAAGTAGGCAAGAGAAGTTCCGTGATGGGCTCAACCCAGATCTCCAGCTTGCACTGGCTTTGCACGCCTTCCCCGACTTCGCCACCATGGTGAACCAGACTATCACTCTTGAGACCGCTCAGCTTAAGTTCGGTGGTTCGCCGAAGCGCCCCCGTGATGTTGGCTCTTCTTTGGGCACAACACAGAAGCAACGCGTTTGGCTTCCACACAGTCTTATGCGTCCAACTGCCCCTGTACCAAGGCCGTCGTATGTTGCACCTCGTCTGCCTCCGCCCCCGCCGAGACAGCCGAAGACTGAGACTGCACCCCTCCGTCCTCAAGATGACCTGTGTTTCAAGTGCCGTCAGCCAGGCCATATTTCCAGAGACTGCCCTCAGCGATAGAATCAACTGGTAGTTCACCCTGCTGGCCGCGGAAATGGTCGTGGCAACAATGGGACCCTCAACTATAATACTGGGTCAAATCCTCATGCTCGTGGTCATGCTTACAACATTGATGTTGAGCATCTCAGGAACAGCCCGCTACTGTGATGGGTACACTCCTCGTTAACTCAATACCTGCTACTGTTTTATTTGATACAGGAGCATCACATTCATTTATGTCTGGAGCATTTGCGTCTAAGCATGGCATATACCACGAAAAGATGCGCACCCCCTTGGCCGTTAAAACACCCGGCGGCATGTGTCACGTTGACATGCTAGCACCTAACATCACCGTCGAGATCGAAAGGATTGGGTTCCTTGACTCCCCACATATTCTGAAAACATCCACTATTGACCTTATCTTGGGTATGGATTGGCTGAAAGCCCACGATGCCGCACTTTATTGTGGCACCAAGGTCATCCAACTTTTTCATCCTTCTGGCGCGATTGTGATTCACACTGCCATTGTGTAGATGAATGCCGAAGCTCGTATATATGCTCTGAATGCCTTGAATGTCACACCACTCGAAGGGATTGAGAAAGTCCCAATCGTTTGTGATTTTACCGACGTATTCCCAGAAGAACTGCCGGGGATACCCCCGATTAGGGAAGTTGAATTCGTCATCGACTTGAAGCCTGGCACCGTCCCTATTGCCAAGCGCCCATATAAGATGCCACCTCACCACCTCCTTGCATTGAAGAAGGAGATCGACACGACCCTCGAGAAAGGCTTCATCCGTCCTAGTTCCTCTTCTTGGGGAGCACCTTCGCTCTTTGTCAAGAAGAGTGATGGCACGAACCGTTTGGTCCAAGATTACCGACCTATCAACCAGGCCACGATACAGAACAAGTACCCCCTCCCTCGGATCAATGATCTTTATGATCAACTTGCTGGATCCACGGTGTTTTGAAAACTCGACTTAAGGTTGGGTTACCATCAGATCCGGGTCCGTGATGAGGACATCCCGAAGACCGCATTCATTACTCGCTATGGTTCATACGAGTACACTGTCATGTCCTTTGGCTTGACGAATGCCCCAGCCACTTTCTCCAGATTGATGAACTTTATATTCATGGAATATCTCGACAAGTTTGTCGTGGTTTATCTGGATGATATATTGATTTACTCCAAGACCGATGCAGAACATGCTGAACATCTTCGTCTTATACTGGAAAAGCTTCGAGAACACAAACTCTATGCTAAGTATTCTAAGTGTGAGTTCTGGCTTCCCGAAGTAACCTACCTTGGTCATGTGATTTCCAAGGATGGCGTTGCCGTCAACCCCGAACGTATCCAGGCTATTCTTGACTGGACTCCGCCCAGGGCTGTCAAGCATGTCCGAAGTTTCCTCGGCCTTGCCAGCTATTGCCGCCGTTTTGTCGAGAATTTCTCCAAGATTGCCAAGCCTCTGACTAATCTGCTTCACAAAAGCGTCAAGTTTGAGTGGACTGATAAATGTCAAGAAAGTTTTCAAGCTCTGAAGGACAAGCTCACTTCACCCCCGGTGCTTGCTCCTCCTGATACTCAGAAGGACTTCGTGATTTATTGCGACACGTCTCGTCAAGGATTAGGCTGTGTCCTAATGCAAGAGCGCAAAGTGATTGCTTATGGCTCTCGTCAGTTGTGTGCTCACGAAGAAAACTATCCAACTCATGATCTCGAATTGGCAGCGGTAATTTATGCATTGAAGCTGTGGCGACATTACCTCGTCGGTAATCGTTGCGAGATCTTCACCGACCACCAAAGCCTCAAGTACCTGTTTACGCAACCAGACCTGAATCTCCGCCAACAGAGATGGCTCGAGACAATAGCCGACTACAACATGGGAATTTCTTACACCCCGGGCAAAGCTAATGTGGTGGCCGATGCCTTAAGCCGCAAAGCCTATTGTAGTGAACTTGAAGTTCAAGTGCAACAGCCACGTCTGTATGAAGAGCTCCGCAAGCTGAACATCGAAATTGTTCCGCAGGGATATGTGAACTCCCTGGTGGTTAAACCAGACCTCGACACCCGCATCAAGACGGTACAACATTATGACTCTGACATTTGGAAGATTAAGCGTCGTGTCGCCAGCTGAGAGCCCTCATTCTTCACTATTGATGCAAATGATGATAATGCGGTGTACTTCAAGGGTCGTTTAGTGGTTCCGGTAGCCAAGGCCAACCTAAATTACGCCTCTGATGTCATGAAAGAAGCTCATGATACACCCTTGTCGATTCACCCTGGTAGTACCAAGATGTACCAAGACATTCGTCAGTGGTACTGGTGGTCTAACATGAAACAAGACATTGCTCGTTATGTTGATGAGTGTGACGTTTGCCGTCGCGTGAAAGCCGAACATCAAAGACCTGCTGGTACTCTGCAACCACTCTCTATTCCTGAATGGAAATGGGACAAGATTGAAATGGACTTCGTCACCGGATTTCCCCGATCACAGAAAGGTCATGATGCCATCTTTGTCGTCATCGACCGATTCTCCAAGGTTTCTCATTTTCTGACTGTCAAGGAGACGATCTCTGCTAGTCAGTTGGCAGACTTGTATGTTTCCAGAATCGTGTCGCTCCACGGTATTCCGTTGGAGATCAGTTCCGACCGAGGCAACATTTTCACCTCGAAGTTCTGGGATAATTTCCAAGAAGCTATGGGCACTCATCTGAATTTCAGCACCGCTTATCACCCCCAGTCGCAAGGACAAGTCGAACGAGTCAACCAAGTGCTTGAAGATATGCTCCGAGCTTGTGTCATCTCATTCGGTAAGAAATGGGAGGAATCTCTTCCATTTGCTAAATTCTCGTACAACAATAGCTATCAGGCTAGTTTGAAGATGGCACCCTTTGAAGTTCTCTATGGACGTAAGTGTCGAACCCCTCTGAATTGGTCAGAAACTGGAGAACGAACTCTCATTGGTCCGGACATCATACAGCATGCCGAAGATCAGGTTCGCGTTATCCGTGACCACTTGAAGGCTGCTCCGTCTCGCCAGAAAAGCAACTATGATCGCAAGCACAAGGAAATGGTCTATCAACCTGGCGAATATGCTTACCTCCGTGTCACCCCGATGCGAGGCTCCCATCGTTTCGGAATCAAAGGCAAGTTAGCTCCTCGCTACATTGGTCCGTTCCGTATTCTTTCTCGAAGTGGACCAGTGGCATACCGATTGGAATTGCCGCCGAACCTCTCTCAAGTCCACGACGTATTCCACATGTCGCAACTCCGACGCTGCTTCAAAGACCCTATTCGTGAAGTGGAGCATGATATGATCGAGCTGCAACAGGACTTGACTTATCAAGAACATCCAAGCCGCATTCTCGATCAGTCTGAATGCAAAACCCGCAACAAGACAACGAAGTTTCTCAAAGTTCAGTGGTCGAATCATTCCGAAGATGAAGCCACTTGGGAACGCGAAGATCGTCTTCGTGAGTAATACCCCGATATTTTCCCCTCTACCGCCTAAATTCTCAGGACGAGAATTCTTGTAGTGGGGGAGACTTGTAACACCCTCACTGTCAGTGAACAGTAATCAGGGTTACTGTTCATCTCTACTGTTCAAAACTTTTGTTTGATCAACTGGTTCAGTTCAAATTCAAATTCTCCTTTGATATTGTTGCAAGCAAATATGAACCATGGACCTTGATTATCATTGCCCAACTAAAGTCCAATCCATTTCAAATAAAATTCAAACAAACACTAAAATGCCTTTTGATGAATATTAAAAATATGGTGACAATAAAATCTTTTCCAAAAATCTTGGAACCACTTTTATAAAATCCTAAATATTCAGTGGACCAAATCCATATGGGTTTGGGTATTTTTTGTGCTATGGAAAATTCCAAACAATTCAAACAGTAGCCAAAAACCCCATATTAATCATTTAATATTATAATAAAATATTAAATGACTTTTAAATATGCCCAACTCCTTTGTGGCAGTAACCTATGGCATAACAATAATTGTGGGACACTGGCCACATTTTTCTAAATTGCCTAAGTGACTAAATTAATTACATCAACAAATAAACAAAAAGAAAATAGCAAAAGAAATAAAAAATGGGGCAACCTAATCTACCCCCTTCCCCTGGGCCACCACCCAGCCCACACCCCCACCGAATCCAGCCCAACTAACCCCGTCCCCTACCTACAGTGCGTCGACATGGCGTGGCGCCCATCGGCAACTGCCACGGCGATGGTGGCCGTCGTCGAGGCCATCCAGTGGCGCCCCGGCGACCATATGACCCCCGGTGCCCTAGAGAAAACCCTAGCGCCCCCAGTTTCCACTAGATCTCGCCCCCTCCTCCTCGCTCACCATCGTCGTTTCCCCGAGCCGGACGTGGGCACGACCGCCGCTCCGGTGCGGCCACTGAGCTCCCGAGACCAAGCCACCGTGTCCATTCGCCGCCGCTGCCTCGTCTTCGTCTTCCCCGGCAAGGAATCGAGCCACCGCCGCCTGTGGAGAGCTCCTCGTCGCCGTTCCCCTCCCTGCAACTGCCGCCGTCGTCGGCAAATTCACGCACCCCCCGGCCTCCTCCAAGCCCATTGCCACCTCGACGTGTTCCTGGTGAGCAGGGCCACCTTCTCCACCTCTCCGTTGAGCTCCCCATACCCCGTAGCCGCCGTCGCCATTAGGGCAGTAGTGCCTCGCCGTCGACGAGCTCGTAACCGTGGCCTAGCTCGCGCATATGGCGCGTTGAGCGCGTCCATTTGCTCGCCGCGTCCCCAGGAACCCCACCCCGTAGTGCACGCCCGAAGCAACTCACCGTAACTACGTCCCCATCGAAGCCCGGGAGCAACCGCCGCCGCGCACGTCTCTGTCGTCGCTCCGGTTCGTCTCCGACGACGCCTCCGCCACCGTTCGACGCGCGCTCGAACGAGCCCCTCCACGCCCCCTCCCATGGCCTGTGGCGAGCGCCAGCTCGTCGCCGGCGTCACGGCCTCACCGGCTCCGGCGTGGTGTGGCTGCCCGGTGGGCCCTCCACGTCAGGGGGGTTAACCCCCCCTAACCACCCCCTGCCCACTGACAATGGGCCCCGCACCCCCTTAATCCCTCTGTTTAAAAATAAACAGAGGCTAAACCCCCCCTCTGGCTTACATGTGGGCCCTGGCCTTTTTAATAAATAAAAACTAATTAATTAAAACTGTTACACTGACATGAGGGGCCCATCTCTGATTAATCACATTTTAGTTAAGTTAATAGCTAATTAGATTAATCTGTCACTGACATGTGGGCCACCCTCTGTTAATTAACCTAATTAAATTAATTTGTTAAATAAGTCACTGACCAGTGGGACCCACTGGTCAGTATTAAAATTAATAAAAATAATATTGAATAAATAATAAAAGAAATAATAATTGATTTGAAAATGATTTAAATTGATTAAAACTTATAAAATCAATATCTTTTAAACCGTAAGTCAGATTCAAAAACTTTATACATCAAAATTGATCAGAAAAATATAACGAATACGATACGCTATCCGTATGCCAACCACACCCCTCTAATACAACGAACACCGACATTCCCCCCCTCCGGGCTGTCTGTCGATAATTCCTGGTGCCGGTAAAAACCTGCCGGATGAATTTATTCCGAACACGAAAGTTGTCCGGAATGGTTCAACTAACACAGACACCCCCGTTATCTTTGTCGGATGTCCACGACACCTCCGGCATGAACCCTTCCCCCCGCGGACACCCTGTCCGGTAATCACCCGGAGCTGGCAGTTCATCCCCGGATGAATTCCCGCTCCGAGCAATGTGCATTGCACTGCGTTAGAACACCATTAACTTTGCATACGTCATGCCATGTATTTGTTTGCTATGATTGCTTTATATTTACTGTTTCTTTCCCCCTGTATTCTCCGGTAGACCCCGCTGCTACCGCCGACTACACCGCCGTCGGGTACGACTACTTCGTCGTCGACCCTACCCCTACCGTCGAGCTTCCAGGCAAGCAGAGCCATTCTCTTCCCCATATATCGCCCAACTTTCCGTACTTTATTGCACTAGGCATTGTTACTGCTGCTGCTACGATTACAATCCTATTCAATTGCATAGCCTTCTTTTGTCGCCCCTTGATGTACCTTCCTTTATCCTATGCTGCCTATTATTACTTATGCATTATTCAGCAGTGAGCCCTGCGCATTGTTAGCTAGGGTTAGATAGCGGGCCGTGATCACTAAGGGAGCGATCGCGGATACATTAATTATAACTTTTGCAGGTACGGAACAAAGCAGACACCGCCAAAGGCCCCTATCTGGGTTATGCCTAGTCACCTCAAGTGTGAGCTATCAAGGAGTAATCCTTGTACTCCACTCGAGGCTGACTTTGTCTTGCCGCCATAGGGTCCTGAACAGCAGTTGTCCTTAAGGTAAGAAGTCGGGCGACCCAACGGTGCCCGCGAGCGGTATATTGTCGGGAACGACAGGGAGGGTACGACCGATGTTACTGGCGTGCTTAGCCCCTGCTCGTATCTCGCGAGAGTTACCAAACCACGCAAAAGTCGAGCTCTACCAAGAGCACACGCGAGACAAGGTAAGGAGATGGTTCACCTTGTCGGTAACCGCGCGCTTTGACGGGACGACAGGGCAGGCCCCGACGTTACCGGTGGGCCTTGTTGTTGTTCGTTGTCCGTTGTGTTGTTAGTCAGACAGCGATAATGGTAGTCTGCGAGATAATATTAAAATGCTAAATGGTTCGGCGGATTACTTGAGAGACCCGTTGGTCTATACGCACTACCTACACGTGGGATTACGGTGTGGGCCCTCCGCGTCGTAGTTCGTCCGAAAGCTCTTCAGACGTCAGCAGTACCACGGGCTGATAGCCAGGAAGCGGTCTTGTCTTATTTGCTGCAGCAGGTGTGTTTGGATTTGCTTTTGCTTCACCGGCCAGTCTCGTACCGTGCAGGAGCGTGCAAGGGTGAGGGACCTAGACCCCTTGGCGCATAGGATATAGTCCGGCGGATGGCCTCTCTGCTGAGCCTAGGATGGGTTGCGTCGTGTCGGATAGCCTCGGTGGGGCGTTCCCTAACAAGGTTCACGCCACCCTGGAGATCCGAGCGTGCAGGCTGAATAGTAGTGCACCCCTGCAGGGAGTTTAATCTATTCGAATAGCCGTGTCCACGGTAACAAGACGCTTTATGCTGAAGCTGGATCTTACCACTACAACTATTACTATTAAACTGTATGGTTCCGGGTTTTCTTCCTCGCATGGGAGCCGAGGAGGGGAACTTGGAGGCATTATTATTATTAATCATTACAACTTATATTATACAATGTTGCAGCAACTTCTGCTACATTGTTACTTTATGCTTTATATAAACCCAACAGCACAAGTAGCGGCGGCGAACCCAACAGACGACGCAGGCAACGAAGCAGTCGAAGAAGAAGAACTAGCCGCACCCGAAGGTCCAGCTTGGACAAAACCGTTCCTTCGAATCCTAATTGAAGGCACCTTACCAAAAGACGTCGCAGAAGTCCGACGCATCAGCCGACGATCTAAAGCATTCACAGTAATCAACGGACAGCTCTACAAGTGCAACATCTCTCAGGTCCTCCAAAAGTGCATCGAGGAAGAAGACGGCAAGGCCCTATTGCTCGAGATCCACGAAGGCACTTGCGGGCACCACGCGAGCAGTCGTGCACTCGTGGCCAATTCCTTTCGAGCAGGATTCTACTAGCCAACCGCAATGAAAAACGCGGAAGACATCGTACGACGCTGCATCGCCTGCCAAAAATTCGCCAGCAGGCTGCACGCCCCAGCATAAGAATTCAAAACCATACCGCTATCCTGGCCGTTCGCCACCTGGGGACTCGATATGGTGGTTCCACTCAAGAAATCTTCAAAAGGAGACCGAACACATCTACTAGTAGCAATAAACAAGTTCACCAAGTGGATCAAGGCAGTGCCAATCACCAGCTCAATAGCCCTCACGACAGTTAACTTCATCAAGTCCATCATCTTCAGATTCGGCGTACCCCATAACATCATCACAGATAACGGCACAAACTTCACAGCGACGAAATTCCAGAATTTCTGCCAAGATTTGGGCATCAAAATGAACTACGCGTCAGTCGCGCACCGACAATCTAACGGCCAGGTGGAAAATGCAAACGGTTTAGTGTGCGGAGGAATTAACAAGCGGCTCCTCGCACCACTCGAACAAGCTGCAGACAACTGGGTAGAAGAACTCCCCGCAGTCCTGTGGAGCTTGCGCACTACCCCCAACACCTCAACCTAGTACACACCCTTTTTCATGGTGTATGGAGCAGAAGCGGTACTACCGCACGACCTAAAGTTTGGAGCTCCCCGAATCTCGGGATACGAAGAAGAAGAGGCAGAAGACGCACTCCAGGATTATAAAGACATTGTACATGAAGCAAGGGACACAACCATAGCAAGGTCAGAAGGATACCAGGACAAACTAAGCGCGTACCAAAGCAGTCGCCTGCGGACCAGAACTTTCCGCAAAGGAGATCTCGTCCTGCGACTAAAACAAGAAAAAGTGCACAAACTTGCCCCGCAGTGGGAAGGACCCTTCATAATCTCCGAGGTCATAGTAGGAGGTGCATACAAGCTGAAGAATCCGAAGACCAAAGAAGACGTGGGAAACCCGTGGAACGTGGCAAACTTGCGCCTGTTCTACCCATAGCCTACCCATAGGCACCATCGAGAGTATCGGTAGCAGCACCGATCGACAGCTCATGTAAAAACTCGATGCAATAAAAGGTGTTGCCCAAATAATACCACTAAAGCACTCGGGGGCTCGAGCACAAACTCCCCCCTAGAGACGCTATCTTCGCTTACGCGACGCTACCTAAAAGCACTCGGGGGCTCGAGCACAAACTCCCCCCGAGAGACGCTATCTTCGCTTACGCGACGCTACCTTAATGCACTCGGGGCTCGAGCACAAACTCCCCCCTCGAGAGACGCTATCTTCGCTTACGCGACGCTACCTAAAAGCACTTCGGGGCTCGAGCACAAACTCCCCCCCCCCGAGAGACGCTATCTTCGCTTACGCGACACTACCTAAAAGCACCTGGGGGCTCTAGCACAAACTCCCCCCCGAGAGACGCTATCTTCGCTTACGGGACACTACCTAAAAGAACTCGGGCGCTCGAGCACAAACTCCCCCCGAGAGACGCTATCTTCGCTTACGCGACACTACCTAAAAGCACTCGGGGGCTCGAGCACAAACTCCCCTCGAGAGACGCTATCTTTTCTTATGCGACACCACTTAAAGCACTCGGGGTCTTAAGCACAAACTCCCCTCGAGAGACGCTATCGTCGCTTACGCGACACCACTTAAAGCACTCGGGGGCTTAAGCACAAACTTCCCCCGAGAGACGTTGTCCTCACCCAAACGCCGCCCCTTAAAGCACTCGGGGGCTAGAACGCATACTCCCCCCGACGGACGACATTTTCTGTTTACACAACCACAAAAGCAAAAGACTCAGGGGCTTGAGCACCAACTTCCCCTGAAAAGGCATCACTTCGCTCACATAAACCCCACCCAGAACTTTTGTTCAGCATCAAGCACGTTTCAAGATAAGGAGAAAACAGACAGAGAAATTCCTTGGTCTTCACCTGATCACAAATGATCACCTAAAGACTCGGGGGCTACTCCCATCGGGAGCGCTGCCATGCACCCGATGAAAAATTGGAACAACTAAGCAGCTACAAGAAAGGACGGTCCGGGTGAATGAAAGCTCGAAGCCAACGTCTGATTCTACAAATCAAACGTAGCCTCGGGTGAATAAAAGCGAGCACCCGACAACCTTAAACAAAGGAGTCGAAGACAATTTCTCATTACAAAGGAGTCGAGGCGCGTTCTCATTACAAAGGACTCGAGGAGCGTTCTCATTACAAAGGACTCATTACAAAGGAATTGAGGAGCATTCTCATTACAAAGGACTCGAGGATAGTTCTCATTTCAAAGGACTCACTACAAAGGTTATATTACCTTGTGTATGTCACAATTTAAATATAAGGAAAAACACGTTGGAGGTAATCGTTTGTCGAGATTGACAAATTGTGGACCTCTCCATAAGAGTGATAGTCTGCACATGTGCAGTAGATTGAACTCATTACCTAGTGTTTCCTAATATAATGAGGGAGATGTAATTGTCAAAAAATTGCAAGTCTGTTGTGCGAGAGAAATCAATCTCGACCGATAAGACATGTTAATGAAAAATGGCAATGTGAAAAACACATAGAACATATCATCAGTTGTGCGGGAGAAATAAATCTCGACCGCTAAGACATGTGCATGAAAAATGATAATGTGGTAAAGACATAGAACATATCATCTCCGGTGAAAAACCGGTAATTTATTTATATTACAGATTGCGTAATATAACTACATCTTAATGTTGCAAAATTAATAGATTTCAAGAGGGTGACTTGAAATCATTAGTGTGTATCTCAAACTGCTAAGTATGACACTTTGAAAATAATCTCCAAAATGGAATAGATCTCGCGGTACTAGGGAGTATAATCTGATAAAATCAGTAGATATGCACTCCTAATGCCTTATGTCATGACTTAGTAAAATATGTGAAAGAACACTTTGTAAAGCAATCATAATGTCGATGCGACAAAATGTAGGCTTTATCAGTAGTCAACGATTATCTGCGTAGGCAGTAGATTCATAGGACTACCTTGTGATCCCAAGCATCAATTTGAAGAAACCACCTTAAATTTTGCATATGTGTTTGCAAAAAATTGAAAATCTCAATTGCAAATAGATGTATTATTCTCGATATGTGTTTAACGTGAAAATAAATACATCATAGAAATATTCCGAAATACATTGCACTCAACAGAGAAACGGTACTATAGAAGTACTAAATTTATATTTGCAAGAGATTGAAAAAATCTCAATAGCAAATAATAGATAGAAATAATCTCAATATTTATGAGCACGGAAATTATTTATATCATTATTTTACTTTGAAGCACAATGATTAACAGATAAATGCTAGTAAATAGCATTGTTAACATAACAATTTTGCAAAATACCAAAAGCATTATTGCAAAAATTGTATGAACCACTGTTGTTAGCGTATTATGTTAATTTCTGCAACAATAGGGACCTTAGCGCAAAAATGGCTAAGGATAAGATTTCCCAATCCTTTCTCTCCCGTGGATTCCATCACGAGCAGAGAAGCCATGCCGGGCCGTTTCCCCCCGCTAGCGGCGCTGGTGCTGGCGCTCGGACAAGCCCGGGAGTGGCCGGCGCGGAGGTCGGGCGGGGGGAGAGCGCACGGAGCGGCGCTGAGGCCGGGTCACGGGCGTAGCCGGTACGAGGCACGGCCGGACGACGAGGATGCAGGAGCGGCCGACTGGAGGCGCGGCCTGCGGCGTCGCTGCGCGCAGCGCAGTGACAGCGAGTGAGCGCGCGAGGCGTGGCGTGGAGGCCGGGCAGCCAGTCTCGCGGCCACGGGCGCAGCCGGCGCGAGGCGCGGCGGCCACATTGCGGGGCAGACGCGTGCGAGGGCTCTCGAAGCGTCGTAGTGCTGCGGGCGTGGTTTGGTACGCGACGCGAAGGGCGCGAGTCCGGCGGAGGTGCAAGGCACGACCACGACCTTGCTCGGACGGGCGCGGTCAGGGATTGACGAGGCCGACCACGGCCTGGCGCGGGCAGGAGGGCGCACGGCCGGGCGAAGGCCAGGCCGATGGGCGCGGGGCGCGGCAGCCGGCCAAGGCCTGGCGGGCGCGACCACGGCTTAGCGAGGCCTGCATGTGGGGGGCGCGGCCGCGGAGGCCGGGGAGCGGCGCGGACGCGGCCAAGAACGGCCATGGCGATGGGCGGAGCACGAGCGGGCGCAGCCGAGCGCGGTGCGAAGGCGCGACCACCGAACGGAGCGCAGGAGCACGGGGCGCGGCGCGAAGGCCGGGCAGCCGGACGGCGGAGAGCGGGCGGCGCAGGCGCGAGTCGCTGGTTCGAGCGTGCTAATAACGTGTGAAGATAAAATGAATCTTGTATTGATCTGATAGTACCAATTACAATATATGGAGGCTGAACCGGCGTGATTAAGTCGGTTCCCCTTCGAAGGGGTAGCACACCCGTTGCAGGGAATAACCGCTAAGCAGATTAGGAAAGTGTAGATTTACTTTCTAATTACATGATTAACTTTAATCATAACACAAACGAGCCCAGGAGGTGCTAGGAGGTAATTAACAAGGATGGATGTGAAGGGAGTAGGAGGAGGTGCTAGGAGGTAATTAACATGGATGGATGTGAAGGGAATAGGAGGGCTGGCTACGTACGATTTGTGGTTTCCAGTGTCCTAAATCGCGTGGGTCACGGGCGCGTGCAAAATAGTCTCCCCCGTATAATTATGCACTGAAGTTGGACATGATGAAGGCATATGATCAAGTAGAATGGGATTATCTGAAGGCCATTATGTTAAAATTTGATTTTTTTGAAACATGGGTGCAGCTAGTAATGAACTTTCTGAGCTCAGTTTCTTTCTCGGTGATGTTTAATGGAAGAAGATTGGAAGAATTTAAATCTTCGAGAGGTATCCGGCAGGGAGATTCAATTTTCCCTTACTTGTTCCTTATTGCAGCAGAGGGCTTTTCGTGCCTTCTAAATTCTGGTGTTGAATCATCTCAAAGTGGTGGTCTCAAGGTGGCTCCGCTGGCGCCGCCCATTAATCACCTTTTGTTTGCAGATGATAGCCTGCTATTTTTTTAAGGCAAACTTGGAAGGGATGACTAATGTGTCATTGAAAATTTACTGTAAAGCTTCAGGTCAGAAGGTCAACCCAAAAAAATCAACAATCTTTTTTAGTAAGGGATGCCCGGAGACAATAAGAGGAGATATAAAGGCGCTTCTTGGAGTCCCTAATGAGACACTGAATGAAAAATATTTGGGGCTTTCTTCTGATGTGGGCGCATCTAACAATGGTGCTTTTAAGTACTTGAAAGAGAGACTTTGGGGAAGAGTCAAAGGGTGGCTGGAAAACATATTCTCATATGCTGGTAAAGAGGTGTTGATCAAGTCAGTTGCTCAAGCGGTGCCGGTCTATTCTATGTATTGTATTAAATTGCCTAGGGGTCTAATTGAGCAACTGAATAAAATGGTGAGGCAGTTCTGGTGGGGAAGTAAGGAAGGAAAACGTAAGCCGACATGGGTTTCGTGGAAAGACATGACAAAACCGAAGGAGTTAGGGGGGCTGGGATTCAAAGATTTTGAACTCTTCAATCTTTCCCTGTTAGCACGGTCATGTAGCCTAGTGGTTGCAGCAAACCTAGTAGCACGCCAGGTCCTGGGTTTGACTACTTGTGGGAGCGAATTTAAACAAGTCTGGAATTTCTGGAAATAAAAGACTATGGGGTTGTTGCCTCACAGTAAACATTAAAAAAAGCATGGAGATTGCTTACTTGTCCGGAAAGTCTGTGTGCAAGAATCTTGAAGGCTGTTTATTTTCCATCTAGGGACATTCTATCAGCGGAGGTTGGATCGCACCCTTCTCTTATTTGACGTTCGATTATTGAAGGCAGAGATATTTTGAAACATGGTCTGATTCGGAGGATAGGGAACGACAGAACTACGTCAGTTATGGGGCATAATTGGATACCACGGGAGATCAATATGCGGCCCCTGGTTCGGCTGGGTAATCATCCACCATATCTAGTCTCTGACCTCATCGACAACACAACTCATGCATGGAATTTGGAGGTGCTGCCAAGTTCGTTCCTGGCTGCTGATGTTGCGGAAATCACTAAGACCCCTTTGCCAACTCGGGATAGTGAAGATGTATGGTCCTGGTGCTTTGAGAGGAAGGGAGACTTCTCGGTGCGATCTTGTTATCGCATGCTTTCTGCCACGGTCCAGCGCCGGACGGATTGGCTTGAGGGGCAAGCTGGGCATTCCAACCTGGAGGTGGATGTGGATGGATGGAAATCGCTATGGAATGTTAAGGTGCCGGGAAAAGTGAGCCACTTCCTTTGGAGGTTGGGGAGGCTTTCTATCCCAACAGAGGATGTGAGGATGAAGAGAAAGATGGCTACATCTGATGCGTGCCCTCTCTGCGGCATGCCAGATTCTTGGAGAAACACTCTGCTTGAGTGTTCTCCCTTCGAGGTGTGTATGGGCTTTGTCTGAACATAATGTGGTGGACCATATCATCGCTACACGGGAATCTAATGCAAAACAATGGCTGTTTGCCATTATATCGTCGCTGAAACATGAGGAGCTAACGCATGTGGTGGTGACAATGTGGGCGATATGGCACACACGACGGAAATTAATTCATGAAGGAATTCAACAGAGCCCACTATCTACTCATATGTTTGCCAAAAGATACATTGAGGAAATATCTGTGATCTCCAACCCGGTGACTCATTTTCGGGGAGCACCAGCCCCACATGAAATCATACCACAGAGTCAGTCGGAGGTGATTAAGATTGTTGTTTCTATGGGCAGTGCGCGCAGGGGAGACATGGTCACTTGTGCAGATATTGCTAGAAACAACTAAGGGATGTACTTGGGATCTTCAACTTTGGTGATGAACAAGGGACCGGATGATCAAGCTCTTCAAGCTATGGCGTGTAGAGAAGCTCAAAGTTTAGCTCAAGACCTCATGCTCCAGAAAATCATGATCTTATGTGAAGACAGGGGCATTCTGAAGGAGATAAAGGAGGGAACAACATGGAAGAACACTATGGTGGTTAATGAGATTCGTGATAACTGTTTACTTTTTCAGTCTTGTAATTTTGCTTTTCATAAGAAAGTAGCTGGTAGTGAAGCTTTTAAGGTTGTTAAGTTTGCTTCAACTTTAGACTTGGGTAGGCATGTGTGGTCGATCGGACCACATGATCCGGTTTGTATTCCGGTGAACCTTATTCGGGAATAAAGTTGTCTTTTATGCTCAAATTAAATATATAATTGTGACTTTTTCAAATCAGGTGTAATTTGGATCCAAAGGAAACTTTATTGTTTGGATGATGCAATGTGCAATATTGCCATAAGCCTGGTTCAGATCTAAGGACAAGCTAACCTAAGTCTTGCTGTATCTAGTGTAAGGTTTAACAATATGACAGTGAATCATGAGAACACAATTAAATGCAATATAGAAAATTAATACTTTCCATTCAGCTGTAGTCAATGGGATACTTGGGTCAAACATATTTGTGAGGACACCCCAGCAATAACCGCCTTGAATAAGTTAGAGCATATCCAGCCGCGCCCCCAAGAGGCCCCCAAGACGGTGCTATTTGCGCCAGATGGAGGAAAATCGCCCAGCCACGCCCCAAGAGCCCAAATAGCGCCGGGTTGGGCCAAAATTGAGTCCGGCGATCCCAAGCCAAACCCGGCGCGCTGGGGGTCGCTTGGGTCGCCGGATGAAAGGAAAGCGCGCGCGATTTCGCGCGCGCCTCGCGCCGCGACCCACCTGTCGGCGTGTGAACACGCGTCGTCGTCATCCTCTTGCCTCGGCTTCCCCGCACCTGCCGCCGCCGCAGCGAATCAATGCGGCGCCGGTGATGAGTCCAATCGGCACAGAGAGCATCAATGCGGCGCGTCGAGATACCCAACGGTCCGTCGACCGCGCCGCCGCGTGTCCCTCCGTCTGTTCGCGTTCTTCCCCCGCTATAAAAAGGGGCTCGCCGGGGCGCTCTAGCCGCGCGTTCTCTTCTCGAGCTCTCCTCTCTTTCTCGCCTTCTCTTCTCGAGCTCTCCTCTCGATCGCCATGGCCGACGACAACCTCGCCCGCAACGGCTTCAGGAGCCCACTAGTAGAAAAAGGCCCATTTGTCCCGGTTCCAGAGGGCCTTCTGTTCCGGTTCCGGAACCGGGACTAAAGGGTCGTTACTAAAGCCCATGACCTTTAGTCCCGGTTCGCTTACGAACCGGGACAGATGGGCCTCCACATGGAAGCCGGCTGGATCGGGGGCTGGAGGACCTTTAGTCCCGGTTGGTGTTAAAAACCGGGACTAAAGGATTTTTTCGAAATTTGTTTTTTTGAAAAAAACTTTTGGATTTTTTTCATTTTCGAATCTTTGAATTATTTGACAATTTAATCTCTAATCACCCCTCCTCACTGCTTCAGAATTTAATCTCTAATCTCTAATCTCTAATATGGATTAATCAACACTCATTCCAAATCATCTAACTTCCCGGCCGGTCACCCATCCTCTCACTACTCCAGCCCGAGCACGCTTAACTTTCAGGTTCTATCTCCCCTAGTTTCCAAGTATACACTTGTTGTTTTCCTAACAATAGTAAGATATCAATCATTATAACCCTTAGGTCTTGATATCACATGATTTAATTTTTTGAATTCCAAACAATTATTAAAAAACAATCACGATTAACAAACAACAATGATGTCACGATTAACAAAAAGACAATCACGATTAACAAACCAACAATATATATATAATTCATAATATTTTATTACAAAAGATCGAAGCTAGAAGCGTCTAATCTAACGACTAGAGCTAAACTACTCGATCTTCTGCTTCTTGGCGGAGGTCCCGGCGCCCTCATCATCGTCGCTGGGCGCCGCCCGCTTGGTGGTCTCCTCCGACGCGACTTTCGCCTCCACACGCGCCGTCATCTCGGCCCTCTTCTTCTCCTTCTTCTTGGCCCTCGCCTTGGCCAGGTTCGCGCGGGACTTCTCCGCACGATCGGCACGACGAAGTTCCTGCGCCTCCATCCGTTCCAGCGCCGCCAGCCGTTCCAGCGGGTCATCGGCGGGGGGCGGGCTGTCATCGGCGGGGGGCGGTCTGTCGTCGTCGGCGGGGGGCGGGCTGTCGTCGGCGGCGCGCGATCGTCGCCCGCGCTGTCGAGGCCGCCGCTTTGGAGGCGGGTCCCAAAACTTGCGCCTTTCGGAATTGTCCTTGTCCGACGGGGTGTCGGAGTAGGACGACCATCGTAGCGGCGACCCCGACATGGCGGCGAGAAGCTCGTCGGGCGCGAGGGATGAGAAGGGAAGATGAAATGAGATGAGTGCTCCCGGCCTTCGTCTACTTATAGCCAGCTGAGAAGCTCGTCGGGCGCGCGCCCGACGAGCTTCCCATGCGCGTGCGGCTTCCCAACGCGCGCCGCACGCGCATGGGAAGCTCTTCAGGCGCGCGCGAAAGACGAAGCGACGTCATTGGTCCCGGTTCGTAGCTGGAACCGGGACTACAGGTACCCTTTAGTCCCGGTTCCAGCTACGAACCGGGACCAATGGTTGGAGGCCACACGCGCATGGGAAAAGAAACCGCCCCGGGACGAAGCGCGGGAAGACGAAGCGCCATCCATTGGTCCCGGTTCGTAGCTGGAACCGGGACTAATGGCCAACCTTTAGTCCCGGTTTTATCTACGAACCGGGACCAATGGTTGGAGGCCCATACATCCCGGTTCGTGTCTGGAACCGGGACTAATAGGTCTAGACGAACCGGGACCAGTGCCCCACGAGGCCCGGCCGGCGCCCTGGGCGCACGAACCGGGACGTATGCCCCCATGGGTCCCGGTTCGTGACTGAACCGGGACTAATGGGCCGGCTAGGTCTGAACCAAAGCCCTGTTTTCTACTAGTGGCCGCAACCTGTCGTAGATGGAGGCGCTCCTCCTCGCCCAGGCCGGCTACCCATGCCCGCCGGACACCAGGCCACCCCACGGGTGGGTGCTGTTCGCC
Organism: Bromus sterilis; assembly: GCA_950022295.1. Taxonomy (NCBI): domain Eukaryota; kingdom Viridiplantae; phylum Streptophyta; class Magnoliopsida; order Poales; family Poaceae; genus Bromus; species Bromus sterilis. The sequence goes on from OX465598.1 coordinate 223,634,048, forward strand.
GGCGGGGTGACGGTGCCTCCAGTGCCTCTGGTGGGATCCGGCGCGTTTCGCCGGGAGGTGGACACCGTCCGCGCTATGATGACGGTGGCAGAGCGCGGCGACCCCGGCAACGCTCCAAACAACACGCCGTCCTGGGAGGCATACTTCGACGTCCGGCGAGCCTAGGCCGTCGCCTCCACCAACGGCTTGACGCCGGTGGTTGGGCGCAACAACCGCGACGGGCGACTCCGGTGGTGGAGCGCGCAGGGCCGCACGCTCGAGTACGTGATGCGGTACATTGAGAACGGCAACATGCCACGTCTCGAGTACCCACAGCTGGGCTACGAGGCCGCGGTGACGGCCCGCCGCTCCTACAGCCGCGCCACGCTGCTGTGGGCGACGCTGCCGCGCGACGACGGCGGCTCTTCTTCCTCCTCCGGCGGGCGACCTTCGCGCTCCACCGGCTCCCATTCATCGGGGCCGGCATTCTCGCCGCCGCAGTTCTTCACCCCGGTGAAAACCGAGGTGAAGCGGGAGGTGAAGAAGGAGCCCACCCCGGCGCCTTCCGGTCGCCTCAGCCGCGGCGTCACCATCAGCACCCCATCGGCGCAGACAAAGCGCTGTGGCTTCCTGGGCTCCATACTCGGGAAGAAGAAGGACAAGGAAGTCGCCCGCCTCTGCCTCCACCGACGGCCGCCGACGACGACGAGGAGCTCGCCGCCCAGATGGAGTGGGTGAGGAAGGATTACATCGCCGAGCAGATGCGCCTCTAGCAGGAGGCGTGGGACCTCGCCGAGGCGAAGAAGCGCGCCGAGGCGGCGAGGAAGAAGGCGGCACGCGGCGAGGGCAGGAGCAGCCGCAGCAAGTGGGTGCCTCCACCGCCGCCATTCATTATGCTGGACGACACAGACGAGGAGGAGGAGGAGGCGCCGCTGCGGATGCGCAGGAGAAGGGGGCCGCTCGGTGGCGGGACCTGTGGCGCGTAGGCCAGCATCAAGCCGGAGCCAAAGGATGACGGCGACGACGACGATGGCGCCGCCGGCGGCACTGCTGGAGGAGGCGCCCAGGAGACGTCCATGGACGATCTCTACGCATTCCTCTTCCAGCAGTAGACTAGTTTGTTTTCGTCGTTTATGTAAAATATGCCCGAATATTAATGAAATCTGTCGAAGTTGGTCTAATTTACTTGATTTGACCCAAATTTACTTAGAATTGGTCGAAATTTGGCCGAACTTGAGGGGTATCTTGGGGCCGCGGTTGGGTAGCCCCCCCCCAAGCCGCTATCGCCGCCTGAGCACCCCCAAGCGGCGCTAAAATAGCACCGAAAATCGGCTTGGGGGCCGAACGGCTGGAGATGCTCTTAGGCCTCATATTTGGGACAACACCCATCGCTGAGCAGTCACCCCAGCAATAACTGCCTTGAATAAATTAGGCCTCATATTGGAGGCAACACCCATCGCTGCAAAGCTTTTTCTTTGCGTATTATTTGTTTTCTACTAGTGCAAAATACGCAATTTATCAAAGTAGTGGACGAATTATGTTGAAAAATATTTTTTTTAATTATTTGCAGGTCATCATTTTTAGTCATACTTAATTGTTTTTAGCTGTAGCAATTTCGAGCGTTTTTAGTAGCTTTTTTCGTCGCCGGTTGCAACAACAAAGTACCATCATCATCGGCGATCATGCTCTTAGATATATTTCTTTAGTACTAAAATACATGTAAATATATCCGTTTGAGCGATAAGTAAATACTGATCAGCGTTATTATTGTTTTGGTTGAATTTTTCCTATCAAAATTATATATTTAGCACTAAAATACGTCTAGATATATTCTTTTGTGCAATAAATAATATGGATAAAAACATTATTTTTATCATATATATATGCGCGTATAAGATCGACGACAAACAAAGTTCATCAGCTGAAATCGAACGGACAAAAAAATGAATCGAAGTGGATGGCATGGCTGCCACCCACTCACGCACGAATATGGATCAGAAGAAACGATATTTTTATCATAGTTATGTATAAGATCAACGACCAACAAACTTCATCAGCTGTAATCGAACGGACAAAAAAATGAAGCGACGTGGATGGCCTGGCTGGCCACCCACTCTGCGCAAGAATCTCTTGGAGGATTAGGTGCTCAGCGCAATGAAATTGTGAAAGTGTTTTTTCTTCTTCAACAACTTCCCATCTTCATTACCACTTCCGGCCCATTTCGTCACGTCCATGAATATGATGAAGCTACAGTATGGTAGACGCCATTATCGCATGTCCATGCTGAACCATTATCGCATGTTCAGGGGAGAAGGAAAAGATGGGTACTGCTTGAGCAAGGCACTGGCAAGATCAAAGTGCGAGTTAATTGTAGAAAATTACGATAATTCGAGATATGATTGTTGAAAACATATTTTTTCATATTTTTTTGCGAAACCACTAATTTTAAGACTATTTTTTGCAAATATCAATGTCCTAGCTTGGAACTGCCGGGGAGGGGGGAACCGCCGGACAGTTCGCGAGGTGTTGCCCCTCTCAAAAGCCAATTCCCCCAAAATTTTCTTCCTTTCGGAGACAAGACAAGACGTGACAAAGATGGAAAAACTACGCTGGCGTTTGGGCTTGAAGGGTTTTACTGGTGTTAGCAGTGATGGTTTGAGTGGAGGACTAGCATTATATTGGGATGAAAGTTTGGCCGTGGTGGTGATGGACTCCTGTCAGCGCTCTATTGATGTGCAAGTGAAGGATCTTGGTAATAATACATATTGGCGAGGCACTTTTGTATACGGTGAACCTAGACTTGAGAATAGGCATCTGATGTGGGTTCATCTTGCAAGACTGTGGGCGGTGTCGGAAGAACCATGGCTTGTGTGTGGTGATTTTAATGAGGCTATGTGGCAGCATGAGCACATCTCCCGTTCGCCTCGATCTGAATCTCAAATGCAAGTGTTTAGAGATTGCTTAATCGTATGTGAGTTAGAGGACTTGGGTTTCTCTGGCGTGCCGTTTACATATGATAACGGCCATATGAATGATAGCAACGTGAAAGTTCGGCTGGATAGAGCTTGTGCGGACGTGCCTTGGAAGGATCTTTTTCCGGCGTCCAGGGTTCTACACGTTCTGTCATCTTGCTCAGATCACTGTGCCCTTGTTATTGAGTTGACTACCTTGCCGGACAGACCGAGGCAGGGAGCGCCTAGGTATGAAATTATGTGGGAAAGGGAAGCTGCACTGCCAGAGTTCATCGACAGAACTTGGGCAGCGAATAAGCCGGAGGATAATCTGGGAGCGGTCTCTAATTCTATGAAAGAGATGATGAAGCAGCTGCGCTCTTGGAGCAAGCAAAAGTTTGGCAATGTAACCAAGAAACTAGAGAAGTTGAGGGAGGAGTTGGCCGAGCTACACCTTAACAATGCTGATAGAGTATCAATACGTACAAAGATGTTTGAGTTGGATGAACTCCTGTATAGATAGGAAATGATGTGGCTACATCGTTCGCGAGTTACCTGGCTGAAAGAAGGTGAACGTAATACCAAATATCTTCATAGAAGAGCGGTTTGGAGGGCGCGTCAGAATTATATTCAGCGGCTACATAAGGAGGATGGTACTTGGGCTTTGCGCCATCGGAGATGGAGCTCATGACCAGATCTTACTTCCAGGAGGTGTTTACAAAAGACCCTACTCTCTCTCCAGATGACGTGTTGGATTGTATCCAACCTAAGGTGACGGATGATATGAATACTGCTCTTTCTGCTCCTTATTTAGAAAAGGAGGTGTCGGACGCTCTGTTTCAAATAGGCCCAATGAAAGCGCCATGAGTGGATGGATTCCCGGCAAGATTTTATCAACGAAATTGGGCCTCTACGAAGACAGAAATTGTGCCTGCAGTTTTGGAGTTTTTCTCTAGTGTAGTTATGCTGGACGAGGTGAATGATACAACCATTGTGCCGATTCCAAAAATTCCCCACCCGAAGGAGTTGAAGGACTTCGGTCCAATTAGTCTGTGCAATGTCATCTACAAAATTGTCTCCAAGTGCATTGTAAACAGACTACGGCCTATCTTGCAAGAGCTAATATCGGAGAATCAAAGTGTCTTCATTCACGATAGACTGATTTCGGATAATTCAATAATTTCCTTTCAGTGTATTGATTATATCCAGGCAGGACGCTCTGCTGACCCTCCATGTTGTGCATATAAACTTGACCTTTCTAAGGCATACGACAGAGTGGATTGGGACTTCTTGAAATTGGCATTATCCAAATGGGGTTTCTCGGAGGCTTGGATGTCCAGGGTGCTTGCATGTGTGTCTTCGGTGAAGTATTCTGTTAAACTGAATGGGAAGTTGTTGGAGGCTTTTACCCCCTCGAGGGGTCTAAGACAAGGTGATCCCTTGTCCCCCTTTTTGTTCCTTTTCGTTGCTGATGCTCTCTCTGCTCTCCTTCATAATTTAGTGAGACAAGGACATTTAGAGGGAATACAGATTTGCCGTAGGGCACCAGTTATTTCTCACCTGCTGTTTGCCACTAGTAGAAAACAGGGCTTTGGTTCAGACCTGGCCAGCCCATTAGTCCCGGTTCAGTCACGAACCGGGACCCATGGGGGCATACGTCCCGGTTCGTGCGCCCAGGGCGCCGGCCGGGCCTCGTGTGACACTGGTCCCGGTTCGTCTGGACCTATTAGTCCCGGTTCCAGACACAAACCGGGACGTATGGGCCTCCAACCATTGGTCCCGGTTCGTAGATAAAACCGGGACTAAAGGTTGGCCATTAGTCTCGGTTCCAGCTACGAACCGGGACCAATGGATGGCGCTTCGTCTTCCCGCGCTTCGTCCCGAGGCGGTTTCTTTTCCCATGCGCGTGCGGCCTCCAACCATTGGTCCCGGTTTGTAGCTGGAACCGGGACTAAAGGGTACCTGTAGTCCCGGTTCCAGCAGCGAACCGGGACCAATGACGTCGCTTCGTCTTCCGCGCGCGCCCGACGAGCTTCTCAGCTAGCTATAAGTAGACGAAGGCTGGGAGCACTCATCTCATCTCATCTTCCCTTCTCATCCCTCGCGACCGACGAGCTTCTCGCCGCCATGTCGGGGTCGCCGCTACGATGGCCGTCCGACTCCGACACCCCGTTGGACGAGGACAATTCCGAAAGGCGCAAGTTTTGGGACCCGCCTCCGAAGCGGCGGCCTCGACAGCGCGGGCGACGATCGCGCGCCGCCGCCGACAGCCCGCCCCCCGTCGACGACGACAGCCCGCCCCCCGCCGACGACAGCCCGCCCCCCGCCGACGACAGCCCGCCGCCCGCCGACGACCCGCTGGAACGGCTGGAGGCGCAGGAACTTCGCCGTGCCGATCGTGCGGAGAAGTCCCGCGCGAACCTGGCCAAGGCGAGGGCCAAGAAGAAGGAGAAGAAGAGGGCCGAGATGACGACGCGTGTGGAGGAGAAAGTCGCGTCGGAGGAGGCCACCAAGCGGGCGGCACCCAGCGACGACGATGAGGGCGCCGGGACCTCCGCCAAGAAGCAGAAGATCGAGTAGTTTAGCTCTAGTCGTTAGATTAGACGCTTCTAGCTTCGATCTTTTGTAATAAAATATTATGAATTATATATATATTGTTGGTTTGTTAATTGTGATTGTTTTTTTGTTAATCGTGACATCATTGTTGTTTGTTAATCGTGATTATTTTTTAATAATTGTTTGGAATTCAAAAAATTAAATCATGTGATATCAAGACCTAAGGGTTATAATGATTAATATCTTACTATTGTCAGGAAAACAACAAGTGCATAGTTGGAAACTAGGGGAGATAGAACCTGAAAGTTAAGCGTGCTCGGGCTGGAGTAGTGAGAGGATGGGTGACCGGCCGGGAAGTTAGATGATTTGGAATGAGTGTTGATTAATCCATATTAGAGATTAGAGATTAAATTCTGAAGCAGTGAGGAGGGGTGATTAGAGATTAAATTGTCAAATAATTCAAAGATTCGAAAATGAAAAAAATCCAAAAGTTTTTTTCAAAAAAACAAATTTCGAAAAAATTCCTTTAGTCCCGTTTTTTAACACCAACCGGGACTAAAGGTCCTCCAGCCCCCGCTCCAGCCGGCTTCCACGTGGAGGCCCATCTGTCCCGGTTCGTAATCGAACCGGGACTAAAGGTCATGGGCTTTAGTAACGACCCTTTAGTCCCGGTTCCGGAACCGGAACAGAAGGCCCTCTGGAACCGGGACAAATGAGCCTTTTTCTACTAGTGTGCGGATGATTCGTTGCTTTTCTTCTGTGCCTCAGTGCACCAGGCAGAAGTGGTGAAAGATTTGTTGAGCACTTATGCAAAATCTACGGGTCAGATTTTGAACCCGACTAAGTGTTCCATTCTTTTCTCCACAAACTGTCCGGAGGCTACTACGGAGAGTCCATGAAGCATATATTAGGTATTTCACGAGAGGTATTTGAACCAAAATACTTGGGGCTGCCGGTGCCGCAAGGACGAATGCATAAGGGACGGTTTGAATCTACCCAAGAAAGACTGAGTAAGAGGCTCATGGATTGGAGCGAGCAATACACCTCCTCTGGGAATAAAGAGATACCTATAAAATCAGTGGCGCACGCGATCCCCACCTATGTTATGAGTGTGTTTAAGTTGCCGGCCTCCGTCTGTGATGACTTAACTCGTCTTATGAGGCAATATTGGGGGAGTGGAGAAAGGGAAAAGGAAAATGTCATGGCTAAGCTGGAAAAAGATGACCCTAACCAAGTCGAAAGGGGGCATGGGTTTCCGAGATATGCGCGCTTTCAACCAAGCCTTGCTAGCTAAGCAAGCTTGGAGGGTTATTGAGGCACCTGAAAGTCTTTGCGCTCGTCTGTTACGAGCAAAGTACTATCCCAATGGTAACATCATTGATACGGTGTTCTCAGGAAGAGCCTCGGAGGTGTGGAAAGGAATTTTCTATGGGTTGGAGCTTGTGAAAAAAGGTATTATCTGGTGAGTTGGGGACGGATCTTTGATCAGGACATGGCGGGATCCTTGGATTCCAAGAGGGGAAGACTGTAGACCGATCACCCCTAAGAGGAATTGCCATTTTAATCGAGTTTCTGATTTTTTGGAGGAATCTGGCGCATGGAATATTCAGCGCCTCAGGGAGCACTTCTGGGAGATGGATGTGATAGAAATCCTCAAGATCAAAGCATCCCCAAGCAGAAGGGTGGTCTTCATCGCCTGATACCCTGGGAAGCACGACATGTTCTCTGTCAAGAGTGCATACCACTTGGCCAATTCGGCCCGAGAGGTAATGGAAGTAGGTGGGGCGTCCAGCACGTCCCCGGAAGGTGATCGGAAAATCTGGAAGCTTTTGTGGCAGTCCAAAGTCCGACTTAAAATGCGGATTTCTGCGTGGAAGGCGTGCTCTGGTGCCTTGGTGACTAATGAGTGCAAGGTACACAGGCATATCAGCAGCCGAAGTACATGTCCAATGTGTGGTATTGAAAGGGAAGATTCTTTCCATGCCCTTATTTCATGTGCACATGCAATATCAATTTGGGAGGCTATGCATCAAGTATGGCCTTACCACCTAGGGCGCTGCTGGTTAATACGGGAACTGACTGGTTGTTACAAGTGTTGGCGTCCTGCTCCGAGCCAGTACGGGATATGGTGATCCTCGTTTGCTGGCGTATCTGGAATGTGCGCACCGATGTGCTGCATGGAAAGAAGCAACCGTCCGTGGAGGTAACCGTGGATTTCTTGGACAGTTACCTCAAATCCCTAAGATTGACTAAACATTACTCTACGGAACAAATAATCAAAGCGAAGATGAATATCATGCCAGAAGTAGAGTTGCAGGCAGGTCATGAAACGGCGAGCTCAGATCCGTGAACTCCTCCGCCGGCGAATTGGGTTGCCCCTATCTGTTGATTGTTCTTTCCAACCAGATGATGGCTCTGCTAGTGTGGATATTTTAAGAGAGTTGGAACTATCTAGAGCGCACCAAAACAGCGAGTCAACTGTTGATAATGATCCTGTCTTGGCTGTCACTAATGAGAATGGTGTTTCCACTCCTCTTTATCTGGGTTGGGTAGATGAGAATGAAATTGCTTCTAATAAGAAATCTAGTGGGCGGTCGAAGAATAAGAATGCGCGCAAAAAAACTGTGGTGATCTCTAGGCCAGTCACTCGCAGCCAAAAATCTACTTTAATCCCCTTGTCAGTTATTGGCACCCCTGGCCGCGAACCTGGCAGGGGGGCTAGCCGGAAAACCTCAAAACCCTTTCGATGAATGGGATATTTTGGAATTGCCGTGGAGCAGGTAGTGATGGAATGGCCACCTGCTTTATGGAGCTAATTAAAGACCATTCCCTGGCTTTCCTTTGCCTACAGGAAACTAAAAAAAATGTTTTCTGAGAAATATATTCGTAAGATGGACCCCTATGGCCTCTTTGAGTGGAGATGGATTCCTGCAAATGGTCGGTCTGGTGGCCTACTCTCAGGTGTGCGTAAGAACAAGTTTGATATTGTTTCTTGCACCTATGGTAAATACATTCTTCACCTTAATGTCTTTGACATTGATAAGCAGTGTGTTTGGGGCCTTCTGTCTGTGTATGGGGCTGCCCACGACGAGGATAAAAATGAGTTCCTAGCCGAATTGGCTTTCTTTTGCAATCATATGACAGTACCTTATATTATCGGGGGAGACTTTAACATCCTGAGAGATAGTTCCGAAAAGAATAAGAAATTTATTCGATCTCGTTATGTCGATCAGTTTAACAGCATTATTAGTACTCTTGATCTTAGTGAGATTAGCATGGGAGGTGGTCGGTACACCTGGACCAATAACCATGAACATCCCACCCTGGAGAAATTGGACCGGGTGCTGATGTCTTTATCCTGGGAAGATCTGTTTCCGCTAGCTTCTGTTCGGAAACTGGTCCGTAGCGTCTCGGACCATAATCCCCTACTTTTAATGGCCGGTCCCAACTCGAGTTTGCCCCCTAAGAAGCGTGAGTTTCATTTCGAGCTGGGTTGGTTGCGGGATGAACATTTTCTTCCTCTACTTCATGACATTTGGTGTAAACCTGTTAAATCAAAGAACCCTGTTGATGTTTTGAACATTAAGCTCAAAAGGGTCAAGACCTATTTTAAAGGATGGGGCTCGAATCTCTTTGGCCATGTTAAAAAGCGTAAGAATGAGATCCTTTGTGAGCTCGAGAATTTTGAAGAGTTAGAGGAATGTGATTTGTTATCTCCTGAGTCGTGCTGTAGACGCGCGGAACTGAAGGTTGAACTTGATAACCTGCTGGCTAGTGAAGAGCTCTATTGGCTGCAACTCTCTAATGAGCGTTGGTTGCTGAAAGGAGACAGCAATACTGCTTTCTACCATAGAGTAGCTAATGGCAGGAAGCGTAATAATACTATTCATTCTCTGACTTGCGAGGGCGTTACCATTGAGGGTACCAAGAACCTCCTTGATCATGCAACCTCTTTCTATAAAGAGTTGTTTGGACCTGCACCCGGGAACCTATTCCACCTGTCTCCTGATACTTGGGCTGATCATGAGAAACTTAATGCTGAAGATAACATATTCCTAACTCGGCCTTTTTCTGAAAACGAGATTCGAGAAACCTTGTTCAGTATGGATAACAATAGAGCCCCTGGGCCTGACCATTTTCCTGCAGAATTCTACCAAGCAGGATGGGAATTTATGAAGTATGACCTTATCAACCTTTTCTCAGCTTTTCATGCTGGCACCCTTGAGGTGGAACGTCTTAATTATGGGGTTATCACCCTTATACCCAAACTGGAAGGAGCCAGTAAAATTCAGCAATTTCGCCCTATTTGCTTATTACGCTATCCTTATAAGCTGTTAACCAAATGCCTGGATATGCGGGTGGCTACGTTAGCTGATAAGTTGATTGGTAATCAGCAGAATGCTTTTATCAAAAATAGGAATATTATGGATGGTATTCTTTCGCTGCATGAAATCCTTCATCACACGCATTGCAATAAAAAAGTCGGGATAGTTCTTAAACTAGACTTTGAACAGGCCTACGACAAGGTTAATTGGAAGTTTTTGTTGGAGTGCCATACAATGAGAGGCTTTAGTCCTTTGTGGTGTGAGTGGATCCGTAAGATCCTCATGAATGGTACAGTTTGTGTCAAACTGAACAATGAGATTGGTAACTACTTTCAAAGTCATAAGGGGGTCCGCCAGGGTGACCCTCTGTCTCCTTTTCTGTTCAATATGGCGGTCGAATGCCTTGCGAAAATGGTTAAAAATGCGCAAAAAGAGGGGCTTATCTCAGGTTTAGCTAATGACTTGATTGATGGGGGTGTTGCCATTTTAGTATGCGGACGACACTGTTATTTGCTTTGAACATGATAAAGAACAAGCCTTGAATCTGAAACTTCTCCTTTATATTTTTGAGATGATGTCGGGCCTAAAAATCAATTTTATGAAGAGTGAAGTGTTATGTATTGGTGGTGACGATCATATTCTTGCTGATTATGCGGATATGTTCAATTGTCAGATTGGGCATTTCCCTATGCGGTACTTAGGTATGCCTGTAGGTTTCTCTAAATTAAAAATCTGTGATTGGGACTTTGTGGAGGAAAAATTCCATAAGAGATGTAGCTCCTGGGTGGGGCGCTCTGCTTCCTCTGGTGGTAGACTTATCCTCTTGGACACTTCCCTGTCCAGTATTGTGTATTATCACATGTCTATGAGCTTGCTGCCGAAAACTTTCATTGAGAAACTTGACAAACATCGCCGGAAATTCTTTTGGAGTGGCGGTGGAGATAAAAAGAAATACCATCTCGTGAAGTGGACTCGGGTTTGTCGATCTAAAGATAAGGGTGGCCTTGGAGTGAAGGACCTCAGAAAACAAAACATTAGTCTCCTTGTGAAGTGGTGGTGGAAGCTTGACACTCAGAATGGTCTTTGGCAAGACCTGATTCGAGCCAGATATCTGAAGAGATCTTCGGTGGCCTCGGTGAAAGGAAAATTTAATGACTCGCCGATTTGGAAATCGACCCTTAAGGTTAAAAAATACTATATGGCTGGGAGGAAAGTGAATCTTAATTCTGGGAATTTGGTTCGCCTCTGGATGGACCCTATTCTTGATGATACACCCTTTGGGGAGAAATATCCTGATCTCTTTAGTATTGCTAATCATCCTGACATTACTGTTGATGATTGGCGCAGCAAGCAGGATGAGGTATGGTTCAGGAGACGCCTTACTCCACTGTTGGCTCAACAATGGGATGAGATGATTTCTTATCTTAATGAGCTCCATGTATCTGTGCAACCTGATAATGTGAGTTGGAAATTTACCTCGAAACATGTGTTTACTACTCGATCAGTCTATAGTTCCCTGGAATCTAATATTGCTGGGTGCAATTTCCGCTGGATCTGGCGATCCAAATTACCTCTCAAAATTAAAGTGTTTCTTTGGCAGTTCTTTCAGGATACTATTTTGACACGGGATGTCATGTGTAGGCGTAACTGGAAAGGAAATCCTAGGTGTTCTTTCTGTTCTCATCGTGAAACGTCAGAGCATCTCTTCTTTGGGTGCTCTGTGGCTAAGATTGTTTGGAGAACAGTAGGTTCTGTTTTGGGGACCGACCTCTGCCCCACTAACCTATGGCAATCCTTCTCTTGGTTCTACAAATTCTTACCAGGGGGCCACAAGTTTTATACTACTGGACTTGCAGCTATTTGCTGGGCAATCTGGAACTGCCGTAACAAGGCGACTTTCGAGTTTAAAGTGCTGAGAACTCCATTTGTTATTGTTTACAGCGTTGTTGCTTTTCTTATGTCATGGGCAGGTCTACTCAAGGATGATGACAAAGAAAAGCTGATGACAGGCGCTACGATGCTGAAGGACAACACGTCGATGTTGATGAGGGTCTGCATTGTCGCTCCACCTGACATGGGAAGGAATGCTTGAAGCCTTTGTTCCCTGGCTTCGTTGCTGTGCCGTTTCTTTTGGTTACCTGTTGACTCCTGGAGATAGCTAGTGCTATCTTTGCTTAGCTTTATTTCGATCTGTTAGCTGTGGCTATGGTGAACTTCCTCCTTTCGGTGTTCCCCTAAGTTGTTTTCTGGTACTAGACTGGTGGCGGTGGGTTTTTGCCCCATAGCGATTGTCTCGATTAGGAGCAGTTGCTGTGGGTTTCCCATCGGTTGCCGAACTCGCCCTCCCTCCCTCTCCTGTACCCTGCTTTAAAACGTTGTATTTCCGTTATGTTAAAGTAATGGAAAGGGGTTTGGGCCCGGTTCAAAAAAAAAGATGATGGCTCTGTCGCTATGGGTATGGTTTTACGTCGTCATGACGGCACAATCATATTTACCGTGTACCGTGTCCTATTCCATTGTAAGGATGCCCTGGAAGCGAAAATTCATATAATAATACAAGGTATGGCCTTGGCCATTCAACACTCCACGCTTCCGATCTGGGTGCAAGCAGATTCGTCCGTAGCTTTATCATCACTCGTCGATACAAGTTTGTCCAAGTCCCGCTATGGTCATCTTGTTGCTAAAATCAAAGTCCTTAATGGAGGAGAGGGAGTTTGTTCCTAAGAAAATTACTAGATATCAAAATAGGGTTGCAGATTGTTTGCCCTCTTATAGCTGCACCGAGTCTTGTACGGCAGTGTGGTTACAAGGAGTTCCGCAGTGTATAACGAAACTTGTGCCGCGTGATTGTATCCCTGTTATTATGGAATAAAACTCCCCTTTCCCCGCAAAAAAAGTATGTTTATGATAGGTGGGACCTGTTTGTAAAGGTGACGTGAAACCAATCACAAATTTATTTTATAGAAAGACTCCTCGTTTATAAAAAGCAATCGGGTCTTTGCATGCCTTCGTCATCTCTTATGATGGCCATCTCCAAGGTGGCGGACGCTTGTGCCTGCGCCGGCCCGTGCGCCCGCCGCACCACGTTGGTGCGCGGCCAGCGCCGACCTGCGCGCCGCCTCGTGCCCCCGCCACGCCCACGCGTGCGCCGCCCGCCACACTCGCGCTATGCCCGTGCGATGGTCGCGCCTGGCCAGTGTGACGGACGACCGCCGCACCTTGCCAGTGCGCCACCGGCCCCACCACCATAGTCGCCGTGCCGCCCGTTCCGCCCGCCCTGGCTCAACTTCCCCCGTTTCTGCGCCACCAGTGCCTGCTGCGCCTGTCCACCGCCCAGTCCCCGACCATCCCACATGTGCGCGCCAGCCCGTTGCTGCTGCTGGCCGGCCTCCGCTCGCGCGACGCCCGCTCCTGCTGCTGGTCGGGGAGCGGGCGGCGTTTTGTATGGGAGATGGAGGGAGAAGGAGGAGAGGGGACCTGATTGCTTTTAAAAATCTTTTAGGGGTGTTTATGCAAAACATCACCCTTACATGTTGGTCCCATCTTTCGAAAACGTGGTCAAAACGAGCTAAGCACGCGACCTGTGTTATTTGCAAAAGATTAGTCTTAAAATTAGAGGTTTTCACAATTTTTTTGAAGAAATATGTTTTCTACAATCCTATCCCGAATTTTCGTGGTTTCGTGCACTTAACTCCTGCAGTTTCACAGGAAAGCGCAAGAGAGCCGTTGCGGCAGTCTGCAGAGACCACTCGGGGCTCTTCCTAGGTTCATCATTGATTGTCTTACGGAAGGTGTTGGACCATAAAGTCCTTGAGACTTTAGCGATCAGAGAGGGTCAATGTTTGGTAGTTGATCTATATAAGAGAAACGGTAATTATCTCCAAGCTATTACAAGATGGTAATCTCAAAGGTGAAGGATGCTAGGGGTGTGTGTGTGTGTGTGTGTGAAAACTCCATAGTTATCAGGAAATCTTTGTTAGTAGTAATAATTTTATCAAGTGTTCTTTCATTTACGAAAGTAGATTGTCGAATTTCAGTTCTCATAATTTTGCCAGGTTCTCTCTCAGCTTAGACAGGGGTCTCCATGTGTGGCTTATAACCCCTCATGATCTCGATTATGTGATCAATAAAGCCAAGTAAGTTTCTAAAAAAACATATCTAAAACCCCTGTCCACCAGAGAGAATCTTGATCCCCTGAAAGTCGGATCTATGCATATCTGTTGGCATAAGGAATGTAAACAATAAGCACAGATAGCATCAACACAACATACCAACTTTAAAACCAGAAACTTGTTCATAGTCTAAATTACATGCAACTTTTATGAATTAAAAGGAAGGGTCAATTCCATTTCCACCTAAATTGGCCTAGTCTCATCTTACCCCTAAAAAAACATGTGCTCAACTATACCTTCTTCCATCTGGCGTCGTTTCCGTCCAGTCAAAGAGGTTTTACCGTGTTCTAGGACGTTTTCTGGAAAATTTTGCCCTTACTCTCTCACACATCTCCTAATTAAGATAGATATAGATTAGCCTAACCTAAATATAGATTAGCTAAAAAGAAAAAAACTACATGGCGGTGATGCCGGCGAGCACTGGTGAGCTAGAGGAGGAGCGACGCTACCTCGGGACCAGGGAGGGAGCCCGCCGACGCGGAGGAGGGACGCATGGGCGGGGAAGGCTAGGGGCGACAGGGAGCTCGCCGACGCGTAGGATGAGGGAGGCGGGGTGGGGTATCTCGCCGACGTGGATGAGGAGGAAGGAGGATCTCGCCGATGCATAGGAGGAGGGAGGCAGGGGCGGGGACGGGGCGTGGAGGCCAGAGGCTCGCATAGGAGCTCTCCGACACAGGGGAGCAGCGGGGCGTGGAGACAGCTCACGCCATTTCTCACCGACACAGGGGAGCGGCAGGGTGTGGAGGCAGCTCGCGGCGGAGCTTGTCGGCACAGGGAGCGGCGGGGTGTGGAGGCGGCTCGCGCAGGAGCTCTCTGATGAGGGGATATCCCCACGACTCCTCACAGTGACGGTACCTCGTGCATTTCAAGACTGGTGGCCCACTAGAATCTTTGAAAGGACCAAGATCATCCCACCCGAAGCATCAACAACTGCGCCGACATGGAGTCCAAACCGACATGGATTCCAAGACTTGGCGACCAAGACTAGATAGAATAGGAAAGTCTCCATGTAAACCTAGATGGACTTTTCGAGACCCGGCCTAGTATATAAAGGCTATGAGAGGAGACGTCTATGACATCCAATATCCCCAAGATCCACCGCAATACTTTTGGATAGAGAAATCTCGCCGGAACATTCATTGTAATCGCCTCCACCATATAATACATCGAGAAGGAAGTAGGGGTTTTACCGATCTAGGGCCCTAAACCTGGGTAAATCCCTGTCTCCTGTTAGCCGACGAGATCACCAACCTTGCACTCCTTCTTCTACGATCAAACCCAGGGTACCTAACCATGGGGTTTGTCGAGGTTAATCCTCGTAAATTGGCGCCGACCGTGGGGAAGACGTAGGTTGGATTCACGATCTCGGCGGCTCCATCGCCGGTAGTCGACAACTTGACGACTTCACCAGCACTCGACATATCGATGGCTTGGGCAGAACAAGATCAGTTCGAGTCCTTTGTCTTCGTCATGCACCTTCCGATCGTACAATCAATCTTCTCAGATCTGCATATGGGAACAAATCTAACCTTCGGCAGATATCAGATCTATGTCAACTTATGGGGCACTCTCCATCTCACGGATCGAGCCCGATAGCCAGCAGCATCAACCACGACATAAACAACAACCAAGATCGAAGCTAAACCATCCCAATCGAAGGCACCCACCTGCACGACGACTCCCAGAGTCATCCGCGCCACCCGCCTCAGTCCGATCTTCAACATCACTCGCAGTAACAACCAAGACGAAGCAACCGGTTGGGAAATATGCGACAACAACAATTCCACACCACCGAGCAGCGCACCATTGCAGGTGTACATGACGAACCCCGACGAACCGACCCCGACTGACAAAGGCAAAACCTCTGACCCCAACAATTACGGTGGAACCAGCGCAGTCGGCAGGAACAACGAACCTGCCAACGATGTCCCACCAATAGTCACCTTGGCGTGCCCGGAACCATACTACAACGCAACATAAAGATAGGAGGAAGCAATCCTGCGAGTGCGGCGTCAAGAGCAACCAACCCTGGAGCACCCATAGGCACACCTTATCAGGGAACCAGAGGCAACATCCCCGCGAGCGATGACGAGGAGGTGACCCCACGACTCCTGCGTATGAGGATACCTGGTGCATACAAAGACTAGAGGCCCGCTGGAAGCTTCAACAGGCCCACGACTAGTCTGCTTTGAGAGCTTGCTTGAGCCAGCCTAATAGATTTTCGTCTGTTCGCTGAACTCTCCAACAACCTCAAGGAGGAGAAGCAGCGCGAAGCCAAACGGGCCCGAGGAATCGAGAAGTCGCCAGCACCAAATACAGAAGAGCAATACCCTATGTCCCACGGACGAGTCTGCATGATCCAAGAAGGACGACCCTCAAAAGAAAAACAGGACGCCCACACCCTACAGACCCGAGCAGTCGAGGGCCTAAAAACAGCAGAAACCTACCAACTATACGACGCAGAGACCAGCATCACCTTCTCACAAAGCGATCACCCACCCTCTATTCCAAGGCCAGGGCACGCACCACTGGTCCTCAACGCTCAGATCGGCGGCTACGACATGGACAAATTTTTCATGGACGGAGGCAATAGCTTAAACATAATCTTCACGAGCACCTTACGCAAGATGCTGATTCTGCAGTCAGTCTGGAAGAAGTCAGGTGTCACAATATACGGCGTAGTTCCAGGCGAAGCAGCTGCCTCCCTCGGAACAATCGAGCTCGATGCCATCTTCGGCATCAAGGGAAACTTCGCAATGAAAGTCCTGAAGTTCGAAGTGCTCGACTGGCAGTCCCAATACCACGCCATACTAGGACGACCCGCATTTGCGCAATTCATGCCGGTCCCGCACTATGCGTACCTCAAGCTCAAGATGCCAGGACCCTCAGGAGTCATCACGGTCAATGGGAGCTTTATAAAATCAGACCAGTGCGACCGTGACTTTCATGAATTTTCTGACACGTTCGGAGCTCAGCAACAGCTCGAAGAAATAGCCATGGTAATAGACATGAGCGTCTTTCCACTAGCAAGCATAAATGAGTCAAAGGAATTCAATCGCGACTTCAGCGTCGATAGCGACACAGTCACCCACCAAGTTCACCCAATGGACCCGGACAAGACGGTCTGAATCTATGCCCATCTCCCAGAGGAACAAGCAGCCGCCCTCATGGCCCTCCTCCGCGAAGAGTGGAAAATCTTCGCCTGGTGCCCGGCCGACATGACCGGAATACCACGAGAGTTTGCAGAACACGCACTGCACATACATCCAAACACCAAACCAGTAAAGAAGGCGTTGCGCCGATTCTCAGAATCCAAGCGCAGAGGCATTGGAGAAGAGATCAACCGACTACTCGACGCGCAATTCATCCAGGAGACGAAGAAGTCCACCTGGATCGCAAACCCAGTCTTGGTACCTAAAAAGGACACCGACGTACTACGGATGTGCGTCGACTATGGGCCCGTCAACAAACATTGCCTGAAGGACCACTTTCCCTTACCAAGGATAGACCAGATAATCGACTCCACAGTCACTACTAGGGAAATAGCTATACATGGAAAGCCTATTAGTGGCGCATATGGAAAGCGATGCGCCACCACCTGTTATGGGTGGCGCACTGGAAAATAATGCGCCACCCATAAGACCTTATGGGTGGCGCATTATATTCCAGTGCGCCACCCCTAAGAGTGGGCCAGCCTGGATGATCTTGTACGTGGCGCATCAAGCAGTATGCGCCACCCCTGAGGACCTTATAGGTGGCGCACATACAGAATGCGCCACCCCTAATAGCTTAGGGGTGGCGCATTTTGTATATGCGCCACCCATAAGGTCCTTAGGGGTGGCGCATTGTGGTAATGCGCCACCCATAAGAGCTTAGGGGTGGCGCATTGCACAGATGCGCCACCACTGACTTCCTATATGCGCCACTAAATGCCTAGAGCTTCCCTTATCTACTCCACCCCACCTACCACCTCTCATTCACTCCACACAATTCTCAAACTAGATCCACTCTTCTCACCCTAGATCTATTCGGTTTTCTCCTCCTCCCCACCTCATTTCTTCCATTTATCCATCGATACTTGGCATTACATCTATTTTGTTTCATATTGAAGTAAGTGGACCTCCTCCCAAACTCTTTTGTTCCATTTATGACCCATATACTTGCCTTTATTAGCTTGGGGTTTGTTGTATATGTGAAGCTTGGGTTTGATGTATATGTGAAGCTTGTGGTGGTTTGATGTATGTGTGAAGCTTATGGTGGTTTGATGTATATGTGTATCTTGAGTGGCAAATGTTTTGCCGAAATGTCGATTCATTTCCGTTTTGGCAAATTTCTAGCGCACTCTCCGCATGCTCCCATGCATTATTAGGGAAGGTCATGCCGAATTTTTCCGGCGACGACTGTGATATATAATTGTGTTGCTCTCTCCGTGCACGCAGGTGATCGACCATGGTCCGCGAGATGCTGAGCGATATCACCGTGGCTAGGTGGATGCAATGTGCGACAAATGACATGCTAAGGAATAATAGGTCGGATATAAGATGTCCGTGTCGGAGATGCAAACTGCAGTGCGTGACCGAGCCTGATTCCGGAATATTGCAAAGACACCTGAAGCGTAATGGTTTGATGGATGGCTACACACGATGGATAAGTGATGAAGCTGGTGAGGAGGAGGACGTCAATGGTGGGGCGCCAGTAAATGAGGAAGGGCAACCAGAAAACAGCGGCGGGCGAGATGACGAAGAGCATCCCGTACATGATCATGAAGAAGATGCCGAAGCGGATCATGTAGATCAAGATGCCGGACATGAAGATCAAGATGTCGGACATGATGATTCAAGCTGGGTGCGGGACCCTCATGTTCAAGAGCTGCTTGTCAAAGAGGCGTTGAACGCAAGAGGTGCAGCTAGAGAGAAAGCCAAGATGGCGCAACTCGAGAAAGACGCGATTACGAAGTTGTACGAAGGATGCAACGACGAGGATACCCGCTTGAATGTAACACTTGGGGCTATGGAGATGAAGGCAAAACACAAATGGACCGACGAAAGCTTCGATGATAACATGGCATTCTGGCACGGTCGTCTTCCGAAGGGCAACACGTGCCCAACTAGTATCGCTGAGGCCAAGAAAGTCCTTTGCCCTCTCGATCTTCCGCACGTTAAATACCACGTCTGCATAAATGATTGCATGATCTATCGGGGTGAGGACGAAGATAAAACCACATGTTCGGTGTGCGGTGTTAGACGATACAAGAGAGGGAAGAAAGTTCCTAGAAAAGTGGTATGGTACTTTCCGATCACTGCTCGTCTGCAGAGGTATTTCGTAGATCCCGAGGAAGCAAAGCTCATGACCTGGCACGCGGATAGAAAGAAGCTATAAGAGGATGACCCGAACCCGGATCCGAAAAAGGAGGACATGCTGAGGCACCCTTCAGATGGTAGCCAATGGACTGCGTTGGACCTCGAATACCCAGATTTTGGGAAAGAACCAAGGAACCTCAGGATTGGTGTGAGCGCCGATGGAGTCAATCCGTTTGGCGGCCAGAGCAGCACACACAATACCTGGCCCGTGTTTATATGCATATACAACCTTCCCCCCCCTGGAAGTGCATGAAGAAAAAGTACATAACAATGTGTATGCTAGTTCAAGGGCCGAAACAACCAGGTACGGACCTCAATCTATATCTGCAGCTGTTGAAAGAGGAGCTAGAAACGTTATGGAAAGACGGAGTCAATACGTGGGACGCCGCGGCAAAAGAATATTCCCCAATGAAAGCCGCGGTGATCACGACGGTGCACGACTATCTCGGATACGGATATTTCTCAGGGCAGGTGGTCCAAGGATTCTGTGCATGCGTTAGGTGCATGGATAATACAACGTACAGCCAGCTACCAAAAGATCCTGGATCTTCAAAAACCGTGTTCCAGGGGTCTCGGAGGTGGCTTCCCAAGAAACACGCGTGGAGAAAACAGGGACATCTGTTCGATGGAAGCGAGGAGCTCCGAGCACCCCCAGCTCGAAGGAGCGGCAAAGAAATCGACAACTTGCTGAAAACTTGGAAAGAGTGCCCCGCGCCAGGAAAGAAAAAAAAGAAGACTCAGCCGTTGATGAGGTTATGGAAAGCGAGGTCTGTTTTCTGGGATTTGCAATACTGGAGTCGACTCCGCAGTCCTCATAGCCTTGATCTAATGCATATCACAAATAACGTGTGCGAGAGCTTGTTTGGCACGCTGCTCAACATGCCGGAGAAGACCAAGGACGGGCCAAAGGCAAGGAATGACTTGAAATTTATGGGCATCAGGAGGGAACTTCACCCCCCTAGTGACGACGATGATGAGCCGGAGGAGGAAGAGGATACGGAAACGCAAAACTCTCGCAAACGAAAAAGGACGACCAAGAAGAAGACCGGTATTGATCACTGCCCCCCGGCATGCTTCACTCTGTGCGAGGAGGAGATCAAGCGGTTTATCCTCTGCCTCATAGGAGTAAAATTTCCGAACGGCTACGCGGGGAAGATAAGCAAATACCTAGACGAGGCGAAGTAGCGTTTCAGCGGGATTAAATCTCACGACTGTTTCGTGCTGATGATGCAGATTCTCCCGGTTGCGATGCGAGGGATAATGGACGAGCATGTCCGTAAAACGTTGTTTGGCCTTTGCAACTTTTTTGACGTCATCTCCCGGAAGTCGATTTGCGCTACGCAACTCAAAAGGCTACAGGAGGAGATCGTGCTCATACTATGCGAGCTTGAGATCTATTTCCCGCCCGCGTTCTTTGACATTATGGTGCATCTGCTGATCCACGTCGTGGAGGATATCGTCCAACTCGGGCCTGCGTTTCTGCGCAGCATGATGCCGTTCGAAAGGATGAATGGGCACATCAAAATACGTTCGTAACAGGTTCCGTCCAGATGCAAGCATAGCGAAGGGCTTTCTAACCGAAGAGTGCATCTATTTTTGCACGAATTATCTCAACACCGAGAACCCTGTTGGTCTGGCCGTCAACAAGCACTTTGGAAGGACCGATGGGTGTGGTCACCACGAGGGAAGTCGGGCAATGGATGTCAACTTTGACGGTCGAGACATCGACTTTGAAAGAGCAAGCCTAGTCGCGCTACAACACATCCAGCTGGTCGATCCTTGGATAGTAAAGCACAAGGATTTAATCAGGAAGAAGTACAGTGACCAGGGCCTGCAGATAACGGACCGAGATCCACGGCTAATCAAAGAGCACAACTCCGGTTTCATGACTTGGTTCAGGGACGAGCTTCGTGCTAATCCCCCGCGAAGGAACGCTTCCGAGGACGAAAAGATGATATTCACCTTGTCACAGGGTGCCGCACGCAACCTGATGACCTATCAAGCGTATGATATCAACAGCTACACATTTTACACGGAGGAAAAGGACAATAACTGCGATTACCAGAACTCAGGGGTAACGGGGATATTCTACACCGATGACGTCAAGGAAAGATTCTATGGAAGGATCGAGGACATATGGGAGCTCGACTACTGTGGAGAGAAAGTGCCGATGTTCCGTGTGAGATGGGCCAAGAGCGTCGTAAAAGAAGACCGGTACTTCACCACCATGGTTATACCCGAAGCCAAATCCAAGTCTACGGGCGCAAACGTCACCGCGAAAAATGAGCCATGGGTACTGGCTAGCCAAGTGGACCAATGCTTCTTCATTACCGACCCATCAAAGCCGAGCCGCGTTGTAGTGAGGAGAGGCAAAAGAAACATCATCGGAATGGATGGAGTCGCCAACGAGCAAGACTTTGACAAGTACGGCGACCCGAAGATGGAGGATGACTACGCCGCTCAGGATACATACACCACAACCCTACCGAAGAAAGGTCTCCTCCCGTTCAACACTACTAGGGAAATAGCTATACATGGAAAGCTTATTAGTGGCGCATGTAGAAAGCGATGCGCCACCATCTGTTATGGGTGGCGCACTGGAAAATAATGCGCCACCCATAAGGTCTTATGGGTGGTGCATTATTTTCCAGTGCGCCACCCCTAAGAGTGGGCCAGCCTGGATGACCTTATACGTGGCGCATCTACCAATATGCGCCACCCCTAAGGACCTTATGGGTGGCGCATTTACAGAATGCGCCACCCCTAAGAGCTAAGAGCTTAGGGGTGGCGCATTCTGTAAATGCGCCACCCATAAGGTCCTTAGGGGTGGCGCATCCGTGAAATGCGCCACCCATAAGAGCTTAGGGGTGGCGCATTTCACAGATGCGCCACCACTGACTTCCTATATGCGCCACTAAAGGCCTAGATCTGCCCTTATCTACTCCACCCCACCTACCACCTCTCATTCACTCCACACAATTCTCAAACTAGATCCACTCTTCTCACCCTAGAGCTATTCGGTTTTCTCCTCCTCCCCACCTCATTTCTTCCATTTATCCATCGATACTTGGCATTACATCTATTTTGTTTCATATTGAAGTAAGTGGACCTCCTCCCAAACTCTTTTGTTCCATTTATGACCCATATACTTGCCTTTATTAGCTTGGGGTTTGTTGTATATGTGAAGCTTGGGTTTGATGTATGTGTGAAGCTTATGGTGGTTTGATGTATATGTGTATCTTGGGTGGAAAATGTTTTGCCGAAATGTCGATTCATTTCCGTTTCGGCAAATTTCTAGCGCACTCTCCGCATGCTCCCATGCATTATTAGGGAAGGTCATGCCGAATTTTTCCGGCGACGACTGTGATATATAATTGTGTTGCTCTCTCCGTGCACGCAGGTGATCGACCATGGTCCGCGAGATGCTGAGCGATATCACCGTGGCTAGGTGGATGCAATGTGCGACAAACGACATGCTAAGGAATAATAGGTCGGATATAAGATGTCCGTGTCGGAGATGCAAACTGCAGTGCGTGACCGAGCCTGATTCCGGAATATTATAAAGACACCTGAAGCGTAATGGTTTGATGGATGGCTACACACGATGGATAAGTGATGAAGCTGGTGAGGAGGAGGACGTCAATGGTGGGGCGCCAGTAAATGAGGAAGGGCAACCAGAAAACAGCGGCGGGCGAGATGACGAAGAGCATCCCGTACATGATCATGAAGAAGATGCCGAAGCGGATCATGTAGATCAACATGCCGGACATGAAGATCAAGATGTCGGACATGATGATTCAAGCTGGGTGCGGGACCCTCATGTTCAAGAGCTGCTTGTCAAAGAGGCGTTGAACGCAAGAGGTGCAGCTAGAGAGAAAGCCAAGATGGCGCAACTCGAGAAAGACGCGATTACGAAGTTGTACGAAGGATGCAACGACGAGGATACCCGCTTGAATGTAACACTTGGGGCTATGGAGATGAAGGCAAAACACAAATGGACCGACGAAAGCTTCGATGATAACATGGCATTCTGGCACGGTCGTCTTCCGAAGGGCAACACGTGCCCAACTAGTATCGCTGAGGCCAAGAAAGTCCTTTGCCCTCTCGATCTTCCGCACGTTAAATACCACGTCTGCATAAATGATTGCATGATCTATCGGGGTGAGGACGAAGATAAAACCACATGTTCGGTGTGCGGTGTTAGTCGATACAAGAGAGGGAAGAAAGTTCCTAGAAAAGTGGTATGGTACTTTCCGATCACTCCTCGTCTGCAGAGGTATTTTGTAGATCCCGAGGAAGCAAAGCTCATGACCTGGTACGCGGATAGAAAGAAGCTAAAAGAGGATGACCCGAACCCGGATCCGGAAAAGGAGGACATGCTGAGGCACCCTTCAGATGGTAGCCAATGGACTGCGTTGGACCTCGAATACCCAGATTTTGGGAAAGAACCAAGGAACCTCAGGATTGGTGTGAGCGCCGATGGAGTCAATCCGTTTGGCGGCCAGAGCAGCACACACAGTACCTGGCCCGTGTTTGTATGCATATACAACCTTCCCCCTGGAAGTGCATGAAGAAAAAGTACATAACAATGTGTATGCTAGTTCAAGGGCCGAAACAACCAGGTACGGACCTCAATCTATATCTGCAGCTGTTGAAAGAGGAGCTAGAAACGTTATGGAAAGACGGAGTCAATACGTGGGACGCCGCGGCAAAAGAATATTTCCCAATGAAAGCCGCGGTGATCATGACGGTGCACGACTATCTCGGATACGGATATTTCTCAGGGCAGGTGGTCCAAGGATTCTGTGCATGCGTTTGGTGCATGGATAATACAACGTACCGCCAGCTAGCAAAAGATCCCGGATCTTCAAAAACCGTGTTCCAGGGGTCTCGGAGGTGGCTTCCCAAGAAACACGCGTGGAGAAAACAGGGACATCTGTTTGATGGAAGCGAGGAGCTCCGAGCACCCCCAGCTCGAAGGAGCGGCAAAGAAATCGACAACTTGCTGAAAAATTGGAAAGAGTGCCCCGCGCCGGGAAAGAAAAAAAAGAAGACTCAGCCGTTGATGAGGGTATGGAAAGCGAGGTCTGTTTTCTGGGATTTGCAATACTAGAGTCTACTCCGCAGTCCTCATAGCCTTGATCTAATGCATATCATAAAGAACGTGTGCGAGAGCTTGTTTGGCACGCTGCTCAACATGCCGGAGAAGACCAAGGGCGGGCCAAAAGCAAGGAATGACTTGAAATTTATGGGCATCAGGAGGGAACTTCACCCCCCTAGTGACGACGATGATGAGCCGGAGGAGGAAGAGGATACGGAAACGCAAAATTCTCGCAAACAAAAAAGGACGACCAAGAAGAAGACCGGTATTGATCACTGCCCCCCGGCATGCTTCACTCTGTGCGAGGAGGAGATCAAGCGGTTTATCCACTGCCTCATAGGAGTAAAATTTCCGAACGGCTACGCGGGGAAGATAAGCAGATACCTAGACGAGGCGAAACAGCGTTTCAGCGGGATGAAATCTCATGACTGTTTCGTGCTGATGACGCAGATTCTCTCGGTTGCGATGCGAGGGATAATGGACGAGCACGTCCGTAAAACGTTGTTTAGCCTTTGCAACTTTTTTGACGTCATCTCCCGGAAGTCGATTTGCGCTACGCAACTCAAAAGGCTACAGGAGGAGATCGTGCTCATACTATGCGAGCTTGAGATCTATTTCCCGCCCGCGTTCTTCGACATTATGGTGCATCTGCTGATCCACGTCGTGGAGGATATCGTCCAACTCGGGCCTGCGTTTCTGCGCAGCATGATGCCGTTCGAAAGGATGAATGGGCACATCAAAAAATACGTTCGTAACAGGTCCCGTCCAGATGCAAGCATAGCGAAGGACTTTCTAACCGAAGAGTGCATCTGTTTTTGCACGAATTATCTCAACACCGAGAACCCTGTTCGTCTGGCCGTCAACAAGCACTTTGGCAGGACCGATGGGTGTGGTCACCACGAGGGAAGCCGCGCAATGCATGTCAACTTTGACGGTCGAGACATCGACTTTGAAAGAGCAAGCCTAGTCGCGCTACAACACATCCAGCTGGTCGATCCTTGGATAGTAAAGCACAAGGATTTAATCAGGAAGAAGTACAGTGACCAGGGCCTGCAGATAACGGACCGAGATCCACGGCTAATCAAAGAGCACAACTCCGGTTTCATGACTTGGTTCAGGGACGAGCTTCGTGCTAATCCCCCGCGAAGGAACGTTTCCGAGGACGAAAAGATGATATTCACCTTGTCACAGGGTGCCGCACACAACCTGATGACCTATCAAGCGTATGATATCAACGGCTACACATTTTACACGAAGGAAAAGGACAATAACTGCGATTACCAGAACTCAGGGGTAACGGGGATATTCTACACCGATGACGTCAAGGAAAGATTCTATGGAAGGATCGAGGACATATGGGAGCTCGACTACTGTGGAGAGAAGGTGCCGATGTTCCGTGTGAGATGGGCCAAGAGCGTCGTAAAAGAAGACCGGTACTTCACCATCATGGTTATACCCGAAGCCAAATCCAAGTCTACGGGCGCAAACGTCACCGCGAAAAATGAGCCATGGGTACTGGCTAGCCAAGTGTACCAATGCTTCTTCATTACCGACCCATCAAAGCCGAGCTGCGTTGTAGTGAGGAGAGGCAAAAGAAACATCATCGGAATGGATGGAGTTGCCAACGAGCAAGACTTTGACAAGTACGGCGACCCGAAGATGGAGGATGACTACGCCGCTCAGGATACATACACCACAACCCTACCGAAGAAAGGTCACCTCCCGTTCAAGAGGAAAAGTGAAGGCATCCCGGGCCTAAATTATTCAACCACCACAAAGAAGGGCAAGAAGAAGATCATGTGGAAACGATAGCTAGATAGCTAGCTCCAAATTTAAGAAAATCTTTTGTAATTCATGATCACTTTGTGTATGCATGGATTTAATATGACTTTGTAATTGATGATCACAATCTTATGTTTCCAAATGCCACCACACCATGTGTTTGTGGATCTTGGTTCGGCGACGACACGGTTAAGGCATGGTACGTGGATCGATATGATCACATTAATATGTTTGAAGTGTATGAACATCGACGATACACAATCGAAGCACCATTCTCAAAAGGTCGGTTAGAGCAACTACTCCCTCTGTTTATTTTTACTCCGCATATAAGATTTGGTCAAAGTCAATCTTAATAAAGTTTGACCACTTTTATAGAAAAATGTACTCCATAATTATTATTTTTAAATGGTTTCACTTTAATTAAAAAATAATAATTGTTTAAACTCTAATTAAAAAATAAAAAATCATAGGGGTGGCGCATATTGTTGAAATGCGCCACTAAGTGTTCTTAGGGGTGGCACATTTTGCCAGAATGCGCCACCAACAGGTTTCTTATGCGTGGCGCATTTTTCCGAGATGCGCCACGCATAAGAAACCTGTTGGTGGCGCATTCTGGCAAAATGCGCCACCCGTATGCCTTAACCTCCAACTAACCCGCACAGTAACCACCATTCTCCCCCCACCTCTCACTCTCCTCTAGCCACCTCCGCCGGAGCCCTTGCCCGCCGCCGGAGCCCTAGCCCGCCACCGGAGCCCTAGCCGCCACCGGAGCCCCTCCTCTCCGGCCGCCGCCCTCGACGACGGAGCCGCCTGCAACCTCGACGACGGAGCCCTAGCCGCCGCCCTGACGCAGCCGCCTGCCGGAGCCGCCCCAACCCCTCCACGACGACGCCCCTCCACCGCCAGGTACCCCTTCCTCCCCTTGCTGGATTCCGACGACGGCCGTGGTGGCCATAGCGCCGCCCCCAACCCCCACTCCCCCTGTGTATGCCCCTGTTCAAATTTTAGATGCCTAGGGTCCAATTTTTCAGTAATTACAGTGCTAAAATGTTTACCTTGTGAATATAGCAGCAAGCTAATTTAGTTGAGCCATAAGAATAGGTTTCAGTTTGTGCATTACATCTCAGTGAGTGGTGGCAGTTTGATCATGTAAGAATGCTTGCTTGCTTGCTCTTGCAGAAGCTGTCTACTTGGACCTTGTCCAAATCCTTTGTTTTTTAATACATAGATCATCCACAGATTTCACTTTTACTTGGCAAGTAATATTCCTCACCTTTTTTTCTTGTTAAAAATATTGCATGCTCTGCCAAATTCTTTATCAAAATTGAGATTCACTAGGTATGTACATGTACATCTGTTGGTCATGCAATCAAACTGCATGCAGGGTAGGGGTGCAGTAATATATATGCTGTAGTTGCTACTGCTGCTGTTGTTGTTTTTAAATGATGTTTTTTAGTGCATTGACAAGATGCTTTTCTTATCAATATTTTTATGCACTGTTTAGTGCATTGCTAGAATATGTACTGTTCTACACTATATATGTGTTGCTTGTGCCTACATGTAGGCATTTTTTATGTGCAGGGACTCTCATTATCCCCTTTCTCCCGAAATGTTGATTAACTTCCGTTTCGGTTGAGAATAGGGCACTCTCATGTTAAGAAAAAGAGCAAAGGTCATGCCAAATTTTTCCGTGAATTCGTGCATGACCTTTGCTATTTTTCTTAACATGAGAGTATTTGCATTTATTTATTGTGCTAATTAATTAAGTAGTTTCATTTTTTAATATTGTACTAGTGCAAACATGTCGACCGGAGCCGACGCCGGTCCTTCTTCTCAGCCGGGTACAAAAAGGAAGCAATCTTGGGAATACTCCCAGGAGGAGGTCGAGGAGCAGAGAGAAGAGGAAGTACCTCCGGGCGAGGAGGAGTATAAGGAGGAGATAGAGTCGGAGTCCGACTCATCGGAGAACAACAAGAAGACGATGATCTTGATGATGATATCAGCGCCGACCAGTTCATCAATACTTTGTATGATGCTGATGACTTATTCATGCCTCCTGCTGAAGGAGCCTGTCAGCATGACGAGGAAGCTCGCGGTCCAGCTGATCCTGCGGCGAAGCCTGCTTGCTCCACGCGTCTCTTCGCTGCTTCTCAGGACATGTCTCCAGCAGTTTGCGCCTTCACCGAGCCTCAAGCAGATGCCACAAGATCTATTCTCAGCCCGTCCACACTCCATAAGGCGGGCACTGAGCAGGTAAAGGCCGGTGACTGCTCAAAATCAGAAAAGAAGAAGGGACGGAAAAGAAAGAAGAGCATCACTTCTAGTAGCCAACCTTTGATGCCGATCCGGGCTCAGGACGGGCCACCAAGACCCAAGGATCTCTTGTTTGAAATCCATGTGGCTGGTAGGGCGATGCTACCTAAGGACATGCTGGACCTTGCAACTTCGGATATGCAGAGTGTGCATCATAGTATTATGGCATTAGAGAAGATTCTTCTTCGAGAAGAGAATCCCTCGTACCCGGTTTTCATGGCCAAGGTGCCACTCAACATGGGCTTCATCAACACTATCCCCGCGGATATGATAATCCTATGGTTTTCGGAGATCTTCAATTTGTACCATCTCAAGCGGCTGGACCATAGCCTTATCCGTCTGTTCTCGCTCAGCCTTTTTATGAGTACCAGGAGAGATAAGACCCCGAGCGTCGCGATATTGGACCCCTTCTACATGCGTGAAAGCATCTTGATGGACGACGGGGACGCGGCTCTCGCGGCGGGGTACATCACAGACTTCATGCTACGGAACGCCGACAAAGATTCATTTCTTATGACCTACTCTCCCAAGTAAGTCATTCGCTCGCCTCCGTAGCATATATGCTTTCTTAGCTTTCCATTGTACTCTTCCAACATTCCTTTTGGATTGTTTTAATTATGCAGTGAGGATCAAGACTGCGTGCTGATCTGCTTTTCACCGCAACACTCGCATG
This sequence comes from Bromus sterilis, assembly GCA_950022295.1. Lineage (NCBI taxonomy): Eukaryota > Viridiplantae > Streptophyta > Magnoliopsida > Poales > Poaceae > Bromus > Bromus sterilis. The sequence continues at coordinate 223,663,260 of OX465598.1, forward strand.
CCGTGTATTTAGACTCGGGGAGTGTGAACAAAAAAGATTACAAGTATATCATGAGAGTTTTGGATGATGCTCTCGTCGGCTACATAAAAGCCGGAGGCAAGATCATGAAGCACAAGTTCAGGAAAAATCAGCCTGGCATGAACGTGTTCAACCACGTAACGCAGTTCCCGTGCGTCAAGCAGCCGGCTGGCAGTGTGAGGGATGCGTACTACGCCCTTCATCACATGAGGGCGATTGTACAGGAACAACGCAACCTTACGCTGCCAAGTCATCTCAGAGCGTGGGATGAAAGGAAGGAGGAAATCGCCGATGCAAATCTGAAGGAGGAGTTCTTTCACATCCAAGCGCAGATGGCGACTATCATCCGTCATGAAGTACAAATGAGGGGGTCGATCTTCCACTCCAACATTGCACCATCCAACGGGGAGATAGAAGTCCGCCTAAAGGCCCTGCGTGACACAAGGCCTTTCATGACGAAAGAAGGATGCCGCCCATTCCCCGAGCCGAGTCAAAACAATTAATTGAATGTACTCTTTGTGTAATTTGGATGTACTCTTTGTGTACTAGATGGTATGATGGATGTGACCTCTAAAGCTTTGTTTTGTGCAGGTTGAAGAGCAAACAAGTAGTGATGACGAAAGTAGCTTTCGGTTTTCAATAATTGTTGGACTCATTGTAATTTTGTGATGGAATGTAATCTTGTGAATCTTGTTGGCCTCTAAATCTTTGTAATAAAAATTATATTGCAATTCTTTTGTATCAATAATTGTTGGCCTCATTGTTATATTGTATTTTGCATTTCTGTAATATAATAAAAATATCTGTAATGCTTTTATTCTTTTATGTAATTTTTTTTTGTTTTCTGTAATTATTTAGTGGCGCATCTTGTTAGGATTTAGTGGCGCACTGTGAATGCGCCACCCCTAAGGCCCTTAGGCGTGGCGCATACCAGAATGCGCCACCCCTAAGAGCTTAGAGGTGGCGCATTCTGAGATGCGCCACGCCTAAGGGCCTTAGGGGTGGCGCATCCAGAATGCGCCACCTCTAAGCCCTTATTAGTGGCTTGTAGTTAGTGGCGCACTATGAATGCGCCACTAAACTCAAAAGCAGTGCGCCACCATAAGGGTATTCCCTAGTAGTGCAAGAGGAAAAGTGAAGGCGTCCCGGGCCTAAATTATTCAACCACGACAAAGAAGGGAAAGAAGAAGATCGTGAGGAAACGATAGCTAGATAGCTAGCTCCAAATTTAAGAAAAATATTTTGTAATTCATGATCACTTTGTGTATGCATGGATTTAATATGCACTTTGTAATTGATGATCACAATCTTATGTTTCCAAATGCCGCTACACCTTGTGTTTGTGGAATTGGTTCAGCGACGACACGGTTAAGGCATGGTACGTGGATCGATATGATCACAATCTAAGTACTCCCTCCATTTCTTTTTACTCCGCATATAAGATTTGGTCAAAGTCAATCTTAATAAAGTTTGACCACTTTTATACACAATTGAAGCATCATGCCTAATTCCTTAAAAATAATTAGTAGCGATAAAAAAACTAGCAGCGATAAAAAACCAGATAGATAGCTAGTCCAATTAATAAAAAAATTAAAAAACTCTTATGGGTGGCGCATCTTTCGTAAATGCGCCACTAAATGTGCTTAGGGGTGGCGCATCTTTCGTAAATGCGCCACTAAATGTGCTTAGGGGTGGCGCATTTTGCCAGAATGCGCCACCAAGAGGTTCCTTATGCGTGGCGCATTTCGGCGGAATGCGCCACACATAAGGAACCTCTTGGTGGCGCATTCTGGCAAAATGCGCCACCCCTAAGCCTTGACCTCCACGGCCCCCTCCCCCTTGCTGGTCACAGTACCCATTCGTACTCGCCGCCGACGCCGAGCCCTGGCCGCCACCGTCCTCACCGCCGACGCCGGAGCCGCCCCTCGACGCCACCGGAGGGGCCCAGTACGTACCCAGATCCAGGCCGCTCCTTCGCCGCCCGCGCCCCTCAACATCAATCTCCGCCGCCACTTCTTCCCGAGCCCGCAGTCGCCGTTGCGCCTCTGCCTCGCCTCCGACCGCCGCCTCCTTCAAGCAAGCGCCTTCCCTCCCCTCCGTCCTGCAACTGCACGTCCAGGTACTCCCCCTCCCTCTCCCCTGCTCCTGCAACTGCACGGCCAACCCCATTCTTAATTTACTCCATGGAGATGAATGATTTTGCCATGTTTCATGATTAGTGTTTTTCTGCCAGATAATTATTCATGATGCTAGGATTATTTCATGCTTGATTGTGCTTTACTCCATGGGGAGGCATGTAGAACAAGCCATTTTTTTATGCTAGGATTATTTGATGCATATAGAACAAGCCATTTTTTTGCTAGGTCCAAATTTTCTGTTTTTTAGGTGTTGCAAAGTAGAACTTGCAAGTATAGATAAATTCAGACAAATGAAGTTTCTGGTTTGACTCTTATATGCTTTAGAATTTTCTAGTTTGACTCTTTTATGCGTTAAATTAAATTCTAAAGTTACTTCCATCTAATGAAGTTTATAGCTTAATGAAAACTTTTCTAGATAAATGGATGTATATGAAATTTTGGAAAGATATACTGAACTTTTTTACCATATGAAAAAAGCCAAGCAAGTGTTGAATTTGTTGTTAAAAGAATTAAAAGAGAGAGGAGAATTTGTTCTACGATAGTTTTATATTTTGATGTGCCATTGTTACATGATCGCATCATGTTTGTCCACTGTTTTGGTCAAGCTCATTTTTTATCCATTGTTACATATATATGCCCGAGTCCCGCCCACGTGGTGCTTGATAAAGGTGATGCTTCACCGAGTGTAATAGTTTTGCCGAGCAATTTTCTCTATGCACTCGGCAAAGATCTTGTTTTCCGTGTGCTCAATAAGATGCACACATGATATTCGTTGCGCTTTGCATCATTTCATACTACTGTTATTATTGTGTCATCGTTGGTGTTTGTGGTTCATTTGGGATTATTATTGTTTTGCCTCATGATGAGAATAAGCCATGTGGTTTTCTGTAGTGCCAGGGTATGAGTATGTATTTATATCTTGGCAACATGAGTAGGGTGATTTACCATCCATCCATCCATCCATCATGCTGGAACTGAATGCAATGATCCTGGGAGATATCTGAACCTGAATGTCATAGGAACTGAACCTGAATGTATTCAACTGAATGACTTAGTTATAAGATATTTCAACTGAATATGAAAAAACCCAAGCAAGTGCCAATTTGCAATGCATTGTTTATCATATGAAATTTACCTATATATATGATGTTTGAATATCTATTTTAGTGCATTGTTCTACACTATATATGTGATGGTTGTGCCTACATGTAGGCATTTTTTATGTGCAGGAACTCTCATTATCCCCTTTCTCCCGAAATGTTGATTAACTTCCGTTTCGGTTGAGAATGGGGCACTCTCATGTTAAGAAAAAGAGAAAAGGTCATGCCGAATTTTTCCGTGAATTCGTGCATGACCTTTGCTATTTTTCTTAACATGAGAGTATTTTCATTTATTTATTGTGCTAATTAATTAAGTAGTTGCATTTTTTAATATTGTACTAGTGCAAACATGTCGACCGGAGCCGACGCCGGTCCTTCTTCTCAGCCGGGTACAAAAAGGAAGCAATTTTGGGAATACTCCCAGGAGGAGGTCGAGGAGCAGAGAGAAGAGGAAGTACCTCCGGGCGAGGAGGAGTATGAGGAGGAGATAGAGTCGGAGTCCGACTCATCGGATGATGACTTGGAGGAGGAGGCCGGTACGACAGACGGCGAGAGGAACATCGGCGAGGATGATGGGACCGGTGGCTCCAACACAGATGGTACCCAGTCGAAGAAGAGGAATCGGAAACCGACCAAGGTCGGCGTCATCAGGCAAGAGTTTACTGTTGTGACCGCCGTCGGGATTCCTAAAGAGCCCGAACGTTTTTCGGAAAGGTACGGCCGTCAAGTCGCGGCGATCCTCCGCAACACCGTGCCGATCACCACGATTAACCTCAGGAGTCGTGAGAATATTCATTATTGTCAGCTTCTTATCAACAAGCTGCACGGACGATACAAGTTTCCGGAGCCGTACGATAACACCAAACTCAGAGGGAACAAAGTAAACACATGGGCCCTCAGGAAGATGAGCAAGGCCTTGTCCAGTTGGAAAACCCGGGTGAAGAGGGAAATTTTTGAAAAGAACAAAACCTAGGAGGAGCTCAAGGAGAAAGAGCCGTTGATCGACGAAGCTACCTACAACCTTTTCAAGGCTAGGTGTGAGTCCGAGAAAGCCAAGGCCGCGAGTGCAAAGGGCAAGGCCATGCGGTCGCAGGTCATAGGTAACCATCGTCTCGGAGCCGGTGGTTACAAAAGTTCCAAGCCTAAATGGGACAAGGAGGATGCCGAGTACGCCGCTGCGGGCATACCTAACCCCTTCCAGCAATACAAAGATGATCCGCAGACCGAATTCTTTGTGAGGGCCCGGAGCTATAAGGACAAAGCAACCTCGAAAATAATTATCGATCCTAAGATTCAGGATTTTACGACTGCCGTGGTAAGTAGTTTACCACGCGACCTTGTCGATTGAATTCTTGAGTGAAGTTCACAATTTCTTAACGTTTCACATTCTTTTTGTAGCAAGCGGAAATGAAAATCGCCTCATCGCAGGAGTCGTCGGTTAAGCCGGCCGGCCCGTGGGACAACGCCTTCAACAGGGCGTTGAACAAGGTCAAGAAGGTTGACGACGTGACGGCGAAGCCATCGTCAGCCGGCCGTGTGGTCGGCTTTGGTGCGGACCTAAATTGGTCCGAATATTATGGAAAATAGGCGGAGCAGTCCGGTTCGAGGGGGCGCAAGGCGAGAAGGACCGAAGAAGATGCCGCTTATGTTCGTGGACTGGAGGAGAAGGTGAACATGCTTCCGCAGCTTGTCCAGGACGAAGTGGCGAAGACGATGAACGCTCTCCTTCCAGATATGATGCAGTCGCTCGCGAATTGGCAAGCGCGTGGTGGACAAGGGCCCATACCAGTCCCCAGCATGGTCGGCAGCAACTCGGGCCCTGCGGCGCCTGCAGTCCCGACTCCGGCCGTAGTGGTGGCTCCCGCACCGACTCCCGGCGTATTGGTGACTCCGGCCGCAAACACCGCGGCGGCGACGCCAGACGTGATGGTAACTCCTCCGGCCACGATCGAGCAACCCGGGCATAAAAATAATGCACACGGCGGCAGCACAAATAGGGGGACCGACGCCACGGGAGGCAGCGCGCCCTCCGTCTCTTGCATGCCCGCCGTCATCGGCGGGGTCTCTTCACTAGCCGACCTTGACGCCCTCAAGGTAACTATAAGCGTCTGCAACTCAAACGAGGACTTCATCTCCTTGCCTTTTTTAGTGGAATCTCTCTGATGCCGTACATGCATATATATATATATATATATATATATATATATATATATATATCTTTCGCAGGAGGACACTCCATGCATTCTATTACAAGTCGTGGACGGCAAGTTGAAGGATGTTGCCAAAGGTAAAATCATTCAACCACAAAATCGAATCATGCACAATATGCCGATGGCACCGGAGATGCATAGGGTTCAAATCTCTCTCGTGATTTCGGGCTACGAGAGAGTTGAACCTCCCATTCAACCCCCCGGATACGATGAGGATGAGCCGGCAGTCCTCAGTGACTGTTTCAACCAAATATGCCTATGGCCGAAGAGCCAAATGCGTTTAATGACGGGGGAAAGGGGCACCACACCTAGGACAACACCGCTAGTCATCGTGTCGGCGCCACATGATCCCATCGGAGCACAAGAAGAAGACGATGATCTTGATGATGATATCAGCGCCGACCAGTTCATCAATACTTTGTATGATGCTGATGACTTATTCATGCCTCCTGCTGAAGGAGCCTGTCAGCATGACGAGGAAGCTCGCGGTCCAGCTGATCCTGCGGCGAAGCCTGCTTGCTCCACGCGTCTCTTCGCTGCTTCTCAGGACATGTCTCCAGCAGCTTGCGCCTTCACCGAGCCTCAAGCAGATGCCACAAGATCTATTCTCAGCCCGTCCACACTCCATAAGGCGGCCACTGAGCAGATAAAGGCCGGTGACTGCTCAAAATCAGAAAAGAAGAAGGGACGGAAAAGAAAGAAGAGCATCACTTCTAGTAGCCAACCTTCGATGCCGATCCGGGCTCAGGACGGGCCACCAAGACCCAAGGATCTCTTGTTTGAAATCCATTTGGCTGGTAGGGCGATGCTACCTAAGTACATGCTGGACCTTGCAACTTCGGATATGCAGAGTGTGCATCATAGTATTATGGCATTAGAGAAGATTCTTCTTCGAGAAGAGAATCCCTCGTACCCGGTTTTCATGGCCAAGGTGCCACTCAACATGGGCTTCATCAACACTATCCCCGCGGATATGATAATCCTATGGTTTTCGGAGATCTTCAATTTGTACCATCTCAAGCGGCTGGACCATAGCCTTATCCGTCTGTTCTCGCTCAGCCTTTCTATGAGTATCAGGAGAGATAAGACCCCAAGCGTCGCGATATTGGACCCCTTCTACATGCGTGAAAGCATCTTGATGGACGACGGGGACGCGGCTCTCGCGGCGGGGTACATCACAGACTTCATGCTACGGAAAGCCGACAAAGATTCATTTCTTATGACCTACTCTCCCAAGTAAGTCATTCGCTCGCCTCCGTAGCATATATGCTTTCTTAGCTTTCCATTGTCCTCTTCCAACATTCCTTTTGGATTGTTTTAATTATGCAGTGAGGATCAAGACTGCGTGCTGATCTGCTTTTCACCGCAACACTCGCATGCCGTGTATTTAGACTCGGGGAGTGTGAAAAAAAAAGATTACAAGTATATCATGAGAGTTTTGGATGATGCTCTCGTCGGCTACATAAAAGCCGGAGGCAAGATCATGAAGCACAAGTTCAGGAAAAATCAGCCTGGCGTGAACGTGTTCAACCACGTAACGCAGTTCCCGTGCGTCAAGCAGCCGGCTGGCAGTGTGAGGGATGCGTACTACGCCCTTCATCACATGAGGGCTATTGTACAGGAACAACGCAACCTTACGCTGCCAAGTCATCTCAGAGCGTGGGCTGAAAGGAAGGCGGAAATCGCCGATGCAAATCTGAAGGAGGAGTTCTTTCACATCCAAGCGCAGATGGCGACTATCATCCGTCATGAAGTACAAATGAGGGGGTCGATATTCCACTCCAACATTGCACCATCCAATGGGGAGATAGATGTCCGCCTAAAGGCCCTGCGTGACACAAGGCCTTTCATGACGAAAGAAGGATGCCGCCCATTCCCCGAGCCGAGTCAAAACAATTAATTGAATGTACTCTTTGTGTAATTTGGATGTACTCTTTGTGTGCTAGATGGTAGTGTCAAATACTCTTGGTGCTCTTTGTGTATAAAGGTCACTGCATATGCATTTTTATGCATATGTGCATGCTTTTCACCATTCATCGACTTGCTTTAAGTTGTTGATAAGAATAGATGCTAGATTGCTTTGTTCTCCTTTGGTATGATGGATGTGACCTCTAAAGCTTTGTTTTGTGCAGGTTGAAGAGCAAACAAGTAGTGATGACGAAAGTAGCTTTCGGTTTTCAATAATTGTTGGACTCATTGTAATTTTGTGATGGAATGTAATCTTGTGAATCTTGTTGGCCTCTAAACCTTTGTAATAAAAATTATATTGCAATTCTTTTGTATCAATAATTGTTGGCCTCATTGTTATATTGTATTTTGCATTTCTGTAATATAATAAAAATATCTGTAATGCTTTTATTCTTTTATGTAATTCTTTTTTTTTGTTTTCTGTAATTATTTAGTGGCGCATATTGTCAGGACTTAGTGGCGCACTGCGAATGCGCCACCCCTAAGGCCCTTAGGCGTGGCGCATACCAGAATGCGCCACCCCTAAGAGCTTAGAGGTGGCGCATTATGAGATGCGCCACGCCTAAGGGCCTTAGGGGTGGCGCATCCAGAATGCGCCACCTCTAAGCCCTTATTAGTGGCTTGTAGTTAGTAGCGCATCCCTAATGCGCCACTAAACTCAAAAACAGTGCGCCACTATAAGGCTATTCCCTAGTAGTGAGTAGGATGCGATCTCCTATCCTTCCTCGACGCCTACTCAGGATACAACCAAATCAGGATGAAGGAAGAAGACGAAGAACACACCTCGTTCATCACCCCCTATGGCGTATTCTGCTACAGAACAATGCCTTTCGGATTGAAAAACGCTGGAGCCACGTACCAACAGATGATGCAAGCGTGCCTGAGAGATCAAATCGGCAGAAACGTCCAAGTCTATGTCGACGACATCGTCAACAAAACCTACAGCGCAGGCACGCTACTCGACGACCTCCGCGAAACCTTCGCCGCTCTCAACAAATACAAAATCAAGCTTAACCCAAAAAAGTGCGTGTACGGCTTCCCAGCCGGAAAACTGCTCGGGTACATGGTCTCTGCTCGAGGAGTCGAAGCAAACCCTAGAAAAGTCCAAGCAATCGCCAAGATGCAAGAACCAGTTAATATACGGGGCGTACAGCAACTCACAGGAAAACTCGCAGCACTGAGCCGCTTCATCAGCAGGCTGGGAGAAAGGACCCTACCATTCTACCAGTTGCTCAGAAAAGGAGAAAAATTCGAGTGGACTGAGGAAGCCCACAATGCATTGGCAGACCTAAAGAAGACCCTCTCGACACCACCAATCTTGGTGGTGCCCAAGGAGCAAGAACCCCTCTACCTCTACATAGTGCCAAGCAGCAGCGTAGTCAGCACGACGCTCGTCGTCGAGCGCATGGAAGAAGGTAAAATCCAGAGCATCCAAAGGCCAATCTACTACCTAAGCATGCTCCTCACAAAATCTCAGCAGTGGTACCCGCACTACCAGAAGCTCGTATACGCCATCGTCATGACTTCAAGGAAAGTGACACATTACTTCGACGAGAACCGCATCATGATCTTGAGCAGCGCACCACTTGCAGAAATCCTCAACAATCCCGGAGCAACTGTACGAGTCGCCGAATGGAACATCGAGCTCAGTCCCTGCGACCTACAATTCAAACACCCAACGGCGATCAAAGCCCAAGTACTCCCAGACTTTCTGGTCGAGTGGACAGAAGTGCAAACACCCGGCCCCCCAGACCTGTCCAACTCATGGACAATGTTATTCGACGGGTCAAAAAGACAACAAGGAGCTGGAGCAGACGTCGTACTAATCTCCCCCAAAGGAGACAAACTCAGATACGTACTTCGGATCAACTTCAGCAATGCCTCAAACAACGAAGCATAATACGAGGCACTACTCCATGGCATGCGCATGGAAAAAGCTTGCGGCGCCACTTGTCTCTCAATCTACGGCGACTCCAACCTCGTCGTCCAGCAGGCAATGAGAGACTGTGAAGCAGTCGCAGAAAACATGATGGCTTACCAGAAGCTCTACAACACCATGGAGGAGGATTCGATGGCTGCGAGCTAAACTACGTCTCTAGAGCAAATAACCCAGAAGCAGACGAGCTCGCAAACATCGGATCAACCCGTGGACCAATCCCTCCAGGCGTTTTCCTCGAAAGCATCAGCCAGAGGTCAATCAAAACCAAGGCACCCGCACCGGAGGCAGTCGCAGAGGACGACAACACAAAAGAACCAGCACAAGTAGCGGCGGCGAACCCAACAGACGACGCAGGCAACGAAGCAGTCGAAGAAGCAGAACTAGACGCACCCGAAGGTCCAGCTTGGACAAAACCGTTCCTTCGATTCCTAATCGAAGGCACCTTACCACAAGACGTCGAAGAAGTCCAACGCATCAGCCGACGATCTAAAGCATTCACAGTAATCAACGGACATCTCTACAAGCGCAACATATCTCAGGTCCTCCAAAAGTGCATCGAGGAAGAAGACGGCAAGGCCCTATTGCTCGAGATCCACGAAGGCACTTGCGGGCACCACGCGAGCAGTCATGCACTCGTGGCCAAATCCTTTCGAGAAGGATTCTACTAGCCAACCGCAATGAAAAACGCGGAAGACATCGTACGACGCTGCATCGCCTGCCAAAAATTCGCCAGCAGGCTGCACGCCCCAGCATCATAATTCAAAACCATATCGCTATCCTAGCCGTTCGCCACCTGGGGACTCGATATGGTGGTTCCACTCAAGAAATCTTCAAAAGGAGACCGAACACATCTACTAGTAGCAATAAACAAGTTCACCAAGTGAATCAAGGCAGTGCCAATCACCAGCTCAATAGCCCTCACGACAGATAACTTCATCAAGTCCAACATCTTCAGATTCGGTGTACCCCATAACATCATCACAGATAACGGCACAAACTTCACATCGACGGAATTACAGAATTTCTGCCAAGATCTGGGCATCAAAATCAACTACGCGTCAGTCGCGCACACACAATCTAACGGCCAGGTGGAAAATGCAAACGGTTTAGTGTGCGGAGGAATTAAAATGCGGCTCCTCGCACCACTCGAACAAGTTGTAGATAACTGGGTAGAAGAACTCCCCGCAGTCCTGTGGAGCTTCCGCACTACCCCCAACACCTCAACCTAGTACACACCCTTTTTCATGGTGTATGGAGCAGAAGCGATACTACCGCACGACCTAAAGTTTGGAGCTCCCCGAATCTCGGGATACGAAGAAGAAGAGGCAGAAGACGCACTCCAGGATGATAAAGACACTGTAGATGAAGCAAGGGACACAACCATAGCAAGGTCAGAAGGATACCAGGACAAACTAAGCACGTACCAAAGCAGTCGCCTGCGGAACAGAACTTTCCGCAAAGGAGATCTCGTCCTGCGACTAATACAAGAAAAGTGCACAAACTTGCCCCGCAGTGGGAAGGACCGTTCATAATCTCCGAGGTCATAGGAGGAGGTGCATACAGGCTGAAGAATCCGAAGACCAACGAAGATGTGGGAAACCCGTGGAACGTGGCAAACTTGCGCCTGTTCTACCCATAGCCTAGCCATAGGCACCATCAAGAGTATCGGTAGAAGCACCGGTCGGTAGCTCATGTAAAAACTCGATGCAATAAAAGGTGTTGCCCAAATAATACCACTAAATCACTCGTGGGATCGAGCAAAAACTCCCCCTAGAGACGCTATCTTCGCTTACGCGACGCTACCTACAAGCACTCGGGGGCTCGAGCACAAACTTCCCCCGAGAGACGCTATCTTCGCTTACGCGACACTACCTAAAAGCACTCGGGGCTCGAGCACAAACTCCCCCTCGAGAGACGCTATCTTCGCTTACGCGACGCTACCTAAAAGCACTCGGGGGCTCGAGCACAAACTACACCCCCGAGAGACGCTATCTTCACTTACACGACACTACCTAAAAGCACCCGGGGGCTCTAGCACAAACTCCCCCCCGAGAGATGCTATCTTCGCTTACGCAATGCTACCTAAAAGCACTCATGGGCTCGAGCACAAACTCCCCCCGGGAGACGCTATCTTCGCTTACGCGACACTACCTAAAAGCACTCGGGGGCTCGAGCACAAACTCCCCTCGAGAGACGCTATCTTTTCTTATGCGACACCACTTAAAGCACTCGGGGTCTTAAGCACAAACTCCCCTCGAGAGACGCTACCGTCGCTTACGCGACACCACTTAAAGCACTCGGGGGCTTAAGCACAAACTGCCCCCGAGAGACGTTGTCCTCACCCAAACGCCGCCCCTTAAAGCACTCGGGGGCTAGAACGCATACTCCCCCCGACGGACGACATTTTCTGTTTACACAACCACAAAAGCAAAAGACTCAGGGGCTTGAGCACCAACTTCCCCTGAAAAGGCATCACTTCGCTCACATAAACTCCACCCAGAACTTTTGTTCAGCATCAAGCATGTTTCAAGATAAGGACAAAACAGACAGAGAAATTCCTTGGTCTTCACCTGATCACAAATGATCACCTAAAGACTCGGGGGCTACTCCCATCGGGAGCGCTGCCACGCACCCGATGAAAAATTGGAACAACTAAGCAGCTACAAGAAAGGACGGTCCGGGTGAATGAAAGCTCGAAGCCAACGTCTGATTCTACAAATCAAACGTATCCTCGGGTGAATAAAAGCGAGCACCCGACAACCTTAAACAAAGGAGTCGAAGACAATTTCTCATTACAAAGGAGTCGAGGAGCGTTCTCATTACAAAGGACTCATTACAAAGGACTCGAGGAGCATTGTCATTACAAAGGACTCGAGGATAGTTCTCATTTCAAAGGACATTACAAAGGACTCGAGGAACGCTCCCATTACAAAGGACTCGAAGACAGTAATCATCACAAAGGACTCGAGCAGCTACCTGAAGGGTTACAATACCAATCATCCTAAGGAATTATGACTTCTACATGTGTGCTCATGCTGAGATAATTGGCACTTTCGTCCCATAACTTGACGAGCATCACCACAGACAAAGTACAAACTAAGCCTGCGAAGAAGCAAGTCGCCGCCCTCCAGTTCTACAAGGTGCCTTGCCTACTAACACACCCGCTTGATGACTGGCTTGACGTCGAGTTCACCCCTAGAACTAGAAGAGCAAGCACCACCATCCGAGGAGTCGGCAGAAGATGAAGTCACAGGAGAAGCAGGCGAAACACCCCTCGATCCACTAGAACTATCACTGCTTGTTTCCTCCCAGTATGGACCAGACGATTACCATCGGCATCAAATGCACGAACAATGAGAGTATCTTCGCCATCAAAACGTCAGAAAAGACTATCCCCATCACGCAAGTTTAGCCGCCGCAAAAACGACCTCCAGCCAGATCCAAGAAAAATCAAGAAGGAGCTATCAATAGATAGCTCCACCCAAGCAGGAGGTCGAGCACACCCTTGAAGCCGGAGCCATAGACCCCTCAAATTAAGCTCAGAAATCATGGAGGAAAATGAGAATGGAAGAGGGATGCGAGTAGTGGTGCGGCTAAGAACACGCAGAAGGAAGTCGTAGCGCCAGACACCTTCTTCCGCGCAAGAGGAAGAGGGCGTCATCGCAGCCCTACGACGACCACCACGCGAAGAGCGAGGCATACGGCCACCACGACCACGCCGGCCACGACCTCGACCAGCCGGAACAACACCACGCTTTGGAGCCATAGGAAGAGGAAGAAGAAAGGAAAGATAGGAGAAGAATGGATGCCAAAGCCTAGGCAAACAGCAACGAGTATTTATAGCACAGCCCAGGGGCAAACCAGGAAAATACCAAAAATCCCAGGTGGCGCCATCATTAATTCAAAGACCAAACATGCTGAATGTTACAAATTCCAAGACAAAATGCCTTCACACAGTCAGCATTATTTAAAGGACACATCAAGTTTTGCATGTTCCCAATACGCACTCGGAAACCCAATAGGCAGCAGCAACACAACATCCAAGCTGTCATTATGAACGGTCAGGGGATGCGACGGATCCAAGACCAGGCGTCGTCATATCATCGGTCACCAAAAATCATTATCATGATGTTTATCCCCGCATCATCTCAAGCAGGATAGATCAAGACAAAAGCAATTGGGGAAAATTAGACTGGCACAAGGCCACGTGTCTATCGGCAACAAAATATTTTCGATCTAAAATCTTTTACTCCCATCGGGAGTACATTTATTAAAACAGAGTAAGATCTAAAAATATCGAGAGTTTGGGTGCTCCCTCACCTAGAAGGAAAAGACGTGCTCGAGTGACCACTCGCACCAATAGTAATCTTGACACCTACAGAGTTTCGGGTGCTCATCACCCAAAAGACAAATATGTACTCGAATGACCACTCGCACTGGCAAAGACGACACATCTTCAGATTTCGGGTGCTCCCTCACCCTGAAGACAACAAAAAATTTGAGTAACTACTCGCGACACTCAAACAAGTATTCGGCAATATAATTTACTCGCGCACTCGACGACATTCCGAGTGGGTGCTTTTCTTATTTTCCTCGCCTGAGCTCGCAAAAGCTCCGCGAGTGAGTACCAATAGCTCGCTTGATCGTTTATTCCAAGTGGGTGCATCTCTAACTGGGCTCCGTGCCTCTATACAAAATGATGCCTGGGCTGCGACTTGCTGTACCCAGATGCCACACAAGCTTAGCGTGTAGGTAGGACCCCGCTGCGCAGACGGCCGGGCCGGGACTTGCCACAACGCGACTTCACTCCCGATGTTTTCGATGCGCTCTCATGATAGAGAGATGAGCCGATAACGGACGCGTTAAGGCTGTTTACTGGGGCCGGCAGCATTGATCCTCTACGACCTGGAGCGGCATGAACTTTGCTAGACACCTGTCGTTCCCAAGTTCGTGTCGAGGAAACGAGCTTGATTGGGCTACTGAGGTATTTTCCACTAGCTCAATTCACCAAGGCTCGACCAGTCGACTACCTTGGGACCTTTCAGCTTAGCATCCCTCGAAATAAACATTTTTCATGGCTAAAGCTGCCAACGACCCGCAGCCGCGCTGCACATATGAAAGCAAACGAGGATGAATTCGAGTCCCTGCGCGACTCTTCGAGTCCCCCAGGTTCTCGAGGGCTACTGACGAGGGGGTGACCCCACGACTCCTGCGTGTGAGGATACCTGGTGCATACAAAGACAAGAGGCCCTCTTGAAGCTTCAACAGGCCCACGACTGGCCCACGACTGGTCTGCTCTGAGCACCGACTTAGGAGTCCGCGACTAATATGGAAGTCAAGACTTGGCGTTCAAGGCAAGGCTAGAATTAGGCAATCGTCCCTGTAATCTGAGACGGACTCTCCGAGACCCAGCCTAGTATATAAAGGCTGGGAGGGGGGACGTCTCAGGACATCCCAATCTACAATCTACACCTCTGGTCTTGTGCGAACTCGCCTAGACTCCCACTGTAATCACCTCCTCGCATAATACAATCGAGCAGGAAGTGCTTCTCCTGTTAGCCGACGAGTATCGCCAACCTGTTCCTTCTCTACGATCTAACCCAGGGTCCCTGACCATGGGATTTTTCGAGGCTGATCCTCGTCAAGCGCCCCCGCCAGAAACAACAACGCAGGCAGCAACAACTCCGTGAGTGATCGACCAGGGTGCAGCAGGCCACCCACCGGACCAGTCGCACCTAGGGTGCCAGCCGCATCGACTAAAAAGAAACCTTCCAAGGAAACAATCACCCTGTCCAAAGAAGGCATGGACAGAGTAAGAACCGCAGTGATCAACGCCAAGACGTTACCCCAAGATGCTCCACGCGACGAGCTCATGGCATACAACAGAATGCTAAGAGACATCACTGAAGAAAATAGGCGACTGACACGAGCTCAAGGAACGCCGACGAATTGAGTGCCAGGCTCCAAGAACAATCGGAGTAATCCTCTATTTTTAAATCACCCTATCAACGCAAGTCCAGACTCAACGTCCTGGGGCGAAAAGATAAAGACACAGTTACCCGCAACTTGATTGACACGTTCCAACTTGAAGACAACGACTATGAGGAGGAAGAACAACTCACCCCAGCCAAAGCATTGGTCGCCGCAAAAACATATCTTCACTGCGCGTAGACTGGTGAGAAAGAAGAAGCACACCGCAACACATCGAGAGCACTCAAACTTATGAGTGAAGCACTCGCCATGTCCGTGCCCAAGAAAGCACCGCAAGGCGAAATACTTGCAGGCCATCACAAGGGGAAGATCTAAGCTCGCCTGATGACGATGACGATGACGACGAAGGCGGGGCTGCGACCACGATGGCCGTGAAAAAAATCGCGACCGAGATAAGGATCAAAGACGTGGCGACCGACGACGTGACGACATCACACAAAACAAAATCAACCGAGGACGAGTATTCAGACGTCTCAAAATCAGATAGGGATTCTGGACCGTGCGGGGCGCTCTGTTTCACACGAGAAATACGTGAAGCTCGAATGCCCTAGGGATTCAAGCTAACCTCAGCAAGCCCCAAGTATGACGGTCTCAAAGAACCAGAATGCTGGCTCGATGACTACCTAACAACAGTAAAATTTCAAAGATGCTCCAATACCACAGCCATGCAGTGCGTACAACTCATGCTCACTGGAACAACAAGACATTGGCTGAAAAACTTAAATTGTGGATCCATTGGCTCATGGAGACAATTCTGATCTTCCTTCATCAAAAACTTCAAATCCGCTTACAATCACTCGCTTCACTCGATGAGCTACGAGCCTGCAAGCAAGGATCTCGGGAATCATTACGCATCTACATATAAAGATGGACCATACTGAAAAATTACTCAGAAGACATCAGACGAAAGCGCTATTGATGCATTCAGAAGAGGGCTCCATCGCATAACCTTCAAAGAGAAGCTGCGACAACTCAAGGTCCAAACACTCGCCCATTTATTGGAACACGACACTATCTAGGCCAGCGGAGAAAATTCCATATGCAACGAAGCTGATATCCCATCCACCCGAGATGACCGTGACTACGACTACCAAGGCGGCGACAAAAGCTTTCACCAAGAAGAAAAAGACCCAGACGAAACTTCTACGACGACAGAGTAGACGAGATGGTCGCGGCTGGCTTCCCATACGACATAGATGGAAGGCGCCGTGACGATGACATACCACCAAGAAGAGACAACTGAGATGGCTTACCGTAGAACCAAAAGAGGGAGTGGCGGCCCCGACAACCGCGTGACGACACCCGAGCACCCCGCTCGGTGAAAGACCAACCTGATGGACCCTACCAGTTCCACGAATACATAGACGAGCAAGGAGAATTCCTTTCAGGGCATACACTGAGAAACTGCAGGCGTTTCAACCAACTATCCAAAGAATATGGCCGGAACACTCCACCAACACATCAAATGCTCGCCAACATACTCCCCTGGAAAATCGCACATGACGCACCGTTGGCTCCTCCCATGCCGCCAAGGAAAGACGCCGCCGACAATCAAAGACATGAAGCACCCGAAGAGGAGGACGCATACCCAATCACCCACAAGAGGATCTGCATGATCCAAGAAGGACGTCCCTCCAACAGGCAACAAGAGCAGGTCTCTCGACAAGTCTATCTAGCAACCACTTCATACCTCGAAATACCAGAGTTCCGCCGTGGATCGGAGATTGACATAACATTCTCCTGAGAAGATCACCCGCTAGCCATCATTCAACCAGGACACGCCGCACTGGTGCTCGAGGCACGAATTGGAAATTACGACATCTCACGGGTGTTCATGGACGGGGGCAACGGAATCAACATCATATTCACCAAAACCCTGGAGGATATGTTCATCCCAACCTTTATACTCAAGACATCAAGCACCACCTTTCATGGCATCGTACCAGGAAAAGCAGTCTACCCTCTCAGAAAAATCAGCCTTGAGGTCATTTTCGGAAGAGAAAGCAACTTCATGAAGGACTTGTACTTTTAAGTAGTCGACTGGAGGTCACAGTACCATGCAACCCTAGGGTGACCAGCTTTCACACGATTTATGGCCGTCCCCCACTACGCATACCTCAAGGTCAAGATGCCTGGACCAAAAGGAGTCATCACCATCAGTGGAAGCTTTATTAGGTCAGATCATTGCGACAGAGAATTCCACAAGATCTCCAAAACCTTCGGAGCACACCAAGACCTCGTCGCAGCCGAACCGACGACCATCAAAGACTCGCACTACACCAAGCCTTGAAGATCCTGCATAATCACCAAAACAACAACAACACAGTAGAATTTAGCGCTTCACGCTTTTTCTACTCATTGTCTTAGCCGCACTTCTTAAATTCGTAGGGCTATTAAGCCATCGATCAAAATAAGGCTACTCAGCCATTAGTGTAAGTACTTTAGGGAAAAAGCAATAAAGAGGGAAGCTTTTTCCAAAGTATCTTACACCTTGATGACCCTCAACTGTAGGGGATCGTCTGTAGAGTTTTCGATAAATAAGAGTGTCGATCCCAATGAGGAGCAGAAGGTATTGGCAAGTGACTTTGGTAAAGAAATAGCTGTAGGAACTGAAATATAACTTTTTAGGGGTTTTCGATATAAGCAACAAAAAGGTAAAAGCGAGAAAAGTAAGAGGAACTAAGGAGTAACAAGTGGCATAATCCTTTCGAGCAAAGGAGAGGCCTAGCAACTGAACTATAAAGGCTAATGAGTTCTTGAGGACACACGGGAGAAATAGTCACGTGTTTTTGCCATATTCCGTATCGGTACTATGTGCTGTGTTGATAAGTGTTGAGTGGGTGGATCTATGCTAGTACACCCTCTAGACTAAGATACCTGCACTCTTATGATTAAACACCTTGCAAGCATCCGCAAATACAAGATAGTAATTAAGGCAAAAGCCTAACCATAGAAATACGATCGATGATCCAATGTTCCCTTGTGCAAAAGTGTGCGAACTTGGGTTTAGGTTTCTGTCACTCCGGCAACCCACCGTAAGCATTCTTTATACACAATGCATTCCCCTAGGTCCTTAATAAGGCAAAGTGTTGCGTGCTTGACTCACACAACACCACTAGGAAAATAACAACACAACTTAAGTATCAAACAACACATATTACTTCAACATCATATGGCTACTAACAACTAGACTTCTCCCATGTCCTCAAGAACTAAATTAACTACTCACAAGACATAAAAGAGATCATGATCACAGGGGATAAATAGATGATAAAAAATCTGGACACAATGATATTTCTCCAACAAAACTCAATAGAATTCATCACACGGTAGTAATCAACACCGGTAGAGTAGAGAGGATAGATAGTACGGATTACCTAATAAGTTGAACTTGTGAGGTGAGATTGGATCAAGATGAAGATGGTGCTGATGTTGGGGATGATGTTGATGAAGATCTTGATGATTCCTGTGACGATGGCGACGATCTCCCCTTCCGGGAGGTGTTCTCCCCGGCAGAATCTGCCCGCCGGAGATGTCTTTTCTCCTCTGTTGGTTTCCGCCACGGAGCGGCGGCGGAACTCGCGAAAACTCTCCTCTTTTAGGGTTTTTGGACGATGTGTGATATATAGGCCAAAGGGGGGAGCCGGGAGTGGCCCCAGGGGTCCAAACTTCCTCCCGCGCGGCCAGGGTGGGGGCCGCACCAGGTGGCCGCCTGGGCACCCTGTGGCCCCCCTTTGGCCCCTCTTTTGCGTGGCATCATCATCCTTTTGGAAAATACCATCCGTTGATTTTTAGGTAATTTGGAGGTCTTCTCCTTCAGCAACTCAACGTCCACTTTTTACCGCTGAATCCTGCGTCTGCTGCTTCGGCATCGGAAAGTTGCAAACTGTGCAAAATAATCCAAAACAACATAAGAATAGCATCATATCATGAAATATATCAATGAATAAGAAAGAATTACTATATAAAATAGTGATGCATTTTGGACGTATCAACTCCCCCAAGCTTAGACCTCGCTTGTCCCCAAGAGAATAATGAGCTCGGTAAACCTTTCCACAAGTTTAGAGAGTGAAGTGTCGGTAAATAGAATACAGACAAGAAGCATCAAGGTTTCTTCATCAAAATCAATCATCCTCAATAGCAACCTCAACTCATAAGGTCCTTATGAGAAAGTAATAACAATTATAATCAAAATTAGGGTTGCGAAAACTCATCAAATTATGGCAAACATATCCTTGGTCAAAGGAAAACTAATAACTTTTACTTTTGCTCTTTCACTTTTTAATGAAACAATTTGAAGATTTCGAAAGAACATGTTATTATTCATGAAGTGCAAATGCTAACACAAAGGAAGATGTTTGCTTGGCAAAAGCTTTCGCAAACAACTTACTTATCAAAATATAATGTCAACAATGATGCGGCATGGAAAAACTTAATGCAGCATTATATGAATGAATCCTCATCAACATCAAGTTTCTGTTCTCTTTTGGAAAAATAAGGAAGTGGGACAACTGACTCAACACAAAAGTAAAGGAAAAACCTTGTTAAAGGCAAGCAGCGAAAACTCATGTGCTATCCTTAAATCAAACAGAATGAAAATAAACTTTGGGAGATGCATAGTTTGTCAACGAATGCTAATAGATAGCTCAATTACTTCTCAAGATGGACCAGTTTCGAGGAACGGCTCCCAAGGGGGGACGATCACATCCCCTTAATCTCCTTTGTTTATCACTGCCAAAGTTTCTGATTTCTCATAGACCAAGCGTGAAGGAGGGTTTGTTTGTTATATTATCTTTCGAGCTGGGCGCACTCATGCCAGTTCCTCCTCGTAATATGGGTTTGCAGATTAGACATGCAATCATGGGGTAAAACTTGTCCAACTTAAGAAGATCATGAATTACCTACTACTTCCTCATGAGCTAAACAAGAGGCACAAAACAGAAGATTTTGAACATTTAAGGTAACACATAAATTCTATACTTTTAGGAGTGGTAGGGGAATACCACGAATAGGAAGGTATGTTGGATTCATATGGAAGATAATGGTTTCAGGGTATGGATGCACAAGCAGAAATCTGCTAGGCAAAGAGTTTGGCTAGCAAAGGCTTTGAGAGAACAAATAATTGATGCTTATTTAGATTCAAAACATATAAAGCATAAACATTAAGGTAAGCATAAACACATCAAGTTGTCTTCCTTGGCAACATAACACTTCAAGGATAATGACATAAAGTTTTTGGCCAGGTCGCTACTTGAGAAAACATGCATGTTGTCAAGACCAAAGCTATGTTTGCCAAAATTTAAATAAAGTTTTCAAAGCCATACCTGATATAAGGTCAATACTCCCCATAAGAATCATCCTATAAGGTTGATTGCATGAACAGAATACCGAGTGCAGTGAAGGAACCAATAGACTTCTCATTATTGACTCCACACTCACGGATACAAACTCTCCACAGGAGGAGTGATAGACCTTAATGCAAACACCTATTTCATGTAATAACTTCTCTAGACATGATACCGTTGGATATGTGCCCTAGAGACAAATTAATAAAGATATTTGTCACATATCCGTTTTGTTCATAATACGTTTTATACGGTGCTATAACTGTATTACTTGGAAATACTAATACAGGTGTAGTATAAAACATGGTCCGTAGTTTAACTCGGGTAAACCATCTCATTGGGCAATTGATTGATCAAGATTTCCTGATCATGGCGACACTTAAGTCCAGTGACAATGAGGTCATATCGTTAAGGGGAATGATGTGATGGACGTACACCCACCTAAAGTATTGCAATGTGATCGAGTCACATAGTTCAGCGTTGCTATGACTTTGTAACATATGGCTTAGTCCTTAGACCGTAATGATCATACGTAATTTTCATCTATGAGAAGACTTTGATTTGTATCCCACCGCCTAACTGAAATATGCTGGCTATAACGGTGCACTTTGGGTATTCCGAAATAGATGGTTGATGAGTATGTTAATAGATCAGAGCGGGATTTGTCAGTCCTTGTGACAGGACATGTACTCTGGGCCCACTCGGTGATATTACATCAACACCTTGCAAGGACGTGACTAGGTCACAAGAGATGCAATGATCATGGACGAGAGAAGTTGTTTGTTGTGAACGAGATGTGAACACGGTATGTAGGATACCGACGATCAAACCTCGGACAAACAAAGTACCGCAGCACAAACGGATTACGTCGTATCGTTAACGCTTTCCAAAAGCGATCGAAGTTCATTCGATGGAAGCGCAGGGGCTGTCAAGGATTGTAACCAGGTCCAACTGACTAGTCATTGGTCAATGAGAAGAGTCTCGACCATGTCTGCTTTTTCCCGGACCGTTAGGGTGTTACACTTAAGGGCAATCGATGCATAGGATAGTTACGGGATCAATCGGTGAGATAGGAGGAATCACCCGAATAGTTCCAGAGGAGGACGGAATGGTTTCTGGACATTTTGAATAGTTAAAAATAAAGTTTAATTGTTTTAATAATGTTTTATAATTTAATTATCTGAATTAAATATTTAAAACATATTAAATAAATTTAAAAATGGGAAAAGGCTAAATGGGCCCATGGGGCCCATTAAGGGAGGAGGGGGTCTCCCCCCTTGGGCTTGGCGCCAAGGGTGGGGCCCACCACCCCCCTTGGCCGGCGCACTCCCCCCCCCTTGGGAGTTTAGTCCCACATGGGGGAGGGGAGGAGGATGGCACCCCACCCCTTGTCCTATATAAGGTGGGGTAGACCCCCCTTTTTCCAACACACCAATATCTCCTTGTTCCTCCTTCTCCTTCCCGGAAGTGGACTCCCCTTGTTTGGAGTCTGCACCTTGATTGGAGTTCTCCACCATAAGGAAGGTCGTCGTTCTGCTGGAGTCGGGATCCGTAGCCGTCTTCCTTCCGCTGCTCGCCTGGTTCGGGGCCCGGGAGGAACATCGATTGTACCGTACGTGTATAATCTCTTCGAGGCACTACACCTGTGGTGCTACTTCGTCGCTGGAGGTTTACCGGGAGTCATCCTCGCCGATGGTGGTCTTCTACACGACAGGGAGGTCGTAGTTCCGAGTCTACGCCAGCCACATTCGCAAGAATGTTTCCCTCTTTCGATCTTCAAAGGTATGAACACCGATTCCCTCCGTTACATCGCCATAGCATAGATCTTGGGTTCGGGTATCGTAGGTATGAAAAATTTGTGATTTCTGCCCCGTATCCCAACAGTGGTATCATGAGCTAGCTATGCGTAGATGTATTGTACGGGTAGAACACATCTAGGATGTGGGCATCGAATCTTCATTCGTTACCCTCCCACGTGTACTCATTTAGCGTTGCGGCAATGTTTGATGAAGCGCCCCCCGACCGACCTTACGCGTTTACGCGAGACTAGTTCCACGCTTGACATATGGCTTGTACCATATAAAGTGGCTGGGGGGTGTCTGTCTCTCTGCATTAGCGATGCGAAGATGTTTGCAACGGAGGGCCCCGACAGGGGTGTAATAGAGACGGATGGGAGACGGTGTTGTGGCATGTTTCTCGCAGGATAGAAACGGTTCTCTCTATCGAAACCCCTAGCAGCCACGTAAAACTTGCACAAGATAAAGTAGAAAGGCTTTTAACTTTGCTTTGCATGAAGGGGGATCAGAGGTTGTATGATTTACAGTTCTACTTTATGTTTTATGCTAGTATGCTAGATATATCGACGGTAGCACGAAACAGGACCATCTCTCACAATACCAACATTGTGTTCTCCCTTGGTGGGCACCGCCTGGAAGGTTCTCCCATATGGCTTGATGCTCCGTACATACCGGAGTTGTCCTACATATTCAACGGAGTTCGCATGAGGTTGGGTTCGGCAAGCCTGACATATGCAGATATGGCCTTGCTGAACAGCTAACATCAAGGTTCGATTGGGAGGCTTGACGTATGTAGATGCGGGCCTGGAACACAGGAGACCGAAAGGTCGAGCACGAGTCACATGCCTGATGTGATTGGCTTAGAGGCCTACTTGGTTCTCATACTGATGGTCGTGACGATCGGGGGAGGTATGGGGGCTGGGATTGTGTAATCACTTAGTTAAATTGAGAGGTGTTTATCTAAGTGGGAGCTTTCTAGAATTTTGGGATTAAATTGAAACTCCACATTATGAACAAAAGTATAAATATGTATCCTTGTGAATCAACCTTGTAGATGGCAGCACCTCGCCCCTCGTTCAACTTAGGATCATTCCTAGAGAAAGATAATCTAAAAACAGATGGGACAAACTTCACCAACTGGTTCCGCACCCTGAGGATTCTCCTCGTTCCCCTCAAGATGGCATACGTACTAGAGGGCGCGTTAGGTGACGCAGTAATAGCAAGTGACTTTGGTAAGGAGATAACTGCAAGCACTGAAAGATAATTTTTTAGGGGTTTTCTTGGTATAAGTAACAGGATAGTAAAAAGCGAGTAAGGTAAAAGGTACTGGAGAGTAACGAGTGGCCCAATCCTTTCTAAGGAAAGGAGAGGCCTAGCAACTGAACTTATAAAAGCTAAAGCGTTCTTGAGGACACACGGGAGAGGTAGTCATGTGCTTTCGCCATATTCCGTATCGGTACTGTGTGCTGTGTTGATAAGTGTTGAGTGGGTGGTTCTATGCTAGTACACCCTCTAGACTAAGATAAGTGTACTCTTATGATTAAACACCTTGCAAGCATCCGCAAATACAAGATAGTAATTAAGGCAAAAGCCTGACCATAGCAATACGACCGGTGATCCATTGTTCCCTTGTGCAAAAGCGTGCAAACTGGGGTTTAGGTTTCTGTCACTCTGGAAACCCACCGTAAGCATTCTTTATACGCAATGTATTCCCCTAGGTCCTTGATAAGGCGAAGTGTTGAGTGTTCGACTCACACAACACCACTAGGAAAATAACAACACAACTTAAATATCAACCAACACATATTACTTCAACATCATATGACTACTAACAACTAGACTTCTCCCATGTCCTCAAGAACTAAATTAACTACTCACAAGACATAAAAGAGATCATGATCAGTGGGGATAGATAGATGATAAACAATCTGAACACAATAATATTTATCCAACAAAACTCAATAGCATTCACCACAAAGTAGTAATCAACACCGATAGAGTAGAGAAGACAGATAGTACGGATTACAACACGAGTTGCAATTGTGAGACGAGATTGGATGGAGGTGGAGATGGTGCTGATGATGGGGATGATGTTGATGATGATCTCGATGATGCCCGTGATGGTGGTGATGACGATGGCGACGATCTCCCCTTCCGGGAGGTGATCTCCCCGGCGGAATCTACCCACCAGAGATGGCTTTTCTTCTCTGTAGGTTTCCGCCACGGAGCGGCGGCGGAACTCCGGAAACTCTCTTCTTTTTAGGGTTTTTGGATGACGAAGAGTATATAGGCCAGAGGGGGGAGCCGAGAGTGGCCCCGGGGGTCCAGGCGCCCTCTTGGCGCGGCCAGGGGTGGGGCCGCGCCAGGTGGCCGCCTGGGCACCCTGTGGCCCCCCTCTGGTCGCTCTTTTGCGTGTCTTCGTGATCCTTCTGGAAAACAGCCTCCGTCGATTTTCAGGTAATTTGGAGGTGTTCTTCTTCAGCAACTCAGCGTCCACTTTTTACCGCTGAATCCTGCGTCTGCTGCTTCGGCACCGGAAAGTTGCAAACTATGTAAAATAAGCCAAAACAACATAAGAATAGCATCATATCATGAAATATATCAATGACTAAGAAAGAATTACTATATAAAATAGTGATGCATTTTGGACGTATCAAGTCCCCCAAGCTTAGACCTCGCTTGTCCCCAAGCAAATACTGAGCTCGGTAAACCTGTCCACAAGTTTAGAGAGTAAAGTGTCGATAAATAAAATACGGACAAGAAGCATCAAGGTTCCTTCATCAAACTCACGCGTCCTCAACAGCAACCTCAACTCATAAGGCCCTTATGAGAAAGTAATAACAATTATAATGAAAAGTAGGGTTGAGGAAACTTATCAAATGATGGCAAACATATCCTTGGTCAAAGGACAACTAATAACTTTTATTCTTGCTCTTCCTCTTTAATGAAACAATTTGAAGCTTTTGAAAGAACATGTTAATAGTCATGAAGTGCAAATGCTAACACAAAGGAAGATGCTCGCTAGGCAAAAGCTTTCGCAAACAACTTACTTATCAAAAGATAATGTCAACAAGGATATCGCATGGCAAAACTTAATGCAGCTTTATATGGATGAATCCTCATCAACATCAACTGCCTGTTCTCTTAGGAAAAGAAGGAAGTAGGACAACTGACTCAACAAGAAGGTGGATGAAAGGCCTTGTTAAGGGCAAGCAGGGAAAACTCATTTGCTATCCTTAAATCAAACAGAATAAAAATAGATTTTGAGGTGGTGCATAGTTTGTCAACGAGTGCTAATAGATAGATCAATTACTTCTCAAGATGGACAAGTTTCGAGGAACGGCTCCCAAGTGGGGACGATCACATCCCCTTAATCTCCTTTGTTTATCACTGCCAAAGTTTCTGATTTCTCATAGACCAAGGGTGAAGGAGGGTTTGTTTGTTGTATTATCTTTCGATGTGGGCGCACCCATGCCAGTTCCTCCTCGTATTATGGGTTTGCAGATTAGACATGCAATCCCGGGGTAAAACCTTTCCAACTTAAGAAGATCATGAATTACCTACTACTTCCTCATGAGCTAAACAAGAGGCACAAAACAGAAGATTTTGAACATTTAAGGATAACACATAAATTCTATACTTATAGGAGTGGTAGGGGAATACCACGAATAGGAAGGTAAGGTGGACTCATATGGAAGGTAATGGTTTCAGGGTATGGATGCACAAGCAGAAATCTACTTGGCAAAGAGTTTTGTCTAGCAAAGGCTTTGAGAGAACAGACAATTGATGCTAATTTAGATACAAAACATATAAGGCATAAACATTAAGGTAAGCATAACACATCAAGTTGTCTTCCTTGTCAAAATAACACTTCAAGCATAATAACATAAAGGTTTTGGCTATGTCGCTACTTGAGAAAACATGCATGTTGTCAAGACCAAGTCTATGTTTGCCAAAATTAAATAAAGTTTTCAAAGCCATACCTGATATAAGGTCAATACTCCCCATAAGAATCGTCATATGAGGCCGATTGGGTGAAGAGAATACCGAGTGCAGCGAAGGGACCAATAGACTTCTCATTAATATTCCATTATGGACGACTCCACACTCACGGATACAATCTCTCCACAGACGGAGTGATAGACCTCAAAGAAAACACCTATTTCATATAATAAAATCCCTAGACATGATACGACTCTACTTGACTCTAAAAGACTAAGATAAAGATAAAGATACCCGACACTCCCCCAAGCTTGGAACAAGCTGAGGGAATGCCATTACCTGAGGAGATTTACTCCTCATTCTTCTTGTTGTTGATTCTTCAAATCTTTGATGACACGGCGAAGGGTTTGGTTTTCCTCCTCCAAAATCTCCACTTGCACCTTTAGTACACGGAAATCTTCACACAGTTGATTCGTGATGCGGTAAGCTTCGGAGATGGTGGAAATCGTGCGTTGATTTTCAGGTGCAGGGGCTGTTCCTGAAAGGTTAAGAGAAAGATCATAATAAGGTTGGACACTCCCCACCATGATGGGGTTGCTTGATATTCCTCCTTGTGTTAATGGACCCCCTGATTGCTGGGCGGTGATAATCTTGACTTCTTCTCTCACGGAAAGCTCCATCTCCGCTCGCCTTGCAGCGATTTCTTCTTCCGTGGCCCAATCTATGTATTTCCCTTGGTTGAGATCTTTCTGAACTTCACGTAGACGTCGTCCCATGAAGCCTTCTCCACTTGAGCCACAAGATGACATCTCTAACAATAACTTTTTATGCTTGGCAGAATTAGATTGAAGAGAAAACACACGAAAACGCGAGATACGCTGCCGGAACAATCCGGGTAAATATATAGCAAAAATTTCTGCAACAAAAGGAAGGTAACGAGCCAAAGTGGGGTCGGAGACGGACTCCTGGGTGCCCAGGCGGCCTCCCGGCGCGGCCAGGGATGGGGCCGTGCCAGGGGGGCGCCTGGGCCCCCTGGAGCTCCTCTCCGGCTCCACTTAGGCCTCGAATTTTCCTAATTTTGCAAAAACTCATAATATGGAACTTTTATGGCGGTTCGCGATGTTTCCTTACCGTAATACATACCTTTTATTATTCTGCTTCTGTCGGTGTCTGAAACAGGGCTGCAACATGTTCTTCATGAGTTGTTGTGCGTATTATATTTGCATCAACATTGACGGGATCTCCCACCATGTAATGCTTGAGTCTTTGCCCATTCGCAACTTGTGGTTTGGTGCCTTCAAAATTGTTAATCTTGATTGCACCAGACCGGTAGACTTCTTCGATATGAAATGGCCCTTCCCACTTGGAAAGTAGTTTACCTGGAGAAAACCTGAAACGGGATCTAAACAATAAAACTTTATCACCAACATTAAATTCGCTTTCAGAATCCTTCTATCATGCCACTTCTTTACCTTTTCCTTGAACATTTTAGCACTCTCGTAAGCTTCACTTCTCCACTCATCTAGAGAAGTCAAGTTCATGAGGAGCTTTTCACCGGCTAACTTTGGGTCAGCATTAAGCTCTCTAACAGCCCAGAAAGCTTTATGTTCTAATTCCAATGGAAAATGGCAAGCCTTGCCATAGACCATCTTATACGGAGACATGCCCATGGGGTTTTTGTAAGCAGTTCTATATGCCCACAAAGCATCTCCTAACTTCTTTGACCAGTCCTTCCTAGAACTGTTAACTATATTTTACAAGATCAACTTGATCTCTCTATTGGTAAGCTCAACTTGCCCACTAGTTTGAGGGTGGTACGGTGAAGCAATTCTATGATTGACATCGTACTTTTCTAAAGCTTTTTATTAGCTCCATGCGTGAAGTGTGATCATCCATCAGTCATAAGATACCTAGGCACACCAAACCTAGGGAAAATTACATCCTTGAACATTTTCAAAGATGTTTTGTGATCAACACTCTCAGTGGGGATTGCTTCAACCCACTTGGTCACATAATCAACAGCTACTAAAATGTGAGTGTACTTGTGTGAAGGAGGAAAAGGACCCATAAAATCAAAACCCCAGCAATCAAAAGGCTTAATCACTAGTGAGTAATTCATAGGAATATCATTCCTCCTACTAATATTACCATCTCTCTGACACTTATCACAAGATAAAACATAATTTCTAGCATCTTTAAAGAGAGTAGGCCAATAAAAACCTGATTGGAGAACCTTATGTGCGGTGCTCTCACCGGCGTGATGTCCTCCATAGGGTCTGTCGTGACATTGCTTAATAATGTCCTTTTTCTCATGTTCTGGTATGCATCTTCTCACGATCCCGTCTGGACCTTCTTTGAAAAGATGAGGGTCATCCCAAAAGTAGTGCCTCAAATCATGGAAGAACTTCTTCCTTTGCTGAAATTTTAAACCTGGAGGCAAATACTTTGCAAAGATAAAATTAGCATAATCTTCAAACCAAAGGTCGGAAAGAGATTGTACTTTTACAATGGCAAGTTGTTCATCTGGAAAACTGTTGTCGAATGGGATGGGGTCATGCGGTATATCTTCCATCCTTGAAAATTGTCCGCCACCGGATTGTCTGCTCCTTTTCTATCAACAATCTGTAAAGACAATTCTTGAAGAAGGAGTACCCACTTGATGAGTCTTGGTTTGGCATCCTTCTTTGCCATAAGGTACTTAAGAGCAGCATGGTCAGTATGAATAATGACTTTTGAATCTACAATATAAGGCCTAAACTTATGACAGGCAAACACTACTGCTATGAATTCCTTCTCAGTAGTAGCATAATTATTTTGAGAACTATCAAGGGTTTTCCTAGCATAATATATATCATTCAATTTCTTGTCAACCCTTCGTCCTAAAACAGCTCCAAAAGCAAAATCACTAGCATCACACATAATTTCAAAGGGCAATTTCCAGTCTGGTGGTTGTACTATAGGAGCGGTTCTCAAAGCTTTCTTAAGAACTTCGAAAGCCTCCTTACAATCTTCATCAAATACAAAAGGATCATCTTTCTGGAGAAGATTAGTGAGGCGTCTCGAAGTCTTAGAAAATTCTTTAATAAATCTTCTATAGAAACCAGCATGACCGAGAAAACTACGAATACCTTTAGTGTCCCTTGGATAGGGCATCCTTTCAATAGCTTCAATCTTCGCCTTGTCCACTTCAATTCCCCTCTCGAAAAACTTGTGTCCAAGCACAATCCCTTCGTTAACCATGAAGTGGCATTTTCCCAGTTTAGAACTACGTTTGTATCCTCGCATCTCTGCAAAACTTTATTAAGATTTTGGAGACAGTGGTCAAAGGAAGTTCCTTAGACGGAGAAATCGTCCATGACTTCCACAATCTCCTCATAGAATCCATGAAAAATAGCAGACATATGTCAGAACCCTCTGTTAGGTATGTGCTAGGATCAAGACTCACTTTGCATTCATGTAAAAAATTTCAAATTGAAATTGAAATGGGAGAAGAAACCCCCCCAGATGAATTTAATTCAAATGGCCACAATAAAAGTTGCTCCAAAAAATCTTTTTGTATTTTTGAAAACTCCCATAAATGAGTGTGATCACATATCAAGTGATGTGGGACCAATCCCATGCTCATGGATTTTTCAAATATTCAAACAGGAGCATGGAATAAAATTTAAACCCCTATTTGAATTTGAAATCAAATATTTTGAATTTAAAAAATGCTCAAACTTTGGATGTGACTAGACACTGGTCACTTAAATCCATATATAAATTTTGGGCATTTATAAAAATGTCTAGCTATTTTTTTATCCAAGACAAAACAAATGTCAGAAAAGAAAAACAGAAAAGAAATAAAAAGGAGAGGGACTTACCTGAAGCAACACAACTCATCCCCCCCAGGCCCAGCTAGCCGGCCCAGCCCAGCCACCCCGTTTGTCTCTTCCTCCCCGCGCCCAAAAGCTGCTCGGTGGAATGCATGCAACACTCCACCGACGCTGCCGATGAGCCTGCCCACGCAACTTCTTCCCCCTCATCCCTATCGCGCTGCCATGGACGTATGGAAGCCTCCCGAAACATTCCCCCTTCTCCCGGTCACCCCCGTGCCCTCCCTCCTCGTATTTCGTCGACAACCGAACGCCGTCGTCGCCATGGCTCCGAGCAACCGTGGCCAGTGACCTCCTCGAGCCCCGCCGTGATGTCCATCGTCCTCCTCAACGTCTACTACGCCGAGCTGCAGAAGGAATCGACCTGAGGAGCCCCGGAGCAGCCGAACCCCGTCGTCGTCTTCGTCCACGAACGCCGCGCGCCATCGACAAATTCGTCACCGTCAAGGCACCCCCGACCTCGCCGTCGCGTCCTTCACATCCGTAGTGACCATGCGCATCGATTCCCTATGTTTCCCCCTTCCAATTCGTCCTCTATGCCGATCTTCCATGGGAGCCGATCACGGTTGCCGCCGGGGTTGACCATACGCTCGCTCCCGTGCACCCTTGTCCCCCCCATCGCGCCATTGGTACTCCTAGAGTTCCCAGTGTTCGAACTCGCTACTCCCCGCGTTGAACCATGCACTGCAGCATCACTTGCGTCGTCGCCGTGTTTCTGCTTCCGCCGACAAGCTCGCCGCCATCTCCCCGGACCTTCCCGTGGACGCCTGCTTGCACGAGGAGACGCGCGCGAGCCTGAGCTGCCCCTGGTGGTTGTAGCGCGTCGAATGGGCCACTGAGCCGTCGTCATCGTGGACTCCACCATTTCTGGACGTCGCCGGAGACTCTCCGCCGGCGTGCCAAAGTTAATCCCCCCACTAAATCTCACTCACACTAGGCCCAGTGGCTTAATAAGCCACTGGTTAAATTAAACCAGCCGGGTTAATTAACCCAGCCACTGACAGGGTGGCCCCACCAGTCAGAGCCCCCCACGTCACCCTAACGCCAGCATGACGCATTAATTCGAATTTCCTTTATAAGAATAATTCAGAATTGGCAGAAAATCAATTAAACTTTGGAAATTCATAACTAATTCATTTTCACTCCAAATTGGACATATAATATATGTAAAATTATCAGAAAAATTCAAGGATTCTGAATATGGACTTTGTTTTCATGTTGGACCAATTAAAATTGGGTGAACAGTGGCATATGCCCATATGGACTTCTTTTGAATTCAAATTTGAAGTGATTTTGCAAATCCCTTTGCAGCACACTTCTTTTAAATGGAATTGTCCACACATTGCAACCATGAACATCACACTACAATCTTGATCATGTGTTTGTGCATTTCAATTATGTTGATCCTTTGATTGCCATGTTTGTCGAATAGAAGTGGAGCCGGAACCCGAGTTCACCCCCTTCGTTGAAGACACCGTGTGTGAACCTCGTCAGCAAGTCAAGCAAACCCCCATTGATCATGTCGATAAAATCTCATTTCCCTCTCAGTCTTGCTTATGCATGGAATAGGATGATCACCCTGTTATCGATTCTACCGCATAGTTGAACCCATATCCTTTGCATGACCTATCATCTTGTCACAGTAGTAAGAAAACCACAATCCTAGCTGACATAGGAGTTGATTGATATCATGTGTCCCCTGCAACTGTTACTTCTTATTGCATGCTTAGAGTTACAATGAGGTTACTATTTTGTGAGTCGGGATGGTAGTGATCATGTGGATGATGGTGGAAATGTGTTGGTGAATCTACCTTAATACAAGGTGAACGATGAGAGGCTGTGTAGGAGTACATAGTGGGTTGTCTCATTGAACACCTCCTTAAGTCCGAGTTCTTGTGTGGTGATCCAAGACAAAGAGCACTACCACATGTTGGGCACATGGACCCTTGCTCAACCTACTAACTCACCCCTTCTCAGTTCAATGAGTCGCAGTAGTTCGGAGTTCTGGTAGGTCTGTGGCACGGTCTGCGAAGTGGAGGAACGACTATTCAGACCGGCTTGGGACCCTGCACACATCTTCTGGGACCACATCGGTAAACCTGCCGACTTCACGATGTGGAATCCAACCCAGATAGGCGTCTCCATTGGACTTAGCGTTGGCTGTGAGGTAAAATTTGTGGAGATTATCCTCGCCGGCACCCTCTTGAAGGGTGAAGAGATCCCAACGGTAACTGATAGTTTCATGTGTGTAGAAGTATATCCCTGCAGGGTTAATAAACTATTCGAATAGCCGCGTCCGCGGTAAGGGACTACTTGGAAAGTTGTGCTCGATTATTAGACAACTTCAATGGATACTTATTAAACTTGCCAAGATAATTGTGAGTGCTATGGCATGCTTTCTCGTGGGAAGTTGAGGAAGGCACCATAGTGGTGTAATTGGTTGGAGACATATAGTGGACTCGTGTATGCTTCTTACCTCAAGTCTGGTACTCGTAGTTCTGGATTAGCCAAGTCAAAGCTGGCACTTCTGCTTATGAACCCCACCTCCCTTTGCCTTGATACTTGAGCATGAGTAGTATAGTTCCTACGTAAGTCTTGCTGAGTACGACTTTCTACTCACGTTTGCTTATTCTATGTTTTAGATGAACCCACTGACCTCGAAGGTGGATTCTTCCTTGAGCTCGACGACTGAAGACCAAGCTAGTGTAGTCCCAGTCAGCAGACTGGTTCCCTCGTGGAGGGCTTGTTTATAAATAAGGCTTCTCTAAGCCATTTGTTAAACTTGTCTGTACTCAGACCTACTTTGCTTCCATGTTTGATGTAATGTTGGATCACAGACTTGTGATCTCTGTGTGAACTCTGTAAGAATTATCAATAAAGTTGTAAACTTTGTAGAGAATTGCAATGATACCTGTTGTTCATACTAGACATGTGTGATGCGTGTATGATTATACCATGCATGTCTTAGTATGGGTTTTCGAGACCTTAGTTGTGATCTGGATGATGGTCTTTTATACACCAAGTGGCCCTTAGATGTGCGCAGCTTGGGACATCGCGATGCGATTGCTCGTGAATCTGTCACGTGCACACTTTGTTGTATGATCGAGCCCGCCCTAGACCCCGACTAAGTGATCGGGCTGCTATGTAAGTGTTATAATACAATCGATAGTATGGTTAGGGAAACTTGTCTATGAGTATGGGAGTTCACCACCCATATTATTTAGACTTGTGTGTGGACAATGCGGACCCACCTGAGTTGATCATACAGCCTGGATGGGATGCCCCTCACGTTCGATGCTTTCTGAGGACGTCCTGTGCTTGGCCTTGTCTGCTTAGACAAGTGGGTACGGTTCTCGGCTCTCCATATGATTGTGTTGTAGCGGGACTTGCATACTCTAACCCCGAGTCCCGACAACATACATCTCTGAAAAGTAGCAGGTGCATTGCATAAACCAAAAGGCATACGCCTGTAAGCATAAGTACCGTAGGGACTCGTGAAAGTGGTCTTCTCTTGATCGGTAGTGTTGACATGAATTTGAGAGAAGCCAGAGGAACCATCAAGATAGCAAAAGTGGGTGTTTTTAGACAACCTCTCTAGCATCTGATCAATAAAGGGCAGCGGGTAGTGGTCCTTCCTAGTTACGTTGTTCAACTTCCTGTAATCAATACACTTTCTATATCCAATAACAACTCTTTGAGGTATTAGTTCATTTTTAGCATTAGGAACAACAGTCATACCTCCTTTCTTAGGAACACAATGAACTGGACTTACCCACCTACTATCAGCTATAGGATAGATGATACCTGCGGCTAGAAGCTTGAGAATTTCCATCCTAACCACGTCCTTCATCCTTGGGTTCAACCGTCATTGATGATCAACAACTCGCTTAGCATCGGGCTCGAGATTGATAGTGTGTAGGCAAATCGATGGACTAATCCCCTTAAGGTCATCAAGGGTATAGCCCAAGGCACCACGGTGTCTGCGAAGTGCCTCCAATAATCGCACTTCTTCAAATCCTGAAAGGTTAGCATTGATAATAACAGGATATATTTTATTTTCGTCTAAATAGGCATACTTGAGCGTATCGGGCAGTGGTTTAAGGTCAAACACCGGGTCTTCTTTTGGTTGTGCTAGGATCCCCAAAGGCTCAACTGGAAGGTTGTGCTTTAGGATAGAAGCTTGTCTTGCAATACTTCGTCTAACTCATTTCTTTCCTGCATATGCATATCATGCTCGTGGTCTTACATATATTGTTGTAAAGGATCATTAGGAGGAATAGCAATAGAAGCAATATTTTCAATAATTTTATCAGCACTAGGTAAATCAGTACCACGAGGTTGCTTGGAAAATTTAGAAAAGTTAAATTCATATGGCTCACCATTGAGTTCAACAGAAACTTTACCTTTTTTTGCAATCTATAATAGCACCACAAGTGCTGAGGAAAGGTCTACCAAAGATAATAGGGCAAAAACTATCTTGCATTGAACCAAGTACGAGAAAGTCGGTAGGATACTTTACCTTTCCACATAAGACTTCAACATCTCTCACAATTCCAATGGGAGAGATAGTTTCTTTGTTTGCTAGATAAATAGTAACATCGATCTCTTCAAGTTCATAGGGTGAAATCTCACCCATGATCTCCTGATAAAGTGAATAAGGAATAGCGCTAGCATTGGACCCCAGATCGCAAAGCCCGTAATAGTTGTGATCTCCTATTTTGACAGATACAACTAGTGTACCTGAAATTGGGCTCTTATACTTGGCTGTGACAATGTTAGTTGAAACAACAATTTTTTTTATCTTGGAATCTGAAACATCATTATCTTTAACCATCGCAACTTGAGGATCGACCTTGATCAGGTCCTCAGGTTCGTCAGTTCTTCTCCCACTTTTATTTATTATGCATGTCACAAAAAAGTGCTCCTTTATCCTTGTGGGAAAAGGGGGCTTTTCATAAAAAAACTACAGGAAGAATAGGGTCAGCCACATGAATATCAGCAGGTAACTCTTTAAAGGGTTTATGATACGGATCCTTAGCCTCCTTAGAAGATTCAATGTGAGCGGCAAAGTTCATACAAAAATCAATCATAAGCTGGGAATCAAGACCAATCTTAGAAAAAAAGGTATTAAAATAATCAATTTTCACATAACCCTCAATGTAATCATGCCCATAATTTATAGGGGGTTCAATACCTTTATTGATTTGCCAGTCTTCAGTATTCTTCTAGATTCTCTCGATGAGATCCCACCTTTATTCGACGCTTCTTGTTTGGAATACCCCGCTAGAGGAGGCATCCAACATCTCCTTATCCTGACGAGAAAGCCTGGCATAAAAAATGTAATTATAATATCTTTGGGGAGTTCATGGATAGGATGAACATTAGGGATTTCAGTCTCCCCAAGCTTGAGCAGTGCTCTCTTCATCACGAGACCAAAATTTTTAGATGTAATTCCTGTCTCGATGAATTTCATGAAGAGGATAAAACTTTGTATAAAAGAGAGACATAAGCTCTTCCCAATTAAGTAGATGTGAGTTATCGAGGAGCATTTACCTGAGAAGATCCCCCGCTAGTCATCATTCGACCAGGACACGCCGCATTGGTGCTCGAGGCACAAATTGGAAATTACGACATGTCACGGGTGTTCATGGACGGAGGCAACGAAATCAACATCATATTCACCAAAACCCTGGAGGAGATGTTCATCCCAACCTTTATACTCAAGACATCAAGCATGTAACATCCCAAAATTCTCTGAATTTTGGAATGTTAATAAAATTAAATAGATAATGATTGTTTGCTTGATGTGTTTGAGTTTCTCTGGGATTTAAAACTTTTTGGAGTTTATTGAATATTAAAAAGAGAGGGAATAAAAGGACTTTCCCTAATATTCATAATTGGTGTTTTGGAATTTATTATTTAAAAAAAACCAACAAAACAAAATGAGAGAAGGTAAAAATGACTCCTTCAACATATTAAAAGGTTGGAAAATGTTTTAAATCATTATTGGAATTCTTTTGAATATTCAAAACATTTTTCACCTCGAGGAAATTCATTCGAGAGGATATAAAATGACTTATCCCCTTTTTAATAGAGTTGGAAAATATTTCGAATATTACTTTAAAGTTTTTAAAATTTATTTTGAGTATTATAAATAACTCTAAAATTATTTTAGGGATTTTATAATGCTAAGAGAGTTTTTATTTCATTAAAATGATTTATTTAATATTTCAAAGGAGTTGAAAAAGTATTCCAATGGAATATTTTTATTGACCAAATTATTTATTGGTGCAACAATTTTAAAATTTATATTTTATTATTTAGAAAATGATTTTCCAATGCTTTTGACCAAATAAAAATATTTTAAATGATTTATTGGATTTTATTTGATTTATGAAAAGTATTTTATATTTAAATAAAGCATTTAGAAAATGTTTTTATTTTTATTTTACTTTTTGGAAAAGGTATTCATTAAATAATTTTCTTTGTATTATTTGATGAATTTAGGATTTTATTTCATATTTTTCGGAGTTACGGTTGATTTTATTTTATTGTTTGAAGTCTCGGTTTTATAAAAAAAACTGTAGCCCCGACCCAGTAGTTTTTTTTTCCGCCCACGAGCACAATTGGAGTCCAAGTCGAACCCTAAGTCTTTTTTTTCTTTTCTTTCCGGTCTATATATAGAAATTAGATTTCTTTTTATTCGTTTCCTTTTTCAACTTAAGCAAAAAAAAAATCGAAAACCTAGCGGGACCCGCGGGGCAGCCGCCTCCGCCGGGCCCCGCCGTTTCGCCGCCGCCGCCGCCGGGGATCCCGTCGGATCTCGGCCATCTCGCCGCCGCCGAGCCTGCCGGCCGGCCACCGCGGGGGCAGGCCACTGCCGCCGCTTGTCGCCACTTCCCCACCTCCAGCGCCGCCCGCCCCGGTTGGAGCTCACCGGAGCCCCGGGCGGCCTCGCTGGAGATGGCCGCGGCCCAAGCCGCCGCGCCTCCCGCCGCTACTGCCGGCTGCTCCCACGCCGAAGCTCGGCGCGCCGCCGGCCGCCCCTCCCCAAGACGGCCGCAACCTCCACTCGCTAGCCCGGAGGCCACCACGCCGGAGCTCGTGGTGAGTTCGCCGGAGCCGTGAATAAAAAACAGAGGAAATCCGGTCAGATCTGGTCAAACTGCCCCGAGGACCCGATTGCGTTTTTCAAAAAAAATATTTACGATTGGGTCCTTTTCTGCAGAAAACACCCGTCACGGTACTCGCAATTTCTCCCACACCGAGCATCGGATTACGGTGATTCTTTTTCCTACACGCTCATATTGCTCTGTACTTTAGCATGGAATAAGTTGTTGCACACTTTGAAAACTTTTTAATTTGAATTTATTTCAAATTCAAATTCAAATTCCGGTGGTCGTATCTTTTAAACCGTTGATCCAAATCGAGTGATTCTTTTTGCGTTGGATCACTCGTTCCATGTACCTTCTGTTTATATCATGTTACAAAAAAATTCAGAAGTTTATTGATCTTTTTAATTTCAAATTCATTTCAAATTTGAACCTGCTACGACCTCCGTTGTAGTATTCCGTTTCACGTGATTCTTTTTGTATATTGGATCATATGAGACGTCCTATCGGCAATATCCACACACCATTAATATTGCTATGATCATTACCTTGATTTCATAATGCCTTGATCATAATCTTGTATCGACAACTCTTTATCCGTTGACTCTCTCGAGTTCACGTTCCACCGATCACCTTCGAGCACATCGACACTTGTACCGTGTCAAGCCGCTTGTTTTGTTAATAAAACCTTTGTGTTTGTTTTGTTGATATTTTTTTTGCCCTTGTGATGTGATTGCTTATTCGAGTTCCATCGTTGCGATAGATTTTCTCGGAGTGTGACGAATCGAGTTGACTAGACGTGAGAGAGAAGATCTTCATCGAATGTATAAGGCAAGTTACACTTTGACCATACCTCAACCTATATTTTCTATTATGCATGTAGCAAATTATCACTCTATGCATGTGTAGGACTATATATTAGTTATGATTTAAACCTAGTAGGATAGCCATATGTTCTGATCCTGTATTTCATTGTCGACCTAGGATCGTGGTTGTTATATACTGCTATTGCTTTGTAGACGGGGATTGGCTGAGTTATCATTGAGCTTTGTGAGGAGTAATGACTTGACTAGAAAACTTAAATAGAAATCACCTCTGGACGGGCAGGGAATGCATCCTGGTGCTCATGCCTTGGATAAGGAGGGACCAGGGCTAAATGCTTCCCGAATGGTTGTTTTGGTGGTGAACCGGGTGCGTCATGGCGCGTACCCTCTGAACGCAGTGGGCGCCGTCCAGGCTCAAAAAGATCGGACAGACAGTGTGACTAATAGCTTCCATGTACAACCACTGGCTATATGGGCTCTGGCTTAGATGAGTAACTTGTGGGGAACCTGGCCCTGGTAGCTAGCTGATGTAGATATGATAGGTGTACCGGCTACCAAAGGGTGGAGGCAACCTCTTCTGAAAGACTATGTCTCAATCTTCGGGTTGAGTCCAGTGGGGAAAGTGTATAAACCTCTGCAGAGTGTAAAAACTGATCATGATTAGTCGTGTCCACGGTTACAGACAACTTTGAGCAACTGGGCATTAATGTTGTTGGATGGTCTTGACAGATATTTCACCTTAATAAGAATTGAGTGGGAACTTTTAATAATGGGATGGTTGGAATTGGTGTAGCCCGATTCAACCATACTTAGGACTAGCAAGATAAATTAAAATTTGATTAGTTGTAGTTTGTGAGGGAAAAATCATC
Source organism: Bromus sterilis (assembly GCA_950022295.1). Taxonomy (NCBI): domain Eukaryota; kingdom Viridiplantae; phylum Streptophyta; class Magnoliopsida; order Poales; family Poaceae; genus Bromus; species Bromus sterilis. The sequence goes on from OX465598.1 coordinate 223,702,387, forward strand.
TTTCTGCAAAATAAAACCATAAGCCTTTCCTTTGACTTATCCTTACATGTAGATGTAGGTCTGTTATATACTTTTTCGTGTGACTTGCCGTACAAATCAGATGTACTGACCCGTGTTCGGGCTGTAACCTTCGGTGTTGCAGGATTGTATACGACGAGTAAGTGTTGCGATGTAGGGTTACGATGTCTATACTCAACTTGCCGGTGGATTTGATGGACGCCACAAAGCTCTTTATTGTTTTTCCGCTGTATTCTATTTGTAAGCTATCCTTGAGCTATGCAGGTATGCTATATTGTAATACTGGATCTTCGATGTAATATATATGACATGTGGTTTATTCTTGATATTACATCATGTACTATGTGTGCTAGCTATTGATCCAGGGACTAGCATAGAAGGCATAGAAACTTGGATTCTTAGTGAATCGGGTCGTTATAGATGATATCAGAGCCCATGTTGACTGTAGGTCGTGACCCTAGAAAATGGATAGGAAAAACCATAGGAACAAAAATATTTTTCCACTCTTTGATTACTTACTCTCTCCACTAGTATTTCTCATCTATTATTCATCTTCTAAAACTTCGCATCTTGTTTTAGTATGAATACCCCTTGAGTTGTTTATACCTCGGAAGACAAGACATTTGAGAAGAACATCGTCAACCTCGTGGATCAATTGGAGTTATGATTACCGAAACTAGAAGGAATAACCTACTATGATCAATAAGTTTGACACTGCGAGAGGAACCTTTAAGATCAGCTTAGCTGAGAAGGATGAAGCTTAGAATCATACCACCACCTTTTAGGTGAAGTTAGATGAACGAATTTCGCGTACTATGATGAGATCGTATGTCTTGCACATATGACCTTACTCTAGGTGTTTTTTGTGTGTTTTGACTTTTGTGACTGTATTGTTTGTTGTTATGCGTTACTGTCGACCGTAGGTGTTTTTGCCACTTTCTTGTTTGAGTGCATATGTTTGGTGTTATCTGTAGTTGTTGTCTTATCGGTGTTATAGTTTTTCCCTAACCCTTGTCGTATGGGCTTAATAGATGGAGTATGAAGTAGGACTTGCCTTTTTTGGGGCGATGTCGAGACTGAAGGTGGAGCAGTGGATTTATAATATGGAGGAGCACATGAAGATAAACAAGGTTGGAAGTGAGGACATGGTCCCCTATGCTGTTAAGTACTTGGTAGAAGAGGTCGCTACTTGGTGGAGAATGCATCAAGCGATTGACGAATCACAAAGGAAGATTTCTTGGAAGTAATTTACAAGGATTTTGTTGGGATCCCGCCTTGTCACCCCGAAGCAAAGGACGGTAACCCGTAAGAGGCCTCGTGCCTGCAAAATTTGTGGAGAAACAGGACACTCCTATGAAGGACACCAAGATGGATGTTCCTATTGTGAGGAAATTCACTTGGGTGAAGAATGCCCCAGTGCACAAGTTACATGTTTCGTGTGTGAAGGAACTGATCATTATCCTGTTCAGTGACACCTTTACACCATGACACAACAAGTGATTCAACATCAAAAGGAAGGAATGAAGAAAGTTATCCAAGAATTTAAGGAAGCACCCGTGAAGAAGAAAAAGAAGGACATTAGCCACATTCAGTGTTTCCGGTGCAGGGATATGGGATATTACGCCAACATGTGTCCATAATTGAATGGAAAGAAGTGGTTGTGAACGCGGAAGCAAGGATGCTGACTCGAAGAAGCTTATGTTTGACAATTGGAGGAAAGACGTACGTAGGTGTGCACTAAGTGTACGGTGTTACCTTTTATTGTTAGCTGGAGTTGTGGTTCACAACAGGTTTTGCTGGTTGAACTAGGTGTGTTATGTCTGATTGTTTTGTTTGGTTTTTCTTGTGGCCTTGACCCTGATTTGTCTTTGTTGTGATATGATGTGTTGTGCCTGGTGGTTCTTCTTCGCGAGTAGAGTAAGCTTACGTTTCCTTAGACCCCTTATCTATTTTGTATGCTTCAAGACTAAAGGAGACACACCTGCAAGAAGAATAAGTTGACAATTGACTCGACGATATGAAGATTGCTCAATGATATGAAGATTGCTCGACGATACGAGGATTGCTTCGAAGATAGAAAGATTCCTTCGACGATGTAAAACTGAAGCTACCAACGTTGAAGACTTGAAGACCTTGAAGATTTAAAAGTTTCTACCGTTAGTTCGTTTCTGTGAGCTGTCATTTCTTGTCTTACCGACAACTACACATCAAAATTTATTTACAAAACTAGTGTGATGTTTGTATGGGTACCTCTCCATATCTCTCTCTCTACCTCGCTATCTACATTCTATTCCCTCTCATCCTGAAGGAGTTACTACAATGGATGCTAATGTCAAGACTGGAATAAAGATGATGCAACCAATGCCAAGTTCAAAGTTAACCCAGTGTGCCAGGATCTTACAACAAGCAGGCACAATCTTGCTGAAGGAAGAACCGTAGAAGAAGTTGTAGTCCACCAGTACACGTTTTATAGCAGGCTACGTAAACCGGAGAGTTGTGAAAGAAACGATAGATGTTTGTTTGGCTTGTAGAACCATGGATTTATCTGAACCCAGTTCAAGATAAGGAGGACTTCTGCAATGCTTGTGAGAATGACCGAGTGTTAGATTGCGAGATTCACTAAACCATATACAAGGTAATGATATGGGTGCGGAATGGATTGGCCCCCATGACGACTACCCTTATTATTCGCTCTTGCTATGCGGGATAGTAAATCTTGAATGACTTACCTATAGCAGAGAGACGACGATGTCAAAGCCTGAACCATAGAATGGTACGATGTGTGACCCCTATAGAAGTTTACCGTTTGTGTTGTACGGTGAGTATAGACCAAGACGGTTTCCTGCATGTATCCCGTAAAAGTATTCTTGATGACCACCATGAGAAAATCGATAGTTGCTTAGTATGGGCGTCTGACTTGTCAGCCAGGAAGGTTCAGTATACGGAAGACTCCCCTTTTGGATGAGGATTGAAGATCAACAAGAAATACGAGGAATGTACGAAGGATGTCATCGATGGAGTAAGATTTTGAAGACCACGTCGCATTCCTTTTAAGGGTGGTAGCACCCTAGCTCATCGGAGGATCGATGGAATGTCATGAAGACCCGAACCCTAGCCTTTCTTTCTAGCCTTCTTGAATCTCGAGGACGAGATTCCTTTTAAGGGTGGTAGTGTGTAACATCCCAAAACTCTCCGAATTTTGGAATGTTAATAAAATTAAATAGATAATGATTGTTTGCTTGATGTGTTTGAATTTCTCTGGGATTTAAAACTTTTTGGAGTTTATTGAATATTAAAAAGAGAGGGAATAAAAGGACTTTCCCTAATATTCATAATTGGTGTTTTGGAATTTATTATTTAAAACAAACCAACAAAACAAAATGAGAGAAGGTAAAATGACTCCTTCAACATATTAAAAGGTTGGAAAATGTTTTAAATCATTATTGGAATTCTTTTGAATATTCAAAATATTTTTCAACTCGAGGAAATTCATTCGAGAGGATATAAAATAACTTATCCCCTTTTTAATAGAGTTGGAAAATATTTCAAATATTACTTTAAAGTTTTTAAAATTTATTTTGAGTATTAAAAATAACTCTAAAATTATTTTAGGGATTTTATAATGCTAAGTGAGTTTTTATTTCATTAAAATGATTTATTTAATATTTCAAAGGAGTTGAAAAAGTATTCTAATGGAATATTTTTATTTACCAAATTATTTATTGGTGAAACAATTTTAAAATTTATATTTAATTATTTAGAAATGATTAGCCAATGCTTTTGACCAAATAAAAATATTTGAAATAATTTATTGGATTTTATTTGATTTATGAAAAGTATTTTATATTTAAATAAAGCATTTAGAAAATGTTTTTATTTTTATTTTACTTTTTGCAAAAGGTATTCATTAAATAATTTTCTTTGTATTATTTGATGAATTTAGGATTTTATTTCATATTTTTCGGATTTACGGTTGATTTTATTTTATTATTTGAAGGCTCGGTTTTATAAAAAAAACTGTAGCCCATGCCGAGTAGTTTTTTTTTTCCGCCGACGAGCACAATTGGAGTCCAAGTCGGACCCTATGTCGTTTTTTTTTCTTTTCTTTTCGGTCTATATATAGAAATTAGATTTCTTTTTATTCTTTTCCTTTTTCCACTTAAGCAAAAAAAACGAAAACCTAGCGGGACCCGCGTGGCAGCCGCCGCCGCTGCCGGCGGGGATCCCGTCGGATCCCGGCCATCTCGCCGCCACCGGGCCTGCCGGCCGGCCACCGCCGCCGCTCGTCGCCACTTCCCCACCTCCAGCGTCGCCCGCCCCGGTTGGAGCTCACCGAAGCCCCGGGCGGCCTCACTGGAGATGGCCGCGGCCCAAGCCGCCGCGCCTCCCGCCGCTACCGCCGGATGCTCCCACGCCGAAGCTCGGCGCGCCGCCGGCCGCCCCTCCCCAAGACGGCCGCAACCTCCACTCGCTGGCCCGGAGGCCACCACGCCGGAGCTCGTGGTGAGTTCGCCGGAGCCGTGAAAAAAAAACAGAGGAAATCCGGTCAGATCTGGTCAAACTGCCCCGAGGACCCGATTGCGTTTTTCAGAAAAAAATATTTACGATTGGGTCCTTTTCTGCAGAAAACACCCCGTCACGGTACTCGCAATTTCTCCCACACCGTGCATCGGATTACGGTGATTCTTTTTCCTACACGCTCATATTGCTCTGTACTTTAGCATGGAATAAATTTTTGCACACTTTGAACACTTTTGAATTTGAATTTATTTCAAATTCAAATTCAAATTCCGGTGGTCGTATCTTTTAAACCATTGATCCAAATCGAGTGATTCTTTTTCCGTTGGATCACTCGTTCCATGTACCTTCTGTTTATATCATGTGTACAAAAAAATTCATAAGTTTATTGATCTGTTTAATTTCAAATTCAATTCAAATTTGAACCTGCTACGACCTCTGTTGTAGTATTCCGTTTCACGTGATTCTTTTTGTATATTGGATCATATGAGACGTCCTATCGGCAATATCCACACACCATTCATATTGCTATGATCATTACCTTGATTTCATAATGCCTTGATCATAATCTTGTATCGACAACTCTTTATCCGTTCACTCTCTCGAGTTCACGTTCCACCGATCACCTTCGAGCACATCGACACTTGTACCGTGTCAAGCCGCTTGTTTTGTTGCTAAAACCTTTGTGTTTGTTCTGTTGATCTTTTGTTTGCCCTTGTGATGTGATTGCTTATTCGAGTTCCATCGTTGCGATAGATTTTCTCGGAGTGTGACGAATAGAGTTGACTGGACGTGAGAGCGAAGATCTTCATGGAATGTATAAGGCAAGTTACACTTTGACCATACCTCAACCTATATTTTCTATTATGCATGTAGCAAATTATCACTCTATGCATGTGTAGGACTATATATTAGTTATGATTTAAACCTAGTAGGATAGCCATATGTTCTGATCCTGTATTTCATTGTCGACCTAGGATCGTGGTTGTTATATACTGCTATTGCTTTGTAGACGGGGATTGGCTGAGTTATCATTGAGCTTTGTGAGGAGTAATGACTTGACTAGGAAACTTAAATAGAAATCACCTCTGGACGGGCAGGGAATGTATCCTGGTGCTCATACCTTGGATAAGGAGGGACCAAGGCTAAATACTTCCCTAATGGTTGTTTCGGTGGTGAACCGGGTGCGTCATGGCGCGTACCCTCTGAACGCAGTGGGCGCCGTCCAGGCTCAAAAAGATCGGACAGACAGTGTGACTAGTAGCTTCCATGTACAACCACTGGCTATATGGGCTCTGGCTTAGATGAGTAAGTTGTGGGGAACCTGGCCCTGGTAGCTAGCTGATGTAGATATGATAGGTGTACCGGCTACCAAAGGGTGGAGGCAACCTCTTCTGAAAGGCTATGTCTCAATCTTCGGGTTGAGTCCAGTGGGGAAACTGTATAAACCTCTGCAGAGTGTAAAAACTGATCATGATTAGCCGTGTCCACGGTTACGGACAACTTTGAGCAACTGGGCATTAATGTTGTTGGATGGTCTTGACAGATATTTCACATTAATAAGGATTGAGTGGAAACTTTTGATAATGGGATGGTTGGAATTGGTGTAGCCCGATTCAACCATACTTAGGACTAGCAAGATAAATTAAAATTTGATTAGTTGTAGTTTGTGAGGGAAAAATCATATTTCTGCAAAATAAAACCATAAGCCTTTCCTTTGACTTATCCTTACATGTAGATGTAGGTCTGTTATATACTTTTTCGTGTGACTTGCCGTACAAATCAGATGTACTGACCAGTGTTCGGGTTGTAACCTTCGGTGTTGCAGGATTGTATACGACGAGTAAGTGTTGCGATGTAGGGTTACGATGTCTATACTCAACTTGCCGGTGGAGTTGATGGACGCCACGAAGATCTTTATTGTTTTTCCGCTGTATTCTATTTGTAAGCTAGCCTTGAGCTATGCGGGTATGCTATATTGTAATACTGGATCTTCGATGTAATATATATAACATGTGGTTTATTCTTGATATTACATCATGTACTGTGTGTGCTAGCTATTGATCCAGGGACTAGCATAGAAGGCATAGAAACTTGGATTCTTAGTGAATCGGGTCGTTATAGATGATATCATAGCCCATGTTGACTGTAGGTCGTGACCCTAGAAAATGGATAGGAAAAACCATAGGAACAAAAATATTTTTCCACTCTTTGATTACTTACTCTCTCCACTAGTATTTCTCATCTATTATTCATCTTCTAAAACTTCGCATCTTGTTTAACTATGAATACCCCTTGAGTTGTTTATACCTCGGAAGACAAGACATTTGAGAAGAACATCGTCAACCTCGTGGATCAATTGGAGTTATGATTACCGGAACTAGAAGGAATAACCTACTATGATCAATAAGTTTGACACTGCGAGAGGAACCTTTAAGATCAGCTTAGCTGAGAAGGATGAAGCTTAGAATCAGACCACCACCTTTTAGGTGAAGTTAGACGAACGAATTTCGCGTACTATGATGAGATTGTATGTCTTGCACATATGACCTTACTCTAGGTGTTTTTTGTGTGTTTTGACTTTTGTGACTGTATTGTTTGTTGTTATGCGTTACTGTCGACCGTAGGTGTTTTTTCCACTTTCTTGTTTGAGTGCAGATGTTTGGTGTTATCTGTAGTTGTTGTCTTATCGGTGTTATAGTTTTTCCCTAACCCTTGTCGTATGGGCTTAATAGATGGAGTATGAAGTAGGACTCGCCTTTTTTGGGGCGATGTCGAGACTGAAGGTGGAGCAGTGGATTTACAATATGGAGGAGCACATGAAGATAAAAAAGGTTGGAAGTGAGGACATGGTCCCCTATGCTGTTAAGTACTTGGTAGAAGAGGCCACTACTTGGTGGAGAATGCATCAAGCGATTGACGAATCACAAAGGAAGATTTCTTGGAAGTAATTTACAAGGATTTTGTTGGGATCCCGCCTTGTCACCCCGAAGCAAAGGACGGTAACCCGTAAGAGGCCTCGTGCTTGAAAAATTTGTGGAGAAACAGGACACTCCTATGAAGGACACCAAGATGGATGTTCCTATTGTGAGGAAATTCACTTGGGTGAAGAATGCCCCACTGCACAAGTTACATGTTTCGTGTGTGAAGGAACTGATCATTATCCCGTTCAGTGACACCTTTACACCATGACACAACAAGTGATTCAACATCAAAAGGAAGGAATGAAGAAAGTTATCCAAGAATTGAAGGAAGCACCCGTGAAGAAGAAAAAGAAGGACATTAGCCACATTCAGTGTTTCCGGTGCAGGAATATGGGATATTACGCCAACATGTGTCCATAATTGAATGGAAAGAAGTGGTTGTGAACGCGGAAGCAAGGATGCTGACTCAAAGAAGCTTATGTTTGACAATTGGAGGAAAGACATACGTAGGTGTGCACTAAGTGTACGGTGTTACCTTTTATTGTTAGCTGGAGTTGTGGTTCACAACAGGTTTTGCTGGTTGAACTAGGTGTGTTATGTCTGATTGTTTTGTTTGGTTTTGCTTGTGGCCTTGACCCTGATTTGTCTTTGTTGTGATATGATGTGTTGTGCCTGGTGGTTCTTCTTCGCGAGTAAAGTAAGCTTACGTTTCCTTAGACCCCTTATCTATTTAGTATGCTTCAAGACTAAAGGAGACACACCTGCAAGAAGAATAAGTTGACAATTGACTCGACGATATGAAGATTGCTCAATGATATGAAGATTGCTCGACGATACGAGGATTGCTTCGAAGATAGAAAGATTCCTTCGACGATGTAAAAATGAAGCTACCAACGTTGAAGACTTGAAGACCTTGAAGATTTAAAAGTTTCTACCGTTAGTTCGTTTCTGTGAGCTGTCATTTCTTGTCTTACCGACAACTACACATCAAACTTTATTTACAAAACTAGTGTGATGTTTGTATGGGTACCTCTCCATATCTCTCTCTCTACCTCGCTATCTACATTCTATTCCCTCTCATCCTGAAGGAGTTACTAAAATGGATGCTAATGTCAAGATTGGAATAAAGATGATGCAACCAATGCCAAGTTCAAAGTTAACCCAGTGTGCCAGGATCTTACAACAAGCAGGCACAATCTTGCTGAAGGAAGAACCCTAGAAGAAGTTGTAGTCCACCAGTACACATTTTATAGCAGGCTACGTAAACCGGAGAGTTGTGAAAGAAACGATAGATGTTTGTTTGGCTTGCAGAACCATGGATTTATCTGAACCCAGTTCAAGATAAGGAGGACTTCTGCAATGCTTGTGAGAATGACCGAGTGTTAGATTGCGAGATTCACTAAACCATATACAAGGTAATGATATGGGTGCGGAATGGATTGGCCCCCATGACGACTACCCTTATTATCCGCTCTTGCTATGCGGGATAGTAAATCTTGAGTGACTTACCTATAGCAGAGAGACGACGATGTCAAAGCCTGAACCATAGAATGGTACGATGTGTGACCCCTATAGAAGTTTACCGTTTGTGTTGGACGGTGAGTATAGACCAAGACGGTTTCCTGCATGTATCCCGTAAAAGTATTCTTGATGACCACCATGAGAAAATCGATAGTTTCTTAGTATGGGCGTCTGACTTGTCAGCCAGGAAGGTTCAGTATACGGAAGACTCCCCTTTTGGATGAGGATTCAAGATCTCCAAGAAATACGAGGAATGTATGAAGGATGTCATCGATGGAGTGAGATTTTGAAGACCACGTCGCATTCCTTTTAAGGTTTTAGCACCCTAGCTCATCGGAGGATCGATGGACAGTCATGAAGACCCGAACCCTAGCCTTTCTTTCTAGCCTTCTCGAATCTCGAGGACGAGATTCCTTTTAAGGGTGGTAGTGTGTAACATCCCAAAATTCTCCGAATTTTGGAATGTTAATAAAATTAAATAGATAATGATTGTTTGCTTGATGTGTTTGAATTTCTCTGGGATTTAAAACTTTTTGGAGTTTATTGAATATTAAAAAGAGAGGGAATAAAAGGACTTTCCCTAATATTCATAATTGGTGTTTTGGAATATATTATTTAAAACAAAACCAACAAAACAAAATGAGAGAAGGTAAAATGACTCCTTCAACATATTAAAAGGTTGGAAAATGTTTTAAATCATTATTGGAATTTTTTTGAATATTCAAAACATTTTTCAACTCGAGGAAATTCATTCGAGAGGATATAAAATGACTTATCCCCTTTTTAATAGAGCTGGAAAATATTTCGAATATTACTTTAAAGTTTTCAAAATTTATTTTGAGTATTAAAAATAACTCTAAAATTATTTTAGGGATTTTATAATGCTAAGAGAGTTTTATTTCATTAAAATGATTTATTTAATATTTCAAAGGAGTTGAAAAAGTATTCCAATGGAATATTTTTATTTACCAAATTATTTATTGGTGAAACAATTTTAAAATTTATATTTTATTATTTAGAAATGATTTTCCAATGCTTTTGACCAAATAAAAATATTTTAAATATTTTTTTGGATTTTATTTGATTTATGAAAAGTATTTTATATTTAAATAAAGCATTTAGAGAATGTTTTTATTTTTATTTTACTTTTTGGAAAAGGTATTCATTAAATAATTTTCTTTGTATTATTTGATGAATTTAGGATTTTATTTCATATTTTTCGGAGTTACGGTTGATTTTATTTTATTGTTTGAAGTCTCGGTTTTATAAAAAAAACTGTAGCCCTAGCCGAGTAGTTTTTTTTTCCGCCACGAGCACAATTGGAGTCCAAGTCGGACCCTATGTCATTTTTTTTCTTTTCTTTTCGGTCTATATATAGAAATTAGATTTCTTTTTATTCTTTTCCTTTTTCCACTTAAGCAAAAAAAAACGAAAACCTAGCGGGACCCGCGTGGCAGCCGCTGCCGCCGGGGATCCCGTCGTATCTCGGCCATCTCGCCGCCACCGGGCCTGCCGGCCAGCCACCGCCGCCGCTCGTCGCCACTTCCCCACCTCCAGCGCCGCCCGCCCCGGTTGGAGCTCACCGGAGCCCCGGGCGGCCTCGCTGGAGATGGCCGCGGCCCAAGCCGCCGCGCCTCCCGCCGCTACCGTCGGCTGCTCCCGCGCCGAAGCTCGGCGCGCCGCCGGCCGCCCCTCCCCAAGACGGCCGCAACCTCCACTCGCTGGCCCGGAGGCCACCACGCCGGAGCTCGTGGTGAGTTCGTCGGAGCCGTGAAAAAAAAACAGAGGAAATCCGGTCAGATCTGGTCAAACTGCCCCGAGGACCCGATTGCGTTTTTCAGAAAAAAATATTTACGATTGGGTCATTTTCTGCAGAAAACACCCCGTCACGGTACTCGCAATATCTCCCACACCGTGCATCGGATTACGGTGATTCTTTTTCCTACACGCTCATATTGCTCTGTACTTTAGCATGGAATAAATTTTTGCACACTTTGAACACTTTTGAATTTGAATTTATTTCAAATTCAAATTCAAATTCCGGTGCTCGTATCTTTTAAACCGTTGATCCAAATCGAGTGATTCTTTTTGCGCTGGATCACTCGTTCCATGTACCTTCTTTTTATATCATGTGTACAAAAAAATTCACAAGTTTATTGATCTGTTTAATTTCAAATTCAATTCAAATTTGAACCTGCTACGACCTCCGTTGTAGTATTCCGTTTCACGTGATTCTTTTTGTATATTGGATCATATGAGACGTCCTATCGGCAATATCCACACACCATTCATATTGCTATGATCATTACCTTGATTTCATAATGCCTTGATCATAATCTTGTATCGACAACTCTTTATCCGTTGACTCTCTCGAGTTCCCGTTCCACCGATCACCTTCGAGCACATCGACACTTGTACCGTGTCAAGCCGCTTGTTTTGTTGCTAAAACCTTTGTGTTTGTTTTGTTGATCTTTTGTTTGTCCTTCTGATGTGATTGCTTATTCGAGTTCCATCGCTGCGATAGATTTTCTCGGAGTGTGACGAATAGAGTTGACTGGACGTGAGAGCGAAGATCTTCATGGAATGTATAAGGCAAGTTACACTTTGACCATACCTCAACCTATATTTTCTATTATGCATGTAGCAAATTATCACTCTATGCATGTGTAGGACTATATATTAGTTATGATTTAAACCTAGTAGGATAGCCATATGTTCTGATCCTGTATTTCATTGTCGACCTAGAATCGTGGTTGTTATATACTGCTATTGCTTTGTAGACGGGGATTGGCTGAGTTATCATTGAGCTTTGTGAGGAGTAATGACTTGACTAGCAAACTTAAATATAAATCACCTCTGAACGGGCAGGGAATTCATCTTGGTGCTCATGCCTTGGATAAGGAGGGACCAGGTCTAAATGCTTCCCGAATGGTTGTTTTGGTGGTGAACCGGGTGCGTCATGGCGCGTACCCTCTGAACGCAGTGGGTGCCGTCCAGGCTCAAAAATTTCGGACAGACAGTGTGACTAGTAGCTTCCATGTACAACCACTGGCTATATGGGCTCTGGCTTAGATGAGTAAGTTGTGGGGAACCTGGCCCTGGTAGCTAGCTGATGTAGATATGATAGGTGTACCGGCTACCAAAGGGTGGAGGCAACCTCTTCTGAAAGGCTATGTCTCAATCTTCGGGTTGAGTCCAGTGGGGAAAGTGTATAAACCTCTGCAGAGTGTAAAAACTGATCATGATTAGCCGTGTCCACGGTTACGGACAACTTTGAGCAACTGGGCATTAATGTTGTTGGATGGTCTTGACAGATATTTCACCTGAATAAGAATTGAGTGGGAACTTTTAATAATGGGATGGTTGGAATTGTTGTAGCCCGATTCAACCATACTTAGGACTAGCAAGATAAATTAAAATTTGATTAGTTGTAGTTTGTGAGGGAAAAATCAGCTTTCTGCAAAATAAAACCATAAGCCTTTCCTTTGACTTATCCTTACATGTAGATGTAGGTTTGTTATATACTTTTTCGTGTGACTTGCCGTACAAATCATATGTACTGACCCGTGTTCGGGCTGTAACCTTCGGTGTTGCAGGATTGTATACGACGAGTAAGTGTTGCGATGTAGGGTTACGATGTCTATACTCAACTTGCCAGTGGATTTGATGGACGCCACGAAGCTCTTTATTGTTTTTCCGATGTATTCTATTTGTAAGCTAGCCTTGAGCTATGCGGGTATGCTATATTGTAATACTGGATCTTCGATGTAATATATATGACATGTGGTTTATTCTTGATATTACATCATGTACTGTGTGTGCTAGCTATTCATCCAGGGACTAGCACAGAAGGCACAGAGACTTGGATTCTTAGTGAATCAGGTCGTTACAAAGCACCACCTTTCATGGCATCGTAGCAGGAAAAGCAGTCTAACCTCTCAGCAAAATCAGCCTTGAGGTCATTTTCGGAAGAGAAAACAACTTCAGGAAGGACTTGGACTTTGAAGTAGTCGACTGGAGGTCACGGTACCATGCAACCCTAGGCCGACCAGCTTTCACACGATTTATGGCCGTCCCCCACTACGCATACCTCAAGCTCAAGATGCTTGGACCAAAAGGAGTTATCACCATCAGTGGAAGCTTTATTAGGTCAGATCATTGCGACAGAGAATTCCACAAGATCTCCAAAACCTTCGGAGCACACCACGACCTCGTCGCAGCTGAACCGACGACCATCAAAGACTCGCACTACACCAAGCCTTGAAGAACCTGCATAATCACCAGAACAACAATAACACCGTAGAATTTAGAGCTTCACGCTTTTTCTACTAATTGTCTTATCCGCACTTCTTAAATTCTTAGGTCTATTAAGCCATCGATCAAAATAAGGCTACTCAGCCATTAGTGTAAGTACTTCAGAGAAAAAGCATTAAAGAGCGAAGCTTTTTCCAAAGTATCTTACACCTTGATGACCCTCAACTATAGGGGATCGTTTGTAGCATTTTTGATAAATAAGAGTGTCGATCCCAACGAGGAGTGGAAGGTATTGGTAAGTGACTTTGGTCAAGAAATAGCTGCAGGAACTGAAAGATAACTTTTTAGGGGTTTTCGATATAAGCAACAAAAAGGTAAAAGCGAGCAAAGTAAGAGGCACTGAGGAGTAACAATTGGCCCAATCCTTTCGAGAAAAGGAGAGGCCTAGCAACTGAACTTATAAAGGCTAAAGCGTTCTTGAGGACACACGGGAGAAATGGTCACGTGTTTTCGCCATATTCCGTATCGGTACTATGTGTTGTGTTGATAAGTGTTGAGTGGGTGGATCTATGCTAGTACACCCTCTATACTAAGATAAGTGCACTCTTATGATTAAACACCTTGCAAGCGTCTGAAAATACAAGATAGTAATTAAGGCAAAAGCCTAACCATAGCAATACGATCGATGATCCAATGTTCCCTTGTGCAAAAGCGTGCGAACTGGGGTTTATGTTTCTGTCACTTCGGCAACCCACCGTAAGCATTCTTTATGCACAATGCATTCCCCTAGGTCCTTAATAAGGCGAAGTGTTGAGTGTTCGACTCACACAACACCACTAGGAAAATAACAACACAACTTAAGTATCAAACAACACATATTACTTCAACATCATATGACTACTAACAACTAGACTTCTCCCATGTCCTCAAGAACTAAAGTAACTACTCAGAAGACATAAAAGAGATCATGATAAGAGGGGATAAATAGATGATAAACAATCTGGACACAATGATATTTCTCCAACAAAACTCAATAGCATTCATCACACGGTAGTAATCAACACCAGTAGAGTAGAGAGGATAGATAGTATGGATTACAACACAAGTTGAACTTGTGAGGTGATATTGGATGAAAATGAAGATGGTGCTGATGTTGGGGATGATGTTGATGATGATCTCGATGATGCCCGTGACGATGGTGATGACGATGACGACGATCTCCCCTTCCGCGAGGTGTTCTCCCCGGCGGAATCTGCCCGCTGGAGATGTCTTTTCTCCTTTGTTGGTTTCCGCCATGGAGCTGCGGCGGAACTCGCGAAAACTCTCCTCTTTTAGGGTTTTTGGACGAGGTGTGATATATAGTCCAAAGGGGGAGCCGGGAGTGGCCCTAGGGGTCCAGGCACCCTTCCCGCGTGGCCAGGGTGGGGGCCGGGCCAGGTGGCCTCCTGGGCACCCTGTGGCGCCCCTCTGGCCCCTCTTTTGCGTGTCTTCATCATCCTTCTGGGAAATACCCTCCGTCGATTTTCAGGTAATTTGGAGGTCTTCTCCTTTAGCAACTCAACGTCCACTTTTTACCGCTGAATCCTGTGTCTTCTCCTTCGGCATCGGAAAGTTGCAAAACTGTGCAAAATAATCCAAAACAACATAAGAATAGCATCATATCATTAAATATATCAATGAATAAGAAAGAATTACTATATAAAATAGTGATGCATTTTGGACGTATCACACCTCAACAGGAAGGGGCTCGCGCAACTAAACCACCTCTGAGGTGTTTTTTCGCACTCGGGACTCGACAATGACCTCACCTGGCACTCGGGGGCTCGTGCAACTAAGTCACCCTGACGCGTTTTTTCGCACTCGCGACACGACAACGGCCTCAACTGACACTCGGGGGCTCACGCAACTCAGCCACCTCCGAGGCGTTTTTTCACACTCGCGACTCGACAACGACCTCAGCTGGCACTCGAGGGTTCGCGCAACTAAGCCACCTCCAAGGCGTTTTTTGCACTCGTGACTCGACATTACCTCAACTGGCACTCAGGGACTCGCTCAACTAAGCCACCTCCGCGGCGGTTTTTTGCACTCGAGACTCGACAACGACCTCAAATGGCACTCGGGGGCTCGCACAACTAAGCCACCTCCGAGGTGGTTTTTTTCCGCACTCGCGAACAACATACCCATCAACTTGGCACTCGAGGGCTCACACACGAAACCTCCCCTGAGGCGTTAACTACACTGGAAGCCCATTCGTCAAAATGCCAATGAAGACCAAAAAGAGCTCAGGGGATCGTTCGCACCCAAAAGGTTCGCGAGCAAGGAAACTATAGCATGAACTCAAAAAAAAAACAAAGGCTGGAGCAAAAGAACTCGACAACATCAAGCGTCACCAAAGGCCTGGAATATCCTGCAAGAATAAGTCGAGTCCAACACTCGAGGGCTACACCTTATATTCACAAGATACCAACTACACTTCTGATTACAGTATATACAACAACAACAACAGTTCCTACACATCAGGCTCCTCCTTCACCTTATAGCGGGCGCCAATTATTCGGTCAGTCTCCTCCAACACCTTCTCCACTATAAGAGCAGAAGGATCAATCGTAGTTCGGTCATCGGTTCATCCCGGCCACAAGGAGGACCTCGCGCCGCCTGCATAAGATCCACTCCCGACCAATGGAAGTGAACCAGTGCTAGAGCACAGCGAGCGCCCTCTTGAATCTTCAACTTCACCATACCGAACCTCCAAAGGATGAGCAGATATATCACAAAGCTGCTCGAGTGTCTACGGAGACGGATCCAGTTGGAACATCTGAAAACATTGTGAATCAACTTACGACAGTACTCAACGGCCTTGGGGACCTTGTTAGCATGCTCTCGAAGGACAACAAAGACACGGACCCTATCTCTATTTGTCCATAGAGGGTTATTCTCCTGAACAACGGGATCCTCCAGACGAGACAGTTCATCCTGCACCACCTCTTACTAAAGGCGAGCCTTTCCAGACACCACTACCAGGACAGTCAAAAGTCACAAGCTTAGCAAAGGGAGTACAACGCCAATAAAGCCAAATGACAAAGTACCCTGAAGACTCACCTGTCATTATCATCCAACCCACCAAACCATCCAAAGCAGCTTCCACCTGCTCTCACTTCAAGCGCTGAACCGCGATAACACCCTTGAGTCGGACGTTCTCAAGTTCAGCATCCTTGACGTGACGCGAAGCGACACATATGCATCCTCATGGGCATCTTCCCTCAAAGTTCTCCACGGGCGATAAATACTCGTGGAAGCCTAGCACAAGAGAAAACAAGAGTCAAGGCAATAAAGCCAAACGCCTGAGGGCTTTTCAATCAATAAACTTGCAACTTTTTTCAACAAAAAGGAGTTCATTACAAAAGCATCCCATCATATGCACCATCTTCCAACTACAAGGTTCACAAAAAACTACTCGACTTCCTCGCGAGCGCGAGCATGCTCCTTCACAACCTTCGGCAGACGACGCGCCAAGTCAGAAAACCGAAGCCCTTGCTCGCCGATGTACTCAGGCACAATCGACACCACGGTGTCATAATCAATCGACATGCCATGGCCAAGGAAGAGCATGGACGCAGTCTCAAGACCACTCACCACGTTTTCATGGACGTAGCCCTCCAAGAAGTCGCCGTCCTTGTCAAAATCATCCGCCAGCGGACCAAGACCCTGAGGCACACCCTTCTCCGGGAATACGCCCTCATGCAAGAGCTCGAGCACGGCTGAGGCTTTGCGAACTACACCCTCACTGCATCTGCACAGCCTTCCATGACATTCATAGCGCCACGAAGGACGTCAGACCCCTCAGAAGTAGCAAAAGAAGTCTCAGCCCCAACGACACCTGAATCAGAACATTCGTCAACAAAAGCAAATAACAAACATGTGAAACAAAAAAAGGAAAGAAGGACGTAATTACCCGCAAGAGCACTCGCGTGAGTACGAAGACGCCCAGCTTTAGGCGCCTTGGCTTGCTCCAGCTGCTCGCCCACCCGACAAAGGTGCTCAACCTCAATGTGCTACGACTTGAGGTCCCTTTATTTCGCCTCCAAGCCACTACGTAGAAGCATGTAAGGCCCGATATGCGGTACTGTTTCAGATTCGGACGTTTCCGCCCGAACCCGAGGACGAAGCACATATCGGACCCACCGCGACATATGACAAAGCCATATGCCCCGGATTTCCAACATGATATCACAACATTACAGATACAAGGATACAACATCTCATACAACCGGCATACAACTGCCTCAAATATAACGCAACAGCGGAAGATACATGTCTGAGTACAGACTACAAGCAAATGCCTAGTGGCAAAGAGAAAAACATCGATCCCATAACCACACGGGTCCGGGCCCTCCGCCGGGATCCGCCTAACTAGTCGTCGTCGAGTCTCCACGTGAAACGTCGATCACCGTACCTGTTGTCGATCAAGACCCTGAAAAGAGTTTGGGGGGTAGTATCATGAGTACAGAGGTACTCAGCATCCAACTGTAGTGGTCATCTGACCCAGCAAGGACTTCATCACTCGTCATTCTAGGACAACTAGTAGTTTACGGTAAGGAAGGGGTAAGTGGTGAGGTTGGACTACGGGGAGCTGTCTGGGCCGTTGGATCGGCCGATCCGACGGTCCAGATCGCAGAGAGTTGGATCCAGATCTGGGAGGCTAGGGTTTGCTGCGAAAATTGGGGTATTTTGGGGCCAGATCTGGGGCTGGTGGCTGCCTAGGGATACCCTAGGTGGGTGGGAGTGTGGTGGTCTTTATATAGCATGGGTGGCTGGCAGTTTGCAAAAACATCACCGGTTTCTCTATCGCGCGCGCGTTGCTCACGTTTCTGACCGCTGGGGGTCCGCAGTACCTCCGATTCAGGTAAAACTTCGAACTGCGCGATCAGCGCGTCGAGCCGGAGGTATTCACCTCGCGCTGGAACCGTTCCGAAAACACTTTCCGGCGCGCTATAAAAATATCCAGTTTAATTATTAAACGGGGTTTTCATTCTGTTGGCTGCGGCTGGTCTCGTGCGGTTTTGCGACGGTGATCGGGTGAAACCCGGTGTCGTGAAGGTCAAGTGTCAGGGTGGTAAGGGTCGGTCTCCGTCCGGTACGAGATAAGAGGGGGGGAAATAATCGCCGATCGATAAATCGAGGACGCAAACACCGCAAACAAATCAGACAATCAAACAATTCACACCGAAAACAATTTTTTTAATTTTTGCAAAAACTGGGCTGTTACAAAGCACAAGCTCCTCTTCCAACTCAGCAACCCTCCTTTCAGCGGCCTTCTTCTCAGCTGAAAAGGAAATTAGATCTATTAAACATCCGTCAATCAAAGAGAAGTTTCTCACAGGAAAAAGCAATGGTCACCAATAACTCGTCTCATCTTAGCACCAGCCTCGTCACGCTCAGCCTGGTATCGATCAACCCTCATTTAGAACACGGTCGAATGCCTTGAAAACCGTCTACAACAGAAAAAAGGACAACAAAAGGAAATCAATTAGCAGTTGGAATAAGAAAGCCTACGTTCAATCACAAGTGATTGCACACAGCCTCGGGGGCTACTCCCATCGGGAGCGCTGTGGCGCACCTGATAATTAGCAAATCCAAGTACTACAGAAACATGGAAGGGACCAGACAACATACCTGTTTGGACATGCGATCGAACTAGGCCGCCTTGTCCTCCAACGAAAGCTCTTTTTCAAGAGTGCACTCTTGCTGGGCAGAAGGAGCAGCGGACACGGACGGACCACTCGAGGACGACACAACACCAGCAGCCGTCTTCCCAGGATCCACAGAAGGACCATCTACAGGGACAACACCTGCACTTGGTTCTGGAACAGTCGATAGAGGACTCGCCATAACCCCAACCACAGTGTCTGAAGCAGCCGCTGGAGGGACAGATGTTGAAGCACACATACTAGAAGAGGGAGTCACAGTAGAACCACTTCTGGCAAGATTCATATAAGAACCAACAAAGCGAATCGAGCAAGGAGCATAGAAAAAACAGCAAAGTCACAATAATAACCTGACGCCAGTAGCCATCGGCCAAAGCTTCAGGCCCATCTTCAGCCTCTTATGACCACCCCGAGGAGGACGGGTGGCGGCAGCAGAAGCACTCAAAGTTTTCTCCCCAACACCAGGAGACGACGAATCTGCGACAACCTCCGGCGTCGATGGAGGAGACAACTTGAACCGTTCGCTCAGGGGGACTCGCTCGTCATCATATTCCTCGACATGTTGGCCAGCAGCCTCCCCACCCAAAAACTAACCAGCACCTTCGACAACTACAGGCGCTGGCGGAACGGGCACATCATCATCTTCCTCCCGCATATCAACAGACTCGGCCTGCGGCGGATTATCGAGCAAAGGAACATGGTCCTACAACATCACAGGAAAAAAAACACAACATCGAAAAAAAAGGAAAAAGATGGAAGAAAAGCAGAAGCGATTATACAGAGTCCTATACCTACTGAAGCAACTGCTCAGAAGAAAAAGGAACCACGGGACTCTTCAGTGCGTCACTTGAGCACTTAGTGATCCGGTGCACCCGATACACGAGTTCCATACTAGAGAAATCCTCGTGCAGACATCTCGTCGAGTCCCTCAGCCCAGTATACTGCCACATGGGCCGCTCTCGACATTGTAGCGAATGCACACATCTCTTCACAAAGATAGAAATGAGATGAAGCCCAGTCACCTGTTTTTTCAGCTCTGCAACCGATTGAGCCAATGGTTCCACAACCCCCAGTTCAATCGGCGACAGCTCATGCTCCCAAGAAGACCGCCTGATCGCCCGTTCTACAGGATCAAACGGCGCTAAAACAAACAGTTGGCCAGGGGCAGTCTGGTCCTTCACATAAAACCACTTCTTTCTCCACCCTTGGACGGAATCTAGCTTCTCCAAATCAAAGTAGGTCTCCTTCACCTTGATGGAGATGGTGATGCCCCCAATGTTGTACTCAGCGTTAGACCTCTTCACGTTCAAGAGATACCTCCAGAGCCCCCAATGGGGATATATCCCCAGGAAACATTCACATAGCAAAATAAAACATGCTATGTGTAGGATTCCATTAGGGGTAAAATCGTGAAGCTGCGCCTGATAGACGAACAACAAGCCCCGCACAAAAGGATGGACAGGAAGAGAAAAGCCGCGATGAACAAAGCTTTCAAAGCGTAACCTCTCATCTCTTTGCGGTGTTGGCAGATCTTCATTCCCGGGAACCCGAGCAGCACTTTCCACCACAAGACCTCCCCGCTGCAGAGCGGCCAGTTCCCCAGCCTTGAACAATGACGGCTCCCAACCACCGAAGGTTTTCTTCTCCGCCTCCTTCTGTCCGCCCTTCAAAGCCATAGAGCTCTCAACATCTGTCTACATAGCGGAATAACTAGGAGTGGCACGGGAGAAGAAGGAAGAGAAAGGGTGCAAGAACAGAGGAAGCGAGGAACGCAAGAAGGGAAGGGCAGGGTAAAATCCCAATTTACCGCTGACCTCTTTTATATACTCAATAGTGCAAGCCCATCTATCCACCGTTCACATTGGTACCGAATCGACGGGGCACGATCCCCCGCTATCCACGTGGCATGGAAATATAAACCAGCGCAGTAAACACGCCACCCATTATGCGCGTAACACGAGTGACCATCATCACGTCTCACGAAATTACCGCGACATGACTCATTCAATTGTCTTTGACCGCAGCAAGCACCTGTTCACAGCTGTCAAATTCCCCGTGACGTCCCATCCATACAAGGGCATGATGGCACTGGATAGTGCTCCTCGTTGGCTACCCCAAGTGGAATGTTGAGATGTAGAAAACTGTGAATTTCTACCTGAGAACATACCAAGGTTTGTCTCAAGTAGGACTCCAAGGGCAACAAGAAGGTGACAACGACGCCAGAAATTCTCTGCTGGCGTGTAAGTTGATGTGGTCCTGCACACAAATGCAAATAACTTTGCTCCCAACGACTGAGAGAGGTTTTCAATATCTCTGGTCTTGTTGTTTACAAAGGGTCAAACACAAGTGAGGAAATATTAGTGGTGATTGCAACGAAAAGGAAATAAAAGAAGTAAAGATGAATGGTGTAAACTATGGTGGAAATATGGACCGGGGTCCCACGACTTTCACTAGTGATGTCTCTCTCCCAAAAGACGATAAAAAACTATGTTGGGTGAACAAATTACAACTAGGCAATTAACAGGATTATAAACGCACCGCAATGTTAATTATGCTACAAGAAAGCTAGAGGCTCAATCGTATGGGCATTACGCCAAGACGAGTAGACTGTTTATCCATCAACATCTACTCACTAATCATCCACCGTGAGATATCTATCCAGAACATCTCGCTGGTATTAAGTTGCAAACCCCAGCCAAACTGTAGGATAGAAGCAACATCCAACTTCATTAACACACTATGCATAAAGTAAGCAATCCTTGCAACAGTGGTTACAAGCACCACTGTTTTCTCCCTGGTGGCAACATCACATCCCCTAGTCTCATGTTTCTGTCACCCAAGCTAGACATCCGGGGGCATGAACCCACAATCGTGCATAACACTCCCTCTTGGAGTTACTATCTACTGCTTGGCCAAAGCAATACTAATCAGAAAAGAACATTCAAGAATACTTAAGAACTAAAACATAAAAGGTAAACCAAATATATTACTCATAACAATCTGAACATAATCTCATAATCCATCGGATCCCAGCAAACATGACATAGCAACATATAAACTAATACATCAGTGCATTGATCATGTAGGACAACTCACAAGGTATAAGAATTGAGGCACAAGATTGGAGAGAAAACATCATATAGCTAATGATCATGGAACCATGGTCCAAGGTGGACTACTCACCGCACATCCGGGCGGCGAGCATCGTGGCGAAGGAGTCTCCGGAGGTGAATCCTCCCTTCGGAAGGGTGCCGGGACAGGGCCTTCTAGCGATCCCAATCTCAGGATCGAGGCGGTGGTAGAACAGTGGTGAAAATCGCGTAGCGGAGGTCCTCCCGAGGGTTTTCGGAGGAGGAGGAATAAATAGGCTAAATGAGGGGCACCGGGGGGGCTCCACCTGACCAGGCGGCCAGGTGACGCGGCCTCCAGGGACCCGCCTGGTCAGGGGGCTGGGCCCCTGTGGCTCCCCTCCGGAGTTCTGGAGTCTTCTGTCGCACTGATTTTTATAAGATTTTTTTGGATTTTTCTGAGCACTTTAATAATTGGCATTTTCCGGCAATGCAAGGACAACAGTAGACAGAAACTGGCAATGAGTTAGTAGGTTAGTCCAAATATGTTGTAAAAGGTATGAAAGTGCAGCAAAACATATAACAATATCACCAAAATAAGCATGGAACAAGAAGAAATTATAGATACGGTTGGGACGTATCAACATCCCCAAGCTTAATTTATGCTCGTCCTTGAGCAGGTAAATGATAACAAAGATAATTTCGGTGGTGAAAGGCTACCAACAAAGATTTGAACTTTAAATTACAACAAGTAAGATATGAAATTCAAATCAAGATAATAACAAGCAAGAGTCTATATCTAGTATTGAAACTAGCAAAGTAAGAACATACAGGTACAAGAGCTCTCGCTGTCCGTGACTCGAATGTCTCCAATCGGTGTTTCATGTGAAAAAAGTTGGAGATGGTTTAG
Organism: Bromus sterilis; assembly: GCA_950022295.1. Lineage (NCBI taxonomy): Eukaryota > Viridiplantae > Streptophyta > Magnoliopsida > Poales > Poaceae > Bromus > Bromus sterilis. Next base: position 223,725,305 of record OX465598.1, read on the forward strand.
AGAATTAAAAATACTAGTAGTTTTTGAGAACTCAATATACTAAAACTTCACACTTGGTATCCTTTGGAATCTTATTATGACTCGTCCCCAGACCACTGGACAGGTACAAGTCAAAATGATCCTTTCCCTTTCAATTTCGAGCACTCATGGAATGAATGAGCGTGAGCAAGATATGTTGACACTTAGGATGGAAAATAGAATAATGATGGGGAAGGAAGACAAAAGGTGTGAAAGGCTCACATCAATGAGGACAATCATAGGCAAGATAAAGCCAAATGATAGATATGATGTGAGGATTATGGATTTCCATGCAATGGATGCACATATGAGCTATTTGAAGCTCTCCAATGGAACTAGTGGGGATGCCTCCAACTTGGTTGCTCAAGAAGACCTAGAGCTCATTTGCGGAGGTTCATCATTGGAATATACAAGCCAAGTTCTATAGTGTAAGGATCCCCACATAGTTATACAAGAATGATATGAAACTCTCTATGTAGTACAAAAATTACTTTGGAGTACGAGTGTGGATCTTTCAAAAGGAATAGTAGTGTTGCCCCCTTCTATATTTTTATTTCTTTTTTCTATCTTTTCTTTTAATTTTTGTGGCCTCTTTGGCTCTTTCTATTTATCTCTCATTTGTCCTCTTTGGGATCTTTTAATTTTGTCCTCTTTTGGGATATTTTATTTGTGTCCTCTTTGGGATCTTTTCCTCAATTTAAGGGAAACACTCTATATGTTACAAGGATGTAGAGGATCACATACTTTATAAGAAGTACTCAACATAACGAAAACTGAAAAATATCATGATGTATGCAAATGTGTGCCTCTGCCGGTGTATAAGGATATGTGATACGTCCAAAACGTATCTATAATTTCTGCTTGCTCCATGCATGTTTTGTGTGATATTGCTATGATCTAGATACACTTTCATATACTTTTGATCATATTTGGACTAACCTATTAACTCAGTGCACCCCAGTGCCAGTTCCTGTTTTCTGCTGTTTTTCTATTTCAGTTTCCCCCATATAAAAAGTGCCAGAAAAATTTGTGAAAATTCAGATAGAAAATCAGCGTGAAGGAAGCTTCGTGAAGAGCCCTGGAGGGGCCAGAGGGGAGCCAGGGGGCCCAGGCGGCCACCCAGCGCGGCCCCACCCCTGTCCGCGCCAGGGGGGCGCTTGGGGCCCCTGGTGCACCTCTGGCTGCCCCCCTTCGCCTATTTATTCTCCGTCACGGGGAAACTTTTAAGACAGAACCTTATTTCGCAAACTCGCCTCTGTTCCGCCGCCACCGCGCTTCCAAGATCGGGAGCACCAGAAGACCTCTTCCCGACACCCTCCGGAGGGAGGATTTACCTCCGGGAGTCTCCTCTCCACCATGGATGCTCCCCGGATGTCTCGTGAGTAGTTTTCCTTGGACCATGGGTCCGTGATCAGTAGCTATGTGATGTTCTCCTCCCCTCTTTGATCTTTATTGTTTAGACCTCGTGAGCTGCCCTACATGATCGAGGAACCTTTGTAATATTTCTGTTGTTGCTATGCTGAGTTTGATGGGATCTGATGGATTATGAGATTATGTTCAGATTGTGATAGAGTAATATATTTGGTTTTTATCTCTTATATTTTTGTTCCTAAGTAATTCTTGCATGTTCTCTGTTACTGTTTATTGCTTTGGCCAAGTAGTAGGTAGTGACTCCAAGAGGGAACATTGTGCTCGATTGTGGGTTCATGCCCCCCGATGACACGCTTGAGTGATAGAAACATGAGTCTAGGTGTAAGGCCCCCGATGTGGTACTAACTCTGACTAGTCGCTTTCGCGTCCTGTCAAAGTTAGAAGCACATCAAACGCCACCGGCGCACGACACTCGCACTCGTGTCGCTGCCGGATTCTCGACAACAGGTATATAAAGCACAACTCTACAAAGACAGAAATACATATAGATAGATAAATAGAACATGGCATACAACGCCACTGTCTAATAATACAACATCATCTGAGTACAACTCCTCAATACATCAGTCATCAAGCGGAAGCATAAAAAGGGACCGAGTACGGTCAAGATCCAAATTTCCCTAGAGAGGGCTACACATAAAAATCCACCCACGGGAACGTCTGAACCCAACTACAAGATCCTACTGGTCGAGGTACTCATGGTCGTCGTCGTCCTCCGGGGGAACCTCCACGAAGTAGCGCCCAGTGCTCGGGTCGAGGTAGTAGTCCACTGCAGCGGCCGATCAGGCAAAGCGATAAAGACAGAAATGGTAAACGGGGGTGAGAACATGTCATTACGGAATAACTAACGCTACAGGAAAGGTATAGACATGGACAGGTTGCAGCCGTACTAGCATATATGGTGGCTACTCGTTCTATCAGAATAGGGATGAGATCCAAGAAGTTACGTTGACAACGTGTCATAAGTCGGCTATCCACCTACTTACGCAAGCATAACACAACCTCGTTTCTCCCTCGGTCCCCCTGGATGGAGAAAGACAACCAAGGCACGCACACGGTTTGTCAAGTTTTATAGCATGATTATAGTTGATGTTATTCTATGAACAGGACGTAGGCTCAAAGTTGTCCATAACCGCGGACACGTCTTTTCGAAAAGATTTACCCTGCAGGGGTGTACCAACTGTCCATTATAGACGTCGAATGTACGCCCAGTTTCCACTTGGCTAGGTAAGCGCCTGAAACTCCGGAACGTCAGAGTCCCTCTAACTAACAACGCACACTCCGGGTGGCCCCCGGTGAGTCGACACCCAACTCAAAAGCTGGCCACGCTCTCGAATCGGTCTCTACCGTCTGTCGCAGGTTTGGATAGCCAGTTAGTTCTCTTATGAGACCGGGTCCTCAGCCGGACAAAGTGGGCCAGCCAAGAAACTATGTCCTCCTGGCCCTGGTTTGGTTTGGAAACTACTGGGGATCCAACCAGCACACACACATTGCAAATGTAAATCAGCTCGGGCCACCACTAGAATGTACGAAGCTAGGTAGGTAAGACAAGGGGGGCCCAATGAACCCCACACACGATTAGGCACGCTCGATCAAAGAACCAATACCCGGAACTCGGGTCCTAGGTGACTCAAATGGAACAGAACACCAGACGGGATAGTCCAGCCTTCCACCTTTCGTCGAATATAAATTAACATCATTTAACAATAATAAATATCAACCAACTTCTTTTATAGCATGATATCCCAACCATAATTATATAGGGTAAGCAGCAAGTTTTCTATCCATACTAAGCAATGGCTGAGCAGCGGTAACTTAGCAGTACAATGGTTTGCTGGGATGTGGGGATCATGGCTGTATGGTTTTAAACATGGCATATAAAGTGGATAGGATCAAGCAAAAACGCTCTAGACTACAGCTAGGCATGAGCAGAAAGTTATAAAGTAATGACACAGATCTCCCCCTTGCCTGGAAAGGTAGTCGTAGCAGAACCCACGGTATCCTCAGGCTCAGTGTCGGACAGCTCCACGTAAGTCTCCTCGGTAGTCTTGGGTGCTAACGTAAGGATACCGGCAAGGAAAGCACCCAAGTAAGCAATGGTGCAACACAAGCAAGGATGACATGTTCAAGTTGATTTGATATAGCATGACCCTGTCTAGTCAAGTTTAAATGAAGGTGATGACGACAAGTCATCAACTTCATATGCATTTATTTACATTGTAATGGCTTTGGTCTAAGCCTTATTTGGATGTAAGTAACATGTTAACATGGCATGATCATCAAAGCATTTACAAGAATTTAAACAACATGAAAGTAAAACAACGATTCCGGAGACGGAGTAGTGTCGGTGAATTTGACACATAGAAGGTGCAACAACAGTTGGAAGCCAGCCACATTGCATATGACAATATGTTAGGGGCTGACTTGAAGAAAGAAGATTTGAAGATGACATGGAACAAGATTTGAAAAGATCAGATGAACAATATTTTCAAATGCACTGAAGTTGAAAATGCTGCAGGCAGAAAGAACTGATTGCTGCTGGATCAGGTGATCACACCTTGCCCACATGAGTTGCACAAAACATCATGAGGACATCACCATTGAAATCCTTGCATAAAACACCCCAAAATCATATATAATATGTCCCCATTTGAATTTGCAAGGACAGATGAAAATTCAACTGGAGTTTAGGGGGCTAAGTGCAAATTTGCACTACATGCATTTTGAAAAAGGCTCAAATGATTAAATCATCATCACCATGCAAGTCCTTGGAGGAAAATACCCAAATTCCATATATGGCATGGGCAATTTCAAAAATGATCAAGCTTGACAAGAATTCAAGGAACAATAGGGGCTGAATTGCAAAATGGCCAAACTCCAATTTTTAGAGGGGCCCAATGCAAAAATGCACCTCACCATGCTGATCAGTAGATCAAGCTACCCCAATTTCATATATTGGTTGCCCCTGTTTCAAAAGATGGCCAAATTCAGATTTGAATTTGAATGCAAATTCAAATTTGAATTAAACCAGAGATAAAAATAAAAGAAAAAAGGAAAAGGAAAAAGGCTTAGCCACATAGGCCAGCCTCGGCCGCTCGGGCCCAACTGCACTGAGCCCACACGCAGCGCGGGAAAAACAAAAAAAAAGAAGAAAGGCCGAGCCCACGTGGACCAGGCCCATGGCCACTGCTTCTCCACGGCCCAGGCGCACGGCCTGCCTCTCATCTCTGAACCCCGCGCGACACTGAAGAAAAAGAGCCCCTTCGCTCTGAACCCGCCACGGATCCAAGTTCCGGCGAGGCTCCCGTGCTGCTCCGGTCGAAATCCGACGAACCCTGCTGCGGGAACCCAAGAGGGGACCTCCCTCTACGCCTAGCTCTACTGCACGGCTACTGCGACTCCCTTTGCACGACGGCACCAACACGAGAACAGAGGGGCGGCGACCTGTTCCTGCAGATGCAGCTGCGCGCGGCTCCGGCGATCTTCAGGCGACTCCGGCGTCACGTACAGAGCAACCCAGGGCACTCCACGACGCGCTACTCCGAGCGGGGACATCCCTCTACAGATCCACGCCTGGATCGGGGTCCCTAGCTACACGGCGGCGATGGCAACAACAGCAGAAGTTCACGGCGGCGCACTGTACTGACGAAGCATCTTCAGAAAGTGACGACGCAGTACACGAATCGCACAAAAGGTGCGGCCTTGGGTGCCATACGCATGCTCTGCGCAGCCCAGAGTGCGCGCACTGCAGCCCCAGACGTGCCACGGCTCGGACAGTACCAAATGGCACCGGCGACGAGCTCGAGCGGACGGGGAGCACGGTCCTACGGCGGGAACTACACGCGAGAAGAACAGGGGGGCAAGGACAGGTTGCAGCTCACCTAGGGGTGGATGAAGGCGACGTCGACTGCACGGAGAGGAAGAAGGGGCTGGCCACCGGCGTCGAGGAAGATGACGGCCCGCGACGGAAGGCTTTGTCTCGGGGTCGCCACACTGCTCTCCAGCAGCTCCTGCAAGGCGGAACGGATCAGGAAGGGGGAAAAGATAGCGCGTGTCGAAGATGGCTTCACGGCGTCGAGCGACGGCGGGGAATTGCAGAGCTCACCAGCGGGGCGGAGCTTGCCGGACCGAGCAGAGGAGGATGGAGGCGGCGAAATTGAGGAAGGGAAAGGGGCTAGGGCACCGCGGGGAGGCTCTGGACGCGCTCTTATAGGGGAGAAGCCCCTTGGCCACGTCGACAGGGCGTCAACGTCGATGTTTGCTCCGTCGTGAGAGGGGCTCGCCGTCGACGTGGAAAGGTGGGGGTGTCATGGACCTTCGATGGAGATTGACGGCTCTGGACGCTCCCTCCGTACCGCTTCGCTGGAAAGGAGGTGGGCTGCGGGGAAGACGAGGCCCAGTTGGGCCAGGCCTGGTTGCTGGGCTGGGCTAGAAGGAAGAAAAGGAAGAAGAAAAAAAATCACTGAGTCCTGCTGGAAAAACTGCTGGAAGAGAAAAAGAAAAAAGGGGGGAAGGCAAGCAGGAGAAAAATATATTAAATATTTTTAAAACCTCCTTGCAAGATGCTTGAACACCCAAAATTGGTTGCACAATTTTGGCATGCAGAGAAAAATCACCCTATTGCAAAACAGTACCATTTCTTATTAAAAGAAATAGTAAAGGGTTGTTTGGGGATTTTTGAGAATTAAACACAAGGCACAAAATTCCATGAGCTTGAAATCCTTGAACCTTGCATTTTTCTGGATTTTACAAAATTGGTTTGACCAATTTTGGCAACAACAAAAATGTGGCCCCTTTTTGAATTCAAAAGCACTTTGAACTAGGGCTACTTTTTTTGAATGTTGAAAAAGAGAATTGACAAGATGGAAAACATTGACATGGCAAATGAAATGGCAATGCCAAAGTTGAGGTTGAGGTGATGTGGCATGTGCTCAGAACAATTCCAACAAGAATTCACTTACACCACACTGAATAGACTTGATCACCAAGCACATGGGCTCCAATCCCAAAGCAAAACAAGATCATCACATGAAATGACATACACATCCACCATGACAAGTTACAAGTCCAACATAGGAAAAGAAAAATACATGGTGTTTGGTAGCTTATTACATGTGGGCTGTTACACTAGGGGATGTGCTGTTGCCACAAGGGGGAAAACAACGGGGCTTGTAACCGCGGTTACAAGGATTGTTTACTTTATGCAAAGTGTTTTTAATGCAGTTGTCTGTTGCTTTAGGTTTACACTTTGGGTGGGGCTCGCAACTTAATACCAGCGAGATGTTCTGGATAGATATCTCAAGGTGGATGATTAGTGGTATATGCAGTTGGATTTCGGTCTACTTATTTCGGCGTACTGCCTGTGCTTTTGAACCTCTTCCTTTCTTTTGTAGCATAGTTAGCATTGCGGTGTGTTCATAATCCTGTCAATTGCCCTTCTGTAATTTGTTTACCTCGCATAGCAGTTTTATCGTCTTTTGGGAGAGAGACATCACTAGTGAACATCACGTATCCCGGTCCATATCCTTATTACTGTTTCCACGCTATCTTTACTTTATTTCTTTTACTTGCTATCATTATCCCTTGTGTTTTACCCTTTGTAAACAACAAGACCGGAGAGATTGACAACCTCTCTGAACTTCATTGGGAACAAAGTTATCTGTGTCTCTGTGCAGGTCCACTTCAGTTGCGCCGCTGGCACCTACTTATCATCTCTGGAGTCCTACTGGAGACAAACCTTGGTATCTTCACCGAGGGAAACTTGCTGTTGCGCTACATCTCCACCTTCCACTTGGGGTAACCAACGAAGGGCGAGAAGCCATCAAGCGAATTTCTGGCGCCGTTGCCGGGGAGTCCGAGTGCTAAGATAGGGGAGTTGCACACTACCCTTTACCTTTGTTTTTTAGTCTTGTTAGTTTATCTTTCAGTTTTTATCTTTGTGTCTTTTATCAAAAATTACAAAAAAATCTGCCACACTTGCTGCCACTATGGGTTCCACTGAAAATACCAAGTTGTGTGACTTCACTAGTCACAACAACCAGGACTTTATCTGCACTCCCATTGCCACACCTGCCACTTCAGCTGCCTCTTATGAAATTAAACCTGCTTTGCTAAACCTTGTTATGAGAGATCAATTCTCTGGTGCTGGAGATGATGCTGCTTTACACTTGAACAATTTTGTTGAATTATGTGATATGCAAAAGTACAAAGAAGTAGAAGGTGATGTTGTTAAGCTCAAGCTCTTTCCCTTGTCTTTAAGGGGAGATGCTAAAATCTGGTTTCAATCTTTGCCTAGGAATAGCATAGATTCTTGGGATAAGTGCAAAGATGCTTTTATAGGGAAGTACTACCCACCTGCTAAGATTATCCAATTGAGGAGTAATATTATGAATTTTAAGCAATTGGATAATGAACACGTTGCCCAAGCTTGGGAACGAATGAAATCTCTTGTTAAGAAATGCCCTACACATGGTTTGACTACTTGGATGGTTATCCAGACTTTTTATGCAGGCTTGAACTTTACCTCGCGGGACCTGTTAGATTGGACCGCGGGAGGAACCTTTATGTCAACTACACTTGGTGCTGCCATGAAGCTTCTCGATGAAATGATGACAATTTATTCCCAATGGCACACCGAACGCGCTCCAACAGGTAGGAAGGTAAATTCTGTCGAGGAAATTACCTCCCTCAATGAAAAAGTTGACTTAATTATGTCTCTACTTACCAAGCAACCCTTTATTGATCCTCATGATGTTCCTTTGATTTCTTTGGTTGCTCAAGAACAAGTAGATGTGAACTTTATTGCTAGAAACAACTTCAACAACTATGCTTATAGGGGAAATTTTGCTAGCAATCCTAGACCGTTTCCATCCAACTATGGGAACAACAAAACCTACCCTAGCAACAAGAACCCCTCTTCTGAATTAGAAAGCATGCTTAGAGACTTTATCACTACCCAAAAAGCCTTCAACAAAAATGTAGAAGAGAAATTAGCTAAAATAGATAGTCTCTCTTTGAAGGTAGAAAGCTTAGCCCTTGATATTGAGATGCTTAAAATTAGAACCTCTCCACTTGAGGAGAATAAGTCCACTCCTATTAATGCTATCCAATTACAAATTAATGAAAATATTAGGATGATGGCTAAACTTAAAGAAACATGGGCTAGAGAAAAAGAGGAAGAGGATAGAATTAAGAGCCTTCCTACACACCACACAGTTGCCACTATCCAAATTATTGAGGACACTCAAACTATTAGCACCCAATGCACTCCTAGTCCCGTTGGACCTATTAATGGTGATGCTAATACGTCAACCGTAGATAAAGAAACTCCTATGAACATAGAGGGTTTCAAACAAGTGAGCGTAGATGACACTACTACCACCTTTGATAGTAGTGATATTGATTTTGATAGTTGTACCCTCTGAGAAGTTATCAGCTTTCTACACAAAATGTCTAGAGACCCCCACACTATCACACTTAATCTTGCCTTCACGGAGCATATCACAAATGCTCTCATCAAAGCTAGGGAGGAGAAGCTTAGAGTAGAAGCCTCCATACCTAGGAAGCTAGATGATGGTTGGGATCCTATGATCAAAATTAAATTAAATAACTTCTCTTGTTATGCTTTATGTGATGTTGGAGCTAGTAACTCCGTTATGCCCAAAAGAATATTTGATATGTTTGATTTGAAGCCCTTTGAGCCTTGTTCTTTTGGTGTTCGTCTTGTTGATTCTTCCGTAAAGAAACCTTTGGGGAAGATCGACGATGTTCTTATCATTGTCAATGACAACTATGTTCCCGTTGATTTTATTTTTATGGATATAGAGTATGAACCTTTATGTCCAATTATTTTGGGACGTCCTTTTCTTCGCACCGTTGGTGCGGTTATTGATATGAAAGAGGGGAATATAAAATTCCAATTCCCATTCAAAAAGGGGATTGAACACTTCCCTAGAAAGAAAATCAATTTACCTTTCGAGTCCGTTACACGGGCAAGTTATTCTCTTTGTCTTGATAAAACTTGATTCTTCTTTTGCTTCATGCCTAACTTAAAGGCATAAAAGAAAGCACTTTCGGGAGGCCGCCCGCAACGAATTTAGGTTTTTCTTTTTGCTTTTGTTGTGTCTTGATGATTTTTACTACTGTAGCAACATCATTGTATCTTTATTTTTCAGCTTTGTGCCAAGTTATAGCCTCTTACGGCAAGGGAAGTAAAAGTTGTGACATGCTGTCCAGAAAACAGATTCTGTCCTCATGACCAGAAAAATTCCAGAAAAATCCCAGTTCATATTTTCGAGCTGAAATTTTTACACAGTATGATCTATACAATTAAGAAACTTCCATATGTTCTGAGTTTTTTTGTTTGAGTTGCAGAAGTGCCCCTAAAAAATCCTTTACTACCTGCTGTTCTATTTTTCACAGATTCTGCCACGTTTTGTCTCTCCTAACTTTTGCAAACCTTAAGCTTGCTTTTTCTTTGCGAAAACTTTTTGGCACTCTTGAGAAAAAGTAGCTCTTCAAGATTATATTTATATCCAGTGGGGAAAATTATTTTATTAAGGGTACTAACCTCTCTAATCAGCTTATGATGAGTTATGTATGAAGGGAGTTTTCAAGTGTGCGATGGAAGATGATGAAAGAAGATCCAGGAGTGTTAAGCGCTCAAGCTTGGGGATGCCCCCATGCATCCCCAACAAATATTCAATGAGAATCAAGCGTCTAAGCTTGGGGATTCCCCCGTGCATCCCCTTCTCCATCAATAATCATCAGTTCGTCCTTCGTCTCACTATATTTTTATCACTTCATGCGTTATTTGCTATGCTTGGAGCGTCTCGCTCTTAGGTTTTGTTTTTAGTTTTCTTTAGCTTTGCTTGCTGTTCATAACAAGTTAGATCCCATCTTACTTTGCGTGGGAGAGAAACACGCTCCACTTTCAAAATTTAGAACACATCATAGGATTCTTCATGCCTATCTTTTTGCTGTTGTGTGTTCTTTACTTTTCATAGCTACTGCCATGTTTAGTTTTAGTTTTAGTTTGTATTTAGCAAGAGCCTTGGCTTTTGTTTAGTTTGTTGCTGGAACTCTTTTTAGTTTTCATGTTTATCTTGTTAAAGAGAGTTGGTTGTTGCACTGAGTTGTGTCTTGTCTTGAAAGTAGGTAATTGAGGTTGCTATTTTCTTCTGGTAGTAACTTGCAATAGTTTTGAGGTATTGATGTGTAACATCCCAAAATTCTAAATTTTGGAATGTTATAATAATTAAATTATTATGATGTTCTTGTTTGATTTATGTGTAATTGATCTGAGTGAGATAGACTAGGATCTGAAACTTTTGAAGTTTAAATGAATATTAAAAATGAGAGGGAATAAAATGACTTTTCCTAATATTCATTTTTGTTCTTTTACATTTATTATTTAAAAACAAATCAGAGAAATAAAAATAGAGAGAAGGTAATATGACTCCTTCAACAAATAAAATAAAGTTGGGAAAATGTTTCAAATAAAAAGTTTTCATTTTTATTTTATTGGATCTTATTTTGAATACTTTTTTTAATAAAAATAATTAAATAAGGGAAGATAACATGACTTCTTCAATTTCGTTGAAAATGATTTAAAACCTTGCTTTGGATTTATTTGAATTTGTTGAATGAAGTTTTTTATTATTATTCTATTTTGTATAAATAACTTATTGAAAATATAATTTACGTTTTTCTAATATTTTAGAATTTTATTTCGTATTTTTCCGACTTATATTTTATTTTATAAAACTCTTTGAAGTTTAAGAAAAGTACGTATATATTTGTATATAAACGTAATTACGTTTTACGTATTATTATTATTTTAAAAATATAAATTGTTAAATTTTTTCGGCTACTTTTATTATATTAAAAATACCTCTCTCTCTCTATATATATATATATTTTTTTTAAAATATATATTCGCAAAAAAAAAAAATGGGACGGGCCGGCCAGCAGGCCAGGCGAGCCAGGCACCAGCCCGTGCGCACGCACGAGCACGTACGTGCTCTTCGTTGTCTCCAGCACCGCAAGGAAACAGAGTCCAGGCCGGACTCTGTACGCACACGCCGGTGGCCGTGTCTGCATAGGACTCCTCTCCGGCTGCTCTTTTTCCAAGTAAACTTGTCCCATAAATACCCCACGTCCCCCTCCACCGATTTCCCACAAAATTTCGCAGCAAACCGTTCCAAATCGAGCTAATTTCGGGATAGATCTAGGTCCAACGGAGCTCTATTATTGGACGAATTTCGTCACCGGTGAGGCTTCCCTTGACCCCAAATTCTGCAGATCGACTCCTCTCTTCGTTGAGCATCTAATTGACATCTTTTTCCCTCTTCTTTTCTTGCGCAAGATTGATCCCCAAATTGTACGCGTACCGCGGGAGTTCATCGGAGCGCGCTCGGTTCACCGCGTTGCCACGCCCGTACGGACGACGTTGGAGATCATCACCACCACCGTTGTGATCTTCTAATCAAGCCCTACATCCTAGACGTCCTCGTTGACGCCGAAGATCGCCGGAGTTGTCGTCTTCGTCGCGTCTAATCTACACGTCGCGGTTAGTAAAAGCGCATTATTTTTTTATCCATTGCTCCGTTTTAGACGAAACCAGCGGCCAAATCGTTGTTTTGAAACCCACTAAATATTGTGTACGGTAGATCCGAGTTTTGAGAAAATTATTTTTTCCGTTTGCAATTTTTTTTTCCTAAATCCTATGCAAAACTTTTCTAGTAATATCTTTTTACTCGTAGATCCATTTTGCGTGATTCCAAAGCCCACGGTTTTCTTTCGAAGCCCTCTATTCAGTTCAACCATAAAGTTTGTTTTGGTATTTCCGAAAATAATCAAATCTGATCAGAATCAATTTCGACTTTAGTTAATCGTATCTTTTGTTTTACCAGTCGATTTTGATTGATTCTTTTTGCAAACTAAAACCCTAGCTAAACCCTATATTCTAGACACTTTGTAACCCACTTTTAAAATTAATCTTGATCTGTTTTGCAAAAACTTTTATTTGGTTTTTCTTTTGAAGTTTCAAAATAAAATAAAATTGTTTGCCTTCTTTTGGATTGTTGATTTATTGTGTGCAACCTTGTTTGCTTGGTTACGATAGATTGCTCGGAGTGTGACGAGTAGAATTGTCGGAATTATGAGCGCGAATAACTTCATCAAGATTCAAGGCAAGTCATATCTTTTGATCATATTCCCTATTACCTATGTTTTCAATGCATTAGTTCTTCTTCTTTAGATTGCATGATAGGTTGTACTATGCTATTACACCCAGTAGTTCATTGAGGTAGGTCTGATCCTTACATCTTTGTCACCATCATATAATAGGGTATTACTATGCTAAGTAGACGTGGATTGGGAAGTGAATCATTATGAAGTATGAGTGATAATGTAGTAATTAGGACCAAGATAAAGTTAATGAACTACCTGGGTGGGATGGTTGCGAGCATCCTGGGGGTGGCCAGTGATGACTGCGGAAAGCCACCCAGGCTCAAAGACTGTTTGTATTGACATAACTAGAAGCTTACGTGTGCAGCCACAAGCTACTATGGGCTCTGGCTTGGTTGATCAGTTGTAGGGACTCTTACTAGGTAGGGCTATGAAAGTAGTTGTGAGTAGGTGGGATGGGTGCTACCGGAGTAAGGGAAACTCTTCTGAAAGACCATGTCTCGATCTTCCGGTTGTCATACACCATGCAGTGTGACGAACTACAAAGGAGGCGATCGAGTCTTGTGGGGAAAAGTGCACAAACCTCTGCAGAGTGTAAAACTAATCGATTAGCCGTGTCCCCGGTTATGGACAATTTGAGCGACTAGATGTGGTAATATTGATTTATCTCGTCATCTTTAATTAACTGATTGGTTTAATCGCTTTGGGATAGATTGAGTGGGGGTTCCCATCTCAATCGTATGCTATTGTAGAACTTAGTTATTATTATTCTATAAGGAAAAATTAGCTTTTTGCAAAAATAAATGTAGAAGCTCCACCAGCCAAATTGCATGTATTGTAGGAAATTTTACTTCTTTCTGGGATACGATTTGCCGTACATTCAAATGTACTGACCCGTTGTCGGGCTGTAACCTTCGGTATTGCAGGATTATATACGACGAGTAAGTGATACGATATAGGGTCGTGAAGTCTACACTCAACTTTGCCGTTGGCGTTGATGGGACTCCACTTATATATTGTTTGTTCTGCTGTGTATTCTAGCTCAAGGGCTATAAGGTAATAAATACCATGTACTTACGTTAATTTATGACATGTGATACTATGGTATTTCATCGAGTACCTGTGTGTGCTAGCATACTGATCCAGGGATAGCACAGAAGCACAGTAGACTTGGTTCCCTTCGGGACCAGGTCGTTACAAGATGGTATCAGAGCACATGTTGACTGTAGGTCGTGACCCTAGAAACTGGAAAGCCATAGGAAATTCTATTGCTAAAAAAATATTTTGAAAAGAAAAATCCATTACTTCTCATATTTTCCGAGTTTTATCAAACACTCCCTCTTACCCCAAACAAGTTAGATTATACCTATGCCACTTTGACTACTTGGAAGGATCATCTTACACTACATCGAGAAGGAAGTTATTGGACTCATGATCAATTAAGTGTAAAGGGGATTATACCATGCATTGGAAGAATGGAAGTTACCAACTAGAAGTATCAAATATTTTGAAGACTCGAAGATTTTTTGAAGACTATGAAGACCCCAAGATTACCCATGACCTTTAGAGGACTAAATCCCTGTTATATGCTCACGTTAGATGCGGTGATTTGTGTGTTTTTTTGTACTGTTCTCCCTCCCCTCCAAACTTATTCCCTAAACCAAAACCCTTGGACCCCATAGATGGTGTATGGAGATGAACTCATCTTTTTCGGAGCGATGACTCAGTTAGAGACCGAACAATGGATTCAGAACATGAAGGATCACATGAAGGATAACAGTGTTGGAAGAAACGATATGGTGCAATATGCTCTTCAGTACTTTGCAAAAGGTGCTGCTACTTGGTGGAGGATGTACCAAGCTATCAATGGATGGCGAGGAGAAACCACTTGGGAGGAATTCAAACTGACTCTACTCAGATCTCGTCTTGGCTCCCGAACAAGGAAGCCTAGTGGAAACGATATGAAGAAACCATGTGCATGTAAGATCTATGGAGAAATAGGACACACCCACGAGGAACATCAGGAGGAATGCCCCCATTGTGAAGAAAGTCACCCAGCTGAAGAATGTCCCACTAGGCAGGTTACCTATTTCTTGTGTGAAGGAACTACCCATTACCCCTCCCAATGTAACTTATATCCCATGGTACAGAAAGTGATCCAACAACATAAGGAAGGAATGAAGGAAGCTCTTAGTAAACAGATAAATGTACTCATGATGAAGGGAGATGTTAAAGACCCTCTTGAAGAAACATCAACCCCAGTTTGCCTCAAGTCGTGCTATTCATGTGGAGAAGAAGGACATATTTCACAAAACTCCACAAAGAAGGGGGACGAGTATTTGGGAAAATTCCCGACAATAGAAGTGGATTATGACCAACAAGAAATAGAAGATTGGAGTAACATAGAAAGTTCGAGAAAGAAACACAAGGTGTTTGGAAGGGTCGTGTGTTGGCATTGTAGCAAGGATGGACGTCATGCACCTGGTTGCCTTGTAAAGACTACGACCTGCTCGCAAGACGGAAAACCCAGACAAGGAATAAAAGGATGACTCAAGATTCACAGAAGAAGCCTTACGCCCAGGAGAACACCACTTATGTTAAAGACGTCAATAATATAGAGGAGAAGAATGCATCCCCAAAATCCAAGGATGGAGATGGTGAAAGCAATGTGTATACCCAGAAGAGCCCAATTTCTCCAAAGAAGGATCGGAGTCAAGTCATTTGTTTTAGGTGTAGAGAAGCAGGGCACTACTCTACCAAATGCCCCGAAAGGAAGACAAAGCCTCAAGGAGCTTAAGTAATCACAATGAGACCCCAAGACTGGAAATGAGTAAGCTGTTTTGCTGCAACGAGGAAGACCACTTTATCCAAGAATATCGCAATGGACAGAAGTCTTATGCTGAGATAGTAGTTGCGAAGCATGCAATAAGAGTAGGAGGAAATGTTTTTTTAAATAGAAACGTGGGATGGAGATGTGTAATTCTATGACATTGCAATGATCAATTTGAGATTCAATAGAGCTAGTATGCGCCTTCGGTCAGGAAACAACCACAGGTGTGAATTGGATATTTATGAGTAGTGACACTACAAGCAAGGAGAAGTTATTCGGAAGCTAATGTAAAGATAAGGAAGAGACCCTAGATTTTCATTTTAAGGTGGTAGTATCTTATATTACTACCGGAAGAATGATCGAAGTGTTAACTACATCAGACCTCACAATCGAGTTTGACAAGTAAGTGATGAGTCCGTTTGAAGATGTGATAGTTTGCATTAAGATATTAAGTAAGGAGTATATTCGGATTTTAATAATGAGGAACAAGACTTATGATTGAGATGGAGAATATTTACAACCCAAGGAGGATTTAAGATTTGCAATAAAGGAGGAGGGCTCATTACCCACAAGCTCCAGGATTTGATAATAAGCAAGCACATTCTTGTGGAAAGAAGAACCATGGAGGAAGCTACGGCTCTATCAACCGACGATTTCATAAGAGTTTACGTAAAACCCGAGAGTTGTGAAGAAACGGTAGTTGTTTTGTTTGGCATGCAGAAACCATGGCTGGTGGAGAAGTTAATTCTGCAGTGCTCGTGAGGATGCCCGAGTGTTAGAATGCGAGATTCACTAAACCATATACAAGGTAATGATTTGGGTGCAGGATGGATTGATCACCATACTGGCTACTCTTATTATTCTCTTTGTTATGTGGGATGGTAAATCTAGAGTGACTTACCTATAACAGAGAGAGACGACGACGTTAAGCCAATTTTTTTAGAATGGTACAATGTTGGCCCTGTACATTGCAACCCTCGCGAATCATAATTAATACGGTGAGAATAAGCCAAGACCCGTTTTCTGCAGGAAACCCTCTTGTTGACCACCATGAGAGTACCGATATTTGTTAGTATTGGCGTTCGACCTGTCATTCATGAAGGTACAGTAAATGAAAGACCGATTATTTTGATAAAGGATTCAATACCTCAAAGGAGTAGGGGTATATGTAAGAAGGACGTCATCGAAGGATCTAGATTTTTTTTGAAGACCTGGGAATTTTTCTTTTAAGGGTGGTAGCACCCTAGAGCTTCAGAGGATTAGTGGATTTCGGAGATGGAAGACCCCAAACCAAACCTTTTCTTTCTAGCCTCCTCGAATCTCGAGGACGAGATTCATTTTAAGGATGGTAGATTTGTAACATCCCAAAATTCTAAATTTTGAAATGTTATAATAATTAAATTATTATGATGTTCTTGTTTGATTTATGTGTAATTGATCTGAGTGAGATAGACTAGGATCTGAAACTTTTGAAGTTTAAATGAATATTAAAAATGAGAGGGAATAAAATGACTTTTCCTAATATTCATTTTTGTTCTTTTACATTTATTTTTTAAAAACAAATCCAACAAATAAAAATAGAGAGAAGGTAATATGACTCCTTCAACAAATAAAATAAAGTTGGGAAAATGTTTCAAATAAAAGTTTTCATTTTTATTTTATTGGATCTTATTTTGAATACTTTTATTTTTTTTAAATAAAAATAATTAAAAAAGGGAAGATAACATGACTTCTTCAATTTCGTTGAAAATGATTTAAAACCTTGCTATGGATTTATTTGAATTTATTGAATGAAGTTTTTTATTATTATTCTATTTTGTATAAAGAATTATTAAAAATATTATTTACGTTTTTCTAAGATTTTAGAATTTTATTTCGTATTTTTCCGACTTATATTTTATTTTATAAAACTCTTTGAAGTTTAAGAAAAGTACGTATATATATGTATATAAACGTAATTACGTTTTACATATTTTTATTATTTTAAAAATATAAATTGTTAAATTTTTTCGGCTACTTTTATTATATTAAAAATATCTCTCTGTCTATATATATATATTTTTAAATATATATTCGCAAAAAAAAAGGGACGGGCCGGCCAGCCAGCCGGGCTGAGACCGGCCAGCAAGCCAGGCGAGCCAGGCACCAGCGCGTGCGCACGCACGAGCAGGTACCTGCTCTTCGTTGTCTCCAGCACCGCAAGGAAACAGAGTCCAGGCCGGACTCTGTACGCACACGCCGGCGGCCGTGTCCGCATAGGACTCCTCTCCGGTTGCTCTTTTTCCAAGTAAACTTGTCCCATAAATATCCCACGTCCCCTTCCACCGATTTCCCATAAAATTTCGCAGCAAACTGTTCCAAATCGAGCTAATTTCGGGGTAGATCTAGGTCCAACGGAGCTCTATTGTTGGACGAATTTCGTCACCGGTGAGCCTCCCCTTGACCCCAAATTCTGCAGATCGACTCCTCTCTTCGTTGTGCATCTAATTGACATATTTTTCCCTCTTCTTTTCTTGCGCAAGATTGATCCCCAAATTGTACGCGTATCGCGGGAGTTCATCGGAGCGCGCTCGGTTCACCGCGTTGCCACGCCCGTACGGACGATGTTGGAGATCATCACCACCACCGTTGTCATCTTCTAATCAAGACCTACATCCTAGACGTCCTCGTTGACGCCGAAGATCGCCGGAGTTGTCGTCTTCGTCGCGTCTAATCTACACGTCGCGGTTAGTAAAAGCGCCGTATTTCTTTATCCGTTGCTCCGTTTCAGACGAAACAGGCGGCCAAATCGTTGTTTTGAAACCCTCTAAATATTGTGTACTGTAGATCCAAGTTTTGAGAAAATTATTTTTTCCGTTTGCAATTTTTTTTCCTAAATCCTATGCAAAACTGTTCTAGTAATATCTTTTTACTCGTAGATCCGTTTTGCGTGATTCCAAAGCCCACGGTTTTATTTTGAAGCCCTCTATTCAGTTCAACCATAAAGTTTGTTTTGGTATTTCCGAAAATAATCAAATCTGATCAGAATCAATTTCGACTTTAGTTAATCGTATCTTTTGTTTTACCAGTCGATTTTGATTGATTCTTTTTGCAAACTAAAACCCTAGCTAAATCCTATATTCTAGACACTTTGTAACCCACTTTTAAAATCAATCTTGATCTGTTCTGCAAAAACTTTTATTTGGTTTTTCTTTTGAAGTTTCAAAATAAAATAAAATTGTTCGCCTTCTTTTGGATTGTTGATTTATTGTGTGCAACCTTGTTTGCTTGGTTACGATAGATTGCTCGGAGTGTGACGAGTAGAATTTTCGGAATTATGAGCGCGAATAACTTCATCAAGATTCAAGGAAAATCATATCTTTTGATCATATTCCCTATTACCTATGTTTTCAATGCATTAGTTCTTCTTCTTTAGATTGCATGATAGGTTGTACTATGCTATTACACCCAGTAGTTCATTGAGGTATGTCTGATCCTTACATCTTTGTCACCATCGTATAATAGGATATTGCTATGCTAAGTAGACGTGGATTGGGAAGTGAATCATTATGAGGTATGAGTGATAATGTAGTAATTAGGACCAAGATAAAGTTAATGAACTACCTAGGTGGGATGGTTGCGAGCAACCTGGGGGTGACCAGTGATGACTGCGGAAAGCCACCCAGGCTCAAAGGGACTGTTTGTATTGACATACCTAGAAGCTTACGTGTGCAGCCACAAGCTACTATGGGCTCTGGCTTGGTTGATCAGTTGTAGGGACTCTTACTAGGTAGCGCTATGAAAGTAGTTGTGAGTAGGTGGGATGGTTGCTACCGGAGTAAGGGAAACTCTTCTGAAAGACCATGTCTCGATCTTCCGGTTGTCATCCACCATGCAGTGTGACGAACTACAAAGGAGGCGATCGAGTCTTGTGGGGAAAAGTGCACAAACCTCTGTAGAGTGTAAAACTAATCGATTAGCCGTGTCCCCGGTTATGGACAATTTGAGCGACTAGATGTGGTAATATTGATTTGTCTCGTCATCTTTAATTAACTGATTGGTTTAATCGCTTTGGGATTGATTGAGTGGGGGTTCCCATCTCAATCGTATGCTATTGTAGAACTTAGTTATTATTATTCTATAAGGAAAAATTAGCTTTTTGCAAAAATAAATGTGGAAGCTCCACCAGCCAAATTGCATGTATTGTAGGAAATTTTACTTCTTTCTGGGATACGATTTGTCGTACATTAAAATGTACTGACCCGTTGTCGGGCTATAACCTTCGGTGTTGCAGGATTATATACGAGGAGAAAGTGATACGATATAGGGTCGTGAAGTCTACACTCAACTTTGCCGTTGGCGTTGATGGGACTCCACTTATATATTGTTTGTTCTGCTGTGTATTCTAGCTCAAGGGCTATAAGGTAATAAATACCATGTATTTACATTAATTTATGACATGTGATACTATTTTATTTCATCGAGTACCTGTGTGTGCTAGCATACTGATCCAGGGATAGCACAGAAGCACAGTAGACTTGGTTCCCTTCGGGACCGGGTCGTTACATGATGTGAGTAATGTTTGAACTTTTGGTGTCAAGATCTCTAGCCTATTAGTGATAGATGTCGTATTTTTGGCAATCCGTGTGTATTTTCAAAACCTACAAAACTATTTGAGAACTCTAGCTACTAGATGGATCACTACTCTTTTGAGGAGTCGAATATTAGAGAACACTCACGTACCATGAGTCGAGGATGCGCAAGGATAACCAAACCCCCATACACTCCTCCTCGGGGTACTTGTCTCTTTGTGAACCTCCTTATTAGATTGAGAGTTACCGATAATAAGTGCATGAGTTCTTCGGACTAATGTAAGTATTGAAAGTTGACACTTCCACCTTCCCATATTTTGCTAGCCTCTCCCGTGCCGTGCATTGCCTTCTTCTCACTCCGAGAGTTGGTGTCCACCTTCGCCGGCACATCCAAACCCTTGGCATGATACGCTCTGTCATCATCAGCCTCCTTATGTCTTTCCTCAAAATAGCCACCATACCTACCTATCAAGGCATTTCCATAGCCTTTCCGAGATATATTTCCATGCAACATCCACCTCTTCATGACTTGATCTTCATGTCATACATGTTCCTGCTACACTGGCAGCGACATACATTGCATACATCATGATAGTTACATCTTCTTTATGATTTTGAGTACCTTGTAAAGTGTGAAAGATCTCCTTTACCTTCTTGTAAATTAGAGTGTTGCCCTTAAGTGAGGAAAAGATCCCAAAGTGGACAAATGAGAGTTAAATAGAAAGAGCCATTGAGGCCACCAAAAAAATACAAAAAAATAGAAAAAAGAGAAAAAGAAATAAAAAGAGAGAAAGGAGCAACACTACTATCCTTTTGAGAGATCCAAACTAGTACTCCCTTTATATACTTGTACTCCATAGAGATGATCTTCATGCATATAGCTATGTGGGGACCTTCACACTATAGAACTTGGCTTGCATATTCCAAGGATGAGCCTCCTCAAACGAGCTTTAGGTCTTCATGAGCGAGCAAGTTAGATGCACCCCCACTAGTTCCTTTGGAGAGCTTCTTAGCTCGTATGTGCATCCGTTGCATGGAAATCCCTACTCCTCACATCATATCTATCATTTGGCATGTCTTGCCTATGATTGTCCTCATTGATGTGAGCCTTTCTCATCCTTTTTGTCTTCCTCCTCCACCATATTTCTCTCTTTGCCATCCAAAGTGTCAACTCTCGTGCTTACGCTCATCCATTGCATGAGTGCTCAAAATATTGAAAAAGGAGTGGATCAAATTGACTTGTACCTGGCTAGTGGTCTGGGGACGAGTCAAGATAAGATTCCAAAGAGGACCAAGTGTGAAACTTTAGTAGATTGAGTTCTCAACACAAAAATACTTTTTTCTCGTATTCCCTATCCCCCTTCTTGCACGCAAACACCATTTGGGGACATTCGAGTCACGGACAGCGAGAGCTCTTGCACCTAATGTTCTTTTATTACTTGTTTCAATGGTAATATAGACTCTTGCATGTTATGACTTGAATTGAATCTCTAACCTTGATTGCTTTACTTTTCAAAGTTCTTTTATGGTTGCTAGCATGTCACCACAAAAATTATGCTGTTATCATTTACCTACTCGAGGACGAGCAGGAATTAAGCTTGGGGATGTTGATACGTCCAAAACGTATCTATAATTTCTGCTTGCTCCATGCATGTTTTGTGTGATATTGCTATGATCTAGATACACTTTCATATACTTTTGATGATATTTGGACTAACCTATTACCTCAGTGCACCCCAGTGCCAGTTCCTGTTTTCTGCTGTTTTTCTATTTCAGTTTTCCCCCATATAAAAAGTGCCAGAAAAATTCGGGAAAATTCAGATAAAAAATCAGCGTGAAGGAAGATTTGCGAAGATCCCTGGAGGGGCCAGAGGGGAGCCAGGGGGGAGCCTGGGGCCCCTGCTCCACCTCTGGCTTCCCCCCTTCGCCTATTTATTCTCCGTCACGGGGAAACTCCGAAGATAGAACCCTATTTCGCAAACTCGCCTCTGTTCCGCCGCCGCCGCGCTTCCAAGATTGGGAGCACCAGAAGACCTCTTCCCGACACCCTGCGGGAGGGAGGATTGATCTCCGGGAGTCTCCTCTCCACCATGGATGCTCCCCGGATGTTTCGTGAGTAGTTTTCCTTGGACCATGGGTCCGTGATCAGTAGCTATGTGATGTTCTCCTCCCCTCTTTGATCTTCATTGTTTAGACCTTGTGAGCTGCCCTACATGATCGAGGCACCTTTGTAATATTTCTGTTGTTGCTATGCTGAGTTTGATGGGATCTGATGGATTATGAGATTATGTTCAGATTGTGATAGAGTAATATTTTGGTTTTTATCTCTTATATTTTTGTTCCTAAGTAATTTTTTGCATGTTCTCCGTTACTATTTATTGCTTTGGCCAAGTAGTAGGTAGTGACTCCAAGAGGAAACGTTGTGCTTGATTGTGGGTTCATGCCCCCCGATGACACGCTTGAGTGACAGAAACATGAGTCTAGGGGGTGTGCTGTAGCCACAAGGGGGAAAACAACGGTGCTTGTAACCGCGGTTACAAGGATTGTTTACTTTACGCAAATTGCTTTTTAATGCAGTTGTCTGTTGCTTTGGGTTTACACTTTGGGTGGGACTCGCAACTTAATACCAGCGAGATGTTCTGGTTAGATATCTCAAGGTGGATGATTAGTAGTAGATGCATTTGGATTTCGGTCTACTTATTTTGGCGTACTGCCTGTGGTTTTGAACCTCTTCCTTTCTTTTGTAGCATAGTTAGCATTGCGGTGCGTTCATAATCCTGTCAATTGCCCTTCTGTAATTTGTTTACCTCGCATAGCAGTTTTATCGTCTTTTGGGAGAGAGACATCACTAGTGAACATCACGTATCCCGGTCCATATCCTTATTACTGTTTCCACTCTATCTTTACTTTATTGCTTTACCTTGCTATCATTATCCCTTGTGATTTACCCTTTGTAAACAACAAGACCGGAGAGATTGACAACCTCTCTGAACTTCGTTGGGAACAAAGTTATCTGTGTCTGTGTGCAGGTCCACGTCAGTTGCGCCGCTGGCACCTACTTCTCATCTCTGGAGTCCTACTGGAGACAAACCTTGGTATCTTCACCGAGGGAAAGTTGCTGCTGTGCTACATCTCCACCTTCCACTTGGGGTAACCAACGAAGGGCGAGAAGCCATCAATATGCAATGATAATAGCACGTCATGTAGAAATTATAAGGGCAAAGCCCAATTAGCATGCGACTCTATGATCCAGCAAAAGCATGTATGAAAATGAAAGATCAAGTCATGAGAGGATGGATGTTACATGCCAATGTATCTCGGAAAGGCTGTGGAAATGCCTTGATAGGTAGGTATGGTGGCTGTTTTGAGGAAGGATATAATGAGGCTTATGATGACAGAGTGTATCATGCCAAGGATTTGGATGCACAGGCGAAGTTTGCATCGACTCTCAAGATGAGAAAGGGCAATGCACGGTACCGAAGAGGCTAGAAAAATATGGATGGTGGAAGTGCTAACAATCGAATACTCGCATTAGTCAAAGGAACTCATCCACTTCATATCGGTAATTCTCTACCTTAGTCAAGAGATTCACAAAGAGACAAGTACCCCGGGGAGGAGTGTATGGGGGCTTGGTTATCCTTGGGCATCTTCGACCCATGGTACGTGAGTGTACTCTATATATTACAACCACTCCAGAGGTTAGTGATCTATCTAGTAGCTAGAGTTCTCAACTAATTTTTGTAGTTTTCGAAAATAAGCACAATTAACCAAAATATGACCCCTATCACTAATAGGCTTGAGCTCTTGACACACAGAAGTCCTAACATTACTCAAATCAATACCTCAAAACTATTTCAAGTTACTACAAAACTTATAATAGTAACCTCAATTACATACTCAAAGAAAGACACACACTCAATGCAACTTGCCAACTCTGTAAACAAGACAAGGATGAAAACTCAAGAGAGTTCCAGAAATAACAACCTAAATAAAAGCCATTAAAGATAAACATGAAAGCAAGATCTAAACATGACAACAACTAGAAAAAGTTAAGAACACTCAACAAAGATAAGCATGAAAACTCTGAGCATTTGAAAGTGGAGTGTGTTTCTCTCCCAAAAAAGGTATGCTAGGGTGCAAGTTGTTATGAATAACAAACAAAACTAAAACTAAGCAAAGAAAACTGAAAAGTAAATGAAAGACGCTCCAAGCATAGCACATATCATATGAACTGATAAAAATATAGTGTGGATAAGGACGTACTGATGATCGTTGATGGAAAAGAGGATGCAGGGGGCCTCCCCCAGCTTAGACGCTTGAGTCTCCTTGAATATTTCTTGGGGTGCCCCGGGCATCCCCAAGCTTGAGCTTTTGACACTCCTGAATCTTCTTTCATCATCTTTCTTCGCACACTTGAATACTCCCTTCATACGAAACTCACCATAAACTGATTAGAGCTGTTAGTACCCATAATAAAAGAATTTGCCTCTATTGGAAATAAAGATTTTCAACAAGGGCTACTATTTCTCAAGATTGCCAAAAAGTTTTTGCAAAGAAAAAGCATGCGCAAGATTTGCAAAACTAGGAAAACGTAAAACAAGGAAAAATCTGAGAAAAACAGACGAGCAGGTATGTAAATAAATTTGTAGGGGCACTTCTGCAACTCAAATCAAAAAACTCAGAACATGCCGCAGAAAGTCTATTGTATAGAGAAGACTATCAATAATTCAGATCAAAAATATGATTTGGTGATTTTTAAGAATTTTTGCGATGGAGCAAACAGGTTATGCTTTTGGAAAAACATGTCACAACTTTTGATTTTTCTTGCAACCGGAGGCTAAAACTTGGCACAAAGCTTGAAAATAAATATACAATTATGTTGCGACAGTAGTAACAAGCATCAAGACCACTAAAACTGAAATTAAAAACATTTTGGGTTGCCTCCCAATAAGCGCTTTCTTTTATGCCTTTGAGCTAGCCATGAAGCAACAAGATCAAGTTGTATCAATATCAAAAGCATAGCTTGCCCATATAACGGACTCAAAAGGTAACTTAATCTTCTTTCTGGGAAATATTCCATGCCCTTCTTGACGGGAAATTGCAATCAAATACTGTCCGTTCTTTCATGTCAATGATAGCACCAACGGTGCGAATAAAACGTCTTCCCAAAATAATTGGACATAGGGATCACACTCAATGTCCATGACAAGAAAATCAACGAGAACATAATTATCATTGACAACAATAAGAAGATCACCAATCCTTCCTAGAGGTTTCTTTACGGAAGAATCAATAAGACGAACACCAAAAGAACAAGGATAAAAAAGTTTCAGTTCAAGCATATCATACATTCTTTTGGATAAAACAGAGGCACTAGCTCCAACATCACATAAAGCAAAGAAAGAAAAGTTATTCAATTTAATCTTGACCATAGGATCCCAACCATCTTCTAGTTTTCTAGGAATAAAAACTTTTAGTTTAAGCTTCTCCTCCCTAGATTTGATAAGAGCATTAGTGATATGCATGGTGAAGGAAATGTTAAGTGAACTAGTGTGTGGGTCTTTGGCCATTCTTTGCAAAAATTGGATAACTTCAGAAAGACTACAATTATCAAAATCAAGTTCATTGAAGAAAAACTCTATCAAAAAGGAATTTTTGCAATTGTCCCAAGTATATTTCTTATAAGGGGATAGGGAATGGAACCACTTCTTTGGTTTTCCACGGAGGGAATAATCAAAGAACTTAAGTTTGAATTGGTCATTATTCATCCCAGGAGGTTTTTGTTCATCACACACCCTCTCATAATTATCCAAGTGATAGATAGCATCCTCTACCTCCTAAGAAAATTGTTCTTTTAAATCGTACTTGACGGAAGGTTTACTAATAGGGGTGCAAACATAATAGCTAGCGTGACAAACATAATTGTAAAGCTCAAGATCATTAGAGGCGTCCCAACTAGGAGTTCCGTGCCTAGGGCAAATTTCAATGCTAGTGGAACCCATAGTAACATTAGCAAGAAAGAACTAAGTAACTTATTTCTTTATGGTTTTTGGTATAAGACTCTAAAGCAAAAACAGAAAGGTAAACTAACAAGACTAAAAAGAAAATGTAAAGGACTAACTAGATAGTGCTTCTCGTTGGCTACCCCAAGTGGAAGGTTGAGATGTAGACAAAGGTGAATTTCCCTCGGTGAAGATACCAAGGTTTGTCTCCAGTAGGATGATGGCACTGAAGTAGTTCTCCTCGTTGGCTGCACAAAGTGGAAGGTATTTCGCGACGAGGGTTTCTGCGACGAGGGGTAAAAATAGGCTAAGGGGGGCACCAGAGGTGGGACCCACGTCCCAGGTGCCCTGGTGGCGCGACTAGGGGGGGGGGGGACGCGCCACCTGGCCGCTTTGGAGGAGGGGGTGTCCCTCCTTCGGCACTTCTTCGGTGGTTCCAGAAGCTTCCTTGACGCTGATTTTTATTCTGATTTTCCGAAATTTTTGGAGCATTTTAAATTGGGAAAAAAATCAGTGCAACTAAAGACATCAGCAGACAGGAACTGGCACTGGGTGCATGGAGTTAGCAGGTTAGTCCAATTATGTGTAAAATTATATAAAAGTGTAGCAAAACATGTAGCAATGTCACATAGAAGTGCATGGAACAAGCAGAAATTATAGATACGTTTGGCACGTATCAACATCCCCAAGCTTAATTCCTGCTCGTCCTCGAGTAGGTAAATGATAACACATAAAATTTCTGTGGTGACATGCTAACACACATATAAGAAATTCAAAGTAAAGCAAGTACGATATGCAATTCAAGTCAAGATAATAACAAGCAAGTGTCTTAGTATTAATTCTAGCAAAGTATAAACATAAACGTGCAAGAGCTCTCGCTGTCCGTGACGCGAATGTCTCCAAATGGTGTTTGCGTGCAAGCAAGGGAGATGGGATTAGAAAATAATAAAAAATATATAATTTAATTGAGAACTCAATCTACTAAAGTTTCACACTTGGTCTCCTTCGGGATCTTATTTTGACTCATCCTATAACACCCTCACTATTAAGCAACATTAATCATTTTGTTAATGATTAAGTCACCATGATTAGCAAGTAATTAGTCACCCTTGATCAAGCCAAGTCAAATACAACCTTAATTGAATTGCCAAAATCAAAGTGGAACATGGATTTGATCTAAAAATTATGCAACCAATTTTATAAAATGCTAAATAATCAGTAGGTCATATTAAAATAGCCATGGTATTTTATTACAGTGTATTAATAATATAATTAGATCATAACAGTAGAAAAGCAACAACAAAAAGCCTTTTAAAATAAACAACAATATTCATATGAATTTAGTTAGGCCTCAAACTTTTTGTAGCATCACCTTAAAGTGTAACACTAATAATGGAACACCTTGCACATTTTATAAAAATCAAATGATGGCTACACAAAGAAAAACAGAGAGGGCCAGACATGCAATAATAACAGAAAATGGGAGATGGCTATTTCTCGCCCAGTGCAGCGCTAACCCGGCCTAGCCCAAATCCACTTAGCCCCCCTCCCCTTCCTCCTTCCTACTGCTCAACTGAGCACTCGTGTCGCAAAGGTAGGAGGTGTTCGAAGACGATTGTCGCCGTGTCATCCATCCACGGTGCCCAGTCAATGGATCTCAGGGATAAGAATGCCCCATGGATGCCTAGACGAAACCCTAGGTCCAGTCCCCCCCTCTCTCTCTCTTTCTTCATCGTCTGGAACCAGAGCTGCAGAACGTTGCGGATCGCGCCGCGCACCACTGTGGCCAACGACCGCCTCATGCTGCGTCGACTTGTCAAGGAGATCCAGAGTCGACGGCTGTGTCTCCCTGTGGGAGGAATCAAACTGGGAGAACACACCGACGACGCCCTCGTCCTCGACCTCGCCTGCGGCAATCATAGTCGCGCTGCTCGATTCGCCGCCGCCTGCACTTCTAAGCCCCCACCGAGCAACTCTTGTGCTCCAATGTGAGCTTCCCTCGGATCCCCTTCTTTCCGCGCTCGGTTTTGTGCGTTGTGTCGTTGTTCCCGCCGGGCCATGGTCCGTCCGCCACGGCAGCACACGCCATCGTGGCCACGGTCCACCACAACTCGAGCTCTTTGCACGGTTGGACGCGACTCCTCGCACTGGACACATAGACGCAAACGGGGCTCAAAATGATGCACGGTACTGAGCACACGGTCATCGCCGGCGTGCACTGCCATCGCCGGTGACCGCCGTTGTCACTGCCATGTGCGACCGCGTTGTCAGATTTACAATTAGCCACTAATGACCCTCCTGCTGTGGGTATGACAGTGGGGCAGTTCCCTGTTAAGTGTCACCTGTTTGTTTAAATGGAATTAAAACATTGAGCCATTGACATGTGGCCATAGGCCATTAACTAAATCCCTGGATTAAAATAACTATTATTAGCACATGTGTCACTGACACCTGGGCCCCACCCATTGTTTAGTTAAATAAATGATTTACTAATAGTTAGGTGTATGACATGTGGGCCCTTGTATTGTTTAATTAATATAAATGATCTTATTAATATGTATAGGCTGACAAGTGGGACCCACATGTCCGTTGACCAGTCAAAAAACACTATTGTGGATAATGTTAGAATTAATAATAAAAGAAATTTTGAAAATTCTTTAAAATGATTTAAAACTTTAGAAATTAATATCTTTTAAACCGTAGCTCAGATAGAAAAACTTTATACATGAAAGTTGCTCAGAAAAATGCCACGAATATGAATACGCTATCCATTTACGCACCACACCCCTCTAACATACCGAACGTGGAACATTTCCCCTCCGGTTTATCTGTTTGTTAGGTGACCGGAGCCGGTAAAACTTTCCGGATAAAAATGTTCTAAATATTATTGTTGTTCAGAATGGATCAACGAGCCCGGATACACTATCATCATGTCTGTGAGATGTCTCTAACACTGCAGACATGGAGCCTTCCCCTCCGGATCATCTGTTCGGTAATCAACCGGTACTGCTGAATCATCCCCGGATAATTTCCCGCTCCGACGTAAGCACCTAGCACTGCGTTAGAACACCGCCAACACCGCGTTTTCCATGTCTTGTATCTGTATTGCTATTATTGTCTTGTATTTATTCCAGGAAAGCAGAGCCATTTTACTTCCCCAGATATCGCCTATCTTTTCCGTACATTTCTTGCACTAGGCATTTTTGTTGCTTTTACGTTACTTACCTATTCAATTGCATAGCCTGCCATTCTCATCCCTTGATGTACCTTCTGTTATCCTATGCTACCTACTATATATATATATATTATATTCAGCAGTTAGCCTTGCATATTGTTAGTCAAATAGGATTAGATAGCGAGTCTTGATCACTCTGGGGAGTGAACGCGGATACAATATATTATAACTACAACAAGTACGGTACAAAGCAGACACCGCCAAAGTGTCTGCCGAGCCACATCAATTGTGAGCTATCGAGTAGTAATCCGTGTACTCTACTTGTTGCTGACTCTGTATGCCGCCCTAGGGTCCCGAACCATGGTTGTACTTAAAGGTAAGAAGTTGGCTGACCCAACGGTGCTCGCGAGTGGTGTTGCAACGGGACGACAGGGAGGGAATACCGACGTACTGGTGGGCTTGGACCCTGATCGTTCTCCGTGAGAGTTACCAGACCACGCAAGTCGAGCTCTTCCAAGAGCACACGTGAGATAAGGTAAGTAGACGGTTCACCTTCTTGGTAACCGCGTTCTTTGACGCGACGACAGGGCAGACCCCAATGTACTGGTGGTCTCGACTGTTGTTCGTTGTCCGTTGTGTGAATTAGTCAGGCAACGATAACGGTTGTCTGCGAGATAATATTAAAATGCTTAAATGGGTCAGGTGGATGACTTGACTGAGTCAACGTGCCCTATACGTGCTAACTCCACGTGGGATTACAATGTGGCCCCTCCGCAGCATACATTCTATCGAAAGCTCTTCAGACGGCAGAAGTGCCGCGACTTGATTGCCGGGAAGTGGTGTGTCTTTTTTGCTGCATGCAGCAGTGATATTTTCCTTTGCTTCACCGGCCAGACTCGCACCGTGCATGAGTACAAAGGGAAAGGTCCCAAAGTCCCTGTGTACATAGGATTTAGTCCGAGGGATGACCTCTCTGTGGAGCCTAGGTAGGACTGCATCGTGTAAAATAGCCTCGGTGGGGCATCCCCTAACAAGGTGTACACCACCCTAGAGATCCGAGCGTGTAGTGTAACAGTAGTGCAACCCCTCTAGGGAAGATAATCTATTCGAATAGCCGTGTCCATGGTAACATGACGCTTTATGCTGAAGCGGACTCTACTACTACTGAACTGATTTGTTACGGCTTTTCTTCCTCACAGGGAAGTCGAGGAAGGATTATCGGAGGCATTAATAATTGTTAACTAATACAACTTACTATTATACAATGTTGTAGCAACTTCTGTTGCATTGTTACTTTATGCTTTATATATAAATGTTGGATATTCTCTCCTTGTGCCTCAAAATCGTCGGAAGATGCTAGTCTTCGATAGGCCTAGCTTCTCATCCTTATTCTGGTTTTTTGCAGTTCAGTCCACTATATAGCCTCCCCTTTCAATTTGATACAAATGTAGGAATGCTTAGTATCCGGACGTAAGACTCGTGAGTATGCTAGATACTCACCCCTCTTGCTTTTCTATCTTTTTTATATACCCGGATTGCTGCAATCAGACGCGAGGCGTCCAGGAGTAGGAGATCCCCGATGCCGACCACTGCAACGTGAAGATCCCCGATGCCTACTATGACTTCGAGTTCCTCGTCGACTAGGAGTAGTTTGGAGGTTCCCAGGTGATACAGAGTGGCAACTCTCCTCGTTGGTTACCCCAAGTGGAAGGTGAGATGTAGTGTAGCAGCAAGTTTCCCTTAGAAAAAATGCTAAGGTTGAGTATCGAACCAGTAGGACTCCAAGATATACAAATAGGTGTCATGTCGCTTGACGTCGATCTGCACACAGATACAAATAACTTTGCTCCCAACGAGTACAGAGGAGTTGTCAATTCCTCCGGCCTTGCTGTTTAAAAAGGATCAACGCAAGAGATAAAAGTGGAACTGAAAGTAAAGACTGAAAGTAAACTAAGGGTGTAAACAATAATGTGAAGATGGACCGGGGTCCCGTGATTTTCACTATTGATGTCTCTCTCCCAAAAGATGATAAAAGTGCTAGCGAGGTAAACAAGTCACAGCTGGGCAATTGACAGAATTATGAAGGCACCACAATGCTAACTATGCTGCAAAGAAAGGAAGGGCTCAAAAGCAATGGGCAGTACGCCAAGGTAAGTAGACCGAAATCCAACTGCATCTATTACGAATCATTCACCTTGAGATATCTATCTAGAACATCTCGCTGGTATGTTTCGAATCCCACCCAAAGTGTAAACTCAAGGCAACAGACAACTTCATTAAAAGAACTTTGCGTAAAGTAAACAATCCTTGCACCCGCGGGTACAAGCACTGTTGTTTTATCCCTGGTGGCAACAACACATCCCCTAGTCTCATGTTTCTGTCACTCAAGCTAGACATCAGGGGGATGAACCCACAATCAAGCATAACGCTCCCTCTTGGAGTTGCAACAAACTACTTGGCCAAAGCAAAATAATGAAACGGAGAACATGCAAGAATTTACTCAAGAACAAAATATAAAAGAGAAGAACCAAATATATTACTCATCACAATCTGAACATAGTCTCATAATCCATTAGATCCCAGCAAACTCAGCATAGAATCATCAGAAATTACAAAAGTGCCTCGATCATGTGAGACAGCTCACGAGGTCTGGAAAGTGGAAGCACAAAGAGGGGAGAGGTACATCACATAGCTACTGGTCACGGACCCATGGTCCAAGGGGGACTACTCACGGCACATCCGGGAGCCGTCTATGGCTATGGATGGTCTCCCGGAGGGGGTTCCTCATCCCGGCAGGGTGCCGGGGCAGATTCTCGAGGCAGCCCCGATCTTAAAATGGCGGCGGCGGCGGTACAGAGGCGAGTTCGCGGAAAAGAGATCGATATTAGGGGTTTCCACCCCGAGGGATAAATATAGGCGGAGGGGGGTGTCAAGGGGACCCACCAGGCAGCCAGGAGGCCTCTTGGCGCGGCCTAGGGTGGGTCCGCGCCAGGGACCCTCCTGGTCTCCTGGTGGTTGCCCCCCTCCGCTACCTTGGTGATTCCGGAAACTTCCGGGTCGCTGATTTTTTATCTGATTTTTCCGGATTTTTTGGAGCACTTTTAATGTCCGGAAAACCTGAAATACAAAAACAGCAGAAAACAACAACTCGCAGCTAGGTGCACTGGGTTAATAGATTAGTACAAATATGCTCAAAAGTGTATGAAAGTTCAAGAAAATCATGGCAAAGTCACACAAAACATGCATGGAGCAAGTAGAAATTATAGATACGTTTGGGACGTATCACCAGGCAGGAGGCCTTGCCTTTTCGATCGTTGTTGTTTTTGTGCTAGCCTTCTTAAGGCAAATCATGTGTACCTTGTGTCTGTACTTAGATGCTATTGATTCCGCTAACTTTGTGCTCTCGAGATGCAGTATTCGAGCCCTCGTGGCCCCTGGCTTGTATTAAACATCTTGTATTATTTTTATTATTAGAGTTGTGTTGTGATATCATGCCGTGATTCCTTGATCTCCACCGTGTACCATGTGTGTATGATTACTGTACATGACTTGATTTTAGGGGCGTCACAAGTTGGTATCAGAGCCGACTACCTGTAGGAAACGCCGTTCCAACTCCTTGGTCGAAGTTGAGTCTTGTCATTGTAAAAACTATTTTACTAACACTGATGTGTGGCTTATCGACCCACGTCGCAAACTGGGTGGTATTTGGATCTTTTTCTCCGCACCTTTAATCTGGGACTCTGATCTCTCTTCTCTTTCGGGCTAAAGATTTTACTAACACTAACTCTAGGTTCTTGTGACCACTTCCTCCCGGAGAGCACCTCATTGAAGATGGTTGCCTGATTCACCAGAAGATTCCGAAGATACTATTCGATGAATTCCCGAGACCCTTGTGCCCACTACTTTGCAATTCCCCAGCACCGATAAGTCGGTGTG
This sequence comes from Bromus sterilis, assembly GCA_950022295.1. Classification (NCBI taxonomy): domain Eukaryota; kingdom Viridiplantae; phylum Streptophyta; class Magnoliopsida; order Poales; family Poaceae; genus Bromus; species Bromus sterilis. The sequence goes on from OX465598.1 coordinate 223,758,458, forward strand.
GATAATTACATACGCCTTCTGTTCGGCCATTCGATCCCAGATGCTCATGCTAATACAAGATACCCCGTAATATTCTCCGTTGTTTCGAAAATCATTTGTTCCTAATGCCTTGCAGGTTCTGTTCACAATGCGGATAATTCCTCATGCTTATCGAGGATTCGTTCATCCCCAGTTGTTCATGTGATTGTGAAATACTTTGAAATACTATCTGACTCCCGTGAATCTATCTGCAGCCTTCTTCTTTTGGAGATTCTTCTTACATGCTTGCATTATGGTTAATTACATATGTCTGAGTATTCTTCATTGACACCCCTTGTCATTGTCGTCCTGATCTTGTTGAATCATTTTGTGTGCTACTGCACACAATCATCAGTTGATCCCTATGAATTCATTCTTCTGGCTCAGACCTCATTCCGGACATGAACTGGATCTCGGTAAATCAGACCTTGATTGATTGTCCATCCAGTTCCTTTCAGCTTACTCATCTTTTGATTTGAGCTTCTGCTTCCGATCCTTCATTCTAGAAATCATAATTCCTTTGAAATTAAGCATAGAAATATTCAGCTGCTTCTGATGCCTTTGTATTATTTCTCCTTATGGTTGAGTATCGATACTCACACCAGACTCTCTGTACCCCACCTGACTTTTTGGGTGGATTACTACCTACCGTCCCCTTGTACCCTAAGTCATTCATGAATGTTACCTGATATCAGATGCCTCTGGGGAATGATATCATCTACTCGGTGTCGTCAGCGTTCTACTTTCGAACCGGTATCCCTCGCTTATGATGTTTGTTGTATGGGTTTCAAAATGCCCCGATGGGTTAACCCTATGCTTCCCCTAATCTGTATGAACCCAAAGTTTATGCGGGTTATACTCTACTGGCGTCCCGTCAGATGAACTTGCAATCCTACCAGCTCTCTGAAAGCGATAAGTGAATGAGGGGTTATGCATTGATGAAGTGGGAGTCGAACCTGAACCTTGTGTTCATGCCCATAGATATGATGTAGAAGTTATCATGAAAGCTTCTTGTAACAGTAATTACCCCCTTGGAATAAATTCTTCTTGAATCTATGATTGGGTCCCTTGCGATCCTGGTTCTGGCCATGATGTTCACCTTTGATTCCATTTCTCAAACAACATGGAGCACTTGTCTTCTACAAGTCAACGACCCAGTTTAGCTTCTATCGTGTTCCACCTTCGAGAATTACCCCCTGGCACCTCGAGGATATCATACCATTGCACTACATCTTATGAATTGTGATGAAACAATGCATATCCCTGTCATAGCCATTTCATGGTTCTGTATTGTCATCAACCGAGAACACCGAATACGTTTGCTTCACCATTCCTTTTGCTTGATGTCACCGCTGTTCGATTGTATTCTCTTGAAACCTTTCGACATGATGTGTCGTGGTCATCATCGACATCTTGGCTTCTTCCAAGTGTTAATTGAATTGATGGTGAGAAATACCATCCTTGCCCCCTCGATAATTTGGGTTGTCCTCAATAACATCGTTGCCCTTCCTTAGGAAGGATATACACCTAGTACTGGTGTATAATGACATTTTCCTTTCCATTGGTCTGTTTAAACTTTCTTGTGGTATGACTTATATAAGCACTGTTGTTTTCCTTGATTATGTAAACACCTCGGTGTACCCCTCTGTAAGTATAACCTGTTACTATTGTTGATGACATTTCGGTAACCACCGATGGACGAGAACTTTGCTAATTGGTCCGCCTCGTCTTAATGAGCAGGAAAATGGTTCTGATTGCCCCTTTCCCTTAGTACCGATGTTGGTGCCGACATAGCTGACAAGTTGTTCTCTGTCAAATCTTGCATTGTGATCGCATACTATGTCACCACCGCTCCTACTCACAATCCGCACTATGCCACGGTTCCACAAGACCGAAACCTGACTCTTTTGTACGTTCCTATTCCCGAGGTTATTCCTCGTTCTTGACCTCTTCTGCAATTCACTAGTCATCTACCTTGTGATATCCAGTCCGATATCATACGCAGTACTCATGCCTGATACTCTGAACCCCTTTTCATCATCCGTCATCGACATCGAATGCATGTCTATCCACTTGAAACTTCTCATACCTCATTTTTTCTCTCTCGATGTATTCCCCTGAGTTAAACTCAGAAGATACTTTGTACCCCATCCCCTTGGACAGCCTCGGCTGATTAACCTTGTACCGTTCAAACCCCATTAAGTTTTTTGTCCTAGCCTATCCGTAAGTACGATGAGGCCCCCGAAGAAAGTATGGTAAGTCACCAAGATGCACTTATGCAGAAAAATGATGACATCAACGTGAAGGATTAACTTCTTCGAGAAGGACAACGAGAACCAGAATATTCGTTAGAATACGAAACTGAAACTTTAAGCCTTACTTTACCTTTTAATTCTCGGGACGAGAATTTTTGTAGTGGGGGAGAATTGTAACGCCCTCAGTGTCAAGAAACAGTAATCATTTTGTTAATGATTAAGTCACCACGACTAGCAAGTAATTAGTCACCCTTGATCAAGCCAAGTCAAATCCAAACTTAATTGAATTGCCAAAATCAAAGTGGGACATGAGGTTGATCCAAAAATTATGCAACCAATTTTATAAAATGCTAAATAATCAGTAGGTTATATTAAAATAGCCATGGTATTTTATTACAATGTTTTAATAATATAAATAAATAATAACAGTAGCAAAGCAGCACCAAAAAGCCTTTTAAAACAAAAATATTTAAATGAATTTAGTTAGGCCTCAAACTTTTTGTGGCATCACCTTAAAGTGTAACACTAATAATGGAACACCTTGCACATTTTATAAAAATCAAATGATGGCTACACAAAGAAAAACAGAGAGGGTCAGACATGCAATAATAACAGAAAATGGGAGATGGCTATTTCTCGCCCAGTGCAGCGCTAACCTGGCCTAGCGCTAATCCACTTAACCCACCTCCCCTTCCTCCTTCCTACTGCTCAGCCGAGCACTCATGTCGCCATGGCAGGAGGTGTTCGAAACCGATTTTCGTCGTGTCATCCATCCACGGCGCCCAGTCGATGGATCTTAGGGATGAGAATGCCCCATGGACGCCTAGACGAAACCCTAGATCCATTCCCCCCCTCTGCCTCTCTTCATCGTCTAGAACCAGAGCTGCCGAACGCTGTGGATCGCGACCACGCACCACCGTGGCCAACGGCCGCCTCGTGCCACGCCGACTTGTCCAGGATATCTAGAGTCGAAGGTTACGTCTCCCTATGGGAGGAATCGAACTGGGAGGCCACACCGACGATGCCCTCATCCTCGACCTCGCCTGCGGCCATCGCCGCCGCGCGGCTCGATTCGCAGCCGTCTGCACTTCTAAGCCCCCACCGAGCCACTCTTATGCTCCAATGTGAGCTTCCCTCCGATACCTTCTTTCTGTGCTCGGTTTTGTCCATTGTGTCGCTGTTCCCTTTGGGCCATGCTCCGGCCGCCGCAGCTGCATGTGCCATCGTGGCCACGGTCCACCCCATCTCAAACTCTTTGCACGGTAGGACGTGGCTCGTCGCACTGGACACATAGACGAAAACGACGCTCAAAATGATGCACGGTTCTGAGCACACGGTTACCGCCGGCGTGCACTGCCGTTGCCAGTGACCGCCGCTGTTACTGCCATGTGGGACCGTGGTGTCAGATTTACAATTAGCCACTAATTAGCCTCCCGCTGTGGGTATGATATTGGGCTAGTGCCCTGTTAAGTTTCACCTATTTGTTTAAATGGAATTATAACATTGAGCCATTGATATGTGGGCCATAGACCATTAACTAAATACCTAGATTAAAATAAGTTTTATTAGCATATGTGTCACTTGCCCCTGGCCCCCACCCATTGTTTAGCTAAATAAATGATTTATTAATAGTTAGGTGCATGACATGTGGGCCCTTGAATTGTTTAATTAAACTAAATGATTTTATTAATATGTAGAGGTTGACTAGTTGGACCCACATGTCAGTTGACTAGTCAATAGACACTATTGTGGATAATATTAGAATTAATAATAAAAGAAATTCTGAATTTTTTTAAAAATGATTTAAAACTTTAGAAATTAATATCTTTTAAACTGTAGCTTAGATAAAAAACTTTATACATGAAAGTTACTCAGAAAAATGCCACGAATACGAATAAGCCACCCGTATACCCACCGCATCCCTCTAACTTACCGGACGTGGAAATTTTTCCCTCCGGTACATCTGTTTGTCAGACGATCGGAGCCGGTAAAACTTTCTGAATAAAAATGTTCTAAATATGAAAGTTGTTCAGAATTGATCAACGACCAAGGATACACTATCATCATGTCTGTCAGATGTATCTAACACTGAAGACATGTAACCCTCCCCTCCGGATCATCTGTCCGATAATCAACATGTACTGATGAACCATCCCTGGATAATTTCCCGCTCCGACGTAAGCACCTAGCACTGTGTTAGAACACCGCCAACGCCGCATTTTCCATGTATTGTATCTGTATTGCTATTATTGTCGTGTATTTATTGTTTCTTCCCCCCTTCTTATTGTCCGATAGACTCCACGACTGCCGCCAACTACACCGTTGCTGAGTACGACTACATCATCGACGACCGTACCCCTACCGTCGAGCTTGCAGACAAACAGAGCCATTTTCCTTCCCTAGATATCAACTATCTTTTCCGTACGTTTCTCATATATATATATATAGTGAAGCTATTCATCACCCAGGGTAGAGAATAATTTATTCGTCACCCGAGGTAATTTTATGAACCTTTCATAAAAGAATTACATTTGTAATACAAATAGTTACATTAATATGGATTCACTTCATAAATTTTGACATAAAAAAACAAAAATATTGGTCATACGATCAAAAAAATTACATTTTATGTATATTTGACACCATCATTTTTACCTTTGTAATTTTACGTAATATAAAATATATTTTACGTCGATTATATTTTTTTACGTTCTCTTTTTACATATGAAATAAGACAAAATTTACAAAATGTAAAATTACGGTGCATTGATGTCAAAACAGAGGGGGGTGAAGAATAACTACTCTTCACCCAGGGTGAAGAATAGCTTCACTATATATATATATATATACCCTTAAGACCTTATTCTAACAAAATTTGCTTATTCTGCCAACACCTCCGATCTAACCCATCTGACTGCACCGCACCGCACGGATAAAAAAAACCAACCCCATTAACTCAGTGCACCCCAGTGCCAGCTTCTGTTTTCTGTTGTTTTTCTATTTCAGTTTTCCCCCATATTAAAAGTGCTCAAAAAAATCGGGAAAATCAGATAAAAAATCGGCGTGAAGGAACCTTACGGAGTCCCGAAGGGGGACCAGGTGGGACCCTCCAGGGCCTCAGGCGCCTAGCTAGCGCGGCCTAGGTCTTGGCCGCGCCAGGGGGCGCCTGGACCCTTGGTGGCCCCCGGGCTGCCCCCTTCACCTATATATCTTCCGTGACGTGAAACTTCCAAAGACAGAACCATTTTTCGCGATCTCGCCTCTGTTCCGCCGCCGCCGCGCGTCCAAGATTGGGAGCACCAGTAGGACCCTTCCCCGCACCCTGCCGGAGGGAGGATCGACCTCTGGGAGCTTCCCCTCCACCATGGACGCTTCCCAGATGTGTCGTGAGTAGTTTCCTTTGGACCATGGGTCCGTGATCAGTAGCTATGTAATGTTCTCCTCCCCTCTTTGTTTTTCATGGTTTAGACCTTATGAGATTCCCTACATGATCGAGGCACATATGTAATCTTTCTTCTTTTGCTATGCTGAGTTTGATGGGATCTGATGGATTATGAGATTATGTTCAGATTGTGATAGAGTAACATATTTGGTTCTTATCTTTTATATTTTTGTTCCTAAGTAATTCTTGCATGTTCTCCGTTGTTGTTTATTGCTTTGCCCAAGTAGTAGGCAGTGACTCCAAGAGGGAACGTTATGCTCGATTGTGGGTTCATGACCCCTGATGACACGCTTGAGTGACAGAAACATGAGTCTAGTTAGCATTGCGGTACGTTTATTATCCTGTCAATTGCCCGTCTGTAATTTGTTTACCTCGCATAGCAGTTTTATCATCTTTTGGGAGAGAGACATCACTAGCGAACATCACGGGACCCCGGTCCATATTCTCATCATTGTTTACACGCTCATTTACTTTTCAGTATTTACTTTCATTTGCTATCATTATCATTATCCCTTGTGTTTTGATCCATTGTAAACAACAAGACCAGAGAGATTTACAACCTCTCTGAACTTCGCTGGGAGCAAAGTTATTAGTGTTTGTATGCAGGTCCAGGAGGAGCAAGTGGTTCTTTCATACGGCGCATCACTTGCTGACCCACCTACTTATCATTGTCGGAGTCCTACGGGAGATAAACCCTATCCTCTACATAGGGGAAATTTGCTTCTATCCTACATCTCACCTTCCACTTGGGGTAACCAACGAAGGGCGAGAAACCATTATCATCGTCTCGAACATCAGTTACTAGAGCTTCAGCTTCACCCTTGGCTGCTAGGGTGAGCTACAACGAAGATCATGTGCCCCTGGAGTTGCTGGAAGACACAAGTCCAGCGTGCGCAATGATGTATTCGTGCGATGAATTTCTTGAAGGTGCAGGAATTAAGGAGGATTTTTACGGCCTTTTCGCCAATGCAGGTTTGACACGACTAGCACTATGCCATATGGTACAATATAAGAAGCCCGCCTCCTGCGTTGTTAATAGCTTTTGTTATAACCATGTTGCTGGAACCGTTGAGTTCAAAATTTATAATAATCTTATAACCATGCCCTTGGCGCAGTTTTGTGATATAATAGGTGTGCCGAACGCTGGTCAGACGGCGAGGATGAACACTCAGCCTTCCGAGTTGAGGACTCTCTTCAACTCTCTTTGTAGCCAGGAAGAGAGCGATATTCGGCGTACAAAGATTTCAAGCATTTTATTCCCCCACATCAGGTATTTTTCATACTTTATTGCTAGACGGGTGTTGGCTCGTGACAACGCGAGCAACGGTTCTGCACCAGATTTTTCTATTTATGCAAACTCCCTCTCTGGTAAGAATGATTATAATGTGGGTGCCTTAATTTCTCGGCGCCTTGTTATGAATACTAACAAGGGCGATTTATTTGGTGGTGTTTACGCCACGCTTATCCTTGAGTCTTTTGACGGCACCCCGCATCCTAATGATGTTCCCTTTTCTTACGCAAGTCTTGACCTTGTGCTATGAAGAGGCATAAGTTTGTTACCATGACTTCCCAGTTTGGTAACCTTGTTTATATTTTGAGGTTTGAAAAGACCGTTACTCGCGAGATCTGTCTACCTGCACCACTTTTGTTTTATAACACTCGCATGAATGGATGGTCCTTCAATGATGTCCAGTTTGATGAGTTCATGGACCAGTACCAGTTGCATAACCCCATGGAGGGCGTTGTGCCCGACGAGGAGGAGCATGGTGAGTTCCCACCTTTCGAGGGGGAGACTGTCACTCAGTATGGTAAAGGGTCTTCTTCTGCTTGGAGCGCAGGACCTTCCTCATGGGAGGACCCGAGGACTTCGGTGTACGCGCCGGAGGGCTCATACAACTCTTGGACTTACCATCACCCCGGAGCAGGAGGCTCCTGGGGGCAGTAGATGCTACCAACTTAGGCCAAAAGCCTAAGCTTGGGGGAGTACGAGCCCTTCTCACTTTTCCATTGTACTATCCGTTTTTATTTTGTTTTCTTTGATCTTATCGAAGTTTTTGCCTGTTCTTCTTTGTTCTTTTAATTTGCAAAAACAACAAAAAGATTTCTCTTTTCTTTTGATTTCGTTTAACATTTGAAAAACCCCCAAAAATATTTCCTTTCTCTCTTTGGTTCGCTTTGTTTTCAAAGTTCAGCCCGAGTCCGTGATGGCATTTGATTATATTTCCCACGTTCGGTCGTGCAAGTGACAAGGCAGTAATGACGAAGATCGACGAAAGGGTAGCAACAAGGAAAACCAGTATGAACTCTTCTTGTTTCTACTTTTATACATATGCCTGTACTTATGATCTAGAGACCAGCTTGTAGCGACATAGTGCTATGTTTACAATGCTTTCCCAGTGTTCATGCTTTCTTTGTGGCTGATCTCAAATAGATAGAGTGCATAATATGTTGTTGAAATGATTTTCATGCATTGCATTGTTCATGGTTTGGCATATTGAAGTGGTATTTCCCTTCGGAGAATTCTTGGATTGACTTGGCACATGTTCACGCATGTTTATGACTAAAATGTCTATCATGCCTTGATGATCTTTTTATTTCAGAATAGTTATATCACTTTCATGCCCGATTCAATGTTGCTTTGTCGCTCTACATGATTATGATAATTTTTGCTCTCTAGTTGGTCGCTTCCCAGTCTTTTGCTAGCCTTCACTCGCACTAAGCGGAATTCTGCTTGTGTATCCAAACTCCTTTTTAAACCAGTTATTCCACTTGAGTCCACCATACCTTCTTATATGTGGTATTTCCGGCCACTCCTAACTTAGACTTTCATGTGCCATCTCGAAATTTATTCAAAAGCTTCCCTTTTGTAACCGTACAAGCTCATGGTGCGAAGGGGGAAAATCAGTATCTACCATGCCAAAAATATTTTGACGGGAGTTTTAACTAGTCAAATTTATATAAAAAAGAGAGAGTTACACCTCCCCCATACTTGATGATGGGATGAAATGTACCAAATGCTGCTAATGATAGATGGAACGATAACCTCCTTCCATTCTTGAGGCAAAATAAAAGGTTCCATAGACCATCAATGGATTTATGGATAAGGGAACAAAAGTGTAAGAAAAAGTATTAATATGGTTGGCATGAGAGATATTGAGAGACATTTACCGTTCACCGTTGAATGGAAAGTTGCACTTCTCAAAAATAATTTTGTCTCTATTTTCAAAACCAAGAGCTCTAGCACATGTTTAGTCTTTGCTTCCAACCACGGGTTTTCAACCTTGCCATCAAAAAGCCACGGTTCGAGAGTCTCCCCTTCCTTCTTCAAAGAACCAACTATGGAGAGGATAATTGTCATTCTTAGTGTAACATGCATTGTCCCAAAGTATTACACTGTCTTCTGCATGATTGTGATATTGCTCATCTGAAATTCTTAGTTCTAGTCTCCTTTAAAACTGCGGAGGAGTTTCTGCATTTATGTTTTTCTTCACTTATGGAGGCTAGCAAGATACCACTCTAGTATGTTCAAGCTATGTGCATTGTGATCTTTTCTTGATTTTTCGGCAGCATATTATTTACTTTTGGTTGTTTGTGATTGATCACTTGAAAGAAGTATTGGTTTGTGCATTGTCCTCATAGCATTGTTTTGATACTTGCTAAACTCTTTTCGTAGTACCGGCTTATATACATCTTATGAAGCAAAAGAGTTTGTCAAAGTTTTCTTTATCGCGTCCAGTTCGTTGAACTGAATTGCTTGAGGACAAGCAATAGGATAAGCTTGGGGGAGTTGATACGTCTCATACGTATCTACTTTTCCAAACACTTTTGCTATTGTTTTGCCCCCATTCTTTCATGATTTGAACTATACTAACCCGAACTGACGTTGTTTTTAGCAGAGCTTCCTGTATGGTTTTATTGTGTGCACAAAAATGGATTTGTAGGTATCTCGGAAAATTCCCAGAAAAATTACAAAAAATCCACGCACCCGAAGGAGCCCAGAGCCAGAAGTGGGGCCAGTGGGCAGCCAGGGGGGCCCAGGCGCCTTGTTGGCACGGCCCCATCCCTGGCCACGCCAGCTGGACGCCTGCGTGGCTCCCAACGCCTCTGGTGCCCTACCTCGAGTCCTATTTATTCCCGTGACGCAAAAAATCCGAAACAGAAGTCGTTTTTTCAGAACCCGTCGCGGAGCCGCCGCCACCCTCTGTTCTTCCTCGGGAGGGCTAATCTGGAGGCTGATTTGGCCTCCGAAGAGGGGAGATCGTCTCCATCGTCATCACCATCGCTAATCCATCCTCCCTCCATAACTTCTCTTCACATGTGTGAGTAATTCCCTGCTGTAGGCAAAGGGGATGGTAGGGATTGGATGAGTTTGATCAGGTAATAGTTCGTCAGATTTTTGGGGGCATGTCGCCTATCATCTACTTTGGTGTTTATCATCTTTGCTACAACTTGTTGCTCTTAATGCTTGTCACTTTGGGCCAGAGTACCATGTTTTCAGATCTGAACCACTTATGTTTTCATGAGTATATTTATGTTTGAGATCCTATCTATGAGTTTTATGCACCTATTATGGTCCGGAACCGGCGATCCCAAAGGTGACAACTTGGGACACCAAAGGGGATGGTCTATAATTTGAGGATTCCATGTATCCATTGAGTTTATTGCTTTGTTCCGGGCTCTTTGACAGGAGCACCTTAATCTCCATAAGTTCCCTTTGGCCCCGTTCGTAGCGGGATGGTAGGACAAAAGATGTTGTGCAAGTTCTTATTGCAAGCACGCACAACTACCTACGGGATACATGCCTAATGTTTGATATTTTCCTAGATGATCATTGCTTTTCTGTGTGCCTTGCCCCGTGTTAGAACCTATTACATGTTCACTCTTATTCATGCAGTTCCCAACCATCCATCTCCCTAGCCTACAGTGTTTTAATCCTGCTGGTTACTACTAGTTTACTTCTGCTGTTTTATTTTTTATGTTATCACTATCGCTATCATACCACAATTGCTATTAATATTTTGTTGCAAGCAAGTATATTTCAGGTGCGGTTGAATTGACAACTCAACTATCAAAGCTTATAAATACTATTTGGCTCCCCTTGTGTCGAATCAATAAATTGGTTTAACTTACCCGCGAGAACACTACAAACAATCCCTATAGTCGAGGGACATCAATACTTCGTGTACAAAATGGGCCATTCCTATCGAAATATCAGGGTTTCTATGTGAGACAACCATATTAGAAAGACAACATGTTATTCTAAAATCCTTTAAACCCCTAGTTTTTTATGTGTTAAGCAATGGGAACTCACACTAGGTTCCCAAAATTTCAAACATCTTTGACTTTATTTGACATATATGATGTACCAGGTGAACCATTTTCGAGAAAAACAACCCTGCAAATGAAAATCAATTCAAATGTACTCTAAATTGGATGAAACTTTGCGTGTTTTCATCATTTCACCAACAATGTATGTGGTTAATTTAAAGGTTGTTATGATAAAAATCAATGGTACGCCATGTACGAAGTTGTACCATTCACTTCGAATCATCGGTGTTTCTACCGGAAACATCTGCATTACAAGTACAACATATTATTTGTAAGTGATTTGAACCCCAAACTTTTCATGTGTTCAACACCAAGCATTCACACTAACATCCTAAAATTTCAAGCATTTTGGACCTCGTTTGATAAATATTACGCATTTAGTGCTTTAGTTTTGAGCAACACGCCCATGAAATTGAAATTCAATTAAAATGGCCTCCGAGTAGGATGAGATTTGACACGCTGTCATTATTTCATGAACATGATACGTGGTAAAAAATTGAGAGGATTATGACAAAAACTGATGGCACTTAGTGACGAGGGGGTGACCCCATGACTCTTACAGATGAGGGTACCTGGTGCGTATCAAGATAGCAGGCCCGCTGGAAGCCTCGATCGGCCCAAGCTTGGACCACTCAAGGCACCGCCATAGGAGTCCTCGACGATTATGGAAGCTACGACTTGGCGTCCAAGATTGAAGCTAGATTAGGAAACCCTCTCCGTAAACCTAGATGGACTCCTTGCGACCCATCCTTATATATAAAGGCTGGGAGAGGGGACGTCTGGGGTATCGAATATCCAAGCAACACCTACGGTCTAGAGCGAACTCGCCTTGACCTCCATTGTAATCACCTCCATCATAATACAATCGAGCAGGAAGGAATGTCTCCTGTTAGCCGACGAGTATCGCCAACCTACACATCTCCTCTACGATCTAACCCAGGGTTCCTAACCATGGGATTTGCCGAGGTCAATCCTCGTCAATTTGCGCCAGCCGTGGGGAAGACGCAGGTTGGAATCACGATTTCGGCGGTCCCATCATCGACAAGCCACAACTCAAGGACTCAAGCAAAATCCAATCCACTCGCGGAACCCAGGTTCATCGCAAGCCTCTCCGTCGCGCCTCCAAGATCACTCTGCCGAGAACTGCACCAAGATAAAACTCGACGACTCAGAAGAAAAACACAAGACGCGGCCACAAGGCCAGTCGCAGAGCCAGAGAAAGAAATCCAAATTGAAGTCTCTCTCGAAGAACCACCGCCCGAAGCAGCAACTCTGACAACCACCCAAGCACCCACCGCCACCCGATCACCCGTCGTAGCACACGACGAGGACTCTGAAAATCAATCTGGTAAATACTACAACCCTGACCAAAGACCGGACGAGTTTTCCAAGATGATCCGGAACTACTCGATTAACGACGGAATCAAACTCGACACAAGGTTCCACTCCCGTACAGAAGACCACTCGCAGTTGTTCTGCATCGCAAGAATAAGAAGGCACGCCGGCTCCAGCAAGCTTACAGCCACAAAATAGTTGGACGAACCCTGCACAATCCACTGTTTCGAAGACGATTGGGGACGCCTTAGAGCATGCCACACCCTGAGGAGTTTTCGCTTGTTCACCAAACTCTCTGACAGACTCAAGAAAGAGAAGCAATGCAAATCCAAACGGGCTCGAGAGACAGCGCAACCACCGGCGCCTAACTTAGAAGAGCAATACCCGCCGTCCCACGGACGAATCTGCATGACCCAAGTGGGACGCCCATCAAAGGAAAAGCAGGAGGCGCACACCCTGCAAGCTCGTGCAGCCGAATACTTATTAATAGAAGAAACCTACCACCTATACAGTTCAGAAACCAACATCACCTTCTCACAAGATGATCACCCTCCCGCAATTCCAAGACCAGGGCACGCACCATTAGTCCTCGAAGCTCATATTGGAGGTTACGACATGGACAGAGTCTTCATGGATGGAGACAACAGCCTAAACATCATCTTCACCAGCACCTTGCGCAAGATGTCGATTCCACGATCAGTCTAGAAAAATTCCGGCGTCATGATCTATGGTGTAGTACCAGGCAAAGCAGCCTCCTCCCTGGGATCAATCGAGCTCGATGTCATCTTCGGCAGCAAGGGCAACTTCGCAAGAAAAATCCTCGAGTTCGAGGTACTCGACTGTCAGTCCCAATACCACGCAATATTCAGTCGTCCTGCGTTCGCAGAATTCATGGCAGTCCTGTCGGCGGGATGGATTAAAGCCCAGACCCGGCATTAGGCCAATGGGCCGACTCGCCTACACAAGACCCACAAGAGAAGACCAGGCCCGAGGCCGGCTGTGTTGAGGAAAGAAGATCAAAGTCGTAGAAGGAATTCGACTTAACTTGTATAGCACATAACATATTTGTAAAGTAAAATAGGACTCCACCTCGTGTCGGAGTCGGAACCACGGAATCCCGGGACATTGGCGCCTTTATAAGCCGAGGTCCATGGGATCCATGGTCACGGAACAATCTTAGCTTAAGATAGGACTAGACACTTGTCGTGGAAACCTAGATCTCATCGAGAGTAAGTTTCGATCGACTCTCTTTTAATCAGACAAACCGACTCTTCTTTCAAGAGTCGGAACTCATAGTAAGAGGAAGCAGGAGTAGGCTTTTTCCTCGAGACTAAGAGGGGCTGAAACCTGGGTAAATCACTGAGTCTCTTGACAATGTCGACTCTCTCCACGAAATTGCCTCGCAGCAAAGGTCCCATGTTAAGTTCGACTCTCCGGACATCTGTCGTGACTTTCCCTTGATAGTTGGCGCTCACCGTGGGGCCTGCGCTCGTAGGTGTTGAGATTCTGGAGGGAGCTTTGAAAATCATGGATTGATTCGTTGCTGGACGGATCACCATAATCTGGAGCGGGAAGCTCTTCATCGACGACTCCACTTGGGGTCCTGAAGCCGATTCCATCGAATTAGGGTTTCGGGTCCAGATCGGATCTATCCACATCTTTATCAGCCAAACTGATAAAGCCGAACCAGATCCGATCATAGAAGCCCTCACGGAAACCTCAAATCGGGTCTCCATCATGCCTTATGTCCTAAAAAATGCATCGACCAACTACCAGCAAACATGCGGCTCTCTAGGGATGAGTCGGCAAAACACCACCCCCCATCATGCCTTCGTAGGCTTTATTGGTGGATCAACAGAGCCGAAACATCCCGCTGAGATACCGGCTCCCAACGACACAGAGAATCTCTCTGAAACCGACTCATACCAAGGAGAAGATCAGTATGAAGACACCGGGTCGATCCGATCCGTCAAACATGGGGGACTCAGATCTAATCTAGAGGAATATAACCCGGATTCTCCCTATTTCAAGTCCCCGCAGGAAGAAGCCGTTTTCACAAAATACTATCGAAGACGACGACACTCTTCAGAAGATAGGAGCCCGGCTCCTAAAACGGACAACGCCCAGAATCTATCGGACGACTCGGGTACACAAACCACCAGCGTGTGGCAGCGATTGAGCCGGAACAGAGCCAATCTTGACCACGAGTTGGACGAATATGAGGAAAAAACCACAAGGTTACAGAAGGAGATAGGATGGGAACGTCGAAGTCTCGCAGAAGCTCAGGACCGGCTCTCACAGCAATCACAGCACTACAACCCCCAAAAGTCGTAAGCGACCGGCTCACACCTATAACCAACGCACTAAAACGCATAAAGGAGGTAGCTGAAGACCTGAGGGGGATCGTAGATGCCGTCGTCAGTTACGCCGATTCCAACGAAGAAAAATACGGGATAGTTCCAAACCAAAGCCGAACGCGCAACAAGAAACGCAAACGTCTCGGTAACAATGCTTAGAGCGACGCCCAACCATCCCAGCAGGAACAAAGGTACCAGAATTGCACACAAGCCATCCAAGGAGCATGCCCTAAGCATTCCAATCCTGGTCGCCCCGCTAGACACACTTGGGAACAGTGCAACTTCATGCAAGAATACAAACGCCAAATTGAGGAAAGCATCCAAAAGGCAAATAAGTACGACGAAGCCCCTGCCGGCTCGTGATACTACAGGAGATCAGGAACATGGACTCGCCCTCAATAAAAGCCGGATTTCCATTTCTTGTTCTTCATATATTAAAGTCGATTTTGATCGCAACCAGGTTATCGCCATATATTAAAGTCGATTTTCATCGCAACCAGGCTATCGCCATATATTAAAGTCGATTTTCATCGCAACCAGGCTATCTCCATATATTAAAGTCGATTTTCATCGCAACCAGGCTATTGCCATATATTAAATTCGATTTTCATTGCAACCAGGCTATCGCCATATATTAAAGTCGATTTTCATCACAACCAGGCTATCGCAATATATTAAAATTGATTTTCATCACAACTAGGCTATTGCCACATCTCAAAGTCGATTTTGTCGCACCGGCACTCGCCACAATTATGCATAAAATAATTTTTCATAGTCTTTCATACATACTGCATCACATTACATCGCATTACATATTGCATCATATTACATTGCATATTGCACTAAGAAAAATTCTCAGAGACCTGGGGGCTTGATCAATCCTCTACCGGCTCTGGGCATGTATATTGATTTCTCAAGGTGAAAGAGGGGAAGCCTGATGATACTCATCGACTCCGACCAGAAAAAGCCGGCATATACCTGTAAAAACTTGTGTTTGTTTAACTAAAGATAAAAGGGGGTTCGATGGCTCCCATCAACCCTTACGTTCCGACAATATCTTGGCATACACATGACTTGGTCACGACACCCGACATGTACAGTATAGAGCTTCTTTAACTAACCCGAAACCGGTTGGTCTGAACTTCAAGGTTTACATAAACCATCTATCGAATTTAGTCCTACGAGCCGGGCACGCTAGTTACTGGAAAGCCGGCTCTACAGAGATGTTTCAAATTTTCTAACCAATAATCTCTCTCAATGCGATAAGATGAGGTTAAAGCCGACTTCTACTAGCATTTACATTACAGTCCTGCATTCATAGCATCATGCATATTTACAAAACATTTCATACAAATAAAAGCTAGACCTATATGACTCGGCACACGCACTCAGGTGCACATCCCGACTCATGGGTACTACACTTCAAAAAATCTCTTCTCAAAGACCCGACATGACACAATGATGTTCATACCGGCTCTTGGGGACTACACTTCGAAAGCTTTCTTCTCAAGCTAAAACTAGGTACAGCACTGTAACAGCCCATTTGCAATAATTGTAAATCATCATGGAATTTCACTTTGTCTGATGACCTTGTAACTTGGCATGATGCTAGTTGATGTAATTCCCTGTGATGATTTCAAATGGAATTCGGTTTTGAACTCATTTCAATTGCTTTCAAATGCATCCAAGTTGGTTCAAGAGGAGTGTTGGGTGAATTGTTACATTTGCATTTCAACTCCCCTAGACCCCAAACTTGGCCTAGCCTTTTCCATTGCAATGCCAAGGGTTTTCAAAACCTCATTTCATTTTTGCCATCACCAAAAACAAGGGCTCTAGTTCAAAGTGATTTTGAAATTCAAAAGATCCCACATTTTTTTTGTTGCCAAAAATTGCCAAAGCAATTTTAGAAATTGGCAAATATTCCAAGGCTAATTTTACATATTTTTATGCATTTTTAAACCTTGGGAATATTTCTGGAAAACCCCAAGGGATTTTCTATTTTATTTTAAATAGAAAAGAAGCAGGGGGGGTTTATTTTCCCTTTCTTCTCTTCTAGTGCAGGCCCAGCCCACCTGGGCCTCTTTTCCCCCCAGCCCAACTGGACCCAGCCAGCGAAGCGGTACGTTGGAGTAGTCCTGGCCGTGGGATCACGATCGAAGGGCCCACCGTGGCCGCCTTTACACCGTGGCTGAGGTCCCCTCCGACCTCCTCTCTCACAGCCGGCGCGGCTTTGACGTCGATGACGGCCAGCGTGGCCAGGGGGGGCTCCCCCTTTATAAGCTGGACCCAAGCCGGCTCTGGGAACCCTAGGTTCCCCCTTCCTCCCTCCAAGTTCCGCCGCCGCTGCCTGGTTCGTCCTTGAGGTCCTCCCCTGTTCCGCCATGACCGCCAGACGGTTTCTTAAAATTCCTCGCCGTCTTCTGCAATCCTTGACCGTGCCCTTGCTTGCAACTTCCCCTACGTGTTCTTGATCCGTTCCTGGTCGCAGGAACCAGAAGGAGGCACGGATTCGACGCGGAGTCGTGGACGTCGCCGTGGAGCCCGCACCGCCTCGTCGTCCTCAAGCTTACCTTCTTCCTCTACGGCAAGGCTGGGGCACTCGACGTGACCCACAAGGTGAGCTCGAGCCTTCCCCATTGCCCATAGTACCGCGTAGCTCTGTGCCCGCGTTAGCCGTAGGTTCCTGCCGCGCAACTCGTCGCCGTCGAGCCACCGTGGCCGCACTGTCCATGGCGTGCCCAGGGTGAGATCATGGCCACGCGCATGGCCTCAAAGGAGGACCCTTGCGCATGACTTGGTCACTGAACTCGCCGTGTCTGAAGTTTCCAGTTCAGTGGCGCCGCCCTGTTTTCCGTCGAACGTAGCGTCGCCGTCGTGGAGTTAGGGTCCAGATCCAGAGGCTGGAGAGTACTTGAATGTCACGGATACGTGCAGCGTGCAGCCGTGAGGTCACCGGAGCTCCGTGTGCGAGCCTAGCCTCGCCGGAAGTTCGCCGCGCCACCGTACTGCATTTCTGTCAGGGTTCAGAACCGCCATGCGCCACCAACTTCAGTTGAGCCTAGCCTCTCCTCGGCTAGGCCACGTTCAGTTCCATGGGCACCCATGTAATCGTGGATGTGCCCTCTCCATCTCGTGCTGCGTGGTCCTGCTGGAGACGCCCCGATGCCGACGTGAGGTCGCCGGAGTTCCTCTGCAGTGGGTGTTGTTCGGGTTCAGTTAACCACCCAGGGTTAACTTATCTTGCCTGCATCGCGTGTATGTTCAGTAAACGCATCACGGCGCAGTGGTCTGGGGGGCGAGTGGAGAAGGGCGCGGCGTGGGTTCGAGACCCAGCAAGCGCAATGCCCCCCATCTTTTTTTCTTTTTTTCCAGGAGGCTGACGACTGGGCCCCTCGCGTCAGTGAGGAGCTGCCCGAGTGGACAGTGGGCTGAGCCCACTGTATGTTTTGGAGTGGGGCAGATTTGACCGAGACCAGCCCACGTCGCTGAGTCCTTTTCTTTTCCTTTTTCCCATTTTCTTTTCTGTTTAAATTCCAAATTTTGATTTGAATTCATATTCAAATATGAAATTGGGATTTTGAGCATTTTACCCAAAACATAGCATCCCATATATGAATTTGGGGTAGTTTTTCCCACTGATCACAATGGTGATGTCCTTTTTGCATTTTGCCCCTCTAAGTTTTGGGAGTGAGAGCAATTTTGCAGTAAAGCCCCTCATTTCTTTTGAATTTGCAAAGTGCTTTGCAAATTCAAAGTGTGGCATGCCATATATGGTTTTGGGGTAGCAAAATCCAGGGAATTGAATGGTGATGTCCATTTGGTGTTTTGTACAACTCAAATGGACATGGTGTAATCACTTGAACATTTCAATTTTTCCTTGCCCCTTTTTCTTTGCATTTCTTTCAACTTCAGTGCATGTTGATCTTGTTCTTTTGTTCAATCATGTCCTCTTCCATGTCATCTTGAAATCTTGCATCCTTGAACCAGACCCTAGCATATTTTCATATGAAAGTGGCTGGGAATCTTTCACCTGTTGCACCTTCCTTGGTGTCAGTTTCATCGACACATTTCTCCGTCTCCGGAATCGATAATTATTTCACGATGTTTACTATCGTTAATTATTGCTATTGTTTAATGCCATGCCATGTTGCCATGTTATTTACACCAAAATTAAGGCTATGACCAAAGCCATAACATATAAGTAATTGCATATGAAGTTGTTGATGTGTTGTCAACACCTCCATTTAAATTTGACTAGATAGGGTCACACCATGTCTATTAACTTGATCATCTCATCCATGTTTGAGCATTGTTGATCCCGATGTTTACTTGTGTGCTTTCCTTGCCGGTACCTTACGTTAGCACCTGAGACTGCCGAGGAGACTTACGTGGACATTGCGACACCGAGCCCGAGGACCCTTCTACGTCTGCTCCGTCGACTGATTACCCAGGAAAGGGGAAGATCTATACCATTACTTTATAACTCTCTGCCTACCTTCCTAGCTGTAGTCTAGAACGTTGTTTGATCCTATCCACCTTGATTATGCCACAATTAAAACCAAACAACCATGATCCCCACATCCCAGCAAAACATTGTATTGCTAAGTTACCGCTGCTCAGCCATTGCTTAGTATGATTAGGAAAACTTGCTGCTTTACCCTATACCATGGTTGGGATATCATGTTAATAAAGAAGTTGGTTGATATTTATTATTATTATGTTAATTTATATTTGACGAAAGATGGGAGACCGGGTTGTTCCCGCCAGGTGTCTTGTTCCATTTGAGTCACCTAGGTCCCGAGTTCCGGGTATTGTGTTTCTTGACGAGCGTGCCTAATCATGTGTGGGATTCTATGGTGTCCCCTTGTCTTACCTACCTAGCTTCATACAATTCTAGTGGTGGCCCGAACTGATTTACATTTGCAACGTGTGAGTGTTGGTGGTACCCCAGCTGTTTTCAAACCAACCCGGGCCAGTGGGGACGTGGTTCCCTTATTGGTCCAAGACTGACCGGCGAGGGCCCGGTCCTCATGTGAGGCTTAACCGGTAACCCAAACCCTGTTGATACGGAAGAGGCCGATCCGAGAGCGCGGCCGGCTTTTGGATTGGATGTCGACTCCCCGGGGGCCATCCGGAATTGTGTGTTGTTAGATAGAGGGACTCTGATGTACCGAAGTTTCAGGCGCTTACCTAGCCAAGTGGAAACCGAGCGTACATGCGAAGCCTATGATGGGCAGTTGGTACACCTCTGCAGGGTTAAAACTTTTCGAAAAGCCGTGTCCGCGGTTATGGACGACTTGAGACCTACTCCTTGTTCATAGAATAACATCAATTTGGATCATAATTAAAACTTGCCAACCGTGTGTGTGCCTTGGCTGCTTTTCTTCGTCCAGGGGGACCGAGAGAAGATCAAGGTTGTGTTATGTTTTCCGTAAGTAGGTGAATAGCAGACTTATGACACGATGTCACGTGCATTCTTGGATATTATCTCTATGCTAATAGAACGATAGCCACCATACATGCTAGTGCGGCTGCAACCTTTTTCAAATACTTTGTCTTATCCGTAGGGAGTTAGTTATCCTATAATGATATAATATCTCCCCTTGTTTCCTTTCTGCGTTTACTATTTTTCCTGATCGGTCGCTGCAGTTGATTACTATCTTGCCCCGAGCACTGTACGTTACTTCGTGGAGGTGCCACCGGAGGACGATGATGAGGATGACTTCGCTCAGTAGATCCTACAGTTGGGTTCCGACGTTCCATGGGTGGACTTATTTATGTGTAGCCCACTCTAGGGCCTTCTGGATTTTGACCGTACTCGGTCCTGTTTGTCTTCCGCTTGTTGCATGATGTACTATTGGGTCCATGGACCTCTGAGATGATGTAATAAATACCAGCGGCGATGTATGCCCTGAACTCTATATTTATGTCTTAGTATAAAGTTAATTGTTCTTATATCTGTTGTCGAGAATACGACAGGGACACGAGTGCGAGTGTCGTGAGTCGGTGGCCTTTTATGTGCTACTAACTTGAGCGGGACGCGAAAGCGACTAACTCGAGTTAGCACCGCATTGGGGGCCTTACAAGCACCCAGATGCATACACCGACTCTTGGGGAGCAACATTGCAAAAATTCCTTATCACAAGGTCTGGGCATTATGGCGCATACGTTGACTTTCCTACTCACATGGACAATTGGCCGCAATCATAGGAAAAATAGGTACAGAAACCGACTCAACTGAGGCCAAACTCTTCCAAAGAATAAAGACTATTGCAAGTCGACAAAAGCATAAAGACATGAACTGAAGATCAATTTGCGCCATTAAATTTCCACAAGGCAACATCCAAGACAAGCTAGCATCAAAGTACTTGACCAACACACTGGTCACGAAACCCGGGACAAGTCTCCCAATATTACAAACCCGACACTATGGTCGTATTAAAAATATCATGAAGTTTTTCAAGAGCAAATCAACTTAAAAGCCTACGCCAGATCACCGGCCTTGCTCTGTGATGAAGAACCGGCAGCACCTGTAGATGACATGACGGCATTATACATTTCAACCAAGTTCACATCAGAGATATCATCCATCTTCATGTCATCTTCTTCCGCACCTGAAGCCGGCTCGATAGAACTAGCCGGCTCTGAGACCTTCTTCGGAGATGGAAGAAGAGAAAACTCGGTTGGAACTGGCAGATCGACTCGGCGCCGCTTATTGGTATCATCATAACCGGCTTCTAAGTAAGACTGCTCCATCTCATCAGCTATCTTGGTCGCAGCAGAACGAGTCTCCCTACGAATCTTGGTGTGGTCATCTTTGGAGAACTTTGAGTTGTCTGCCTTGAACTCAGGAAAGCCGGCAGCCAACAATTCCGGCTTCAAGCTAGGATGATAAGCTTTGGCGAGCTCCAGGCCTCGCAGCACACCCATTCGGCAAGCTGAGCGCTTAGCAAGTTTCACCCAATCAGCCACAACCGAAAGAGGCCCCATCATATCAGTGATCCTCTTCATGCTTGGGGGCTTCGGCTGGGTCGCACCTATAGCTTTGCAGGAACCTTCAAAAAGCTTCTTCACAATAGCAAAGGTACAAGTAAACTTCATCGCAGGTGACTCTTTAACAATGTCAAGCTCTTTCCCTGCAGAAATAGATAGGCTAAACAAAGTCAGCAAAAATAGCACACAGAGTCGGAGAAACAGAAATTACCAAGAGTTTTTTTGACCCACCAAATATGGCTGATACGAGTCCGTTGACGCTTCCCTTTAACGTTTCCAGCATCTTTTCAACCGACTCTAGCTTCTTCTCGGCCGCATCACGCTGAGCCTGCATGTCATCAGATGCATTTGTTAAAGCATTCTGAATCTCAGCAGAGTCGGCTTTCACCCGACTAAGCTCATCCTCTTTCTTCTTCCGTTCATCAAGCAGCTGGTCAATTTGCTTCTCAGCCTGCTCACGCTTGGCCATCTCGGCTCTACATCTCTCCTCCACCTGGAAAGCATCATTTCCGAGCTTCAAAGAAAGAGCCTGTCAAAAACAAAGACAAATCATTAAGTATCTGCTCAGACACCCTGCCTAACAAGCTACTTTGGGGCTACACCTTCAAAATTCTAACCCGGTGAAATAAAATTTCACCGACTCATGGGAGTTACAGCCCAAAAACTTTTATTGGCTCTAGCCTTTTCCGGCTTATGATGACTCCCCAAGAAACACAACCCACCATGGTTTTATTAAAACAAACCATGCCGGCTTGTGGGGGCTACAGATATTATATCACACAGAAAGCATAGAAAGATACCTCATAGTGCCGCCGGAGCTGGACAACTATGTTATGTTGCTCAGTGGTACAGGCCAATGATCGCTTGTACAACTCCTCAAGAGAAGATTTCTCAGAAGTTAGCTCACGTGATCGACTCTTCACCTGCTCTTTACTATCCACGATCTTGGTCAACACTGTCTGAGCAGGTAGGATACCTTGGTGAGTCCCTATAATTGTCACTTCTTCATCAATCATCTTCTCCAAAGGAGCCGGGGTAGAACTTGGGGCCTCCTCAAAGATTTGAGCCTCCGTCTACTTGGTATCATCAGCGGGAGAAGAATCGTTGTAGGGTCCGTAAGGACTCGACTTATTCAAGCCGACCCTTTTCAAAATCTCAGTCTCCGGCAAATCTGCGGACTCCTTTATGACTTTAGAGTCGGACAGATCCTTGGGATCAATCCGAGCACTGCTAAGAAAAAAGGACACGACTCGTTAAATTTATTAAACATAAATCGATAGAGTCAGCACATCAATAAAGAAACTCACCCGAAGTTGATAGGGATAGGAGCTTGGGTAGATGATCCCTCCGAAGAAGAATTGCCGGCTTGCGGCGGATCGTCCCTAAGATTTCCCGACTCACGAGCGGGAGTCGATGCATCAACAGCCTTGCTTCGAACACGGCGAGGCTCATTCTCTAGAATGAAGAGAGGGTCCTCTGAGTCGGTACTACGAGTACGTCTCTTTGAGACCTGCGCCTATTGAAAAAGATACAACATAAGGATACAAAAATCCTTCAAACTTAGAAGAGCCAGAAAAGATACACACCGGTGGATCTACATTTTGACTCTCTTTGTGAGAGTCGGCTTCATCAGGAGGAACTTTATCCTGGTCTACCTCCTCTTCATCTTCATTATCACCCGAGTCACCCTACGAAGAATGAGAAGGGCTAGGAGAAGGAAGTACATGTCATAAAATAAGAACGATCAACTCTTACTGTAAGACTCGGACTCTTGGCACCCCCGGCAAAATCTTTTCCCGCAGTCCACCATGGGTCGTCATCCTAGAAGAAAGGAGAATCGACAGATGAAAAAACATACTTCAAATAAACGGTGGAACAAATTATGAGGCAAGAGCATACCTCTGGAGCCGGGTTAGCTACACAAAACGGAGCCAGACCGACTCTCTTCAGATCATCAAGCTTCTCCTGAAGAAACTTCTTGCAAGCTCTCTCTATCTCATCAGCAGAAAGCTCATTATGAGAAAAACACATGGGGTCTTCTTTTCCAGTATATTCACACATAAGACGATCTCTTTGTCTGAGAGGCTGGATCTGCCAACCAACCCAGCACCGGGTTAGATCCCTACCAGTAAGCCCGTGGGAAAACAAGGCCTTCATTCGAGCAATTATTTGCTTGTTCTTTTTTGGTTCTTTTCCTTAGGGTAAAGATTCAGGCTATCATGGAACACCAGTCGACTCTCACGAAAGCCGGGTAGAGGATGCTCACCATGAATCTCCTGCGCAGCACAATAAAAATAGGACTTCTGCCAATCCTTCACCTTGCTAGTGAGCCGAGGAGCAGGGAAGATCGACTAGGCCCGCTTCTAGATAGTAACTCCTCCACATTCCAAAGCCGGTCCACCAGTATACTCAGTTTTCTTGTTGCAGTAGTAGAATTCGGCAAACAAATTGAGAGTCGGCCTGATTTTGAAGTAAGCCTCACAAAACACTAGAAAGTGACATATATTGAGCACCGAGTTGGCACTCAAGTCTTGAAGATCCAGCATATAGTAGTGCAACACACTCCTGAAGAACTTTGACCGGGAAGAACGAAAACCCCGGGTCACATGATCAGCAAAGATAATAATTTCACCCTCCTTGGGCTCTGGCCAGGTCTCCTCCCCTGGGACTGGCCACTTGATCTCATCTTGGGGCTGAAGAATTCCGTATGCTACCATTTTGTTTAACTGCTCTAAAGTCACATGACTTTTTGTCCAGTTCGTCTCTACTGTTGTCTCTGAGTCGGCGGCTTCGGCGGCTTTTTACCCGCCGGTTTCTTGTGGGCAGCGGTCTTTTACCCATGGTGTAAGAATCAGATCTAAGACATGAAAGATGATATTGAGCCGATTAAAACAAGCAATGGATAACCCAATCCGAAGTCCAAAAAACCGGATCTAGATCGGCTCTATAATAGCTACACAGTTCAGATCCAGCAAGTAGAACAAAAATAGACTCTATGGCGACTACATGGTTCAGATCTAAGAAGTCGGGTAGAAATCGACTCTATGACGGATACACAAACAAGTTTTGCAAATTTCGGCAATATGGAAGGATCTACCGGGCTCAGTAAAATCAATGAAAAATATGAACAAAATATGACGGTTATGGGAGAAACCCTAAACAGTCAAGGATCACAGATCTACAATATCTTTCCTAGCAAGCTATGGACATAAGCAATCTACAGGGAATTTTAGCCTATATGCCAATCATGCGGATCTAGATATACCATTAAAGCTACCTCAGGCTACCGAACAGTAAAATCTTGAAGACCACCGGGAATGGTGATGAATGAAATATCTAAAGCAAAAGATAATGACGGAGATCTTACCCGATCAACGAGCAAGAGTGGCACGGTCCCAGGCCGTTCTTCGCAGCCCGCTGCAAGAAGAAGAATTTGACGTTGCGGCGGAAGTGGAGCTTGGACCTTCTATGCGGAAGGAAGAAGACGATGAGAAAAGGGCGTGTACCGAATAGATAGGGTAGATGGGAGACGGGATCTATTTATAAAGGGCAACCATCCAGAACCCGAGGCATCGCGTGATGATGTCTAACGGCAGGAAATCCCTCGATTTCCGCGAACAAATCTAGTGGGCATTGATTGCGCTGCCAGAATCGGGATAAGAACTATTCAAAAAATTCCAAGATAAGCAAAAGGATCGGATCTATTGTTAAAAGATAGAACCGGGTATGGATACCGAAGAATGTGAGTCGGAACGGTTGCAAGAGCCGGTTCAATGAAAATTGATTCCTTGAAGACCAAAAATATATACACCGACTCTCCAGAAAATCTTAAAGAAGATAGGAGTCGGTCTGTCCAAGCTAGTAAGTTGGCGACCGCAGGAGGAAACAAAAATATTGACGTGAAGACTGAAGCATCACGCCAATCCTGGGGGCTAATGTCGGGGGATGGATTAAAGCCCCGACCCGACATTAGGTCAATGGGCCGACTCGCGTACAAAAGGCCCACAAGAGAAGACCCAGCCCGAGGCCGGCTGCGTCAAGGAAAGAAGATCAAAGCCGTAGAAGGAATTTGACTAACCTTGTATAGCACATAACATATTTGTAAAGTAAAATAGGACTCCACCTCGTGTCGGAGTCGGACTCAAGGAATCCTGAGACATTGGCGCCTTTATAAGCCGAGGTCCATGGGATCGAGGGTCAGGGAACAATCTTAGCTTAAGATAGGACGAGACACTTGTCAGCGAAACCTCGATCTTGTCGAGACTAAGTTTCGATCGACTCTCTTGTAATCAGACAAACCGACTCTTCTTTCGAGAGTCGGAAATCATAATAAGAGGAAGCAGGAGTAGGATTTTAACTCGAGACAAAGAGGGGCTGAAACCTGGGTAAATCACCGAGTCTCTTGACAATGTCGACTCTCTCTACGAAATCGCCTCGCAGCAAAGGTCCCATGTTAAGTTCGACTCTTCGGATATCTGCTGTGACTTTCCCACGACAAGCCCTGCACTACGCATATCTCAAGCTCAAGATGCCCGAGCTCTCAGGGTTCATCACAGTTAATGGAAACTTCGTCAAATAAGAACAATGTGATCGAGACTTCCATCAGGTCTCTGACACGTTTGGAGTACATCAGCATCTCGAAGAGATAGCCATGGTGCTAGACAAGAGCGTCTTTCCGCTAGCAAGCAACAGCGACAAAAAAGAATTCACTCGCGATTTCAGCGTCGACAGCGACACAGGCACTCAGCAGGTGCACCCATTGGACCCGGCCAAGACGGTCCAAATCTACGCTCAACTACCAGAAGACCAAGCAACAACCCTCATGGTTTTCCTCCGCGAGGAGTGGAAAAAATTCGCCTAGTGTCCGGCCGACATGCCCGGAATACCCCGGGAGTTCGCAGAGCACGTGCTGAAAATCTCCCCGGACACCAAACCAGTAAAGTAGGCACTGCGCAGATTCTCCGAGCCAAAACGCAGAGCCATTGGAGAATAAGCCAACCGATTACTCGACGCACAATTCATCCGGGAGACGAAGAAGGCCACCTGGGTCGCAAACCCAGTTCTGCTACCTAAAAAGGACACCGACATACTACGCAAGTGCGTCGACTATGGGCCCATCAACAAACACTGCCCAAAGGACCACTTCCCTCTCCCAAGGATCGACCAGATCATTGACTCAACCGCAGGATGCGACCTACTATCCTTTCTCGACGCCTACTCAGGATACAACCAAATCAGGATGAAGGAGGAAGACAAAGAGCACACCTCATTCATCACACCCTATGGTGTTTTCTGCTACAGGACGATGCCATTCGGGATGAAGAACGCTAGAGCCACGTACCAGCGGATGATGCAGTCATGCTTAAGAGGCAAAATTGGCAGGAACGTCCAAGTCTACATCGACGACATCGTCGTCAAAACATACGACGTGGACACACTACTCGACGACCTCCGAGAAAACTTCACAGCGCTCATCAAATACATGATCAAGCTCAATCCAAAGAAGTGCGTATTCGGTGTTCCAGCTGGAAAACTTCTCGGGTTCATGGTCTCCGCCCGAGAAGTCGAAGCCAACCCAGAAAAAGTCCAAGCACTCGCAAGGATGCAAGAGCCGGTCGACGTCAAGGGCGTCCAGCAACTCACCGGAAGACTCGCAACCCTGAGCCAATTCACCAGCAGGTTGGGAGAAAGAACCTTGCCATTTTACCAACTACTCAAAAAAGGAGGAAAATTTGAGTGGATAGAAGAAGCCCGGAATGCATTCGCGTACCTCAAAAAGACACTGTCAACCCCGCCAATTTTGGCAGTACCAAAAGAACGAGAACCTCTATACCTCTATATAGTAGCACACAGCAGCGTGGTCAGCACCTTCTTGTCGTCGAGCGCGCGAAAGAAGGAAAAGTGCAAAGCATACAGAGGCCAATCTATTAGCTCAGCGAGGTCTATCAAAATCCCAGCAGCGGTACCCTCACTACTAGAAGCTCGTGTATGCCATCGTCATGACATCACGAAAAGTAACACACTACTTCGAAGAGCACCTCATCATGGTCGTGAGCAGTGCACCACTCGCCGACATCTTGAACAACCCAGGAGCAACAGGTCGAGTTAGCGAGTGGAACATCGAGCTCAGCCCTCACGACCTACAATTCAAGCACCCAACGACGATCAAAGCTCAAGTACTCCCAGACTTTCTGGTCGAGTGGATGGAAGTACAAACACCCAGTCCTCCAGACCTGTCGAACTCATGGAAGATGTTTTTCGACGGGTCTAAAAGGCACCAAGGGGCTGGAGCCGGCGTTGTGCTAATCTCACCCAAAGGAGATAAGCTCAAATACGTGTTCCAGATCAATTTAAGCAAGGCGTCAAACAACGAAGCGGAGTATGAGGCGCTACTGCACGGCATGTGCATGGCGAAAGCCTGCGGTGCCACTCGCCTCGTAATCTAAAGCGAATACAACCTAGTCGTCTAGCAAACAATGAAAGACTGTGAAGCAGTAGCAGACAACATGTCAGCATACCAGAAGCTCTACAACATCTTAGAAGGAGAATTTGATGGATGCGAGCTCAACTACATCTCCAAAGAAAACAACACAGAGGCAGATGAGCTCGCCAACATCGGATCGACCCGAGGACCAATCCCTCCAGGAGTTTTCCTCGAGAGCATCGGCCAAAGATCGATCAAAACCAAGACACCCATACCAGGAACAGCCACAGTAGCCGGCAGCACAACCGAACCAGCATAGGTAGCAGCAGCAGACCCATCTTCTGACGAGGAAGACAACAACGCAGCCGAGGAGAACGAACCAGCAGTACACAAAGTCCCGGTTTGGACGAGACCTTTCCTCAGATTTCTGATACAAGGCACCCTGCCGCAAGACGTCGCAGAAGCCCGATGAATCAGCCGGCGATCCAAGGCGGTCACTATAATCAATGGATAGCTCTACAAACGCAACATCTCCCAAGTACTCCAAAAGTGCATTGAAGAGGAAGACGTCAAAGCCCTACTGCTGGAGATCCACGAAGGCACCTGCGGGCACTACGCGAGCAGTCACGCACTCGTAGCCAAAGCCTTTCGAGCAGGTTTATACTGGCCAACCGCAATGCGAAACACGGAAGACATCGTGCAACGCTGCATCGCCTGTCAAAAGTTCGCCACCAGACCCCACGCCCCGGTGTCTGAACTAAAAACTATACCGTTATCTTGGCCCTTCGCCACATGGGGACTCGACATGGTAAGACCGTTCAAGAAATCTGCAAAAGGCGGCAGAACGCACCTCCTGGTAGCAGTCGACTAGTTCACCAAGTGTATTGAAGCAATGCTAATCACCAGCTTGACAACCCTCAAAACAGTCAACTTCATCAAGTCAATCATCTTTCGATTCGGTGTGCCGCACAACATCATCACAGACAACGGAACAAACTTTACAGCAGCAGAATTCCAGAACTTCTGACAGGAACTGGGCATCAATATCAACTACGCCTCAGTCGCGTACCCGCAATCTAACGACCAAGTAGAAAAAGCAAATGGCCTAGTATGCGGCGGAATCAAAAAAAGGCACTTCGCAGCACTCGAGCAGGCCGCAGGCAATTGGATTGAAGAATTCCCCACAGTTTTATGGAGCCTGCGCACCACTCCCAATGCTTCAACCCAGTATACACAATTTTTCCTGGTGTGCGTATCGGAGGTCGGACTCCCACACGACCTCAAGTTCGGAGCTCCTCGAATCACGTGGTATGAAGAAGAAGAGGCAGAAGATGCACTCGAAGACGACAAAGACGTCGCAGACGAGGCAAGAGACACAACTCTCGCAAGGTCAGAAGGATACCAAGAAAAGCTACTCACTTATCAAAGCAGTCGCCTGCGAACAAGAACGTTCCGAGAAGGAGAACTCGTCCTAATGTTAATAAAAGAGAAGGTCCACAAGCTCGCCCCGCAGTGGGAAGGACCATTCATAGTCTCAGAGGTCATAGGAGGTGGAGCATATATAGTAAAGAGCCCGAAGAGCAATAAAGACGTGGGAAACCCGTGGAACATGGAAAACTTGCGCCTCTTCTACCCATAGATCACACATCTGGAAACCCCCAGCAACACCAAAATCGGCAGCACCATTGGTCAGGCAACTTATGTAAAGATTTGAAGCAATAAAGAATGTGTTGCCCAGACGACACTACTTAAGCACTCGGGGGCTCGAGAATGGACTCCCCCCAAGAGACGTTTTTTCGCTTACGCGACGATACAACTTAAGCACTCGGGGGCTCGAGCACAGACTCCCCCAAGAGACGTTTTTTTCTCTTACGCGACGATACTACTTAAGCACTCAGGGGCTCTACCACGGACTCCCCCCAAGAGACGATTTTTCTCTTACGCGACGATACTAGTTAAGCACTCGGGGGATCGAGCACGGACTCCCCCCGAGAGACGCTTTTTCTCTTACGCGATGATACTACTTAAGCACTCAGGGGCTCAAGCACGGACTCCTCCGAGAGACACTTTTTCGCTTACGTGAAGATACTACTTAAGCACTTGGGGGTCCGAGCGCAAACTGTTCTACACTAACATCTAAAACACAAAGGACACGAGTACATTCCACAAAGCATCTCACGGCTACTACATCAAAGCCTCGCGGTTTCCTTCGTGACGACGATAAGAGATTGTTATCTACTCTCAAGAAACACAAAATCGGGCTCATGAAGAAACTCCAAGACAAATCAGCTATTAGGCAGAATAATTTTTAAGTCTTCACCTTATCACAAGCGATCAACTAAACACTCAAGGGCTACTCCCATCGGGAGCGCTACCGCGCACCCGACGAGTTTCAGAATGGCAGAGCAAATACAAGGCGGGTCAACAAAAACAAATATTTCAAGCCTATGTACGGCTCTACAAATCGAACATAGCCTCGGGGACTACTCCCATAGGGAGCGCTGCCAGATATTTATTATAAATTTCGCATCAAGGTCAAGCACTCAAAGATAGATTCATTACAAGATCAAGAACTCAAAGACATTTTCATTATGATGTAAAACAATCGAAGACATTTACATTACAAGGTCAAGCACCAAAAGGCAGTTCCCATTACATATCAGAGAGACACAAAGTTCAGTACACAAAAAGGCGAAGTTTTTTGCTATACATTAAAGACTACAAGTCAAGGTACTCGAGAACCTATTAGAGGACTACAAGACCAATCATCACAAGGAATTATGACTTCTACATATGTGCTCATGCTGAGATAATTGGCACTTAGGTCCACATCTTGACGAGCATCATCACAGAAAAATTAAGAATAAACCCGCAAGGTGTAGGTCGCCGTCTTCGTGAGTGTAACAGCCCGGGGTTTTCACCCAAATTAGAATTTTGTTTGTTGCTTTATTTTGTTGATTGCTAGAATTGTTTCCAGTATTTTCTTCGTCGATTTATTAACTGGTGGTTATATTTCCCCCCTCTTTCTTGTATCGGATGCGTGACCAAACGTTCCCACCATGGCACACGACCCTTTTGCGACACCGGGTTTCACCCGAGCACCGTCGCAATTTTCGGCACAAGACCAACCATCACTAATGGTGCGGAAAAACTCTCCTTTATATTTAAATGGGTTATTTTATCGGGAGGTGCTCCACGTTCCCTTTTGGCGTTAACCGATGTACACGACGTCAGTTCGATGCTTTGAGGCAGTGTTTTGAATTTCGTGAAATTCCGAATTCATTGGGTGGGTGAACGATCGGACGTGCCAGACATAGTAGCCAGTGTAAGTCCAGGGGCGTATTTAACAAAATATCATGTGCGCCATTAGCGGAACTCCTAGATTTCCCTCTTATCTCCTATGCCTAGCCCATCCAAAACCAGGCCCAAAAACCCGTCTAAATAGCCCAATTTGTAGCCCATTTAGCTTTCCCTAAGCACCTACCATAAATATACAAGCACCCTTCCAAATCTGGCAAACCCTAGCCCCCTACTCCTTAATTTCCGCACCAGGCCACTCCCCAGCCGCCACCCAAACCTTCCCCCACGTTCAGATCAGATCAGATCTGATGTCCTCGTTCTTAGCCGCCAGATCCAGATCGAAGGGCTCCGAAGGCGCCATGTCACCCCGAAACCCCTCCACAGCCAGCCTCCCCACGTCCGAGCGCCGCCTCCTTCCGTGGAGATCCGCCCCTGCTGCCGCCTGGCTTCGGCCATCACCGTCGAGATGCCGCCGCAGCCGCGCCCGCAGGTCAACCCGCTCGCCCGCGCCTGTCCTCTACATCTCTCCTTACATCCTCCCTCTCTTCTTGAAGGATCGCAGCACACCGCCACCATGGCCATGACCGGCCCAGCCTCGACTTCGGCCGCCACCCCTTTGAACTCGCCGCCGCTGAACCTTGGACGCTCGATCCGCGCTGCCAGCACCCTCAATGGCCAGATCCGTGCGAATGCCGACTGGATCTGCGTCCCTGCGTCGTCCTCGCCTCCAAGCCTCGTCGATGACCACCGCTCGCCGGAGCCCCAAGCAGCGCTGCCGTCGACACCAGATCCCGATCTGGATCGGGTGGAACGACCCGACGCGGCCACGTGGGCCCAGCTACCCCGCGGCCCACCTCCTCCCCACGTGGCCCATCTTCCCTGCTCCAGCCCGCGCCTCTGCTTTGCCCTGGGCGACGCCATCCTAAGCTCCGCCCACCCACGTCATCGGCTTGGCCCGCTAGGTAAGCAGTCCCTTCTTTTTTTTTTCTCTGCGCAGATGGGCTTGGCCCAATTCCTTTGCTGCTGTTTAGAGCCATGTGCGTTGCTTAGTAGCCTGCGCCCACCTCGTTTCGGCCCGTTTCCTTCTGATTCGGCCCGAGAACCTGTAGTAGTTTTTTTTCTGGTTAAATAAATATGGCAGATTATGTTGCGTTTTACTGAGGCCCGTATCTTTTTAACTGTAGCTCGGATCGCGACGTGTTCTACATGCAACTTGCTTAGAATTGCGTGTAGGTTAATAAAATGTTGCCCTTTTCCATGTTTGAGATTGTTTACATGTTGTTTCACTATTATTTACACCACATGCCACCGTAAATGGTTTATTTAATAAATTTTTAACCGTTGCTCCAAATAAAATGTTTCTTATATGTAACTTGACTAGAATTTCATGTAGATTGTGTTTGTGCTATTTTTTGTTGTTGTTAACCAACCTAAAATATGGTTTAGGGAAGAACAGTACCAAATGCTTTAATTTTCATGGGGTACTTAGTGATGTGCCATGTTTAGAGTGTTACCTCATTTAAATTGACTAGCATAGATAGTTTACTTTATGCTTCACCTTGTGCCATGTTTGTGTGACATGTCATTCTTGAGTGAGATGCCATGTTAATAACCTTTGATCATATTGTGTAGCTAAACAACTTGAATTGTGATAAATGTGCGGTATCATCGTGTGTGACCGATGCTTCACTTAACCTGTTAGTAACCGCTCTCGACGATAGATGCGATACCGTGCGTTGTCTCGTGTTGCATTCTTGATGTTGTTTGGTGGTGATTGCTTCGTAGTAATAGATGCTTGTTCATGGATTGTATTTCCAGTGTTTCCATCTCGTGTGCTTCCGCGGTTACTCTCGGAGACGTTGCGAGCTTGCGATCGACTACACCTTCGGTTTCGTCTTCTCATCAGGTAAGGGGGAGCATATATCATGCTTATAACTATCATCTAACTTGTGCATAGGTATAGGATAGAACGATTGCTTGATCCTACCACTTCATATTTATGCCTCTCAAATAAACCCAAACAGCCATGTCCCCCACATCCTAGCAAACCATTGTTTGGCCATGTACCTTACTTGCTTAACCACTTCTTAGTATGCATGCTTAGGATGCTACTTATTTTACCCTGTTACTCCTTGGATTGGGCTATCACACTATTATATTATTCTGGATGATGAGATTATTATAATGTTGACTATACTTGACGAAGGATGGAAGGTCTAGGATATCCCGCCCCGATGCTTTGTTCCATTTGAGTCACCTAGGACCCGAGTTCCGGGTATTGTGTCTCTTGATGAGCGTGCCTAACCGCGTGTGGGATTCTATGGGGTACCCTCTTCTTACTTACCTAGCTCCAAACAATTCTAGTGGTGGCCCAAGCTGATTTACCATTTGAAACCTTGTGTGTGATTGGTCTGCGGCCAACAGTTTTCGAAACAACCCGGGCCAATGGGGGCGGTTCTTCCCGTTGGTCCAACCCGACCGGCTGAGGACTCGGGCTCATTTGAGCAGATACGGATAATCCAAACCTGGAGTCATACGGTAGAGACCAGATCGAGAGCGCGGTCGGCTCCTGAGAAGGATGTCGATTCACCGGGGGCCACCCAGAATTGTGCGTTGTTAGTTAGAGGGATTATGACGTCTGGACTCTCGGAACAACTCTTCAATGAGTGTCTTTAACGGGCCCGACTGAGAGAACCAGCGTACATGCGGAGCTTATAATGGGCAGTTGGTACACCCCTGCAGGGTTAAATCTTTTCGAGAAGCCGTGTCCACGGTTATGGACGACTTGAGACCTACTCCTTGTTCATAGACAACAACAACTGAGATAATCTTAATAACTTGATCAATGTGTGTGTGCCTTGACTGCTTCTTCTTCGTCGGGATGCGAAGGGGAGGACAAGGATAGGATAGGTGTTATGTTTGTGTAAGTAGCTGTTAGTAGACTTGTTGCAGTAGAACAAGTCTTGCTATCAGTTACTTACGCAAGCATAACACCTAACCTATCCTTGTCCTCCCCTTCGCATCCCAACGAATAAGAAGCAGTCAAGGCACTCATACGTTGATCAAGTTATTAAGATTATCTCAGTTGTTGTTGTCTATGAACAAGGAGTAGGTCTCAATTCGTCCATAACCGTGGACACAGCTTCTCGAAAAGATTTAACCTTGCAGGGGTGTACCAACTGCCCATTATAAGCTCCGCATGTAAGAAGGTTCTCTCGGTCAGGCCCGTTAAAGACACACATTGAAGAGTTGTTCCGAGAGATCCGGACATCATAGTCCCTCTAACTAACAACGAACAAATCCAGGTGCCCCAAGTAAAGTCGACACCTGATACGAGAGTCGGCCGAGCTTTCGATCGGACAACACCGTCTCGCGTCAGCCTGGTGATGGGTAGAACTGAGTCCCAGCTTAGCCATCCGCAAACTCGGCAAAGGTTTGGACCAACGGGGAATTCTACCCCACTGGCCCGCGTGAACCTATTGTGAGAACCTGCGGGCCCCTACCTGCCTCTCCTACTATGATGCAAATTCAAAACCAACTCGGGCCACCACTAGAAATGTTTGAAGCTAGGTAGGTAAGAAGAGGGGACCCCATAGAATCACACACATGGTTAGGCATGCTCGTCAAGAGACACAATACCCGGAACTCGGGTCCTAGGTGACTCGAATGGAACAAAGCAACGAGGCGGGATAGACTAGACCATCCATCATTCGTCGAATATAGTCAACATTATAATAATCATATCATACACAACAATATAATAATGTGATATCCCAATTCAAGGAGTAACAGGATAACATTAGATAACATCGTAGCATGCATACTAAGCAGTGGTTAAGCAAGCAAGGTACATGGCCAAACAAAGGTTTGTTGGGATGGGGGGGGGGACATGGCTCTTTGGGTTTTTAATATGGAGGGCATAAATGTGAGGTGGTAGGATCTAGCAATCGTTCTATCCTATACCTAGGCCCAACTGAGCTGAAAATTATAAGCATGATATATGCTCCCCCTTACCTGATGAGAAGACGATCTGAAGGTGTAGTCGAAGGCAAACTCACAACGTCTCCAAGAGTACCCACGGGAGCACACAAGAAGGAAACAATGGAAAGAAATCAACGAAGATACCACTATCACTACGGATCAACACAAGAAAACAATCAACAATCAAACGTGGTCAAGTATGATGCATGCCATTTTAATAGCTTGGCAGGAACATAAGATTGGACAAGTTTAAAGAAGCTCGGGAATCATGGTGCAATGCTCCCGAGAATCTTCATATGAATTAGGTAGGTGTTTA
This sequence comes from Bromus sterilis, assembly GCA_950022295.1. Classification (NCBI taxonomy): domain Eukaryota; kingdom Viridiplantae; phylum Streptophyta; class Magnoliopsida; order Poales; family Poaceae; genus Bromus; species Bromus sterilis. Next base: position 223,794,207 of record OX465598.1, read on the forward strand.
AGGAATCCGAAGGATTCCTATGTTATAGTAGTTATAATGCATGATCATGGCATAAGAAAATAATTGAATATAATATGAACAAGAATTTCCCACACTTGAGAATAAACCTCGAGGTGGGATTCCTTAAATTAAATATATGCAAATGACATGGCATGATATGATGCACCTAATTAATGCTTTCTATTGCAAGAAATGAAATAAAGAGCGAGACAACGCTACCGGAAGCTATGGTGAACGGAGGAACTACGATGCTCGAAACAAGGGAAGAAAAATGGAAGAATCGCACCATGTGCAACCTATGAGGGGTTATGTGCAAAATGCACCATCACCAAAATAATGCTAGCTCAAATGGATGTGAACAGCACCATCTTATTCCTCATATTTTTCTACCCCAAAATCATGTATGACATGATATAGTTGGGAAAAGGATGCACATTCACAAGCAACACAAAAGTTGGCAGATTTGAATAAATAGAGAAAAAGAAAATGGAGGGAAATCTCCACTGGCTGGCTTCAGCCGAATTTGGCCCAAACCCTCATGGATCAACTCTATTGAGCGCCCACGGGAGAAACGAGGAGCTGGGCCGAGCCCACTGCTGCTGCGCTACAAAAAGAAATAAACTGGGCACTCTGCTCCCAGTGGGACTCGAACTCAGGATCTCCTAACGACAAGCAAGTCCCCAGACGACTACACCACTGCTCCTAGTCACGTTAGAAGAACTGCACAAGAAAATAAAATGAGCTCGCGGCGCTAACTGAAAATGAAAAAAACTGCATTGCAACTGAAGAACAGAGTCTGCGCGTGCAAAACACAAGAAAAGGAGAGCCTTACGGTGGAGGGGATTTGATCCCACGCCCTATCGGATGCAAATCGAGCACACACGCCACTGCACCACTACTCGATGGACGAATAAAAGTGATATTTAAGCAAGATGACCGAACTACCAGGAGATAACTGAAAAAACGACAAGGTGTTGCTCTCTGAACCTGACGAAACTGCAACGAGCTTGGGAGGCTTTAGAGAGCGAGCGAGCCTAGCAGGACGGCTTCGGGCGTGCCCTTGGTTTCCATGGGCACGTGCTGGGATGGGATGGCTAGCACGTGCACTGGATGCGCTCGGCTCATGGCATGCATGCGAGGGGTGAGCAGTGATCTTGGCGCGGCAACGACCAGAAACAGGGGAGCATGGGGGGGGCTGCTACTATGACAAGGGGAGGCGATAGGCGTGGCCTTGGCGGCAGCACACATGCACCATGTCCATGAGGGAGGTACACGCGCGATGGACGTGCTCGGTGCACGGGCGGGCGCCGGAAGCGGAAAAAGAGGAGCACGGCGATTACATCCTACAAGCTACGCATGAGGAAGGGGATTTGGGGGATGGGCTCACAGAGGGTGTGTGATGTCGGCGATCAAAGGTCGGGGAGGAGGCGATCGGCTTGGGGAGGATAAAGCAGAGGAGACCACGGCTGCAGACGAGGCGGGCGCCGTCCTCCAGAACTCGGCTACGAGCGCGGGGAGACGGCCAAGAAGGTCTCGATCCCTGCTACTGGAGGCGCATGGGAGGACGGGGAAGAATCCGACTTCACTGGCATCGACGATCGGGTGCACGGGCTCCGGCAAGTTGATTCCATGGACCTCCTGTGCATGGTGAGCTGCACGGGAGAAAAGAAGAGGAAGGAGAGGGGAAGAGGGATGGCGGAGCTGGGAGGGAAGGAGGCTAGGGTTTGGAAGGGGCGAGAAGGGCTGGATTAAAAGGAGAGAGGGGAAGGGAAGGCGGCCTCCATCTCCTCTTATTTTGCCATGGTTGTGAGAGAGAGAGGGAGAGGGGGACCTCTACATGAGCTGGAAAGGGGGTCTTGGATCGGCCTGGGCTGGGGGTTTGGGTAGGTGGGCTGGGAGGAAAAAGGAATTAGGCCCAATGGCCACTAAAGTATCTCTGCATTTTATTCTTTAAAAAAGACATCAGAGGAAAAGGCTAAAAGGAAATAGAAAATGAACTCCAAAAATCATATACAAATATGATTATGAATCCTCAGCAACTATAGGATTTTTAGAAAATGAATTGGGTCAAATATGTTAAGTATTTTAAATGGCTTTCAAATTATTTCAAAGGTCATTTGAACTACAACACCATTTTCTAGACATGATTAAATCATGGAAATTTGCTGGGATCTTTAATATGGAAAAACATGATGTAATCCAAAAGGCCTTGCTCAGAAAATCAAAGATGATCGTCGGGGAAAATGTCAAAGCCTAGGAAAGGAAGAAAGCAAATAAATGGAAATAATCCTTTTACATAACCAGAAAAAAATTTGGGCATTTTTCCGTCACATGGATTATGGCAAAGATTAAATGTGCAAATTATCATCCCCAATGGGAAAAATAAAAGTACAAATTTTTCTGGATTTTGTCAGTTTTGGGTTGTTACAAATACCACTTCACCCTCCGATATCCTCCCCACCTACCCAAAAAATTCGCCAACCGCGGGAACATCTAAGCCCCCCCTCCTTCGTTCCACCGCCAAAGGCCGCATCCCCCCCTTCTTGTTCAAACCCTCCCCTGCTCCTCCTAGCGCTGCGGCCTAGATGGCGCAGACAACTCCTGCGATGTGCTACACGGCGCAGCCCTGCCCCTGTTCCGCATACCAGGTGCGAAAGCCTACATGGCACACCCCCCCCCCATTCTGTATACCGCGCGCGGCGGCTTAGATTGTGTACGCCGGCCTCTACCCTCCCTGCTAGCCGCGTCGCTCGCCCTGTTCCAGTAAGATCCCGGACGCCCTCCTCATGCGCATGCTCTTACTCCTCCATCGATCCTGTATGGCCCGACAACCAAATCATGAAGGATACACTCTTTGTGGATGCCACCCTCACCGCACTCGCGCGCCATCGCGTGCTTTCCTTGAATCCAGGTCCGTTAGTCATCTGCTACGACGGTGTGAAGGATCCCATTGCTCTCTCCATCGGCGACGAGTAGGTCGTTATTAGCTTCCTGGATACATATGTTTAGTTAGATATGCCACAAAGTTAAATTATATTCAGATCACCCTTTCCACATGGGTTGCTCATGCCTTGAATCTATTTTTTTCTCTTTCGATTGCATCTAAAAATTATTATTTTGTTTGGATTGCATCTACAACTTCAAGTAATTGAAACCATACTCTGTATAATGTTATCATGCAATGTGATACCCAAGTTAATTAGCGATCATTAACACATGAAAACCCTATTCATTTCCCATATTTGTTAGTCATGTTATAGTTACTTAGCTGGAATTTCCATCTCTTGAATATGTTGGATTGTATGGTGTATTATGTATGCACGAACCTGTTATCATTGACTACAAGCCAATTCTTACATTGCCTAAGCATTATGTACTTTATGCAATTTCAGGGTAGTAATGGGTGACTCTGAGATTGACAACCGAGGTATGAACATGGTCTACATGGCTTATATCCTATTAGTATAAAATGAAGGATAAATGACACCGTGTAAGGCCCGATATGCGGTATTGTTCCAGATCTAGATGTTTCCATCCAGATCCGGGGAAGAAGCACATATCGGTCCCACCGCGACATATGACGAAGTCATATGCCCCGGATTTCCAACATGATATCACAACATTACAGATACAGGATACAACATCTCATACAATCGGCATACAACTGCCTTAATACAATACAACAGCGGAAGATATATGTCTGAGTATAGACTACAATCAAATGCCTAGTGGCAAAGAGAAAAACATCGATTCCCATAACCACACGGGTCCAGGCCCTCCGCCGGGATCCGCCTAACTAGTCGTCGTCGAGTCTCCACGTGAAATGTCGATCACCATACCTGTTGTCGATCAAGAACCCTGAAAAGAGTTTGGGGGTAGTATAATGAGTACAGAAGTACTCAGCATCCAACTGTAGTGGTCATCTGACCCAGCAAGGACTTCATCACTCGTCATTCTAGGACAACTAGTAGTTTACGGTAAGGATGGGGTAAGTGGTGAGGTTGCTGCCGCACTAGCATTTATGAAGTGGCTAACGATCTAGAGAGTAAGATAAGAAGCCAATCATTCGATGAGGAATCGCCTCCAACAAGTCTTTCTATCAATAACTTACGCAAGAATAACACCTATCCTATCCTTGTCCTCCTCTTTGCATCCCGACGAAGAAGAAGCAGTCAAGGCACACACACACGTTGATCAAATTTTATTAAGATTATCTCAGTTGCTGTTGTCTATGAACAAGTAGTAGGTCTCAAGTCGTCCATAACCGTGGACACGGCTTCTCGAAAAGATTTAACCCTGCAGGGGTGTACCAACTGCCCATTACGAGGCTCCGCACGCACGCCCATCTCTCTCAGTTGCTACCCATGATAGGCAACCATTTTATGATTTAGTCCCAAGAGATCCGGAACGACAGGTCCCTCTAACTAACGACAAACAAATCCGGGTGGCCCCCGGTGAGTCGACATCCAACTCAAAAGCCGGCCGCGCTCTCGAATCGGCCTCTACCGTCTGGACGAGGTCGGGTTAGCTACCCAAACTACGTGGGCAACCCCCGAGCTTCCAGGTTTGGACCAACGAAGAAACCATGTCTCCGCTGGCCCAACTTGTTTGAAAATCTGCTGGGAGCTCACCAGTCACACACACGGTTTTCAAATGGTAAAAACAGCTTGGGCCACCTCTAGAAATGCTTGAAGCTAGGTAGGTAAGAAAAGGGGACCCCATAGTATCCCACACGCGGTTAGGCACGCTCAGTCTTAAAACCAATACCCGGAACTCGGATCCTAGGTGACTCGAATGGAACAAAGTGTCGGGGCGGGATAGCCTAGACCTTCCATCCTTCGTCGAATATAGTCAGCATCATAATAATCATATCATCAACAACAATATAATAATGTGATAACCCAAACCAAGGAGTAACAGGGTAACATCGTAGCATCCTAAGCATGCATACTAAGCAGGGGACGAGCAACGAGCAATAGTAACATAGCAGTACAAGGTTTGCTGGGAGGGTACATGGCTATATCGGTTTGAAAGAGGTTGTAAACATGTGGTAGGATCAAACATCGAACCTAACCTAGACTAGCATGAAAACCGCTGGTTGAAATAGAATGGATCATAAGTAATGTATAGTCCTTGCCTGTTGATAAGTCGGGTTCCGAAGGTGTAGTTGATCGCAAGCTCGCATCGTCTCCGAAGGTACCCGCGGAAGCACACAAGACGGTAAACACTGGAAAGCAATCAACGAGCAAGCATCTATTACTACGGAGCAAACACGAGCAAGCATCAACAAGAAGGCAACACGAGACATCGCACCTACCGTCGAGAGTGGTTACTAACAGGTTAAGTGGAGTACTCGTCACACACGACGATACCGCACATTTGGAAAGGTTCAAGTTGTTTAGCTACAGGTGATCAACAAAGGTTGTTAACATGACAACTCAAGCAAGCATGGCATAGCACACAAACATGGCAAGAGGTGAAGCATAAGATAAACTATCTATCCTAGTCAATTTAAGTGAGGCACAACCTAAACATGGCATACACTAAGTGCCGCATGACAATTAAAGGATTTGGTACTGTTCTGTCCTAAACCATATTTTAGGTTGGTTAACAACAGAAAAAAATAGCATAAACACAAAGTACACGAAAAACTAATCAAGTTACATATAAAGAACACTCCAAACGGAGTTACGGTTAAAAAGATACAAGCAAAACAAGTTACGGGCACAATCTGCCAACATCACGAAGCACCCTTTAGAGCAATTCATAAACAGGATAAACAATGCAAACATGCTCACAAATGATATGCAATTAGAGTAAACATGACAGGGAAGGCATGGCAAAAAGAATCACACAAAAAGGCATCATAGATCAAAAGATATTAAGCATGCAACATGGCATCGGAACGTTACAGACTTAGAGAAAAACAGTGGTGGCTGTCAAAAACAGTGGCATAGCAACTTTGGAGCTCAATAACTATATGACCAACAAGCATATCATGATAATGCAATACATATAATGGAAGTAGACATGATGCTTAACAGTATGCAATTGGAATCACTCAATTCCAATAAAAGGTCGCGACACACTCGTCGACCCAAGTTGCAACAAAATATAAACAGCAGCACACTAACAGCAGGGTAGCTACTTTGGAGCAAGATACAATCATGATGCAGCAAGTAATTATGGCATTTGAATGCATGGAACTGAAGTATAATCAATGCTTAACAGGATGCAAAAGGAATCAATCAATTCCAATGAACGGTTGCGAAGCAATCTTCACCCAAAGTTGCAATAAAATTACAGTTACAGCAACTTAGCTGCAGTTAACGACAGGTAGCCCTGTTTGAACAGAAATAACTATATCTAAACAACCTCAAAACAATTAACTCACAAAAAATAAAAGCTAGAGCACACAATTCTAAACAATTCATCTATTGGGCGCAACGCGATCCGAGCTACGGTTCATTCGCAATCTACAGCGCAAAACTGAATACAACACACAATTTTTCAGACTTAGAAGAAAAAATAAATAAAAAAGAAAAACATAAAAGGAAAAAAGGAAAAAAATGAGGGCCTCACCCCTGATGGGCTCGGCCCAAGTGGCGAGGAGGCGGCCTGGCCTGGCTGGCGCCGGCTGGGCTGGTGGGCTGCGGCCCACGTGGGCGCGAGCAGCAGCGGCGGTTGGATCGATCCCGATCCAGTCCCGCACGGGTGGACGGTGGCTGTGCTCCGGCAGCCACGCCGGCGAGGGCGGGCGGCGCGAGGCGTCGAGGAGGGGCGCGGGAGGTGTGGTGGAGGCGGCCCCCGGGTCGGAGTCGCCGACGTGCATGGCCAAGGCGGCGGCGACGAGGTCCCAGCCGACCTTGGGCTCGCGGCTTCCAATGGCGCGGCGGCCGGCGGGCGTCCCTGCGAAGAGAGGAGAGGGAGGTTAGAGGAGGGGAAGGAGAAGGGGCCCAGCGGTGGCTCGCCGGCTGCAGGCCGGTGGCCGGAGGCGGAGGCGGCGGCTTCTCCATGGCAGGGGAGAGCAGAGAGAGATGGCGAGGCTGCTGGTGCTGCGTGGCTCAGATCTGAGCCGTTGGATCTCAGATCTGACGGCCCAGATCTGAGGAGGGGCTCGGGTTTCGATTTTTTGGGCTATTTGGGCAGATCTGAGCAATCTCAGGGGGGTGGATGAAATTTTGTGGCTAGGGAAACCCTAGAAATGGGTGGGAGTGTGATGGTCTTTATATAGCCCTGGTGGCTGGCAGTTTGCAAAAACATCCCCGGTTTTTCTCTCGTGCGCGCGATATTTACGTTTCTGACCGCCGGGGGTCCGCGGAACCTCTGATTCGGGTAAAACTTCGAACTGCGCGATCAGGGCGTCGATCCGGAGGCGTTCACCTGACGCTGGAACCATTCCGAGAACACTTTCTGGCGCGCTATAAAAATATCCCGTTTAATTATTAAACGGGGTTTTTCGTTCCGTTGGCTACGGCTGGTCTGGTGCGGTTTTAGCGATGGTGATCGGGTAAAACCTGGTGTCTCAAAGGTCGAGTGTCAGGGTGGCAAGAGTCAGTCTCCGTCCGGTACGAGATACGAGGGGGGAAAATAATCGCCGATCGATAAATTGGGGATGCGAACACCGCAAACAAATCAGACAATCAAACAATTCACACCGAAAACAAAATTTTAATTTTTTGTGAAATCTGGGATGTTACACACTGCTCGTGTTCTAATATTTACATTTTTCTGGTAGCTCCCTTTGTCAGAGGAGTAGATCCACTGTTCGACCCATTTTGCATCTTGGGAAACGAGGTGACCATGACTATCAATCAAGTCAAGAAACTTAGAAAAATCGTAAGGATACAGAAACTAGTCACGAAAGACAACAAACTCTTTGTCTGCACAATGAACAAGACTTCAGTCTCCTATAGGATGGTACTAATTTACGTTCCAACCATATTTTCCCCTACGCACACAATTTCCATACTGAAAACTATATTTATGCATATCTTTGTATTCATTCTTTTCCGAAGCAGTTCACTGATGATTATCTATCAAACCACTTGTATGGTCAAGAGGCAAGAAAGGTTTTTGTACAACACCCGCGCTATAACATTGAAGCCTTCCTGACGAGGGAAAACGATGGGTGGGCAATGATCCACAGGCGCCGGACTAAACTTGAAAAGGCCTTTAACATTCTCGAAGGCTCAATTTTCGCATTCCGCTTCGGCAGTTTCCTAGATGAGATTCATCTGTCTGTCTACCGACTATGATGTTGTATTTTGCAAAGGTTGTTTCTGTATTGCGACATGGTGTACTATCTGCTGGATGTTACCATAGATTTCTTGTTTATGTAATGCGGCCTACTGTACTAGCTGTTGGATGTACTGTGATTTCAGTAATTATGAAAATCCTGGTGACCATTAAAAGCATATGAAAGATACTGTGTTATATATATATATATATATATATATATATATATAGGGTGGGTCTATTCTAACAACACCCCTTAAGACCTTATTCTAACAACACCCTAAACCCACCCATAGCTACAAACTAAACCGGTGAAAAATAACCAACCGAAAAATCCCCACCCCACCTTATCCTTTCCCTGCCCCCACCTCACTCCTCTCTCTCTCTCCCCGTGCTCCACACCACCTGCCTCCCCGCGCCACCTCCCTTCCCCGCGCTGCCTCATCGCCTCGGTCGCGTACAACTGCGCCAGCATGCCTCCTCGGTCGCCTCGCCCGCGATCGTATCTGCCAGGTCTCCGTCCTCCCGTGAGCGACCGAGATCCATGGTCGTTCCTGCGCGTCGGCGCCGTCGTGATCTACAGCAGGTGAGTCCCGGCCGCCTCTCCTCCTCCCGGCGACCCCGTGCTAGGAGGACGGAAGGGCGTGGCACCGTCGCCTAGGTGCGGCAGGGTCGATAGAAGCTGGCTTCGAGGGCAAGCAACACCGATCGGCCGAGGTCCTCTGGTAGTGGCACGTCGTCGTCTTGAACTGGCCCAAGCTGTTGCAACAACGCCACCACGTCTTGGTCTTAGTGGTCGTGCTTGTGGGATGGAGGAAGCGGGACGAGCCACTGCTGGGCCGCCATGGATCGCCCTCTTCCGGAAGCAGCGAGTAGCAGCGGTTCTTCGTCTCCATCTGGACCCCCCCCCCTCCGATCCAGATGTTCCTCGCGCTCCCCCCATGTCATTCTTCCCCCGAGCGCCATCGATCTCTGTCGCCTCGCCGGCGAGCTCCGTCCCACGGGCTATCCCCGTACAGTTCGCTGGCTCCCTTCGTGTGCATCCTTTCGAGTTCATCCACTCCCCCATGCACAACGTCCCAATGACCGGCGGCTGAACCAGGAGAATGGTGCGTGCCTGCGGTTCACCCGTGCAGTTCGGTTGGGGGTAGTATGTGTAGATAATTTTTTTTGTTTGATGTGTAGATTTGTAATTTTTTCAGATTTGCAGTGCCCGTCGGATGCAGTTCACTTCGCCCTCTCGGATCCGCGAAAAATACCTGCATTACTGTTTCGCGATAATGCAGTGCGCTCGTCTGTCGAATGCAATTCGGACGCCCGACGGATGCAGTTCACTTGGTCAATTTTCGGGTCCGCGAAGAATGGAGTTCCGCGTTTTTAGTAGAATCAACACAACTTTTAAACCGTAAGGAATTAGAGGATGTGTTCTACATGAAAATGGAGTGCCTCGACAATACTTATCCAGTCGTGTAACAATTGAAGCGATCGGACGAACGAATCAAAAAAAATTACGCAAAATACGCCCGCTGTCCACAAAAGGGCAGCGCCACCGTTTTCGAAATTCCTTCAAAACCGCGCAGAATCTCGAAAAGTGTTCAACATGTCGGAGATGCTCCTACTCCATACGAATCCAACGGTGTATCATACGCATCGTTTCGACAAACGGTTAAAAAGGTTGACTCTCTATGAGATCCGAAAAACAATAACAAAGTGCTGCGTTTTTTTCAATTTGAAATTCCTCTCAAACCGTGAGGAATTAGACAAAGTGTTCTACATATGGATGGAGCGCCTGATCGATATATTTCCAACGGTATATCATGTGCATCATTCCGACGAACGGTTTAAGAGAAAACGTGAAAATATTCCCGCTGTGAAAGTGGGTCGCCGCACTGTTTTCTAAACTGCACTTAATCCGTGGGAAAACATACGGAAGATGATTCATTTCAATACGAATCCAACGGTGTATCATACGCTCAATTCCGACAAACGGTTAAAAAGTTGACGCGAAAACGGTGCATGCGGTTCTGTTTTACCCGAGCTGCAGTACTTCGAATTCATCAGTGCGGTTCTCTTTGCGATACTATGCAGTTCGGAATGTTGTCAGAATAGTTATTCTCACAACGATGTCAGAATAGACCGGCTGTATATATATGGATTCACCGTAATTTTACATTTCGTAAATTTGATCTTATTTCATACGTAAAAAGAGAACGTAAACAAATATAATCACCATAAAATATATTTTATGTTACGTAAAATTACAAACGTAAAAATAATGGGGTAAAATATACATAAAATGTAATTTTTTTTAATCTTATGAGTTATATTTTTGTTTTTTTATGTCAAAATTTATGTAGTGAATCCATATCAATGTAACTATTTGTATTACAAATGTAATTTTTTTATGAAAGGTTTATAAAATTACCTCGAGTGAAGAATAAATTATTCTGTACCCTGGGTGATATATAGTGAAGCTATTCATCAACCAGGGTACAGAATAATTTATTCTTCACCCGAGGTAATCCCATCTCCCATTGCTTGCACGCAAACACCATTTGGACACATTCGAGTCACGGACAACGAGAGCTCTTGCACCTTTATGTTTATACTTTGCTAGAATTAATACTAAGACCCTTGCTTGTTATTACCTTGACTTGAATTGCATATCTTACTTGCTTTACTTTGAAGTTCTTATATGTGTGTGTTAGCATGTCACCATAGAAATTATCTATGTTATCATTTACCTACTCGAGGATGAGAAGGAATTAAGCTTTGGGATGTTGATACGTCCCAAACGTATATATAATTTCTGCTTGTTCCGTGCACTTTTATGTGACATTGCTACATGTTTTGCTACACTTTCATATCATTTTACACATATATGGACTAACCTACTAATTCAGTGCACCCAGTGTCAGTTCCTGTCTGCTGATGTCTTTAGTTGCAGTGATTTTTCCCCAATATAAAATGCTCCAAACATTCCGGAAAAATCAGAATAAAAATAAGCTTCAAGGAAGCTTCCGGAACCATCGAAGAAGTGTCGGAGGGGGGTGACCCCCCTCCCAGGAGGCCAGGTGGCGTGGCCCCAAACCCTGGTCGCGCCACCAGGGCGCCTGGGAGGTGGGCCCCACCTCTGGTGCCCCCCTTTGGCCTATTCTTACCCCTTGACCCAGAAACCCTCGAGGAGAATCCCGCATCGTGAAATACCTCTCTGTTCCGCCGCCGCTGCGCTTCCAAGATCGGGAGCACCAGAAGACCTCTTCCCGGCACCCTACCGGAGGGAGGATTGACCTCCGGGAGCTTCTCCAACACCATGGATGCCTCCCAGATGTACCGTGAGTAGTCTACCTTGGACCGTGGGTCCATGACCAGTAGCTATGTGATGCCTTCTCTCCATCCTTGTTCTTCAATGTTTAGACCTTGTGATCTTCCCTACATGAGCAAGGCACCTATGTAATTTTCCTGTTGTTGCTATGCTTTGTTTGCTGGGATCTGATGGATTATGAGATTATGTTTAGATCGTGATGAGTTATATATTTGGTTTACCTTTTATATTTTGTTCTAGAGTAATTCTTCCATGTTCTCCATTGCTTTTTATTGCTTTGGCCAAGTAGTAGATAGTGACTCCAAGAGGGAGAGTTATGCATGATTGTGGTTCATGCCCTGACGAGGATCAGCCTCGGCAAATCCCATGGTCAGGGACCCTGGGTTAGATCGTAGAGAAGGAATAGGTTGGCGATACTCGTCGGCTAACAGGAGAAGCACTTCCTGCTTAATTGTATTATGCGAGGGGGCGATTATAGTGGAAGTCTAGGTGAGTTCGCACAAGACCAAGGGTGATGAACGTAGATTGGATGTCCTGAGGCGTCGCCCCTCCCAGCCTTTATATACTTGGATGGGTCTCGGGGAGTCCGTCTTAGGTTATAGGGATGATTGCCTAATTCTAGCTTTGCCTTGAACGCTTAGTCTTGACTTCCATGTTGGTTGCGGACTCCTACGTCGGTTCCTAGAGTGGGCCAGTCGTGGGCCTGTCAAAGCTTCTAGCGGGCCTTCTGTCTTCGTATGCACCAGGTATTCTCACAAGCAGGAGTCGTGGGGTCACCCCCTCGTCAGTAGCCCCCGAGTGCCTGGGGGAGTCGAAGAGTCGCGCATGGACTCGAATTCATCATCGTTTTGCTTTCATATGCGCAGTGCGGCTGCGAGTCGTTGGCAGCTTTAGCCATGATAATGTTTATTTCGAGGGTTGATAAGCTAAAAGGGCCCAAGGTAGTCGACTGGTCGAGCCTTGGCGAATTGCGCTAGTGGAAAATACCTCAGTAGCCCAATCAAGCTCGTGCCCCTCGACACGAACTTGTAAACGACCGGTGTCTAGCAAAGTTCATGCCGCTGCAGGTCTTATAAGATCAATGCTGCCGGCCCTAGTAAATAGCCTTAACGCGTCCATTATCGGCTCATCTTTCTATGATGCGAGCGCATGGAAAACGTCGGGAGTGAAGTCACGCTGTGGCAAGTCCCGGCCCGGCCGTCTGTGCAGCGGGGTCCTACCAACACGCTAAGCTTGCGTGGCATCTGGGTACAGAGAGTCGTAGCCCAGGCATCATTTTTTATAGTGGCACGGAGCCTAATTAGAGATGCACCCACTTGGAACATACAATCAAGTGAGCTATTAGTGGTCACTCGCAGAGTTTTTGCGAGCTCGATGTGACGCCCCCAAAATCAAGCCGTGTAAAGTAATCATACACGCAAGGTACACGATCGAGATTAGGGACTCACGGTGAGATATCACAACACAACTCTACAAATAAAATAATACAAGTTGTTTAATACAAGCCATAGGCCACGAGGGATCGAATATAACAACTCGCGAGCACAAAGTTAGCGGAAGCAAAAGTATCTGATACAGACATAGGGATACAAGGTTGCCTTCAGAAGGCTAGCACATAAACAACAACGATCGAAAAGGCGAGGCCTCCTGCCTGGGAACCTCCAAACTACTCCTGGTCAACGGGGAACTCGACGTCGTAGAAGGCATCGGGGATCTTCATGCTGCGGTGGTCGAAATCGGGGATCTCATGCTCCTGGATTCCAAGGCTCCAACGTCGACTGCAGCGGCCGAGCAGGCAAAACAAAAAGGGGGAAATAAAGCAAAGGTGAGTATCTAGCATACCCGCGAGTCTTACGTCCGCTACTAAGCATTTTTTCATTGTATAAAATGGAAAGGGGAGGCTATATATAGTGGACTGCAAGGTAGAAAACAGAATAAGGGTAAGAAGCTAGGCCTATCGAAGACTAGCATCTTCCGACGATTCTTGCAGCATGAGGAGAGAATAGCCAACAGTTTATATAAAGCATAAAGTAACAATGATAAGAAGTTGCTTCAACATTGTATAATAGTAAGTTGTAATTATTAGCAATGCCTCCGAGATCCCTTCATCGGCATCCCAGCGAGGAAGAAAACCCGGAACGATACAGTTTAATAATAATAGTTTGTAGTGGTAAGATCCAGCTTCAGCATAAAGCGTTCTGTTACCGTGGACACGGCTATTCGAATAGATTAATCTTCCCTGCAGGGTTGCACTTGTGTTACAGTACAACGTACGGATCTCCAGGGTGGCGGGCACCTTGTTAGGGAACGCTCCACCGAGGCTATCTGACACTCCACAACCCATCTTTCAAACTCAACAGAGAGGCCATCCGCCGGTCTAAATCCTAAGTACGCAGGGCCTTGGACCCCAACCCTGACGTACTCCTGCACGGTGCGTGGGTGGCCGGAAAGCCGTAACAAAATCAAAACAGCTCGAGCAAAGAAGACACCGCACTTCCCGGCAATCAGCCCGCGGTACTGCTGACGTCTAAAGAGCCCTCGGACGACACTATGAAGCAGAGGAGCCCATAACTCATTATCCCACGTGTAGGCAGCGCGTACAAGCAAAAAGGCTACTCAAGTCATCCGCCAAACCATTTAGTATTTTTTTTAATTTGCGGGACAACCGTTATCGTTGCCTCGATTTAACTGACCCGCGGAAAACGACAGCAGTCAGGACCACCAGTACATCGGTGCCTGCCCTGTCGTCCCACCAAGTCTCTGCGGTTACCAACACGGTGAACCATCTCCTTACCTTGTCTCGTGTGTGCTCCTGGAGGAGCTCGACTTTCGTGGTTAGGTAACTCTCGCAGACAATGATCAGGGGCCAAGCACACCGGTACACTGGTCGTATCCTCCCTGTCATCCCGTCGTAATACCACTCGCGGGCACCGTTGGGTCGCCCGACTTCTTACCTGAAGGACAACCGTTGCTCAGGTACCTACAGTGGCTATACAGAGTCAGCAACGAGTGGAGTACGAGGATTACTCCTCGATAGCTCCACTTGATGTGGCTCGGCAGAGCCGAGGTAGGGGCCTTAGGCGGTGTGTGCATTGTACCGTACCTGTGGAATTATAATCATCGTATCCGCGTTCACTCCCCTGAGTGATCATGACCCGCTATCTAATCCTAGCTAACAATGCGCAGGGCTCACTCCTGAAATATTCATAATTATAATAGGCATCATAGGATAAAGGAAGGTACATCAAGGGGCGACAAAAACAGGGTATGCAATTGAATAGGATTGTAATCGTAGCAGCAACAGTAACAATGCCTAGTGCAAGAAAGTACGGAAAGATAGGCGATATCTAGGGAAGAGAATGGCTCTGCTTGCCTGAAAGCTCGCGGGAGGGGTACGGTCGTCGACGAAGTAGCCGATCACAGGGGCATCGGCATCGGTCATCGGGACTACCGGACAATGAGAGAGGGGGAAGAAACAATAAATACACGGCAATAATAGAAATACAAATACAAGACATGGCAAACACAATGTTAACGGGGTTCTAACGTAGTACAATGTATTAGGCTCGGAGCGGGAATTCATCCGTGGATGAACTGCCAGCTCCGGGTGTTTACCGGAAAGGATGCCCGGAGGGGGAAGGTACCATGCCGGAGGTGTCGTGGACATCCGACAAACGTATGGGTGGTGTATCTGTGTTAGTTGAACTATTCTGAACAACTTTCGTGTTCAGAATAAATTCATCCGAATACTTTAACAGTACCGGACAAATCATCGGACAAACGGTCCGGAGGGGGGACGGTTCGATGTTCGGTATGATATAGGGGGGTGGTAGACGAACGGATAGCGTATTCGTATTCTACATATTTTTCTAATCAATTTTGATATACAAATTATTTTAATCCGACTTACGGTTTAAAATATATTAAATTAATAATTTTAAATCAATTTAAACCAATTATAAATCATTTTCTATTTATTTTATTATTTATTGAATATAATTAATATTCATTTTAATACTGACAAGTGGGTCCCACTAGTCAGTGACATATTAAACAAACTAAATGAATTAAGTTAATTAATCAGTGGGGGACCCACATGTCATACACCTAATTAACTAACAAGTTTTAATTAGTTTAATTTGATTAAACTAACAGGGGTGGGGCCCAGGTGTCATTAGGGGGGGGTTATATTAAAATTGACAATTTAATTAGGAGGGGCAGACCCACACGTTAGGGACCCAGGGGGTGTTAGTGTTAATCACCCCTGCTGACAGGTGGGGCCACCGGACAGGGTCTCAAGCCATCGCCAGCGATGAGCAGGGAGGCTGGCGGTGATGGTGCTCTCGCCATACTCCACGGGAGGGGTTGGGACCGGGCACGTTCGACAGAGGGGAGAACGGCGCGTCGACTGGTGGTGATATCCTCGCCGGACGCGCGCCGGAGTGACAACGGCGACCGTGTGCGCGGCGGCCCGAACACGGGTGACAATGAGAACGGCGTATTAGCTAGTTAGCTCGAGTGTGCGCTACGGGATCGAGCTACTGGGAGCGCGTGGAACAGATTGACGCGCATAGCGCGCCAAACGCGCGCTCCACGCCACGGCAGCGAGCGCAACGGCGGCGACGAGCTTCTTCTCCCATGGCGGAACGTGCTAAGGCGAGAGGGAGGGGGCGAGGGCAGTTGGAGGCGGTGGCCTAGCTCACTAGGAACGCGACACGGGTGGCAATGGGCTCGACGGCGGGCGGAGCGGCCCGAATTGGTCGTCAATCCCGTCGGAGCTGATGAAAAGAACGACGCGATTCGGGAATTGCAGGGGCTCCTTGCTCGATCCCTGGTGCTGGGGTGGCATGGAGGAGTGTGGCGCCGCTCCTGGACAAGACGCGGGGACGGAAGGACTCCAGTGACCGGGAGTTTCGGCGAGGTACGCCCACCGCGGCACTCGGTTGCACACAGCCGGGCTACGGGAGAGGAAAACGACGGCGCGGTTGAGAGGTAGGGGAAAGGGGCGACCTAGGGTTTGTGCCGGGGCGCTCGGGGCTCTTATACCCGCCGGCTAGCCGCCGATGGCGGACACGACGACGGCGACGGCCGTGGCACCGCAGGATGGCCGACACGCCATCGGGGTGAACAGGGGAAGAGGACGGTGGGGGTTGGGCTGGGCGGTTGGGTTGGGCTCAGCCCAGTAGGTGGGCCTCGCCCTGGGCGGATTTTAGGATTTTGTTTTGTTTTTCTTTATTTATTTTCTTTTCTGTTAGTAATTACTTAATGGCTTTAGCATTTTTATAAAATGTGTAACTTGCTCCATAAGAGGTATTGCATATTACTAGAGTCCCACAAAAAGTTTGAGGTCCAAAATAAATCAATTGATTTCCATTTAATTATTTAAAGGATTAAATGGGTCTGATTTGGTACTGTTTTATTTATATAGACCAACTAAATATTTTATTAAATAGTGGTGGCTATGTTACCATTACCTATGGAATATTCGCAAGATTTAGAATATTTTTCCAACATTTTTAGAACAACTTTAATCTCCACTTTATTTTGAATTTTATCAGGGCTTGAATTTGAACTTGACATTATCAAGGGTTCTTATCACATGCCTAATCACGATGTCAAGGCATTTAACAAGGTGGTTACTGTAGCGTGACACCCGGGGTGTTACAAATCTCCACCACTACAAAGAATTCTCGTCCTAAGAATTAAAAGTAGGGCAAGGGGTACAACTTTAGTTTCGTATTCTAACGAATCTTCTGGGTCTTGTTGTCCTTCACAACGAGGTTTATCCATTTCGTTGATGTCTTCATTTTTTCTGCATTAGTGTATCTCGACGAGTTGTCATTCTTCCCTCGGGGCTTCATCGTACCTACGGATAGGGTAGGAGGGACACTTAAGGGGGTCGAATCGGTACCAGGTTAATCAATCGAGGTCGTCCAAGGGAATGGGGTACAAAGTATCTAACGAGTTAAACTCAGGGAGATACATCGAGGGAAAAAAACAGAAGGCATGAGAAGTTTTCAAGCGGATATGCAAGCATCCAACAATGATAACAGAGGATAAAAGGGGTCCAGAGCATCAGGCATAAGCACTGAGTCTGATATCGAACCGAATATCACAAGGTAGAGGACTCGTGAATTGCATACGCGGTCAAGCAAGAGGAATAACCTTGAGAACAGAAAGGTATAAGAGAGTCAGGTTTTGATCCTGTGGAACTGTGGGTTATGGGCCCACATTGAATAAGAAGGGTGGGGCCATTCCATGCGATCACCTTGCGGGGTATGACGGAGAACAGCTTGTCAGCTACGTCGGCAACAACATCAGTGCCAAGGGCGAGGGGCGAAGGGAACTATTTTCCTGCTCGTTAAGACGAGGCGGACCAATTGGCAAAGTTCTTGTCCATCGGTGGTCACCGAAAAGTCAACAACAATAGTAACATGTTGTACGGACAAAGTAGTACACCGAAGTGTTTACATAAGCAGGGAGTTATCACTGCTCGGATAATTTATATTCAAAGAATGGTTAAACTTACCAATGGAAAGGAAAATGTGATGATACACAAGTATCAGGTGTATATCTTTACCAAGGGAAAGCAGAGCACGATATACATGACCAAGTTTGTACTAGCAGGGAGTTAAAAGAGGTTGTCGATGAGAACACAAATCATCGAGGGGCAACGATGGTATTACTCGTCATGAATTCAATAGAACAAAGGGAGAAGACAAAATGTTGATGATGACCACGACACATTATGTTGAGAGGTTTCAAGAGGATGCAATCGAATAGCGACGTTATCGAGCGAAAGGAATGGTGAAGCAAAAGGTATTCTGTGTTCTCGGTTGACAACAACCCAGAACCCATGGGGTGGTTACGACAGGGAAAGGTATTGTTCCATCACAATCCATAAGATGTAGTACACAGGCATGATATCCTTGAGATACCAAGGGTATTACTCGAAGGTAGAATGGTGGATCACAGGGTTAGAAGAATTTATACCAAGGGGGTTAATTATCTTTACGAGAATCTGTCATGATAAGTTCTACATGGTATCCATGGGCATGAACGCAAAGGTTCAGGGTCGACTCCGACTTCATCAATGCATAACCCCTCATTCACTTCTCTCTTTCGATGAAGTTGTAGAGTAGGAAATTTATCTGGCGTAACACCGGTAGAGTATGACCCGCATAAAGTTTGGGTTCACACAGATGGATGAAGCATAGATACAACCCATAGGGACATTTTACGAATCTATACGACAAACAACAGGAACAAGAGATACAATTTTGAAAGCAGAAGGCTGATGACATGGACCAGATGATACCGTTCGCCAAAGGAATTTCGTATCAGGGGAAGCTCGTCAATGATTTAGGACACAAGGAGGCAACAATTAGTAATCCACCAAAAAGGTCAGGCGGCGTACAAAGAGTCTGGTGCGAGTATCGGTACTCAACCATAAGAAGAAAGAATGCCAAAGCATTGGAGATAGAAGCATCGGAATAATTCGATTCATAAGTACAAAGGAATTACGATGTCCAAAAGACGGACAATCAAGGAAGGTTTAACTCCCTGAGATCTAGCTCATGTCCGGAATGACGTCTGAGCAGGAAGAATGAATTCATAGGGTTAACCGATGACTGTGTGCATTCACGCACACGATGGTTTCCATAAGATCAGTATGGCAAGGACAAGGGATGTCAATGAAGAGTTACTTAGGCATATGGAAGTAACCATAATGCTAGTAGGTAAGAAGAATCTCCAAAGCAGTAGGTGATACGTCCCAAACGTATCTATAATTTCTACTTGCTCCATTCATGTTTTGTGTGACTTTTCCATGATTTGCTTGAACTTTCATACACTTTTGAGCATATTTGGACTAATCTATTAACCCAGTGCACCCAGCTGCCAGTTGCTGTTTTCTGCTGTTTTTGTATTTCAGGTTTTCCGGCCATTAAAAGTGCTCCAAAAAAATCCGGAAAAATCAGATAAAAAAACCAGCGACATGGAAGCTTCCGGAAACACCAAAGGAGCGGAGGGGGGCCACCACCAGGAAGCCAGGAGGGTCCCTGGCGCGGCCCCACCCTAGGCCGCGCCAGGAGGCCTCCTGGCTGCCTGGTGGGTCCCCTCGACACCCCCCTTCGCCTATATTTACCCCTCGGGGTGGAAACCCCTAAGACGGACTCCTCTTTCGCGATCTCGCCTATGTACCGCCGCCACCTCCGTTTCAAGATCGGGGTTGCCTGGAGAAACTGCTCTGGCACCCTGCCGGGAAACGCTACGCCCTCCGGGAGACCATCCATAGCCATGGACGCCTCCCGTATGTACCGTGAGTAGTTTCCCTTGGACCATGGGTCCGTGGCCAGTAGATATGTGATATGTCTCTCCCCTCTTTGTGCCTCCACTTTCGAGACCTCGTGAGCTGCCTCACATGATCGAGGCACCTTTGTAATTTTCTGCCGTTGCTATGCTGAGTTTGTTGGGATCTGATGGATTATGAGACTATGTTCAGATTGTGATGAGTAATATATTTGGTTATTCTCTTTTATATTTTGTTCTTGAGTAAATTTTTGCATGTTCTCCGTTGCCGTATTTTACTTTGGCCAAGTGATTTGTTGCAACTCCAAGAGGGAGCGTTATGCTTGATTGTGGGTTCAGCCCCTTGATGTCTAGCTTGAGTGACAAAAACATGAGATTAGGGGATGTGATGTTGCCACCAGGGATAAAACAACGGTGTTTGTATCCGCGGATGCAAGGATTGTTTACTTTACGCAAAATTCTTTTAATGCAGTTGTCTGTTGCTTTGGATTTACACTTTGGGTGGGATTCACAACTTAATACCAGCGAGATGTTCTGGATAGATATCTCAAGGTGGATGATTCGTAGTAGATGCAGATGGATTTTGGTCTACTTCCCTTGGCATATTGCCCATTGCTTTTGAGCCCTTCCTTTCTTTGCAGCATAGTTAGCATTGCGGTGCCTTCATAATCCTGTCAATTGCCCAACTGTGATTTGTTTACCTCGCTAGCAGTTTTATCGTCTTTTGGGAGAGAGACATCACAAGTGAAAATCACGGGACCCCGGTCCATCTTCATATCACTGTTTACATCCTTAGTTTACTTTTCAGTTGCTATCACTATCATTATCTTTTGCGTTAATCCTTTGTAAATAGCAAGGCCGGAGGAATTGAAAACTCCTCTATACTCGTTGGGAGCAAAGTTATCTGTATTTGTGTGCAGGTCCAGGTGAAGTTAGTAACCCTCGGTTGTGAACGGCGCCATTGTTCACTTTACCACCTTCTTGTATTTCTCCGAGTCCTACGGGAGACAAACCCTATCCTCTATATAGGGGAAATTTGCTGCTACACTACATCTCACCTTCCACTTGGGGTAACCAACGAGGAGTGAGAGATCCTCACCGTATCAAGCCAATTTCGGGTGCTGTCGCCGGGGGCTCCAGTCTACAAGATAGGGGAGTTGCACACTATCTTTTATCTTTGCTTTTTAGTATTGTTAGTTTACCTTTCAGTTTTTGCTTTAGTGTCCTTTATCAAAAAACCCAAAAATATAGTATGTCTAGTTCCTTACTTGCCAATAAATGTCTGACTTCTTTGAAACTAGATCTTATTGGCATGGAGGATTCACCTAGGATCAACAAAAGTGGTACAAGGAACACCGCTTGTCTCAAAAGGGGATACACTTATGGAAACAAATACATCAATTGTATGAGTATTCTAGAAACTTGTGCTCAATATATAATATATCCATCTACAGGGATGAATCTTGTTTCTTTATGAGGCACAAACATCTTTCTTTCCAATGTGAGTACAAAGATGATGAAACCTTAGCTTCTTATGCTAAGAGAAACTATGATTTTTATGATGCAGAGGAAATAGAAGAATTTGTTGCTTATAAGGGGGCCTATGAAATTACTTCTCTTCTTAAAAATATTGATGATGCCCCTTACAAATCTGAGAGTCTTTCTATACTTAACTATTGTTTGGAAAATTACGATGCAAATTATTACATTACTGATCATCTTGAGAGAATCTCTCCCCCAAAGGAAGAGACTAATGATTTGCAGGACTCTATGGAAGAAGAAATTTATGAACCTGAAAGCTCCTTGGATGAAAAAGAGGAGGAGAGTGACGAACAAAAGGAGGAAGAATGGCGCCATCCATGTCTACCTTCTAATGAGAGTAACTCTTTGAATTACCTCTGGCTGCACCCTTTCGCCTATTTATCCCCCGTGACGGGAAACCCCACGAGGAGAACCCTATTCCGCGAACTCGCCTCTGTTCCGCTGCCGCCGCGCTTCCGAAGATCTGGAGCACCAGAAGACCTCTTCCCGGCACCCTGCCGGAGGGAGGATTGACCTCCGGGAGTCTCCTCTCCACCATGGATGCTCCCCGGATGTCTCGTGAGTAGTATTCCTTGGACCATGGGTCCGGGATCAGTAGCTATGTGATGTTCTCCTCCCCTCTTTGATCTTCATTGTTTAGATCTCGTGAGCTGCCCAACATGATCGAGGCACCTTTGTAATATTTCTTCTATTGCTATGTTGAGTTTGATAGGATCTGATGGATTATGAGATTATGTTCGGATTGTGATAGAGTAATATATTTGGTTTTTATCTCTTATATTTTTGTTCCTAAGTAATTCTTGCATGTTCCCCGTTGCTGTTTATTGCTTTGTCCAAGTAGTAGGTAGTGACTCCAAGAGGGAGCGTTGTGCTAGATTGTGGGTTCATGCCCCCCGATGACACGCTTGAGTGACAGAAAAATGAGTCTAGGGGATGTGCTGTTGCCACAAGGGGGAAAACAATGGTGCTTGTAACCGCGGTTACAAGGATTATTTACTTTACGTAGAGTTCTTTTTAATGCAGTTGTCTGTTTCTTTGGGTTTACACTTTGGGTGGGGCTCGCAACTTAATACCAGCGAGATGTTCTGGATAGATATCTCAAGGTGGATGATTAGTAGTAGATGCAGATGGATTTCGGTCTACTTACCTTGGCGTACTGCCTGTGCTTTTGAACCTCTTCCTTTCTTTTGTAGCATAGTTAGCATTGCGGTGCGTTCTTAATCCTGTCAATTGCCTTTCTGTAATTTGTTTACCTCGCATAGCAATTTTATCATATTTTTGGAGAGAGACATCACTAGCGAACATCACGTATCCCGGTCCATATCCTTATCATTGTTTCCACGCTATATTTACTTTTCTGCATTTACTTTCAAGTTGCTATTATTATCCCTTGCGTTTTATCCTTTGTAAACAACAAGACCGGAGAGATCGACAACCTCTCTGAACTTCGTTGGGAACAAAGTTATCTGTGTCTGTGTGCAGGTCCGCGTCAGTTGCGCCGCTGACACCTACTTATCATCTCTGGAGTCCTATTGGAGACAAACCTTGGTATCTTTACCGAGGGAAATTTGCTGCTGTGCTGCAGCACGCCTTCCACTTGGGGCTCACCAACGAAGGGCGAGAAGACTACACCCGTCAACTCTCGCGCCATCAAGCAAACTTCTGGCGCCGTTTCCGGGGACTCCAAGTGCTAAGATAGGGGAGTTGCACACTACCCTTTACCTTTGTTTTTTAGTCTTGTTAGTTTATCTTTCAGTTTTTATCTTTGTGTCTTTTATCAAAAACTACAAAAAAATCGGCCACACTTGCTGCTACTATGGGTTCCACTGAAAACACCAAGTTGTGCGACTTCACTAGTGACAACAACCAAGACTTTATCTGCACTCCCATTTCCACACCTTCCACTTCAGCTACCTCTTATGAAATTAAACCTGCTTTGCCAAACCTTGTTATGAGTGATCAATTCTCTGGTGCTGGAGATGATGCTACTTTACACTTGAATAATTTTGTTGAATTATGTGATATGCAAAAGTATAAGGAAGTAGAAGGTGATGTTGTTAAGCTCAAGCTCTTTCCCTTCTTTGTAAGGGGAGATGCTAAAATCTGGTTTCAATCTTTGCCTAGAAATAGCATAGATTCTTGGGATAAGTACAAAGCTGCTTTTATAGGGAAGTACTACCCTCCTGCTAAGATTATCCAATTGAGGAGTAATATTATGAATTTTATGCAATTGGACAATGAACACGTTGCCCAAGCTTGGGAACGAATGAAATCTCTTGTTAAGAAATGCCCTACACATGGTTTGACTACCTGGATGGTTATCCAGACTTTTTATGCAGGCTTGAACTTTACCTCGCGGAACCTGTTAGATTCGGCCGCGGGAGGAACCTTTATGTCAACTATACTTGGTGCTGCCACGAAGCTTCTCGATGAAATGATGACCAATTATTCCCAATGGCACACCGAACGCGCTCCAACAGGTAAGAAGGTAAATTATGTCGAGGAAATTACCTCCCTCAATGAAAAATTTGACTTAATTATGTCTCTACTTACCAAGCAACCCTCTATTGATCCTCATGATGTTCCGTTAAATTCTTTGGTTGCTCAAGAACAAGTAGATGTGAACTTTATTGCTAGAAACAACTTCAACAACAATTCTTATAGGGGAAATTTTGCTAGCAATCCTAGACCGTTTCCAACCAACTATGTGAACAACAACACCTATCCTAGCAACAAGAACCCCTCTTCTGAATTAGAAAGCATGCTTAGAGAATTTATCACTACCCAAAAATCCTTCAACAAAAACGTAGAGGAGAAATTATCTATAATAGACAATCTCTCTTTGAAGGTAGAAAGCTTATCCCTTGATATTGAGATGCTCAAAATTAGAACCTCCCCCCTTGAGGAGAATAAAGCCACTCCTATTAATTCTATCCAGTTACAAATCAATGAAAACATTAGGATGATGGCTAAATTTAAAGAAAGATGGGCTAGAGAAAAAGAGGAAGAGGATAGAATTAAGAGCCTCCCTACACACCACACAGTTTCCATTATCCAAATTGTTGAGGACACTCAAACTATTAGCACCCAATGCACTCCTAGTCCCGTTGGACCTATTAATGGTGATGCTAATGCCTCAACCATAGATAAAGAAACTCCTATGAACATAGAGGGTTTCAAACAAGTGAGCCTAGATGACACTACTACCACCTTTGATAGTAGTGATATTGATTTTGATAGTTTTACCCTCTCAGAAGTTATCAGTTTACTACACAAAATTTCTAGAGACCCCCACACTAGCACACTTAATCTTGCCTTCACGGAGCATATCACAAATGCTCTCATCAAAGCTAGGGACGAGAAGCTTAGAGTAGAAGCCTCTATACCTAGGAAGCTAGAGGATGGTTGGGACCCTATGATCAAAATTAAATTAAATAACTTCTCTTGCTATGCTTTATGTGATGTTGGAGCTAGTACCTCCGTTATGCCCAAAAGAATATTTGATATGTTTGATTTCAAGCCCTTTGATCCTTGTTCTTTTGGTGTTCGTCTTGTTGATTCTTCCGTAAAGAAACCTTTGGGGAAGATCGACGATGTTCTTATCATTGTCAATGACAACTATGTTCCCGTTGATTTTATTGTTATGGATATAGAGTGTGAACCTTTATGTCCAATTATTTTGGGACGTCCTTTTCTTCGCACCGTTGGTGTGGTTATTGACATGAAAGAAGGGAATATAAAATTCCAATTCCCATTCAAAAAGGGGATGGAACACTTCCCTAGAAATAAAATCAAGTTACCTTTTGAGTCCGTTACACGGGCTAGTTATTCTCTTTCCCTTGATAAAACTTGATTCTTCTTTTGCATTATGCCTAGCTAATGGCTTTAAAGAAGCGCTTTCGGGAGGCAGCC
Source organism: Bromus sterilis (assembly GCA_950022295.1). Taxonomy (NCBI): domain Eukaryota; kingdom Viridiplantae; phylum Streptophyta; class Magnoliopsida; order Poales; family Poaceae; genus Bromus; species Bromus sterilis. Next base: position 223,819,534 of record OX465598.1, read on the forward strand.
CGCAACGAATTTTGGTTTTTCTTTTTTCTTTTGATGTGTCTTGATGCTTGTTACTTCTGTAGCAACATCATTGTATATTTATTTTTCAGCTTTGTGCCAAGTTATAGCCTCTTACGACAAGGGAAGTAAAAGTTGTGACATGCTGTCCAGAAAACAGATTCTGTCCTCGTGACCAGAAAAATTCCAGAAAAATCCCAGTTCATCTTTTTGATCTGAAATTTTTACAAAGTATGCTATATACAATTACGAAACTTCCGTATGTTCTGAGTTTTTTTATTTGAGTTGCATAAGTGCCCCTAAAAAATTCTTTACTATCTGCTGTGCTGTTTTTCACAGATTCTGCCACATTTTGTCTCTCCTTACTTTTGCAAACCTTAAGCTTTCTTTTTCTTTGCAAAAACTTTTTGGCACTCTTGAGAAACAGTAGCTCTTCAAGAATATCTTTATATCCAGTGGAGAAAAAATGTTTATTAAGGGTAATAACCTCTCTAATCAGCTTGTGATTACTTATGTATGAAGGTAGTTTTCAAGTGTGCGATGGAAGATGATGAAATAAGATCCAGGAGTGTCAAGCGCTCAAGCTTGGGGATGCCCCCATGCATCCCCAATAAATATTCAAGGAGACTCAAGCGTCTAAGCTTGGGGATGCCCCCGTGCATCCCCTTCTCCATCAACAATCATCAGTTCGTCCTTCGTCTCACTATATTTTTATCACTTCATGCGTTATGTGCTATGCTTGGAGCGTCTCGCTCTTAGATTTTATTTTTAGTTTTCTTTAGCTTTGCTTGCTGTTCGAAACAAGTTAGACCCTTTCTTACTTTGTGTGGGAGAGAAACACGCTCCACTTTCAAAATTTAGAACACATCGTAGGATTCTTCATGCCTATCTTTTTGCTGTTGTGTGTTCTTTATATTTTCATAGCTACTGCCATGTTTAGTTTTAGTCTTAGTTTTGTCTTTAGCAAGAGCCTTGACTTTTGTTTTAGTTTGCTGCTGGAACTCTCTTTAGTTTTCATGTTTATCTTGTTAAGAGAGTTGGTTGTTGCACTGAGTTGTGTCTTGTCTTGAAAGTAGGTAATTGAGGTTGCTATTTAATTTTAGTAGTAGCTTGCAATAGTTTTGAGGTATTGATGTGAGTAATGTTTGAACTTTTGGTGTCAAGAGCTCTTGCCTATTAGTGATAGGTGTCGTATTTTGGGCAATCCGTGTTTATTTTCAAAGCCTACAAAACTAGTTGAGAACTGTAGCTACTAGATGGATCACTACTCTTCTGAGGAGTCCAATATTAGAGCACACTCACGTACCATGAGTCGAGGATGCGCAAGGATAACTAAACCCCCATACACTCCTCCTCGGGGTACTTGTCTCTTTGTGAACATCCTTATTAGATTGAGAGTTACCGATAATAAGTGCATGAGTTCTTCGGACTAATGTAAGTATTGAGAGTTGACACTTCCACCTTCCCATATTTTGCTAGCCTTTCTCGTGCCGTGCATTGCCTTGTTCTCACTCCGAGAGTTGGTGTCCACCTTCGCCGGTACTTCCAAAACCTTGGCATGATACGCTCTGTCATCATAAGCCTCCTTATATATTTCCTCAAAACAGCCACCATACCTACCTATCAAGGCATTTCCATAGCCTTTCCGAGTTACATTGCCATGCAACTTCCACCTCTTCATGACTTGATCTTCATGTCATACATGTTCCTGCTACACTGGCAGCGGCATACATTGCATACATCATGATAGTTACATCTTCTTTATATTTTGAGTACCTTGTAAAGTGTGAAGATTTCCTATACCTTCTTGTAAAATAGAGTGTTGCCCTTAAGTGAGGAAAAAATCCCAAAGTGGACACATTAAATGATCCCAAAGAGGACAAATGAGAGTTAAATAGAAATAGCCATTGAGGCCACCAAAAAAATACAAAAAAATAGAAAAAAGAGAAAAAAAGAAATAAAAAGAGAGAAAGGGGCAACACTACTATCCTTTTGAGAGATCCACACTAGTACTCCCTTTATATCCTTGTATTCCATAGAGATGATCATTATGCATATAGCTATGTGGGGACCTTCACACTATAGAACTTGGCTTGCATATTCCAAGGATGAGCCTCCTCAAAAGAGCTCTAGGTCTTCATGAGCGAGCAAGTTAGATGCACCCCCACTAGTTCCATTGGAGAGCTTCCTAGCTCGTATGTGCATCCGTTGCATGGCAATCCCTACTCCTCACATCATATTTATCATTTGGCATCTCTTGCCTATGATTGTCCTCATTGATGTGAGCCTTTCTAATCCTTTTTGTCTTCCTCCTCCACCATATTTCTCTCTTTGCCATCCTAAGTGTCAACTCTCGTGCTTATGCTCATCCATTGCATGAGTGCTCGAAATATCGAAAGGATTGGATCAAATTGACTTGTACCTGGCTAGTGGTCTGGGGACGAGTCAAGATAAGATTCCAAAGAAGACCAAGTGTGAAACTTTAGTAGATTGAGTTCTCAACAAAAATACTTTTTTTCTCTCGTATTCCTTATCCCCTTTCTTGCACGCAAACACCATTTGGAGACATTCGAGTCACGGACAGCAAGAGCTCTAGCACCTAATGTTCTTTTGTTACTTGTTTCAATGCTAATATAGACTCTTGCATTTTATGACTTGAATTGAATCTCTAACTTTGATTTCTTTACTTTTCAAAGTTCTTATATGGTTGCTAGCATGTCACCACAGAAATTATGTTGTTATCATTTACCTACTCGAGGACGAGCAGGAATTAAGCTTGGGGATGTCAATACGTCCAAAACGTATCTATAATTTCTGCTTGCTCCATGCATGTTTTGTGTGATATTGCTATGATCTAGATACACTTTCATACACTTTTGTTCATATTTGGACTAACCTATTAACTCAGTGCACCCCAGTGCCAGTTCCTGTTTTCTGCTGTTTTTCTATTTCAGTTTTCCCCAATATAAAAAGTGCCAGAAAAATTCGGGAAAATTCAGATAAAAAAATCAGCGTGACGGAAGCTTCCAAAAAAGCCCGGGAGGGTCCAGAGGGGAGCCAGGGGGGCCCAGGCGGCCACCCGGCGCGGCCCCACCCCTGGCCGCGCCAGGGGGGCGCCTGGGGCCCCTGGCCCACCTCTGGCTGCCCCCTTTCGCCTATTTATCCCCCGTCATGGGAAAACCCCAGGAGGAGAACCCTATTCCGCGAACCCGCCTCTATTCCGCCGCCGCCGCGCTCCCGAAGATCGGGAGCACCAGAAGACCTCTTCCCGGCACCCTGCCGGAGGGAGGATTGACCTCCGGGAGTCTCCTCTCCACCATGGATGCTCCCCGGATGTCTCGTGAGTAGTTTTCCTTGGACCATGGGTCCGTGATCAGTAGCTATGTGATGTTCTCTCCCCTCTTTGATCTTCATTGTTTAGACCTCGTGAGCTGCCCAACATGATCGAGGCACCTTTGTAATATTTCTGCTATTTCTATGTTGAGTTTGATAGGATCTGATGGATTGCCCTTTCTCACCTCGAGAGTTGGCTCATACTTCGCCGGTGCATCCAAACCCTTGGCACGATACGCTCTGTCATCATAAGCCTCCTTATATCTTTCCTCAAAACAGCCACCATACCTACCTACAAGGAATTTCCATAGCCTTTCCAAGATACATTGCCATGCAACATCCATCTTCTCATGACTTGATCCTCATGTCATACCTTTGCATCATGATAGTTATATCTTCTTTATGTGAGTACCTTTGTAAAGTGTGAAAGATCTCCTATATTCTTGTAAAATATAGAGTGTTGCCCCTAAGTGAGGAAAAGATCCCAAAGAGGACAAAATCAAAAGATCCCAAAGAGGACAAATGAGAGTTAAATAGAAAGAGCCATTGAGGCCCCTCTTTGTGCCTCCACTTTCGAGACCTCGTGAGCTGCCTCACATGATCAAGGCACATTTGTAATTTTCTGCCATTGCTATGCTGAGTTTGTTGGGATCTGATGGATTATGAGACTATGTTCAGATTGTGATGAGTAATATATTTGGTTCTTCTCTTTTATATTTTGTTCTTGAGTAAATTCTTGCATGTTCTCCGTTGCCGTATTTTACTTTGGCCAAGTGATTTTTTGCAACTCCAAGAGGGAGCGTTATGCTTGATTGTGGGTTTAGCCCCTTGATGTCTAGCTTGAGTGACGGAAACATGAGACTAGGGGATGTGCTGTTGCCACGAGGGATAAAACAACGGTGTTTGTATCCGCGGATGCAAGGATTGTTTACTTTACGCAAAGTTCTTTTAATGTAGTTGTCTGTTGCTTTGGATTTACACTTTGGGTGGGATTCACAACTTAATACCAGCGAGATGTTCTAGATAGATATCTCAAGGTGGATGATTCGTAGTAGATGCAGATGGATTTCGGTCTACTTACCTTGGTGTACTGCCCATTTCTTTTGAGCCCTTCCTTTCTTTGCAGCATAGTTAGCATTGCGGTGCCTTCATAATCCTGTCAATTGCCCAACTGTGATTTGTTTACCTCGCTAGCACTTTTATCATCTTTTGGGAGAGAGACATCACTAGTGAAAATCACAAGACCCCGGTTCATCTTCATATCATTGTTTACATCCTTAGTTTACTTTTCAGTTGCTATCACTATCATTATCTTTTGCGTTAATCGTTTGTAAATAGCGAGGCCGGAGGAATTGACAACTCCTCTGTACTCGTTGGGAGCAAAGTTATCTATATCTGTGTGCAGGTCCAAGTGAAGTTAGCAACCCTCGGTTGTGAACGGCGCAATTGTTCACTTTACCACATTGTATTTCTGCGAGTCCTACGGGAGACAAACCCTATCCTCTATATAGGGGAAATTTGCTACTACGCTACATCTCTCCTTCCACTTGGGGTAACCAATGAGGAGTGAGAGATCCTCACCGTATCAGTAGGCTGCCGAGAATTGTCGCGAGATCGAATAGTATTTCAAAGTATTTTCGGGAATCACAGAAAAACTTAGGATGAACGGATCATCGATAAATGTGAGGAATTATTCGCAGGGTGAAAAGAAGTTGCACGACAGTAGGCTCAAAGGATTCCCGAAACGACGGAAAGTATTTCGATGCATCTTGTGAACACAAGAGCAACTGGGATTGAATGGATGAACGAAAAGTGTATGTGGTTATACATACGGACTTAACAGTGACAGGGAATTGTAAAGGTGATCGGCACCTATGGTCTCGAGAGTTTTATCGGAGAGTAATCTTCGGTATCTACTGGCGAAGTATGCGACCATCTGTAATGCAGGGCTCTCCGGAAGGAAGGAGGTACAAGAACCTAAAGTTAGTGTTAGCAAAAATCATTAACCCGAAAGAGGAGAGAGGTCAGAGTCCCAAAGTAAAGGTGCGGAGAAAAAGATACTAACACCACCCATTTTGTGACGTCGGCCGATAAGCCACACGACACTGTTAGCAAACTAGTTTTGCAAAGACTAGACTCTACTTCGATACCAACTTCTGACGCCCCCAAAATCAAGCCATGTACAGTAATCATACACGCAAGGTACACGATCGAGATTAGGGACTCACGATGAGATATCACAACACAACTCTACAAATAAAATAATACAAGTTGTTTAATACAAGCCATAGGCCACGAGGGATCGAATATAACAACTCGCGAGCACAAAGTTAGCGGAAGCAAAAGTATCTGATACAGACATAGGGATACAAGGTTGCCTTCAGAAGGCTAGCACATAAACAACAACGATCGAAAAGGCGAGGCCTCCTGCCTGGGAACCTCCAAACTACTCCTGGTCAACGGGGAACTGGACGTTGTATAAGGCATCGGGGATCTTCACGATGCGGTGGTCGGCATCGGGGATCTCCTGCTCCTGGATTCCAAGGCTCCAACGTCGACTGCAGCGGCCGATCAGGCAAAATAAAAAGGGGGAAATAAAGCAAAGGTGAGTATCTAGCATACTCGCGAGTCTTACGTCCGCTACTAAGAATTTATGCATTGTATCAAAGGGAAAGGGGAGGATATATATAGTGGACTGCAAGGTAGAAAACAGAATAATGGTAAGAAGCTAGGCCTATCGAAGACTAGCATCTTCCGACGAGTCTTGCAGCATGAGGAGAGAATAACCAACAGTTTATATAAAGCATAAAGTAACAATGCAGCAGAAGTTGCTGCAACATTGTATAATAGTAAGTTGTAATCATTAGCAATGCCTCCGAGATCCCTTCCTCGACATCCCAGCGAGGAAGAAAACCCGGAACCATACAGTTTCATAATAATAGTTTGTAGTGGTAAGATCCAGCTTCAGCATAAAGCGTCCTGTTACCGTGGACACGGCTATTCGAATAGATTAATCTTCCCTGCAGGGGTGAACTTGTGTTACACTACAACGCACGGATCTCCAGGGTGGCGGGCACCTTGTTAGGGAACGCTCCACCGAGGCTATCCGACACTCCACAGCCCATCTTTCAACTCAACAGAGAGGGCATCCGCCGGTCTAAATCCTAAGTACGCAGGGCCTTGGACCCCAACCGTGACGTACTCCTGCACGTTGCGTGGGTGACTGGGAAGCCGTAACAAAATCAACACAGCTCAAGCAAAGAAGACACCGCACTTCCCGGGAATCAGCCCGCGGTACTGCTGACGTCTGAAGAGTCCTCGGACGACACTATGAAGCAGAGGAGCCCATAACTCATTATCCCACGTGTAGGCAGCGCGTACAAGCCAAAAGGCTACTCAAGTCATCCGCCGAACCATTTAGTATTTTTTTAATTTGCAGGTCAACCGCTATCGTTGCCTCGACTTAACTAACCCGCGGACAACGACAACAGTCAGGAACACCAGTACATCGGTGCCTTCCCTGTCGTCCCACCAAGTCTCTGCGGTTACCAACAAGGTGAACCGTCTCCTTACCTTGTCTCGCGTGTTCTCCTGGAGGAGCTCGACTTTCGTGGTTAGGTAACTCTCGCGGACAATGATCAGGGCCAAGCACACCGGTACACTAGTCGTACCCTCCCTGTCATCCTGTCGCAATACCACTCGCGGGCACCGTTGGGTCGCCCGACTTTTTACTTGAAGGACAACCGTTGCTCAGGTACCTAGAGCGGTGATGGCATATAGCTTTTGGTGGCCTTTTCTATTTCTACAAGTTTCTCATAGCTGGGCAGGTCTTTTTCCCTATAGTTCTGGCTATAGGAGTTGCTGGTGGTAGGATAAGTGTTGTTCCCATAGTTGTTGGATGGGTAAGGCCTAGGATTGTTTCTACCAAAGTTACTCCTATAAGCATTATTATTGAAGTTTTTTCTAGAGTCAAAATTGACATCTACTTGCTCCTGAGCAACCAAAGAATTTAAAGGAACATCTTGAGGATCAATAGAAGGTTGCTTGGTAAGTAGAGACATGATAAGGTCAACCTTTTCATTTAAAGAGGAGATCTCCTCGACAAAATTTACCTTCTTACCAGTTGGAGATCTTTCGGTGTGCCACTGAGAGTAGTTCAACATCATCTCATCTAGTAGCTTTGTGGCAGCACCAAGCGTGGTTGACATAAAAGTTCCTCCCGCGGCCGAATCTAACAGGTTCCGCGAGGTGAAGTTCAAGCCTGGATAAAAAGTCTGGATAACCATCCAGGTAGTCAGTCCATGTGTGGGGCAGTTCTTGACAAGCGTCTTCATCCGTTCCCAAGCCTGGGCAACGTGTTCATTATCCAATTGCCTGAAATTCATAATGTTACTCCGTAATTGAATAATTTTAGCAGGGGGATAGTACTTCCCTATAAAATCATCTTTGCATTTACTCCAAGAATCGATATTGTTCTTGGGCAAAGATTGTAGCCACTCCTTGGCTCTTCCTCTCAAAGATAAAGGAAAAAACTTCAGCTTGACGATGTCTCCATCCACTTCCTTGTACTTCTGCATGTCGCAGAGCTCGATAAAATGTTTAGGTGCAAAGCAGCATCTTCTCCTGCTCCTGAGAATTGATCTTTCATAACAAGGTTAAGCAGAGCAGGTTTAATCTCATAAGAAGGTGCTGAAGTGGCAGGTGGAGCAATAGGAGTGCAGATTAAGTCACTGTTGTTGTGACTAGTGAAGTCACACAACTTAGTGTTTTCATTGGAACCCATAGTAGCAGCAGGTATTTTTGGTATTTTTGATGAACGACACAAAAGTAAAAACTGAAAGGTAAACTAACAAGACTAAAAAGCAAAGGTAAAAGATAGTGTGCAACTCCCCTATCTTGTAGACTTGAGTCCCCGGCAACGGTGCCAGAAATTTTCTTGATGGCTTCTCGCCCCTCGTTGGTTACCCCAAGTGGAAGGTTTGATGTAGCACAACGACAAGTTTCCCTTAGCGAAGATGCTAAGGTTTAGATTGTCTCCAGTAGGACTCAAGAGATACAAGTAGGTGGTAAAGTGAACAATGGCGCCGTTCACAACCTAGGTTTCTAACTTCACCTGGACCTGCACACAGATACAAATAACTTTGCTCCCAACGAGTTCAGAGGAGTTGTCAATTCCTCCGGCCTTGCTGTTTACAAAGGATTAACGCAAGAGATAATAATAATAGTGATAGCAACGGAAAAGTAAATACTGAAAGTAAATTGGTAGTGTGAACAATAATGTGAAGATGGACCGGGGTCCCGTGATTTTCACTAGTGATGTCTCTCTCCCAAAAGACGATAAAAGTGCTAGCGAGGTAAACAAATCACAGTTGGGCAATTCACAGGATTATGAAGGCACCGCAATGCTAACTATGCTGGAAAGAAAGGAAGGGCTCAATAGCAATGGGCAGTACGCCAAGGTAAGTAGACCGAAATCCATCTGCATCTACTACGAATCATCCACCTTGAGATATCTATCCAGAACATCTCGATGGTATTAAGTTGCGAATCCCACCCAAAGTGTAAACTCAAAGCAACATACAACTGCATTAAATGAACTTTGCGTAAAGTAAACAATCCTTGCACATGTTTCTGTCACTCAAGCTAGACATCAAGGGGCTGAACCCACAATCGAGCATAACACTCTCTCTTGGAGTTGCAAATAAAATACTTGGCCAAAGAAAATACCTCAACGGAGAACATGCAAGAATTTACTCAAGAACAAAATATAAAAGAGAAGAACCAAATATATTACTCATCACAATCTGAACATAGTCTCATAATCCATCAGATCCCAACAAACTCAGCATAGCAACAACAGAAATTACATAGATGCCTCGATCATGTGAGGAAGCTCACGAGGACTCGAAAGTGGAGGCACAAAAGAGGGAGAGATAGATCACATAGCTACTGGTCACGGACCCATGGTCCAACGGGAACTACTCACGGTACATACGGGAGGCGTCCATGGCTATGGATGGTCTCCCGGAGGGGGTAGCTTCTTCCGGCAGGGTGCCGGAGCAGCTTCTCCAGGCAGCCCCGATCTTGAAACGGCGGCGGCGGCGGAACAGAGGTGAGATCGCGAAAAAAGAGTTCGTCCTAGGGGTTTCCGTCACGGGGGGTAAATATAGGCGAAGGGGGGCGTCGAGGGGACTCACCAGGCAGCCAGGAGGCCTCCTGGCGCGGCCTAGGGTGGGGCCGCGCCAGGGATCCTCCTGGCTCCCTGGTGGTGGCCCCCCTTCGCTGCTTTGGTGTTTCCGGAAGCTTACGTGACGCTGATTTTTTATCTGATTTTCCTGGATTTTTTGGAGCACTTTTAATGGCCAGAAAACCTGAAATACAAAAACAGCAGAAAAAAGAAACTGGCAGCTGGGTGCACTGGGTTAATATATTAGTCCAAATATGTTCAAAAGTGTATGAAATTTCAAGCAAAACATGGCAAACTCACACAAAACATGCTTGGAGCAAGAAGAAATTATAGATACGTTTGGGACGTATCAAGCGGCTATACAGAGTCAGCAACGAGTGGAGTACGAGGATTACTCCTCGATAGCTCCACTTGATGTGGCTCGGCAGAGCCGAGGTAGGGGCCTTAGGCGGTGTCTGCATTGTACCGTACCTGTGCAATTATAATCATCGTATCCGCGTTCACTCCCCTGAGTGATCACGACCCGCTATCTAATCCTAGCTAACAATGCGCATGGCTCACTGCTGAAATATGCATAATTATAGTAGGCAGCATAGGATAAAGGAAGGTACATCAAGGGGCGATAAAAACATGTTATGCAATTGAATAGGATTGTAATCGTAGAAGCAACAGTAACAATGCCTAGTGCAAGAAAGTATGGAAAGATAGGCGATATCTGGGGAAGAGAATGGCTCTGCTTGCCTGGAAGCTCGCGGGAGGGGTACGGTCGTCGACGAAGTAGTCGATCACAGGGGCATCGGCATCGGTTGTCGGGACTACCGGACAATAAGAGAGGGGGAAGAAACAATAAATACACGGCAATAATAGCAATACTAATACAAGACATGGCAAACACAATGTTAACGGGGTCCTAACGTAGTACAATGTATTAGGCTCGGAGCGGGAATTCATCCGTGGATGAACTGCCAGCTCCGGGTGTTTACAGGACAGGATGCCCGGAGGGGGAAGGTACCATGCCGGAGGTGTCATGGACATCCAACAAACATATGGGTGGTGTATCTGTGTTAGTTGAACTATTCTGAACAACTTTCGTGTTCAGAATAAATTCATCCGGATACTTTAACAGTACCGGACAAATCATCGGACAAACGGTCCGGAGGGGGGACGGTTTGATGTTCGGTATGATATAGGGGGGTGGTAGACGAACGGATAGCGTATTCGTATTCTACATATTTTTCTAATCAATTTTGAAATACAAATTATTTTAATCCGACTTACGGTTTAAAAGATATTAAATTAATAAGTTTAAATCAATTTAAACCAATTATAAATCATTTTCTATTTCTTTTATTATTTATTGAATATATTTAATATTCATTTTAATACTGACCAGTGGGTCCCACTGGTCAGTGACATATTAAACAAACTAAATTAATTAAGTTAATTAATCAGTGGGGGACCCACATGTCATACACCTAATTAACTTACAAGTTTTAATTAGTTTAATTTGATTAAACTAACAGGGGTGGGGCCGAGGTGTCATTAGGGGGGGTTATATTTAAATTGACAATTTAATTAGGAGGGGCAAGCCCACACGTTAGGGACCCAGGGGGGTGTTTGTGTTAGTCACCCCTGCTGACAGGTGGGGCCACCGGACAGGGTCTCAAGCCATCGCCGGCGATGAGCAGGGAGGCTGGGGGCGATGGTGCTCTCGCCATACTCCACGGGAGGGGTTGTGACCGGGCGCGTTCGACAGAGGGGAGAACGGCACGTCAACTGGTGGTGGTATCCCCGCCGGACGCGCGCCGGAGTGACGACGGCAAGCGTGCGCGCGGCGGCCCAAACACGGGCGACGACGAGAATGGCGTATTAGCTAGTAAGCTCGAGTGTGCGCTACGGGATCGAGCAACTGGGAGCACGTGGAACAGTTTGACGTGCATAGCGCGCCAAATGCGCGCTCCACGCCACGGCGGCGAGCGCAACGGCGGTGTCGAGCTTCTGCTCGCATGGAGGAACGTGCTACGGCGAGAGGGAGGGGGCGAGGGTAGTTGGAGGCGGTGGCCTAGCTCACCAGGAACGCGACACGGGTGGCAATGGGCTCGGCGGCGGGCTGGAGCGACCGGAATTGGTCGTCGATCCCGTCGGAGCTGATGAAGACGACGACGCGATTCGGGCATTGCAGGGGCTCCATGCTCGATCCCTGGTGCTGGGGTGGCATGGAGGAGTGTGGCGCCGCCCCTGGACAAGACGCGGGGACGGAGGGACTCCGGTGGCCGCGAGTTCCGGCGAGGTACGCCCACCGTGGCATTCGGTTGCACACAGCCAGACTGCAGGAGAGGAAAACGGCGGCGCGGTTGAAAGGTAGGGGAAAGGGCGACCTAGGGTTTGTGCCGGGGCGCTCGGGGCTCTTATACCCGCCGGCTAGACGCCGATGGTGGACACGGCGACGGCGACGGCCGTGGCGCCGCAGGATGGCCGACACGTCATCGGGGTGAACAGGGGAAGAGGACAGTGGGGGTTGGGCTGGGCTCAGCCCAGTAGGTGGGCCTCACCCTAGGCGGATTTTAGGATTTTGTTTTGTTTTTCTTTAGTTCTTTTCTTTTCTGTTAGTAATTACTTAATGGCTTTTGCATTTTTATAAAATGTGTAACTTGCTCCATAAGAGGTATTGCATATTACTAGAGGCCCACAAATAGTTTGAGGTCCAAAATAAATCAATTGATTTCCATTTGATTATTTAAAGGATTAAATGGGTCTGATTTGGTACTATTTTATTTATATAGACCAACAAAATATTTTATTAAATAGTGGTGGCTATGTTACCATTACCTATGGAATATTTGCAAGATTTAGAATATTTTTCCAACATTTTTAGAACAATTTTAATCTCCACTTTATTTTGAATTTTATCAGGGCTTGAATCTGAACTTGACATTATCAAGGGTGCTTATCACATGCCTAAGCACGATGTCAAGGCATTTAAAAAGGTGGTTACCGTAGCGTGACACCCGGGGTGTTACACTCGGGCAAGGAATCAAATAAGAAAGCACCCACTCGGAAAGTCGTCGAGTGCGCGAGTAGATTGTATTGTCAAATATTGGTTGAGCCCTGCGAGTAGTCACTCGAACGCTTTGCTGTCTTCAAGGTAAGGGAGCACCCGAACTCTGGGGGTGCGCCGTTTCGCCAGTGCGTGTGGTCACTCGAGTACATGTTTTCATTCTGGGTGAGGGAGCACCCGAAACTCTATAGATGTCATGATTAATGTTGGTGCGAGTGGTCACTCGAGCAAACCTTTGTCTTCTGGGTGAGGGAGCACCCGAACGCTTGGTTTTTTCGATCTTGCTCCATTTTTAATAAGGGTACTCCCGATGGGTGTAAAATATTTTGGATCGGAAATAAGAATATTTTGGCACCGAGAGACAGGTGGTCTTTGCCGGTTTTTTTTTTCCAATTGCTTTTATCTTGATCCGTTCTTCTTGGTATGTCGCGGTGATAAGTATAGTGATAATACTCTTTCGTGACCGACGACGACGCTTGGTGATATGGGGTGGCCCGATCTTCTCAGTAATCGAACGGTGAATATGAGGGCGATGATAGATAACTTGTATGTAGCCGATGAACTCTCCTCGCTAGATCCCTGTTGCCAATGCGACAAATCTCTACCCTTTGGATATTCACAACTTCACACACTTGCGCAACGTAGCCGTCGACCACGAGACGGTAATTTTCAATCTACTAATTCCCAGTGGAACGACAGATCACACAACACTTGCAGTAGCAACACTTCAGATCGATACGAATTGAAGTATATGATTCAAGATAAAAGCTTGTAGCTATTCTCAAGAACTAGGGTTTATCTAAACGTGGTCTAAGCCAATGCGACAACTCTCTACCCTTTGGATATTCACAACTTCACACACTTGCGCAACGTAGCCGTCGACCACGAGACGGTAATTTTCAATCTACTAATTCCCAGTGGAACAACAGATCACACAACACTTGCAGTAGAAACACTTCAGATCGATACGAATTGAAGTATATGATTCAAGATAAAAGCTTGTAGCTATTCTCAAGAACTAGGGTTTATCTAAACGTGGTCTAAGCCAATGCGACAACTCTCTACCCTTTGGATATTCACAACTTCACACACTTGCGCAACGTAGCCATCGACCACGAGACGGTAATTTTCAATCTACTAATTCCCAGTGGAACAACAGATCACACAACACTTGCAGTAGAAACACTTCAGATCGATACGAATTGAAGTATATGATTCAAGATAAAAGCTTGTAGCTATTCTCAAGAACTAGGGTTTATCTAAACGTGGTCTAACCCTAAAACTCACAGGGGGTCCGGTATTTATAAGCTAGGAGGTGTCAAACTCGAATACAAGGCCGCAGCCCTTCAGATCTGCGCGCAGGAAGTTCGGACGTCCGATGGGTGTCAGACGTCCGATGTGTCGGACGTCCGAATCGTGTTGGACTTCCGGCTGTTTTGACATCGGTTCTGTACTCGGAGGTCGTCGCGAAGATCTTCATGTCGGACGTCCGTTCCATGTCGGAAGTCCGAATCCCGTCGGATGTCCGTCGAAAATAGCAACCCTTCTGTAACTTAATGTCATCGAGGCGTCGTAGCTCCTGGCCTCCGATGTCGGACGTCCGAAATGCGTCGGACGTCCGAAAGTTGGAGCTTCTTTTATCTTCTCCTCCGTTTGGATCCTCGTCTTCGTCATGATACCTGATAATGCAAACATACAAAGATTTAGGTAGTATAAAGTTCTCAGTACATGACATATCAGAATCTATTAAGAGCGAGTTCACCTGTTGTTCTATCAACTTTGCACGAGCTCTTGTAATAGGTCCAATTCTGATCTCATCATCCTTCTTCTTTGTTGAATCAACTTGGTCTTCATGACGAACTGGAGATGTGTTGGTAGTAGGGATGTCCTCATCACTTGGTCTTCGATCCGTCGCGTCTTCTAGCCAGTCATAATGATGACTTGGATACCGCGCTGCCGCGACCCGTTGGATTTCTAAGGCGTGTATGGGAAACGAGCGATATTTGACGTGTCCTTTAAATAGTGCTGACTGTGTGAAGGCATCTTTTCTTGGAATTCGTAACGCCCAGCGTGTTGGTCTTTGAATTAATGATGGCGCCGCCTTGGCTTCTGCGTGTTTTCCTAGTTTGCCCCTGGTTTGCGCTATAAATACCTCCTGTTGTTTGCCTGACCTCGTCATCCATTCTTCTCTCACCTTTCTCTTCTCCTTCTTCTTCATATGGCGCCGAAACGTTCTGGTGGTGTGGCTAGCCGTGGTCGTGGCCGTCGCGGTCGTGGTGGCCGCACACCTCGTTCTTCGTGCGATGGACGTCGTGGGGCTACGTCGGTGCCCTCCTCTTTTTCCGTGGAGCAGGGTGTTTGGCGCTATGATTTCCTTTTGCGTGTTCTTAGCCAGACCGCTGCCCAGGTCCCTCTTCCATTCTCGTTTGCCTCCGTTGTTTCAGAGCTCAATTTGAGGGGTCTCTGGCTCCATCTTCAAGGGTGTGCTCGATCTTCTTCTTGGGTGGAGCTGGAAGTTGATAATTCATTCCTGATTTTTCTTGGATCTGACTGGAGGGTGTTTTCTCGTCGTCTGAACCTGCGTCACGGGGATAGCCTTTGTTGTTGTTTTGATGGTGAAGATACTCTCACTGTTCATGCGGTTGATGCTGGTGGCAATCATCTGGATCCGTACTGGGAGAAAACGAGCAGTGGCAGCTCTGGTGGGTCGAGGAATCCTTTGTCTGCTTCTCCAGTGGCTTCATCTTCGGCTGACTCCTCGGCCGGTGGTGCTTGCTCTTCTAGTTCTAAGGATGAGCTCAACGTCAAGGCATTCATCAAACGTGCGCGTCGGTAGGCCAGGCACCTTGTAGAACTGGAGGGCAGCGACTTGCTTCTTCGCAGGCTTAGTTTTTACTTTGTCTGTGATGATGCTCGTCGAGTTGTGGGCCGAAAGTGCCAATTATCTCCGCATGAGCAGAAGTCATAGTTCCCTGGGATGATTGGTGATGTAATCCTTTTGTTGACCGCTCGAGTCCCTTTGTAAACTTTGGTGTGTAACGAAGGCCTTTGTGCTGATACATGTAACTTTAAGGTCTTCGAGTCTTTTGTAATGGGAACTGTCCTCGAGTCCTTTGTAACGAGAACTGTCCTCGAGTCTTTTGTAATGAGAACTGTCTTCGAGTCCTTTGTAATGAGAACTGTCTTCGAGTCCTCTGTAATGAGAACTATCGGGTGCGCGGCAACACTCCCGATGAGAGTAGCCCCCGAGTCTTTAGGTGATCACTTGTGATCAGGTGAAGACTAAAGAATTTTCTCTGTCCTTATCCCTGGGGAATAAATTATGCTTCTGCAGAAAAACTTTTTGTGAGGCTTGTACGGGCGAGATGATGCTTGAGCCCCCGAGGCTTTTTGTCTGTGGTTTCGTAAATGAAAATAGCGTTTCCTTGGGGGGAGTCTGCGTTCGAGCCCCCGAGTTATTTTAAGTGGCGTTGTGTAAAATGAAATGGCGTATCTCAGGGGGAGTTTGTGCTCGAGCCCCCGAGTGCTTTGAGTGGCGTCGCGTAAGCGAAGATAGCGTCTCTCGGGGGGAGTTTGTGCTCGAGCCCCCGGGTGCTTTAAGTAGCGTCGCGTAAGCGAAGATAACGTCTCTTGGGGGGAGTTTATGCTCGAGCCCCCGAGTGCTTTAAGTAGCGTCGCGTAAGCGAAGATATCGTCTCTCGGGGGGAGTTTGTGCTCGAGCCCCCGAGTGCTCTACGTTGCGTCGCGTAAGCGAAGATAATGTCTCTCGGGGGGAGTTTGTGCTCGAGCCACCGAGTGCTTTAAGTGGTATTATTTGGGCAACACCTTTTTATTGCTTCGAGTTTTACTTGCCGATCGGTGCTTCTACCGATACTACCGATAGTGCCTATAGGTAAACTATGGGTAGAACAGGCGCAAGTTTGCCACGTTCCACGGATTTCCAACGTCTTCGTCGTTCTTCGGGTTCTTCAGCCTGTACGCACCTCCTCCTATGACCTCTGAGATTATGAAGGGTCCTTCCCACTGCGGGGCAAGTTTGTGCACTTTTTCTTGTATTAGTCGCAGGACTAGATCTCCTTTGCCGAAAGTTCTGGTCCGTAGGCGACTGCTTCGGTACATGTGTACTTTGTCTTGGTATCCTTCTGACCTTGCTATGGGTGTGTCCCTTGCTTCATCTGCGGTGTCTTTATCATCCTGTAGTGCTTCTTCTGCCTCTTCTTCATCGTATCCCGAGATTCAGGGAGCTCCAAAATTTAAGTCGTGCGGCAGCACCACTTCTGCCCCATATACCATGAAAAAAGGTGTGTACTGGGTTGAGGCGTTGAGGGTGGTGCACAAGCTCCACAGGACTGCAGGGAGTTCTTCTACCCAGTTGCCTGCAGCTTGTTCGAGTGGTGCGAGGAGCAACTTTTTTATTCCTCCGCACACTAAGTCGTTTGCCTTCTCCACCTGGCCGTTAGATTTTGGGCGCGCGACTGATGCGTAGTTGATTTTGATGCCCAAATCTTGGCAGAAGTTTTGAAATTCTGCTGCTGTGAAGTTTGTACCATTGTCTATGATGATGTTATGTGGTACGCCGAATCTGAATATGATGGACTTGATGAAGTTAACTGCCGTGAGGGCTGTTGAGATGGTGATTGGTACTGCCTCGATCCACTTGGTAAACTTGTCTACTGCTACTAGTAGATGTGTTCGGCCTCCTTTTGAAGATTTCTTGAGTGGACCCATCATGTCGAGTCCCCAAGTGGCGAACGGCCAGGATAACAGTATGGTTTTGAGTTCTGATACTGGGGCATGCGGCCTGCTGGCGAATTTTTGGCAGGCGATGCAGCGTCGCACGATGTCTTCCGCGTTTCTCATTGCGGTTGGCCAGTAGAACCCTGCTCGAAAAGCTTTGGCCACGAGTGCACGACTGCTCGCGTGATGCCCGCAAGTGCCTTCGTGGATCTCGAGCAACATGGCTTTGCCGTCTTCTTCCTCGATGCAGTTTTGGAGGACCTGAGAGATGCTGCGCTTGTATAGTTGTCCATTGATTACTGTGAACGCTTTAGATCGTCGACTGATGCGTCGGGCTTCTGCAACATCTTGTGGTAAGGTACCTTCAATTAGGAATCGAAGGAATGGTTTTGTCCAAGCTGGACCTTCTGGTGCGGCTGGTTCTGCATCTTCGATGGCTTCGTTGCCTGTGTCATCTGTTGGGTTTGCAGCTACCACTTGTGCTGGTTCGCTTGTGTCGTCGTCCTCTGCGACTACCTCCGACGTGAGTGCCTTGGTTTTGATTGACCTCTGGCTGATGCTTTCGGGGAAGACGCTTGGAGGGATTGGTCCTCGGGTTGATCCAATGTTTGCGAGCTCATTTGCTTCTGTTTTATTTGCTCTCGTGACGTAATTTAGCTCGCAGCTGATACGTCCAAAACGTATCTATAATTTCTGCTTGCTCCATGCCTCTTTTGTGTGATATTGCTATGATATTGATGAACTTTCATACACTTTTGATCATATTTGGACTAACCTATTAACTCAGTGCACCCCAGTGCCAGTTCCTGTTTTCTGCTGTTTTTCTATTTCAGGTTTCCCCCATATTAAAAGTGCTCCACAAATTCGGGAAAAATCCAATAAAAAAATCAGCGATACAGAAGCTTCGGGAATCACCAAGGGGGGGGGCAGAGGGGACCCACCAGGGCCCCAGACGCCCTCCCGGTGCGCCCTAGGGTGGGGCCGCACCAGGGGGCCGCCTGGACCCCTGGTGCCCACCCTGGCTGACCCCCTTCGCCTATATATTCCTCGTGACGTGAAACCCCCGTGACGGGAACCATTTTTCGCGATCTTTCCTCTGTTCCACCGCCGCCGCGCTTCCAAGATTGGGAGCACCAGAGGACCTCTTTCCGGCACCCTGCCGGAGGGAGGAATCACCTCCGGGAGCACCAGAGGACCTCTTTCTGGCACCCTGCCGGAGGGAGGAATCACCTCCGGGATGCTTCCCGGATGAACAGTGAGTAGTCCACCTTGGACCATGGGTCTATGATCAGTAGCTATGTGATGTTCTCCTCCCCTCTTTGTTCTTCATGGATTAGACCTCGTGAGCTGCCCTACATGATCGAGGCACATATGTAATCTTTCTGCTGTTGCTATGCTGAGTTTGCTGGGATCCGATGGATTATGAGACTATGTTCAGATTGTGTTTGAGTAATTGATAACCCACAACTACAGGGGATCGAGATAGTCTTCGCGGGTAAGAATAAACCAATTTATAGATTCGACAAAAGGGCATCTTGGGGCATCGCGATGCGATTGCTCGAGACTCCGTCTCGTGCACACTTTGATGTATGATCGAGCCCGCCCTAGACCCCGACTAAGTGATCGGGCTGGAGTAAGTCTATGTAAGGGTTATAATACAATCGATAGTATGGTTGAGGCGACTTGTCTATGAGTATGGGAGTTCACCACCCATATCATTTAGACTTGTGTGCGGACGATGAGGACCCATTTCAGTTGATCATCCGGCCTGGATGGTATGCCCCTCACGTTCGATGCTTTCCAAGAACGTTCTGTGCTTGGCCTTGTCTGCTTAGACAAGTGGGTACGATTCTCGGCTCTCCATATGATTGTGTTGTAGCGAGGCTTGCATACGCTAACCCCGGGTCCCGACAGACTTGGTATCAGAGCAGGACTGACTGTAGGATTATCAGCCTTGGCCGAAGTCGAGTCTAGCCTTCTATAGTTATATAGTTACTCTGGGTATATAAGGGAACAACGTAAGGCTTATTTTTTCTCCTTACCCTCATCGATCTAAGTTCTGAGTCACCCTCATCTTATTCTACGGGAAGATAGGACTAGGCTCACCTCTGTCTGATTAGAACATCTTGTTGTTTGCTTCCTTGTAGCCGTAGGAAAGTTGTGTCCGGTTTCCTAGCATTGTTGTAATGCTGATTTCTTACATCGTATTATGTAAGTGTTGTATCTACATTGAAAGAAAATTGTTTTCTTGCAATTACAGACGTTATGCTGTCCGAGTCATCCCAGATTTCTTCAAAATCTGATGCATTTGCAAAATTCTTCCCTCCTTTTCGGTTGTCCTTTTAGAAGAACTTCTAGGTGGCATTCCCGGCAGTTCCATAGTGTTTGATGTAGGTTTTGCTCTAGAAACCTATAGTGATTCAATTGCAGCTCTTGCTCCCACTTTAGATGTCTTCTAGCCAGAAGAACCACACTAACCATCGTGTTGGGGTACTTTGTTACTCTGACATATCTGTTGTAGCCCCTAGTAAACCTTGGTCATCCTCTAGGAAGCTATCCAGAGATCCAACCCCTTAAACCTAGCCACCCGACAGATGTGTAGAATTCATTGTAGATCTTGCCTCACGAACCGCACCAATTTCCAGACGCCCATACAAAATGGCCCCACGTGAGTTAGCTGAGTTTAAAACCCAACTGGAAGCTTTGTTGGAAAAAGGCTTCATCCGCCCTAGCTCATCGCCATGGGGTTGCCCCGTTCTGTTCGTAACGAAGAAAGATGGAAAAGAAAGGATGTGCGTAGACTATCGCCCGCTAAATCTAGCGACGATAAAGAACAAGTACCCACTGCCCAGGATCAATGATCTTTATGATCAACTTGCAGGATCCTCTGTCTTCTCAAAGATGGATTTGAGATTAGGTTATCATCAAATCAAAATCCGAAACGAGGACATCCCAAAAACGGCTTTCACTACTCGTTATGTTCTTTACGAGTACACCGTCATGTCCTTTGTTTTAACCAATGCCCCCGCCACTTTCTCACGCATGATGAATTCGATCTTCATGGAGTACTTAGATAAATTTGTTGTGGTTTATCTTGATGATATTCTCATCTACTCGAAGAACGAAGAAGAACATGCCGAACACCTAAGGCTGGTATTGATGAAACTTAGAGAGCATCGCCTGTATGCTAAATTCTCCAAGTGTGAATTTTGGCTACCAGAAGTGACCTACTTAGGCCACGTGATTTCTACAAAAGGCATTGCTGTGAATCCCGAGAGAGTTCAGGCCGTCCTTGACTATACTCCACCTGAATCGGTTAAGCAAGTTAGGTGTTTTCTTGTCCTAGCCAGCTATTGCCGCCGCTTCGTCGAGAACTTTTCTAAAGTTGCAAAGCCTCTAACTGAACTCCTCAAGAAAGATAAGAAATTCCAATGGAATTCCAAGTGCGAGGAAAGCTTTCAAGAGCTAAAAAGAAGATTGACTTCTGCACCCGTACTTGCACCTGCAGACACCAAAAAGGATTTCGAGATCTTTTGGGACGCCTCACGGCAAGGGTTAGGATGCATACTTATGCAAGATAGACATGTGGTAGCTTATGCTTCACGCCAGTTGCGGCCACATGAAGAGAACTATCCTACCCACGATCTTGAACTCGCTGCCGTAGTTCATGCCCTGACAACTTGGCGACATTACCTCCTTGGTAATCTTTGTGAGATCTATTCCGACCACCAAAGCCTCAAATACATTTTCACCCAGCCAAATCTTAATCTCAGGCAAAGACGCTGGATTGAGTTGATAAAAGATTACGACGTAGGAATTTCTTACACCCCAGGAAAAGCCAATGTCATGGCTGATGCACTAAGTCGTAAGTCGTATTGTAACAACCTCATGTTACAACAGTATCAACCACTTCTTCATGAGGAATTTCGAAAGCTCAATCTCGAGATTGTTCCTCGTGGATCTCTTTTCAACTTGGTGGCGAAACCAACCCTTGAGGATCAAATTATAGTTGCCCAAAGGCGTGCACGAGGTGTTCGCCGGACCAAGGAGAACATTGCTAGCGGAGTTGCTAAATGTTTCTCCACAGATAGCAAAGGAACAGTATTCTTTGAAAATCGTTTGGTAGTACCTAAGAATAGGGAACTAAGGCAACTCAATCTCAAAGAAGCCCATGACACACCCCTCTCGATTCATCCCGGTAGCACAAAAATGTACCGAGATCTACGCCAGAGATTTTGGTGGACTAGGATGAAGAGAGACATTGCTCAATTTATTGCCGAATGTGATGTTTGTCGTCGCATTAAGGCAGAACATCAAAGACCTGCTGGTACACTTCAACCTTTGCCTATTCCCGAGTGGAAATGGGACAAAGTCGGTATGGATTTCATCACCGGCTTTCCAAAAACCCAGAAAGGAAACGATGCCATCTTCGTTGTCATAGATAGACTTTCCCAAGTTTCTCACTTCCTTCCAGTTCGCGAGTCTATAACTGCTAGCCAGTTAGCAGACTTGTACGTCTCTAGAATTGTGTCCCTTCACGGTGTTCTTTTGGAAATCAATTCTGATCGCGGTAGTCTTTTCACCTCTAGATTTTGGGGAAGCTTTCATAATGCTATGGGAACTCATCTCTCCTTTAGTACGGCTTTCCATCCTCAGTCTAGCGGTCAAGTCGAAAGGGTTAACCAAATTCTTGAAGACATGCTCAGAGCTTGTGTTATATTATTCGGAAAGAATTGGGAGAAATCTCTGCCATTCGCCGAATTTTCTTATACCAATAGTTTTCAATCTAGTCTAAACATGGCTCCTTTTGAACTCCTATATGGACGACGATGTCGAACACCTTTAAACTGGTCAGAAACAAGTGAGAGACAATTCTTTGGACCGGACGTGATCAAGGAAGCAGAAGAGAAAGTTCGCATTGTTCGTGATCAATTGAAAGCAGCCCAGTCTCGTCAGAAATGCTACTATGATCGTCATCATAGGAAAGAGAGCTACAATCTGGATGAGAAGGCTTACCTTCGGGTTACTCCTCTGAAGGGAACCCAACGTTTCGGTATCAAAGGCAAGTTGGCCCCACGTTACATCGGACCTTTCCGCATTCTTGTTAAACATGGAGAAGTTGCCTACCAACTTGAACTACCCCCGCACCTTTTCCGAGTACATGATGTATTCCATTTGTCACAACTCAGGCGTTGCTTCAAGGACCCCATCCGCGAAGTCGACCATGAAACGCTTGATCTACAAGATGACCTTTCTTATCGAGATACCCTGTTCGTGTTCTTGATTCAGCAGAGCGTGTCACTCGCCAAAAGAAGATCAAGTTTCTCAAAGTTCAGTGGTCTCATCACTCGGAGAAAGAAGCCACGAGGGAAAGAGAAGACCGTCTCTGTGCTGAGTACCCCTCCTTCCTCCCACAGACTTCTGAATCTCGGGACGATATTCTTTTGAGTGGGGGCGAGTTGTCACAACCCCAAGCTAGGTATGTGCTAGGAATAGCAAGTCCCTTTGCATCATGTGAAAAATTCAAAAAGAAATTCAAAAATGGGGAAAAGAAAAGCCCTGAGAAATTAATTCAAATGGCCAGATAAAAATCTTTTTCCAAAAATCATTTGAGTAATTGGAAAATTCCTATAAATGATGCTGATCATTTTAAAAATGGCTTGGGAGAAATCCCATGCTCATGGAATTTTCTAATTTTCAAACAGTTCCTTGGAAAATGAAATAAACCCCTATTTGATTTAAAATTCAAATGTTTTGAATTTGAAAAAGTCCCAAACTTTATAAGTGGCTAGTCTAATATAATATGAGGCCATATAAAAAGTTTCAGCATTTTTACAAATGGTTTGCTATTTATTTAGCAGTGCCAAAACAAAATGCAGAAAAGAAACAAAAAAGAAATAAAACGGAAAAGAAACTTACCTGGGCAAAGGGGTCCAACTTGTCGCCCCGCAGCCCAGCCAGCCCAGCCCACCAGCCCCTTCTTGTCTTCTTCTCCAGGACGGCGAGCACGCAGGTGCGTGTCGAGCATGCCGCGGCCACCGCCGTCGCCCGGCCACCTCCTGCTTCCCCCTGTCCCTATGTCCTCGCCTCTGGACGCCTGGAAGGCCCCAATTCCATCTCCCCCTCTCTCCGCTCGCTTTGCCTCCCTCTGGTTCGCTATTCTCACCTCACCCGAGCGCCTGCCGGAGCACGCCGTCGTGCGCGACGCGGCCACCGGCCGAGCTAGCCCAGGCCCCCTTGTCCATCGAGCTCTACTCCGTCGTCTTCATCGCCGTGCAAAGGGAATCAAGGCCGGAGCCCCTGCAGCCACCGGAATCGCCATCGCCATCTCGTCGGAGCCGCGGAAGCTCGCCGTTGATTACGTCGCCACCGCGCCTTCCCCAGCCACGCCGTCCTCACCAGCGAGTTCGTGTTGAGCATACGCTTCTTTCCCCTCTCTCCGCGCGCGATTTGGTGCCCGAAATCGCCATCGCCGTCGTGCTCCGTCTCCGGCCGCCGCAAACGTCATCGTAGCCGTGGCCCTGAAGCTCCCCGTGACCCCCTGCTGGCACCACGGGATGCGGACGATGACGAGACGCCCTCCCGTGCCCTCCTTTACCCTTCCCGTGCCCGGACCGCATTCCGGCGAAGTTCCGGCGAGGCTCCGCCGTGCCCCGTGGCACCGGCGACTAGCCGCCGACCACTTAGGCCTAACCCACCCCTAATCACCCTTCCCCCCTCACTGACAGTGGGGCCTAGAGCCCCCTAATCCCTGGTTAGTTTAAAACTAACCGGGTTAGTTAACCAGTGAGGCTGACCAGTGGGACCCCCCTGTCAGGCCAGCCATGACGTCAGCCTGGTGTCACTCTGACGCAGTAAAGCTTTTTAATCTTTTTATATAATTCCAGAAATTACAGAAAATGGCCAAAACTTCAATAATTCATAGAAAACTCATTTAAACTCCAAATTGGACAAATAATATGTCTAAAATTATCAAAAAAATACAAGAATTATGAATATGCAATTTGTTTTCATGTTTGACCATTTTAAAATCGGTGAACAGTAGCAAACATGCATATGGATCCTTTTCAAATTCAAATTTGGAGTGATTTTGCAATTGACTTTGTAACACACTTAATTTGAATGGTTTCAGCCCCACATCAGAAACATTATCTCAACTATACCACATCACTTCATGATCAACCTTTTCAAATAAACTTTCATGCATTCAAATGCATTTGAATTTCATCGATAAATCAAATGGAGTTTGAATTTGAATTTCAAATGCAATATACTCCTTTTAAATGGAATTCTTAACACATCAGTACCTTGAACATCACCATTGCAATCTTATTCATGTGATTGTGCATTGTACATTATGTTGATCCTATGATTGTCATGTTGCTGATAGAAGTGGAGCTGGAATCCGAGATCACCCCCTTCGTTGAAGACCCCGTGACTGAACCTCGTCAGTAAGGCAAGCAAACCCCCATTGATCATGTCGTTAAAATCCCACTTCCCTCTCATGTCTTGCTTATGCATTGTTTAGGATGATCACCATGATAACGTTTCTACCGCATAGTTGAACCCATATCCTTTGCATGACCTATCATCTTGTCACAGTAGTAAGCAAACCACAATCCTAGCAGATGTAGGAGTTGGTTGATATCATGTGACCCCTGCAACTGTTACTGCTTATTGCATGCTTAGTGGTACAATGAGGTTGCTTTT
Organism: Bromus sterilis; assembly: GCA_950022295.1. Classification (NCBI taxonomy): domain Eukaryota; kingdom Viridiplantae; phylum Streptophyta; class Magnoliopsida; order Poales; family Poaceae; genus Bromus; species Bromus sterilis. Next base: position 223,844,556 of record OX465598.1, read on the forward strand.
TATGTGAGTCGGTGAATCTACCCTAATACAAGGTGAACGATGAGAGGCTGTGTAGGAGTACACAGTGGGTTGTCTCGTTGAACACCGCCTTAAGTCCGAGTTCTTGTGTGGAGATCCAAGAAGAAGAGTACAACCACACATTGGGCTCACTGACCCCTCTCATCCTAGTACCTCACCCCGTTCGAACCCCAAGAGTGGCAGTAGTTCGGAGTTCTGGTAGGGCTGTGGCATGGTCTGTGAAGTGGATGAACGGCTTTTCAAGATCGGCTTGGGACCCTGCACACATCGTTTGAGGCTGTACTGGAACCTCGGCCGGACTTCCATACGGATCCCCCTCAGATAGGCGACTCCCTGGACTAGAACGGAGCTGTGAGCGAAGTGTTGTGGTGGCATCCTCGCTGTCACCTCTTGAACGGTGACACGCAAAAGGCGGTAACTGATGACACGTGTGTGTAGCGGTACACCCCTGCAGGGTTAACAAAACTATTCGAATAGCCGCGTCCGCGGTTAAGGACTTCTTGGAAAGCTTAGTTTGATTATTAGACAACTTGAACTGGATACTTCTAAAACACACCAAGATAAGTGTGAGTGCTATGGCGTGCTTTCTCGTGGGAAGTCGAGGAAGGCACCATAGTGGTGTAATTGGTTGGAGAAAGTAGTGGACTCGTGTACGCTTCTTACCTCAAGTCTGGTACTCGTAGTTCAGGACTAGCCAAGTCAAAGCAAGCACTTCTGCAAGTGAAACCCCACCTCCTTTACCTTGATACATGTGCATGAGTAGTATAGTTCCTACGTAAGTCTTGCTGAGTACGACTTTGTACTCACGTTTGCTTATTCTATGTTTTAGATGAACCCACCGACCCCGATGGTGGCTTCTACCTGAAGCTCGAAGAATGAAGACTCAGACCAAGACCAAGCTAGTGTAGTCCCAGTCAGACGACTGGTTCCCTCGTGGAGGGCTTGTTTTTAGATAAGGCTTCTCTAAGCCATTTGTTAAACTTGTCTGTACTCAGACCTACTTTTCTTCCGCTTGTTTGTTGTAATGTTGGATCACATGCTTGTGATATCTATGTGCACTCTGTAAGAGTTATCAATAAAGATGTATACTTTGTAGAGAATTGCAATGATACCTTTTGTTCATCCTAGACATGTGTGCTGCGTGTATGTTTATAACATGCGTGTCTTAGTATGGCTTTTCGAGACCTTAGTTGTGATCTTGCTAGCGGTCTTTTATACACCAAGTGGCCCTTAGATGTGCGCAGCTTGGGGCATCGCGATGCGATTGCTCGAGACACCGTCTCGTGCACACTTTGATGTATGATCGAGCCCACCCTAGACCCCGACTAAGTGATCGGGCTGGAGTAAGTCTATGTAAGGGTTATAATACAATCGATAGTATGGTTGAGGCGACTTGTCTATGAGTATGGGAGTTCACCACCCATATCATTTAGACTTGTGTGCGGACGATGAGGATCCATTTCAGTTGATCATCCGGACTGGATGGGATGCCCCTCACGTTCGATGCTTTCCGAGAACGTTCTGTGTTTGGCCTTGTGTGCTTAGACAAGTGGGTACGGTTCTCGGATCTCCATATGATTGTGTTGTAGCGAGGCTTGCATACGCTAACCCCGGGTCCCGACATTCGTCTTGTCGAATCTTCCGTAAAGAAACCTTTGGGGAAGATCGATGATGTTCTTATCATTGTCAATGACAATTATGTTCCCTTTGATTTTACTATTATGGACATTGAATGTGAACCTTCTTGTCCAATTATTTTGGGACGTCCTTTTCTTCGCACCGTGGGTGCTATTATTGATATGAAAGAAGGGATTATAAAATTCCAATTCCATCTCAATAAAGGGATGGAACACTTCCCTAGGAAAAATATTAAGTTGCCTTTTGAGTCCTTCACACGGGCTAGTTATTTTCTTGAAAAGACTTGATCTATTTGCATTAAGCCTAGCTAATGGCTTTAAAGAAGCGCTTTCGGGAGGAAGCCCACAACGAATTTAGGATTTCCTTTTTGTTTTTCTTTTGTTTTTAGTGGTCTTGATGATTGTTACTAGTGTAGCAACATCATTGTATCTTTACTATTCAAGCTTTGTGCCAATTATAGCCTCATATGACAAGGGAAGTGAAAGTTGTGACATGCTGTCCAGAAAAAAGATTCTGTCCTCGTGACGAGAAAAATCACATAAAAATCCCAGTTCATATTTTTGAGCTGAACTTTTCACACAGCGTGATCTATACAATTACGGAACTTTCGTATGTTCTGAGTTTTTTGATTTGAGTTGCAGAAGTATCCCTAAAACATTCTTTACTACCTGTTGGTCTATTTTTCACAGATTCTGTCCTGTTTTGCCTTTCCTTCATTTTGCGAACCTTAAGCTTGCTTTTTCTTTGCAAACACTTTTTGGAAATCTTGAGAAACAGTATCTCTTCAAGAATATCCTTGTTTCTAGTAGAGAAAAAAATATTTTATTATGGGTACTAACCTCGGTAATCAGATTATGATGAGTTATGTATGAAGGGGGTTTTCAAGTGTGCGAGGGAAGATGATGAAAGAAGATTCAGGAGTGTCAAGCGCTCAAGCTGGGGTATGCCCCCATGTATCCCCAAGAAATATTCAAGGAGACTCAAGCATCTAAGATTGGGGATGCGCCCGTGCATCCCCTTCTCTATCAACAATTATCAGTTCGTCTCTCGTTTCACTATATTTTTTATCACTTCATGCGTTATGTGCTATGCTTGGAGCGTCTCGCTCTTAGGTTTTATTTTTAGTTTTGTTTAGCTTTGCTGCTGTTCATAACAAGTTATAACCCAGCTTTCTTTGTGTGGGAGAGAAACACGCTCCACTTTCAAAATCTAGAACACAACATAGGATTCTTCATGCGTATCTTTGTTGTGTGTGTTCTTTATCTTTTTCATAGCTACTGTCATGTTTATCTCTTAGTTTTCATGCTTATCTTTTTTAAGAGCTTTTGTTTAGTTTGTTGATGGAACTCTCTTGAGTTTTCATGTTTATCTTGTTTAGAGAGTTTGCCTGTTGCACTGAGTTTTGTGTCTTGACTTGAAGTAGGTAATTGAGGTTGCTATTCTTTTGTAGTAGTAACTTGCAATAGTTTTGAGGTATTGTTTTGGGTAATGTTTGGACTTTTGGTGTCAAGATATTTAGCCTATTAGTGATAGATGTCGTATTTTGGGCAATCCGTGTTTATTTTCAAAACTTACAAAATTAGTTGAGAACTTTAGCTACTAGATGGATCACTACTCTTCTTAGGGGTCGAATATTAGAGTACACTCACGTACCATGAGTCGAGGATGCGCAAGGATAACCAAACCCCCATACACTCCTCCTCGGGGTACTTGTCTCTTTGTGAAACCTCCTTATTAGATTGAGAGTTACGTATAATAATTGCACGAGTTCTTCGGACTAATGTGAGTATTCGAAAGTTGACACTTCCACCTTCCCATATTTTTTTCTAGCCTCTCATGTGTCGTGCATTGCTTTCTACTCACTCCGAGAGTTGGCGTCCACCTTCGTCGGTACATCCAACCCTTGGCACGATACGCTCTGTCATCATAAACCTCCTTATATCCTTCCTCAAAACAGCCACCATACCTACCTATCAAGGCATTTCCATAGCCTTTCCGAGATATATTGCCATGCAACATCCAGTTTCTCATGACTCGATCTTCATGTCATACATGCTACTTGCTTGATCGATGAGCCGCATGCTAGTCGGGCCTTGCCCTAATCATTGCTACATGACGCGCTAGTATCATTGCATATCCTGCTACACTGGCAGAGGCATACATTTGCATACATCATGATAGTTACATCTTCTTTATGATTTGAGTACTTTTGTAAAGTGTGAAAGATCTTCTATACTTTTTGTAATATATAGAGTTTTGCCCCTAAAGTGAGGAAAAGATCCCAAAGTGGCAAATTAAAAGATCCCAAAGAGGACAAATTAAAAGGTCCCAAAGAGGACAAATGAAAGAAATAGAAAGAGCCATTGAGGCCACCAAAAAAATACAAAAAATAGAAAAAAGAGAAAAAGAAATAAAAAGAGAGAAGGCGCACACTACTATTCCTTTTGAGAGATCCACACTCGTACTCCCTCTTGTATCTTGTACTCCATAGAGATTATCATTTATGCATATAGCTATGTGAGGACCTTCACACTATAGAACTTGGCTTGTATATTCCAGTGATGAGCTGATACGTCTCAAACGTATCTACTTTTCCAAACACTTTTGCTATTGTTTTGGCTTCATTCTTGCATGATTTGAACGAAACGAACCCGGACTGACGCTGTTTTCGGCAGAGCTACCCGTGCTGTTTTCTTTTGTACAGGTTTCTGGATATTTAGGTACGCTGGAAAAATCCCAAAAAAATATATAAAAAAATCAGCGTTTCGGAAGCTTCCGCAAGTCCATAGGGGGCCACAGGGCAGCCAGAGGGCAGCCAGGAGGGTGCCTGGCGCGGCCCAGCCCCTGGCCGCGTCACCTTCCCTCCTGGCTTGGTCCCATGTCCCCCGGTGCCCTACTTTGGCCCTATTTATTCTCCCGACGCAAAAACCCCAAAACAGAAGTCGCTTTTCCAATCTACGTCGCGGAGCCGCCACAACCCTCTGTTCTTCTCCGGGTGAGCTAAACTGGAGGCTTCTTTGGCCTCAGGTGAGGGGAAATCATCACCATCGTCATCATCATCGCCTCTCCATCACCCCTCCATGACTTCCTCTCTCATGTGTGAGTAATTCCCTGCTGTAGGCAAAGGGGATGGTAGGGATTGGATGAGTTAGATCATGTAATAGTTCAATCAGATTGTTGGGGGCATGTTTCCTATCATCTACTTGGTGTTTATCATCTCTGTTACAACTTGTTGCTCTTAATGCCTGTCACTTTGGGCCCGAGTGCCATGATTTCAGGTATGATCACCCTTTTTTTTCTTGAGTTTGTGGTGTTCTTGATCCTATCTATGAGTTGTATGAACCTATTATAGTCCGGAACGGGCGATCCAAATGGTGACAGCTTGGGACACCAAAGGGGATGGACTATAATTTGAGGATTCCGTGTATCCATGAAGTGTTAATGCTTTGTTCCGGTGCTCTTTGACAGGAGTACCTTAATCTCCCTAAGTTCCTTTTGGGCCCGTTTGTAGCGGAGGGTAGGACAAAAGATGTTGTGCAAAGTTCTTATTGCAAGCACGTACAACTACCCTGGGATACACGCCTGATGTTTGATATTTGCCTAGATGATCCTTTCTTTTCTGTGAGCCTTGCCCGTGTTAGAATCTATTACATGTTCGTTCTCATCCAAGCAGCGCCCAACCATCCCTCTCCCTAGACTACAACATTTTCTTTCCTGCTGGTTACTAGTTGTTTACTTTTGCTGTTTCACCACCACCATCACCACTATTATCATCACCACTACTACCACCGTATCACAGTTGCTACTAATACCTTTGTGCAAGCAAGTGTTTATTTCAGGTGCGGTTGAATTGACAACTCAATTGTCAAAGCCTGTATGTGTCGAATCAATAAATTGGGTTATCTTGCCCGCGAAGACTATCTCGATCCCCTATAGTTGAGGGTTATCAAGTACTGTTTTCTGGCGCCGTTGCCGGGGACCATAGCTTTATTTATAGGTCTACTTGAAGTATCCTACCTGCTGCACTCTATCCACTATGGGTAAGAAAGGAGACCCCAAGGTTCCGATCTTACCATCCCGTACGAGAAGAGGTACTGCTCTTAACACTAGTGCTAAACTTGATTCACCTTCAGTTATGAGTCAGTTTGATTCACCTCAGTTACATGCTACTTCTGCTGAGTCTGGCAATATGTCAGATACTTTTGATGATGCTTCTATTACCTTTGAGACTACAGGTTCACTTGGTTCTTTTATTGAAGAACATATTGCTGCTGCTACCCGATTCTCGGGTGTTGAAATTCCTGTTACCCAAACACCTGTTGGAAAAACTCATAACTTTGCTGGCCTTAAGGAGAAACTCCTTGAGGATTATTCTATTACGCTTGATGATGATTTTTGCAGGGAGCTTAATGAATGTGCTGATTCCGACCCTGCTACTATAAAGAAGTTGCTAGCAAAGCACTCCCTGAAGAACAAGTTTACTCCTGATCGTACTTTTTCTACGTCTCCTATATGCATCACTGATCCTGATTATGATTTCTCTATTGACCTATCACTTATATCCACAGTTGAAGCTGACCGCTTTTATGGCAGAGAAAATGAAGATGCTATCGAGCACCTGACCAAACTCACTGAGTTGGGTGGCTTGTTTACTACTGATGAAAGGATCCGAAACTTTTATGTGACCAAGCTTCTTCCTTTTTCCTTGAAAGGAGATGCTAGAGCATGGTATGATGCACTACCATGTGGTTCCATTCAAAGTCCTCAAGATATGGCTATATCTTTTGTTGATAAGTATTTTCCTGCTCATATGCAACATGCTGCTTTGCAAAGAATTTATAACTTTAAACAGTTGCAGGATGAGCATCTCCCTAAAGCTTGGGGGAGATTTTGCAGTTTGCTGAAGGCTAGACCGGGACATGAGATCCCGAAGAATGAATTACTTGATATATTTTATGGTGGTCTAAATGATGGGTCTAAATCCTATCTAGATAGTTGTGTTGGTTGTGTTTTCAGGCAAAGAACACCGGACGATGCGGAAGAATTGATGGGCAAGATTGCCAAAAACCATGAAGATTGGTCCGTGCCTGAACCACCTCCACCACCAAAGAAGAGGGGCATGCTTGTCCTAAGCCCCAAAGATATGCAAGAAGCAAAGAAGTCTATAAGAGAGAAAGGTATTAAAGCTAAAGACGTGAAGAATCTACCTCCAATTGAGAAGCTGTGTGAGCCTACTACTCACCCACTTATGGTAGAGGTACACTCTCTTTTAGATTTCAATGCAAGTGACATCCCTAAAGGTAAACCTCCTGACCAATGTTTAGATGAGCTTGATAATTTTATTATGAAGCAGAGTCACTTCAATGAGAAGATATAAGGTCAGTTGCATGATAATACTCTTGCTATCAAAAGTTTGCTTGATGTTCTAGGAAGAACAATTAATGATGTTAAATGTCTTGTGAAGCATTTTCATATGGTTCAATCTCAGCTTGAATAAATTTCTAATGTGCAAAAAGATTTTCTTGCTAATAATGCCAAGAAGGACAATTTACAGGCTTATGGTATAAAGACCCGGGGTGGAACACACACCCAGGACCCTCTCTACCCAGAAGGGCATCCGAAGAGGATCGAGAAAGATTCTCAAGTGCAGGAAGAAGAAATTGTTAGCTCTACAAAGAAGAAGAAGAAGAAGAAACACAAGGAAGCTGACAATTCCAATGATCCAATAGAAGAAGAAGAACAAGCTGTTGATCCAAATAGCATATCTACCTCAGATGCTGAGACTGAAGACGGTGCTGAACCTGAAAAAGATGCTGAAAAGAATGATCAACCTGAGGTTCGAGAAGAAGAAGAACAAGATAAGCGCAAGAAGTATACTAGAGAAGACTTTCTTGCAAGGAGACATGGGAAGGAACGAGAACCATGGGTACAGAAACCCATGCCTTTCCCAAGCAAGTCCGTCAAAACCAAAGAAGAAGAGCACTACAACAAGTTTTGTGAGTGGATGAAACCTCTTTTTCTTCAAATCCCTTTGACTGATGCTATTAAGTTACCTCCTTACTCTAAATATATGAAAGATATTGTTACTAATAAAAGAAAAGTCCCTAATGAGGAAATATGTACTATGCTTGCTAACTACTCTTTCAGTGGCAAGATTCCTGAGAAGCTCGGTGACCCATGTATACCCACCATTCCTTGCTCCATAAAAAATAATTATGTTAGAACTGCTTTATGTGATCTTGGTGAAGGAGTGAGTGTTATGCCCTTTTCTCTCTACAAAAGACTTTGTTTAGAGAAACTAATTCCTACAGATATCTCTCTCCAGATGGCCGAAAAGTCCACGGCCGTCCCGATCGGTATTTGTGAGGATGTTCCTGTTGAAGTTGCCAATTGCTTAATACTTACTGATTTTGTTGTGCTTGACATGCCCGAGGATGGGAGCATGTCCATTATCCTTGGTAGACCTTTTCTTAACACCGCAGGTGCTGTTATTGATTGCAATAAAGGGAAGGTTACCTTCAACGTGAATGACAAAGAACACACGGTGTATTTTACGAAGAAGATCGACAAAAGGCATGGCCTTAACTCCATTGAGAATATCGACACCGTGAAGATTGGAGAATGGGATTGTCCACTACATGTATAACATAAATACAAGACAATTATGGTGGGTACAATGTCCATTAAAGTGAGAGTGCAATGATCACTTCATCAGAGGTGAGACTTTCTGCGCTATATACCACAGGTTTGTTGGTAAGACTTGATCAACCTTGCTAACTAGCATGTTTTATATAGGTAAAAGTTGAGCTTGTTATGTTTTCATTTCCTTTAGCTTTTATTCTCCTTACTGTACCCAAGTTTTTGTGTTTAAAGCTTCACTTGTTCTAACTTTTGTCTCAAGTTCACGAAAGTTTTTGCAGCTTTTTGAACTTTAAAAAATTCTCTACAGTGAAGTTGCCCTGAAAATTCCAGAAAAATCAAAATCAAAATTTCCAGGTAAAAAGCCATCAGGAGGCACCTGTGGCTGACCAGGGGGGTCCACCCCTGGCCTAGGAGGCCAGGTGGCGCGGCCCAGCTCCTGGCCGCACCACCCACCCTCCTAGGGCCCACAGGCACCCCCTGGTGGCCTCTCTTCCCTCACTCTCTCTCCTCCCCTTTCCATTGTATCTATCGTTTGTTCATTTTTATCTTTTTGCAAGTTTTTGCCTGTTCTTCTTTGTTCTTTTAGTTTGCAAAAACCCAAAAAGATTTCTCCTCTCTTTTGCTTTCGTTAAACCTTAAAAAACCCAAAAATATGTTTCCTTTGCTCTTTAGTTTGCTTTATTTCAGAGTTCAGCTCGAATCCATGATGATTATAATTTCCTACCTTCGACCGTGCAAGTGACAAGGCAGTAATGATGAAGATCGACGGAAGGGATGCAACAAGGAAAGCCGGTATGAACTCTTTTTGTTTCTACTTTTGTACATATGCCTGTACTTATGATTAGACACCAGCTTGTAGCGACATAGTGCTATGTTTACAATGCTTTCCCAGTGGTTCATGCTTTCTTTGTGGTTAGTCTGAAATAGCTAGAGTTTATAATGTGTTGCTTGAAATGATTGACATGCATTGCATTGTTCATGGTGTGGCATATTGAAGTGGTATTTCCCTCCGGGGAAATCTTGGGTTGACTTGGCACATGTTCATGCATGTTAAGACTAAAAATTCTGTTCTGCCTTGATGATCTTTTTACTTCAGAGTGAGCTATATCACTTTCATGCCCGATTCAATGTTGCTTTGTCGCTCTGCATGATTATGACCGTTATGCTCTCTGGTTGGTCGCTTCCCCGTCTTTTGCTAGCCTTCCTCCAGTACCAAGTGGAATTCTGCTTGTGCTTCCACAATTACCTTTCTAAACCCAGTTGTTCCATTTGAGTCCACAATACGTACCTATATATGGTATTTACGTGCCATCACTAACGAAGACTTTCATGTACCGTCTGAAAACCTTATTCAAAAGTTTCCTTTTTGTAACCGTACAAGCTCATGGTGCGGTGAAGGGAAATCAGTATCTTTCATGCCAAAAATATTTGACGGAAGTTTTAACTAGTCAAAAATAAAAACAAGAGAGAAAGAGAAAAAGAGTAAAGTTGCACTTCCCCCATACTTGATGACGGCACAACCGTCTATGATAGATGGAGTCAGGAATAAAAGTGTAAGCAAAAAAATAATAAAAAGATATGGTTGGCATGGAAGATATTGGGAGATCTTTACCGTTCACCGTTGACTGGAAAGTTGCCCTCTTAAAAATAAATTTATCTCTGTTTTAAAGCTGCGAGCTCTGGTACATGTTTAGTCTTTTCTTCCAACCACGGGTTTTCAACCTTGCCATGAAAAGCCACGGTTCGAGAGTATCCACCTTCCTATCTCCAAAGCACCAACTATGAGAGCATAATTGTCATTCTTAGTGTAACATGCATTGTCCCAAAGTATCACATTGTCTTCTGCATGCTTGTGATGTTTCTTACTTTGAGTTCTGAGTTCTAGTCTCCTTTAAAACTCCGGAGGAGTTTCTGCATTTATGTTTTTCTTCACTAATGGAGGCTAGCGAGATACCACTCTGATATGTTCATGCTATGTGCATTGTGATCTTAAATTGATTCTCAACAGCATATTATTTACTTTATGTTTGTTTGTGACTGATTACATGAAAGAAGGATTGCTTCGTGCATTGTCCTTGTAGCATGGTGTCAAAACTTGCTAAACTCTTTCGTAGTACATGCTTATATACATCTAATGAAGCAAAAGAGTTTGTCAAAGTTTTCTTTGTCGCGTCCAGTTCGTTGAACTGAATTGCTTGAGGACAAGCAATAGCTAAGCTTGCGGGAGTTGATACGTCTCAAACGTATCTACTTTTCCAAACACTTTTGCTATTGTTTTGGCTTCATTCTTGCATGATTTGAATGAAACTAACCGGGACTAACGCTGTTTTCAGCAGAGCTACCAGTGCTGTTTTCTTTTGTATAGGTTTATGGATATTTAGGTACACTGGAAAAATCCCAGAAACATATATAAAAAATCAGCGTTCCGGAAACTTCAGCAAGTCCAAAGGGGGGCCACAGGGCAGCCAGGGGGCAGCCAGGAGGGTGCCTGGCGCGGCCCAGCCCCTGGCCGCGTGTAACAGCCCAGTTTTCACAAAAATTAATTTTTTTTTTCGGTGTGAATTGTTTGATTGACTGATTTGTTTGCGGTGTTTGGATCCCCGATTTAACGATCGGTGATTATTTTCCCCCTCTTATCTCGTACCGGACGGAGACCGACCCTTGCCACCCTGACACTCGACCTTTGCGACACCGGGTTCACCCGATCACCGTCGCGAAAACCCGCACGAGACCAGCCGCAGCCAACGGAACGAAAAATCCCGTTTAATAATTAAACGGGTTATTTTTATAGCGCGCCGGAAAGTGTTTTCGGAACGGTTCTAGCGCTAGGTGAACGCCTCCGGCTCGACGCATTGATCGCGCAGTTCGAAGTTTTACTCGAATCGGAGGTACTGCGGACCCCCGGCGGTCAGAAACGTGAGCACCGCGCGCGCGATAGAAAAACCGGGGATGTTTTTGCAAACTGCCAGCCACCTGGGCTATATAAAGAACACCACACTCCCACCCCTTTCTACGGTTTACCTAGTCCAAAATAGCAGCCACCCCCCTCACAATAGCCCCAATTTTCGCAATTTGGTCTATTTTTTCCCAAACCCTAGCCTCCCTCAGATCTGAGCCGTCAGATCTGAGATCCAATGGCCCAGATCTGTCCAGCTCCCACAAACCACAACTCTCAGGCGCCCCGGGCCCGATCTGGCGCCTCCGCCTCCGCTCGAGCTCTCCCGTGGAGGAGCCGCTCGCTCCCTGGCCGGAGAGCCTCGCCGGCCCGCCACCGCGCCCCTCCTCCCGCCGGCCTCCCTCTCCTCCTCTCCCTCTTCTCTTCTCCCTCGCCCTCCCCTTCTCTCCCCTCACCCCTCCTCTCTCTGTGCAGCAGCAGCCGCCATGGATGGCATGGCTTGGAGCTCGAAGCTCGTGGCCGCCGGCCACCACGGCCTGGATCCGTCCGGATCCGGCTGCACGCACGCGACCTCTACCGTCCCCGGCCTCCTCCGTGCAAGGTCCGGCGAGGGAGCTGCCGCGAGCCGCCCCGTCGTCGTCGTTGTCTCGTGCGGCATGGGGAAGACCCAGCCATGCCAGGAACGGCCGAGCTGGTCCGGCGCGCCCCCAAGGCCCAGCAGGCCCACATTCGAGGCGGCCCACGCGCCCCTTCAGGTCCAAGCCAGCGCCAGGCCAGCCTCCTCCAGATGGGCCGTGGCCCATGGTGAGCGCCCCCGTTTTTTTCCTTTTTCCTTTTGTATTTTTTTCTGCTGTTGGGCTGGCCCAGTGAGCAGTTCGGCCCAGAGGGGATTTGTTTTTTTTCTTTCTCTGTTTATTTATTTATTTAGGCAGATTGTGTTTCATTTTTGCGGTGCCCTAACTTTTTAACCGTAGCTCCGATCGCGACGCGTTAAATATGAAACTTGCTTAGTTTTGTGTGTAGTTTAATAAAATGTTTCTTGTTGCCATGTTTGACTTTGTTTACATGTTGTTTACCTGCTAATTACAATGCTTGCCACTGTAAACTGTAATTGCAATAACTTTTTAACCGTTGCTCCGATAAAAATGTTCTTTGTATGTAACTTGACTAGAATTTTGTGTAGATTGTGTTTATGCTGCTCTTGCTTGCTAATAAAAATAATAAAATTATGTTTAGGGGAAAAACAGTACCGAATTCCATTTTTTATCGTGGGGTCCGCAATAGTTGGCATGTATAGGTTTTACCCCCCACTTAAATTGACTAGCATAGATAGTTTTCTTTATGCTTCACCTCTTTCCATATTTGTGTGCTATGCCATGCTTCTGTGCTTGCCCTGTTAAAAACCTTTTGCTCACCTTGTGTAGCTAAACAACTTGAACCGATTCTAAATGTGCGGTATCGTCGTGTCTGACGATTACTCCACTTAACCTGTTACTAACCGCTCTTGACGGTAGGTGCGATGTCTCGTGTTGCTTCTTGTTGATGCTTGCTCGTGTTTGCCTCGTAGTAATAGAGTGCTTGCTCGTTGATTGCTTTCCAGTGTTTCCTTCTTGTGTGCTTCCGCGGGTACCTCTCGGAGACGATGCAAGCTTGCGATCAACTACACCTTCGGAACCCGACTTATCAACAGGCAAGGACTATACATTATTTATGATCCATTCTATTTCAACCAGCGGTTTGCATGCTAGTATATGATAGGTTTGATATTTGATCCTACCACATGTTTACAGCCTCTTTCAAACCGATACAGCCATGTCCCCTCCCAGCAAACCATGTACTGCTATGTTACTATTGCTCGTTGCTCAGCCCCTGCTTAGTATGCATGCTTAGGATGCTACGATGTTACCCTGTTACTCCTTGGTTTGGGATATCACATTATTATATTGTTGTTGATGATATGATTATTATAATGTTGACTATATTCGACGAAGGATGGAAGGTCTAGGCTATCCCGCCTCGGCGCTTTGTTCCATTCGAGTCACCTAGGATCCGAGTTCCGGGTATTGGTTTTAAGACTGAGCGTGCCAAACCGCGTGTAGGATTATATGGTGTCCCCTTTTCTTACCTATCTAGCTTCAAACATTTCTAGTGGTGGCCCGAGCTGATTTACCATTTGAAACCCCGTGTGTGTGCTTGGTGGATCCCCTCGCAATTTTAAACAACCCGGACCAGCGGAGACATGGTTTCCCTGTTGGTCCACCTTTGACCGGCGAGGGCCCGAGGCCTCACGTGAGGCATATCGGTAACCCAAACCCTGTTGATACGGAAGAGTCCGATCCGAGAGCGTGGCCAGCTTTTGGATATGGTGTCGACTCCCCGGGGGCCACCCGGATTTGTTCGTTGATAGTTAGGGGGACCTGTCGTTTCGGATCTCTTGGAACTAAATCATAAAATGGTTGCCTGTGATGGGTAGAAACTGAGAGAGATGGACGTGCGTGCGGAGCCTTGTAATGGGCAGTTGGTACACCCCTGCAGGGTTAAATCTTTTCGAGAAGCCGTGCCCACGGTTATGGACGACTTGAGACCTACTCCTTGTTCATAGACAACAACAACTGAGATAATCTTAATATAACTTGATCAACGTGTGTGTGTGCCTTGATTGCTTCTTCTTCGTCGGGATGCGAAGAGGAGGACAAGGATAGGATAGGTGTTATGTTTGCGTAGTAGTTGATAGCAAGACTTGTTGGAGGCGATTCCTCATCGAATGCTTGGCTTCGTATCTTACTCTCTAGATCGTTAGCCACTTCATAAATGCTAGTGCGGCAGCAACCTCACCACTTACCCCTTCCTTACCGTAAACTACTAGTTGTCCTAGAATGACGAGTGATGAAGTCCTTGCTGGGTCAGATGACCACTACAGTTGGATGCTGAGTACTTCTGTACTCATGATATTACCCCCAAACTCTTTTCAGGGTTCTTGATCGACAACAGGTATGGTGATCGACGTCTCACGTGGAGACTCGACGACGACTAGTTAGGCGGATCCCGGCGGAGGGCCTGGACCCGTGTGGTTATGGGATCGATGTTTTTTTTGCCACTAGGCATTTGATTGTAGTTTGTACTCAGACATGTATCTTCCGTTGTTATATTGTATTTAAGACAGTTGTATGCCGATTGTATGAGATGTTGTATCCTTGTATCTGTAATGTTGTGATATCATGTTGGAAATCCAGGGCATATGACTTCGTCATATGTCGCGGTGGGACCGATATATGCTTCGTCCCCGGATCTGGATGGAAACATCTAGATCTGGAACAGTACCGCATATCGGGCCTTACACCGCGCCACCTGCCCTCCTGGCTTGGTCCCACGTCCCCCAGTGCCCTACTTTGGCCCTATTTATTCTCCCGACGCAAAAACCCCAGAACAGAAGTTGCTTTTCCAATCGACGTCGTGGAGCCGCCGCAACCCTCTGTTCTTCTCCGGGAGAGCTAAACTGGAGGCTGCTTTGGCCTCCGGTGAGGGGAAATCATCGCCATCGTCATCATCATCGCCTCTCCATCACCCCTCCATGACTTCCTCTCTCATGTGTGAGTAATTCCCTCCTGTAGGCAAATGGGATGGTAGGGATTGGATGAGTTAGATCATGTAATAGTTCAATCAGATTGTTGGGGGCATGTTGCCTATCATCTACTTGGTGTTTATCATCTCTGTTACAACTTGTTGCTCTTACTGCTTGTCACTTTGGGACCGAGTGCCATGATTTCAGATCTGATCACCCTTTTTTTATTGAGTTTGTGGTGTTCTTGATCCTATCTATGAGTTGTATGCACCTATTATAGTCCGGAACCGGCGATCCCAATGGTGACAACTTGGGACACCAAAGGGGATGGACTATAATTTGAGGATTCCGTGTATCCATGAAGTGTTAATGCTTTGTTCCGGTGCTCTTTGACAGGAGTACCTTAATCTCCCTAAGTTCCTTTTGGCCCCGTTTGTAGCGGGAGGGTAGGGCAAAAGATGTTGTGCAAGCACGTACAACTACCCTGGGATACACGCCTGATGTTTGATATTTGCCTAGATGATCCTTTCTTTTCTGTGAGCCTTGCCCATGTTAGAATCTATTACATGTTCGTTCTCATCCAAGCAGCGCCCAACCATCCATCTCCCTAGCCTACAATGTTTTCTTTCCTGCTGGTTACTAGTTGTTTACTTTTGCTATTTTACTTTTGCTGTTTCACCACCACCATCACCACTATTATCACCACCACTACTACCACCGTATCACAGTTGCTACTAATACCTTTGTGCAACCAAGTGTTTATTTCAGGTGCGGTTGAATTGACAACTCAATTGTCAAAGCCTGTACGTATTCTTTGTGTCCCCAAGTGTCGAATCAATAAATTGGGTTATCTTGCCCGCAAAGACTATCTCGATCCCCTACAGTTGAGGGTTATCATGAGCCTCCTCAAATGAGCTCTAGGTCTTCTTGAGAAAGCAAGTTGGATGCACCCCACTAGGTCCATTGGAGAGCTTTTAGCTCATATGTGCATCCGTTGCATGTCAATCCCTACTCCTCACATCATATCTATCATTTGGCTTTCTCTCGCCTATGATTGTCCTCATTGATGTGAGCCTTTCACAGCCTTTTTGTCTTCCTCCTCCACCATATTCTGTCTTTGCCATACTAAGTGTCAACTTTCTTGCTTACGCTCATCCATTGCATGAGTGCTCAAAATGTCGAAAAGGAGTGGATCATTTTGACTTGTACCTGGCTAGTGGTCTGGGGATGATTCAAGATAAGATTCCAAAGAAGACCAAGTGTGAAACTTTAGTAGATTGAGTTCTCAACACAAAAATACTTTTTATCGTATATCCCTATCCCCTTTCTTGCACGCAAACACCATTTGGAGACATTCGAGTCACGGACAGTGAGAGCTCTTGCACCTTTATGTTCTTATGTTTCTTGTTTCAATGCTAAATATAGACTCTTTCCTGTTATGACTTGAATTGAATTACATGCCTTGATTGCTTTACTTAAAAGTTATTATATGGTTGTTAGCATGTCACCACATAAATTATTCTTTTATCATTTACCTACTCGAGGACGAGCAGGAATTAAGCATGGGGATGTTGATACGTCCAAAACGTATCTATAATTTCTGCTTGCTCCATGCCTCTTTTGTGTGATATGCTATGATATTGATGAACTTCCATACACTTTTGATCTTATTTGGACTAACCTATTAACTCAGTGCACCCCAGTGCCAGTTCCTGTTTTCTGCTGTTTTTCTATTTTAGGTTTCCCCCATATTAAAAGTGCTCCAAAAATTCGGGAAAAATCCAATAAAAAATCAGCGATATAGAAGCTTCGGGAATCACTGAGGGGGGGGGGGGAAGAGGGGATCCACAAGGCCCCAGGCTCCCTCCTGGTGCGCCCTAGGGTGGGGCCGCGCCAGGGGGCTGCTTGGACCCCTGGTGGCCCCCTTGGCTGCCCCCCTTCGCCTATATATTCCTCGTGACGTGAAACCCCCGTGACGGGAACCCTTTTTCGCGATCTCTCATCTGTTCCACCGCCGTCGCGCTTCCAAGATCGGGAGCACCAGAAGACCTCTTCCCGGCACCCTATCGGAGGGAGGAATCACCTCCGGGAGCTTTTCGACCACCATGGATGCTTCTCGGATGAACCGTGAGTAGTCCACCTTGGACCATGGGTCTATGATCAGTAGCTATGTGATGTTCTCCTCCCCTCTTTGTTCTTCATGGATTAGACCTCGTGAGCTGCCCTACATGATCGAGGCACATATGTATTCTTTCTGCTCTTGCTATGCTGAGTTTGCTGGGATCCGATGGATTATGAGACTATGTTCAGATTGTGTTTGAGTAATATATTTGATTCTCCTCTTTTATATTTATGTTCTAGAGTAATTCTTGCATGTTCCCCTTTGTTGTTTATTGCTTTGGCAAAGTAGTAGGTAGTGACTCCAAGAGGGAGCGTTATGCATGATTGTGGGTTCATGCCCCTTGATGACTAGCTTGAGTGACAGAAACATGAGTCTGGGGGATGTGCTATTTCCACAAGGGGGAAAACAACGGTGCTTGCATTTGCGGGTGCAAGGATTGTTTACTTTATGCAAAGTTCTTTAATGCAGTTGTCTGTTGCTTTGAGTTTACACTTTGGGTGGGATTCACAACTTAATCCCAACGAGATGTTCTGGATAGATATCTCAAGGTGGATGATTGGTAGGTAGATGCAGATGGATTTCGCTCTACTTGTCTTGGCGTACCGCCCATTCTTTTGAGCCTCTTCCTTTCTTTATAGCATATTTAGCATTGGTTTGTGCACATAATCCTGTCAATTGCCCAGCTGTAATTTGTTTACCTCGCATGGCTATTTTATCGTCTTTTGGGAGAGAGACATCACTAGTGAACATCATAGGACCCCGGTCCATATTTCCAGTACTGTTTACACCCACTATCAATTTATTTCTTTATTACTTTTCCGTTGCTATCACTATCATTATTATCCCGTGCGTTTTATCCTTTGTAAACAACAAGGCCGGAGGAATTGACAACTCTTCTGTACTCGTTGGGAAGCAATGTTATTTGCGGTGTGTGCAGGTCTAGGTGAAGTTAGCAACCTCGGCTGTAAACGGCGCCATTGTTCACTTCACCACCTTCTTGTATCTGTTGGAGTCCTATTGGTTCGACATTCAACCTTAGCATCTTCGCTAAGGGAAATTTGCTGCTATCTACATCTCAACCTTCCACTTTGGGTAACCAACGAGGGGGCGAGAAATCGTACCATCAGCAGCCGTCGAATCCTCCTTCTAGGGTGTTGTAGAGTTTCTGGAATTCTAACATGTTTTCTGCGACTACTTCACAGTCCCTCATTGTTTGTTGGACGACGAGGTTGGAGTCGCCTTAGATTACGAGACGGGTGGCGCCGCAAGGTTTTGCCATGCGCATGCCATGGATTAGTGCCTCATATTCTTCTTCGTTGTTTGATGCCTTGCGGAAGTTGATCTGAAGTACATATCTGAGTTTGTCCCCTTTGGGTGAGATTAGTACGATGCCTGATCCAACTCCTTGTTGTCTTTTTGACCCGTCGAAGAACATTGTCCATGAGTTGGACAGGTCTGGGGGGCCAGGTGTTTGTACTTCCGTCCACTCGACCAAGAAGTCCGGGAGTACTTGGGCTTTGATTGTCGTTGGGTGTTTGAACTGCAGGTCGCGGGGACTGAGCTCAATGTTCCATTCGGTGACTCGGCCAGTTGCTCCGGGGTTGTTGAGGATGTCCGGGAGTGGTGCGCTGCTCACAATTGTGATGAGGTGCTCGTCGAAGTAATGTGTTACTTTCCTTGAAGTCATTACGATGGCATATACGAGCTTCTGGTAGTGCGGGTACCGTTGCTGAGACTTTGTGAGGAGCATGTTTAGGTAATAGATTGGACTTTGTATGCTCTGGACTTTGCCTTCTTCCGCACGCTCGATGACGAGTGTTGTGCTGACTACGCTGCTGCGTGCCGCTATGTAGAGGTAAAGGGGTTCTTGTTCCTTGGGCACCGCCAACATTGGTGGTGTCGAGAGGGTCCTTTTAGGTCTTCCAATGCGTTGCGGGCTTCCTCGGTCCAGTCGAATTTTTCTCCTTTTCTGAGCAACTGGTAGAATGGTAGGGTCCTTTCTCTCAGCCTGCTAATGAAGTGACTCAATGTTGCGAGTCTTCCTGTGAGTTGTTGTACGCCTTTGATGTTTACTGGTTCTTGCATCTTGGCGATTGCTTGGACTTTTTCGGGGTTTTCTTCGACTCCCCGGGCAGAGACCATGTATCCGAGAAGTTTTCTGGCTGAGATGCCGAACACACACTTTTTTGGGTTGAGCTTGATTCTGTATTTCTTGAATGCTGCGAAGGCTTCGTGGAGGTCGTCGAGTAGCGTGCTTGCGCTGTAAGTTTTGATGACGATGTCGTCAACGTAGACTTGGACGTTTCTGCCGATTTGGTGTCTCAAACATGCTTGCATCATCCGTTGATACGTGGCTCCGGCGTTTTTCAATCCGAAGGGCATTGTTCTGTAGCAGAATACGCCATAGGGGGTGATGAACGAGGTGTGTTCTTCGTCTTCTTCCTTCATCCTGATTTGGTTGTATCCTGAGTAGGCGTCGAGGAAGGATAGGAGATCACATCCTGCGGTAGAGTCAATTATCTGGTTTATCCTTAGCAGAGGGAAGTGGTCCTTCGGGCAGTGTTTGTTGACGGGCCCGTAGTCGACGCACATCAGTAGTACGTCGGTGTCCTTTTTAGGGACGATCCAGGTAGCCTTCTTCGTCTCCCAAATTAATTGCGCGTCGAGTAGTCGGTTGATCTCTTCTCCAATGGCTCTGCGCTTGGGTTATGAGAATCGGCGCAACGCCTGCTTTACTGGTTTGGTGTTTGGATGTATGTGCAGCGCGTGTTCTGCAAACTCTCGTGGTATTCCGGGCATGTCGGGCGGGCACCAGGCGAAAATTTTCTACTCCTCGCGGAGGAATGCCATGAGGGCAACTGCTTGTTCTTCTGGAAGGTGGGCGTAGATTCGGACCATCTTGTCCCGGGATCCAGGATCCAGGACGATCCGGGGGAGAGGGGAGGGGGAGAAAAGAGTCGACGATCTTCAACACCACCAACAAGGGACTCTGCTCCATGTCGACGTCGAACTTCTGTCGAGATAAATTTCCGCAGAGAGACGACATCGTCAGAAAAGAGAAACCATCGGGAGATCAAAAGGAAGAACGACACTTCAAAACGACGATCAAAGGAAGTATTCTCACTGAAATAGTGAGGATACCGGGCAAGAGAACGGAAGTCAATGGACGACCAAGATATAAACCAGAGTTTGAAGAACTAAAGGTACTACAGGATTTCCCAACCTGAGATCGGAATCGAGACAATACGCTGCAAGCAAGGCATTGTAACGGTTCCGATACTCCACACACTCATCGAGATCCTAGAGTTTGAAAGGGGTAAGGCGAGAATTAAAACACTTACGACACTTGTCCTGACCAGAGCAAGGGTAAGGAGTAAAAAGATTCCTACTCTCCGACAACTAACTTAGTAACTACAAAATAGTTTTTGTCTCGACTCGACTTCGGCCAGAAAAGGGATCCTACAGTCGGTAAGGCTCTGATACAAAGTTGTAGGGCCCGATATGCGGTACTGTTCCAGATCTAGATGTTTCCATCCAGGTCCGGGGACGAAACACATATCGGTCCCACCGCGACATATGACGAAGTCATATGCCCCGGATTTCCAACATGATATCACAACATTACAGATACACGGATACAACATCTCATACAATCGGCATACACCTGCCTCAAATACAATACAACAGCGGAAGATACATGTCTGAGTACAGACTACAAGGAAATGCCTAGTGTCAAAGAGAAAACATCGATCCCATAACCACACGGGTCCAGGCCCTCCGCCGGGATCCGCCTAACTGGTCGTCGTCGAGTCTCCACGTGAAACGTCGATCACCATACCTGTTGTCGATCAAGAAACCTGAAGAGAGTTTGGGGGTAGTATCATGAGTACAGAGGTACTGAACATCCAACTGTAGTGGTCATCTGACCCAGCAAGGACTTCATCACTCGTTATTCTAGGTCAACTAGTAGTTTACGGTGAGGATGAGGTAAGTGGTGAGGTTGCTGCCGCACTAGCATTTATGAAGTGGCTAACGATCTAAAGAGTAAGGTAAGAAGCCAAGCATTCGATGAGGAATCGCCTCCAACAAGTCTTGCTAACAACTACTTACGCAATCATAACACCTATCCTATCCTTGTCCTCCTCTTCGCATCCGGACGAAGAAGAAGCAGTCAAGACACACACACACGTTGATCAAGTTGTTAATATTATCTCGGTTGTTGTTGTCTATGAACAAGGAGTAGGTCTCAAGTCGTCCATAACTGTGGACACGGCTTCTCGAAAAGATTTAACCCTGCAGGGGTGTACCAACTGCCCATTACGAGGCTCCGCACGCACGCTCATCTCTCTCAGTTGCTACCCATCACAGGCAACCATTTTATGATTTAGTTCCAAGAGATCCGAAACGACAAGTCCCTCTAACTAACGACGAACAAATCCGGGTGGCCCCCGGTGAGACGACATCCAGCTCAGGAGCCGGCCGCGCTCTCGATCTGGTCTCTACCGTATGACTCCAGATTTGGATTGCCGGTTAATCACACATTGGACAACCGGGTCCTCAGCCGGTCATGATGGGCCAGCAAGGGAACTAAGTCCTCACTGGTCTGGGTTGTTTTAAATAATATCTGCCAGGAGCTACCCGACAGACACACACACGGTTTTCAAATGATAAATCAGTTTGGGCCACCACTAGAAATGTTTGAAGCTAGGTAGGTAAGAAAAGGGGACCCCATAAAATCCCACACGATGTTAGGCACGCTCAGTCTTAAAACCAATACCCGGAACTCGGATCCTAGGTGACTCGAATGGAACAAAGCGTCGGGGCGGGATAGCCTAGACCTTCCATCCTTCGTCGAATATAGTCAACATTATAATAATCATATCATCAACAATAATATAATAATGTGATATCCCAAACCCAGGAGTAACAGGGTGTAACATCGTAGCATCCTAAGCATGCATACTAAGCAAGGGATGAGCAACGAGCAATAGTAACATAGCAGTACAAGGTTTGCTGGGAGGGGACATGGCTGTATCGGTTTGAAAGAGGCTGTAAACATGTGGTAGGATCAAACATCGAACCTAACCTATACTAGCATGCAAATTGCTGGTTGAAATAGAATGGATCATAAGTAATGTATAGTCCTTGCCTGTTGATAAGTCGGGTTCCGAAGGTGTAGTCGATCGCACGCTCGCATCGTCTCCGAGAGGTACCCGCGGAAGCACACAAGAAGGAAACACTGGAAAGCAATCAACGGTGCACCACTATTACTATGGAGAAACACGGGCAAGCATCAACAAAAAGGCAACACGAGACATCGCACCTACCGTCGAGAGCGGTTACTAACAATTTCAGTGGAGTACTCGTCACACACGACGATACCGCACATTTACGATGGTTCAAGTTGCTTAGCTACAGGTGATCAACCAACGGTTATTAACATGGCAACTCAAGCAAGCATGGCATAGCACACAAACATGGCAAGAGGTGAAGCACAAAGTAAACTATCTATGCTAGTCAATTTAAGTGAGGCACAACCTAGACATGGCATACACTAAGTGCCGCACGATGATTAAAAGATTTGGTACTGTTCTGTCCTAAACCATATTTTAGGTTGGTTAACAACAGCAAACAATAGCATAAACACAAAGTACACGAAAAACTAATCAAGTTACATATAAGGCACACTCCAAACGGAGTTACGGTTAAAAAGATATAAGCAAAACAAGTTACGGGCACAAACTGCCAACATCACGAAGCACACTTGAAAGCAAAGCATAAACAGGTTAAACAATGCAAACATGCTCACAAGTGACTTGCAATTAAAGTAGACATGACATGGAAGGCATGGAAAAAAGAATCACGCAAAAAGACATCATAGATCAAAAGCTATTAAGCAAACAACATGGCATCGTAAAGTAACAGACTTAGAGAAAAACAGAGGTGGCTGTCAAAAACAGCATCATAGCAACTTTGGACCTAAATATCTATATGACTAGCAAGAATAATATGAAAATGAAATACATGTTATGAAAGTAGACATCATGCTTAACAATATGCAATTGGAATCAATCAATTCCGATAAACGGTCGCGACACACTCGTCGACCGAAGTTGCAACAAAATAACAGTTTCAGCAACAGCAGCACAATAACATCAGGATCACCACTTTGGAGCAAGATATAAACATGAAGCAGCAAGCAATTATGGCATGGTAATGCATGAAACTGAAGTAGAAACATTGCTTAACGCAACGCAAAAGGAATCACTCAATACCGACGTACGGTTGCGAGGCAATCGTCGCCCGAAGTTGCAATAAAATAATAACAGCAGCACTTAACAGGAAAAACTAGCAGTTTAACGGCCTGATGCTCTGTTCAGCACACAATTACACAATCAAGATGAGCTCAAATGCAAATGCTCACAAAAGATGAATTAAAGTACACGCAATTCTGAGCAACTTTCATTTTGGGGGCACGTTCATCGGAGCTACCGTTTCACAGGAAATCGCATCGCAAAAGCAGATCAGCAGCAAAATAATAAAGGACTTAGCAGATTTTTGCAACAGAGAAAAAAAATAACAGAGAGAAAACATAATAAAAAAGGGGATGGCCTCACCAAGTGGCTTTCGGCCCAACTGGCCTGGAGGTGGGAGGCGCCAGCCTGGGCTGCTGGGCGAGCTGGGGGCCGTGGGCCGCAGGGGGCGTGGCCGGCCCAGCTGCGGCTGGTGCGAGCGGCCACGGGACGGACCTCCTCGTCCTCGTCTCCAGCGAGGCCGCAGAGGAGATGGCGGCGCCGGCGTCTGAGCTCCAGCGGGGGCGGCTCGAGGTGGCCAGGGACGGGGCCGGCGGGAACGGAGCGGAGGCGACGGATCCAGGCGTCTCCTCGCTGGATCCGGGTCGTGGCGCGGTCAACAGCGGGGTTCCGAGGGCGGCACGGCTTCTGGTCGAGCTTGGGATGAAGGCCATGGCAGGTCCGGGCGGCTGCCGGCGACCTGCGAAGGAAGGGGAGGAAGGAGGTGAGAGGGAGAGCAGGAGAGGGGAGAGGAGGCACGGGAGAAGGAGAGAAGAGGAGGGCCGGTGCGCGGCTGCTCCGGCCGGAGGCGCGCGACGGCGGAGGCAGCCGTGAGCCCACGGCGTGAGGAAGGTGCTCGGACAGGGGTTGCTCCACGGGTGGCTGGGGCGCATCCGGGCCGTTGGATCTCCGGATCAGACGGTCCAGATTAGAGGATGGCGAGGGTTGCGAATAAAGAGGTGCTATTGGGCAGATCTGGAGCAAAAACAGGGGGGTGGCAGAAAATTGTGCTAGGGAAACCCTAGAAATGGGTGGAGATGTGGTGGTCTTTATATAGCCCCGGTGGCTGGCAGTTTGCTAAAACATCATCGGTTTTTATCTCGCGCGCACGGTGCTCACGTTTCTGACCGCCGGGGGTCCGCAATACCTCCGATTCGGGTAAAACTTCGAACTGCGCGATCAGTGCGTCGAGCCGGAGGCATTCCCCTCGCGCTAGAACCGTTCCGAGAACACTTTCCGGCGCGCTATAAAAATAACTCGTTTAATTATTAAACGGGGTTTTCGTTCCATTGGCTGTGGCTGGTCTCGTGCGGTTTTCGCGACGGCGATCGGGTGTAACCCGGTGTCGCAAAGGTCGAGTGTCAGGGTGGCAAGGGTCGGTCTCCGTCCGATACGAGATAAGAGGGGGGAAATAATCGCCGATCGATAAATCGGGGATGCAAACACCGCAAACAAATCAGACAATCAACAATTCACTCCGAAAACAAAAAATTTGATTTTTCTGAAAACTGGGCTGTTACAACACAACACCACGAACAAGGGATCTCGTCCCGAGATCCAGGACGATCCTGGGGAGAGGGGAGGGGGAGAAAAGAGTCGATGATCTTCAACACCACCAACAAGGGACTCTGCTCCATGTCGACGTCGAACTTCTGTCGAGATAAATTTCCGCAGAGAGACGACATCGTCAGAAAAGCGAAACCATCGGGAGATCAAAAGGAAGAACGACACTTCAAAGCGACGATCAAAGGAAGTATTCTCACTGAAATAGTGAGGATACCGGGCAAGAGAACGGAAGTCAATGGACGACCAAGATATAAACCAGAGTTTGAAGAACTAAAGGTACTACAAGATTTCCCAACCTGAGATCGGAATCGAGACAATACGCTGCAAGCAAGGCATTGTAACGGTTCCGATACTCCACACACTCATCGAGATCCTAGAGTTTGAAAGGGGTAAGGCGAGAATTAAAACACTTACGACACTTGTCCTGACCAGAGCAAGGGTAAGGAGTAAAAAGATTCCTACTCTCCGACAACTAACTTAGTAACTACAAAATAGTTTTTGTCTAGACTCGACTTCGGCCAGAAAAGGGATCCTACGGTCGGTAAGGCTCTGATACCAAGTTGTAGGGCCCGATATGCGGTACTGTTCCAGATCTAGATGTTTCCATCCAGGTCCGGGGACGAAGCACATATCGGTCCCACCGCGACATATGACGAAGTCATATGCCCCGGATGTCCAACATGATATCACAACATTACAGATACACGGATACAACATCTCATACAATCGGCATACAACTGCCTCAAATACAATACAACAGCGGAAGATACATGTCTGAGTACAGACTACAAGGAAATGCCTAGTGGCAAAGAGAAAACATTGATCCCATAACCACACGGGTCCAGGCCCTCCGCCGGGATCCGCCTACCTAGTCGTCGTCGAGTATCCACGTGAAACGTCGATCACCATACCTGTTGTCGATCAAGAACCCTGAAAAGAGTTTGGGCGTAGTATCATGAGTACAGAGGTACTCAGCATCCAACTGTAGTGGTCATCTGACCCTGCAAGGACTTCATCACTCGTCAGTCTAGGACAACTAGTAGTTTACGGTAAGGATGAGGTAAGTGGTGAGGTTGCTGCCGCACTAGCATTAATGAAGTGGCTAACGATCTAGAGTGTAAGGTAAGAATCCAAGCATTCGATGAGGAATCGCCTCCAACAAGTCTTGCTATCAACTACTTACGCAATCATAACACATATCCTATCCTTGTCCTCCTCTTCGCATCCCGACGAAGAAGAAGCAGCCAAGGCAGACACACACGTTGATCAAGTTGTTAAGATTATCTCGGTTGTTGTTGTCTATGAACAAGGAGTAGGTCTCAAGTCATCCATAACCGTGGACACGGCTTCTCGAAAAGATTTAACCCTGCAAGGGTGTACCAACTGCCCATTACGAGGCTCCGCACGCACGCCCATCTCTCTCAGTTGCTACCCATCACAGGCAACCATTTTCTGATTTAGTTCCAAGAGATCCGAAACGACAAGTCCCTCTAACTAACGACGAACAAATCCGGGTGGCCCCCGGTAAGACGACATCCAGCTCAGGAGCCGGCCGCGCTCTCGATCTGGTCTCTACCGTATGACTCCAGGTTTGGATTGCCGGTTAATCACACATGGGACAACCGGGTCCTCAGCCGGGCATGATGGGCCAGCAAGGGAACTAAGTCCTCACTGGTCCGGGTTGTTTTAAATAATATCTGCCAGGAGCTACCCGACAGACACACACACGTTTTTCAAATGGTAAATCAGCTTGGGCCACCACTAGAAATGTTTGAAGCTAGGTAGGTAAGAAAAGGGACCCCATAAAATCCCACACGTGGTTAGGCACGCTCAGTCTTAAAACCAATACCCGGAACTCGGATCCTAGGTGACTCGAATGGAACAAAGCGTCGGGGCGGGATAGCCTAGACCTTCCATCCTTCGTCGAATATAGTCAACATTATAATAATCATATCATCAACAATAATATAATAATGTGATATCCCAAACCCAGGAGTAACAGGGGGTAACATCGTAGCATCCTAAGCATGCATACTAAGCAGGAGCTGAGCAATAGTAACATAGCAGTACAAGGTTTGCTGGGAGGGGACATGGCTGTATCGGTTTGAAAGAGGCTGTAAACATGTGGTAGGATCAAACATCGAACCTAAGCCATGTTCGTCGTCGACAGGAGAACTCGCCGGAGCACCGAAGCGCCCTCGCGTAGCCTTTGACGCCGAGGAGCCCCACCAAGATGTCCAACGTGCTTGCCGTCCTCGTCTTCGTCGACTAGCAGAAGCCGGAGCTCCAATTTGGACTAGGAGTGACGCCAGGTTCATCGGATCGCCGCCGGCCGCCGGAGCTCGAGTCGATCGATTCGCCGCCGCCGTAACTTCCCCGCCTCCGACGCCTGCTCCAACGTGTTCACCAGCGTCTGGTGAGCTTTTCCCCTCAAACCACGACCCCGTTCGACTCCTCTAACTCGTTCCGCCATGAGAGCCGTGGCTCCTCGCCGCCGGTGTGCTCGCCACCGAACGCCCGTGAAGCAAACGAGCTTGAGAACCTGTCCATCGTCTTCGCCGAGCTCTTCTGGTTTGATCCAGACCAGCCCAACGCCTTGACGAGCCCCCTAGCTCGATCCCGTTCCAAGCCGTGCCTCGGACCGCCGCCGTTGAAGTCGCCGTCGTCGAGTCACATCCGGGCCGTCGGATCTCCGGATCTGACGATCCAGATCAGAGGATGGCTAGGGTTGCGAAAAAAGAGGTGCTATTGGGCAGATCTGGAGCAAAAACAGGGTGGTGGCTGCAAATTGTGCTAGGGAAACCCTAGAAATTAATGGAGGTGTGGTGGTCTTTATATAGCCCCGGTGGCTGGCAGTTTGCAAAAACATCATCGGTTTTTATCTCGCGCGCACGGTGCTCACGTTTCTGACCGCCGGGGGTCCGCAGTACCTCCGATTCGGGTAAAACTTCGAACTGCGCGATCAGTGCGTCGACTCGGAGGCATTCACCTCGCGCTGGAACCGTTCCGAGAACACTTTCTGGCGCGCTATAAAAATAACTCGTTTAATTATTAAATGGGGTTTTCGTTCCGTTGGCTGCGGCTGGTCTCGTGCGGTTTTCGCGACGGCGATCGGGTGTAACCCGGTGTCGCAAAGGTCGAGTGTCAGGGTGGCAAGGGTCGGTCTCCGTCCGATACGAGATAAGAGGGGGGAAATAATCGCCGATCGATAAATCAGGGATGCAAACACCGTAAACAAATCAGACAATCAACAATTCACTCCGAAAACAATTTTTTTGATTTTTCTGAAAAATGGGCTGTTACAGTTCGGCAAACAGTCGACAATCTCTTAAGGAGTGGCCTGCTCTAAGGCGCCCCCAGTCGTCTTCGAAACAATGGATTGTGCAGGGTTTGTCTAGCTATTCTTTGGCTGTGAGCTTGCTAGAGCCGGCGTGCCTTCTTCTTCTTGTGACTTGGAACGATTGCGAGTGATCTTCTGAACCGGAGTTGAACCTTGGGTCGAGCTCTATTCCATCGTTGATCGAGTGGTTCCGAATAAACTTGGCGAATTCATCTGGTCTCCGATCTGGGTCGTAGTACTCGCCGGTCTGAGTTTCGGAGTCGCTGTCCTGTCCTGCGGCGGGTGTCCGGGTGGCGGCGGGTCTTCGAGTGGTTGGCAAGGCTTCTGTCGCGCGTTGCGACTCCTTGGGTGGAATTTTTGTGCAGAATTCTAGTACTTGTTCCGGCGTCCTGGTTGGCTTTGCGGTCATAGCTTGTGAACACCTTCTGGATCGTCGAGTTCTTTTCCGTCGGTGACGACTTTTGGTAGTCGCCAAAGTATTGGACTTAGTCCAGCTGCGGGCCAAGCGATCTTGGTGCAGCGATAGAGAGGTTTCCGATGAACTTGAATTCCTTGAGTGGGTTGGATCTTGTTCGAGCCCTTGAGTTGTGACTTGCTGGAGATGGAACCGCCGAGATCATGATTCCAACCTGTGTAGTTCCCACAGACGGCGCCAATTGACGACGATCAGCCTCGGCAAATCCCATGGTCAGGGACTGATACGTCTCAATCATATCGATAATTTCTGCTCGCTCCATGCATGTTTTGTGTGATATTGCTATGATCTAGATACACTTTCATATACTTTTGATCATATTTGGACTAACCTACAAACTCAGTGCACCCTAGTGCCAGTACCAGTCTTTTGCTGTTTTTCTATTCAAGTTTTCCCCCATATTAAAAATGCTCCAAAAATTCGGGAAAATCGGATAAAAAATCAGCGCAACAGAGTCTTCCAGAAGCACCCAAGTGGGGCCAGAGGGCCACCACCAGGGGCCCAGGCGGACACCTGGCGCGGTGATACATCCCAAACATATCTATAATTTCTGCTTGCTCCATGCATGTTTTGTGTGAATTTGCCATGATTTGCTTGAACTTTCATACACTTTTGAGCATATTTGGACTAACCTATTAACTCAGTGCACCAGTTGCGAATTCCTGTTTTCTGCTGTTTTTGTGTTTCAGGTTTTCCGGCCATTAAAATTGCTCCAAAAATTCTGGAAAAATTATATAAAAAATCAGCGTCCCGGAAGCTTCCGGAATCACCAAGGAAGGAGGGGAGGGCCACCACAGGGACTCCAGAAGGGTCCCTGGCGCGGCCCCACCCTAGGCCGCGCCGGGCACCCTCCTGGCTGCCCTGTGGCCCCCCTGGTGCCCCCTTTGGCCCTAGTTTTACCCCCGCGGAGGAAACCCTGATTCCGGACCCCTTTTCTCCAGAAGAAATTCCGATCTCTGCCGCCATCGCCATCAAGTTTTGGGGGGACATAATTCCTGTGACGGCACCCTTCCGGGACGGGGAAGTGCCCCCGTATTCATCTCCATCGACGATGCTTGCTCCCTACATGAAGCAGGAGTAGTTCTCCCTCGGGGCTGAGGTTTCTACCAGTAGCTATGTGTTCTCTCTCTCCCATGATGTGATCTTCATTGTGATCATAGGCTATGTTAATCTAGGGTGATCCCATGATATTTCCCCTTCATCTATGTATTGGATTGATGTACTCAATTGATCTTATCTAGTATAATCCCCGAGACCATGGTGACAGCGGTCTATTGGACATGGGTTAGAAGAATAATATCATGAGTGATTTCCTCTTTTGTGTGTTGATTGAAGATTGAGAGTCTCTTGGTGCTTGTGTTTGACTATCCTTGAGATATGTTGTGTTGATTGTGGTACTCTCTTTGAATGGCCGCGGTGACATTGGGAAATCCATAGATTGAGAACTACGAACTTTGAGGTGTGCTTTTGTAGCCCTACATAATTCTCATCCTCTCTTGACCACAAAGGAATGACCTCCGAGTGCATCTCCATTGCATGTTTTATGAGAAATATCATGTGATTAGACTATGTTAATGTTGTTGAGAGTTGCCACTAGTGAAAGTCTGAAGCCTAGGCCTTGTTTCCACCATTGTTACACCGTTTTTGCTCATTTTTGTCACATGTTTGCTTGCTGCACTTTTTATTACATATTTATATTACTTTTTGTTGCTACACTTATCACCCATATTTTACCATCTCTTCGCCGAACTAGTGCACCTATACAACTCCTAGTTGTATTAGGTGTGTTGGGGACACAAGAGACTTCTTGTATCTTAATTGCAGGGTTGCTTGAGAGAGACCATCTTCAACCTCTACTTCCCTGAGTTCGATAAACCTTAGGTCCTCCACTAGAGGGAAATTGTTGCTGTCCTACAAACCTCTGCGCTTGGAGGCCCAACATAGTCTACAAGAATAGAAGCGTGCGTAGACATCACGCGGCCAGGGGGCGCCTGGACCCCTGGCGGCCCCCCTGGCTTCCCCCCTTCGCCTATTTATTCTCCGTGACGGGGAAACTCCGAAGACAGAACCCTATTTTCCAATCTCCCCTCTGTTCCTCCGCCGCAATGCTTGCAAGATCGGGAGCACCGTCAGGACCGTTCCCGGCACCCGGCCCGGAGGTAGGATCGTGATAGAGTAATATATTTGGTTCTGATCTCTTATATTTTTGTTCCTAAGTAATTCTTGCATGTTCTCCGTTGCTGTTTATTGCTTTGGCCAAGTGGTAGGTAGTAACTCCAAGAGGAAACGTTATGCTCGATTGTGGGTACATGCCCCCTGATAATACGCTTGAGTGACAGAAACATGAGTCTAGGGGATGTGCTGTGGCCACAAGGGGTAAAACAACGATGCTTGTAACTGCGGTTACAAGGATTGTTTACTTTACGCAAAATTCTTTTAATGCAGTTGTCTGTTGCTTTGGGTTTACACTTTGGGTGGGACTCGCAACCTAATACCAGCGAGATGTTCTAGATAGATATCTCAAGGTGGATGATTAGTAGTAGATGTAGATGGATTTCAGTCTACTTATTTTGGCGTATTTCCAATGCTTTTGAGCCTCTTCCTTTCGTTTGTAGCATAGTTAGCATTGCGGTGCGTTTATAATCCTGTCAATTTCCCATCTGTAATTTGTTTACCTCGCATAGAAGTTTTCTCGTCTTTTGGGAGAGAGACATCACTAGTGAATATCACGGGACCCCGGTCCATATTTTCATCATTGTTTACAAGCTATTTCCTTTTTCAGCATTTACTTTCAGTTGCTACCATTATCATTATCATTATCTCTTGTGTGTTTGACCCTTTGTAAACAACAAGACCGGAGAGATTGACAACCTCTCTGAACTACGTTGGGAGCAAAGTTAATTGTATCGTGTGCAGGTCCGCGTGCGCCGCTGACACCTACTTATCATCGTCGGAGTCCTATGGGAGACAAACCCTATCCTCTACATAGGGGAAATTTGCTGCTATCCTACATCTCACCTTCCACTTGGGGTAACCAACGAAGGGCGAGAAGCCATTACCACTTCCACGCCATCAGGGACCTTGGGTTAGATCGTAGAGAACGAACAGGTTGGCGATACTCGTCGGCTAACAGGAGAAGCACTTCCTGCTCAATTGTATTATGCGAGGGGGCGATTACAGTGGAAGTCTAGGCGAGTTCGCACAAGACCAAGGTTGGTGAACGTAGATTGGATGTCCTAAGGCATCGCCCCTCCCGGCCTTTATATACTAGGCTGGGTCTCGGGGAGTCCATCTCAGGTTACATGGATGATTGCCTAGTCTTGACTTCCATGTTGGTCGCGGACTCCTACGTCGGTGCCTAGAGTGGGCCAGTCGTGGGCCTATCGAAGCTTCCAGCGGGCCTTCTGTCCTCGTATGCACCAGGTATCCTCACACGCAGGAGTCGTGGGGTCACCCCCTCGTCATGCCCCCCGATGAATAGCTTGATTGACAGAAACATGAGACTAGGGGATGTGCTGTAGCCACCAGGGAGAAAACAACGATGCTTGTAACCGCGGTTGCAAGATTTTTTTACCTTATACATAGATTGTTAATGCAATCGTCTGTTGCTTTGAGTTTACACTTTGGGTGGGCCTCGCGACTTAATACCAGCGAGATGTTCTGGATATATATTTCAAGGTGGATGATTAGTAGTAGATGCAGATAGATTTCTGTCTACTTGTCTTGGTGTACTGCCCATACTTTTGAGCCTCTTACTTTCCAGTAGCATAATTAGCATTGCGGTGCATTTATAATTCTGTCAATTACCAAGCGTTAATTTTTTCACCCAGCTTAGTTGTTTATCGTCTTTTGGGAGAGAGACATCTCTAGTGAACATCATGGGACCCCGGTCCATATTTCCACCACCGTTTACATCTCCACTTTATTTACTGCTTTTACTTTCAGTTGCATTTATCACTATCACTATTGACGAGGGGGTATCCCCACCCTACAGATGAGGGTACCCAGTCTGCATCAAGATAGAAGGCCCGCTAGAAGCCTCGACAGGCCCAAGACTGGCCCACTCGAGGCACCGACGTAGGAGTCCTCGACGACTATGGAAGCTACGACTTGGCGTCCAAGACTAAAAATAGATTAGTCAACTGTCTTTGTAACCCTAGATGGACTCCTTGCGACCCAACCTAGTATATAAAAGCTGGGAGAGGGGACATCTAGGGCATCCAATCTCATAGCAACATCTCCGGTCCCGAGCGAACTTGCCTCGACCGCCACTGTAATATCCTCCACCATATTACAAAAGAGCAGGAAGTAGGGGTTTCACCGATTGAGGGCCCTGAACCTGGGTAAATCCCCGTCTCCTGTTAGCCGACGAGTATCGCCAACCTGCACATCTCCTCTACGATCTAACCCAGGGTTCCTAACCATGGGATTTGCCAAGGCCAATCCTTGTCAATTGGCGCCGACCGTGGGGAAGACACATGTTGGAATCACGATCACGGCGGTCCCGTCATCAGCAAGCCGCAACTCGAGGACTCGAGCAAGATCCAACCCACTCGAAGAACTCAACTTCATCGCAAGTCTCTCTATTCCACCACCAAGATCGCTCAGCTAGTGACTGAGCCAAGATCAATCTTTCGGCGACTACCAAAGTCGCACTTGGAGAAAAAGAACTCGACGACTCAGAAGGCAAACATAAGCCGCAGCCATGAAGCCAGCCACGACGCCAGAGCAAGTGCGAGAAGTACACATAGAAGTCTCGCTCGAGGAGCCACCGCATGCCGCAGCAGCTCCGATCGCCACTCGAACACCCACCGCCACCCGGGCACCCGCCGCAGCGCACGACGGAGACTCTGAAACTCAATCCGGCGAATACTACGACCCTGACCGAAGACCTGACGAGTTTGCCAAGATGATCCGGAACTACTCTATCAATGAAGGAATCGAGCTCGACCCAAGGTTTCACTCCCGTGCGGAAGACCACTCGCAGTCGTTCCGCATCGTAAGAAGAAGAAGGCACGCCAGTTCTAGCAAACTCACACCCAAAGAACAACTGGTTGGACCCTGCACAATCCACTGTTTCGAAGACGACTAGGGATGCCTTAGAGTAGGCCACACCCTGAGGAGTTGTCTTCTGTTCACCGAACTCTCCGATAGGATAAAATAAGAGAAGTAGCGCAAAGGCAAGCGGGCTCGAGGAGCAGTGCGGCCATCAACACCTAACTCAGAAGAGCAATACCCTCTGTCTCACGGACGAATCTGCATGATCTAAGAAGGGTGACCCTCAAAGGCAAAACAAGACGTGCACACCCTGCAAGCCCAAACAACCGAAGACTTATTGACAGAATAAACATGTCACTTATACGGTTCAGAAACCAACATCACTTTCTTGCAAGATGATCATCCACCTTCAATTCCAAGACCAGGGCATGCACCATTGGTCCTCGAAGCTCAGATCCGCGGATATGACATGGACAAAGTATTCATGGACAGGGGCAGCAGCTTAAACATCATCTTCACCAGCACCTTGCGCAAGATGTTCATCCCAATATCAGTTTGGAAGAACTCAGGCGTCACGCTCTATGGCGTAGTACCAGGCGAAGCAGCCTCCTCCATGGGCACAATCGAGTTCGACGTCATTTTCGGCAGCAAGGAAAACTTCGCAAGAAAAATACTCGAGTTCGAGGTACTAGACTGGCAGTCCCAATATCATGCCATACTTGTCCGGCCGGCATTCGTGAAATTCATGGCGGTCAAGCACTACGCATACCTCAAGCTCAAGATGCCAAGGCCCGCAGGGGTCATCACGGTCAACGGAAGCTTCACCAAATCGGACCAATGCGACCGAGACTTTCACCAAGTCTCCGACACATTTGGAGCACAATAGTAGCTCGAAGAGACAGCCATGGTGGTAGACAAGAGCGTCCTTCCACTAGCAAGCAGAAGCGAAACAAAGGATATCACTCACGACTTCAGTGTCGACAGCGACAGTCACCCATCAGGTTCACCCAACGGACCCGGACTAGACGGTCCGAGTCTACGCTCACCTACCAGAAGAATAAGCAACAACCCTTATGGTTTTTCTCCGCGAGGAGTGGAAAATTTTCGCCTGGTGCCCGGAATACCAAGAGAGTTCGCAGAGCACGCACTGCAAATCTACCCAAACACTAAACCAGTGAAGAAGGCGCTACGCAGATTCTCTGAACCCAAGCGTAGAGCCATTGGAGAAGAAGTTAACTGATTACTCGACGCATAATTCATCTGGGATACGAAGAAGGCCACCTGGGTCGCAAACCCAGTTCTAGTACCTAAAAAGGACACCGACGTACTACACATGTGCGTCGACTATGGGCCCGTCAACAAGCACTTCCCAAAGGACCACTTCCCTCTCCCAAGGATAGACTAGATAATTGACTCTACCGCAGGATGCGACCTCCTATCTTTCCTTGACGCCTACTCAGGGTATAATCAAATCAGGATGAAGGAAGAAGACGAAGAGCATACCTTATTCATCATCCCTACGGTGTATTCTGCTACAAGACAATGCCTTCGGATTGAAAAACGCTGGAGCCACGTACCAGTGGATGATGCAAGCATGCCTAAGGGACCAAAACAGCAGAAACGTCCAAGTCTATGTCGATGACATCATCGTCAAAACATACAACGCAGACACACTAATCGATGAACTTCAGGAGACTTTCGTAGCACTTATCAGATACAGAATCAAGCTGAATCCAAAAAAGTGCGTATTCGGCGTTGAAAGGATCAGAATGTCGACCAGAGTGGGGGTGAATAGGAGACTAACAATTTTTAAGGTTTCCTTAACAAATTAGGCTCAATAATAAACATAGGTTGTCTAGTTATGCAACTACGTGAACAACCTATATGCCAACTGTTGCAACACAACAAAAGAAAGCAAGATAAAAGCGATGAAAATAACTACATCATTAAGATCACTTTGGCCCACTTGGGAGCCATTATGTTCATCGAACTCCACGTTGCTAGATTCTTCAACAAGTCCGGAAGACTTGTTTTAGACTCTATAGGCGTGAGGGTTTGAAGCATAACCAACAAATATGCCCACATTTGTCTTAGACTCAAACTTAGACAAACGATCACCCTTCTTAAGAATGAAACACTTACACCCGAAGACCCGAAAATACTTGATGTTGGGCTTCTTCTCGGTGATGATTTCATACGGAGTTTTGTTCAAGATCTTGCGGAGATAAAGACGGTTGGTTGCATGACAAGTAGTGTTGATGGCCTCTGCCCAAAAGTTGTATGGACTCTTGAACTCCGCCATCATTGTTCTTGCCGCATCAATCAGAGTGCGATTCTTCCTCTCCGCAACACCATTTTGTTGAGGGGTATATGCAGCGGAATATTGATGTTTGATCCCCTCATCCCCAAGGAATTCATCCAAGGTGTAGTTCTTGAACTCAGTGCCGCTGTCACTTCTAATTGCCAAAATCTTTGAGTTGTGTTGACGTTGAGCTTCATTGGCAAACTCGATGACGGTTTGTTGGGTCTCACTTTTCTTCTTGAAGAAATAAACACATGTATATCTTGAGTAGTCATCCACAATAACCAAGCAATACTTCTTTCTGCCAAGACTGTCATATGAGGGAGGCCCAAAGAGATCCATGTGAAGGAGCTCCAAAGGCCTCTTGGTGGAGATAATATTCTTGACGGGATGTTTCTTCTCATGTAGCTTCCCTTCAATGCAGGCCCTACAAGCACGATCTTTGGCAAAGCTAACATTTGTTAGTCCAATGACATGCTCACCCTTGAGAAGTGTTTGCAAAGACCGCATATTGACATGGGCTAGTCGGCGGTGCCAAAGCCATCCCACATCAACTTTAGCCATTAGACACATGGCGGTTTTTGTGGGGACTTTAGAAAAGTCCTCCACATACATACCTTCCTCCACATGTCCAACAAAGGCTACTTTAAGAGTTTTTCTCCACATCAAGGTGACCATGTCTTTATCAAAGAAAGTGCAAAGGCCCATCATAGAAAGTTGGCGAACGGATAGTAAATTAAAGGCACAAGTCTCAACTAGGGTTAGGTACCCTAGGTTTCGTGTAGGAGGAAGGAGAGTGTCACAACCCTAGTTTTGGTATGTGCTTTTTATTTCTATAAATAAGGCATCATGTTTAAATTCCTTTGTTTAATAATGGGGGATATTGGAAAAGCCTCAAAATAAATTTAAATAAATGGCCAGACAAAAATCTTTTTCCAAAAATCTTCTAAACTTTTTGAAAAGTCCTATAAATGGGAATGATCACATCTCATGTGTTCCACTACATGCTCCAAGATTTTTCAAAAATTCAGAGAAGGGCTTGGAAATTAAATAGTATCCATATTTGAATTGAAATTCAAATATTTTGAATTTCAAAAATGTTCAGAACTTGGGAGAGACTAGTTACATGTCACATAAGGCCATATAAAAGTTTTGAGGATTTATTAAAATGCCTAGGTATTTACTTTACCTCAGCAAACAAATGGCAGAAGAATTTAAAACAGAAAGAAAAGAGAAAGAGGAAAGCAGGCCCACTTACCTGGCCTCTTCCCCAACTAACAGAAGCCGGCCCAGCCCACCCTCCTTCTTGTCTTCTTCCTCAGACAGCTAGGTGCAGTGGTGCGTGGCGGGCATGCCGCAGCACGCGACGGCCAGCTCCTGCTTCCCCCTGTCCCAAGAGCGCGTCGTGGACGCCTTGGCCGCCTCGCAAGCCTATATCCTCCCTCTGGTTCCCTCTTTCCATCCTCCCTCTCCGTTTCCCCCCTCCGCCCGTGAGCTCGCCGGAGCACGGTCGTGCGTCCGCGCGGGCAACAAGAGCAAAAGCCCCGACAAGCTTGTCCAGGGAGCGCAGCGACATCGTCTTCGTCTTCTAGCGGGAGATCGCAAGCCCCCTCGACCCCGAGCCGCCGGATTTTTCACCGAGCCGTCGCCGGACCCGCAAGACATCGCCGTCGATTCCGTCGTCATCGCGCCACCCTTGACCACGCCGTCACCTCCACTACTTTCTTGGTGAGCCGGCGGTCTTTTCCCCTCTCCTTGCGCTAGTTTTGGAGCCGCGGTAGCCATCTTCGCCGAGCCCAAGCTCCGGCCACCCCGGTGACGGTCGTGTGGTGTACGTGATGCGGGCGGGCACGAGAAGCACTCCTGTGCCCTCGGTTTGGCAAGCCGTGGCCGGAACCACTGTCCCCTTGAGCGCCGCCGTCTCGGGTGGTTGCCGGCGTTTAAACGCCGGTGGACGCCGACGTGGCCGCGGGTTAGTTAACACTGATTAACCCTAGGGTCAATGACAGGTGGGCCTAGGGCCCCCCTCTAATTAACCAGAGGCTGATTAAAACGGGGATTAACCCCTAGGTCACTGACCAAAGGGTCCCACTGGTCAACCCCCCCACGTCAGCAAGACGTCAGCATGACGCAGTAATTCTTTTCTATTTAAAATTAATTTTAGAATTCTAGAAAATTGATTAAACTTTGAAAATCAATAAATTTCTAACCATAACTCCAAATTAAACAAATAATATATGGAAAATTATCAGAAAAATGCAAGGATTATTAATATGCAATTTGTTTCAATGAAAAACCACTTTAAAGTGGAGGACCAGAGGCAAATGCATATTTGGTCCATTTTAAATTCATACATGGAGTTTGAATTGGAAATACTTTGGCAATATACTTCATTTAACTTGAATCTTCAACACATCAGTACCATGTACATCATATTACAACACCTTAATCATGTTCTTGAGCATATTGCATGTATTGATTGATACTTTATGCTTTGTGTTCTATCGATAGCATTTGAATCGGAACCGGAGGTCACCCCCGAAGAAGAATAAGAGTGTCAATACGATCCCCATCAGCAAGGCAAGCAAACTCCATTGATCATGTCTATATAAACCCATTTCCCTCTTGTTCTCTTATGCATTATTAGGTGATTCACATGTTACCGTTCAATCGCTAAGTTGAACCCATCCTTTGCAGGACCTATCATTGCTGCCACATTATTAAGCAAACCTCAACCTAGCAGATCCATGATTGTTTGTGTTCATATTTTGGCCCTTCATCCATGTTATGCTATGCTATGCTAGAGTTGTATGCAATGAATATGATCCATCTGGGTGATGTATCGGGATGGTAGAGAACAATGCAACATGATGGTAATGTGTTGGTGATGTCACCCTAACAAAGGTGAACAATGAGAGGCTGTGTAGGAGTACACAATGGTTTGTCTCGTTTACACTGCCCTAGGCCCCGAGTTCTCGTGTTGTGATCCAAGACAAGAGTACTTCCACATGCAGGGCTATGGGACCCCGTTTGGCCTACTAACTCACCCCGACTATGGTCCAGGATTCGCATGGGTTATTAATTCTTCGATTTGATTTTGTGCCGGAGTGGGAGGAGATGCATGGTTACTTTGTAGCATGGTTTTAGGCAAGCGCAATTCCATCCGTCGAGGTGGGCTTGTCGGACCGTCCATACATCGTCTGGGTCCTGAACGGAAACCCCGGCCAGATTCCCGATTGGGGTACATACTCAGATAGGCGATCCCCTGGACTAGAGTTGGAGCCGTGAGGTAAGTGCCTTAGTGTTTATCCTCGTCCGATATTCGCTTGAAGGATGACGAATCACGGGCGGTAAGTGATGACACGTGTGTGAGCCGTACTCCCCTGCAGGGTAATGATCTATTCGAATAGCCGTGTCCGCGGTTATGGACTACTTGGAGATCTTTACTTGATTATTAGATAACTCGAACGGATACTCTAAAACTGACAAGATAAGTGTGAGTGCTTTGGGTTGCTTCCTCGTGGGGAAGTCGAGGAAGAATCCATGGTGGTGTATTGATGTGGTGATCAAGATTAGATGGACTCGAGTGCGCCTCTCATCTCAACTCTATGTAGTCGTAGTAGAGGATAGCCAAGTCAAAGCTTTCTGCATTACAACCCCACTTGCCTTTACCTTGATACCTGACCAAGAGTAGTATAGTTCTGACGTAAGTCTTGCTGAGTACGACTTTGTACTCACGTTTGCTTATTTTATGTTTTAGAGACGAGACCACTGCCCTTGATGGTGGCCTCTACCTCGAGCTCGACGCCGACTAAGTCGTATAGTTCCAGAC
This sequence comes from Bromus sterilis, assembly GCA_950022295.1. Lineage (NCBI taxonomy): Eukaryota > Viridiplantae > Streptophyta > Magnoliopsida > Poales > Poaceae > Bromus > Bromus sterilis. The sequence goes on from OX465598.1 coordinate 223,884,240, forward strand.
AGCAGTCTGGTTCCTTTGGAGGGTCGTTGTATTTTCTTTCAGGATTCTTAAGCCATTTGTTAACCTTGTCTTTACTAAGACATAATTTGCTTCTTTTGTTGCTTGATGTAATATTGGATCACAGTCATGTGATCTCTTCTTGTAATACAACTACTATGTCTGCTTAGTTTAGCAGATGCAATAAAGTCTATGAGTTTGTAGAGTTCATGTTGTGTGACCTGTTGTTATACACTTGGCATGCATGTTGCGTGTATGTTTATATCGTGCATGTCATGTGTGGGGTTCGATAGCTTAGTTGTGCTCTCACTGGCGGTCTTTCTTACATCAAGTGGCCCTGAGATGTGTGCAGCTTAGGCATCGCGATGCGATTGCTCGTGACTCCTTCACGTGGCACACTTCGTTGTACGATCGAGCCCGCCCGAGACCCCGACTAAGAGATCGGGCTGGAGTCTGTTTATGTAAGTGTTATGATTCAATCGATAATATGGTTGAGGCGACTTGTCTATGAGTATGGGATTTCACCACCCATAATCATTTAGACTTGTGAGAGGACGATGAGGACCCATCTCAGTTGATCATCCGGGCCTGATTGGGATGCCCCTCACGTTCGAGCTTTCCGAGAGTGTCTTGTACTTGGCCTTGTCTTCTTAGACAAGTGGGTATGGCTCTCGGCTCTCCATATGATTGAGTTGTGAATGGAATTACATATGCAAATTCCGGGTCCCGACAGAGAGCGATGTGGCCTGCGCGTTGGTAGGATTCGAAGGTGACAAGCAACACATGGGGCACGATTTACCCAGCTTCAGGCCCCCGGAGGGAAAACCCTACATGCTGCTTGTGTGATCTTGTATTCATGATGATGTACGGAGGTGCCGCGAGGGCTTTGGTGGAGAGAGATTTGTCTAGTTCTATGCGTGGGGGAATCTTTCTAGTTCTATGCGTGGGAGTTGAGATCAGTTGATGTCTATAGAGTTGCCTCTGCCTCGCTTTATATAGATAGCCAGGTAGGGGTTTACATGAGTCCTAGTCGACTACAAGTAGGAGTCCTTGTCTTGTGCCTCAAGTCTTGGGCTTCACGACGGTTTGTGAGTCTTCTAGTGGGCCGCCAGTCTTGACACGCACCAGGTACCCTCACATAGAGGAGTCGTAGGGTCACCTCCTCGTCAGTAGCCCCTGAGTGCTTGGGGGACTCGAAGATTCACGCAGGTACTCTAATCTACAGTATCCGCCGTAGTGCGTGTCGATTATTTGCTGATGAACAGTCGAAGATGTCGTGAGTATGCTCCCGATGGGAGTATTTTGATGAAGCATCGAAATTGCAATCTGGTTCGTCTTCTTGTAGGTTGTGCTAGCAGCGATCGTCGGGTGCGCGTCAGCGCTCCCGATGGGAGTAGCCCCCGAGGTTATGTGCGAATCGTAGAGTCGAGCATAGGCTCAAGTTGTTTTTAAGATAAACTCGTCGTTCTTGTCAGTTGTGCGAGTAGTGCTCATCGGGTGCGCGTCAGCACTCCCGATGGGAGTAGCCCCCGAGGCTACGTTAGACTGCTTGCAGTCGAGCATAGACTCAAGACTTCATCATCATCGAGTAATTGTCATCTGAGGAAGTGCTCGACTCGGGTCTTGCACCGTAGGCATGACTTGTTGTAGGGACCAGTCATGGATGAGGAGGTTGGCATCGCCGCTTCACGAGGGCGCCTAGCCCCCGAGCACCTGCTAAGAAGGAGAAAAAAAGGTGCAACTGTATTAAGGTGTACTTGCAAGATATACAAAACAATTGTAAGGTGCATGATTTGCAGAAAGTGCACTTTTGTCGAGTGGATGATGTAGCATCATATAAGGTTTATGCGTGTCATTTCATGAGTAGGCCCTCCAGCAGCATACTCTTGCCGGGCAACAGGGACGCGATGCCAGACTTGTTGGACTGGGAGACAAGATCGACCTTTTGGTACCCAGCCTCACTACTTTGACGAACGCAAATAAACATCATATAAAACTGAGCATGATCCAAAGAATGATTTTTTAGCTCTCAGAAGTTTGTGCGCGACTGCGTAGCCGGCATGATATTTTTGTAGCCCTCAGATGTTTCTGCACGACTCCGTAGCCGACAGGATGATTTAATAGCCCTCAGATGTTTCTGCCCGACTGCGTAGCCGGCATGATGATTTTATAGCCCTCAGATGTTTCTGCACGACTGCGTAGCCGACATGATGATTTTATAGCCCTCAGATGTTTGTGTGCGACTGCGTAGTCGTTGTTGGCGACTGATCGAGAATGCATGTAGGTTTTGGAGTCATAGCATATAAGAGTGTAAAGAAACTGAGCTGTAGGATCGATACAACGGAGGGAGTCGAAGACGAGAAGTCGATGATGAGCAGTCAGCGTGGAGAAACAGAGTCGATGTGATGGCGACTGCGACGTTCGGCTCCCGAGTCCGTGAGCCCCCGAGTGTTGAGGCGGTGGAGTTGCGCGGATAATTCGTCGTGAAGAATTTATCCGGTGAGTGATGAAAGGACTTGACGCGGCGATTCCTGCGCGATGGAGCTCGGTATGAGAGAGCCCATACAAAGGAGCTCGGCGCAGGATGATTTGTGTGCTTGGAATCAACGGTGCGGCGAGTGACCGAGAAGGACTCAACGCGTCGGGCGAGATCATTCGATTGCTCGTTGTGTGATGTCGTTGTAGCGGCGCGAGTCGATGTAGAAATCTTGGCGAGTCATCCATGGCATGTCGAGTTGGAGTAGAAGCCTTGTGGGTTTGAACCCAAATTCGTGATTGGAAATTTGCGATCTCGCGTAGATCCAAAAACGCGTTGAAGTGCGAGAGCCACCGACGGAGATCTAACCGTTGAAATTTTCTGAATTTTTTTTGTGCTTATGAGGGATTGAATCCCGCATGCTTTCACAGGAGGGATCTTCAAGTTAATGTCTGAGTCAATGTCAGGAATTTTTGTGCTGGAGTCGCGTGGAGTTTCGTCAGATTCCGAGAGTGCTTCAGTGCCGGAGTCGCCGACGGAGATCCAGCCGTTGGAATTTGATGAAATTTTCACAGATTTTCGAGAATTGTATTTCGCATCATTCCACCGAAGGGATCGTTGAGATGAGCTTCGAGTCGCCATTGCCAGTGCCCACAACACGGATGTTTTTCTGTCCTGTAGGCTGCGGGTGAGCGCTTTTGTTGATGTCGATCTTCGAGTGACGCGCTCGAAATTTTTCTTGTTTTCTCCGTGTGCTTGATGTAGATATTTATGTAGTTGTTGAAGAAGCCGAGATTGCGATGAACCCAACTTGAATCGGTCCTTCCTAAGTCGACGGATCATCGATTGTCGATGTAGATTGGAGCCGCCGATCTGTGATTCCAACGCGCATGTCCTTCCCACAGATGACGCCAATTGACGAGGATCAACCTCGGCAAATCCTAGGGTTAGGTACCCTAGGTTTCGTGTAACAGGAAGGAGAGCGATGTGGCCTGCGCGTTGGTAGGATTCAGAGGTGACAAGCGACACATGGGGGCACGATTTACCCAGCTTCAGGCCCCCGGAGGGAAAACCCTACATGCTGCCTATCTGATCTTGTATTGATGATGATGTATAGAGGTGCCGCGAGGGCTTTTGTGGAGAGAGATTTGTTTAGTTCTATGCGTGGGGGAATCTGTCTAGTTCTATGAGTGAGAGTTGAGATCAGTTGATGTCTAGAGCGGTGCCCCTGCCTCGCTTTATATAGATAGCCAGGTAGGGGTTTACATGAGTCTTAGTCGACTACAAGTAGGAGTCCTTGTCTTGCGCCTCAAGTCTTGGGCTTCACGTCGGTTTGCGAGTCTTCTAGTGGGCCACCAGTCTTGACACGCACCAGGTACCCTCACGTAGAGGAGTCGTGGGGTCACCCCCTCGTCAATGTCTTTATCAAATAAAGTGCAAAGGCCCATCATAGGAAGTTGGCAAAAGGATAGTAAATTAAAGACACAAGTCTCAACCAGTAATACTTTCTCAATGGACGAGTCCGAAGAAATTATTACTTTGCCAAGACCTAATACCTTTGACGTGTTTGCATCACCAAATTGGACTCGGGTGGTTCGAGATGGTCCAAAATCAATGTCCACCAACATGTCCTTGCTTCTGGTCATATGACTTGTGTGCCCCGCTATCAAGTATCCATGAACCTCCACCGGAAGCTGCCACCTACATGAGATCAATGCTTGGATTTAGGTACCCATTCACGAATGGGTCCTCTCGCGTTGGTAACAAGGGTTTTAGGCACCCAAATGGACCATGCAATATACTCATCAAAAGAACCAAAAAATTTGGCATAAACATGCCCATCATTAGTGCAACAAAGAACATAAGAGGGGTTAGTTGGTCTGGCAAAGTCATTGGGGATGGCACCACTCCTCTTGGTCGCTCCACCCTCAATGGCCTTTGCCACCTTTTCTTGAGGCTTCTCCCCTTCCTTCACAAAGGTGACTTCCTTTGAAGCAGAAGGGGCCTTGCCCTTCTTCTTTTTGTTCTTCCTCTTCTTGTTCTTCTTCATTGATGAGCTTGCACCAAAACCAATGCCTTCCTTGCCAATGACCTCCTTTTGAGAACTCAAGAGATCATTAAGGTTCTTCTCTCCTTGTATGCACGAAACAAGTCCCTTCTCAAGTTGTGCCTTTAACCTAGCGTTTTCCTCAATGAGAGGAACATGCACACAACAAGGATTAGAGGAACTAGGTTTCTCTACCACGGTAATAGGATAAAAGGTATAAATCTCTTAAGTGAGTTGAATACTAGGTTCCTCATGTGCCTTCTTGAGAGCCATGAGTTCGTGCTTTATGGACTTGTGGTCCTTTTCGACTTTCTCATGGTCCACAAGAAGTCTTTCATGAGCCTCAACAAGTTCGTCATTTTTAGTCTTGAGATCACAAGCAATGGCATTAGAATGTTTAAGGTCAAGTTTAGGTTAGAGATATCACTAGCATAAGTCTCATCAAGAGACAACTTAAGCTCACGCCCTTCTTCAAGATAACGAGATAGCTCCCCTATCTCATCCGCATAGTCGCGATTATGGCCTTGCAACTCGGTGATAGTCTCATCAAGTTGCTCAATGTGAGCATGTGCTTCACCTAGTTGTTCCAAGAGAGCCGCCAAGTGTCTCTTGGCTTCACCTTTGAGTTTGTACATGAATAGCTCGAATTCATTTTCTTCTTGTGCCTTCGGCTCCTCATTTTCCTCCACACAATCCAACAAAGATGGGCTAGTAGGAGTAAACGGTTTAGAGTGAGGAGTTACCAAGGTAGTCTTGGCCATAAGGCACTTGTGGATGATGTGAGGGTTCTCGTTGGGGGAGTTGAAGAGAGACGTTGATGAGGGGGATTCGATGGCGATGGCAACGGTGGCGGTTGCCACAATCTCACCACTTTCTTCATCATCGTCATCATCGGAGTAGTATTCTTCTTGAGCCACCAACACACGTTGTGGCTTATTCTTCACAAAGTTCTTGTTCAATGGTAACTTGTTCTTGTCCTTACGGATGAACTTGACACCGTGATCTTCTCTATTCTCATATGGACAATCCGCATCAAAATGACTCACATTGCCACAATTGAAGAAAGTACTTATCATTTGGCCCTTTGGCTTGAAGCTACTTGTGTTGGACTTGAAGCTCTTCTTGTTTCCCCAAAATTGTCTTGAGGCAAGAGCCATGTGCTCATTGTAAGCATACTTGGTGTCCTCCGGTCCAACATCCTCTTCATCATCATCTTCCTCAAATTGAACTTCTTTGGCCTTCAAGGCAAGAGACGGCATTTTGGTGCCACTTTGGCGAGCCAACTTCACCTTGGCCGTGGAGTCCAAGATGTCCATGGCAACAAATTCATCCAAGACTTGGTTGGAGGTCAACTCACGGAAATCGGGCCTTTGACGAATGACCTTGGTGATGTGCTTCTTGTGTAGGAGCATAGCCGTGATGAACTTCCTTTTTGTCCATCCATCATCGGTGTCCATGCTCCCATGGTCCGTCATAGAGTTGGCAAGTGCCACCAACCTTTGATGAACATCCTCAGAGGATTCTCCTTCTTTCCTGACAAAGTGGTCGGCTTGATCTTGGATCTTATCAAACTTTGAGCATCGTATGCTAGAGCTTCCCATGAGAGTCTTCTCAAGAAGATCCCACATCTCTTTTGCCATTTCACACTTCCGGACAAGATTATCTTGCTCTTCCTTCAACCCATTTCCTATCACAAGAAAAGCATGACTGTTGATGATGTTATCACGATATTATATTGGGGTCATGTTGTGGCGGTCACGAGGATTGAATCCCTCCTCAATGATGCGCCACAGCTCCACCGAGGAGCCCTTCAATTGTCTCTTCATGCGATGAGCCCAAACATGATAAGCATCTTTGTTAGGGATGGGAGTAATGCCTTCATGTGCAAAATGAGGCTCGGGAAGGGGTAATGAGTTATAGGTAACGGGAGGAGCGACTGCGGAATGAATACCCAATCCATTCCCTTGAAGAGGAATAGAACGGCTATCATTCCTACCATCATCACTAGACTGGGAGATGCCATCTACTCCACCCAACTTTGGAATATTGGGGGTGTTGGTGGGGTTGCCCTTCATGGGCATCCTCGACATGAGACTACTAAGCATATCAGTAACTTTGTTCATGTGAGCCTTGATGGCGGACATGCCTTGACTATACTCATGTTGAGAGACAGATGACGAGTCATCCTTCGCGAACGTATTCGTGAAGCCCTCGTTACTTGGAACCTCTTCCGAACGGGAGGGGTCCGAAGTAACTCCAAGTAGCTCAACCTCTTTTGGCTTATCCCCTTGCAACATCCTATAAAGGCGGTAAATCCCTCAATAAGAGACGAGGCTCTGATACCAATTGAAAGGATCGGAATATCGACTAGAGGGGGGGGGGTGAATAGGAGACTAACAATTTTTAAGGTTTTCTTAACAAATTAGGCTCAACAATAAATATAGGTTGTCTAGATATGCAACTATGTGAACAACCTATATGCCAACTGCTGCAACACAACAAAAGCAAGCAAGATGAAAGCGATGAAAATAACTAGCACAAAGTAAAGGTAAAGGGAACACGGGAGACAAGGATATGTTACTGAAGTTCCTTCTCTTTCGAGAAGTACGTCTCCGTTTGGAGAGGGTGAGGATCACAATGCTCACACAAAGCCAACGAGGGCCACCCTATTTCTCCTCACGCTCGTACCAATGCAAAATGCCGTGATCCACTACAAGGCGGCCTTGAAGGTGGCAACCAAACCTTTAAAAACTGGGTTGGGGCAATCTCCACAAATTAATTGGAGGCTCCCAACGAAACCACGAAGCTTCACCACAATGGAATGTGGCTTCGTGGTGACCTCTTCCGTCTAGGGCACCAACACGCCCAAGAGTAACAAGATCCACACGGGATAATGGGGGGAATCAAATATCCTTTGGTGGAAGTGTAGATCGGGGCCTCCTCTTCCAAACCTTAGAGAATCAACAAGTTTTGATGGCTAGGGAGGGAGATCGGGCAAGAATGGAGCTTGGGCGTCAATGGAGGTGAGAGCAATAAATGAGGCGAGTCTCAATGGGGGAAGAATACCCCCTTTTATAGGTGGGCATAAATGCAGCCGTTGGCAGCCCACCAACAACGGTAGTACCGCTCGAGAAGCGGTACTACCGTACCAGCTGCGGTACTACCGTGCCAACGGTACTGCTGAGGGTCACTACCGTGGAGTCTAGAGGGATTCCGGTAGTGGGTGCGATACTGGCCCCGGTACTACCGGGCGCGGTACTACCGTACCGAGAACGGTACTACCGCCACACGGTATTGCCGAGGGCCAGTGTCGTGCCCACTACCGTGGAGTCCAATGGGATCCCGGTAGTTGGTGTATTACTGGTCCACGGTACTACCGCTCCGCGGTACTACCAAGCCCTAGTGCCGTCCCCACTACCGCAGAGTTCAGTGGATTCCGGTACTGGGTGCGGTACTGGGTCCCGGTACTACCGCGGCGCGGTACTACCACTCCTAGAGTGGCACTACCGCCCTGGCAGAGCCAAGGAGCCAATGCCACCAAGTTTCACACCTCCACGACGCATGGGAAATATGTGGGTGCAGAAAATGAGAGTGTGTGATGATTCCACCCACCATTCCATAGCGGATCCCCTCTTAATAGTACGGTTTTCCTACGACTCGATTTACTAAAAAGGAAATCGAAAGGAAAACTCTGTCTTCACGCTTCATTCACCGAGGGGGAAATAACCGTCTTGTGCCATGAATATAATTATCTGAAATGCTCATCGCACCCGGTTAATCCGAAAATGTATTGTGATCAATCACTAAAACCAATCAAGGGGAAATATGCCCTATCAGGCGTCCCAGCCGGAAAGCTGCTCGGGTACATGGTCTCTGCCCGAGGAGTCGAGGCGAACCCAGAAAAAGTCCAAGCACTCGCAAGGATCCAGGAACCGGTCGACATCAAGGGTGTCCAGCCACTCATCGGAAGACTCGCATCCCTGATCCATTTCATCAGCAGGTTGGGAGAGAGGACTCTTCCTTTCTACCAACTATTCAGAAAAGGAGGAAAATTCGAGTGGACTGAAGAAGCCATGAGCGCATTCGCGGACCTAAAGAAGACCCTCTCGACCCCACCAATTCTGGCAATAGCAAAGGAGCGAAAACCCCTATACCTCTATATAGCGTCACGCAACAGCGTGGTCAGCACTGCGCTCGTCGTCGAGCGCGCGGAAGAAGGCAAAGTGCAAAGCATACAAAGGCCAATCCATTACCTCAGTGAGGTCCTGATACACGAGAGATGATAATGGCTTCTCGCCCTTCGTTGGTTACCCCAAGTGGAAGGTTAGATGTAGGATAGCAGCAAACTTCCCCTATGTAGAGGATATGGTTTGTCTCCCGTAGGACTCCGGCGATGATAAGTAGGTGTTAGCAGCGCACCTGACGTGGACCTTCACACAACACAATTAACTTTGCTCCCAACGAAGTTCAAAGAGGTTGTCAATCTCTCCGGTCTTGTTGTTTACAAAACATAAAATACACATGATAACGATAATGATAGCAACTGAAAGTAAATACTGAAAAGGAAATAAGCTTGTAAACAGTGATGAGAATATGGACCGGGGTCCCGTGATGTTCACTAGTGATGTCTCTCTCCCAAAAGTTGATAAAAATGCTATGCGAGGTAAACAAATTACAGAAAGGCAATTGACAGTATTATAAACACACTGCAATGCTAACTATGCTACAAAAGAAAGGAAGAGGCTCATAAGCATGGGCAGTATGCCAAAATAAGTAGACCGAAATCCATCTGCATCTACTACTAATCATCCACCTTGAGATATCTATCCAGAACATCTCGCTGGTATTAAGTTGCGAGCCCCACCCAGAGTGTAAACCCAAAGCAACGGACAACTGCATTAAAAAGAACTTTGCGTAAAGTAAACAATCCTTGCAACCGCGGTTACAAGAACCGTTGTTTCCCCCCTTGTGGCCACGTCACATCCCCTAGACTCATATTTCTGTCACTCAAGCGTGTCATCAGGGGACATGTACCCACAATCGAGCATAAAATTCCCTCTTGGAGTCACTACCTACTACTTGTCCAAAGCAATAAACAGCAACGGAGAACATGCAAGAATCTATATTAGTATTGAAACAAGTAACAAAAGAACATTAGGTGCAAGAGCTCTCGCTGTCCGTGACTCGAATGTCTCCAAATAGTGTGTGCGTGCAAGAAGGGGGATAGGGAATACGAGAAAAAAGTATTTTTGTTGAGAACTCAATCTATTAAAGTTTCACACTAGGTCTTCTTTGGAATCTTATCTTGACTCGTCCCCAGACCACTAGCCAAGTACAAGTCAATTTGATCCACTCCTTTTCGATATTTTGAGCACTCATGCAATGGATGAGCGTAAGCACGACAGTTGACACTTAGGATGGCAAAGAGAGAATATGGTGGAGGAGGAAGACAAAAAGGTTGAGAAAGGCTCACATCAATGAGGACAATCATAGTCAAGAAGGACAAATGATATATATGATGTGAGGAGTAGGGCCTTCCATGCAATGGATGCACATATGAGCTGAAAAGCTCTCCAATGGAACTAGTGGGGGTCCATCTAACTTGCTCGCTCATGAAGACCTAGAGCTCTTTTGAGGAGGCTCATCCTTGGTATATGCAAGCCAAGTTCTATAGTGTGAAGGTCCCCACATAGCTATATGAATGAATGGTTATCTCTATGGAGTACAAGGATAAGATGGAGTACTAGTGTGGATCTTTGAAAAGGATAGTAGTGTTGCCCCTTTCTCTCTTTTTATTTTTATTTTTCTCTTTTTTCTCATTTTTGTATTGTTTTGGTGGCCTCAATGGATCTTTCTATTTAACTCTAATTTGTCCTCTTTGTGATCTTTTATTTTGTCCACTTTGAGATCTTTTCCTCACATAAGGGCAACACTCTAATTTACAAGAGGGTATAGAAGATCTTTCACACTTTACAAGGTACTCAAATCATAAAGAAGATGTAGCTATCATGATGTATGCAATGTATGCCGCTGCCAGTGTAGCAGGAACATGTATGACATGAAGAACAAGTCATGAAGAGGTGGATGTTGCATGACAATATATCTCGGAAAGGCTATGGAAATGCCTTGATAGGTAGGTATGGTGGCTGTTTAGAGGAAAGATATAAGGAGGTTTATGATGAGAGAGCGTATCATGCCAAGGGTTTGGATGTATCGGCGAAGGTGGACGCCAACTCTCGGAGTGAGAAGAAGGCAATGCACGACACAAGAGAGGCTAGCAAATATGAGGACGTGTAAGTGTCAACTTTCAATACTTACATTAGTCCGAAGAACTCGTGCACTTATTATCGGTAACTATCAATCTAATAAGGAGGTTCACAAAGAGACAAGTACCCCGAGGAGGAGTGTATGGGGGTTTGGTTATCCTTGCGCATCCTCGACTCAGGGTACGTGAGTGTACTCTAATATTCGATCCCTCCAAAGATTAGCGATCCATGTAGTATCTAGAGTTCTCAACTAGTTTTTTAGGTTTTGAAAATAAACACGGATTGCCCAAAATACGACACCTATCACTAATAGGCTACAGCTCTTGACACCAAAAGTTCAAACATTACTCACATCAATACCTCAAAACTATTGCAAGTTACTACTAAAATTAAATAGCAACCTCAATCACCTACTCTCAAAACAAGACACAACTTAGTGCAACAACCAACTCTCTTAACAAGATAAACATGAAAACTAAAGAGAGTTCCAGCAACAAACTAAACAAAATCCAAGGCTCTTGCTAAAGACAAACTAAGACTAAAAATAAACATGAAAGTAGCTACTAAAAGATACAGAACACAGAAAAGCAAAAAGATAGGCATGAAAAATCCCATGATGTGTTCTAGATTTTGAAAGTGGAGCGTGTTTCTCTCCCACACAAAGTAATATGGGGTCTAACTTGTTATTAACAGCAAGCAAAACTAAAGAAAACTAAAAATAAAGCCTAAGAGCGGGACGCTCCAAGCACAGCACATAACACATGAAGTGATAAAAATATAGTGAGACGAAGGACGAACTGATGATTGTTGATGGAGAAGAGGATGCATGGGGGCATCCCCAAACTTACACGCTTGAGTCTCCTTGAATATTTATTGGGGATGCATGGGGGAATCCCCAAGCTTGAGCGCTTGACACTCCTGGATCTTCTTTCATCATCTTCCATTGCACACTTGAAAACTCCCTTCATACATAAGTCATCAGAAGCTGGTTGAGGGTTTGATACCACACCTAATAGATGGGGGGGTGTCAATACTTCAATATGCGGATGATACTATTATTTTCATGGATCATAACTTAGAAAAGGCTCTCAATATGAAGCTTATTCTATGTATCTTTGAGCAATTATCAGGTTTAATAATTAATTTCCACAAAAGTGAACTTTTCTGTTTCGGGAGAGCCAAAGATGTGGAGGATCATTATAAGATTTTGTTCGGGTGTGAGTCAGGAACATAACCGTTCAAATATTTGGGCATTCCAATCCATTTTAGAAAGTTGACAAATGGAGAATGGAAGGCCGTAGAGGACAGGTTTGAGAAGAAGCTTGCTAGCTGGGTAGGGAAACTCCTGTCTTATGGGGATCGTCTAATTCTTATCAACTCAGTGTTGTCAATTCTCCCCATGTTTATGTTATCTTTCTTTGACATACCCATAGGGGTGCGGAAAAGATTAGACCTTTTTCGGTCCAGGTTTTTCTGGCAAAATGATGGTCACAGAAAAAAATATAGACTATCTAAATGGGAGATTATCTGTAGACCAAGGGAGCAAGGGGTGTTAGGTATCGAGGTGTTTGAAATTAAAAATAGATGTTTACTAAGCAAATGGCTGTTTAAACTTCTAAATGATGAAACAGGGGTTTGGAAAGAATTAATTAATAGCAAGTATCTTCATTACAAATCGCTATCTCAGATTAAAAGTAAACCAACAGATTCGCATTTTTGGAAGGGAGTCATGAAGTTAAAAGATGAGTTTTTTAACCGTGGATCGTTTATTGTGGGGAATGGGGAAGCTACTCGTTTTTGGGAAGATACTTGGCTAGGGGACAAGCCCCTTTCATGGAAATATCCTTCCCTCTATAGTATTGTCCATCGAAAAGGAGTTTTGGTGGCCGATGTTTTATCTAACGCACCTCCTCCAAATATAAGCTTTAGGAGAGCTTTGAATGGGGAGAGGTGGGATAGATGGCTTCACTTAGTACACCGCCTAATGCATATTCACCTCACAAATCATAAGGATAGGTTCAAGTGGGGTCTAACTAGGTCCGGGTTATTTACAGTTAAATCTTTATATATTGACTTCATGAGTGGTCACACGCGTTTCCTCCGTAAATATATTTGGAAGATGAAAGTTCCGCTTAAAATCAGGATTTTTATGTGGTTCTTATACCGTAAGGAAATACTCACCAAGGACAATCTGGTTAGGCGTCGGTGTAATGGATGTAAGAAGTGTTGCTTTTGTGACCAAGAGGAAACAATATAACATCTATTTATTGATTGCCCCCTTGCTAAAATGGTTTGGCGTATTGTCCATATGGCTTTTAACATTAACCCACCAAGCAGCATAGCATTTTTGTTTGGCAATTGGTTGAGGGGTGTCTCTAAATTAGTGAGGGTCCAAATCCGAGTTGGAGTTTGCGCCTTACTCTGGGCCATTTGGAATATTCCTAATGACTATATTTTTAATAGAGCAAAATCAACTTCTTTCATGCAGGTTATCCCCAAGGCTACTCATTGGATCCGTATGTGGTCTTACCTACAGTCGACGGACAAGCAAAGCGCAATGGATTTTGGGTGCAGCCGCCTGGAATCGGTTGCCTCGGATCTATTTGCCCAGTTCAGCTGGCGTTCTGAGCGTAGAATAGCATTTTAATGCAGAACCCCTTCATGTTCTACTTGTTTTTTAGGTGGCTGATTTTTGTCGCAACTCTGTGCGACCCAAGATGTAATAAATGAATGACGTTTAATAAAATCAATAAAGGCCGCATGCATCAATACATGCAGAGGCTGGGACTGCCCCTTTTCTAAAAATCATAAGCTGATTAGAGAGGTTAGTACCCTTAATAAAATAATTTTCCCCCACTGGATATAAAGATATTCTTGAAGAGATACTGTTTCTCAAGATTTCCAAAAGGTTTTTACAAAGAAAAAGCAAGCTTAAGGTTTGCAAAAGTAAGGAGAGACAAAACGTGGCAGAATCTGTGAAAAACAGAACAGCAGGTAGTATAGAATTTTTTAGGGGTACTTCTGCAACTCAAATAAAAAAACTCAGAACATACGAAAGTTCCGTGATTATATAGAGCACTCTTTATAAAAAATTCAGGTCAAAAAGATGAATTGGTGATTTGATCCGATTTTTCCCGTCACGAAGACAAAATCTGTTTTCTGGACAGCATGTCACAACTTTCACTTCACTTGTCATAGGAGGCTATAACTTGACACAAAGCTTGAAAGTAAAGATACAATGATGTTGCTACAGTAGTAACAATCATCAAGACCACTAAAAAAGAAGTGAAAACATCTTGGGTTGCCTCCCAACAAGCGCTTTCTTTTACGCATTTAAGCTAGGCATAAGGCAAAAGATCAAGTTGTATCAATCGAACCATCATCAAGATCATCAAAAAGCTCTTCAATTGTACAGCTAGTCTTAAGAGGTCTTTCAAATAAAGGCCTAATGAAGAAACTTCTAGGGTGAAAACCAAAAGGCGGAAAATCAATGGAAGTTTCATTTATAAATTTATCAAAGAGAGGTATTTCTTCCAGAGTTTTCACGATTTCAACTTCCTTGGCATTGGGTGGATTATTTTTAGGTCGAGGAACCTTAGGGACATAATTGAACTTACGTTCCTTTCTTGCTGGATTTTCTACCTTTTTTGGTTTGGTTGAGGAGAAAGTAGTTCGTAAAGTATTAATGATTTCCTCAATCTTATCAATCCTAGAAGGATCCATATCATGGAATTTGATTGTCTCCAAAGTTTTAATTAATTTAAGCATGGAGCTATCAAGACTATTCAAATTCCCTTGAAACTTGCGATCCAACTCATTTATCCTAGTTATACTTCGTATTTGTAACTCTATCTTTTCAAGTTTTTCATAATGTGAGCTAGAGTTATATCTTCTTGTATGCTAGCAACAGGGAGATTTCCAACTAGATTTTCAGTGACATTAAGAGACTCCCAAATTGGGGCCTCTAGGAAATTCCCATTGATAGCAGTATCTAATATGAACCTATTCCAAGGAGTAATCCCAACATAAAAATTTCTAAGATGGATAGTAGTGGATTGCTTCTTGGTGGCCTTTTTTTGAGAATCATTAATTCTATACTAAACATCTTTTAAACTTTCACCACCTTTTTGTTCAAAGGTGAGAACCTGTGTCTCAACAAAGGCAAAAGGACCAGACATAATGACAGCTACTAGAAAGAATTTTTTTTGTGATTTTTGAGATAAGACACAAAGATAAAAACAGAAAGGTAAACTAACAAGAAAAAAAAGTAAATGTAAAAGGTAGTGGGAAACTACCCTATCTTATCACTCGGAGTCCCCGGCAATGGCGCCAGAAATTTGATTGATACGCGAGAAATGATAATGGCTTCTCGCCCTTCGTTGGTTACCCCAAGTGGAAGGTGAGATGTAGGATAGTAGCAAATTTCCCCTATGTAGAGGATATGGTTTGTCTCCCATAGGACTCCGGTGATGATAAGTAGGTGTCAGCGGCGCACCTGACGTGGACCTGCACACAAAACAATTAACTTTGCACCCAACGAAGTTAAGAGAGGTTGTCAATCTCTCTAGTCTTGTTGTTTACAAAGGATAAAAAACACAGGATAATGATAATGATAGCAACTGAAAGTAAATACTGAAAAGGAAATAAGCTTGTAAACAGCGATGAGAATATGGACCGGGGTCCCGTGATGTTCACTAGTGATGTCTCTCTCCCAAAAGACGATAAAACTGCTAGGCGAGGTAAAAAAATTACAGAAGGGCAATTGACAGGATTATAAACGCATCGCAATGCTAACTACGAAAGAAAGGAAGAGGCTCATAAGCATGGGCAGTACGCCAAAATAAGTAGACCGAAATCCATCTGCATCTACTACTAATAATCCACCTTGAGATATCTATCCAGAACATCTTGCTGGTATTAAGTTGCGAGCCCCACCCAAAGTGTAAACCCAAAGCAACAGACAACTGCATTAAAATGAAATTTGCGTAAAGTAAACAATCCTTGCAACCGCGGTTACAAGCAACGTTATTTTCCCCCTTGTGGCCACAACACATCCCCTAGACTCATGTTTCTGTCACTCAAGCGTGTCATCAGGGGGCATGTACCCACAATCGAGCATAACGTTCCCTCTTGGAGTCACTACCTACTACTTGGACAAAGCAATAAACAGCAACGGAGAACATGCAAGAATTACTTAGGAACAAAAATATATGAGATAAAACGAAATAATTTACTCTATCACAATCTGAACATAATCTCATAATCCATTAGATACCATCAAACTCACGATAGAAACAACAGAAGAATTACATATGCCTCGATCAGGTAGGGAAGCTCACGAGGTCTAAACCATGAAGAACAAAGAGGGGAGAAGAACATCACATAGCTACTGATCACGAACCCATGGTTCAAGGTAGACTACTCACGGCACATCCGGGAAGCGTCCATGGTGGAGAAGCTCCCGGAGGTCGATCCTCCCTCCGACAGGGTGCCGGGAAGGGTCCTGACGGTGCTCCCGAACTTGGAAGCGCGGCGGCGGAGGAACAGAGGTGAGTTTGTGAAATAGGGTTCTGTCTCCAGAGTTTCCCTGTGATGGAGATTAAATAGGCGAAGGGGGCAGCCAGGGGGCCACCAGGGGTCGAGGCGTCCCCCTGGCGCAACCAGGCCCTTGGCCGCGCCAGGTGGCCGCCTGGACAACTGGTGGTAGCACTCTGGCCCCACTTTGGTGATTCTGGAAGGCACCGTTACACTGATTTTTTATCCGATTTTCCAGAATTTTTGGAGCATTTTTAATATGGGGGGAACCTGGAATAGAAAAATAGCAGAAAACAGAACTAGCACTGGGGTGCATAGAGTTAGTAGGTTAGTCCAAATATGATCAAAGTATATGAAAGTGTATCTAGATCATAGCAATATCACACAAAACATGCATGGAACGAGTAGAAATTATCGATACATTTGGTACGTATTAGGTCCTCACAAAATCTCAGCAGCGATACAGACAATACAAGAAGCTCGTGTATGCCATCGTCATTACATCATGGAAAGTAACGCACTACTTCGAGGATCATCTAATCACCGTTGTGAGCAATGTTGGGAAACGTTGTAGAAAACAAAAACAAAATCGCGCCTACGAATCAAGATCCCAAGATCATCCAAGAAAGATGGCATACAAGGTTTAGGCCATTGCTCACCTAAGGTTGCAGCGGGACAAGAGTTGATGAAGCAGGTGGAATTAGATCTCGTGATGCGTCTCATGATCCGTCCCACGATCTATCCCATGAACGAATCCCTCGAGCAATTCCCTCGAACAGATCTCCGAGGAAGAAGAAGAAGTTCCTCGAAGAAGGATCAAAGTTATGATCCCTCTACCGGTATCCACACATCCTGTAGCAGCAATCCAGCAGCGCTCCGCCGTCCAGAGAAGAACGCCATCGAGAAAACTAGAGGGAGAAAACCCTAACGGATTCTGATCTAGAACAGCGTCTAAACCGGGGTCTAATTGTGGAGCAACGGGGTTTAGAGGGAGGGAGGGTGGAGCATAGGCCTTGGGGTTTGATGTTGCTACGCCCCCACCCCCTCCCCTCATTATATAGGTGGCCAAGAGGCCCCTTGGGGTGCAATAAGGGGTGGTGGAGTCCCCCTGGGACTCCTCCTCCCAAAGGGAGACCTTCCCACCGGGGAGTCTGAGTCCAAGGAGGACTCCTCCCACATGTGGCGCCCCCACCACCCAAATTTCGGCCAGCCCCCTTGGGCTACCTTGCCCCCCAATTCTAAGGGTGGTAGGGCGCATATGGTACTGTCCGGAACCTTGTGGAACCTTCTAGAAGCTTCTAGCACCTTCCATGACCTTCCAGGACCCGTCGGGACCATTCTCGGCCATTCCGGGACCTTCCGGGATGGTTTCGGGACATTGCGGAACCTTCTAGAACACCTCCAAGACCTTCTAGGACCGTGTTCGGACGTTCCGGAACTATCTGGATAGGTTTCGGGACGATCCGGGTTACATTCTAGCCTGCCCGATGCCCTGCGTCGGTTCGTCAGTCGTTTTCGGGACGTCCACCGATTAACCGAAAACTATTCCGATTGATCCAGGACTTCCCCTGTACCATTCTTATATGTTCCAGAACCACCTGGGACTACTCCAGAGTGATTCGGACATATCCTTAAATACCTAGAACTTCTTCTGGTGCCCTTATGAACAATTCCATAAATACCCGGAACTACTTCCGGTGCCCGTATGAACTATTCTGTTTTGCTTCCACTAAACCTTCTACCATTCCAGTATTCTAACATACTACTGCTCGTTAAGTGTGTGACCCAATAGGGTCGGTATAATGCGGACATGACTCAGAACATCTTCTGGACATAGGTCATCAGCCTTTTATCAATAGCCAATAATCAACAACGGAGCCATGGACACCCATGTTGACTCCCGCACATACACGAAGAAACTTCGAGTGAACCATTATGTTTAGTCATGTACCATTCTCTTTGCTTCACGATATATGACAAAGTTAGAGGAGAGAAGTTTGGCACCCATGTGTAACAACTTCTTGAACACAAGCCACTCGTTATCCTCTTTGCTTGTTTGTCCCTTTTCTCGTTATCGTATTCCGGTATCCCCGTGACTGAATCACAATACGTCTGGCCAGACTATAATGGATACCGTCATACCGAGTGGGCCCAAAGTGAATATCTTCTTCATCGTGAAGGAGCAAATCCCAATCTTGAACTATCACAGTCACTAGACACACTATCCAATGTACCAAGAACTTATTTTAGTACTTCCCAGTAACGGGAAGATTCATCTAAGAACCAAAGCACATCTTCATGTGTGAAGCAACTTGATACTCTCATGGTCTAAGGAATTACGTATATGATAACATTTCATGATATGACTTATAACGTTGTTACAATGTGATCTCTAAGTATATCATTCAATACTGGTGTCGGTTCAACATCATTGTTCTGCTAACAATATGTTCCCATTGCTACTGACATCCTTGTTACAAGAACAATGTCCATGATTAAGAAAACGTAATCATCAGTTAGCACATGAGCTGGTCTTAGAGGCTAAACCAGGAACTCTTGGTGTTTACATTTCCACACATGCAAGTGAGTTTTCTTCTGAATCTCATAGTCAGGGTCATTGCAATTATAGCACAGAAATATAAACATTAATTACAAACGTGGAAATATATATAATAACATTTTATTATTGCCTCTAGGGCATATTTCCAACAGTCTCCCACTTGCACTAGAGTCAATAATATTATCAGTGCTTGAGCACTTTACACCTATGGCATACTGGTGTAAAACATGCTTTATTTGTGGTATAGACTTCATCATCGGATCTGACGTTTCAGGCCCGTTTGTATCTTGCATATCTTCGCGTTTTCACGCTATCATAAAATTCACTAATTTTATCAGTTTAGCTTTGTATATGTTTGAATCATTTGGCAGGACCTTGGTTCCTTTAGAATAAGTCATGAAGTCATTCATCAATGTTCCATGAGCTTCAAGCATCTAGGAAACCATACCATGTTCATAAATGAACTTATGATTCAAAATACCCTCCCTTGTTACTTCTTTAAGCAACAATATACTTAGCCTCTGTTATAGAATTCACCACAGTATCTAACTTAACACAGTTCCTTCATACGGTGCCACCCTGTCAGAACCCTCTGTTAGGTAATGTGCTAGGGTTAGCAAGTCTCTTTCATCATGTTAAAATTTCAAAATAAATCCTTGAAATCAAAATCAAAAGAAAAATGGGAGAAGGAACCCCCCAGTTGAATTAATTCAAAAGGCCAGATAAAAATCTTCTCCAAAAATTCATGTTAGATTTTTGAAAAGTCTTATAAATGAGTGTGATCACATATCAAGTGATGTGGGACCCACCCGATGCTCATGGATTTTTCAAATATTCAAACAGTGCCTTAGATTTAATCAAAAAACCCTATTTGATTTAAAGTTCAAATTATTTGAATTTTAAAAATGTTCAAACTATACAAGTGGCTATCCTAGTATATTGTTATGCCACATAAAAAGTTTCAGCATTTAATAAAATGCCTAGCTATTTATTTAGCACAGCAAAACAAAAAGGCAGAAAAGAAAAGAGAAAGGAAAAAGGAAAAAGGAGTTTACCTGGCCATTCGGCCCAACTCATCCCCCCCTGGCCCAGGCCCATCTGGAGCGCTTGTCGTCTACCCCGGCAGGCGAGCACACTGCTGCGTGCCGGCCATGCCGAGACTGCCGACGCCACCGCGACGTCCCCGGCCACGCAGCTGCTTCCCCGCCGCCTTCAACGTGTCCTGGAGAAGCCCATGGACGTCTTCGTCACTCTCCCTCTCTCGCCACACTCTCTCAAGCTCTCTGTGCACTTTCCCCAATTCCCCCGAGAGCAGCCGCCATTCGCCGTCGACGAAACCCGTAGCCAACGCCGGAGCGAAGCCTGGAGACCATGTCCATCGTGCGCGCCATCGTCGACTTCCTCGATCTGGAGGAGCTGGAGGACTAATCGAGCTCGAGGCCAACGCAAGCTTCACCGAGACCTCACCGGAGCCGCCGCGCGATTTCTGTGATTCCGGCAACCAGAGGGCATCCCCGACCGCGCCACCACCTCCGTTGAACTCACGGTGAGCTCACGGTTCACCCGAGCCATTCCTTCGTCTCCCTCCTCCTCCCTAGCTGGATCCGCCATGAACGCAGGAGCTCGTCGCCGCCATGGTCGACGGCGAGGAAGTTCCCGTGCCCCTTCGACCCATCCATGACGACCACCGTGCTCCTGGTGCTCCAAGGATTCGTCCGAGTCATCGCATGCCCACGAAAACCACCGCAGCGTCGTCTTCGTCGTCACCGAGCCACGGCCGCCACTAGGGCTCGTCGCCGACACCACTCCGGTACCCCCCCCCCCCGTGGCGTTGCTGTGCTCTGGGTGATGCAGACGAGCTCGGGTTTCCGTTTGGTGGTCTCAGCGCACCAAATGGTGGCCGGAGCCGCCGTCCCGTGCGTCGCCGCCGCGTCGGATGGTCGCCGGCGACTAGCTGTCGGCAAGTCCGACATTGCCGGGGTGATTAGCACCTAATCCACCCCCTTGGGTCACTTACAGGTGGGCCCAGCCCCCTCTAATCCTCTCTGTTAGATTAATCTAACAGGGAAATTAGATGTGAGGCTGACAGCCCTGGCCCACTGGACAGTTTGACCGGGGTCAAAGCCCCCTGCTGAGGCCATGCTGACGCAGTAAATCTTTTCCAGAAATTAGAAATGTTTTAAAGAATTCCAGAAACTCCAGAAAATAGCCCAAACTTTGGAAATTCATAATTAATTCATATTAACTCCAAATTGGACAAATAATATATCAAAAATGACCAGGAGAAAATAACCTATCCAAATATCCAACTTTCAACTTTGTTTGAGTTGAATTTAAAATATGATCAGTAGCATTTGCTATTTGATTTAAATGGAATTAAATCAAATTCAATTCAAAAGTTTTTGCAACTTGAACCATGGCAACATGCTAAATTTCACTTACACATCAGAGGCATATCATACACATTTTCAAATGATTCAAATTGATCAAACAATGTCACATGTAACTTGCCTAAGTTTGAATTCAAATTGGAGTTTGAATTTGCAATTCAATTTGCAATATACTCCATTTAAATGGAATTGCTTCACACATCCAAGCATATACATCAAGTTTCAACCTTCCATCATGTGATTGTGCATTGTATTTACTTTGCTACCTTGTTTGTTGTTTGTCGAGTAGAGGTGGAACCGTAGCAGGACGCTGCCCCCTTCGTTGAAGAACCCGAACCCGAACCTCGTCAGCAAGGCAAGGAAACCCCCATTGATCATGTCGATAAAATCCCACTTCCCTCTCATGTCCCGCTTATGCATTGTATAGGATGATTACCATGATGCGTTTCTACCGCATAGATGAACCCATTCCTTTGCATGACCTATCATTTTGTCACAGTAGTTAGCAAACCACAATCCTAGCAAATGTAGGAGTTGATTGATATCATGTGGCCCCTGCAATTGTTACTTCTTATTGCATGCTTAGAGTGATACCATGATGATACTTTTATGTGAGTCGGGATGGTAGTGATCATGATGATGATGGTAGAAAAGTGTTGGCGAATCTACCCTAATACAAGGTGAACGATGAGAGGCTATGTAGGAGTACACGGTGGGTTGTCTCGTTGAACACCGCCCTAAGTCCGAGTTCTTGTGTGGTGATCCAAGATGAAGAGTACAACCACACATTGGGCTCATTGACCCCTCTCAGCTTACTAACTCATCCCTTTCGATGTCCAGATGTCGCAATAGTTCGGAGTTCTGGTAGGTCTGTGGCCTGGAGGCTAAGTGAGAGAACGTCTCATCCAAGACCGGCTTATGCACCACGCACACATCACTTGTGCCCACTTCGGTAAACCGGTCGGGTTCACGATAGTGGTATCCAACCCAAGTAGGCGGCTTTCTCGGACTAGATCGGCTATGAGGTAACAATTGTGGTGAGCATCCTCGCTGGCACCCCTTGAATGGTATCGAGATCAAAGGCGGTAACTTATGATCATGTGTGTGTAGTGGTACACCCCCGCAAGGTTAACAAAACTATTCGAATAGTCGCGTCCGCGGTTATGGACTGCTTGGAAAGCTTAGCTTGATTATTACACAACTTGAACTGAATACTTCTAAAACACACCAAGATAAGTGTGAGTGCTATGGCGTGCTTTTTCTTGTGGGGAAGTCGAGGAAGGCACCATAGTGGTGTAATTGGTTGGAGAAAGTAGTGGACTCGTGTACGCTTCTTACCTCAAGTCTGGTACTCGTAGTTCAGGACTAGCCAAGTCAAAGCTGGCACTTCTGCAAGTGAAACCCCACCTCCCTTTACCTTGATACATATGCATGAGTAGCGTAGCTCCTATGTAAGTCTTGCTGAGTACGACTTTGTACTCACATTTTCTTAATCTATGTTTTAGATGAACCCACTGTGGGCACCCCGGACTATATGTCCGAAGCGGCCAGCTGTGCATACCGTCATGCTCCCATGATCAGTGTCGCATGACGCACAACTCGACAATGGATATCACAGTCACAAGTTCATATAGTACCGAATACAAAGTCATACATAAACATAGACTTACACGGCCTCATCGGGCTCAAATGGCAGCGGAATAAGCAAAATCAAGATAGATAGCAGCATCACAATCCACTGGCAAAGCTCAGAGCGTAGCACATCCTAGTACTCGTCAGTCGCGTCATCGTCAAATACCTGCTCCTCCAAGCCTGGCCGATTGAATAACCAGGGACAAAGCCGTGAGTACATACAAAGTACTCGCAAACCACCTAAAGAAAGGAACAAAGATTTTTGTACAAGAAAATAATGGGATGGCTATATGGTGGGGTTTAACATGGGGGAACCTAACTACTCAGTATTAGTTAAGTTAGCAATATCTTACTCTTGACAAATTTTTAATCCCACAATTTATATTTGATTAAATCATGTCCAACCCTTTTCATAATACCAACATCATTATCGTGAACCATAATCTCAGAACTAGAATTTCTCATCTATTCCCCACAAAGTGTGGCCTCACTAGCTGTCCATGACCGTGGACTCCGGCTACTCGAATAGTTTTTACTCTGCAGAGGTTGTACACTTTACCCACAAAATTCGATACATCCGCCGGGAGTTCCCACGGTTCGTCATACCTCAGTATGCGGTTTTCGGATAATCGACCGTAGTCTTCCCCTTGCCTACCCTAGTACAGGTTATCTACCCGATGCCCACATCCTGAACTGTCCGCGTGCAAGGTCATGCTCCTCGTGGACGCAAGCCTTCACCGTAGTAGAGGTGCGGCAAAGTTCCGTACCGACACTGATATAGTCCAGCGTATTACACCCCCGACGCATCGGCAGGATTCCGGCTTCTGGGTACCATCCTGTACCTCACTCATGTAGTTATGAGATCCCCGTACTAAGATAAGCAAGCTTCCAACTAGCCCTGTCCCATACCAGAGTATTGTGGTTGTACTGCAATACTAGATTTTGGCGGCACTTATAGAGAGTCCCTCTAGACTTTGAATATGTTCAACGATGTTTCCAACAACCACAACCTTGGCCATCACATCTTCTTAGATGTATGCCAAAACATTAGGGGGAAGCAAAATTAACCAAATTATTATGTTGTCACTAGTTCATTAGCAAGGCTTGTAATAGTACCAAGATTATCGGTGTCTAGTTTATTTCTCCCAAATAGGTAGGCTTACAAGGTATGTGGGGTTCACCTAATAAACTAGTACAAATCCCAACCCAAAAAATGATATAACAAGATCATGATATATAATATGGTACAAAGGAAGTAAAAATGTAGGACAAGGTTAAGTTTTTGAAGATGGCTTGCCTTCCTCGGCGATGTCTCCCGGTACGGATTCTTCGGCTTGGAAGGAGTCTTCACCTGCAACGTCAGGCGTCTCGTCTACACGTTGCGGAAAAATAATACTCATTACAATCACTTTAATTCCAAGCAACACTCAACTAACATAACAATCACTTGGCACCCAATCAATCAACAAATGAGGCATACCAATCAAACATACTAGTGAGTAAAAATTTTAGTGGTGATGTAACAAGTTCATAGGGATAAGCAAAAATTTATGCCATACACCACAAGGGATTTTACACAAGTTACTTTTGTATAACTTTAGATCATGCTTAAATTTATTTCAATAACAACCATAATTGTCCAAACACAAGCATAATAAATTTTTAACCTATTTGATTGATTAACAAAGAATAAACTAAAATTCATCCTAACATGGAATGCTAGCAATAATAGTAATATGATCATTAATTTTATTTAAACAATCAACAATTCTAAACATACAGAAAAATAAAGTATAATCATAGGAGTATAAACAAGTCAACAACACATTTTTAGAGTCAACAAGGATTTAACTAAAACTATTCTTAGCTGCTAAAAAGCACAATAAACTAATAAAAACTAAAGAAATTATTTTGGCACTGCACAAAAATTATTCTAAACATGCAGAATTATAGATATTAATTTTATGCACACAACAAAATTTATTTCACTGAATTTGGAGTTGTATTTATTTTTCTATAAGTAAAACAGTGTTGCCGATTAAAAGAAAAAGAAAAAAAAGAACAGCAGGCCGGCCCGGCTATTAGGCGCCCACGGCGCTCCCTTCATTTTTTTTAAAAAAAGGGCCGAGCCCAGCACTGCGCAGCGGTGGGTTTTTTTTTTCTAATAAAAAATCGAAGGGGTATGGGTGCCCCCTGGCCGTCGGATCAAGTGCGATCTGACGGCTGGGGGCTCGTCTTCCCCAGCGAGCCTGGGAGGCTCGGCCTCCCCAGGCCATGGCGGCCAGAGGCAAGGCCAGCCTCGCCGGCGGCCCTCTGGTGGCCGGAGGCTGGAGGCAAGGGGCGGGGCGAGGTCGCAGGAGGCCTGGGGCTCCATTTTTGCCCTAAAACCCGACATGCATCGCGGAAAAAAAATGGGCCATAGTGTCCAGCAGGGAACGAAGCTCACCAGGGGAGGGCGTTCCGGCGGCTGTAGGCGACGGTGAGGGGCGGCGGGGGTGCGGCTTGGGGCAGGGGTCCCGTTTTTGGGGCTCGGAGGCGGCTGCTGTCGTCGGAAGCGGCGTCGGCTCGGGGTAGACGTTGGGGCAGTGGGGTGCTTGGGGCGGCTCCTCTGGTCCCTCACCGGCGGCTCCGGCGTGAGGCAGAGAGGCGGCGCTCCGGCCTCCCCTCCTCCTCCTCTTCTGGCTTCTCTCCTCCTCCTCTTCTCCAACTCCTTCTCCTCTTCTTCCTTCTCTACTCGGGCTGGCAAGGCGGGCGGGAACGGTGGTGTGGCTGGGTTGTGTGTGGCAAGTGGGGAGAGGAGAGCCGGGGTGGCCTCCTTTTATAGCCGAGAGGAGCGGGGCTGCAACGGGAGGGAGAGCCATGGGGCGATCCGTGGCCTCGGGCGCCATTGGAGAAGGTGGGCGGTGGGAGAGCTCGTGAGGGTGCTCCGGTGGGTCGTTCCACCGTGGGAGCTCGCCGGTCACATCAAGGGCTTGGGTTGGGGGTAGGAATCGAGCTGGCAAGCCACGGGGGCGATCCTCGGGGTCGTCTTCGGTTGGGAAATGGGGAGCGAGGGTGTCAGTGGCTTGGGGTGGGGTGAAGAGAGACGAGAGAGAGAGGGATTACGAGAGGGAGAGAGACTCTCTCTGCGTGGGGAGAGGGAGAGAGAGATCGTGAGAGAGAGAGGGGGAAGTTAGAGGGAGAGAGATTAAGGGGGGGTGGTTAGGATAGTTTCTTTTTTTTTTCTCTCTCTCTTCTTTTTTTTTTAGCACCAAACACCCATTTATTTAAGAGATAAAAAATAAAATAAAAAAACAAAACTCTTTTATTATTGGTATTATTGTTATTGTTGTTATTATTATTAGGTTAGATATAAAGATCATGCATGCATTTCCTTATGATTTTATGTAGTTAGGAATTTTTATTGATAAACATTTTAGTTATTAGCAAACAACCAAAAAGGTTGATGCCAAAGGATTTTTGTGGTGGCTAAAACTTTTGGTATTATTACTCTATAGTAAATTTACTAGGTGTTAGCACCAAGGTTTTTTTTAAAAAAAATTTACAAGTTACCATTTTTAAGATAATCTCAAGAGGAGTTGCATGCATGGCAGACATTAGGCACATGCAACACAAAATGATCATCATCATAAGTGCATCACCAAGCAACAACATGACTAACCCTAAGCACTCAAGTTCAAGCATTGAAACACAACCTAAGATTTCATGCAAGGTTTTTGTTGGCTCTAATTTTGTGTTAACTAGATTAACAAGAAGGGTAAAAATTGGGATGTGACATACCTTCCCCCCTTTAAAGAATCTCGTCCCCGAGATTCACAAGCTAGTGAAGAGATGCGGAAACTCGCGCTTGAGGTAGTCATCCCGTTCCCAGGTGGCTTCCTCCTCAGTGTGGTTGGTCCACTGGACCTTGTGGAACTTGATCGCGCGTTTTCGGGTGACTCGGGTGGCTTCTTCCAGGATACGAAGGGGTGTCTCGCGGTATGTGAGATCCTGGTTGATATCCACCGTGCGGTGATCGATGTTTTTGAAAACATCGGGCTTGTCCGGCACCTCCAGACACTTCCGGAGCTGCGAGACGTGGAAGACGTCGTGCACATCGGATAGTTCTGCTGGCAGTCTCAACTGATAGGCAACTTGACCTCGTCTGTCTATCACCTCAAATGGTCCGATGTATCGTGGTGCTAACTTCCCCTTCACATGGAATCTCTGCATTCCCTTCAATGGGGTGACTCGGAGATACACAAAGTCTCCAACTGCAAAAGTCACCTCTCGACGCTTGGGGTCGGCATAGCTCTTCTGACGGGACTGAGCGGTATTGAGGCGCTCACGAATCAACTGAACCTGTTCCTCAGCTTCCTTCAAAACATCGGGTCCAAAGATCTTCCCTTCCCCGGTCTGAGACCAGTTTAGGGGCGTGCGGCACTTCTGTCCATACAATGCTTCAAAGGGGGCCATCTGCAGACTCGACTGATAGCTATTGTTGTAGGAGAATTCTGCATACGGCAAGCAATCCTCCCACTTGGAACCATATGCTAGAGCACATGCGCGGAGCATATCCTCTAATATCTGGTTCACTCGCTCGGTCTGGCCTCCAGTCTGCGGGTGATAGGCTGTGCTGAAAGTGAGCTTAGTGCCGAGTGCCTCCTGGACTCGCTTCCAGAATCTCGAGGTAAACTGGGTGCCTCGGTCAGACACAATCTCCTTCGGAACTCCATGCAGACAGACGATCCTTGACATGTACAAGTCTGCCAGCTGGTCTCCTCGATAGGTGGTTCGCACTGGAATAAAGTGTGCTACCTTGGTGAGTCGGTCGACGATGACCCAGATAGAGTCATGACCCTTGCTCGACCTCGGTAGTCCTGTGATGAAGTCCATGCCTATCTGTTCCCACTTCCATTCAGGAACTCGGAGTGGTTGCAGCAATCCTGCAGGTCTCTGATGTTCTGCCTCCACCCTTTGGCAGATGTCGCACTTGGCAACATACAAGGCAATCTCACGCTTCATACCGTGCCACCAAAACAAGTCCTTCAAGTCTTGATACATCTTAGTCCCTCCGGGGTGGATGGAGTAAGGTGTATCGTGAGCTTCCTTCAGGATAGTGAGCTTCAACTCCTTTACATCAGGCACACACAATCGGCCACCAAACCAAAGAACTCCTTCATCATCCGTCGTGAACTTCGGGGCCTTGTCGAGGGGCATCTTCTTCTTGATTCCCTTGATACTGTCGTGTCCCTTCTGTGCCTCCTTGATCTGGTCAAATAGAGTCGGAGTCAGCTCGAGGTGAGCCAGAAAACCGGGTATAACAAGTTCCAAACCCAGCTTCTCGAACTGCTCGTGCAGAGTTGGCTGCGTCTCTCTGATTATTGCATTAAGTGTGCACGGCTTGCGGCTGAGGGCATCTGCTACCACGTTGGCCTTACCAGGGTGGTAATGGATTTCGAGATCATAGTCTTTGATCAGCTCGATCCACCTCCTCTGCCTCATGTTCAACTCCTTTTCTGAGAAAATGTACTTCAGGCTCTTATGGTCTGTGTATATGTCGCAACGGTGACCCATCAGGTAATGTCTCCACCTTTTGAGAGCAAGCACAACTGCGGCTAGCTCCAAATCATGGGTGGGGTAGTTCAACTCGTGCGGCTTCAACTGTCGAGACAGGTACTCAATCACCTTGCCCACTTGCATAAGGACACAACCCAAACCAATCTTCGATGCATCACAGTACACATCAAAGCTCTTGGTCAGGTCAGGCATAGTCAACACTGGGGCAGATACCAATCTCCTCTTCAACTCCTGGAAACTGGCTTCACACTTTTCTGTCCACACAAACTTCTGGTCCTTCTTCAACAACTGGGTCATGGGACGGGCAATGCTGGAGAAACCTTCCACGAACTTGCGGTAGTATCCCGCTAGTCCGAGGAATCCTCTCACTTCGGTCTGAGTTGTCGGAGCTGTCCAGTCCATGACAGACTGAATCTTGGCGGGGTCGACGGATATTCCTCCTTCTGACAATACATGTCCCAAAAATCCAACTTCCTTGAGCCAGAACTCGCACTTTCTGAACTTGGCATACAGCTGGTGCTCTCGCAATGTCTCGAGGACTAAGCGTAGATGCTCGGCATGCTCTTCCTCCGTCTTGGAATATATCAGGATATCATCAATGAACACCACTACAAACTTGTCAAGGTACTTCATGAAGATCTTGTTCATGAGATTCATGAAATAGGCCGGGGCGTTGGTAAGTCCGAAGGACATCACAGTGTACTTGAACAAACCATAGCGGGTCGTGAAGGCGGTCTTGGGGATGTCCGACTCACGGACCTTCAGCTGGTGGTATCCGGTCCTCAGGTCGATCTTGGAGAAGACTCGGGCTCCGTTCAACTGGTCGAACAGATCCTCGATCTTGGGGAGCGGATACTTGTTCTTGATGGTTACTTCATTCAGCTTACGGTAGTCCACACACATGCGTATGGTGCCGTCTCTCTTGTCCACGAAGAGAACTGGCGAACCCCAGGGTGAAGCACTGGGTCGAATCAGTCCCTTCTGGAGCATGTCATTCAGCTGCTTCTTCAATTCAACCAGCTCTTCGGCATTCATCCGGTAGGGTCTCTGTGCTATTGGGGCTGTGCCAGGCACTAACTCGATGATAAACTCGATATCCCGATCAGGCGGCATACCGGGTAATTCCTCCGGAAAGACATCCGGGAATTCACATACCACCTTCACTTCTTCAAGGGATGGCACCGAGACACTCTGATGACAGCAGGCTCGGGTCTTGTCGGTCAGGTCTGAGTACTCTATCCTACGTCCTTCAGCACTGGTGAGGGTGACTGTCCTCTCTGCGCAATCTATCCGACCTCGGTACCTGGATAACCAGTTCATGCCAAGTATCACCTCTATCCCTTCTGTTCCCAGCACAATCAATTCTGCCGGAAACATGACTCCTTGGATCTCTACGGGCACACCATAACATGTGCGAAATGCCTTGACTCTAGACCCTGGAATTTGCACGCTCATGGACCTCCTCATAGGCTCGGACCTCATCCCACTTCTATTCACAAATGACGTCGTAACAAACGAGTGGGATGCACCAGAATCAAACAATACTTGGGCAGGTACTGAATTAACTGAGAACGTACCCAAGATGACGTCTGCGGCCTCCTGGGCTTCCTCGGCTTGCACATGATTCAGACGTCCCTTCGCGGCGTTAGACGCACCGCGTGGGGCATTGCTGCGGCCGGGGTTCCCTCTAGCTGGCGCTAGTGCATTGGGGCGTGGAGCAGCATTCTTCTTGTTGGGACACTCTGTCGAGTAGTGGCCCTTCTGACCACATCCAAAGCAGATCACTCCAGGGTTGCGGGGAACTCCGCCTGCTGGACGCGGAACTCCAACAGGGCGGGTAGGAGCATTGGGGCGCGGTGCTGGGTAAGGGCTCCTCTGAGGCTGTGGTGCTGGTCTTGGCGGCTGTGTCGGACGCAGTCGGGGGTTGCTGGATCCACCCTGCTGCATCATGCGGCGCTTGTGGTTTTAAGCGGCCATCTTGAGTTTTCCCTCCATCATAATAGCAGCATTGGCGAGAGACTCAAGATCAGGGAATTGCATGGCCACTAGAACAACCTGCAACTCATCGTGAAGTCCATCCAAGAAACGGTCCTTCCGCTTCTCCTCGGTGTCCACCTCCTCCGGGGCATACCTCGACAGCTGAGTGAATCGGTCAAGATAACCGACCACAGTCATACCCCCTTGCTTGAGGTGGCGAAACTCATCCTTCATCCGCCTGATCAGTGCGGTGGGGATGTGCGCCTTCTTGAACTTGGCGGAGAGTTCTGCCCAGGAGAGTACTTGCCCTTCAGGAAGACGGGCACGCACTCCTTCCCACCAGCTCCTAGCGGTGCCGGAGAGGTAGTGGGTGGCATACAGGACCTTCTCGTTGTTGCCAACAGCGGCGACAGTAAGGTTGTTCTCCATGGTGCGGAGCCAATCCTCAGCATCCAGAGGCTCCTTCGTCTGCGAGAACACGGGCGGGTTGGTGTTCTGAAAATCTCGGAGCCGAGACCTGGGCTCCTCATTCCCACCAGCTCCTCCGCCTCCTTGATTGGCATTGGTGGCGGCCTGGACTAGCTGCTGGAGTGCAGCCATGTTCGCCTGATGCTCGTCACGAGCAGCCTGGCGCTCCTCCATCAGTAGTCGCAGAAGTTGCGCCATGTTCGGGTCGGGTGGTGGTGGTGGCACATCACCGGATCCACTCGGGATGCTGCGGGTGTGCCTCGACATCCTGAGGTTATGGCGTAAGATAAGAGGGAATTTAGTCTACAAGGGGGGGGGGGTAAGTCCCTAACAATTTAGTTATCAAACACAAGCAAGACATATAAGATAGACAATAAACTTGCAACTAGCAAACCAGCACATGGTAGCATAACGATAGCATAAGTCTCATACATAACCAAGTCTTACAGATAACCAACTGCACAATCATCAAACCGAGCCACGACTAAACCCAAAAGTGGCAACTACTCAATGGGACACCTCCTACGCGTCACTCTCCTCCTCATCGTCGATGAAAGCAAGATCCTCGGAGTTCGAGACATCCTCCTCCTCCTCGTGGTCCTCGTCAACACTAAGGTAGGCATCATCCTCCTTCTGGATGTCCTCGCCATCATCTAGAGCAGCAATCTCGTCCTCCAAATCCGCGCACTTGCGCTTCAGGCTCCTGGTCCTCTTCCTCAGCATCTCATTACTCCCCTCCAGACGGACGACCTGGCCCTGCAGCTCCTCTATAATCCAGTCCCGGGACTCTAGGTCGATGGGGTCGATGTGGGCGTGACCCCCTGTCTGGAGGTTGTAGTCGTGCTTAAACCGGGCTTCATCCAGCTGAGCCTCAGTCAAAGCCAAGTGCTTCTCCATAGCGATCAGGTGATCCCCCATGATCGGGTGAGGAATGCCGGGAGTGGGATCTCCCTCGCTGGCACCCCTTGAATGGTATCGAGATCAAAGGCGGTAACTGATGATCATGTGTGTGTAGTGGTACACCCCTGCAGGGTTAACAAAACTGTTCGAATAGTCGCGTCCGCGGTTATGGACTGCTTGGAAAGCTTAGCTTGATTATTACACAACTTGAACTGGATACTTCTAAAACACACCAAGATAAGTGTGAGTGCTATGGCGTGCTTTTTCTCGTGGGGAAGTCGAGGTAGGCACCATAGTGGTGTAATTGGTTGGAGAAAGTAGTGGACTCGTGTACGCTTCTTACCTCAAGTCTGGTACTCGTAGTTCAGGACTAGCCAAGTCAAAGCTGGCACTTCTGCAAGTGAAACCCCACCTCCCTTTACCTTGATACATATGCATGAGTAGCGTAGCTCCTATGTAAGTCTTGCTGAGTACGACTTTGTACTCACGTTTTCTTAATCTATGTTTTAGATGAACCCACTGTGGGCACCCCGGACTATATGTCCGAAGCGGCCAGCTGTGCATACCGTCATGCTCCCATGATCAGTGTCGCATGACGCACAACTCGACAATGGATATCACAGTCACAAGTTCATATAGTACCGAATACAAAGTCATACATAAACATAGTCTTACACGGCCTCATCGGGCTCAAATGGCAGTGGAATAAGCAAAAGCAAGATAGATAGCAGCATCACAATCCACAGGCAAAGCTCAGAGCGTAGCACATCCTAGTACTCGTCAGTCGCGTCATCGTCAAATACCTGCTCCTCCAAGCCTGGCCGATTGAATAACCAGGGACAAAGCCGTGAGTACATACAAAGTACTCGCAAACCACCTAAAGAAAGGAACAAAGATTTTTGTACAAGAAAATAATGGGATGGCTATATGGTGGGGTTTAACATGGGGGAACCTAACTACTCAGTATTAGTTAAGTTAGCAATATCTTACTCTTGACAAATTTTTAATCCCACAATTTATATTTGATTAAATCATGTCCAACCCTTTTCATAATACCAACATCATTATCGTGAACCATAATCTCAGAACTAGAATTTCTCATCTATTCCCCACAAAGTGTGGCCTCACTAGCTGTCCATGACCGTGGACTCCGGCTACTCGAATAGTTTTTACTCTGCAGAGGTTGTACACTTTACCCACAACATTCGATACATCCGCCGGGAGTTCCCACGGTTCTTCATACCTCAGTATGCGGTTTTCGGATAATCGACCGTAGTCTTCCCCTTGCCTACCCTAGTACAGGTTATCTACCCGATGCCCACATCCTGAACTGTCCGCGTGCAAGGTCATGCTCCTCGTGGACGCAAGCCTTCACCGTAGTAGAGGTGCGGCAAAGTTCCGTACCGACACTGATATAGTCCAGCGTATTACACCCCCGACGCATCGGCAGGATTCCGGCTTCTGGGTACCATCCTGTACCTCACTCATGTAGTTATGAGATCCCCGTACTAAGATAAGCAAGCTTCCAACTAGCCCTGTCCCATACCAGAGTATTGTGGTTGTACTGCAATACTAGATTTTGGCGGCACTTATAGAGAGTCCCTCTAGACTTTGAATATGTTCAACGATGTTTCCAACAACCACAACCTTGGCCATCACATCTTCTTAGATGTATGCCAAAACATTAGGGGGAAGCAAAATTAACCAAATTATTATGTTGTCACTAGTTCATTAGCAAAGCTTGTAATAGTACCAAGATTATCGGTGTCTAGTTTATTTCTCCCAAATAGGTAGGCTTACAAGGTATGTGGGGTTCACCTAATAAACTAGTACAAATCCCAACCCAAAAAATGATATAACAAGATCATGATATATAATATGGTACAAAGGAAGTAAAAATGTAGGACAAGGTTAAGTTTTTGAAGATGGCTTGCCTTCCTCGGCGATGTCTCCCGGTACGGATTCTTCGTCTTGGAAGGAGTCTTCACCTGCAACGTCAGGCGTCTCGTCTACACGTTGCGGAAAAATAATACTCATTACAATCACTTTAATTCCAAGCAACACTCAACTAACATAACAATCACTTGGCACCCAATCAATCAACAAATGAGGCATACCAATCAAACATACTAGTGAGTAAAAATTTTAGTGGTGATGTAACAAGTTCATAGGGATAAGCAAAAATTTATGCCATACACCACAAGGGATTTTACACAAGTTACTTTTGTATAACTTTAGATCATGCTTAAATTTATTTCAATAACAACCATAATTGTCCAAACACAAGCATAATAAAATTTTAACCTATTTGATTGATTAACAAAGAATAAACTAAAATTCATCCTAACATGGAATGCTAGCAATAATAGTAATATGATCATTAATTTTATTTAAACAATCAACAATTCTAAACATACAGAAAAATAAAGTATAATCATAGGAGTATAAACAAGTCAACAACACATTTTTAGAGTCAACAAGGATTTAACTAAAACTATTCTTAGCTGCTAAAAAGCACAATAAACTAATAAAAACTAAAGAAATTATTTTGGCACTGCACAAAAATTATTCTAAACATGCAGAATTATAGATATTAATTTTATGCACACAACAAAATTTATTTCACTGAAGTTGGAGTTGTATTTATTTTTCTATAAGTAAAACAGTGTTGCAGATTAAAAGAAAAAGAAAAAAAAGAACAGCAGGCCGGCCCGGCTATTAGGCGCCCACGGCGCTCCCTTCATTTTTTTTTAAAAAAGGGCCGAGCCCAGCACTGCGCAGCGGTGGGTTTTTTTTTCTAATAAAAATCGAAGGGGTATGGGTGCCCCTTGGCCGTCGGATCAAGTGCGATCTGACGGCTGGGGGCTCGTCTTCCCCAGCGAGCCTGGGAGGCTCGGCCTCCCCAGGCCATTGCGGCCAGAGGCAAGGCCAGCCTCGCCGGCGGCCCTCTGGTGGCCGGAGGCTGGAGGCAAGGGGCGGGGCGAGGTCGCAGGAGGCCTGGGGCTCCATTTTTGCCCTAAAACCCGACATGCATCGCGGAAAAAAAACGGGCCATAGTGTCCAGCAGGGAACGAAGCTCACCGGGGGAGGGCGTTCCGGCGGCTGTAGGCGACGGTGAGGGGCGGCGGGGGTGCGGCTTGGGGCAGGAGTCCCGTTTTTGGGGCTCGGAGGCGGCTGCGGTCGTCGGAAGCGGCGTCGGCTCGGGGTAGACGTTGGGGCAGTGGGGTGCTTGGGGCGGCTCCTCTGGTCCCTCGCCGGCGGCTCCGGCGTGAGGCAGAGAGGCGGCGCTCCGGCCTCCCCTCCTCCTCCTCTTCTGGCTTCTCTCCTCCTCCTCTTCTCCAACTCCTTCTCCTCTTCTTCCTTCTCTACTCGGGCTGGCAAGGCGGGCGGGAGCGGTGGTGTGGCTGGGTTGTGTGTGGCGAGTGGGGAGAGGAGAGCCGGGGTGGCCTCCTTTTATAGCCGAGAGGAGCGGGGCTGCAACGGGAGGGAGAGCCATGGGGCGATCCGTGGCCTCGGGCGCCATTGGAGAAGGTGGGCGGTGGGAGAGCTCGTGAGGGTGCTCCGGTGGGTCGTTCCACCGTGGGAGCTCGCC
This sequence comes from Bromus sterilis, assembly GCA_950022295.1. NCBI lineage: Eukaryota > Viridiplantae > Streptophyta > Magnoliopsida > Poales > Poaceae > Bromus > Bromus sterilis. The sequence goes on from OX465598.1 coordinate 223,919,639, forward strand.
GGTCACATCAAGGGCTTGGGTTGGGGGTAGGAATCGAGCTGGCAAGCCACGGGGGCGATCCTCGGGGTCGTTTTCGGTTGGGCAATGGGGAGCGAGGGTGTCAGTGGCTCGGGGTGGGGTGAAGAGAGACGAGAGAGAGAGGGATTACGAGAGGGAGAGAGACTCTCTCTGCGTGGGGAGAGGGAGAGAGAGATCGTGAGAGAGAGAGGGGGAAGTTAGAGGGAGAGAGATTAAGGGGGGGTGGTTAGGATAGTTTCTTTTTTTTTCTCTCTCTCTCTTCTTTTTTTTTTAGCACCAAACACCCATTTATTTAAGAGATAAAAAATAATAAAAAAAACAAAACTCTTTTATTATTGGTATTATTGTTATTGTTGTTATTATTATTAGGTTAGATATAAAGATCATGCATGCATTTCCTTATGATTTTATGTAGTTAGGAATTTTTATTGATAAACATTTTAGTTATTAGCAAACAACCAAAAAGGTTGATGCCAAAGGATTTTTGTGGTGGCTAAAACTTTTGGTATTATTACTCTATAGAAAATTTACTAGGTGTTAGCACCAAGGTTTTTTTTTAAAAAAAATTACAAGTTACCATTTTTAAGATAATCTCAAGAGGAGTTGCATGCATGGCAGACATTAGGCACATGCAACACAAAATGATCATCATCATAAGTGCATCACCAAGCAACAACATGACTAACCCTAAGCACTCAAGTTCAAGCATTGAAACACAACCTAAGATTTCATGCAAGGTTTTTGTTGGCTCTAATTTTTGGTTAACTAGATTAACAAGAAGGGTAAAAATTGGGATGTGACACCCACTGACCCCGAAGGTGGCTTCTTCATCAAGCTGGACGACTGAAGATCAAGCTAGTCTAGTCCCAGTCAGACGACTGGTTCCCTCGTGGAGGGCTTGTGTTTAAATGAGGCTTCTTAAGCCATTTTTTAAACTTGTCTGTACTCAGACATACTTTGCTACTGCTTGTGTTGTAATGTTGGATCACATGTTTGTGATCTCTGTGTGCACTCTATAAGAGTTATCAATAAAATGTATACTTTGTAGATAATTGCAATGATACCTTCTGTTCATACAAGGCTTGTGTGCTGCGTGTATGTTTATAACATGCATGTCTTTGTATGGGTTTTCGAGACCTTAGTTGTGATCTGGCTGGCGGTCTTTCATACACCAAGTGGCCCTTAGATGTGCGCAGCTTGGGGCATCGCGATGCGATTGTTCGAGACTCTGTCTCGTGCACACTTTGTGGTATGATCGAGCCCGCCCTAGACCCCGACTACGTGATCGGGCTGGAGTAAGTCTATGTAAGAGTTATGAGATAGTCGGTAGTATGGTTGAGGCGACTTGTCTTTGAATATGGGAGCTCATCACCCATATCATTAGACTTGTGTGCGGACGATGAGGACCCATCTCAGTTGATCATCCGGCCTGGATGGGATGCCCCTCACGTACGATGCTTTCCGAGAACGTTCTGTGCATTGGCCTTGTCTGCTTAGACAAGTGGGTACGGTTCTCGGCTCTCCATATGACTATGTCTTAACTGGACTTGCATACGCAAACCCCGGGTCCCGACACACCCTTACGTGTGAAACACATAATCCCATTTAATATCGAAAATCGGTCGGATTAAGTGTGAAGACTGAATTAGTGTAACTATTTACATCAAAAATTCAGCTGGTGTAACTCATTACAACGAGCTCTTCATTTTCTCCATTTTTCCGAGAAACATATCTTATCTTTCATAAGTTTAAGTTTTCACTGTTTGTCCAATGATCAACATCTTGATCACTTTGGTATCTTTCTCACAACCTTTTGGAGCACTGGACATATCTGGTCGTTTTACATATTATGGTGTACATGATTAATCCAAACACACAGGTGAGTGGAATTCAATTCACGTGTTTTTGCTTATCTGTGTTCATGAACACCGATTTCCGCAAACAACTTTTCACCGTGACCTCGGCAAGAACATCCTTCTTGGCGTATTCATACTAAACTACTTTAGTATCATGTCAACATGTAATGTTGGCTTTAGAATGATCAGGCACTTACTATCTACATAGATCACTATGCTAATACTAATGCTATATTACCCCAAGTTCTTCAACTGAAAAATATTTCCAATGAAGTCCTAATTCGTGTCAAGAAATTTATATCATTTCCAATCAACAATATGTCATCTACATAAGGTTTTAGAAATATCATTCAGCTCCCACTTACTTTCTTGAACATTCAAGAATCTTCATTTATTCCCGATGAAAACAAACTCTTTTGGCAATTTCATCATAACAAAAATTCCAACTCCATTGTTCTAGCTTCAGTCCATCACTGGATATCCAAGGCTTGCATCTATTTTAGCATCCTTTGAATCGACAAAACATTCCGGTTGTATCACATATACGTCCTTTGTTATATTTCCGTGTAGGAACTTTGTTTTGATGTTCATTCTACCATATCCTATAAATGAGATATGTAGTAATTGCTAATATAACTCGAACTGACTAAAGCATCTCTACGGTCGAAACTATTTCTCTGTAGTCAACCTTTGAACTTGCTAGAAAACAATTTTCCAACGAGTTGAGCTTTATGGATAAAACAATTTCATCTGAATGATTTATAGATCCATATATATATTCTTCACACTTTTAGTCTTTCGGAGGGTCTAACAAGTTCAAAACTTGACTTACTTCCATGGATACTATCTCGGATTTATTTGGCATTTAGCCAAATCCCGGAGTCAGGGCCCATCAACGCTTCTTTGTATATCACAGGTTTATCATTGTCGAACAACAATATCTCGTTTTACATATCATGAATGTTTGTACGAGTTTTGTCTAACCTGTGTGGTTCAGCTGCGCACTTATTTGAAGATTCAACAATCTTTAACAAGTTGCACTGTCCTCCCACTCACTCTTTTGCAAGAAACCATTTTCTTCAAAACACATTGTTCTTAACAGCAAACAATTTTGCTTTTGTTTAGTGATAGAGGAATACAAAACCTTTTGGAATAACCTTCACAAAGTAGCACTTATCTGATTTGGTGTTTTGAGTATGTCAAACATATGTCTCATACACCCAAATTTTAAGAAAAGAAAATATGGTTTTATCATTTCCATATCATATCTAATATGGTGTCATTTCAACAGATTTTATGGTGCTCTTTTCAGTGTAAAAGTTGTAGTCTCTAACGCATAACTTTAATAAGTATAATGGCAAATTGATAAACGTCGTATTTGATCTTACCGGGTCATACATGGCTTGATTATGTCTCTCGAACACTTTACTCTTAGTTGAGTTCCGCGAGGCACAAGTTATGACACCTTTTCACAACTCATCAGACGTTCGCTAAACTTGTAACTCAAATATTACTTTCTACAATCTAATTTGCAGAAGCATTATTTCTTGTTACAATACATTTCTATTTCACTCTAATTTTCCTTGAACATTTCAAAGATTTCAGACGTATGTCTCCACTGAACAGATATCCATATATTTACTTCAGTTCATGAGTGAAGATATAAAATCCACTGTACACAACTACACTTATTGGACTACACACATCATCATGTATGATTTTCAATAATTTAGTTGCCCGTTAATGCATGGCCTATCAACGGTGTTTTTAGTCACATTAGTTTTAGACAATGTATGCAAGCGTCAAGTGATTCATAATCATATGACTCAAAAGTCCATCACTTATGGAAATTCTTCATGCATGTTATGTCACTTGTGACAAACTGGAGTGCCACACACTTGTGGTATTTCTGTTAGTCTTGCGACGTTTAGCGTCAGTGTTATGGATGTTTAGCATTATTATCAAGATTCATAACATACAACCTATTCACAATAGAATTATGGCCTTTATGTTATTCATAGCTTTGAACAACTCTCTTGCAATAAACAAGATTCAAAAATGATGTTTTGCAACAAGGCTAAAGTGTAGTAACAATTTACTCAACTCTAAAATGAATTATGAAGATAATCATAGAATCAACACACAGTATAGTAAACCTTTTCCCGTGTTCTCGTGTGTGTCAAAACTCATCATTCGCTAGTCATAAAGGCCATAGTATTTCTTGCATCGATCTGCAACGATATGCAGTTGAAGTGATATTGTAGTGATCAAAAGTTTAATCACAATACCCAAGAATTAAGATTAACCATTTAATCATGATTCCCAAGAATTACATCTTTTGACCAGCAATGAATTCATCTATAACTTCGTATGACTTTCATTTCTGAGCTGGATATTCCAGTCTTCTTTCGCTTTGCCTTTATACGTATCATTGTTCTATTTCCAATGCCACTCCTACTCACAGAAGATCACATATGATCAAGGGTGGCGCATGCCATGGACTTTCCGGCGTGTGACTCTTACTAACATCCTTTGGACTTCCTTTCCCTTAGTTCTCATCATCATATGATCGGTGTTCTTCTGGATCCCACACTTATCAGTTTTGTTTAGAAAACAGTGAACATTTTCACTAATGCTTAGAATCATACATTCTACTAGATATCTTATATCCAACATTAATTGTCTTACTACTGAAAACAATTTTTCAATTCCATGAATATAACATAACTATCCCAAACGTTTCGAAGTTCGGGTTTGATGGTGGTGAAGACAATGCACTTAGCTGTGGTGAAATTCTAGCATTTTGGATTATGGACGTAAGTCACATCATCCATAGCATCAGCGGGAGAGCATCAAAAATTTGCGATAGGACAAGCTCCTTCTCGACTCTATTGAGGATAGTCCTCACAATACGGTACCAATCGTAAAGTTTTTACCAGATAATAAAGTTAATCAAAATCAATTGGGAAGGTGGTAACGCGAGCCATTATTCTACAACGATAATGCAAATACTAAGACTTTGTTCATAATTAAGTTGCACTTGTGATTAATCAATTTAATTATTAAGTGCGCTCCCACTCAGATCAATATCTCTCGTAATTGATACTGGAGTGATTCAAGATCCGACCCAATCGTCCGCCATTGATGTGACATCACTGATGACTTAGACTGGACCGGTAGGCCAACTTGCCAATCAGGCCAAAGGTGATTCTTGTTCATCTTTCGATGGGCGTGTTCCGGTAGCAAACTTTTATTCAAACCGTCAAGACAACCAAGTGTAATTGCAGTGTGTTCTTAACACACCTGTCTTTTATGCGTCACACCGTGTGCACCCATGTGACATGACCTGCTCCGATGTGAAACATAGTATAGACGGTGCTACAGTTGGAAGAACACTATCAACTTGATATTGTTTTGCGAGAGATTACCCTAATAAAATACGACTACCGCGCATCAAACAAGGGTGCATCAAAGGGATAAACATCACAGGCAGTTCATAAAATTATGTGATATAGTATAGCCCTTTGCTTCGTGAAGTCTTCATTGTCTTCACGTCGTCGTGGTTGAAGTCACCGTCTCCACCAACTTTGTCCTTGGCGCCGGGAACATCACCACGGCTTCAGGCATGTGCGTCGGGGTCCACCTCCGCATCGTAGATCATCACCTTGCATCTATCTATTGCTTTGCCTCGAGAAAATAAACAGTTCTGGCACGCAGGCCATAATTAAGTGACAATCATATGACTCCAGTCATCATGTCGTACCACGACACGCAGATCGCGAATAAATATTACATAACATATAACATCTCATACAAACACATTGCAAATCTTGAAGGCTATACCACATCACATGCACATTCTGCAAAAACGAGTTAGATCTCCATCTACATGGGTTGTTGCAACTTTTATCGTGGTTGATTAGCAGGTTACATGCAAACGTTGTTCCCTATACAAACCAAACACGATACTTCATTTTTGCTAGTTTAACGTTCGGGGTGCGTGCAGCAACTAATGCCACAAGCCAAACTTCGTTCAACGCGTGACCCCCGTGTGGATTTGAGTTCATAAAATCCACAAGCCCCTCCATGTTAAATCTTCTATTGCGAGATTAAGATGAGATCCAAGGAGTTTGATGTATACCATGATCAAGGCAACCAGCATACTGAAAGCAGCATCGAGGGATCGATGGAAAACTCAATTCTTGTAGCAAAACCTCAACTTGCCATCAAGCATAGAAAAAATCACATGACAAGGAAGCAACAAGAAAATCAATGCCTCATATCACACACATGATCTAGACTTAAACATGCATCTAATCAAGGATCGCTCATGATACCAATGTTGGGAAACGTAGTAGAAAACAAAAAAAAATCGTGCCTACGAATCAAGATCCCAAGATCATCCAAGAAAGATGGCATACAAGGTTTAGGCCATTGCTCACCAACGGTTGCAGCGGAAGAAGAGTTGATGAAGCGGGTGGAAGTAGATCTCGTGATGCGTCTCACGATCCGTCCCACGATCTATCCCACGAACGAATCCCTCGAGCAATTCCCTCGAACAGATCTCCGAGGAAGAAGAAGAAGAAGTTCCTCGAAGAAGAATCAAAGTTATGATCCCTCTACCGATATCCACACATCCCGTAGCAGCAATCCAGCAGCGCTCCGCCGTCCAGAGAAGAACGCCACCGAGAAAACTAGAGGGAGAAAACCCTAACGGATTCCGATCTAGAACAGCGTCTAAACCGGGGTCTAATTGTGGAGCAACGGGGTTTAGAGGGAGGGAGGGTGGCGCATAGGCCTTGGGGTTTGATGTTTCTGCGCCCCCACCCCCTCCCCTCATTATATAGGTGGCCAAGAGGCCCCTTGGGGCACAATAAGGGGTGGTGGAGTCCCCCTGGGACTCCTCCTCCCAAAGGGAGACCTTCCCACTAGGGAGTTTGAGTCCAAGGAGGACTCCTCCCACATGTGGCGCCCCCACCACCCAAATTTCGGCCAGCCCCTTGGGGTGCCTTGCCCCCCAATCTAAGGGTGGTGGGGCGCATATGGTACTGTCCGGAACCTTCTGGAACCTTCCAGAAGCTTCCAGAACCTTCCATGACCTTCCAGGACCCGCCGGGACCATTCTCGGCCATTCCGGGACCTTCCGGGATGGTTTCGGGACATTCCGGAACCTTCTGGAACACTTCCAAGACCTTTCGGGACTGTTTTCGGACGTTCCGGAACTATCTGGATAGGTTCCGGGACGATCCGGGTTACGGTCTAGTCTGCCCGATGCCCTGCGTCGGTTCGTCGGTCGTTTTCAGGACGTCCACCGATTAATCGGAAACTATTCCGGTTGATCCAGGACTTCCCCAGTACCATTCTTATATGTTCCAAAACCACCTGGGACTACTCCAGAGTGATTCTTATATCAAAGCCAAAGTACTCCCAGATTTTCTTGTCGAGTGGATGGAGGTACAAACACCCGGTCCTCCAAATCTCTCCAACTCATGGAATATGTTCTTCGACGGGTCAAAAAGACATCAAGGGGCTGGAGCAGGCGTCGTGCTAATCTCACCCAAAGGAGATAAGCTCAGATACGTGCTCCAGATCAACTTCAGCAAGGCATCAAACAACGAAGCAGAATATGAGGCACTACTCCATGGCATGCGCATGGAAAAAGCTTGCGGCGCCACCCGCCTTGTAATCTACGGCGACTCCAACCTCGTCGTCCAGCAAGCAATGAGGGACTGTGAAGTAGTCACAAACGACATGTTAGCATACCAAAATCTCTACAACACCCTAGAGGGAGACTTCGACGGATTCGATCTAAACTACGTCGTCAGAGAGAATAACACAGAAGTAGATGAGCTCGCAAACATCGGATCAACTCGAGCACCAGTTCCCCCAGGAGTCTTCCTCGAGAGTATCAGCCAAAGGTCAATGAAAACCAAGAAACCCGCGCCGGGAGCAGACGTAGAAGCCGGTAACACAAGCGAACCGGCGCAAGTAGCAGCAACGAACCCAGTTGCTGACGATGAAGGGAACAACGCAGTCGAGGAGGAAAAACGAGCGACACACGAAAGCCCAACCTGGACAAGACCTTTCCTCATATTTCTTATTCAAGTCACCTTGCCACAAGACGTCGCGGAAGACCGACACATCAGTCGACGATCCAGGGCGTTCACCATAATCAATGGACAGCTCTACAAATGCAACATCTCTCAAGTACTCCAAAATTGCATTGAGGAGGAAGACGGCAAGGACCTAATACTCGAGATCCACGAAGGCACTTGCGGACACCATGCGAGCAGTCATTCTCTAGTGGCCAAAGTTTTTTGAGCAGGGTTTTACTGGCCAACCGCAATGCGAAATGCAGAAGACATCGTGCGACGCTGCATTGCCTGTCAAAAATTCGCCAGCAGGCCCCACGCTCCAGCATGAAAAATCAAAACTATACCGCTATCATGACTCTTCGCCACATGGGGACTCGACATGGTGGGCCGACTCAAGAAATCCTCAAAAGGAGACCGAACACATCTCCTAGTAGCAGTCGACAAGTTCACCAAGTGGATTGAGACAGTACCAATCACAAGCTCGAGATCCCTCATGACAGTCAACTTCATTAAATCAATCATCCTCCGATTCGGAGTACCACATAACATGATCACGGATAACGGTACAAGCTTCACAGCAACAGAATTCCAAAACTTTTGCCTGGATTAGGGCATCAAGATAAACTACGCTTCAGTCGCGCACCCTATGTCCAATGGCCAAGTGGAGAAAGAAAATTTCCTAGTGTGCGGCGGAATCAAAAAGAGGTTCCTTGCACCACATGAGCAAGCCGCATGCAACTGGATAGAGGAACTTCCCGAAGTCCTATGGAGTTTGCACACCACTCCCAATGCCTCAACCCAATACACGCCATTCTTTATGGTATACGGGACGGAGGTCGTACTACCACATGACCTCAAATTTGGAGCCCCTCGAATCACGGGGTACGAAGAGGAAGAGGCAGAAGACACACTCGAAGACAACAAAGACGTCGCAGACGAGGCAAGGGACACAACTCTAGCAATGTTAGAAGGATCCCAAGACAAGCTACGCACATACCAAAGCAGCCGCCTGCGAACAATAACCTTCCGTGAGGGAGACCTCGTCCTACGACTAATACAAGAAAAGGTCTACAAGCTCGCCCCGCAGTGGGAAGGACCATTTATAATCTCGGAGGTCATAAGAGGAGGAGCATACAGACTGAAGAACCCAAAGACCAACGAAAACGTGGGAAACCCGTGGAATGTGGAAAACTTGCGCCTCTTCTACCCATAGACTACTCATCGCCCCTTCCGCCCAGCAACACAATATCGGCAGCAGCACCGATTGTCAACTCATGTAAAAACTTGAAGCAATAAATAATGTGTTTCCCAAATAACACTACTTAAGAACTCGGGGGATCGATCGCTGACTCCCCCGCGAGGCGCTTTTCGTTTATGCGACGACAATACTTTGGCACTCGAGGGCTCGAGCACTGAATACCCCCTCGAGGCGTCTTTCTCTTACACAACGATAATACTACGCCGCTCAGGGGCTCGAGTACTGACTCCCCCCTCGATGCGTCTTTCGCTTATGCGACGATAATACTCCGGCACTCGAGGGCTCGAGCGTTGACTCCCCCCTCGAGGCATCTTTCTCTTACGCGATGATAATACTCCGACACTCAGGGACTCGAGCGCTGACTCCCCCCTCGAGGCGTCTTTTGCTTACGCGATGATAATACTCCGGCACTCGGGGGCTCGAGCGATGACTCCCCCCTCGAGGCGTTTTTCGCTTATGCGACAATAATACTCTGGCACTCGGGGGCTCGGTCGTAGACTCCCCCCTCGAGGCATTTTTTGCTTACGCGAGAATACTACTACAACACCCAGGGGATTGAGCGCAGAACCCCCCTCAAGGCGCTCTTCGCTTACATGACACTGCTACTTTAGCAATGTCAAGACGTCCTTTTTCTTCCTCATGAAAAAAATGTCTTCTACACTTCGAGATTTTATCACGGGCTCGCTTCGCCCTACGAAGAAACCCCACTCAAGTTTGGCTGATCACAAGTGATCACCTAAATACTTGGGGGCTACTCGATGAATTTTAGAATTGCGGTACAAACGCAAGTCGGACCAGCATGGAAGAATATTTTGAGCCTCTGTCCGACTCTACAAATCAAACATAGCCTCGGGGGCTACTCCCATCGGGAGCGCTGCCGCGCACCCGATATTATTGAAAGGGACAAAAGACCACAAGACAAAGTACTCGAAGAACAATTTGCATTACATATCAAGGTCAAGCACTCGAAGAACAGTTTCCATTACATATCAAGGTCAAGCACTCGAAGAACAGTTTCCATTACATATCAAGGTCAAGCACTTGATGACAGTTTCCATTACATATCAAGGTCAAGCACTCGAAGATAGTTCCCATTACATATCAAAGGGACACAAGGTTCATTACTCAAAGAAAAATTATTTGTTACACACCGAGGATTACAAGACCATACAGTCGAGCAGCCACCACACATCAAAAGTACTACAAGGCCAATCATCACAAGGAATTATGACTTCTACATGTGTGTACATGCTATGATAATTGGCACTTTGGTGTACAGCCGGACGAGCATCATCACAGACAAACTACGCCTAAGTATGTATGGAACAAGCAAGTTGTCTTCCTGAGCCTGGTTACCTTGCCTATAGGCACACCCGCTTGGTTGGTGGCTTGACGTTTGAGTCCTCCCTAGAACTAGAAGAGCAAGAACCACCAGTCGAGGAGTCGGCAGAAGATGAAGCCATAGGATAAGAAGCCAAAGTACCCCTTGATCCGCCAGAGCTGTCACTGCTCGAGTCCTCCCAATACGGGTCCAGATGATTACCACCGGCATCAAAAGCATGATCGGTGAGAGTATCTTCACCACCAAAAAAACAACAAAGTCTATCTCCAACGCGCAAGTTCAGCCGGCGAGAAAATGACCTCCAACCAGACCCCAAGAAAATCAAGAACGAGCTGCCAACCTCAAGCTCTATCCATAAAGGAGATCGAGAACATCCTTGAAGCCAAAGCCAAGGGCCCCTCAAATTGAGCTCAGAAAAAATGGAAGCAAAAGAAAACGGAAGTGTGATTCGGGTAGCAGTCCAGCTAAGAACACGCGGAATAAAGTTGTAGTGCCAGACACCCTCCTCCACAGAAGAAGGGGGAGGCGCCATCGCAGCCCCACCATGTCCACGACGGGAAGAGCGGGGCGTACGGCCACCACGACCACGCCGGCCTCGACCTCGGCCAGCCATGCCACGATAAGAACCAGCGCAGGGTATAGGAACACTACGCTTCGGTGCCATGTCAAGCAAGGAGAAGAAGATATAATAAGAAAAAATGCCGAACGCAAGCAAGAAGCAGTGGGTATTTATAGTGCAGGCCAGGGGAAAGCAAGGAAAATACCAAGAAACTGAAATGACGCTACCATTTAATCAAGACCAGATCACGTGGTGATACGGAGTCCAAGACAAGATGCCTCTTCGCATCCAACAAATACTTAATAATGGAGACATCAAATCTCGCGTGTTTCCCATACACACATCGGAAACCCAACAGGCAGCAGCAGCGTGGAACGTCATTATGGCTGAACAGAATACGCGACGGTTCACAAACCAGCCACCGTCATCAAGCACGTCACCAAGGGCATCATTACAACCCCTAACACTATGGCAGTGCAGGAAGGATTGATTTATGATACGCCACTGCCAAACCCAAACACTAGAAAGATTCCCTACTTTTCTGGTCACTCATTCAAAACGTTTTCAACACAATTCAATTTTTTTTACTCCCATCGGGAGCCCTCTGTCTTTGCTAACAACAGAGCATAGACCAAGCCTCGAGGACGCAAAGTGGTTACTCCCCTCCAACAAGAACAAATGCATCTACAAAGTTTGCGTGCTCCCTCACCCAGAGGACGAAGTGCTCAAGTGATTACTCGCACCAACAAGAACAAATACACCTATAGAGTTCGGGTGCTCCCTCACCCAGAAGATGATGAAGTGCTCGAGTGGCTACTCACACCTATTAGCAAGACCCGATTAAATATACAGAAGGATAATCAGCCGGGGGACTCGAGTGTACCATGAGTGCTTGCACGATTAGCTCACTTGACGACTATTTGAGTGCGTGCAACTCTTATCAACTCCTCACCTGACCTCGCAAACTCTCCACGAGTGACTACTATTAGTCCACTTGATTTGTTTATTCCAAGTGGGTGCATTTCTAATTAGGCTCCGCGCCTCTCAAAAATAATAATGCCTGGGTGGAGACACACGACACCCCAGATGCCGCGCAAGCTCGCGCGTAGGTAAGACCACGCTGCGCAATCGGCCGGACCGGGACTTGCCACAACGCGAATTCACTCCAGATGTTTTCCATGCGCGATGCATGAAGAAAGTTAAGACAATAACAGACGCATTAAGGCTATTTGCTGAGACCGGAGGCATTGATCATATAAGACCTGCAGCGGCATGGACTTCGCTAGACACCGATTGGATCCAAGTTCGTGTCGAGGGACACAAGCTTGATTGGGCTACTGAGGTGTTTGCCGCTAGCGTAATTCACCCAGGATCGACCATTCGACTACCTTGGGCCCTTTCAGCTTAGAATCCCTAGAATAAACTTCCTTTTGTGGCTAACAACCGACGAGTCGCAACAGTGCGACAAGCATAAAGACCGGCGATTATGGATTCGAGTCCCTACGCGACTCTTCGAGTCCCCCAGGCACTCGGGGGCTACTAACGAGGGGGTGTACCCACAACTCCTACAGATGAAGGTACCCGGTGTACATCAAGACAGAAGGCCAGATGGAAGCCTCGACATGCCCAAGACTGGCCCACTCGAGGCACCGACGTAGGAGTCCTCGACGACTACGGAAGCTACGACTGATACGTCCCAAACGTATCTATAATTTCTGCTTGCTCCATGCATGTTTTGTGTGACTTTGCCATGATTTGCTTGAACTTTCATACACTTTTGAGCATATTTGGACTAATCTATTAACCCAGTGCACCCAGCTGCCAGTTGTTGTTTTCTGCTGTTTTTGTATTTCAGGTTTTCCGGCCATTAAAAGTGCTCCAAAAATCCGGAAAAAATCAGATAAAAAATCAGCGACCCGGAAGCTTCCGGAATCACCAAGGTAGCGGAGGGGGGCCACCACTAGGAGACCAGGAGGGTCCCTGGCGCGGCCCCACCCTAGGCCGCGCAAGGAGGCCTCCTAGCTGCCTGGTGGATCCCCTCGACACCCCCCTCCGCCTCTATTTAGCCCTCGGGGTGGAAACCCCTAATATCGATCTCTTTTCCGCGAAATCGCCTCTGTACCGCCGCCGCCGCCGTTTCAAGATCGGGGCTGCCTGGAGAAGTTACCCCGGCACCCTGTCGGGAGGAGGAACCCCCTCCGGGAGACCATCCATAGCAATGGACGCCTTCCGGATGTGCCGTGAGTAGTCCCCCTTGGACCATGGGTCCGTGACCAATAGCTATGTGATGTACCTCTCCCCTCTTTGTGCTTCCACTTTCGAGACCTCGTGAGGTGCCTCACATGATCGAGGCACTTTTGTAATTTCTGTTGTTGCTATGCTGAGTTTGCTCGGATCTGATGGATTATGAGAGTATGTTCAGATTGTGATGAGTAATATATTTGGTTCTTCTCTTTTATTTTTTGTTCTTGAGTAAATTCTTGCATGTTCTCTGTTGCAGTATTTTGCTTTGGCCAAGTAGTTTGTTGGAACTCGAAGAGGAAGCGTTATGCTTGATTGTGGGTTCAGCCCCCTGATGTCTAGCCTGAGTGATAGAAACATGAGACTAGGGGATGTGCTGTTGCCACCAGGGATAAAACAACGGTGCTTGTACCCGCCGGTGCAAGGATTGTTTACTTTACGCAAAGTTCTTTTAATGCATTTGTCTGTTGCTTTAAGTTTACACTTTGGGTGAGATTCACACCTTAATACCAGTGAGATGTTCTGGATAGATATCTCAAGGTGGATGATTCGTAGTAGATGCAGTTGGATTTCGGTCTACTTACCTTGGCTTATAGCCCATTGCTTTTGAGCCCTTCCTTTCTTTGCAGCATAGTTAGCATTGCGGTGCCTTCATAAATTTGTCAATTGCCCAGCTGTGATTTGTTTACCTCGCTAGCACTTTTATCGTCTTTTGGGAGAGAGACATCACTAGTGAAAATCACGGGACCCCGGTCCATCTTCACATCATTGTTTACACCCTTAGTTTACTTTCAGTCTTTACTTTCAGTTCCACTTTTATATCTTGCGTTGATCGTTTGTAAACATCAAGTCCGGAGAAATTGACAACTCCTCTGTACTCGTTGGGAGCAAAGTTATTTGTATCTGTGTGCAGGTCCACGTCAAGCGCCGTGACACCTACTTGTATCTCTTGGAGTCCTACTGGTTCGATACTCAACCTTAGCATCTTTGCTAAGGGAAACTTTCTGCTACACTGCATCTCACCTTCCACTTGGGGTAACCAACGAGGAGAGTTGCCACTCTGTATCAAGCGAATTTCTGGCGCCGTTGCCGGGGACTCCAGTCTACAAGATAGGGGAGTTGCACACTATCTTTTATCTTTGCTTTTCAGTCTTGTTAATTTACCTTTCAGTTTTTACTTTTGTGTCCTTTATCAAAAATACCAAAAATACCTGCTAGTACTATGGGTTCCAATGAAAACACCAAGTTGTGGGACTTCACTAATCACAACAATAGTGACTTTATCTACACTCCTATTGCTCCACCTTCCACTTCACCACCTTCTTATGAAATTAAACCTTCTCTACTTAATCTTGTTATGAAAGATCAATTCTCTGGCGTTGGAGAGGACGCTGCCTTGTACTTAAACAATTTTATCGAGCTCTGTGATATGAAAAAGTACAAGGAAGTGGATGGAGACATCGTCAAGCTGAAGCTTTTTCCTTTCTCTTAGAGAGGAAGAGCCAAGGAGTGGCTGCAATCCTTACCCAAGAACAGTATTGATTCTTGGAGTAAATGCAAAGATACTTTTATAGGGAATTACTATCCCCCTGCTAAAATTATTCAATTGAGGAGTAACATTATGAATTTCAGGCAATTGGATAATGAACACGTTGCCCAGGCATGGGAACATATGAAGACGCTTGTCAAGAACTGCCCCACACATGGACTGACTACCTGGATGGTTATCCAGACTTTTTATGCAGGCTTGAACTTTACCTCCCGGAACCTGTTAGATTCGGCCACGGGAGGAACTTTTATGTCAACCACACTTGATGCTGCCACAAATCTACTTGATGAGATGATGCTGAACTACTCTTAGTGGAAAACCGAAAGATCTCCAGCTGGTAAGAAGGTAAATTCTGTCGAGGAGATCTCCTCTCTAAATGAAAGGTTGACCTTATCATGTCTCTACTTACCAAGCAAGCTCCTATTGATCCTCAGGATGTTCCTTTAAATTCCTTGGTTGCTCAAGAGCAAGTAGATGTGAATTTTGTCTCTAGAAACAACTTCAACAATAATGCTTAAAGGAGTAATTTTGGTAGCAACAACCCTAGGCCTTTCCCATCCAACAACTATGGGAATAACAACACTTATCCCAGCACCAAAAACTCCACCTTTGAACTAGAGACCTTGCTCAAAGACTTTATCACTACCCAAAAAGCCGTCAACAAGAGTGTGGAAGAGAAATTAGATAAATTAGATATCCTCTCTTCGAAGGTAGACAACATAGCCCATGATGTAGAGATGCTGAAGATTAGAACTTCTCCCCCTGAGGATAGGAAGACCACTCCTATGAATGCCATCCAAGTCCAAATTAATGAAAACATTAGGATGTTGGGAAAACTAAAAGAGAGATGGGCCAGAGAAAAGGAGGAAGAAGAGAGAATTAAGAGCCTTCCTACCTACCACACAGTAGCCACTATCCAAGTAGTTGAGGATGTCCAAGTTGTTAGCACCCATCACACCCCTAGTCCCACTAGACCTACCAATGGTGATGCTACCACCTCAACCATAGATGAAGAAACCTCTATGAACATAGAGGCTTTCAAACAAGTGAGCCTAAATGATATCACTACCTCCTTGATAGATAGTAGTGACCTAGACTTTGACAACTGCACTTTACCTGAAGTTATTGGTTTACTACACAAGATGCTAGAGACCCCCACACTAGCACACTTAATCTTGCCTTCACAGAGCATATCACTAATGCTCTAATCAAAGTTAGGGAGGAGAAGCTTAGACTAGAAGCCTCCATACCTAGGAAGCTACAAGATGGTTGGGATCCTATGATAAAAATCAAATTGAATAACTTCTCTTGTTATGCTCTTTGTGATGTTGGAGCAAGTACCTCTGTTATGCCCAAAAGAATGTATGATATGCTTGAATTGAAACCTTTTGATCCCTGTTCTTTTGGTATTCATCTTGTTGATTCTTCCGTAAAGAGGCCTTTGGGGAAGATCGACGATGTTCTTATCATTGTCAATGACAATTATGTTCCCGTTGATTTCACTATTATGGACATTGAGTGTGAGCCCTCTTGTCCAATTATTTTGGGACGTCCTTTTCTTCGCACAGTTGGTGCTGTTATTGACATGAAAGAGGGGAATATCAAATTCCAATTCCCTCTCAAGAAAGGGATGGAACATTTCCCTAGGAAAAAGATTAAGTTACCTTTTGAGTCCGTCACACAGGCTAGTTATTCTCTTGAAAAGACTTGATCTTCTGCTTTAAGCCTAGCTAATGGCTCTAAAGAAGCGCTTTAGGGAGGCAGCCCGCAACGAATTTAGGTTTTTCTTTTTTGCTTTTCTTCTGTTCTTAGTGGTCTTGATGATTGTTACTACTGTAGCAACAACATTGTATCTTTACTTTTCAAGCTTTGTACCAAGTTTAGCCTCAGATTGCAAGAAAGGTTAAAAGTTAGTACATGCTGTCGAGAAACATATTTTGTGTGCTTGACGGAAAAAATCGGGATAAATCACCAGATCATCTTTTTGATCTAATTTTTTTTGACAGCATGCTCCATACAATTACCTTTCAGGCGTCTGTTCATAGTTTTTTTGATTTGAGTTGTAGAAGTACCTCGAAAAAATTATTTTCTCTCTGTTGTTCTGTTTTTCTCAGCTTCTGCCCCGGTTTTTCTTTTCGCAGTTTTGCAATCCTTAAGCTTGCTTTTTCTTTGCAAACTCTTTTGGGAAGTCAAGCGAAATAGTATCTCTTCCTAGAAATCTTTATTTGCAGTAGAGGAAAATTATTTTAGTAGGGCACTAACCTCTCTAATCAGTCTATAATGAGTTATGTATGAAGGGAGTTTTCAAGTGCGCGATGGAAGATGATGAAAGAAGATCTTGGAGTGTCAAACGCTCAAGCTTGGGGATGCCCATGTGCACCCCCAATAAATATTCAAGGAGACTCAAGCGTCTAATCTTGGGGATGCCCCCATGCATCCCCTTCTTCATCAACAATTATCAGTTCGTCCCTCGTTGCACTATATTTTTATCACTTCATGCGTTGTGTGCTATGCTTGGAGCGTCTCGCTCTTTACTTTTCTAGGTTTGTTTTTGCTTTGTTTGCTGTAGTAACAAGTTAGACCCCAGCTTACTCTTTTGTGTGGGAGAGATACACGCTCCGCTTGAACTAGAACTCCTCATAGGATTTGCATGCTTATTCTTTTAGCTGTGAGTTGTTCTTTTTCTTTTCTTAGCTGCTGCTCTGTTTACTTGTAGTGCTTTAGTTTTTCTAGAGATTTTCTTTTGTTTTAGGTTGAACTTTCTATAGGTTGCATGTTTTATCTTGTTAGAGAGTTTGCCTGTTACACTGAGTTTTGTGTCTTGACTAGAAAGTAGGTAGTTGAAGTTGCTATTCTCTTTGTAGTAGTAACATGCAATAGTTTTGAGGTATTGACTAGAGTAATGTTTGAACTTTTGGTGTCAAGAGCTCGAGCCTATTAGTGATAGATGTCGTATTTTGGGCAATCCGTGTGTTTTTCGAAAACCAAAAACCCCTGTTGAGAACTCTAGCTACTAGATGGATCACTAACCTCTGGAAGGTTCGAATATTAGAGTACACTCACGTACCATGAGTCAAGGATGCGCAAGGATAACCAAACCCCCATACACTCCTCCTCGGGGTACTTGTCTCTTTGTGAACCTCATGATTAGATTGAGAGTTACCGATAATAAGTGCATGAGTTCTTCGGACTAATGTGAGTATTCGAAAGTTGACACTTCCACCCACCTATACTTTTTCTAGCCTCTTCGGTACCGAACATTGCCCTTTCTCACCTTGAGAGTTGGCGAATACTTCCCCGGTGCATCCAAACCCTTGGCACGATACACTCTGTCATCATAAGCCTCCTTATATCTTTCCTCAAAACAGCCACCATACCTACCTACAAGGCATTTCCATAGCCTTTCCGAGATACATTGCCATGCAACATCCACCTTCTCATGACTTGATCCTCATGACATACATGCTACTTGCTTGATCGATGAGCCGCATGCTAGTTGGGCCTTTCCCTAATCATTGCTACATGACGCACTAGTATCATTGCATATCCTGCTATCCTGGGAGAGGCATACATTTGCATCATGATAGTTATATCTTATTTATGTGAGTACCTTTGTAAAGTGTGAAAGATCTCCTATATTCTTGTAAAATATAGAGTGTTGCCCCTCAAGTGAGGGAAAGATCCCAAAGAGGACAAAATCAAAAGATCCCAAAGAGGAAAAATGAGAGTTAAATAGAAAGAGCCATTGAGGCGACCAAAAAAATACAAAAAAATAGAAAAAAGAGAAAAAGAAAAATAAAAAGAGAGAAGGGGGCACACTACTATTACATTTGAGAGATCCACACTAGTACTTCATCCTCTATCCCTTGTACTCCATAGAGATCATCATCATGCATATAGCTATGTGGGGACCTTCACACTATAGAACTTGGCTTGTATATTCCAATGATGAGCCTCCTCAAATGAGCTATAGGTCTTCTTGAGAAAGAAAGTTAGATGCACTCCCACTAGTTCCCTTGGAGAGCTTTTAGATCACATCTGCATCCGTTGCATGGCAATCCCTACTCCTCACATCATATCTATCATATGTCCTTCTATCGCCTATGATTGTCCTCATTGATGTGAGCCTTTCACACCTTTTTCTCTTCCTCCTCCACCTTCTTTCTGTTTCGCCTTTTAGGTGTCAACTTTCTTGCTCACGCTCATCCATTGCATGAGTGCTCAAAAATATCGAAAGGGAGTGGATCAGTTTGTGTACCTGGCTAGTGGTCTGGGGACGAGTCAAGATAAGAATCCAAAGGAGACTAAGTGTGAAATTTTAGTAGATAGTTGTTCTCAACAACCTTTTTTTCTCTCTCTTTTCCCAGTCCCATGCTTGCACGCAAACACCATCTGGAGACATTCGAGTCACGGACAGACAGAGCTCTTGCACCTTTTGTTCTTTTGTTGCTTGTGTCAATGCTAATATAGACTCTTGCTTGTTAAGACTTGAATTGAATTGCATGATTTACTTAAAAGTCCTTATATGGTTGTGTGGAATGTCACCACAGAAATTATGCTTGTTATCATTTACCTACTCGAGGACGAGCAGGAATTAAGCTTGGGGATGTTGATACGTCCCAAACGTATCTATAATTTCTGCTTGCTCCCTGCATATTTTGTGTGACTTTGCCATGATTTGCTTGAACTTTCATTCGCTTTTGAGCATATTTGGATTAATATATTAACCCAGTGCATCCAGATGCCAGTTGCTGTTTTCTGCTGTTTTTGTATTTCAGGTTTTCCGGCCATTGAAAGTGCTCCAAAAAATCCGGAAAAATCAGATAAAAAATCAGCGACCCGGAAGCTTCCGGAATCGCCAAGGTAGCGGAGGGGGGGCCACCACCAGGAGACCAGGAGGGTCCCTGGCGCGGCCCCACCCTAGGCCGCGCCAGGAGGCCTCCTGGCTGCCTGGTGGGTCCCCTTGACACCCCCTCCGCCTATATTTAGCCCTCGGGGTGGAAACCCCTAATATCGATCTCTTTTCCGCGAACTCGCCTCTGTACCGCCGCCGCCGTTTCAAGATCGGGGCTTCCTGGAGAAGCTGCCCCAGCACCCTGCCGGGAGGAGGAACCCCCTCCGGGAGACCATCCATAGCCATGGACACCTCCCGGATGTGCCGTGAGTAGTCCCCCTTGGACCATGGGTCCGTGACCAGTAGCTATGTGATGTACCTCTACCCTCTTTGTGCTTCCACTTTCGAGACCTCGTGAGCTGCCTCACATGATCGAGGCACTTTTCTAATTTCTGTTGTTGCTATGCTGAGTTTGCTGGGATCTGATGGATTATGAGACTATGTTTAGATTGTGATGAGTAATATATTTGGTTCTTCTCTTTTATATTTTGTTCTTGAGTAAATTCTTGCATGTTCTCCGTTGCAATATTTTTCTTTGGCCAAATAGTTTGTTGCAACTCCAAGAGGGAGCGTTATGCTTGATTGTGGGTTCAACCCCCTTATGTCTAGCTTGAGTGACAGAAACATGAGACTAGGGGATGTGATGTTGCCACCAGGGATAAAACAACGGTGCTTGTACCCGTGGGTGCAAGGATTGTTTACTTTACGCAAAGTTCTTTTAATGCAGTTGTCTGTTGCTTTGAGTTTACACTTTGGGTGGGATTCACAACTTAATACCAACGAGATGTTCTAGATAGATATCTCAAGGTGGATGATTCGTAGTAGATGCAGCTGGATTTCGGTCTACTTACCTTGGCGTACTGCCCATTGCTTTTGAGCCCTTCCTTTCTTTGCAGCATAGTTACCATTGCGGTGCCTTCATAATTTTGTCAATTGCCCAGCTGTGATTTGTTTACCTCGCTAGCACTTTTATCGTCTTTTGGGAGAGAGACATCACTAGTGAAAATCACGGGACCCCGGTCCATCTTCACATTATTGTTTACACCCTTAGTTTACTTTCAGTCTTTACTTTCAGTTCCACTTTTATCTCTTGCGTTCATCCTTTGTAAACAGCAAGGCCGGAGGAATTGACAACTCCTCTGTACTCGTTGGGAGCAAAGTTATTTGTATCTGTGTGCAGGTCCACGTCAAGCGCCGTGACACCTACTTGTATCTCTTGGTGTCCTACTGGTTCGATACTCAACCTTAGCATCTTTGCTAAGGGAAACTTGCTGCTACACTGCATCTCACCTTCCACTTGGGGTAACCAACGAGGAGAGTTGCCACTCTGTATCAACGACTTGGCGTCCAAGACTAAAACTAGATTAGGCAACTGTCTTTGTAACCCTAGATGGACTCCTTGCGACCCAGCCTAGTATATAAAAGCTGGGAGAGGGAACATCTAGGGCATCCAATCTCATAGGAACATCTCCGGTCCCGAGCGAACTTGCCTCGACCGCCACTGTAATCTCTCCATCATAATACAAAAGAGCAGAAAGTAGGGGTTTCACCGATCGAGGGACCTGAACCTGGGTAAATACCTGCCTCCTGTTAGCCGACGAGTATTGCCAACCTGCACATCTCCTCTACGATCTAACCTAGGGTTCCTAACCATGAGATTTTCCGAGGTCAATCCTCGTCTACTAATCTCTTGCGTTTGATCCTTTGTAAACGACAAGGCCGGAGGGATGGACAACCCCTCTGTACTCTTTGGGAGCAAAGTTATTTGTTTCTGTGTGCAGGTCCACGTCAACTCTCGCGTCATCAAGCATAATTTCTGGCGCCGTTGACAGCTACTTGTCGATCCTTGGAGTCCTCCTAGATTCGATAAACCTTACAGTCCTCTTGTAAGGGAAATTAGCCGCTATCTACATCTCTACCTTCCACTTGGGTTAACCAATGAGGAGCACTACTTCAGTGCCGTCAGAGGGGGCGGCGCCATACGGTGGAGGAAGGCCGTGCCGCTCTTGTACATAAGGGTTCGGCGGCGGAAGAGGTGGGGGCGGCTTCAGCAAGGTCGGGGGAGGGGGAGGGGCACCGGCGAGGCCCTGGATAGGGGTGGCGGCGGGGATGAACGCTAGCCATGGGAGCGCGATGGGGGGAGTGACGGGCTGGGGGTTGGGCTCGCTCGCTGGCTCTGCTCGTTCGGTTGTTGGATCGAGCGTTGGGGTGGGGTGGCATTCTTCCTGTAAATTGTGACTCTTATAAGGGTATGTCCATATTACGTAATGTTTTGTTTGGTGGGATTGCTCAAAATCTTGGGATTCTGGGAAAAGAAGTTGGTGGTGGATATTCTGGTTTGCACTAGGATTCTATAGAATCCTGCCAGAATTTTGGAAGCTAATTCGAGTTCTTTTGCTTGCTTGCTTTTACAAACCCAGATTCTCTAGAATCAGACCAAAAGAACTGGCCCTTACTTGGAGTGTTGATTATTTCCAAGATAGGACTCCAACATAGCTCTTTAGACGACATAGCTCTCTAGAGTTCCTAAAAAACATAGCTCTCTAGTGGATTACATGACACTGATTGCGGGGAAGGCCTTATATGAAATTTTTATCAGACACGATGGTTCAGTCCTCGCCTCCTATATGATTCATATTTTCGAATAATTCAGGACTGGATGTGTTTTGCCAAAATGGCTAGGTATTTCTATGTTCTTGGTTTGCAAGTTGGGCATCAAACAACCATTTGCAATTTTCTTAGAGATTCATCTTGGTGAAATGGGGCTTGTTTTCCTTCACTACTGAAAGTGGTGATTGAGTTTGGGAAAATTTATTTGTGACATCTTAGTCGTGAGATAAATCTTATGAATACCATTAGATCCTCCTTCCCATGATTTTGTTGCCAAGGATTTGCACAGAGCAAGGTGGAGGTTTAGACGATTTTATCGAGGTGAGATCAATGGTGATGTACTGGTTGTTCGGCATAATGCCACACTTTGTTTTGATGTACTATTATTTTGGACTAGAAAATATGCTCGTTCTTTGTAATGGGACAAATTTATCTCACACCCACCAATTTTATCTCTAAAAGCAAATTCTAAGGGTGTGTTTGGTTCCAGGATATGATGGAATCAGATAGGTTGGTTCAGTCCTTAGTCGAGATTTGTGTGTTCAGCTGGCATATAAAACGGAACCAAGAAATCCGGAGCGAAGGAATATTTCACCCATATGCTTCATTGGGCGATTTCATAAAAAAATTGGAATCAGCTGGTTACTCATCTCTTTATCACGGAAAAATAAATGTCCTCGTCATATGGAAGTGGTGTGGGATCACCTAATTTCACTTTGTACACGAGGATTTTGTTTGACGATGGAACAACCCCATCATATGCTCGATCTACACACACCCTATCAAACAAAATGATGAAATCAACCTATGCCATTTCTTTAAATCTTCAATTGAATATGAATATCATATCAACCATGCCTTTGGATGGAACCATGACACTCCATGCCCTTTGATTCTCAAATCAAACACACCCTAATTTTCTTTTCCCGATATGTGGCCTCTCTGTTGATCACAATGTGATTCACGTTGTCAGCTACATAGAATCATGGTATTTAGTCTATGCAAGTCAACACATCAAAATAGATGCATATAATTAATTTTAATCTATGTATGTTGTTTTACTTATCATACATACATATATATGAAATCTAACACATGCATAATACACTATACCATATAAGGCCTCGTTTGGATGCTAGGGGAGATACTCCTAGGTTGAAATATTCTAGGCCAATTCGAAACCCCGTGGAAATCCACTTCGTCGTTTGATGATAACCTCACGCTATAGGAAAAGGACACAAGATCACTGGATTGAAACAACACCATTCCCCATTCCATCAGGCTCCATGGTTCTCACGTTGTAGCCGTTCCTGGACGTAGGTGTGATGGGTGTAGATAATAACATATGCCTAGGAATAGCATAGATTCTTTGGAAAAATGCAAGGATGCTTTTATTGGGAAGTACTACCCACCTTCTAAGATTATCCAGTTGAGAAGTAATATTATTAATTTTAGGCAACTGGATAACGAACAAGTTTCCCAAGCTTGGGAATGACTACTTGGATGGTTATCCAGACTTTCTATGCAGGATTAAACTTTACCTCGCGAAACCTGTTGGACTCGGCCGCGGGAGGAACTTTTATGTCAACCACACTTGGTGTCGCCCCAAAGCTATTAGATGATATGATGACAAACTACTCTCAATAGCACACCAAAACATCTCTAACGGGTAGGAAGGTAAACTCTATTGAGGAGATCTCCTCTTTAAATGAAAAGGTTGACTTGATCATGTCTTTACTTACTAAGCAAGCTCCTATTGATCCTCATGATGTTCCTTTAAATTCTTTGGTTGCTCAAGAAAGAGAGCAAATAGATGTTAATTTTATCTCTAGGAACAACTTCAACAACAATTCTTAGAGGAGTAATTTTGGTAGCAACAATCCTAGACCGTTCCCCTCCAACAAATCTTATGGGAACAACAACACTTATCCTAGCCCCAAAAACTCCACTTCTGAATTAGAGAGCATGCTTAAGGACTTTATTACTTCTCAAAAAGCCTTCAACAAGAGTGTAGACGAAAAAATTAGACAAACATGATAGCCTCACTTTGAAGGTAGACAACATTGCTCATGATGTTGAGATGCTTAAGATTAGGACTTCTCCCCTTTAGGAGAAGAAAACCACACCTATGAATGCTATCCAAGTACAAATTAATGAGAACATTAGAATGCTAGCGAAACTTAAGGGTAGATAGGCTAGAGAGAAGGAAGATGAAGAGCGAGTTAAGAACCTTCCTACACGCACCACACTTGCTACTTTACATGTTGTTGATAATCTCAAAAAATTTAGCACCCATCACATCCCTAGTCCACCTAATGGACCCATTAATGGTGATGCTAATACCTCAAGTTTAGGACAAGAAGGTCCTTTGAAATTAGAGACTACCAAAGCGAGAATAAGCTTAGATGACATCACTACCACTTTAGTTAATGGTAGTGAACTTGATTTTGATAATTGTAGCCTTTTCGAAGTCATCAAGTTCTTGCAAAGAATGGCCAAAGACCCCCACACTAGTTCACTTAACATTGCCTTCACCGAGCTTATCACTAATGCTCTTATCAAATCTAGGGAGGAGAAACTTAAACTAGAGGTTTATATTCATAGAAAACTAGAAGAGGGTTGGCATCCTATGGTCAAGATTAGATTGAATAACTTATGTTGCTTTGCTTTATGTGATGTTGGAGCTAGTGCCTCCATTTTACCCAAAAGAGTGTATGATATGCTTGAATTGAAACCTTTTGATCCTTGTTCTTTTGCTGTTCATCTTGTTGATTCTTCCGTAAAGAAACCTTTAGGAAGGATTGATGACGTGCTTATTGTTGTCAATGATAATTATGTTCCCGTTGATTTTCTTGTCATGGACATTGAGTGTGATCCCTCATGTCCAATTGTTTTGGGACGACCTTTTCTTTGCACCGTTGGTGTTACCATTGACATGAAAGAAGGGACTATAAGATTCCAATTTCCCCCCAAGAAGGGCATGGAACATTTCCCTATAAATAAGATCAAGTTACCATTTGAGTCCGTTACACGGGCAAGCTATGCTTTTGATATTGACAAAACATGATTTTGTTGCTTCACACCTAGCTCAAACGCATACAAGAAAGAGCTTATTGGGAGGCAACCCAAAATGTTTTTTACATCTATTTTTAGTGGTATTGATGCTTATTTCTTCTGTAGCAACATCATTGTATCTTTATTAATAGGATTTGTGCCAAGTTTTAGCCTCAGGTGCCAAGTAGATCAAAAG
Organism: Bromus sterilis; assembly: GCA_950022295.1. Taxonomy (NCBI): domain Eukaryota; kingdom Viridiplantae; phylum Streptophyta; class Magnoliopsida; order Poales; family Poaceae; genus Bromus; species Bromus sterilis. The sequence goes on from OX465598.1 coordinate 223,945,311, forward strand.
TTGTGACATGTTGTCCAGAAAATAGATTTTGTTTGCTTCATTGCAAAAATCTTTAAAAATCACCAGATCATCTTTTTGATCTGAATTTTTTTGAGAGTATGCTCTATACAATTAACTATCTACGGCTTGATGTGATTTTTTTGTTTTGAGTTGCAGAAGAAACCCGAACAAATTATTTACTACCTTCTGGTCTTATTTTAATAGATTCTGCCCTGTTTTGCGCTTCTTCAGTTTTGCAAATCTTGCGCATGCTTTTTCCTTGTAACTTTTTTTGGCAATCTTGAGAAACAGTAGCCCTTGTTGAAAATTCTTATTTCCAACAGAGGAAAAATATTTTATTATGGGTACTAACCACTCTAATCAGCTTATGATGAGTTTTGTATGAAGGGAGTTTTCAAGTGTGCGAAGGAAGATGATGAAAGAAGATTCAGGATTGCCAAAAGCTCAAAAAATTTAGCCTCCGATTGCAAGAAAGTTCAAAAGTTGTGACATGTTGTCGAGAAACAGATTCTTTCCCCTTGATGGACAAATTAGCCATAAATCACCAGATCATCTTTTTGATCTTAATTGTTTTGACAGAATGACCTATACAATTAGCTTTCAGGCGTTTGTTATGAGATTTTTTATTTGAGTTGCAGAAGTACCCCGAAAAATTTATTTACTACCTGTTGGTATGTTTTTCATAGATTCTGGCACGTTTTGCGTTTTCATCATTTTGCAAATCTTAAGCTTGCTTTTTCTTTGCAAAATCTTTTTGGCAATCATGAGAAACAATAGCTCTTCAAGAATATCTTTATTTCCAGTGGAGAAAATTTATTTTATCATGGGTACTAACCACTCTAATCAGCTTATGATGATTTTTGTATGAAGTGAGTTTTCAAGTATGCGAAGGAAGATGATGAAAGAAGATTCAGGAGTGTCAAGCGCTCAAGCTTGGGGATGCCCCTAGCACCCTCAAGAAATATTCAAGGAGACTCAAGCGTATAAGCTTGGGGATGCCTCAATGCATCCCTGATACGTCCCAAACATATCTATAATTGCCGCTTGTTCCATGCTTATATAGGTGACTTTACAGAGAAGTTTGACTTACGTGCAATATGTGACCAGTAATTCCTTTTCATAAGTCAATCGAAGGCACTCGATCATGGAGCCGGTCGACCCTGAACTTACTCGATTAAAGGCTACTTCCCAGTCACGTGCACGGCCGACTTCTATATGAGCTATTTACTTTCCAGTACTAAAATTCTTTCACACATAAATATTTTCATAAACAAGTCACTTTTACACAAAAATTTTCTTACAAAAGAAACCACACACAAAACTATCCTTTCAAGGCCTCTCACTAGTTCCTGGAACCGAATCCTTCGCACGACCAGGTTTCTCAACTCTAGGCTTGGGGGCTACCCCCACAGAAGGAGTCGACAGGTCCACCAGTGGCATCTGAAAGCCACCTGGCCTCAAATCCACAGGATTTGGAGTCGGCATAGGCCGTTTCTGACCTTGTTCATCGTAACCAGGCTCAAATCTCCCCACATTGTGTCATCCGCTATAATTGACGTCTCATGGCGAGTCGCCCTTACAACCTTATGATAATCTTCCTTCTAGAACGTTCGACCATCGACTCTTCTTGCTGGAAAACCCTCCACTAGCCGAGCCAACTCGAAGTAAGGATATTATACTTTACATAAAGCGAGAGACCACATGGCTCCCTGACGACAAGCTGACAATTTGGACTTTTGGATCCAAGCCGACTCCTTTGAAAGCTCTTTCAACATCTTGGAAATAGCTTGGGGGACCTCAGGAAAATTCGAAGAAAAAGTAATTGCCCAACATCCGCCAGTATGAAGGACAACGTCCATGATCGCCCTCAACTTGTTAGTAGGCAACTCCGCCATTACGGGGACTTCTGAACCTACGAAACATATAAACAATATATCAAAATGACAAACAAAAGAAGAGCTATCTCTCAAATAGACGGCTAGTTACTGTTTCGACGAGCTGGCTTGAGCAGCTTTCAGTAGTCCCACCATCTTTTTATGAAGGTCCATAAGCAAAGATATCCACCTATCAAATTCTTTAAGTGGACATGCTTGATGGATAACTTGTCTCTTCAAAGTCGCAGCGACACCTCCAGAGTTGTTGGACATTGTAAGGCCAGATATGCGGTACTGTTCCAGATCAAGATGTTTCCATCCAGATCCGGGGACGAAGCACATATCGGTCCCACCGTGACATATGACAATGCCATATGCCCCGGATTTCCAACATGATATCACAACATTACAGCTACAAGGATACAACATCTCATACAATCGTCATACAATTGTCTTAATACAATACATCAGCGGAAGATACATGTCTGAGTACAGACTACATTCAAATGCCTAGTGGCAAAGGTAAAACACACCATTCCCGTAACCACACATGTCCAGGATCTCCGCCGGGATCCGCCTAACTAGTCGTCGTCGAGTCTTCGCGAAGGCGTCCAGAAGAAGGGTCGTCAAGCACCTCTGAATTCCAAGATCATTTGCATAACGTGCGTAAAAGAGAAAAGAAAGAGGTGAGCTACATCAAAAGTCTTGTAACTAACTTCTCACGATTAAGATGGGGGTAGTGGTGAGGTTGCAGTTGCACTAGCAATATATGAGTGGCCAATGGTCTAGTTTAGAGTAAGATGAGAACCAAGCATTCGATGAGGATTCGCATCCAACAAGTCTTGCTATCAACTACTTACGCAAACATAACACCTATCCTATCCTTGTCCTCCTCTTTGCATCCCGACGAAGAAGAAGCAGTCAAGGCACACACACGTTGGCCAAGTTATTATGATTATCTCAGTTGTTGTTGTCTATGAACAAGGAGTAGGTCTCAAGTCGTGCTTAACCGTGGACACGGCTTCTCGAAAAGATTTAACCCTGCAGGGGTGTACCATCTGCCCATTACAAGGCTCCGCACGCACGCCCATCTCTCTCAGTTTCTACCCATCACAAGCAGCCATTTTATGATTTAGTCTTGAGAGATCCGAAACAACAGGTCCCTCTAACTAACAACGCACAAATCCGGGTGGCCCCCGGTGAGTCGACATCCAACTCAAAAGCCGGCCGCGCTCGTGAATTGGCCTCTACCGTCTGGATGAGGTCGGGTTAGCTACCCAAACCATGTGGGCAGCCCCCTAGCTCCCTGGGGTGGAATAACAAGAGAAACCATGTCTCAGTTGGCCCAAGTTATTTTAAAGAATATTTACCAAGAGCGACCGAACAGACACACACACGGTTTTCAAATGGTAAATCAGCTTGGGCCACCACTAGAAATGTTTGAAGCTAGGTAGGTAAGAAAAGGGGACCCCATAGCATCCCACACGCGGTTAGGCACGCTCGTCAAGAGACACAATACCCGGAACTCGGGTCCTAGGTGACTCGAATGGAACAAAGCGTCGGTGCGGGATAGCCTAGACCTTCCATCCTTCGTCGAGTATAGTCAACATTATAATAATCATATCATCAACAACAATATAATAATGTGATATCCCAATCCAAGGAGTAACAGGATAACAGTTGATAACATCCTAGCAAGCATACTAAGCAGTGGCTGAGCAGCGAGCAATAGTAACATAGCCGAACAAGGTTTGCTGGGATGTGGAGGACATGGTTGTTTCGGTTTATTTGAGAGGCATGAATATGAAGTGGTAGGATCAAACAATCGTTCTATCCTACACCTAGGCGCGAGTGAGCTGAAAGTTATAAGAATGATATATGCCCCCCCTTACCTGATGAGAAGACGAAACCGAAGGTGTATTCGATCGCAAGCTCACATGATCTCCGAGAGGTACCCGCGGAAGCACACAAGAAGAAAACACTGAAAAAGGAAACCGACGGGCAAGCATCTATTACTATGAAGAAATCACGAGCAGGCATCAACAATAAGGCAACACGAGACAACACAATACGATATCGCATCTATCATCGAGAGCGGTTACTAACAGGTTAAGTGGGTGTATCCGTCACACTCGACGGTACTGCACATTTTTCATCGGTTCAAGTTGTTTAGCTACACAACATGAGCAAGGTTGTTAACATGGCATCTCACACCAAGCATGGCATGTCACACACACATGGCAAGAGGGGTGAAGAAAAAATAAACTACCTAAGCTAGTCAATTTAAGTGGGGTGAAGTCCTAGACATGGCATTTCACTAAGTACCCCACGACAAATAAAGGATTTGGTAATGTTCTTCCCTAAACCATATTTTAGGTTGGTTAAGAACAACAAACAATGGAATAAACACAAAGTACATGAAATTATAATCAAGTTACATATAAAGAACAGCCCAGACGGAGTTACGGTTAAAAACATACTAGCAATACAATTTATGCACACAATCTGCCAACATCACGTAGCACACTTTAGAGCAACAAATAAGCAAGCAAAGGTTGTAAACATGAACAGCAATGATATGCAACTAAAGTAGACATGGAAGGAATGGTATGGAAAAAGAAATGATGCAAATAGGCATCATGGTTCACTAGTTATAAGCAACACAAGAAGCAATAAAACATTACTAGTCAAGGACTTAGTGGAAATCAGGAAAACAGGGCATAAACTGTTATTTTCATGCTGTATAAATAGGGGAAAACTATATGCAAATGTGTAGCATCATGACATAGCAATATGTGGGAAGGAAGTAGACATGATGGTGATCAGGTAAAAAAAAATCTTGGTCATAGGCATAACAGATCAAAAGATATTAAGCATGCAACATGGCATCGGAAAGTTACAGACTTAGTGAAAAATGGAGGTGTCTGTCAAAAACAATGGCATAGCAACTTTGGAGCTGAACATAAATATGACCAGGAATGTAAACATGACAATGCAATACATATAATGGAAGTAGACATGACATAGATCAAAATGACATATTGCAATGCTCAATAGGATGCATGGTTAAAAAGATATAGGGCAGCAAAGTAGCAACTTTATATAAACAACATCACATGTCATCAGGGTCACCACTTTGGAGCAAGAATTAATATAGCTACAGCAGGAAAACATGACAAGTGATTGAATAGGATTGAAGTAGACATGATGCTTAATAGTATGCAAGAAGAATCAATAGCATAGGCCTCATGGATGTGACACATTCATCAACCAAAGTTGCAACAAAATAACAGCAGGAACAATTTCCAGAAATTAGCAGCATTAAACATTCTGGTGCCCACTTCAGCAGAAGATTTATACATGCCAATCTATCCAAAAATGACAACCAATTATACTACCATCTAGAGCACAGAGAGCACAATAATCCAAAAAAAGAATCATGCCAATCCGATCTACGAGCTAACGGGAAATCGCGTTGCAAGTAAGGCACTTGAGACAAAAATTCTGGGACTTAGAGAAAATTACAAAGGGTCGAGCTCGGGGCTGCACTATTCATGGCGGGCTAGATCCCGCCTGTTCATCGCGGTGGAGGCCGAGTGAGGCCAGGGAAGGCTCGGGGAAGCCTGGGGTCGGCGGAGGGCGGCTTAAGGGCGCCGGATCTGGCCGGATCCGGGCCGTGGCTCCTGCACGAGAAGAGAAAGGGGGAGGTGAGAGGAGGAGGGAGGAGGAAGGGAATGGGAGAGGAGGAGGAGGCCGTCCGGCGGGGTGCCGGCTCGGGCTCGCCGGAGAAGCGTGGGGAGCTCGGGCGCGCGTGGTTGCTCGGGCTGGCCGATCCAGATCGGGCCCGGCGGCGGAGGCGGTCCCGCACGGCACGGTCAGCGGGGAGCTGGCTGCAGGAGCTCCGGGGATGATGTGGCGCGTCGTGGAGCGTCCATCTCCGGATCGGACGGCTCCAGGCACTCCAGATCTAGGGTTTCAGTGGTTTGGGAACTAGGTGAGCAGATCTGGGATATTTCCAGGGGGGGTGACTGCAAATTTTGGCTTAGGGGAAACCCTAGAAAGGGGTGGGAGAGTGGTGGTCTTTATATAGCCCAGGTGCCTGTCAGTTTGCAAAAACATCGCCGGTTTTTCTCTCGCGCGCGAAGTGTTCACGTTTCTGACCGCCAGGGGTCCGCAGGACCTCCGATTCGGGTAAAAATTCGAGCTCGGCGGCGTTCACCTCGTGCTGGAACCATTCCGAGAGAACTTTCCGGCATGCTATAAAAATATCTCGTTTACTTATTAAACGGGGTTTGTCGTTCCGTTGGATGCGGCTAGTCTTGTGCGGGCTTTTGCGACGGTGATCGGGCGTAACCCGGTGTCGCAAAGGTCGAGTGTCAAGGTGGAAAAGGCCGGTCTCCGTCCGGTACATGATAAGAGGGGGAAAATAATCTCCGATCGATAAATCAGGGATGCAAACACCGCAACCAAATCTGACAATCAAACAATTCACACCGAAAACAATTTTTTTATTTTTTTGTGAAATCTGGGCTGTTACAGACATGTCCTGTAAATATAATTAAAATACACTCTCGTTTTATGACTCTGCACAATGACTCATATCATTATACCGACTCATGGGGGCTACCGTAATTAAAGTACAATGCACAAATTACCTCATATTTCCTCTTCATCAAGCCAAGAACGTATCGTTGACGATCCATCTGGCTCACAAGACTGCTATACAGCTCAGGGAAAGCCGATTGCTCCTCCAATGGACTCGATCTCTGGCTAGACCCTGGCTTGTGTTCTTGAAAAGGACAAGATCTAGGAAACGAAGGTCCCAGAAGATCTTGATTGTTGATAGCGCATGAGTTGGCGCTTCTCGTTGGCTACCCCAAGTGGAAGGTTGAGATGCAGCTAGCAGCAATTTCCCTTATGTGGTGGCTATAAGGTTTGTCAAATCCAGGAGGAATCCAAGGTCGACATGTAGGGGGTGAAGTAAGTGACGCGCCGTTTCTCGATATCACTTGCTTAACCTGGACCTGCACACGTCAACAAATAACTTTTCTCCCAACGAGTACAGAGAGGTTGTCAATCGCTCCGGCCTTGTTGTTTACAAAGGATTAAACGCAAGGGGATAATGATAGTGGTGCTAGCAGCTGAAAGTAAAAACAGTAAATAAAGTGGAAGTGTAAATAGTGGTGGAAATATGGACCAGGGTCCCATGGTGTTCACTAGTGATGTCTCTCTCCCAAAATACGATAAAATAGCTAAGCTGGGTAAACAAATTAAAGCTGGGCAATTGACAGAATTATAAACGCACCGCAATGCTAATTATGCTACTGGAAAGCTAGAGGCTCAAAAGTATGGGAAGTACGCCAAGACAAGTAGACCGAAATCCATCTGCATCTACTCACTAATCATCCACCTTGAGATATCTATCCAGAACATCTCGCTGGTATTAAGTTGCGAGCCCCACCCAAAGTGTAAACTCAAAGCAACAGACAACTACATTAACAAACTTTGCATAAGGTAAACAATCCTTGCAACCGCGGTTACAAGCACCATTGTTTTCTCCTTGGTGGCAACAACACATCTCCTAGTCTCATGTTTCTGTCACTCAAGCTAGACATCGGGAACATGAACCCACAATCATGCATAAACTCTCCCTCTTGGAGTTACTATCTACTACTTGGCCAAAGCAATAAAAGGTAAAGGAGAACATGCAACAATTAATGGAGAACAAAATATGAAAGGTAAACCAAATATATAACTCATCACGATCTGAACATAATCTCATAATCCATCGGAACCCAGCAAACATAGCATAACAACAGCAGGAAAATTACATAGATGCCTTGATAAGGTAGGGCAGCTGACAAGGACTAAGAATTGAAGCACAAGATTGGAGAGAAGACATCACATAGCTGATGGTAGAGATGATGATAATGGTTTATCGCCCTTCGTTGGTAACCCCAAGTGGAAGGTGATATGTAGGATAGCAACAAAATTCCCCTATGTAGAAGATAGGGTTTGTCTCCCGTAGGACTCCAACAACAATAAGTAGGTGTCAACAGCACAACTGACGTGGACCTGCTCACAACACAAATAACTTTGCTCCCAACGAAGTTCAGAGAGGTTGTCAATCTCTCCAGTCTTGTTGTTTACAAAGGATAAAATGCAAGGGATAATGATAATGGTGATGGCAGATAGAAAGTAAAAGCAGAAAAATAAAAGAGCGTGTAAACAGTGATGAGAATATGGACCGGGTCCCGTGATGTTCACTAGTGATGTCTCTCTCCCAAAAGACGATAAATCTTCTATGCAAGGTAAACAAATCACGGCCGGGAAATTGACAGGATTAAAAACGCACCGCAATGCTAACTAAGGAAAAGGCTCAAAAGCATGGGCGGTACGCCAAAATAAGTAGACCGAAATCCAACTGCATCTACTACTAATCATCCACCTTGAGATATCTATTCAGAACATATCGCTGGTATTAAGATGCGAGCCCCACCCAAAGTGTAAACTCAAAGCACCAGACAACTGCATTAAAAAGAACTTTGTGTAAAGTAAACAATCCTTGCAACCGCGGTTACAAGCACCGTTGTTTTCCCCCTTGTGGCAACATCACATCCCCCACACTCATGTTTTGTGTCACTCAAGCGTGTCATCAGGGGGCATGAACCCACAATCGAGCATAACGTTCCCTATTGGAGTCACTACCTACTACTTGGCGAAAGAAATAAACAGCAACCGAGAACATGCAAGAATTACTTAGGAAAAAATATATAAAAGATAAGAACCAAATAAATTACTCAATCACAATCTGAACATAGTCTCATAATCCATCAGATCCCAGCAAACTCAGCATAGCAACAAAAAAAATTACATATGTGCCTCGATCATGTAGGGCAGCTCACGAGGTCTATACCATGAAGAACAAAGAGGCGAGGAGAACATCACATAGCTACGGATCACGAACCCATGGTCCAAGGGAGACTACTCACGGATCATCCGGGAAGCGTCCATGGTGGAGGGGAAGCTCCCGGAGGTCTATCCTCCCTCCGGCAGGGTGCGGGGAAGAGGTCTACTGTCGCTCCCGATCTTGGAAGCGCGGCAACGGCGGAACAGAGGCGAGATCACGAAAAAGGGTTTTGTTTTCGGAGGTTTCGCGTCACGGAGAATATATAGGCGAAGGGGGGAAGCCAGGGGGGCCACCAAGGGTCCAGGCGCCCCCCTGGCGCGGCCAAGCCCTAGGCCGCGCCAGGTGGCCGCCTGGGGCCCTGGTTGGTCCCCTCCGGCTCTCCTTCGGGGTACGGAAGCTTCCGGTGCGCTGATTTATTATCTGATTTTTCCTGAATTTTTGGAGCACTTTTAATATGGGGGAAACTTGAAATAGAAAAACAGCAGAAAACAGGAACTGGCACTCTGGTGCACTGAGTTAATAAGTAGTTCCATAGTACTAAAACTCCTCTCTTTATGATGAAAGTTTTGAAGTTGTTCTTGTCCCACCTTCCTATGCTTGTCTCTTTGCGCTTCTTCGATTTATTTTCTTACAAGATGCCAATGCATAGGAAGTGGGTTAGGCTTAAATACGTTTCATATTTGCTTCTTGATGCTCTCTTTTTCTTCAAATCCTTATTCTTGTGGGAGCATCTTCTAAAATCTTTTTGCCTAGCTAATGGCTTTAAAGAAGAGCATTCGGGATGAAGCCCGCAACGAATTTAGGATTTCCTTTTTGTTTTTCTTCTGTTTTTAGTGGTCTTGATGATTGTTACTACTTTAGCTACATCATTATATCTTTAATTTTCAAGCTTTGTGCCTTTTATAGCCTCATACGACAAGGGAAGTGAAAGTTGTGACATGTTGTCCAGAAAACAGATTTTGTCATCATGACTAGAAAAATCAGAGAAAAATACCAGATCATCTTTTTGAGCTGAATTGTTTACACAGAGTGCTCTATACAATTACGAAACTTTCGTATATTCTGAGTTTTTTGATTTGAGTTGCAGAAGTAACCCTAAAAAAATTATTTACTACCTGCTGGTCTGTATTTCACAGATTCTGTCATGTTTTGCCTTTTCTTCGTTTTGCAAACCTTAAGCTTGCTTTTTATTTACAAAAACCTTTTGGAACTCTTGAGAAACAGTAGCTCTTCAAGATTATCTTTATTTCCAGTAGAGAAAGTTTATTTTATTATGGGTACTAACCTCGCTAATCAGATTATGATGAGTTATGTATGAAGGGAGTTTTCTAGTGTGCGAGGGAAGATGATGAAAGAAGATTAAGAAGTTTCAAGAGTTCAAGCTTGGGGATGTCCCCATGCATCCCCAAGAAATAGTCAAGGAGACTCAAGCGTCTAAGCTTGGGGATGCCCCCGTGCATCCACTTCTCCATCGACAATTATCAGTTCGTCTCTCGTTTCACTATATTTTTATCACTTCATGCGTTATGTGCTATTCTTGGAGCGTCTCGCTCTTAGGTTTTGCTTTTAGTTTTCTTTAGATTTGCTTGCTTTTCATAACAAGTTAGAGCCCAGCTTTCTTTGTGTGGGAGAGAAACACGCTCCACTTCCAAAATTTAGAACACAACATAGGATTTTTCCTGCTTATCTTTGTTGTGTTTGTTCTTTATCTTTTTTTCGTAGCTACTGTCATGTTTTGCTCTTAGCTTTCATGCTTATCTTTTCAAAGAAATTTTGTTTAGTTTGTTGCCGGAACTCTCTTGAGTTTTCATGTTTATCTTGTTTAGAGAGTTTGCATGTTGCACTGAGTTTTGTGTCTTGACTTGAAGTAGGTAATTGAGGTTGCTATTCTTTTATAGTAGTAACTTGCAAAAGTTTTGAGGTATTGTTTTGAGTAATGTTTGAACTTTTGGTGTCAAGAGCTCGAGCCTATTAGTGATAGATGTCGTATTTTGGGCAATCCGTGTGTTTTTCAAAAACCAAAAACCCATGTTGAGAACTCTAGATACTAGATGGATCACTAACCTCTGGAGGGTTCGAATATTAGAGTACACTCACGTACCATGAGTCGAGGATGCGCAAGGATAACCAAACCCCCATACACTCCTCCTCGGAGTACTTGTCTCTTTGTGAACCTCCTGATTAGATTGAGAGTTACCGATAATAAGTGCATGAGTTCTTCGGACTAATGTGAGTATTCGAAGGTTGACACTTCCACCCACCTATACTTTTTCTATCCTCTTCGGTACCGTGCATTGCCCTTTCTCACCTCGAGAGTTGGTGCATACTTCGCCGGTGCATCCAAACCCTTGGCACGATACGCTCTGTCATCATAAGCCTCCTTATATCTTTCCTCAAAACAGCTACCATACCTACCTACAAGGCATTTCCATAGCCTTTCTGGGATACATTGCCATGCAACATCCACCTTCTCATGACATGATCCTCATGTCATACATGCTACTTGCTTGATCGATGAGCCGCATGCTAGTTGGGCCTTGCCCTAATCATTGCTACATGACGCGCTAGTATCATTGCATATCCTGCTATCCTGGCAGAGGCATACATTTGCATCATGATAGTTATATCTTCTTCATGAGAGTACCTTCGTAAAGTGTGAAAGATCTCCTATATTCTTGTAAAATATAGAGTGTTGCCCTAAAGTGAGGAAAAGATCCCAAAGATGACAAAATCAAAAGATCCCAAAGAGGAAAAATGAGAGTTAAATAGAAAGAGCCATTGAGGCCACCAAAAAAATACAAAAAAATAGAAAAAAGAGAAAAAGAAAAAAAAAACAGAGAAGGGGGCACACTACTATTCCTTTTGAGAGATCCACACTAGTACTTCATCCTCTATCCCTTGTACTCCATAGAGATCATCATCATGCATATAGCTATGTGGGGACCTTCACACTATAGAACTTGGCTTGTATATTCTAATGATGAGCCTCCTCAAACGAGCTCTAGGTCTTCCTGAGCAAGCAAGTTAGATGAACCCCCACTAGTTCCCTTGGAGATATTTTAGCTCACATGTGCATCCGTTGCATGGCAATCCCTACTCCTCACATCATATCTATCATATGGCCTTCTGTCGCCTATCATTGTCCTCATTGATGTGAGCCTTTCACACCTTTTTGTCCTCATCCTCCACCTTCTTTCCGTTTTTCCTTTTAGGTGTCAACTTTCTTGCTCACGCTCATCCATTGCATGAGTGCTCAAAATATCGAAAGGGAGTGGATCAGTTTGACTTGTACCTGGCTAGTGGTCTGGGGACGAGTCAAGATAAGAATCCAAAGGAGACCAAGTGTGAAACTTTAGTAGATAGTTGTTCTCGACAACATTTTTTCTCTATTTTTCCCAGTCCCCTGCTTGCACGAAAACGCAAACAGCGAGAGCTCTTGCACCTTTTGTTCTTTTGTTGCTTGTGTCAATGCTAATATAGACTCTTGCTTGTTAAGAATTGAATTCAATTGCATGCTTTAATTTCTTTACTTAAAAGTCCTTATATGGTGGTGTGGCATGTCACCACGGAAATTATGCTTGTTATCATTTACCTACTCGAGGACGAGAAGGAATTAAGCTTGGGGATGTTGATATGTCCCAAACATATCTATAATTTCTGCTTGCTCCATGCATGTTTTGTGTGACTTTGCCATGTTTTGCTTGAACTTTCATACACTTTTGAGCATATTTGGACTAATCTATTAACCCAGTGCACCCAGCTGCCAGTTGCTGTTTTCTGCTGTTTTTGTATTTCAGGTTTTCCGGCCATTAAAAGTGCTCTAAAAATCCGGAAAAATCAGATAAAAAATCGGCGACCCGGAAGCTTCCGGAATAACCAAAGTAGCGGAGGGGGGCCACCACCAGGAGACCAGGAGGGTCCCTGGCGCGGCCCCACCCTAGGCCGCGCCAGGAGGCCTCCTGGCTGCCTGGGTGGGTCCCCTAACCCACCTCCGCCTATATTTATCCCTCGGGGTGGAAACCCCTAATATCGATCTCTTTTCCGCGAACTCACCTCTGCACCGCCGCCGCCGCCGTTTCAAGATCGGGGCTGCCTGGAGAAGCTGCCCCGACACCCTGCCGGGAGGAGGAACCCCCTCCGGGAGACCATCCATAGCCATGGACGCCTCCCGGATGTGCCGTAAGTAGTCCCCCTTGGACCATGGGTCCGTGACCAGTATCTATGTGATGTACCTCTCCCCTCTTTGTGCTTCCACTTTCGAGACCTCCTGAGCGGCCTCACATGATCGAGGCAATTTTGTAATTTCTGCTGTTGCTATGCTGAGTTTGCTGGGATCTGATGGATTATGAGACTATGTTCAGATTGTGATGAGTAATATATTTGGTTCTTCTCTTTTATATTTTATTCTTGAGTAAATTCTTGCATGCTCTCCGTTGAAGTATTTTGCTTTGGCCAAGTAGTTTGCTTGCAACTCTAAGAGGGAGTGTTATGCTTGATTGTGGGTTCAGCCCCCTGATGTCTAGCTTGAGTGACAGAAACATGATACTAGGGGATGTGTTGTTTCCACCAGGGATAAAACAACGGTTCTTGTACCCGCGGGTGCAAGGATTGTTTACTTTACGAAAAGTTCTTTTAATGCAGTTGTCTGTTGCTTTGAGTTTACAATTTGGGTGGGATTCGCAACTTAATACCAGCGAGATGTTCTGGATAGATATCTCAAGGTGGATGATTCGTAGTAGATGCAGTTGGATTTCGGTCTACTTACCTTGGCGTACTGCCCATTTCTTTTGAGCCCTTCCTTTCTTTGCAGCATAGTTAGCATTGCGGTGCCTTCATAATTCTGTCAATTGCCCAACTGACATTTGTTTACCTCGCTAGCACTTTTATCGTCTTTTGGGAGAGAGACATCACTAGCGAAAATCACGGGACCCCGGTCCATCTTCACATTATTGTTTACACCCTTAGTTTACTTTCAGTTCCACTTTTATCTCTTGCGTTGATCCTTTGTAAACAGCAAGGCCGGAGGAATTGACAACTCCTCTGTACTCGTTGGGAGAAAAGTTATTTGTATCTGTGTGCAGGTCCACGTCAAGCGCCGTGACACCTACTTGTATCTCTTGGAGTCCTACTAGTTCGATAATCAACATGAGCATCTTTTCTAAGGGAAACTTGCTGCTGCACTGCATCTCACCTTCCACTTTGGGTAACCAACGAGGAGAGTTGCCACTCTGTATCACCAAGCCACAATGGATACATTTGTGTTGATAAACAATGTTCTTCATGCACTGCCTATGTAACTTTCCTTCAACTATATATATCTCAATGCAAACATTAGTCCATAAGGATTGTCATTAATTATCAAAACCACACATGGGGACTACATGTACTTTCAATCTCCCCCATTTTGGTAGTTGATGACCATCTCACTAAGAAGGTTTATATAATGAATATTCAAGCAAGCATGCAACTTATCCAAGGATAAATTCTATACTTGGGTTCTTTTGATAGCATAAAGTAACACAAAGTTACTTTATGTTTATCCGCACCGGTTATACTAGCATCAAAATAGTACACAATAATTTGATGTTAGTACAACCATTATATACAGAGAAAACTCCCCCCACAATATATGCATGTGTGAATGAACTTGAATTGCATTGCATATGTTGACCATGTTGAAGTTTACTCTATATAAGTTGCATATTCATCTTGAAGTTTACTCTAAACCCTCTAAACTTCTCCCCCATTGGCAACAAATGCCAAAATGGAAGGAAAGATCTAGAGAAACCCATATGGTACGAGACCACCATAATGTGTGCATATGACAAGTTGTGAGTGAAATCAAAAGCACATATTCTATAAGGAACACATGGAGAATTTCAACCTTAGGTGGGGATCAATATAGGTAGCAAGGTATAATGATATGAAGATAAGATTTAGACATATGAGGAATACTTTAACACACATGAGTGCAAAAGGAATATGCAATACATACAAGCACTCACATAACACCCTTCTACCGAAGCCACCAAAGAAACAACAATGAACAAACTAAGTGGTCGGCAAGGGGTAGATGATATCAAGGGAATATATGAACTTTCTGATGTATATAAGTTCCTAAGTGGAAATACACAAAGAAACTCACATGTAAAAGATAGTTACAATTGATAGCAACATGATATCCGTATGTGAACCCATTGTTAAACAAGTTTGATCCTATCATGAGAGCAAGGCACATGACACATGACACATGACACGTGACACATGACACATGGAACATGGCACATGGCACAAATTGATCTTATTTGTATAACCATGAATTTCTAATCAAAAAAGCACATGCTTCGAGAAATTAGAGTGTTTCTATAATTTCATCAATATTGCATATGAGAGCACATTTGAGGAATTGATACACGATAAATTTCTTTATGACAAATTTTGGGGTAACTTTCCCATTATATGCAACTTCACAAATGCCTCATATCACAAAGATTTTCTTGTAAGAACATGCAAGAAACACACTTGTAGAAAGAACTAAACATGCCATGATGCATCCAACACAAAGTTCACCACATTACATTATATATATATATATATATATTCTTGCAATACATTCATGTTACCGTGATGGCATTGGAATGAAGTTTGTAGATCAATAACATATTATGGCTTGACTCCTGGTTCCTCATGAAAGTGCCGCATTCTCGATGAATAAGCCAAGCACCCAACATTCCTCAAATGTACCTAAGACCCTTTAATTACAATATGGTCCCCAACCTTATTGGGTCCAAAGTGGTTAGCATAGCTACAATTCATAGGGCAAACTCCACTTAAGTATGTGAATATGAATATGAATGCACATTTTAAACTTCAAGGTTTGATGGAGTTTCCCCTACATATCTTGGATCAAATAGAGCAAGCAGGGCATGAAGATACACATATATTTAAGCATGCATGCACAAGCATATCAAAAACCAAGAAGATATAATTTAGATTATACAATATATAAACGATGAACACTTAAATAAAATCAAACAACTTTCATGTTGTCCAAATTGTATCAAAGTGATGAATCAACACATGATCACGCACATAATTCAACATATGAACCAAGCAAAACCAAAGTGCACATAAGATATACTTACACGTATTTTCAAGGTTATATCACACTCAAATGGACATAAGATAGTACAACTAGTAAGATAACCAACTCCCGTAACTCCACAAAACTAAGATTATGAACGTGAGTAAAGGCACGGGAGAACATTCGGGAGACAAATGGATTTCTCGGCAAGATGTAAAATGTAAGTTGAATTAATGTTCGAGACGAAGATGATCTACTAATTCTACTCCATGAGGGAATACCAGACTCATGGTATCTAGAATAACACTCGGTGGTAGATTACAAAGATATGCAAGATCCACTTCAATATATAATGCATATGATTAGAGTTTATAATTAACCACAATGCTTGTATAGGGAATTCTTACTATTCCAATTAGATAGATAGCCCTCTAATACATGGAATGAATTGAATCAAACAATTTCCCACCTAAGATTTTTATGATAGATCATGGGAAAATCGCACAAGAATACCATACTCACACAAAACAATACAAGCCACATAGATATAAGATAATTTCAAATATGAATTCTAAATGGCATTATTCAGTTTATTCATGTCAATAAGGATTGTGGTATGCACATAGTATACCTCTCCCCCATAATGTGACAATTCATGTATTATCCACATGAGTCTGATGAAACGCAATTTATTTGAGATATTTCTAGGGGTTATATGTGGATGCACATTTTACTTTGTGAGTACTGACTATGCTAGATAACATTGTACTAATAATTCTAGATGGTGTTCCACATATATACACATGCAAGGTTTGTGATATGTGTAAACATAACACTCTCCCATAATGTGATGATCCATTGATATCTCAAAAGAGCCAAATACGATTCAACTAATGAAGTGATAAATGCTCGAACAATACATACAACTATATGAAGTGCATTGCAACCTACATATGCTAAATAGCACAAATCAAGCATAACAAGAGGCATAACATACAAACACATGCTAGGTACAAAACCTACACATGCATGGTGCTAGCAACTTTCAATGTAAACAATGTAACTACAAGTTACCCCAAGGAGGAGCATTGGATTAATGAATATGATGATAATCCACTTGACAAGTAATTAACCACAACTTGTGGAGAAAGTACTTTCTTCTTCTTCATGAAGTAGCCAAGTCTCCAATGCTCTTCACACACCTATTGATCAAGTTAGATCTTGTTGGTCCCCAACAAAGTTGGGTCCTAAGAATTTAGTCACAATAGGTTTGGCAACCCAAATGGTCTTATCCATCTTCGAACCACTTTGGGTACCCACAAACTTTGTAAACACATTTCCAACATTATCCTTCCTAAGTAAGTAATGATCATTTATTATTGGAGGCTTAGAGATGTTACCGTTGGGGCATGATGAAGATATGTGTCCCTTCTTACGACAATTATAGCAACATGTGTTTCCCTTTCTCTTCTTCTTTTTCTCCTCAACATGAGGATCATTATCATGGTTAATAACAAAGAGAGGCCTTTCTTCATCTTGAGATTGTTTTTGAGGACGCTTCCCATGATGCTTATTACTTGAGGCCTTCTCCTTCATTGGACAAGATCTTACATGGTGTCCAACTTTCTTGCATTTGAAGCAAATAATGTTCGCCTCATTCTTGACTTGGTCTTGTCCCTTCTTATTGTTCTTGGACTTCTTCTTGTTGGATATAAAACCATGTTCACACCTATCTTGAGGGAAATTTTGTACACTCAAGATATTGTGGAGTGTGGATTTTCCATCACAGAACTTCTCCAAGTTTGTCTTCAAACTAGTGACTTGGGCCTTGAGCTCTTTGTTTTCCTCTACAATGTTAGTATTGAAAAAAGTGCTAGAGGATATAGAAGCTTCAGTATTAGAGCAACAAGGCATGGTGATAAAATCATCACAACATATAGCAACATCATGTAGAGAGGAATTGAAAGGACTAGCACATGACAACAAGGCATTTTGTGTAGAATATGTGCTAATGTCCACATGAGACTCATAAGATTTTACCTTAGTGATCATAGCCTCATGGGCTAACTTTAGCCTATCATGAGAGGTTAGAATGTCCTCATGAGTGCTCGAGAGCTTTTCATGAATTACTTCCAATTTCCCATAATTGCTAGTTAGCAAATCAAATTGAGCACTTAGCTCAACATTCTCCTTCAATATTGATGCTTCACAAAAAATAGGATTAGTAGTACAAGTATCATTGAAAATATGAGAGGAAGAGTTAGAACCAAGAGACTTCTCATGAGTAGCTTGAAGTTCCTCATGAGACTTAGAGAGTTTAGTGAGCTCTCCTTTGACGTTCTTGTAACCAAGGTCAAGGTACTCAAAGTACTCTTTAAGATTATAATGAGAAACTTCAATCTCTTCTTTTGAACACTTCAAGTCTCTCAAAGATTGATGAGCCCAAATGATATTATGTTCAAGTAGTTCATTTTTATCTTGCACTTCATGAAGTAAATCATTACGTTTATCAATGGAGGCAAGAACATCTTGGAATATCCTACATGTTTCCTTCTTAACCCTACAAAGGGTTTTCCCAATATCATAGAGATTTTAGGACATGGCAACATCATTTTCATCACAATCATCATCATCATCACTAAGAGAAGAGGATACCTCATGATTTCCTCTTTCCATTAGGCACATGTGAATCGGTGATGACTTTTCTGGACAAGAGGGATCTTCGTTAATCAAGTGTGCCACATTTTTCTTGGTTTCCTCTACATGGTTAGTCATACAATAATTAGAGGAAATTGAAGCATTTATATCATGGCAACATGGAAGATCAAGCATATCATCAAAAGAGTATGTCAAGGAATCTTTAGATGAAATGCATGGATTATTGACAAAAGAGTCTATGCCAAAGTTGGTGCAAGATATGCTCAAGTACATGGAAGCTACAATGCTAGCATTTCTACACGGAGGATCATCTATAATAATCTTGACATCATTGACGATGGGTGACCCCACGACTCTTGCGTGTGAGGATACCTGGTGTGCATAAAGACAGAAGGCCCGGTGGAAAGCCTCAACAGGCTCACAACAGGCCCAATCAAGACACCGACGTAGGAGTCCGCGAAAGATATGGAAGGCACGACTTGGCGCGCAAGGCAAGACTAGGGCTAGGAAATTATCTCTGTAATTTGGTACGGACTCCTCGAGACCTAGCCTAGTATATAAAGGCTGGGAGGGGAGACGTCTCGATCATCCAATATCTGATCTACTCTCCTGGCCTTGCAAGAACTCGCCTTGGCCTCCCTTGTAATCGCCCCCTCACGCAATAATATTGAGAAGGAAGTGCTTCTCCTGTTAGCCGACGAGTATCGTCCAACCTGTTCCTTCTCGATGACTAACCCAGGGTCCCTGACCATGGGATTTGCCGAGGCTGATCCTCGTCAATTGGCACCGTCTGTGGGAACTACACAGGTTGGAATCACGATCTTGGCGGTCCCGCCTTCAGCAAATCAGGACTCGAGGGCTAGAGCCAGATCTAACCCGCTCGAGGAGTTCAAGTTCACCACAAGCATCTTCATCGCCCCACTAGGATCACTTAGCCTGCAGCCGAATCAATCCCAGCATCTCGACGACTGCCAGATCTACCGCCGACGGAGAAGAACTCGACGACCCAGAAGACAGGCGCGAGGACTCTACACGGGAATCCCACTCGAAGGGTCGCGGCACGTGAAAGAAGAATCGCCAACCACTCGACGACCCGCCGCCACCCGGATTCCCGCCGCGCAACAAGACAGCGACTCCGAAACCCAGACCGGCGAGTACTACGACCCAGATCAAAGACCAGATGAATTCGCCAACTTCATCCGGAACCAGTCGCTCAGCGATGGGATAGAGCTCAACCCAAGATTCCACAACCGAACAGAAGACCACTAGCAGATTTTCCAATTCTCAAGGAGAATAAGGCACGCTGGTTCCACTAAGCTCACAGCCAGAGAGCAAATGGAAGGACCTTGCACGATCCACTGTTTTGAAGACGGGTGGGGACGGCTCAGAGCAAGCCACACCCTAGGAGATTGTCTTCTATTCGCCGAACTCTCCAACATCCTGAAGGAGGAAAAACAGCGTGAAGCCAAGCGCAGCCGAAGAAGCGCACAATCACCAGCACCAAGTACAGAAAGGCAACACCCGACGTCCCATGGACGGATTTGCATGATCCAAGAAGGAAGACCCTCAAAAGCAAAGCAGGACGCTTACACCATGCAGGCCCGTGTAGCCGAGGGCCTAGAGATAGCAGAAATCTACCAACTGCGTGGGGCCGAGACCAACATCACTTTCTCTCAGAGCGACCACCCGCCCGCAGTCCCAAGGCCAGGGCATGCAGCCCTGGTCCTTGAAGCCCAGATCCGGGGCTACGACATGGAAAGAGTCTTGATGGACGGAGGCAGCAGCCTAAACATAATCTTCGCCATCACCCTACACAAGATGCTAATCCCACGATCAGTTTGAAAGAAGTCTGGCACCACAATATACGGAGTAGTTCCGGGCGAAGCAGCCGCCTCCATCGGAACAATCGAGCTCGATGTCATCTTCGACAACAAGCGCAACTTCGCAAGACAAGTCCTGGAGTTCGAATTGCTCGACTGGCACTCGCAGTACCACGCCATGCATATCTCAAACTCAAGATGTTAGGACCCGCAGGAGTCATCACAATGAATAGAAGCTTCACCAAATCATATCAGTGCGATCGCGACTTCCACAAAGTCTCTGACACGTTCGGATCCCAACAACAACTCGAAGAAATAGTCATGGTGACGGATAAAAGAATTTTTCCATTGGCAATCCGAAGTGAGTCAAAAGAATTTGGCCGCGATTTCAGCATCGACAGCGACACAACCACCCACCAAGTCCATCCAACGGACCCAGAGAAGACGGTCCGCGTATACGCCCACCTCCTAGAAGAACAAGCAGTCGCCCTCATAGCTTTCCTTCGCGAAGAGTGGAAAATCTTCGCCTGGTGCCCAGCCGACATGCCTAGAATACCGTGAGAATTTGCAGAACACACGCTCCACATCAAGCCAAACACTAAGCCAGTGAAGTAGGAGCTGCGATGATTCTCACAACCCAAGCGCAGAGCAATTGGAGAAGAAATCAACCAACTAGTCGACGCGGAGTTCATCCGGGAGATGAAGAAAGCAACCTGGATCGCAAACCCAGTCCTGGTCCCTACAAAAGACACTGACGTACCGAGGATGTGCGTCGATTAGGGGCCCGTCAACAAGCACTGCCCGAAAGACGACTTCCCCCTGCCAAGAATCGACCAGATAATAGACTCCACAGCAGGATGCAACCTCCTATCCTTCCTCGATGCATACTCAGGATACAATCAGATCAGGATGAAGGAAGAGGACGAAGAGCACACCTCATTCATCACCCCCTACGGCATGTTCTGCTACCGAACAATTCCCTTTGGTCTAAAAAATGCCGAAGCCACGTACCAACGAATGATGCAAGCATGCTTGAGAGACCAAATTGGAAGAAATGTCCAGGTCTACGTAGACGACATTGTCATCAAAACCTATAGCGCAAACACGCTACTCGACGACCTCCGCGAAACATTCGCGGCCCTCAACAAGTGCAGAGTCAAACTCAACCCAAAAAAGTGCGTGTTCGGCGTCCCAGTAGGAAAACTACTCGGGTACATGGTCTCCGCCCGAGGAATCGAAGCAAACTCCGAAAAGGTCCAAGCAATTGCCAAGATGCAAAAGCCAACCAACATCAAAGGCGTGCAACAGCTCATAGGAAGACTCACAGCATTGAGCCGCTTCATCAGTAGGCTAGGAGAAAGGACCCTACCGTTCTACCAACTGCTCAGAAAAGGAGAAAAATTTGAGTGGACCGAGGAAGCTCGCAATGCATTCGCATACCGAAAGAAAACCCTCTCGACTCCACCAATCTTGGCGGTACCCAAAGAATGAGAGAAACTGTACCTCTACATAGAAGCGCGCAACAGCGTAGTTAGCACGGCGCTCGTCGTCGAGCGTGCAGAAGAAGGCAAAATCCAAAGCATACAAAGACCAATCTACTACCTAAGCATGCTGCTCACAAAGCCCCAGCAACGGTATCCGCACTACCAGAAGATCCTGCTCACCGTCATCATGACCTCAAGGAAAGTATCGCACTACTTCGACGAGCACCCCATCACAATCGTGAGCAGTGCACCACTCGCGGACATCCTCAACAACCCCGGAGCGACCGACCGAGTCGCTAACTGGAACATCGAGCTCAGCCCGTGAGATCTGCAGTTCAAACATCCAACAACAATTAAAGGACAAAGTACTCCCAGACTTCCTGGTCGAGTGGACAGAAGTTCAAACACCAGGCCCCCCAAGATCTGTCCAACTCAGGGATGATGTTCTTCGACGGGTCCAAAAGACAGCAAGGATCCGGAGCAGGCGTCGTATTAGTCTCCCCCAAAGGAACGAAGCTCAAATATGTCCTCCAGATCAACTTTAGCAATGCCTCAAACAACGAAGCAGAATACAAGGCACTACTCCACGGCATGCGCATGGAAAAAACTTGCGGCGCCACTCGCCTCTAGATCTACGGCGACTCCAACCTCGTCGTCCAGCAGAAGATGAGAGACTGTAACGCAGTCGCATACAACATGATGGCCTACCAGAAGCTCTACAACACACTAGAGGGAGGATTCGACGGCTGCAAACTCAACTACGTCTCCAGAACAAATAACACAGAAGTCGATGAATTGGCGAACATCGGATCGACTCGAGGACCAATACCACCAGGCGTTTTCCTCGAGAGAATCAGCCAGAGATCAATCAAAGTAAAGCCAACGGCGCCCGAGGCAGTCGTAGAGGTCGATGACACAAATGAACCAGCGCAGGTGGAGGCAGTGAGCACAAACAATGAAACAAGCAGCCAAGCAACCGAAGTCCTAGAGCCAGCCTCACTCGAAGACCCAGTCTGGGCAAAACCATTCCTTCGATTCCTAATCGAAGGCACCCTACCACAGGATGTTGCAGAAGCCCGACGCATCAGTCGACGATCCAAAGCATTCAACGTAATCAACAGACAGCTCTACAAGCGAAGCATCTCTTAGGTCCTCCAAAAGTGTATCGATGAAGAAGACAACAAATCCCTACTGCTCGAGATCCACGAAGGCACTTGTGGGCATCACGCGAGCAGTCGCGCACTCGTGGCTAAGGATTTTCGAGAAGGCTTCTACTGGCCGACCGTCATGAGAAATGCGGAAGATATCGTATGGTGTTGCATCGCCTGCCAAAAGTTCGCCAGCAGGCCACACGCCCCAGCATCAGAACTCAAAACTATACCGTTGTCCTGGCCATTCGCCACATGGGGACTCGATATGGTGGGTCCACTCAATAAATCCTCAAAAGGAGGACGAACACACCTACTAGTCGCAGTTGACAAGTTCACCAAATGGATCGAGGCAGTACCAATCACTAGCTCAACAACCCTCACGGCAGTTAACTTCATCAAGTCAATCATATTCAGATTCGGCGTACCACACAACATCATCACAGACAATGGTACAAATTTCACAGCAGCAGAATTCCAAAACTTTTGCGAGGAGCTGGGCATCAAAATCAACTACGCATCAGTCGCGCACCCACAATCCAACGGCCAAGTGGAGAAAGCAAACGGCCTAGTATGCGGAGGAATAAAGAAACGACTCCTCGCACCACTGGAACAAGCCGCAGGCAACTGGGTAGAAGAACTTCCCGCGGTACTATGGAGCCTGCGTACCACCCCAAACAGCTCAACCCAGTATACACCTTTCTTTCTGGTATACGGGGCAGAAGCAGTACTGCCGCACAACTTAAAATTTGGAGCTCCCCGGATCTCAGGGTACGAAGAGGAAGAAGCAGAAGAAGCACTGCAGAACGATAAAGACACAGAAGACGAAGCACGAGACACAGCCATAACAAGGTCTGAAGGATACCAAGACAAGCTGCACACATATCAAAGCATCGCCTGCGGACTAGAACCTTCAGGCAGAGGGGACCTCCTCTTGCGACTAATACAAGAAAAAGTGCACAAACTCGCCCCACAATGGGAAGGGCCATTCATAATCTCGGAAGTCATCGGAGGCGGAGCATACAGGTTGAAGAACACGAAGACCAATGAAGACGTGGGAAACCCATGGAACGTAGCGAACCTCCGCTTGTTCTACCCATAGCCATCCAAACATTACAGCGGCACCGGCAGCAGTACCGATCAGCAACCCATGTAATACCCGAAGAAATAAAATGGTGCTTCCCAAACATTATCACTTAAAACCACTCAGGACCTCGAGAACCCCCCCCCCCCCGAGAGACGCTATCCTCGCTTACGCAACCTTTTCTTAAAAGCACTCGGGGGCTCCAGCAAAAACTCTCCGGAGAGACGCTATCCTCGCTTACGCGACCTTTTCTTAAAAGCACTCGGGGGCTCGAGCAAAAACTCCACCCGAGAGACGCTATCCTCGCTTACGCGACCTTTTCTTAAAAGCACTCGGGGGCTCGAGCAAAAAATCCCCCCGAGAGACGCTATCCTCGCTCATGCGACTCTACTTAAAAGCACTCGGGAGCTCAAGCATAAACTCCCCTCGAGAGACGCTATCCTCGCTCATGTGACCTTACTTAAAAGAACTCGGGGGCTCGAGCATAACCCCCCCCCCCCCCCCCGAGAGATGCTATCCTCGCTAAACGCGACTTTACTTAAAAGTACTCGGGAAATCGAGCATAAAATCACCCCGAGAGACCCTACCCCCGCTCATGCGACCTTATCTGCAAGCACTGGGAAACCAGAACACAAGATCCCCCCGAAGCACCAAGAATTTTTCACAAGAGAATCGCATCGGAAAAGCATGAAAGTTCTTTAGTCTTCACCTGATCTCAAACAATCACCTAAAGACTCGAGGGCTACTCCTAACAGGAGCGCTGACGCGCACCTGACCAAAAACCTGGAATAAATAAAAAAATAGCCACAAGAAGGTACAACCCAGGTAGAAGAAAACTCACAGCCTACGCCTGATTCTACAAATCAAACGTAGCCTCGGGGGCTACTCCCATCGGGAGCGCTGCGGCACACCCGAAAGAAAACTTTTGATTACAAAGGAGTCGAAGACAGCTTCCATTACAAAGGAGTCGAAGACAGTTTTCCATTACAAAGGAGCCGAAGACATTTTCCATTACCAAGGAGACGAAGACAGTTTCCATTACAAAGGAGACGAAGACAGTTTCCATTACCAAGGAGTCGAACACAGTTTTCATTACAAAGGATTCAAAGGGCAGTTATCACTACAAAAGGACTCGAGCAGCTACCAGACGGGTTACAATTATCCCAAGGAATCATGACTTCTACATGTATGCTCATGCAAAGATAATTGGCACTTTCGTACCACAACTTGACGAGCATCACCACAGACAAAGTAGCAACTTAGTCCGCGAAGAAGCAAGTGCCGTCCTCCAGTTCTACAAGGTGCCTCGGCTACTGACGCAAACGCTTGACAACTGACTTGACGTCCAGTTCATCCTTAGAACTAGAAGAGCAAGCACTATCAGCCGAGGAATCGGCCAAAGATGAAGTCACGGGAGAAGCAGGAGAACCACCACTCGACCCATCGGAACTGTCACTGCTTGTTTCCTCCCAGTATGGGTCCAGACGATTGCCACCGGCATCAAAAGCACGAACAATGAGGGTATCTTCACCATCAAAACGACAGCAAAGACTATCCCCATCACGCAAGTTTAGCCTCCGTGAAAACGATCTGAAGCCAGCATCAAGGAAAACCAAGAAGGAGCCATCAACAGAAAGCTCAACCCAAGAAGGAGGTCGAGCGCACCACTGAAGCCGAAGCCACAGACCCCTCAGACTAAGCTCAGAAATCATGGAGGCAAATGAGAATGGCAGAGGGATCCGAGTAGCAGTGTGACTAAGAACGCGCAAAAGAAAATCATAACGGCAAACACCCTCATCCGCACAAGACGAGGAGGGCACCACCGCAGCGCCACGACGCCCACCACGAGAAGAGCGAGGGGTACGTCCACCAAGACCACGCCGGCCACGTCCTCGGCCAGAAGCACCACCACCCCGCTTGGGAGCCATAGGAAGAAGAAGAATAAAGGGAGAAGAGCGAATGTCCAAGTCTAGGCAATAACGCATCGAGTATTTATAGTGTAGCCCAGGGATAAACAAGGAAAAAATACAGAAGCCCAGGAGGCGCCATCATTAAATCAAAGACCAAACACGTCGGGCATAACGAATTCCAAGAAAAGATGCCTTCACACGCTCAGCAATATTTAAAGGACGTGTCAAATCTTGCCTGTTTCCCATACACACCTTGGAAATCCAACAGGCACCAGGCAGCGCGGCGCCCAAGTCATCATTATGGCTACAAGACGCGACGGATCGAAGACCAAGCATCATCATAGGTCACCAAATATCATGGCAAAGCCTATCCACGCAACATCCCAAGAAGGACGAATCAGGATAAAAACAATTGGAAAAAACAAAAGAATGGCAAAGGACACCTATCTATATGTGCCAAAATATTTCGATTCCAAAATCTTTTACTCCCATCGGGAGTATCTTTATCCAAAGAGGAGTAAAGGACCAAAAGCTTGAGAGTTCGGTTGCTCCCTCACCCAGAAGATAAGGATATGCTCGAGTAAACCACTCACACTTACAGAGTTTCGGGTGCTCCCTCACCCCGAAAACAAAAAGGCGAACATGCACTCGCAGGACTACTCGCGTCAGCGGAAACAACACATCTGTGGAGTTCGGGTGCTCCCTCACCTCGAAAACAAAAGGCGCTCGAGTCACTACTCGCAAAATCTCAGCAGGCTAAACTACCCACGTACTCGATGACATTCCGAGCGGATGCTTTCCTATACGACCCCTCGCCTGAGCACGCATAAGCTCCGTGAGTGACTACTAATAGCCCACTTGATTGTTTATTCCAAGTGGGTGCATAACTAACCAGGCTCCGTGCCTGTATAAAAAAACAATTATGCCTGGGCTACGACACATTGTACCCAGATGCCATGCAAGCTTACTGTGTAAGACCCCGCTGCGCAGAACGGCCGGGGTGGGACTTGCCGCTGAGCGATTTCACTCCCGATCTTTTCCATGCGCTCGCATGATAGAAAGAGCCGAGCGGATGCGCTCAGGCTATTTGCTTAGACTGGCAGCAATTGATCCTATAAGACCTACAGCGGCATGACTTTGCTAGACACCGGTCGTTCCAAGTTCATGTCGAGGGACGTGAGCTTGATTGGGCTACTGCGGTATTTGCAACTAGCGCAATTCACCAAGGCTCGACCAGTCGACTCCTTGGGCCCTTTTTAGCTTAGCAATCCCTCGAAACAGGTATTTTCATGGCTCAAAACTGCCAGCGAGCCGCGGCTATGCTGCTCTTACAATGTTAAAGCAAGTGGCGAATTCGAGTCCCTGCGCGACTCTTCGAGTCCCCCAGGCACTCGGGGGCTACTGACGAGGGGGTGACCCCACGACTCCTGTGTGTGAGGATACCTGGTGTGCATAAAGACAGAAGGCCCGCTGTAAAGCCTCAACAGGCTCACGACTGGCCCAATCAAGACACCGACGTAGGAGTCCGTGACTGATATGGAAGGCACGACTTGGTGCGCAAGGCAAGACTAGGACTAGGAAATTATCTCTGTAATTTGGTACGGACTCCCCGAGAGCTAGCCTAGTATATAAAGGCAGGGAGGGGAGACGTCTCGATCATCCAATATCTGATCTACTCTCCTAGCTTTGCGAGAACTCGCCTTGGCCTACATTGTAATCGCCCCCTCGCGCAATAATATCAAGCAGGAATTGCTGCTCCTGTTAGCCGACGAGTATCATCCAACCTGTTCCTTCTCTATGACTAACCCAGGGTCCCTGACCATGGGATTTGCCGAGGCTGATCCTCGTCAATCATCATCACACATGATTTCTCCACTTACCATGTCATTACCTCGTGACAAGCTAAATGTTGGTAAAGTGGAAGATGTTGATGTGTGCAAGTAGTCGGAGGTGGAGGCACTAGGTTGCTCTTCATGACCTCAGGTTGTCGAGACTTTCCCAATTGTCTCCATGGGAAAAATATTGGCTTCATCAAGATATGATCCATCATATACATCATCAAGTTTGGTCCAAGCCTCATGAGCTATCTTACAGATCAAAATAGACTTAAAAACATAAAATGTTATAGCTTGATGAATGGCTCTCAAAGCATCACAATCAATATGCATATCCTTAAGAGATGGAGATAGGAAATCCTTGGCAATATGAGCCCCAATAGTAACAATTCGCAAAACATTTGGACCCATGGTCCGGAAGTGACATAGCATGTGAATTCTCCACAAGTGATAATTTGTGCCATCAAAATCAAAGGTGTCATTATGCACTATATCACTAGTCGATATCTTACTCTCCAGGCGGTGAAGCCTAATAAGGAGAGACCTTGCTCTGATACCAATTGAAAGGACCACGATGACGCCTAGAGGGGGGGTGAATAGGCTTTTTAACCTTTTATGGATTTGTACAAATCCGGATGCGGAAATAAACTAAGAGTTTACTTAACAAGAACAAACCCTTAATATTCTAGGCTCAACAGTGCGCCAACAACTTTATTCTAAACAATATGAACACAATGAGGATACTAGTAGGCACAAGTAAGTTACACAAACTTACACAAGATATATGTACCACAAGATGTGGATATGGGAGATGCAATATATCAATTCACACTAAGAACAATATGGAGCAATAGTACCACGTATGAATAGCGGAGTATAATGTGTTGGCCTAAAATATTCACTACGATATGATAATCAACACAATATAATGAGGACAACAATATATAGTGAATGCTAGGTCAAGTGACCAAAGTAAACCACAAGTAGTGAGCTAGGGTTAGAGATAACCGTAGACTCGGAGATGAGTATGTATCCCGATGTTCACTTCCTTGGAGGGAAGCTACTCAATGTTTGGAGAGAGTGGGTGTTACCACGAAGGAACACCAACGCCACGAAGGCTCACCCTATTCGCCTTGAGATATCACCACGAAGACGATTCCCAACCACTAGTGGTAGACCTTCAGGCGGCCTCCAAACCTTCACAAACTTTCCGGGGGGAAATCACAAGTTGATTCCTCACCAGAGCACTCCTACCGCCTAGGAGTCTCCAACCTCCAAGAGTAACAAGATCAAGGGGAAATGCTCAAGACTTGCTCAAATCGCGAATTCCTTTGGTAAAAAGAGAGAGAGGGAGTGGATCTATCAATGGGTGAAATATCGATCAAGAACTCTCACAAATCTCTTCGGGATCTAGGATTTGGTGTAGGAGAAAGGAGAGGGAGCCTTTTAGGGTTCTTGTGTGTTTGGAATGAAGTGCTCAACCCTCACATGTTGTGGTGAGGGGGTTTATATAGTCCAAGGGCCGAAATGGCCATTGGAGCATTCTGCCTACATAAGTGTCGGACGTCCGACATGTACCGGATGTCTGAGATCAGTGAGCATGCGGAGAAGAACACAGTTAAAACAGAGTACAGTGACAAATACTGAAACTAGAATAGCTTTTACATACGAACTCCGATTTTGATGATCTTGGGCTTATTTTAAAATTATTGAAAATCTCAAGATCCTCACATAGGCAACGACCCAAGATAAACCAAAATGGAAGATGAAATGTATGTAAAGGATATGCCATAGGATTTGAGGAATGAGTTGGCTTTGGATTTCCCCTTTTTTTGGGTATAAGGATAGGAGTGGAATTGAGTTAGGAATTGTTCACTTGAGCAAGTCTATTACTAAAACCCTTTGATCCCCTCTTAATAGTGCGGGATCCCTATAACTCAAGAATAATAAAAGAACTATAATATAGCTTCCGTAAATCCATTCTTGAGCATGCATCTTTTTCGATGGTCAATGATCCACGACACAATACCTTCGACTTGAGCGTTCCACTTGAGCTTGATGATGGGGTCATGCTTGGTTCAAGATGTCCATGAAATATTGGTCACATAACTTGGTGAAGACTATAATTAGTTTTCTCGTAAGTCATGATGAAAGCTTTGCATTATATGAAATCCTCACATGTGCCACCACAAGATCATCTACAAGCTTCAAGCATGTAATCCTATGAGATGCATATCTTGAACTTGACCTTGCATAACTTGATGACCATTACACTTGATGTCATCATCTCATGGGCACTTTTGATCTTTCTCTTGATGCATTCCCATGAGAATCACCTAACCCTCAAAGATATAGAAATACATCGTAAGGGTTAGAACTCAAAGCACAATTGACAATTTCTTACCATGCCACAAGATCCCATGTGGTACATAAGTAGTGCTTGAGTGATGACCATCAAGAATTCAATCTTTCATCTTTCTCTTGGTCAACATTCATCTTTACTCCATGATCAAGTGGTGTCCAGTCCAAAAGACACATGACAGATATATTGCTCGAATTATTGAGTCCTTAAGACGACCTCAAATGGACAAGTGTTCAACATGAATATTCTCGGTCTTGTTGCGGAAAATGACTTTTCTTTTTGAATCCTCTTAATCCGAGGTTGTATACAACACGTGAGACCCAAAAACCGATCTTTAATAGATTGTATTCATTGAAAATTCATCCATTCTTCTTATCATTATCCATGGAACAACCATCCATAGATCCATGATGCCATTGTTGCTTTATTAGAATCATCATTCATTACCAAGCCACAATGGATACATTTGTGTTGATAAACAATGTTCTGCATGCACTACCTATGTAACTTTACTTCAACTATATATTTCTCAATGCAAACATTAGTCCATAAGGATTGTCATTAATTACCAAAACCACACATGGGGACTACATGTACTTTTAACGTCTTCTCAAAAAGATTTAACCCCGCAGGGGTGTACCAACTGCCCATTATAAGCTCCGCATGTACGCTGGTTCTCTCAGTCAGGCTCGTTAAAGACACTCATTGAAGAGTTCATCCGAGATTCCAAACTTCATAATCCCTTTAACTAACAACGCACAATTTCGGGTGGTCCCCTATGAGTCGACATCCATCTCAGGAGCCGGTCGCGCTCTCGATTTGGTCTCTACCGTATGACTCCAGGTTTGGATTATCCGTATCTTCTCAACTGAGCCCGGTTCCTCAGCTGGTCAGGTTGGACCAATGGGAAACACTGCCCCCACTAGCCCGGGTTGTTTCAAAAACTGCTGGTCGCGGACCAGTAAATCAGCTTGGGCCACAACTAGAACTTTTTGGAGCTAGGTAGGTAAGAAGAGGGGACCCCATAGAATCCCACACGTGGTTAGACACGCTCGTCAAGAGACACAATACCCGGAACTCGGGTCCTAGGTGACTCGAATGGAACAAAGCATCGGGGCGGGATAGCCTAGACCTTCCATTCTTTGTCGAGTATAGTCAACATTATAATAATCATATCATCCACAACAATATATTAAAGGTGATAGCCCAATCCAAGGAGTAACAAGATAACAGTTGATAACATCCTAAGCATGCATACTAAGCAGTGGCTGAGCAGCGACCAATAGTAACATAGCCGAACAAGGTTTTGCTGGGATGTGGGGGACATGGCTGTTTGGGTTTATTTGAGAGGCATGAATATGAAGTGGCAGGATCAAGAAATCGTTCTATCCTACACCTAGGCGCGAGTGACCTGAAAGTTATAAGCATGATATATGCTCCCCCTTACCTGATGAGAAGACGAAACCGAAGGTGTAGTCGATCGCAAGCTCGCAACGTCTCCGAGAGGTACCCGTGGAAGCACAAAAGAAGGAAACACTAGAAAAGGCAATCGACGAGCGAGCATCTATTACTAAGAAGCAATCACGAGAAAGCAACATCAAGAAGGCAACACGAGACAACGCACTACGATATCGCATCTATCGTCGAGAGCGGTTACTAACAGGTTAAGTGGAGTACTCGTCACACACGACGATACCGCACATTTACAATGGTTCAAGTTGTTTAGCTAAACAATATGAGCAAAGGTTGTTAACATGCCATATCACCAAAACATGGCATAGCACACAAACATTACAAGAGGTGAAGCATACGGTAAACTATCTATGCTAGTCAATTTAAGTGAGGCACAACCTAAACATGGCATTCCACTAAGTACCCCACGACCATTAAAGCATTTGTACTGTTCTTCCCTAAACCATATTTTAGGTTCGTTAACAACATAAAACAATAGCATAAACACAAAGTACATGAAATTCTAATCTAGTTAGATATAAAGAACACTCCAAACGGAGTTACGGTTAAAAAGATACAAGAAATACAAGTTACGGGCACAATCTGCCAACATCAGGTAGCACACTTTAGAGCAACAAATAAACAAAAAAAGGTTGTAAACACGTACAAAAATGATATGAAACTAAAGTAGACATGACAGGTAAGGCATGGAAAAAGTAATCATGCAAATAGGCATCATGGTTCACTAGTTATAAGCAACACAAAAAGCTATAAAACATTACTGGTCAAGGACTTACTGAAAAATCAGGAAAACAAGGCAGAAACTATTATTAGAAAGCTGTATAAACAGGGGTAAAACTATATGAAAAAGTGCAGCAACATGACATAGCAATACATGGGCATGAAGTAGACATGATGGTGATCAGGTACAAACAATAATCAAGGCCATAGGCATCACATGTCAAGAGATATTAAGCGTGCAACATGGCTTCAGAAAGTTACAGACTTAGTGAAAAACAGAGGTGGCTGTAAAAACAGCAGGATAGCAACTTTGGAGATGAATATAACTATGACTAGGAATGTAAACATGACCATACAATACATATAATGGAAGTAGACATGGCATAGATCAAAATGACATATTGCAATGCTCAATAGGATGCACGGTTAAAAAGATACAATGCAGCAAAGTTGCAATGTTTCACAAACAGCAGCACAAAGTTAATAGGTAGCTACTTTGGGTGAAGATACAATCAACTTGCAGCCGGCAAAAATGACAAGTGAAAGCATATAACTGAAGTAGACATGATGCTTAACATGATGCAACAAGAATCACTCAATTCTGATGAACGGTTGCGACGCAACCGTCACCCGAAGTTGACACAAAATAACAGTTTCAGTAGTCTAGCAGCAATTAACGATGGGAAG
The DNA here is from genome assembly GCA_950022295.1 of Bromus sterilis. Lineage (NCBI taxonomy): Eukaryota > Viridiplantae > Streptophyta > Magnoliopsida > Poales > Poaceae > Bromus > Bromus sterilis. The sequence continues at coordinate 223,978,360 of OX465598.1, forward strand.
GTCTGTTTAGCACACAATAACTATATCTAAAAAACCTCAAATCAAATAACTCAAAAAAGATGAAAGTTCGATCACATCACAGGCAACAATTTTACTTTTGGGCACACATTCATCCGTGCTACCGTTTATTCGCAAATTACTACGCAAAACTGAATCAGCAGCAAAATTTCACAGACCTAGAAAAAATTAGCAAAAGGGAAAACATAGAGGGAAAAAAGGGGCTCGGGCCTCACCAATGGGCTCGGCCCAACATCGGAGATGGGCGCTGGATAGCGCAGCCTCGCCTGCGGGCGAGAGGAGGCCACAGACCGCGGCGGCTGGGCCTGCTGGGCCACCAGGGGCGTGACGACCCACTAGGGCTACGGGAACGTGCGGTTCGTCCTCTCTAGGATGAGGCGGACGGCTGGCTACACCGGCGAGGGTGGCGCTGGAGGCTTGTGAAGGCCTGGGATGGGCGCGGGGTTTACGGAGACACCGGATCTGGCTCTTGAAGGACGCTGGCGAGGTCCCACGGCGGCGGCGCGGCTCGGGCCGAGCTCGGCGGCGGCGCCACGGCGCGACGGCGGTGTCTGTGTCACGGCCGGTCGGCGGTGAGGGGCCTGTGGGAGAGGATAGAGGAGGGGGTGAGGCAGAGGAGGAGAGGGAGGCCGGCGACGAGGTCTCACTGGAGGGGCGCGCGCGCTGCAGCCGGAGTTGGCCGGAGGCGAGCGGCTCACCGGAGCTCACGTAGAGGAGAAGGACTCCATGCCCAGATCGGGCCCAGAGGCGGCGGGATCCGGGCCCTGCGGGGCCCGGGGCGGCTGGAGAGAGGCTGTGGGCGACGTGGCCGCATCTGGACCCTCCGTTGGTCACATCTGAGGGCTGAGAGTTGCTAGGGTTAGGGTTTCTGGATTTGGGGGTTTTGGGAGGCTGATCTGAGACAATTTCAGGAGGGTGGCTGAAAAAATTTCTAGGGGAAACCCTAGAAAGGGTTGAGAGAGTGGTGGTCTTTATATAGGTGGTCTGGCTGGCAAGTTTATGCAAAATCCCTCGGGTTTTCTCTTGCGTCCGATACTCCATGTTTCTGACCGATACTGCATACGACCTCTGATTCGGACGAAATCTCGAACCACGTGCTCAGCGCGGCAAACCCGTCAGTCGTAACTCACTTTGATACCGTTCCGAGAATATTTTCCTGTGCCCAATAAAATAACCCATTTAATTATTAAATGGGGTTTTTAGTTCCGATGGCGATGGCTGGTCTTGTGCCGGTTGCGACAGTGCTCGGGTGAAACCCCGGTGTCACAAAGGTCGTGTGCCGTTGGGAAAAGGTTTGGTCCCGCATCCGATATGATAAAGAGGGGGGATATTCACCGATTAATAAATCAGCGAAGCAAATACTGCAAACAATTATAGCAATCAACAAAATAAAGCAACAAACAATTTTTTTAATTTGGGTGAATATCCCGGGCTATTACAATACAACACCACCAACAAGGGATCTCGTCCCGAGATCCTGGACGATCCGGGGAAGAGGGGGAAGAGAAAAGAGAGTCGACAATCTTCAACACCACCAACAAGTGACTCTTCTCCATGTCGAACGAGGATCTTCCGTCGAGAAACTTTCCGCAGAGAGATGGCGACGTCGAAGAACAAAACCATCGAGAGATCAAGAGGACGAACGATAGTTGAAACCGACGATCAAGGGAAGCATTCTCACTGAAATCGTGAGGATACTGGGCAAAAGGACTGAAGTCAACAGATGACTAAGATGTTTACCCAGAGTCGGAAGAACTAAAGGTTTTACAGATTTCCCAACCTGAGATCGGAATCGAGACAATACGCTGCAAGCAAGGCATTTTAATGGTTCCGATACTCCAAACTCTCGAGATCCTAGAGTTGAAGGGGATAAGGCAAGAATTAAAACACTTACGACACTTGTCCTGACCAGAGCAAAGGTAAGGAGTAAAAAGAATCCTACTCTCCGATAACTATCTTAGTAACTACAAAATAGTTTTTTTCTAGACTCGACTTCGGCCAGAGAAGGGATCCTACGGTCGGTAAGGCTCTGATACCAAGTTGTAAGGCCCGATATGTGGTACTGTTCCACATCTAGATGTTTCCATCCAGATTCAGGGAAGAAGCACATATCGGTCCCACCGCGACATATGACACTGCCATATGCCCCGGATTTCCAACATGATATCACAACATTACAGCTACAAGGATACAACACCTCATACAATCGGCATACAACTGCCTTATTTACATTACATATCCGGAAGATACATGTCTGAGTACAGACTACAATCAAATGCCTAGTGGCAAAGGTAAAACACATCATTCCCGTAACCAAACGGGTCCAGGCTCTCCGCCGGGATCCGTCTAACTAGTCTTCGTTGAGTCTTCGCGAAGGCGTCCATAAGAAGGGTCGTCAAGATCCTCTATAGTCCAATGTCATTTGCATAACGTGCGTAAAAAAGAAAAGAAGAGGTGAGCTTTATCAAAAGTCTTGTAACTAACTTCTCACGTTAAGATGGGGGTAGTGGTGAGGTTGCAGTCGCACTAGCAATATATGAGTGGCTAACGGTCTATTTTCAAGTAAGATGAGAACCAAGCATTCGATGAGGAATCGTCTGCAACAAGTCTTGCTATCAGCTACTTACGCAATCATAACACCTATCCTATCCTTGTCCTCCGCTTCGCACCCCGACAAAGAAGAAGCAGTAAAGGCACACACATATTGATCAAGTTATTAAGATTATCTCAGTTGCTGTTGACTATGAACAAGGAGTAGGTCTCAAGTCATCCATAACCGTGGACACGGCTTCTCGAAAAGATATAACCCTGCAGGGGTGTACCAACTTCCCATTATAAGCTCTGCATGTACGTTGGTTCTCTCAGTCGGGCCCGTTAAAGACACTCATTGAAGAGTTGTTCCGAGAGTCCACCCTGACACTCGACCTTTGCGACACCGGGTTACGCCCGATCACCGTTGCGAAACCCGCACAAGACCAGCCGCAGCCAACGGAACGAAAAACCCCATTTAATAACTAAACGGGATATTTTTATAGCACGCCGAAAAGTGTTCTCAGAACGGTTCCAGCGCGAGGTGAACACCGCCGGCTCGACGCGCTGATCGTGCAGTTCGAAGTTTTACCCGAATCGGAGGTCCTACGGACCCCCGGCGGTCAGAAACGTAAACACCGCGCGCGCGAGAGAAAAACCGGGGATGTTTTTGCAAACTGCCAGCCACCTGGGCTATATAAAGACCACCACACTCCCACCACTTTCTAGGGTTTCCCTAGCCACAAAATTGCAGCCACCCCCTCCACTTTGCCCCAAAAATAGCCCCATTTTCGCAACTCTAGCCCATCAGATGTGAAAAATTCCCCCCCCCCAAGCGCTCTGGACCGTCAGATCTCGCGATCCGACGGCCCAGAGGCCGCCACGTCAGCCCTTCTCTCTCCTCTCTCCATCCCACAGCCGCACCACGCCGGGCCTCCACGGTGGAGCTCCTCCGGCCGCCACCACGTCGCGCCTCGTACGCCGGCGAGCGCTTCCCACACAGGTCGCCCCACTCCCTCCTCCTCTTCCTCTCTTCCTCCCTCACCTCCTTCTATCACGCGCAGGGAGGGCCACCGCCGCGCCGCCATGGCCGGCCGGCCTCAAGCTCGAGTTGAGCTCGCCGGACGCCGCCTTTCCTCCACGCCGGCTGCCACGTCGGGCCCTGATCCGGCTTCGCCGCGCCCGATCCGCCCCTCCTCTGGCCTCCTCACCTAGCGCCGCCCGTCGCCGGTGCAGCTCCCCGCCGGCACCGCCCTGGCCATCGGCCTCGTCCTGGAGAGGACGATCCACGCCCATGGTCGCCCCAGTGGGCCGGCGCGCCCCTGGTGGCCTAGCAACCGGCATGGGCCGGCCTCCTCCACCTCCAGCCCGATCCAGCCAGGCCAGTTGGGCCGGAGCCCACGGTAGCCTTTTTTTCTTTTTCTTTTTTTTGTTGTTTTATTTTTTTCCTGTCTGTTATATTTTTTTCTAAGTCCTGAGATTATTGCTGCTGTGATCTGTTTTGCGACGTAATTTGCGAGTAAACCGTAGCCCGGATCGCGGTGCGCCGAAAAGGAAAATTGCTTAGAATTGTGTGTACTTCAGTTCATCTTTTGTGAGCATTTTGATTTGAGGCCATCTTGATGTTGATAATCTGTGTTGAAGTGGGCATCAGGTTGTTAATTGCTATTATTTCCTGTTAGTGTGCTGCTGCTGTTATTTTATTGCAACTTTGGTTGATGATTGTGGCACATCCATGAGGCCTATTGCATTGATTCTTTTTGCATACTGTTAAGCATCATGTCTACTTTAGTTATATGTATTGTATTTTCATGATATGCTTTCTGGTCATATAGTTATTGAGCTCCAAAGTTGCTATGCTGCTGTTTTTGACAGCCACCTCTGTTTTTCTCTAAGTCTGTAACGTTTCGATGCCATGTTGTTTGCTTAATATCTTTTGATCCATGATGCCTTTTTGCATGATTATTTTTGCCATGCCTACTTTAATTGCATATCATTTGTGAGCATGTTTGCATTCATTATCCTGTTTATGCATTACTCTAAAGTGTGCTTCGTGATGTTGGCAGATTGTGTTCCAAACTTGTTTTGCTTGTATCTTTTTAAACGTAACTCCGTTTGCAGTGTTATTTATATGTAACTTGATTAGTTTTTCGTGTACTTTGTGTTTATGCTATTGTTTGCTGCTGGTAACCAACCTAAAATATGTTTTAGGGCAGAACAGTACCAAATCCTTTAATTGTCATGGGGCACTTAGTGTATGCCATGTTTAGGTTGTGCCTCACTTAAATTGAGTAGCATAAATAGTTTACCTTATGCTTCACCTTTTTTAATGTTTGTGTGCTATGCCATGCTTGAGTGAGATGCCATGTTAACAACTTTGTTGATCACCTATAGCTAAACAATTTGAACCACCGTAAACGTGCGGTATCGTCGTGTGCGACGAGTACTCCACTTAACCTGTTAGTAACCGCTCTCGACGGTAGGTGCGATGTCTCGTGTTGCTTCTTGTTGATGCTTGCGCATGTTTGCCTCGTATTAATAGATGCTTGCTCGTTGATTGCTTTCCGGTGTTTACCGTCTTATGTGCTTCCGTGGGTACCTTTCGGAGACGATGTGAGTTTGCGATCAACTACACCTTCGGAACCCGACTTATCAACATGCAAGGACTATACATTACTTATGATCCATTCTATTTCAACTAGCGGTTTGCATGCTAGTATAGGTTAGGTTCGATGTTTTATCCTACCACATTTTTACAGCCTCTTTCAAACCGATATAGCCATGTCCCCTCCCAGCAAACCTTGTACTGCTATGTTACTATTTCTCGTTGCTCAGCCCCTACTTATTATGCATGCTTAGGATGCTACGATGTTACCTCCTGTTACTCCTTGGTTTGGGATATCACATTATTATATTGTTGTGGATGATATGATTATTATAATGTTGACTATAATCGACGAAGGATGGAAGGTCTAGGCTATCCCACCCTGACGCTTTGTTCCATTCGAGTCACCTAGGATCCGAGTTCCGCGTATTGGTTTTAAGACTGAGCGTGCCTAACCGTGTGTGGGATTTTACGGGGTCCCCTTTTCTTACCTATCTAGCTTCAAACATTTCTAGTATTGGCCCGAGCTGATTTACCATTTGAAACCCCGTGTGTGTGCTTGGTGGATCCCCTCGCGGTTTTTAAACAACCCGGACCAGCGGAGACATGGTTTCCCTGTTGGTCCACCTTTGACCGGCGAGGCCTCACGTGAGGCGTCTCGGTAACCCAAACCCTGTTGAGACGGAAGAGTCTGATCCGAGAGCGTGGACAACTTTTGGATTGGGTGTCGACTCCCCGGGGGCCACCCGGATTTGTTCGTTGTTAGTTAGAGGGACCTGTCGTTTCAGATCTCTTGGAACTAAATCATAAAATGGTTGCCTATGATGGGTAGCAACTAAGAGAGATGGGCATGCGTGCGGAGCCTTGTAATGGGAAGTTGGTACACCCCTGCAGGGTTAAATCTTTTCGAGAAGCCGTGTCCACGGTTATGGACGACTTGAGACCTACTGCTTGTTCATAGACAACAACAACTGAGATAATCTTAATAACTTGATCAACGTGTGTGTGCCTTGACTGCTTCTTCTTCGTCGGGATGCGAACAGGAGGACAAGGATAGGATAGGTGTTATGTTTGCGTAAGTAGTTGATAGCAAGACTTGTTGGAGGTGATTCCTCATCGAATGCTTGGCTTCTTATCTTACTCTCTAGATCATTAGCCACTTCATAAATGCTAGTGCGGCAGCAACCTCACCACTTACCCCATCCTTACCGTAAACTACTAGTTGTCCTAGAATGACGAGTGATGAAGTCCTTGCTGGGTCAGTTGACCACTACAGTTGGATTCTGAGTACTTCTGTACTCATGATACTACCCCCAAACTCTTTTCAGGGTTCTTGATCGACAACAGGTATGGTGATCGACGTTTCACGTGGAGACTCGACGACGACTAGTTAGGCGGATCTCGGCGGAGGGCCTGGACCCGTGTGGTTATGGGATCGATGTTTTTCTCTTTGCCAGTAGGCATTTGATTGTAGTCTATACTCAGACATGTATGTTCCGCTGTTGTATTGTATTAAGGCAGTTGTATGCCGATTGAATGAGATGGTGTATCCTTGTATCTGTAATGTTGTGATATCATGTTGGAAATCCGGGGCATATGGCTATGTCATATGTCGCGGTGGGACCGATATGTGCTTCGTCCTCGGATCTGGATGGAAACATCTAGATCTGGAACAGTACCGCATATCGGGCCTTACACTAGCAACACACAATTCCGGGTGGCCCTCAGTGAGTCGACATCCATCTCAGGAGCCGGCCGCGCTCTCGATCTGGTCTCTACCGTATGACTCCAGGTTTGGATTATCCGTATCTGCTCAACTGAGCTCGGGTCCTTAGCCCATCAGGTTGGACCAATGGGAAATACTTCCCCCACTGGCCCGGGTTGTTTCGAAAACTGCTGGCCGCGGACCAGTCACACACACGGGTTCAAATGGTAAATCATCTTGGGCCACCACTAGAACTGTTTGGAGCTAGGTAGGTAACAAGAGGGGACCCCATAGAATCCCACACGCGGTTAGGCACGCTCGTCAAGAGACACAATACCTGAAACTCGGGTCCTAGGTGACTCGAATGGAACAAAGCATCGGGGCGGGATAGCCTAGACCTTCCATCCTCTGTCGAGTATAGTCAACATTATAATAATCATATCATCCACAGCAATATATTAAAGGTGATAGCCCTATCCAAGGAGTAACAGGATAACGGTTGATAACATCCTAAGCATGCATACTAAGAAGTGGCTGAGCAGCGAGCAATAGTAACATAGCCGAACAAGGTTTTGCTGGGATGTGGGGGACATGGATGTTTGGGTTAATTTGAGAGGCATGAATATGAAGTGGTAGGACCAAGAAATTGTTCTATCCTACACCTAGGCGCGAGTGAGCTGAAAGTTATAAGAATGATATATGCTCCCCATTACCTGGTGAGAAGACGAAACCGAAGGTGTAGTCGATCGCAAGCTCGCATCGTCTTCGAGAGGTACCCGCGGAAGCACACAAGAAGGAAACACTGGAAAATGCAATCGACGAGCAAGCATATATTAATACGAAGCAATCACGAGAAAGCAACATCAAGAAGGCATCACGAGAAAACGCACTACGATATCGCATCTATCGTCGAGAGCGGTTACTAACAGGTTAAGTGGAGTACTCGTCACACACGACGATACCACACGTTTACAATGGTTCAAGTTGTTTAGCTAAACAATATGAGCAAAGGTTGTTAACATAGCATATCACCCAAGCATGGCATAGCATAAAAACATGAAAAGATGTGAAGCATAAGGTAAACTATCCATGCTAGTCAATTTAAGTGAGGAACAACCTAAACATGGCATTCCACTAAGTACCCACGACCATTAAAGCATTTGGTACTGTTATGCCCTAAACCATATTTTATGTTGGTTAACAACAGCAAACAATAGCATAAACACAAAGTACATGAAATTCTACTCAAGTTACATATAAAGAACACTCCAAACGGAGTTACGGTTAAAAAGATACAAGCAATACAAGTTACGGGCACAATCTTCCAACATTAGGTAGCACAATTTAGAGCAACAAATAAACAAGAAAAAATTTGTAAACATGCACAAAAATGATATGCAACTAAAGTAGACATGGCAGGTAAGGCATGGCAAAAGGAATCATGCAAATAGGCATCATTGTTCACTAGATATAAGCAACACAAAAAGCTGTAAAACATACTCGTCAAGGACTTACTGAAAAATCAGGAAAACAAGGCAGAAACTATTATTAGAAAACTGTATAAACAGGGTTAAAACTATATGCAAAAATGAAGCAACATGACGTAGGAATACATGGGCATGAATTAGACATGATGGTGATCAGGTACAAACAAGAATGAAGCTCATAGGCATCACATATCAAAAGATATTAAGCGTGCAACATGGCTTCGGAAAGTTACAGACTTGGTGAAAAACAGAGTTGGCTGTCAAAAACAGCAGGATAGCAACTTTGGAGCTGAATATAACTATGACCAGGAATGTAAACATGACCATGCAATACATATAATGGAATTAGACATGGCATAAATCAAGATGACATATTGCAATGCTCAATAGGGTGCACGGTTAAAAAGATACAATGCAGCAAAGTTTCAATGTTTGACAAAGAGCAGCACAAAGTTAACATGTAGCTACTTTGGGTGAAGATACAATCAACATGCAGCAGGCCAAAATGACAAGTGAAAGCATATAACTGAAGTAGACATGATGATTAACAGTATGCAACAAGAATCACTCAATTCCGATGAACGGTTGCGACGCAACCGTCACCCGAAGTTGACACAAAATAACAGTTTCAGCAGTTTAGCAGCAATTAACGACAGGAAGCCCTTTTCACCACACAATAACTATATCTAAAAAACCTCCAATCAAAAAAGTCACAAAATATGAAAGTTAGAGTACATCACAGGCAACAATTTTACTTTTGGGCGCACATTCATCCGAGCTATCGTTTAATCGCAAATTACTACGCAAAACTGAATCGGGAGCAGAATTTCACAGACTTAGAAAAAATTAGCAAAAGGGAAAATAGAGAGGGAAAAAAGGGGCTCGGGCCTCACCAATGTGCTCGGCCCAACTGCGGCGGTGGGCTAGAGGAGGCCACAGGCCGCGGCGGCTGGGCCTGCTTGGCCATGAGGGGCGCGCCGACCCACTAGGGCTACGGGCACGTGCGACTCGTCCTCTCCAGGACGAGGCCAACGACTGGCTCCGCCGTTGAGGGTGGCGTTGGAGGCTTGGGAAGGACGAGGATGGGCGCGGGGATGCCGGAGTCGCCGGATCTGGCTGTTGGAGGACGCCGATGAGGTCCCACGGCGGCGGCGCGGCTCGGGCCAAGCTCGACGGCGGCGTTTGTGTCGCGGGCGGCCGGCGGTGAGCGGCCTGCAGGAGAGGAGAGAAGAGGGGGTGAGGCAGAGGAGGAGAGGGAGGCCGGCAGCAAGGTCTCACCGGAGGGGCACGCGTGCTGCAGGCGGAGTTGGCCGGAGGCGAGCGGCTCGCCGGAGCTCGCGCAGAGGAGAGAGCCTCCAGGCCCAGATCGGGCCCGGTGGCAGTGGGATCCAGGCCCTGCGGGGGCCGGGGTGGCTGGAGAGAGGCTGTGGGCGACGTGGCCGAATTTGGACCCTCCGTTGGTCTGATCTGAGGGGTGGGAGCTGTTGGGGCTAGGGCTTCGGGATTTGGGGGCTTTGGGAGGAAGATCTGAGACAATTTCAGGAGGGTGGCTGCAAATTTTGCTAGGGGAAACCCTAGAAAGGGTGAGAGAGTGGTGGTCTTTATATAGGTGGTATGGCTGGCAAGTTTACGCAAAAGCCCTCGGGTTTTCTCTCTCGCGTCCGATACTTCATGTTTCTGACCGCCGGTAGTGCATATGACCTCCGATTTGGACGAAATCTCAAACCACGCGCTCAACGCGGCGAGCCCGTTAGTCGTACCTCACTTCGATACCGTTCCGAGAATATTTTCCAATGTCTAATGAAATAACCCATTTAATTATTAAATGGGGTTTTTCGTTCCGATGGCGATGGCTGGTCTTGTGCCGGTTCCGACAGTGCTCGGGTGAAACCCCGGTGTCACAAAGGTCGTGTGCCGTTGGGAAAAGGTTTGGTCCTGCATCCGGTACTGCAAACAATTCTAGCAATCAATAAAATAAAGCAACAAACAATTTTGTTAATTTGGGTGAAAATCCCGGGTTATTACATCCATCGTCAAGCGACGCTTGATTGCTCATGTCCTCCACAAGACTTGTTGTTCCTCTTCAGAGCCAATCAAAAATGTCTCAGTTGGGGATTTGGTTGTCTCAGCTGGGACATCCGGATTAGTGTCAGCCAGATTGCCTTGAGATTTCTTAGTTGCACGAGGGGCGACATGGAATTCCTCAGGCACATCGTCACCAGAAAACAAAAAAGATGGCCCAACAACACCTCACTGCCGACGGTGGTCCCCGCAGCATCATCAACGACTCTAGCTCCTTCTCTCCCTTCTTCCATTTCAATTGTAACACGAGGAGCTCCTTCCCTCTCTTCTGGCTTATCAGCATCCACAACATCCTCCATTCCTTCTCTCTCTTCTTCCTTTTCAGCCTCTACGGAACCCTCATGTCCTTCTCTACAATCTTCCTTATGAACCTCCACATTAGGATCCCCTCCTTCTCTCCCTTCTACAGTATCAGCAGCCTCCGTGGTGCGCTCCCCTTGAATTTCATCATTTAATCCGCAGTCCTGATGAGTAAAAAAACACATTACACATTGGTGGTGATGCAGTTCACTAAGAAAGCAAACCATGCAGCTCGCATGAAAAATAAAAAAATAAAACATAAATGCAGTTCTCTATACTCACTAGACCAGCGTCCCTTTCTACAGTATCAGCAACCTCCGTGGTGCTCTCCCATTGAATTTCATCATTTAATCCGCAGTCCTGATGAGTAAAAAAACACATTACACATTGGTGGTGATGTAGTTCACTAAGAAAGAAAACCATGCAGCTCGCATGAAAAATAAAAAATTAAACATAAATGCAGTTCTCTATGCTCACCAGACTAGCTTCTCCTTCCATCTCTTTATACTCGTCAGCCTCATCATCCTTGTCAGCGTCAACCTCTGCCACCTTCCCATGGATTTCATCAATTTTTTTGCGATCGTAAAAAACAAAAAACAAAAATAGAAAATGCTTTCCAGAAACAAATGCAGTTCACTGACGCTACTGGTGCAAGTATAATTCTTTGTTAGTAGAAACTACAAAACAATAAACTGTAGTTCACTACCACTAATTATGCAGTTGTACTTCTTTGTTTTGGACACTACAAAAAGACTAAGATGCAATTCACTGCCACTCTGGTGCACACATGATTTTTGTTTTGGACTCTACAGAAACATTAAAACAATGAAGTCTGGTAGAAAAATAGAAAGATATCAAACCTTGTCTATGACACCTTCGTCAACAGGGTTGTCTCTGGCAACCTCAACAACAGGGGGCTGTGGCCTATCAAAACCATGGTGGTCATGGGGGTCATCATCGCGGTGCGCGTTAGCATTAGAAGACTCTCCTCCGCACTACAAAATTAAAAGGATGCAAAAACAAATGGTCAATGCCACAAAAATACACATAAAAAATAAAAACGATAAAAAACATTTCACATATGAGAAAAGACATACATCAACAGCTGCACGGTCAGACAAAGAAGGCCTAACAACATGTTCTCGTCTGTTCATTTCCTTCACAATTGCCTCCGCTTCCTGCTCATACCTAGCGCACTTGTCATCCTGAGAATTCTTAAACGGAACGAATGACAACCTGATATTCGTGACTGACAGCTTACGGAATTGAAGCTGCCCACAGTCAAAGTTATGAGCGGCCTTGATTTCTGCTTCAGAAGGGCCTTTGCCATCAGTAAATAGTCCAGCAATATTTCTCATCCTAGAACCGGATGTTGGGAAATCAGAAGTTAAATTAATGACCCTGTCAAGAAGCTCATCGACCTGGACGAATATATTGCGGTCATCACGAGCCTCGCCGGAACCCTCACCAGGAAAACCTCCAGTAGCCGCCCCTGCAGCACCATGAACCCGCCGAAGTGGAGAACCCCTAGTATCACCATGAACCCGCCGAATTGGAGAACCCCTAGCAAGATGCTCACAAAACCTTGCGTCCAGTTCAACAACTAGAGTCCGCATGTACACAATGTCCCCTGGTGCCTTCCACTGAACAAGTTAACAATAAAAGAAGCGACTCACTTGTAAGTACATAAGAGGTTCACATTTAGCATACCGAAGAAAGGGGAGTATAACAAACACAAAAAAGATGGCTATGAACTGATCGGCAACTTCCCAAACTTGCAAGTATCCAGGTGTATCTTTCCCTTGACAATAATGTCAGCGTTGTGAAGCTTCTTCAACTGCTCATGGGACAGTATTGCAGCGCGTGGTGTGTGTGTATGCATAAAAGATACATTGCAAAGATTCAAACAATCCAAGTACATGATCAGGGGCACAATGGTGCAGCCCTCGGCACAGTTCTGCTTGCTCCCTTCAGAATTCCTCTTGTACACAGCTGCCTGCAGCTCGTCAACAACAAGCTGGCAAAAGTCCATCACAGCCATAGAGACAAATTCCAACTTTTCAACCATAGAAGCGACCCTGGACAACCGAGTTGCAGGGTTGGGGAAAAGCAAGCTCTGGAAAACAATGAGAAAGAAAACCTTCACAGCCATATCAACCTTCGCAGGATCCTCAACCAGGGTGCCGAGTAGAATAAGCAGGTCCTTCACGTCTATGCTCCGAGAACTCTTAAAACCAATCTCATCCTTCATAGTAGCCAGCGAATCATCATGGCCGCTGTCAGCAAGCCTGGGAGCAGTGCGAGAACTCATAGGGAAATCAAAAAAGTGATGTACAACCTCACGATTGATTTTCAGAACCTTATTTGACCCGTAGTCCAATCTCATCGTCTCAGGGTTGATCTTTCCCATCATCTTGCACATAAGCACGCGAGAAACATTCTTCTTCACTTTCAAGTCGAATACAATACCAAAACCTGCTTGCCGCACTGAAATTCTGTGCGGCTCCTGCAACTTATCAACAACTTTGCATACGTTTGGGATAGAAAGCCGAACAATCTAATTAAACTGCCATTCCTCTGCAGCATTGTCTTCAGACCTCTTCCTTTTGGTAGTCTTAGCAAGCTACAAAAGAGAATAAAAATGCAGCTCACATCAGCAACTCATGCACAAACAAAAAAAATGCAGTTCACATCAGCAACTCATGCAAAAACAGCTTAAGAAACAGTAAAAACAAAAAAAGTGATAATAGAGAACACCTTCGTAGCATCAACATCCACCCCACCAGAATCATTGTCCAGCCTTTCTCCAGCTAAATTTTCCCGTGCCCGCTTGGATGGACGATCGAAGTCAACACCAGAGTAATCATCAACACTTGGTCGCTTTCTTTGAATCTGATCCACATCAACCTCAGCGTAATTAGGCCTCTTTGAGTAATCAACACGAGGGCTACGCTGTGGAGAACTTAAACCTTCCTCTACAATGGTGTTAAGTTTTCTCTTCACAATATTCGTTGAAGAGGCAAACTTCGCAGACTTTTTTGAGTCTGCAATCCTCCTTCCTATCTTATTACCCTCAGGAAACTTTACTTGCTTCACCTTATGCTCCTTCTCGAAATGGTTACCAAGCGCAATCGCTTTCTGCCTTTTCCTCTCATTATCAGTTGCAATCTGATCGGGGACCATCCAATCCTGTGTAACTGGTTCTGTGCCATGAACAGATTGCGACTGGGATTCACTCATTTCAGGTAGCATGCTACCCTGACCAGATGTCCCGCCCCCGACAACATCGGCTATGAAATAACGTGTAATCAAATAGTTAACACCCCCACCACCGGACCCATCAGGACATAAAACTAGAGGTAAGAAAAATATGTGTGTGAGAGGGAAAACTAAACTAAATGCAGCTCATATCAATTGGCCACGCATATGGATAGACAAAAGATACTAAAGCAATGTACAAATGCAGTGCACTTTTAAACAAGATAAGAGAAAAATGGACAGAAAATAACTTAATGCAGTTCATTAAAATATAAAATGTAAAAATGCAATGCACTATTGCAAGCAACAAAAATAAACAATTAAAAACTTAATGCAGTTCATTTCATGACAAAATTTTGAAAACAATTAACTTGAGGCAGTTCATATCAAATTTTCCAGCATGTCTGAAATGGATATTAGTAAGGAAATCTTTGATGCAGTGCACTATTTCATTCAAAGAAAAGCAATTAACAAACAAGATAAAATGCAGTGCACTTTGATGTACAAAACAAAATAAATACATGCAGTTCTCCATAACAAAAACGTGTTATCAGATTTTTTTGCCTTCTTCTTGGTGATGAAGAAGTTGATAGGTGGGGAAATTCTTCGAAAAACTGTGTGGCAAAATGGGGAAAAATACATTAAAAATTACCAGATGGGGCGGCCATGCTGATTGATGAGGCATCAATTGGTGATGAAGAAGCTGTATTATCTAAAGGAAATTAAAAAAAGCAAGAAAAAGTATCAGCCTGAAGGAGAATTACAATAGAACTACAATGATTCATGATCAATCACATGGATAGGAGAAGCAGTTCACTTACATTTTCCTCCAAACCTTGAACTTCTTCTAGTATGAGAAGCCATGCTATATCTGCAAACAAAAAATGATAATAATTAAACCCTAGAAAGAAACCTAAAACAGATAGAGAAAAAACCTAGATGCACATTGCTAACACTTAAAAAGCCAACAGACCACAACCTTGTTAAGCAAAATGATGTTGCGATTCGAGCATACAAAACGTACTTAAGCAGAGGATGCCGCTCCAAACTAACCCTAGAACACAATCATGAACACCGATGGAGATTTTCCGGAGCCGAAAATCGACGAGCAGAGGGGAAGAGATGGAGCCAGTGGAAAGGAAAGAGAGGGACTCACCGTGGGATGCTGTGACGGCCGGCCGAACATCACGGAGACGGCAGCGGCTGTGGGCGTCGTCCCTCTCCGTCACGAGAGCAGGGCGATTTCTTACGGGCGAGGGGGTAATGAGAAGGGGGCGGCAAGAAGCAGAGGAGACAAGGGAGGTTAGTAACTACAAGATTTGGGCCCACGAGTCAGCGGCGCATATTATAAAAAATAAAATATTCTACAGCCCCGGCCCACAAGTCAGAGACAAAAACCAAAAAACGGCTCATTCTCTACGAGTACAAACACGATGCAGTTCTTTTACAAACTACAATGCGGTTCGCCTGCGAACCTCTCTTCAATTTCTTTGTTAGAAACCTCCCGAAAAATACGCGGCCACGATCTCCCGACACAAGCGAACCGCCGTGCGCCCTGCTCCTCTATCAGGCCGGTTCGAGAAACGCATGAAGGCCACGATCACCGCGATCCCCACGATCCCCACGAACGCAAACCACGATCGCCATGCCGGATGGAGAAGGAGATCGTGTGCTGGGAAGATGTTTCTCCCGCTCCCCTTTAAATTTTGTGGACCAACGACTGATCATTCACAAAAACTACGCTTCCTCCTCCTGTTCCTCCACTTTCCAGCCATGCCGTTGGCCAGGGTCTACGATGATGTCGAGGCGCACGGGAAGACCGTGCTCACGGTGGTCTACACAAACGACATGGACATCATGGCGAGGTACGTCCACGAGTACAAGGAAGTTCTCCAGGGGCGCCGCGAGAAGCACGTCGGCATCGACATCGATTACACCCCTGACAAGAGGGACGCCGCCGTGATTCAACTCTCCATCGGCAAAGATCACCCGGTGCTGCTTTTCCAGGTATCGACAAGTTCCTCAGCAACCCAAAGTAAGCCATTCTTTCTATTGGGTAAAATATGGTTGCAGGCCGATGGATCTCTGATACGTCTCAAACGTATCGATAATTTCCTCTCGCTCCATGCATGTTTTGTGTGATATTGCTATGATCTAGATACACTTTCATACACTTTTGATCATATTTGGACTAACCTACTAACTCAGTGCACCCCAGTGCCAGTTCCTGTTTTCTGTTGTTTTTCTATTTCAGTATTTCCCCATATAAAAAATGCTCCAAAAACCCGGGAAAAATCACATAAAAATCAGCGTGTCGGAAGACTCCAGAAGCCCGAAGGAGGGCCAGGGGGCCACCACCAGGCACCCAGGCGGCCACCTGGCGCGGCCAGGGGCCTGGGCCCCTGGTGGGCCCCATGGCTGCCCCCTTCACCTATTTATTCTACGTCACGGGGAAACTCCGAAGACAGAACCCTATTTCACAAATTCTCCTCTGTTCCGCCGCCACCGCGCTTCCAAGATCAGGAGCACCGTCAGGACCCTTCCCGGCACCCTGCCGGAGGGAGGATCGACCTCTGGGAGCTTCTCCTCCACCATGGACGCTTCCCGGGTGTGCCGTGGGTAGTCTAACTTAGACCATGGGTCTGTGATCAGTAGCTATGTGATGTTCTCCTCCCCTCTTTGTTCTTCATGGTTTAGACCTCGTGAGCTTCCCTACATGATCGAGGCACATATGTAATTCTTTCTGCTTTTCCTATGCTGAGTTGGAAGGGATCTGATAGATTATGAGATTATGTTCAGATTGTGATAGAGTAATATAATTGGTCCTTCTCTTTTGTATTTTTGTTCCGAAGTAATTCTTGCATGTTCTCCGTTGCTATTTATTGATTTTTCCAAGTGGTAGGTAGTGACTCCAAGTGGGAACGTTATGCTCGATTGTGGGTACATGCCCCCTGATGACACGCTTGAGTGACAGAAACATGAGTCTAGGGGATGTGTTGTGGCCACAAGGGGGAAAACAACGATGCTTGTAACCGCGGTTACAAGGATTGTTTACTTTACGCAAAGTTCTTTTTAATGCAGTTGTCTGTTGCTTTGGGTTTACACTTTGGGTGGGGCTTGCAACTTAATACCAGAAACATGTTCTAGATAGATATCTCAAGGTCGATGATTAGTAGTAGATGCAGATGGATTTTAGCCTACTTATTTTTGCGTACTGCCCATGCTTTTGAGCCTCTTCCTTTCTTTTGTAGCATAGTTAGCATTGTGGTGCGTTCATAATACTGTTAATTTCCCTTCTGTAATTTGTTTACCTCGCATAGCATTCTTATCATATTTTGGGAGAGAGACATCACTAGTGAACATCACGGGAACCCGGTCCATATTCTCATCACTGTTTACACGCTTATTTACTTTCAGTTGCTATAATTATCATTATCCTGTGTTTTTTATCCTTTCTAAACAACAAGACTGGAGAGATTGACAACCTCTCTGAACTTCGTTGGGAGAAAAGTTAATTGTGTTGTGTGCAGGTCCGCGTTAGGTGCGCCGCTGATACGTCCAAAATGCATCACTATTTTATCTTGTAATTTCATCCTATTCATTGGTATATTCCACTTTAAAGTATTATTCTTATGTTGTTTTGGCTTGTTTGACACAGTTTAAAACTTTCCGATGCCGAAGCAGCAGAACCAGAATTCAGCGGTGAAAAGTGGACACCAAGTTGCTGAATCAGATCAAGTCCAAATGCGATGAAAATTTACGGGGAGTGTTTTTATGAAGATTGACTGGGGATCACCGAGGATGGAGGTGAGGGGACCCACCAGGAAGCCAGAAGGGTGCCTGGCGCGGCCCCCCTCCTGGTCGCGCTAGGCACCCTCCTGGATGCCTGGTGGCCCACCTCGGTGCCCCCTCTCGCCTATAAGACCACCTGGGGTAGAAACCCTAAATACAGAAGAGTTTCCGTGTTTCGTCGTCGCCATCATCATCATCGTCGTCACGAGCATCATCGAGATCATCATCAACATCATACCCAACATCAGCACCATCTCCATCTCCATCCCATCTCATCTCACAATTGCAACTTGTGTTGTAATCCGTACTATCTATCCTCTCTACTCTGTTGGTGTTGATTACTACTTTGTGGTGAATGCTATTGAGTTTTGTTGGAGAAATATCATTGTGTCCAGATTGTTTTCCACCCATCTATCACCTCTGATCATGATCTCTTTTATGTCTTGTGAGTAGTTACTTTAGTTCTTGAGAACATGGGAGAAGTCTATTGTTAGTAGTCATATGATGTTGAAGTGTTATGTGTTGTTTGATACTTAAGTTGTGTTGTTATTTCTCTAGTGGTGTTATGTGAGTCGAACACTTAACACTTCACCTTTCATGGGCCTAGAGGAATACATTGTGCACAAAGGATGATTATGGTGGGTTGCCGGAGTGACAGAAACCTGAACCCCAGTTCGCACACTTTTGCACAAGGGAGTTATGGATCCTTGATCGTAATTGTAAGACCTGATATGCGGTACTGTTCCAGATCTAGGTGTTTCCACCCAGATCCGGGGACGAAGCACATATCGGTCCCACCGCGACATATGACAAAGCCATATGCCCCGGATTTCCAACATGATATCACAACATTACAGATACAAGGATACAACATCTCATACAATCGGCATACAACTGCCTTAATACAATACAACAGCGGAAGATACATGTCTGAGTACAGACTACAACCAACTGCCTACTGGCAAAGAGAAAAACATCGATCCCATAACCACACGGGTCCAGGCCCTCCGCCGGGATCCGCCTAACTAGTCGTCGTCGAGTCTCCACGTGTAACGTCGATCACCATACCTGTTGTTGATCAGAACCCTGAAAAGAGTTTGGGGGTAGTATCATGAGTACAGAAGTACTCAACATCCAACTGTATTGGTCATCTGACCCAGCAAGGACTTCATCAATCGTCATTCTAGGACAACTAGTAGTTTACGGTAAGGAAGGGGTAAGTGGTGAGGTTATTGCCGCACTAGCATTTATGAAGTGGCTAACGATCTAGAGAGTAAGATAAGAAGCCAAGCATTCGATGAGGAATCGCCTCCAACAAGTCTTGCTATCAACTACTACGCAAACATAACACCTATCCTATCCTTGTCCTCCTCTTCGCATCCCGACGAAGAAGAAGCAGTCAAGGCACACACACATTGATCAAGTTATATTAAGATTATCTCAGTTGTTGTTGTCTATGAACAAGGAGTAGGTCTGAAGTCGTCCATAACGTGGACATGGCTTCTTGAAAAGATTTAACCCTGCAGGGGTGTACCAACTGCCCATTACAAGGCTCCGCACGAACGTCCATCTCTCTCAGTTGCTACCCATCACAGGCAACCATTTTATGATTTAGTTCCAAGAGATCCGAAACGACAGGTCCCTCTAGCTAACAATTAACAAATCCGGGTGGCCCCCGGTGAGTCGACATCCAGCTCAGGAGCCGGCCGCGCTCTCGATCTGGTCTCAACCGTTTGTCGCAGGTTTGGATAGCCGGTTAATCACACATGGGAAACCGAGTCCTCAGCCGGACAAAGTGGGCCAGCAAGGGAACTATGTCCTCACTGGTCCGGGCTGGTTTGTAAACAACTGGCGGCCGACCAGCACACACACAGTTTCAAATGGTAAATCAGCTTGGGCCACCACTAGAAATGTTTGAAGCTAGGTAGGTAAGAAAAGGGGACCCCATAAAATCCCACACGCGGTTAGGCACGCTCAGTCTTAAAACCAATACCCGGAACTCGGATCCTAGGTGACTCGAATGGAACAAAGCGTCGGGGCGGGATAGCCTAGACCTTCCATCCTTCGTCGAATATAGTCAACATTATAATAATCATATCATCAACAACAATACAATAATGATGTGATATCCCAAACCAAGGAGTAACAGGGTAACATCGTAGCATCCTAAGCGTGCATACTAAGCAGGGGCTGAGCAACGAGCAATAGTAACATAGCAGTACAAGGTTTGCTGGGAGGGGACATGGCTGTATCGGTTTGAAAGAGGTTGTAAACATGTGGTAGGATCAAACATCGAACCTATCCTAGACCATCATGCAAACCGCTGGTTGAAATAGAATGGATCATAAGTAATGTATAGTCCTTGCCTGTTGATAAGTCGGGTTCCGAAGGTGTAGACGATCGCAAGCTCGTATCGTCTCCGAAAGGTACCCGCGGAAGCACACAAGATGATAAACACTGGAAAGTAATCAACGAGCAAGCATCTATTACTACGAATCAAACACGAGCAAGCATCGACCAGAAGTCAACACGGGACATCGCACCTACCGTCGAGAGCGATTACGAACAGGTTAAGTGGAGTACTCGTCACACACGACGATACCGCATGTTTACGGTGGTTCAAGTTGTTTAGCTACAGGTGATCAACAAAGGTTGTTAACATGGCAAAGCACAGAAGCATGGCACAGCACACAAACATGGCAAGAAGTGAAGCATAAATAAACTACCTAAGCTAGTCAATTTAAGTGGGGTGAAATCCTAGACATGGCAAACTATTGCGGACCCCACGATAAAAATGGAATTTGGTACTGTTTTCACCTAAACAACAGTTTATTATTTTATTTAGCAAGAAAGAACAGCATAAACACAATCTACATGCAATTCTAGTCAAGTTACATATGAGAAACATTTTAATCGGAGCAACGGTTAAAAAGTTATGGCAGTTATAATTTACAGTGGCAAGCAGTTGTAATTAGCAGATAAACAGCATGTAAACAAAGTCAAACATGAAAACAAAGCACATTTTATTAAACTACACGAAAAACTAAGCAACTTTCATATTAAACGCGTCGCGATCCGAGCTACGAGCTAGAAGATACGGGCAACGTAAAAAAACTAATACAATCTGCCTAAATCTGACGAAAAAAATAAAAAAATAAAGGCCTACTGGGCCAAGCCCAACTCGCAGCACAATAAAAAAAAGGTGGGGCGCTCACCTCTGGGCCGTGGCCTATCTGGAGGGGCTGGCCGGCCTGGGCTGGCAGGGGCTTGGTGGGCCGTGAGGCGCGCTGGACAGGCCAGCCTAGTTGGGGCAGCCGACAGTTGGATCGGGGAGCCGTCGGCCATGGCAGGTGGCGCGGCTGCCGTTGACCTCCCGGCGGCGAGGTGGCTGGCCGCAAGGAGCCGGGGGACGCGGCAGCGCTGGCTGGAGGGGCGGAGCAGCGAGCTGCGGGGCGCAGGGGCGGTCGCCGGCAAGGAGAACAGGGCGGCGCGAGCTCGGCTCCGGAATCCATGGCGGCTGCGACCTGTGACGAGGGAGGAGGAGGCGAGCAGGGTCAGGAGAGGTGAGGGGGAAGGGAAGAGGAGAAGGAAGGGAGAGGAGGTGGCCGATGACCCGGGCTTCTCCGGTGGCCGGCATGGGCGGCGGCGGCCTGCCGCGGGCGGCTACTCCACGGGTTGCACGCGCGTGAGGAGAGAGGAGGGAGAAGGCTGGAGGTAGGTGGAGAGCTGGGAGAGATCTGGGCCGTCGGATCGCGAGATCTGACGGTCCAGATCTAAGAGGGCTAGGGTTTGCGAAAATGGGGGCTAAATTGGGCAGATCTGGCAAAGTGGAGGGGGTGGCTGCAATTTTGTGCTAGGGAAACCCTAGAAAGGGGTGGGAGTGTGGTGGTCTTTATATAGCCCAGGTGGCTGGCAGTTTGCAAAAACATCCCCGGTTTTTCTCTCGCGAGCGCGGTGTTTACGTTTCTGACCGCCGGGGGTCCGCAGTACCTCCGATTCGGGTAAAACTTCGAACTGCGCGATCAGCGCGCCGAGCCGGAGGCATTCACCTCGCGGTGGAACCGTTCCGAGAACACTTTTCGGCGCGCTATAAAAATAACCCGTTTAATTATTAAACGGGGTTTTCCGTTCCGTTGGCTGCGGTTGGTCTCGTGCGGTTTTCGCGACGGTGATCGGGTGAAACCAGGTGTCGCAAAGGTCAAGTGTCTGGGTGGCAAGGGTCGGTCTCCGTCCGGTATGAGATAAGAGGGGGGAAAATAATCGCCGATCGATAAATTGGGGATGCAAACACCGCAAACAAAACAGACAATCGAACAATTCACACCGAAAACAAAAATTTTAATTTTTGTGAAATCTGGGTTGTTACAGGAATGCTGTGGTTAGGCTTATGCCTTAATTACTACCTTGTATTTGTGGATGCTTGCAAGGTGTGTAATCATAAGAGTACACTTATCTTAGTGTAGAAGGTGTACTAGCATTGATCCACCCACCAACACTTATCAACACAATACATATTACTTGGCGGAGTGTGTGAAAGTAAATTGGCTATCTCTCCCATGTGTTCTCGAGAACGCTTTAGCTTTTATAAGTTTAGTTCCTAGGCTTATCCTTGTGAAAGGATTGGGCCACTTGCTACTCCTCAGTTACCCTGTTTACTTTGCTTGTCTTTTACTTTTTTGTTGCTTAAACCAAAAATCCCTAAATATTTACCTTTGAGTGTGTGCAACCTTTCCTTATCCAGTGTCACTTATCAGCACCTTCTGCTCCTCGTTGTGTTCGACACTCTTATTTATCAAAATGCTACAATTGATCCCCTAGACTTGTGGGTTATCAAGAATCGTTTATTGGCGCGGTTAACATGGGAGGCAATCCCACTAAACCTATTAACTTCACCGTCATCAACGAGATTTTCTGGCGCCGTTGCCGGGGATTGTAGCGCTATTGGTAAGTGAAGCCGGTAAGGAAACCTTTATTTTCTGTTGTTACCTTCAGTCCTTATGGAATCTTCTACTGTTGGTTCGTTGCTGGTAAGGAGCCGCCCCACGACTGTGGTGTCACTCCTACCCCTACTGAAATTGTGCCCTATAAAATACCATCTGGTATTATTGATTATGTCTTGGCTAATCGTTATACAGGAGAAGGACATCCGGGAGAACACCTACTATATTTATCACAATTATGTTCTTTATTTAAGCTTGCAGGTGTAACAATGGAGTTCGTCATGAAGAAACTATTCTCCGTATCACTCAAAGATAAAGCTTCAGATTGGTATAAGCTACTCGATAACTCTGATCTGCTTGAATGGACAGAGCTTATGTCTCTCTTTTATGCAAAGTTTTATCTTCTTCGTGAAATTCACCAAGACAGGAACTACATCTACAACTTTTCGTCTCGCGACGGAGAAAGCATCGCTCAAGCTTGGGGGAGACTGAAGTCCCTGATGCTCAAATGCCCAAACCATGAGCTCCCCAAGTAAATTATACTTACAAATTTTTATGCCAGGATTTCTCGTCAGGACAGGGAGATGTTGGATTCCTCCTCTAGCGGGGTATTCCAGACCAGAAGTATGGAAGAAAAATGGGATTTTATAGAAAGGATCCAAAAGAACACTGAAGACTGGGAAATTGATAAAGGTATTGAACCCGCTATAAACTATGAACATGACTACATTGAGAGTTATGTGAAGACTGGTTACTTTAATACCTTCTGCTCTAAAATTGGTCTTGATTCCCAGCTAATGGTTGACTTTTTCAAGGACTTTGCTTCTCATATTGATTCTTCTAAGAAGAAGGAGAGTCAACATCATAAACCTTTCAAGGAGTCACCTATTGAGATTAATGTTACTGATCCTGTTTTACCTGCAGTTGTGTATGAACAGCCTCCTTATCCCTCAAGGATAAAGGAGCACTCTTTTGTTACACGTATTCTAAACAAAAACAGAAGGACCACTGACGACCCTGAGGACATGATCAAGGTCAAGCCTCAAGTTGCAATGGTCAAGTATCTGGTAACCAGTGATATTGAAGAATCCACTATTAGTTTTTTTGTTGTTTCCACTAACATTGTCACAGCCAAGAACAAAGGCCCAATTTCAGGTACACCAGTTGTATCTGTCAAAATAGGAGATCATAATTACTATGGGCTATGTGATTTGGGATCTAGCTTCAGCGCTATTACCTTCACACTTTATCAAGAGATCATGCACGAGATTCATCCGTGTGAGATCGAGGACATTGATGTCACGATTCATCTTGCAAATAAACAAACAATCTCTCCAGTTGGGATTGTGAGAGATGTTGAAGTACTCTGCGGGAAGGTAAAATATCCTACTGACTTTCTTGTACTTGGTTCAGTGCAAGATAGTTTTTTCCCTATTATCTTTGGTAGGCCCTTCCTCGGCACTTCTGGAGCAATAATAGATTGCAAGAAAGGTAAAGTTTCTGCTGAATTCAACAGTGAGCCATATGAATTTAATTTTTCTAAGTTTTCTAAGCAGCCCCGTGGTACTGACTTGTCAAGCAATGACAAAATTATAGAAGATATTGCTTCTATTGCTATTCCTCCTGATGATACTTTGCAGCAATTTATGGAAGACCACGAGAATGGCATACATATGCAGGAGAGGGATGAACTAGAAGACATATTTTTAAGACAAACTCCTATCCTAAAGCATAACCTCCCGGTTGAACCTTTAGGAATCCTCTCGCAACCAAAAGAAGACCCGGTGTTTGATCTAAAACCACTACCCGATACGCTCAAGTATGCTTATTTAGATAAAAATAAAGTATATCTTGTTATTATTAATTATAACCTTTCAGGGTATGAAGAAGAGCAATTATTGGAGACACTCCGCAGACACCGAGGTGCTATTGGCTATACTCTTGATGATCTCAAGGGTATTAGTCCATCCATTTGCCAACATACTATCAATCTCGAGCCCGATGCTAAACCAGTTGTTGATCATCAACGACAGTTGAACCCAAGGATGAAGGACGTGGTTAGGACGGAGGTTCTCAAACTTCTAGCCGCATGTATCATCTATTCTATAGATGATAGTAAGTAGGTAAGTCCCGTTCATTGTGTTCCTAATAAAGGAGGTATGACTGTTGTTCCTAATGATAAAAATGAACTAATACCTCAGAGGACTATTATTGGATATAGAATGTGTATTGATTTCAGGAAGTTAAACAAGGCCACCAGGAAGGACCACTATCCTCTGCCCTTTATTGATCAGATGCTCGAGCGACTGTCTAAAAACACCCACTTCTGCTATCTTGATGGGTATTCTGGCTTCTCCCAGATTCCTGTTAACACCGCGGATCAAGAGAAGACCACCTTTATGTGTCCTTACGGTACTTATGCTTATAGGCGTATGCCTTTCGGTTTGTGTAATGCACCTGCTACTTTTCAGAGGTGTATGTCTGCAATATTTCATGGTTTCTGTGAGGAGATTGTAGAAGTTTTCATGGACGACTTTTCCGTCTATGGAAACTCCTTTGACCACTGTGTCCACAATCTTAATAAAGTTTTGCAGAGATGTGAAGAAATGAATTTGGTGCTCAATTGGGAGAAGTGCCATTTCATGGTTAACGAAGGGATAGTTCTTGGACACAAGATTTCCCAAAGGGGAATTGAAGTGGACAAGGAAAAAATTGAAGCTATTGAAAGGATGCCCTATCCAAGGGACATCAAAGGTATTCGTAGTTTTCTAGGTCATGCTGGTTTCTATAGAAGATTTATCAAGGACTTTTCTAAGACCTCGAGACCCCTTACTAATCTTCTCCGGAAGGATTCTCCTTTTGTATTTGATGAATATTGTAAGGAAGCTTTTGAAGTTCTTAAGAAAGCCTTGATAAACGCTCCTATAGTACAACCACCTGACTGAATTTGCCCTTTGAAATTATGTGTGATGCTAGTGATTTTTCTGTTGGAGTTGTTTTAGGACAAAGGGTTGACAAGAAGTTGAATGTCATCCACTATGCCAGCAAGACACTTGATAGTGCTCAAAAGAATTATTCTACTACCGAGAAGGAATTCTTGGCAGTGGTGTTTGCTTGTGATAAGTTTAGGAAGTATATTGTTGATTCTAAAGTTATTATTCATACTGACCATGCTGCCATTAATTATCTTATGCAGAAAAAGGACGCCAAACCAAGACTCATTAGATGGGTACTCCTTCTTCAAGAATTTGATTTGCAGATTGACGATAGAAAAGGAGAAGACAATCCGGTGGCGGATAATCTTTCAAGGATGGAAGATATCCCGCACGATCCTATTCCAGTCAACGACAGTTTCCCAGATGAACAACTTGCTGTTGTAAAAGTACAATCTCATTCCGACCCTTGGTTTGCAAATTATGCTAATTTTATCGTTGCAAAGTTTTTGCCTCCAGGTTTTACATTTCAGCAGAGGAAGAAATTCTTCACGGATTTGAGGCACTACTTTTGGGATGATCCACATCTTTACAAAGAAGGTGTGGACGGGAACGTAAGAAGGTGTATACCGGAGCACGAGCAGCAGGACATTCTTCGACAATGTCACGATAGTCCCGATGGAGGAAATCATGCCGGTGAAAGGACCACACATAAAGTTTTACAATCAGGTTTTTATTGGCCTACTCTTTTTAAGGACACCCAAAGGTACGTTCTATCTTGTGATAAGTGTCAGAGAGTTGGTAACATTAGCAGGAGAAATGAGATGCCTATGAATTACTCACTAGTGATCGAACCTTTCAATTGCTGGGGTTTTGATTTTATGGGTCCTTTTCCTCCTTCACACAAGTACACACACATCTTAGTTGCTGTTGATTATATAACCAAGTGGGTTGAAGCAATCCCCACTGAGAGTGCTGATCACAAGACATCTTTGAAAATGCTCAAGGATGTAATTTTTCCTAGTTTTGGAGTACCAAGGTACCTCATGACAGATGGAGGGTCACACTTCACGCATGGAGCTTTTAGGAAAGCTCTAGCCAAGTACGATGTCAATCATAGGATTGCATCACCGTACCACCCTCAAACTAGTGGGCAAGTTGAGCTCACCAATAGGGATATCAAGTTGATCTTACAGAAGACAGTAAACAGTTCTAGAAAAGACTGGTCAAAGAAGTTGGGAGATGCTTTGTGGGCGTATAGAACTGCTTACAAAAACCCCATGGGCATGTCTCCGTATAAAATGGTCTATGGCCAGGCTTGCCATTTACAATTAGAGTTAGAGTACAAGGCTTTCTGGGCTGTCAGAGAGCTAAATGATGACCCAAAGTTAGATGGTGAAAAGCGTCTCATGAACTTGACTTCTCTAGATGAGTGGAGGAGTGAAGCTTACGAGAGCGCTAAAATGTTCAAGGAAAAGGTAAAGAAGTGGCACGATAAAAGAATTCTGAAATGTGAATTTAATGTTGGTGGTAAAGTTTTGTTGTTTAGATCTCGTTTCAGGTTTTCTCCAGGTAAGATACTTTCCAGATGGGAAGGACCTTTTCATATCGAAGAAGTATATCAGTCTGGTGCAATCAAGATCAATAATTTCGAAGGCACCAAACCTCAAGTTGTGAATGGACAAAGACTCAAACATTATATGGCAGGTGATCCAATCAATGTGGATGCAAACATGATATATACAAAGACTCACGAAGAACATGTTGCAGCCAGTTTTAGACTCCGGTAGGAGCAGAATAAGAAAAGGTATGAATTATGGTAAGAAAACATCGCGAACGTCAATAAAAGTTTACTTTTCAAAGTTTTTGCAAAATTAGGAAAATTCCAAGCCCGAGTGGAGCCGGAGAGGAGCTCCAGGGGGCCCAGGAGGCCTCCTGGCGCGGCCCCCCTCCTGGCCGCGCTAGGAACCCTCCTGGGTGCCCTGGACTCCGACTCCGACTCCACCTAGGCTTGAAACCTTCCTTCTGTTGCAGAAATCTTTGCTATATATATGCCCGGATAGTCCCGGCACCGTATCTCGCGATTTCGTGTGTTTTCTTTCTCGGTTTGTTTCTGCCAGGGTGAAAATCTGTTGCTAGAGATGTCTTCTTGTGACTCGAGCGGAGAAGATTACATGGGCCGTCGTCTGCGACAACTCCAGCAAGACTACAATCAAAGGAAGTATGTCGGATGGGCCACTGAAGAAGAAATTGCTGCAAGGCAAGCGGAGATGGAGCGTTCCGTGAGAAAAGAAGTCAAGATCGTCACCGCCCAGCAGGAAGGAGGACCAAGCAACCCCATCATGGTGGCGTTTGTCCAACCTCAGTATGACTTTTCTCTTAAGCTTTCAGGAACAACTCCTTCGCTTGAGGATCCACAAAGGCCTTCCACCGTCTCTGAAGCTTGTCGCGTCACCAACCAATTCTGTGAAGATTTCTGTGTGCTAAAAGCGCAAGTGGAGATCTTGGAAGCTGAAAATCAATGTCTGCGGCGCATAATCAGAGACTTGAAGAACCAGAAGTAGGAAGATTGAGGAGTAAAACTCCTCGGGTAATGGCATCCCCTTAGCTTGTTCCAAGCTTGGGGGAGTGTCGGGTATCTTTATCTTTATCTTTGTCTTTAGGAGTCAAGTAGAGTCGTATCATGTCTAGGGAAGTTACTTTATGAAATAGGTGTTGCTTTGAGGTCTATCACTCCTTTTGTGGACAGCTTTATATCCGTGAGTGTGGGGTCGTCTATGAAGGAATATTAATGAGAAGTCTATTGATTTCTTCGCTGCACTCGGTATTCTCTTCACGCAATCGACATTTTGAGCTGATTCTTATGGGGAGTATTGACCTTATATCAGGTATGGCTTCGAAAACTTTATTTAAATCTTGGAAAGTATAGCTTTGGTCATAACAACAAGAATGTTTTTATAAAAGTAGCGACATAGCCAAAACCTTTGTGTTATTATGCTTGAAGTGTTATGTTGACAAGGAAGACAACTTGATGTTTCATGCTAGTTTTAATGTTTATGCTTTGTATTGCTTGCATCTAAGTTGTCATCAATTGTCTGATCTCTCAAAGCCTTGCTAGCCAAAACTCTGTACTAAGCGGAATTCTTCTTGTACTTCCATACCCTGAAACCAACATCTTCCACTTGAGTCCACCATACCTTCCTATTTGTGGTATTCCACTACCAGTCCTAAAGTATATAATTTATGTGCTATCTCTAGATGTTCAAAATCTTCTGTTTTGTGCCACTGATCCAGATCATGAGGAAGTGGTGGGTAACCCATGATCTTCTTAATTTGGACAAGTTTTATCTTGGGATTGCATGCCTAATCTGCAAACCCCTAATACGAGAAGGGATCGGCATGAGTGCCCAGCTCGTAAAAGATAAATACTAACGCACAAGTTCCTTCGCTCATTTATGAGTGATAAACAAAGGAATTTAAGGGGATGTGATCGTCCCCACATGGCAGCCGTTCCTCGAAACTTGTCCAAATCATGAAGTGAGTGAGTTATCTATCAGCGGTCGTTGACGGATCATGCACCTCCCAAAGGCCTGTTTTTATTCTGTTTGATCTAGAGATGGCACATGTGTTTTCCCTGCTTACCCTTTTGCATGGGGTTTATCCTTTATTTTGTGCTGAGTCAGTCCTTCCTACTTCCTTCCTTCTTGAGAGAGAACAAACACTTGATGTTAATAAAGATTCTTGCATACAAAGCTGCATTGAAAGTTAGCATGTTACATCTTTGTTGACATTATCTTTTGATAAGTGAGTTGTTTGCAAAAGCTTATGCTTAGTAAACATCTTCCTTTGTGTTAAAAGTGCACTTCCTGACTGATAACATGTTCTTTACAAATCTTCAACTGGTTCCATTATAAGTGAAAGAGCAAAAGTAAAAGTTATTAGTTGTTCCTTGACCAAGGCTATGTTTGCCATGATTTGATGAGTTTTCCAGGTCCTACTTTGTTATAATTTTTACTACTTTCTCATAAGGACCTTATGAGTTGAGGTTGCTGTTGAGGATGCTTCAGTTTGGTGAGAAATCTTGATGCTTCTTGTCCGTATTCTTTTATCGACGCTTCACTCTCTAAACTTGTGGACAGGTTTACCGAGCTCAGCAATCGCTTGGGGACAAGCGAGGTCTAAGCTTGGGGGAGTTGATACGTCCAAAATGCATCACTATTTTATATTGTAATTTCATCCTATTCATTGATATATTCCACTTTAAAGTATTGTTCTTATGTTGTTTTGGCTTGTTTTACACAGTTTACAACTTTCCGGTGCCGAAGCAGCAGAACCAGAATTCAGCGGTGAATAGTGGACACCAAGCTGCTGAATCATATCAAGTCGAAATGCGATGAAAATTTACGGGGAGTGTTTTTATGAAGATTGACTTGGGATCACCGAGGATGGAGGTGAGGGGACCCACCAGGCAGCCAGAAGGGTGCCTGGCTCGGCCCCCCTCCTGGCCGTGCCAGGCACACTCCTGGATTCCTGGTGGCCCCCTCGGTGCCCCCTCTCGCCTATAAGACCCCCCTGGGGTAGAAACCCTAAATACTGAAGAGTTTCCGTGTTTCGCCGCCGCCACGGGGCGGAAACCTACAGAGGAGAAAAGCCATCTCCGGCAGGAAAATTCCGCCGGGGAGATTGATACGTCCCAAACGTATCTATAATTTCTGCTTGCTCCATGCATGTTTTGTGTGACTTTGCCATGATTTTCTTGAACTTTCATACACTTTTGAGCATATCTGGACTAATCTATTAACCTAGTGCACCCAGCTGCCAGTTGCTATTTTTTGCTATTTTTGTATTTCAGGTTTTTCGGTCATTAAAAGTGCTCCAAAAAATCCGGAAAAATCAGATAAAAAATCAGCGACCCGGAAGCTTCCAGAAACACCAAAGGAGGGAAGGAGGCCCCCATAGGGACTCCAGAAGGGTCCCTGGCGAGGCCCCGCCCTAGGCCGCGCCAGGGGAGCTCCTGGCTGCCCTGTGGCCCCTCTCGGTTCCCCCCTTCGCCTATATTTGGCCCTCGTGGTGGAAACCCCTAATATCGATCTCTTTTCCGTGATCTCGCCTCTGTACCGCCGCCGCCGCCGTTTCTAGATCGGGGCTTCCTGGAGAAGCTCCCTCGGCACCCTGCCGGGACGAGGAACCCCCTCCGGGAGACCATCCATAGCCATGGACGCCCCCCGTATGTACCGTGAGTAGTTTCCCTTGGACCATGGGTTCGTGACCAGTAGTTGTGTGATGTTCCTCTCCCCTCTTTGTGCTTCCACTTTCGAGACCTCGTGAGCTGCCTCACATGATCAACGCACCTTTCTAATTTCTTCTGTTGCTATGCTGAGTTTTCTGTGATCTGATGGATTATGAGACTATGTTCAGATTGTGATGAGTAATATATTTGGTTCTTCTCTTTTATATTTTGTTCTTGAGTAAATTTTTGCATGTTCTCCGTTGCCGTATTTTACTTTGGCCAAGTGATTTGTTGCAACTCCAAGAGGGAGCATTATGCTTGATTGTGGGTTCAGCCCCTTGATGTCTATCTTGCGTGACAGAAACATGAGACTAGGGGATGTGCTGTTGCCACCAGGGATAAAACAACGGTGCTTGTATCCGCGGGTGCAAGGATTGTTTACTTTACGCAAAGTTCTTTTAATGCAGTTGTCTGTTGCTTTGAGTTTACACTTTGGGTGGGATTCGCAACTTAATACCAGCGAGATGTTCTGGATAGATATCTCAAGGTGGATGATTCGTAGTAGATGCAGTTGGATTTCGGTCTACTTACCTTGGCGTACTGCCCATAGCTTTTGAGCCCTTCCTTTCTTTGCAGCATAGTTAGCATTGCGGTGCCTTCATAATTCTATCAATTGCCCAACTGTGATTTGTTTACCTCGCTAGCACTTTTATCGTCTTTTGGGAGAGAGACATCACTAGTGAAAATCACGAGACCCCGGTCCATCTTCACATTACTGTTTACTTCCTTAGTTTACTTTCAGTTGCCACTATTATTATCTCTTGCGTTGATCCTTTGTAAACAGCAAGGCCGGAGGAATTGACAACTCCTATGTACTCGTTGGGAGCAAAGTTATTTGTTGCTGTGTGCAGGTCCACGTCAAGCGTCGTGAAACCTTCTTGTATCTCTTGGAGTCCTACTGGTTCGATAACCCTGGTATCTTCACCGAGGGAAATTTGCTGCTACGCTACATCTCACCTTCCACTTGGGGTAACCAACGAGGAGTGAGAGATCCTCACCGTATCAAGCCAATTTCTGGCTCCGTTGCCGGGGACTCCAGTCTACAAGATAGGGGAGTTGCACACTATCTTTTATCTTTGCTTTTTAGTCTTGTTAGTTTACCTTTCAGTTTTTACTTTTGTGTCCCTTAGCAAAAATACCAAAAATACCTGCTGCTACTATGGGTTCCAATGAAAACACCAAGTTGTGTGACTTCACTAGTCACAACAACAGTGACTTTATCTGCACTCCTATTTCCACACCTGCCACTTCAGCTACCTCTTATGAAATTAAACCTGCTTTGCTAAACCTTGTTATGAGAGATCAATTCTCTGGTGCTAGAGATGATGATGCTTTACACTTGAATAATTTTGTTGAATTATATGATATGCAAAAGTATAAAGAAGTAGAAGGTGATGTTGTTAAGCTCAAGCTTTTTCCTTTCTCTTTGAGGGACGGAGCTAAAATCTGGTTTCAATCTTTGCCTAGGAATAGCATAGATTCTTGGGATAAGTGCAAAGATGCTTTTATTGGGAAGTACTACCCACCTGCTAAGATTATCCAATTGAGGAGTAACATTATGAATTTTAGGCAATTGCATAATGAACACATTGCCCAAGCTTGGAAACGCATGAAATATCTTGTCAAGAACTGCCCCACACATGGACTGACTACCTGGATGGTTATCCAGACTTTTTATGCAGGCTTGAACTTTACCTCGCGGAACCTGTTAGATTCGGCCGTGGGAGGAACTTTTATGTCAACCACACTTGGTGCTGCCACAAAGCTACTTGATGAGATGATGTTGACCTACTCTCAGTGGCACATCGAAAGATATCCAACTGGTAAGAAGGTAAATTCTGTCGAGGAGATCTCCTCTCTAAATGAAAAGGTTGACCTTATCATGTCTCTACTTACCAAGCAATCTCCTAGTGATCCTCAGGATCTTCCTTTAAATTCTTTGGTTGCTCAAGAACAAGTAGATGTGAACTTTATCTCTAGAAACAACTTTAATAATAATGATTATAGGAGTAATTTTGGTAGCAACAATCCTAGGCCTTTCCCATCCAACAGCTATGGGAACGGTAATAGCAACTCCTACAGCCAGAATTATAGGGAAAGAGACCTACCCAGCTATGAGAAACTTATAGAAATAGAAAAAGGCACCAAAAGCTATATGCACACACAGTTTGAACAAAACAAGGCCTTTTACAGACAGTTAGATGAGCACTCCTCTATCCTGCAAAACATTAGCAAACAACTTGAGAGCCTGAATAGTGATATTTCCAGCCTCCAAACTAGTAGCGCGCGCTGACATGGCCCGCTACTGATATTTCTGGCATTTTTTCCCCTCTTCCATTTCCTTTTTAAATTTTTTTCGAACAACGACCGATACAATTTATATAATGTATATTTAACAACGGCAATATATAATTTGACCGATCGATAACGCAGTTAAAGTGCAAGTATACAAAATAGATACATATAAAGATTACAACACACATTTAGTTTCTCAGCGTCGAAGACGTTTCTTAGTGATTATTTTCTTTCCTTTTTTGTTCGTTTCCGAATAATTTAGGCCCTCGTTGTGACTTTTCCTTTTCCATGGAGTACGATCTTTCATAGGTAATGTAGTCTTCATTCTTCTTTTGACATATGCTTCATCGTCGTTGTCATCTTCCCTCATCGGGTTGCCGTACTGGTCATAGTCTTCTATGTTGGCGACTCCATCCATTCCGACGATGTTTCTTTTTCCTCTCCTCACGACAACACGGCTAGGATTGCTCGGGTCGGTTATGTAGAAACATTGTGTCACGTGCTTAGCGTGTATCCATGGATCATTTTTGGCTATGACGTTCACGGTAGCGCTCTTGGTGTCGGGTATAGACATAGTAGTGAAATACCGGTTTTCTCTTTCGACATTCTTAGCCCATCTGACACGGAACATCGTCGCATTGTGTAGTCCGGAGTAGTTAAGCTCCCAGATCTCTTCGACCCTTCTGTAATATCTTTCAGTTGAGCCGTTGTCGTCAGTCATGCATTCTATCGTCACCCCCGAGTTCTGGAAATCACTTTTCATATCTCTGGCCTCCGTATAGAATGTGTATCCGTTTATATCGTATGCCTGATAGGTGAGGAAGTTGACAGCAGGGCCATGTGCTAAGGCGTATATGAGCAATGCGTCTGTAGACCCCTCTTCCGGGGGATTGGCAAGAACATGCTCTTTGAACCAAGGCAAGAAAGTGGAGTTGTGCTCTCTAGTAACTTCGGCGTCCGTCTTGTGTAGGCCCTGGTCATGGTACTTCTTGGCGATGGTTTCTTTGTGCAGTGTCACGAAAGGGTCTACCACGTCAAGATGTTGTAGCACTACTAAGTTTGCCCTGTAAAAGTCATTGCGTCGATCCGAGTGGTCGACATGCAGTTCCCTCCGACCGTTGGTGTGACCTTCTCCTCCGAGCCTCCCATGGTGCTTGTTAACGGGCAAACCAACAACAGGGACGTCGTCATCTCCGTTGCTTAGATAATTCTCGCAGAACGAGATGCACTCTTGTGTCAGATAGCCCTGTACGATGCTTCCATCTGGTCGGGACATGTTACGAACGAATCCTTTGATGACCCCATTCATCCTCTCGAACGGCATCATGTTGTGCAGGTATGACGGGCCAAGGTCGATGATGTCGTCCACAATGTGGACACACAGATGCACCATGACGTCAAAGAACGCGGGCGGGAAGTACATCTCGAGCTCACATAGTATGACAACAATCTCTTCCTGTAGCCTTGTGAGCTGCTTCGAACTGATCGACTTTCGAGAGATAACATCGAAAAAATTACAGAAACCAGTAAGCGTGTCACGGACGTGCTTGTCCATTATCCCTCTAAGGGCAACCTATAGTATCTGCGTCATCATCACGTGACAGTCATGAGACTTCATCCCGCTGAACCTTTTTTTCTGCATGTCTAGATATCTGCTTATCTTCCCACAGTAACCGGAACTAACTTTTATTCCAGTAAGACACTTGAAAAATTGATCGATCTCCTTCGTATTGAAGGTGAAGCAAGAAGGGGGGCAATATTTCTCTTCCTTCTTCTTCACTTTTTTGCCCCGCCTGCTGTCCCCCGCCTCTGTCTCCGTCTCTGTCTCGGCCGTTTTACGGGGCATGTGGAGATCTGCCCTTATTTCCAAATCTTCCAAGTCTCTTCTTGCCTTCGTCCCATCCTTGGTCTTCTCCGGCATGTTCATTAGTGTGCCAAGAAAACTCTCGAGAATATTCTTCGTGATATGCATTTGATCAAGACAATAAGGTGTATCGAGTTTGGGCCAGTACTCCAAGTCCTAGAAAACAGATCTCCACGGTTTCTCCACGGGTCATTCTTCTCGAGCCATCTTCGATACCCCATGTACACGATTTTCGCAGACCCACCATCTTTCGTTAGCTGCTGAGACGTTGTATCATCCATGCACCTCGTGCATCCGCAATATCCATGGCACACCTGGCCTGATACATATCCGTCACCGAGATAATCGTGCACCATCGTCAGCACTGCGGCTTTCATATAGAAATATTCTTTTTCGAAAGCGTCCCATGTCTTGACTGGTGATTTCCATAACATTTCTAGCTCCTCTTTCAATAGCTCGAGATATAGATTAATATTATTTCCCGGCTGTTTCGGCCCTTGAATCAGAATGCTCATGTGTATGTACTTTGTCTTCATGCACTTCCACGGGGGAATGTTGTACATCCATACAAACACGGGCCATGTGCTATGGTTGGTGTTCTTCTTGCCAAACGGATTCATGCCATCTGAACTCACGCCAAGCATGATGTTCCTTGGATCAAGATGAAATCCATATTCGGCGTTCAACGCTCTCCACTGGCTTCCATCCACAGGGTGTCTCATCTTTGGATCATCTCCATCATCGGGCACCTTCCTGACCGCGTGCCACTGCATGAGCTCAGCTTCCTTAGGATCTACGAAATAACGCTGCAGACGAGGAATGATCGGAAAGTACCATACAACTTTCTGAGGAGATTTCTTTCCGTCCTTCTTGTATCTATCAGCATTGCACACCGGACAACTGGTTATTTCTGCGTTCTCGTTCCGATAAATGATGCAATCGTTGATGCATGCATGGTATCTAATGTGCGGCAGATCAAGAGGGCACACAATCTTCTTGGCCTCATCGATACTAGTAGGACAAAGGTTCCCCGGGGGAAGAACAGTCTTGTTTAGATACTTGAGATGATCATCGAGGCTTTTGTCGCTCCATTTGTTTTTAGCCTTCATCTTTAGAAGTTCGAGCATGAAACTCAAGCGGGTCACCTCAGGAGCGCAACCATCATACAATGGAGTCTTCGAGTCTACCTCCAGTTGCTCCAACTTGGCCTCCTCTCTAGAACCAGCTCTGTCGCTAGTCGTTTTCTTGCGAAGCAGGTCTCGAACATGAGGGTCCCGCACGATTGAATTTTGTAGCGATGAAGGATCCGTCATGTCCGCATCTTCTCCGTCATGTTCGGTCTGATCTTCTCCGCCATTACCATGTGCGGCCTCTTCTCCGCCGTCATTTCCAGCGCCCTCTTCGTCTTCGGATCCATCAATCATCTCTTCATCTGCTGCCATGGGGTTATTGGTTGCACCGTCGATATCGTCATCATCATCTTCGGTTATCCATCGAGTATAGCCATCCATGAAACCATATCTAAGCAGGTGCGCCTTCAAACGTCCACCCTTAAAGGGGTCCAGCCAGACGCCTTCTTTGCATTTTCGACAAGGACATAAAATCTCCTTTTCATTTTTTTCAACCATGTCGTCCACTGCGGATCGCAAGTATCTATCCACCATCCTTCCACATACCTTCATGGTCGCCTACGAGTTATACAAACAAAAGATTATAACGACATGCATATGCATATCAAAGTCATACAAAAATTCGGCATGACCTTCCTAAAAATAGGACATATAGAGTTTGCCCGAAATTCGCCGAAACGGAAGTAAATCGACATTTCGGCAAAACATAGGCAAACTCTCATATCACACACCCATACACACACACAAATATTTTCATTGATGCAAAGCACAATTTTTTACTCACATCTCATGCATCCACGTACCTAGCTAGCTAGTAATTAATTAAGAGAGAGAGAGAGAGAAAGTATATACCTTTTGTTAAAATATCACACTTGGGAGAAGCTTGCACTAGCTAGTGAGGGAAAGGAGACAAAGGTGAGAAAGAGAGATAGCTAGATGCATTTATGCATGATATGTGGTGGTGGAGGAGGAGCAAATTAGAAGGAAAGAGAGAGATATTGCATTAATGAAGATGGTGTGTAGTGCATTAATGGAGATGGTGTAATGCATTAATGGAGATGGACAAGAGGTAGGAGAAGGAATGAGGAAGAAGCAAGTGAGGGAGAGAGAGGAGGGGGGAGGGGGATGGTTGGTGGAAAAGGTGGCTGCTGCGCATTACCAGTAGCGCCTGTACCGCTACGGCGCTACTGGTAACGATAGTAGTAGCGGGCTTTCCAGGGGGGCGCTGCTACTAAAACTTGTCATCTGGGTTTGGTGGGGACCACCTTTACCAGTAGCGGGTCCGCATATGAGGCTCTACTGATACAGGCATATCAATAGCGCGCGTCCATATAGCGCGCTACTGCTAATTAGCAGTAGCGCCTGTCTTTAAAGGGCGCTACTGTTAAGCCTCTACCTATAAGCTTTTCCCTAGTAGTGGACCTATGTTTCAAACATGTCTCACACCCAATCTACCTTGATAAACCAGATGGCAGCCAAACCAGAAGTCATTCCCAAGGAAGAGGATAGAATTAAGAGCCTTCCTACCTACCACGCAGTAGCCACTATCCAAGTAGTTGAGGATGTCCAAACAGTTAGCACCCATCACACCCCTAGTCCCACTGGACCTATCAATGGTGATGCTACCACCTCAACCATAGATGAAGAAACCTCTATGAACATAGAGGCTTTCAAACAAGTGAGCCTAAATGATATCACTACCTCCTTGATAGATAGTAGTGACCTAGACTTTGACAACTGCACTTTACCTAAAGTTATTGGTTTCCTACACAAGATGTCTAGAGACCCCCACACTAGCACACTTAATCTTGCCTTCACAGAGCATATCACTAATGCTCTAATCAAAGTTAGGGAGGAGAAGCTTAGACTAGAAGCCTCCATACCTAGGAAGCTAGAAGATGGTTGGGATCCTATGATAAAAATCAAATTGAATAACTTCTCTTGTTATGCTCTTTGTGATGTTGGAGCAAGTACCTCTGTTATGCCCAAAAGAATGTATGATATGCTTGAATTGAAACCTTTTGATCCCTGTTCTTTTGGTGTTCGTCTTGTTGATTCTTCCGTAAAGAAACCTTTGGGGAAGATTGACGATGTTCTTATCATTGTCAATGACAATTATGTTCCCGTTGATTTCACTATTATGGACATTGAATGTGAACCTTCTTGTCCAATTATTTTGGGACGTCCTTTTCTTCGCACAGTTGGTGTTGTTATTGATATGAAAGAAGGGATTATAAAATCCCAATTCCCTCTGAAGAAAGGGATGGAACACTTCCCTAGAAAAAAGATTAAGTTGCCTTTTGAGTCCATCACACGGGCTAGTTATTTTCTTGAAAAGACTTGATCTTTTTGCATTAAGCCTAGCTAATGGCTTTAAAGAAGCGCTTTCGGGAGGTAGCCCGCAACGAATTTAGGTTTTTACTTTTTCTTTTCTTCTGTTCTTAGTGGTCTTGATGATTGTTATTACTGTAGCAACATCATTGTATCTTTACTTTTCAAGCTTTGTGCCTTTTATAGCCTCATACGACAAGGGAAGTGAAAGTTGTGACATGCTGTCCAGAAAACAGATTCTGTCCTCGTGACTAGAAAAATCATAGAAAAATCCCAGTTCATCCTTTTGAGCTTAATGTTTTACACAGTGTGCTTTATACAATTACGAAACTTTCTTATGTTCTGAGTTTTTTTATTTGAGTTGCAGAAGTACCCCTAAAAAATTCGTTTCTACCTACTAGTCTGTTTTTCAAAGATTATGTCCTGTTTTGCCTTTTCTTTGTTTTGCAAACCTTAAGCTTTCTTTTTCTTTGCAAAAACTTTTTAGAAATCTTGAGAAACAATAGCCCTTCAAGTTTATCTTTATTTCCAGTAGAGGAAAAATTATTTTAGTTGGGCACTAACCTCTCTAATCAGTCTACAATGAGTTATGCATGAAGGGAGTTTTCAAGTGCGCGATGGAAGATGATGAAAGAAGATCTTGGAGTGTCAAACGCTCAAGCTTGGGGATGCCCATGTGCACCCCCAAGAAATATTCAAGGAGACTCAAGCGTCTAAGCTTGGGGATGCCCCCGTGCATCCCCTTCTCCATCAACAATTATCGGTTCATCTCTCGTTGCACTATATTTTTATCACATCATGCGTTATGTGATATTCTTGGAGCGTCTCGCTCTTAGGTTTTGTTTTTAGTTTTCGTTAGCTTTGTTTGCTGTAGTAAAAAGTTAGACCCCAGATTACTCTTTTGTGTGGGAGAGTTACACGCTCCGCTTGAACTAGAACTCCTCATAGGATTTGCATGCTTATTCTTTTAGATGTGAGTTGTTCTTTTTCTTTTCTTAACTGCTGCTCTGTTTAGTTGTAGTGCTTTAGTTTTTCTAGAGCTTTTCTTTTGTTTTAGGTTGAACTTTCTATAGGTTGCATGTTTTATCTTGTTAGAGAGTTTGCCTGTTGCACTGAGTTTTGTGTCTTGACTAGAAGTAGGTAGTTGATGTTGTTATTCTCTTTGTAGTAACTTGCAATAGTTTTGAGGTATTGACTAGAGTAATGTTTGAACTTTTGGTGTCAAGAGCTCGAGCCTATTAGTGATAGATGTCATATTTTGGGCAATCCGTGTGTTTTTCGAAAACCAAAAACCCCTGTTGAGAACTCTAGCTACTAGATGGATCACTAACCTCTAGAGGGTTCGAATATTAGAGTACACTCACGTACCATGGTTCGAGGATGCGCAAGGATAACCAAACCCCCATACACTCCTCCGTGGGGTACTTGTCTCTTTGTGAACCTTTTGAGATAAAGAACAATAAAAAGAGAGAAGGGGGCACACTACTATTCCTTTTGAGATATCCACACTAGCACCTCATCCTCTATCCCTTGTACTCCATAGAGATCATCATCATGCATATAGCTATGTGGGGACCTTCACACGATAGAACTTGGCTTGTATATTCCAATGATGAGCCTCCTCAAACGAGCTCTAGGTCTTCTTGAGCAAGCAAGTTAGATCCACCCCCACTAGTTCCCTTGGAGAGGTTTTAGCTCACATGTGCATCCGTTGCATGGAAATCCCTACTCCTCACATCATATCTATCATATGGCCTTCTCTCGCCTATGATTGTCCTCATTGATGTGAGCCTTTCACACCTTTTTGTCTTCCTCCTCCAGCTTCTTTCAGTTTCGCCTTTTAGGTGTCAACTTTCTTGCTCACGCTCATCCATTGCATGAGTGCTCAAAATATCAAAAGGGAGTGGATCAGTTTGACTTTTACCTGGCCAGTGGTCTGGGGACGAGTCAAGATAAGAATCCAAAGGAGACTAAGTGTGAAACTTTAGTAGATAGTTGTTCTCAAAAACATTTTTCTATCTTTTTCCCAGTCCCCTTCTTGCATGCAAACACCATCTGGGGACATTCGAGTCACGGACAGCGAGAGCTCTTGCACCTTTTGTTCTTTTGTTACTTGTGTCAATGCTAATATAGACTCTTGCTTGTTAAGACTTGAATTGAATTGCATCCATTGATTGCTTTACTTAAAGTCCTTATATGTTTGTGTGGCATGTCACCACAGACATTATGCTTGTTATCATTTACCTACTCGAGGACGAGCAGGAATTAAGCTTGGGGATGTTGATACGACCCAAACGTATCTATAATTTCTTCTTGCTCCATGCATGTGTTTGTGTGACTTTGCCATGATTTGCTTGAACTTTCATACACTTTTGAGCATATTTGGACTAATCTATTAACCCAGTGCACCCAGCTGCCAGTTGCTGTTTTCTGCTGTTTTTGTATTTTAGGTTTTCCGGCCATTAAAAGTTCTCCAAAAAATCCGGAAAAATCAGATAAAAAATCAGCGACCCGGAACCTTCCGGAAACAGCAAAGGAGGGAAGGGGGGCCACCACAGGGACTCTAGAAGGGTCCCTGGCGCGGCCCCACCCTAGGTCACGTCAGGGGGCCTCCTAGCTGCCCTGTGGCCCCTCTCAGTGCCCCCCTTCGCCTATATTTAGCCCTCGGGGTGGAAACCTCTAATATCGATCTCTTTTCCGTGATATCGCCTCTGTACCGCCGCCGCCGCCGTTTCTAGATCGGGGCTGCCTGGAGAAGCTACCCCGGCACCCTGCCGGGAGGAGCAACCCCCTCCGGGAGACCATCCATAGCCTTGGACGCCTCCCGTATGTACCATGAGTAGTTTCCCTTGGACCATGGGTCCGTGACCAGTGGCTATGTGATGTTCCTCTCCCCTCTTTGTGCTTCCACTTTCGAGACCTCGTGAGCTGCCTCACATCATCGAGGCACCTTTGTAATTTCTGTTGTTCCTATGCTGAGTTTTCTGGGATCTAATGGATTATGAGACTATGTTCAGATTGTGATGAGTAATATATTTGGTTCTTCTCTTTTATATTTTGTTCTTGATTCAATTCTTGCATGTTCTTTGTTGCCGTATTTTACTTTGG
Source organism: Bromus sterilis (assembly GCA_950022295.1). Classification (NCBI taxonomy): domain Eukaryota; kingdom Viridiplantae; phylum Streptophyta; class Magnoliopsida; order Poales; family Poaceae; genus Bromus; species Bromus sterilis. Next base: position 224,020,027 of record OX465598.1, read on the forward strand.
CCAAGTGATTTTTTGCAACTCCAAGAGGGAGCGCTATGCTTGATTGTGGGTTCAGCCCCTTGATGTCTAGCTTGAGTGCAGAAACATGAGACTATGGGATGTGTTGTTGCCACCAGGGATAAAACAACGGTGCTTGTATCCGCGGGTGCAAGGATTGTTTACTTTACGCAAAGTTCTTTTAAATGCAAGTGTCTGTTGCTTTGAGTTTACACTTTGGGTGGGATTCGCAACTTAATACCAGCGAGATGTTCTGGATAGATATCTCAAGGTGGCTGATTCGTAGTAGATGCAGTTGGATTTCGGTCTACTTACCTTGGCGTACTGCCCATTGCTTTTGAGCCCTTCCTTTCTTTGCAGCATAGTTAGCATTGCGGTGCCTTCATAATTCTGTCAATTGCCCAGCTGTGATTTGTTTACCTCGCTAGCACTTTTATCGTCTTTTGGGAGAGAGACATCACTAGTGAAAATCATGGGACCCCGGTCCGTCTTCACATTACTGTTTACTTCCTTAGTTTACTTTCATTTGACACTATTATTATCTCTTGCGTTGATCCTTTGTAAACAGCAAGGCCGGAGTAATTGACAACTCCTCTGTACTCATTGGGAGCAAAGTTATTTGTTGTTGTGTGCAGGTTCATGTCAAGCGCCGTGACACCTTCTTGTATCTCTTGGAGTCCTGCTGGTTCGATAACCTTGGTATCTTCACCGAGGGAAATTTGCTGCTACGCTACATCTCACCTTCCACTTGGGGTAACCAACAAGGAGTGAGAGATCCTCATCGTATCAGAGATCACCTCCCGGAAGGGGAGATTCTCGCCAGCATCATCATCATCGTCACGGGCATCATCGAGATCATCATAAACATCATCCCCAACATCAGCACCATCTCCATCTCCATCCCATCTCATCTCACAATTGCAACTTGTGTTGCAATCTGTACTATCTATCCTCTCTACTCTGTTGGTGTTGATTACTACTTTGTGGTGAATTCTATTGAGTTTTGTTGGAGAAATATCATTGTGTCCAAATTGTTTGCCACCCATCTATCACCTCTGATCATGATCTCTTTTATGTCTTGTGAGTAGTTACTTTAGTTCTTGAGAACATGGGAGAAGTCTAGTTGTTAGTAGTCATATGATGTTGAAGTGTTATGTTTTGTTTGGTACTTAAGTTGTGTTGTTATTTCTCTAGTGGTGTTATGTGAGTCGAACACTTAACACTTCACCTTTCATGGGCCTAGAGGAATACATTATGCACAAAGGATTCTTATGGTGGGTTGCCGGAGTGACAGAAACCTGAACCCCAGTTCGCACAATTTTGCACAAGGGACTTATGGATCCTTGATCGTAATGCTGTGGTTAGGCTTATGCCTTAATTACTACCTTGTATTTGCGGATGCTTGCAAGGTGTGTAATCATAAGAGTACACTTATCTTAGTCTAGAAGGTGTACTAGCATTGATCCACCCACCAACACTTATAAACACAATACATATTACTTGGCGGAGTATGGTGAAATTAACTTGGCTATCTCTCCCATGTGTTCTCGAGAACGCTTTAGCTTTTATAAGTTTAGTTCCTAGGCTTATCCTTGTGAAAGGATTGGGCCACTCGCTACTCCTCAGTTGCCCTGTTTACTTTGCTTGTCTTTTACTTTTCTGTTGCTTAAACCAAAAACCTCTAAATATTTACCTTCGAGTGTGTGCGGCCTTTCCTTATCCAGTGTCACTTATCAGCACCTTCTGCTCCTCGTTGGGTTCGACATACTTATTTATCAAAAATCTACAATTGATCCCCTAGACTTGTGGGTTATGAAGAATCATTTATTGGCGCGGTTAACAGGGGAGGAAATCCCACTAAACCTATTAACTTCACCGCCATCAGCCACTGACACCTACTTATCATCGCCGGAGTCCTACTGGTCGATACTCAACCTCGGTATCTTCACAGAGGGAAACTTCCTGCTACGCTGCATCTTACCTTCCACTTGGGGTAACCAACAAAGGGAGAGAAGAAATCCTCTATCGCGTATCAATCTCTCCTTGTCAACTGTATGAAGTTCTATTTTTCGTCTGTATGCAGTTCTATTTGTCGTCTGTATGAAGTTTGCAAAATAATAACTTGTGGTTCATGTAAGTACGAGTTCATTGGTTTCTGCATCGACCAGGACACGGAGAAGCTTTCATGCTGCAACCTGAACATCCCCAACTTCACCGACATTCAGACGAACTGGAGGGTGCCTCAAGCAACGAAGAAACTGGACTCACTTGGCGATGTATCTGCCATCATCATCGACGACTACTACGCAGACATGAAGAGCAAGATGACAGACCAAGAGCACCACCGGTGGACTTCTCTTCTCAGCAGGATGCACATTGAGTATGCTGCGAAGGACGCCTACACTACGTTCAAGATATGGAACCGCATCACCATAGTGCAGAATGGCCTCACCCGCGCTATAAAAGAGTAGACCAGGAAGCGCCCAAGGTCATCCTGGGGCAAGGGGAGCTGGGGCGGATCACCTTCCACCTCCGCCTGGCCCGAGTGGAACTAATGATGCAGGCAAGATGCTAATAACCAAGGGTTCCTGTCACGAGTGCTCAAGTTGTTTCCTTCTGCTTATGTCGATTAGTTTGCTTTCATTGATATTTTCTTTGGCACAATGTTTGCTTATGTTGCTTTAGTTTTCTTGATGATGTACTTTGCTTATTATGAGCACAAAACCTTGGTTTGTATCTATCAACAATTTGCAGTTCTCAACGTGTTATCAAAAATAGTTCACAAACAATGGTTGATGCAGTCCTCTTTTATTAGCACTGTAGTTCCAAATATGGGTTATTGAAGAGAAGAAAGCTCAGTGGGTGTTTCCAGTCTGTATATTACTTCAACTGTTGCTGCTACTATGATACACATAAAAACTCTCTGTGACAACACTTCACCTATACTCAGTGGTAATGTTTCCTTCACAAACTGCTACTACTACAATATTAAGATAGTGTTAACTAAACACATGCGAGTTCACAAACTGCATTTCATCAGTAATGAATCAAAAAACTTTTCACAAAACACAAATATTAAAATAATGTTTCACTGCCTTTTCAGCAAAAAGACAAAAACATTGTTCGCCATGCAAGTCAGATTTCTCTAGAAATAAACTAGATGCCACACAAGATGGAAAATTATTACAAAAAATTGTTTCATGCTGCTTCTGCTGAAGCAGAGCTTATCTAAAGAAAATTTAACTTGATTTCAAACAATTTGCATGCCTATAAAACATAGCCATGACAACATCCCCAGCCTGAAGACCAGATTCATCCACCAATTCCTTCCAGCCATCTTTGAGAACCAAGCAATCATCAGACCCAACAGAATACATGACATCAACATTATGATACCCATTCTTGCTAACAAAGACCAAATTAACACAACTTTCTGTAACCCTGACTAGACCAGAAGGGAATTTCTGCAAAATAAGAACAAATATGAATAAGATATAACACATGAAAGCTTCAACTGTTGCTGGTGTTACAATCTTCATAATATAAATCTATGGGAAAGCAGTTCACTTGTACTAAATGAAAATGTTTCTTCAGAAACTTATACTGCTAAAATCTTCATAATAAAAATCTATGGGAAAGCAGTTCACTTGTACTAAATGAAAATGTTTCTTTAGAAACTAATACTTCTACAATCTTCATAATAACAATCTATGGAAAGAAGTTCACTTGTACTAAATAAAAATGTTTCTTCAGAAACTAATACTTCTACAATCTTCATAATAAAAATCTATGGGAAATCAGTTCACTTGTACTCGTGAAAAATGTTTCTTCAGAAACTAATACTACTACAATATTCAGATAGGGTTAACTACACACAAAAAGGAAAAGATATGCAGAAAAATACATACCCATGAATCATTGACATCGTCATTAGTCATTTGATGGACGAATGGAGCCCGAAATCCAATAACTGGAGAATACAAAAGGGAAAAGAGCGCGATGTGCCGCTGCCTCTGGTTCAGAACCAAACCTTCAGAAAAAATGCACGTCTCCAGCATGGGATCCATCCTTGCTAGAGGCAGCCGCACGCGCAATCCATTGCAGGGCGTAGGGTCTGGTTTGGGGAGAAGACAGAGACTGATCCAGGAGGAGGGATGGAAAGCAGAGGCAGTGTTCACCGCAAAGGATAAGGTAGGAGGAGAGACGCCGTGGATAAGGTATGAGGGGAGGCAATGGACCCAGCCATAAATATATACACTGACCAACCAAAATAAAAACGATAAATAAAGCGGTGTGGTACGAATGGAAAATGCAGCTCGCATTGCAAACTAATGCAGTGCACGACGCTTGACTAAGCAAAAAAAAATTCAACTAACAACGCGCTCTGCCTAGACCACCATCCACGATTCACAAACAATAAACAAGCTTATAATGCAGTTCTGAACGATACGTATGGCGCAAAAAAAACCAGTTACAGGCACATCCGTGGTGCCCGCTCGAACACAAGAGCAGAAATTAGATTATTTATTCTAAAATCAACAACTTAATATGATAAAATACATACATATTAGTATCATACGGCACGTAATTGGAAAAATCAACACGACAAACACAAATAAAACATAAGAATTTGACGCCGGACGCGGGGGGCAGAGTCCTTCCCGCTTTTTTCGCCTGGACGGAGCCAAATTCGACCAATGATCAAAAAATTGATCAAATTCGCAAATGAATCGACCACGGAGTAACACAAAACAAGATCGTGAACGTATTATCAACCAAAATTACGGCGAAAACATCAAATATGATCCCGCACAGACGATGAGAAGCTACTGCTTGGGCCAAAGAACAGAGACCAATCCGCCAACAAAACGATTCCCATCATTTTTCTGCAGAAATGCGTGTTTAAGGACTTAATAGAACAGCGTGAACACAATTAAACAAACAAATCGATCAATCTAACCGCAAACACCGCACCATCGATGCAGTTCGCCACTCTCCTATATGCAGCTCTGCACTGTAAATGAAAGCAGTGTGCATTGCTTTTTGACGCAGTTCGAAAGTATTAGCAGAATAGTCATTCTGCTAATATTAGCAGAATAGACCAGCTATCTATATATATATATAGGTCCGAAATATTCTGTTACATGTAACAGAATAATATTATGTTACATGTAACAGAATAATATTATGTTACATGCCCCCCTATAAGGGAACGATTCTTACAACCTCCACCGAACCCGAACCGGTACCGTCTCGTCGGACCAGCCCCCCAATCCCGAAGTGGTATCGCCCTCGAAGAACCCCCCCCCCCCCCCCGCATCTCGTCCTCCGCCTCGATCCCCCGTCGGCGGACTCCCCCTCTTATTGGTTTCTTCTGCCGGAGGCGTCGTCGCGGGCGAGCGAGCGACGATGACAGCCCGCGCGAAGGAGCTCGTGGCGCCATGACGGACCACGACCTCGCCTCACCATCCGCCGCCCAGCACGGACAGGAGCGCCGCTTCCGGATCCCGTGCCTCTGGCTCCAGCCGTCGGATCCTTTGCCACCGCCGGAACCGTGTCGCCGCCCGCCTCCGGCTCCTCCTGCCTGGATTTGTGCGTCGCCGTTAATTTAAGCCAGATGGCTTCTCCAACTCAGAAATTCATCCCGATTCGACAGAGAAGACAACATGACATGGAAGATGAAGAACAATCCAACCGCATTCAGGTGATTGTCTTTGAACTGATGTTCTTTGAGTTGGGGAATAATTTGAACAAGAATAAAATTAGTTCATCGGTTAAAACAGACATGTCAGTTCAAGTGGTGGTGAGTGAGTTCAAATGTTTCTATTGTTGCATCACCCTTTGATAGTCTTTGACTTAACCTACTTTGGGGAAAATTTTGAACAAGAATAAATTAGTTCACCTCAGTACATTACATGTTCGTGAGTCAGGTCGATTGTAAAAAAGATTTAATTGGTTCATGTAAGTACATCACATTAGAGGTTAGTGTGTAAGTTCATAGCTGGTACATCCTTCAGTTCTACTGAATAAAAAACAACAAGAGTTCATGTCATTACATCACCTATTTATGAGTCAGTTCGACTTAATAAAAACAAAAGGGATGTGAGCCATTTAATATAAAAAGTTCATAGATTGTACTTGCTTGAGTTCAACTCCATGAGTATGCATTAGTGCATAGAAAAAGCAACATATGATCCGTGTGCAAAAAAGATAAAAAAATATTTTTCATTGGCCTGTTTGTTGCAAAAAGCATGAGTTGCAATTTTGCATGACCTCTCAATTCAATTGATTTGTTCATAAAAATGTCATGCAGACGCAACCGAGGCAGCAGCGCGACAATGCTGGTTTTGACACTCCAGCCGGGTACCAAGCTCCCCCTGGTTGGATAACCCCAGTGATACCAAGTAGATATTTCAGCAACACCGGGATCAACATATGAAACACCGCAAGCCGCCAGGAATGCAGGATTTGATCCTTCTGGTGTGCATAAAGAGCTGCACTGTCCTCAGCCTTTGAGGGTTTGGTTTCCGGATGCAAACAACACATAAAGACATGGAAGCGTACCGCCATTTTTTCCATCAGCAAGCATCATCCAGACTACGAAAGAAGTTTCGACAGGCAAGCGCACAAGCACACAGAAGCCTCCTACGAGCAGATCTGTTCCACACCAGCCTCAAGCAAGCAAAACTACAGCAAGCAATCGGAACAAAAGCAGGGCTTCGTCATCATTGCTACCGCCGCGAGATCCACTCCTGCACATGCCGATGGTGACACCACCAGCACCTATATATCCTGGTGATCAGAAAACACCGAAAGCGGCAAGATCTTACACGCACGTGAGTTTTTTTGTCTTTGAAACCATTCTACTTCCTGTCGGTTCTAAGTTACTACTGCCTGTCAGTTCTAAGTTTGGTCTACCTGTCATTTCTATCAATTTCTCATTGTACTAATCTTATTCTCTTCCATGTCCTATTCAGCCATGTGCTGCCAACACCTGGGATGCACTTAAAAACAGTAAAGATGGCTCAGAATTTCTACAACATGTACTCCATGCATGCCGGATTTGGGATCCGGTGTGGGCGTATTGATTCGAACAGAGCATATTTCTATTGCATGTGCCAGGGGCGACATGAACCAACTGTTTCAGAAGCCAATAGACAAAGAAACAAGACATCTATCAGAACAGGTTGCAAAGCAATGATGAGGTGAAAAAAGAATGGGACGGATATTTTGTTATCAAAGACATAGTATGGGAGCACAACCACCGACTGACCCTCGATCCGGAGATGCTACGGTTTTTGCACTCGCACAAGACTTTTGACAACACAATTCTCGAATACGTCAAGTTTTTGCAATTCAAAGTCATGAGCCAGTCGCAGATAATGAATATTCTAAATGGAGATGATCTAGGGAGTGTGTTGATGTGCATGATAGCACGAGAGATATTCAACGCGTAAGTTCGGAACAAAAACAAATCATTTTCATTCCATTTCCATGGGCTTCCTTTCATGTTCACTGCCATCAGTTCTTTAAAAATTATCTCTTGCTGTCAGTTCAGTAATTCCTCAATCCTAAGTACAACTAGCCTCTTTTATCGGTGTTCAAACTGTGCAGTGCATATACTAAAAATCTGGCCAAAAATTACAAAAAAATTACTGTGTAGGAAAGCAAGGAACGCGAGAATGGATGATGTTGATGATATACTAAAGACAATAAACTTCTTCAGGGAAATGAAAGCTATAAACAATGCGACATCCAGTTGGATGAATCTGATAGGGTAAAGAACATATTATGGGTGCACGCGAGCTGCCGCGGATCATACCAAGTCTTTGGTGACGTTGTCACCTTTGATACAACATATAAGACCAACAAGTACCACATGCCACTTGGGGTATTTGTCGGCACCAACAACAACATGCAAACAACCTTGATAAGGGATGAGGAGGCTGAGTCATTTAAGTGGCTTTTTAGGACATTTCTAAGGTGCATGAGAGGGAAAGCTCCAACATGCATTCTCATGGGTAACAACCACCTTCCCCCTATTTGTCTCATGTTTACTACCCCGATGTTTGCAACAAAAAACTTAAATGGTTAATCGGATTCTCGTATTTGTAATCACCAGACCAGTGCCCCGCCATGGCAAGAGCGATACAGGGTTTTCTTCCCAAATACCCTTCACAGGTTGTGCCGCTTGCACATTACGAAGAAGTTCAAGGATCACCTTGTGTACCTGTACAAGAACCATGAAGGCTTCAAGGAGCAGTTCAGGGCGATCCTGAACTGGCCACTCATGCTGACTGAGTTTGAAGCTGCCTAGAAATGGCTAATTGACACCTTTTTTCTTCATGACGATGCTACATTGGTGTCAATATGGAACGACAGAGAAAAATGGATATCTTCTTACTTCAAGGAGGTGTTCTGTGCAAGAACGACAACAACACAACGCAGCGAGAGCATTAACCACTCGCTCAAGAGAAACTATGTGAATAAGAAGCAAAACCTACACACATTTGTAAAGGGGATAAATAGATTAGTGCAGGCGAGAGCACAGACGAAAAAAGAGGCAAAAATGCTTTGTCGGGTATGAATTTTCCTCCAAACCCCATAAACAAAATGCTTTCATACCGACCAATGTTAACTAATATTAACCAATATTTACTTGCGCAGACAGAGCCCAACACGCTTACACTATATGGATTTGAGATGCAAATGGCCACAGTGTACACCCGTAGTGTTTATATCGAACTCCGGGAGAGGATTAAAATCAGTACCCTCTTCAGAGTAAAGGAGACGGAACATCGTATAAAGCACCCGGTGTACTACAACAATCCAAAGAAAGAGTTTGCATGGTCGCGACACGAATTACAGGTGGTTGCAGACTGATACGTCCCAAACGTATCTATAATTTATGCTTGCTCCATGCATGTTTTGTGTGACTTTGCCATGTTTTGCTTGAACTTTCATACACTTTTGAACCTATTTGGACTAACCTATTAACTCAGTGCACCCAGTTGCCAGTTTCTGTTTTCTGCTGCTTTTGTATTTCAGGTTTTCCGGCCATTAAAAGTTCTCCAAAAATTCCGGGAAAAATATATAAAAAATCAGCGCAACAGAAGCTTTCGGAATCACCAAGAGAGGGAAGGGGGTCCACCACCAGGCAGCCAGGAGGGCAGGTGGCGCGGCCCCACCCTGGGCCGCGCCAGGGACCCTCCTGACTGCCTCGTGGGTCCCCTCGACGCCCCCCTTCGCCTATATTTACCCCTCGGGGTGGAAACCCCTAATACGGAATCCTCTTTCACGATCTCGCCTCTGTTCCGCCGCCGCCGTCGTTTCTAGATCGGGGCTGCCTGGAGAAGCTGCTCCGGCACCCTGCCGGGAGAAGCTACCCCCTACGGGAGACCCTCCATAGCCATGGACGCCTCTCGTATGTACCGTGAGTAGTTTCCCTTGGACCATGGGTCCGTGACCAGTAGCTATGTGATCTATCTCTCCCCCTTTTGTGCTTCCACTTTCGAGTCCTCGTGAGCTGCCTCACATGATCGAGGCATCTATGTAATTTCTGTTGTTCCTATGCTGAGTTTGTTGGGATCTGATGGATTATGAGACTATGTTCAGATTGTGATGAGTAATATATTTGGTTCTTCTCTTTTATATTTTGTTCTTGAGTAAATTCTTGCATGTTCTCCGTTGCGGTATTTTCTTTGGCCTAGTATTTTATTTGCAACTCCAAGAGAGAGCGTCATGCTCGATTGTGGGTTCAGGCCCTTGATGTCTAGCTTGAGCGATAGAAACATGAGACTAGGGGATGTGTTGTTGCCACCAGGGATAAAACAACGGTGCTTGTACCTGCGGTGCAAGGATTGTTTACTTTACGCAAAGTTCTTTTAATGCAGTTGTTTGTTGCTTTGAGTTTACACTTTGGGTGGGATTCGCAACTTAATACCAGTGAGATGTTCTGGATAGATATCTCAAGGTGGATGATTTGTAGTAGATGCAGATGGATTTCGGTCTACTTACCTTGGCGTACTGCCCATTGCTTTTGAGCCCTTCCTTTGTTTGCAGCATAGTTAGCGTTGCGGTGCCTTCATAATCCTGTCAATTGCCCAACTGTGATTTGTTTACCTCGCTAGCACTTTTATCGTCTTTTGGGAGAGAGACATCACTAGTGAAAATCACGGGACCCTGGTCCATCTTCACATTATTGTTCACACCCTCAATTTACTTTCAGTTTTTACTTTCCTGTGCACCTTTTATCTCTTGCGTTGATCCTTTGTAAACGACAAGGCCGGAGAAATTGACAACTCCTCTGTACTCGTTGGGAGCAAAGTTATTTGTTGCTGTGGTAAACGACAAGGCCGGAGAAATTGACAACTCCTCTGTACTCGTTGGGAGCAAAGTTATTTGTTGCTGTGTGCAGGTCCACGACAACACCCTAGTCAGGAAGAAATTTCTGGCGACGTTGCCACCTACTTGTATCTCCTGAGTCCTACTGGTTCGATAACCTTGGTATCTTCACCGAGGGAAACTTGCTACTGCATTGCATCTCAAACCTTCCACTTGGGGTAACCAACGAGGGGCGATAAGCCATCAAGCAAATTTCTGGCGCCGTTGCCGGGGACTCAAGTCTACAAGATAGGGGAGTTGCACACTATATTTTACATTTGCTTTTTAGTCTTGTTAGTTTACCTTTCAGTTTTTACTTTTGTGTCCTTAATCAAAAATACCAAAAATACCTGCTGCTACTATGGGTTCCAATGAAAACACTAAGTTGTGTGACTTCACTAGTCACAACAACAGGGACTTTATCTGCACTCCTATTGCTCCACCTGCCACTTCAGCACCTTCTTATGAGATTAAACCTGCTCTGCTTAACCTTTTCATGAAAGATAATTTCTCAGGAGCAGGAGAAGATGTTTCCTTGCACCTAAACAACTTTATCTAGCTCTGCAACATGCAGAAGTACAAGTGGATGGAGACATCGTCAAGCTGAAGCTTTTTCCTTTCTCTTTGAGAGGAAGAGCCAAGGAGTGGCTACAATCTTTGCCCAAGAACAGTATTGATTCTTGGAGTAAATGCAAAGATGCTTTTATAGGGAAGTACTATCCCCCTGCTAAAATTATTCAATTGCGGAGTAACATTATGAATTTCAGGCAATTGGATAACGAACACGTTGCCCAGGCTTGGGAACGTATGAAGACGCTTGTCAAGAACTGCCCCACACATGGACTGACTACCTGGATGGTTATCCAAACTTTTTATGCTGGCTTGAACTTCACCTCGTGGAACCTGTTAGATTCGGCCGCGGGAGGAACTTTTATGTCAACCACGCTTGGTGCTGCCACAAAGCTACTTGATGAGATGATGCTGAACTACTCGCAATGGCACACCGAGAGATCTCCAACCGGTAAGAAGGGAGTTTTCAAGTGCGCGATGGAGGATGATGAAAGAAGATTCAGGAGTGTCAAACGCTCAAGCTTGGGGATGCCCATGTGCACCCCCAATAAATATTCAAGGAGACTCAAGCGTCTAAGCTTGGGGATGCCCCCGTGCATCCCCTTCTTCATCAACAATTATCAGTTCGTCTCTCGTTGCACTATATTTTTATCACTTCATGCGTTATGTGCTTTTCTTGGAGCGTCTCGCTCTTAGGTTTTGTTTTTAGTTTTCTTTTGCTTTGTTTGCTGTAGTAACAAGTTAGACCCCAACTTACTCTTTTGTGTGGGAGAGACTCACACTCCGCTTGAACTAGAACTCCTCAAAGGATTTGCATGCTTATTCTTTTAGTTGTGAGCTGTTCTTTTTCTTTTCTTAACTGTTGTTCTGTTTAGTTGTAGTGCTTTAGTTTTTTCTAGAGCCTTTCTTTTGTTTTAGGTTGAACTTTCTATAGGTTGCATGTTTTATCTTGTTAGAGAGTTTGCCTGTTGCACTGAGTTCTGTGTCTTGACTGAAAGTAGGTAGTTAAAGTTGTTGTTCTCTTTGTAGTAGTAACTTGCAATAGTTTTGAGGTATTGACTAGAGTAATGTTTGAACTTATGGTGTCAAGAGCTCTTGCCTATTAGTGATTGATGTTGTATTTTGGGCAATCCGTGTGTTTTTCGAAAACCAAAACCCCTGTTGAGAACTCTAGCTACTAGATGGATCACTAACCTCTGGAGGGTTCGAATATTAGAGTACACTCACGTACCATGAGTCGAGGATGCGCAAGGATAACCAAACCCCCATACACTCCCCCTCAGGGTACCTATCTCTTTGTGAACCTCCTGATTAGATTGAGAGTTACCGATAATAAGTGCATGAGTTCTTCGGACTAATGTGAGTATTCAAAAGTTGACACTTCCACCCACCTATACTTTTTCTAGCCTCTTCTGTACCGTGCATTTCCCTTTCTCACCTCGAGAGTTGGCGCATACTTCGCCGGTGCATCCAAAACCTTGGCATGATACGCTCTGCCATCATAAGCCTCCTTATATCTTTCCTCAAAACAGCCACCATACCTACCTACAAGGCATTTCCATAGCCTTTCCGAGATACATTGCCATGCAACATCCACCTTCTCATGACTTGATCTTCAAGTCATACATGCTACTTGCTTGATCGATGAGCCGCATGCTAGTTGGGCCTTGCCCTAATCATTTCTACATGACGCACTAGTATCATTGCATATCCTGCTATCCTGGCAGAAGCATACATTTGCATCATGATAGTTACATCTTCTTTATGTGAGTACCCTTGTAAAGTGTGAAAGATCTCCTATATTCTTGTAAAATATAGAGTATTGCCCCTAAAGTAAGGAAAATATCCCAAAGAGGACAAAATCTAAAGATCCCAAAGAGGACAAATGAGAGTTAAATAGAAAGAGCCATTGAGGCCACCAAAAAAAAAGAGAAAAAGAGAAAAAATAAAAACAGAGAAGGGGGCATACTACTATTCCTTTTGAGAGATCCACAATAGCACTTCATCTCCTATCCTTGTACTCCATAGAGATCATCATCATGCATATAGCTATGTGGGGACCCTTCACACTATAGAACTTGGCTTGTATATTCCAATGATGAGCCTCCTCATACGAGCTCTAGGTCTTCTTGAGCAAGCAAGTTAGATGCACCCCCACTAGTTCCCTTGGAGATCTTTCAGCTCACATGTGCATCCGTTGTATGGCAATCCCTACTCCTCACATCATATCTATCATATGGCCTTCTCTCGCCTATGATTGTCCTCATTGATGTGAGCCTTTCACACCTTTTTTGTCTTCCTCCTCAACCTTCTTTCTGTTTCGCCTTTTAGGTGTCAACTTTCTTGCTCATGCTGATCCATTGCATGAGTGCTCAAAATGTCGAAAGAGAGTGGATCAGTTTGACTTGTACCTGACTAGTGGTCTGGGGATGAGTCCAGATAAGAATCCAAAGGAGACCAAGTGTGAAACTTTAGTAGATAGTTGTCCTCAACAACCTTATTTTTTCTCTCGTATTTCCCTATCCCTTGCTTGCAGGCAAACACCATCTGGAGACATTCGATTCACGGACAGCGAGAGCTCTTGCACCTTTTGTTCTTTTGTTGCTTGTGTCAATGCTAATATAGACTCTTGCTTGTTAAGACTTGAATTGAATTGCATGCTTTGATTGCTTTACTGAAAAGTCCTTATTTGGTTGTGTGGCATGTCACCACAAAAATTATGCTTGTTATCATTTACCTACTCGATGACGAGTAGGAATTAAGCTTGGGGATGTTGATACGTCCAAACGTATCTAAAATTTCTGCTTGCTCCAGGCATGTTTTGTGTGACTTTGCCATGTTTTTCTTGAACTTTCATACACTTTTGAACCTATTTGAACTAACCTATTAACTCAATGCACCCAGTTGCCAGTTTCTGTTTTATGTTGTTTTTGTATTTCAGGTTTTCCGACCATTAAAAGTGCTCCAAAAATTCCGGTAAAATATATAAAAAAATCAGCGCAACAGAAGCTTTCGGAATCACCAAGAGAGGTAAGGGGGGCCACCACCAGGCAGCCAGGAGGGTAGGTGGCGCGGCCCCACCCTGGGCCGCGCGAGGGACCCTCCTGACTGCCTCGTGGGTCTCCTCGACTCCCCCCTTCGCCTATATTTACCCCTCGGGGTGGAAACCCCTAATACGGACTCCTCTTTCGCGATCTCGCCTCTGTTCCGCCGCTGCCGCCGTTTCTAGATCGGGGCTGCCTGGAGAAGCTGCTCCGGCACCCTGCCGGGAGACGCTACCCCCTCTGGGAGACCCTCCATAGCCATGGACGCCTCCCGTATGTACCGTGAGTAGTTTCCCTTGGACCATGGGTCCGTGACCAGTAGCTATGTGATCTATCTCTCCCCCTTTTGTGCTTCCACTTTCGAGTCCTCGTGAGCTGCCTCTCATGATCGAGGCATCTATGTAATTTCTGTTGTTGCTATGCTGAGTTTGTTTGGATCTGATGGATTATGAGACTATGTTCAGATTGTGATGAGTAATATATTTGGTTCTTCTCTTTTATATTTTTTTCTTGAGTAAATTCTTGCATGTTCTCCGTTGCGGTATTTGCTTTGGCCAAGTATTTTATTTGCAACTCCAAGAGAGAGCGTTATGCTCGATTGTGGGTTCAGCCCCTTGATGTCTAGCTTGAGCGACAGAAACATGATACTAGGGGATGTGTTGTTGCCACCAGGGATAAAACAATGGTGCTTGTACCTGCGGGTGCAAGGATTGTTTACTTTACGCAAAGTTCTTTTAATGCAGTTGTCTGTTGCTTTGAGTTTACACTTTGGGTGGGATTCGCAACTTAATACCAGCGAGATGTTCTGGATAGATATCTCAAGGTGGATGATTCGTAGTAGATGCAGATGGATTTCGGTCTACTTACCTTGGCGTACTTCCCATTGCTTTTGAGCCCTTCCTTTCTTTGCAGCATAGTTAGCATTGCGGTGCCTTCATAATCCTGTCAATTGCCCAACTGTGATTTGTTTACCTCGCTAGCACTTTTATCGTCTTTTGGGAGAGATACATCACTAGTGAAAATCACGGGACCCTGGTCCATATTCACATTATTGTTCACACCCTCAATTTACTTTCAGTTTTTACTTTCCTTTGCACCTTTTATCTCTTGCGTTGGTCCTTTGTAAACGACAAGGCCGGAGGAATTGACAACTCCTCTGTACTCGTTGAGAGCAAAGTTATTTGTTGTTGTGTGCAGTTCCACAACAACACCCTAGTCAGGAAGCAATTTCTGGCGACGTTGCCACCTACTTGTATCTCCTGAGTCCTACTGGTTCGATAACCTTGGTATCTTCACCGAGGGAAAGTTGCTGCTGCACTTCATCTCAAACCTTCCACTTGGGGTAACCAACGAGGGGCGAGAAGCCATCACAGACCCTGATGGCGAGACATACGAATGCGAGTGCAAGCTTTGGGAACACACATGTGAGGCTGAAAAAATTGACACAATAACCGGCCTTTTCGCTATTAGTTATGTGTGTCATTCTTGTTCAAATAATCATTTTTCTGTCAGTTCTTTCATTACTAAATCATAAGTTCAAATAATGCTAGTGCTCGGTAATGCGTGTCAGTCCTATGTTTGGTCTGCTAGTCAGTCCTATGTTTTGGTCTGCCTTCCAGTTCTGTAATTCCTCCATGATAAATACAACTAGCATATTGTATTTGTGTTCAAACTGAAGAAAATGGCATCTATTAAAAATCTCTTGGTTCTCTTCTTTGTTACCACAAAAAATGCAGGTCTCTTCTGCTTGCATATCATGTGTATGCTGCAGACGCAAAAAGATGATGTCATTCCAAAAAAATACATACTCAAGACGTACACAAAGCATGTCATTACAGATCCTAGTTTCAACAGGAAAGACCTACGATCGGTAATGGAAGATGATGCCTCCCAGTACTGCGTGGAAAGCGCGATGTTCCAGCTAAATATGCGGGTCCAGAGAAAAAGCTTGAGAAGCTCAGAACAGACAGCAAGGGCCAAGCATGTCATGCAAAACCTGGAGCATGAGCTGGATGCCATGCACTCTGTGACAGCAGGGGGTGACGAGGGGGATGAAACAAACAATATAGAGCTTGATGTCGCTACAACATTGGCTGAAATGAACCACCTTGGAACTTTACTCGAAAATGATGAGTGCGAGCAAGAGGTGCGGACGCTGAAGGGCAAGCATATCATCATCAGTCTACGGAGCAACATGGAGATGCCTTATTCAATAAAGATGAGAAGTGCGGGGTAATATGTAACAGCCCAGTTTTCACAAAAATTAAAAAAATTTGTTTTCGGTGTGAATTGTTTGATTGTCTGATTTGTTTGTGGTGTTTGCATCCCCGATTTATCGATCGGCGATTATTTTCCCCCTCTTAACTCGTACCGGACGGAGACCGACCTTTGCCACCCTGACACTCGACCTTTGCGACACCGGGTTTCACCCGATCACCGTCGCGAAAACCGCACGAGGCCAGCTGCAGCCAACGGAACGAAAAACCCTGTTTAATAATTAAACGGGTTATTTTTATAGTGCGCCGGAAAGTGCTTTCAGAACGGTTCCAGCGCGAGGTGAACGCCTCCGACTCGACGCGCTGATCGCGCAGTTCGAAGTTTTACCCGAAACGGAGGTCCTGCGGACCCCCGGCGGTCAGAAACGTGAGCTCCGCGCGCGAGAGAGAAAAACTGGAGATTTTTTTCCAAACTGCCAGTCACCGGGGCTATATAAAGACCACCACACTCCCACCCATTTCTAGGGTTTCCCTAGCCACAAAATTGCAGCCACCCCCTCCACTTTGCCTAGTTTTGCCTCCCAGATCCCCAGATCCCGAATTTTTCCCCCCAGGCGCTCTGGACCGTCAGATCTGGCGATCCGACGGCCCGAGAGCGTGCCACGTCGCCCCCTGGACCTGTCTTCCTCCTCCAGCCGTGGACAGCCCACCGCGCCGCCTCCTCTCGGCTCAGACCGCCGCCGGCGAGCCACCCGGCCGCAGCCGGACCTCTCCTTCCTCTCCCCCTTTCCTCCCCCTCTCCTCTCTCTCTGACCCGCCCCCACTCTCCCTTGCAGGCCGCCCGAGCATGGAGCTCGCAGCAGGCCGCCCGCCATGGCCATGGCCGAGCTCGGCCAGGAGCTCGCCCGGCCCCGCGACCTCCCCGCGCCGCCCCTAACCGGCGGATCCGGTCCGCCTCCGTCCGCCTGGCCCGTTGCCGCGCCCGTCCTCGCCAGCCCCGCCGCCTCTCGCCGAAGTCCGGTCGACGACTGCCGCCGGTGCCGCCCTGGCCTGGCCCCAGGTCGGGATCGGGACGCCCCGAGCGGCCTCCTCCAGCCACCGCGTGGGCCAGGCGCCCCACGGCCCAGCACCAGGCCGCCAGCCCAACTCGGGCCAGCCTGCAGGCCAGATGGGCTGAGCCCATCAGGGGTGAGCCCTTTTATTTTATTTTCTCCCTCTGCCTCTGTAATTTTTCTAAGTCCCTGAAAAATGTGTGCTGATGCTGTTTTGCGTTGATGTTTGTGAGTAATCCGTAGCTCGTATGACGGTGCCCCCAAAACGAAAGATGCTCAGTTTTGCGTGCTCTAGCATTCGTATGTAGAAAGTTTTTCCGTTTGAGCTCGTCTTGATTGTGTAATTGTGTGCTGAACAGGGCATCAGGTCGTTAACTGCTAATTTTCCTGTTATGTGCTGCTGTTATTATTTTGTTGCAACTTTGCATGATGATTGTAACAAATCCATGAGGCCTATTGCATTGATTCCTTTTGCATTGCGTTAAGAAATGTTTCTACTTCAGTTTCATGCATTCATATGCCATATTTTCTTGCTGCATCATGTTTATATCTTGCTCCAAAGTAGATATCATGATGTTAATGTGCTGTTGTTGTTGAAACTGTTATTTTGTTGCAACTTCGGTCGACGAGTGTGTCGCGACCGTTTATCGGAATTGAGTGATTCCAATTGCATATTGTTAAGCATGATGTCTAATTTCATCCCATGTATTGCATTGCCATGATATGCTTGCTGGTCATATATATATTCTTCTCTAAAGTTGCTATGCTGCTGTTTTTGACAGTCACCTCTGTTTTTCTCTAAGTCTGTTACTTTGCGATGCCATGTTGTTTGCTTAATATCTTTTGATCTATGATGTCTTTTTGCATGATTCCTTTTGCCATGCCTTCCTTGTCATGTCTAGTTTAATTTCATATCATTTTTGAGCATGTTTGCATTCATTAAACTGTTTATGCATTGCTCTAATGTGTGCTTCGTGATGTTGGCAGTTCGTGCCTGTAACTTGTTTTGCTTATATCTTTTTAACCGTAACTCCGTTTGGGGTGTTCTTTATATGTAACTTGATTAGTTTTTCGTGTACTTTGTGTTTATGCTATTTCTTGCTGTTGTTAACCAACCTAAAATATGGTTTAGGACAGAACAGTACCAAATGTTTTAATTGTCGTGCGGCACTTAGTGTTATGCCATGTTTAGGTTGTGCCTCACTTAAATTGACTAGCATAGATAGTTTACTTTGTGCTTCACCTCTTGACCTGTTTGTGTGCTATGCCATGCTTGCTTGAGTTTCCATGTTAACAACCGTTGTTTGATCACCTGTAGCTAAACAACTTGAACCACTGTAAACGTGCGGTATTCGTCGTGTGTGACCGATATCCCACTTAAACTATTAGTAACAGTTCTCGACGATAGATCCGTATCGCGTTGTCGTTCTATGTGTTTCCTTCTTGCTCGTGTTTGCCTCGTAGTAATAGATGCTTGTTCGTTGATTGATTTCCAGTGTTTATCGTCTTGTGTGCTTCCGCGGTACCTTCGGAGACGATGCGAGCTTGCGATCAACTACACCTTCGGAATACGACTTATCAACAGGCAAGGACTATACATTACTTATGATCCATTCTATTTCAACCAGCGGTTTGCATGCTAGTCTAGGTTAGGTTCGATGTTTGATCCTACCACATGTTTACAGCCTCTTTCAAACCGATACAGCCATGTCCCCTCCTAGCAAACCTTGTACTGCTATGTTACTATTGCTCGTTGCTCAGCCCCTTCTTAGTATGCATGCTTAGGATGCTACGATGATACCCTGTTACTCCTGGGTTTGGGATATCACATTATTATATTGTTGTTGATGATATGATTATTATAATGTTGACTATATTCGACGAAGGATGGAAGGTCTAGGCTATCCCGCCCCGACGCTTTGTTCCATTCGAGTCACCTAGGATCCGAGTTCCGGGTATTGGTTTTAAGACTGAGCGTGCCTAATCGCGTGTGGGATTTTATGGGGTCCCCTCTTCTTACCTACCTAGCTTCAAACATTTCTAGAGGTGGCCCAAGCTGATTTACCATTTGAAACCGTGTGTGTGCTGGTCAGCTGCCAGTAGTTTTCAAACAACTCGGGCCAGCGGAGACTTAGTTCCTCTGTTGGTCCACACTTGGTGAGCTAGGGAAGTACCCTGTTATATAGGCGAGACTAACCCCGACCTTAGCCTTACGGAAGAGTCCGATCCGAGAGCGTGGCCAGCTTTTGGATTGGGTGTCGACTCCCCGGGGGCCACCCGGATTTGTTCGTTGTTAGTTAGAGGGACCTGTCGTTTCGGATCTCTTGGAACTAAATCATAAAATGGTTGCCTATGATGGGTAGAAACTGAGAGAGATGGGCGAGCATGCGACGCCTCGTAATGGGCAGTTGGTACACCCCTGCAGGGTTAAATCTTTTCGAGAAGCCGTGTCCACGGTTATGGACGACTTGAGACCTACTCCTTGTTTATAGACAACAACAACTGAGATAATTTTAATATAACTTGATCAACGTGTGTGTGCCTTGACTGCTTCTTCTTCGTCGGGATGCGAAGTGGAGGACAAGGATAGGATAGGTGTTATGTTTGCGTTGTAGGTGGATAGCAGACTTGTTGGAGGCGATTCCTCATCGAATGCTTGGCTTCTTATCTTACTCTCTAGATCGTTAGCTACTTCATAAATGCTAGTGCGGCAGCAACCTCCCCACTTACCCCATCCTTACCGTAAACTACTAGTTGTCCTAGAATGACGAGTGATGAAGTCCTTGCTGGGTCAGATGACCACTACAGTTGGATGTTGAGTACCTCTGTACTCATGATACTACCCCCAAACTCTTTTCAGGGTTCTTGATCGACAACAGGTATGGCGATCGGCGTTTCACGTGGAGACTCGACGACGACTAGTTAGGCGGATCCGGGCGGAGGGCCTGGACCCGTGTGGTTATGGGATCGATGTTTTCTCTTTGCCATTAGGCTTTTGATTGTAGTCTGTACCCAGACATATATCTTCCGCTGTTGTATTATATTTAAGGCAGTTGTATGCCAATTGCATGAGATGTTGTATCCTTGTATCTGTAATGTTGTGATATCTTGTTGGAAATCCGGGGCATATGGCTTTGTCATATGTCGCGGTGGGACCGATATGTGCTTCGTCCCCGGATCTGGGTGGAAACACCTAGATATGGAACAGTACCGCATATCGGGCCTTACATAATAAAACCACCAATATACTCAACAAACAAAGGGCGTAAGAAGAAGACAAAAGCAGCGCAAGCAGCAGCAAACAAGGCGCCCCCTCCTGTGAGGCGAGTTGAGTTCGACGAGAACGACAACCCTAAAGGCGTTAGGGCATGTGGCATCTGCGTCCTTGTTACAGACCATAATGCGTGCACGTGCTCGACACGCACTGATCTTACAACCGGCAACAAGAAGAAGGCGCAGAGGACAGGAAAAAAATCAAGGAGAAAACGACGACAGTAAGATGAAGATGGTGAAGAACAGTTTGACAAGGAGAATACACAATCAGAGCAAGAGGACATGGAAGATGACATTTCCGAGGATGAAACTGAAAGTGAAGCTCAAAGGGGAAGCAACAAACAAGTGAAAAGCAAGGTGGAAAGAAAGCAACCGCAGCAACAACCAGTAAGGCGGAGCAAAAGGCTACAGATTGGCTAGTTCATCAAGATTTATTCAAACAGGAAAAACAAAAAACTATGTATGATGGAAAAAAGAACCGCATATGTATGATGGATTTATGGATTGAACAACATAATCGTACAATCTTGTTGAACATGACACTGTTGTCAGTACTAGTGCGTTATTTCACGTAGTAAGTTTCAGATGTTGAGAACACGCTCAGTTCTGTTAGAGTAACAGCTACAGTACAAGAATTAAAAATGTAATATATCTACTATTAAAAAATGAGCTGTTAAAATTGAGAATTGTATTTCTTATATTCCATATGTTCAATAATGCCAGTTAACAAAAGAATAATCAAATTATAATATTTCGTAGAAAAAAACACAGAAAAAGATAGGTTTCCAATTAGTTCAATTGATTTTATGGAAAAATAAATAAATAAAAGTGTTATTGTGAAGATCAGTTCAAAAAAAACATGGCGCCACAGGTGAGAAAAACAAAGAATAAAATGGTACAATACTGACCAGTTCAGAACTAATATCCCCCGCTCGTCAGATTACTTTAAAAAATAATCCAAATTAGTGGGCCACGCTGGTCAGTGCGCCTTCATATGACTATTCAGTTCGACTTCCCCGTAGAAAAAGGTCTGATTCCTGAGAACTCAGTAGTTATCCATCTAACCACCTCCACACCTCCCCCCCCCCCACTTTCGTCGGCAGTTCCACAATCCTCTCCGCCACCGCAAATCAAGCCAACGATCGCCCCACACCCACCACGCCCTTCAAATAGCCCCCTAAAATTTGCGCAGAACCACCGCATCCACCACCTTCTCCTCCATTTCTTCTCTCTTATCTTTATTAGGCAGAGAGCATATTCTCACCCATTGTAGAGAGCGCCATGGCGTATCCCTATAGCTACACCAGTGAGTACTACGACATCGAGGCCCACGACAAGCAGCGTTACGTGCGTACCCTAGGGTTTTCAGAAACACACTGGAAAAGGGGGGAAAAGCAAATTGAAAGCAACAACTTAAATCTCACCGCTCGGGCAAATCGTCGAAATCGACGCTGATTCAGCACGAGAGCGCCGCCGCCCACCACGACAAAACTACAACTGGGAAACCTAAAAAGGATGGGGTCAGGGAAGAATTAAGAATACACCAAAACTGTAGAAGGTTAAAGGGATCGGAATCCTGCCTCCAAACGCGATGATTTCCGGCCCCAAACGAGCTTCGCACCGGCGGCTGCTGCTTCCGATAGAAGAGAGAACCGAGAGAGAAAATATAGCGGAAGGGGGCAAGAAAAGCGCGAAGATTCCAGATATTACACCAAGGGGTAATTGTACAAAAATGAAAAAAGGGGGAAACCAACCGGCTCACACCACATTAATTTTTTAACGTTTTTATTAAATATCCACATCATTAAACAGTTACTCGCCCCTTTAATGGAAAAAAACCAAATAAAAAATACACGTAATAAAAAAAGCACCTAACGCAAGGATTAAGTAAGTACACCTATGCCACATGGTGCAATCCAAAAAAGTCAATCAAAATAATTCGCCTATAAAAATTTCATTCACCCAAATTGTATTTTACCGAGCCTCATGCCACATAATTGAAGTCTAAAAATTTAAAAACATTTAAATCTGTAAGTTCAACTATGACATGCATGACGGTTCTGTTTTTCATTTCATGGGCTTGTCTCGGCGCCCGTCATCGCTTCCGCGATGATGTCCTCCTGGACTTTGCGTACCTTAAATTGGCATGACATCAGTTCAACTATGGCATGCTGTAACAGCCCAGATTTCACAAAAATTAAAAATTTTGTTTTCTGTGTGAATTGTTAGTTTGTCTGATTTGTTTGCGGTGTTTGCATCCCCGATTTATCGATCGGTGATTATTTTTCGCCCTCTTATCTCGTATCGGATGGAGACCGACCCTTGCCACGCTAACACTCGACCTTTGTGACACCGGGTTTCACCCGATCACGTCGCGAAAACCGCACGAGACCAGCCGCAGCGAACGGAACGAAAAACCCCGTTTAATAAGTAAACGGGATATTTTTATAGCGCGCCGGAAAGTGTTCTCGGAATGGTTCCAGCGTGAGGTGAACGCCGCCGGCTCGACGCGTTGATCGCGCAGTTCGAAGTTTTACCCGAATCGGAGGTCCTGCGGACCCCCGGCGGTCAGAAAAGTGAGCACTGCGCGCGCGAGAGAAAAACCGGGGATGTTTTTGCAAACTGCCAGCCACCTGGGCTATATAAAGACCACCACACTCCCATCTCTTTCTAGGGTTTCCCTAGCCACAAAATTGCAGCCACACCCCCAGTTTTTCTCCAATTTTCGCCCAAAAAGACCTCATTTTAGGAACCCTAACCTCCCTCAGAACTGGACCATCAGATCTGAGATCTGATGGCCCAGATGAGGCCACGTTGCTCCCAACCTCCTCTCTCCTCCACGCATTCCCCTCCCATGGAGCAGTCGCCGCCGCCTCCAATCCTGCCGGCGAGCCGCCGCGGCCAAGCGCCCCTCCTCCCTCTCCTTCGCAGGTCCATCCGCGCCATGGAAGGGAGCCCCAAGCTCCGCCTGCCGCCGCATGGAGACCTCGCTGCGCCGCCTCTAGACCTCACCACTGGCCACCTCCAGCCCGGATCCGGCACCCCGAGGCCACCCCGCGCTCGATCCGCTCGCCCTCGACCGGCCTCGCGCCACCCCTCGCCTCCTCCTCGCCGGCGTAGGGCGCAACCACCGCCGCTGCCTCCCTCATCCTGGACGAGGGCGAGGTCGCTGCCCGATCCAGCTAGGTGGGCTGGTGCGCCTCCAAGAGCCCCGTGGCCCAGCTTCCCCACGGCCCACCACTGCCCCAGCAGCACGGCCCAGCAGCGCGACCCAAAGGTGAGGCGCCTCCCATCTTTTATTTCTTTTTTTTCTCTGCTGTTGGGCCCAGCAGCACTAGTTTCGGCCCGTTAGAGTTTTTTTCCCTTTATAGGTTTTTTTATTTAGGCAACTTTAGTTATAACTTTGCGTTGCCAGTATCTTTTAGCTGGTAGCTCGGATCGCGACGCTTTAAACATGTAAATTGCTTAGTTTTTTGTGTAGATTATTAAAATGTTGTTTGTTGCCATGTTTGAACTTGTTTACATGTTGTTTATCTTCTAATTACACTTCTTGCCACTGTAACTGTAATTGCCATAACTTTTCAACCGTTGCTCTGTTTAAAATGTTTCTTATATGTAATTTGACTAGAATTGCATGTAGGTTGTGTTTATACTGTTCTTGCTTGCTAATAAAAAAATATTGTTTAGAGCAAAACTGTACCAAATGCAATAAATATCGTGGGGTCCGTAATAGTTGGCATGCGTAGGTTTTACCCCCACTTAAAATGACTAGATTAGATAGTTTACTTTGTGCTTCACCTCTTGTAATGTTTGTGTGCGATGCCATGCTTCTGTGCTTTGCCATGTTAACAACTTTGTTGATCACCTGTAGCTAAACAACTTGAACCACCGTAAATGTGCGGTATCGTCGTGTGTGACGAGTACTCCACTTAACCTGTTAGTAACCTCTCTCGACGGTAACCGCGTGTGGGATTTTATGGGGTCCCCTTTTCTTACCTACCTAGCTTCAAACATTTCTAGTGGTGGCCCAAGCTGATTTACCATTTGAAACCGTATCTGTGCTGGTCAGCTTCCAGTAGTTTTTAAACTAACCCGGACCAGTGAGGACATAGTTCCCTTGCTGGCCCATCTTGACCGGCTGAGGACCCGGTTTCCCATGTGTGATTAACCGGCAATCCAAACCTAGAGTCATACGGTAGAGACCAGATCGAGAGCGCGGTCGGCTCCTGAGCTAGATGTCGACTCACCGGGGGCCACCCGGATTTGTTCGTTGTTAGCTAGAGGGACCTGTTATTTCGGATCTCTTGGAACTAAATCATAAAATGGTTGCCTGTGATGGGTAGCAACTGAGAGAGATGGACATGCGTGCAGAGCCTTGTAATGGGCAGTTAGTACACCCCTGCAGGGTTAAATCTTTTCGAGAAGCCGTGTCCACGGTTATGGACGACTTGAGACCTACTCCTTGTTCATAGACAACAACAACTGAGATAATCTTAATATAACTTGATCAACGTGTGTGTGTGCCTTGACTGCTTCTTCTTCGTCGGGATGCGAAGAGGAGGACAAGGATATGATAGGTGTTATGTTTGCGTAAGTAGTTGATAGCAAGACTTGTTAGAGGCGATTCCTCATCGAATGCTTGGCTTCTTATCTTACTCTCTAAATTGTTAGCCACCTCATAAATGCTAGTGCGGCAGCAATCTCACCACTTACCCCTTCCTTACCGTAAACTACTAGTTGTCCTAGAATGACGAGTGATGAAGTCCTTGCTGGGTCAGATGACCACTAAAGTTGGATGCTGAGTACCTCTGTACTCATGATACTACCCCCAAACTCTTTTCAGGGTTCTTGATCGACAACTGGTATGGTGATCGACGTTTCACGTGGAGACTCGACGACGACTAGTTAGGAGGATCCCGGCGGAGGGCCTGGACCCGTGTGGTTATGGGGATCGATGTTTTTCTCTTTGCCAGTAGGCATTTGATTGTAGTCTGTACCCAGACATGTATCTTCCGCTGGTGTATTGTATTTAGGCAGTTGTATGCCAATTGTATGAGATGTTGTATCCTTGTATCTGTAATGTTGTGATATCATGTTGGAAATCCGGGGCATATGACTTTGTCGTATGTCGCGGTGGGACCGATATGTGCTTCGTCCCCAGATCTGGATGGAAACATCTAGATCTGGAACAGTACCGCATATCAGGCCTTACACATGCGGGACGGTTCTGCTTCACTTTTGTTTCCCTAACACAGTTGGTGAGGTTCTGATGTAACGAGCTCGTCTCGACGTCCGTCGTCGCTACACGACGACGTCCGCCTCGACTTTGCGTACCAAAAGCTGGTGAGGTTCTGTCTCCCACCCGATTGCAAAATATATAAAATGATGCCTATCCAACCCACCACACCCCCTAAGATAGCTGGTGATGTTCTGGTGTAACGGGCTCGTCTCGGCGTCCATCGTCGCTGCCGCGACGATGTCCGCCTCGACTTCGCTTACTCTAAGCTGGTGAGGTTCTGATGTAACGGTCCCTAAAAAATATATTTTCATTAACAAATAGAAAATGGTGTGTGGGGGGGAGACCCCCTCCCAACCCCCCTTTCAAACATTAAATCTGAGTTTAGATGTCCCACCTTGAGAATAATACACTTTATCTCCGCACCGTATATATGTTTTTGGTTAATGAAGATATTTTTATAGGCCCCCTAGCAATTAGCGTTTTTAAGTGTAAAAAAAGAACGAGGTTGAAGTTCAATTAATACACCTCATCTCAGTTCAGATGTGCTAGCAGGATAAATACACTCATTGCTAGGGCATAAGAAATACACAAATTAGTAGGGCAACAAAAAAGTTTGTAAGTTCAATCGCCACAGTACACTCGGTTCAGATTTACTAACACTATAATTACACACATTACTAGGGGTCTATAAGAAATATTCATTAACAAAAAAAATATGGGGGGAGACCCCCAACCCCCCCCCCCTTTCTAACAAATAACTTATATTTTTTTACATGTAAAATTAGAACGTGGTTGAAGTTCAACTAGTACATTGCTTCTCAGTTCAGAAATACTAGCGGCACAAAAAATACACACATTGGTAGGGTAAAAAAATATTCGTAACTTCAACCATTGCATTACCCTCAGTTCAGAAGTAAAAATAGTGACATAAAATACACAAATTAGTAGGACAACAAAAATTGTTTGCAAGTTCAATCGTCATAGTACACTCAGTTCAGATTTACTAACACTATAGTTACACACACTACTAGGCGTTCTATAAAAATATATTCATTAACAAAAAAATATGGGGGAAGACCCCCAACCCCCCCTTTCTAAAACATAAGTTATATTTTTTACATGTAAAATTAGAATGGGGTTGAAGTTCAACTAGTACATTGCCTCTCAGTCCAGAAGTGCTACCAGCACAAAAAATATACACATTAGTAGGGCAAAAAAATGTTTGTAAGTTCAACTCACTACATTTACTATCAGTTCTAGTGTACTAGCAGCATCAGTAAAAAAGCAACAAAGTAAATAGAACTGCAAAAATATTATGATTACGATGGATAAAAACTTATATAGCATAAAATCAACGATTGCCCAGTTCATACAGAACTTGTCCATAAACGAACGACAAGTTTAATTATTTAACACATAAAATGTGATATTGTTCGACATCCTAAAAACACAATTTAAAAGCTTTTGGAATAGAAGATACGAAAAGCGATAAATAACGAAATCATGGGTTCCTCCCGCCCTGAGCCTTCAAGATTTGAGCATCAAGGATGGCCTTCTTCTCCAGGAGGACTTCCTTGCGCAGAAGCAGAGCGTCCTTCCGAGCCAGCTCCAGCTCCTGATCAAGCAGGACGTTCCTCCTTTGTAGATCGAGGTTCGTATCCATCATTTCCTTCAGGTCCTTGGTGATGGCTTCATACCGAACAAAGTTGGTTTAAGCATGCGCCAGCTGCTCCTCCCTTGCTGCAACTGCCTTGTTGATGTTCTCATCAGCCAATCCAAAAGCCTTAGCAAGCTCTTCTTCCAGTTTGTTAATGGTGGTATGCATAGCCGCAACAATCTTCCTCTCAGTCTCCTCGGTCATGAACAAAAACAAAAACAATCAGCAAAAAAATTATTTCAACAAACGTAGGTTCCTAGTCAGTTCGTTCTACAAAAATCAATTAGTTTAGATTCTGATGCCATACCAATTCATAATTTTATGCAGGATAGATATACTAACAATACCAATATCATCTCTTATGATTACAAAAACGTATGCAGAATAGATCTACTAAACAGGTTCCTAGTCAGTTCGACCTACACAAATCTATCAGTACTCTTGAGCAAAAAGAAAAACATATCCAAAATAGATCTACTAAACAGGTTCCTAGTCAGTCCGACCTACACAAATCTATCATTACTCTTGCAGCAAACAGAAAAACATATGCAGAATAGATCTACTAAACAGGTTCCTAGTCAGTTCAACCTACACAAAACTATCAGTTCTGTATAAGATTCCATATCAATTCATATGTGTATCCAACACCATCACAAACGCACAGAAAGATAAAGGCTAATAAAAAACCAGATGTATGTTCTCATAAAGAAAAATGGAGACAGAAGTAAGCCCGTATGAACCTGGAACGCTTGAAAGGAGAAGAAGCCGTTAGTCTCCTTGTTAGCGAAGCGAAGCAGAAGCAGAAATAGGCCTAGACATTAGATTGGGCATGAGAGATGGGAAGATGGAGGTGCAAGCGAGATATGAGAACGACCAATGACCCCCGTCTCTTTATATAGCAGGAAGCAGGGACAAAATCGGAGGAGAACGCAATTGTCGCCGAGAGATAACAACCCACCACCCGCATTAATCCCATTTTCATTGGAAACAGAACCACCAAAAAGGCCACGCCATGCCTGCTTTATTGGCAACAAGGAAAAAAACTTAACTCCAAACCACAACCGGCATTGTGTAGTGATTCAGTTCCACCGGAAGCGCTCCTCTGGCCAAAAAACAATTGTGATCCTTTCTTGCCATGACTAGAATGACCAAATTAATAATTAAAACAAATCATAACAATCCAATACTGTTAAATAAAAAACAATTAGACATGTTAACACCCATGTCGACGACAACGCACGACCGCCGGCAATGGCTAAGTTCGCCGAGCGCACTTGGGGAAAATTTCAACAGGAAAACAACACCACCATAGCAATCGGGCCTGCGGAATCACGTACACGCCATCCCCGCCGCGCTCGACAAACAAGGTAACGTGAGAAGACCGTGCAATCCTCGCCGGAGAAAACTGCGCCTCCGCCCGTGGTTCACCGCCGGCCACGACGTCCTCCGTGGACAACTAAAAATCGAAACGAAAACCACTGTCGGGCCTGCGGAATCACACCCACAACGCGCTGTGCTCGAGCCATCTACAAATCGGACAAGAGAACCGCCGGAATTCCGCCATAAGAATCTGCACCTCCACGGGGAGGCTCACCGGCGGCCATAGACACGCAAAAACGCATCAAAATCAAACCAAAAACCCAGTCGGGCCAGCGGAATCACGTCATGAACACGAGGCCCTCGATCCATGTAAAGGATCTGGCCAGAGGACCGCCAGACTTGCGCTAGCAAAAAGTGCATCCCCACCACGTGATACGTCTCAAACATATCAATAATTTATGCTCGCTCCATGCATGTTTTGTGCGATATTGCTATGATCTCGATACACTTTCATACACTTTTGATCAAATTTTGACTAACCTACTAACTCGGTGCAACCCAGTGCCAGTTCCTGGTTTTTGCTGTTTTCTATTCCAGGTTTCCCCCATATTAAAAATGCTCCAAAAATTCGAGAAAAATCGGATAAAAAATCAGCGCAACGGAGTCTTCCAGAAGCACCCAAGTGGGGCCAGAGGGCCACCACCAGGGGCCCAGGCGGCCACCTGGACCCCTGGTGGCCCCCCTGGTTGCCCCCCTTCGCATGTTTATTCTCCGTCACGGGGAAACTCCGAAGACAGAACCCTATTTCGCAAATTCTCCTCTTTTCCGCTGTCGCCGCGCTTCCAAGATCGGGAGCACCGTCAGGACCCTTCCCGGCACCCTGCCGGAGGGAGGATCGACCTCCGGGAGCTTCTCCTCCATCATGGACGCTTCCCGGATGTGCCGTGAGTAGTCTAACTTGGACCATGGGTCCGTGATCAGTACCTATGTGATGTTCTCCTCCCCTCTTTGTTCTTCATGCTTTAGACCTCGTGAGATGCCCTACATGATCGAGGCACATATGTATTTCTTTCTGCTTTTTCTATGTTGAGTTTGAAGGGATCTGATGGATTATGAGATTATTTTCAGATTGTGACAGAGTAATATGATTGGTTCTTATCTTTTGTATTTTTGTTCCGAAGTAATTCTTGCATGTTGTCCGTTGCTATTTATTTCTTTGGCCAAGTGGTAGGTAGTGACCCTAAGAGGGAACGTTATGCTCGATTGTGGGTACATGCCCCCTGATGACACGCTTGAGTGACAGAAACATGAGTCTAGGGGATGTGCTGTGGCCGAAAGGGGGAAAACAACGGTGCTTGTAACCGCGGTTACAAGGATTGTTTACTTTACGCAAAGTTCTTTTAATGCAGTTGTCTGTTGCTTTTGGTTTACACTTTGGGCGGGGCTCGGAACTTAATACCAGCGAGATGTTCTGGATAGATATCTCAAGGTGGATGATTAGTAGTAGATGCAGTTGGATTTCGGTCTACTTATTTTTTGCGTACTTCCCATGCTTTTGAGCCTCTTCATTTCTTTTGTAACATAGTTAGCATTGCGGTGCGTTTATAATCCTGTCAATTTCCATTATGTAATTTGTTTACCTCGCATAGCATCATTATCGTCTTTTGGGAGAGAGACATCACTAGTGAACATCAGGGGACCCCGGTCCATATCCTCATTACTGTGTACACGCTCATTTACTTTCTTTCTTTTTTACTTTCAGTTGTTATCATTATCATTATCTTATGTTTTTTATCCTTTGTAAACAACAAGGCCGGAGAGATTGACAACCTCTCTGAACTTCGTTGGGAGCAAAGTTAATTGTGTTGTGTGCAGGTCCGCGTCAGGTGCGCCACTGACACCTACTTATCATCGCCGGAGTCCTACTAGTCGATACTCAAACTCGGTATCTTCACCGAGGAAAACTTGCTGCTACGCTGCATCTTACCTTCCACTTGGGGTAACCAACGAAGGGCGAGAAGCAATACTCTCTCACGTATCAGCACGCAACGTGATGACAGAGCCAAGTACGTGACAGAGAAGACGTCAGTTCAAACCCGTATACTAGTCAGTTCTAAGTTTGTAACAGAATATTATTCTGCTACTGGTAACAGAATAGCTCGTATGTATGTATGTATATATGTATGTATGTATATATAGGACCGAGCTATTATGTTACCTGTAACAACATATTATTCTGTTACATCAGGCCCTATATTCTTTTTAGGGTTACATCAGGCCCTATATAAGAAGCGATCATAGAAATTTCGGTAGGCCCAACCCTACCAATGCGGCTGATAGAATACAAGCCCATTCGGCCATCCCGCAACAAAAAAAAATTAATACTGATGGGGCTTTTCATGAAGCAACAAACACTGGAGGATGGGGTTTCACAATCAGAAATGAACTGGACGATTTGATTGCTGCAGGATCGGAAAGCTTAAAGCATTTATCAAATGCTCTACATGCAGAAGCGCTAGCTATGTTGTTTGCTGTTAATGTTGCATCAAGAATCGGATGCGAACGGATCATCCTTGAGACTGATTCTACTGTGCTGAAGCAAGCAGTCTCAACAGATTGTTATAACTTCGCTGAACTGGGAGCTCTTTTTCGGGAAATAAAGCACCAGTTAAAGGCTTCTTTTGAAAATGTAAAACTGAATATTTGTGTTAGAATATGTAATGTAGCAGCGCACACTTTGACTGCGCAAGGAACTAGATTAGGGAATGACAATTTCAATATCTGAGTCGGTCATTTATCTGAATTTGTAATAGAACTTGTAGCTGGCGAATTGTATTTTATGGAATATATGATGTTCCTTTAAAAAAAAAAACAGCGGTCAACTTGCCCCATCCCCACCCCGATCCAATCGCGCCAGCGCCACACCAATCCCCGCCGCCGTGCGCTTCCCACCCCGGCTGCCGTGCACTTCCCATCCCGGCCGCCGCGCGCCTCCCTCCTCCCTGCCGTCGCGCGCTCCCCACCCCAGGCCGCCGCTCGCTCCCCACCCGTGCTCGTTGTCTCCGTCGGCCTTGCCGTGGCGGTGGCCGTGCTGGACGACGGCTTTCTCCGGTTGAGGGATGACGTCGACGTATTTGGGCTTGGGCGTGGCGGACAGGGCGACCGGCTTAGGAGGCGGCTTGGCCGGCACGTCGGCAGTAGCGCCGACGTTAGAGTTGCTATTGGGCGGAGGAGCCGGCTCCCGGATGGGTGCGAGCGGCAAGGCCCGTGACTGGGACGGCCGGGAGGAAGCCTGGCTCTGAGACGCGTGAGGAGGAGCCGGAGGAGCGGCTCTTCTGGTCTTTGGTGCGGCCGGTTGTCGGTGCTGGGACGGCGACGGCGCGACGGCTGTGCGCGGGGACAGCCGGAGCATCCTCCCTGGTCGCCATCGGCCATCCCCCAGTTCTGCCCCGTGGCATTATGGTGATCAAATTCATCAGGAGCGTCAGTCCACCATCTCTCCATGAGCAGACGAGCTCCTCCCCCGTCCTCGTCCTCGTCCTCGTCGCCGAGTCTCACGGTTTGTTGTGGATCGGATTCATCCATCCATGGAGATGGAGGCTTGCTGATGAGAATGGTGGCTTCTGGTTTGGTACGTTGGTGCGTGCATGATTGAGCTTGTCTAGTTGGTTGGACCTGCAGCTGAGCTAAGCTCCTGTTCTTGCTGGTCGCTGCAGGCCCATGTGAGCCAGTAATTGCAGATCTTGCTCCTCTGCATGCGTAGCATAGCTAGGCCACAGATTGCAGATTTTTTTTCTAGGTGGAGGATTACTTACTAGATTAGGTGCTAGCTAGATTAGTGTTTGTTGTTGGGTTGGATTGAATCGAATCGAATCTCGGGAGGAGAGGTGATTCTTGCACATTTTTAGTAGTCTAGATAGATCAGTAGGGATATCTGTTTTGCATGTGCACCGATCAGGTCTTTTTTTTGCGGGCCACCGATCAGGTCTTTTGTGCAATGGAAAACAAGGTAAACCAGGGAAGAAGTTTAGATGAGGAGCAGGGGGCTGGCTAACTGGCAGCCGAAGAAGCGCGGGCGAAGGAGATGCACAAGACAATGCTGCAGCAGGCGGCAAGCAATGCCTACTCGTGGTGGTGGGTGAGCCACATCTGCACCAAGCAGTAAAAAATGGCTCATCAACAACCTCCAAGGTCCGTTCGTCTTCTTCGTGCCAAACCATATATGCAACATATGTTATCTTGATTGTTTTTCCTAGTCAGAACTTTGCATAATGTCCTGTATTAGCTGTCAAATGAATTAGTTTTATATGCTCACTTGCTTCATAAATGTATCATGGGAATCTAGTTGCAGCAAAGTGCAAACAAATAGAATATATAATGAAATTTATGTACGGATCATCAGTTCAAGTAGTCGGCTTCGCCAAGTTCGTTATCCCGTGTGGTAAGCTGTCGTGCCGAGGGATTTGTCAGTGGTAATGCTGATTGCTTAATTGTGCGTGTTAGATTCGCAGCAAAAAATATATTACAGTACATCAGCAGTGGCATGTGCCATCTTCTTGATGTCCTCCCACTGAAAAAAATTACATTTTGAAAAGCAACTGTGGGTTTCAGTTGGCAGGATTTTTATTTTGACCATTTTGAAATCACATGAATGGATCGATTTGGTTGATGAAGCGTAGTACTGGTACTACAAGATTGCAATGCACTGTCTCGTTCCATATGATTTGTTTGATGAAACGTTGTACGCACATTCTTTATTATTTGTGTTTTGGCGGTGCCCATATATCTGTTATTATCAATCTGATCATGTCCTTTTCTTGTCCTGTGACAGGAGTTGCAGTTGTATTTACAGGAAAGCCTTGTCAGCTGGCTGGAGCACATGTAGATCATTAGAGAAGTGGGCGACCGAACACCATTTCTATTCCATCTAATATGATTAATGGAAACATTTTTGTTATCGACTTCAAAGATAGAAGTTGTGCATTTGTATAAGTGGCGCTTTAAGCCATTGAAGAGTCTACAGAAACACCTCGGCATCTCTTTTATTTGTTGAAAACTAAGAAAATATGTAAATGCTTTGTTGTTTTTGAAAGCTCAAGAATGATCAGAGGGGAGGAGTTGAATGATCACTTCTAAAAATTCTAAGGAACTTAGAAGGAATTGATGCAAACTGCAAAGGACTAAAGCCATCTCGATGGAATTATAGTATCGAAAGACATGCATGGGTCGAAAGGATTGGGAGCGAGGGAAAACATCGAAGCCAAACAGGCAACGAGTAAATACTGAAAGTAAATTGAAAGTAAATACAAGAAGGAAAATGAGCATGACACGACGATGTTTGGTAACCAGTTCACATTCTGCTAAATGCTACGTCTGGTTGGAGGGACTGTTGATTGAACACCTGGAGCAAAACTTTCTCCGTCCTATTCTCCACTGCAATAAACTCCTCGAGCTTGTCCAGTTTTCACTCGTGGTAGATGATTCAGGACATCTTCGAGACCTTTACAAACTTACTTCAGCAGCGACAATTTCTCTTCGACTGCTTGACAGACGACCTTTACAAACTTACTTCAGCAGCGACAATTTCTCTTCGACTGCTTGACAGGCGATGCCTAACCGTCTAGGAGACTTGCAGTTCTCCAAGATAAAAAGATCCGCTAATCTCGACCTAAGTATGTGAATTGCTCAACTCAGTTCAGACTTGGGTTTTTGTTTTCTCTCGAGTTTTCTCTTGGGATGCTCACAGTGCTTCTGTATTAGAATCTTCAGTGGAGCAGCCAACCCGAAATGGCGGGCAGGTGCGGGGTATTTATAGGTGGCGATCCCGATGATTAAATGACTGAAGTGACCCGATGCAACCGCTTGACGCGTGTCCACAACGGTCGGATTTCAATCATTGCGCAACTTTACTTGCGGAGCAAGTAAGCTGACTTACCGAACGAGTTCTTTCTCGAAGGCACGAAGTGCGATGACTTTGCCTTCGAGCTATTCACTCGACTTTGTAAGATTTCTCTCGGTAGGATTTTTGTGGGTTTAGGTTGAGCAGAGCAAATTCACTTCGACAAAGATCTTAACTAGCAAACCCATCTTGATAGTACGGTTTTTCCTACGACTCAAGAAAATAAAGAGAAACTAGTAAAAAGACTAAGTCTTCGACCACCTTCAGCTTTCTCCTCGTTGCGCTTTTACTCAAGAGCATCTTCTTTCTCGACGACATTTTTGGGGGTCGTCTTCCTTCAAAGGTTTCGGTAGTTGACTGCAGCTTCACTGCAGTGAGTTGTCCTTCGACCTTCTACTTGTAAACTCCATTCTTTCGGAACCTAAGTATCTTTTTATACTCAAAAACAATATTAGTTCCACTACTGCTTTGTCCAACAATCTTCAAAACCTTCGGGGGCAAAACTTGCTCTTACAATCTCCCCCTTTTTGGACGATTGTTGACAAAACAGGCATCGATAAATAATTTGTAAGTTTTGAGTTTTTGATGATAAACCAATGCTATGATCGATGATATACTCCCCTTTGATGTGTGCAAGGAAGATATAAATTTCCAGTGAAGTGCACATTTGACAAGTATTGAGTCGATGGAAAAACATCATAGTCTTAGCGAGTAAGATTGCATTCCAAATAATATACATTGAGAAATATGCAATCTCCTCGAATAATCTGTGAACATATATGAAAGATAACTTCCTGCAAAAGGTTAAGTATCGCAAGCATAGCAGATAGATATCTTACGATAAAATAGCAGTTCACGGACCTACATAGAGTTAGTTACAACTAGATCGAATGTGAATCGAATGTTTGTTGAAACCACTCAGAAACTCAAAGTTTAAAAGTTCAACGAACGAAAAGCAAAGATCTTAACCCCGATAGCAAACTAATTTCTTCGATGCCACTACATCTCCCCCTTTTTGTCACAACGTACAAAAAGTCGAGAGAATAGGGTCGAAAGAAATCCCTACTCGCTTGAGCGGCGCCGGCGACGTCGAGAAGATTCCGCGATCGTAGAAGGACGTCGAATGGGGCGACTGCCTCAAGGAGTAATCTTCATTCTGAATGAATGATGATCTCCAGAAGATTCCAACTGGGATTCCGGAGGGGTCTTGGGGCTTCGAGGAAGTGGATAGTAAACTATCGGTTGGCCTCGAGGTGCTTCATCTTGGTCAGAGTCAGAGGAAATGGTGTTCAAAGTGATGTGGTAGTAATCATCGACACTGAGTACATCCCTGTTCTTCGGTAGCAATGGAATTGTTGAATCCGGTTGATCGACACGATCATCATTTGTCCATTGCCTCTGTAGATGAGGAGGAAATTCTTCGAATCCGCAGCGCTGCAGCTGACCGAGGGAATTGAATTTCCGCAGGCCTTTCCATTCCCGGCTAAGACATTCACGCAGAAGCTGATTATTGTTCATTGTGATGTTGCGCAGATGGTTTATTTCATTCATCATCTTCTGTTTCTGCAAGAAATCTTGGTCGATGTGATGCTGAATCATTTGCTGAGACCGAAGAGATATTTCCATGTGATGCACTGGCTTGATGAACTGCGAGCCAATATTGCGTTCAGTCATATATGCTCGGATGGGAGCGTGCTCAGCAAATTGGTCGTTGGGTCGAGCAATAATCTGCAACACTTCTCTCACTGGTGGAGTAAAGATTTTTCCGGTAAATTGTCACGGGGAATGGCACGTCCCGAGAGTAATTGCATATGGCCATGAGCCAAGGTGCATATGGCTTGTGAGAATTGTGATCATCGGCACAGGAAACCATCGTACGAATGAAGTAGTCTTCAAAATCGAAGGGATGACCATGGACTAACTTCATCAGAGCAAGTTGCACATCATGGGGAATGAGAAAATTGTCATGCATATCAAGCATTGGCATCAAAGTCTTCGACAGAATATAGAACCAGGACTTGGCTTC
The DNA here is from genome assembly GCA_950022295.1 of Bromus sterilis. NCBI lineage: Eukaryota > Viridiplantae > Streptophyta > Magnoliopsida > Poales > Poaceae > Bromus > Bromus sterilis. The sequence continues at coordinate 224,056,703 of OX465598.1, forward strand.
GAAGACTAAGTGCTTGGGCATGGGCTCAGTGGGGTAGTGATCTCCCACGACATCCGGATTCATCTGCGTAGAAAATTCAGCTGAAGTTGGAGAAGGAAGATCATGCAGTTTGTGTGGTAATCCTTCGAAATGAGGCAAGTTGAGTACTGCCAGAAATTCATCGACAGTCATGTGAAACACTTTTCCTTGAATCATGAAATCAAACTTCCAAGTCTTCGAGTCCTCAGGATCACCAGTGACATAGAGTGTGGCATAGAACTACTTGATGAGCTCAGGATTATATCCAGAATCGAGAGCAAACATCCATTGAGCATGAAGACCATCAATTTTTTCGGCAACATTCTCGAAACATGACGTTGCGTACACCGAAGGTATATCAAGATATTGATGTTGAAAAACTCTGGCCTTGTTGTAAAGCACACGAGTTTAATAGATGGCTTGCTCCTGGGTCCAAAACCGAAGAGAATATGCATTCCTTGGGTTCTCGTAGGGATTGGGCCCGAAGAAAAATGTCTTGTGTTCACGCCTCTTGAAGATAGGACCTCCTCGAGGGACATCGGGGCGGAACAAAAGCAACATTTCTCTCGAATGAGTAGAGTGGAGTAGCTCATCGACTGAAAACACTTCATCTGCATTGTCTGGCATTTGTAGAACGGGCTTAGCAGGGCGAGGTAGAGAAAATGGAACATTGACAATGTCCTGATCTGGGATAGCTGCAGGAGAATTTTCCTCGGCTTGCTCATCGACGACGTCTCCTTCGTCGGCATTTGCATTCTACTCGGCCTCTTCAGTTTCCATGGCCTCGAGATCTTCATCAAGTTGCTCGAAAGCATCTATCATTTCTTTGTTCGAAGAATTTGAGGAAGATGAGGAGCTATCAGCAGAACTTGAGTCAGAAGAGCTTTCTTCTTTGGCAGCAGCCTCTTTTTGGTGCAGGCGATGCCTCTTGCCGAGAGGAAACCGTGGTCACATCCACGTGTGCATCTTCTACTTTGTGCAGCGTTTGGGCAGAGGAGTAATCCTTCTGCACTGATGGAACTGAGGCAGGTGGTTCTTGCTCTACCTGAGAGTTTTTCTCGGTCTCTACTTGAGCCTGGGGCTCGGCAGTAGGGGTGGAAGAGGGAATGACTTGTCGAGGTGATGAAGGGGCGGGTGGTGGCGATGAATCTTTTGGTGGAGTAGGTTGACGCGGTGGTGGAGTTTGTTGGAGAGGTGGAGGGGTGTCTTGGCCAGGTGGTGGCGTTTTTGATCGTTGTGGAGAGGTTGTTTGGCTGGGGTAGGTGCAGTTTCTTGTCGAGATGGTGCAGCATCGACTTCGGCAGACTTCTTCTTCTTTGCAATTTTCTCGATCTCTGGCGTCCCGCGCATAGAGGATGGGACAGTGGAATTTCTCTTTCGAGATTGTCTCTTGATGAGTGCATCATTTTGCTCTTTGCACATATCTGTCACAATCTTTCGACCCTTGTCGTTGACAGCTGTGAAGTTTTCCTTTTGAGTTCTCCTTGAATCAGCGAGTGTAGCGAGCTTGGATTTGAAAAACTTTCGGGACTCCATGTCCTCAGTTTCTTCTCGAAGCTGCCTTGTATAGAATATTTCTTGCTCGCGGTCCTTGCGATCCTGGGTGAGATAACCATCCCACCGAAGCATATAGCGTGCAACTCGGTCTTGGATCTCAGAGGGAACATCATCCTCTCGAGTCACTTTGCTGGGAGTGGTGGCCATGCGCTAGAGAACATTTGAAATTTGTACTGCATCCCATGCAGCAGTGGTGGTGGAAACTCCTTCGTTGGAGCTCTCTTCATCTGCTCGAGGGCCGGACACAACTGATGCAGCAGGAGCAGGGGTAGGAGCAGGGGCAGCTCGAGGACTGGAGCAGCCTAAGACTTCTTCCTAGCCTCATTGTCTTTCCTTTCGGCCTCCTTGGTGGCCTTTGCAGCAGCAACATGATTTATTACGGCACTTGGGGCCGGAGATTTCTCCTTCCAGGCTCCAGTAGCCTCAGCATTTTTCTTCACAGCACTAGCGGTTGCAACTTTCTCCTTCGTGACTGTGGGAGTCACAACTTTCTCGGTGGCACTAGGGGCCACGACCTTTTCCTTCGGTGCTGGATTTTTCTCAAGCTGGCGCCTGTAATTTTCAGATACCAGATGGATAATTCCCAATTGTTGGGCAACCATTGCTTTGTTATCCTCGAGCTGGCTATGGAAGTTGAGAAGCTTGGACTTTATCAAGTCTCGTGCATCAAGTTCCTTTTGCTTAGCCAATATTTCCTGTCTTTTCAGCAGTGTTTCTTCTTCTTCGTCCATAGCTGCTTTCTTTCCCTTCGACTTGGACGAGGGTTTTTGTCGACGCGGGGGCACTGGGGGAGGAGAGGAAATTGGTGGATCCGTAACCAAGTTGGTCATATCGATTGTTGCTAGAGGAGCCGCAACAACTGGCTCCTGGATCCTGATGCCTTTATTTCTCGGCTTATTTTTCAGAGGAATATCCTCGACATCAACCTCAGTACCATGGTCTTGATGCTCGGTGCTGAATTCTTCTTCGTCATAAGTTGCTTCTGGTGGGGAAACAACTACGACCTTTTTCTGTCGCTTGGAAGATTTCTTGCCAGCCTTCGACTTGGTGCTTGGACCAACATACTCGGCAAATCCTTCGTTGCCCTCAGCAGCAGCAGCCTTCCTGGCCTTGGATTCCTTACATTTTTCCGCTCGTTCAGCTCGAGCAACAACCAACTCTTTAAAATCATCAGGGGTTTTGAGAATGGATGGGTGAGCATTGGGTGGAGGACGAGGTATATTTGCTTTCGTCCACTTGAGCCTCAACGACTTGACATCAGACCATGGGTTCTTCATAGCGAACAACCTCTCCCAACGAGGGATAATTTCCTTGTATTCATACCAACTAAGCGCTTGAAGCCATCGAATTTCTTGCAGCCTGTTTTCTCTCGTTCGAGCATCTTCAACTAAACCTTCAGGCGTTCTCAAGTTCTTCTCAATGATCAAGTCCTCAGACAGGCCTTCTGAATTGTTGGTAATTTTTTTTCGGCCTCCTGCACGCTTGGGCTCTCTAAAGTTTCCGGCGTTATCAGACATTTTCCTGCGAAATAGATAGGTACGAGGGAAAATAGAGAAGATGTGAACATGTACCAGACGTTTTCGAGGAAAATCATTTTGAGCGCAACAAACGTATAGAGGGATCTATCTTTGAAGCAAATTTTCATGCAAGTACTGGGCTCTATTTCCATCGGATGCAAATCTAACGAAGAACTGGTATGAAGAAATTGCTCAAACGTAAATCTATCGATAAGAATCTGAGAGATTTGCCTAAGTTAGAAATTCCACGGGACGAGTGATTTCTTACCTAGATCAGAGGGGATTTCGATAGGAAACGCTAGAAACAGATTTCCCAAAGTGCAATGATCCGAACAGATCAAACAGACCTAAGAAAATAAACGAAAATCAAGAACAAATCTAGGGCACAAAGAACAGATTGGAGAAGAATTGAGCTCTAGCCTCGCAGATACCCTAACTCGGTGATGCGTGAAATCTACGGCGGCGCGGATGAAGATCCTCGTCGACCGGAAAGTGTCCGGCGACTTCCTTCCGACAACAAAGCGGTGAGGGAATCGACGGTGACGAGACAACACGGCGGCGCGCGAGAGCTCGGGAGCGAGGGGAAGAGACAAAGTCGAGGAAGTGGATGACCTATGCCGGAGGGGATGGATCAGTATTTATAGGGGAGGGGTCTGATGTAACCGTCAAATCTGATCCAACAGTGCAGATCTCGCGTCTCTCTGAATTCAACGGACGGATTTTGTGGCATTAATAGCGGAAAAATTCCAACGAACCGAAAGAAAGTTGCCCCACGTCCGAGAACAAACTCATCGAACATCGAGTAAAAAAGTAGATAAAAGTTCGATAGAAACTCCTTTGGAATCAATGACATTCGAAGGGAATCTTAATCGAGTACAAATATACATGTTCACGAGAGAAAAGCAAAGATGGGGTAGGGATAGAATAGAGGGAAAACAGGGTCCGATACTTAATCAATCCGAGAGAAAACGAACGACAAGAAAACTCGGAGTGGTAAGTGTATAGGACAATACCAAACGAACAAAAACAAAAACGAAAAAGAAACATAACAGAAAAACCAACGAAAGTAAACTACTTCTAGAAAGTAAACATATAATACAAAGTACCGATAGTTATGATCTTACTGCACATTGCGTGAGTCCAATATGTTCAACTCAAACCTTAGTGCACAGAACGTTTTCTCATCCAGGGGCTTCGTAAATATATCAGCCAATTGATTTTCGGTGTGAACATGGCTGATAACAATATCTTCTCGCTGAACGTGATCTCGAAGAAAATGATGACGAATATCAATATGCTTCATTCGAGAGTGTTGCACGGGATTATGGGCAATTTGATAGCACTCTCGTTATCACATAGCAATGGAATTTTCTTCACGAGAATACCGTAGTCCTTCAGCGTTTGCTTGAGCCACAGAATTTGAGTGCAGCATGAACCGGAAGCAATATACCCGGCTTCAGCCGTAGAAATAGATACACAATTCTGTTTCTTCGAAGCCCAACAGACAAGAGATCTACCAATAAAATGACATGTGCCTGAGGTAGATTTCCTGTCGACTCGATCACCAGCCCAGTAAGAATCAGAATAGCCAACGAGATCAAACTGGGCACCTTTGGGATACCAAAGTCCCAAAGTAGGTGTATGAGCCAGATAATGAAGAATTTTCTTGACATCAATATGATGTGATTCTTTCGGATTTTCCTGAAAACGAGCACACATACTAACTGATAGCATAATGTCAGGTCTAGATGCACATAGGTAAAGAAGCAAACCGATCATCGAGCGGTATTTCTTCTGATCGAAAGGTTGTGATATCAGGATTAGTACAACCAAATATAATATCATCGACATAAATTTGACACACAAAAGATCATTTTTGTATGCACTTGTAAAAAGAGTCGGGTCAGTTGTTCCTAGTTTGAAGCCCTTCTTCAGAAGGAAATCCTTCAGTGTTTCATACCAATCACGAGGTGCTTGCTTTAACCCATATAGGGTCTTGTGCAACCTATACACCTTATCAGGATTCTTTGGGTCTTCAAAACCTGGTGGCTGCATAACATACACTTATTCTTCGATTTCACCGTTAAGAAATTCACTTTTGACATCCATTTGATATAGCAATATACCATTGTAATTGGCAAAAGCAAGCATGACACGAATGGATTCAAGTCGAGCAACTGGAGCATAAGTGTAAGGCCCGATATGCGGTACTGTTCCAGATCTAGATGTTTCCATCCAGATCCGGGGACGAAGCACATATCGGTTCCACCGCGACATATGACATAGCCATATGCCCCGGATTTCCAACATGATATCACAACATTACAGATACAAGGATACAACATCTCATACAATCGGCATACAACTGCCTTAATACAGTACAACAACGGAAGATATATGTCTGAGTACAGACTACAACAAATGCCTAGTGGCAAAGAGAAAACATCGATCCCCATAACCACACGGGTCCAGGCCCTCCACCGGTATCCGCCTAACTAGTCGTCGTCGAGTCTTCACGTGAAACGTCGATCACCATACCCGTTGTCGATCAAGAACCCTGAAAAGAGTTTGAGGGTAGTATCATGAGTACATAAGTACTCAGCATCCAACTGTAGTGGTCAACTGACCCAGCAAGGACTTCATCACTCATCATTCTAGGACAACTAGTAGTTAACGGTAAGGATAGGGTAAGTGGTGAGGTTGCTGCCGCACTAGAATTTATGAAGTAGCTAACAAACTAGAGAGTAAGATAAGAAGCCAAGCATTCGTTGAGGAATCGCCTCCAACAAGTCTTGCTATCCACCTACTTATGCAAGCATAACACCTATCCTATCATTGTCCTCCTCTTCGCATCCCGACGAAGAAGAAGCAACCAAGGCACACACACACGTTGATCAAGTTATATTAAGATTATCTCAGTTGTTGTTTTCTATGAACAAGGAGTAGTTCTCAAGTCGTCCATAACCGTGGACACGGATTCTCGAAAAGATTTAACCCTGCAGGGGTGTACGAACTGCCCATTACAAGGCTCCGCATGCACGCCCATCTCTCTCAGTTGCTACCCATTGTAGGAAACCATTTTATGATTTAGTTCCGAGAGATCCGAAACGACAGGTCCCTCTAACTAACAATGAACAAATCCGGGTGGCCCCCGGTGAGTCGACACCCAACTCAAAAGCCGGCCATGCTCTCGAATCGGTCTCTATCGTCTGTCGCAGGTTTGGATAGCCGTTTAATCTCACATGAGACCGGGTCCTCAGCTGAACAAGGTGGACCAACAAGGAAACCATGTCCCCGATGGCCCAGGTTGGTTTGAAAACTACTGGCGGCCGACCAGCACACACACGGTTTCAAATGGTAAATCAGCTTGGGCTACCACTAGAAATGTTTGAAGCTAGGTAGGTAAGAAAAGGGGACCCCATAAAATCCCACACGCGGTTAGGCACACTCTGTCTTAAAACCAATACCCGGAACTCGGATCCTAGGTGACTCGGATGGAACAAAGCGTCGGGGCGGGATAGCCTAGACCTTACATCCTTCGTCGAGTATAGTCAACATTATAATAATCATATCATCAACAACAATATAATAATGTGATAGCCCAATCCAAGGAGTAACAGGATAACATCGTAGCATCCTAAGCATGCATGCTAAGCAGGGGCTGAGCAACGAGCAATAGTAACATAGAAGTACATGGTTTGCTGGGAGGGTACATGGCTGTATCGGTTTGAAAGAGGCTGTAAACATGTGGTAGGATCAAACATCAAACCTATCCTAGACTAGCATGCAAATCGCTGGTTGAAATAGAATGGATCATAAGTAATGTATAGTCCTTGCCTGTTGATAAGTCGGATTCCGAAGGTGTAGTTGATCATAAGCTGGCATTGTCTCTGAGAGGTACCCGCGGAAGCACACAAGAATGAAACACTGGAAAAGGCAATTGACGAGCAAGCATCTATTACTACGAAGCAAACACGAGCAAGCATCAACAAGAAGGCAACACGAGACATCGCACCTACCGTCGAGAGCGGTTACCAACAGGTTAAGTGGAGTACTCGTCACACACGACGATACCACACATTTAGAAAGGTTCAAGTTGTTTAGCTATAGGTGATCAGCAAAGGTTGTTAACATGGCATCTCACTCAAGCATGGCATATCACACACCATGGCAAGAGGTGAAGCATAAGATAAACTATCTAAGCTAGTCAATTTAAGTGAGGCACAACCTAAACATGGCATAACACTAAGTACCCCACGACAATTAAAACATTTGGTACTGTTCTGTCCTAAACCATATTTTAGGTTGGTTAACAACCGCAAACAATAGCATAAACACAAAGTACACGATAAACTAATCAAGTTACATATATAGAACACTCCAAACGGGAAGCACACTTTAGAGCAATGCATAAACATGATAATGAATGCAAACATGCTCACAAATGATATGCAACTAAAGTAGACATGGCAGGGAAGGCATGGCAAAAGGAATTATGCAAAAATGCATCATGAACAACTAATTATAGCTCATGCAAAATGCAAAAAAAAAACATTACTGGTCAAGGACTTAGTGAAAATCAGAGAAACATGGCAGAGACTGTTATTTTCATGCTGTATAAACAGGAGCTAAACTATATGAAAAAGTGCAGCAACATGATATAGCAATATATGAGCATGGATTAGGCATGATGGTGATCAGGTACAAACAAGAATCAAGGTCATAGGCATCATAGATAAAAAGATATTAAGCATGCAACATGGCATCGGAAAGTTACAGACCTAGAGAAAAACAGATGTGGCTGTCAACAACAGCAGCATAGAAACTTTGGAGCAGAATATAACTATGACCAGGAATGCAAACATGACAATGCAATACATATAATGGAAGTAGACATGATGCTTAACAGTATGAAAAAAGAATCAATGCAATAGGCCTCATGGATGTGTCACAATCATCAACTAAAGTTGCAATAAAATAACAGCAACATCACATAACAGAAATTAGTAGCAGTTAACAGTCTGATGCCCACTTCAACATAGATTTGCACCATCCATATGGCCTCAAATCAAAATGCTCACAAAAGATGAACTGAATTACACACAATTCTAAATTTTTTTCCTTTTGGGCGCAACGTCATCCGAGCTACGGTTTACTCGCAAACTTCATCGCAAAACAGAACCAACAACATAATATTTCCAGACTTAGCAGAAATCATAGGTAAATAGAAAAACATAAAACGGAAAAAAGAGGGGCTGAGCTTAGGCTCACCATGGGCCGAGCCCATCTGGCGGGTGGCGGCCTGGGCCTCGTGCTTGCTGGGCCGTGGCCGCTGGGCTGCTGGAAGGTCGACCCAGGTTGGCGCAGTTGGTGGCGGCCGGCCCCGTCGTCGTCTAGCTCGCCCGAGCCTGACCGGCGGCGGCGGCTGGAGCCTGCCGACGAGCGGCTGCCGGCGAGGAGGTGCGGGACGAGGTGGAGGTGGCCAGGGTTGTAGAGGCGCACGGATCCAGCGAGCACATCGGGCAGCGCGGCGTGGAGTTCCTCGGGGCTCTGGCTCGATCCGTGAGGGTTGCGGCTCCATGGAGGCGAGGTCTCCGGCGACCTACGGTGCAGAGACGAGAGGGTGAGAGGGAGAGGAGAGGCGCGGAGGAGAGAGAAATAGGAGAGGGGAAGGGAGGTAGCCGGTGGCGACGGCTCCGGTCAGCCGGCGACGGCCTCGGTCCGGCGGCGGCGCGGTGAGCCCGAGGGCGGCTGGGAGGGAGGAGAGAGAAGAGGAGGAGGTTGGGGAGGAGGTGACGTGGCCAGATTTGGGCCATCAGATCTCAGATCTGATGGTCCAGATTTGAGGGGAGCTAGTGTTTCGGGATATTGGGGTTATAACTGCGAAAATGGGGCAATTTTTGCGGCAAAGTGGAGGGGGTGGTTGCAATTTTGTCCTAGGGAAACCCTAGAAAGGGGTGGGAGTGTGGTGGTCTTTATATATCCTAGGTGGCTGGCAGTTTGGAAAAACATCCCCGGTTTTTCTCTCTCGCGCGCAGGGTTTACGTTTCTAACCACCGGGGGTCCGCAGGACCTCCGGTTCGGGTAAAACTTTGAACTGCGCGATCAACGTGTCGAGCCGGCGGCGTTCACCTCGCGATGGAACCGTTCCGAGAACACTTTCCAGCACGCTATAAAAATATCCCGTTTACTTATTAAACGGGGTTTTCGTTCCGTTGGCTGCGGCTGGTCTCGTGCGGTTTTCGCGACGGTGATCGGGTGAAACCCGGTGTCGCAAAGGTCGAGTGTCAGGGTGGAAAGGGTCGGTCTCCATCTGATACGAGATAAGAGGGGGGAAAATAATTGCCGATCGATAAATCGGGGATGCAAACACCGCAAAAAAATCAGACAATCAAACAATTCACACCGAAAATAAAATTTTAATTTTTTTTGAAATCTGGGCTGTTACAATAAAACACCACCAACAAGGGATCTCGTCCCAAGATCCAGGACGATCCGGGGGAGAGGGGAAGGGGGAAAGAAGAGAGTCGACAATCTTCAACACCACCAACAAGGGACTCTGCTCCATGTCGACGTCGAGCTTCCGTCGAGAAACTTTCCGCAGAGAGACGACATCGTCGGAAAAAAGAATCCGTCAGTGACAAGAGGAAGAACGATCGCGAAAACCAGATCAAGGGCTAGTGATTTTCGACGCAAGTCGTAAAAACACCGGTAAAAGGAGGGATGGCAATGGATGACCCAGATGATACCCAAAATCGGAGAAGCTAAAGGTACGACAGGAATTCCCAAACCTGAGATCGGAATCGAGACAATGCGCTGCAAGCAAGGCATTGTAACGGTTCCGATACTCGACTCACTCGAGATCCTAAAGTTTGAAAGGGGATAAGTCAAGATTAAAACACTTACGACACTTGTCCTGACCAGAGTAAGGGTAAGGAGGAAAAAGAATCCTACTCTTCGATAACTAACTTAGTAACTACAAAATAGTTTTTTTTGTCTAGACTCGACTTATGTTTCCATCTAGATCCCGAGACGAAGCACATATCGGTCCCACCGCGACATATGACATAGCCATATGCCCCGGATTTCCAACATGATATCTCAACATTACAGATACAAGGATACAACATCTCATACAATCGGCATACAACTGCCTTAATACAGTACAACAGCGGAAGATATATGTCTGAGTACAGACTACAACAAATGCCTAGTGGCAAAGAGAAAACATCGATCCCCATAACCACACAGGTCCAGGCCCTCCGCCGGGATCCGCCTAACTAGTCGTCGTCGAGTCTCCACGTGAAAGGTCGATCACCATACCTGTTGTCGATCAAGAACCCTGAAAAGAGTTTGGGGGTAGTATCATGAGTACAGAAGTACTCAGCATGCAACTGTAGTGGTCAACTGACCCAGCAAGGACTTCATCACTCGTCATTCTAGGACAACTAGTAGTTTACGGTAAGGATGGGGTAAGTGGAGCAAGAAATTCCCATCATCAAACAAAGAGGGTTTTTTGGGCGATGGCTCTCTCCCACCTCCACGTCGCCGCCTCTAAACCCTAGCCATTCCACTCAAGATCCTCGGTGATTGGGATTCTTCATCAACCTTCGGCTCCGATCATCGTCTCCGGCGTCTCCTCCTCTTTGCATACATAGCCATCTCATGGCAGTCTATGCAGCCCTCCAGATGGGTTTGGATCTGGCTCCCGGCGTGGAGTTCGCTGAGGAGGTTTGACGCACTTGTTTCTCCTCGGTCCATCCGAATCAGCACTCTGGCCACTTCACAATGGTGGTTGCTTTTGAACGTACCTCTTTCAAGTTTACTGAGGATTCGGCGGCGGTAGCACTGGAATCTATCACTGGTGGCCGATGTGATGCACTTAAAGTGTCCATTCTACGTGATCGGGTGTTCAGCTTCACGGTAGCGAATAAAAAGGTTGGATTCCTACTCACTGGTCGACGTAAATTTGTCTCTCCTCAGTTTATTTGATACTTTTATATTTGGAACTACGGAGGACCTCAATGGACATATGAGTTCAAGCTATGGCAGAAGCAATGCAATGAAGAATAGACTCTTGTTAGTCCGTCTAAAAAATGGGTTCAAGCGGGTTTGAATGCTCTACGTTCATTTCCTAAGAAATCCGCGATGAAGGTTGGACCTCCTAAGGGTAAATCTTTACGTTTTTCCACCATCATTGATTATGACGCATGCAAGAGCTACAATTTTCGGGTGCAACCTGAGGTACGTAAAGAGATCGTTCAAGCGGGCTATGAGTTGCTCCACGATGAGTGTCCACCTCCCTCGCCACCGCCGGCGGTGCACTGGATAACGGTGGCGCCGATAATCCAATTTGGGACAGTTCCGCTTTCCATGGGGAGGATTTCCAATCCCGAATATTCTGGATCTGATAATGTGCAACAAAATTTGTTGCCTTCCTTGGAGCGATGTGCTATACCGGTTTTGGAGGAACAAACCGCAACAAATAGGGCAAAATCTCAATAGGATCAGCTGCAAGATTCGGTCACGAGGGATGCCTCTTCAATGCAACCTCCAGACGCATTTGAAGCCATGGTGGATGACATGGTGGCCTGGATCATGACATGTACTATCTGCAAAGTGCAGGGCCACTTGTCATCGGCGCGTCCCTCTACTAGGGTGTGCATGGAGTGCAACCGTGTGGGCGACCGACGAAGGGACAGCAATTTGATTGCACGTCAGGAGGGTCGTGTCTGGAGACCTATTTCCACGCAGCTTCACATTGAGTCCACACCGGTTTATATTGGGACCTGTGCCCCTTGTCCTTGCCTTGTCGATTCGCACTCCTCCAACGAGAAAACCCCCGTCGCCTCTTGCGCTCCGCCGCCCAGCTTCGAATCGCCGCTGCCTAGATCGAAGAGTACGCCAATGGCTGTATACGAGGTCGACCCCCACCGCTTCCTCCCGGCCGGACACGTCATCGTCGACGGCGGACCGACTCGCCTCCCTCGCACCTTCGTCACGGCGGGAAGAAGACCAGAGAGGAGCCATGAAGAATATGTGGTAGCTGAGGTAATGCCGCGCGCCCCTTCCTGCCCAGATGGGTCAAGTTCGCGAGGAGGTGGCTGACTTTCTCCAAGATCGAGGAGTCATGGTGCGCCCAGTACAGCCATGGTTCCTGGGGGTTGGCTTGTTTCAGTTGCGGGATGCTGCGGTAAGATACACACTTACTCAGTATGCCCCCTTTGAGCTTGGGGATGACAGATTCGTACGGTTCTTCAATCACGACCAGGGCGAGGGATTCCGTGGTGCGGATGATTTCCGCACTGGATGGATTATGCTCATAGGGGTGCCGCTTGACTACCGCAACACCCAGAATCTGACTGAAGCCATTAATACTTTTGGGAAGTTCCATTCTTGGAACTCTGAGGATCCCTAGCTGGTGTGTTCGATGATTCATGCTTCTTTCCCCTCTACTGCACTCGTACCACGGGACATTGTATTTCGCGATTATGCGGAATGGGGTGGTAATAGAGTTAACTGGAATGCGGCGTGCTATGTGCTGGTAGCAGACTGGGAAAATCAAATGCCGCCAGTTGAGGATCAGATGCCCCTCAATGGCAACCCTCACCCCTTGCAGGGACAGTTCTAGCCGGACAATATTCCTTGGGTGCTGCCCCTTTTTCCTGAGATTGGCTGGAATGATGTTCCGGCACCTCCGCCTGAGAATCACCAAGATGATCATAATGAGGCCCCTGGCTGGGGGCAGGCTATATGGGGGGACGATGCCCCAAATTATGAGATACAGCAGGAGCAACCAGGGGTACCGGATCAGGACCAACAGGTCCATGGTGCTTGATCACCCCAATCTGTCTGAATCCGTGGAGCAGCCCATGCTAGAAGTTATTCATATCCCTGACGATGTGGAACAGGCTCATGCATCGGTTTAGGAGGAGCCCAACCTTGCTCTGGTTGTTTATCAGCCACCACCAATCCCGCAACAGCAGATATTTGTTGGAATGATCAACATTGTGGCGGGCCCTCCTCTTCCTCCGGAGATGATCTGGAGCAGAGCCTTCTCCAGACTGCTTCCTGAGATAAGTGTCATGCAGATCCCCAAGCCGCTATCATTTGTTCCTGTACTACCTCTGATTTTCTCTAAGCGTTCTTGGGCGCTCGCTTTTGATGAGGAAACCATGGAGTTTTCCATCTCATACATTGAGGAGGAGGATAACCTGGTGGCACATTCTTTTTCTCCTGCTCTGCCTCTAGAGGAGGTGCCACAGGTCACACGTTTTACCAACCCTCCTCTGCAAAAATCTGCAGCAACTCGACGCAATAAGAAGAGCACTCCGGTGGTAGAAACCTCTGTTCGACGCTGCACCAGAAGCACTATCAAGAGGGATGGGTTCAAGGCGGGAAACTTTGCTGAACTCCCAATGGCCCCTAAAAAGAAAAATCCCAAGACCAAGCCCATTAAATTGGTGCTTGAGGAGCTTGTGGAAGACCCAGCCCAAGGCCCAACACAAGAGGAGATTCCATCTGTGCCACCAACGCCTGTCAGGGTCATACAGGCCATTGGGGTAGATCTTCAAATTGATCCATCTCTGCTATCTCAAGAGAAGCTTATGGCGACCTCTTCTTCTGATGCGACCACCGGCAAGGATGCAAATGTTTAATGCATCTTTCTATCTTTGGGTTTGGAAAGCCTCTAAATTGGCCAGTTGTTATGAAACTTTGGGGCAATACTTTTTTGGGCGTAGCCCCTGTTTTTGGTTTGGGTTGTTAGCTGTAATGTTTACAGTTAATCTTATTTACTACTAGTGGGTTCTCTATGGATAGTACAACTACTCGAAAATGGAAAGTTCTTTGTTGGAATGTTCGAGGTCTCAATTCTGAAGCTCGACAAAGAGCAGTTAGAGCGAAAGTCGAGGAAAGTCAGTGTGCCATCATCTGCTTGCAGGAAACTAAATGTGGCACAACTGATCGAAATCAGGCGCTTTGTCCTCGGCGTTTTGATCAATTTTTTTCTTTCCATCGAGGGGATCCTCTGGGGGTATTCTCACAATTTGGAACTCTAGCATGTTTGAGGGGTTGTTAGTGGAGTCTCAGGACTTTTCTCTGGTGATTAATTTCACTTCCAAACATAATGCTGAGACCTAGACATTGGTCAATGTTTATGGTCCTTGTGAGCAACATAGCAGGGATAATTTTGTGGACTGGCTTTATCACCTATCTACCCCTTTTGATGCTAACTGGATGCTACTTGGTGATTTCAACTTCATCAGATCAATGGAGAATAGGAATCTTCCTGGAGGGGACATGAATGACATGTTCATCTTTAATGAAATCATTGGTCATCTTGGGCTTCTTGAGCTGCCTTTAAAAGGTAGAAGGTTCGCTTGGTCTAATATGCAGGATAATCCTCTCTTGGAACAACTTGATTGGTTTTTTACCTCCTCCAATTGGATTACATGCTATCCCTCATCTCAAGTGCTTCCTTTGGCTAAAACTTCTTCTGATCATGTGCCCTGTGTGGTTGTAATCAGTACATCCATTCCTAAGGCCAATATTTTCAGATTTGAGAATTACTGGGTGGAGATGACTGGTTTTATGGACTGTGTGAAAAACTCCTGGGAGATTCCATCCTCTAAAAGCCATTCTGTGGCCATTATAGTGGACAAATTCAAAAGGCTCAGGAAGGCTTTGAAGCAATGGCAAAGGGGACTCTCCTCCCTTAAAATGTTGATTTCCAAATGCAATAGAGTGATATTCATTTTGGATTGTTTGGAGGACATTAGACCACTATATGTTCCTGAAGCCAAGTTTAGGAAGATTGTGAAAGTGCATCTTGAGAAGCTTCTGTTCTGTCAACACTTGTACTGGAAAAAAGATGTACTCAAAGATATGTGAAAGTGGGTGAGGAAAATTCTAAATTCTTCCAAGCAATGGCTTCAGAAAGGCACAGGAGGAATTCCATTGCATCTTTGAATTTGTCTGATGGAATTGTCTGTGATCAACATGATACAATTGCTGTCACTTTCTGGTCTGCTTTCAAGAACAGGATGGGGGTGGCCAAAGGCATTTTCATGAGCTGTGATCTGCATGCCTTATTGTCTCAAGTGGAGGATTTGGATTCCCTTGTGGATCCTTTTTGTAAAAAGGAGATGGATGAAACTTTGAAATCCATGCCTAATGATAAATCACCTAGGCCTGATGGCTTCAATGGTAAATTCCTTAAAACCTGCTGGACTATCATTTGCAAGGATTTTTATAACTTGGCTGCTGAGTTTCACAATGGCACTGCCCACTTGGAGGGTCTCAATGGTTCTTACATCACCCTAATTCCTAAGAAAGCTAGTCCTGAAACTGTGAATGATTTCAGACCTATTTCTCTCACTAGTGTTGGTATTAAGTTCCTCACTAAGATGGCTGCAAATAGATTGCAAAAGGATATTAGAAAGTGCATTCACAAAAATCAGTATGGCTTTATCAAGGACAAATCTATTCAGGACTGCATTGCTTGGACTCTGGAATATCTGCATCAGTGCCACCAGTCTAAGAGACCACTTCTGCTGCTCAAAATTGACTTTGAAAAGGCTTTTGATTCCATTGAGCACTCTGCTATCCTTGAGATTCTCAAATACAAAGGGTTTCCCCTGAAATGGAGGATTTGGGTGCAGCAGCTGTTGGAGAGTGGGTCCTCATCTGTCCTGCTTAATGGAATTCCTGGGAGACAGTTTAAATGCAGAAGAGGAGTTAGGCATGGTGATCCTTTGTCACCCCTACTTTTTGTCCTTGCTGCTGATTTGTTGCAATCAGTGATCAATGATCTTCTCCAAAAGGGACTCCTCAGCCTACCCATTCCATGCCATGACACTGATTTCCCTGTAGTGCAATATGCTGATGATACCATCTTGGTGCTGCCTGCTGATGTCCAACAAGTTTTGGTGTTGAAAGAGGCTCTACAGAGTTTTTCTGAGACAACTGGCCTAGAGATCAACTACAACAAATCATCAATGATCCCCATTAACATTGATGAGGTTACTCTCTCCCAACTGGCTGCTGCTTTTGGGTGTCAAATGGGGAAATTTCCCTTCACTTACCTGGGTCTTCCAGTTGGCATCACTAGACCTAAAATTGTGGATCTTCTTCCTCTGGTTGACTGCATGGAGAGAAGACTTATTGCTAGCTCTTTCTTTCTTTCTCAGGGAGGAAAATTACAGTTATTGAATTTAGTCATCTCCTCTTTTCCCATATATTTCCTTTGCTCTCTGCATATACCCATTGGTATTATTAAACAACTTGAAAGGATACAGAGACAATGCCTGTGGAGGAAATATGGTCAGGACTCTGGTAAATCATTGGCTGCTTGGGAGTTGGTTTGCAGACCCAAAAACAAAGGGGGACTGGGTATCTTAAATTTGCAGCTGCAGAATCAGGCACTGCTTATGAAACATCTGAAGAAATTTTATAACAAAAAGGAGGTGCCCTGGGTGGCTCTCATCTGGAATTCATACTACCATCAAAGAGTACCCCATGCAACTGAACTCTGTGGTTCTTTTTGGTGGAGGGATGTAGCCAAATACATGGATAGTTTTGTGGTTGTTTCCAAGATCCAGATTGGCCCTGGGGATTCTGTTTTGTTGTGACAGGATCAATGGATAGAATAGATGAATAGATCACTAGCTAATAAATTTGCTAGATTGTTCTCCTATGCTAAAGATCCTCTGATTTTTGTCCAGGAGGTTTTGGGTACAACTGAGATCACTGAACTGTTCAATCTGCCACTTTCTGCTCAGGCATATGAGGAGCTCATGGAGCTCACCTTGATACTTCAAAATCACACTTCACAGTTGGCTTCAGATTGCTGGACCTGGTGGCATAGTTCTAAGGATCCATACACTGCAAAGAAATTTTATACCATGGTTCATGCTCCTATTCAATCCAACCCTCTGCTCAATTGGATCTGGAAATCTTGTTGCATCCTCAAAACTAAGGTTTTTGCATGGCTAGTGATTATGGACCGTCTAAACACCAAGGACATGATCATCCGAAGGCACTGGAACATTGAGGATGGGCCAGAATGTATGTTATGCCCCACTCAACACCTGGAGACCCGAGATCATTTGTTCTTCCAATGTAACTTCAGTGCTAGGATATGGACATATCTTCAAATTGACTGGTCTTTGGGGACTGATATGGTGCAGGTAGCAACAAAAGCTCGAGAGTCTTTTAAGAAACCTTTCTTTGCTGAGGTTGTGTTCACTGCCTGGTGGAATATCTGGATGGTCAGGAATGCCAAATGCTTCAAACATGAGAGGCCATCCTTTGCAAAGTGGAAAATGGGCTTCATCCATGACCTCACTTTGCTTAGTTACAGGATCAAATCTAGGTTTAAAGATGAACTACTTATATGGATTGACTTTCTGCCCCCTTGAGGGCACATTTTTTTGAAGCTTTGTTGTAAATTCTGTAAATATTGTGTAGCATTAATAAAATGCTGGGGGGTGTTCTACCCTTCAGTTTTAAAGCTTCAAAAAAAAGGATGGGGTAAGTGGTGAGGTTGCTGCCGCACTAGCATTTATGAAGTGGCTAAGGAACTAGAGAGTAAGATAAGAAGCCAATCATTCGATGACGAATCGCCTCCAACAAGTCTTGCTATCCACCTACTTACGCAAGCATAACACCTATCCTATCCTTGTCCTCCTCTTCACATCCCGACGAAGAAGAAGCAGTCAAGGCACACACACACGTTGATCAAGTTATATTAAGATTATCTCAGTTGTTGTTGTCTATGAACAAGGAGTAGGTCTCAAGTCGTCCATAACCGTGGACACGGCTTCTCGAAAACTTTTAACCCTGCAGGGGTGTACCAACTGCCCATTACAAGGCTCCGCACGCACGCCCATCTCTCTCAGTTGCTACCCATTATAGGAAACCATTTTATGATTTAGTTCCGAGAGATCCGAAATGACAGGTCCCTCTAACTAACAACGAACAAATCCGGGTGGCCCCCGGTGAGTCGACACCCAACTCAAAAGCCGGTCGCGCTCTCGAATTGGTCTCTACCGTCTGTCGCAGGTTTGGATAGCCGGTTAATCTCACATGAGACCGGGTCTCAGCTGAACAAGGTGGACCAACAAGGAAACCATGTCCCCGCTGTCCCATGTTGGTTTGAAAACTACTGGCGACCGACCAACACAAAGACGGTTTCAAATGGTAAATCAGCTTGGGACACCACTAGAAATGTTTGAAGCTAGGTAGGTAAGAAAAGGGGACCCCATAAAATCGCACACGCGGTTTGGCACGCTCAGTCTTAAAACCAATACCCGGAACTCGGATCCTAGGTGACTCGGATGGAACAAAGCGTCGGGGCGGGATAGCCTAGACCTTCCATCCTTCGTCGAGTATAGTCAACATTATAATAATCATATCATCAACAACAATATAATAATGTGATAGCTCAATCCAAGGAGTAACAGGGTAACATCGTAGCATCCTAAGCATGCATGCTAAGAAGGGGCTGAGCAACGAGCAATAGTAACATAGCAGTACATGGTTTGCTGGGAGGGTACATGGCTGTATCGGTTTGAAAGAGGCTGTAAACATGTGGTAGGATCAAACATCAAACCTATCCTAGACTAGCATGCAAATCGCTGGTTGAAATAGAATGGATCATAAGTAATGTATAGTCCTTGCCTGTTGATAAGTCGGGTTCCGAAGGTGTAGTTGATCGTAAGCTGGCATTGTCTCTGAGAGGTACCCGCGGAAGCACACAAGAATGAAACACTGGAAAAGGCAATTGACGAGCAAGCATCTATTACTACGAAGCAAACATGAGCAAGCATCAACAAGAAGGCAACACGAGACATCGCACCTACCGTCGAGAGCGGTTACTAACAGGTTAAGTGGAGTACTCGTCACACACGACGATACCGCA
Source organism: Bromus sterilis (assembly GCA_950022295.1). Classification (NCBI taxonomy): domain Eukaryota; kingdom Viridiplantae; phylum Streptophyta; class Magnoliopsida; order Poales; family Poaceae; genus Bromus; species Bromus sterilis. The sequence goes on from OX465598.1 coordinate 224,075,717, forward strand.
CATTTAGAAAGGTTCAAGTTGTTTAACTATAGGTGATCAGCAAAGGTTGTTAACATCGCATCTCACTCAAACATGGCATATCACACAAACATGGAAAGAGATGAAGCATAAGATAAACTATCTAAGCTAGTCAATTTAAGTGAGGCACAACCTAAACATGGCATAACACTAAGTACCCCACGACAATTAAAACATTTGGTACTGTTCTGTCCTACACCATATTTTAGGTTGGTTAACAACAACAAACAATAGCATAAACACAAAGTAGACGAAAAAAGTAATCAAGTTACATATAAAGAACACTCCAAACGGAGTTACGGTTAAAAAGATACAAGCAATACAAGTTTGGAACACAATCTGCCAACATCGGGAAGCACACTTTAGAGCAATGCATAAACCGGATAATGAATGCAAACATGCTCACAAATGATATGCAACTAAAGTAGACATGGCAGGGAAGGCATGGAAAAAGGAATAATGCAAAAGGCATCATGAACAACTAATTATAGCTCATGCAAAATGCAAGAAAACATTACTGGTCAAGGACTTAGTGAAAATCAGAGAAACATGGCAGAAACTGTTATTTTCATGGTGTAAAAACAGGAGCTAAACTATATGAAAAAGTGGGCAACATGACATAGCAATATATGAGCATGGAGTAGGCATGATGGTGATTAGGTAAAAACAAGAATCAAGGTCATAGGCATCATATATCAAAAGATATTAAGCATGCAACATGGCATCGGAAAGTTACAGACTTAGAGAAAAACAGATGTGGCTGTCAACAACAGCAGCATAGCAACTTTGGAGCATAATTTAACTATGACCAGGAATACAAACATGAAAATTCAATACATATAATTGAAGTAGACATGATGCTTAACAATATGCAAAAACAATCAATGCAATAGGCCTCATGGATTTTTCACAATCATCAACCAAAGTTGCAATAAAATAACAGCAGCATCACATAACAGAAATTAGTAGCAGTTAACAATCTGATGCCCACTTCAACACAGATTTGCACCATCCAGATGGCCTCAAATCAAAATGCTCACAAAAGATTAACGAAAGTACACACAATTCTAAACAAATTTCCCTTTGGGCGCAACGTCATCCGAGCTACGGTTTACTCGCAAACTTCATCGCAAAACAGAATCAGCAACATAATATTTCCAGACTTAGCAGAAATCAGAGGTAAATAGAAAAACATAAAACGAAAAAAAGAGGGGCTGGGTTCAGGCTCACCATGGGCCGAGCCCATCTGGCGGGTGGCGGCCCGGGCCTCGTGCTTGCTGGGCCGTGGCCGCTGGGCTGCTGGCAGGCCGGCCCAGGTGGGCGCGGTTGGTGGCGGCCGGCCCCGTCTTCGTCCAGCTCGCCCGAGCCCGACCGGCGGCGGCGGCTAGAGCCTGTCGACGAGCGGCTGCCGGCGAGGAGGTGCGGGGCAAGGTGGAGGTTGCCGGGGCTGTAGAGGCGCGCGGATCCGGCGGAAACATCGGGCGGCGCGGCGCGGAGTTCCTCGGGGCTCCGGCTGGATTCGTGGAGGCAGAGGCTCCATGGAGGCGGGGTCTTCGGCGACCTGCGGTGCAGAGACGAGAGGGTGAGAGGGAGAGGAGAGGCGCGGAGGAGAGGGAAAGAGGAGAGGGGAAAGGAGGGAGCCGGCGGCGGCGGCTTCGGTCAGTCGGCGGCAGCGCGGTGAGCCCGCGGGCGGCTGGGCAGGAGGAGAGATAAGATGAGGAGGTTGGGGAGGAGGTGACGTGGCCAGATCTGGGCCATCAGATCTCAGATCTGATGGTCCAGATTTTAGGGGAGCTAGGGTTTCGGGATATTGGGGTTATAACTACGAAAATGGGGCAATTTTTGGGGAAAAGTGAAGGGGGTGGCTGCAATTTTGGCCTAGGGAAACCCTAGAAAGGGGTGGGAGTGTGGTGGTCTTTATATAGCCTAGGTGGTTGGCAGTTTGCAAAAACATCCCCGGTTTTTCTCTCGCGCGCGTGGAGTTTACGTTTCTGACCGCCGGGGGTCCGCAGGGCCTCCGATTCGGGTAAAACTTCGAACTACGCGATCAGCGCATCGAGCCGGCGATGTTCACCTCGCGCTGGAACCATTCCGAGAACACTTTGCGGCACGCTATAAAAATATCCTGTTTACTTATTAAACGGGGTTTTCGTTCCGTTGGCTGCGGCTGGTCTCGTGCGGTTTTCGCGACGGTAATCTGGTGAAACCCGGTGTCACGAAGGTCGAGTGTCAGGGTGGCAAGGGTCGGTCTCCGTCCGATACGAGATAAGAGGGGGGAAAATAATCGCCGATCGATAAATCGGGGATGCAAACACCGCAAAAAAATCAGACAATCAAGCAATTCACACTGAAAATAAATTTTTTAATTTTTGTGAAATCTGGGTTGTTACAATAAGTCTCACCGAAATAAATACCTTCGATTTGGGTGTAACCTTGTGCAACCAGTCGAGCTTTATTCCTTACCACAATACCATCTTCATCTTGCTTGTTTTAAAAAATCCACTTTGTACCAATGATATTATGCTTCTTGGGATCAGGTCTATCGACAAGGTCCTAGACTTTATTTATCTCGAACTGGTTAAGTTCTTCGAGCATTGTAGTCATCTAGTCTGAGTCCTTCATGGCTTCATTGAATTTCGACGGTTCTAGCATGGATAAAAACGAGAAGACATGGTAGATGAATCTCTTCGAGTATTGAGTCGACGTCCACCCTCCTTCGAACAGGAGATAAAACTCCATCGACATGTTGAGGATCCGGTTGTTCTTCGGGATCAGCTTGGCCGTCATGATCAGCTTGTCCTTCGGGATCATTTCCTTCGGGTTCAGCTTGACCTTCGGGTTGAGCATTTTCATCGTATATGCGTTCTCCTTCGACCTGTACATCATTAACTTCAAGATGTTGATCTCCAGCGCCCCGGGCTATGTGTGGGCATCGGGACCCGGGGTTTGCGTATGCAAGTCCTGTCTCAACACAATCATATGGAGAGCCGAGAGCCGTACCCACTTGTCTAAGCAGACAAGGCCAAGCACAAAACGCTCTCGGAAAGCGTCGAACGTGAGGGGCATCCCATCCAGGCCGGATGATCAACTGAGATGGGTCCTCATCGTTCGCACACAAGCCTAAATGATATGGGTGGTGAACTCCCATACTCATAGACAAGTCGCCTCAACCATACTATCGATTGTATTCTAACACTTACATAAACATACTCCAGCCCGATCACCTAGTCGGGGTCTCGGGCGGGCTCGGTCATACAACAAAGTGTGCCACGTGATAGGGTCACGAGCAATCGCATCGCGATGCCCCAAGATGCGCACATCTAAGGGCCACTTGGTGTATAAAAGACCACTAGCAAGATCCCAACCAAGCTCTCGGAAACCCACACTAAGACATGCACGTTATAAACATACACGCATCGTACATGTCCAGTGTGAACAACAGGTATCATCACATTTCTCTACAAAGTGTAAAACTTTATTTAACTCTTATAGAGTACACACAGAGATCACAAGACTGTGATCCAACATTACATCAGTACAATGGAAGCAACTTATGTCTAGGTACAGACAAGTTTAACAAATGGCTTAGAGAAGCCTTATTTATAAACAAGTCCTTCCACGAGGGACCAGACCTCTGTCTGGGACTAAACTAGCTTGATTAGTCGTCGAGCTCCCGGAATAATCCACCTTCGGGGTCAGTGGGTTCATCTAAACCATAGAATAAGCAAACGTGAGTACAAAGTAGTACTCAGCAAGACTTACGTAGGAACTATACTACTCATGCTCAAGTATCAAGGAAAAAGGAGGTGGGGTTTCGATGCAGAAGTGCCACCTTTGACTTGGCTAGTCCTGAATACCAGAATGAGGTAAGAAGCATACAAGAGTCCACTATCCAAGTCTCCCAAACAATTACTCCACTATGGTGCCTTCCTCGACTTCCCACGAGAAAGCACGCCATAGCACTCACACTTATCTTGGCAGTTTTAAAGTATCCATTGAAGTTGTCTAATAATCAAGCTAAGCTTTCCAAGCAGTCCATAACTGCCGGCGCGGCTATTCGAATAGTTTTGTTAACCCTGCAGGGGTGTACCTCTACACACACATGACCATCAGTTACCGCCATGTCTCGTCACCATTCAAGGGGTGCCGGCGAGGATGCTCACCACAACTGTTACCTCATAGCCGATCTAGTCCATGAAATCCGCCTACCTGGGTTGGTTACCACTATCATAAACCCGACCGGTTTACCGAAGTGGACCCAGACGATTTGTGCGTGGTGCATAAGCCGGTCTCGGTTGAGCCGTTCTCTCACTTAGCAGCCAGGCCACAAACTTACTAGGACTCCAAACTACAGTGACATCTGGTCATCGACACGGGATGAGTTAATAGGTTGAGAGGGGCCAGTGAGCCCAATGTGTGTTTGTACTCTTTATCTTGGATCACCACACAAGAACTCGGACTTAGGGCAGTGTTCAACGAGACAACCCACTGTGTACTCCTACACAGCCTCTCATCGTTCACCTTGTTTAGGGTAGATTCACCAACACTTTTCCACCATCATCATGATCACTACCATCCCGACTCACGCAACAGTATCAAAATTGTTTCACTCTAAGCATGCAATAAGCTGTAACAGTTGCAGGGGCCACATGATATCAATCAACTCCTACATCTGTTAGGATTGTGGTTTGCTTACTATTGTGACAAAATGATAGGTCATGCAAAGGAATGGGTTTATCCGTGCGGTAGAAATATATCAATAATGCGTAAAGGTCCGATGTAACATGGGGGCCAACTTGCCTTTGATACCGAAGCATTGGGTTCCCTTCAGAGGAGTAACCCGAAGGTAAGCCTTCTCATCCAGATTGTAGCTTTCTTGCCTATGATGACGATCATAGTAGCTTTTCTGACGAGACTGGGCTGCTTTCAATTGATCACGAACAATGAGAACTTTCTCTTCTACTTCCTTGATCATATCTGGTCCAAAGAATTGTCTTTCACTGGTTTCTGACCAGTTAAGGGGTGTTCGACATCGTCGTCCATAGAGGAGTTCAAAAGGATCCATGTTCAGACTAGATTGGAAACTATTGTTATAAGAAATTTCGGCAAATGGAAGAGACTTCTCCCAATTCTTTCCGAATGAAATAACACAAGCTCTGAGCATGTCTTCGAGAATTTGGTTAACCCTTTCAACTTGACCACTAGACTGAGGATGGAAAGCTGTGCTAAAGGATAGATGAGTTCCCATAGCATTATGTAAGCTTTTCCAGAATCTAGAGGTGAAAAGGCTACCACGATCAGAATTGATTTCCAAAGGAACACCATGAAGAGTCACAATCCTAGAGACATACAAGTCCGCTAACTGGCTAGCTGTAATAGACTCGCGAACGGGAAGGAAGTGAGGAACTTTGGAAAGTCTATCAATGACAACGAAGATGTCATCATTTCCCTTTTGGGTTTTTGCAAAGCTAGTGATGAAATCCATACTGACTTTGTCCCATTTCCACTCCGGAACAGGCAAAGTTTGAAGTGTACCATCATGTCTTTGATGTTCTGCCTTAATACGATGACAAATATCACATTCAGCAACAAATTGAGCAATGTCTCTCTTCATCCCGGTCCACCAAAATCTCTGGCGTAGATCTCGGTACATTTTTGTGCTACCGGGATGAATTGAGAGGGGAGTGTCATGGGCTTCTTTAAGGATGAGTTGCCTTAGATCCCTATTCATAGGTACTACCAAACGATTTTCAAAGAATACCGTTCCTTTACTATCTGTGGAGAAACATTTAGTAACCCCGCTAGCAATGTTCTCCTTGATCCCACGAACACCTCGTGCACGCCTTTGGGCAACTATGATTTGATCCTCAAGAGTTGGTTTCACCACCAAGGTAGAAAGAAAGCCATGAGGAACAATCTTGAGATTGAGCTTTCGAAATTCCTCATGAAGAAGTGGTTGATACTATTGTAACATGAGGTTGCTACAATACGACTTACGACTAAGTGCGTCAGCCATGACATTGGCCTTGCCTGCGGTGTATGAGATTCCTTCATGGTGCATGGTTCATCACATTAGCCGATCTAATCCATGAAAGCTGCCTACCTGGGTTGGTTACTAGTATTGTGAACCCGGACGGTTTACCGAAGAGGACCCAGACGATGTGTGCGTGGTGCATAATCCGGTCTCGGTTGAGCCGTTCTCTCACTTAGCAGCCAGGCTAAAAACTTACCAGAACTCCAAACTACTGTGACATCTAGACATCGACACGTGATGAGTTAATAGGTTGAGAGGGGTCAGTGACCCCAATGTGTGTTTGTAATCTTTATCTTGGATCACCACACAAGAACTCGGACTTAGGGCAGTGTTCAACGAGACAACCCACTGTGTACTCCTACACAACCTCTCATCGTTCACCTTGTTTAGGGTAGATTCACCAACACTTTTCCACCATCATCATCATGATCATACCATCCCGACTCACAAAACGGTATCAACATTGTTTCAGTCTAAGCATGCAATAAGCTGTAACAGTTGCAGGGGCCACATGATATCAATCAACTCCTACATCTGCTAGGATTGTGGTTTGCTTACTATTGTGACAAAATGATAGGTCATGCAAAGGAATGGGTTTATCTGTGCGGTAGAAACGTTCATGGTAATCATCCTAAACATGCATAAGGGATACTGAGAGGGAAGTGGGATTTTATCGACATGATCAATGGGGGTTTGCTTGCCTTGCTGACGAGGGTCGTACACGGTATCTTCAACGGAGGGGGTGATCTCGGGTTCCGGCTCCACTTCTATCGAGCAAACATTGCAAACAAGGGGATCAATATAAATACAATGCACATTCACATGATAATTGTTTTAATGTGATGTTCATGGTTGCAATGTGTTGACAACTCCATTTAAAAGAAGTGCATTGCAAAGGAATTTGTAAATTCACTCCAAATTTGAATTTGAAAAGGATCCATATGCACATTTGCTTTTGTTCACCCAATTTAAATTGGTCAAACATGAAAACAAATCCCATGTTCATAATCCTTGCATTTTTCTGATAATTTTTCATATATTATATGTCCAATTTTGAGTTAAAATGAATTAGTTATGGTTTTCCAAAGTTTAACTCATTTTCTTCCTTTTCTGGATTAAATTAAATCATTTATCAATTTACTGCGTCATGCCGAAGCATGGCTGACGTGGGGGGGGGCTGACATGTGGGGCCAGCATGTCAGTGGGTTAGTTTAATTAAATGTTTTTTTTTAATTTATAGAGAGGGATTAAGGCCCTGGGCCCACTAGTCAGTGACACTACAGGTGGGGTTAGGGGTTAATTAACCCTGCCCACGTGGACCTCGCCGGCGGCGAGGCTCTGGTGACCACTCGAGACGTCGGAGTCCGCGTGGAAGGCGTTCCAGGGGGCCTGCGGTGTATGACATTAGCCGATCTAATCCATGAAAGCCGCCAGCCTGGGTTGGTTACCAGTATCGTGAACTCGGCCGGTTTACCGAAGAGGACCCAGACGATGTGTGCGTGGTGCATAAGCCGGTCTCGGTTGAGCCGTTCTCTCACTTAGCAAGCCAGACCACAAACTTACCAGGATTCCAAACTACTGTGACACCTGGACATCGATAAAACTATGGGATTGGTTCCACATCACTTGATATGTGATCACACTCATTTATGGGAGTTTTCAAAAATGCAAAAGGAGTTTTTGGAGAAATTTCATTGTGGCCATTTGAATTTAATTCATCTAGGGGGTGTTCTCTCTCCCATTTCAATTTCATCTGAAATTTTTGACATGAATGCAAGGTCAGGCTTGTCCTAGCACATACCTAACAAAAGGTTCTGACAGTGGGAACATTGGACCATCATCATCCTTGTTGACTTGATGTGCATTTCCTTCGACAGGACGAATATCTCCAATAGCCATGTACCTGATAACTTCATCCAAAGGTGGTTCATCTAGGTTAAGAGGCAATTGCTCCTTTTGAGAGCCGTTAGTTTCATCAAATTGAACATTTACAGTCTCTACAACTTTGCCAAGATGAGAGTTGTAAACTCTGTAAGTGTGAGAATTCGAACCATAACCTAGGAGAAAACCTTCGTGTGCCTTTGGGGCAAACTTGGAGTTGTGATTCATATCTCTGATATAACATGGAGCACCAAAAACCCTGAGATATGAAACATTTGGCTTTTTACCAGTGATAAGCTCATGTGAAGTTTTCTTCAGATTTTTGTGCAGATAAAGCTTGTTGATGATATGACATGCACTGTTAATTGCTTCAGACCAGAACCTGATAGGAGTCTTGTATTCAGCAAGCATTGTTCTGGCCAATAAGAGTTCAGTTCTTTCTCTCGACCACACAATTTTTTTGCGGTGTATAAGTAGCCGAGATTTTATGAGTAAAGCCATATTCATCAAGAAATTCTTCGATATGAGTGTTTTTGAAATCTGTACCATTATCACTTCTGATATGCTTGAGAGATAATTCATACTTAGTCTGTGCTCTCTTAGCAAAAGTTTTGAAAATTTCAACAACCTTGCTCTTGTCATCTAGAAAGAAAACCCAAGTATATCGAGAGAAATAATCAACAAAAACCAGACCATACTTGTCACCTCCAAGACTAGAATAATTTTGAGGACCAAATAAATCCATATGAAGTAATTCCAGAGGACGAGTAGTAGTCATTATAGTCTTTGCTGAGTGATGTTTCTTGGCAATCTTTCCGGCTTCACAGACACTGCATAGACGATTTTTATCGAATTTCACATTATCAATACCAACGATATTCTTCTTCGAGATAAGAGTTTGAAGATTTTTCATCCCTGCATGACCAAGTCTTTGATGCCATAACCAACCAGATGTGGCTTTAGCCATTAAGCATGTGGACACTGCAGGTCCCGAAGAGAAATCGACAATATAAAGATCACCTTTGCGATATCCTTTGAACACGAAGTAATAATCATCCTGTGAAAATACAACACAATGAGAAGCAGAGAACAGTACAAGCATACCCATATCACAAAGTTTTGAGATAGACATAAGATTATATCCTAGAGATTGAACAAGCATAACTTTTTCAATATGCTTATCCTTCGATATAACAACCTTACCCAAACCGAAGGTAATATATCTCTGAGAAGATTCAGTAAGTTTGTCTTCGGTGAACAAATCTTTGTCTCCGGTCATATGATTTGTACAACCACTATCCATGAACCATTCGGATCCACCGAAGACATAGCCCTGCAGAAGAATTAGTTCTTCTTAACCACCCACAAACGAGCAGGTGACTGAGAAGGCATGAAAGTGCTAGATGAAGCAGCGGTATTATAGCGAACAAGATCATATTGGCGAGGGGGACCATCAAGCACACCATAAACGTAATTCCTCGGAGAGGAGTTAGAGTACTGGTAGGTAAAAGTAAATTTTTCGTTATTTTCACAATGACGATAAACATTTCTATCTACTCGATAGTATTCCTTTTGTGGAACATTTGAAGCAAGCACAAAGGGTTCATTTCTATGCTCGAGAGAATAGTAGTGTTTCGGTTGTACCGAAGATTTTCCCTGCATAGAATGGTTAGGGGGCAGTTTTTCTATGAAAGATTTGCGAACCCAAATCTGTCGCTTATAGAAACCATTCTTCGGAGGAGTACCAACGAATGCAGCAGACACCTTTCCTTCCTGGTCTTTGATAAGCTTGTAGTCAGAATCAAGTGATTCATAAACAATAGCCTTATCAATTTTGCAGTTGAAACCTGAAAGGTTAGCAATATCAATGGGCTTTTCTTTCGCTAGAACCCAGACAGTTTTAGGATACTGCTCGGCTCCCAGTAGGTGCCATCAGGGTTGAGTTTCCTTTCGAAACCAACACCTTCCTTTTGAGGATTACTATGAAAAAGAGCTTTCTTTAGGATATCACATAGGTACTGGTGTCCCTGAACACTTTTAAACATGCCTATATCAAATAGATCTTTCAACGTAAGGAGTTCCTCATTAAAAGTTTCCTCGTTCGAGCGGTTAGCATCATCAATGACAATAGGTTCTTTTCCTTTTGATTTCGCAGAAATAGACTCAATTTTAATTCGTTCCAAACAAGTCAAGCAAGGTGAAGTAGATTCATTTTTAGCTTCTGAGCCCTGTTGAGAAATGAGTGTGAGATTGACATTCTCCAACTCTTCATGAACCTCTCTCAGTTTCTCGAGAGCCATTTTCCTTTGAAGGAATTCATAGGTTAGTTTCTCTTAGTCCACTGAGAGAAGATCATGCCGAGAGGAAAGTTCATCATACTTTTCCTTTAGATCTGCATGCTCATTCATCAAAGTTTGACCTTTCTCAATCTCATCGATCAACAAGGTCCCAGATTTTTAAATAGTTTCACTTAGAGAATCTAGTTCATCTTGTTGGATAGAAGCAATTTTAGCAAGTTTGGCATAGGTTATCCTAGAGTGACTTTCATAAGCAGATCCATCAGAAGTATCGTAGGAATTCTTAGAAGATGATACCTTAGCCTTGGCCATGAAGCAGTAAGCTAGAGATTCTTCTTCATTGCTTTGGTTGGTGAAGAATGAACTTGAAGTCTTGTTCGAAGTGCAAGACCACCAACACCATCAGATTCAGAACCAGAACCAGAACCAGATCTTGAGTTTGATTCAGCTTCGGAACCAGATGCTTCATCTTCAGAGTTCATCTCTTTACCCAGATAGGACTTGGCGCGGTGAGAATTATTGCATCGAGAGGAATGTGATTTCGAGGAAGAACTCTCTCGATGTTTTTCATACTTCTTCTTCTTGTCATCATCAGAACCATCTTTCTTGTCTTTTCTGGACTTTGAATCATATCTCTTTGACTCATAGTTTTTGTTCGATCAGTGTGACTTGCTCGAAGAGTTGCTGTGAAAATGCTTGGATCTATGTTCAATTTCCCAGAGAAGACAATCAACAATGAAGTGACCTGGCTTCTTGCACTTGTAGCAATAGTTATCTTTCGCTGAACAGGTTCTGGATGATGATCGATGCTGAGATGAATTGCTCGAATGTCTGGAGGAGTAGTTTTGCTTCGGTGAAGAGGAATTCCTTTTCTGGAAGCAGTTGAATCTTTTCATTATCAGCGCCAGATCTTTTCCAATATTCTCGGGGTCATCTGAGGCACCTCCAGATTCCAAACTAGCTTTAGGAGAGGAGGGATGTGAAGCTTTGGCCTTGAGTGCATGAGATTTTCTTCGTGTTCCGTTGACATCATGTTTTTCCTCTTCTTCCATCTCAAATGTGTTGAGTCTCTCGAGAATATTAGCGGCAACAAGATCCTTGAAATCAGTCCTTTCCTTGATCATCAGCACAATGTGATCGAAGGAATCATCAAGAGAACGGAGCAAAGTTTTGACAACTATCCGACTGGTAATATCTTCGGCACAAAGGGAAATCAGTTCATTTGATAGAGCAGTGAGTCTGCTAAATATGGATTTAACTTTTTCTCCCTCGTGCCTCTTGAATCGATATAATTTGCTTCGAAGGGTGCCAATACGAGCATCTTTCTGAGTAGAGACACCTTCACCAATCTTCTCGAGATAGTCCCAGACACCTTTTGTCGTGGAAATATTCTTGACGTCATGGTATTTTTCTGGAGTCAGATGGTTTGTGATGAACACCCAGACTTCAGAATCGAGAGACATTTTCTTTGCCTCATCAGGGGTGATAGCACTCTTGTCTTTGACATTTACACCATTCTTGACAACTTCCCAAGCGGCAAAGTTGAAGCCCATGATGTTCCTCTTCATTTTGTCCTTGCAATAAGGATAGTCCTTCCCATTGTAGATAGGAATCGGTTCGCCCGAGCGAACAGCTGCAAACTACATTCTTGACAACACTCCAGGTGGTTAGACTAAAATACGCAGAGCGTAGGGAGTGCCTAGCTCTGATACCAATTGAAAGCTCAAGAATGATCAGATGGGGAGGGGGTGAATGATCACTTCTAAAAATTCTAAGGAACTTAGAAGGAATTCAGACAAACCACGAAGGACTACAGGCATCTCGAAGGAAATACAGTATCGAAAGACATGCATGGCTCGAAAGGATTGGGAGCGAAGGAAAACAGCGAAGGCAAACATGCAACGAGTAAATACTTAATGTAAATGCGAGAAGGAAAACGATCCTGACACGATGATGTTTGTTAAACCAGTTCACACTCTGCAAAGTGCTACGTCTGGTTGGAGGGACTGGAGATTGAACACCTGGAGCAAAACTCTCTCTGTCCTATTCTCCACTGCAACAAACTCCTCGATCTTGTCCAGTTTTCACTCGTGGTAGATGATTCAGGACATCTCTGAGACCTTTACAAACTTCCTTCAGCAGCGACAATTTATCTTCGACTGCTTGACAGGCGACGCCTAACCGTCTAGGAGACTTGCAGTTCTCCAAGATAAAAAGATCGGCTAATCTCGACCTAAGTCTCTGTGAATTTCTCAACTCAGTTCAGACTTGGGTTTTAGTTTTCTCTCGAGTTTTCTCTTGGGATGCTCATAGTGCTTCTGTCTTAGAATCTTCAGTGGAGCAGCCAACCCGAAATGGTTGGTAGGTGGAGGGTATTTATAGGTGGCGATCCCGATGGGTCAAATGACTGTAGTGACCCGATGCAACCGCTTGACGCGTGTCCACAACGGTCGGATTTCAATCACTGCAAAACTTTACTTGCAGAACAAGTAAGATGACTTACCGAACGAGTTCTCTCTCGAAGGCACGAAGTGCGATGACTTTGCCTTCGAGCTATTCACTTGATTCAATAATATTTCTCTCGGTAGGATTTTTGTGGGTTTAGGTTGAGCAGAGCAAATTCACTTCGACAAAGATCTCAACTAGCAAACCCCTCTTGATAGTACGATTTTTCCTACGACTCAAGAAAATAAAGAGAAACTAGTAAGAAGACTAAGTCTTCGACCAACTTCAGCTTTCTCCTCGTTGCGCTTTTACTCGAGAGCATCTTCTTTCTCGATGCCATTTTTGGGGGCCGTCTTCCTTCAAAGGTTTCAGTAGTTTTCCTTCGACCTTCTACTTGTAAGCTCCATTCTTTCGGAACCTAAGTATCTGTTTATGCTCGAAAACAATATTAGTTCCACTACTGCTTTGTCCAACAATCTCCAAAACCTTCGGGGGCAAAACTTGCTATTACAGGTTTCCTTTGCTAAATGCGTGGCGGAAACCTGGAGTAAGTTAACTCATTATGCATCATCAACTGCAGGAGTTTCTTACTTGTCGCAACTTGCAATTTCTTGTCGTTCCCTGAATACTAAATGGTTATGAGAATCCTGGTTAATGTGAGTTCAACGTTGTTGAATAACCAGTTCAAACACGGTTGCGCTACCCGTACAACTATAAACTAACGTGATGTGGGAAATCAGTTCAAATACGGATGCGTCGTTAGTCCAACTATAACACGCAATGCGGTTTCAGTTCTTTTGTTTAGATCCCCCATAAGTAAAGTCTAGGATTCTCCATCGCATGAACGCGTCTAGGGGCAATCAGTTCAAACATGGCCTCGTCCCCAATACAAAAAACGGTTGCACCATCAGTACGGCTACGACCTAACGCTGATGGCGGCAACCAGTTCAAATGTGGTTGCATCATCAATACAACTATGGCCTAACATAGATGGGCCGGACAATCAGTACAAACACGATTGCTCCGTCAGGACGACTATTAACTAAAGCGGATGGGGGTAATCCGTTCAAACAAGGCTATGTCGTTAGTACAACTATGACACGCGGTGTAATTCTAGTTATTTTTCTTAGGTCTCCCCTCCACCAAAAGTCGAAGTCTCAGACTCGCCTTCACATGAACACAATTAGGGAAATCAGTTTAGACACGGTTGCACCGTTAATACGAACAAAATTGTGCCTTCAGTACAACTACAACCTAACACAGATGGGTGCAATCAGATCAAGCTCCGTCGCACCGTCAGTGCGACTATGAACAGCGGTGCGGTACTGGTTCACTTATGCTCCCCCATGAAAAAAGATGTATAGAAAATGGTCACTATGTCTTCACCAACATAACATGCAATCAGTACAAGCACGTCTGTGCGGTCAGTACACCTAACACCTAACTTGGATGGGGAAATCAGTACAAGTATGGATGATTCGCTAGTACGGGTAAGACCTAACGCTCATGAGTGCAATCAGTTCAAACTAAAACCAAACCAAAAAGTTAACTCACTGAAGCTCGTCACAGGCCCCACACTTGTACCCGAGCTAACGTGAATGGGACAGTCAATTCAAACATGAACGCACCATCAGTACAACTATGATACACACTTTGTTCAATACGAATTTTATCACATTCAAAAACATTCTTAAAAATATATTTAATTTCATAATTTTTTTAACATCAAAAGTACGCTCTTTTCAATAGAATTTCAACGATATATTATTTACTTAATTCCGAGAAACGGTTGAAAAGTGACGACTAAAACAATACCAAAAAACAGAGTAAAGTTCAGACTGATAAACTCATCAGTTCAAACCCGTAGATCACTCAATTCTGTCAGAACCCCAACTAGGGTAAGTACTAGGTTTATTTGAGCCCTTTGCATCATGCAAAAATTCAAAAAGAAATTCAAAATGGGGAAAGAAAAGCCCTAGAAATTTTAAATAAATGGCCAGATAAAAATCTTTTTCCAAAAATCTTTTGAACATTTGGAAAATTCCTATAAATGATGCTGATCATTTTAAAAGTGGTTTGGGATCAATCCCATGCACATGGAATTTTCTAATATTCAAACATTGGCTTTGGAAATTAAAATAACCCTATTTGAATTGAAATTCAAAATTTATTGAATTTCAAAAATGCCCAAATTCCTTATGTGACTAGCTTCTGGTCACCTAGTATTTATAAAAGTAATTGGGCATTTTTATAAAATGCTTTGGTATTTTTACCAGGGCAAAACAAAAGGGCAGAAAATTAAAACAGAGAAGTTTTAGAAAAGGAGAACTCCTGGCTTCCAGCCCAACTAGTCCCCCCCCGAGCCCACCAGCCTGGCCCAGCCCGCAGCCTCCTCTGTCGTCTTCCTCACCGACGGGCAAGCAGCTCGGTGGCGAGCGCCGTGGACGCCACCGAGGGCTTCTGGAGCCTCCTCTTCTCTCCGCGGACGCCACATAGCTCGCCAGAACCGCCCCACCTCTTCCCCCTCCTCTGGCTCTCTCCCAGCGCTCTCTCTCTCTCGTTTCTGCGCGGACCCGAAGCCCAGCCGGAGCACGCCGCCGCCCAGTCGTGGCCAGAAGCCCCCTCCGCCCTCGCCGCCTTGTCCATCGTCACCGGCGTCGCCGACTTCGTCTTCCCGCGGAGCCAATCGAGCCGAGGAGCTCTGTACTCGTCGCCTTCTTCACCAACAAGCCGCCGGCCGCCGTGGACCTCGTCGGCAAATTTGTCGTCGTCACGCCCTCCGAGCTCTCGCCGTCGACGCCGTTGCATCCGGGGTGAGCCCCTCGTTGTTTTCCCCCATTCCGCGCTCTCTCCCGTGCACTGTAGCCCCACCTCCACCTCACCAGTGGCCGACCGCCGCACCTCGTCGTCGCCGGCGTCGTTTTAGCCCTCCCCGAGACCCCCTGGTGGCACAGCTCGAAGCGGACGAGCCCGGCGCATCTTCCCGTGGTTTTCCCGTGCCAATTGGTGGATGGAAACCCACTCCGGCGAGCCCTCCGCCGCGCCTGTAGCTGCCGCCGGTTAGCCGCCGGTCATTAGCCCTAATGACCCTGTTAACCCACGCCCTAGCCCAATGACATGTGGGCCAGCCCCCCCCCCCTAAGCTCCTGTTAGTTAATTCCAACCGGGGATTAACCCTGAGAGAATGACAAGCAGGCCCCATCAGTCAGACCCCCCTGATGTCAGCATTGTGTCATGCTGACGCAGTAAAGAATTTCCAGAAATAGAAAAGATTTAAAGTAATTCCAGAAAATTCTAGAAAATCATTTAAAGTTGGGAAATTCATAACTAATTCATATGAACTCCAAATATAACAAATAATATGTCTAAAATTATCAGAAAAATCCAAGGATTATGAATATGGGCTCTGTTTCCATGTTTGACCAATTAAAATTGGGTGAACAGTGCAAAACATCCATATGGCTTTAATTCAAATTCAAATTTGAGGCACATTTGCAAATGACTTTGCATGTGACTTCTTTTAAATGGAGTTGTACACACTTTGTGACCAAGAACATCACCATTTCAATATTGATCATGTGTTTGATGCATTGCAAATAAATTTATACCATTGTTTGATTGTTTGCTCGATAGACGTGCAACCAGAACCGGAGGCCACCCCCTTCGTTGAAGACACCGTTATCGAACCTCGTCAGCAAGGCAAGCAAAACCCCATTGATCATGTCTATAAAATCCTACTTCCCTCTCAGTCTCGCTTATGCATGTTTAGGAGATCACCGAGACACGTTCTTTCGCATAGTTGAACCCATTTCCGATGCATGACCTATCATTCTGTCACCGTATTAAGCAAACCACAATCCTAGCAGAGATAGGAGTTGAATGATGAGCATGTGGCCCCTGCAACTGTTACTGCTTTTGCTGCTTAGTGATACAATGAGGATGTTTTGATTGTGAGTCGGGATGAATGAACACAGTGATGCTGATGATAACGTGTTGGTGAATCCACCCTAAAAAAAGGTCAACGATGAGTGGCTGTGTAGGAGTACTGAGTGGGTTGTCTCGTTGAACACTACCCTAGGCCCCGAGTTCCTGTTTTGTGATCCAAGAAAAAGAGTATGACCACATGTAGGGTTTTATGGGAGCCCCGTTTGGCCTCTTTACGTACCCGATCCGGTCCAGGAGTCACACTATATTCGGGGTTTCCATTTGACCTAACCATAGATATGTGGGTGGACCTGTGAGGCAGTGAAACCATCTTTCAAAGGTGGAATCTCGGTCCCTTGCATTATTTGAGTCCGTTTCGTGGAACCAGCCGGACTCTCGAGCGGTGACAAACTCAAGTAGTCGACTCCTGGATTAGAGAAGGTGATGTGAGGGTAGTTCCTTGGTTTCATCCACGTTCGACACTCGCTTGAAGGGTGACAAGAATGAGGCGATAAGTGATGACACGCGTGTGAAGATGTACACCCCTGCAAGGTTAATAAACTATTCTAATAGCCGTGTCCGCGGTTAAGGACTACTTGGAGACCTCTACTTGATCATAGACAACTTGAATGGATACTTATAAAACTCGCAAGATAAGCGTGAGTGCTATAGCGTGCTTCTCGTGGGGAAGTCGAGGAAGTATCCATAGTGGTGTATTGTTTGGAGACTTGGTACTGGACTCGTGTACGCTTCTTACCTCAAGTCTGGTACTCGTAGAACAGGACTAGCCAAGTCAAAGCTGGCACTTCTGCATGTTGAACCCCACCTCCTTTACCTTGAAACCTGAGCATGAATAGTATAGATCTGATGTAAGTATTGCTGAGTACGACTTTGTACTCATGTTTGCTTATTCTATGTTTTAGATGAGAACCCGGACCCCTATGGATTCACCTTCGTGAAGCTCGACGTTGACTAAGCTTGTATAGTTCCAGACAGCAGTCTGGTCCCTCGTGGAAGGGCATGTATGTTGACCAAGGCTTCTCTAAGCCATTTGTTAAACTTGTCTGTACTCAGACCTAATTTGCTAACGTTGTATGATGTAATGATGATCACAGACATGTGATCTTTGTATGCTCTATGTGTAAGTCAATAAAGATACACTTTGTAGAGTTATGTGATGATACCTGCTGTTCATACTAGGCATGTGTGTTGCGTGTATGTTTATAACATGCATGTCTTAGTATGGGTTTTCGAGACCTTAGTTGTGATCTGTCTGGCGGTATTTTATACACCAAGTGGCCCATAGATGTGCGCAGCTTGGGGCATAGCGATGCGATTGCTCGTGAATCTGTCACGTGCACACTTTGTTGTATGATCAAGCCCGCCCTAGACCCCGACTAAGTGATCGGGCTGGAGTAAGTCTATGTAAGAGTTAGGATCCAATCGATAACATGGTTGAGGCGACTTGTCTATGAGTATGGGATTCACTACCCATAAGCATTTAGACTTGTGAGCGGACGATGAGGACCCATCTCAGATGATCATCCGGCCTGAATGGGATGCCCCCTCACGTTCGATGCTTACCGAGAACGTTCTGTGCTTGGCCTTGTCTGCTTAGACAAGTGGGTACGGTTCTCGGCTCTCCATGTGATTGTATCGTGACTGGAATTACATACGCTAACCCCGGGTCCCGACAAATTCACACACTTTTTTTTTCAGACGGAAACACAACAGGATTTGTTTAATTGCATTCTAAATTACTCTTAAACCTTTGAGAATTTGAGAAAACTTTCAGCATGAACAGTGTCACATTTTTTGCCCCCTTTCCAACGGTATATTATTTGCCCCATTCCGACAAACTTGTAAAAAAATTTGTACTCAAAACTAGATTTGACCGTATTCAGATTTGTTTTAAGATCATATAGAATTAGAAAAAACTTTCTATACAAAAGAGTTTCAAATTTTCCATATCTTTCCAACGCCATATCATTTGCGTCAATCCGATAAACGGTTTGCGGAAAACGGGGAAAATACGATCTGCCCATAATTTTGCCATTTTTCTAATTACTTTTAAACCGTATAAAATTAGAAAAACATTTCTATAAGTAAAGGTTGCGGAATATCATAAGCTTTCCAATGCCATCTCATTTTCTCAATTCCAACAAACTGTTTAAAAACTACGTCAAAAATACGATTCACGTTTTTGAATTAAAAAAAAACGTATTTTTAAAACTGCTCAAAAACCGTGATGATTTTGCAAAAAAAGGTTCTATATTAACCGGAATGGCGCTTTCCATAGCTTTCCAACGGTATATTACACGCTCCGTTCGGATAAATAAATATTCGTAGATTGCTTTTTTAAACTAGAGCTGTGAACAACACCGAACTTATGGATGCGTCAGTCAAACCCGTGCTCCTATGTGCATGCGGTTCTGTTAGTTCTAACTTTGTAACAGAATAATATTCTGCTACTGGTAACAGAATAGCTCCTATGTGCATGCGGTTCTGTTTTACCCGAACTGCAGTGTATATATATATATCTAACAACTTTCCGAACTGCAGTATTTTCGCAATGAGAACCGCACTGCTGAATTCGGAGCACTGAAGTTCGGGTAAAACAGAACCGCATGAACCGTTTTTTCTTCAACTTTTTAACCGTTTTTCGGAATTGATGTATAATATACTGTTGGATTCGTATGGAAAAGGACCATCTTCCGTATGTTGAACACTTTCCCCGATTCTTCACGGATTAAGAGCAGTTTAAAAAATGGTGCGGAGACCCACTTTTACAGCTGCAGTTTTTTCGCGATTTCTCTTAAACCGTTCATCGGAATGATGCAAATGATATACCGTTGGAAAGATATCGATCAGGCGCTCCATCCATATGTAGAACACTTTGTCTAATTCGCTACGGATTTGAGAGAAATCTAGTCGCAAAAAAATGCAGCGACTCTGTTTTTCGTTTTCGGATCTTGTAGAAAGTAGAACTTTTTAACCGCTTGTCCGATCGATGCGTATGATACACCGTTGGATTCTTCTGGAGTAGTGGATTAATCCATATGTTGAAAACTTTTCCATATTCCACACGGTTTTGAAGTAATTTAAAAAACGGTGTTGCTGTGCTCTTTTGGACAGCGGGAGTTTTCGCGTAAATTCATTTGATTCGTTCGTCCGATTGATGCAATTGATACACCATTGGATCGCTCCATTTGTATGTAAAACACATCCTCTAATTCCTTACGGTTTAAAAGTCGTGTCGATTTTAATAAATCGAAGAACTCCATTCTTCGCGGACCCGGAATCGACGACGTGAACTGCATTCTCCGGAAACCGCACCGCATTCGACAGGCGAGTGCACTGCATTATCACCAGACAGAACGCATGTGATTTTTTCACATGGCAAAGAGAAATACGCGTATTTTTTCACGGACCCAGAATCGACGTAGTGAACTACATTCGACCGATACAGGGTGCATTTATCGGAAGAGAGAACTGCATTTGTTTTTTAACTTTTAACATAATTTTTTTTATCAACGAGCGTGCACCGCAAAGACGAGGCAAGCGAACTGCATTTATTTTTTAGATGTTTTTCTTGTGTTATCAAGCGAACCACAGATAAATTTATATTGAACCACATACATATGAGAAATAATAGCAAAGAACTTGCTTATACAATTTTTTGTAAATAATGCACTGCATTTTTCTAGTTCATAAAAAAGTGCATTGCAGTTTTTTACACATTCCAAAGATGCACAGAACCCAAATATAATTGCTCAAACATATAAAAAGGTAACTGCAATTATTTTACAAAGAACAACAAGCTGCACTGCAAATCCCCGTGCTTGAATTGATCGAAACAAACTACGCAGAACGGGGCGCTGGAGGCTAGCCAAAGCTTTGGGTAAGTTCCTATGATTACTCTGAATATTCATCTGTTGTCCGACAACGCCCTGCACTAAAGCGCTGGGAAGGATAATTTTGCTCCTGGGACATCATTGCCTCTTGCTCTCCGGCGCCGACGATCTGTCTCCGGCTGCTGCCGTCACCCTCTCGACGTCCCTGCAGCTTGAGCTCGCCTTGGAGTCGCCGGAAGCAGACGAAGAAGTAGAAGACTCGTTGTAATCGGTGGTGCGCTTCCTCTTGAGATGCCCGACCGGGAGGATCTGATCGAGCACGTAGGACGGAAGGTCCTTCCTCCGGGCGTGCGAGACCTCCAGCTCCATCCCGGGCCTCCAGAACTCGTACGTGTACACCTCCTGCTTGAACCCCTCCGTCGTTGCACGGAGATCAAACTACACCTGCTGTCGCTGCTGCGGCTTGGAAAAGCCCACGAAGAAGGAGGTGGCACAGTGCAGGTCATGGGGATGGAGCTTGGAAGTGTAGGCTTTCGGGTTGGTGTGGCAGAGCAGCATGCCGGCCGTGGCCATCTCCCTGGAGCTCGCCCTCTCCTTTGGCGACGTTCACGTCCAGGCGTGCAGCTCCGCGAGGGCAAGCGAGGTCGGTGGGAAGGGGCCGCGGGGGAGGCGGATCGGCGTCCGGGGTCGCCGGATCCGGGGCGGGCGTCGCGCTCCAGTGGCCGTGGGCGGGCGACGCGCTCCAGTGGCCGGGGGCGGGCGGCGCGCTCCGATGTCCGGGGGCGGGTGGCGGGATCCGAAGGAGGAGGAGGCACGCCAGGCGTGGGTAGGAGGCGGCGGAGGAAGGTGCGTGGAGGTGGGGTTGTCACGATGGGATCTGGAGGAGGGGTAGTTTTTCGTTGCGGGGAGTTTTACTTGTGTTTTTATCATCAGACCGAAACGGGCCTGCGTGCGGTGTGGTGTTGGCAGAATAAGCTAGTGTTGTTAGAATAAGGTCTTAAGGGGTGTTGTTAGAATATACCCACCCTATATATATAGGGTGGGTCTATTCTACTAACACCCTCTAAGACCTTATTCTACTAACAACCCCTTATTCTACTAACACCACCCCTAACCAGGTTTCTTGCGCGGAGCTCCCCGTGGACAGCAACCCCCTCCCCACCCCGGCTTCTAGCGCGGCAGCACCCGCAGACGACGGCCCCCTCCTGATCCCACCTTCTTGCGTGTGAGGGCCGGCGGCCGGCGATGACCCCCTCCCCTCACGCCTTCTTGCGTGGAGCGCCGGCAGACGGCGGCCCAGGAGGATGGAGATCCAATCGCGCGAGAATTCTTCGGAGGCAGAGCCTAATCAGCGCCACCACGCCTCTCCTACAACCAATCGCCCCCAAATCGCTGCCGGAATCGCCACCGGAATCACCGCCGCTCCTCTCCTCGGCGGAATCAACATGGGCGGCCCCGCCGGCACGCTTCTGCGTTCCTACTACCGGGATATGACTGCGGTGCCGCCTTCTCAAGCCCCGCCTCCTTAAGCACCACCGCGAATCGGAGCCTCTAGCATGGGAGAGTTGCCGTCGTTCAGCAAATCTAAGCATCCAACCTCGATGTTGCATGGCAGGGGAAAGAGAACTGCAAGCAGACCTTCTACGGCAAACTCGCAATCATCGTGGGAGCGAACTGCAATGGTCGCCCATCCAGTGTCACAACCCCAAGTTAGGTATGTGCTAGGGTTAGCTTGACTTTGCATCATGTCAAATTTTCAAAATAAATTGAAATGGGAGAGAGAACACGCCCCCAGATGAATTTAATTCAGATGGCCATTTTAAAAATTGCTCCAAAAATTCTTTTTGCATTGTTTGAAAAGTCTCATAATTGAGTATGATCACATATCAAGTGATTTGTAATCAATCCCATGCTCATAGATTTTTCAAATATTCAAGCAGGACCTTGGAATTAATCAAATAACCCTATTTGAATTTGAATTCAAATATTTTGAATTAAAAAAATGTTTAAACTTTGGATGTGACTAGCAACTGGTCATGTAAAGCCATATATAAATTTTGGGCATTTAATAAAATGTCTAGCTATTTTATTTAGAAAGACAAAACAAATTAACAGAAAAAAGTCAGAAAGAAATAATAAAAGAGGGCTTCCCCTGGAAGAAGCCCAACTTACCGCACCCAGCGCACCACGTCGGCCCAGCACACCCCCTCCTCTTGTCGTCTTCCTACCACGGCCGCAAGCAGCTCGGTGGCCGCCATGCACGATGTTGCCGTGGCCGCCGAGGCCACGCAGCTGCCTCCCCGCCCACGTCCTCGCGCCTGGAAGCTTCTGGAATACGCCCCCGTCATTTCCCCTCTCTCTGCTCAATCTCCACTTCCTCCCCTCGCCGTTCTTGCAGCCGCCCGAGCGCCGCCGCAGAGCACGCCGCTGTGTCCACGCGGCCAACAGTGACGACAAGCTGCGCCATCATGTCCTAGCGCCTCCTCGTCGACGTCCTCGTCTACCCCTGCAGCTAATCGACGCCAAGAGCCCCGTAGACGACGCCATCTTCGCCAATTCGCCGCCGTCCACCGTGGACCTCGTCCGGAAATTCGTCGTCACCGCGCCCTCCAAGCCCTCGCCGTCGACACCTCTGAGATCAGGGTGAGCTCACGCATGTTTTCCTCCTAATCCCCGCTCCTCCCCGTGCCCGTAGCGCTGCGCCGCCTGCGTTAGAACTCCGACTGCCGCGCAAGTCGACGCCGGCGTGGCCTGGAGCTCCCCTGTGACCCCCTGCTAGCACCAGCATACGCGGGAGAGCGAGAGGCACCTAACCGTGCCCTCATTTGCCCCTCCCGAGGCCAAAATGCAACTCCGGCGTTGCTCCACCGTGGCCCGAGCCACCGGCGACAAGCCGCTCGGCTAATTAACCTTAATCACCCCCTAATCCCACCCCTGAGCGAATAACAAGTGGGGCCAGGCCGCCTAATAACCCCCCCTATTTAATTAAACAGAGGGAATTAACCCATTGTGGGTGACAAGCCTGGCCCACCAGTCAGCCCCCCTGACGTCACCCTTGCGCAAGCATGACGCAATAATCAATTTTCCATTTAAAAGAAAATCCAGAAAAATCCAGAAAGTGCAATAAACTTTGGAAATTCATAACTAATTCATTTTAACTCCAAATTGGACAAATAATATATGTTAAATTATAAGAAAAATGAAAGGAATCTAAATATGGACTTTGTTTTCATGTTTTACCAATTTAAATTGGGTGAACAGAGAGAAATGTGCATATGGCATTCTTTTGAATCCAAATTTGAGTGAATTTGCAAATGACTTTGCAATGCACTTCTTTAAAATGGAATGCTGAACACATTGCAACCATGAACATCACATTACAACCTTGATCATGTGATTGTGCATTGTATTTATATTGATCCCCCTTGTTTGCAATGTTTGCTCGATAGAAGTGGAGACGGAACCGGAGGCCACCCCCTTCGTTGAAGATACCGTAAACGAACCTCGTTAGCAAGGCAAGCAAACCCCATTGATCATGTCTATAAAATCCCATTTCCCTCTCAGTCTCGCTTATGCATGTTTAGGAGTTTACCATGATGCGTTTCTACCGCTTAGTTGAACCCATTACTTTGCATGACCTATCATCTTGTCACAGTAGTAAGAAAAACCACAATCCTAGCAGATATAGGAGTTGATTGATATCATGTGGCCCCTGCAACTGCTACTGCTTATTGCATGCTTAGAGTAACAATGAGGTTACTCTTTTGTGAGTCGGGATGGTAGTGATCATGTCGATGCTGGTGGAAATGTGTTGGTGAACTTGACCTAAACAAGGTGAACGATGAGAGGCTGTGTAGGAGTACATAGTGGTATGTCTCGTTGAACACCGCCTTAAGCCGAGACAAAGAGTACAACCACACATTGGGCTCACTGACCCCTCTCGACCTATTAACTCACCCCAATCCAAGTCCAGTAGTCACACCTAGTTCGCGATTTCCATTCGGCATATGCCTAGAAATATAAAGGAAATGAAATGTGGCATTCCTGGTAGGGCTTGTAGCACATGGCTTGTCAAGCGGAGAGCCATCCTTCGAGGTGGGCTTGTCAGTCGTGCCTACATGGTTTGAGTCCTGACCGGAAACTCGGCCGGAATTCCAGTTGGGTTTGAAACTCAGATAGTTGACTCCTTGGACAAGAGCGGTGCCATGAGGTAAGTGTTGTGGTGAACATCCTCGCCGGCACCCCTTGAATGGTGATGAGTACTTGGCGGTAACTGATGGTCATGTGTGTGTAGAGGTACACCCCTACAGGGTTAACAAACTATTCGAATAGCCGCGTCCGCGGTCATGGACTACATGGAAAGCTATGCTTGATTGAAAACTTCAAGGAATACTCTAAAACTTGCCAAGATAAGTTTGAGTGCTATGGCATGCTTTCTCGTGGGGAAGTGGAGGAAGTATCCATAGTGGTGTATTGGTTGGAGACTTGGTAGTGGACTCGAGTACGCTTTTTACCTCAATCTGGAAATCGTAGTACAGGTCTAGCCAAGTCAAAGCTGGCACCTCTGCATTACAAACCCCACCTCCCTTTACCTTGAAACTTGAGCATGAGTAGTATAGTTCTGATGTAAGTCTTGCTGAGTACGACTTTTTACTCACGTTTTCTTATTCTATGTTTTAGATGAGAACCCAGACCCTGATGGAGACACCTTCCTGAAGCTCGACGTTGACTAAGTTTGTGTCACAACCCTAGTTTTGGTATGTGATTTTTATTTCTAGAAATAAGGCATCATGTTTAAATTTCCTTTATTTAAGAATTTGGGACTTGGAAAAGACTCAAAAAGAAATTAAATAAAAGACCAGAGAAAAATATTTTTTCCAAAAATATTCTGAACTTTTTGAAAATCTCTATAAATGGGCATGATAACATTTCATGTGTTGTGGGTCCAACCACATGCTCAAGGAATTTTCAAAAATTCAAACAAGAGCATGGAAATTAAATTTAAATCATATTTGAATTGAAATTCAAATACCAAGCCTGTCGGGACCCGGGGTTTGCGTATGTAATTCCTGTTACAACACAATCATATGGAGAGCCGAGAGTCGTACCCACTTGTCTAAGAAGACAAGGCCAAGCACAGAACGCTCTCGGAAAGCTCGAACATGGGGGGAATCCCATCCAGACCGGATGATCAACTGAGATGGGTCCTCATCGCTCGCTCACAGGTCTAAATGATCATGGGTGGTGAAATCCCATACTCATAGACAAGTCGCCTCAACCATATTATCGATTGAATTATAACACTTACATAAACAGACTCCAGCCCGATCACTTAGTCGGGGTATCGGGCGGGCTCAATCATACAACAAAGTGTGCCACGTGACAGATTCACGAGCAATCGCATCGCGATGCCCCAAGCTGCGCACATCTAAGGGCTACTTGGTGTATAAAAGACCGCCAGCAAGAACTCAACTAAGCTATCGAACCCCACACTAATACATGCACGTTATAATCATACACGCAACATACATGTCTAGTGTACACAGCAGGTAACACAACATGAACTCTACAAACTCATAGTTTTATTGCATCTTCTAAACAGAGCAGATATAGTAGTGTTACAAGCAGAGATCACATAACTGTGACCCAACATTACATCATACAACAATAGACGCAAATTATGTCTTAGTAAAGACAAGGTTAACAAATGGCTTAAGAAGCCTTTAAGAAAACACAACGACCCTCCAGAGGGACCAGGCTGCTGTCTGGAACTACATGACTTCGCCGGCGTCGAGCTTGAGGGGGAGGCCACCATCAGGGTCAGTGGTCTCATCTCTAAAACATAAATTAAGAAAATGTGAGTACAAAATCGTACTCAGCAAGACTTACGTCAGAACTATACTACTCATAATCAGGTATCAAGGTAAAGGCAAGTGGGGTTGTAATGCAGAAAGTTTTGACTTGGCTATCCTGTACTACGACTACATAGAATTGAGATGAGAGGTGCACACGAGTCCATCTAATCTTGATCACCACGTCAATACACCACCATGGATCCTTCCTCGACTTCCCCATGAGGAAGCGACCCAAAGCAATCACACTTATCTTGATGAATTTTAGAGTATCCATTTGAGTTGTCTAATAATCAAGTAAAGATCTCCAAGTAGTCCATAACCGCGGACACGGTTATTCGAATAGTTCATTAACCCTGCAGGGGTGTACTTCTTCACATACGTAGCTACCACTTACCGCCTAGAATTCTTCACCTTCAAGCGGTGTCGGTGAGGATAGTACCATGACACTTACCTCACGGCTCCAACTCTGAGTATGTACCCCAATCGGGAATCCGCCCGGGGTTTCCTTTCAGGATCCAGACGATGTATGGACGGTCCGACAAGCCCACCTCGACGGATGGTGCTATGCTTGCCTAAAACCGTGCTACGTTATGAAATCCAATAGAAGAACAATTAACCCATGCGAGTCCTGGACCAAATTCAGGGTGAGTTAATAGGTCGAGAGGGGTCAATGAGCCCAACATGTGGTAGTAATCCGTGTCTTGGATCACAACACAAGAACTCGGGGCCTAGGGCAGTGTAAATGAGACAATGCAACCCACTGTGTACTCCTACACAGCCTCATATTGTTCACCTTTGTTAGGATGACTTCACCTACACATTACCATTACATTGCATTGTTATCTACCATCCCGATACTTCACCCATATGGATCATCTTCATTGCATTCAACTCTAGCATGGCATAGCATAACATGGATGAAGGGCCACATGATGAACACAATCAATCCTGGATTTGCTAGGTTGAGATTTGCTTAATACTGTGGCAGCAATGATAGGTCATGCAAAGGATGGGTTCAACTAGCGGTAGAACGGTAACATGTGAAGAACCTAATCATGCATAAGAGAAAAAGAGGGAAATGGGTTTATATAGATATGATCAATGGGGTTTTCTTGCCTTGTTGACGATCACGAGGTGTCATTCTTCAAGGCAGTCGGAAACTACGTCTGGCGATGAATCTATCGAGAAGAGGCAAACACCGAGACAACAACAAAGTAGTCATCACATTGCAATGCACAATCAAGAAGTATAACATAGCATGGCATGGTACTGATGTGCTCTATGTTCAAGTTACAACATGTTAATTGAAGTTGATTTGAATAAGAAATTCAAATTCAAACTCCAAATGAATATTCAATTTTGTCCAAATTGCATTTTCTACTATTTGATCTTTGTAAAGTGTTTTGTCATGCTTGAAAGTTGCATATTTGGATTCCTTGCATTTTTCTGATAATTTTTCATATATTATTTGTTTGATTTGGAGTTATGGTTCAAAAGTTATTGAATTTCAAAGATTTAAACATTTTCTGGAATTTTCTATTAAATAAAGAAATTGATTTATTGCGCAAGGTTGACGTCATCATGATGCAGGGTGGCTGATTAGTCAACCTGACACGCGGGGCCCATCTGTCATTGTCTCTGGGTTTAAAATCATTTTAGTTTAAGTTAACAGGGGATTAAGGGGGGCTCGGCCCCACCTGCCAGTGGGTGTTTAGGGGGCTAGGAGGGGGATTAGGCCCCTAATTAAGCCGTCATGCCGGCGGTTAGCCGCCGGTGGCCACGGGAGGCGGCGGCGCCTCGTCGGACTGGCGATTCCGGCCACGGGAAGGCATGAGGGAGGCACCAAAGTGCTCCCCGTGGCCTCACGCACACACTGGTGCAGGCCAGCGACCTCGGGGCGGCCTGGAGCCACGCCGGCGACGAGGGGGCGCGGCGGCCGGAGTGCTGCCTCGCGGGGAACGACGACTGGAGCCTTGGGGAGGAGAATGGGCCAGGGAAAAACGTCGGTGAGCCTCACCTGAGCGCGAAGGCGAGCTTGAGGAGGCCGGAGAGTGACCGGCGGCGGTGCAATTCGTCGGAGGGAGGCCACGGCGGCCGGAGCTCCGCGGTAAAGCTCCCATTGTCTACAGGGCGCCCGGCCTCAATTCCTTCAGCGTAGAGGGGATTCTCGACGTCGTGGATCTCCTTGACACGTCGGCTTGGTGAGGGGTGGCCTGTGGGCACACAGGTGCATGACGGCGGACGGCGGGTGCTCTTAGGTGCTGCGGGATTAGCGAGGGAGAGAGAGATAGAGGGAGCCAGGGGAGAGGGAAAAGGAAGGGGGGCTGCACGGGGTCTCCACGGCACTGGATAAGGACGGGGGAGCAGCCAGGCAGCTGCCTGGCGGCCATGCCGTGGTCGCCGGCGAGCTGCCTACCTGCCTGGCCAGGGGTTGAAGACGCATGTACCCCTGACGGGCTGGGCCGCCTAGCTAGGCCAGGTGGGCCAGGTAAGTGGGCACTGCCCTAATTCAAATATGATTTAAATTTAATTTCCATGCTCCTGTTTGAATTTTTGAAAATTCCTTGAGCATGTGGTTGGACCCACAACACATGAAATGTGATCATGCCCATTTATAGAGATTTTCAAAAAGTTCAGAAGATTTTTGGAAAAAGATTTTTCTCTGGCCTTTTATTTAATTTCTTTTTGAGGCTTTTCCAAATCCCCAATTCTTAAATAAAGGAAATTTAAACATGATGCCTTATTTCTAGAAATAAAAAGCACATACCAAAACTAGGGTTGTGACAACTCGCCCCCACTCAAAAGAATATTGTCCCGAGATTCAGAAGTCGTCGGGAAGAGGGTGGGGTACTCGACTCGAAGATGATCTTCTCGTTCCCAGGTGGCTTCTTTCTCAGAATGGTTGGACCACTGCACTTTGAGGAACTTGATCTTCTGACGTCGGGTGGTACGCTCAGCTTCATTGAGGATACAGACAGGATACTCTTGATATGATAGGTTTTCTTGGAGATCAAGCGTTTCGTGGTCTACTTCGTGGATCGGGTCCTTGAAGCAACGCCTTAGTTGAGATACGTGGAAGACATCGTGAACCGGAGAAAGATGCGGGGGTAGTTCAAGTTGGTAGGCAACTTCTCCACGTTTAGCTAGAATGCGAAAGGGACCAATGTAACGTGGGGCCAATTTGCCTTTGATACCGAAGCGATGGGTTCCCTTCAGAGGAGTAACCCGGAGGTAAGCCTTCTCGTCCAGCTCATAGCTTTCTGGTCTATGATGACGATCATAGTAGCCTGACGAGACTGGGATGTTTTCAATTGCTCACGAACAATGCGAACCTTCTCTTCTGCTTCCTGGATCATATCCAGTCGAAAGAATTGTCTTTCACTGGCTTCTGACCAGTTCAATGGTGTTCGACATTTTCGTCCATAGAGAAATTGAAAGGATGCCATGCCCAAGCTAGATTGGAAGCTGTTGTTATAAGCAAACTCAGCGAATGGAAGAGATTTATCCTAACTCTTTCCGAATGAGATAACACAGGCTCTGAGCATGTCTTCGAGAACTTGATTGACTCTTTCTACTTGACCACTTGACTGGAGATGAAAGGCGGTGCTAAAGGAGAGATGGGTTCCCATAGAATTTTGAAAACTTTCCCAAAATCGAGAGGCAAAAAGACTTCCACGGTCTGAATTGATTTCCAAAGGAATACCATGGAGAGAGACGATCCGGGAGACATATAAATCCGCTAACTGTCTAGCAGTTATACTCTCGCGAACAGGAAGGAAATGGGCAACTTTGGAAAGACGGTCAATGACCACGAAGATGGCATTGTTCCCCTTTTGAGACCTTGGAAAGCCAGTGATGAAATCCATACTGACTTTATCCCATTTCCACTCAGGAATGGCTAAAGGTTGAAGAGTACCAGGAGGTCTTTGATGCTCTGCTTTCACACGACGACAAACATCGCACTCAGCAACATATCGAGCGATTTCTCACTTCATCCTAGTCCACCAAAATCTCTGGCGTAGATCTTGATACATCTTAGTACTACCAGGATGAATCGAGAGAGGGGTGTCATGAGCTTCCTTAAGGATCTGCTGCCTTAGATTCCTATTCTTCGTAACTACTATCCTGTTCTCGAAGTACACAGTACCCTCATTGTCTAGGGTAAAACATTTGGCCTTACCGCTAGCAATGTTCTGCTTGATATATCGGATACCTCGAGCACGTTGTTGAACAGCTTTGATTTGATCCTCAAGATTTGGTTTCACTACCAAGGTGGAAAGGAATCCTTGAGGAGATATTTCAAGATTAATCTTTCGAAATTCCTCATAGAGAAGTGGTTGATACCGTTGTAACATGAGGTTGTTACAATACGACTTATGACTTAGCGCATCAGCCATGACATTGGCTTTGCCTGGGGTGTAAGAAATTACTAAGTCATAATCTTTTATCAACTCTATCCAGCGTCTTTGCCTGAGATTAAGATCTGGCTGGGTGAATATGTATTTTAGGCTTTGGTGATCGGTATAGATTTCACAACGATCACCAAGGAGGTAATGCCGCCAAGTCATCAGGGCATGAACTACGACACCAAGTTCAAGATCATGGGTAGGATAGTTCTCTTCATGTGGACGCAACTGGCGTGAAGCGTATGCTACCGCATGTCGATCTTGCATAAGTATGCATCCTAACCCTTACCGTGAAGCATCACAATAGATCTCGAAATCCTTTTTGGTGTGTGGAGGCGCAAGTACGGGTGCAAGAGTCAATCTTCTTTTTAGCTCTTGAAAGCTTTCCTCGCACTTGGGGGTCCATTCGAATTTCTTATCTTTCTTGAGGAGTTCAGTTAGAGTCTTTGAAACTTTGGAGAAGTTCTCAACGAAGCGGCGACAATAGCTTGCTAGGGCAAGAAAACTCCTAACTTGCTTAACCGATTCAGGTGGAGTCCAGTCAAGGAAGTCCTGAACTCTCTCGGGATTCACAGCAATGCCTTTTGCAGAAATCACGTGGCCTAGGTAGGTCACTTCTGGAAGCCAAAATTCGCATTTGGAAAACTTAGCATAAAGGCAATGCTCTCTAAGTTTCATCAATACCAGCCTAAGATGTTCTGCGTGATCTTCTTTGTTCTTCGAGTAGATGAGAATGTCATCAAGATAAACTAAATTTTTTTTATCTAAGTACTGCATGAAGATCGAATTCATCAAGCACGAGAATGTGGCGGGGTGATACGTCTCAAACTTATCTACTTTTCCAAACACTTTTGCTATTGTTTTGGCTTCATTTTTGCATGATTTGAACGAAACTAACCCGGACTGACGTTGTTTTCAGCAGAGCTACCAGTGATATTTAGGTACGCTGGAAAAATCCCAAAAATATATATAAAAAATCAGCGTTCCGGAAGCTTCCGCAAGTCCAAAGGGGGGCCACAGGGCATCCAGGGGGCAGCCAGGAGGGTGCCTGGCGCGGCCCAGCCCCTGGCCGCGCCACCTGCCCTCCTGGCTTGGTCCCACTTCCCCCGGTGCCCTACTTTGGCCCTATTTATTCTCCCGACGCAGAAACCCCAGAATAGAAGTCTCTTTTCCAATCTACGTCGTGGAGCCGCCGCAACCCTCTGTTCTTCTCCGGGAGAGCTAATCTGGAGGCTGCTTTGGCCTCCGGTTAGGGGAAATCATCGCCATAGTCATCATCATCGCCTCTTCATCACCCCTCCATGACTTACACTCTCATGTGTGAGTAATTCCCTGCTATAGGCAAAGGGGATGGTAGGGATTGGATGAGTTAGATCATGTAATAGTTCAATCAGATTATTGGGGGCTTGTTGCCTATCATCTACTTGGTGTTTATCATCTCTGTTATAACTTGTTGCTCTCAATGCTTGTCACTTTGGGCCCCAGTGCCATGATTTCAGATCTGATCACCCTTTTGTTTCTTGAGTTTGTGGTGTTCTTGATCCTATCTATGAGTTGTATGCACCTATTATAGTCCGGAACCAGCGATCCCGATGGTGACAACTTGGGACACCAAAGGGGATATACTATAATTTGAGGATTCCGTGTATCCATGAAGTGTTAATGCTTTGTTCCGGTGCTCTTTGACAGGAGTACCTTAATCTCTCTAAGTTCCTTTTGGCCCCGTTTGTAGAGGGATGGTAGGACAAAATATGTTGTGCAAAGTTCTTATTGCAAGCACGTACAACTACCCTGGGATACACGCCCGATGTTTGATATTTGCCTAGATGATCCTTTCTTTTCTGTGAGCCTTGCCCGTGTTAGAATATATTACATGTTCGTTCTCATCTAAGCAGCGCCCAACCATCCATCTCCCTAGCCTACAGTGTTTTCTTTCCTGTTGGTTACTAGTTGTTTACTTTTGCTGTTTTACTTTTGTTGTTTCACCAACACCATCACCACCATTATCACCACCACTACTACCACCGTATCACAGTTGCTACTAATACGTTTGTGCAATCAAGTATTTATTTCAGGTGCGGTTGAATTGACAACTCAATTGTCAAAGCATGTACGTATTCTTTGCGTCCCCAAGTGTCCATTCAATAAATTGGGTTATCTTTCCCGCGAAGACTATCTCGATCCCCTACAGTTGAGGGTTATCAAGTACTTTTTTCTGGCGCCGTTGCCGGGGACCATAGCTTTATTTACAGGTCTACTTGAAGTATCCTACCTGCTGCACGCTATCCACTATGGGTAAGAAAGGAGACCCCAAGGTTCCGATCTTACCATCCCGTACGAGAAGAGGTACCGCTCTTAGCACTAGTGCTAAACTTGATTCAACTTCAGTTATGAGTCAGTTTGATTCACCTCAGTTACATGCTACTTCTGCTGAGTCTGGCAATATGTCAGATACTTTTGATGATGCTTCTACTACCTTTGAGACTACAGGTTCACTTGGTTCTTTTTTTGAAAAATAGATTGCTGCTGCTGCTCGATTCTCGGGTGTTGAAATTCCTGTTACCAAAACACCTATTGGAAAAACTCATATCTTTGTTGGCCTTAAGGATAAACTCATTGAGGATGATTATATTACGCTTGATGATGATTTTTGCAGGGAGCTTAATGAATGTGCTGATTCCGACCCTGCTACTATAAAAAAGTTACTAGCAAAGCACTCCCTAAAGAACAAGTTTACTCCTTATCTTACTTTTTCTACGTCTCCTATATGCATCACTGATCCTGATTACGATTTCTCTGTTGATCTTTCACTTATATCCACAGTTGAAGGTGATCCATTTTATGGCAGAGAAAATGATGATGCTATCGAGCACCTGACCAAACTCACTGAGTTGGTGGCTTGTTTACTACTGATGAAAGGATCCGGAACTTTTATGTGACCAAGCTTCTTTATTTTTCCTTGAAAGGAGATGCTAGAGCATGGTATGATGCACTACCATGTGGTTCCATTCAAAGTCCTCAAGATATGGCTATATCTTTCGTTGATAAGTATTTTCCTGCTCATATGCAACATGATGCTTTGCAAAGAATTTATAACTTTAAACAGTTGCAGGATGAGCATCTCCCTAAAGCTTGGGGGAGATTTTGCAGTTTGCTGAAGGCTAGACCGGGACATGAGATCCCTAAGAATGAATTACTTGATATATTTTATGTTGGTCTAACCGATGGGTCTAAATCCCATCTAGATAGTTGTGCTGGTTGTGTTTTCAGGCAAAGAACACCGGACGATGCGGAAGAATTGATGGGCAAGATTGCCAAAAACCATGAAGATTGGTCCGTGCCTGAACCACCTCCACCACCAAAGAAGAGGGGAATGCTTGTCCTAAGCCCCGAAGATATGCAAGAAGCGAAGAAGTCTATAAAAGAGAAAGGAATTAATGCTAAAGACGTGAAGAATCTACCCCCAATTGAGAAGCTGTTTGAGCCTACCACTCACCCACCTATGGTAGAGGTACACTCTCTTTTAGATTTCAATGCTAGTGACATCCCTAAAGGTAAACCTCCTGACCAATTTTTAGATGAGCTTGATAATTTTATTATGATGCAGAGTCACTTCAATGAGAAGATACAAGGTCAGTTGCATGATAATACTCTTGCTATCAAAAGTTTGTTTGATGTTCTAGGAAGAACCGTTAATGATGTTAAATGTCTTGTGAAGCATTTTAATATGGTTCAAACTCAGCTTGAACAAATTTCTAATGTGCAAAAAGATTTGCTTGCTAATAATGCCAAACAGGACAATTTACAGGCTTATGGTATAAAGACCCGGGGTGGAACACACACCCAGGACCCTCTCTATCCAGAAGGGCATCCGGAGAGGATCGAGAAAGATTCTCAAGTGCAGGAAGAAGAAATTGTTAGCTCTCCAAATAAGAAGAAGAAGAAGAAACACAAGGAAGCTGACAATTCCAATGATCCTATAGAAGAAGAAGAACAAGCTGTTGATCCAAAAAACATATCTACCTCCGATGCTGAGACTAAAGATGGTGCTGAACCTGAAAAAGATGCTGAGACTAAACGCAGGAAGTATACTAGAGAAGACTTTCTTGCAAGGAGACATGGGAAGGAACGAGAACCATGGGTACAGAAACCCATGCCTTTCCCAAGCAAGTCCGTCAAAACCAAAGAAGAAGAGCACCACAACAAGTTTTGTGAGTGGATGAAACCTCTTTTTCTTCAAATCCCTTTGACTGATACTATTAACTTACCTCCTTAATCTAAATATATGAAAGATATTGTTACTAATAAAAGAAAAGTCCCTAATGAGGCAATATCTACTATGCTTGCTAACTACTCTTTCAGTGGCAAGATTCCTGAGAAGCTCGGTGACCCAGGTATACCCACCATTCCTTCCTCCATAAAAAATAATTATGTTAGAACTGCTTTATGTGATCTTGGTGCAAGAGTGAGTGTTATGCACTTTTCTCTCTACAAAAGACTTTGTTTAGAGAAATTAATTCCTTCAAATATCTCTCTACAGATGGCCGACAAGTCCACGGCCGCCCCGATCGGTATTTGTGAGGATGTTCCTGTTGAAGTTGCCAATTGCTTAATACTTACTAATTTTTTGTGCTTGACATGCCCGAGGATGGGAGCATGTCCATTATCCTTGGTAGAACTTTTCTTAACACCGCAGCTGCTGTTATTGGTTGCAATAAAGGGAAGGTTACCTTCAACGTAAATGACAAAGAAAACACGGTGTATTTTCCGAAGAAGATCGACAAAAGGCATGGCCTTAACTCCATTGAGATTATCGAGACCGTGAAGATTGGAGAATGGGATTGTCCACTACATGTATACCGTAAATACAAGGCAATTATGATGGGGACAATGTCCATTAAAGTGAGAGTGCAATGATCACTTCACAAGAGGCGAGACTTTCTGCGCTATATACCACAGGTTTGTTGGTAAGACTTGATCAACCTTGCTAACTAGCATGTTTTATATAGGTAAAAAGTTGAGCTTGTTATGTTTTCATTTCCTTTAGCTTTTATTCTCCTTGCTGTACCCAAGTTTTTGTGTTTAAAGCTTCACTGGTTTTAACTTTTGTCTCGAGTTCATGAAAGTTTTTGCAGCTTTTTGAACTTTGAAAAATTCTCTACAGTGAAGTTGCCCAGAAAATTCCAGAAAAATCAAAATCAAAATTTCCAGGTAAAAAGCCATCAGGAGGCACCTGAGGCTGACCAGGGGGGTCCACCCCTGGCCCAGGAGGCCAGGTGGCGCGACCCAGCTCCTGGCCGCGCCACCCACCCTCCTGGGGCCCACAGGCACCCCCTGGTGGCCTCTCTTCCCTCAGTCTCTCTCCTTCCTCCCAAAAACTCGTGTTCTTGCTCTGGTTCTGCCCTTCTTGCTGTTCTTCAGCATGGAACCTCGATCTCCTTCTACAACCACTCATTTGAGCTGAAATTTGGAACAAATACTCTCTGGTATGTGACTCCCTCACCCCTCCAATTAGTTTTCTAGTTGGTGGCTTCATTAGTGAGTATTTAGTGGTTCTTGGTGCTATTTAGTTGAGCTTAAATGTTTGTGTAGAAATTTATTTTTCAAGTTTTGTTGCTAGTTTGAGCCTTGGTAAAGTAATAGGAATGTTTTTCCCAAACTAGTTTTGCTTAAATCTTTGTTTTTGTGAATTGTAAAAAATTTCAGAAATGGAGAGGCTAGGAAAGTGGCTTGGGAAGAAGAAACCCGAGCGCTATAGCCGTGTTACGCGTTCCGCAGCTTCACCTTCGACCACGAGGGTGAGTTACAATGAAGATATCGTACCCATAGAGATGTTTGACGCGTCACCTGCGAAAGCCATGGCATTTCCATGCGAAGATTTCATGGAGGATGCCGACATACAAGAACAGTTCTATGCTCTGTGTGCCAATGCAGGTTTGACACGGCTTGTTACGAGCCGTGCACTACAGTACGAGACACTCAGCGCTATTTTTGTTAATAGTTTCAGGTTTTATTCTGACAATGATACTGTGGTGTTTCGACTTTATGAAAGATTGCTGACCATGCCTATGAGTGTATTTTGTGAAGCTTTAGGTTTGCCAGGCTTGGTCGAGAAGAAGAAGGGGAAAAATGTCCAAACTGTTGCACTCAACACCCTCCTCGACTCGTTCTGTAACACTGAAGTGAGGCCATCCAACCGTCATAAGATTTCCAACATTATGTTCCCTCACCTCAGGTATTTCGCCTATTATATTGCTAGAGGAGTGTTGGCTCGAGACAACACGAGCATCACTTCTACGCCTGATACTGCTATCATGGCGAATGCCCTCTCAGGGAAGCACGAGTATCATGTGGGTTCGCTTATTGCGAAACGCCTTGCTACTAATAGTAACAAGGGGGGCCTCTTTGGTGGCGTCTATGCCACACTTGTTTTGCAGTTTCTCCAAGGAGAACCGCGCCCAGATGATGCAATCTTTCCTTTTGTTAGCCTTGACTTGGTTGCCATGGAGAGGCATTTCTTTGTTACTAAGACCTCTGACCGCTACACACTTGATTATATTTTGCGGTTTAAAGACGGCGTGGCACGCACTGTCTGTCTACCTGCACCACTTGTGTTTGATTTTTCTCGCAGGAACGGATTTCGTTTTTCAGTTGCCGAGTTTGATGAGATCACGAGGAGATATCAGTTTCACGACCCCACAGAGGGGATCGAGCCAGACGAGGAGGAGCGCGTCATATACCCACCAGTTCAGGAGGAGACCGTCACCCCCTGGGGTGAAGGGTCTTCCTCTGGATGGGGAGCGGGACCTTCTTCTTCCACGTGGGAGGAGCCCAGGGCTTCGGTGTACGCACCGGAGGATGGATACGACCCATGGACATACCAGTACTACCCTGGAGCAGGAGGCTCCTCAGGACCGCAGTAGACGGGCCCCAACTTAGGCCAAAAGCCTAAGCTTTGGGGAGTACGTGCTCTCCTCCCTTTCCATTGTATCTACTTTTGGTTCGCTTTTATCTTTTTGAAAGTTTTTGCCTGTTCTTCTTTGTTCTTTTATTTTGCAAAAACCCAAAAATATTTCTCCTTTCTTTTGCTTTTCTTAAACCTTAAAAAACCCAAAAATATGTTTCCTTTGATCTTTAGTTTGATTTGTTTCAGAGTTCAGCTCGAGTCCGTGATGATTATAATTTCGTACATTCGATCGTGCAAGTGACAAGGCAGTAATGACGAAGATCGACGGAAGGGATGCAACAAGGAAAGCCGGTATGAACTCTTTTTGTTCTACTTTTGTACATATGCCTGTACTTATGATTAGAGACCAACTTGTAGCGATATAGTGCTATGTTTACAATGTTTTCCCAGTGATTCCTGCTTTCTTTGTGGTTAGTCTCAAATAGCTAGAGTTTATAATGTGTCGCTTGAAATGATTGACATGTATTGCATTGTTCATGGTGTGGCATATTGAAGTGGTATTTCCCTCCGGGGAATTCTTGGATTGACTTGGCACATGTTCACGCATGTTAAGAGTAAAAAGTCTGTTCTTCCTTGATGATCTTTTTACTTCAGGGTGAGTTATATCACTTTCATGCCCGATTCAATGTTGCTTTGTCGCTCTGCATGATTATGACCGTTATGCTCTCTGGTTGGTCGCTTCCCCGTCTTTTGCTAGCCTTCCTCCAGCACCAAGCGGAATTCTGCTTGTGCTTCCACAATCACCTTTCTAAACCCAATTGTTCCATTTGAGTCCACCATACCTACCTATATGTGGTATTTACCGGCCACTCATAACTTAGACTTTCTTGTGCCATCACAAAATTTATTCAAAAGCTTCCCCTTTGTAACCGTACAAGCTCATGGTGCGGTGAGGGAAAATCAGTATCTTTCATGCCAAAAATATTTTGACGGAAGTTTTAACTAGTCAATAAAAGAATATGAGAGTTACACCTCCCCCATACTTGATGATGGAGTGAAATGGACCAAATGCTGCTAATGATAGGTGGAACGATACCCTCCTTCCATCCTTGAGGCAAAATAAAAGGTTCCGTAGACCATCAAAGGATTTATGGATAAGGGAACATGTGTAAGAAAAAGTCATTAATATGGTTGGCATGGGAGATGTTGAGAGACCTTTACCGTTCACCGTTGACTGGAAAGTTGCACTTCTCAAAAGAGTTTTATCTCTGTTTTCAAAACCAAGAGCTCTGGCACATGTTTAGTCTTTGCTTCCTTTCACGGGTTTTCAACCTTGCCATCAAAAGCCACGGTTCGAGAGTCTCCACCTTCCTTTCTCGAAAGCACCAACTATGAGAGCATAAGTGTTTTTTGAAGCTTTTATTGTACATTTTTAAATATTGTGGTCCTGGTAATAAAATACTGGGGGGGGGGTACTTTACCCCTCAGTTTGAAATCTTCAAAAAAAACATGCATTGTACCAAAGTATCACATTGTCTTCTGCATGCTTGTGATGTTTCTTACTTTGAGTTCTGAGTTCTAGTCTCCTTTAAAACTCCAGAGGAGTTTCTGCATTTATGTTTTGCTTCACTCATGGAGGCTAGCGAGATACCACCCTGATATGTTCATGCTATGTGCATTGTGATCTTAAATTGATTCTCAGCAGCATATTATTTACTTTTTGTTTGTTTGTGACTGATTACATGAAATAAGGATTGCTTCGTGCATTGTCCTTGTAGCATGGTGTCAAAACTTGCTAAACTCTTTCGTAGTGCATGCTTATATACATCTAATGAAGCAAAAGGGTTTGTCAAAGTTTTCTTTGTCGTGTCCAGTTCGTTGAACTGAATTGCTTGAGGACAAGCAATAGCTAAGCTTGGGGGAGTTGATACGTCTCAAACATATCTACTTTTCCAAACACTTTTGCTATTGTTTTGGCTTCATTCTTGCATGATTTGAACGAAACTAACCCGGACTGACGCTGTTTTTAGCAGAGCTACCAGTGTTGTTTTCTTTTGTGCAGGTTTCTGGAAAAATCACAAAAAAATATATAAAAAATCAGCAATCCGGAAGCTTCCGCAAGTCCAAAGGGGGGCCATAGGGCAGCCAGGGGCAGCCAGGAGGGTGCCTGGCGCGGCCCAGCCCCTGGCCGCGCCACCTTCCCTCCTGGCTTGGTCCCACGTCCCCCGGTGCCCTACTTTGGCCCTATTTATTCTTCCGACGCAGAAACCCCAGAACAGAAGTCGCTTTTCCAATCTACGTCGCGGAGCCGCCGCAACCCTCTGTTCTTCTCCGGGAGAGCTAATCTAGAGGCTGCTTTGGCCTCCGGTGAGGGGAAATCATCGCCATAGTCATCATCATCGCCTCTCCATCACCCCTCCATGACTTCCTCTCTCATGTGTGAGTAATTCCCTGCTGTAGGCAAAGGTGATGGTAGGGATTCGATGAGATAGATCATGTAATAGTTCAATCAGATTATTGGGGGCTTGTTGCCTATCATCTACTTGGTGTTTATCATCTCTATTACAACTTGTTTCTCTTAATGCTTGTCACTTTGGGCCCGAGTGCCATGATTTCAGATCTGATCACCCTTTTGTTTCTTGAGTTTGTGGTGTTCTTGATCCTATCTATGAGTTGTATGCACCTATTATAGTCCGGAACCGGCGATCCCAATGGTGACAGCTTGGGACACCAAAGGGGAGGGACTATAATTTGAGGATTCCGTGTATCCATGAAGTGTTAATGCTTTGTTCCGGTGCTCTTTGACAGGAGTACCTTAATCTCTCTAAGTTCCTTTTGGCCCCGTTTGTAGAGGGATGGTAGGACAAAATATGTTGTGCAAAGTTCTTATTGCAAGCACGTACAACTACCCTGGGATACACGCCCGATGTTTGATATTTGCCTAGATGATCCTTTCTTTTCTGTGAGCCTTGCCCGTGTTAGAATCTATTACATGTTCGTTCTCATCTAAGCAGAGCCCAACCATCCATCTCCCTAGCCTACAGTGTTTTATTTCCTGGTGGTTACTAGTTGTTTACTTTTGCTGTTTTTACTTTTGCTGTTTCACCACCACCATCACCACTATTATCACCACCACTACTACCACCGTATCACAGTTTCTACTAATACCTTTGTGCAAGGAAGTGTTTATTTCAGGTGCGGTTGAATTGACAACTCAATTGTCAAAGCCTGTACGTATTCTTTGTGTCCCCAAGTGTCGAATCAATAAATTGGGTTATCTTGCCCGCGAAGACTATCTCGATCCCCTACAGTTGAGGGTTATCACGGGGAAATTGGTTAAACCGAAGGACATGACGGTGTACTCATAAGACCATAACGAGTAGTGAAAGACGTTTTGGGAATGTCCTCGTTTCTGATTTTGATTTGATGATAACCTAATCTCAAATCCATCTTGGAGAAGACTGAGGATCCATCAAGTTGATCATAAAGATCATTGATCCTGGGAAGTGGGTACTTGTTCTTTATCGTCGCTAGATTTAGCGGACGATAGTCTACACACATCCTTTCTGTTCCATCTTTCTTCGTTACGAACAGAATGGGGCAACCCCATGGTGATGAGCTAGGCCGGATGAAGCCTTTTGCCAGCGAAGCTTCAAGTTGGATTTTAAGCTCAGCTAACTTATGTGGGGACATTCTATATGGGCGTTTGGAAATTGGGGCGGTTCCTGGGATAAGATCTACAATGAATTCTACACATCTGTCAGGAGGCATTCCTAGCAGCTCTTCTGGAAAGACATCCGGAAAGTCACAAACTATCGGAATATCTTCAAGGTTAGGAAGGGGATGTTCATTCAACGAGTATAGCTGGGTTTCTGAACCTTGAGATGTGAAATGGACTATCTTGCCAGAAGGATGAGTGAGTTGAACCAATTTAGTGGCACAATCAATCTTAGCACGGTGTT
Source organism: Bromus sterilis (assembly GCA_950022295.1). Classification (NCBI taxonomy): domain Eukaryota; kingdom Viridiplantae; phylum Streptophyta; class Magnoliopsida; order Poales; family Poaceae; genus Bromus; species Bromus sterilis. The sequence goes on from OX465598.1 coordinate 224,117,300, forward strand.
TAGTCAACCAATCCATACCTAAGATGATATCGATATATGAATATTTGAGGGCTATGAGAGAAGCAAGGAATACAACATCCTCAACAACAATTTCATTGTCATGACTTACCCTACTGGTACGCCATGTGGATCCTGGAGTTTTAATCATGAAAGAGGTAGGAAACTCCTCGAATGAAATGTCATGCAGGAGTGGAAACTTTTCAGACAAAAGGAATGAGAGGCTGCAGAATCAAACAGAACAGAAGCAGGTTTGGAGTTCACAGGAAGTGTACCGAGTACAACCTTCGTATCCTCTTGGGCTTCTTTGATGGTGGCATGGTTCACACGTCCGTATTCAACAATAGAGGACTTGGCTTTGGAACACTTTGGTGGTTTAGCTTTGGCTTTATGTTTTGGACGAGCAGGAACATTCTCATGCAATGAACACTGTCGTGCAATGTGGCCATGATTACCACACTTGTAGCACAAACGGATGTTAGGTTGTGGGGTTTGTATGGCATGCTCTCTACTATATTTCTGGGTTTTCTTGCTTTGTGGAGATGGTCTTGGAATCAAGTGCGAAGGAATGGCACTATTTGGGATCAAAATTCGACGTTTCTGAGAACCCAAACTAGAAGAGGAAGCAAGATCACGATCACGCTTGCGAGACTCTTCAAAGACCTCATTTCCATGCTCAGCTCTGAATGATCTATTGACCAAATCCTCTAAGTTGAAAAATTCAAGGAGATTGAGATCATGACGAAGGATAGGGCTAAGTCCCTTGCGGAACCTTGCCTGCTTCTTAGCATCGGTTGATATCTTCTCAGGGGCATAACGAGAAAGACGATTGAACTCAGTCCTATACTGATGAACATTCATACTTCCCTGAGATAGGTTGCAGAACTCTTCCCTATTTCTTTCCATCAGCTCATCCAGAATGTGGTACCCTTGGAAGGCATCATGGAACTCCTGCCAAGTCACTACGTGACCATCAGGCTGCATTGCAACAAAACTTTACCACCATTCACCAGCAACACCTTCCAGAAAGTATGCCGCAAACATCACACGATCATCTGGAGAAACATGCGCCGTCTCAAGCTTACGCTCGATGGAACGGAGCCAATCTTCGGCATCAAGGGGCTCAGATGAGCATCGGAATACCTACGGGTTCAATATGATGAAATCCTGGATGGATATTACCGCATCTCGCTGAAGAGAAGTATTCTTCTCAATGAGCTTCAAAAGGTGTGTTTTATCACGTCGATTTCGCTCAGCCTCCATCATGATTTCCGCTGCAAAAGGCGGTGAAGGAGGATCATCATCACCACTTTGATTACCGTGACCAGAGTCTAGTCACCCGACAGATGTGTATAATTCATAGTGGATCTTATGCCAGGCACCGCCCCAATTTCCAGACGCCCATATGAATGGCCCCACATGAGTTAACTGAGCTTAAAATCCAACTCAAAGCTTTGTTGGCAAAATGCTTCATCGTTCCTAGCTCATCGCCATGGGGTTGCCCCGTTCTATTCGTAACGAAGAAAGATGGAACAAAAATGATGTGCGTAGACTATCGCCCGCTAAATCAAGCGACGATAAGGAACAAGTACCCACTTCCCAGGATCACTGATCTTTATTATCAACTTGCTGGATCCTCTGTCTTCACCAAGATGGATTTGAGATTAGGCTATCATCAAATCAAAATCAGAAACGAGGACATTCCCAAAACGGCTTTCACTACTCGTTATGGTCTTTATAAGTACACCGTCATGTCCTTTGGTTTCACCAATGCCCCCGCCACATTCTCGCGCATGATGAATTCGATCTTCATGGAGTATTTGGACAAGTTTGTCGTGGTTTACCTCGATGACATACTGATATACTTGAAGAATGAAACAGAACATTGCAAACATCTTAGGCTGGTATTGATGAAACTTCGAGAGCATCGCCTTTATGCCAAGTTCTGAAAGTGCGAATTTTGGCTACCAGAAGTGACCTACTTAGGGGTAGTGATTTCTGCAAACGGCATTGCTGTCAATCCCGAGAGAGTTCAGGCCGTCCTTGATTGGACTCCACCTGAATCGGTTAAGCAAGTTAGGAGTTTTCTTGGCTTAGCAAGCTATTGTCGCCGCTTCGTTGAGAACTTCTCCAAAGTTGCAAAGCCTCTAACTGAACTCCTCAAGAAAGATAAGAAATTCGAATGGACCCCCAAGTGCGAGGAAAGCTTTCAAGAGATAAAAAGAAGATTGACTTCTGCCCTCGTACTTGCGCCTCCAGACATCAAAAAGGATTTCGAGATCTATTGTGATGCTTCACGGCAAGGGTTAGGATGCATACTTATGCAAGATCGACATGTGGTAGCTTATACTTCAAGCCAGTTGCGTCCACATGAAGAGAACTATCCTACCCATGGTCTTGAACTCTCTACCGTAGTTCATGCCTTGAAAACTTGGCGACATTACCTCCTTTCTAATCGTTGTGAGATCTATTCCGACCACCAAAGCCTCAAATACATATTCACCCAGCCAGATCTTAATCTCAGGAAAAGACGCTGGATAGAGTTGATAAAATATTATGACTTAGGAATTTCTTTCAACCCAGGCAAAGCCAATGTCATGGATGATGCACTAAGTCGTAAGTCGTACTGTAACAACCTCATGTTACAACAGTATCAACCACTTCTTCATGAGGAATTTCGAAAGATCAACCTCGATATTGTTCCTCGTGGATCTCTTTTCAACTTGGTAGCGAAACCAAGTCTTGAGGATCAAATTTTAGTTGCCCAAAGGCATGCACGCGGTGTTTGCCGGATCAAGGAGAACATTGCTAGCGGAGTAGCTAAATGTTTCTCCACAGATAGCAAAGGAACGGTATTATTTGAAAATTGTTTGGTAGTATCTAAGAATAGGGATCTAAGGCAACTAATTTTCAAAGAAGCCCATGACACTCCCTTCTCGATTCATCCTGGTGGCACGAGAATGTACCAAGATCTATGCCAGAGATTTTGGTGGACTTGGATCAAGAGAGACATTGCTCGATATGTTGTCGAATGTGATGTTTGTCGTCGCATTAAGGCTGAATACAAAAGACCTGCTGGTACTCTTCAACCTTTGTCTATTCCCCAGTGGAAATGGGACAAAGTCGGTATGGATTTTATCCTTGGCTTTCCAAAAACCAAGAAATGAAATGATGCCATCTTCATTGTCGTTGATAGGCTTCCCAAAGTTGCTCACTTCCTTCCCGTTCGCGAGTGTATAACTGCTAGCCAGTTAGAGGACTTGTACATCTCTAGAATTGTGTCTCTTCATGGTGTTCCTTTGTAAATCAATTCTAGTCGTGGTAGCCTTTTCAGCTCTAGATTCTGGGAAATCTTTCAGAATGCTATGGTAACTCATCTCTCTTTTAGTACAGCTTTCCATCCCCAGTCTAGCGGTCAAGTTGAAAGGGTTAACCAAATTCTCAAAGACATTTTCAGAGCTTGTGTTATCTCATTCAGAAAGAATTGGGAGGAGTCTCTTTTATTTTCTGAATTTTCTTATAACAACAGCTTCCAATTGTTGGGAAACGTAGTAGAAAACAAAAATTTCGTGCCTACGAATCAAGATCCCAAGATCATCCAAGAAGATTGCATACAAGGTTTTAGGTCATGGCTCACCAACCAATGTAGCGGAAGTAGAGTTGGTGAAGACCGTCGGTGCAGATCTCCGCAGCTAGGAATTTCAATGACCTCCCAACCGTGAGGATGTCGATCCCTTGAACCGTCCCGCGATCTAGTCCCACGGACAAGTCCCACGAAAAAGCTCCTCGAAGAAGGGTCGACGGTATGACCCCTCCATTAGTATCCACACATCACGTAGCGGCAATCCAGCAGCGCTCCGCCATCCAGAAATGAACGCCACCGAGAAAACTAGAGGGAGAAAACCCTAACGGATTCCGATCTAGAACATCGTCTAAACCGGGGTCTAATTGTGGAGAAACGGGGTTTAGAGGAGGGAGGGTGACGCATAGGCCTTGGGGTCAAGTTGTGTGTCTCTCCCCTTTCCCATGGATCACCTTATATAGGTGGCCAGGAGGCCTAGGGCGCAGCCCAAGGAGGATTGGGAGTCCAACTTGGACTCCCAAGCCTTCCAAACCTTCACACACCTTCCCACAGGAAACCTGCCATAATGGGATTTGGTAATTCCACCTGGAGGAGGATTCCCCTTTCCTTGGTGCGCCCCCCACCTCCTGGCCGGCCAGGGCAGCCTAGGTGGATTTCCCCCCAAGGCCAGGGGCGCAGGGGAGTGGGTGGTACTGCCCGGAACCTTCCATGACCTTCTAGAAGCTTCCAGGACCTTCCGGGACATACCGAGACCGTTTCGGGACATTCTGGAGCACTTCCAGGACCTTCCGAGACCGTTCTCGGACGTTCCGGAGCCATCCGGATAGTTTCCAAGACCATCCGAGTTACAGTTTAAGCCACCCGATGACCGCGAAGGTTGTCGGGACGCCTAGCGATTATCCGGAAACTATTCTGGTTGATCCAGGACTTCCCCAGTACCATTCTCATATGTTCCGGAACCACCTGGGACTACTCCAGAGTGATCCAGACATAACCTTAAATACCCAGAACTACTTCTGGTGCCCTTATGAACAATTCCATGAATCTCCGGAACTACTTCCGCTACCCGTATGAACTATTCTGCTTTTCTTCCACTATACCTTCTACCATACTAGTATTCTAACAGACTACTGCTCGTTAAGTGTGTGACCCAATAGGTTCAGTATAATGCGGACATGACTCAGAACATATTCCGGACATAGGTCAACAACCTTTTGTCAATAGCCAATAATCAACAGCGGAGCCATGGACACCCATGTTTACTCCCGCACATACACAAAGAAACTTCGAGTGAACCATTATGTTTAGTCATGTACCATTCCCTTTGCTTCGCGATATATGACAAAGTTAGAGGAGAGAAGTTTGGCACCCATGTGTAACAACTTTTGAACACAAGCCACTCGTTATCCTCTTTGCTCGTTTGTCCCTTTTCTCGTTATCGTATTCCGGTATCCCCGTGACTGAATCACAATGCGTCTGGCCAGACTATAATGGATACCGTCATACCGAGTGGGCCTGAAGTGAATATCTTCTTCATCGTGAAGGAGCAAATCCCATTCTTGAACTATCACAGTCACTAGCCACACCATCTGACATACCCAGAACTTATTTTACTACTTCCCATTTACGGGAGGATTCATCTAAGAACCAAAGCATGTCTTCCTGTGTGAAGCAACTCGATACTCTCATGGTCTAAGGAATTACGTATATGATAACATTTCATGATATGACTTATAACTAGTTACGGTGTGATCTCTAAGTATATCATTCAATATTGGGGTCGGTTCAACATCATTGTTCTGCTAACAATATGTTCCCATTGCTACTGACATCCTTGTTACGAGAACAATGTCCATGATTAAGAAAACGTAATCATCAGTTAGCACATGAGCTGGTCTTAGAGGCTAAACCAGGAACTCTTGGTGTTTACATTTCCACACATGCAAATGAGTTTTCTTCTGAATCTCACAGTCAGGGTCATTGCAATTATAGCACAGAAATATAAACATTAATTACGAACGTGTAAATATATATAATAACATTTTATTATTGCCTCTAGGGCATATTTCCAACAGTCTCCCACTTGCACTAGAGTCAATAATATTGTCAGTGCTTGAGCACTTTACACCTATGGCATAGCGTTGTAATATATGCTTCATTTGTGGTATAGACTTCATCATCGGATCTGACGTTTCAGGCCCGTTTGTATCTTGCATATCTTCGCGTTTTCACGCTATCATAAAATTCACTAACTTTATCAGTTTAGCTTTGTATATGTTTGAATCATTTGGCAGGACCTTGGTTCCTTAGAATAAGTCATGAAATTATTCATAAATGTTCCATGAGCTTCAAGCATCTAGGAAACCATACCATGTTCATAAATAAATTTATGATTCAAAATACCCTCCTTGTTACTTCTTTAAGCAACAATATACTTAGCCTCTGTTATAGAATTCGCCGCAGTATCGAACTTGACATAGTTCCTCCATACTGTGCCACCCTTACGTGTGAAACACATAATCCCAATTAAAATTGAAAATCGATCGGAGTAAGTATGAAGACTGAATTGGTGTAACTGTTTACATCAAAATTCAGCTGGTGTAACTTGTTACAACGAGCTCTTCATTATCTCCTTTTCCGAGAAACATATCTTATCTATCATAAGTTTAACTTTTCACTTTTGTCCAATGATCAACACATTGATCACTTTGGTATCTTACTCACAACCTTTTGGAGCACTGGACATATCTGGTTGTTTTACATATTATGGTGTACATGATTAATCCAAACACACAGGTGAGTGGAATTCAATTCACGTGTTTTTGCCTATCTGTGTTCATCAACACCGATTTCTGCAAACAACTTTTCACCACGACTTCGACAAGAACATGTTTCTTGGAGTTTCATACTAAACTACTTTAGTATCATGTCAATATGTAGTGTTGGCTTTAGCATGCTCAGGCACTTACTATCTTAATAGATCACTGTGCTCAATACTAATGCTACATTAGCCCAAGTTCTTCAACTGAAAACTATTTCCAATGAAGTCCTTATTTGTGTCAAGAAATTTATATCATTTCCAATCAACAATATTGTTATCTACATAAGGTTTTAGAAATATCATTCAGCTCCCACTTACTTTCTTGAACATTCAAGCATCTTCGTTTATTCCCGATGAAAACAAACTCTTTTGGCAATTTCATCATAACGAAAATTCCAACTCCATTGTGCTAGCTTCAGTCCATCACTGGATATCCAAGGCTTGCATCTATTTTATCATCCTTTGAATCGACAAAACATTCCGGTCGTATCACATATACGTCCTTTGTTATATTTCCGTGTAGGAACTTTGTTTTGACGTTCATTCTACCATATCCTATAAATGAGATATGTAGTAATTGCTAATATAACCCAAACTGACTAAAGCATCTCTACGGTCGAAACTATTTCGCCGTAGTCAACCTTTGAACTTGCTAGAAAACAATTTTCCAACGAGTTGAGCTTTATGGATAAAACAATTTCATCCGAATCAATTATAGATCCATATATATATTCTTCAGACTTTTAGTCTTTCGGAGGGTCTACCAAGTTCAAAACTTGACTTACTTCCATGGATACTATCTCGGATTTATTTGGCATTTAGCCAAATCCCGGAGTCAGGGCCCATCAATGCTTCTTTGTATATCACAGGTTTATCATTGTCGAACAACAATATCTCGTTTTACATATCATGAATGTTTGTACGAGTTTTGTCTAACCTGTGTGGTTCAGCTGCGCACTTATTTGAAGAGTCAACAATCTTTAACAAGTTGCACTGTCCTCCCACTCACTCTTTTGCAAGAAACTATTTTTTCAAAACACACCGTTCTAAACAACAAACAGTTTTGCTTTTGTGTAGTGATAGAGGAATACCAAAACTTTTGGCATAACCTTAACAACGTAGCACTTATCTGATTTGGGGTTTTGAGTATGTCAAACATATGCCTCATATACCCAAATTTTAAGAAAATACTACATGGTTTTAACAGTTCATACCACATCTAATATGGTGTCATTTCAACAGATTTGATGGTGCTCTTTTCAGTGTAAAAGCCGTAGTCACTAACGCATAAATTTAATAAGTATAATGGCAAATTGATAAACGTCATATTTGATCTTACTGTTTCATACATGGCTTGATTACATCTCTCGAACACTTTACTCATAGTGATGTTCCGGGAGACGCAAGTTATGACACTTCTTCACAACTCATCAGACGTTCGCTAAACTTGTAACTCAAATATTACTTTCTACAATCTAATTTGCAGAAGCTTTATTTTCTTGTTACAATGAATTTCTATTTCACTCTAAAATACCTTGAACATTTCAAAGATTTCAGACGTATGTCTCTATTGAACAGATATCCACATATCTACTTCAACCCATGAGTGAAGATAGGAAATCCACTGCACACAACCACAATTATTGGACTACACACATCATCATGTATGATTACCAATGGTTTAGTTGCCCGTTCATGTATGGCCCATCAACGGTGTTTTAGTCACATTACTTCGAGAAAAAGATCGCAAGCGTCAAGTGATTCATAATCATATGACTCGAAAGTCCATCACTTATGGAAATTCTTCATGCATGTTATGTCACTTGTGATAAACGGCAGTGCCACATCTATGGGGTATTTCTGTCAGTCTTGCGACGTTTAGCGTCAGTGTTATGGATGTTTAGTATTATTATCAAGATTCATAACATACAACCTATTCATAATGGAAGTATGGCCTTTACGTTATTCATAACTTTGAACAACTCTCTTGCAACAAACATGATTCAAAATGATGTTTTGCAACAAGGCTAAAGTGTAGTAACAATTTACTCAACTCTCAAATGAATTATGAAGATAATCATAGAGTCAACACACGGTATAGTAAACCTTTTACCGTGTTCCCGAGCGTGTCAAAACTCATCATTAGCTAGTCATAAAGGCCATAGTATTTCTTGCATCGAGTTGCAACAATATGCAATCGATGTGATATTCCGGTGATCAACAATTTAACCACAATATACAGAATCCACAATTAACTGCCTAATCATGATTCCCAAGAATTACATCTCTTGACCAGCAATGAATTCATCTATAACTTCGTATGACTTTCATTTCTGAGCTGGTTATTCCAGTCTTCTTTTGTTTTTTCCTTTATACGTATTATAGTTCTATTTCCAATGTCACTCCTACTCACAAAAGCTCACACATGATTAAGGATGGCGCAGGCCATGGAATTTCCGGCGTGTAAGTCTTACTAACATCCTTTGGACTTCCTTTCCCTTAATTCTCATCGTCATATGATCGGTGTTCTTCTGGATCCCACACTTATCAGTTTTGTTTAGGGCACAGTGAACATTTTCACTAATGCTTACAATCATACATTTTACTAGATATCTTATATCCAACATTAATTGTCTTACTACTGAAAACAATTTTTCAGTTCCATGAATATAACATAACTATCCCAAATGTTTCGAAGTTTGGGTTTCATGGTGGTGAAGACAATGCACTTAGCTGTGGTGGAATTCTAGCATTTTGGATTATGGACGTAAGTCACATCATCCATAGCATCAGCGGGAGAGCATCAAAAATTTGCGATAGGACATGGTCCTTCTCAGCACTATTGAGGATAGTCCTCACAATACGGTACCAATCGTAAAGTTTTTACCAGATAATACAGTTAATCAAAATCAATTGGGAAGGTGGTAACACGAGCCATTATTCTAAAACGATAATGCAAATACTAAGACTTTGTTCATAATTAAGTTGCACTTGTGATTAATCAATTTAATTACTTAGTGCGCTCCCACTCAGATCAATATCTCTCGTAATTGATTCTGGAGTGATTCAAGATCCAACCCAATCGTCCGCCATTGATGTGACATCACTGATGACTTAGACTGGACCGGTAGGCCAACTTGCCAATCACGCCAAAGGTGATTCTTGTTCATCTTTCGATGGGCGTGTTCCGGTAGCAAACTTCTATCCAAACCGTCAAGATAACCAAGTGTAATTGCAGTGTGTTCTTAACACACCCGCCTTTTATGCGTCACACCGTGTGCACCCATGTGACATGACCTGCTCCGATGTGAAACATAGTATAGACGGTGCTACAGTTGGAAGAACACTATCAACTTGATATTGTTTTGCGAGACATCACCCTAATAAAACACGACTACCGAGCATCAAACAAGGGTGCATCAAAGGGATAAACATCACAGGCAGTTCATAAAATTATGTGGTATGATATAGCCCTTTGCTTCGTGAAGTCTTCGTTGTCTTCACATCGTCGTGATAGAAGTCACCGTCTCCACCAACTTTCTCCTTGGCGCCGGGACCAACACCACGGCTTCCGGCATGTGCGTCGGGGTCCACCTCCGCATCGTAGATCATCATCTTGCATCTATCTATTGCTTTGCCTCGAGCTAATAAACAGTTCTGGAACGCAGGCCATAATTAAGTGACAATCATATGACTCCAGTCATCATGCCGTACCACGACACGCAGGTCGCGAATAAATATTACATCATATAGCATCTCATACAAACACATTGCAAATCTTGAAGGCTATACCACATCACATGCATACTCTGCAGAAACAAGTTAGATCGCTATCTACACGGGTTGTTGCAAATTTTATCGTGGTTGATTAGCAGGTTACATGCAAACGTTGTTCCCTAAACAAACCAAACACGATACTTCAATGTTGCTGGTTTAACGTTCGGGGTGCGTGTAGCAACTAATGCCACAAGCCAAACTTCGTTCAACGCGTGACCCCCGTGTGGATTTGAGTTCATAAAATCCACAAGCCCCTCCATGTTAAATATTCTATTGCGAGATTAAGATGAGATCCAAGGAGTTTGATGTAGACCATGATCAAGGAAACCATCATACTGAAAGCAGCATAGAGCGATCGATGGAAAACTCAATCCTTGTAGTAAAATCTCAACTTGCCATCAAGCATAGAAAAAATCACATGACAGGGAAGCAACAAGAAAATCAATGCCTCATATCACACATATGATCTAGACCTAAACATGCATCTAATCAAGGATCGCTCTGATACCACTGTTGGGAAACATAGTAGAAAACAAAAATTTCGTGCCTACGAATCAAGATCCCAAGATCATCCAAGAAGATTGCATACAAGGTTTTAGGTCATGGCTCACCAACCAATGTAGCGGAAGTAGAGTTGGTGAAGACCGTCGGTGCAGATCCCCGCAGCTAGGAATTTCAATGACCTCCCAACCGCGAGGATATCGATCCCTTGAACCGTCCCGCGATCTAGTCCCACGAACAAGCTCCTCGAAGAAGGGTCGAAGGTACGACCCCTCCATTAGTATCCACACATCCCGTAGCGGCAATCCAGCAGCGCTCCGCCGTCCAGAGATGAACGCCACCGAGAAAACTAGAGGGAGAAAACCCTAACGGATTCCGATCTAGAACAACGTCTAAACCGGGGTCTAATTGTGGAGCAACGGGGTTTAGAGGAGGGAGGGTGGCGCATAGGCCTTGGGGTCAAGTTATGTGTCTCTCCCCTTCCCCCTGGCTCACCTTATATAGGTGGCCAGGAGGCCTAGGGCGCAGCCCAAGGAGGATTGGGAGTCCAACTTGGACTCCCAAGCCTTCCAAACCTTCCCACACCTTCCCACAGGAAACCTGCCATAATGGGATTTGGTAATTCCACCTGGAGGAGGATTCCCCTTTCCTTGGTGCGCCCCCCACCTCCTGGCCGGCCAGGGCAGCCTAGGTGGCTTGCCCCCAAGGCCAGGGGCGCAGGGGAGTGGGTGGTACTGCCCGGAACCTTCTGAAACCTTCCATGACCTTCTAGAAGCTTCCAGGACCTTCCGGGACATACCAGGACCGTTTCGAGACATTCTGGACACTTCTGGAGCACTTCCAGGACCTTCCGAGACCGTTCTCGGACGTTCCGGAGCCATCCGGATAGTTTCCAAGACCATCCAAGTTACAGTTTAAGACACCCGATGACCGCGAAGGTTGTCGGGACGCCCAGCGATTATCCGGAAACTATTCTGGTTGATCCAGGACTTCCCCAGTACCATTCTCATATGTTCCGGAACCACCTGGGACTACTCCAGAGTGATCCGGACATAACCTTACATACCCAGAACTACTTCTGGTGCCCTTATGAACAATTCCATAAATCTCCGTAACTACTTCCGGTACCCGTATGAACTATTCTGCTTTGCTTCCACTAAACCTTCTACCATACTAGTATTCTAACAGACTACTGCTCGTAAAGTGTGTGACCCAATAGGTTCGGTATAATACGTACATGACTCCGAACATCTTCCGGACATAGGTCAACAGCCTTTTGTCAATAGCCAATAATCAACAGCGGAGCCATGGACACCCATGTTGACTCCCGCACATACACGAAGAAACTTCGAGTGAACCATTATGTTTAGTCATGTACCATTCCCTTTGCTTCGCGATATATGACAACGTGATAGGAGAGAAGTTTGGCACCCATGTGTAACAACTTTTGAACACAAGCCACTCGTTATCCTCTTTGCTCGTTTTTCCCTTTGCTCGTTATCGTATTCCGGTATCCCCGTGACTGAATCACAATGCGTCTGGCCAGACTATAACGGATACCGTCATATCGAGTGGGCCCAAAATGAATATCTTCTTCATCGTGAAGGAGCAAATCCCATTCTTGAACTATCACAGTCACTAGCCACACCATCTGACATACCAGAACTTATTTTACTACTTCCCATTTACGGGAGGATTCATCTAAGAACCAAAGCATGTCTTCCTGTGTGAAGCAACTCGATACTCTCATGGTCTAAGAAATTACGTATATGATAACATTTCATGATATGACTTATAACGTAGTTACGATGTGATCTCTAAGTATATCATTCAATATTGGGGTCGGTTCAACATCAATGTTCTGCTAACAATATGTTCCCATTGCTACTGACATCCTTGTTACAAGAATAATGTCCATGATTAAGAAAACGTAATCATCAGTTAGCACATGAGCTGGTCTTAGAGGCTAAACCAGGAACTCTTTGTGTTTACATTTCCACACATGCAAATGAGTTTTCTTCTGAATCTCACAGTCAGGGTCATTGCAATTATAGCACAGAAATATAAACATTAATTACGAACGTGGAAATATATATAATAACATTTTATTATTGCCTCTAGGGCATATTTCCAACACCAATCTAGTCTGAACATGGCTCATTTTGAATTCCTCAATGGACGAAGATGTCGAACACCCCTAAAGTGGTCAGAAACCGGTGAAAGACAATTCTATGGACCGGATATGATCAAGGAAGTAGACGAGCAAGTTCGCATTGTTCGTGATCAATTGATAGTAGCCTAGTATCGTCAGAAAAGCTACTATGATCGTCATCATAGGCAAGAAAGCTAAAATCTAGATGAGAAGGCTTACCTTCGGGTTAATCTATTGAAGGGAACCCAACGATTCAGTATCAAAGGAAAGTTTGCCCCACGTTACATTGGACCTTTCCGCAATCTTGCTAAACATGGAGAAGTTGCCTGCCAACTTGAACTACCCCCGCACTTTTCCCGAGTACATGATGTATTCCATGTGTCACAACTTAGGCGTTGCTTCAAGGACCCCATCCGCCAAGTCGACCATGAAACGCTTGATCTCCAAGATGACCTTTCATATCGAGAGTACCCCGTTCGTATTCTTGATTCAGCAGAGCGTGTCACTCGTCGTCAGAAGATTAAGTTTCTGAAAGTGCAATGGTCACACCACTCTGAGAAAGAAGAAACATGGGAAAGAGAAGACCTCCTCCGTGCTGAGTACCCCACCTTCCTCCCGACGACTTCTGAATCTCGGTACGATATTCTTTTGAGTAGGTGCGATTTGTCACAACCCCAAGATAGGTATGTGCTAGGTTTAGCTTGACTTTGGATCATGTAAAAAATTTCAAAAGAAATTGAAATGGGAGAGAGAACACCCCACATGAATTTAATTCAAATGGCCATTTTAAAAATTTCTCCAAAAATTCCTTTTCCATTTTTGAAAAGTGTCATAATTGAGTATGATCACATATCAAGTGATTTGGAATCAATCCCATACTCATAGATTTTTCAAATATTCAAGAAGGACCTTGGAATTAATCAAATACCCCTATTTGAATTTGTATTCAAATATTTTGAATTTAAAAAATGTCAAACTTTGGATGTGACTAGCCACTGGTCATGTAAAGCCATATATAAATTTTGAGCATTTAATAAAATGTCTAGCTATTTTATTTAGCAAGAAAAAACAAATTAACAGAAAAAAGACAGAAAGAATTAATAAAAGAGGGCTTCCCCTGGAAGAAGCCCAACTTACCGCACCCAGCCCACCAGGCCGGCCCAGCCCACCCCCTCCTCTTGTCGTCTTCCTCCCACGGCCGCAAGCAGCTTGGTGGCCGCTGAGGCCACGCGGCTGCCTCCCCGCCCACGTCCTCGCGCCTTGAAGCTTCTGGAGCACGCCCCTGTCATTTCCCCCTCTCTGCTCAATCTCCACTGCCTCCCCTCATCGTTCTCGCAGTCGCCCGAGCGCCACCGCAGAGCACGCCGCCGTGCCTACGCGGCCAACAACGACGACAAGCTGCGCCATCATGTCCTAGCGCCTCCTTGTCGACGTCCTCGTCTACCCCTGCAACTAATCGATGCCAAGAACCCTGTAGATGATGCCATATTCGCCGATTCACCGCCGGCCGCCGTGGACCTCGTCGGGAAATTCGTCGTCACCGTGCCCTCCAATCCCTCGCCGTCGACACCTTTGAGATCAGGGTGAGCTCATGCATGTATTCCCCCTAATCCCCGCTCTTCCCTGTGCCCGTAGCGCTGCGCAACCTGTGTCAGATGTGACACCCCGCCTGAATACCACTGTACAAAGACGAGTGTCGCGCACACACCAGCCCATGAATCACCCTGGTGTGCGCGCTTACAACATGCATCGAGAACATAGGCACAGCTGTAAAAGGATTCATAAGCCAAAGTGGCTTGAATCAATATATTACCACCATAGATGGTTCATTACAGAGATGGGGGCAGCGGAATATATATACTATCTAAGGTAGCACGGACTTGAAGCGGCTCCAATCCACAGGGATCTGACTGGGTTACTCTCCTAGCACGCGAACGCTTTGACTCCTCCTAGGGAAAACAAATCCTTAGATAAACCTGAAAATCTGGCTACGCGAATAGCCAGGGATGAAAGCCATGTGAGTACGTTTGAATGTACTCGCAAACAAGGAAACCAAGTAACATATACACCAAGCAAAGAAATACATGGCATTAAAGCATGCACAAATTATTAGAGTATATGTCACAACCCCAAGCTAGGTACGTGCTAGGAATAGCAAGTCCCTTTGCATCATGTGAAAAATTCAAAAAGAAATTCAAAAATGGGGAAAAGAAAAGCCCTGAGAAATTATATCAAATGGCCAGATAAAAATCTTTTTCCAAAAATCATTTGAGTATTTGGAAAATTCCTAAAATGATGCTGATCATTTTAAAAGTGGTTTGGGTTCATTCCCATGCCCATGGAATATTGAAAATTCAAAAGGTGCCCTGGAAATTAAATTTGACCCCTATTTGAATTCAAATTCAAATGTTTTGAATTTAAAAAATGCTCAAATTCTATAAGTGGTTTGCTAATGACCACCTAAGGTTTTTTAAAACTATTTGGGCATTTTATTAAATTGCCTAGGTATTTTATTATCAAGGCACCACAAAATTACAGAAAAAAAAGGAGAAGAAAAAAAAGGAAAAGACCCCCCCTGGCCATTCTGGCCCAACTGAAGCCCCCAGCCGGCCCAGCCCAGCCCCATCACTTTGTCTTCTTCCCCAAGCTGCTCGGTGGCAGCCTGGGAGCGAGCCGGCCCCACCTCGACGCCGTTCAGGGCCTTCTAGGCCTTCCCTGCCCTCCTCCTAACCCACTGTTCTGTGGCTGCCGCCGGCTAGCTGCCGGCCGGTTAGCCTTAACCCCGTGCCTAACTAACCCCCCTAACCCACTGACCCCTGGGCCCCAGTGCCCCTAAACTAATCCAGGGGGCTTAATTAACAGAGGGTTAACCCCAGTGACACTGACAGTGGTGGCCCACCTGTCAGCCCCCCCACACGCCAGCATGATGTCAGCATGACGCAATAAAGAATTTTCTAGAAATTAAATGATTTAAAAAGAATTACAGAAATTCTAGAAAATCCAGAAAATAGCCCAAACTTTGGAAATTCATAGAAAATTCATATCAACTCCAAATTGGACAAATAATATATGAAAAATGATAAGGAGAAAATAAACTATCCAAATATCCAACTTTCAACTTTGTTTGAGTTGATTTTAAAATGGGACCAGAAGCATATGTCATTTGATTTATTTGGATTTAAATCAAATTCAATTCAAAATTTTTTGCAACTTGAACCATGGCAACATGCTACATTTCAATCACACATCAGAGGCATATCATACACATTTCAAAATGATTCAAATTGATCAAACAATGTCACATGTAGCTTGGCTAAGTTTGAATTCAAATTGGAGTTTGAATTTGCATTTCAAATGCAATATACTCCTTTTAAATGGAATGCTCAACACATCAGTACCTTGAACATCACCATTGCAATCTTATTCATGTGATTGTGCATTGTACATTATGTTGATCCTATGATTGTCATGTTGCTGATAGAAGTGGAGCCGGAATCCGAGATCACCCCCTTCGTTGAAGACCCCATGACTGAACCTCGTCAGCAAGGCAAGCAAACCCCCATTGATCATGTCTATAAAATCTCACTTCCCTCTCATGTCTCGCTTATGCATTGTTTAGGATGATCACCATGATAACGTTTCTACCGCATAGTTGAACCCATGTCCTTTGCATGACCTATCATCTTGTCACAGTAGTAAGCAAACCACAATCCTAGCAGATGTAGGAGTTGATTGATATCATGTGGCCACTGCAACTGTTACTGCTTATTGCATGCTTAGTGGTACAATGAGGTTGCTTATGATGTGGGTCGGGATGATGATAAACATGGTGTTGATGAAAGTGAAATGTGTTGGTGAATCTACCCTAATACAAGGTGAACGATGAGAGGCTGTGTAGGAGTACACAGTGGGTTGTCTCGTTGAACACCGCCCTAAGCCCGAGTTCTTGTGTGCTACTACCACATGTTGGGCACATGGACCCCCGCTCAACCTACTAACTCACCCCTTCTCAGTTCAACGAGTCGCATTAGTTCGGAGTTCTGGTAGGTCTGTGGCACGGTCTGTGAAGTGGAAGAACGGCTATTCAGACCGGCTTGGGACCCTGCACACATCTTCTGGGACCACATCGGTAAACCGGCCGGGTTCACGATGTGGATTCCAGCCCAGATAGGCGTCTCCATTGAATTTGAGTTGGCTGTGAGGTAAAAGTTGTGGGCATTATCCTCGCCGGCACATCTTGAACGGTGTCGAGTACAAAGGCGGTAACTGATAGTTTCATGTGTGTAGCAGTACAGCCCTGCAGGGTTAACAAAACTATTCGAATAGCCGCGTCCGCGGTAAGGGACTGCTTGGAAAGCTTAGCTTGATTATTAGACAACTTGAACTGGATACTTCTAAAACACACCAAGATAAGCTTGAGTGCTATGGTGTGCTTCTCGTGGGGAAGTCGAGGAAGTAACCATAGTGGTGTAATTGGTTGAAGAGATGTAGTGGACTCGTGTACGCTTCTTACCTCAAGTCTGGTACTCGTAGTTCAGGACTAGCCAAGTCAAAGCTGGCACTTCTGCAAGTGTAACCCCACCTCCCTTTACCTTGATACATGTGCATGAGTAGTATAGCTCCTATGTAAGTCTTGCTGAGTACGATTTTGTACTCACGTTTGCTTAATCTATGTTTTAGATGAACCCACCGACCCCGATGGTGACTTCTACCCGAAGCTCGAAGATTGAAGACTCAGACCAAGACCAAGCTAGTGTAGTCCCAGTCAGACGACTGGTTCCATCGTGGAGGGTTTGTTTTTAGATAAGGCTTCTCTAAGCCATTTGTTAAACTTGTCTGTACTCAGACCTACTTTGCTTCCGCTTGTCTGTTGTAATGTTGGATCACATGCTTGTGATCTCTGTGTGCACTCTGTAAGAGTTATTAATAAAGATGTATACATTGTAGATAATTGCAATGATACCTACTGTTCATACTAGACATGTTGCTGCGTGTATGTTTATAACATGCATGTCTTAATATGGGTTTTCGAGACCTTAGTTGTGATCTGGCTGGCGGTCTTTTATACACCAAGTGGCCCTTAGATGCGCGCAGCTTGGGGCATCGCGATGCGATTGTTCGAGACTCCGTCTCGTGCACACTTTGATGTATGATCGAGCCCGCCCTAGACCCCGACTAAGTGATCGGGCTGGAGTAAGTCTATGTAAGGGTTATAATATAATCGATAGTATGGTTGAGGCGACTTGTCTATGAGTATGGGAGTTCACCACCCATATCATTTAGACTTGTGTGCGGACGATGAGGACCCATTTCAGTTGATCATCCGGCCTGGATGGGATGGCCCTCACGTTCGATGCTTTTCGAGAACGTTCTGTGCTTGGCCTTGTCTGCTTAGACAAGTGGGTACGGTTCTCGGCTCTCCATATGATTGTTTTGTAGCGAGGCTTGCATACGCTAACCCCGGGTCCCGACAGACTTGGTATCAGAGCAGGACTGACTGTAGGATTATCAGCCTTGGCCGAAGTCGAGTCTAGCCTTCTATTGTTATATAGTTACTCTGGGTATATAAGGGAACAACGTAAGGCTTCTTTTCTCCGTACCCTCATCGTTCTGAGTTCTGAGTCACCCTCATCTTATTCTACGGGAAGATAGGACTAGGATCATCTATGTCTTACTAGAACATCTCGTTGTTTGCCTCCTTATAGCCGTAGGATTGTTGTAGTTGTCCAGAGTCTCCGTATTTTGAGTTCCTTGAGGATGTTCTGTCCAATCTCCTTGAGGTTGTCTTGTTTTCCATCCCGGTGTAGCCGTTATGCTGCCGGAATTATCCCGTGTTTCTTTGAATCATTGGCTTTGCATTATAGTCTTCTCCTTCTGAAATCATATACTTTTATCCTTGACTCCATCATACAACCTGTTCTGATTGTTGATTTTTATCACACAGGATGTCAGGTGGAACTCGTAGTGCTATTCTTCGGAATCGAGACCGTGATTGGAATCGAGATGATGATGAACTTCCACCCCTGCCTTGTGTGGCAGAAATCATGATGGAAGCTGAGAGGAATAGACGTGATCAAACACGCCTTCTGGAGCACATCGAGCAGAATACCGCCCACCATCGTAATGTGGTGGTCAGCATTCAGGACTTCATCCTCCTCAAGCCACCGGTATTCCGATGTTCTTCTGAGCCCCTTGAAGCTGATGATTGGCTCCATTCCATCAAGCGTAAGCTTGACACTGCACATGTTTCTCCCGATGACTGAGTTGTTTTCGCGGTATACTTCTTGGAAGGTGCTGCTCTTCAGTGGTGGGAGAACTATGTTGCAATGCAGCCAGATGGTCACGTAGTGACTTGGCAGGAGCTCTGTGTTTCCTTTCGAGGGTACCACATTCTGGATGAGTTGATGGAGCGCAAGAAGGAAGAGTTCTGCAATCTGAATCAAGGAGAGATGTCCATTCATGAGTATGTGAGGGAATTCAACCGTCTTGCTCGGTATGCCCAAGATGAGATCACCACCGATGCCAGAAAGCAGGAAAGGTTCCGTAAGGGACTTAGCCCCATCCTCCGTCATGATCTCAACCTCATCGAATTTGCCACCTTTGAGGATTTAGTCAACAGATCCTTCAGAGCTGAGCATGGCAATGAAGTTTTTGAGAAGTCTCGCAAGCATGCTCTTGAACTTGCCCCTTCTTCCAGTTCACGCCCTCAGAAGCGTATGATCTGGATTCCTAACAGTTTGTTTCCCCAAAACAACCCACCGAGGCCATCCCTTGTGCCGCCTCGCCCACCAGCTCCACAAAACAACCAAGCTCCCCGCACTATCTTTGGAGCCTGTTTCAGATGTCGCCAGCCTGGTCACTACTCTCGTGAGTGCCCCGTCAGTCAGAATGCTCCACCCCATGCCAAAGGAAACCCCACTGTTCGTGCCAGACCACCCCCGAAGGTTTCCACCGCTAAGGCATCCACCTCAGAAAATCTTGGACGTGTGAACCAAATCTCTGTTGAGGAAACTGATAGTACTTCTGACGTCATTCTTGGTATGCTCCCAGTCAATTTTGTTCCCACTTCTGTTCTTTTCGACCCAGGAGCATCTCACTCATTCATGTCGGAGAGTTATGCACTTCGGCATGATGTATCCTTTGATGAAATGTTCACCCCTATGATCATTCAAACTCCTGATTCCAAGTGGCAAACTAATAGAGTAAGCCATGGCAATCAAATTGCCATTAAGGGTTTAGTATTCCTTGCTTCACTCATAGCCCTCAAATCTTCAGACATTGATGTCATCCTAGGCATGGATTGGTTATCAAGACAACATGCTTTTCTTGATTGTAAATCCAAGTCAGTTAGACTTACACATCCTTCAGGCCAGCCAATAGCTTACTCCTCACCAAGAACAAGAACCCAGGTGCATTCTTTGAATGTGCTTCCCCTTCCCGATCTTGAAGACGTTCCGGTGGTTCGTGACTTCCCCGATGTCTTTCCGGAAGAGCTGCCGGGAATGCCACCCGACAGATGTGTAGAGTTCATTGTAGATCTTGCCCCAGGAACCGCACCAATTTCTAGACGCCCATACAAAATGGCCCCACGTGAGTTAGCTGAGCTTAAAACCCAACTGGAAGCTTTGTTGGAAAAAGGCTTCATCCGCCCTAGCTCAACGCCATGGGGTTGCCCCGTTCTGTTCGTAACGAAGAAAGATGGAACAGAAAGGATGTGCGTAGACTATCGCCCGCTAAATCTAGCGATGATAAAGAACAAGTACCCACTGCCCAGGATCAATGATCTTTATGATCAACTTGCAGGATCCTCTGTCTTCTCCAAGATGGATTTGAGATTAGGTTATCTTCAAATCAAAATCCGAAATGAGGACATTCCCAAGACGGCTTTCACTACTCGTTATGGTCTTTACGAGTTCACCGTCATGTCCTTCGGTCTAACCAATGCCCCCGCCCCTTTTTCACGCATGATGAACTCAATCTTCATGGAGTATTTCGACCAGTTCGTCGTGGTTTACCTCGATGACATCCTTATATACTCGAAGAACGAAGAAGAACATGCCGAACACCTAAGGCTCGTATTGATGAAACTTAGAGAGCATCGCCTGTATGCTAAATTCTCCAAGTGTGAATTTTGGCTACCAGAAGTGACCTACTTAGGCCACGTGATTTCTGCAAAAGGCATTGCTGTGAATCCCGAGAGAGTTCTGGCCGTCCTTGACTGGACTCCACCTGAATCGGTTAAGAAAGTTAGGAGTTTTCTTGGCCTAGCCAGCTATTGCCGTCGCTTCGTCGAGAACTTTTCTAAAGTTGCAAAGCCTCTTACTGAACTCCTCAAGAAAGATAAGAAATTCCTATGGACTCCCAAGTACGAGGAAAGCTTTCAAGAGCTAAAAAGAAGATTGACTTCTGCACCCGTACTTGCACCTCCAGACACAAAAAAGGATTTCGAGATCTATTGTGACGCATCACGGCAAGGGTTAGGATGCATACTTCTGCAAGATCGACATGTTGTAGCTTATGCTTCACGCCAATTGCGGCCACATGAAGAGAACTATCCTACCAACGATCTTGAACTCGCTGCCGTAGTTCATGCCCTAACAACTTGGCAACATTACCTCCTTGGTAATCATTGCGAGATCTATTCCGACCACCAAAGCCTCAAATACATTTTCACCCAGCCAGATCTTAATCTCAGGCAAAGACGCTGGATTGAGTTGATAAAATATTACGACATAGTAATTTCTTACACCACAGGCAAAGCCAATGTCATGGCTGATGCACTAAGTCGTAAGTCGTATTGTAACAACCTCATGCTACAACAGTATCAACCACTTCTTCATGAGGAATTTCGAAAGCTCAATCTCGAGATTGTTCCTCATGGCTATCTTTCTACCTTGGTGGCGAAACCAACCCTTGAGGATAAAATCATAGCCGCCCAGAAACGTGATCGTGGTATTCGAAAGATCAAGAAGAACATTGCTAGCGGAGTTGCTAAATGTTTCTCCATAAATGATCAAGGTGTTGTTTTCTTTGGCACTCGATTGGTTGTACCACGAAAACACAATCTTAGGAGGCTAATCCTCAAAGAAGCTCATGACACTCCCCTCTCAATTCATCCTGGTAGCACAAAGATGTACCGAGACCTACGCCAGAGATTTTGGTGGACTAGGATGAAGAGAGAAATTGCTAAGTTCATTGCCGAATGTGATGTTTGTCGTCGCATTAAGGCTGAACATCAAAGACCTGCTGGCACTCTTTAACCTTTGCCTATTCCAGAGTGGAAATGGGACAAATTCGATATGGACTTCATCACCGGCTTTCCAAAAACCCAGAAAGGAAACGATGCCATCTTCGTTGTCATAGATAGGCTTTCCAAAGTTGATCACTTCCTTCCATTTCACGAGTCTATAACTGCTAGCCAGTTAGCGGACTTGTATGTCTCTAGAATTGTGTCTCTTCACGGTGTTCCTTTGGAAATCAATTCTGATCGTGGTAGCCTTTTCACCTCTAGATTTTGGGGAAGCTTCCAACATGCTATGGGAACTCATCTCTCCTTTAGTACGGCTTTCCATCCTCAGTCTAGCGGTCAAGTCGAAAGTGTTACTCAAATCTTGGAAGACATGCTCAGAGCTTGTGTTATCTCATTCGGAAAGAATTGGGAGAAGTCTCTTCCATTTGCCGAATTTGCTTATAACAATAGTTTCCAATCTAGTCTGAACATGGCTCCTTTTGAACTCCTTTATGGATGACGATGTCGAACACCACTAAACTGGTCAGAAACCGGTGAAAGACAATTCTTTGGACCGGACATGATCAAGGAAGCAGAAGAGCAAGTTCGCATTGTTCGTGATCAATTGAAAGTAGCCCAGTCTCGTCAGAAAAGCTACTATGATCGTCATCATAGGAAAGAGAGCTACAATCTGGATGAGAAGGCTTACCTCCGGGTTACTCCTCTGAAGGGAACCCAATGTTTCGGTATCAAAGGCAAATTGGCCCCATGTTACATCGGACCTTTCCGCATTCTTGCTAAACGTGGAGAAGTTTCCTACCAACTTGAACTACCCCCGCACCTTTCCCGAGTACATGATGTATTCCATGTGTCCCAACTCAGGCGTTGCTTCAAGGACCCCATCCGCGAAGTCGACCATGATACGCTTGATCTCCAAGATGACCTTTCTTATCGATAATACCCCGTTCGTATTCTTGATTCAGCAAAGCGTGTCACTCGCCGAAAGAAGATCAAGTTTCTCAAAGTTCAGTGGTCTCACCACTCCGAGAAAGAAGCCACGTGGGAAAGAGAAGACCGTCTCAGTGCCGAGTAACCCTCCTTCCTCCCGCGGACTTCTGAATCTCGGGACGAGATTCTTTTGAGTGGGGGCGAGTTTTCACAACCCCAAGCTAGGTATGTGCTAGGAATACCAAGTCCCTTTGCATCATGTGAAATATTCAAAAAGAAATTCAAAAATGGGGAAAAGAAAAGCCCCGAGAAATTATATCAAATGGCCAGATAAAAATCTTTTTCCAAAAATCATTTGAGTATTTGGAAAACTCCTATAAATGATGCTGATCATTTTAAAAGTGGTTTGGGTTCATTCCCATGCCCATGGAATATTCAAAAATTCAAAAGGTGCCCTGGAAATTAAATTTGACCCCTATTTGAATTGGAATTCAAATGTTTTGAATTTAAAAAATGCTCTAATTCTATAAGTGGTTTGCTACTGACCACCTAAGGTTTTTTAAAACTATTTGGGCATTTTATTAAATTGCCTAGGTATTTAATTATCAAGGCACCACAAAATTACAGAAAGAAAAGGAGAAAAAAAAGGAAAAGACCCCCCCTGGCCATTTTGGCCCAACTGAAGCCCCCAGCCGGCCCAGCCCAGCCCCCTCACTTTGTCTTCTTCCCCAAGCTGCTAGGTGGAAGCCTGGGAGCGAGCCGGCGCCACCTCGATGCCGTTGGGGGCCTTCTAGGCCTTCCCTGCCCTCCTCCTCACGCCACGCAACGCCCAGAACCCCCCCGTGGCCATTCCCCCTCTCCTTCGACAATATCTCGCTCTCCCTCGCTGTTTTCGCGCGCCATCATGAGGCTGCAGAGAGCGCCGTCGTGCGCCATCAGGAACAACGACGACGAGAAGCCCTATATCGACGAAGCGGCGGCAATAGCTTGCTAAGCCAAGAAAACTCCTAACTTGCTTAACCGATTCAGGTGGAGTCTAGTCAAGGACGACCTGAACTCTCTCGGGATTGACTGCAACACCTTTCGCAGAAATCATGTGGCCTAAGTAGGTCACTTCTGGTAGCCAAAATTCACACTTGGAGAATTTAGCATACAGGCGATGCTCTCTAAGTTTCATCAATACCAACCTTAGGTGTTCTGCGTGCTCTTCTTCGTTCTTCGAGTAGATGAGAATGTCATCAAGATAAACCACAACAAATTTATCTAGGTACTCCATGAAGATCGAATTCATTAAGTGCGAGAATGTGGCGGGGGCATTGGTTAAACCAAAGGACATGACAATGTACTCGTAAAGACCATAACGATTAGTAAAAGCCGTTTTGGGAATGTCCTCGTTTCGGATCTTGATTTGATGATAGCCTAATCCCAAATCCATCTTAGAGAAGACAGAGGATCCTGCAAGTTGATCATAAAGATCATTGATCCTGGGCAGTGGGTATTTGTTCTTTATCGTTGCTAAATTTAGCGGGCGATAGTCTACGCACATCCTTCCTGTTCCATCTTTCTTCGTTACGAACAGAACGGGGCAACCCCATGGCGATGAGCTAGGGCGGATGAAGCCTTTTGCCAACGAAGCATCAAGTTGGGTTTTTAGCTCAACTAACTCATGTGGGGCCATTCTATATGGGCGTCTGGAAATTGGGGCTGTGCCTGGTATAAGATCCACTATGAATTCTACAGACCTGTCGGGTGGCATTCCCGACAGCTCTTCAGGAAAGACATCCGGGAAGTCACGAACCACCGGAACATCTTCAAGGTCTGGAAGTGGAAGCACATTCAAAGTATGCATCTGGATTTTAGAGCTGGGTGATGTGTAGTCAATGATCTGGCCTGAAGGATGGGTGACTTTGACTGATTTGGCTTTACAATCAAGGAAAGCATTCTGCCTTCATAACCAATCCATTCCTAGGATGACATCAATGTCCGAAGACTTGAGGGCTATAAGTGAAGCAAGGAATACTAGACCCTCAATTGCAATTTGATTGCCATGGCTTACTCTATTAGTTTGCCACTTTGAACCAGGAGTTTGAATGACCATTGGAGAAAACATTTCTTCAAAAGGAAACTCATGACGACGTGCATAACTCTCCGACATGAATGAATGAGAAGCTCCTGGATCGAAAAGAACGGAGGCGGGGACATGATTGACTGGGAGTGTGCCAAGAATGACGTCAGAAGCATCAGTGGTTTCCTCAACTGAGATTTGGTTCACACAACCACTACTAGTGGATGAAGGCTTTGCTGGAAAAGCTTTGGTGGTTGGTTTCTTTGGAGGTTTGGGTCGAGAATGACGTGGTGCCATCAAGACCTGAGGGCATTGACGATAGTAATGGCCTGGAAGACCACACTTAAAGCATACCCTGTCTGAAATGTTGGGAGTGGAATTGCTTGGTTGCACACCATCATTCCGGGGTGGAATAATGTGTTGGGGTGGATGGCATATATTCGGTGGTGGCCTCTGTAGAAAGTTTTGAGGTATGGCTCTGGTTGGAATCCAAATTCCGCGTTTCTGAGGGGCTGAACTTGAAGAAGGGGCATGCTCAAGAGCATGCTTGCGAGACTCTTCGAACACTTCATTGCCGTGCTCAGCTCTGAAGGATCTGTTGACTAAATCCTCAAAGGTGGCAAATTCGATGAGGTTGAGATCATGGCGGAGGATAGGGCTAAGTCCCTTGCGGAACCTTGCCTGCTTTCTGGCATCGGTGGTGATCTCATCTTGGGCATACCGGGCAAGACGGTTGAACTCTCTCACATACTCATGGATGGACATCTCTCCTTGAGTGAGATTGCAGAACTCTTCCTTCTTGCGCTCCATCAACTCATCCAGAAGGTGGTACCCTCGAAAGGCAACACAGAACTCCTGCCAAGTCACTAGGTGATCATCAGGCTGCATCGCAACATAGTTCTCCCACCATTCAGCAGCAGCACCTTCCAGAAAGTATGCCACGAATATAACTCGATCATCGGGAGCAACATGTGCAGTATCAAGCTTACGCTCGATGGAACGGAGCCAATCATCAGCTTCAAGGGGCTCAGAAGAACATCGGAATACCGGTGTCTTGAGGAGGATGAAGTCCTGGATGCTCACAACCACATTGCAATGACGCGAGGTATTCTGCTCGATGAGCTCCAGAAGGCGTGTTTGGTCGCGTTGATTCTTCTCAGCTTCCATCATGATTTCCTCCGCAGAAGACGGTGGTAGAGGTTCATCATCATTTCGATTCCGAACACGGTCTCGATTCCGAGGAACAGCACTACGAGTTCCACCTGACATCCTGTGTGATAAAAATAAACAATCAGAACAGGTTGAATGATGGATTCAAGGATAACAAGACATTATGAAGGCGGAAAGGATTATAAGGCGAAGGCAAAGATTCACCGAAACATGGGAAAAATCCGGCAGCATAACGTCTACACCGGGATGCAAACAAGATAACCTCGAGGAGATTGAACTGAACTTCCTCAAGGAACTCAAAACTCGATGAGTCTGGACGACCACAACAATCCTACGGCTACATAGAAGCAAACAACGAGATGTTCTAGTAAGACATAGATGAGCCTAGTCCTATCATCCCGTAGATAAGATAAGGGTGACCCAGAACTCAGATCGATGAGGGTAAGGAGAAAAAGAAGCCTTACGTTGTTCCCTTATATACCCATAGTAACTATATAACTATAGAATGCTAGACTCGACTTCGACCAAGGTTTTCTAATCCTACAGACAGTCCTGCTCTGATACCAAGTCTGTCGGGACCCGGGGTTAGCGTATGTAATTCCAGTCACGATACAATCACATGGAGAGCCGAGAACCGTACCGACTTGTCTAAGCAGACAAGGCCAAGCACAGAACGTTCTCGGTAAGCATCGAACGTGAGGGGGCATCCCATTCAGGCCGGATGATCAACTGAGATGGGTCCTCAACGTCCGCTCACAAGTCTAAATGCTTATGGGTGGTGAATCCCATACTCATAGACAAGTCGCCTCAACCATGTTATCGATTGGATCCTAACTCTTACATAAACTTACTCCAGCCCGATCACTTAGTCGGGGTCTAGGGCGGGCTCGATCATACAACAAAGTGTGCACGTGACATAGTCACGAACAATCGCATCGCTATGCCCCAAGCTGCGCACATCTAAGGGCCACTTGGTGTATAAAAGACCGCCAGCCAGATCACAACTAAGGTCTCGAAAACCCATACTAAGACATGCATGTTATAAACATACACGCAGCACACGTGCCTAGTATGAACAGCAGGTATCATCACATAACTCTACAAAGTACTCTTTATAGATATACATATAGAGCATACAAAGATCACATGTCTGTGATCAACATTACATCATACAACGGAAGCAAATTAGGTCTGAGTACAGACAAGTTTAACAAATGGCTTAGAGAAGCCATGTACAACAAACATGCCCTTCCACGAGGGACCAGACTGCTGTCTGGGACTATGCTAACTTAGTCAACGTCGAGCTTCATGAAGGTGACTCCATCGGGGTCCGGTTTCTTATCTAAAACATAGAATAAGCAAACGTGAGTACAAAGTCGTACTCAGCAAGACTTACATCAGAACTAAACTACTCATGCTCAAGTATCAATGTAGAGGGAGGTGGGGTTTCATCATGCAGAAGTGCCAGCTTTGACTTGGCTAGTCCTGAACTAGGACTACCAGACTTGAGGTAAGAAGCGTACACGAGTCCACTACATCTCCAATCAATACACCACTATGGTTACTTCCTCGACTCCCCCACGAGGAGGCACACCATAGCACTCACTCTTATCTTGCGGATTTTATAAGTATCCATTCAAGTTGTCTAATAATCAGGTACAGGTTCCAAGTAGTCCTTAACCGCGGACGCGGCTATTCGAATAGTTTTATTAACCTTGCAAGGGTGTAAGCTACACACACATGACCATCGGTTACCGCCATGTCTCGCCACCGTTCAAGAGGTGACAGCGAGGATGTTCACCACGACACTTCGCTCACAACCGGTCTATTCCAGGAGTCGACTATCTGAGTTTGCCTCCGCTCGAGAGCCCGGCCGGATCAACGAAACGGACTCAAACAATGTAGGTGACCGAGACGCCACCTCTGGCAGATGGTTTTCCTGCCTCACAGGTGCACCCACACATCTATATGATGCAACCATTTCCTTCGTTCTTTTTCTATGCATATGTCAAATGGAAAGCCCGAACTAATGTGACTCCTGGACGTCGACACGGATCAAGGTACTAGGCCGAGAGGGGTCAGTGAGCCCAATGTGTGGTTGTACTCTTTGTCTTGGATTACCATACAAGAACTCGATGCCTAAGGCAGTGTTCAACGAGACAACCCACTGTGTACTCCTACACAGCCTCTCATCGTTCACCTTGTATTAGGTGGATTCACCGACACAGTTTCACTTTCATCAACACCATGTTCACCATCATCCCGACTCACATCAAAAGCAACCTCATGTAACACTAAGCATGCAATAAGCTGTAACAGTTGCAGGGGCTTCATGATATCATACAACTCCTATGTCAGCTAGGATTGTGGTTTGCTTAATACTGTGACAAGATGATAGGCCATGCATCGGATATGGGTTCAACTATGCGGTAGAATCGATACAAAGTGATCTCCTAAACATGTATAAGAGAGACTGAGAGGGAATTGGGATTTTATAGACATGATCAATGGGGTTTTCTTGCCTTGCTGACGAAGTTCGATATCGGGGTCTTCAACGAAGGGGGTGGCCTCCGGTTCCGGTTGCACGTCTATCGAGCAAACAATCAAACAATGGTATAAATTTATTTGCAATGCATCAAACACATGATCAATATTGAAATGATGATGTTCTTGGTCACAAAGTGGTTACAATTCCATTTAAAAGAAGTCAAATGCAAAGTCACATGCAAATGTGCTTCGAATTTGAATTTGAATTTGAATTAAAGCCATATGGATGTTTTGCACTGTTCACCCAATTTTAATTGGTCAAACACTAAAACAGAGCCCATATTCATAATCCTTGGATTTTTCTGATATTTTTAGACATATTATTTGCTATATTTGGAGTTCATATGAATTAGTTATGAATTTCCCAAGTTTAAATGATTTTCTGGAATTTTCTGGATTAAATTAATTCATTTCTATTTTCTGGAAATTCTTTACTGCGTCAGCAAGGCGTGGGGGTGACGTCAGGGGGGGCTGACCAGTGGGTCCACCCTGTCAGCCTCAGTGGTTAATCCCCCGGTTTGATTTAATTAAACAGGAGCTTAAATAGGGACAGGGCCCACCTGTCATTGGGCTAGAGGGGGTCATTAGGCACTAATTAAACTGGCCCGCCGGAGGTTAGCCGCCGGTGACCTGCAAACGCGGCGGAGGGCTCGCCGGAGTGGTGTTTTGGCCACAGGAGGGCACGGGGGAACCACGGGGAGGTGCGCCGTGCTCGCCCGCGTCGAGCTAAGCCACCAGGGGGTCTCCAGGGGCTCGGGGTTGACGGCGGCTTCAAAAGGCGCGGCGGCCGGAGCTCTGGAGAACGGCAAAGGTGACTTGGTGCACGGGAAGGAGTAGGAGGAGGGAGAATCAACGCAGAGGCTCACCCTGGAGCTCACGGAGGCAACGGCGAGGGCTGGGGCGCGCGGAGACGACGCAATTTGACCGCGGTCTTCTCCGGCTCCGGCGGGGTCTCGAAGAAGCTGGCGTGGGTTCCGGGCGTCCTCGGGCTCGATTAGTTGGGGGGTCCGGTGGAGACGGCAGCGCTGGTTCGTCTGGACATCACGACGAGCAACATGGAGGCCAGTGGCCGCGACTGGCACGACGGCGTGCTCCGGCTGGCTTCGGGGCGGCTCTGGATTCGCAAAGAGGAGAGGGGGAGGAGGTCCAGAGAGAGGGGAAGAAGATTGGATGTGACCAGGGCGTCTCCGTGGCGGGTTCAGGGGGAAGGGGAAGGCCTAGACGGCTCCAGGGCGGCGAGGTGGCACCGTGCCCGCGCTCTGCCTCCACCGAGCTGCTTGGCTCGTCGGGGAGGTAGACGACAAGCGCCCCGGGCTGGGCTGGGCCAGGCCAGTGGAGTTGGGCCGAAAGCCAGGAGTTCTCCTTTTCTAATTATTCTCTGTTTTATTTTTCTGCCCTGGTAAAAATACCAAAGCATTTTATAAAAAATGCCCAATTACTTTTATAAATACTAGGTGACCAGTAGCTAGTCACATATGGAATTTGGGCATTTTTGAAATTCAATATATTTTGAATTTCAATTCAAATAGGGTTATTTTAGTTTCCAAAGGCACTGTTTGAATATTAGAAAAATCCATGTGCATGGGATTGATCCCAAACCACTTTTAAAATGATCAGCAACATTTATAGGAATTTTCCAAACATTCAAATGATTTTTGGAAAAATATTTTTATCTGGCCATTTGAATTAAATTCTCAGGGCTTTCTGATTCCCCATTTTTGAATTTCATTTGAATTTTTGCATGATGCAAAGGGATCAAACAATCCTAGCACTTACCCTAGTTGGGGTTCTGACAACTCGCCCCCACTCAAAAGAATCTCGTCCCGAGATTCAGAAGTCATCGGGAGGAAGGTGGGGTACTCGGCACGGAGGCGGTCTTCTCTTTCCCATGTTGTTTCTTTCTCGGAGTGATGTGACCATTGCACTTTGAGGAACTTGATCTTCTGACGACGAGTGACACGCTCTGCTAAATCAAGAATACGAACGGGGTACTCTCGATAAGAAAGGTCATCTTGGAGATCAAGTGTTTCATGGTCGACTTCGCGGATGGGGTCCTTGAAGCAACGCCTGAGTTGTGACACATGGAATACATCATGTACTCGGAAAAGGTGAGGGGGTAGTTCAAGTTGGTAGGCAACTTCTCCACGTTTAGCAAGAATGCGGAAAGGTCCGATGTAACGTGGGGCCAATTTGCCTTTGATACCGAATCTTTGGGTTCCCTTCAGAGGAGTAACCCGGAGGTAAGCCTTCTCATCAATATTGTAGCTCTCCTCTCTATGATGACGATCATAGTAGCTCTTTTGACGAGACTGAGCGGCTTTCAAACGATCACGAACAATGCGAACTTGCTCTTCTGCTTCCTTGATCAAATCCGGTCCAAAGAGTTGTCTTTTACCGGTTTCTGACCAGTTAAGGGGTGTTCGACATCGTCGTTCGTATAGGAGTTCAAAAGGAGCCATGTTCAGACTAGATTGATAGCTATTGTTATAAGCAAATTCGGCGAATGGAAGAGACTTCTCCCAATTCTTTCCGAAAGAGATAACACAAGCTCTGAGCATGTCTTCCAAGATTTGATTAACCCTTTCAACTTGACCGCTAGACTGAGGATGGAAAGCTGTACTAAAGGATAGATGAGTTCCCATAGCATTCTGAAAGCTTCCCCAGAATCTAGAGGTGAAAAGGCTACCACGATCAGAATTGATCACCAAAGGAACACCGTGAAGAGACACAATTCTAGAGATACACAAGTCCGCTAACTGGCTAGCAGTTATAGACTCGCGAACGGGAAGGAAGTGAGCAACTTTGGAAAGTCTATCAATGACCACGAAGATGACATCGTTTCCCTTTTTGGTTTTTGGAAAGCCGGTGATGAAATCCATACCGACTTTGTCCCATTTCCACTCTGGAATAGGCAAAGGTTGAAGTGCACCAGCAGGTCTTTGGTGTTCTCCCTTAATGCGACGACAAACATCACATTCAGCAACAAATCGAGCAATGTCTCTCTTCATCCTGGTCCACCAAAATCTCTGGCGTAGATCTCGGTACATTTTTGTGCTACCGGGATGAATCGAGAGGGGTGTGTCATGGGCTTCTTTGAGGATGAGTTGCCGTAGATCCTTATTCTTAGGTACTACCAAACGATTTTCAAAGAATACCGTTCCTTTACTATCTGTGGAGAAACATTTAGCAACTCCGCTAGCAATGTTCTCCTTGATCCGGCGAACACCTCGTGCACGCCTTTGGGCAACTATGATCTGATCCTCAAGGGTTGTATTCGCCACCAAGTTGAAAAGAGATCCACGAGGAACAATCTCAAGATTAAGCTTGCGAAATTCCTCGTGCAGAGGTGGTTGATATTGTTGTAACATGAGGTTGTTAAAATACGACTTACGACTTAGTGCATCAGCCATGACGTTGGCCTTGCCTGGGGTGTAAGAAATTCCTAAGTCATAATCTTTTATCAACTCTATCCAGCGTCTTTCCCTGAGATTAAGATCTGGCTGGGTGAATATGTATTTGAGGCTTTGGTGATCAGAATATATCTCACAACGATTACCAAGGAGGTAATGTCGCCAAGTCTTCAGGGCATGAACTACGGCAGCGAGTACAAGATCATGGGTAGGATAGTTCTCTTCATGTGGCCGCAACTGGCGTGAAGCATAAGCTACCACATGTCTATCTTGCATAAGTATGCATCCTAACCCTTGCCGTGAAGCATCACAATAGATCTCGAAATCCCTTTTGGTGTCTGGAGGTGCAAGTACGGGTGCAGAAGTCAATCTTCTTTTTATCTCTTGAAAGCTTTCCTCGCACTTGGGGGTCCACTGGAATTTCTTATCTTTCTTGAGGAGTTCAGTAAGAGGCTTTGCAACTTTAGAAAATTTCTCGACGAAGCGGCGGCAATAGCTTGCTAAGCCAAGAAAACTCCTAACTTGCTTAACCGATTCAGGTGGAGTCCAGTCAAGGACGGCCTGAACTCTCTCGGGATTGACTGCAACACCTTTCGCAGAAATCACATGGCCTAAGTAGGTCACTTTTGGTAGCCAAAATTCACACTTGGAGAATTTAGCATACAGGCGATGCTCTCTAAGTTTCATCAATACCAACCTTAGGTGTTCTGCGTGCTCTTCTTCGTTCTTCGAGTAGATGAGAATGTCATCAAGATAAACCACAACAAATTTATCTAGGTACTCCATGAAGATCGAATTCATTAAGTGCGAGAATGTGGCGGGGGCATTGGTTAAACCAAAGGACATGACAATGTACTCGTAAAGACCATAACGATTAGTAAAAGCCGTTTTGGGAATGTCCTCGTTTCGGATCTTGATTTGATGATAGCCTAATCCCAAATCCATCTTAGAGAAGACAGAGGATCCTGCAAGTTGATCATAAAGATCATTGATCCTGGGCAGTGGGTATTTGTTCTTTATCGTTGCTAAATTTAGCGGGCGATAGTCTACGCACATCCTTCCTGTTCCATCTTTCTTCGTTACGAACAGAACGGGGCAACCCCATGGCGATGAGCTAGGGCGGATGAAGCCTTTTGCCAACGAAGCATCAAGTTGGGTTTTTAGCTCAACTAACTCATGTGGGGCCATTCTATATGGGCGTCTGGAAATTGGGGCTGTGCCTGGTATAAGATCCACTATGAATTCTACAGACCTGTCGGGTGGCATTCCCGACAGCTCTTCAGGAAAGACATCCGGGAAGTCACGAACCACCGGAACATCTTCAAGGTCTGGAAGTGGAAGCACATTCAAAGTATGCATCTGGATTTTAGAGCTGGGTGATGTGTAGTCAATGATCTGGCCTGAAGGATGGGTGAGTTTGACTGATTTGGCTTTACAATCAAGGAAAGCATTCTGCCTTGATAACCAATCGATTCTAGGATGACATCAATGTCCGAAGACTTGAGGGCTATAAGTGAAGCAAGGAATACTAGACCCTCAATTGCAATTTGATTGCCATGGCTTACTCTATTAGTTTGCCACTTTGAACCAGGAGTTTGAATGACCATTGGAGAAAACATTTCTTCAAAAGGAAACTCATGACGAAGTGCATAACTCTCCGACATGAATGAATGAGAAGCTCCTGGATCGAAAAGAACGGAGGCGGGGACATGATTGACTGGGAGTGTGCCAAGAATGACGTCAAAAGCATCAGTGGTTTCCTCAACTGAGATTTGGTTCACACAACCACTACTAGTGGATGAAGGCTTTGCTGGAAAAGCTTTGGTGGTTGGTTTCTTTGGAGGTTTGGGTCGAGAATGACGTGGTGCCATCAAGACCTGAGGGCATTGACGATAGTAATGGCCTGGAAGACCACACTTAAAGCATACCCTGTCTGAAATGTTGGGAGTGGAATTGCTTGGTTGCACACCATCATTCCGGGGTGGAATAATGTGTTGGGGTGGATGGCATATATTCGGTGGTGGCCTCTGCAGAAAGTTTTGAGGTATGGCTCTGGTTGGAATCCAAATTCGGCGTTTCTGAGGGGCTGAACTTGAAGAAGGGGCATGCTCAAGAGCATGCTTGCGAGACTCTTCGAACACTTCATTGCCGTGCTCAGCTCTGAAGGATCTGTTGACTAAATCCTCAAAGGTGGCAAATTCGATGAGGTTGAGATCATGGCGGAGGATAGGGCTAAGTCCCTTGCGGAACCTTGCCTGCTTTCTGGCATCGGTGGTGATCTCATCTTGGGCATACCGGGCAAGACGGTTGAACTCTCTCACATACTCATGGATGGACATCTCTCCTTGAGTGAGATTGCAGAACTCTTCCTTCTTGCTCTCCATCAACTCATCCAGAAGGTGGTACCCTCGAAAGGCAACACAGAACTCCTGCCAAGTCACTAGGTGACCATCAGGCTGCATCGCAACATAGTTCTCCCACCATTCAGCAGCAGCACCTTCCAGAAGGTATGCCGCGAATATAACTCGATCATCGGGAGCAACATGTGCAGTATCAAGCTTACGCTCGATGGAACGGAGCCAATCATCAGCTTCAAGGGGCTCAGAAGAACATCGGAATACCGGTGGCTTGAGGAGGATGAAGTCCTGGATGCTCACAACCACATTGCAATGACGCGAGGTATTCTGCGCGATGAGCTCCAGAAGGCGTGTTTGGTCGCGTTGATTCTTCTCAGCTTCCATCATGATTTCCGCCGCAGAAGACGGTGGTAGAGGTTCATCATGATTTCAATTCCGAACATGGTCTCGATTCCGACGAACAGCACTACGAGTTCCACCTGACATCCTGTGTAACAAAAATCAACAATCAGAACAGGTTGAATGATGGATTCAAGGATAACAAGACATGATGAAGGCAGAAAGGATTATAATGCGAAGGCAAAGATTCACAGAAACATGGGAAAAATCCGGCAGCATAACGGCTACACCGGGATGAAAACAAGATAACCTCGAGGAGATTGAACAGAACTTCCTCAAGGAACTCAAAACTCGATGAGTCTGGACGACCACAACAATCCTACGGCTACAAAGAAGCAAACAACGAGATGTTCTAGTAAGACATAGATGAGCCTAGTCCTATCATCCCGTAGATAAGATAAGGGTGACCCAGAACTCAGATCGATGAGGGTAAGGAGAAAAAGAAGCCTTACGTTGTTCCCTTATATACCCATAGTAACTATATAACTATAGAATGCTAGACTCGACTTCGACCAAGGTTTTCTAATCCTACAGACAGTCCTGCTCTGATACCAAGTCTGTCGGGACCCGGGGTTAGCGTATGTAATTCCAGTCACGATACAATCACATGGAGAGCCGAGAACCGTACCCACTTGTCTAAGCAGACAAGGCCAAGCACAGAACGTTCTCGGTAAGCATCGAACGTGAGGGGGCATCCCATTCAGGCCGGATGATCAACTGAGATGGGTCCTCAACGTCCGCTCACAAGTCTAAATGCTTATGGGTGGTGAATCCCATACTCATAGACAAGTCGCCTCAACCATGTTATCGATTGGATCCTAACTCTTACATAAACTTATTCCAGCCCGATCACTTAGTCGGGGTCTAGGGCGGGCTCGATCATACAACAAAGTGTGCACGTGACATAGTCACGAACAATCGCATCGCGATGCCCCAAGCTGCGCACATCTAAGGGCCACTTGGTGTATAAAAGACCGCCAGCCAGATCACAACTAAGGTCTCGAAAACCCATACTAAGACATGCATGTTATAAACATACACGCAGCACACATGCCTAGTATGAACAGCAGGTATCATCACATAACTCTACAAAGTACTCTTTATAGATATACATATAGAGCATACAAAGATCACATGTCTGTGATCAACATTACATCATACAACGGAAGCAAATTAGGTCTGAGTACAGACAAGTTTAACAAATGGCTTAGAGAAGCCTTGTACAACAAACATGCCCTTCCACGAGGGACCAGACTGCTGTCTGGGACTATGCTAACTTAGTCAACGTCGAGCTTCATGAAGGTGACTCCATCGGGGTCCGGTTTCTTATCTAAAACATAGAATAAGAAAACGTGAGTACAAAGTCGTACTCAGCAAGACTTACATCAGAACTAAACTACTCATGCTCAAGTATCAATGTAGAGGGAGGTGGGGTTTCATCATGCAGAAGTGCCAGCTTTGACTTGGCTAGTCCTGAACTACGACTACCAGACTTGAGGTAAGAAGCGTACACGAGTCCACTACATCTCCAATCAATACACCACTATGGTTACTTCCTCGACTCCCCCACGAGGAGGCACACCATAGCACTCACGCTTATCTTGCGGATTTTATAAGTATCCATTCAAGTTGTCTAATAATCAGGTACAGGTTCCAAGTAGTCCTTAACCGCGGACGCGGCTATTCGAATAGTTTTATTAACCTTGCAAGGGTGTAAGCTACACACACATGACCATCGGTTACCGCCATGTCTCGCCACCGTTCAAGAGGTGACAGCGAGGATGTTCACCACGACACTTCGCTCGCAACCGGTCTATTCCAGGAGTCGACTATCTGAGTTTGCCTCCGCTCGAGAGCCCGGCCGGATCAACGAAACGGACTCAAACAATGTAGGTGACCGAGACGCCACCTCTGGCAGATGGTTTTCCTGCCTCACAGGTGCACCCACACATCTATATGATGCAACCATTTCCTTCGTTCTTTTTCTATGCATATGTCAAATGGAAAGCCCGAACTAATGTGACTCCTGGACGTCGACACGGATCAAGGTACTAGGCCGAGAGGGGTCAGTGAGCCCAATGTGTGGTTGTACTCTTTGTCTTGGATTACCATACAAGAACTCGATGCCTAAGGCAGTGTTCAACGAGACAACCCACTGTGTACTCCTACACAGCCTCTCATCGTTCACCTTGTATTAGGTGGATTCACCGACACAGTTTCACTTTCATCAACACCATGTTCACCATCATCCCGACTCACATCAAAAGCAACCTCATGTAACACTAAGCATGCAATAAGCTGTAACAGTTGCAGGGGCTTCATGATATCATACAACTCCTATGTCAGCTAGGATTGTGGTTTGCTTAATACTGTGACAAGATGATAGGCCATGCATCGGATATGGGTTCAACTATGCGGTAGAATCGATACAAAGTGATCTCCTAAACATGCATAAGCGAGACTCAGAGGGAATTGGGATTTTATAGACATGATCAATGGGGTTTGCTTGCCTTGCTGACGAAGTTCGATATCGGGGTCTTCAACGAAGGGGGTGGCCTCCGGTTCCGGTTGCACGTCTATCGAGCAAACAATCAAACAATGGTATAAATTTATTTGCAATGCATCAAACACATGATCAATATTGAAATGATGATGTTCTTGGTCACAAAGTGGTTACAATTCCATTTAAAAGAAGTCAAATGCAAAGTCACTTGCAAATGTGCTTCAAATTTGAATTTGAATTTGAATTAAAGCCATATGGATGTTTTGCACTGTTCACCCAATTTTAATTGGTCAAACATTAAAACAGAGACCATATTCATAATCCTTGGATTTTTCTGATATTTTTAGACATATTATTTGCTATATTTGGAGTTCATATGAATTAGTTATGAATTTCCCAAGTTTAAATGATTTTCTGGAATTTTCTGGATTAAATTAATTCATTTCTATTTTCTGGAAATTCTTTACTGCGTCAGCAAGGCGTGGGGGTGACGTCAGGGGGGGCTGACCAGTGGGTCCACCCTGTCAGCCTCAGTGGTTAATCCCCCGGTTTGATTTAATTAAACAGGAGCTTAAATAGGGACAGGGCCCACCTTTCATTGGGCTAGAGGGGGTCATTAGGCACTAATTAAACTGGCCCGCCGGCGGTTAGCCGCCGGTGACCTGCAGACGCGGCGGAGGGCTCGCCGGAGTGGTGTTTTGGCCAAGGGAGGGCACGGGGGAACCACGGGGAGGTGCGCCGTGCTCGCCCGCGTCGAGCTAAGCCACCAGGGGGTCTCCAGGGGCTCGGGGTTGACGGCGGCTTCAAAAGGCGCGGTGGCCGGAGCTCTGGAGAACGGCGACGGTGACTTGGTGCACGGGAAGGAGTAGGAGGAGGGAGAATCGACGCAGAGGCTCACCCAGGAGCTCACGGAGGCAACGGCGAGGGCTGGGGCGCGCGGAGACGACGCAATTTGACGGCGGTCTTCTCCGGCTCCGGCGGGGTCTCGAAGAAGCTGGCGTGGGTTCCGGGCGTCCTCGGGCTCGATTAGTTGGGGGGTCCGGTGGAGACGGCAACGCTGGTTCGTCTGGACATCACGGCGAGCAACATGGAGGCCAGTGGCCGCGACTGGCACGACGGCGTGCTCCGGCTGGCTTCGGGGCGGCTCTGGATTCGCGAAGAGGAGAGGGGGAGGAGGTCCAGAGAGAGGGGAAGAAGATTGGATGTGACCAGGGCGTCTCCGTGGCGGGTTCAGGGGGAAGGGGAAGGCCTAGACGGCTCCAGGGAGGCGAGGTGGCGCCGTGCCCGCGCTCTGCCTCCACCGAGCTGCTTGGCTCGTCGGGGAGGTAGACGACAAGCGCCCCGGGCTGGGCTGGGCCAAGCCAGTGGAGTTGGGCCGAAAGCCAGGAGTTCTCCTTTTCTAATTCTTCTCTGTTTTATTTTTCTGCCCTGGTAAAAATACCAAAGAATTTTATAAAAAATGCCCAATTGCTTTTATAAATACTAGGTGACCAGTAGCTAGTCACATATGGAATTTGGGCATTTTTGAAATTCAATATATTTTGAATTTCAATTCAAATAGGGTTATTTTAATTTCCAAAGCCACTGTTTGAATATTAGAAAAATCCATGTGCATGGGATTGATCCCAAACCACTTTTAAAATGATCAGCAACATTTATAGGAATTTTCCAAACATTCAAATGATTTTTGGAAAAATATTTTTATCTGGCCATTTGAATTAAATTCTCAGGGCTTTCTGATTCCCCATTTTTGAATTTCATTTGAATTTTTGCATGATGCAAAGGGATCAAACAATCCTAGCACTTACCCTAGTTGGGGTTCTGACAACTCGCCCCCACTCAAAAGAATCTCGTCCCGAGATTCAGAAGTCATCGGGAGGAAGGTGGGGTACTCGGCACGGAGGCGATCTTCTCTTTCCCATGTTGCTTCTTTCTCGGAGTGATGTGACCATTGCACTTTGAGGAACTTGATCTTCTGACGACGAGTGACACGCTCTGCTGAATCAAGAATACGAACGGGGTACTCTCGATAAGAAAGGTCATCTTGGAGATCAAGTGTTTCATGGTCGACTTCGCGGATGGGGTCCTTGAAGCAACGCCTGAGTTGTGACACATGGAATACATCATGTACTCGGAAAAGGTGAGGGGGTAGTTCAAGTTGGTAGGCAACTTCTCCACGTTTAGCAAGAATGCGGAAAGGTCCGATGTAACGTGGGGCCAATTTGCCTTTGATACCGAATCTTTGGGTTCCCTTCAGAGGAGTAACCCGGAGGTAAGCCTTCTCATCAATATTGTAGCTCTCCTCTCTATGATGACGATCATAGTAGCTCTTTTGACGAGACTGAGCGGCTTTCAAACGATCACGAACAATGCAAACTTGCTCTTCTGCTTCCTTGATCAATTCCGGTCCAAAGAGTTGTCTTTCACCGGTTTCTGACCAGTTAAGGGGTGTTCGACATCGTCGTCCGTATAGGAGTTCAAAAGGAGCCATGTTCAGACTAGATTGATAGCTATTGTTATAAGCAAATTCGGCGAATGGAAGAGACTTCTCCCAATTCTTTCCGAAAGAGATAACACAAGCTCTGAGCATGTCTTCCAAGATTTGATTAACCCTTTCAACTTGACCGCTATACTGAGGATGGAAAGCTATACTAAAGGATAGATGAGTTCCCATAGCATTCTGAAAGCTTCCCCAGAATCTAGAGGTGAAAAGGCTACCACGATCAGAATTGATCACCAAAGGAACACCGTGAAGAGACACAATTCTAGAGATATACAAGTCCGCTAACTGGCTAGCAGTTATAGACTCGCGAACGGGAAGGAAGTGAGCAACTTTGGAAAGTCTATCAATGACCACGAAGATGGCATCGTTTCCCTTTTTGGTTTTTGGAAAGCCGGTGAGGAAATCCATACCGACTTTGTCCCATTTCCACTCTGGAATAGGCAAAGGTTGAAGTGTACCAGCAGGTCTTTGGTGTTCTGCCTTAATGCGATCACAAACATCACATTCAGCAACAAATCGAGCAATGTCTCTCTTCATCCTGGTCCACCAAAATCTCTGGCGTAGATCTCGGTACATTTTTGTGCTACCGGGATGGATCGAGAGGGGTGTGTCATGGGCTTCTTTGAGGATGAGTTGCCGTAGATCCTTATTCTTAGGTACTACCAAACGATTTTCAAAGAATACCGTTCCTTTACTATCTGTGGAGAAACATTTAGCAACTCCGCTAGCAATGTTCTCCTTGATCCGGCGAACACCTCGTGCACGCCTTTGGGAAACTATGATCTGATCCTCAAGGGTTGTATTCGCCACCAAGTTGAAAAGAGATCCACGAGGAACAATCTCAAGATTAAGCTTGCGAAATTCCTCGTGCAGAGGTGGTTGATATTGTTGTAACATGAGGTTGTTACAATACGACTTACGACTTAGTGCATCAGCCATGACGTTGGCCTTGCCTGGGGTGTAAGAAATTCCTAAGTAATAATCTTTTATCAACTCTATCCAGCGTCTTTGCTTGAGATTAAGATCTGGCTGGGTGAATATGTATTTGAGGCTTTGGTGATCAGAATATATCTCACAACGATTACCAAGGAGGTAATGTCGCCAAGTCTTCAGGGCATGAACTACGGCAGCGAGTTCAAGATCATGGGTAGGATAGTTCTCTTCATGTGGCCGCAACTGGCGTGAAGCATAAGCTACCACATGTCTATCTTGCATAAGTATGCATCCTAACCCTTGCCGTGAAGCATCACAATAGATCTCGAAATCCCTTTTGGTGTCTGGAGGTGCAAGTACGGGTGCAGAAGTCAATCTTCTTTTTAGCTCTTGAAAGCTTTCCTCGCACTTGGGGGTCCACTGAATTTCTTATCTTTCTTGAGGAGTTCAGTAAGAGGCTTTGCAACTTTAGAAAAGTTCTCGACGAAGCGGCGGCAATAGCTTGCTAAGCCAAGAAAACTCCTAACTTGCTTAACCAATTCAGGTGGAGTCCAGTCAAGGACGGCCTGAACTCTCTCGGGATTGACTGCAACACCTTTCGCAGAAATCACGTGGCCTAAGTAGGTCACTTCTGGTAGCCAAAATTCACACTTGGAGAATTTAGCATACAAGCGATGCTCTCTAAGTTTCATCAATACCAACCTTAGGTGTTCTGCGTGCTCTTCTTCGTTCTTCGAGTAGATGAGAATGTCATCAAGATAAACCACAACAAATTTATCTAGGTACTCCATGAAGATCGAATTCATTAAGCGCGAGAATGTGGCGGGGGCATTGGTTAAACCAAAGGACATGACGGTGTACTCGTAAAGACCATAACGAGTAGTAAAAGCCGTTTTGGGAATGTCCTCGTTTCGGATCTTGATTTGATGATAGCCTAATCTCAAATCCAGCTTAGAGAAGACAGAGGATCCTGCAAGTTGATCATAAAGATCATTGATCCTGGGCAGTGGGTATTTGTTCTTTATCGTCGCTAAATTTAGCGGGCAATAGTCTACGCACATCCTTCCTGTTCCATCTTTCTTCGTTACGAACAGAACGGGGCAACCCCATGGCGATGAGCTAGGGCTGATGAAGCCTTTTGCCAACGAAGCATCAAGTTGGGTTTTTAGCTCAGCTAACTCATGTGGGGCCATTCTATATGGGCG
Source organism: Bromus sterilis (assembly GCA_950022295.1). Taxonomy (NCBI): domain Eukaryota; kingdom Viridiplantae; phylum Streptophyta; class Magnoliopsida; order Poales; family Poaceae; genus Bromus; species Bromus sterilis. Next base: position 224,159,400 of record OX465598.1, read on the forward strand.
TCTGGAAATTGGGGCTGTGCCTGGTATAAGATCCACTATGAATTCTACAGACCTGTCGGGTGGCATTCCCGCCAGCTCTTCAGGAAAGACATCCGGGAAGTCATGAACCACCGGAACATCTTCAAGGTCTGGAAGTGGAAGCACATTCAAAGTATGCATCTGGATTTTAGAGCTGGGTGATGTGTAGTCAATGATCTGGCCTGAAGGATGGGTGAGTTTGACTGATTTGGCTTTACAATCAAGGAAAGCATTCTGCCTTGATAACCAATCCATTCCTAGGATGACATCAATGTCCGAAGACTTGAGGGCTATAAGTGAAGCAAGGAATACTAGACCCTCAATTGAAATTTGATTGCCATGGCTTACTCTATTAGTTTGCCACTTTGAACCAGGAGTTTGAATGACCATTGGAGAAAACATTTCTTCAAAAGGAAACTCATGACGAAGTGCATAACTCTCCGACATGAATGAATGAGAAGCTCCTGGATCGAAAAGAACGGAGGCGGGGACATGATTGACTGGGAGTGTGCCAAGAATGACGTCAGAAGCATCAGTGGTTTCCTCAACTGAGATTTGGTTCACACAACCACTACTAGTGGATGAAGGCTTTGCTGGAAAAGCTTTGGTGGTTGGTTTCTTTGGAGGTTTGGGTCGAGAATGACGTGGTGCCATCAAGACCTGAGGGTATTGACGATAGTAATGGCCTGGAAGACCACACTTAAAGCATACCCTGTCTGAAATGTTGGGAGTGGAATTGCTTGGTTGCACACCATCATTCCGGGGTGGAATAATGTGTTGGGGTGGATGGCATATATTCGGTGGTGGCCTCTGCAGAAAGTTTTGAGGTATGGCTCTGGTTGGAATCCAAATTCGGCGTTTCTGAGGGGCTGAACTTGAAGAAGGGGCATGCTCAAGAGCATGCTTGCGAGACTCTTCGAACACTTCATTGACGTGCTCAGCTCTGAAGGATCTGTTGACTAAATCCTCAAAGGTGGAAAATTCGATGAGGTTGAGATCATGGCGGAGGATAGGGCTAAGTCCCTTGCGGAACCTTGCCTGCTTTCTGGCATCGGTGGTGATCTCATCTTGGGCATACCGGGCAAGACGGTTGAACTCTCTCACATACTCATGGATGGACATCTCTCCTTGAGTGAGATTGCAGAACTCTTCCTTCTTGCGCTCCATCAACTCATCCAGAAGGTGGTACCCTCGAAAGGCAACACAGAACTCCTGCCAAGTCACTAGGTGATCATCAGGCTGCATCGCAACATAGTTCTCCCACCATTCAGCAGCAACACCTTCCAGAAAGTATGCCACGAATATAACTCGATCATCGGGAGCAACATGTGCAGTATCAAGCTTACGCTCGATGGAACGGAGCGAATCATCAGCTTCAAGGGGCTCAGAAGAACATCGGAATACCGGTGGCTTGAGGAGGATGAAGTCCTGGATGCTCACAACCACATTGCAATGACGCGAGGTATTCTGCTCGATGAGCTCCAGGAGGCGTGTTTGGTCGCGTTGATTCTTCTCAGCTTCCATCATGATTTCCGCCGCAGAAGACGGTGGTAGAGGTTCATCATCATTTCGATTCCGAACACGGTCTCGATTCCGACAAACAGCACTACGAGTTCCACCTGACATCCTGTGTAACAAAAATCAACAATCAGAACAGGTTGAATGATGGATTCAAGGATAACAAGACATGATGAAGGAGGAAAGGATTATAATGCGAAGGCAAAGATTCACAGAAACATGGGAAAAATCCGGCATCATAACGGATACACCGGGATGAAAACAAGATAACCTCGAGGAGATTGAACAGAACTTCCTCAAGGAACTCAAAACTCGATGAGTCTGGACGACCACAACAATCCTACGGCTACAAAGAAGAAAACAACGAGATGTTCTAGTAAGACATAGATGAGCCTAGTCCTATCATCCCGTAGATAAGATAAGGGTGACCCAGAACTCAGATCGATGAGGGTAAGGAGAAAAAGAAGCCTTACGTTGTTCCCTTATATACCCATAGTAACTATATAACTATAGAATGCTAGACTCGACTTCGACCAAGGTTTTCTAATCCTACAGACAGTCCTGCTCTGATACCAAGTCTGTCGGGACCCGGGGTTAGCGTATGTAATTCCAGTCACGATACAATCACATGGAGAGCCGAGAACCATACCCACTTGTCTAAGCAGACAAGGCCAAGCACAGAACGTTCTCGGTAAGCATCGAACGTGAGGGGGCATCCCATTCAGGCCGGATGATCAACTAAGATGGGTCCTCAACGTCCGCTCACAAGTCTAAATGCTTATGGGTGGTGAATCCCATACTCATAGACAAGTCGCCTCAACCGTGTTATCGATTGGATCCTAACTCTTACATAAACTTCCTCCAGCCCGATCACTTAGTCGGGGTCTAGGGCGGCCTCGATCATACAACAAAGTGTGCACGTGACAGAGTCACGAACAATCGCATCGCGATGCCCCAAGCTGCGCACATCTAAGGGCCACTTGGTGTATAAAAGACCGCCAGCCAGATCACAACTAAGGTCTCGAAAACCCATACTAAGACATGCATGTTATAAACATACACGCAGCACACATGCCTAGTATGAACAGCAGGTATCATCACATAACTCTACAAAGTACTCTTTATAGATATACATATAGAGCATACAAAGATCACATGTCTGTGATCAACATTACATCATACAACGGAAGCAAATTAGGTCTGAGTACAGACAAGTTTAACAAATGGCTTAGAGAAGCCTTGTACAACAAACATGCCCTTCCACGAGGGACCAGACTGCTGTCTGGGACTATGCTAACTTAGTCAACGTCAAGCTTCATGAAGGTGACTCCATCGGGGTCCGGTTTCTTATCTAAAACATAGAATAAGCAAACGTGAGTACAAAGTCGTACTCAGCAAGACTTACATCAGAACTAAACTACTCATGCTCAAGTATCAATGTAGAGGGAGGTGGGGTTTCATCATGCAGAAGTGCCAGCTTTGACTTGGCTAGTCCTGAACTACGACTACCAGACTTGAGGTAAGAAGCGTACACGAGTCCACTACATCTCCAATCAATACACCACTATGGTTACTTCCTCGACTCCCCCACGAGGAGGCACACCATAGCACTCACGCTTATCTTGCGGATTTTATAAGTATCCATTCAAGTTGTCTAATAATCAGGTACAGGTTCCAAGTAGTCCTTAACCGCGGACGCGGCTATTCGAATAGTTTTATTAACCTTGCAAGGGTGTAAGCTACACACACATGACCATCGGTTACCGCCATGTCTCGCCACCGTTCAAGAGGTGACAGCGAGGATGTTCACCACGACACTTCGCTCGCAACCGGTCTATTCCAGGAGTCGACTATCTGAGTTTGCCTCCGCTCGAGAGCCCGGCCGGATCAACGAAACGGACTCAAACAATGTAGGTGACCGAGACGCCACCTCTGGCAGATGGTTTTCCTGCCTCACAGGTGCACCCACACATCTATATGATGCAACCATTTCCTTCGTTCTTTTTCTATGCATATGTCAAATGGAAAGCCCGAACTAATGTGACTCCTGGACGTCGACACGGATCAAGGTACTAGGCCGAGAGGGGTCAGTGAGCCCAATGTGTGGTTGTACTCTTTGTCTTGGATTACCATACAAGAACTCGATGCCTAAGGCAGTGTTCAACGAGACAACCCACTGTGTACTCCTACACAGCCTCTCATCGTTCACCTTGTATTAGGTGGATTCACCGACACAGTTTCACTTTCATCAACACCATGTTCACCATCATCCCGACTCACATCAAAAGCAACCTCATGTAACACTAAGCATGCAATAAGCTGTAACAGTTGCAGGGGCTTCATGATATCATACAACTCCTATGTCAGCTAGGATTGTGGTTTGCTTAATACTGTGACAAGATGATAGGCCATGCATCGGATATGGGTTCAACTATGCGGTAGAATCGATACAAAGTGATCTCCTAAACATGCATAAGCGAGACTCAGAGGGAATTGGGATTTTATAGACATGATCAATGGGGTTTGCTTGCCTTGCTGACGAAGTTCGATATCGGGGTCTTCAACGAAGGGGGTGGCCTCCGGTTCCGGTTGCACGTCTATCGAGCAAACAATCAAACAATGGTATAAATTTATTTGCAATGCATCAAACACATGATCAATATTGAAATGATGATGTTCTTGGTCACAAAGTGGTTACAATTCCATTTAAAAGAAGTCAAATGCAAAGTCACTTGCAAATGTGCTTCAAATTTGAATTTGAATTTGAATTAAAGCCATATGGATGTTTTGCACTGTTCACCCAATTTTAATTGGTCAAACATTAAAACAGAGCCCATATTCATAATCCTTGGATTTTTCTGATATTTTTAGACATATTATTTGCTATATTTGGAGTTCATATGAATTAGTTATGAATTTCCCAAGTTTAAATGATTTTCTGGAATTTTCTGGATTAAATTAATTCATTTCTATTTTCTGGAAATTCTTTACTGCGTCAGCATGGCGTGGGGGTGACGTCAGGGGGGGCTGACCAGTGGGTCCACCCTGTCAGCCTCAGTGGTTAATCCCCCGGTTTGATTTAATTAAACAAGAGCTTAAATAGGGACAGGGCCCACCTGTCATTGGGCTACAGGGGGTCATTAGGCACTAATTAAACCGGCCCGCCGGCGGTTAGCCGGCGGTGACCTGCAGGCGCGGCGGAGGGCTCGCCGGAGTGGTGTTTTGGCCACGGGAGGGCACGGGGGAACCACGGGGAGGTGCGCCGTGCTCGCCCGCGTCGAGCTAAGCCACCAGGGGGTCTCCAGGGGCTCGGGGTTGACGGCGGCTTCAAAAGGCGCGGCGGCCGGAGCTCTGGAGAACGACGACTGTGACTTGGTGCACGGGAAGGAGTAGGAGGAGGTAGAATCGACGCGGAGGCTCACCCTGGAGCTCACGGAGGCAACGGCGAGGGCTGGGGCGCGCGGAGACGACGCAATTTGACGGCGGTCTTCTCCGGCTCCGGCGGGGTCTCGAAGAAGCTGGCGTGGGTTCCGGGCGTCCTCGGGCTCGATTAGTTGGGGGGTCCGGTGGAGACGGCAGCGCTGGTTCGTCTGGACATCACGGCGAGCAACATGGAGGCCAGTGGCCGCGACTGGCACGACGGCGTGCTCCGGCTGGCTTCGGGGCGGCTCTGGATTCGCGAAGAGGAGAGGGGGAGGAGGTCCAGAGAGAGGGGAAGAAGATTGGATGTGACCAGGGCGTCTCCGTGGCGGGTTCAGGGGGAAGGGGAAGGCCTAGACGGCTCCAGGGCGGCGAGGTGGCGCCGTGCCCGCGCTCTGCCTCCACCGAGCTGCTTGGCTCGTCGGGGAGGTAGACGACAAGCGCCCCGGGCTGGGCTGGGCCTGGCCAGTGGAGTTGGGCCGAAAGCCAGGAGTTCTCCTTTTCTAATTCTTCTCTGTTTTATTTTTCTGCCCTTTTGTTTTGCCCTGGTAAAAATACCAAAGCATTTTATAAAAAATGCCCAATTACTTTTATAAATACTAGGTGACCAGTAGCTAGTCACATATGGAATTTGGGCATTTTTGAAATTCAATATATTTTGAATTTCAATTCAAATAGGGTTATTTTAATTTCCAAAGCCACTGTTTGAATATTAGAAAAATCCATGTGCATGGGATTGATTCCAAACCACTTTTAAAATGATCAGCAACATTTATAGGAATTTTCCAAACATTCAAATGATTTTTGGAAAAATATTTTTATCTGGCCATTTGAATTAAATTCTCAGGGCTTTCTGATTCCCCACTTTTGAATTTCATTTGAATTTTTGCATGATGCAAAGGGATCAAACAATCCTAGCACTTACCCTAGTTGGGGTTCTGACACCGAGCCACGGCCGCCGCTGCACCTCAATGCCGGCGAGGCTCCGGTCACCCCCGAGCCTCCCCGTGGGTTCTGGGTGAAGCGGGCGAGCACGGGGAGCACCCCGGTGCCCTCCGCGTGCCACCCCGTGGCCAGGAAGCCACTCCGGCGTTCCTCCGCCGTGTTCTGTGGCTGCCGCCGGCTAGCCGCCGGCCGGTTAGCCTTAACCCCGTGCCTAACTAACCCCCCTAACCCACTGACCCCTGGGCCCCAGTGCCCCTAAACTAATCCAGGGGGCTTAATTAACAGAGGGTTAACCCCAGTGACACTGACAGTGGTGGCCCACCTGTCAGCCCCCCCACACGCCAGCATGATGTCAGCATGACGCAATAAATAATTTTCTAGAAATTAAATGATTTAAAAAGAATTACAGAAATTCCAGAAAATCCAGAAAATAGCCCAAACTTTGGAAATTCATAGAAAATTCATATCAACTCCAAATTGGACAAATAATATATGAAAAATGATAAGGAGAAAATAAACTATCCAAATATCCAACTTTCAACTTTGTTTGAGTTGATTTTAAAATGGGACTAGTAGCATATGTCATTTGATTTATTTGGATTTAAATCAAATTCAATTCAAAAAAATTTGCAACTTGAACCATGGCAACATGCTACATTTCAATCACACATCAGAGGCATATCATACACATTTCAAAATGATTCAAATTGATCAAACAATGTCACATGTAGCTTGGCTAAGTTTGAATTCAAATTGGAGTTTGAATTTGCGTTTCAAATGCAATATACTCCTTTTAAATGGAATGCTCAACACATCAGTACCTTGAACATCACCATTGCAATCTTATTCATGTGATTGTGCATTGTACATTATGTTGATCCTATGATTGTCATGTTGCTGATAGAAGTGGATCCGGAATCCGAGATCACCCCCTTCGTTGAAGACCCCGTGACTGAACCTCATCAGCAAGGCAAGCAAACCCCTATTGATCATGTCTATAAAATCCCACTTCCCTCTCATGTCTCGCTTATGCATTGTTTAGGATGATCACCATGATAACGTTTCTACCGCATAGTTGAACCCATGTCCTTTGCATGACCTATCATCTTGTCACAGTAGTAAGCAAACCAAAATCCTAGCAGATGTAGGAGTTGGTTGATATCATGTGGCCACTGCAACTGTTACTGCTTATTGCATGCTTAGTGGTACAATGAGGTTTCTTATGATGTGAGTCGGGATGATGATAAACATGGTGTTGATGAAAGTGAAATGTGTTGGTGAATCTACCCTAATACACGGTGAACGATGAGAGGCTGTGTAGGAGTACACAGTGGGTTGTCTCGTTGAACACCGCCCTAAGCCCGAGTTCTTGTGTGGTGATCCAAGACGAAGAGTAATACCACATGTTGGGCACATGGACCCCCGCTCAAGCTACTAACTCACCCCTTCTCAGTTCAATGAGTCGAATTAGTTCGGAGTTCTGGTAGGTCTGTGGCACGGTCTGTGAAGTGGAAGAACGGCTATTCAGACCGGCTTGGGACCCTGCACAGATCTTCTGGGACCACATTGGTAAACCGGCCGGGTTCACGATGTGGATTCCAGCCCAGATAGGCGTCTCCATTGAATTTGAGTTGGCTGTGAGGTAAAAGTTGTGGGAATTATCCTCGCCGGCACCTCTTGAACGGTGTCGAGTACAAAGGCGGTAACTGATAGTTTCATGTGTGTAGCAGTACACCCCTGCAGGGTTAACAAAACTATTCGAATAGCCGCGTCCACGGTAAGGGACTGCTTGGAAAGCTTAGCTTGATTATTAGACAACTTGAACTGGATACTTCTAAAACACACCAAGATAAGCGTGAGTGCTATGGTGTGCTTCTCGTGGGGAAGTCGAGGAAGTAACCATAGTTGTCTAATTGGTTGAAGAGATGTAGTGGACTCGTGTACGCTTCTTACCTCAAGTCTGGTACTCGTAGTTCAGGACTAGCCAAGTCAAAGCTAGCACTTCTGCAAGTGTAACCCCACCTCCCTTTACCTTGATACATGTGCATGAGTAGTATAGCTCCTATGTAAGTCTTGCTGAGTACGATTTTGTACTCACGTTTGCTTAATCTATGTTTTAGATGAACCCACCGACCCCGATGGTGACTTCTACCCGAAGCTCGAAGATTGAAGACTCAGACCAAGACCAAGCTAGTGTAGTCCCAGTCAGACGACTGGTTCCATCGTGGAGGGCTTGTTTTTAGATAAGGCTTCTCTAAGCAATTTGTTAAACTTGTCTGTACTCAGACCTACTTTGCTTCCGCTTGTCTGTTGTAATGTTGGATCACATGCTTGTGATCTCTGTGTGCACTCTGTAAGAGTTATTAATAAAGATGTATACATTGTAGAGAATTTCAATGATACCTACTGTTCATACTAGACATGTTGCTGCGTGTATGTTTATAACATGCATGTCTTAGTATGGGTTTTCGAGACCTTAGTTGTTATCTGGCTGGCGGTCTTTTATACACCAAGTGGCCCTTAGATGTGAGCAACTTGGGGCATCGCGATGCGATTGTTCGAGACTTCGTCTCATGCACACTTTGATGTATGATCGAGCCCGCCCTAGACCCCGACTAAGTGATCGGGCTGGAGTAAGTCTATGTAAGGGTTATAATATAATCGATAGTATGGTTGAGGCGACTTGTCTATGAGTATGGGTTCACCACCCATATCATTTAGACTTGTGTGCGGACGATGAGGACCCATTTTAGTTGATCATCCGGCCTGGATGGGATGCCCCTCACGTTCGATGCTTTCCGAGAACGTTCTGTGCTTGGCCTTGTCTGCTTAGACAAGTGGGTACGGTTCTCGGCTCTCCATATGATTGTGTTGTAGCGAGGCTTGCATACGCTAACCCCGGGTCCCGACAGTATAGCAGTTTAAAGTATTGACATGATGAATCTAGCAGATTATCAAGATTAAGACTAGTGAAATAAAAATCAACACACGTGCCACTCATGACCATCGCATGATCATGCAGCTTACCTCAGAGTCCTTACCGACTCAACCTCCGATAGACGGGTCATCGCATGACCAATCCAACATATACGGGCCATCGTACTACCACAAACTCAACACATTCATCCCACCGACTCATGTTGATCTCAAGTGTGACCTACTATGAATTGTGTCCAATACCGTGGACTCGGCTATTCGAATAGATTTGTGTGACTCTGCAGAGTTTGTGCACTTTACCCACACTATGGAGTTCTTCCTCCATCCAGTACTTTGGAGCTTGTCCCTGATACGCGAGGTGATGATAGTGATTTCTCGCCCTTCGTTGGTAAACCCCAAGTGGAAGGTGTGATGTAGCACATCAGCAAATTTCCCTCAGTAAAGATACCAAGGTTTGTCTCCAGTTGGACTCCGGAGATGATAAGTAGGTGTTAGCGGCGCAACTGATGCGGACCTGCACACAGACACAAATAACTTTGTTCCCAACGAAGTTCAGAGAGGTTGTCAATCTCTCCGATCTTGTTGTTCACAAAGGATCAAACACAAGGGATAATAATAGCAACTGAAAGTAAAAGAAGAAAATTAAATGAGCGTGGAAACAGTGATGAAGATATGGACCGGGATACGTGATGTTCACTAGTGATGTCTCTGTCCCAAAAGACGATAAAACTTCTAAGCGAGGTGAACAAATTACAGAAGAGCAATTGACAGGATTATGAACGCACCGCAATGCTAACTATGCTACAAAAGAAAGGAAGAGGCTCAAAAGCATGGGCAGAACGCCAAAATAAGTAGACCGAAATCCAACTGCATCTACTACTAATCATCCACCTTGAGATATATATCCAGAACATCTCGCTGGTATTAAGTTGCGAGCCCCACCCAAAGTGTAAACCCAAAGAAACAGACAACTGCATTAAAAAGCACTTTGCGTAAAGTAAACAATCCTTCTAACCGCGGTTACAAGCACCGTTTTTTCCCCCTTGTGGAAATAGCACATCCCCTAGACTCATGTTTCTGTCACTCAAGCGTGTCATCAGGGGGCATGAACCCACAATCGAGCATAACGTTCCCTCTTGGGGTTACTACCTACTACTTGGCCAAAGCAATAAATAGCAATGGTGAACATGCAAGAATTACTTAAGAACAAAAATATAAGAGATAAGAACCAAATATATTACTCAATCACAATCTGAAAATAATTTCATAATCCATCAGATCCCATCAAACTCAGCATAGCAAGAACAGAAAGATTACAAAAGTGCCTCGATCATGTAGGGCAGCTCACGAGGTCTAAAGCATGAAGGACAAAGAGGGGAGGAGAACATCACATAGCTACTGATCACGGACCCATGGTCCAAAGGAAACTACTCACGATACATCCGGGAAGCATCCATGGTGGAGAGGAGACTCCCGGAGGTCGGCCCTCCCTCCGGCAGGGTGCCGGGAAGAGGTCTGCTGGTGCTCCCGATCTCGGAAGCGCGGCGGCGGCGGAACAGAGGAGAGATCGCAAAAAAGGGTTCTCTCCCCGAGGGTTTCTCGTCACGGAGAATATATAGGCGAAGGGGGGTAGCCAGGGGGGCCACTAGGGGTCCAGGCGCCCCCCTGGCGCGGCCAGCCCCCGGGGCGCGCCACCAGGGCGCCTGGGCCCCTGGTGGTGGCCCTCTGGCCCCACTCAGGTTCTTCCGGAAGGTTCTTCTGCGCTGATTTTTTATCTGATTTTTCCCGAATTTTTGGAGCACTTTTTATATGGGGGAAAACTGAAATAGAAAAACAACAGAAAAAAGGAACTGGCACTGTGGTGCACTGAGTTAATAGGTTAGTCCAAATATGGTCAAAAGTGTATGAAAGTGTATCTAGACCATAGCAATATCACACAAAACATGCATGGAGCAAGCAGAAATTATAGATACGTTTTGGACGTATCAACATCCCCAAGCTTAATTCCTGCTCTTCCTCGAGTAGGTAAATGATAACAGCGTAATTTCTGTGGTGACATGCTAGCAACCATATAAGAACTTTGAAAAGTAAAGCAATCAAGGTTAGAGATTCAATTCTAGTCATAACATGCAAGAGTCTATATTAGCATTGAAACAAGTAACTAAAGAGCATTAGGTACAAGAGCTCTCACTTTCCGTGACTCGAATGTCTCCAAATGGTGTTTGCGTGCAAGAAGGGGGATAGGGAATACGAGAAACATATTTATTTGTTGAGAACTCAATCTACTAAAGTTTCACACTTGGTTTTTTTCTGGAATCATATCTTGACTCGTCCCCAGACCACTAGCCAGGTACAAGTCAATTTGATCCACTCCTTTTTCAATATTTTTAGCACTCATGCAATGGATGGGCGTAAGCACGAGAGTTGACACTTAGGATGGCAAAGAGAGAAGTACGGAGGAGGAGGAGGAAGACAAAAAAGAATGAGAAAGGCTCACATCAATGAGTACAATCATAGGCAAGAGATGCCAAATGATAGATATGATGTGAGGAGTAGGGATTGCCATGCGACGGATGCACATATGAGCTAGGAAGCTCTCCAATGGAACTAGTGGGGGTGCATCTAACTTGCTCTCTCATGAACACCTAGAGCTCGTTTGAGGAGGCTCATCCTTGGAATATGCAAGCCAAGTTCTATAGTGTGAAGGTCCCCACATAGCTATATGCATAATGATCATCTCTATGGAGTACAAGGATATAAAGGGAGTACTAGTGTGGATCTCTCAAAAGGATAGTAGTGTTGCCCCTTTCTCTCTTTTTATTTATTTTTCCCTTTTTTTCTATGTTTTGTATTTTTTTGTGGCCTCAATGTCTCTTTCTATTTAACTCTCATTTGTCCTCTTTGGGATCTTTTATTGTGTCCACTTTGGGATCTTTTCCTCACTTAAGCGCAACACTCTATTTTACAAGAAGGTAAAGGAGATCTTTCACACTTTACAAGGTACTCGAAATCATAAAGAAGATGTAGCTATCATGATGTATGCAATGTATGTCGCTGCCAGTGTAGCAGGAACATGTATGACATGAAGATCAAGTCATGAAGAGGTGGATGTTGCATGGTAATATATCTCGGAAAGGCTATGGAAATGCCTTGATAGGTATGTATGGTGGCTGTTTTGAGGAAAGATATAAGGAGGCTTATGATGACAAAGCGTATCATGCCACGGGTTTGGATGTACCGGCGAAGGTGGACACCAACTCTCGGAGTGAGAAGAAGGCAATGCACGGCACGGGAGAGGCTAGCAAAATATGGGAAGGTGGAAGTTTCAACTTTCAATACTTACATTAGTCCAAAGAACTCATGCACTTATTATCGGTAACTCTCAATCTAATAAGGAGGTTCACAAAGAGACAAGTACCCCGAGGAGGAGTGTATGGGGGTTTGGTTATCCTTGCGCATCCTCGACTCATGCTACGTGAGTGTACTCTTATATTCGATCCCTCCAAAGATTAGTGATCCATCTTGTAGTTAGAGTTCTCAACTAGTTTTTGTAGGTTTAAAAATACACACGGATTGCCCAAAATACGACACCTATCACTAAAAGGCTAAAGCTCTTGACACCAAAAGTTCAGACATTACTCACATCAATACCTCAAAACTATTGCAAGTCACTACTAGAATTAAATAGCAACCTCAATTACCTACTTCCAAGACAAAACACAACTTAGTGCAACAACCAACTCTCTTAACAAGATAAACATGAAAACTAAAGAGAGTTCCAGCAACAAATTAAACAAAAGCCAAGGCTCTTGCTAAAGACAAACTAAGACTAAAATTAAACATGGCAGTAGCTACGAAATGATAAAGAACACACAACAGCAAAAAGATAAGCAGGAAAAATCCTATGATGTGTTCTAGATTGGAGTGGAGCGTGTTTCTCTCCCACACAAAGTAAGATGGGGTCTAACTTTTTATGACCAGCAAGGAAAACTAAAGAAAACTAAAAATAAAACGTAAGAGCGAGACGCTCCAAGCATAGCACATAACGCATGAAGTGATAAAAATATAGTGAGACGAAGGACGAACTGATGATTATTGATGGAGAAGGGGATGCACGGGGGCATCCCCAAGCTTAGACGCTTGAGTCTCCTTGAATATTTATTGGGGATGCATGGGGGCATCCCCAAGCTTGAGCGCTTGACACTCCTGGATCTTCTTTCATCATCTCCCATCGCACACTTGAAAACTCCCTTCATACATAACTCATCATAAGCTGATTAGAGAGGTTAGTAACCTTAATAAAATAATTTTTCCCCACTGGATATAAATATATTCTTGAAGAGCTACTGTTTCTCAAGAGTTCCAAAAAGTTTTTGCAAAGAAAAAGCAAGCTTAAGGTTTGCAAAAGTGAAGAGAGGCAAAACGTGGAAGAATCTGTGAAAAACAGAACTGAAGGTAGTAGAGAATTTTTTTGGGGCACTTCTGCAACTCAAATAAAAAAACTCAGAACATACGAAAGTTTCAAAATTGTATAGAGCATGCTGTCAAAAAAATTCAGATCAAAAAGATGATTTGGTTATTTTATTCGAATTTTTCTGTCAAGGGACAGAATCTTTTTTCTGGACAGCATGTCACACCTTTTGCTTCCCTTATCATAAGAGGCTATAACTTGGCACAAAGCTGAAAAATAAAGATACAATGATTTTGCTACAGTAGTAACAAACATCAAGACACAACAAAAGCAAAAATAAACCTAATTCGTTGTGGGCTGCCTCCCAAAAGCGGTTTCTTTGATGCCTTTAAGCTAGGCATGATGCAAAAGAAGAATCAAGTTTTATCAAGAGAAAGAGAATAACTAGCCCGAGTAACGGACTCAAAAGGTAACTTGATTTTCTTTCTAGGGAAGTGTTCCATCCCTTTCTTGAGAGGGAATTGGAATTTTATATTCCCCTCTTTCATGTCAATAACCGCACCAACGGTGCGAAGAAAAGGACGTCCCAAAATAATTGGACACAAATGTTCATACTCTATATCCATAACAATAAAATCAACGGGAACATAGTTGTTATTGACAATGATAAGAACATCGTCGATCTTCCCCAAAGGTTTTATTTACGGAAGAATCAACAAGACGAACACCAAAAGAACAAGGCTCAAAGGGGTTCAATTCAAACATATCATATATTCTCTTGGGCATAACGGAGGTACTAGCTCCAACATCACATAAAGCATAGCAAGAGAAGTTATTTAATTTAATTTTGATCATAGGGTCCCAACCATCATCTAGCTTCCTAGGTATGGAGGCTTCTACTCTAAGCTTCTCCTCCCTAGCTTTGATGAGAGCATTTGTGATATGCTCCGTGAAGGCAAGATTAAGTGTGCTAGTGTGGGGGTCTCTAGACATTTTGTGTAGCAAGACAATAACTTCTGAGAGGGTGCAACTATCAAAATCAATATCACTACTATCAAAGGTGGTAGTAGTGTCGTCTAGGCCCACTTGTTTGAAACCCTCTATGTTCATAGGAGTTTCTTCATCTTCGGTTGAGGTATTAGCATCACCATTAATAGGTACAACAGGACTAGGAGTGCATTGGGTGCTAATAGTTTGGGTGTCCTCAACAATTTGGATAGTGGCAACTGTGTGGTGTGTAGGAAGGCTCTTAATTCTATGCTCTTCCTCTTTTTCTCTAGCCCACCTTTCTTTAAGTTTAGCCATCATCCTAATATTTTCATTAATTTGAAATTGGATAGCATTAATAGGAGTGGCCTTATTCTCCTCAAGGGGAGAGGTTCTAATTTTAAGCATTTCAATATCAAGGGCTAAGCTTTCTACCTTCAAAGAGAGATTATCTAATTTAGCTAATTTATCCTCTACATTTTTATTGAAGGCTTTTTGGGTGGTGGTAAAGTCTCTAAGCATGCTTTCTAATTCAGAAGAGGGGTTCTTATTGCTAGGGTAGGTGTTGTTGTTCCCATAGTTGGATGGAAACGGTCTAGGATTGCTAGAAAAATTACCCCTATAAGCATTGTTATTGAAGTTGTTTCTACCAATAAAGTTCACATCTACTTGTTCTTGGACAACCAAATAATTTAAAGGGACATCACGAGGATCAATAGAGGGTTGCTTGGTAAGTAGAGACATAATTAAGTCAACTTTTTCATTGAAGGAGGTAATTTCCTCCACAGAGTTTACCTTCCTACCTGTTGGAGCGCGTTCGGTGTGCCATTGGGAATAATTGGTCATCATCTCATCGAGAAGCTTCGTGGCAACACCAAGTGTAGTTGACATAAAGGTTCCTCCCGCGGCCGAATCTAACAGGTTTCGCGAGGCAATGTTCAAGCCTGCATAAAAAGTCTGGATAACCATCGAGGTAGTCAAACCATGTGTAGGGCATTTATTAACAAGAGATTTCATTCGTTCCCATGCTTGGGCAACGTGTTCATTATCCAATTGCTTAAAATTCATAATGTTACTCCTGAATTGGATAATTTTAGCAGGTGGGTAGTACTTCCCTATAAAAGCATCTTTGCACTTATCCCAAGAATCTATGCTATTCCTAGGCAAAGATTGAAACCAGATTTTAGCTTCTCCCCTTAAAGAGAAAGGAAAGAGCTTGAGCTTAACAATATCACCTTCTATTTCTTTATACTTTTGCATATCACATAATTCAACAAAATTGTTCAAGTGTAAAGCATCATCATCTCCAGCACCAGAGAATTGATCTCTCATAACAAGGTTTAGCAAGGAAGGTTTAATTTCATAAGAGGTAGCTGAAGTGGCAGGTGTGGAAATGGGGGTGCAGATAAAGTCTTGGTTGTTGTGACTAGTGAAGTCACACAACTTGGTGTTTTCAGTGGAACCCATAGCAGCAACAAGTGTGGAAGATTTTTTTTGTGATTTTTGATATAAGACACAAAGATAAAAACTGAAAGGTAAACTAACAAGACTAAAAAAAGGTAAAGGGTAGTGTGCAACTCCCCTATCTTAGCACTCGGAGTCCCCGGCAACGGCGCCAGAAATCTTGCTTGATGCGTGAGGTGATGATAGTGATTTCTCGCCCTTCGTTGGTAAACCCCAAGTGGAAGGTGTGATGTAGCACAGCAGCAAATTTCCCTCAGTAAAGATACCAAGGTTTGTCTCCAGTAGGACTCCGGAGATAATAAGTAGGTGTTAGTGGCGCAACTAACGCGGACCTGCACACAGACACAAATAACTTTGTTCCCAACAAAGTTCAAAGAGGTTGTCAATCTCTCCGGTCTTTTCGTTCACAAAGGATCAAACACAAGGGATAATAATAGCAAATGAAAGTAAAAGTAGAAAAGTAAATGAGCGTGGAAACAGTGATGAAGATATGGACCGGGATACATGATGTTCACTAGTGATGTCTCTCTCCCAAAAGACGATAAAACTGCTAAGCGAGCTGAACAAATTACAGAAGGGCAATTGACAGGATTATGAACGCACCGCAATGCTAACTATGCTACAAAAGAAAGGAAGAGGCTCAAAATCATGGGCAGAACGCCAAAATAAGTAGACTGAAATCCAACTGCATCTACTACTAATCATCCACCATGAGATATCTATCCAGAACATCTCGCTGGTATTAAGTTGCGAGCCCCACCCAAAGTGTAAACCCAAAGCAACAGACAACTGCATTAAAAAGCACTTTGCGTAAAGTAAAAAATCCTTGTAACCGCGGTTAAAAGCACCGTTGTTTTCCCCCTTGTGGAAACAACACATCCCCTAGACTCATGTTTCTGTCACTCAAGCGTGTCATCAGGGGGCATGAACCCACAATCGAGAATAACGTTCCCTGTTGGGGTTACTACCTACTACTTGGCCAAAGCAACAAACAACAACGGAGAACATGCAAGAATTACTTAAGAACAAAAATATAAGAGATAAGAACCAAATATATTACTCAATCACAATCTGAACATAATCTCTTAATCCATCAGATCCCATCAAACTCAGCATAGCAACAGCAGAAAGATTACAAAAGTGCCTCGATCATGTAGGGTAGCTCACGAGGTCTAAACCATGAAGAACAAAGAGGGGAGGAGAACATCACATAGCTACTGATCACGGACCCATGGTCGAAAGGAAACTACTCACGATACATCCGGGAAGCATCCATTGTGGAGAGGAGACTCCCGGAGGTCGGCCCTCCCTTCGGCAGGGTGCCGGGAAGAGGTCTGCTGGTGCTCCCGATCTCGGAAGCGCGGCGGCGGCGGAATAGAGGCGAGATCGCGAAAAAGGGTTCTCTTCCCGAGGGTTTCTCGTCACGGAGAATATATAGGCGAAGGGGGGGCAGCCAGGGGGGGCCACCAGGAGTCCAGGCGCCCCCCTGGGGCGGCCAGCCCCTGGGGCGCGCCACCAGGGCGCCTGGGCCCCTGGTGGTGGCCCTCTGGCCCCACTCAGGTTCTTCCGGAAGGTTCTTCTGCGCTGATTTTTTATCTGATTTTTCCCGAATTTTTGGAGTAGTTTTTATATGGGGGATAACTGAAATAAAAAAACAGCAGAAAACAGGAACTGGCACTGTGGTGCACTGAGTTAATAGGTTAGTCCAAATATGATCAAAAGTGTATGAAAGTGTATCTAGACCATAGCAATATCACACAAAACATGCATGGAGCAAGCAGAAATTATAGATATGTTTTGGACGTATCAGTCCCACAGGACCTCGGAACTCGTACCATAGGAGTGGACTAGGACTTCTCCAACGAGACCGTTCTACCGCGTGTCTCCCTTACCGTATCACCCGACATACTTAGCAAGTCATGCCTTGGGAAGCCCCGTGTCCTCCAGACACACCAGCCATCGCATGGCAACTAACCATCGCATGGTCCATAAACTTGTCCCAATCGGGGACGGGATCCCAATAACATAAACGACTCTCAAGATTATCGCCGCCTACCTGATCAGGGTAGCACGCGCGCATAACCTCCCCTACCTTGGTGATACGCATAAGAGAACCCACCGATAGAACGAATCAAAGCCTTCCCATACAGGCGAGTGTGGTTGCACTAGTAAAGTTCGGTTCGGTGGCACTTGATCAACGGTTACTCAAGTCCAATCCGATCGACAATATGAACTGAGCAACATATGATCAAGCATAAAATATACCATAGCAATACTAGTACAACATGATATCACATAGACATGGTGAAGGCATATGATCTAATCATAATACAACAAACCAACGTGGATATGATCAACATGAATGGCGTATGAGCATGGACATGACATAAACAACATGGGCATGATCACTTTTAACTTATCACATCAAGTAGACAGGTTATGAACAACACGATCATACGACTCATAGTGAACATGGCATGATTAATATAAGCATATCACGCAAGCATGGCATAAGTATGTCAAGTCAAATTAACAGATCGGGGTTTAGTTCATCGTTAAAGCAACATGGCATATTCCCATTTTAAAGCACACCAGAACACACGTCACGATGCTTTAGACCATATATAAGACGGCTTGCTTGCCTGGGGGGGGGGGGGGTCGATGAATATGCCGGGCGGACGATCGATCACCTCCCGAAAAAGATCCGACGGGACCAGAGATTCTCCGGCGAGGCCTAACGGCAACCGGGGGAAAAAGGGTCAATTTCACAAAACAAAACATTATGAAAGTTGCACCAACGGAACGGGCTCGGAAAACGGTGAACCTGGGCTTTTCAATCACCTCGATCGGAGTTGCGGTCGCGGACATACAGTTGTTGGTTCGATAGGCAGAAAACTGGGCTTATCGAGTGAACGCCCACTCCTTAACCGTTTCGGTCGCGCAGTTCTGAAAATACGCTTTCACCGAAGCAAAAGCACATTCCAGCCGCAGTAATACCATAATACCCTTTCTCCTCGGGGAAGCGTACTTCGGCCTAAGCAGCAGCAGAATATGCCTTCTTCAAAGGGAAGCATATTTTGTAAATACGCTTTCTCTTAGCTCCTTGCGGGACCGAAGCCTCGGTGGCTTACAGGCGGGGCCTTCCTATCGGGTGCTCTGTTTCCTCTGTTCTCTCCTCTGGATGAAGGGCACGGACGGGACCGAGCAGCGGCGCGGCCGGCGCCGCTGCCGCCGCCGACTGGCGGATCGGGATGGCTCTCCGGCGGGCTTCCTCGGGCGTGGCTCGCCGGGGCATAACCACCGGGGGCTGCGGGGACGCTCAGGGGGGCCGGACTCGCCATCCCCACCAGCCATGGGCGGCAGGTCTCGGCTGGGCCGAGCCGGCGGCTTCTCTTTGACCTAGCCGAGAGCGGAGCCAGGGAGGCGGGACGTCTAGGGGAGGGGCCGGGGAGGAGCAGGGGGCTAGGCATGGCGCGCGCTGGAGGGCCAAGGACGAGCCATGGCGGGGCGTGGCCAGCGGCGATCTAGATGCTGGGGGAGGCCTGGCTCGAGGGGGAGGAGGGCTACGGGATGCTGCTGTTGGAGGGGGTCTTAGAAGCTCCTCTCTTATAGCCACGGGGAGTGGGTCGAGAAAGAGCTCGAAGGATCCAGAGCACGGACACGCGGCGGCCAGCCCGTGGAGAACACAGCGTCGGCATGCGCGTCCAGAGGCTACCAGACGATGCGGGAGCGCAAGGGGTGGTCAGGAGAAGATTGGACATCACGAAAGACATGATCAAACGAGGGGAAATGGACGCGGAAAAGCAGGGCACAGTGCAAACACCTAGCTTGACGCGAGCTGGACGTGAGCTGGACACGCCACATGCGTGGTCACCAAGGCCAACACATGTCCCGGGCGTGCATTTGGCATGGGACCATATCCACTGTGTGAGGGGACTCCTCAGGAAGCTAAAGCACCACAGTTGGCATGGCATACATGGCCTGGAGCACTGAAAGTGACATGACATGTGTTGCACCAGCAAGGTGTTTGTGCTGAACTGGGGGAGGTTCATCTGGGGCATGGGTCTGAAACTTGGGTCACAACTATATTATCAAAAGGTGATTACCTCTTCTAAGTTTGAGCTCAATTAGACCAAAGCACACGGCACTGCCTTTGCAAATGCACCAATCATGCGGAAGGTGTTTGTGCTGTGTTGTGGCTAGCACAATGGTCCTCTTGGCATGAAATTTGGCATACCTTAATCATACACTAGCATAAGTATGTGCACAAAAATGCAGCTCAAATGGGCAAGGCGAGCTTGCACTTCCTACACAAAGTTGCCTGCTGGACAGAATCTTTGGGAATTTAGATTGAATTAATGGCTTTGCCATTATAGCTGAAATTTGGCACAACACCATGACATGGGCAGGGGAGATTGAACAAAAAGTTTGGGAGGCAATGGGCAAACGTAAATAACACTTCCTTTGGAAAGTACTATTCTACCCTGAATTTGCAAATGGAAGCTATGCTCATAACTAGAACTATGGAAACCCTTGTTTTTATGGAAATGGCCATGGGTTGGATACTAGGAGCTCCACAATTCATTTGAGCACAAATGGGGCAACAAAAATGTTAGCTCCTTTGCAAATGGGCTACAGTGGGATTATTGGCTTTATAAAGAAAATGATATTTTCCGTTATTAAACTGTAGCCAATATCTCCGGGGGAGGTCAAGAGGATAACCACGATCATCTCCACAAGTTTCCACAACCTTTAGAGATGTCTAAGTATTTTCCGGGATTTAATTCCATTAACCGGCGGCAAATGGAATTAAGCGGATATGAGGAACATTGCACCGGATCTGGCAATATCCTTGCATATCCAGGGCTTGAGGGTCTCGGGAGGGATCTTGCCTTGCAAAGGGAAGGGGAAAAGTGGCTGCAAGGTCAAGGATTGTCTGGATTCTTCTGGTCATAAACCAGACTCCAGGGGAAAAAGATCGGGAGAAAAAACTAGGAAGGATTAACAACACAAAAATTGATAACCCGATTTTTGGGATGTTACAAACCTTCCCCCCTTAAAAGAATCTCGTCCTCGAGATTCCTAGGGTTATCTCAAAATTACATCTACTCCTCGAAAAACTCCCGGGCTGGGGAAAAACGATGCAAGGGTGCGTCATGATCGAGATACAGATATCGCGGAATCGCCTCCGCTGCTAGGGGTCACCCCGAAAGATTTACCTTTCCAAAAATGCTGAATTCACCCCGATGAACAGCGCTTCTCCTGCCGACATGTGGGCCCAGGGCCCATTGTCAGCCTATTCTTCTTCCTCTGGCTACCTCCACTTCTCCTACGGTGGTGCCGCTCCGAGTGGAGCTGGGGCAACACGCACCTAGCCCATGGGGCACTCACGACCCTACGGCGGTAGTGCGTGGCATGCACGGTGTCGGCGCGGCGGGTGCTCTCACATCACGGGCCAACACCGATGGCGGCACTGCTCGAAGATACGCTTTGGGGACGCCGATGGTCGGGAAGCGAGGCTCCTGGACCTTGCTCACAGTACACCGGGCTCAGGCTATAAAAGACGGCGGCGCGACTTTTCCTAGCTCACGCCATGCCGCTCTACTACCTCTTCGGCCTGGAGGAGCTGGAGCCACGGTCTCCTGGCGAGGTCGTGTCCCTGGGCTGCTATGGTGCCTGCTTGCTGGGCTGCTAGCTGCGCTGGTCGGCTCGTCGCTCTTGCTGTGGGTGGTAACCCGACACGAGGGAGCTCGTGAGAAGGAGGGCAGGGATGAGGCAGCTCGAGAGCAGGTCAACGATGGCACGGCAGCTGGTGGTCCTCTATGCTTGTTCCACCGTCGCTTCGGGCCGGCGGAATTATCAAGGCTGCGGCGAAGCGAGGCGGCGGGTTGTCGGATGTCACACAAGGTGGTGACAGCGACGCCACTGTCTCGGGGGCTTGCACGGGGTGGTCGGAGGAGTTCTGGCAACGCGAGGGTCTTGCCTCTGGTTGCTCCTCATCGAGTGACAACCAGGCTGGATGGGCATCGGGGTAGGATCTGGGTCAGCAAGTGTGCTGGAAGGTTGCAAGGCTTATGCCGCAATAAAATTCTTTGTTTATCCGAGATTACGACTGGCTCTGGGACTGGGTTCAGGGGCTAGACAAATTGCCTCTGAATCCCGGGTCAAAGGTCTGGAAAAATGGGGCATGCGCCGATAGGCGGGAGATGTGTCCTTGCATTCCATCCGGGTACTGGGGTGATCGTACCCATGCGGAATAAATCTCGTGTGGCCGTGTGCGTGCAACGTGCCAACAACATACTCAAACCATCATACATGCAATCACAACAAAAACACATCAGATAGAATCACACTAAGACGTTTTAATGCCAGTGGGTATATGTACTCTGGGCTTACATATACCTAAACTAGCTCGCATTTATTAGAGACTCAGAACGAGTCCAATATTAAGGGTGTAAGTGCTCTACTGATTACAAACATCTTGGAAAACCACCGTCAGCTCTGTTAAACATTTCTTCTTAACAGGGGACAGATGCAACAGACACACAAACAGACACGACACCACAACATACAGGCGATACAAGCATCAGACACAATAGAAGAAAGCGCGACCTGACTACTCACCTCACGAAAACCACTCACTCGGAACCACGGTTTCTATCCTCTGACGAGGACGGAAGACCAGCTAGGAGACATATAAAGAACTAGTCTTGCTCAGGAGCTCCTGGGGGATGCAGGTTGATATGCTTCCCGAAGTCGAGTAACTCAACTAGTCGGGACTCAACTCCTGGGGCAGCGGCTGGATCTTGCTGGAGCAGACCTTGCCGATACAGCTAAAGAATGGTTCTGTAGGTGGGGTCAGCGTAGACAGTGCCTAGGTTTCACTCGTCCACGGGCTGGGAGGGTAGCACCACTTGAGAGGGTGGCACGATCTGAGAGGATATCACTGGGTTTGGCAGCAGGGGATCGACGGCTTGATAGGAACCTTGGCATCCTACGCGGTACGCGGCTCCAACAGCTTGCGTTATGCCACTATCCATGGCTTTGAACTCCCCAAGAATGCCACCGAGCATTAGTCCCTGGGCGGTGCTGAACTGAACCAGAACGATCTATTGCCGGGTCGGCTTCCTTGGTGGTGTCGGCGAGCTCGCAGCCAAAGCTTGAAACAATCGGGAAGTAGCAGAACTCCCACATCTCCTCGATCTGCGGAAACTTGAGTCGGAGGCGACTGACAGCTTCTGCGGCAGTCGTCTGAATGGCCAACGCTGCAGTGGGCATGGGCTTGCCCTCAAAGACTACGGGCTCTCCAATCTTATTGGGAACAAGTTGGATGAGAACCTTTGCACAATATCGGCAAAGGCGAGGGACAAGCTCGGAGTGGAACACCTGGTAATCGGAGTTAACAATGCAGCCAAGGGCTTGGGAAAGCATTTCCCAAAGGAGGCGGGGAAAACCAGCACGGTTGACCACCAAGGTCTTGCTATGAAAGGTGGGGGCTTTGAAAAATCCAGGCATGGCTTCCAGGGAAAATTGGCTGGGGTTCTCTGGTGGTCAGACTTACTGAGCGGGGAATGCTGCAGAAAGGAGGACGGGGTTTTATAGGCAGCAAGGCTGGGGCACACAGGCATGGCGGAGATCTATCCCAGACAAAGAAAAGGGTACGCCTGGTATGGCAGACAACTAGGGTTGGATGGGGTCTAGTCCATGGGTAGCTAGGTGGTCGGTCCACTGGTTAGGCGAGCGTCAAATCCTACTACGTAAACTGTTAATATAGAGTGACCACGCCGGATGCCTCGGAAAGGGGAAACACTATTGGGCTCACTATTGGTCTCCTTGCCGATGGGACGACTCAGGGCCAAACCATAAAACCGACAAAGACACCAAGAAGAAAACAAAGCATGACATCTACGGGCTATCCACACGCGAATGCAGATCCACTAACAACACTAACTTAGTGCACTCGATGCCCCTCTGAGGATTTAGAAGCAAAATCACACAATGCTCCTGGTAGCAATTGGCGTAAAGCTTCTACTACTTCCTTAGGGAGAACATCAGACTCACCACATGACCATAGCCAAGGTGGCTTAGTCAACTAGTCTATGGTTGTTTGAGGACAGATGGAACTGGCGTTTCCCAAAGGAAACTAGACATACAGAGAGATATACCACGGTTAGCAAGCAGGGTGAGGATATCTGGCTTACCTAGGGGGTGTAAGGGCTCACGGTCATTGCCCAGTGCGATAGTTTCACACCAGAGACGAATACCATGAGAGTCGGGGAATAGATGACAGGGAAATCCTATGAAATTGTCTTTTGTTCAATAGTAGCCATGCCGATTTGGCAAAGATGGCTAAAATCCATCATGGCTTTGTACTGAGCAAAAGACAACTGATCCAGCTAGGGTTAACCTACAGTCATCCTGGCTGCTCTGATACCATGTTTGTGACACCCCGCCTGAATACCGCTATACACAGACGAGTGTCGCCCACACACCAGCCCAGGAATCACCCTGGTGTGCGCGCTTACAACATGCATTGAGAACATAGGCACAACTACAAAATGATTCATAAGCCAAAGTGGCTTGACTGAATATATTACCACCATAGATGGTTTATTACAGAGATGGGGGCATCGAAATATATATACTATCTAAGGAAGCACGGACTTGGAGCGGCTCCAATCCACAGGGATCTGACTGGGTTACTCTCCTAGCACGCGAACACCTCGACTCCTCCTAGGGAAAACGAATCCTTAGGTAAACTTGAAAATCTGGCTACGCGAATAGCCAGGGATGAAATCCATGTGTGTACATTTGAATGTACTCGCAAACAAGCAAACCAAGTAACATATACACCAAGCAAAGCAATCCATGGCATTCAAGAATGCACAAGTTATTAGAATATATTAGTTATCACGGCATAGCAGTTTAAAGTATTGACATGATGAATCTAGCAGATTATCATGATTAAGATTAGTGCAATAAAAATCAACACACGTTCCACTCATGACCATCACATGATCATGCAGCTTACCTCAGAGTCCTTACCGACTCAACCTCCGATAGACGGGTCATTGCATGACCAATCCAACATATACGGGCCATCGTATGACCATAAACTCAACACATTCATCCCACCGACTCATGTTGATCTCAAGTGTGACCTACTATGAACTGTGTCCAATACCATGGACTCGGCTATTCAAATAGATTTGTGTGACTCTACAGAGTTTGTGCACTTTACCCACACTATGGAGTTCTTCCTCCATCCAGTACCTTGGAACTTGTCCCACATGAACCTCAGAACTCGTACCATAGGAGTGGACTAGGACTTCTCCAACGAGACCGTTATACCGCGTGTCTCCCTTACCGTATCACCCGACATACTTCTCAAGTCATGCCTTGGGTAGCCCCGTGTCCTCCAGACACACCAGCCATCGCATGGCAACTAACCATCGCATGGTCCATAAACTTGTCCCAATAAGGGACGGGATCCCAATAACATAACCGGCTATCAAGATTATCGCCGCCTACCTGATCAGGGTAGCGCGCGCATAACCTCCCCTACCTTGGTGATACGCATAAGAGAACCCACCGATAGACCGAATCAAGGCCTTCCCATACAGGCGAGTGTGGTTGCACTAGTAAAGCTCGGTTCGGTGGCACTTGATCAACGGTTACTCCAGTCCAATCCGATCAACAATATCAACTGAGCAACATATGATCACGCACAAATTATATGATAACAATACTAGTACAACATGATATCACATAGACATGGTGAAGGCATATGATCTAATCATAATACAACAAACCAACGTGGATATGATCAACATGAATGGCATATGAGCATGGACATGACATAAACAACAAGGGCATGATATTAACCAGTAAACATGGCATGATCACTTTTAACTTATCACAGCAAGTAGGCAGGTGACAACACAATCATGCTACTCATAGTGAACAGGGCATGATTAATATAAGCGTATCACGCAATCATGGCATAAGCATGCCAAGTAAAATTAACATATCCGGGTTTAGTGCATCGTTAAAGCAACATGGCATATTCCTATTTTAATGCACACCAGAACACACGGCACGATGATTTAGAGCATATATCAGATGGCTTTCTTGCCTGGGGGGGCTCGATGAATACAACGGGCGGACGAGCGATCACCTCCCGAAAAAGATCCGAAGGGACCGGCGATTCTCCGGCGAGGCCTAACGGCAACCAGGGGGAAAAAGGGTCAAATTCACAATGACAAAACATTATGAAAGTTGCACCAACGGAACGGGCTCGGAAAACGGTGAACCTGGGCTTTTGAATCACCTCGATCGGAGTTGCGGTCGCTGAGATACGGTCGTTCGTTCGATATGCATAAAACTGGGCTTATTTAGTGAACGCCCACTCCCGTTTTGGCCGCGCACTTAGGAAAATACGCTTTCACCGAAGCGAAAGCGCATTCCAGCCGTAGTAATACCAAAATACGCTTTCTCCTCGGGGAGGCATACTTCGGCCTAAGCAGCAGCAGAATACGCCTTCTCCAAAGGGAAGCGTATTTTCTAAATACGCTTTCTCTTAGCTCCTTGCGGGACCGAAGCCTCGGTGGCTTACAGGCGGGGCCCGCCTGTCGGGTGCTTTGTTTCCTCTCTTCTCTCCTCTGGATGCAGGGCACGGACGGGGCCGAGCAGCGCGGCGGCCGACGCCGTTGCCGGCGACGGCTTGCAGCACGGGATGGCTCTCCGGCGGGCTTCCTCGGGCATGGCTTGCCGAGGCAGCACCACTCGTGGCTGCGGGGCCGCTCGGGGGGGGGGGGGGGGGGCTCTTCGTCCCCATCGTCCATGGCGCGGCGGTCGAGGGCGGCAGGTCTCGGCTCTGCCGAGCCGGCGGCTGCTCCTTGGCCTAGCCGAGAGCGGAGGCAGGGAGGCGGGACGTCTAGGGGAGGGGCCGGGGCCGAATCGGAAGCAGGGAGGCTAGGCGCGGCGCACGCTGGAGGGCCAAGGCCGAGCCATGGCGAGGCGCGGTCGGCGGCGATCTAGATGTTGGGGGAGGCCTTGCTCGAGGGGGAGTAGGGCTATGGGATACTGCTGGAGGGGGTCTCCGAAGCTCCTGTCTTAAAGCCACGGGGAGTGGCTCAAGCAAGAGCTCGAAGGATCCAGAGCACGGACACGCGGCGGCCAGCCCGTGGAGAACACGTCGTCGGCATGCGCATCCAAAGGCTACCAGACGATGCGGGAGCGCATGCGGTGGTCATGACCAGCTTGGGCATCACGAATAACATGATCAAACGAGGGGATTTGGCATGGGACCACGTCCACTGTGTGAGGTGACTCCTCAGGCAGTTACTCGACATGATCAAACGAGGGGAAACGGAAGCGGAAAAGCAGGCACTGAAAGTGACATGACATGTGTTGGACCAGAAAAAGTGTTTGTGCTGAACTGGGGGAGGTTCATCTAGGGCATGGGTCTGAAACTTGGTTCACAACTATCTTATCCAAAGGTGATTACCTCTGCTAAGTTTGAGCTCAATTAGACCAAAGCACATGGAACTTCCTTGGCAAATTAACCAATCATGCAGAAGGTGTTTGTGCTGTGGTGTGGCTAGCACACTGGTCCTCTTGGCATGAAATTTGGCAGAGCTTAATCATACACTAGGATAAGTATGTGCACAAAATTTCAGCTCAAATGGGCAAAGCTAGTTTGCACTTCCTTCACAAAGTTTCCTGCTGGACAAAAACTTTGGGAATTTGGTATGAATTAATGGCTTTGCCATTATAGCTGAAATTTGGCACAACGCCAAGACATGGGCAGGGGAGATTGCACAAAAAGTTTGGGAGGCAATGGGAAATCAGAAATAACATTTCCTTTGGAAAGTGCTATTCTGCCCTGAATTTGCAAATGGAAGCTATTCTCATAATTAGAACTATGGAACCCCATGTTTTGATGGAAATGGCCATGGGTTGGATACTAGGAGCTCCACAATTTATTTGGGCACAAATGGGGCAACCAAAATGGTAGGTCCTTTGCAAATGGGCTAAAGTGGGATTATTGGCTTTATAAAGAAAATGACGCTTTCCTTTATTAAACTATACCCAATATCTCCGGGGGAGGTCAAGAGGATAACCAAGATCATCTCCAGAAGTTTCCACAACCTATAGAGATATCTAGGTATTTTCCAGGATTTAATTCCATTAACCGGCGGCAAATGGAATTAAGCGGATATGAGGAACATTGCACCGGATCTGGCAATATTCTTGCATATCCAGGGCTCGAGGGTCTGGGAAGGGATCTTGCCTTGCAAAGGGTAGGGGAAAAGGGGCTGCAAGGTCAAGGATTGTATGGATTCTTCTGGTCATAAACCAGACTCCGGGGGAAAACAGGAGAAAAAGCTAGGAAGGAATAATAGCACAAAATTCGATAACCCGATTTTTGGGATCTTACATAAGAACTCCGGCCGCCGTGCAAGTCGACGCCGGCGTGGACTGGAGCTCCCCTGTGATCCCCTTCTAGCAGCAGCATACGTGGGAGAGCGAGAGGCACCTAACCGTGCCCTCCTTTGCCCCTCCCGTGGCCGAAATTACAACTCAGGCGTTGCTCCACCGTGGCCCGAGCCACCGGTGACAAGCCGCCGGGCTAATTAACCTTAATCACCCCCTAATCCCACCCCTGAGCCAATGAAAAGTGGGGCCAGGACCCCAAATAACCCCCTCTGTTTAATTAAACAAAGGGAATTAACCCACTGTGGCTGACAAGCCTAGCCCACCAGTCAGCCCCCCTGACGCCACCCTTGCGTAAGCATGACGCAATAATCAATTTCCAATTTAAAAGAAAATCCAGAAAATGCAATAAACTTTGGAAATTCATAACTAATTCATTTTAACTCCAAATTGGACAAATAATATATGTAAAATTATCAGAAAAATGCAAGGAATCTGATTATGGACTTTGTTTTCATGTTTGACCAATTTAAATTGGGTGAACAGAGACAAATGTGCATATGGCATTCTTTTGAATTCAAATTTGGAGTGAATTTGCAAATGACTTTGCAATGCACTTCTTTAAAATGGAATGCTCAACAAATTGCAACCATGAAAATCACATTACAACCTTGATCATGTGATTGTGCATTGTATTTATATTGATCCCCTTGTTTGCAATGTTTGCTCGATAGAAGTGGAGCCGGAACCGGAGGCCACCCCCTTCGTTGAAGATACCGTAAACGAACCTCGTTAGCAAGGCAAGAAAACCCCCATTGATCATGTCTATAAAAACCCATTTCCCTCTCAGTATCTCTTATGCATGTTTAGGAGTTTACCATGATGCGTTTCTACCGCTTAGTTGAACCCATTCCTTTGCATGACCTATCATCTTGTCACAGTAGTAAGCAAAACCACAATCCTAGCAGATGTAGGAGTTGATTAATATCACGTGGCCCCTGCAAATGTTACTGCTTATTGCATGCTTAGAGTTACAATGAGGTTACTCTTGTGATTCTGAATGGTAGTGATCATGTTGATGCTGGTGGAAATGTGTTGGTGAACTTGACCTAAACAGGGTGAACGATGAGAGGTTGTGTAGGAGTACACAATGGGTTGTCTCGTTGAACACCGCCTTAAGCCCAAGTTCTTGTATGGTATTCCGAGACAAAGAGTACAACCAACCATTGGGCTCACGGAACCCTCTCGACCTATTAACTCATGCCGATCCAAGTCCAGGAGTCACACCTAGTTCGGGATTTCCATTCGGCATATGCATAGAAATATAAAGGAAATGAAATGCGGCATTCATGCTAGGGCTTGTAGCACATGACTTGTCAAGCGGAGAACCATACGTCGAGGTGGGCTTGTCAGTCGTGCCTACATGGTTTGAGTCCTGACCGGAAACTCAGCCGGAATTCCAGTTGGGTTTGAAACTCAGATAGTTGACTCCTTGGACTAGAACGGTGCTGTGAGGTAAGTGTCATTGTGAACATCCTCGCCGACACCCCTTGAATCGTGACGAGTACTTGGAGGTAATTGATGGTCATGTGTGTGTAAGGGTACACCCCTACAGGGTTAACAAACTATTCGAATAGCCGTGTCCGCGGTCATGGACTACTTGGAAAGATGTGCTTGATTATTAGACAACTTCAACGGATACTCTAAAACATGCCAAGATAAGTGTGAGTGATATGGCATGATTTCTCGTGGGGAAGTCGAGGAAGTATCCATAGTGGTGTATTGGTTGGAGACTTGGTAGTGGACTCGAGTATGCTTCTTACCTCAATCTGGTAATCGTAGTACAAGGCTAGCAAAGTCAAAGCTGGCACCTCTGCATTACAAACCCCACCTCCCTTTACCTTGAAACTTGAGCATGAGTAGTCTAGTTGTGATGTAAGTCTTGCTAAGTACGACTTTTTACTCACGTTTTCTTATTCTATGTTTTAGATGAGAACCCAGTCCACGATGGAGACACCTTCCTGAAGCTCGACGTTGACTAAGTTATTATAGTTCCAGACATCAGTCTGGTCCCTCGTGGAAGGGCTTGTATGTTGAACAAGGCTTCTCTAAGCCATTTGTTAATCATGTCTGTACTCAGACCTAATTTTCTTCAGTTGTTTGATGTAATGATGAATCATAGTCATATGATCTTTGTGTACTCTATGTGTAAGTCAATAAAGATATACTTTGTAGAGTTCATGCAATGTGTAACTGCTGTTTACACTGGACATGTATGTTGCGTGTATGATTATAACATGCATGTCTTAGTGTGGGGGTTCGATAGCTTAGTTTTGTTCTTGCCGGCGGTCTTTTATACACCAAGTGGCCCTTATTTGTGCGCAGCTTGGGGCATCGCGATGCGATTGCTCGTGACTCTGTCACGTGACACACTTTGTTGTATGATTGAGCCCGCCCGAGACCTCGACTAAGTGATCGGGCCGGAGTCTGTTTATGTAAGTGTTATAATTCAATCCATAATATGGTCGAGGCGACTTGTCTATGAGTATGGGATTTCACCACCCATAATCATTTAGACTTGTGAGCGGGCGATGAGGACCCATCTCAGTTGATCATCCGGCCTGGATGGGATGCCCCTCACGTTCGATGCTTTCCGAGAGTGTTCTGTGCTTGGCCTTGTCTGCTTAGACAAGTGGGTACGATTCTTGGCCCTCCATATGATTGAGTTGTGACTGGAATTACATACGCAAACCCCGGGTCCCGACATCCAGCCTTCTCCGGCGATAATGGAGAAAGTTGAAAAATCTCATGTGTTCCTGCAGCGCAAGTGGGCTGCTGGGCGACATCATTCTGAACTGCATCTGTAGAACAGCAGAACTACTCTCAAGAGGTGGGTGCGCATCCAGATAATGTAAGGAGTTCGACTACCAAAAATACCCCCACCCCCAGTTTAATATAGTGCAGTTGGCTTCTAGTTTTGATGAGAAATTCAAATTGCAGTGCTCTTTTTATTGCCATGCAGTGCCTTCTTGCTTCAACAACATTCACGTCTGTCTCCATGGCTTACATGTTTAGGTTACATGTAAGAACTAGTTTGTAACAATGCAGTGCACATTGGCTTACATATGTAGAGCACTGTGTCTTAAGACTGAACTGCAAGGAACTAGTTTGCTTATTTCTCCCTGTTAAATAACTTCCAGTGCCATATAGTATTGAAATACAGTGCAGTTCACTCTTAACAGAAAATAACATATAGTGTGTTGAGAAGTGCAGTTTCTGCGGTTGCATATAGAATGGAAATGCAATGCAGTTCACCATTTTATAGGAAATGTACCACTTTTAATTAATACTAAAGTGAAGTTCACTGCCTATTCTCCTATGCAGGACATGGCTGTGCAAATAAGCCGGAAGATGCAACGAGTGATTCACAACACACAATCCCTGAACTGCATTGGGAGAGAAGAGTGGAGATTGCCGCATGGATAACACCAGAAATACCTAGGGTTTTTTTCAACACAACAAACAGGACTGCGTACTCACCGGAAGAAGATGTAGAGGACAAAGATGAAAACAGAGAAGAAGATAGTGGGAAAGATGAGGAGGAAGATGATCTGGTCTACATGGGGGAGCATGTGCAGCAAAACAACGATGAGGATGATGATGAAGAGCAACTCATAATAGTTATGCAGCCAAGGTACACGCGCTTTTTTGAAACATTTGGTTAGCAGATGAGAACGGATAATATTGCGCCTCCACAAACCAATGTTGCATCTCCACAAAACAATCTTGAACCCCAGCAAGTTCAGGAGCGACCAATTCGTCAACACAGAGACAGTGGAATTCGACCCAGGACGCCGATCACGCAACAAAGGAATCAGAACCCGAATCAAAAAGAGACGCAAGAAACAAGAAAAGTAAAGTTCTCAACACTTCTGCCTCCTCGAGATCCTCGATTACACAAGTCTGTTGTAACTCCTCCATGCCCAATAAACATCGGTGAGCTTCAAACACTAGTGGAAGAGAAGCAATACACGCATGTAAGCTTCCTTGCCTTACTACTGCTGTTCACTTATGAATTCTTTTTCAGCCTGCGCATTCTTCGTTAACAAAAATAAAAACATTTCATGTTGCGGTGCAGAACGAGAACTTGCTCCAAGAAATTGTTCATGCAGAAGGTATGCAGTTCACCTCTTGCGCTGCAGCACATAACTTCTACAACACATATGCAAGGCACGCAGGTTTCAGGACACGCAAAGGGGCGGATTCAAGACGAACAGCTACATAGTTTGCTCAAGGGAGGGCAAGAACAAAGAGACTGTGGCAAATTATGGCAGAAAGCGATAAAAAATAACGAAAAGAACGGGCTACAAGGCGAGAATAAGAGTGAAAAAAATCAAGGATGTGTTTGTGATAGCACATGTTGAGATCAATCATAACCACAAGATGATTGAGATCCAGGCTATGCTTCTGCACATGCACTCCCATAAGTGGTATGATCCGTTGCTTGATAAACTAGTGAAGGACATGCAGAGCGACAACCTGACGCACACGCAGATGATGTCAACCCTGTCAGGAATGTCGGGAGGGCTACACTTTATGGGGCGCACTAGCCGTTTCTGGGTGAACAAGTACGTTCATTAAACTAGTCGATATCTTCGTCTATTTGATGCAGTTCGCTTGTGCGTTTCTATGTGTTGTTTATTGCTGATGTATCGCAAGGGAGGAAACAAAGGACGATGTGAAGAAACTACTGACTTTCTTTGAGAAGATGTAGCAAATAAACCCAGAGTTCTTCTATGATTACGACAAAGATGTCGATAACCGGGTGCGAAACATCTTCTAGGCGAACGCAAGCTGCCGGGGGTCCAACGAAGATTTTGGAGATTGTGTCACATTCAACACGACGTACAAGAGAAACAAGTTTCACATGCCTCTGGCCGTGTTCGTTGGATTAAACCACCACCTGCAAAGTACAATATTTGCTGTGGCTCTCATTAGAGACAAAATGATACCTTCTTTCGAGTGGGTGTTCCGGACGTTCTTGCGTTGCATGAACAACAAACGTCCAATTTGCATACTAACTAGTAAACTAAGGAATACCATTTCTTACATTCAAACAAAAAATCAGCAAAAAAGCAAAAAAGAATGTAGTTCTCTCAAAATAACGAGCTGCTTGTTTTAAAAAACATGCAGATCAATGCCCCTCCATGGATGCAGCGATAAAGAGTACACTGCTAGGATGCACAAGTTCTGTCGTTGGCATATACTGAAAAAAATACAAGGATCACCTGTCCTTGCTGTACAAAGCGTATGAGACATTAAAAGTTGAGCTGACCTCAGTTCTCAACCACCCACTAATGCCATCAGAGTTTGAACGCGCTTGGTGTGATCTCATGGAGAAGTATAACCTACAAGGTGAAGAAATTATGAAGGCGCTCAAGACAGAACGGAAATAATGGATATTAGCTTACTACAAGGAGGTGTTCTGTGCACGGATGACGTCGACACAGAGAAGTGAAAGCATGAACCGGATCTTGAAGAGGAACTTTGTAAGGGAAAGACACGACCTACACATCTTTGCAGAGCAAGTGGACAGGTGTATCCAGACAAGGAAGGGCATCGAGCACGCGGAGAACATAGCTAACGAGGTATGTAACATAGAAAACATTTTAAGCTGGATGAGCGAATCACAATCACTACTGCTTTCCTTGATTTTTAAAATGCAGTTCTCTTCTGTATTAACAAAATGAGATGAGAGTGTGACGCTAAGATGCAGTTCTCTTCTTTATACATAGAGTAAACACCAATGCTTCATGTATATAGTGTAGTGCGCTTCGCACATACAGTGTGGTGCGTATCATGTATACAATGCAGTGCACTTAGTGCAAAATGCAAGGCAAGATCCGTATATTTTAAATACTTGGTTGCAACTCATATGCGCAAATACAGTGCGCTTAGAACATGTTATAATTAAATCAGGTTGCAAGACGTAATAATTATGTGTTAGTGGTATATGGTCTCCACATTTATCTATTCTATTTTTGTTTAGCAAATATGGGGGGGACCCCACCCCAACCCCCCAAAGAAACAAAATGAGAGAACTCTTAGTGTTTGTGGCTCTTAGATGCAGTGCATATCCGTATGTTTTAAAAACTTGGCTACAACTCATATGAGCAGTGCTGTTCGCTTTGAACATGCTAAAATTACTACAGGCTAGATGCTCCATTGTGTACATAGATGACAATATTTCTCACTCATGTAACTTAAGTTTCACTAAAAAATAATTACTGCCGCAGCAGGCCAAACCTTGATTTTTGCTGTAAAAAAAGCTACTTGAATGGTTTCTTTATTTCGCAGACGGAAATAAAAACTACTACTCAGTTTGCTTTCGAGATTCAGCTCTCCAAGATTTACACTAGAGCAGTCTTTGCTGACTTCAAGCAAACGCACTAACGCAACACAACATTCAGATCAGAGCAGTGCCCTGGCAAGCCGACGAAACATCTTGTGCGCCAATACAACCAGTCTGATGATTTTGATTGGGAAAGATATGAGTTCCAGGTTGTTGCTAATGTGACGAACGGTATCTACGAATGCGAATGCAAGCTGTGGACACACACATCTCAATGAGAGAAGAAACAAAAATAAAGCGCGCAAAAAACATAATGAAGTTCACTTAGCTCTGGTAGCTAGAGATGAAAACAAAAAACCTTAGTGAAGTTCACTAGAAGAGAAACCCAGGACATATTTATAATGCAGTTCACAACCTGATTGTATGTTGCATGTTTATGTGAAGTTTGCTGACACTAACAACCAATATTTTTCTTTGCTGCAGGCCTGTTCTAAGTGCACATCATCTGCATGTTAGATCAGCTGCGGGTGAAAAAGATACCTACATAGTACATATTGAAGAGGTACACACGGAACGCGCGGCAAAATACAACTTTTGACCGTAGAGACTATGAACAAACTGCTCCGGATGGAAGTTCGATGTTCTGCCGTAGGAGACTACTTGCAGAAACAGCCATGGACCTGGCAAACAGGGTTCTGAAATCCGATAGAGGATTCAACAGAGCTTTGGCAGGGATGAGAGCAACCGTACAAGGAGTCGACGTACTGAACAAAGAAGAAGAAGCAGAGAACATCATGAATGCGCGGAGTGAAGAACAAGGAGAGGAGCGCGAACATGCCACTAATGGTGCAGCTCACACTACGGATGAAACAATTCTTCCCCCACTTGTTTCAAACACAAAGGGGAGAAAGAAATAGAGCAAATCGGCAATTAAAAAAGCTGTAGCAAAGGATAAAGGTCCTGAAAAGAAGAACAAGCCTGAGCCAGAACTGGACAGCGAAGGAAGACCGCTGGGAGTGAGGATGTGCAAGTCATGCAATAAGATTGCAGGACACAACTCAAGAACGTGTGAGGAGAGGCTAAAAAAAATCCAGGCCGAAAATGCCGCCATAGATCACCAAGCTAACCATGAAGATGATATGAAAAAGTGAAGACTATGGAACATCTGCAACAAGAGAGAGAAGCATAATGCAAGAACTTGCCCCAAGAGAGAAGAAGCGAAAGATGAAGAAGATGAGGAAGAAGATGCTCATGAGGAAGATGCTGACGAAGAAGAGAATGAAGAAAATTCTGATGAAGAAGACGATGCTGATGAACCTGAAGAGGAAGATGACGAAGCAGAAGAAGATGAAGAATTCGAAGAAGCAACATCAACATCGAAGGGGAGAGGCATGCAAAAAACAACACGTAGGAAAGCATCGCAGTCACATGGGCGCGTTACAAGGAATAACACATACAACAAGAAGAAAACAAATACTGCAACAACCATGGAAACGAATGCAGTGCATACTTTAAGAAGAAGTAGCAGGAACATGACATAGCTAAACACATATACATTGTAACCTTTTACATATATTAACTTCATCTTTTTATGTGGCGTATAAAATAGATATAGCTTGTGTTCAGCGGACTGCAAAAAAAAGACTTCAAGATGTGATGTTGAAAACTTATTTAAATGATATAGCATAAAAACAGATATACTTTGTGTTCAATGTACAACTGGTGGTCTTGAGAAATGCAATCCTCTTCTAAATGAAAGGAAATGAGATAAGAGTGTGATGTTAAAAATGCAGTTCTCTTCTGTATTAACAAAATGAGATGAGAGTGTGATGCTAAGATGTAATTCTCTTCTGTATACATAGAGTAAAAAACAATGCTTCATGTATACAGTGCAGTGCGCTTCACCCATAAAGTGCAGTGCGAATCATGTATACAGTGCAGTGCTCTTAGTGAAAAATGTGGGGCAGATCTGTATGTTTTAAATACTTGGCTCCTGGTCCACAGCTGCGCTCTTATTGGATAGAACTAATGCCTCAATGTCCTTTGGGCGTTCCGCCATTACCATGTGCGGCCTCTTCTCCGCCGTCATTTCCAGCGCCCTCTTCGTCTTCGGATCCATCAATCATATCTTCATCCTCTGCCATGGGGTTATTGGTTGCACCGTCAATATCGTCATCATCATCTTCAGTTATCCATCGAGTATAGCCATCCATGAAACCATATCTAAGCAGGTGCGCCTTCAAACGTCCACCCTTAAAGGGGTCCAGCCAGACGCCTTCTTTGCATTTTCGACAAGGACATAAAATCTCCTATTCATTTTTTTCAACCATGTCGTCCACTGCGGATCGAAAGTATCTATCCACCATCCTTCCACAGACCTTCATGGTCGCCTACGAGTTATACAAACAAAATATTATAACGACATGCATATGCATATCAAAGTCATACAAAAATTCGGCTTGACCTTCCTAAAAATAGGACATATAGAGTTTGCCCGAAATTCGCCGAAACGGAAGTAAATCGACATTTCGGCAAAACATAGGCAAACTCTCATATCACACACCCATACACACACACACAAATATTTTCATTGATGCAAAGCACAATTTTTTACTCACATCTCATGCATCCACGTACCTAGCTAGCTAGTAATTAATTAAGAGAGAGAGAGAGAAAGTATATACCTTTTATTAAAATATCACACTTGGGAGAATCTTTCACTAGCTAGTGAGGGGAAGGAGACAAAGGTGAGAAAGAGAGATAGCTAGATGCATTTATGCATGATTTGTGGTGGTGGAGGAGGAGCAAATTAGAAGGAAAGAGAGAGATATTGCATTAATGAAGATGGTGTGTAGTGCATTAATGGAGATGATGTAATGCATTAATGGAGATGGACAAGAGGTAGGAGAAGGAATGAGGAAGAAGCAAGTGAGGGAGAGAGAGGAGGGGGCAGGGGATGGTTGGTGGAAAGGTGGCTGCTGTGCCTTACCAGTAGCGCCTGTACCGCTACGGCGATACTGCTATTCTTTTAGTAGTAGCGACCCAATAGATCACGCGCTGCTGCTATTTGCGGGCCTCTGGGTTAAGTTGGGTCCACATTAGCAGCAGCGGGCGGAACGGAAGGGCGCTACTGATAAGTAGATAGTAGTAGTGGGCTTTCCAGGGGGGCGCTGCTACTACAACTTGTCAGCTGGGTTTGGTGGAGACCACCTTTACCAGTAGCGGGTCCACAGATGAGGCGCTACTGATACAGGCATATCAATAGCGAGCGTCCATATAGTGCGCTACTGCTAATTAGCAGTAGCGCCTGTCTTTAAAGGGCGCTACTGTTAAGCCTCTACCTATAAGCTTTTCCCTAGTAGTGTGTGCTAGTTGATTATAAAAAATAATACACATCAAAATAAAAACTACGTGAAGCATGCTTAAATAATAAGTTGTCTCAGAAGTTGTATACCGTTTGAAATTCGAAGCCCTCCCTAAACGTGATGGGAAGTATCTTTCTTCATCCACATCCAACTCTGGATACTTGTCGCATCGGCCCGAGTCATCGCCATAATAGTCGCACGAGGGGATTCTATCATCGTCGTCAACCATTTTTTGTGTTCATAATTCAAAAAGATTAGTTCAAATTCAATACACAATTATGAAAGTACAAAAGTAATCATGAAAAGTAATATGATTTGTGCCTCATACTTAGATTTGACATTTACACAAGCAACTACAGGGATGGAGAAAGCGAGCCAAGTAAGATGCATAAGTTCCGTACTTGTGCATATCACAAGACTCAATCGACCAACCCTGCTGTCACATGGTCTCAGAACGGTTTTAATCATCGGCATTCTTAAAAAGGAACATACATATCATGAAAAGTAATACGATTTTTTGCCTCATACTTAGGTTGAACACACACAAACAACTACAAGTATGGCGTTAGCGAGCCAAGTAGGATGCACAAGATTCGTATTTTTGTATATCAGAAGGCTCGCTAACTCATCCCTACTGTCACATTGTGTCACAACGGTTTAAATCATCGACATTTAAAACAAAAGGAAAAAAATTATGAACTCGAATAAAAATGCAAAAATAATATTTTATCATATAGTATCACTAATACATCTCGAATAATCTAGTCAATGCAACAATAATATCACCAATACATCTCGACTACAACATCTCAGAAAATCAAACTCGATAATGACTCGGAGCTGAGCCGCGGGCGGTAAACACCCAAAGATAAGAAACCGCCACAACAACATAGCTCAGGTGAGAGCCGTGAAGAACCTGCCAGGTATTTGCCGTGGAGAACCCGGCATCCAACGAAAGCAAGTAGCGATGGACGTGCTGGTCCTCCTCGCTGATACGGCGATGTACCACCTCCTCGGGGCCCGGCTCCCTCTGCACCGACTGTGGCCCAAGTGACCGCCACCAAAGAAGCTCCGGGTCGATGACAGGACCCGGATTCCTCACCAAGCGGCGCGCCTCGGAGACCACCTCCCAGTACCAGCCTGAGGGAGCCCAGTGTCGGACATTGCGCATCCCATCAAGAAGGTGCTCTCTGCCGCGGCAACGGGGATGCGGGCCAGGCATCGTCGCCGAGAACTTATTTAATATACAAAGTTTAATTAAAATGTACGAGTGAAAAATTAATACCGACTAAAAAATTAAGACGAAAGTACTTTTAAATAATGCCTCATACTTAGATTGGACACATAAGCGAATCAGGGGGGGAGCATGGCAGCCACCCAAGTAGGATGCACAAGTTCCGTACTTGTACATATCACAAGGGTAGGTGCATGCTCTCCCCTGATGTCACATAATGTCACAATATATTTTAATCATCGAAATTATAAAAAAGGAGGAAACTAATGACACAAAGTACTTTTAATTAGTGCCTCTTACTTAGATTGGACACATAAGAGACTCCAGGGAGATTGTGACCACAAACCCAAGTAGGATGCACAAGTTCCGAACTTGTACATATCACAAGGGTTTTCTTCACACTCTCCCTGATGTGACATAGTGTCACAATATATTGTAATTCCAAACTTCTACATATCACAAGGGTTTTCTTC
Organism: Bromus sterilis; assembly: GCA_950022295.1. Lineage (NCBI taxonomy): Eukaryota > Viridiplantae > Streptophyta > Magnoliopsida > Poales > Poaceae > Bromus > Bromus sterilis. The sequence continues at coordinate 224,198,962 of OX465598.1, forward strand.
ACACTCTCCCTGATGTCACATAGTGTCAAAATATATTGTAATCATCTGCATTCTAAAAAAATAGAAAAAGTAATGATTAAAAGTAATTTGATGCCGAAACACCGTTTAATTCCCATTTCGACAAATTTCAAGCACTCGGTATGACCTACTTTTCTAGCACAAGTCGTGCCAAAATCCACGGAAATTTTCGGCATGAAATTTTCTAAAGATTGGATATATCGAGCGGCTGAAGTTTTCCGGCATGGAAATGAATCGACATTCCGGTAAAACATAGGCCACTCATATCCTGCAAACAATATTTAACTACCTAACAAAAAATATAGGAATTTTTTTGTAGCGCAAAACAGAAAATTTTAACATGTACTTTAGGGATTTTGTAGGGCAAAAGAGAAAATCCTACTTTACAATTGTTTAACGACCTAACAATGGTCTCCAGCGAGGGGTTCATGCCATGTTTAACAAAAATACTAGTTTTCCCTAGCTCGTTTGCCCATGTTTGAATCTAACTAAAATCCTACATTATATTTCAATCCAACAAAAATCCTACATAATGGTTTAATAAAAATTATAGAATCGAGAGAGGGGATTGGGATGGAGACTCACCACTGGGCAGTGGCGGCGTGAGCGGGGCGGGCGACGTTGTGGAGGAGCGGGGCAGCGGCGGTGAAGGAGCGAGGCGGCGGCGGGTCGGGGTGGCGACAGGATGTGCGGACAAGTGGGGCGGCGGCATTAGTGGGAAGGAGAGTGAGAGAGAGGGGATTGTGAGAGAGGGAGCGTTAGGCTGGCCCAGCCGTGTGATACGGTTAAGGGCCTATAGCAGCAGCACCCCCCCCCCCCCCGAGGGACGCGCTGCTGGTATGTGCGGACCGTTTGGTCCAATTTAGCAGCAGCGTGCGACATGTAAAGGCGCTACTATTATGGTGATAGTAGGAGTGGGCTTCACAGGGAGGTGCTACTACTATAACTTATCAGATGTGTTTGGTGGGGACCACCTTTAGAAGTAGTAAGCCTCCGGCAGAAAGGTGCTACTGCTAAGTAGCAGTAACCCCCCCGTCTTTTGAGGGCGCTATTGTTAGGCCTCTACCTATCCAGCTCCTACACGAATGATACATTAAATTAGGATAAATTCGACTCCATTGCTTGGTAAAAAATAACGAAGGACAAAGACATTCAAAAAACTCGATTAAAGGAAGAGTCGATTTGATTCATTTCATCAGGTAAAAGATTTTCCTTTTTACATAAGTCGATTAGCCCAATATCCCTAGGAGGAATCATCACAGACAAAGGAAAGTACATCCTAAGTCTACTTGAGAGCACGCCTTGGGATCGGCTTGACGTCTCTGACATCTCGCTCATAGCTGGAGTAGCTATGACCAACTCCACCGCCATGGACGCCTTCTTCAGACGACGAGTAGGAGGAGCCAGAGCTAGTGATGACCCTGTCGCTCTGATTACTTGCGATAGGAGATCCATGAGAGTCGTCATCATCTTCAGAGTCGGCTTTGCTAGTCCTCTCCGCGCAACACTCCAGGCGATCGCCGTGAGCATTAAAAGGCCTCACCAGAAGGGAGTTCTTCCCATCAAACCTGCAACAGAGGCAGTCTCCCCTGGGAAAATCATACCAAAGGGCAAAGGTTTTCCACCCTTTCCCCAGGAACATCGAGGCATCTTCCTCAAAATTCGCTTCCATCCAGATGGGCAATATGGGCACCCATCGACGCGTAAGAACAAGCCTAGGGGCTTGAGGTCCTTCATGGTCATGGAGATGGAAAGAGGAACACTACTAGGATAATAGCCATACAAGAATCGACATTAGCACCGGGGGCGACATAGTGATGCTAGCAAGGAAGATACTTCTCCCGCTCCTCGTTGGTTACCCCAAGTGGAAGGTGAGATGTAGCGTAGCAGTAGAATTTACCCTATGTAGAGGATAGGGTTTTGTCTCCCGTAGGACTCGCAGAGATACAAGAAGGTGGTAAAGTGAACAGTGGCGCCGAGGTTGCTAACTTCGCCTGGACCTGCACACACAACAAATAACTTTGCTCCCAACTAGTACAGAGGAGTTGTCAATTCCTCCGGCCTTGCTGTTTACCAAGGATTAACGCAAGAGATAATGATAATGATAACGGAAAGTAAGAACTGAAAGTAAATTGAAGGTGTAAACAATGGTATGAACATGGACCGGGGTCCCGTGATGTTCACTAGTGATGTCTCTCTCCCAAAATACGATAAAAGTGCTAGAGAGGTAAAAAAATCATAGCTGGGCAATTGACAGGATTATAAATGCACCGCAATGCTAACTATGCTACAAAAGAGAGGAAGAGGCTGAAAAGCAATGGGCAGTACGCCAAGGTAAGTAGACCGAAATCCATCTGCATCTACTACGAATCATCCACCTTGAGATATCTATCCAGAACATCTTGCTGGTATTAAGTTGTGAATCCCACCCAAAGTGTAAACTCAAAGCAATAGACAACTGCATTAAAAGAACTATGCGTAAAGTAAACAATCCTTGCACCTGCAAGTACAAGCACCGTTGTTTTATCCCCGGTGGCAACAGCACATCCCCTAGTCTCATGTTTCTGTCACTCAAGCTAGACATCAAGGGGCTGAATCCACAATCAAGCATAACGCTCCTTCTTGGAGTTGCAACAAATCACTTGGCTAAAGTAAAATACGGCGACAGAGAACATGCAAGAATTTACTAAAGAACACAAATATAAAAGAGAACCAAATATATTACTCATCACAATCTGAACATAATCTCATAATCCATCAGATCCGAGCAAATTCAGCATAGCAACATAGAAAACTACAAAAGTGCCTCGATCACGGGAGGCAGCTCACGAGGTCTCGAAAGGGGAAGCACAAAGAGGGGAAGAGTACATCACATAGCTACTGGTCACGGACCCATGGTCCAAGGGGGAGTACTCACGGTACATCCGGGAGGCTTCCATGGCGATGGATGGTCTCCCGGAGGGGATTCCTCCTTCCGGCAGGGTGCTGGGGCAGCTTCTCCTGGCAGCCCCGATCTTGAAACGGCGGTGGCGGCGGAACAGAGAGGAGAACGGGAATAGAAGATCGATATTAGGGGTTTCCGTCACGGTGGGTAAATATAGGCGAAGGGGGGCACCGAGGGGGGCCACCAGGAAGCCAGGAGGCCTCCTAGCGCGACCTAGGGTGGGGCCGCACCAGGGACCCTCCTGGGCCCCCGGTTGTGGCTCTCTTGCCATATCTTGGTTATTCCGGAAGTTTCCGTGACGTTAATTTTTTATATAATTTTTTCGGGATTTATTGTGCACTTTTAATGGCCGGAAAACCTGAAATACAAAAACAACAGAAAAACAGGAACTGGCAACTGGGTGCACTAAGTTAATAGGTTAGTCCAAATATGATAAAAAGTGTATGAAAGTTCAAGAAAAACATGGCAAAATCACACAAAACATGCATGGAGCAAGCAGAAATTATAGATACGTTTGGGACGTATCAACATCCCCAAGCTTAATTCATGCTCGTCCTCGAGTAGGTAAATGATAACAAGCATAATTTCTGTGGTGACATGCCACACAACCATATAAAGAATTTTTAAGGAAAGCAATCAAAGCATGCAATTCAATTCAAGTCTTAACAAGCAAGAGTCTATATTAGCATTGACACAAGTAACAAAAGAACAAAAGGTGCAAGAGCTCTCGCTGTCCGTGACTAGAATGTCTTCAGATGGTGTTTGCGTGCAAGAAAGGGGATAGGGAAGACGAGATAAAAATAGTTGTTGAGAACCACTATCTACTAAAGTTTCACACCTAGTCTCCTTTGGATTATTATCTTGACTCGTCCCCAGACCACTAGTCAGGTAAAAGTCAATTTGATCCACTACCTTTCGATATTTTGAGCACTCATGCAATGGAAGAGCGTGAGCAAGAAAGTTGACACCTAAAAGGCGAAACAGAAAGAAGGTGGTGGAGGAAGACAAAAAAGGTGTGAAAGGCTCACATCAATGAGGACAATCATAGGCGAGAGAAGGCCATATGATAGATATGATGTGAGGAGTAGGGATTGCCATGCAACGAATGCACATGTGAGCTAAAAGCTCTCCAACGGAACTAGTGGGGGTGCATCCAACTTGCTTGCTCAAGAAGACCTAGAGCTCTTTTGAGGAGGCTCATCGTTGGAATATACAAGCAAAGTTCTATAGTGTGAAGGGTCCCCACATAGCTATATGCATGTATGATAATCTCTATGGAGTACAAGGGATAGAGGATGAAGTACTAGTGTGGATCTCTCAAAAGGAATAGTAGTGTGCCCCCTTCTCTCTTTTTTATTTTTTTTCTCTTTTTTTCTATTTTTTGTATTTTTTGGTGGCCTCAATGGCTCCTTCTATTTCTCTCATTTTTCCTCTTTGGGATCTTTTAATTTTTTCCTCTTTGGGATATTATCCTCACTTTAGGGGCAACACTCTATATTTTACAAGAATATAGGAGATCTTTCACACTTTACAAAGGTAATAACATAGAGAAGATGTAACTATCATGATGCAAATGTATGCCTCTGCCAGGGTAGAAGGATATGCAATGATACTAGCGCGTCATGTAGCAATGATTAGGGCAAGGCCCAACTAGCATGCGACTCATCGATCAAGCAAGTAGCATGTATGACATGAAGATCAAGTCATGAGAAGATGGATGTTGCATGGCAATGTATCTCGGAAAGGCTATGGAAATGCCTTGATAGGTAGGTATGGTAGTTGTTTTGAGGAAAGATATAAGGAGGTTTATGATGACAGAGCTTATCATTCCAAGGGTTTCGATGTACCAGTGAAGGTGGACGCCAACTCTCGGAGTGAGAAGGAGGCAATGCACGACACAGGAGAGGCTAGCAAAATCTGGGAAGGTGGAAGTGTCAACTTTCGAATACTCACATTAGTCCGAAGAACTCATGCACTTATTATCGGTAACTCTCAATCTAAATAGGAGGTTCTCAAAGAGACAAGTACCCCGAGGAGGAGTGTATGGGGGTTTGGTTTTCCTTGCGCATCCTCGACTCATGGTACGTGAGTGTACTCTAATATTCGAACCCTCCAGAGGTTGCTGATCCATCTAGTAGCTAGAGTTCTCAACAGGGGTTTTGGTTTTCGAAAATAAATACGGATTTCCCAAAATACGACATCTATCACTAATAGGCTCGAGATCTTGACACCAAAAGTTCAAACATTACTCTAATCAATACCTCAAAACTACTGCAAGTTACTACTACAAAGAGAATAGGAACTTCAAATACCTACTTTCTAGTCAAAACACAAAACTCAGTGCAACAGGCAAACTCTCTAACAAGATAAAACATGCAACATATAGAAATTTCAACCTAAGACAAAATAAAAGCTCTAGAAAACTAAAGCACCACAACTAAACAGGGCAGCAGCTAAGAAAAGAAAAAGAACAACTCACATCTAAGAGAATAAGCATGCAAATCCTATGAGGAGTTTCTAGTTCAAGCGGAGTGTGTTTCTCTCCCACACAAAATAAAGCTGGGGTCTAACTTGTTATGAACAACAAACAAAGAAAAAACAATCCTAAGAAAAGTAAAGAGCGAGACGCTCCAAGCATAGCACATAATGCATGAAGTGATAAAAATATAGTGAAACGAGGGACGAACTGATAATTGTTGATGAAGAAGGGGATGCACGGGGGCATCCCCAAGCATAGACGTTTGAGTCTCCTTGAATATTTATTGGGGGTGCACATGGGCATCCCCAAGCTTGAGCGTTTGACACTCCAGTATCTTCTTTCATCATCTTCCATCGCACACTTTAAAACTCCCTTCATACATAACTCATTGTAAACTGATTAGAGAGGTTAGTAACCGATTAAAATAATTTTCCTCTATGGAAAATAAAGATATTTTTGAAGAGCTACAATTTCTCAAGATTGCCAAAAAAGTTTTTGCAAAGAAAAAGCAAGCTTAAGGTTTGCAAAAGTTAGGAGAGACAAAACGTGGCAGAATCTGTGAAAAACAGAACAACAGGTAGTAAAGAATTTTTTAGGGATACTTCCACAACTGAAATAAAAAAACTCAGAACATACGGAAGTTCCGTGTTTGTATAGAGCTCGCTGTGTAAAAAATTCAGCTCAAAAAGATGAACTGCGATTTTTCTACGATTTTTCCCGTCACGAGGACAGAATCTGTTTTCTGGACAGCATGTCACAACTTTCACTTCCCTTGTCATATGAGGCTATAATTGGCACAAAGCTTAAAAATTAAAGATACAATGATGTTGCTACAGTAGTAACAATCATCAAGACCACTAGAAACAGAATAAAAAAAGAGGAAAACCTAAATTCGTTGCGGGCTGCCTCCCGAAAGCGCTTCTTTAAAGCCATTAGCTGGCTTAAAGCAAAAGATCAAGTCTTATCAAGAAAATAACTAGCCCGTGTGACGGACTCAAGAGGCAACTTAATCTTTTTCCTAGGGAAATGTTCCATCCCTTTCTTGAGAGGGAATTGTAATTTGATACTCCCTATTTCATGTCAATAACAGCACCCACGGTGCGAAGAAAAGGATGTCCCAAAATAATTGGACAGGAAGGTTCACACTCAATGTCCATAATAGTAAAATCAACGGGAACATAATTTTCATTGACAATGATAATAACACCATCGATCTTCCCAAAGGTTTCTTTACGGAAGAATCGAACACCAAAAGAACAAGGATCAAAAGGTTTCAATTCAAGCATATCATACATTCTTTTGGGCATAACAGAGGTACTAGCTCCAACATCAAAAAGAGCAAAACAAGAGAAGTTATTCAATTTGATTTTTATCATAGGATCCCAACCATCTTCTAGCTTCCTAGGTATGAAGGCTTCTAGTCTAAGCTTTTCCTCCCTAACTTTGATTAGAGCATTGGTGATATGCTCTGTGAAGGCAAGATTAAGTGTGCTAGTGTGGGGGTCTCTACACATTTTGTGTAAAAAACCAATAACTTCAGGTAAGGTGCAGTTATAAAAGTATAGATCACTACTATCTATCAAGGTGGTAGTGATATCATTTAGGCTCACTTGTTTGAAAGCCTCTATGTGCATAGAGGTTTCTTCATCTATGGTTCAGGTGGTAGCATCACCATTGATAGGTCCAGTGGGACTAGGGGTGTGATGGGTGCTAAAAGTTTGGACATCCTCAAAAACTTGGATAGTAGCTACTGTGTGGTAGGTAGGAAGGCTCTTAACTCTCTCTTCTTCCTCCTTTTCTCTAGCCCATCTCTCTTTAAGTTTCACAAACATCCTAATGTTTTCATTAACTTGCACTTGGATAGCATTCATAGGAGTGGTCTTCCTCTCCTCGGGGGGAGAAGTTTTAATTTTAAGCATCTGAACATCATGGGCTATGTTGTCTATCTTCGAAGAGAGGATATCTAATCTGTCTAATTTCTCTTCTACACTCTTGTTGAAGGCTTTTTGGGTAGCGATAAAGTCTTTGAGCAAGGTCTCTAGATCAGAAGTGGATATTTTGGTGCTAGGATAAGTATTGTTGTTCCCATAGTTGTTGGATGGGAAAGGTCTAGGATTGTCGCTACCAAAATTACTCCTATAAGCATTATTGTTGAAATTGTTTCTAGAGATAAAGTTCACATCTACTTGTTCTTGAGCAACCAAGGAATTTAAAGGAACATCCTGAGGATCAATAGGAGCTTGCTTGGTAAGTAGAGACATGATTAAGTCAACCTTTCCATTAAGAGAGGAGATCTCCTCGACAGAATTTACCTTCTTACCAGTTGGAGATCGTTCGGTGTGCCATTGAGAGTAGTTCAACATCATCACATCAAATAGCTTCGTGGCAGCACCAAGTGTGGTTGACATAAAAGTTCCTCCCGTGGCCGAGTCTAGCAGATTCCACGAGGTAAAGTTTAAGCCTGCATAAAAAGTCTCGATAACCATCCAAGTAGTCAAACCATGTGTAGGGAAGTTCTTAACAAGAGATTTCATTCGTTCCCAAGCTTGGGCAACGTGTTCATTATCCAATTGCCTAAAATTCATAATGTTACTCCTTAACTGGATAATTATAGCAGGGGGATAGTACTTCCCAATAAAAGCATCCTTACACTTGTCCCAAGAATCGATACTATTCTTAGGTAAGGATTGCAGCCACTCCTTGTCTCTTTCTCTCAAGGAGAAAGGAAAAATCTTCAGCTTTACGATGTCTCCATCTACTTCCTTGTACTTTTGCATATCACAAAGATCAACAAAATTATTTAAGTCCAAGGCAGCATCCTCTCCAGCACCTGAGAATTGATCTTTCATAACAAGATTAAGAAAAACAGGTTTAAATTTCATAAGAAGGTGCTAAGTGGCAGGTGGAGCAATAGGAGTGCATATAAAGTCACTGTTGTTGTGTGGGCACCCCGGACTATATGTCCTAAGCGACCAGCTGTGTATACTGTCATGCTCCCATGATCAGTGTTGCATGACACTCGACAAAGTTCATACAGTACCGAGTACAAAGTCATACAAGAATAATGTCTTACATGGCCTCATCGGGCTCAAATAGCAGAGGAATAAGCAAAAGAATCAAAGGTAGTGGCGACACAATCCACAGGGTATATCAGAGCATAGCACGTCCTAGTAATCGTCAGTCGCATCATCGTCAAATACCTGCTCCTCCAAGCCTGGCCGATTGAATAACCACGGACAAAGCCGTGAGTACATACAAAGTACTCGCAAACCACCTAAAGAAAAGAACAAGTTTTTGTATACGAAAATAATGGGATAGCTATATGGTGGGGTTTAATATGGGGGAACCTAACTACTCAATATTAGTTATGTTGGCAACATTTTATTCTTAGCAAATTTTAATCCCACAAATATATTTGATTTAATCATGTCCAACCCTTTTCATAATACCAACATCATCATCGTGAACCATAATCTCAGTACTAGAATTTCTCATCTATTCCGCACAAAGTGTGGCCTCACTAGATGTCCATGACCGTGGACTCCGGCTACTCGAATAGTTTTCACTCTGCAGAGGTCAAACACTTTACCCACAACATTCGATACATCCGTCGTGAGTCCCCACGGTTCGTCATACCTCGTTATGCGTTTTTCGGATAATCGACCGTAGTCTTCCCCTTGCCTACCCTAGTACAGGTGATCTACCCGATGCTCACATCCTGAACTGTCCGCGTGCAAGGTCATGCTCCTCGTGGACACATGCCTGCATCGTAGTAGAGGTGCGGCAAAGTTCCGTACCGACACTGATATAATCCAGCGTATTACACACCCGACGTATCGGCAGGATTCCGGCTTCTGGGTACCAGCGTGCACCTCACTCATATAGTTATAAGATCCTCGTACTAAGATAAGAAATATTCCAACTAGCCCTGCCCCATACCAGAGTATTGTGGTTGTACTATAAGGCTAGGTTTCGGCGGCACTTATAGAGAGTCCCTCCAGACTTTGAATATGTTCAATGATGTTTCCAACAACCACAATCTTGGCCATCACATCATCTTAGATGTATGACATTTCATTAGGGTGGAACAAGATTAATCAAATCATTATGTTGTCATTAGTTCTTTAACAAGGCTAGGGATCAAGATCATCACTGTCTAATTTTTTTTCTCCCAGATAGGTAGGCTTACAAGGTATGTGGTGGTTCACCTAATAAACTAATACAATTCCCAACCCAAAATGATATAACAATAACATGATATATAACATGGTACAACGTGTAAGGCCCGATATGCGGTACTGTTCTAGATCTAGATGTTGCCATCCAGATCCGGGGAAGAAGCACATATCGGTCCCACCGCGACATATGACGAAGTCATATGCCCCGGATTTCCAACATGATATCACAACATTACAGATACAAGGATACAAGATCTCATACAATCGGCATACAATTTCCTTAATACAATACAACAGCAGAAGATACATGTCTGAGTACAGACTACAAGAAAATGCCTAGTGGCAAAGACAAAAACATCGATCCCCATAACCACACGGGTCCAGGCCCTCCACCAGGATCCGCCTAACTAGTCGTCGTCGAGTCTCCACGTGAAACGTCGATCACCATACCTGTTGTCGATCAAGAACCCTGAAAGAGTTTGGGGGTAGTATCATGAGTACAGAAGTACTCAACATCCAACTGTAGTGGTCAACTGACCCAGCAAGGACTTCATCACTCATCATTCTAGGACAACTAGTAGTTCACGGTAAGGAAGGGGTAAGTGGTGAGGCTGCTGCCGCACTAGCATTTATGAAGTGGCTAACGATCTAGAGAGTAAGATAAGAAGCCAAGAATTCGATGAGGAATCGTCTCCAACAAGTCTGCTATCCACCTACATACGCAAACATAACACCTATCCTATCCTTGTCCTCCTCTTCGCATCCCGACGAATAAGAAGCAGTCAAGGCACACACACATTGATCAAAATATATTAATATTATCTCAGCCGTTGTTGTCTATGAACAAGGAGTAGGTCTCAAGTCTTCCATAACCATGGACACGACTTCTCGAAAAGATTTAACCCTGCAGGGGTGTACCAACTTCCCATTACGAGGCGTCGCATGCTCTCCCATCTCTCTCAGTTGCTACCCGTTAGAGGCAACCATTTTATGATTTAGTTCCGAGATATCCGAAACGACAGGTCCCTCTATCTAACAACGCACAAATCCGGGTGGCCCCCGGGGAGTCGACACCCAATCCAAAAGCCGGCCACGTTCTCGGATCGGACTCTTCCGTACGGCTAAGGTCGGGAAATCACAACTGACATCAGGGGACCCCTAGCTCACCAAGTGTGGACCAACAGAGGAACTCTGTCTCTGCTGTCCCGGGTTGTTTGAAAACTACTGGCAGCTGACCAGCACACACACAGTTTCAAATGGTAAATCATCTTTGGCCACCTCTAGAAATGTTTGAAGCTAGGTAGGTAAGAAGAGGGGACCCCATAAAATCCCACACGCGATTAGGCACGCTCAGTCTTAAAACCAATACCCGGAACTCGGATCCTAGGTGACTCGAATGGAACAAAGCGTCGGGGCGGGATAGCCTAGACCTTCCATCCTTCGTCGAGTATAGTCAACATTATAATAATCATATCATCAACAACAATAGTAATAATGGGATATCCCAAACCAAGGGGTAACATCATAGCATCCTAAGCATGCATACTAAGCAGGGGCTGAGCAACGAGCAATAGTAACATAGCAGTACATGGTTTGCTGGGAGGGGACATGGCTGTATCGGTTTGAAAGAGGCTGTAAACATGTGGTAGGATCAAACATCAAACCTATCCTAGACTAGCATGTAAACCGCTGGTTGAAATATAATGGACATAAGTAATGTATAGTCCTTGCCTGTTGATAAGTCGGGTTCCGAAGGTGTAGTGGATCGCAAGCTCGCATCGTCTCCGAGAGGTACCCACGGAAGCACACAAGACGGTAAACACTGGAAAGCAATAAACGAGCAAGCACTCTATTACTACGAGGCAAACACGAGAAAGCATCAACAAGAAGGCAACACGAGACATCTCACCTACCATCGAGAGCGGTTACTAACAGGTTAAGTGGAGTACTCGTCACACACGACGATACCGCAGATTTAGAAAGGTTCAAGTTGTTTAGCTACAGGTGATCAACAAAGGTTGTTAACATGGCATCTCACTCAAGCAGGGCATAGCACATAAACATGAAAAGAGGTGAAGCATAAGATAAACTATCTATCCTAGTCAATTTAAGTGAGGCACAACCTAAACATGGCATACACTAAGTGTCGCACGACAATTAAAGGATTTGGTACTGTTCTTACCTAAACCATATTTTAGTTTGGTTAACAGCAGAAAACAATAGCATAAACACAAAGTACACGAAAAACTAATCAAGTTACATATAAAGAACACCCCAAACGGAGTTACTGTTAAAAAGATATAAGCAAAATAAGTTACGGGCACAATCTGCCAACATCAGGAAGCACACTTTAGAGCAATGCATAAACAGGGTAATGAATGCAAACATGCTCACAAATGATATGCAATTATAGTTGACATGACAAGGAAGGCATGGCAACAAGAATCATGCAAAAAGGCATCATAGATCAAAAGATATTAAGCATGCAACATGGCATCGGAACGTTATAGACTTAGAGAAAAACAGAGGTGGTTGACAGAAACAGCAGGATAGTAACTTTGGAGCTAAATATAACTATGACCAGGAATGCTAACATGATAAAGCAATACATATAATGGAAGTAGACATTATGCTTAACAATATGCAACAAGAATCACTCAATTTCGATAAACGGTCGCGACACACTCGTCGATCGAAGTTGCAACAAAATATAAACAGAAGCACACTAACAGCAACGTAGTTACTTTGGGTGAATATACTATCATGATGCAGCAATCAATTATGGCATGTGAATGCACGAAACTGAAGTAGAAACAATGCTTAACGCAAAGCAAAAGGAATCACTCAATTCCGACGTACGGTTGCGAAGCAACCGTCGCCCGAAGTTTCAACAAATTAATAGTTTCAGACAGATTCACAGCAGTTTAGAATTTTAACGATCTGGTGCCCTGTTTGACCAACAATTACCCAAACAAGATGACCTCAAAACATAATGCTCACAAAATATGGATGCTAGAGCACAGAGAGCACAACAATACAAAAACATAATCACTTCGTTCCGACCAACGAGTCAACGGGAAATCGCATTACAAAACGGGTACACGGAATAGAAAATCTGGGACTTAGCGAAAATTATAGAGGGGGAGCTCGAGCTGCACCTCCCATGGCAGGCTGGACAGGAACGAATCGGACATGGCGCGGGCACGGGAGGCCATGGGAGGCTCTTGGGCGGCCGGGGTCGAAGGATGATGGCCGGATCCGGCAATGGGCCGCCGGATCTGATCCGGGGATGGCAGTGGCGGCGACGCCCATGGCGAGCTCGAGCTCGAGCTCGACTCCCATGGTGGATGGCCATGGAGGCTTGCTGCACAGGGAGAAGGAGGGAGTTAGGGAGAGGAGGAGGAGAAGGAGAAGGGCGCGGGGACGAGGAGGAGACCGGGGAGGCGCGGCGGCTTGCTGGAGCTCGCCGGCTGTGGCTCACCCGAGGTGGCGGCGCGGTGGAGATGCTCCATGGCGGTTGCACCGGATGCACCGGCCCGGATCGGGACCGGGCGGGCCGCGGCGGCGATTGTGCGGGCCTGCGGGGCCCGGGCGCTGGAGGTGGGATAAGGCCACGTGGCGGCCTCCTGGGCCGTCGAATCTCAGATCTGACGTTCCTGGATGCCCTGGGAGCTAGGGTTTCAGGATTTGTGGGATTTTGGACGAAATTGGGGTGTTTTTGGAGGTGGTGGCTTCAATTTTTACATGGGGGAAACCCTAGAAGGCCTAGGGAGTGTGGTGTTCTATATATAGGGCAGGGTTGGCTGGTCAGTTTACGCAAATGCCCCCGGTACCCCTCTCGTGCGTCCGGTGATCGCGTTCGTGCCCGCCGAGACTCCGTACGGACTCCGATTCCGACGAAATCTCGAACCACGCGCTTAGCGCGTCGAGCCCGTCGATCGTACCTCACTTCGGTGACATTCCAACAACATTTTTCGGCGCCCCATAAAATAATCCATTTATTAAATAAACGGGGTTTGCGTTCCGGTGGCGATGGTTGGTCATGTGCCGGTTGCGACGGTGCCCGGGTGAAACCCGGTGTCGCATAGGTCGTGTGCCGTTGTGGACAAGGGGTCGGTCACACATCCGATACGAGAATAGGGGGAAGAAAATATTCACCGATTATTATTTCGGTGAAGCAAACACCGCAAACAAATTAGATAATCAAACAATTCACACCGAAAACAAATTTTTTTAATTTTTGTGAAATCTCGGCTGTTACACAAAGAAAGTAAAGATCTAGCACAAGGGTTAAGTTTTTGAAGATGGCTTGACTTCCTCGGCGGTGTCTCCTGGTACGGCTTCTTCGGCTTGGAAGGAGTCTTCACCTGCAACATCAAGCGTCTCGTCTACACGTTGCGAAAAAATAAACACACTATTACAAACAAGGCATTAACAAACAAGACATGCAAACAATTGTCATCCAAACATATTCATAGCACCATAACAAGGTCATAACATGAGGGTAACAATTTTATTCGGGTTTGGTTTGGTTTTTAAAGAAAATGTGATTATTAAGCAGGCAACACAACAAACAAGGTAACAACAAAATTATAAATATCTCATGGTATTTAGTTTATTAAAGCCTTAGGTGAACAAGAGTTTTAAGTTGCCTTAGGATCATATCACCATTTTTATTTTATTTTAATTATATAATTACATCACAATATTATTGCTCCCAAGTTTAACACACAACTTAATAAATGAATCAACATAACACAAGAGTAGAACTTTGCATGCATGATTAACAAGTTATTGAAGGTGATGCAGCTAAGAAAAATTACCAAAGGATAAAATATCACACTTGCTAGAGACAAACAACTTATTATTAGTAGTATTATCATCATGACTATTATTCCTAGCATTGGTTTTATCTATTGTACTTTTATTAACTAAATACCCTACAATTTTCTACTGACCAGAGGTAAATTTAATATTGTGCTAATTTTTTTAATATTACTAACAAACAATTTAAGAAAATTTCACTAGAATTCAAAATAATAATAAAAGGTCACAAATTTAACTAAGTAAAACAAAATTCTTCACATGCAGAAAATTAAAGAATAATTCTATGAACATTACAAAATATATTTCATATTTTTCTGAGTTGGAATGTTTTTCTAAAAGTATCTCTATGCTGATGATTTATTAGAAAAATGGCAGCGGGCCGGCCCAAGGCTATCTGGCGCCTACGGCCGCTTCCTTTTTTTTTATTCGGGCCAAGCCCAGCACAAGGCGTTTTTTTAACCACGAAGGAGTACGGGCCTTTCCTGGCGGTCGGATCAAGTGTGATTGGACGGACAGGGGCCGTCTTCTTCCTCCCGCTAGGGCAGGACACGGGGCTACAACCCATGGCGGCCAGGGGCGCCCAGGGCGTAGCCGGCGGCCCTCCGGTGGCCGAGGTGCGTCGGCAAGGGTCGGGGCAGGCGCGGCGCAGCCAGGGGGTTCCATTTTCCCAAAAATGGAGGCTCTTGACGTGGGAAAAATGGGGGCATACATGGCGGACATGAGGGGTTGCGGGAGGTCACCGGAGGTGCTCGGGGCAGCGGCTGTCGACGGGGAGTGGAGGCACAGGGTCTGGGAGGTTCTGCGATTCTGTTTTTGCGGAAAAACGGCGGGCGGGGACGTCGAAGACGGTGGGGTGCAGCAGCGGCCTGGAGTAGACGGGCGGAAGCTCGGGCGCGTCTCCTCCTGGGCTTCGCCTCGTTGGTGTCGCGAGAGGCAGAGGGTGGCTCGCCGGCCTCCCCTCCTCCTCCTCCGTCTTCCCACCTCCTCCTCTTCTCCCGCTTCTTCTCTCCTTCTCCTCTGTCTAATCTTCTCGGGCCGGGCGGGGTTGTGTGTGGCGAGGTGGTGGGGCGGCTGTGGAGTGGAGAGTGAGGGAGGGTAAGTTGTTGGTGGTGTGGAGAGCTAGGCGTCGAGGTCCTCCATTATATAGCCAAGCAGAGTGGGGGGCTGCAACGGGAGGGAGCGCCTTCGCGGCAATCCGTGGCCTCGGCCACCATTGGTGAACACGGGCGGTGGCGAGTTCGTGAGAGAAGCTCCGGTGGGTTGTTTCCACCGTGGCGTCCTCCGGTCACATCACGGGAACTGGTTGGAGGGTAAGCGGGAGGGCTAGTCCACGCTAGCGATCCTCGGGATCGTCGCGGATTGTGCAAACGGAGGCAAGGTGAGGCTGACAGGTGGGGGTGTGGGTTCAGAGAGAGAGAGGGGTTGCCAGAGAGAGGTTACGAGAGAGAGAGAGAGAGATCCACGTGAGAGAGAGAGGTTTGGAAAGATGAGAGAGATTAGGAGAGGGGTGGTTAGGTTAGTTTGCTAAAAAAATTATTTAGATTTGCGGCTTAATAAATTTTTGATGACTATTTTTATACAAAGCTCAACAACAAGATTAAGGCACAAAAAGTGTTTGTGAAAAAAATGCCTCCCTAGAATTTTTATTTAAATTTTTGATTGGGTTGAAAATATTATTACTATTATATTAATAACAAATAATTATTTAGTACTTTTTAAATATTTTAAATAAATACCTTCTGCTATAGAGGTATTTTTAATTATTTAAGTAATGAATTTTTGTGAAGTGAAATATTTATTTAGGACATATTTTATTGATTCTAATTTTCCCAAGGTGGTAAAAATGTGGCTATTATAATATAAGTGGAGTGCTAAACATTTTTTTGGTTGATTATTTTTTGCAAGGCATAACAATCAGAACAAAGCATATGCAAGCATGGCATGGCAATACTAGTGTTATCACATCCCAACTTAGCAAGGTTTTTGTTTATCCTAATTTTTGGCATTAAAATAACAAGGAAATAAAAGTCGGGATGTGACAGACCTTCCCCCCTTAAAAAGAATCTCTTCCCCGAGATTCACAAGCTAGTGAAGAGATGCGGGGACTCGCACTTGAGGTAGTCCTCCCGTTCCCAGGTGGCTTCCTCCTCGGTGTGGTTTGTCCACTGGACCTTGTGGAACTTGATCACGCGCTTACGGGTGACTCGAGTGGCTTCTTCCAGGATACGAAGGGGTATCTCGCGGTATGTGAGATCCTGGTTGATATCCACTGTGCGGTGATCGATGTTCTTGAAAACATCGGGTTTGTCCGGCACCTCCAAACACTTCCGAAGCTGCGAGACATGGAAGACGTTGTGCACATCGGATAGCTCTTCGGGCAGTCTCAACTGATAAGCAACCTGGCCTCGTCTGGCTATCACCTCAAATGGTCCAATGTAACGAGGTGCTAGCTTTCCGTTCACATGGAATCGTTGCATTCCCTTCAGTGGGGTGACTCGGAGATACACAAAGTCTCCAACTGCAAAAGTCACCTCTCGACGCTTGGGGTCGGCATAGCTCTTCTGACAAGACTGAGCGGTCTTGAGACGCTCATGAATCAACTGGACCTGCTCTTCTGCCTCCTACAGAACATCGGGTCCGAAAATCTTCCCTTCTACGGTCTGAGACCAGTTTAGGGGCGTGTGACACTTCCTCTCATACAAAGCTTCAAATGGGGCCATCTGCAAACTCGACAGGTAGCTGTTCTTGTAGGAGAATTCTGCATAGGGCAAGGAGTCCTCCCACTTGGAACCATAGGCAAGAGCACATGTGCGGAGCATATCCTCTAGTATCTGGTTCACTCGCTCGGTCTGACCTCCTGTCTGCGGGTGATAGGCTATGCTGAATGTGAGCTTGGTTCCTAGTGCCTCCTGGACTTTCTTCCATAACCTCGAGGTAAACTGGGTACCTCGGTCTGACACAATATCCTTTGGGACTCCATGCGGACATATGATCCTCGACATGTACAAATTCTCCAGCTGATCTCGTTGATAGGTGTTTCGTACTGGAATAAAGTGCGCTACCTTGGTGAGTCGGTCGACGATGACCCATATAGAGTCGTGACTCTTGCTCGACCTTGGTAGTCCTCTGATGAAGTCCATGCCTATCTGTTCCCACTTCCATTCAGGAACTCAGATCGGTTGCAGCAATCCTGCAGGTCTCTGGCGCTCTGCATTCACTCTCTGGCAGATGTCGCATTTGGAAACATATAGGGAAATCTCACGCTTCATACCGTGCCCCCAGAACAAGTCCATCAGGTCTTGATACATCTTAGTCCCTCCGGGGTGGATGGAGTAAGGTGTATCGTGAGCTTCCTTCAGGATAGTGAGCTTCAACTCCTTCAACCAAAGAACTCCTTCATCATCTATTGTGAACTTCGGGGCCTTGCAGAGGAGCATCTTCTTCTTGATTCCCTCGATATTGTCGTGTCCCTTCTGTGCCTCCTTGATCTGATCAAATAGAGTCGGAGTCAGCTCGAGGTGAGCAAGAAAACCGGGTGTAACAAGCTCCAAACCCAGCTTCTCGAACTCCTCGTGCAAAGCTGGCTGCTCCTCTCTGATCATCGCAATAAGTGTGCAGGGCTTACGACTGAGGGCATCTTCTACCATGTTGTCCTTGCCGAGGTGGTAGTGGATTTCGAGGTCGTAGTCTTTGATCAGCTCGATCCATCTCCTCTGCCTCATGTTCAACTCCTTCTGCGAGAAAATGTACTTCAGGCTCTTATGGTCTGTGTAGATGTCACAACGGTGACCCATCAGGTAATGCCTCCATCTCTTGAGAGCAAGCACAACAACGGCTAGCTCCAAGTCGTGTGTGGGGTAGTTCAACTCGTGCGGCTTCAACTGTCGTGACAGGTACTCAATCACCTTGCCCACTTGCATATGAACACAACCCAAACCAATCTTCGATGCGTCACTGTACACATCAAAGCTCTTGGTCAGGTCAGGCATAGTCAAAACAAGGGCAGATACCAATCTCCTCTTCAACTCTTGGAAACTGGCTTCACACTTCTCTGTCCACACAAACTTCTGGTCCTTTAGCAGTTGGGTCATGGGTCGGGCAATGCTGGAGAAGCCTTCCACGAACTTTCGGTAGTATCCCGCTAGTCCGAGGAATCCTCTAACTTCAGTCTGAGTGGTCGGGGTTGTCCAGTCCATGATGGACTGAATCTTGGCGGGGTCGACGGATATTCCTCCTTCTGACAATACATGTCCCAAAAATCTGACTTCCTTGAGCCAGAATTCTCACTTGCTGAAATTGGCGTACCGCTGGTGTTCACGCAAAGTCTCGAGGACTAAGCGCAAATGCTCGGCGTGCTTTTCTTTGGTCTTGGAATATATCAGGATATCGTCAATGAACACCACCACAAACTGGTCTAGATAATTCATGAAGATCTTGTTCACGAGATTCATGAAATAGGCCGGGGCATTGGTAAGTCCGAACGACATGACAGTGTACTCGAACAAACCATAGCGGGTCGTGAAAGCTGTCTTGGGGATGTCCGACTCGCGGACCTTCAACTGGTGATATCTGGTCCATAGATCAATCTTGGAGAAGACTCGAGCTCCGTTCAACTGGTCGAACAGATCCTCGATCTTAGGGAGCGGATACTTCGTCTTGATGGTCACCTCATTCAGCTTACGGTAGTCCACACACATGCGTATGGTGCCGTCTCGCTTGTCCACGAAGAGAACTGGCGAACCCCAGGGTGAAGCACTGGGTCGAATCAGTCCCTTCTGGAGCTTGTCATTCAGCTGTTTCTTCAACTCAACCAGCTCTTCGACATTCATCCGGTAGGGTATCTATGCAATTGGGGCTGTGCCAGGCACTAATTCGATGATGAACTTGATATCCCGATCAGGCGACATATCGGGTAACTCCTCCGGAAAGACATGCGGGAATTCACATACCACATTCAATTATTCAAGGGATGGCACCGAGACACTCTGATGACAGCAGGATCGGGTCTTGTCGGTCAGGTCTGAGTACTCTATCCGAAGTCCTTCAGCACTGGTGAGGTTGACTGTCCACTCTGTGCAATCTATTCGACCTCGGTACCTGGACAACCAGTTCATGCCTAGTATCACCTCTATCCCTTCTGTTCCCAGCACAATCAATTCTGCTGGTAACATGACTCCTTGGATCTCTACGGACACACCATAACATGCACGAAATGCTTTAACTCTAGACCCTGGAATTTTCACGCTCATGGACCTCCTCATGGGCTCGGACCTCATCCCACTTCTATTCACAAATGACGCCGTAACAAACGAGTGGGGTGCACCCGAATCAAACAATACTTGGGCAGGTACTGAATTAACTGAGAACGTACACAAGTTGACATCTGCGGCCTCCTGGGATTCCTCGGATTGCACATGATTCAGACGTCCCTTGGCGGCGTTAGACGCACCGCGCTGGGCATGGTTACGGTCGGGGTTCCCTCTTGCTGGTCCAGGTGCATTGGGGCGTTGGGCAACATTCTTCTTATTGGGACACTCGGTCGAATAGTGGCCCTTCTGACCACATCCAAAACAGATCACTCCAGGGTTGCGGGGAACTCCGTTTGCTGGACGTGGAACTCCAACAGGGCGAGCAGGAGCACTGGGGCGCGGCGCTGGGTATGGGCTCTTCTGCGGTTGTGGTGCTGGCCTTGGTGGCTGTGTCGGACGTAGACGGGGGTTGCTGGATCCACCCTGCTTCATCATGCGGCTCTTGCGGTTCTCAGCGGCCATCTTGAGCTTTCCCTCCATCATAATAGCAGCATCGACGAGAGACTCAAGATCGGGGAACTGCATGGCCACCAGGACAACCTGCAGCTCATCGTGCAGTCCATCCAAGAAACGGTCCTTCCGCTTCTCCTCGGTGTCCACCTCCTCCGGGGCATACCTCGAGAGCTGAGTGAAGCGGTCAAGATATCCAACCACAGTCATTCCCCCTTGCTTGAGGTGGCGGAACTCGTCCGTCATCCTCCTGATCAGCGCAGTCGGGATGTGCGCCTTCTTGAACTTCTCGGAGAACTCAGCCCAGGTGAGAACTTGCCCTTCAGGAAGACGGGCACGCACTCCTTCCCACCAGCTCCTTGCGGTGCCGGTGAGGTAGTGGGCGGCATACAGGACCTTCTCATTGTTGCCAACAGTGGCGACAGCGAGATTGTTCTCCATGGTGCGGGGCCAATCCTCAGCATCCAAAGGCTCCTTCATCTGCGAGAACACGGGCTGGTTGGTGTTCTGGAAATCTCGGAGCCAAGACCTGGGCTCCTCATTCCCACCAGCTCCTCCGCCTCCTTGGCTGGCATTGGTGGCGGCCTGGACTAGCTGCTGGAGTGCAGCCATGTTCGCCTGGCGCTCGTCACGAGCGGCTTGGCGCTCCTCCATCAACAGTCATAGAAGCTGCGCCATGTTCGGGTCGGGTGGTGGCGGTGGCGCGTCACTGGATCCACTCGGGTTGGCGCGGTTTCTTCTCGACATCTTGAGGTTGTTGCGCAAGATAAGAGTGCTTGGGTTAGTGTCGTCCTAAGTTGGGGGATAGGGTCACTCTAACAAAATACTAAACCACACAAATCAAACAAGTATAAGATCACGAATTCGGGTAGGGGACTAAAGAAAAAAATTCCACTAGTTCTCATCTGTTTTGGGACACCATTCCCTCTTAATCTTCGATCTCGCTTGACTTAAAACATTTTGAATGGGGTAGAGGTATAAGAGATTTTATTTTATCGAAAATATTTCTAACTAACGTCCAAGCTAACTAGGCTGCTACAGTCTGAGCAGAGGCTCTGATACCAAATCTGTGGGCACCCCGGACTATATGTCCGGAGCGACCAGCTGTGTATACTGTCATGCTCCCATGATTAGTGTCGCATGACACACAACTCGACAATGAATAACATAGTCTCAATGTTCATACAATACCAAATACAAAGTCATACAAGAATAATGTCTTACATGGCCTCATCGGGCTCAAATAGCAGAGGAATAAGAAAAAGCATCAAAGGTAGTGGCGACACAATCCACAGGGTATATCAGAGCATAGCACGTCCTAGTAATCGGCAGTCGCATCATCGTCAAATACCCGCTCCTCGAAGCTTGGCCGATTGAATAACCAGGGACAAAGCCGTGAGTACATACAAAGTACTCGAAAACCACCTAAAGAAAATAACAAGATTTTTGTATACAAAAATAATGGGATAGCTATATGGTGGGGTTTAATATGGGGGAACCTAACTACTCAATATTAGTTAAGTTGGTAACATTTTATTCTTAGCAAATTTTAATCCCACTAATATATTTGATTTAATCATGTCCAACCCTTTTCATAATACCAACATCATCATCGTGAACCATAATCTCAGTACTAGAATTTCTCATCTATTCCCCACAAAGTGTGGCCTCACTAGTTTTCCATGATCGTGGACTCCGGCTACTCGAATAGTTTTCACTCTGCAGAGGTTGTACACTTTACCCACCACATTCGATACATCCGCTGTGAGTTCCCACGGTTCGTCATACTTCGGTATGCGGTTTTCGGATAATCGACCGTAGTCTTCCCCTTGCCTACCCTAGTACAGGTGATCTACCCGATGCTCACATCCTGAACTGTCCGCGTGCAAGGTCATGCTCCTCGTGGACACATCCCTTCACCGTAGTAGAGGTGCGGCAAAGTTCTGTACCGACACTGATATAATCCAGCGTATTACACCCCCGACGCATCGCCAGGATTCCGACTTCTGTGTACCAGCGTGTACCTCACTCATATAGTTATAAGATCCCCGTGCTAAGATAAGCAAGCTTCCAACTAGCCCTGTCCCATACTAGCGTATTGTGGTAGTACTGTAAGGCTAGGTTTCGACGGCACTTATAGAGAGTCCCTCCAGACTTTGAATATGTTCAACGATGTTTCCAACAACCACAATCTTGGCCATCACATCTTGTTAGATGTATGCCATTTCATTAGGGTGGAACAAGATTAATCAAATCATTATGTTGTCATTAGTTCTTTAACAAGGCTAGGGATCAAGATCATCGGTGTCTAATTTTTTTCTCCCAGATAGGTAGGCTTACAAGGTATGTGGTGGTTCACCTAATAAACTAATACAATTCCCAACCCAAAATGATATAACAATAACATGATATATAACATGGTACAAAGAAAGTAAAGATGTAGGACACGGGTTAAGTTTTTGAAGATGGCTTGCCTTCCTCGGCAGTGTCTCCTGGTACGGCTTCTTCGGCTTGGAAGGAGTCTTCACCTGCAACATCAAGCGTCTCATCTACACGTTGCGAAAAAATAAACACACTATTACAAACAAGGCATTAACAAACAAGACATGCAAACAATTGTCATCCAAACATATTCATAGCACCATAACAAGGTCGTAACATGAGGGTAACAATTTTATTCGGGTTTTGTTTGGTTTAAAAAAATGTGATTATTAAGCAGGCAACACAACGAACAAGGTAACAACAAAATTATAAATATCTCATGGTATTTAGTTTATTAAAGCCTTAGTTAAACAAGAGTTTTAAGTTGCCTTAGGATCATATCACCAGTTTTATTTTATTTTAATTATATAATTACATCACAATATTATTCCTCCCAAGTTTAACACACAACTTAATAAATGAATCGACATAACACAAAAGTATAATTTTGCATGCATGATTAACAAGTTATTGAAGGTGATGCAGCTAAGAAAAATTACCAAAGGATAAAATATCATATGTGCTAGAGACAAACAACTTATTATTAGTAGTATTATCATTATGATTATTATTCCTAGCATTGTTTTTATCTATTTTATTTTTATTAACTAAATACACCACAATTTTCTACTGACCAGAGGTAAATTTAATAAAGTGCTAAATTTTTTAATATTACTAACAAACAATTTAATAAAATTTAACTAGCATTGAAAATAATAATAATAAAAGGTCACAAATTTAACTAAGTAAAACAAAATTATTCACATGCAGAAAAATAAAGAATAATTTTATGAACATTAAAAAATTTATTTTATATTTTTATGAGTTGGATTTTTTTTTCTAAAGGCAAGGTGAGACTGACAGGTGGGGGTGTGGGTTCAAAGAGAGAGAGAGAGAGAGGTTGCCAAGAGAGAGGTTACGAGAGAGAGAGAGAGATCTCCGCGTGAGAGAGAGAGGTTTGGAAAGATGAGTGAGAATAGGGGAGGGGTGGTTAGGTTAGTTTGCTAAAAAATTATTTAGATTTGCTGCTTAATAAATTTTTGATGACTATTTTTATACAAATCTCAACAACAAGATTAAGGCACAAAAAGTGTTTGTGAAAAAATGCCTCCATAGAATTTTTATTTAAATTTTTAATTGGGTTGAAAATATTATTACTATTATATTAATAGCAAATACTTATTTAGTACTTTTTAAATATTATAAATAAATACCTTCTGCTATAGAGGTATTTTTATATATTTAAGTAATGAACTTGTGTGAAGTGAAATATTTAATTAGAACATATTTTATTGATTATAATTTTCCCAAGGTGGTAAAAATGTGGCTATTATAATATAAGTGGAGTCCTAAACATTTTTGTGGTTGGTTATTTTTGGCAAGGTATAACAATCAGAACAAAGCATATGCAAGAATGGCATGGCAATACTAGTGCTATCACATCACAACTTATCAAGGTTTTTGTTTATCCTAATTTTTGGCATTAAAATAACAAGGCAATAAAAGTTGGGATGTGACATGTTGTGACTAGTGAAGTCACACCACTTGGTGTTTTCATTAGAACCAATAGTAGTAGCAGGTATTTTTGGTATTTTTGATAAGGGACACAAAACCAAAAACTGAAAGGTAAACTAGCAACACTAAAAAGCAAAGACAAAAGATAGTGTGCAAATCCCCTATCTTGTAGGCTGGAGTCCCCGACAACGGTGCCAAAAAATTATTGATGCTAGCAAGGAAGATACTTCTCTCGCTCCTCGTTGGTTACCCCAAGTGGAAGGTGAGATGTAGCATAGCAGCAGAATTTCCCCTATGTAGAAGATAGGGTTTTGTCTCTCGTAGGACTCGCAGAGATACAAGAAGGTGGTAAAGTGAAAGTGGCGCCGAGGATGCTAACTTCGCCTGGACCTGCACACACAAAAAATAAATTTTGTCCCAACCAGTACAGAGGAGTTGTCAGTTCCTCCGGCCTTGCTGTTTACAAAGGATCAACGCAAGAGATAATAATAGTGGCAACTGAAAGTAAGAACTTAAAGTAAGTTGAAGGTGTAAACAATGATGTGAATATGGACCGGGGTCCCGTAATGTTCACTAGTGATGTCTCTGTCCCAAAATACGATAAAAGTGCTAGCGAGGTAAAAAAATCACAGCTGAGCAATTGTTAGGATTATAAACGCACCGCAATGCTAACTATGATACAAAAGAGAGGAAGAGGCTCAAAAGCAATTGGCAGTACGCCAAGGTAAGTAGACCGAAATCTGAAAGTCCAAGTATGTGATCGGAGGGGGAGGGGGTGAATAATCACTTCAAATTTTTGAATGAAACTCTGAAGTGAAGCACAACTCAGGAGCAAAAGTAATTCAACAGAAAGGTAGACAGTGAAGCAGAACTAGAGTGAAGCACAACATAGCGAATCAAAAGTATCTAATCAGTTGCATTGAATCAAATCACAAAAGCAATTGCAATACTGAATGTAAGTGTGGAATGTAAAACGAACTCTTGACTCGGTGATGATTGGTCGACCAGTTCACACTCTGCAAAGTGCTACGTCTGGTTGGAGGGACTTGTGATTGAACACAGGAGCTAACCTCTCTCAGTCCGTTTCTCCACTGCACCAATCTTCTTCATCTTGGCCAGTTCTTCACTCGTGGTTGATTATTGAGGAAACCACTGAAACCTTTGACAAACTGAACTTCGAGGCGACAATTACTCTTCGCTCTCTGAAGAAAAACACTCTAACCGTCTAGGAGAATTGCAGTTCTCCAAGATAACAAGGCTAGCAAACTTCTTCCTAAGTCATAGTGAAATCAACTCAGATCAATAGGACTTATGCTTTGGTGGATGGGTTTCGATTTTGCTTCAGTGGGGTGCTCTCTCTCTCTCTCTTGGAGCAGCGACCCGCCAATGAGGGCGGGGGTGGCCTATTTATAGGTGGCGATCCCAAGGTGCGAAATGACTGAAGTGACCCAATGTGACAGCTTGACACCTGTCCACAATGGTCGGATTTCTATTCACTACGCAAATTTACTTGCGGAACAAGTAAAGCTGACTAACGGACTTGGTTAAGCTTCAGGAGCCGAAAGAACATAGTCTTCGCTGGTGAAGTATTACCTAGTGCACATGAGATTTCTCAATCTGATTCTTTTCACCAAAACCTTCGGAGTACATTTATTAAACCCCTTTTGATAGTACGGTTTTTCCTACGACTCAAAGAAGTGAAAAAGAACTACACAAAAACTACTAAGTCTTGCGCCATCTTGATCATCTCCTTCGCTGAGACGTGCTTCAGGATTCCTTATCATTTTGGGGGGTCGACATCCGTGATGAGCTTCGCTCCAGAGAATATTCTTCAGAGAATGTGTAAATCTTCCTTGAAGATTTAGCACCAACCTATAACATCAGGAACCTAACCATCTTTTTTATACTAGAAAATTTGTTAGTTCCTCTACTGTTTTGTCCAACAATGTCCAAAACTCATGGGGCAAAACTTTGCTCTTACAATCTCCCCCTTCTTGGACTATTGTTGACAAAACAGGCATCGATAAAAATATGAAATTTTGAGTTGAGTTGAGAGCAAACTCTAAGATATGAAGCTTTTGACTCCCCCTGAATGCAAGCATCAAAGATTTATATAATCGAAGTAAATGCTTGATGGAGGATATCTTTGATGGGGAGCTTAACACATATCTTAATGAATCAATTGCATTTGAAAGATGTTAGTCTTGAAGAATATGCAATCATTCAATGACCTGTGAACTTAATGGGAATAACCACCTCCAAGACAAAATATATGAGAGCGACTTGCAAGAAAGGGGTTATTAACACATAACATGTAGAAGTTCACTGACGAAGTAAAACTTAAGTTACAACCCAATTGAAGGGAATGGAAAGTTTGTTGTAACTTAGCACACAAAAGATCGAATCAGAACCCTTAAACCCCGCAGCGAATCTAAACTCAATCGATGTTATCTTCTCCCCCTTTTATCAATTATAGGACAAAAGGTTGAGATGTAGACCAAGAGTATTTACGCATCGGCTGCAACCCGGGGACCCCTCTTACGGTCTTCGCCCAAAGAAGATGCATCTCCAGGAGTGTCTCCTTCGACCGAGGCAGGCGACTCAAGTTCTTCAAGGTTCATTGGCGCCTGCAGCAAGTCGAGATCACTGTCGTTGAGAGGATCATCTTCTTGCTTCGACGTGTGAGAGTCTTCGTCAGAAAATGTGTCAGGGCGGATCTGTTCAGCTGGGTTGACAAATAGAACTTCATCAATCTTCTACAATTGAGGGATCTTAGGGTTGGGCGGTCTATCGAATCATTTCTTGAAAAATGGCGTTGAAGATGTGGATACTCCTTGTAAATCGGGGCATCTTCAAGCTTCTTGACAGAGTTGAATTTCCTCAATCCTTTCCAAGAGTGGCGCTTCAGAACCTTCAGGTACTGATTGTTGTTCAAAGCAATGTTTCCAACTCTATTGATTTCATCGGAAAGATGTTGCATTTGGCGTTGATTTCCTTCGATGAAGTTTTCCAGCAACTATTGAGAGCGAATGCCAACTTCAAAGTGGTAGAATTCCTTATGGAAAGACTTCGACATATTTCTTTCATTTACATGTTGTCTGACTCCGACATAAGTGGAAAATGGATCATTCGGCCTTCTGAAGATATTCATTGTATCGCGCACAGGAGGACAGAACAACTTCGGTGATGTTTGGCAACAAAGTCTTCAGTACGTCCATAATTGCATATGGCTTGGAGCCAGGGAGCATAAGGCTTCAATTGATGGACCAGTTCAGCAGCTTGAACCATGTATCAAAGAAAACAGTCCTGGAAGTCAAACACATGGCCATGAGTGAGCTTCAGCAGTGCATGACGTACATGATAGTGAATGTTGGATTCATCATTGGCAGTGCTGAGAGGCATCAAGGAATGAGACAAGATATAAAACCAAGTCTTTGATATGAAAACCAGATGCTTCGGGAGAATCTTTTCTGGCATGTGATCTCCAGTTACTTCGGGATCCAGGAGTGAAGCAAATTCAACCTCAGTGGGATCAGGTAGTAAATGGATCTTTGCAAGCTTTCCAGTATGCCGAGGGATATTAACGATTTACATGCACTCGTGAGAGTGCATGAAAAATACTTTTCCTTGAATCATCCACTACAGTATCCAAGTATCAGTATCATCAGGATTTCCGGATACATACAATGTGGCATAGAATTGCTTGATTAATTCGGAGTTGAATGGTGTCTCCATGGCAAACAGGCTTGTAAGATTTTGTGCTTCGATCGTTTCCATTATGTTTTGGAAGCACGTTGCAGATGATAGGCTTCGCATATCCAAGTACTTGTGCCGAATCAAAACACCCTTCTGGCAATACAGCTTCGTGTATAGAATCTATTGTTCAGTAGTCTAGAATCGAAGGTCATCAGCTGTTCTGGGCGAATCATAAGGGCTTGTGGCAAAGAAACGAAGCTTCTGGCGATGCGCATTGACATCGAATTCTGGCCCATGTCTTGCTGAAGTACCATCACCCAGAAAAATTGGAAAAGTTTCGCGCGGGTAGATGGAATCAAGATTTGTATCCTGGGCAGGTGTGCAATGGGGCGTTGTCCTTCGAGAAACTATAGCTCGTTCTTGTGGTTGAGTCATGATAGCTAATTTACTTCATCAGCATCTGCATTGGCTTCGGGCTCGTCTGGAACAACATGTTCTTCGGCTTCGCCTTCTTCTTCTTCGGACTCATCAGCAGAGTGAGCCGAAGAGTAATCTCTCAAAGGAGCTGGCCTGTCTTGAGCCTGGGGTGAAGGCTGTGCTTCGAAATTGTCAAGGTGCAACGGTTGTGGAGCAGATTGAGGTGGAGATGGAGCGCTGAAAATTCCAAAACGTATCTATAATTTCTGCTTGCTCCATGCATGTTTTGTGTGATATTGCTATGATCTAGATACACTTTCATACACCTTTGATCATATTTGGACTAACCTACTAACTCAGTGCACCCCAGTTCCAGTTCCTGTTTTCTACTGTTTTTCTATTTTAGTTTTCCCCCATATAAAAAGTGCTAGAAAAATTCTGGGAAAAATACAGAAAAAATCAGCGTACAGGAAGGTTTGAGAAGAGCCCGGTAGGGGTCAGAGGGGAGCCAGGGGGGCCCAGGCGGCCACTTGGCGGGGCCCCACCCCTGGCCGCGCCAGGGGGGTGCCTGGGGCCCCTGGTCCACCTCTGGCTGCCCGCCTTCGCCTATTTATTCTCCGTCACGGGGAAACTCCAAAATAAGAACCTTATTCCGGAAACTCACCTCTGTTCCGCCGCCGCCGCGCTTCCAAGATCGGGAGCACCAGAAGACCTCTTACCGGCACCTTGCAGGAGGGAGGATTGACCTCCGGGAGTCTCCTCTCCACCATGGATGCTCCCCGGATGTCTCGTGAGTAGTTTTCCTTGGACCATGGGTCCGTGATCAGTAGCTATGTGATGTTCTCCTCCCCTCTTTGATCTTCATTGTTTAGACCTCGTGAGCTGCGCTACATGATCGAGGCACCTTTGTAATATTTCTACTGTTGCTATGCTGAGTTTGATGGGATGTGATTGATTATGATATTATGTTCAGATTGTGATAGAGTAATATATTTGGTTTTTATCTCTTATATTTTTGTTCCTAAGTAATTCTTGCATGTTCTCCGTTTCTGTTTATTGCTTTGGCACAATAGTAGGTAGTGACTCCAAGAGGGAACGTTGTGCTAGATTGTGGGTTCATGCCCCCCGATGACACGCTTGAGTGACAGAAACATGAGTCTAGGGAATGTGCTGTTGCCACAAGGGGGAAAACAACGGTGCTTGTAACAACGGTTACAAGGATTGTTTATTTTACGCAAAGTTCTTTTTAATGCAGTTGTCTGTTGCTTTGGGTTTACACTTTGGGTGGGGCTCGCAACTCAATACCAGCGAGATGTTCTGGATAGATATCTCAAGGTGGATGATTAGTAGTAGATGCAGATGGATTTCGGTCTACTTATTTTGGCGTACTGCCCGTGCTTTTGAGCCTCTTCCTTTCTTTTGTAGCATAGTTAGCATTGCGGTGCGTTCATAATCCTGTCAATTGCCCTTTTGTAATTTGTTTACCTCGCATAGCAGTTTTATCGTCTTTTGGGAGAGAGACATCACTAGTGAACATCACGTATCCCGTTCCATATCCTCATTATTATTTCCCAGCTATATTTACTTTACTGCTTTCATTTGCTATCATTATCCCTTGCGTTTTATCCTTTGTGAACAACAAGACCGGAGAGATTGACAACCTCTCTGAACTTCGTTGGGAACAAAGTTATCTGTGTCTGTGTGCAGGTCCGCGTCAGTTGCGCCGCTGACACCTACTTATCATCTCTGGAGTCCTACTGGAGACAAACCTTGGTATCTTCACCGAGGGAAAACTGCTGCTGCACTACATATCAAACCTTCACTTGAGGTAACCAACGAAGGGCGAGAAGCCATCAAGCGCGGGGTCGAACGGCTTCGGGAGCAGGTGGATTTGAAGTGGGAGAGGGGAGGCGGATGATCTTGCATCGTGGGGGTGAAGCACGTCTTGGTAACTTCTTGGTGGGATGAGAGTTAACCTCATCAGCTTCATCATCAGCATCAGTGATCAATCTTCGTTTTCGTGGCTGCAATTGGGGAAGGGGAGAAGCAAGTTGCTTGAGCATTGCTTCACGCTTCTTGGAGTCAAGTGCCATGACTGAAGCATTGTGAGTTTTGCAACATTCTTCGACATCATATTTAATCTTGCCGTGAAAGACTTGAATATTTTGCTTCGTCTTCTCATTGACATCAGCAATCTTCTTCGAAGAAGCTTCGGTTTCAGCTTTGAAGTCTTCATCAGATTCTTCGTCAGCTTTCTTCTTGCACTTCAGAACTTTGGCAGACTCAGCCCTGTCTCTAGCATGCAAATCCCTTAACTGGTTATACAAATTTTCAATCATTGCAGTGAGAGTTGGTGAAATGTATATGTCTCCAACGTCAACTACTTCGGGATCAATAGCTTCAGCGAGCTTGAAGAAACCTGATGCAGGCTTATACAATCCCATAGTTCACCTTCTCTTTGATTAGGGAAGTTGTGGTGACTATGCTCAGCTTCTTCATGAGCTTTGGGGGCAGGTGCTGTGGTTTGCTTCGGAGTAACGTCTTTTGTAGTCATGTCCACAACAGCTTCCTTCTGAGCAGCTCTAGCATCTTTCTCTGCTTGCTTCGTTCTCAAGGAACTTAGTGTTGCCTTGCGCTTGGCTTCGGCTTCACTGAGTTGTTTGGCTTCGGCAGCAGCCTTAGCTTCTTCCTCCTTTACTTCGGCGAGCTTACGCTTCGCTTCATCTTTCTGATTGGCTTCCTCCAAGTCCTTCCTTTGCTTTTCAAGCAAGGGAGCTTCTCTGTCAGCTTTCTCCTTCGCTTGAGCTTCTTTATCCGCCTTAGCTTGGGATTGTGCTGCAGAGTGAAATCTTTCAGCTTCAGCACGATCTCTCTTGCGCAGTTTAGCTTCAGAAAATTTCTTGGTGCCAACCTGGGCATAAGTTTGGCCAGGCTTTGCAACAGTTGACTTCAGCTTTGAAGCTTTAGTTGATCTGACAAGTTCAAGAGCAGTAGCTTCGGCTGACCAGCAGTTTTCTGCTTCGGGTCATGCCTTTCCTTTGTCCTTTGCTCTGCTGGGACCAGGCGACGAGGTGGCTTTGAATCCAATGGATCCTTGACCATCAAATGAGTTATATCAATTTGGGGCCTCGGAGCAGGAGGATCTGTGGGGTCATGAATTTTACGCCTCTCGATGCAGGCGGTTTCTCCCCAGCCTTTTTCTTCAGAGGCTTCCGAAGCTTTTGCCTCTTGGGATTTGGAGAAACTTGGGTATGCTCAGACTCATCATCAGCATCAGCTCCAGGATCCTCATGAATGGAATCCTCAAGCTGTGCAGCAGCAGCAGCAGCTTCAACATCAGCAGCATGTGCACTGTCGTCATCTGAGATAGCAGGTGGTTGTGAAGTAGTTGGTTTGCACAGCCTGTGCTTCTTAGGCTTCGATGTGCCAGCATCTTCATCCTGGCCTTCAGCGGTCTGTGCTTTGGCTTTCTTCTCATCTCTGAGTCTTTTCTTCTCAACCATAATATCAAGTCTTTCTTGCTCCTTGGGGTAATCATCTGGTGTCTTAAGAGAATTGGGGTGAGGGACTTTTGGTGGCTTCGAGTAGTACTTCCTTCGATTTTCAACAGTGTACTGAGCAGACATAGCATTAGTGTACTGGTATGGTGGGTTGAAGGCAAAATGCATTGCCCAGTAGCGGCGAATCTTTTGTAAGCGAATCTTTCTCATGTGATCTGATTCGTCGGGTGGAGTGTCATAGCCCATTTTCACGCGAATAGATTCTGGAATACCTCGGGCATTGTTAACTTCGTTCGATTTGCCTCCTTTGCCTTTCTGCCTTGAAGGATCTGGGATGTTCTCATGTCCATCAACAACTGGTGATTCATTACCGAAGGCAGCCTCTTCATCAGAAATCCTGAGAACAGAATAGTAGAAGAGAGGGAAAATAGGATAGAGATGGATAACCACAGGCAAAGGCTTCGACCAAAACAAATTTGACAGGATTTCAGGGAAAAACTAAGATCAGATGCATGTCTGGTATTGAATTAGGCTAGAACAACTTCAAGAACAAGTTCTAACTTGATTCAATCTCAAATAGATCTAACCATAAAACTGACCTGAATCAAAGGGAATCTTTTGGTGCTACAAAAAAAGTTTCCCAGAGATCAAGGATCAACACGGATCAGACAACCCTAGAAAAACACAAACAAAACCCAAGAACTCAGATCCAACTGCAGGAGAAGAACATGGGGGGAAGTTGGATCGGAGAGCCTAGCGTACCCTAACTCAGTGACACGGAGCGGCTACGGTGACGGAGGGCAGTGAAGTGCGGTTCGTCGGCGGGAACGTCCACGGCGGCGACAATCCGGCAGCAAAACGGCGCGGTCGTCGTCAGGGGCGAGAACTAATCGGCGTGCTCGAGGAGGGATATGGGGAGCGGAGGAGCCAAATGAATGGGGAGGCGGTTCGCAGGGGAGGGATTGCCTTATATAGTGGCCGATCTAAAACGGTTATCAGATCGCATCGGACGGCTCCATGCGATTGTCTCTTCCGATTCAACGGTGGAGATGAAGTGGTGGTTCGTGAGCGAATCTCATCGGACAGAAAAAGACGGGGACTCAACAGTCGAATAATAACTCTTGACCGAGAGCAAAAACTTCGATAAAGTTGAAAACAATTGATTCGGAACACAATGATGTTCGAAGCAATATGCATTCCGTTTCAAAAGTGCTTAGCCATACAAGATAGAATAGATTGGGAGCGAATCAGAATGGAGGGGATAGGGTCTGAAACTTATCACTTCAAAGAAAAACAACAACGAAGCTAAAAGTGATAAGCACAGGGGACAAACGAAATGAATAAAAACAAACACAAAACTGGAAGCAAATGGCAAACGAAGCTAGACATATAAACATGGACGAAGAAAAACTCAAGAAAAACTAAGTAAACAAACACACAACGAAGGTGAATATATACAGGGGAAAAGTTTCGATCTTACTGAACATTGTGTGAGTCTAGGATGTTTAGCTCACATCTCAATGCACAGAACCTTTTCTCGTCCAATGGCTTCGTGAATATATCTCCCAATTGATCTTCAGTTCTGACATGACTGATCTCAATGTCTTCGCGCTGAACATGATCTCAAAGAAAATGGTGGAGAATATCAATATGCTTCGTTCTAGAGTGTTGCACAGGATTGTGTGTAATTTTGATAGCACTCTCATTATCACACAACAAGGGGATTTTCTTCACATAAATACCATAATCTTTCAGCGTCTTCTTAAGCCAAAGTATCTGAGTGCAACATGAGCCAGCAACAATGTATTCGGCTTCAGCAGTAGATATTGAGACACAGTTTTTCTTCTTTGAAGCCCAACACACAAGAGATCTACCAAGAAAATGAGAAGTGCCTGAGGTAGATTTCCTGTCGACTCTATCACCAGCCCAGTCTGAATCAGAATATCCAATCAAATCAAACTGAGTTCCTTTGGGATACCAATGTCCCAATGAAGGAGTATGTGCTACATACCGAAGAATTCTGTTTACAGTCGTATGATGTGATTCCTTCAGATTGGCCTGAAAACGAGCACAATTACAAACTGATAGCATAATATCAGGTCTAGATGCACATAAGTATAAGAGTGAACCTATCATAGACCGATACTTCTTCTGATCGAAGGGTTTCCCCTTCTCATCAGCATCTAGAAAACCAATTGTTGGCATGGGAGTTCTGATAGTCTTGCAATCAGTAAGTTAAAATTTCTTCAGGCAATCCTTCAAATATTTTTCTTGTGAAATAAATGTGCCATTCTTCTGTTGGCGAATCTGAAGTCCAAGGAAAAACTTCAATTCTCCCATCATGGACATCTCGTATTTCTTCGACATCATCCCTGCAAATTCTTCGCTGATTTCAGGGTTAGTGCAGCCAAAAATGATATCATCTACATATATCTTACACACAAATAGATCATTGTTATATGATCGAGTGAAAAGAGTGGGGTCAGTGGTTCCAGGTTTGAAGCCTTTCTTCAGGAGTAAATCCTTCAATGTTTCATACCAAGCACGAGGTGCTTGCTTCAGTCCATACAAAGCTTTGTGAAGCCTATACACCATGTCAGAATTCTTTGAATCTTCAAAACCTGGGGACTGCATAACATACACTTCTTCTTCTATCTCACCATTAAGAAAAGCAGTTTTGACATCCATTTGTTATAGCAATATATTATTGTGGTTAGCAAAAGCAAGCATGACACGAATGCATTCGAGACGGGCTACTAGAGCATAGGTTTCACCAAAATCAATTCCTTCGATTTGGGTGTACCCTTGTGCTACCAGTCTAGCCTTATTTCTTACCATAATACCATCTTCATCTTGCTTGTTGCGAAATATCCACTTAGTGCCAATAATAATGTGCTTCGTGGGATCAGGCCTGTCAACTAGTGACCAAACTTTGTTTCTCTCAAGCTGGTGAAGTTCTTCCATCATAGCCAATAACCAGTCTAGATCCTTCATGGCTTCATCAAATTTTGAAGGCTCTAGCATGGCAAAAAAAGAAAAACTTCCACAGAAGTTAGCCAAATGAGTACGAGATTGAGTAGTGGGACGACCTGGTTGACGAAAGTCTTCGAGGATCGAATCAACATCAACACTTCTTTGGACTCGTGATAAAGTAGAATTGTTTGCGTCAGGCTCAGCTTCTGCTTCAGGATCTTCTTCAGCTTCAGGATCTGCTTCACCTTCAGCTTCAGCATTTCCGTTGTTCCCTTGCTCTTCTTCGTCCTATTCATCATTAGCTTCAGGATGTTGGTCTCCAGCGCCCCGGGCTAGGTGTGGGAACATTGGATCATCATCATCCCTATTAGCTTGACGAGGATTTTCTTCAACACGGCAATCTCTCCAATAGCCATGGACCCGATCACTTCTTCAAGTGGAGGTTCATCTAGATCATGAGGCAAATGCTCTTTTTCAGAGCCATTAGTTTCATCAAACCTCACATTTACAGTTTCCATAACTTTCCCAAAGTGAGAATTATACACTCTGTAAGTGTGAGAATTTGAGCCATAACCTAAAATAAAACCTTCATGTGGCTTAGAGCAAATTTGGAGCTATGATTCATATCTCTAATAAAGCAAGGAGCACCAAATACCCTAAGATACGAAACATTTGGCTTGTTACCAGTGATAAGCTCATGTGAAGTTTTCTTTAGAAATTTGTGAAGGTAAACCTTGTTGATGATATGACATGCGGAGTTAATTGCTTCGGCCCAGAACCTGATAGGAGTCTTGTACTTAGCAAGCATAGTTCTGGCCATTTCAATAAGAGTTCTATTCTTCCTTTCAACTACACCATTCTGTTGAGGTGTATAAGCAGCAGAGAACTCATGAGTAAAACCATGATCATCAAGAAATTCCCATTGAAAACAGGAATAAGTTCGCCGGAGCGAATAGCTGCGAAAGACATACTTGAAGGCACTCCAGGAGGTTAATCCAAAAAACACAGAGTGTAGGTAGTGACTAGCTCTGATACCAATTGAAAGTCCAAGTATGTGATCAGAGGGGGAGGGGGTGAATGATCACTTCAAATTTTCGGATGAAACTCTGAAGTGAAGCAGAACTCAGCAGCAAAAGTAATTCAACAGAAAGGTAGACAGTGAAGCAGAACTAGAGTGAAGCACAACATAGCGAATCAAAAGCATCGAATCAGTTGCATTGAATCAAATCACAGTAGCAATTGCAATACTGAATGTAAGTGCGGAATGTAAAACAAACTATTGACGCGGCGATGTTTGTTCGACCAGTTCACACTCTGCAAAGTGCTACATCTGGTTGGAGGGACTTGTGATTGAACACAGGAGCTAACCTCTCTCAGTCCGTTTCTCCACTGCACCAATCTCCTTGAGCTCGGCCAGTTCTTCACTGGTGGTTGATTATTGAGGAAATCACCGAAACCTTTGACAGACTGGACTTCGAGGCGACAATTACTCTTTGCTCTCTGAAGAACAACACTCTAACTGTCTAGGAGAATTGCAGTTCTCCAAGATAACAAGGCTAGCAAACTTCTTCCTAAGTCATAGTGAATCAACTCAGATCAGTAGGACTTATCCTTCGGTGGATGGGTTTCTGTTTGGCTTCGGTGGGGCGCTCTCTCTCTTAACTGTCAGAGAATAATATTGGAGCAGTCACCCGCCAATGAGGGCAGGGGTGGCCTATTTATAGATGGCGATCCCAAGGTGCGAAATGACTCAAGTGACCCAATGCGACAGCTTGACACCTGTCCACAACGGTCGGATTTCTATTCACTGCGCAACTTTACTTGTAGAACAAGTAAAGCTGACTCACGGACTTGGTTAAGCTTCAGGAGCCGAAAGAACATAGTCTTCGCTGGTGAATCATTACCTAGTGCACATGAGATTTCTCATCTCTGGCTTCTCACTGGTTTGGATTGGATCTGAGTCTTTTCGACAAAACCTTCGGAGTACATTTACTAAACCTCTCTTGATAGTACGGTTTTTCCTACGACTCAAAGAAGTAAAAAAGAACTACACAAAAACTACTAAGTCTTGCGCCATCTTGCTCATCTCCTTCGATGAGACGTGCTTCAGGATTCCTTATCATTTTGGGGGGTCGACATCCATGATGAGCTTCGCTCCAGAGCATATGCTTCAGAGAATGTGTAAATCTTCCTTGAAGCTTTAGAACCAACCTATAACTTCAAGAACCTAACAATTTGTTTTATACTAGAAAACTTGTTAGTTCCTCTACTGTTTTGTCCAATAATTTCCAAAACTCATGGGAGCAAAACTTTTCTCTTACAATCTCCCCCTTTTTGAACTATTGTTGACAAAACAGGCATCAATAAAAATATGAAATTTTGAGTTGAGTTGAGAGCAAACTCTAAGATATGAAGCTTTTGATTCCCCCTGAATGCAAGCATCGAAGATTTATATAATCAAAGTAAATGCTTGATGGAGGATATCTTTGATGGTGAGCTTAACACATATCTTAGTGAATCAATTGCATTTAAAAGATGTTAATCTTGAAGAATATGCAATCATCCAATGACCTATGAACTTAATGGGAAGAACCACCTGCAAGACAAAATATACGAGAGCGACTTGCAAGAAAGGGGGTTATTAACACATAACATATAGCAGTTCACTGACGAAGTAAAACTTAAGTTACAACCCAATTGAAGCGAATGGAAAGTTTGTTGTAACTTAGCACACAAAAGATCCAATCAGAACCCTTAAACCCCGCAGCAAATCTAAACTCAATCGATGCTATCTTCTCCCCCTTTTTTTTCAATGATTGGACAAAAGGTTGAGAGGTAGACCAAGAGTATTTACGCATCGGCTGCAACCCGGGGACCCCGCTTACGGTCTTCGCCCGAAGAAGATGCATCTCCAGAAGTGTCTCCTTCGGCCGAGGCAGGCGACTCAAGTTCTTCAAGGTTCATTGGCGCCTGAAGCAAGTCGAGATCACTGTCGTTGAGAGGATCATCTTCTTGCTTCGACGTGTTAGAGTCTTCGTCAGAAAATGTGTCAGGGCGGATCTGTTCAGCTGGGTTGACAAATAGAACTTCATCAATCTTCTCCAATGGAGGGATCTTCAGCTTGGGGCGGTCTATCGAATCATTTCTTGAAAAATGGCGTTGAAGATGTGGATACTCCATATAAATCCGGGCATCTTCAAGCTTCTTGACAGAATTGAATTTCCTCAATCCTTTCCAAGAGTGGCGCTTGAGAACCTTTAGGTACTGATTGTTGTTCAAAGTTGTCACAACCCAAGTTTAGGTATGTGCTAGGGTTAGGTTGCCCCTTTGCATCATGTAAAAATTTCAAAAGGAAATGGAAATGGGGAAAAGAAAAGCCCTAGAGAATTTAATTTAAATGGCCAGATAAAAATCTTTTTCCAAAATTCATTTGAACATTTGGAAAATTCCTATAAATGATGCTGATCATTACAAAAGTGGTTTGGGTTCATCCCCATGCATATGGAATTTTCTAAAATTCAAAATGTGCCCTGGAAATTAAGTTTTACCCCTATTTGAATTGAAATTCAAATTGTTTGAATTTCAAAAGTGCCCAAATTCTAAAAATGACTTGCTTCTGGTCACCTAGGATTTCTAAAAATATTTGGGAATTTTACTAAATTGCCTAGGTATTTAAAACCTAGGGCAAAACAAATTGGCAGAAAAATAAAAATAAGAGAAATAGAAAAGGGGAACACCCCTGGCTATTCTAGCCCAACTTTTCCCCCCTGAGCCCACCAGCCGGCCCAGGCCCACCCCCCCCCCCTCTTGTCGTCTTCGCCAAGTAGGCACACGAGGACGGTGTAGGCCTCCCCGTCCTCTCTCTCGGCGCCACGGAGACACCCTAGAAGCCGCCCACATCTTTCCCCCCTCCGCTGCTTCCTCCCCATCGCTCTCCGGCGAGATCCCACCCGCACCCGAGCAACCAAACTCGCCGCCGTCAATCGTTTGCGTGGCCAACGACCCCCTCACAACGAACCTAGGTGTCCATCAAAGCCCCCACCGCCGTCTTCACCAAGCTCGGCCTTCAATTTTAGGTCAAGATCCACCGGAGACGTCGCCGTCTTCAACATCCCGTCACCGGAGCCGGAGAAGGTCGCCGTCAAATTGCGTCGTCTCCGCGCGCCCCAGCCTTCGCCGTCGCCTCCGTGAGCTCCAGGGTGAGCATCCGCGTCGCTCTTCCCTCTCCAAGCCTCCTCCTGAAGCCCTAGCTCATCTTCGTCTTCACCAGTGGCCGGCCGCCGCCATTGCTGTCGTTTCCGAGTTCCAGTACACCCCCGTGATGCTCCGATGGCCTGGACGGATGCGCACAGTCAAGGGCTAGCCCCCAGTGCTCCCCTTTCTTTCTCCCGTGCCCTCTAGCCCCTTTCCCGGCGAACTCCGGCGGCTACAGTAGCGTCGCTGGCGAGCCTTCCATTAGAGCCCCCTAACCCTTGGCCTAATCACCCCTCCTAATGAGCCCCCTAACCCACTGACAGTGGGGCCCAAACCCCATAACCCCTCTCTGTTTATTAAACAAAGAAGATTAAAACCCCTCTGCCACTGACCCCCCGACCCCACCTGTCAGCCCCCTGCTGGTGTCAGCATGAGGTCATGCTTATGCAATAATTTTTTTTCCAGAAATTAAAAGAATTAAAGAAATCAGAGAAAAATCGAGAAAATCAATTAAACTTTAGAAAATCTTAACTAATTCAAGTTAACTCCAAATTGGACAAATAATATATGAAAAATTGTCAGAAAAAATCAAGGATTAATAATATGCAATTTGTTTTCATGTTTGACCAACTTTTAATGGGTGAACAGTGACAAATGCATATTTGGCTAATTTGAAAATCATATTTGGAGTTTGAATTTGCAAACCTCTTGCAATACACTTCAATTAAATAGAATTTGCAACACATCAGCACCATATCCATCATGTTCTACAACTTGATCATATGATTGTGCATTGTACATTATATTGATTGCAATGTTTGTGTTGTTTGCTATCGGTAGAGGTGGAATCGGAAGTGAAGGTCATCCCTGGAGCAGAAGACCGGTAACCCATGTATCGTCAGCAAGGCAAGCAAACCCCATTGATCATGTCTATAAAATCCTACTTCCTTCTCAGTCTCGCTTATGCATGTTTAGGAGATCACCGTGACACGTCCTTTTGCATAGTTGAACCCATTCCGATGCATGACCTATCATTTTGTCACCGTATTAAGCAAACCACAATCCTAGCACATATAGGAGTTTAATGATGAGCATGTGGCCCCTGCAACTGTTACTGCTTATTGGTGCTTAGTGATACAATGAGGTTACTTTGATTGTGAGTCGGGATGGAATGTTCACAGGTTGTTGATGTTAGCGTGTTGGATAATCCACCCTAAACAAAGGTGAACGATGAGAGGCTGTGTAGGAGTACACAGTGGGTTGTCTCGTTGAACACTGCCCTATGCCCCGAGTTCCTTTTTTGTGATCCAAGACAAAGAGTATGACCACATGTAGGGTTTATGGGAGCCCCGTTTAGCCTCTTTACGTACCCGATCCGGTCCAGGAGTCACACTAGATTCGGGCTTTCCATTTGGCATGTGCATAGAAAAAGAATGAAGAAAAGGTTGCATCATATAGATATGTGGGTGGACCTGTGAGGCAGTGAAACCATCTGGCAGAGTGTCGGGACCCGGGGTTAGCATATGCAAGCCTCGCTACAACACAATCATATGGAGAGCCGAGAACCGTACCCACTTGTCTAAGCAGACAAAGCCAAGCACAGAACGTTCTCGGAAAGCATCGAACGTGAGGGGCATCCCATCCAGGGCGGATGATCAACTGAAATGGGTCCTCATCGTCCGCACACAAGTCTAAATGATATGGGTGGTGAACTCCCATACTCATAGACAAGTCGCCTCAACCATACTATCGATTGTATTATAACCCTTACATAGACTTACTCCAGCCCGATCACTTAGTCGGGGTCTAGGGCGGGCTCGATCATACATCAAAGTGTGCACGAGACAAAGTCTCGAACAATCGCATCGCGATGCCCCAAGCTGCGCACATCTAAGGGCCACTTGGTGTATAAAAGACCGCCAGCCAGATCAAAACTAAGGTCTCGAAACCCATACAAAGACATGCATGTTATAAACATACACGCAGCACACATGTCTAGTATGAACAGCAGGTATCATTGCAATTCTCTACAATGTATACATCTTTATTAATAACTCTTACAGAGTGCACACAGAGATCACAAGCAT
This sequence comes from Bromus sterilis, assembly GCA_950022295.1. Classification (NCBI taxonomy): domain Eukaryota; kingdom Viridiplantae; phylum Streptophyta; class Magnoliopsida; order Poales; family Poaceae; genus Bromus; species Bromus sterilis. The sequence continues at coordinate 224,240,030 of OX465598.1, forward strand.
GTGATCCAACATTACAACAGACAAGCGGAAGCAAAGTAGGTCTGAGTACAGACAAGTTTAACAAATGGCTTAGAGAAGCCTTATCTAAAAACAAGCCCTCCACGAGGGAACCAGTCGTCTGACTGGGACTACACTAGCTTGGTCTTGGTCTGAGTCTTCATTCTTCGAGCTTTGGTTAGAAGTCACCATCGGGGTCGGTGGGTTGATCTAAAACATAGATTAAGAAAACGTGAGTACAAAATTGTACTCAGCAAGACTTACATAGGAGCTATACTACTCATGCATATGTATCAAGGTAAAGGGAGGTGGGGTTTCACTTGCAGAAGTACCAGCTTTGACTTGGCTAGTCCTGAACTACGAGTACCAGACTTGAGGTAAGAAGCGTACACGAGTCCACTACATCTCTGCAACCAATACACCACTATGGTTACTTCCTCGACTTCCCCACGAGAAGCACCCCATAGCACTCATGCTTATCTTGGTGTGTTTTAGAAGTATCCAGTTCAAGTTGTCTAATAATCGAGCACAGCTCTCCAAGCAGTCCTGAACCGCGGACGCGGCTATTCGAATAGTTTTGTTAACCCTTCAGGGGTGTACCGCTACACACACGTGGCATCAGTTACCGCCTTTTGCATGTCACCGTTCAAGAGGTGACAGCGAGGATGCCACCACAACACTTCGCCCACAGCTCCGTTCTAGTCCAGAGAGTCGCCTATCTGAGGGGGGTCCGTATGGAAGTCCGGCCGAGGTTCCATTACATCCTCAAACGATGTGTGCAGGGTCCCAAGCCGGTCTTGAAAAGCCGTTCATCCACTTCGCAGACCGTGCCACAGCCCTACCAGAACTCCGAACTACTGCGACTCTTGGGGTTCGAACGAGGTGAGGTACTAGCATGAGAGGGGTTAGTTAGCCCAATGTGTGGTTGTACTCTTCTTCTTGGATCACCACACAAGAACTCGGACTTAAGGCGGTGTTCAACGAGACAACCCACTGTGTACTCATACACAGCCTCTCATCGTTCACCTTGTATTAGGATAGATTCACCAACACATTTCACTTTCATCAACACCATGTTTATCATCATCCCGACTCACATCAAAAGCAACCTCGTTGTATCACTAAGCATGCAATAAGCAGTAACAGTTGCAGGGGCCACATGATATCAACCAATTCCTACATCTGCTAGGATTGTGGTTTGCTTATTACTGTGACAAGATGATAGGTCATGCAAAGGATATGGGTTCAACTATGCGGTAGAAACGTTATCATGGTGATCATCCTAAACAATGCATAAGCGAGACATGAGAGGGAAGTGGGATTTTATCGACATGATCAATGGGGGTTTGCTTGCCTTGCTGACGAGGTTTCGATAACGGTGTCTTCAACGAAGGGGGTGGCCTCTGATTCCAGTTGCACGTCTATTAGCAACATGACAATCATAGGATCAACATAATGTACAATGCACAATCACATGAATAAGATTGTAATGGTGATGTTCATGGTACTGATGTGTTGAGCATTCTATTTAAAAGGAGTATATTGCATTTGAAATGCAAATTCAAACTCCATTTGATTTATCGATGAATTTCAAATGCATTTGAATGCATGAAAGTTCATTTGAAAATATTGATCATGAAGTGATGTGGTATAGTTGAAGTAATGTCTCTGATATGTGGATGAATCCATTTGAATTAAGGGTGTTGCAAAGTCATTTGCAAAATCACTCCAAATTTGAATTTGAAAAGGATCCATATGCATGTTGGCTACTGTTCACCCATTTTAAAATGGTCAAACATGAAAAAAAATTGCATATTCATAATCCTTATATTTTTCTAATAATTTTAGACATATTATTTGTCCAATTTGGAGTTAATATGAATTAGTTATTGAATTTCAAAGTTTAAAGCATTTTCTAGAATTTCTATAATTTCTTTTAAAATCAGAAATTGATTTACTGCATCATGCTGACATCAGCATGACGTGGGTGGGCTCTGGCCAGTGGGGTCGGCCTGTCAGTCTCAGTGGGGGTTAATCCCCTGTTTATAATTAACCCGAGGGGTTAATTAGGGCAGGGCCCCACCTGTCAGTGAGTGATTAGGGGGGGATTAAGCCCCTAATCTCTCTGACGTGTGGGACTCGCCGAAATCCGGCCGGCGGCGACCTTTGCAGGCGGCGGAGCCCACTGGAGAGAGGCCCTCCGGCCTCGGCTTGGCACGGGAGAGGCGTCAAACTTCCCCCCGTGCTCGTGCGCATCACCGGAATGCCAAGGGCACGCACGGGGGCGCCGGGAGCACGCCGTTTGAGCAACGGGGCACGGCGGCCGTGGCGCTGTCCCAGTGGAAAACATGGCCGGGGATCGTTGAGGAGCGTGCGAAGGGGCAACGGCACGAGGAGCTTACCCCAAAGAGGTTGAAGAGGGCGGCGAGGCCAGAGATGCAGTGGCGCGACCGGAATTCGTCGCCGGAGTCAATGGCGACCGCGGCAAGCCGGTGGAGATGGCGACGTCCTCGGGTCCTCGGGGCTTGATTCCGCTCTTGGGGAGACGAAGTCGAGTACGGGCCGTCGCCTGGACACAGCGGCTCGAGCTATCTCAGCCGGTGGCCACGCAGGTGCGGTGGCGCGCTCCGGCGTGTGCTTCGGTTGGTGAGCGGAACGGCGAAGGAAGAGGGGGAGGATGACCAAGAGCTAGGGGGAAGGGAAGGGGGCTCCATGGCGTCGTCCTTGGTGCGGGATAAGCACGGCAGGGAGCCGTGGGCGGCCTGGCGACGCCGGCATGGGCGCCACGCAGCGCCCTGCCTGCCTGGCTCGGGGAGGAAGACGAAGGTGCCCCTGGGCTGGGCCACCTCCCCGAGTTGGGCCGGTTTGGCCTGCTGGCTGGGCCTCTTTTCTCTTTTTTTTCTATTTAATTCTTTTCTGTTTTCCTTTTCTTTAATCTGTTTTGCTCCAAACAAAAACTAGCAGAGCATTTTAAATAAATGCCCAAACATTTTTATAAATCCAAGGTGACCAGTAGCAAGTCACTTGTAGAATTTGGGCATTTTTGAAATTCAATATATTTTGAATTTCAATTCAAATAGGGTCAAATTTAATTTCCACGACACCTTTTGAATTTTTGAATATTCCATGGGCATGGGAATGAACCCAAACCACTTTTAAAATGATCACCATCATTTATAGGAATTTTCCAAATATTCAAATGATTTTTGGAAAAAGATTTTTATCTGGCCATTTGAATTAATTTCTCAGGGCTTTTCTTTTCCCCAATTTTGACTTTCTTTTGAAATTTTTGCATGATGCAAAGGGATCAAACAAACCCTAGCACTTACCCTAGTTGGGGTTCTGACACAGAGGTGGCGTCTCGGTCCCTTGCATTATCTGAGCCCGTTTTGTTGAACCGGCCGGACTCTCGAGCTGTGCCAAACTCAGGTAGTCGACTCCTGGATTAGAGAAGGTGATGTGAGGGTAGTGCCTTGGTTTCATCCACGTCCGACACCCGCTTGAAGGGTGACAAGAACGAGGCGATAAGTGATGACACGCGTGTGAAGATATACACCCCTGCAGGGTTAATAAACTATTCGAAGAGCCGTGTCCGTGGTTATGGACTACTTGGAGACCTCTACTTGATCATTAGACAACTTGAATGGATACTTATAAAACTCTCAAGATAAGTGTGAGTGCTATGGTGGGCTTCCTCGTGGGAAGTCGAGGAATTATCCATAGTGGTGTATTTGTTGGATACTTGGAAATGGACTCGTGTACGCTTCTTACCTCAAGTCTGGTACTCGTAGTTCAGGACTAGCCAAGTCAAAGCTGGCACTTCTGCATGTTGCACCCCACCTCCCTTTACCTTGAAACTTGAGCATGAGTAGTATAGTTCTGATGTAAGTCTTGCTGAGTACGACTTTGTACTCACGTTTGCTTATTCTATGTTTTAGATGAGAACCCAGCCCCCGATGGAGACACCTTCCTGAAGCTCGACGTTGACTAAGCTAGTATAGTTCCAGACAGCAATCTGGTCCCTCGTGGATGGGCATGTATGTTGAACAAGGCTTCTCTAAGCCATTTGTTAATCTTGTCTATACTCAGACCTAATTTGCTTCCGTTGTTTGATGTAATGATGGATCATAGTCATATGATCTTTGTGTACTCTATGTGTAAGTCAATAAAGATATACTTTGTAGAGTTCATGCAATGTGTACCTACTGTTTACACTGGAGATGTATGTTGCGTGTATGATTATAACAAGCATGTCTTAGTGTGGGGTTTGATAGCTTAGTTGTGTTCTTGCCGGCGTTCTTTTATACACAAAGTGGCCCTTAGATGTGCACAGCTTGGGGCATCGCGATGCGATTGCTTGTGACTCTGTCACGTGGCACACTTTGTTGTATGATTGAGCCCGCCCGAGACCCCGACTAAGTGATCGGGATGGAGCCTGTTTATGTAAGTGTTATAATTCAATCGATAATATGGTTGAGGCGACTTTTCTATGAGTATGCGATTTCACCACCCATAATCAGTTAGACTTGTGAGCGGGCGATGAGGACCCATCTCAGTTGATCATCCGACATGGATGGGATGCCCCTCACGTACGATGCTTTCTGAGAGTGTTCTGTGCTTGGCCTCGTCTGCTTAGACAAGTGGGTACGACTCTCGGCTCTCCATATGATTGAGTTGTGACTGGAATTACATACGCAAACCCCGGGTCCCGACAGACTTGGTATCAGAGAAGGACTGTCTGTAGGATTATCAAACCCTTGGTCGCAGTCGACTCTACCATTCTATAGTTATATAGTTACTTGGGTATAAAGGGAACAACGTAAGGCTTCTTTTTCTCCTTACCCTCATCGATCTGAGTTCAGATTCACCCTTATCTTTTCTACGGGATGATAGGACTGGTATCATGTATGGCTTACTAGAACATCTCGTTGAGTGCTTCCTTGTGGCCGTAGGATTGTTGTGGTCGTCCAGAGTCTCCGTGTTTTGAGTTCTTTGAACAAGTTCTGTCCAATTTCTTCGCGGTTGTTTCAGTTTCCATCCCGGTACAGCCGTTATGCTGTCCGAGTCATTCCAGGTTTCTTCATAATCTGATGCATTTGCAAAATCCTTCCCTCCATTTCGGTTGTCTTTCCATAAGAATTATTAGGTGGCATGCCCGACAGTTCTCTAGAGTTTGTTGTAGGTTTTGTTCTAGAAACCTATAGTGATTCATTTGCAGCTCTTCCTCCCACTTTAGATGTCTTCTAGCAAGAAGAACCACACTAACCATCGTGTTGGGGTACTTTGCTACTCTGACATATCTGTTGTAGCCCCTAGTAAACCTTGGTCATCCTTTAGGAAGCTATTTAGAGATACAACCCCTTAAACTATGCCACCCGACAGATGTGTAGAATTCATAGTGGATCTTATACCAGGAACAACCCCAATTTCCAGACGCCCATATAGAATGACCCCACATGAGTTAGCTGAGCTAAAAACCCAACTTGATGCTTCGTTGGCAAAAGGCTTCATCCGCCCTAGCTCATCGCCATGGGGTTGCCCCGTTCTGTTCGTAACGAAGAAAGATGGAACAGAAAGGATGTACGTAGACTATCGCCCACTAAATCTAGCGACGATAAAGAACAAGTACCCACTGCCCAGGATCAATGATCTTTATGATCAAGAGATTAGGCTATCATCAAATCAAAATCCGAAACGAGGACATTCCCAGGACGACTTTCACTACTCGATATGGTCTTTACGAGTACACCATCATGTCCTTTGGTTTAACCAATGCCCCCGCCACATTCTCGCGCTTAATGAATTCGGTCTTCATGGAGTACCTAGATAAATTTGTTATGGTTTATCTTGATGACATTCTCATCTACTCGAAGAACAAAGAAGAGCACGCAGAACATCTTAGGTTGGTATTGATGAAACTTCGAGAGCATCGCCTTAATGCCAAGTTCTCCAAGTGTGTATTTTGGCTACCAGAAGTGACCTACTTAGGCCACGTGATTTATGCAAAAGGCATTGCTGTCAATCCCGAGATAGTTCAGGACGTCCTTGACTGGACTCCACCTGAATCGGTTAAGCAAGTTCGGAGTTTTCTTGGCTTAGCAAGCTATTGTCGCCGCTTCGTCGAGAACTTTTCTAAAGTTTCAAAGCCTCTTACTGAACTCCTCAAGAAACATAAGAAATTCCAATGGACTCCCAAGTGCGAGGAAAGCTTTCAAGAGCTAAAGACAAGATTTACTTCCGCACCCGTACTTGCACCTCCAGGCACCAAAAATGATTTCGAGATCTTTTGTGACGCCTCACGGCTAGGGTTAGGATGCATAATTATGCAAGATAGACATATGGTAGCTTATGCTTCATGCCAGTTGCGTCCACATGAAGAGAACTATCCTACCCATGATCTTGAACTCGCTGCCGTAGTTCATGCCCTGACAACTTGGCGACATTGCCTCCTTGGTAATCTTTGTGAGATCTATTCCGACCACCAAAGCCTCAAACACATATTCACCCAGCCAGATCTTAATCTCAAGCAAAGACGCTGGATAGAGTTGATAAAATATTATGACTTAGGAATTTCTTACACCCCAGGCAAAGCCAACGTCATGGCTGATGCACTAAGTCGTAAGTCGTATTTTAACAACCTCATGTTACAACAGTATCAACCACTTCTTCATGAGGAATTTCGAAACCTCAACCTCGAGATTGTTCCTCGTGGATCTCTTTTCAACTTGGTGGCAAAACCAACCCTTGAGGATCAAATCATAGTTTCCCAAAGGTGTGCACGAGGTGTTCGCCGGATCAAGGAGAACATTGCTAGCGGAGTTGCTAAATGTTTCTCCGCAGATAGCAAAGGAACGGTATTCTTTGAAAAAAAATTGGTAGTACCTAAGAATAGAGATCTAAGGCAACTCATCCTCAAAGAAGCCCATGAAACTCCCCTCTCGATTCATCCTGGTAGCACAAAAATGTACCGAGATCTACGCCAGAGATTTTTGTGGACCCTGATGAAGAGAGACATTGCACAATTTGTTGCCGAATGTGATGTTTGTCGTCGCATTAAGACAGAACACCAAAGACCTGCTGGTACTCTTAAACCATTTCCTATTCTAGAGTGGAAATGGGACAAGGTCGGTATGGACTTCATCACCGGCTTTCCAAAAACCCAGAAAGGAAACGATGCCATCTTCGTTGTCATTGACTGACTTTCCAAAGTTGCTCAATTCCTTCCCGTTCGCGAGTCTATTACTGCTAGCCAGTTAGCGGACTTGTACGTCTCTAGAATTGTTTCTCTTATGGTGTTCCTTTGGAAATCAATTCTGATTGTGGTAGCCTTTTCACCTCTAGATTCTGGGAAATTTTCAGAATGCTATGGGAACTCATCTATCCTTTAGCACAGCTTTCCATCCTCAGTCTAGCGGAAAAGTTGAAAGGTTTAATCAAATTTTGGAAGACATGCTCAGAGCTTGTGTTATCTCATTCGGAAACAATTGGGAGAAATCTCTTCCATTTGCCGAATTTTCTTATAACAATAGTTTCCAATCTAGTCAGAACATGGCTCCTTTTGAACTCCTCTATGGACGAAGATGTCGAACAACCCTAAACTGGTCATAAACCGGTGAAAGACAATTCTTTGGACCAGATATGATCAAGGAAGCAGAAGAGAAAGTTCGCATTGTTCGTGATCAATTGAAAGCAGCCCAGTCTCGTCAGAAAAGCTACTATGATCATCATCATAGGCAAGAAAGCCACAATCTAGATGAGAAGGCTTACCTTCGAGTTACTCCTCTGAAGGGAACCCAACGCTTAGGTATCAAAGGCAAGTTGGCCCCACGTTACATCGGACCTTTCCGCATTCTCGCTAAACGTGGAGAAGTTGCCTACCAACTTGAACTACCCCCGCACCTTTCCCGAGTACATGATGTATTCCATGTGTCACAACTCAGGTGTTGCTTCAAGGACCCCATCCGCGAAGTCGACCATGAAACGCTTGATCTCCAAGATGACCTTTCTTATCGGGAGTACCCTGTTTGTATTCTTGATTCCGCAGATTTTGTCACCCGTCGTTAGAAGATCAAGTTCCTCAAAGTGCAATGGTCACATCACTCCGAGAAAGAAGCTCCGTGGGAAAGAGAAGACCGCCTCCGTCCTGAGTACCCCTCCTTCCTCCCGACGACTTCTGAATCTCGGGACGAGATTCTTTTGAGTGGGGGCGAGTTGTCACAACCCAAGTTTAGGTATGTGCTAGGGTTAGGTTGCCCCTTTGCATCATGTAAAAATTTCAAAAGGAAATGGAAATGGGGAAAAGAAAAGCCCTAGAGAATTTAATTTAAATGGCCAGATAAAAATATTTTTTCCAAAAATCATTTGAATATTTGGAAAATTCCTATAAATGATGATGATCATTACAAAAGTGGTTTGGGTTCATCCCCATGCCCATGGAATTTTATAAAATTCAAAATGTTCCCTAGAATTTAAGTTTGAACCCTATTTGAATTGAAATTCAAATTTTTTGAATTTCAAAAGTGCCCAAATTCTAAAAATGACTTGCTTCTGGTCACCTAGGATTTATAAAAATATTTGGGCATTTTACAAAATTTCCTAGGTATTTAAAACCTAGGGCAAAACAAATTGGCAGAAAAATAAAAAGAAGAGAAATAGAAAAGGGGAACACCCCTGGCTATTCCATCCCAACTTTTCCCTCCTGAGCTCACCAGCCGGCCCAGGCCCACCCCCCCCTCTTGCCGTCTTTGCCAGGCAGGCACACGGCTGAGTGCCGTGCATGCCGTGGCTGTGGCCACCTCCTGCTCGACGAGGAGGGTGTAGGCCTCCCCTGCCTCTCTCTCGGCGCCACGGAGACACCCTAGAAGCCGCCCACACCTTTCCCCCCTCCCCTGCTTTCTCCCTGTCGCTCTCCGGTGAGATCCTACCCGCACCCGAGCAAGCAAACTCGCCGCCGTCGACCGTTTGCGTGGCCAACGTCCCCCTCCAAACGAACCGAGGTGTCCATCGAAGCCCCCACCGCTGCCTTCACCAAGCTCGGCCTTCAATTTTGGTCAAGATCCACCGGAGCCGGAGAAGGTCGCCGTCAAATTGCGTCGTCTCCGCGCGCCCCAGCCTTCGCCTTCGCCTCCGTGAGCTCCAGGGTGAGCATCCGCGCCACTCTTCCCTCTCCAAGCCTCCTCCCGAGCCCCCTAGCCCATCTTCGTCTTCAACAGTTGCCGACCGCCGCCATTGCCCTGGGAGGGGCGGACTTTACGTTGGTAGATCGAACGTGGCCGAGCTCCAGTACACACCCTTGATGCCCCGATGGCCTGGACGGATGCGCACAGTCAAGGGCTAGCCCCCAGTGCTCCCCTTTCTTTCTCCCGTGCCCTCTAGCCCCTTTCCCGGCGAACTCCGGCGGCTACTGTAGATTCGCCGGCGAGCCTTCCATTAGAGCCCCCTAACCCTTGGCCTAATCACCCCCCCTAATTACCCCCCTAACCCACTGACAATGGGGCCCTAACCACCTAACCCCTCTTTGCTTATTAAACAGAGAGGATTAAAACCCCTCTGCCACTGACCTCCGGACCCCACCTGTCAGCCCTCTGCTGGTGTCAGCATGAGGTCATGCTGATGCAATAACCAAATTTCCAGAAATTAAAAGAATTAAAGAAATCTGAGAAAAATCCAGAAAATCAATTAAACTTTAGAAAAATTGTAACTAATTCATATTAACTCCAAATTGGACAAATAATATATGAAAAATTATTAGAAAAAATGCAAGGATTAATAATATGCAATTTGTTTTCATGTTTGACCAACTTTTAATGGGTGAACAGTGACAAATGCATATTTGGCTAATTTGAAAATCATATTTGGAGTTTGAATTTGCAAACCTCTTGCAATACACTTCAATTAAATGGAATTGGCAACACATCAGCACCATATACATCATGTTCTACAACTTGATCATGTGATTGTGCATTGTACATTATATTGATTGCAATGTTTGTGTTGTTTGCTATTGGTAGAGGTGGAACCGGAAGTGAAGGTCATCCCTGAAGCAGAAGACCGGTAACCCGTGTATCGTCAGCAAGGCAAGCAAACCCCATTGATCATGTCTATAAAATCCTAATTCCCTCTCAGTATCTCTTATGCATGTTTAGGAGATCACCGTGACACGTTCTTTCGCATAGTTGAACCCATTCCGATGCATGACCTATCAATTTGTCACCCTATTAAGCAAACCACAATCCTAGCAGATATAGGAGTTGAATGATGAGCATGTGGCCCCTGCAACTGTTACTGCTTATTGTTGCTTAGTGATACAATGAGGTTACTTTGATTGTGAATCCACCCTAAACAAAGGTGAACAATGAGAGGCTGTGTAGGAGTACACAGTGGGTTGTCTCGTTGAACACTTCCCTAGGCCCCGAGTTCCTTTTTTGTGATCCAAGGCAAAGATTATGACCACATGTAGGGTTTATGGGAGCCTCGTTTGGCCTCTTTACGTACCCGATCCGGTCCAGAAGTCACACTAGATTCGGGCTTTCCATTTGGCATGTGCGTAGAAAAAGAATGAAGAAAAGGTTGCATCATATAGATATGTGGGTGGACCTGTGAGGCAATGAAACCATCTGGCAGAGGTGGCGTCTCGGTCCCTTGCATTTTCTGAGTCCGTTTCGTTGAACCGGCCGGACTCTCGAGCGGTGCGAAACTCAGGTAGTCGACTCCTGGATTAGAGAAGGTGGTGTGAGGGTAGTGCCTTGGATTCATCATCGTCTGACACCCGCTTGAAGGGTGACAAGAACGAGGCGATAAGTGATGACACGCGTGTGAAGATGTACACCCCTGCAAGGTTAATAAACTATTCGAATAGCCGTGTCCGCGGTTATGGACTACTTGGAGACCTCTACTTGATCATTAGACAACTTGAATGGATACTTATAAAACTCGCAAGATAAGTGTGAGTGTTGTGGTGGGCTTCCTCGTGGGTAAGTCGAGGAAGTATCCATAGTGGTGTATTGGTTTGAGACTTGGTAGTGGACTCGTGTATGCTTCTTACCTCAAGTCTGGTACTCGTAGTTCAAGACTAGCCAAGTCAAAGTTGGTACTTCTACATGTTGAACCCCACCTCCCTTTACCTTGAAACTTGAGCATGAGTAGTATAGTTCTGATGTAAGTCTTGCTGAGTACGACTTTGTACTCACGTTTGCTTATTCTATGTTTTAGATGAGAACCCAGCCCCCGATGGAGACACCTTCCTGAAGCTCAACGTTGACTAAGCTAGTATAGTTCCAGACAGCAGTCTGGTCCCTCGTGGATGGGCATGTATGTTGAACAAGGCTTCTCTAAGACATTTGTTAATCTTGTCTGTACTCAGACCTAATTTTCTTCCATTGTTTGATGTAATGATGGATCATAGTCATATGATCTTTGTGTACTCTATGTGTAAGATAATAAAGATATACTTTGTAGAGTTCATGCAATGTGTACCTACAGTTTACACTGGACATGTACGCTGCGTGTGTGATTATAACATGCATGTCTTAGTGTTGGGTTCGATAGCTTAGTTGTGTTCTTGCCGGCGGTCTTTTATACACCAAGTGGCCCTTAGATGTGCGCAGCTTGGGGCGTCGCGATGCGATTGCTCGTGACTCTGTCACGTGGCACACTTTGTTGTATGATTGAGCCCGCCCGAGACCCCGACTAAGTGATCGGGGTGGAGTCTGTTTATGTAAGCGTTATAATTAAATCGATAATATGGTTGAGGCGACTTGTCTATGAGTATGGGATTTCACCACCCATAATCATTTAGACTTGTGAGCGGGCGATGAGGACCCATCTCAGTTGATCATCCGGCCTGGATGGGATGCCCCTCACGTACGATACTTTCCGAGAGTGTTCTGTGCTTGGACTTGTCTGCTTAGACAAGTGGGTACGACTCTCGGCTCTCCATATGATTGAGTTGTGACTGGAATTACATACGCAAACCCCGGGTCCCGACAAAAGCAATGTTGCCAACTCTATTGATTTCATCGGAAAGATGTTGCATTTGGCGTTGATTGCCTTCGATAAAGTTTTCGAGCAACTGTTGAGAGCGAATGCCAACTTCAAAGTGGTAGACTTCCTTCTGGAAAAACTTCGACATATTTCTTACATTTACATGCTGTCTGACTCCGACATAAGTGGCAAATGGATCATTCGACCTTCTGAAGATATTCATGGTATCGCGCACAAGAGTACAGAACAGCTTCGGGTGATGTTTGGCAACAAAGTCTTCACTGCTTCCATAATTACATATGGCTTGGAGCCAGGGAGCATAAGGCTTCAATTGATGGACCATTTCAGCAGCTTAAACCATGTATCGAAGAAAACAGTTCTCGAAGTGAAAGACATGGCCATGAGTGAGCTTCAGCAGTGCATGACGTACATGATAGTGAATGTTGGATTCATCATTGGCTGTGCTGAGAGGCATCAAGGAATGTTCTCTCTTTAAGTTTGTCCAACATACTAATGTTTTCATTAATTTGCACTTGGATAGCATTCATAGGAGTGGTCTTCCTCTCCTCGGGGGGAGAAGTTCTAATTTTAAACATCTCAACATCATGGGCTATGTTGTCTACCTTCGAAGAGAGGATATCTAATTTGTCTAATTTCTCTTCTACACTCTTGTTGAAGGCTTTTTGGGTAGTGATAAAGTCTTTGAGCAAGGTCTCTAGATCAGAAGTGGCTTTTTTGGTGCTAGGATAAGTGTTGTTGTTCCCATAGTTGTTGGATGGGAAAGGTCTAGGATTTTTGCTACCAAAATTACTCCTATAAGCATTATTGTTGAAATTGTTTCTAGAGATAAAGTTCACATCTACTTGTTCTTGACCAACCAAGGAATTTAAAGGAACATCCTGAGGATCAATAGGAGGTTGCTTGGTAAGTAGAGACATGATTAAGTCAACCTTTTCATTAAGAGACGAGATCTCCTCGACAGAATTTACCTTCTTACCAGTTGGAGATCGTTCGGTGTGCCATTGAGAGTAGTTCAGCATCATCTCATCAAGTAGCTTCATGGCAACACCAAGTGTGGTTGACATAAAAGTTCATCCCGCGGCCGACTCTAGCAGATTCCAAGTAGTCAAACCATGTGTAGGGAAATTCTTAACAACAGATTTCATTCGTTCCCAAGCTTGTGAAACGTGTTCATTATCCAATTGCCTAAAATTCATAATGTTACTTCTTAACTGGATAATTCTAGCAGGGGGGTAGTACTTCCCAATAAAAACATCCTTACACTTGTCCCAAGAATCGATACTATTCTTAGCTAAGGATTGCAGCCACTCCTTGGCTCTTCCTCTCAAGGAGAAAGGAAAAAGCTTCAGCTTGACGATGTCTCCATCTACTTCCTTGTACTTTTGCATATCACAAAGCTCAACAAAATTATTTAAGTGCAAGGCAGCATCCTCTCCAGCACCTGAGAATTGATATTTCATAACAAGATTAAGCAAAGCAGGTTTAAATTTCATAAGAAGGTGCTAAAGTGGCAGGTGGAGCAATTGGAGTGCAGATAAAGTCACTGTTGTTGTGACTAGTGAAGTCACACAACTTGGTGTTTTCATTGGAACCCATAGTAGTAGAAGGTATTTTTGGTATTTTTGATAAGGGACACAAAACCAAAAACTGAAAGGTAAACTACCAAGACTAAAAAGCAAAGATAAAAGATAGTGTGCAACTCCCCTATCTTGTAGGATGGAGTCCCCGGCAACGGCGCCAGAAATTGCTTGATGCTAGCAAGGAAGATACTTCTCTCGCTCCTCGTTGGTTACCCCAAGTGGAAGGTGAGATGTAGCGTAGCAGCAGAATTTCCCCTATGTAGAAGATAGGGTTTTGTCTCCCGTAGGACTCGCAGAGATACAAGGAGGTGGTAAAGTGAATAGTGGCGCAGAGGTTGCTAACTTCGCCTAGACCTGCACACACAGCAAATAACTTTGCTCCCAACGAGTACAGAGGAGTTGTCAATTCCTTCTGCCTTGCTGTTTACAAAGGATCAACACAAGAGATAATAATAATGGCAACTGAAAGTAAGAACTGAAGGTAAGTTGAAGTTATAAACAATGATGTGAATATGGACCGGGGTCCCGTAATGTTCACTAGTGATGTCTCTCTCTGACGGGGATCAATCCCTTCAAATCCCATGGTCAGGGACCCTGGGTTAGTCATGAGAGGCACAGGTTGGACGATAGCTCGTCGGCTAACAGGAGGAGACGTTCCTGCTCGATATTATTGCTTGGAAATGCGATTACAGGGGAGGCCAAGGCTAGTGTGCACAAGGCTAGGGTTACAGATCGTGTATTGGATTCGCTCGACGTCTCCCCTCCCAGCCCTTATATACTAGGCTAGGTCTCGGGGAATAAGTCTTGGATTACAGATGAGGTTTCCTAACCCTAATCTTGTACCACACGGCAGGTTTGCACCTTCCTTACGAGTCGTGTACAACTACGTCGGTGCCACTGGTGGGCAAAGGCTGGGTCCAGGTGGCATCTTTGTGGGCCTTCTGTCTTCGGGTACGCCGGGTAGGCCCATCCATAGGAGTCGTGGGGTCATCCCTCGTCAGTAGCCCCCGAGTGCCTGGGGGACTCGAAGAGTCGCGCAGGGACTCGAGTCCATTCTTGCGTCGTTTTGATGTAGGCACGGGTCAACCGCGGGTCGCTGGCAGTCTATAGCCATGACAAAACCTGTTTCGAGGGAATCCTAAGCTAAAAGGGACCAAGGAGTCGACTGGTCGAGCCTTGGTGAATTGCGCTAGTGGCAAATACCGCAGTAGCCCAATCAAACTCACGTCCCTCGACATGAGCTTGGAACACTGGTGTCGAGCAAAAAAGTCATGCCGCTGCAGGTCTTATAGTGAATAATTGCCGCCAGTAAAGTTCGTAGCCTAGGCGCGTCCGCCCGGCTTTTTCTATCGTGCAAGCGCATGGAAAAGATTGGGAGTGAAATTGCTCTGCGGCAAGTCCCAGCCCGGCCGATCTGCGAAGCGGGGTCTTACCTACACGCTAAGCTTGCGTGGCAGCTGGGCACGGTGTATCGTGTTCCAGGAATATGTATTTTTATCGAGGCACGGAGCCTAGTTAGTAATGCACCCACTTGGAATAAACAATCAAGTGAGCTGTTTTAGCGGTCACTCGCGGAGCTTTGTCGAGCGCTCGGGCGAGGAGTAATGTAGAGGAATATTTGCTCGGGAGGTCTTCGAGTGCTCGGGTACTCAAAGTTCTGCGAGTAATCAGTCGGGTATCGCCTTCGCTATCGGGGTGAGGGAGCACCCGATACTCTCGGACCGTACGATCTGGCGAGTGCAAGTCTTCTTATCTTGTGTCGTGGTGAGGGAGCACCAGAAACTCTCATGGGTGCGAGTAATCACTTGAGCACGTCTTTTTCTTCTAGGTGAGGGAGCACCTGAGATTCTCATGGGTGCGAGTAATCACTCGAGAACGTCTTCTTCTAGGTGAGGGAGCACCTGAGACTCGATCTTGAGTGGATAAGCTCCCGATGGGAGTTAAATATATTTGAAAAATGTATTTGAGTCAGTAAAAACGGTGCTTTCAGGCTGCATTTTCTTTTGTGCTGCCACTTGACTTTACCTCTTCTTGGTAAGGATAACGATCTCCTTGCTGGAGGACCGTCAAAGATGCTCTGTCTGCGAACCGTCATGTCTTCATGACCGGTCATAATGATGGCCTTTGTGGCGTGCCGCAGCCGCCTGTTGAGTTACCGATGCACGTATTGAAAACGCGCGAGATTTGACGCGTCCAGCGCACAGTGCCGCCGGTGTGAAAGCATCTTTGTCTTGGAATTCGAATCGCCCAGCACGCTCGGTCTTTGAATTAATTGCTCCCATCATCTGGGCATGTGCGTGCTCTTGGGTTTGTGCTATAAATAGACCCCTCTTCTTCATCTAGCAGCAGTGTTCGTCCTCTGCCCATCTTGCTCCTCTTCTTCATCTTCCTCTTTCTCTTCCTCTTCTCATGGGGCCCAAGCGAGGTGGAGGTATGACTGGCCGCGACCGTGTTCGCCGTGGCCGCGGTAGTCGTACTCCGCGCTCCTCTCGTGGTGGCCGTCGTGGTGCGTCGTCGACGCCTTCCTCCTCTTCCTCGGCGGAGGGTTTTTTACGCTACGATTTCCTCCTACGCGTCCGTGGCCGGAACGCCGCTCGCATTATTCTTCCTCCTGCATTTTCTGTCCTTGTTTCTGAGCGTAGTCTTGATGTCTTGCTGCTTCGTCTTCAGGGGTGCACTCGATCTCCTTCTTATGTTGAGTTGGAGATCGATAGTTCCCGCTTGATTTTTCTTGGCTTTGGCTGGAAGTCGTTTGCGCGGTGTTTGAACTTGCGTGATAGTTATACCCTCTGTTGCCGCTTTGATGGCGAAGATACTCTCACCATCCGCGCTTTTGACCCGAGCGGCAATAGCATGGATCCGTACTGGCAGGAGACAAGAAGAGACGGTTCCGATAGGTCGAGGAGTCCTACGCCTGCGTCTTCAACGACTTCATCCTCCGGCGACTCCTCGGGTGGTCATGTTGTCCCCTTCATCTCTGGGGAGGACCTCGACGTCAAGCCGACGGTCAAGCAGGCACGCCAGGCGACCTTATAGAACTGTAGGCGGCGGCGTCATCTTCGCCGGCAGCTCGAGTGGAGCTTGGGGAGAAGCTGTGCAGCTGGAGAAGAAGCTGGTGGAGCATCGGCTTCGGTGCTCCGCAAATAATTCGAGCTTCACCTTTTGTTATGTCATTGACATCATGAGATGGATGCTTCGACTCCTCCTTTGTCTGTGATGATGCTCATCGTATTAGCGCCAATCACCCCAGCATGGGCACACATGTAAAAGTCATAATTCCTTGGGTGATTTTTGTTGTAGGCTTATCGACTGTTTGTGTCTTTTGTAACTAGGTTAGTTCTTCATGTAATGAGGATTGCCTTCAAGTAATCAAAGTTGCCTTCTATCCAATGTACTCAAGTCTTTTGTACTGAGAATAATCTTCGGGTCCTTGTAATGCGAACTGTGTTTGAGTCCTTGTAATGGAATTTGTCTTCGAGTCCTTTGCAATGTGATCTATCTTTAAGTCTTTCAATCGAGAGTTGTCTTCGAGTCCATCAAGCCCTTGTATTGTGGATTCTATCGGGTGCGCGACAGCGCTCCCGATGGGAGTAGCCCCCGAGGCTACGTTTGAGTTGTAGAGTCGAACGTAGGCTAAGATTTGTCTCCTTTGCCAGTTTTTTGTGTTTGCTGCTGCTAATATTGGGTGCGCGACAGTTCTCCCGATGGGAGTAGCCCCCGAGTCTTTAGGTGATCGTTGGCGATCAGGTGAATGCTAAAGGATTTTCTTTGTTTTGATGCCTCCGTTTATTTCTCTTTCCAAAGTGCTTGGTGCTCCGCCAGGTTGCTGGGTTGGTCGTGTATTGACGTGGCTTCCCTTTGATTTCTCCGGACAATTGTCAGTTCCGTGGGTGGACGCCTTTCGGTGGGGTTTTTGTTTGGACCCCTGCTTATTTTTAAGTTACAGACTGCACGGGAGATGATAGCGTTTCTCAGGGGGAGGTGTGCTCGAGTCCCCGAATTCTTTAGGTAAAGATCGCATGAGCGATGATAGCGTCTCTCGGGGGGACTTTGTACTCGAGCCCCCGAGTGCTTTGGGTAAAGATCGCGTGAGCGACGATAGCGTCTCTCGGGGGGAGTTTGTACTCGAGCCCCCGAGTGCTTTGAGGTGGTAGTATTTGGGCAACACCATTTTATTGCGCCGAACGGTTACATGAGTTGCCAGTTGAGCATAACTGGTGGAGACTATGGGTAGAACAGGCGTAGGTTCGCTACGTTCCATGGGTTTCCCACGTCTTTGTCAGTCTTTGGGTTCTTCAGACTGTAGGCGCCTCCTCCTATGACTTCTGAGACTATGAACGGTCCTTCCCATTGGGGACAAGCTTGTGGACTTTCTCTTGTATCAGTCGCAGGACGAGGTCTCCTTTGTTGAAGGTTCTGGTGCGCAGGCGGCTGCTTTGGTAATTGCGCAGCTTGTCCTGGTACCCCTCTGACCTTGCTAGGACTGTGTCTCTTTCTTCGTCTGCTGTGTCCTTGTCATCTTGCAGTGCTACTTCTGCTTCCTCTTCTTCATACCCCGAGATCTAGGGTGCCCCGAATTTGAGGTCATGTGGTAGTATTGCCTCCGCCCCGTACACCATGAAGAAAGGCGTGTACTGGGTTGCGGTATTTGGGGTAGTGCGCAGGCTCCATAGTACTTCAGGGAGTTCTTCTATCCAGTTGCCTGCGGCCTGTTCAAGTGCTGCAAGGAGCCGTTTTTTTATTCCTCCGCATACTAGGCCATTTGCTTTACCACCTGGCCGTTGGACTGCGGGTGCGCGACTAATGCGTAGTTGATTTTGATGTCCAGTTCTTCGGAGAAGTTCTAGATTTCTGCTGCGTGAAGTTTGTACCGTTGTCCGTGATGATGTTGTGTGGTACCCCGAACCTGAAGATGATTGATTTGATAAAATTCACTGTCGTGAGGGCTGTGGAGCTGGTGATGGGCACTGCTTCGATCCACTTGGTGAACTTGTCGACTGCTACTAGCAGGTGTGTTCTTCCTCCCTTTGATGATTTCTTGAGCGGGCCCACCATGTCGAGTCACCAGTTGGCGAACGACCATGATAGTGGTATGGTCATGAGTTCCGAGGCTGGAGCATGTGGTCTACTGGCGAAATTTTGACAAGCGATGCAGCGCCGCACGATGTCTTCTGCGTTTTTCATGACAGTGGGCCAATAAAACCCTGCTCGGAATGCTTTGGACACGAGCACTCGACTGCTCGCGTGGTGCCCGCAGGTACCCTCGTGGATTTCGAACAGTAGGGATTTGCCGACTTCTTCGTCGGTGCACTTTTGGTGTATCTGGGTGATACTGCGCTTGTATAACTGTCTGTTGATCACTGTGAATGCCTTGGGTCGACGACTGATGCGCCAAGCTTCTGCGACGTCTTGCGGTAGCGTGCCTTCGATTAGGAATCGGAGGAACGGTTTCGTCCACGCCGGTCCTTCGAGTGCTGTTGGATCTGTATATTCGACCGCTCTGCCGCTGTTGCCTTCGGATGGACTCGCTGATGCCACCTGTGCTGGCTCAGTGATGTCTTCATCTACAACTGCCTTGGGTGCTGCTGTTTTTACTTTGATGGATCTCTGGCTGATGCTTTCGAGGAAGACGCCGGGTGGTACTGGTCCTCGAGTCGAGCCGATGTTTGCGAGTTCGTCGGCTTCTGTGTTGTTTGTTCTGGGGATATAATTGAGCTCGCAACCGTCGAAACTTCCTTCGAGCGTGTTGTAGAGCTTCTGATAGGCCGCCATGTTGTCGGCTACTGCACGACGAGGTTGGAGTCTCCGTAGATTACGAGGCGAGTGGCACCGCAGTCTTCCATCGCCTACTGGACGACGAGGTTAGAGTCTCCGTAGATTACGAGGCGAGTGGCACCGCATGTTTTGGCCATGCGCATGCCATGGAGTAGTGCCTCGTATTCGGCTTCGTTGTTGGAGGCGTGGCTGAAGTTGATCTGGAGGACGTATTTGAGCTTCGTTCCTTTGGGGGAGACCAGAACGACTCCTGCTCTGGCTCCTTGCTGTCTTTTGGACCTGTCGAAGAACATTGTCCATGAGTTCGACAGGTCCGGGGGGCCTGGTGTTCGGACCTCTGTCCACTCGACCGGAAAATTTGGGAGGACTTGGGCCTTGATTGTTGTTGGGTGCTTGAACTGCAGGTCCCGCGGGCTGAGCTCAATGTTCCACTCGGCGACTCGCCCAGTCGCTCTGGGGTTGTTGAGGATTTCCGCGAGTGGTGCGCTGCTCACGATTGTGATAGGATGTTCGTCGAAATAGTGTGACACATTTCTTGAGGTCATGATGATGGCCAGTAGTAGCTTCTGGTAGTGCGGGTATCGCTGCTAGGATTTTGTCAAGAGCTTGCTGAGTTAGTAGATCGGCCTTTGTATGCTCTGGACCTTGCCTTCTTCTGTGCGCTCGACGACGAGTGTTGTGCTTACAACGCTGTTGCGTGCTGCCACATAGAGGTACGGATTTTCTCGTTCTTTGGGTACCGCCAAGATCGGTTGGGGTCGAGAGTGTCTTCTTTAGGTCCGCGAATGCTTTCCGGGCTTCTTCAGTCCACTCGAATTTCTCCCCTTTTCTGAGCAGCTGGTAGAATGGAAGTGTGCGCTCTCCCAATCTGCTGATGAAACAACTCAAGGATGCAAGTCTTTCGGTGAGCTGCTGCACGCCTTTGATGTCGGTTGGCTCCTGCATCCTGGAGATTTCTTGAACTTTCTCTGGGTTTGCTTCGATTCCTCGAGAGGAGACCATGTACCGAAGCAACTTCCCGGTTGGGACGCCAAATGCACACTTCTTCGGGTTGAGCTTGATTCTGTACTTGTTGAGTGCTGCGAAGGTCTCGCGCAGGTCATCGAGTAGCGTGGTTGCACTGTAAGGTTCGATGACGATGTCATCCATGTAGACTTTCACGTTTCTTCCGATTTTCTCTTTCAAGCAGGCTTGCATCATCCGTTGGTATGTGGCACCGGCGTTCTTGAGTCCGAAGGGCATTGTCCTGTAGTAAAATACGCCGTAAGGGGTAATGAATGATGTATGCTCTTCGTATTCTTCCTTCATCCTGATCTGATTGTATCCTGAGTATGCGTCGAGGAATGATAGTAGATCGCATCCTACTGTCGAGTCGATTATCTGATCGATTCTTGGAAGGGGAAAGTGATCCTTTGGGCAGAATTTGTTGACTGGCCCGTAGTCGACGCACATCCGCAGCACGTCTGTGCCTTTTTTGGGGACCAGTACTGGGTTGGCGATCCAGGTGGCTTTCTTTGTCTCTCGGATGAATTGGGCGTCGATTAGTCGGTCGACCTCCTCCCCGATTGCTCTGCGCTTGGGTTCTGAGAATCTTCGCAGTGCCTGCTTCACTGGCTTGGTGTCTGGCTTGATGCGCAGCGCGTGTTCTGCGAACTCGCGCGGTATTCCTGGCATGTCGGATGGGCACCGGGCAAAGATTTCCCATTCTTCACGGAGGAAAGCGATGAGTGCAGTCGCTTGCTTTTCCGGGAGGTGGGCGTACACGCGGACTGTTTTTTCTGGGTCCGTCGGGTGCACTTGGTGGGTGACCGTGTCGCTGTCGATGCTGAAGTCCCGCCCATAATCTTTTGACTCGCTTCGACTTGCTAGCGGAAAGATACTTTTGTCTGTCGCCATGGCTATTTCTGTGAGCTCTTTCTCGGCTCCAAAGGTGTCGGAAACTTTGTGGAAATAGCGATCACATTGGTCTAATTTGGTGAAGCTCCCGTTGACTGTAATGACGCCCGCGGATCCTGGCATCTAGAGTTTTAGGTAGGCGTAGTGCGGAACCACCATGAATTGCGCGAATGCTGGACGTCCCAGTATAGCGTGGTACTGCGACTGCCAATCGAGTACTTCGAACTCGAGGGTGTGTCTTGAGAAATTGCGTCTGCTGCCAAAGACAACTTCGAGCTCGATTATTCCAAGGGAAGTGGCCGCTTCTCCTGGGACTAGTCCGTATAACACGGGGCTTGAATTTTTCCATACTGATCGTGGGATCAGCATCTTGTGTAGGGTGGTGACGAAGATTATGTTCATGCTGCTGCCTCCGTCCATGAAGATTCTGTCCATGTCGTACCCTCCAATTTGAGCATCGAGTACCTGGGGCGCGTGCCCCGGCCTTGGGACTGCAGGTGGGTGATCGCTCTGGGAGAACGTGATACTAGTTTCTGCGTCGTGTAGCTGGTAGACTTCAACTGTGTTTAGGTCTGGCTGCTCTGGCTTGCAGGGTGTAGGCGACCTGCTGAGCTTGCGATGCCCTGCCTTCTTGGATCATGTACACCTTTCCTTGAGGCGGGTTGTAGCGTCTTTCGGGACATGGATTCGGCGAATGCTCGGTTCGTCGGGTGCGCTTGGCTTCTCGTTGTTTTTCCTCCTTGAGGTTGTCGGCGAGTTCGTTGAACAGGAGGCAGTCTCCCAGAGTGTGACCCGATCTGATGTATCCCCAGTCGTCTTCGAAGCAGTGGATCATGCAGGATCCTTCTAGCTGTTCCCTGACCGTGAGTTTGCTGGATCCGGCGTGCCGTCTCCTCCTTGAGATTCAGAAGATCTGCGCGTGATCCGCCGGGTGCTCAGATTCTGGTTCTTTATAAGGTTGGCGAATTCGTCTGTTCTTCGATCTGGGTCGTAGTATTCGCCGGTCTGAGTCTCAGAGTCGCTGTCCTGGCGGGCGACAGCTGTCCACATGGCGCCGGGTCGTCGAGTGGTCGGCGAGCGCGTAGCTGTATAGTGCGACTCGTCGAGTGGGGTCTCTTCATAGAATCCTCGCGCCTGTCTTCTAGGTCGTTGATTTCTTCTTTGTTGGCCATGATCTTGACGATATAATCTAGATAAGCACATTGACAAGGTTATGCTAGTCCAATCACTTGGATATAATCTAATGTCTATTTCGAAGTTATGCGATATGGGTATGCTTGTTCTATTTTCTGCTTCGCGTTGTGTTGTCTTTTCACAGGATGACTATACGTTTGTCTTCGAGGGTTACCGAAAAGGAGATTTATACATTGTTGATTTTTCTTCGGGCCCTGCTGTATCCACATGCTTAATGGCAAACGCTTCATCTGGTTGGTTATGGCATCGAAGACTTGGTCATGCAGGGATGAGAAATCTTCATAATTTAGTGAAGAAGAAGCATGTTATTGGCCTTAGCGAAGTAAAATTCGATAAGGATCGTCTCTGTAGTGCTTGTGAAGCTGGTAAAATTACTAAGAAACATCATTCAGCGAAGACTATCATGACTACTACTCGTCCTCTTGAATTGCTTCATATGGATCTTTTTGGTCCTCAAAATTATGCAAGCCTGGGAGGAAACAAATATGGTCTTGTTATTGTTGATGATTTCTCTCGTTATACTTGGGTTTTCTTTTTGGATGACAAGAGCAAAGTTGTTGAAATCTTCAAGTCATTCGCTAAGAGAGCTGAAACCGAATATGAATTATCTCTGAAGCATATCCGAAGTGATAATGGAACTGAATTCAAAAATACTCATATTGAAGATTTTCTTGATAATCATGGTTTTACACATGAGTTCTCTACTGCCTATACACCTCAATAGAATGGTGTTGTTGAAAGGAAGAATAGAACTCTTATTGAAATGGCCAGAACCATGCTTGCTGAATACAAGACTCCTATTAGGTTCTGGGCCGAAGCAATTAACACAGCTTTTCATATCATCAACAAGGTTTACCTTCACAAATTTATGAAGAAAACTTCACATGAGCTTATCACTGGTAACAAACCAAATGTTTCATACCTTAGGGTATTTGGTGCTCCTTGCTTTATTAGAGATATGAATCATAGCTCCAAATTTTCCCCTAAGGCACATGAAGGTTTTCTTTTAGGTTATGGCTCAAACTCTCACACTTACAGAGTGTATAACTCTCACTTTGGGAATGTTATGGAAACTGTAAATGTGAGGTTTGATGAAACTAATGGCTCTCAAAAGGAGCATTTGCCTCATGATCTAGATGAACCACCGCTTGATGAAGTGATCAGGTCCATGGCTATTGGAGAGATTCGTCCTGTTGAAGCCAATGCTCGTCAAGCTAATAGGGATGATGATGGTCCAATGTTCCCACACATATCCCGGGGCGCTGGAGATCAACATCCTGAAGCTAATGATGAACAAGACGAAGAAGAGAAAAGGAACGAAGGAAATGCTAATCCCGAAGGAAATGCTGAAGCTGAAGGTGAAGCAGATCCTGAAGCTGAAGCAGATCCTGAAGCTGAAGCTGAGCCTGAAGCAAATGATTCAACCTTATCACGAGTTCGAAGAAGAGTTGATGTTGATTCGATCCTTGAAGAAATTCATCAACCAGGTCGTCCCACAACTCGCTCTCTTACTTGTTTGGCTAACTTCTGTGGAAACTTTTCATTTGTCTCCATGCTAGAACCTTCAAAGTTTGATGAAGCTATGAAGGATCCAGATTGGTTAACTGCTATGCTCGAAGAACTTAACCAATTCGAACGAAACAAAGTCTGATCCTTAGTTGATAGACCTGATCCCACGAAGCACAACATCATTGGTACAAAGTGGATTTTTCGCAACAAGCAAGATGAAGACGGTATAGTTGTAAGAAACAAAGCACGACTGGTAGCACAAGGCTACACCCAAATCGAAGGCATCGATTTCGGTGAAACTTATGCTCCAGTTGCTCGTCTCGAATCCATTCGTGTTATGCTTGCTTTTGCAAATTTCAATGGTATTCTACTTTATGAATGGGATGTGAAAAGTGCTTTTCTTAACGGAGAAATCGAGGAAGAAGTGTATGTCATGCAGCCTCCAGGTTTTGAAGACCCAAAGAAACCCGACATGGTGTACCGGTTGCACAATGCCCTCTATGGGTTGAAGCAAGCACCTCGTGCTTGGTACGACAAATTGAAGGATTTCCTTCTGAAGAAAGGCTTCAAACCAGGAACAACTGACCCAACACTTTTCACTCGATATTATAATGGTGTTTTGTTTGTATGTCAAATATATGTAGATGATATTATTTTTGGCTGCACTAACACTGAAATCAGCGAAGAATTTTCCAAAATGATGTCAAAGAAATATGAGATGTCTATGATGGGTGAGTTGAAGTTTTCCTTGGACTTCAAATCCGTCAACAGAATAATGGCACCTTTATTTCTCAAGAAAAATATCTCAAGGATTGCCTGAAGAAGTTTGGTCTTACTGATTGCAAAACTATTAAGACGCCTATGCCTACCAATGGCTTCTTAGATGCAGATGAGAAGGGAAAAGCCTTCGATCAGAAGAAATATCGGTCTATGATTGGATCTCTTTTATATCTTTGTGCATCTAGACCTGACATTATGCTTTCAGTATGTATTTGTGCTTGTTTTCAGGCCAATCCAAAGGAATCACATCATACTGCTGTAAAGCGAATTCTTCGGTATCTTGCTCACACACCAACCTTGGGCTTGTGGTATCCCAAGGGAGCTCAGTTTGATGTTATTGGCTATTCTGATTCAGACTGGGCTAGTGATCCTGTGGATAGGAAATAAATTTCAGGGACTTGTCATTTCCTTGGAAGATCACTTGTGTGTTGGGCTTCAAAAAAGCAAAACTGTGTCTCAATATCTACTGCTGAAGCTGAATACATTGTTGTTGGATCATGCTGTACTCAGATTCTCTGGCTGAAGCAAACACTGAAGGACTATGGTATTCATGTGAAGAAAATTCCCCTTCTATGTGATAATGAGAGTGCTATCAAAATTGCTCACAATCCTGTGCAGCACTCTCGCACGAAGCATATTGACATTCGCCATCATTTTCTTCGTGATCATGTTCAGCGAGAAGATATTGTTATAAGTCATGTCAGAACTGAAGATCAACTGGATGACATATTTACGAAACCATTGGATGAGAAAAGGTTCTGTGCGTTAAGGTGTGAGCTCAACATATTGGACTCACGCAATGTACTGTAAGACTGAACCTTTTACTCCTGTATATATTCATTTACTTCGTTGCCTATCTTTTTGGTTTCGTTGTTTGATTTTGCTTCATTTATTGTATTTTATTTCGCTTGGATCTAGTCCTCTATGCTTGTCACCTTTTGCTTCGTTTGGTTTTTCTTCGAGGTGATAAGTTTCGGACCCTACCCCTTCTATTCTTCTTCGTTCTTATTCTGTCTGTCCAAAATGGGTGAGCACAATTGAAACGAAAAGTATTTTGCTTCGAACATCATTGAGTTCCGAATCAAATGCTTCCAATTTTTATCGAAGTTTTACTAAAGTCGAGGACATATTCTTCGGTCGTTGAGATCCCGTCAAATCCGGGTCGTTGAGATTTTCTCGCGATTCGCCACGAAATCCTCGTCGTAGAATCCGAAGAGACGGTCACTGGGAGCCGTCCGATCAGATCTGACAACTCCTGTCAGACCTGCCTATATAAGGCATCCCCCCCAGCGAATCCACCCTTCCACTTCATTCTCATCTCTCCGGAACCCATCTCTCCCGAGCACACCGCCGAGCTCTTCGTCCCCGTCGCCGTTCTCGCCGCTTCACCGCCGGAAGAGCGCCTCCGTGGACTTCGCGACGCCGTCGAGCTTCTCCTCCGCTCACCGAGCCTCGATCCAATCTCTGTCTCCTTCTGTTCATCCGTTTCTAGATTTGATCCGAGCTCTTAGTTTATTTTTGGGATGTTTTCTTAGGTTTCTTTGATCCGTTGGATCGTTGCTCTATTGGGAAACCTGTTTCCACTAGCAAAAGCTTCCCATCCCGATTCAGGTTAGACGCTAGGGTTAGATGCTGTCTATTCTGTGTTAGGGTTTGACACTCTTTTGAGGTTGCTAAGCCTAGCTCAGAACAGATTGGATATCTCTCCCATATTCAACACTGAATCTCTTGTCAAAACCTTTTGTTTTTGGGTCGAAACTTTTGCTGGTGCTCATTCCATACTTGCCTTTTCCCTCGCTACCTTTATGCTTTTCACAGGATGTCTGCGGAGTTAGGCTTCGGGAACGAGTCCCCCAATCTTGACCACATCAACGAAGAAGAACGGTCTGCTCCGAAGAAGAAAGGTGGCAGAACGAAGGAAACTAACAATGCCAGAGGAATCTCCGAATCCATTCACCGTGAACTGGGGTATGACACGCCTCCTGGAGAAACCAAGGATAAGCGCAAGATTCGCTTGCAAAACATTCGCGGGTACTGGGATGTCAGATGGTACAAGTACAAAAGCATCCCTGACTGGAAGTGGGCTATGAAATTTGCCTTTAGTCCACCCTATCAATATACTTCGGCCATGTGCAGTCAGTACACCGAAGAAAATCGTCATTTATACTACCCAGTTCCACCCAAGGTCCCTCACCCCAATACTCTCAAGACTCCAGATGACTACCCTGATGAGCAAAAGCGATTGAGAATCGCTGCTAAGAAGAAGAGACTCAAGGAAGCCAAGAAAGCGGCCAAGTTGGCTGAAGCTGAAGCCCATGGTGTTGGGCCTAGCTCGAATAAAAAGAAGAAACTAAAGAAGAAATCTGCTGCTTCTCCTCCTCATGCTACCACAGAGGATGAAGAGCAAGCTAGACATGAACAAGCTGCTCTGGAGGATTCGATGTTGGACGAATCAAATGTTGCTGATAACGAATCTGAATCCGAAGCAGATGATGAATCAGATCCTTCTCCTCCCAAGAAGCAAAGGCTTCAGATTCCATTGAAGAAGAAGCCAGGAGAAAAACCTGCTGCTAAGGGAATTAAGATTCAAGACCCCAAGGACAAGCCCTCTGCTCGCCCCACCATAGACCTATCAAACTTGGTGGTTGCTAAGCCCTTGGCCTCCAAGCCACCGGCTGATGCTCTCAAAACTGAGAGGCGATCAAAGCAGAGGCATGACCCTGCCAAGCAACAATCTACAAAGGCTTCTGCACCAATGAAGCCCAAGCAGTCTTCCCCACCAAACCCTTCAGTGAAGCAAAAACTCACTGAAGAAGAATTGAGACAGAAAGACCTCGAAGAGGCACTTGAGCGCAACATTCTTTCCAGAAGTTCTGCAGAAAAGAAGAAAGCAGATGAGGAAGCCTCGAGAAAGCAAAAGGAGTTGGACTCCGCCAGATTGGCTGTGGAAAAGGCTGAGACGAAGCGCAAGCTCGCCGAAGCCGAAAAGAATGAAGAGAAAGTTGCCGCTGAAGCTAATCAGCTGGCTGAGCATGAAGCAAAATGCAAGGCCTCTTTAGAAGGCCTCGGGACAAAGAAAGCTGAGAAAGCGGCTAGGGCTAGTCAGAAGAAGCCCGTTGTCGACATGAATCCCTCCACTGAAGCTATTCCATCAAAGCAGAAAGGCATATCTCTGCCTGAAGCTCAAGATGAAGCTGATCGCTGTAGTGAACATCAGTTCCCTGACCCTCGTGAAGGCGAACTATGGGATCAATTGGGCATCACTGAAGCCCTTTGGGAGAAATGTTCTACTGAAGAGCCTGAAGCTGTTGATCTTGGAGAAGTTTATATCTCAAGCTCCATCAAAGCAATGATCTCCACAACGATCAGTCAGCTGAAGGATTTTCTTTCTAGAGATAGAGCTGAAGTTTCAAAGATTCAAAACTATTAGAAGCGCGCTGAATCTGAACCAGATGAAGAATTCAAACAACACACTCTGAAATTACTTCAGCAAGTGACGGACGTCAACACCACCACCAAGGATAACATCAAACTCTTCAGAGGCAAAGTTAAGGCCGTTGTTGATGAAATGGTGAAGACCCATAATGCATCCATTATGGAAAGAGATTCGCAGAAGCGCAAGGATTCGCCCGAAGCTGAACCAGTTGTTGCACAACCATCGTCTGCCAAGCCTACTGCTTCAAAGTCTTCGGATCCTTCACCCAAGAAGAAAACCACAAAGAAGCGGAAGGTTACTTTGGCTTTAGCTGCTGATATGGACACTAGTGATGAGCAGCCGAAGGAAACTCCTGAAGCAGTTCCCACTCCTACTCCGAAGCCAAAGCCATCCCAGCCCATACCAAAACCTTCAGCTCCACCCACCAAAACTCCCACACCTCCTCCTACCAGAACCACCCCCAAACCAACTCCACCACAAAGAGCTCCTACCTCAACTCCAACACCTGCACGAACTCCCACACCCATTCCACCCCATGCACCCACACCCATTCGCGCTCCAACCCCCTCACCACAAAGGATTCCCACTCCACCAGATGCTCCCGCACCACCTACATCACCTCCCGATGAAGCTAATGCACCCTCTCCAACCCATGTCACCCAAGATTTTTCCCCTGCCAGAAACGCTTAAGACTCCGAATCAAATGTGCCTCATACTGAAGCACATGATGACGAAGAAGAACAAGTTCAGATACTGAATCTTTCGCAAGAGAAAGCGCTCATAGTCGCTCAATCTGCTGGCCCTTCTAGAGCCAATCAAATTGCTCCTCTGCAAAGGTTTCGCGCACACTCGCGCCCCTGCCAAGACACCCAGCTTGATTCAAATTGCCCTCGTGAAACTTTTCCTATCTTCAAGGGCGCTGGTTATTCTTCTAGGCATGGTCCGTATTTCAACTTAGAACAGCATCAGAAGCGTCACCGTTTCTTTGGTGTCAGTCCTTATGCTTTAGATCGCACTGCAGATGATCTTTGCTTTTGGACTGCGGAACAACAAATCCTATACACCGAAGTCTTCTGTCAGCAAGGAGTTCTGTTTAGGCCTAAATTTCTGGATATCCGAAGTCTTTCCACTGCCACTTGCTTTCAGAACGTCGCCGAAACCATTGAGAATCAGAATCTGACTCGGTTGTTTGTGTTAAGCACTCCCTTCAACTCTGAACTCATCAAACAGTTCTACACAACTCTTTATGTTTCTGGTGATGCAAATGAACACAGCTCATGGACGCTGGAATGGATGATACAAGGTAAAGTCTTCAGAATGTCCTCTGTCGAATTCATGGAAATAGTCAATATTCCAAGGCATTCTGGAGTCCAAGAAAAGATTCACTTAGAACCTGATCTAGCTGAAGAAGAATTTGCTACCCTATTTGATACTGAAGTCTCTGCAACCTATTTACCTGAAAACATTCGCCCGAAGCATTTGAACTTCATCTCCAGGACTTGGTTCTACATCATGTCCAACTCTTTGATTCCATTGAGTACTGCTTCGGAAGAATCGAATATTTATCCAGAGACAAGGCATGCAATTATGAAGCTCACTCATGGTCTCATCTTTGACTTTGAAACTGCTTCATTAGGAACTTGGTTCATGCAGCAGAGATTCCATTCACACTGAAACCTTATGCTTCCTGGCTGCAAGTTGTATGCGATTATGGAAGGAACGAAGACTTTGTAGCTCGCCATCATCCGAAGCTTTTCCTTCCACCAGTGCGTGACGATTTAGCATTGCTGAGGAAGCCCAATGATCCTTTTGCCACATATGTTGGTGTGCCCCATGAAGTCAATGAGAGAAACTTATCCAAGAAATTCCAGAAAGACTGCCACCACTTTGAAGTTAATCTTCAGTCGCAGAAAATGCTCAAAAACTTCATTGAGCCAATCAACGCCAGATGCAATGTCTTCCTGATGAGATAAACAGAGTTGGCAACATTGCGCTCAATAACAATCAGTACTTGTGTGTTCTCAAACGTCATTCCTAGAAGGGGCTCCGGAAATTCAACTCTGTCAAAGGCCTTCGTAAAGATCGCATCTTCAAAGAGTATGAGCACCTCCAGCGAAACTTTTCCCGTGATGATACGGTGGACCGCCCGAATCCAAAGATCCCTCCCCTGCACAAGATTGATGAAGTCTTCTTTGTCAACGAAGCTGAACCCATCCGGCCTGATACCGTCTCTGAGAACGACTCCATCACATCAAAGGACGACGACCTCGACGACAGCGACCTCGACATCAACCTCATCACCCAGACGCGCCACGAAGCTATTCCTTCGTCTTCTTCCGAAGAAGAATCCTCTGGCGATCAATCTTCATCGGATGAGTCTTCATCAAGCTCAGCTTCGTCCGGTTCCCAGGATACTGATGTCGCGCAATAGGTCTCTCGAACCTCTTCCCAACCTTTTGTCCAGTCATTGACAAAAAAGGGGAGAATGAGGGCATCGAAGAGTTAGATTTGCATCGGGGAAAGGGCTTTTGCTATTTGCTTTTGCTTCGCCTGGTTAAGTTACAACAAACATTCCATTCTCTTCCATTGGGTTGTAACTTAAGTTTAAACTTCGGTCCTGCTACTCCTGTGCTACGCTTAAGTTTTAATAACCCCTTTGCTTGCAAGTATTGCTTCGTATCCTCTATCTTACAGGTGGTTATTATTTTCTAAGTCACAGGTCATTGGAAGCAATTGCATACATTCCTGGATATATATCTTCAAATGCAATTGTATTCACTAAGATATTTGTTTTGCTCTCCACCGAAGAAATACCTTCAAGCATGAACTTCGATTATATAAATCTTTGATGCTTGCATTCAGGGGGAGCCAAAAACTTCATATCTTAGAGTTTGTCCCATCACTTCACAAAAACTTCGATATCTTTTATTGATGCCTGTTTTGTCAACAATAGTCAAAAAAGGGGGAGATTGTAAGAGCAAAGTTTTGCCCCCGTGTGTTTTGGATATTGTTGGACAAGACAGTAGAGGAACTAACAATGTTATCTAGTGTAAACAGTTGTATATGTTCCTGAAGGACAAGCTAGGTGATAAAGCTTCAGGGAAGGTCTTCAAGTTATCGAAGCATTACCCCCTGAGAGAAGCTTAATCATGGAGGATGACCCCCAAAAATTAAGGTTTCCTGAAACTCAACTCATTGAAGGAAATGAAGAAGACGGCGCAAGACTTAGATGTTTTTGTGTAGTTCTTTTTCGGTTATTTGAGTCATAGGACAAACTGTACTATCAAGAGGGGTATTTAGTTTGTGGACACCGAAGTCATTGTGAAAATGCTCAGATCAAATCCACAGCAAGTGAGAAGCCTG
Organism: Bromus sterilis; assembly: GCA_950022295.1. Taxonomy (NCBI): domain Eukaryota; kingdom Viridiplantae; phylum Streptophyta; class Magnoliopsida; order Poales; family Poaceae; genus Bromus; species Bromus sterilis. The sequence continues at coordinate 224,271,563 of OX465598.1, forward strand.
AGAGAAGAAATCTCATGTGCACTAAGTTAAGCTTCAGTAGCAAAGACTTCGTTCTTTGGCTTCTGAAGCAGAACTAAGTCCGTGAGTCAGCTTTACTTGTTCCGCAAGTAAAGTTGCGCAGTGATTAGAAATCCGACCGTTGTGGACACGTGTCAAGCTGTCACTTCGGGTCAATTTGGTCATTCCGCACCTCGGGATTGCCAACTATAAATACGCGGCCCCGTCCTCCATTTGCGGGTGGCTGCTCTGAGAATATTCCTGAGAGAGACTGAAGAGAGCACCCAAAAACGCCACCGAAGCAAATCCCAAAATCCAGAATACTGAAGCCTAAGTCCCATTGATCTGAGTAGATTCGAGATGACTTAGGTGAAAGCTTACTAGCCTTTTTATCTAGGAGAACTGCAATTCTCCTAGACGGTTAGAGTGTTGTTCTTTAGAGAGCAAAGAGTAATTGTCGCCTCGAAGTCCAGTTTGTCAAAGGTTTCGGTGATTTCCTCAATAATCAACCATGAGTGAAGTACTCACCAAGCTCAAGGAGTTTGGTGAAGTGGAGCAACGGACGGAGAGAGATTTGCTCCAGGTGTTCAATCACCAGTCCCTCCAACCAGACGTAGCGCTTTGCAGAGCGTGAACTGGTCGAACAAACATTGCCGAGTCCCAGTTCGTTTTACTTCAAGCATCTACCTTCAGTATTGCAATTGCTTCGCAGTTATGCTTCAATGTGTTTTGATTCACTGCATTTAGTTTTGCTTCCAGTTTTACTTCGCTGTTCCGCCCTACTTATGCTTCACTTCAATAGTTTCAGTAGAAAATTTTGAAGTGATCATTCACCCCCTCCCCCTCTGATTACATACTTGGACTTTCACTAGGCTAGGTCTCGGGGAATCCATCTTGGATTATGGATGAGGTTTCCTAACCCTAATCTTGTACCGCACGACAGGTTTGCACCTTCCTTATGAGTCGTGGACACCTACGTCGGTGCCACTGGTGGGCAAGGCTGGGCCCAGGCGGCATCTTTGTGGGCCTTATGTCTTCGGGTACGCCGGGTAGGCCCATCCATAGGAGTCGTGGTCTCACCCCCTCGTCACTCTCCCAAAAGACGATAAAAGTGCTAGCGAGGTAAACAAATCACAGCTGGGCAATTGTCAGGATTATAAACACACCGCAATGCTAACTATGCTAGAAAAGAGAGGAAGAGGCTCAAAAGCAATTGGCAGTACGCCAAGGTAAGTAGACCGAAATCTGAAAGTCCAAGTATGTGATCAGAGGGGGAGGGGGTGAATGATCACTTCAAATTTTCACATGAAACTCTAAAGTGAAGCACAACTCAGCAGCAAAAGTAATTCAACAGAAAGGTAGACAGTGAAGCAGAACTAGAGTGACGCAGAACATAGCGAATCAAAAGCATCGAATCAGTTAAATTGAATAAAATCACAGAAGCAATTGTAATACTGAATGTAAGTGTGGAATGTAAAACGAACTCTTGACTCGGCGATGATTGGTCGAACAGTTCACACTCTGCAAAGTGCTACGTCTGGTTGGAGGGACTTGTGATTGAACACAGGAGCTAACCTCTCTCCGTCCGTTTCTCCACTGCACCAATCTACTTGATCTTGGCCAGTTCTTCACTCGTGGTTGATCCCAGCAATCTGAACATAATATAATAATCCATCAGATCCCAAAAAACTCAGCATAGCAACATAGAAACCTACAAAAGTGCCTCGGTCATGTGAGGCAGCTCACGAGGACTCGAAAGTAGAAGCACAAAGAGGGGAGGAGTACATCACATAGCTACTGGTCACGGACACATGGTCCAAGGGGGACTACACACAGTACATCCAGGAGGCCTCCATGGCGATGGATGGTCTCCCGGAGGGGATTCCTCCTTTCGGCAGGGTGCTGGGGAAGGTTCTCCTGGCAGCCCCGATCTTGAAACGGCGGTGGTGGCGGAAAAGAGAGGAGAACTGGAATACCAGATTGATATTAGGGGTTTTCGTCACGAGGGGTAAATATAGGCGAAGGGGGGCACCGAGGGGGGCCACTAGGAAGCTAGGAGGCCTCCTGGCGCAGCCTAGGGTGGGGCCGCGCCAGCGACCCTCCTGGGCCTCCGGTGTTGGCTCTCCTGCCATATCTTGGTTATTCCAGAAGCTTCCGTGACGCTGATTTTTTATATAATTTTTCCGAAATTTATTGGGCACTTTTAATGGACGGAAAACCTGAAATACAAAAACAGCAGAAAAACAGGAACTGGCAACTGGGTGCACTGAATTAATAGGTTAGTCCAAATATGACAAAAAGTGTATGAAAGTTCAAGAAAAACATGGCAAAGTCACACAAAACTTGCATGGAGCAATCAGAAATTATAGTTACGTTTGGGACGTATCACATAGACAACGATGTAGGTATATATTACTAGCGCAGGACAACGGGGGCGCGTTGCAGGAGATTGGACATTAGCAGCGCGGCCAGCGGCTCCCTGCGCTGCTAATATGTTGTCACAACTTTGCTTCCTATGGATGGCCATTTTAGAAGCACACTAGTATAAACCCGCGTTGTAGATGTCTAGGACATTTGCAGCGCTATATTTTTATCCCGCGCTACCAATGTTGCTAGCCCTGGTTGGTTATGATGGTCCCACCTATCAGCAACGCTTGTAGTAGTGGCCGCGCTGTAGATTTATGGGTTTGCAGCAGTGCGCTATCCGCAGTCCCGCGTTGCAGATGATATGCTATACCACGGTATACTGCATCTGGATCTGACTCGCACTATCACTTACACTCATATCAATATATCTCGTCGTCGCCGTCGCCCGCGCCCGCTGCTCCTCACCGTCGCCAGAGGCGCCGCCCGCTACTCCTCGCCATCGCCCGCGCCCGCCTCGCCATCACCCTCGTACCCTCCTCGCCGACGCCGTCATCGGAGGCCGCCCCGACGCTCTACCGGTGAGTCCCCCCCTCCCCCTCTACCCTTGTTTAGGTTGTTAAACATGGGCAAAGTAGGTTTTTTATTAGCATATTTAACAAATTAGAATTTTTGTTAGCATATTGAGAAAATTAGGAATTTTGTTAGCATTTTGAGCAAATTAAGATATTTGTTAATTTATTGAGGCAAATTAGAGTTTTTGTTAGCATATTGAAGTCATTAGGATTTGATGTTAGCGTATTAAGATAATTAGGATTTTGTTAACATATTGAGACAATTAGGATTTTTCTTGAGCAAACTTATATTAGGAAATGTCATATAAAAATTTCAGAGATATGAGTGGCCTATGTTTTTCCGGAATGTCTATTCATTTCCGTTCCGGCAAATTTCAGGCGCTTGATGTGTCAAAATTTTAGAAAATGTCATGCCGAAAATTTATGTGGATTTCGTCATGACTTGTGCTAGAAAATTAGGACATATCAAGTGCCCAAGATTTTTCAAAACGGGAATTAAATGGTGTTTCGGCATCAAATTATGTTTAATCATTAGCTTTGCTATTTTTTTAGAATGCCGATGATTTAAATATATTGTGACACTATGTGACATCGGGGAGAGTGTGAAGCGAACCCTTGTGATATATACAAGTTCAAAACTTGTGCATCCTATTTGGGTTCGCTGCCACACTCTCCCTGGAATTGATTTTGTGTCCAATCTAAGTATGATGCATTATTTAAAAATACTTTCGTCTTAAATTGTTAATTTGTTAGTTAGTATAATTTTTTTCACTCATACATTTTAATAAATTTTTGTATATTAAATAAGTTCTCAACGACGATGCCCGGTCCGCATCCTCGTCACCGCCGCGGTGAGCACCTGCTTGATAAGATGCGCAATGTCCGGGACCTGGCTCCCCCGGGCTGGCACTGGGAGGTGGTCACCGGGGCGCGCCACTTGGTGAGGATTCCGGGTCCTGCCGTCGACTCAGAGCTTCTTTGGTGGCGGTCGCATGGGTCACAAAGGGTGCAGAGGGAGCTGTCCCTCGAGGAGGTGGTACGTCGCCGGGTCAGGGAGGAGGACCAGCACGTCCGTCGCTACTTGGTTGCGTTGGACGCCTGGTTCTCCACGGGCAATACCTGGCAGATTCTTCACGGCTCTCACCTGAGCTATGTTCCTGTGGCGGTTCCTTATCTTTGGGTGTTTACCACCTGCGGCTTGTCTTCGGGTCGTCGTCGAGTTTGATTTGCCGAGATGTAGTAGTGAATTTCCGAGATGTAGTAGTCCAGATGTATTACTGATATTATTATTGCATTGACTGGACTATTGGAGATGTATTAGTGATATTATATGATAAAATATTATTGTTTCATTTTTATTTGAGTTCATCATTTGTTCCTTTTCTTTTAAATGCTGATGATTAAAACCATTGTGACACAATGTGACACATTTGAATTATGAACACAAAAAATGGCTGACGACGATAGAATCCCCGAGTGCGACTATAGTGGTGATGACTCGGCTCGGTGCGACAAGTTTCCAGAGTTGGATGTGGAGGAAGAAAGATACTTCTCCATCATGCTTAGGGAGGGCTTCAAATTTCAAATGGTATGCAACTTCTGCGACATCTTCTTATTTAAGCATGCTTCACTTAGTTTTTGTTTTCACGTGTAATTTTTGTATAATCAACTAGCACATCCCTTGCTATGCAAGACCTCACGTATGCAACTTTGTCAAAATCAATGAGTGGCGCGAGAATGAAAAATAGGATGTCAATATTAAGACGAAAGATGGTATAACTTTAAGGGTCGAGGTCTTTAATGAACCAAATAGCACATATTTTGATTGTCCAAATTGGTCAAACATTTCGAAATAAGGACATTTGGATGCTAGTGGACGACATTAAGCTGGTTCTATCTCCACGTGAGTTTCTTAAACAACTTTGACTTGTTTACTTCCTTATTTCCTTGCTTCCAAAGTTGACAACTTATTTTTAATTGTTAGTTTATCTCCATGATCCAAAAGAAGTTTGGAAGATGTTTGATGATACTTTTCATAATGGTGGCTTTGACCTGACAATTGAAGAACAAGATGATTTCATCGATGTTCTTAAAGGTGTTCCTTAGTTTGTGAACTTGAATAATGTTGGCGAACCTTATACACCATATGTTCCATTTATTCGAAAGTTGTTTCCAGGACATGTAAAAGATTATAGCATGGTAAGATTTTTAACTATTTTGTCACACTACTCCATTTTCAGAAATCCTTTGACCTAACTTTAAGTATAATTTATTACTAAGTATTTTACTCATATGTTTTCAACAGAGGATCTCGACAGCTTGTATGCCTAGGTGGATGCCTCCTCAAGGCGAGCTTACAGTTGTTTCTGCACGGGCATGGGATGTCCTCTTCAAGACTGACTACTCCACTGAAAGTGGAGATGATAGTTGCGTAAGAATAAGAGGATGGAAAAGGATAGTGAATCGGATGAATATAAAACATGGAGACAAGTTGTTCTCCATATTACATAATGTAATGTGGGTTGTCTTTTTGATTTTTTTCATTTCACCTTGTGGTGGTGATGAGTAGGTTGGTTCGTAGTTGTTGTTAAACATTATGTTGTTGGATATTAGCAAAGTTAAACTAGGAAAAGTTGATCTTTGTGTTGTATATTATACTTATGGGATGATATATATATGATGATCGATGAGCCTATTGCATATCTATTATATGATGTGGTTTATATGTGTGTGATTCTACTTTGTATATAAGTGTTATGTGTGTATTCTGGAAATTTATAAAAAAATGTATAAACAAATAATATTGCAGAATAAACAAAAATGCTAAAAATGTACCTACTGCGCGGGCTAGCTAGAGGCGCTGCTAGTGGAAGTGCAGTTCTATAGCTCGGCGCGCTGGGATCGCGCTACTAACTATAAAGTTACCTACAGTGCGGGTACCTCGCGTTGTAGATGGAAGTTAGCAGCATCGCGTTATCTATAGGGAGGCGAAGAAGAAAGGAAGTGTGTGGGTGAATTGTGCCTGCATCCAGGTTTAAATAGCCCAAGTCAGGGGTAAAGCAGTAAATTCATCAAAGACGGCAGTAAAGATTCCCACGTCATCTTTTAAGGCACGGGAATCATCGGTTCCCCATATGATGGGACTTAACAGCGACGCCTCGGTAACTGTGAGATCATGGATTGTGTTCACACCTTGGCGTGGTCTATTTAAACAATGTGTCTACCACGTTGACCGAAGCAAAGGGTGTGAAAGTGTGCCGACTCTGTAGACTGCTGGGTCTGATGATAATGTTAGAACCCCAACTAGGGTAAGTGCTAGGACTTGCTTAAGTCCTTTGCATCATGTGAAAGATTCAAAAAAGAAATTCAAAATTGGGGAAAAGAAAGCCCTGAGAAATTAATTCAAATGGCCAGATAAAAATCTTTTTCCAAAAATCATTTGAGTAATTCGAAAATTCCTATAAATGATGGTGATCATTTTAAAAGTGGTCTGGGTTCTTTCCCATGCCCATGGAATATTCAAAAATTCAAAATGTGCCCCGGAAATTAAATTTGACCCCTATTTGATTTGAAATTCAAATGTTTTGAATTTAAAAAATTCTCAAATTCTACAAGTGACTTGCTACTGGTCACCTAGGATTTATAAAAATATTTGGGCATTTAATAAAAATGCTCTGCTATTTATTTGGAGCAAAACAAAGCAAAGAAAAATAGAAAACAGAAAGTAGAAACAGAGAAAAAGAAAAAGAAAACCGAGCCCACTTACCTGGGCCTCGGGCCCAACTAACTGAACCGGCCCAGCCCACGTGGCCCTCCCTTGTCGTCTTCTTCCCGGCGACAGAGCTGGCAGCTCGCCGCCAAGGCGAGCATGCCCGCGTCTGCCGAGCCACCTAGGCCTCCCCTGGTCTCTTCTAGGCGCCACGAAACACGCCGCGACGCCCTCGTCCTTTCCCCTCACTCTCTGGACCTCCTCCCCCTCTCCCTTCGCCGTTACGCTCGCCGCCCGAAGCCCGTGCCGGAGCGCACCGCCGCGCCTGCGTGGCCACCTTCCGAATTAGCCCGAGCCGTCGTGTCCAGGCGACGTCCCGTGCTCGTCTTCGTCTCCCCAAGCGCGGAATCGAGCCCGGAGGACCCTAGTACGTCGCCATCCCCACCGAGTCGCCGCCGGCCGCCGTGGTTTCCCTCGCCGAATTCGCCGTAGCCGCATCCCTTCCGGCCTCCCCGACCACCTAGGCGTGCTCAGGGTGAGCTTCCCCTTCGCCCCAGCCCCTTCCCGCTCCTTCCCGTGCACCAAGTCGCCGTCGCTGTTCTCCAGAGCTCCGGCCTCCGCGCCATTTGAAGTCGTCGTCGCCCCAGAGCCCCTGGCGTTCCCCGGCATAGCGCATCAGACGCGGGAGCACGCGGGCTCCATTTTGGTAGCCTCCCCGTGCCCTCCCGTGGCCATTTGGGCACTCCGGCGAGGCGCCGCCATGACCCGTGGTCACCGGCGGTTAGCCGCCGGCTGGTTTGGCCATTAGGGCCCTTAATAACCCCCCTGGTGTCTATGACAGATGGGCCACCCCAACCCTTAACCCCTCTGGTAGCTCTGATTAAAACGGGGTTAACCCCCACTGTGACTGACAGCAGGGCCCACTGGTCAGCCCCCTGCTGACTCCATGCTGATGCAGTGCTGACGCAGTAATTGGATTAAAAGAATTAAAAGAATTCAGAAATTACAGAAAATAGTATAAACTTCCAAAAATCATAGAAAATTCATATTAACTCCAAATTGGACAAATAATATATGAAAAATTATCAAAAGAATGCAAGTATTAAGAAAATGCATTTTTTTTTATGTTTGACCATTTTAAAATGGGTGAACAGAAGCAAATGTGTATATGACTTAATTTGAATTCAAATTTGAAGTTTCAATTTGCAAATCCATTGCAATAGACTTCAATTAAATTGAATTTTCCACAAACCAATACCCTTCACATCATGGACAAACTTATCATGTGTATGTGCATTTTTAATTCCGAAGTTGTCCCCCCCCCTTGTTGATGATTGCCTCCGATGACAGACGTTCCGAGACGGTGATCACCCCGAAGAAGAAAACCACCGTTAAGACCCGTGTATCGTCAGCAAGGCAAGCAAACCCCATTGATCATGTCTATAAAATCCTGCTTCCCTCTTAGTCTCGCTTATGCATGTTTAGGAGATCACCGAGACACGTTCTTTCGCATAGTTGAACCCATTCCGATGCATGACCTATCATTTTGTCACCGTATTAAGCAAACCACAATCCTAGCAGATTTAGGAGTTGAATGATGAGCATGTGGCCCCTGCAACTGTTACTTCTTATTGCTGCTTAGTGATACAATGAGGATGTTATGATTGTGAGTCGGGATGGAATGAACACAGTGATGCTGATGATAACGTGTTGGTGAATCCACCCTAAAAAAAGGTCAACGATGAGTGGATGTGTAGGAGTACAGAGTGGGTTGTCTCGTTGAACACTGCCCTAGGCCCCGAGTTCCTATTTTGTGATCCAAGAAAAAGAGTATGACCACATGTAGGGTTTTATGGGAGCCCCGTTTGGCCTCTTTACGTACCCGATCCGGTCCAGGAGTCACACTATATTCGGGGTTTCCATTTGACCTAACCATAGATATGTGGGTGGACCTGTGAGGCAGTGAAACCATCTTTCAAAGGTGGAATCTCGGTCCCTTGCATTATTTGAGTCCGTTTCGTGGAACCAGCCGGACTCTCGAGCGGTGACAAACTCAAGTAGTCGACTCCTGGATTAGAGAAGGTGATGTGAGGGTAGTTCCTTGGTTTCATCCACGTTCGACACTCGCTTGAAGGGTGACAAGAATGAGGCGATAAGTGATGACACGCGTGTGAAGATGTACACCCCTGCAAGGTTAATAAACTATTCTAATAGCCGTGTCCGCGGTTAAGGACTACTTGGAGTCCTCTACTTGATCATAGACAACTTGAATGGATACTTATAAAACTCGCAAGATAAGCGTGAGTGCTATAGCGTGCTTCTCGTGGGGAAGTCGAGGAAGTATCCATAGTGGTGTATTGTTTGGAGACTTGGTAGTGGACTCGTGTACGCTTCTTACCTCAAGTCTGGTACTCGTAGAATAGGACTAGCCAAGTCAAAGCTGGCACTTCTGCATGTTGAACCCCACCTCCTTTACCTTGAAACCTGAGCATGAATAGTATAGATCTGATGTAAGTATTGCTGAGTACGACTTTGTACTCATGTTTGCTTATTCTATGTTTTAGATGAGAACCCGGACCCCGATGGATTCACCTTCGTGAAGCTCGACGTTGACTAAGCTTGTATAGTTCCAGACAGCAGTCTGGTCCCTCGTGGAAGGGCATGTATGTTGACCAAGGCTTCTCTAAGCCATTTGTTAAACTTGTCTGTACTCAGACCTAATTTGCTAACGTTGTATGATGTAATGATGATCACAGACATGTGATCTTTGTATGCTCTATGTGTAAGTCAATAAAGATACACTTTGTAGAGTTATGTGATGATACCTGCTGTTCATACTAGGCATGTGTGTTGCGTGTATGTTTATAACATGCATGTCTTAGTATGGGTTTTCGAGACCTTAGTTGTGATCTGTCTGGCGGTATTTTATACACCAAGTGGCCCATAGATGTGCGCAGCTTGGGGCATAGCGATGCGATTGCTCGTGAATCTGTCACGTGCACACTTTGTTGTATGATCGAGCCCGCCCTAGACCCCGACTAAGTGATCGGGCTGGAGTAAGTCTATGTAAGAGTTAGGATCCAATCGATAACATGGTTGAGGCGACTTGTCTATGAGTATGGGATTCACCACCCATAAACATTTAGACTTGTGAGCGGACGTTGAGGACCCATCTCAGTTGATCATCCGGCCTGGATGGGATGCCCCTCACGTTTGATGCTTTCTGAGAGTGTTCTGTGCTTGGCCTTGTCTGCTTAGACAAGTGGGTACGGCTCTCGGCTCTCCATGTGATTGCATCATGACTGGAATTACATACGCTAACCCCGGGTCCCGACAGACTTGGTATCAGAGCAGGGCTGTCTGTAGGATTATTCAAACCCTTGGTCGAAGTCGAGTCTAGCATTCCATAGTTATATAGTCATTTGGGTATAATGGGAACAACGTAAGGCTTCTTTTTCTCCTTACCCTCATCGATCTGAGTTCTGAGTCACCCTTATCTTTTCTCACTACTGGAATTCGCCTGTTTGCCGTCTGCCATGGCGGTCGGCAAACACCTGTATGGCCGACGGCAAAACCCTTTGTCGTCTGCCCCCGCACGGTAAAGCACCCGTCAGCCATTTCATCGGCAAAGAGGTGCGTTGCCGTCTGTTGTATATCGACGGACGGCAAAGCTCTTTGCCGTCCGCTGGAATAAGAAACAGACGGCAGAGAAGCTTGACGGCGAAGCTGTGCCAGCCGGCTCCGTTAGGCCATTAACGGCGGGATTGCCGTCTACGGACAGACGGCAAAGAACGGTGACGTCATCGGATAAGGTAATGACGTCACCCCCCCCCCCCCCCCCCCCGTCATATGTTTGCCGTCCAGCAGCAGACGGCAAAGTCCTACGCTTTGCCGTCTGCCTTGCCGTAGGCAGACGGCATAATGACCAAAGGGTCACCCAGCTGTTGCCAGATTGCACAGCTGGGCGCCACGTGTCCTCTTTGCCTCTATTTTTTCTGTTTTTCTATTAATCCCTGCATTTGACAAAAAAACAATATATATATATATAGCAGCAGAATCAGAAGCACATTTTAACACCACATCACATCATATCAAACAACATATGAATCTCCAACAAGGATAACACATTGTTTCCAAACAAGGATAACAACAATATATACATAGTTCATTACACAAAGTCTCCAAACAGTTCATAATAACAATAAACTTTTTCTAAGTTATATTGAAAGTGAAATAACAGCAACTCCATCGATGCACGACCCTCATAAAGCAAATCTGCAAAATCAAAATAAGAAAGTTAGCGGAAGAAGGAGGACAAGAATAATAAGTAATAAGAGAAGGAGAAGGACAAGAAGAAGAAGAAAAGAGAAGAAGAACAAGGAGGAGAGAAGAAGAACAGAGAAGAGTTCTTTTCTATCTTCTCCTTGTTTTTCTTCTCTCCTCTCCTTGTTCTTCTTCTTCTTCTGTTTTCTTTAGCATTTGTGAGCAATTAAGCTAACCTTGAGCATTTGTGAGCATATTTTGAGAAATTAAGCTAACCTTTAGCATTTGTGAGCAATTAAGCAAACATTAGCATATTTTGAGCCAATGAAACTAACTTTAGCATATTGTGAGCAATTTAAGAAACTTTAGCGTGTTTTGAGGAATTAAGCTGACTTTAGCATATTGTGAGCCAATTAAGCTAGCTTTAGCATTTTATGAGCCACTTTAGCTAACTTTACAATTTTTTAAGTGAATCAAGCTAACTTTAGCATTTTGTGAGCGATTCAAGCTAACTTTAGCATCTTGTGAGCAAATCAAGCTAAATTTACCATTTTGTGAGCAAATTAAGCTAACTTTGGCAACTTTGAACAAATGAAGCTAACTTAAGCATTTTTGAGCCAATTAAGGTAACTTTAGCATTTTGTGAGCAAATCAAGCTAACTTCACCATATTGTGAGAAAATCTGGCTAATCATGCTATTATTAGGCTAACTTAGCTATATTTAAGAATTTCATAATATTTCAGAAGCTAAATATGCATTTTCAAACTAACTAAGCATTAATAAAGCAAAATATACAACACAACTTACCGGAGTGTAGCCCTCAAGGCTGTGGTGGCTGAGAAGCATCCGTCGGGTTGCCCGATGTTGACGGTGGAGAAGGGTCATGGGACGCAGCCCGAGAGTTATGCTGCACAAAAAGATCAACTAGAGGTTAGCACGACGCCACTCAATATGGTATTGATGATCATCGAAAGATACTCACCGTCCCCACAGGAGAAATGATCGGCATCGGTGGAGCGGCCTGACCAGTCTTCTCGCACATAGTCTGCACATTTGTTTTTCATGAGTCAATCATATTAGTTAGTAATATAAACAAAAATTATAACATGCATTCTTTGGGTGAATATGAACAACTGACTTACCATGAAGAGCTCATACAAGGCCCGGTTCGATGCATCGTGTCGTGCCGCGGCCTCCTCGAGAGCCTTCGCCGTCCTCTCCTCCGCCAGCCGCTCTCTCTCCGCTGCCTTCTCCTCTGCCAACCGCTCCTTCTCCTCCAGTAGCCACTGGGTGTTCTGTCGCTCTTTCTCAAGAGCTTCCTGCAACCCCACTCCTCTAGTTAGCATTGTAATATTCGATGAGAGAAAACAAGAATGCAAGAGTCCTTATGGATAACCTGGATAGCGAGGTCGACTGGCCGCGAACGAGTCCTTATAGCAGGAGAAGAGCTCGTTTGGCGCGCCATGATCTCAGGAAGAGTCTTATCGCACCTGATCAACTTATCTCCAATGGCCATGGTGCCATGGCGCCTTCCGCCACCAGAGATCATCACCAGCTCCGGCTCAATAGGCTTCCCAAGCGGGTTATAATCCTCCCCGTGCTTCTCCTTCGCCACCTCAGTATAAGCCTTGAGCTTACTGTAGGCGGCAATGTTGGTGAAAGTCGAAGGACTGGCGAGATCAGACTCTGAGAGCGCCTTTGCCTTCTTGTACGACGTTGTATGGGCCATGCCATACATGTCGAACACCTGAGGCACCTCCGTTTTATTATGCTCCGCCTAGAAGACAAAGCAAAGCACGATATTAGTAAGTTGTGGGTGCCAAAAAGACAAAGAAAAGTAACATTTGCATGAAAATTGAAGCAAAGCACATACCCATTTATTCCCGTAACCAGCTAAGTTGCGGCTTCCTTGATGGTGTGGCACACCAACCATTTGGGCGCGGCGCTCCTTGGCATTGTTGTGGATGGCCAACCAGGCATCTGAGCACCAGTGGTCCACAATGGCCTCCCAACAATCCATCTTGTCCGCACACCATCTCGGTGGCGCCTAAGTTAGTAAACAAGGAAACTAATAAGTAGCCTAGATAGGAATCAAATCAAGCAAACTATTCAAGACTTAAGAAGGGTTACCGTCATGTACTGGGCCCTGGTCAGAAACTTCTTGCGGCAGCCACTCTTCCTCGGGGATATAGCCGCGCAACATCACCGGCATTACCCGCTCAAGCCATATGTGCCAATCATGACTCTTCAGCCCTAGTATTTTATGTTTTTCAGGACTCACAAGAGAATTTCCCTGATATGCCCCCTTTCAAGATTGAACCAGGCCCTTGGCTTGGACCAATTCTTCTTTCCTTTCGGCTGTCGCATGTTCTGTGAGGGTCTATCACATAGAGTCTCCTGGTCGACTCTAGCTTTAGGATTATCCTTTGACTTCCCATCTATGCCGAAAAATTGTCGGGACCCGGGGTTAGCGTATGCAAGTACAGTTAAGACATAGTCATATGGAGAGTTCCGAGAACCGCACCCACTTGTCTAAGCAGACAAGGCCAAGCACTGAACATTCTCGGAAAGCATCGTACGTGAGGGGCATCCCATCCAGGCCGGATGATCAACTGAGATGGGTCCTCATCGTCCGCGCACAAGTCAAATGATATGGGTGGTGAACTCCCATATTCAAAGACAAGTCGCCTCAACCATACTACCGACTATCTCAAAACTCTTACATAGACTTACTCCAGCCCGATCACTTAGTCGGGGTCTAGGGCGGGCTCGATCATACCACAAAGTGTGCACGAGACGGAGTCTCGAGCAATCGCATCGCGATGCCCCAAGCTGCGCACATCTAAGGGCCACTTGGTGTATGAAAGACCGCCAGCCAGAACACAACTAAGGTCTCGAAAACCCATACGAAGACATGCATGTTATAAACATACACGCAACACATATGCCTTGTATGAACAGCAGGTACCATTGCAATTCTCTACAAAGTGTACATTTTATTTTTAACTCTTATAGAGTACACACAGAGATCACATACATGTGATCCAACATTACAACACAGAGCGGAAGCAAATTATGTGTGAGTACAGACAAGTTTAACAAATGGCTTAATAAGCCTTATTTAAACACAAAGCCCTCCACGAGGGAACCAGTCTGCTGACTGGGACTAGACTAACTTAACTTCAGTCGTCCAGCTCAATGAATAAGCCACCTTCGGGGTCAGTGGCGTCATCTAAAACATAGATTAAGCAAACGTGAGTACAAAGGCGTACTCAGCAAGACTTACATAGGAACTATACTACTCATGCACATGTATCAAGGTAAAGGGAGGTGGGGTTCACTTGCAGAAGTGCCAGCTTTGATTTGGCTAATCCTGAACTACGAGTACCAGACTTTGAGGTAAGAAGCGTACACGAGTCCACTACTTTCACCAACCAATACACCACTATGGTGCCTTCCTCGACTTCCCCACAAGAAAGCACGCCATAGCACTCACACTTATCTTGGTGTGTTTTAGAAGTATCTGGTTCAAGTTATCTAATAATCAAGCTAAGCTTTCCAAGCAGTCCATAACCGCGGACGCGGCTATTCGAATAGTTTTGTTAACCTTGCAAGGGTGTACCGCTACACACACATGACCATCATTTACCGCCTTTGATCTCGACACCATTCAAGGGGTGCCAGCGAGGATCCTCACCACAACTGTTACCTCATAGCCTATCTAGTCCGAGAAAGTCGCCTACTTGGGTTGGCTACCACTATCGTGAACCCGGCCGGTTTACCGAAGTGGACCCAAGCGATGTGTGCGTGGTGCATAAGCCGGTCTCGGGTGAGCCGTTCTCTCACTTAGCATCCAGGCCACAAGCCTACCAGAACTCCGAACTACTGCGACATCTGGACATCGAAAGGGATGAGTTAATAGGTTGAGAGGGGTCAGTGAGCCCAATGTGTGGTTGTACTCTTCATCTTGGATCACCACACAAGAACTCGTACTATGGCGGTGTTCAACGAGACAACCCACTATGTACTCCTACACAGCCTCTCATCGTTCACCTTGTATTAGGGTCGATTCACCGACACTTTTCTACCATCATCAACATGATCATTCCCATCCCGACTCTCATCACAGTAACAACATGGTATCATACTAAGCATGCAATAAGCAGTAACATTGCAGGGGTTACATGATATCAAACAACTCCTACAGTTGCTAGGATTGTGGTTTGCTTACTACTGTGACAAAAGATAGGTCATGCAAAGGAATGGGTTCATCTATACGGTAGAATCGTAACATGGTGATCATCCTATACGATGCATAAGCGAGACATGAGAGGGAAGTGGGATTTTATCGACATGATCAATGGGGGTTTGCTTGCCTTGCTGACGAGGTTCGGTTTCTGGATCTTCAGCGAAGGGGGTAGCCTCCTGCTCCGGTTACACCTCTACTCGATAAACAAAGCACGAAGTAGCGATCAATATGAATGCAATGCTCCAGCACATGAATGAATGTTGAAACTTTAATTATAAGTTTTGATGTGTGTGAGACAATTCCATTTAAGTGGAATATATTGCATTTAAAATGCAAATTCAAATTCCACATTTGAATTCAAATTAACCAAGTTGTATGTGACATAGTTTGATCATTTTGAATCATTTTCAAATGTGTATGATATGCCTCTGAAGTGTGGTTGAATTGTAGCTTAATTCCATGGTCCAAGTTGCAAGATCAATTGATTTGAATTTGAATTAAATTCAAATAAACCAAATGACATATGCTACAGGTCCCATTTTAAAATCAACTCCAACATAGTTGAAAGTTGCATATTTGGAAAGATAATTTTCTCCTCATCATTTTTCATATATTATTTGTCCAATTTGGAGTTAATATGAATTTTCTATGAATTTCCAAAGTTTGGGGTATTTTCTGGATTTTCTGGAATTTCTTTAAAACATTTTGCTTTTCTGAAAATTCATAAAATGATTTATTGCGTCAGCTGACATGTGGGTCCAGGGTGTCAGTGACTGGGTTAATTTAACCCGTGGGTTAACTTAATCCAGTGGCTTAATTAAGCCACTGGGCCCACTGGTCAGTGACCCAGGGGGTCATTAGCTGGGTAATTAACAGGGGGGCTTTGGACTGACATGCCGGCGGCTAAACGCCGGCGGCCTGGCCACGGCGGCGCAGCACGGAGAGGGTGCTCCCGGCCACCAGAACGCTCGCTGAGACCACCAGAGGGTAGCCCTCGAACTCGCGCTCCACCTATGCGAGTCGGGCGACCACGGGGAGGCTTGACTCGAGGACGGCGACTTGAACGGCGGCGGTCCGAGGCACGGCTTGGAACGGGATCGAGCTAGGGGGCTCGTCAAGGCGTTGGGCTGGTCGGGATCGAACCAGAAGAGCTCGGCGAAGACGATGGACAGGTTCTCAAGCTCGTTTGCTTCACGGGCGTTCGCTGGCGAGCACACTGGCGGCGAGGAGCCACGGCTCTCATGGCGGAACGAGTTAGAGGAGTCGAACGGGGTCGTGGTTTGAGGGGAAAAGCTCAACAGACGCTGGTGAACACGTTGGAGCAGGCGTCGGAGGCGGGGAAGTTACGGCGGCGGCGAATCGATCAACTCGAGCTCCGGCGGCCGGCGGCGATCCGATGAACCTGGCGTCACTCCTAGTCCAAATTGGAGCTCCGGCTTCTGCTAGTCGACGAAGACGAGGACGGCAAGCACGTTGGACATCTTGGTGGGGCTCCTCGGCGTCAAAGGCTACGCGGGGGCGCTTCGGTGCTCCGGCGAGTTCTCCTGTCGACGACGAACACGGCGAGGGAGGAGGGGGAGGTGGTTCTGGAGGGAGGGAGAAGGATCGGGACGTCTCCCAGACGTCTCCAGGCGAGGAGATAGGGCTCGGGGCAGGCAGGCAGCTGCCTGTCGTGCCCACGGCGCTCGCCGGCGAGGTGCCTGCCTGCCTGGAGGGAAGAAGACGCATGTACCCCCTCCAGGTGGGCTGGGCCGGTTGAGGTGAGTGGGCCTCGCCCCTGGGCGAGAGGTAAGCTTCTGATTTCTTTTCTATTTTTCTTTTCTGACATTTTTTCTGTTTAGCTAAAAATAAATAGCTAATCATTTTATTAAATGCTGAAAACTTTTATGTGGCCTCATAATAATATAGACTAGCCACTCATAAACTTTCAACATTTTTAAAATTCAAATGATTTGAATTTTAAATCAAATAGGGGTATTTCTTTAATTCCAAGGTACTGTTTGAATATTTGAAAAATCTATGAGCATGGGGTGGGTCCCACATCACTTGATATGTGATCACACTCATTTATAAGACTTTTCAAAACTCTAACATGAATTTTTGGAAAAGATTTTTATCTGGCCTTTTGAATTAATTCATCTGGGGGGTGTTCCTTCTCCCATTTGGATTTTGAAATTGATTTCCAAGATTTCTTTTTGAAAATTTGACATGATGCAAAGGCACTAGCTAACCCTAGCACATACCTAACAGAGGGTTCTGACAACTCGCCCCCACTCAAAAGAATCTCGTCCCGAGATTCAGAAGTCTGCGGGAGGAAGGTGGGGTACTCGGCACTAAGACGGTCTTCTCTTTCCCACGTAGCTTCTTTTTCAGAGTGGTGTGACCATTGCACTTTCAGAAACCTAATCTTCTGACGACGAGTGACATGCTCTGCGGAATCAAGAATACGAACGGGGTATTCTCGATAAGAAAGGTCATCTTGGAGATCAAGCGTTTCATGGTCGACTTCGCGGATGGGGTCCTTGAAGCAACGCCTGAGTTGGGACACATGGAATACATCATGTACTCGGGAGAGGTGTGGAGGTAGTTCAAGTTGGTAGGCAACTTCTCCACGTTTAGCAATAATGTGGAAAGGTCTGATGTAACGTGGGGCCAATTTTCCTTTGATACCGAAACGTTGGGTTCCCTTCGGAGGAGTAACCCGAAGGTAAGCCTTCTCATCCAGATTGTAGCTCTCTTGCCTATGATGACGATCATAGTAGCTTTTCTACCGAGACTGGGCTGCTTTCAATTGATCACGAACAATGCGAACTTGCTCTTCTGCTTCCTTGATCATATCCGGTCCAAAGAATTGTCTTTCACCGGTTTCAGACCAGTTTAGTGGTGTTCGACATCGTCGTCCATAAAGGAGTTCAAAAGGAGCCATGTTCAGACTGGATTGAAAACTATTGTTATAAGCAAATTCGGCAAATGGAAGAGAATTCTCCCAATTCTTTCCGAATGAGATAACACAAGCTCTGAGCATGTCTTCAAGAATTTGGTTAACCCTTTTGACTTGACCGCTAGACTGAGGATGAAAAGCTGTACTAAAGGAGAGATGAGTTCCCATAGCATTCTGAAAGCTTCCCCAAAATCTAGAGGTAAAAAGGCTACCGCGATCAGAATTGATTTCCAAAGGAACACCATAAAGGGATACAATTCTAGAGATGTACAAGTCCGCTAACTGGCTAGCAGTTATAGACTCGCGAACCGGAAGGAAGTGAGCAACTTTGGAAAGCCTATCTATGACAACGAAGATGGCATTGTTTCCTTTCTGGGTTCTTGGAAAGCCGGTGATGAAGTCCATACCGACTTTGTCCCATTTCCACTCGGGAATAGACAAAGGTTGAAGTGTACCAGCAGGTCTTTGATGTTCTGCCTTAATGCGACGACAAACATCACATTCGGCAACAAATTGAGCAATGTCTCTCTTCATCCTAGTCCACCAAAATCTCTGGCGTAGATCTCGGTACATTTTTGTGCTACCGGGATGAATTGAGAGGGGTGTGTCATGGGCTTCTTTGAGGATGAGTTGCCTTAGTTCCTTATTCTTAGGTACTACCAAACGATTTTCAAAGAATACCGTTCCTTTGCTATCTGTGGAGAAACATTTAGCAACTCCGCTAGCAATGTTCTCCTTGATCCGGCGAACACCTCGTGCACGCCTTTGGGCAACTATAATTTGATCCTCAAGAGTTGGTTTCGCCACCAAGGTAGAAAGATAGCCATGAGGAACAATCTCAAGGTTGAGTTTGCGAAAGTCCTCATGAAGAAGTTGTTGATACTGCTATAACATGAGGTTGTTACAGTACGACTTACAACTTAGTGCATCAGCCATGACATTGGCTTTGCCTGGGGTGTAAGAAATTACTACGTCGTAATCTTTTATCAACTCAATCCAGCGTCTTTGCCTGAGATTAAGATCTGGCTGGGTGAAAATATATTTGAGGCTTTGGTGGTCGGAATAAATCTCACAACGATTACCAAGGAGGTAATGTCGCCAAGTGGTTAGGGCATGAACTACGGCAGCGAGTTCAAGGTCATGGGTAGGATAGTTCTCTTCATGTGGCCGCAACTGGCGTGAAGCATAAGCTACCACATGTCGATCTTGCAGAAGTATGCATCCTAACCCTTGCCGTGAGGCATCACAATAGATCTCGAAATCTCTTTTGGTGTCTGGAGGTGCAAGCACGGGTGCGGAAGTTAATCTTCTTTTTAGCTCTTGAAAGCTTTCCTCGCACTTGGGAGTCCATAAGAATTTCTTATCTTTCTTGAGGAGTTCAGTTAGAGGCTTTGCAACTATAGAAAAGTTCTCGACGAAGCGACGGCAATAGCTGGCTAGGCCAAGAAAACTCCTAACTTGCTTAACCGATTCAGGTGGAGTCCAGTCAAGGACGGCCTGAACTCTCTCGAGATTCACAGCAATGCCTTTTGCAGAAATCACGTGGCCTAAGTAGGTCACTTCTGGTAGCCAGAATTCACACTTGGAGAATTTAGCATACAGGCGATGCTCTCTAAGCTTCATCAATACCAGCCTTAAGTGTTCGGCATGATCTTCTTCGTTCTTCGAGTAGATGAGAATATCATCAAGATAAACCACAACAAATTTATCTAGGTACTCCATGAAGATCGAATTCATCAAGCGTGAGAATGTGGCGGGGGCATTGGTTAAACCAAAGGACATGACGGTGTACTCGTAAAGACCATAACGAGTAGTAAAAGCCGTTTTGGGAATGTCCTCGTTTCGGATTCTGATCTGATGATAACCTAATCTCAAATCCATCTTGGAGAAGACGGAGGATCCTGCAAGTTGATCATAAAGATCATTGATCCTGGGCAGTGGGTATTTGTTCTTTATCGTCACTAAATTTAGCGGGCGATAGTCTACGCACATCCTTTCTGTTCCATCTTTCTTATTTACGAACAGAACGGGGCAACCCCATGGCGATGAGCTAGGGCGGATGAAGCCTTTTTCAAACGAAGCATCAAGTTGGGTTTTTAGCTCAGCTAACTCATGTGGGGCCATTTTATATGGGCGTTTGGAAATTGGTGCGGTTCCTGGAACAAGATCCACTATAAACTCTACACACCTGTCGGGTGGCATGCCCGGCAGCTCTTCAGGAAAGACATCCGGGAAGTCACAAACCACCGGAATATCTTCAAGTTTGAGAAGGGGAAGTACATTCAAGGAATGCACTTGGGTTCTTGTTCTGGGTGAGGTATAGTTAACGGTTGTGCCTGAAGGGTGGGTGAGTTTCACGGATTTGCCTTTGCAATCCAGGTAGGCATTCTGTCTTGATAGCCAATCCATGCCAAGGATGACATGAATGTATGAAGACTTGAGGGCTATGAGTGAAGCAAGGAATACTAAACCCTCAATTGCAATTTGATTACCATGGCTCAATCTATTAGTTTGCCATCTTGACCCTGGAGTTTGAATAACCATCGGGGTGGACAATTCAACAAAGGGTAACTCATGACGAAGTGCATAACTTTCCGACATGAATGAATGAGATGCTCCTGGGTCGAAAAGAACAGAAGTAGGAACAAAATTGACTGGGAGCGTACCAAGAATGACGTCGGTGGTGTCGTCAGTCTCTTCGGCGGCAATCTGGTTCAGACGTCCACGAGTGGCGGAAGGAGCGGGTTTGGCGGTGTAGACCTTCTGGGGTGGCTTGCCACGACCATTGTTGTTGTTGTTGTTGCCTCCGGCACGGGGTGGAACGTTCTGGTGTTGGAGCTGGTTCTGGGGACACTCTCGAGAATAGTGGCCTGCCTGACCACATTTGTAGCAAGCTCCGAAAACAGTGCGTGGAGCTGGGTGGTTCGGTGGAGCTGGGTGGAACTGGGTGGGTGGACGAGGCACCACATAGGATGGCCTCGAGGGGTTGTTCTGGCGGAACATGCTATTTGGAATCCAGATCTTGCGCTTCTGGGAGCCAGAACTGGATGAACTGTCATCTCTAGGGTGTTTGCAAAAGTCGTTGGGGGTGTTCATGTCCTCGGCCTTGATGGCCTTGTTGACAAGGACCTGGAATGTGGCAAAGTCATGAAGGTTGAGCTCACGACGGAGTCCGGATTTGAGGCCACGACAGAACCTCTCTTGTTTCTTGGAATCGGTGGAGACTTCATCAGTTGCATAACGAGCAAGTCAGTTCACCTCACGACTAAACTCGTCCACGGTCCTTCTGCCTTGAGTGAGGTTACAGAACTCCTCACGCTTGCGGTCCATGAGACCCTTGGGAATGTGGTGCTCGCGGAAAGAGGTACAAAATTCCTCCCAAGATGCAAGTGGTCCAACGGGGCGCATAATCAGAAAGTTCTCCCACCAAGAGCTTGCTGCACCTTCGAGGTGATAGGTGGCATAGCTGACCTTGTCGCCATCTGCAACATGGCCGGCTTGGAGCTTCCTCTCGATGCTGCGGAGCCAGTCATCGGCGTCAAGGGGCTCGGTGGAGTAACTGAAAACCGGGGGATGAAGCCGGATGAAGTCGTTGAGAGACACCAGCTCATTGCGCTGCTGAGTGGTGTTGCGTGCGATGACTTCCAGCAGGTGGTGAGAGTCACGGCGGTTCCTCTCGACCTCCATCAGAACTTGGGCCATCGTGGGTGGGGTTGGAAGGTTGCCTTCCTCCTGGTCATTCGCACGACCTTGGTTCCGACCAACCTGGCCACGGGTTCCTTGAGACATCCTGAAGGTGAAAAAAATCAAAGTCAACAGAGTTGAGTTGAAGAGTCTAAACAAGGTATTGAAGTAGTGGAAGGATTACAGAGCAAAGGAAGTAATCATCTTGACAACATGGTGATAAAGCATACAAGCCATATATTCACAAGCTGTCATACAAACCATACATCGTTTTAGTACAAGCACCAAGCTAATACAAACGTGATGAAGATGATACATCCTTCAGAGGCACTCTGACTTCCTATACATTATTTATCTAAGCCTCTGGAACTTAGACACCTTGCATACAATATACTATGATACTACTACATCCTCACTAAGTAAGACCACAGGCGGTCTCACTCATCTCCATCTCCATAGTAGTCCTCATAAAAGTTACCCGCGTATCCCGGTCGCTGGAGGTGACCATCGGAAAACACGGAGGCTTGTGGACCCTGATATCCATTTGGGCAAGGATGGGGCCTAGGTCCAGTGTAGGGTGGAAGCAAAGGACCACGGGGTGGAAAAATGCCTCCAATCTCGGGCCAAGCAACTCGAGAAGGCATCTGAGTCCTCACTGGCTAGATCGCATCAAACTCAACTGATCCCACGCTCACAAAGGGTGCCAAGAGAGTCAGTGCTCGGTACAGACGAACACGGGTGGCGTGGAACTCAAAACGGAGAGCGCGTGCATCACGATCTCTGCCACTAGCAAACCTAGAAGTCACCTGGAGTGCTGGATCCTCTGCAGAGTGATCTGAGTAGAGTCCGGTGTAATATCCCTCTTCTCCTGGAAGTGCAGCAGGGATATAGCGGAATGAGGTCTCTCTCAGCATGGTGTGCTCCTCTCTCAGCAGTGTAATACATGAATATGCAGCATCCTGCACAGCCATGTTCTCGGTAATGCCAATGCCATGTCCAAAGTGGATAGGCTGGGTGACTCCAACGTGGTGCGGATATATCCGGACAATGCAGTGGAACTGCGTCTGGTTGAAGTCGTGGAACTGCTCCTCGATGGTTTACTCAGGGTACCATCGATATCCCACATAGGACATCATCTCGATCAACATGGCGGGATGGCCACGCACACCGAGGCACCTGGTCAAACGAACAATCTGCCGAGGGGGAAGATCTGCCATCTGAAATAGAAAGGAGTTTGCAAATGCATCAAATTATGAGATAAACCTGGAATGACTCGGACAGCATAACGGCTGTAATTGTAAGAAATGACAATTTCTTTCAATCATGAAAACAACACTTACATAATATGATGTAAGAAATCAGCATTATAACAATGCTAGGAAAACCTGACAGAACTTTCCTACGGCTATAAGGAAGAAATCAACGAGATATTCTAATCAGACAGAGGAGAGCCTAGTCCTATCTTCTCGTAGAACAAGATGAGGGTGACTCAGAACTCAGAACGAAGGGGTAAGGAGAAAAAAGAAGCCTTACGTTGTTCCCTCATATACCCAGAGTAACTACATAACTATAGCAAGCTAGACTTAACTTCGGCCAAGGCTACTAGTCCTACAGTCAGTCCTGCTCTGATACCAAGTCTGTCGGGACCCGGGGTTAGCGTATGCAAGTACAGTTAAGACATACTCATATGGAGAGCCGAGAACTGCACCCACTTGTCTAAGCAGACAAGGCCAAGCACTGAACATTCTCAGAAAGCATCGAACGTGAGGGGCATCCTCTCCAGGCCGGATGACCAACTGAGATGGGTCCTCATCGTCCGCACACCAGTCAAATGATATGGGTGGTGAACTCCCATATTCAAAGACAAGTCGCCTCAACCATACTACCGACTATCTCAAAACTCTTACATAGACTTACTCCAGCCCGATCACTTAGTCGGGGTCTAGGGCGGGCTCGATCATACCACAAAGTGTGCACGAGACGGAGTCTCGAGCAATCGCATCGCGATGCCCCAAGCTGCGCACATCTAAGGGCCACTTGGTGTATGAAAGACCGCCAGCCAGAACACAACTAAGGTCTCGAAAACCCATACGAAGACATGCATGTTATAAACATACACGCAGCACACATGCCTTGTATGAACAGCAGGTACCATTGCAATTCTCTACAAAGTGTACATTTTATTTTTAACTCTTATAGAGTACACACAGAGATCCATACATGTGATCCAACATTACAACACAGAGCGGAAGCAAATTATGTCTGAGTACAGACAAGTTTAACAAATGGCTTAAGAAGCCTTATTTAAACACAAAGCCCTCCACGAGGGAACCAGTCTGCTGACTGGGACTAGACTAGCTTAACTTCAGTCGTCCAGCTCGATGAAGAAGCCACCTTCGGGGTCAGTGGCGTCATCTAAAACATAGATTAAGCAAACGTGAGTACAAAGGCGTACTCAGCAAGACTTACATAGGAACTATACTACTCATGCACATGTACCAAGGTAAAGGGAGGTGGGGTTCACTTGCAGAAGTGCCAGCTTTGATTTGGCTAATCCTGAACTACGAGTACCAGACTTTGAGGTAAGAAGCGTACACGAGTCCACTACTTTGACCAACCAATACACCACTATGGTGCCTTCCTCGACTTCCCCACGAGAAAGCACGCCATAGCACTCACACTTATCTTGGTGTGTTTTAGAAGTATCCAGTTCAAGTTATCTAATAATCAAGCTAAGCTTTCCAAGCAGTCCATAACCGCGGACGCGGCTATTCGAATAGTTTTGTTAACCTTGCAAGGGTGTACCGCTACACACACATGACCATCATTTACCGCCTTTGATCTCGACACCATTCAAGGGGTGCCAGCGAGGATGCTCACCACAACTGTTACCTCATAGCCTATCTAGTCCGAGAAAGTCGCCTATTTGGGTTGGCTACCACTATCGTGAACCCGGCCGTTTTACCGAAGTGGACCCAAGCGATGTGTGCGTGGTGCATAAGCCGGTCTCGGGTGAGCCGTTCTCTCACTTAGCATCCAGGCCACAAGCCTACCAGAACTCCGAACTACTGCGACATCTGGACATCGAAAGGGATGAGTTAATAGGTTGAGAGGGGTCAGTGAGCCCAATGTGTGGTTGTACTCTTCATCTTGGATCACCACACAAGAACTCGTACTAGGGCGGTGTTCAACGAGATAACCCACTGTGTACTCCTACACAGCCTCTCATCGTTCACCTTGTATTAGGGTCGATTCACCGACACTTTTCTACCATCATCAACATGATCATTCCCATCCCGACTCTCATCACAGTAACAACATGGTATCATACTAAGCATGCAATAAGCAGTAACATTGCAGGGGTTACATGATATCAAACAACTCCTACAGTTGCTAGGATTGTGGTTTGCTTACTACTGTGACAAAAGATAGGTCATGCAAAGGAATGGGTTCATCTATACGGTAGAATCGTAACATGGTGATCATCCTATACAATGCATAAGCGAGACATGAGAGGGAAGTGGGATTTTATCGACATGATCAATGGGGGTTTGCTTGCCTTGCTGACGAGGTTCGGTTTCTGGATCTTCAGCGAAGGGGGTAGCCTCCTGCTCCGGTTCCACCTCTACTCGACAAACAAACCACGAAGTAGCAATCAATATGAATGCAATGCTCAAGCACATGAATGAATGTTGAAACTTGAATTATAAGTTTTGATGTGTGTGAGACAATTCCATTTAAGTGGAATATATTGCATTTAAAATGCAAATTCAAATTCCACATTTGAATTCAAATTAACCAAGTTGTATGTGACATAGTTTGATCATTTTGAATCATTTTAAAATGTGTATGATATGCCTCTGAAGTGTGGTTGAATTGTAGCTTAATTCCATGGTCCAAGTTGCAAGATCAATTGATTTGAATTTGAATTAAATTCAAATAAACCAAATGACATATGCTACTGGTCCCATTTTAAAATCAACTCCAACAAAGTTGAAAGTTGCATATTTGGAAATATAATTTTCTCCTGATCATTTTTCATATATTATTTGTCCAATTTGGAGTTAATATGAATTTTCTATGAATTTCCAAAGTTTGGGGTATTTTCTGGAATTTCTGGAATTTCTTTATAACATTTTGCTTTTCTGAAAATTCATAAAATGATTTATTGCGTCAGCTGACATGTGGGTCCAGGGTGTCAGTGACTGGGTTAATTTAACCCGTGGGTTAACTTAATCCAGTGGCTTAATTAAGCCACTGGACCCACTGGTCAGTGACCCAGGGGGTCATTAGCTGGGTAATTAACAGGGGGGCTTTGGGCTGACACGCCGGCGGCTAAACGCCGGAGGCCTGGCCACGGCGGCGCAGCACGGAGCGGGTGCTCCCGTCCACCAGAACGCTCACTGAGACCACCAGAGGGTAGCCCTCGAACTCGCGCTCCACCTATGCGAGTCGGGCGACCACGGGGAGGCTTGACTCGACGACGGCGACTTGAACGGCGGCGGTCCGAGGCACGGCTTGGAACGGGATCGAGCTAGGGGGCTCGTCAAGGCGTTGGGCTGGTCAGGATCGAACCAGAAGAGCTCGGCGAAGACGATGGACAGGTTCTCAAGCTCGTTTGCTTCACGGGCGTTCGCTGGCGAGCACACCGGCGGCGAGGAGCCACGGCTCTCATGGCGGAACGAGTTAGAGGAGTCGAACGGGGTCGTGGTTTGAGGGGAAAAGCTCAACAGACGCTGGTGAACACGTTGGAGCAGGCGTCGGAGGCGGGGAAGTCACGGCGGCGGCGAATCGATCAACTCGAGCTCCGGCGGCCGGCGGCGATCCGATGAACCTGGCGTCACTCCTAGTCCAAATTGGAGCTCCGGCTTCTGCTAGTCGACGAAGACGAGGACGGCAAGCACGTTGGACATCTTGGTGGGGCTCCTCGCCGTCAAAGGCTACGCGGGGGCGCTTCGGTGCTCCGGCGAGGGAGGAGGGGGAGGTGGTTCTGGAGGGAGGGAGAAGGATCGGGACGTCTCCCAGACGTCTCCAGGCGAGGAGATAGGGCTCGGGGCAGGCAGGCAGCTGCCTGTCGTGCCCACGGCGCTCGCCGGCGAGGTGCCTGCCTGCCTGGAGGGAAGAAGACGCATGTACCCCCTCCAGGTGGGCTGGGCCGGTTGAGGTGAGTGGGCCTCGCCCCTGGGCGAGAGGTAAGCTTCTGATTTCTTTTCTATTTTTCTTTTCTGACATTTGTTCTGTTTAGCTAAAAATAAATAGCTAAACATTTTATTAAATGCTGAAAACTTTTATGTGGCCTCATAATAATATAGACTAGCCACTCATAAACTTTCAACATTTTTAAAATTCAAATGATTTGAATTTTAAATCAAATAAGGGTATTTCTTGAATTCCAAGGTACTGTTTGAATATTTGAAAAAATCTATGAGCATGGTGTGGGTCCCACATCACTTGATATGTGATCACACTCATTTATAAGACTTTTCAAAACTCTAACATGAATTTTTGGAAAAGATTTTTATCTGGCCTTTTGAATTAATTCATCTGGGGGGTGTTCCTTCTCCCATTTGGATTTTGAAATTGATTTCCAAGATTTCTTTTTGAAAATTTGACATGATGCAAAGGCACTAGATAACCCTAGCACATACCTAACAGAGGGTTCTGACAAAAATGTACCAAAACAGGGCCTCGCCGATATTTTTTTCAGTGTGCATCACGTCAATATTGTGTGGAAGTTCGAGGTCTTGGAAGTAGGGGAGATCCCAGAAGCATGTCTTGTGAGACCAGCCGTGTTCCGAATTATATCCCTTGAAATACTCGGGACGTTCTGGATCAGGCTCGAGAGAGTTCAACTGTGCCAAGACATGTTCGCCCGTCATCGTAGGTGCTGCCAGGTTTTTGACAACTTTGCCTTTGATGACGTTCTTCTTGTCTTTTCTAAAAGGATGCTTACGAGGCAGAAATTGTCTATGCAAGTCGAAGCAGGAATACTTGCCACCCGCCTTCAGCCAATGAAACTGAAGAGCAGCCTTGCATGTTGGGCACCCGAACTTTCCATGAACACAGAAGCCAGCGAAAAGCGCATACGCCGGCAAGTCATGCATCGAGTACTGGTACCCAACATGCATTTTGAAGGTCTTTTTGCTAGCTTCATCGTATGTCTTGAACCCTTTGTCCCAAGCTTGTTGCAATTCCTCCTTAAGCGGTTGCATGTACACATCCATATACTTCCCCGGATATTTGGGCCCGGGTATTATCAACGTCAGGAAAATGTTCTTCCTTTTCATAATCTCTGAGGGGGGAGATTGAGTGGCATGACAAATACAGGCCAACAACTGTATGGGGCTGCCATCAGACCGAAAGGATTGAACCCATCTGTGCCGACGGCGATTCGGCAATTCCTTGGCTCCTTAGCTTTTTCCGAATGTTTTTCATCAAAGTGCTTCCATGCTGAACCATCCGATGGGTGAGTCAACATCGGCTTCCCATCTGCATCAAATTCTGTTCTCTTCCCATGTTTGTGCCATGTCATCTGTCTGGCTGTCTCTTCCATCATGTAAAGGCGTTGAATTCTTGGTATCACTGGAAGATACCTAAGAACATTTACGAGTATTTTGGTCTGCGTCTTCTCACCTTGACCATTGTCTACCACAACATACCTGGATGACTTGCATTTGGGACAATAGTCTTCGTCCGCATACTCTTTCCTACATAAAGCACATCCATTTTCACAAGCATGTATCTGCTCATAGGGCATCTTAAGTACCTTGAGGATTTTATCCGATTGGTACAGGTTTGCAGGCATAACATGATCTTTTGGTAGAAACCGCCCAATTAGGGTCGTGATCGCATTATAACAATCTGTGCCCAAGTTGAATTGTGCCTTCAAAGCCATCAACTGTGCGATGGCATCGAGCTGACAAAGCTCAGTGTGAGCGTGCAGCGGACGTTTCGAAGACTCCAACATATCATAGAAGGCCTTCGCAGATTCCTCCATCTCATCGTCCTCATCCCGCGCATCGTCAAAGTCCTGCACCATGTCTTCGATCCCGGTTCCGTACTCATCCGTGCGCTGACGGACCACCTCCTCTCTCCGTCGTCCGCCAGACTCGACATGGAAGGTCCACACCGTATAACCAGGCTTATAACCCCTCTTCTGCAAGTGTTTACCCATATCCACCTCTGTCGCCTGTTTATAATTGTCGCACCTAACGCAGGGGCAACAGGTTTTTCTCTGCCCATTTGCAAACGCCGCTCTCAGAAACTCCTTGGTTTTCATAGCCCATTCATTGGTGATCTCTTTCTGATTAGGGCGACCAGTGTACGTCCACGCACGATCATCGCTCATCTTGTTGCTACAGCTAGCTACTAAACAACAAATATACCATTTTATTACGTCCACTTTTTATTGCTTTTATCATACATAGCTACAACATATGCAATTAACCTACACACTAATAGGTAAAGATAGGTCCTAATCCCACCCGAGTATGTGTAGGTTGGGTCGGTTTCCCATGCTTTGGTCCCGATCCGACGCGGTATTTCGGCAGCACCTCCCCGCTGTTCTCCTAATACACGTCTCGACAACAAGCCGAGAGGTTGTGTATCCGGAGAACAACAGGGAGGCGCTGACGAAATTCCGCGTCGGATCAGG
Organism: Bromus sterilis; assembly: GCA_950022295.1. Lineage (NCBI taxonomy): Eukaryota > Viridiplantae > Streptophyta > Magnoliopsida > Poales > Poaceae > Bromus > Bromus sterilis. The sequence continues at coordinate 224,301,000 of OX465598.1, forward strand.
ACCAGAGCATGGAAAAACGACCCAATCTACACATACGCGGGCTGTCCATGGATAACGTTGGACAATTCGAAAGAATTACTATTATAAATATGCAAATGAATGCATATTTATACTGTAATCCTTTCGAATGGGAGACGCATACTGGTTACGCAACTTTACATACTGGTTACGCGAACTTTACATATTTATATTGTAATCCTTTCGAACGGGAGCCGCATACTAGTTACGCGACTGACCTAGCTAGTGTCATCGGCACGAAGGCCGGAACAGAGCAAAAGGAAGGGGGAGGAGGACATGACTTTATTTACTCACCCTCGAACGCAGGGGAGGTCATCGAACACGAGACCCTCGACGGCGATGCTCAAGATGAAAGGGAACCAACTGCATATTTAATTTTAGAAAATCAATACAAACACTATTACTGGTAATTGAGCTAAGTAACACTAGCATCTATTTACCAACTACATTATCTACTTTCTAATTCATCGAAAGGAGCGACACATCGTTGCGCACCTCCATCTACACAGGCAAAGAGGGTCGGGCGGGAGTGGTTGGTTGCGGTGGCAACGGTGCCATCGTCGTCCTCCCACTTCTCTCCTCCCTCCGCCTCCCTCTCCTTCTCCTCCCTCCCCCTCCTTCTCCTTCTCCTCATCCTCCTCCTCCTCCTTCTCTCCTCTTCCTCTTTATTTTTCTTTTACATTTTATTTATATTGAATTTTATTTTTTCCTTTACATTTCAATTTACTCTACATTTTCTCTTTATCTTCCTTTAAATTTTCTGCATCTTCTAAGTCTTAATTCACCTAAATAACTAAATTGATATAATACTAGCAATTAACAGAAAAAATTATTAAAAACAGATCTAATACTAACTAACTAAAATCCTAACACTAACTAACTAAAATCCTAGTAATTAACAAATCTAATACTAACTATAACTAAAATCCTAACACTAACAAAAAACAGAGAAGATAAAAATTAAACAGAGAGAGGGAGGGAGGGGCTCACCAGAGTGGGGGTGCCGGTGGAGTAGGTGGGCGGCGGCGGGATGGGGTGGCGGAGGGGAGCGCCGCCGTAGCCGATGACGGCGGGATCCGGTGCCGGGCGGGTGCGGGGGAAGGGGGAGGGGCCGGACGGGACGGGTGCGGATGGCGGCGCGTGGACGGCGACGACCCGGGCGGGGAGGAGGTGGAGTCCGGTGACGGCAGCGGCCCGGGAGGAGGTGGAGTCCGGCGGCGACGAGGAGGCGAGAGAGAGAGAGAGGTGGAGGTAGTGGGCGAAGAGAGAGAAGGGGGCACGATGGATAGGTTAACGGCCCCGCGGTATGCCGTCTGTCCACAGACGGTAAAGACTCTGTTGCCGTCTGCTGACAGACGGCATACCGCGGGGCCGTTAGCGAGATCGAGCACAATCCCGAGTGGGCCCATAAGTGCCCTTTGCCGTCTTCCTGTGGACGGCAACGGATATTTTGCCGTCTGCTTGAACAAATGCAGACGGAAAAGTGCCTCTTTGCCATCTGTCTCCTTTTGCCGTCTGTATTTAGGGCAGCTGTCGGTAGAGGACCTCATTGCCGTCTGCCCCGACAAAAAACAGACAGCAAAGCACATGGCACATGGCAAACTAAGGAATTCCAGTAGTGTCTACGGGATGATAGGACTAGGCTCATCTATGTCTTGCTAGAACATCTCGTTGAGTGCTTCCTTATAGCCGTAGGATTGTTGTGGTCGTCCAGAGTCTCCGTGTTTTGAGTTCCTTGAGGAAGTTCTATCCAATCTCCTCGAGGTTGTCTTATTTCCATCCCGGTGTAGCCGTTATGCTGCCCGATTTATCCCGTGTTTCAATGAATCTTTGCCTTTGCATTACAATCTTTTCCGTCTTCTTCATGTCCTTCTTGTCTTTGATTCCATCATACAACATGTTCTGATTGTTGATCTTTATCACACAGGATGTCAGGTGGAACTCGTAGTGCTGTTCGTCGCAATCGAGACCGTGATCGGAATCGAAATGATGATGCACCTCCATCATCGCCTTCTGCGGCGGAAATCATGATGGAAGCTGAGAAGAATCGACGTGATCAAACACGCCTTCTGGAGCTCATCGAGCAGAATACCTCACGTCATTGCAATGTGGTTGTGAGCATTCAGGACTTCATCCTCCTCAAGCCACCGGTATTCGACATCGTCGTCCATAAAGGAGTTCAAAAGGAGCCATGTTCAGACTGGATTGAAAACTATTGTTATAAGCAAATTCGGCAAATGGAAGAGAATTCTCCCAATTCTTTCCGAATGAGATAACACAAGCTCTGAGCATGTCTTCAAGAATTTGGTTAACCCTTTCGACTTGACCGCTAGACTGAGGATGAAAAGCTGTACTAAAGGAGAAATGAGGTCCCATAGCATTCTGAAAGCTTCCCCAAAATCTAGAGGTAAAAAGGCTACCGCGATCAGAATTGATTTCCAAAGGAACACCATGAAGGGATACAATTCTAGAGATGTACAAGTCCGCTAACTGGCTAGCAGTTATAGACTCGCGAACCGGAAGGAAGTGAGCAACTTTGGAAAGCCTATCTATGACAACGAAGATGGCATTGTTTCCTTTCTGGGTTCTTGGAAAGCCGGTGATGAAGTCCATACCGACTTTGTCCCATTTCCACTCGGGAATAGACAAAGGTTGAAGTGTACCAGCAGGTCTTTGATGTTCTGCCTTAATGCGACGACAAACATCACACTCGGCAACAAATTGAGCAATGTCTCTCTTCATCCTAGTCCACCAAAATCTCTGGCGTAGATCTCGGTACATTTTTGTGCTACCTGGATGAATTGAGAGGGGTGTGTCATGGGCTTCTTTGAGGATGAGTTGCCTTAGTTCCTTATTCTTAGGTACTACCAAACGATTTTCAAAGAATACCGTTCCTTTGCTATCTGTGCAGAAACATTTATCAACTCCGCTAGCAATGTTCTCCTTGATCCGGCGAACACCTCGTGCACGCCTTTGGGCAACTATAATTTGATCCTCAAGAGTTGGTTTCGCCACCAAGGTAGAAAGATAGCCATGAGGAACAATCTCAAGGTTGAGTTTGCGAAAGTCCTCATGAAGAAGTGGTTGATACTGCTGTAACATGAGGTTGTTACAGTACGACTTACAACTTAGTGCATCAGCCATGACATTGGCTTTGCCTAGGGTGTAAGAAATTACTACGTCATAATCTTTTATCAACTCAATCCAGCGTCTTTGCCTGAGATTAAGATCTGGCTGGGTGAAAATATATTTGAGGCTTTGGTGGTCGGAATAAATCTCACAATGATTACCAAGGAGGTAATGTCGCCAAGTGGTTAGGGCATGAACTACGGCAGCGAGTTCAAGGTCATGGGTAGGATAGTTCTCTTCATGTGGCCGCAACTGGCGTGAAGCATAAGCTACCACATGTCGATCTTGCAGAAGTATGCATCCTAACCCTTGCCGTGAGGCATCACAATAGATCTCGAAATCTCTTTTGGTGTCTGGAGGTGCAAGCACGGGTGCGGAAGTTAATCTTCTTTTTAGCTCTTGAAAGCTTTCCTCGCACTTGGGAGTCCATAAGAATTTCTTATCTTTCTTGAGGAGTTCAGTTAGAGGCTTTGCAACTATAGAAAAGTTCTCGACGAAGCGACGGCAATAGCTGGCTAGGCCAAGAAAACTCCTAACTTGCTTAACCGATTCAGGTGGAGTCCAGTCAAGGACGGCCTGAACTCTCTCGGGATTCACAGCAATGCCTTTTGCAGAAATCACGTGGCCTAAGTAGGTCACTTCTGGTAGCCAGAATTCACACTTGGAGAATTTAGCATACAGGCGATGCTCTCTAAGCTTCATCAATACCAGCCTTAAGTGTTCGGCATGATCTTCTTCGTTCTTCGAGTAGATGAGAATATCATCAAGATAAACCACAACAAATTTATCTAGGTACTCCATGAAGATCGAATTCATCAAGCGTGAGAATGTGGCGGGGGCATTGGTTAAACCAAAGGACATGACGGTGTACTCGTAAAGACCATAACGAGTAGTAAAAGCCGTTTTGGGAATGTCCTCGTTTCGGATTCTGATCTGATGATAACCTAATCTCAAATCAATCTTGGAGAAGACGGAGGATCCTGCAAGTTGATCATAAAGATCATTGATCCTGGGCAGTGGGTATTTGTTCTTTATCGTCGCTAAATTTAGCGGGCGATAGTCTACGCACATCCTTTCTGTTCCATCTTTCTTCTTTACGAACAGAACGGGGCAACCCCATGGCGATGAGCTAGGGCGGATGAAGCCTTTTTCCAACGAAGCATCAAGTTGGGTTTTTAGCTCAGCTAACTCATGTGGGGCCATTTTATATGGGCGTTTGGAAATTGGTGCGGTTCCTGGAACAAGATCCACTATAAACTCTACACACCTGTCGGGTGGCATGCCCGGCAGCTCTTCAGGAAAGACATCCGGGAAGTCACGAACCACCGGAATATCTTCAAGTTCGAGAAGGGGAAGTACATTCAAGGAATGCACTTGGGTTCTTGTTTTGGGTGAGGTATAGTTAACGGTTGTGCCTGAAGGGTGGGTGAGTTTCACGGATTTGCCTTTGCAATCCAGGTAGGCATTCTGTCTTGATAGCCAATCCATGCCAAGGATGACATCAATGTCTGAAGACTTGAGGGATATGAGTGAAGCAAGGAATACTAAACCCTCAATTGCCATTTGATTACCATGGCTCACTCTATTAGTTTGCCATCTTGACCCTGGAGTTTGAATAACCATCGGGGTGGACAATTCAACAAAGGGTAACTCATGACGAAGTGCATAACTTTCCGACATGAATGAATGAGATGCTCCTGGGTCGAAAAGAACAGAAGTAGGAACAAAATTGACTGGGAGCGTACCAAGAATGACGTCAGTGGTGTCATCAGTCTCTTCGGCGGCAATCTGGTTCAGACGTCCACGAGTGGCGGAAGGAGCGGGTTTGGCGGTGTAGACCTTCTGGGGTGGCTTGCCACGACCATTGTTGTTGTTGTTGTTGTTGCCTCCGGCACGGGGTGGAACGTTCTGGTGTTGGAGCTGGTTCTGGGGACACTCTCGAGAATAGTGGCCTGCCTGACCACATTTGTAGCAAGCTCCGACAACAGTGCGTGGAGCTGGGTGGTTTGGTGGAGCTGGGTGGAACTGGGTGGGTGGACGAGGCACCACATAGGATGGCCTCGGGGGGTTGTTCTGGCGGAACATGCTATTTGGAATCCAGATCTTGCGCTTCTGGGAGTCAGAACTGGATGAACTGTCATCTCTAGGGTGTTTGCGAAAGTCGTTGGGGGTGTTCATGTCCTCGGCCTTGATGGCCTTGTTGACAAGGACCTGGAATGTGGCAAAGTCATGAAGGTTGAGCTCACGACGGAGTCCGGAGTTGAGGCCACGACGGAACCTCTCTTGTTTCTTGGAGTCGGTGGAGACTTCTTCAGTTGCATAACAAGCAAGTCGGTTGAACTCACGACTAAACTCGTCCACGGTCCTTCTGCCTTGAGTGAGGTTACAGAACTCCTCACGCTTGCGGTCCATGAGACCCTTGGGAATGTGGTGCTCGCGAAAAGAGGTACAGAATTCCTCCCAAGATGCAGGTGGTCCAACGGGGCGCATAATCAGAAAGTTCTCCCACCAAGAGCTTGCTGCACCTTCGAGGTGATAGGTGGCATAGCTGACCTTGTCTCCATCTGCAACATGGCCGGCTTGGAGCTTCCTCTCGATGCTGCGGAGCCAGTCATCGGCGTCAAGGGGCTCGGTGGAGTAACTGAAAACCGGGGGATGAAGCCGGATGAAGTCGTTCAGAGACACGAGCTCATTGCGCTGCTGAGTGGTGTTGCGTGCGATGACTTCCAGCAGGTGGTGAGAGTCACGGCGGTTCCTCTCGACCTCCATCAGAACTTGGGCCATCGTGGGTGGGGGTGGAAGGTTGCCTTCCTCCTGGTCATTCGCACGACCTTGGTTCTGACCAACGTGGCCACGGGTTCCTTGAGACATCCTGAAGGTGAAAAAAATCAAAGTCAACAGAGTTGAGTTGAAGAGTCTAAACAAGGTATTGAAGTACTGGAAGGATTACAGAGCAAAGGAAGTAATCATCTTGACAACATGGTGATAAAGCATACAATCCATATATTCACAAGCTGTCATACAAACCATACATCGTTTTAATACAAGCACCAAGCTAATACAAACGTGATGAAGATGATACATCCTTCAGAGGCACTCTGACTTCCTATACATTATTTATCTAAGCCTCTGGAACTTAGACACCTTGCATACAATATACTATGATACTACTACATCCTCACTAAGTAAGACCACAGGCGGTCTCACTCATCTCCATCTCCATAGTAGTCCTCATAAAAGTTACCCGCGTATCCCGGTCGCTGGAGGTGACCATCGGAAAACACGGAGGCTTGTGGACCCTGATATCCATTTGGGCAAGGATGGGGCCTAGGTCCAGTGTAGGGTGCAAGCAAAGGACCACGGGGTGGAAAAATGCCTCCAATCTCGGGCCAAGCAACTCGAGAAGGCATCTGAGTCCTCACTGGGTAGATCGCATCAAACTCAACTGATCCCACGCTCACAAAGGGTGCCAAGAGAGTCAGTGCTCGGTACAGACGAACACAGGTGGCGTGGAGCTCAAAACGGAGAGCGCGTGCATCACGATCTCTGTCACTAGCAAACCTAGCAGTCACCTGGAGTGCTGGATCCTCTGCAGAGTGATCTGAGTAGAGTCCGGTGTAATATCCCTCTTCTCCTGGAAGTGCAGCAGGGATATAGCGGAATGAGGTCTCTCTGAGCATGGTGTGCTCCTCTCTCAGCAGTGTAATACATGAATATGCAGCATCCTGCACAGCCATGTTCTCGGTAATGCCAATGCCATGTCCAAAGTGGATAGGCTGGGTGACTCCAACGTGGTGCGGATATATCCGGACAATGCAGTGGAACTGCGTCTGGTTGAAGTCGTGGAACTGCTCCTCGATGGTTTACTCAGGGTACCATCGATATCCCACATAGGACATCATCTCGATCAACGTGGCGGGATGGCCACGCACACCGAGGCACCTGGTCAAACGAACAATCTGCCGAGGGGGAAGATCTGCCATCTGAAATAGAAAGGAGTTTGGAAATGCATCAGATTATGAGATAAACCTGGAATGACTCGGACAGCATAACGGCTGTAATTGTAAGAAATGACAATTTCTTTCAATCATGAAAACAGCACTTACATAATATGATGTAAGAAATCAGTATTATAACAATGCTAGGAAAACCTGACACAACTTTCCTACGGCTATAAGGAAGCAATCAACGAGATGTTCTAATCAGACAGAGGAGAGCCTAGTCCTATCTTCCCGTAGAACAAGATGAGGGTGACTCAGAACTCAGAACGAAGGGGTAAGGAGAAAAAAGAAGCCTTACGTTGTTCCCTCATATACCCAGAGTAACTACATAACTATAGCAAGCTAGACTTAACTTCCGCCAAGGCTACTAGTCCTACAGTCAGTCCTGCTCTGATACCAAGTCTGTCGGGACCCGGGGTTAGCGTATGCAAGTACAGTTAAGACATAGTCATATGGAGAGCCGAGAACCGCACCCACTTGTCTAAGAAGACAAGGCCAAGCACTGAACATTCTCGGAAAGCATCGTACGTGAGGGGCATCCCATCCAAGCCGGATGATCAACTGAGATGGGTCCTCATCGTCCGCACACAAGTCAAATGATATGGGTGGTGAACTCCCATATTCAAAGACAAGTCGCCTCAACCATACTACCGACTATCTCAAAACTCTTACATAGACTTACTCCAGCCCGATCACTTAGTCGGGGTCTAGGGCGGGCTCGATCATACCACAAAGTGTGCACGAGACGGAGTCTCGAGCAATCGCATCGCGATGCCCCAAGCTGCGCACATCTAAGGGCCACTTGGTGTATGAAAGACCGCCAGCCAGAACACAACTAAGGTCTCGAAAACCCATACGAAGACATGCATGTTATAAACATACACGCAGCACACATGCCTTGTATGAACAGCAGGTACCATTGCAATTCTCTACAAAGTATACATTTTATTTTTAACTATTATAGAGTACACACAGAGATCACATACATGTGATCCAACATTACAACACAGAGCGGAAGCAAATTATGTCTGAGTACAGACAAGTTTAACAAATGGCTTAATAAGCCTTATTTAAACACAAAGCCCTCCACGAGGGAACCAGTCTGCTGACTGGGACTAGACTAACTTAACTTCAGTCGTCCAGCTCGATGAATAAGCCACCTTCGGGGTCAGTGGCGTCATCTAAAACATAGATTAAGCAAACGTGAGTACAAAGGCGTACTCAGCAAGACTTACATAGGAACTATACTACTCATGCACATGTATCAAGGTAAAGGGAGGTGGGGTTCACTTGCAGAAGTGTTAGCTTTGATTTGGCTAATCCTGAACTACGAGTACCAGACTTTGAGGTAAGAAGCGTACACGAGTCCACTACTTTCACCAACCAATACACCACTATGGTGCCTTCCTCGACTTCCCCACAAGAAAGCACGCCATAGCACTCACACTTATCTTGGTGTGTTTTAGAAGTATCTGGTTCAAGTTATCTAATAATCAAGCTAAGCTTTCCAAGCAGTCCATAACCGCGGACGCGGCTATTCGAATAGTTTTGTTAACCTTGCAAGGGTGTACCGCTACACACACATGACCATCATTTACCGCCTTTGATCTCGACACCATTCAAGGGGTGCCAGCGAGGATGCTCACCACAACTGTTACCTCATAGCCTATCTAGTCCGAGAAAGTCGCCTACTTGGGTTGGCTACCACTATCGTGAACCCGGCCGGTTTACCGAAGTGGACCCAAGCGATGTGTGCGTGGTGCATAAGCCGGTCTCGGGTGAGCCGTTCTCTCACTTAGCATCCAGGCCACAAGCCTACCAGAACTCCGAACTACTGCGACATCTGGACATCGAAAGGGATGAGTTAATAGGTTGAGAGGGGTCAGTGAGCCCAATGTGTGGTTGTACTCTTCATCTTGGATCACCACACAAGAACTCGTACTAGGGCGGTGTTCAACGAGACAACCCACTGTGTACTCCTACACAGCCTCTCATCGTTCACCTTGTATTAGGGTCGATTCACCGACACTTTTCTACGATCATCAACATGATCATTCCCATCCCGACTCTCATCACAGTAACAACATGGTATCATACTAAGCATGCAATAAGCAGTAACATTGCAGGGGTTACATGATATCAAACAACTCCTACAGTTGCTAGGATTGTGGTTTGCTTACTACTGTGACAAAAGATAGGTCATGCAAAGGAATGGGTTCATCTATACGGTAGAATCGTAACATGGTGATCATCCTATACAATGCATAAGCGAGACATGAGAGGGAAGTGGGATTTTATCGACATGATCAATGGGGGTTTGCTTGCCTTGCTGACGAGGTTCGGTTTCTGGATCTTCAGCGAAGGGGGTAGCCTCCTGCTCCGGTTCCACCTCTACTCGACAAACAAAGCACGAAGTAGCAATCAATATGAATTCAATGCTCAAGCACATGAATGAATGTTGAAACTTTAATTATAAGTTTTGATGTGTGTGAGACAATATCATTTAAGTGGAATATATTGCATTTAAAATGCAAATTCAAATTCCACATTTGAATTCAAATTAACCAAGTTGTATGTGACATAGTTTGATCATTTTGAATCATTTTCAAATGTGTATGATATGCCTCTGAAGTGTGGTTGAATTGTAGCTTAATTCCATGGTCCAAGTTGCAAGATCAATTGATTTGAATTTGAATTAAATTCAAATAAACCAAATGACATATGCTACTGGTCCCATTTTAAAATCAACTCCAACATAGTTGAAAGTTGTATATTTGGAAAGATAATTTTCTCCTGATCATTTTTCATATATTATTTGTCCAATTTGGAGTTAATATGAATTTTCTATGAATTTCCAAAGTTTGGGGTATTTTCTGGATTTTCTGGAATTTCTTTAAAACATTTTGCTTTTCTGAAAATTCATAAAATGATTTATTGCGTCAGCTGACATGTGGGTCCAGGGTGTCAGTGACTGGGTTAATTTAACCCGTGGGTTAACTTAATCCAGTGGCTTAATTAAGCCACTGGGCCAACTGGTCAGTGACCCAGGGGGTCATTAGCTGGGTAATTAACATGGGGGCTTTGGGCTGACACGCCGGCGGCTAAACGCCGGCGGCCTGGCCACGGCGGCGCAGCACGGAGAGGGTGGTCCCGGCCACCAGAACGCTCGCTGAGACCACCAGAGGGTAGCCCTCGAACTCGCGCTCCACCTATGCGAGTCGGGCGACCACGGGGAGGCTTGACTCGACGACGGCGACTTGAACGGCGGCGGTCCGAGGCACGGCCTGGAACGAGATCGAGCTAGGGGGCTCGTCAAGGCGTTGGGCTGGTCGGGATCGAACCAGAAGAGCTCGGCGAAGACGATGGACAGGTCCTCAAGCTCGTTTGCTTCACGGGCGTTCGCTGGCGAGCACACCGGCGGCGAGGAGCCACGGCTCTCATGGCGGAACGAGTTAGAGGAGTCGAACGGGGTCGTGGTTTGAGGGGAAAAGCTCACCAGACGCTGGTGAACACGTTGGAGCACGCGTCGGAGGCGGGGAAGTTACGGCGGCGGCGAATCGATCAACTCGAGCTCCGGCGGCCGGCGGCGATCCGATGAACCTGGCGTCACTCCTAGTCCAAATTGGAGCTCCGGCTTCTGCTAGTCGACGAAGACGAGGACGGCAAGCACGTTGGACATCTTGGTGGGGCTCCTCGGCGTCAAAGGCTACGCGGGGGCGCTTCGGTGCTCCGGCGAGTTCTCCTGTCGACGACGAACACGGCGAGGGAGGAGGGGGAGGTGGTTCTGGAGGGAGGGAGAAGGATCGGGACGTCTCCCAGACGTCTCCAGGCGAGGAGATAGGGCTCGGGGCAGGCAGGCAGCTGCCTGTCGTGCCCACGGCGCTCGCCGGCGAGGTGCCTGCCTGCCTGGAGGGAAGAAGACGCATGTACCCCCTCCAGGTGGGCTGGGCCGGTTGAGGTGAGTGGGCCTCGCCCCTGGGCGAGAGGTAAGCTTCTGATTTCTTTTCTATTTTCCTTTTCTGACATTTGTTCTGTTTAGCTAAAAATAAATAGCTAAACATTTTATTAAATGCTGAAAACTTTTATGTGGCCTCATAATAATATAGACTAGCCACTCATAAACTTTCAACATTTTTAAAATTCAAATGATTTGAATTTTAAATCAAATAGGGGTATTTCTTTAATTCCAAGGTACTGTTTGAATATTTGAAAAATCTATGAGCATGGGGTGGGTCCCACATCACTTGATATGTGATCACACTCATTTATAAGACTTTTCAAAACTCTAACATGAATTTTTGGAAAAGATTTTTATCTGGCCTTTTGAATTAATTCATCTGGGGGTGTTCCTTCTCCCATTTGGATTTTGAAATTGATTTCCAAGATTTCTTTTTGAAAATTTGACATGATGCAAAGGCACTAGCTAACCCTAGCACATACCTAACAGAGGGTTCTGACAAAAATGTACCAAACAGGGCCTCGCCGATATTTTTTTCAGTGTGCATCACGTCAATATTGTGTGGAAGTTCGAGGTCTTGGAAGTAGGGGAGATCCCAGAAGCATGTCTTGTGAGTCCAGGCGTGTTCCGAATTATATCCCTTGAAATACCCGGGACGTTCTAGATCAGGCTCGAGAGAGTTCAACTGTGCCAAGACATGTTCGCCCGTCATCGTAGGTGCTGCCAGGTTTTTGACAACTTTGCCTTTGATGAAGTTCTTCTTGTCTTTTCTAAAAGGATGCTTACGAGGCAGAAACTGTCTATGCAAGTTGAAGCAGGAATACTTGCCACCCGCCTTCAGCCAATGAAACTGAAGAGCAGCCTTGCATGTTGGGCACCCGAACTTTCCATGAACACAGAAGCCAGCGAAAAGCGCATACGCCGGCAAGTCATGCATCGAGTACTGGTACCAAACATGCATTTTGAAGGTCTTTTTGCTAGCTTCATCGTATGTCTTGAACCCTTCGTCCCAATCTTGTTGCAATTACTCCTTAAGCGGTTGCATGTACACATCCATATTCTTCCCCGGATATTTGGGCCCTGGTATTATCAACGTCAGGAAAATGTTCTTCCTTTTCATAATCTCTGAGGGGGGGAGATTGAGTGGCATGACAAATACAGGCCAACAACTGTATGGGGCTGCCATCAGACCGAAAGGATTGAACCCATCTGTGCCGACGGCGATTCGGCAATTCCTTGGCTCCTTAGCTTTTTCCGAATGTTTTTCATCAAAGTGCTTCCATGCTGAACCATCCGATGGGTGAGTCAACATCGGCTTCCCATCTGCATCAAATTCTGTTCTCTTCCCATGTTTGTGCCATGTCATCTGTCTGGCTGTCCCTTCCATCATGTAAAGGCGTTGAATTCTTGGTATCACTGGAAGATACCTAAGAACATTTACGGGTATTTTGGTCTGCGTCTTCTCACCTTGACCATTGTCTACCACAACATACCTGGATGACTTGCATTTGGGACAATAGTCTTCGTCCGCATACTCTTTCCTAAATAAAGCACATCCATTTTCACAAGCATGTATCTGCTCATAGGGCATCTTAAATACCTTGAGTTTTTTATCCGATTGGTACAGGTTTGCAGGCATAACATGATCTTTTGGTAGAAACCGCCCAATTAGGGTCGTGATCGCATTATAACAATCTGTGCCCAAGTTGAATTGTGCCTTCAAAGCCATCAACTTTGCGATGGCATCGAGCTGACAAAGCTCAGTGTGAGCGTGCAGCGGACGTTTCGAAGGCTCCAACATATCATAGAAGGCCTTTGCAGATTCCTCCATCTCATCGTCCTCATCCCGCGCATCGTCAAAGTCCTGCACCATGTCTTCGATCCCGGTTCCGTACTCATCCATGCGCTGACGGACCACCTCCTCTCTCCGTCGTCCGCCAGACTCGCCATGGAAGGTCCACACCGTATAACCAGGCTTATAACCCCACTTCTGCAAGTGTTTACCCATATCCACCTAACGCAGGGGCACCAGGTTTTTCTCTGCCCATTTGCAAACGCCGCTCTCAGAAACTCCTTGGTTTTCATTGCCCATTCATTGGTGATCTCTTTATGATTAGGGCGACCAGTGTACATCCACGCACGATCATCGCTCATCTTGTTGCTACAGCTAGCTACTAAACAACAAATATACCATTTTATTACGTCCACTTTTTATTGCTTTTATCATACATAGCTACAGCATATGCAATTAACCTACACACTAATAGGTAAAGATAGGTCCTAATCCCACCCGAGTATGTGTAGATTGGGTCGGTTTCCCATGCTTTGGTCCCGATCCGACGCGGTATTTCGGCAGCACCTCCCCGCTGTTCTCCTAATACACGTCTCGACAACAAGCCGAGAGGTTGTGTATCCGGAGAACAATAGGGAGGCGCTGACGAAATTCCGCGTCGGATCAGGACCAGAGCATGGAAAAACGACCCAATCTACACATACGCGGGCTGTCCATGGATAACGTTGGACAATTCGAAAGAATTACTATTATAAATATGCAAATGAATGCATATTTATACTGTAATCCTTTCGAATGGGAGACGCATACTGGTTACGCAACTTTACATACTGGTTACGCGAACTTTACATATTTATATTGTAATCCTTTCGAACGGGAGACGCATACTGCTTACGCGACTGACCTAGCTAGTGTCATCGGCACGAAGGTCGGAACAGAGAAAAAGGAAGGGGGAGGAGGACATGACTTTATTTACTCACCCTCGAACGCAGGGGAGGTCGTCGAACACGAGACCCTCGACGGCGATGCTCAAGATGAAAGGGAACCAACTGCATATTTAATTTCAGAAAATCAATACAAACACTATTACTGGTAATTGAGCTAAGTAACACTAGCATCTATTTACCAACTACATTATCTACTTTCTTATTCATCGAAAGGAGCGACACATCGTTGCGCACCTCCATCTACACAGGCAAAGAGGGTCGGGCGGGAGTGGTTGGTTGCGGTGGCAGCGGTGCCATCGTCGTCCTCCCACTTCTCTCCTCCCTCCCCCTCCCTCTCCTTCTCCTCCCTCCCCCTCCTTCTCCTTCTCCTCATCCTCCTCCTCCTCCTTCTCTCCTCTTCCTCTTTATTTTTCTTATACATTTTATTTATATTGAATTTTATTTTTTCCTTTACATTTCAATTTACTCTACATTTTCTCTTTATCTTCCTTTAAATTTTCTGCATCTTCTAATTCTTAATTCACCTAAATAACTAAATTGATATAATACTAGCAATTAACAGAAAAAATAATTAAAAACAGATCTAATACTAACTATCTAAAATCCTAACACTAACTAACTAAAATCCTAGTAATTAACAAATCTAATACTAACTATAACTAAAATCCTAACACTAACAAAAAACAGAGAAGATAAAAATTAAACAGAGAGAGGGAGGGAGGGGCTCACCAGAGTGGGGGTGCCGGTGGAGTAGGTGGGCGGCGGCGGGACGGGGTGGCGGAGGGGAGCGCCGCCGTAGCCGATGACGGCGGGATCCGGTGCCGGGCGGGTGCGGGGGCAGGGGGAGGGGCCGGACGGGACGGGTGCGGATGGCGGCGCGTGGACGGCGACGACCCGGGCGGGGAGGAGGTGGAGTCCGGTGATGGCAGCGGCCCGGGAGGAGGTGGAGTCCGGCGGCGACGAGGAGGCGAGAGAGAGAGAGGTGGAGGTAGTGGGGGAAGAGAGAGAAGGGGGCAAGATGGATAGGTTAACGGCCCCGCGGTATGCCGTCTGTCCACAGAAGGTAAAGACTCTGTTGCCGTCTGCTGACAGACGGCATACCGCGGGGCCGTTAGCGAGATCGAGCACAGTCCCGAGTGGGCCCATAAGTGCCCTTTGCCGTCTTCCCGTGGACGGCAACGGATATTTTGCCGTCTGCTTGAACAAATGCAGACGGAAAAGTGCCTCTTTGCCATCTGTCTCCTTTTGCCGTCTGTATTTAGGGCAGCTATCGGTAGAGGACCTCATTGCCGTCTGCCCCGACAAAAGACAGACAGCAAAGCACATGGCACATGGCAAACTAAGGAATTCCAGTAGTGTCTACGGGATGATAGGACTAGGCTCATCTATGTCTTGCTAGAACATCTCGTTGAGTGCTTCCTTATAGCCGTAGGATTGTTGTGGTCGTCCATAGTCTCCGTGTTTTGAGTTCCTTGAGGAAGTTCTATCCAATCTCCTCGAGGTTGTCTTATTTCCATCCCGGTGTAGCCGTTATGCTGCCCGATTTATCCCGTGTTTCAATGAATCTTTGCCTTTGCATTACAATCTTTTCCGTCTTCTTCATGTCCTTCTTTTCTTTGATTCCATCATACAACATGTTCTGATTGTTGATCTTTATCACACAGGATGTCAGGTGGAACTAGTAGTGCTGTTCGTCGCAATCGAGACCGTGATCGGAATCGAAATGATGATGCACGTCCATCATGGCCTTCTGCGGCGGAAATCATGATGGAAGCTGAGAAGAATCGACGTGATCAAACACGCCTTCTGGAGCTCATCGAGCAGAATACCTCACGTCATTGCAATGTGGTTGTGAGCATTCAGGACTTCATCCTCCTCAAGCCACCGGTATTCCGATGTTCTTCTGAGCCCCTTGAAGCTGATGATTGGCTCCGTTCCATCGAGCGTAAGCTTGATACTGCACATGTTGCTCCCGACGATCGATTTGTTTTCGCGGTATACTTCTTGGAGGGTGCTGCTCTTCAATGGTGGGAGAACTATGTTGTTATGCATCCAGATGGTCACGTAGTGACTTGGCAGGAGTTCTGTGTTGCCTTTCGAGCGTACCACATTCTGGATGAGTTAATGGAGTGCAAGAAGGAAGAGTTTTGCAATCTGACACAAGGAGAGATGTGCATTCATGAGTATGTGAGAGAGTTCAACCGTCTTGCTCGTTATGCCCAAGATGAGATCACCACCGATGCCAGAAAGCAGGCAAGGTTCCGTAAGAGACTTAGCCCCATCCTTCGCCATGATCTCAACCTCATCGAATTTTCCACCTTTGAGGATTTAGTCAACAGATCCTTTAGAGCTGAGCATGGCAATGAAGTGTTCGAAGAGTCCCGCAAGCATGCCCTTGAGCTTGCTCCTTCTTCAAGTTCAGCCTCTCAAAAACGCAGAATATGGATCCCAACTCGTGCCATACCTCAAAACTTTCTTCAGACACCACCAGCCAATATATTTCATGCACCTCAACACACTGTTCCTCCCAGGAATGATGGTGTGCAATCAAGTAATCCTGCTCCCAGCAATTCAGGAAGGATGTGTTTCATGTGTGGTCTGACAGGCCATTACTTCTGACAATGCCCTACAGTGTTGGTGGCACCACGTAGACCTAGTCATAAGCCTCCAAAGAAATCCACCACCAAAACCATCCCAACAAATCTTTCAGCCACAATTAGTGGATATGTGAACCAAATCTCAGTACTTCTGATGTCATCCTTGGCACACTCCCAGTCAATCATGTTCCCGCCTCCGTTCTTTTCGATCCAGGAGCTTCTCATTCATTCATGTCGGAGAGTTATGCACTTCGTCATGAATTTCCTTTTGAAGAAATGGTTTCTCCAATGATCATTCAAACTCCTTGTTCCAAATGGAAAACTAATAGAGTAAGCCATGGCAATCAAATTTCAATTGAGGGTTTAGTATTCCTTGCTTCTCTTATAGCCCTCAAGTGTTCAGACATTGATGTCATCCTAGGCATGGATTCGTTATCAAGGAAGAATGCTTTCCTTGATTGTAAAGCCAAATCAGTTAAACTCACCCACCCTTCAGGCCAGACCATTGACTACACATCACCCATCTCTAGAATCCAGATGCATACTTTGAATGTTCTTCACCTTCCTGACCTTGAAGATATTCCAGTGGTTCGTGACTTCCCGGATGTCTTTCCTGAAGAGCTGCCGGGGATGCCACCCGACAGGTGTGTAGAATTCATAGTGGATCTTATACCAGGCACAACCCCAATTTCCAGACACCCATATAGAATGGCCCCACATGAGTTAGCTGAGCTAAAAACCCAACTTGATGCTTCGTTGGAAAAAGGCTTCATACGCCCTAGCTCATCGCCATGGGGTTGCCCCGTTCTGTTCGTAACGAAGAAAGATGGAACGGAAAGGATGTGTGTAGATGTAACAACCCATGTGCCGCTAGTTAGATCTTGGGTTATGGGAACGCTAGTTAGAAAAATTTGTGTTTTCTGCTGCAAACCCCAACAGGAATGAGACGCTCCGGAATCGAACAAAACTGTCGCGGGAACTGAACACACAAGTAACCTACCAAGAACGATCTCTGAAGACTACTGAGCATCTGTGAGCATCACGTTGTTCACTCGAACTGCACGTGGCTGTGCCTTCACCATCGCAGTGCTCGGAGTAGAGTGAGGTGGAGGCGGTGGGAGCCGAGCAAAGCGCGGGTCGGTGCAGTTGGGAGACGTGTGCCCCGGCTCTCTGCACTTGTAGCATATCACGCCTGGCCTGGGCTGCTGCTGCGACCTGGGTGGCCTCGCGTGTGGTGGTGTAGAGCGAGGCCCCTGCTGAACTGGAACGGGAGGGCGGGAAAAAGTGCGGACAACTGCCCCTTCTGCTGGTACTGCTGCCTCTGTGGTGGTGCCTCTGTGACCCACGTCTTCGCCTTCTTGTGGACCATCACTGCGGAACTTTGCTCTCTCTGACGCTTCCTGTCTGCATCCCACTCTGCTCTGGCTGACTCTTGGCGGATAGCTTGATCCACGAACTGTGAGAACAGCGTGGGGCTGCACTGAGTCAGCGCGTACTTGATCTCTGTGCTGAGACCTCCACGGAACCTGGCAATCTTCTTGGACTCAGTGCTGACCTCCTCTGGAGCGTACCTGGCGAGCCTGACGAAGGCCAGGTTGTACTGCTGAACTGACCTTTCACCCTGTCTCAGAGCCAAGAACTCCTCACGCTTCCTGTCCATCAGGCCACTCGGAATATGTGCTGCTCTGAAGTCTGCGACAAAATCTTCCCACGTGATGATAGCATCGCCCTTGTTGGCCTTGTCGGTATCGTACCAGCTGGCTGCTGCACCCTGAAGCTGGAAGGAGGCGAAGGTGACGTAGTCCACTGGTCTGACGGTGTTTGCATTGAAGTGCTTCTTGATCTCTGCGATCCAGTCATCCGCCTCCAGCAGGTCTCGTGCCTCGGAGAACCTGGGGGGGTTGATAGCGAGGAACTGCTGCAGTGTGGTGTACTGTGGTCGCTCATTCCTCTGGGCAGTCTGGTTCTGCAGCATCTGTAAGATCGCAGCTGTGCCCTAAGCCACTACAGTCACAGCCTCCCCAAGGAGAGGGTTCTCTGGCGGCGGCATGTTCGCTCTTGGCATCTTGTATACAGGAACACTTATGAGAACATGATTGAAACATTGAAGTAACCAGAAGATAAAGCAATATTGACTACAAAACTTCCTCACGAGGTATGAGAAAGCCGAAGGCTGAAATTCCACCAAGGTTAACCCGGAAATTCGAAAGCTAGGTGCTACTGCAATCCCCAAACCGAGATCATCGGAATCCAAGATAATAATCTGCTAGCAAGCACACAAAAATATATACGAGTGGTTGAAGACCTGAACGTTGAGACATCTGCCCTGAGCGGGCCGCTGAAGCGGTCTCCTATAGGGGGAGGAACCACATCCGGAGGATGCCAACCATCTCTGTATAGGAGTTTCACCTGAGGTACGCCGTAAGCGAGGTGGAGCTGTCAACCCCAAGTGGCGGCTCAGTGTTCTCAACGTACGCCAACCCTTCTCGTCGCTAGCAAAATATTATAGAGGAATCGGAGACTCATGTAAATGAGAACCTAGATTTGTTTTGAAAGGGGATAAGTTGCAGATAGAAAACAGCGTTTCACTTCCTCACGGAAAAAGGGGTGGGAGGGTGGGGTAAGAATAAAAAGAAAGAGTTCATACTCTCCATTTTTTCCTTAATAACTACAAAATAGTTTCTAGACTCAACTTCGGCCAGTAAGGGGTCCTACAGTCAGTCCTGCTCTGATACCAAGTTGTAAGGCCCCCGATGCAGTGCTAACTCGAGTAAGTCGCTTTCGCTTCCCGCTCAAGTTAGTAGCGCATAAAGAGCCACGGACTCACGACACTCGCACTCGAGTCTCTGCCGGATTCTCGACAACAGGTATAAGAACAATGAACTTAATACTAAGACATAAATATATAGAGTTCAGGGCATACATCGCCACTGAAATTATTACATCATCTCAGAGGTCCGTGGACCCATCGTTCACAAATTTTTCCTGTTGGGGTTCTCATTCCTGTTGGGATTGCGGAAATAACATACCTCGGGGTGTAGTCCGTTGCACGGGAAATGTTTCCGCAAACGTGGTTGATGTAGCCGATCAAGTTTCACAGCCCCCTGGCTGTGTTGAGCACCCAGATGGGTGTAGTGCCACACGTGCAACACCTCGTAGTAGTCGCACACGTACGAGACTCGATGACGACCTCCGTTCTCCGATCCAGCGAAGGTGGCGGAAGCAGACCTCCGGACGGAGCTTCGGCAGCACGACGGCCTCCGACTCTAGCAGAGAAGCCTCAATTCCACTATAGGCTCACACTATGGAGCCCACCGTGAAAGAGGCAAGGGAGGGGAGAAGACCGGAGAAAACCGATCTCAATTCGGAGTAATATTTAATTTCTCACGAATTTCTGTGTATTAAATATGTGCACCCTGCCCATCTATATATAGGCAATGGGGAGGGAGTCAACCCCTCTCCCTTAGCAATGTGGGACTAAAGTCCCTTTGCTAAGGGGGAGGTGTCCGGCACACCCCTCATGGGCCCTAGGGCCCATGGCGCCTCCCCCCTCTTTTCTTTTTTCCCTTTTATTTCCCCTAATGGTCCTTTTTCTCCACTAAGGCCCATTGCACATATTAATTAGAAATAAAATGATTTTAATTATTAATTAAATTAATTAATAACTAAAACATAATATTCCATCTCCTGGTGCTCCGGAACTCCTTCCGGTTCACTCCGAACTTGTTTCGGTTCAACACGGTACTTCTCCGATATTGTTTCCTTTATTCTCTGGTTAATCCGATGGTTCCGAAAAGGTCTCCGATTTCATCGAGCCCTTAAGTGTGTTACCATACGGTCCGAGAACACTCCAGTCATGACCGAGATGAGGCTACGGTCAATGGTCATCAGCGGGACCTGGATGCCCATAATGACCCCTGTGCATTCGGGATATCAAACACCGATTGGACCTTACGCCGTATAGCATTCCCTTTGTCAGCGATACTGGATTGTTCCGAGATTCGATCAATGACATCCTATGTATGGTTCAACCTCGTTCCGAACTAATCCTCATTCACTCGTTCCCTTGATATTCATCCCCGTGACCTAGTCACACGCTGCAACTTTATGGATGGAATCTCACCGAGTGGGCCCAGAGTATCTATCCATTATATGGATTGACAAATCACGCTCTTGTAACAATACTCTTCAACATATCTCCACGGAATACCTAAGATACAACCGTTATGACCCGCATATTTCAGTCAGGTGGTGGGATGTAAGTCAAAGCATCCGGGAAGATAGTAATTATGCACGTACTCACGCTCAAAGGAACGGTCTACCACGTTCTGTAATGACAATACTGAACCTTCATAAGATTTGATCATGCTGTAATGCTTACTTTGGGTAATGTTCATCACGTCACTTAAAAAGTGAGGTGACCTCATAGTGAAGAGACTTAATTGTCAATGATCGCGAAACCACGACCATCATGTTGACCATGAACTAGTTATCGATGTAGAGGCTAACTAGGAACTCTGGGGGTTTCTATACCACACCTGTATCATTGTTTCACTGACTCAGTTCTAGCAAGGTATGAAACTGGTTACGAACTTGCTTAGATATATTGGAATAATCATATATTATTTGCCTCTAGAGCATATATCCAACAGTCTCCCACTTGCACTAGACTGCTAATAATCTAGCCGCATTTTTTTCGATCATAATCATCTTATCACATAAGTGTTTCATTGATCATGCATGCTCATGGAAGAGGGTTCGTCAACGAACTACACCAATTCAGATTCGCATGTTTCCTTTGCAACTGGTATAGGTCAAAAACTCTTTTGACATACCTCTCATTATCATATAATGGTTGGATATAAGTTTCACAGTCATATATACTATTATTTCACAGTATCCTCCAATGATCTCTTGGTTCAGTCTTTAGAAGACTCATCCATAGTCATATATACTGGGAAATACACTCAACCAAAAGTCCAATACTTCTTACGATAAACTTTTATCCATACGTCTACTTTCTTAAGTTGTATTATGTTTGTAGTACCATGAATTTTGCTCACATTTCTTTCACGTCTTTGGTGATGTCTCTAATTCCATATAGACCCATAATATGGCTTGCAATTGTAATCTTGCATTACATTCAAGTCTATTATCCTTTCTATATTTTAGAGAATAGTCCTCAGTATTCCTCATATACTGAATGCATGGACTTTATTCAGATTCTGTGTTTTACTCCTAAAGCACATCGGAATCTGTTCTTCTTCCAAGAACTTTTGAGTCATTCTGTTGTTGGATTCACAATGCATGTTATATGGTAGAATCATATGTCAAGAACATATAATATCACATGTCCAGTACATGGTGCATCTCTATTCTTCCATCAAGACATTGCTTGTGATATTTGGATTTCATCCATTACATAATTTCTAGTCAAAAGAACCTGTTTCTTGTCTTAGAAGATTATTCCAACCTTCACTTTGTTTCATTATCCGTATCTTAATATAGTCATATAGATTTCAACGTGTAATGTGTTGGTATTTCACATAAAAGAAGATTCTTGCAATCTTGTATTTTATTTGCCTTATGCTCCATATATATCATAATGCACATATGTATATAATACGATTCTCTATATACACAATCAATGCATATCCATATATATACATATGAGATCATTCTTCACACATATCAATGCATATATGTTTGAGACAATGATCATGCTCCCACTCAAATATATCCATCATATACTCATATATTTGTGGTTCAGCTTTCATCAAGTCATTTTATTGTTCACTATGTCTCACATAATGACAAAGCTTCCAAAGCTCCCACTCAGAAAATGCCCTCTGCATTCCAAGTTTCCGGGAAGTCTTCAAAGCTCCCACTCAATTTCATGAAACTGCAGGCCCACTCAATATTTTGGTCATCACAAAAATCACTTGATGAAATCAAGGTTGAGGGTTCCTATCTTGAGGTACTATAGTCCATCCTTTTAACGAAATAACCTTCTTCATGCCCATTGCAGTTCTCTTTCAAATCCAAAATTTGACTGAGATGCAATTTCAGGCTATGGTCCATCGTAGTGTAAATGAAATAGTTTTATTGATTAAAGCATTCCTATGTTTCCGTAGTCAATCACCATTGAACTTTGGTCATAACCAAATAATGCCTTATGCCCATTACATTATTCTCAATAACTCTCCAGTTTGTCGAGAATTTGAAATAACCGATTTATTTCACGGGACGTGAGCCATCCTATATGTAACTCAATATTATTTCATTTCTCCTCGTGTTTTAGGCTACCATCATTCTTTGTGTCTTCAAGCAATGTTATTTTCCTATTGTTTTATTAAGAAGACTCATGATTATTGTTCTGTACAAAACGTATTCATGACAACCTTCTAAATTCAACAATGGCTTCAACTCATATACCAAGATCAATCATCTTTGGCATATCCTTCCTTATATAGCGTCATTACAGCGGAACACGCTTCCGTTGCAATACTCTGATATTCTGAAGGCAAGGTCCAATACCCCGGTCAAAGTTTCCATT
This sequence comes from Bromus sterilis, assembly GCA_950022295.1. NCBI lineage: Eukaryota > Viridiplantae > Streptophyta > Magnoliopsida > Poales > Poaceae > Bromus > Bromus sterilis. The sequence goes on from OX465598.1 coordinate 224,323,998, forward strand.
ATCTCCCATTGGATCCGTGTCGAGAGACTTCTTCTCGCATTACCAATCAAGCAACACACAATTTTGCTATTCGGGGAGAATATGTAATTTCAATTGCTTGTAGTTGTATTACAAAGAAATTCTTTCTTTTAAGAAACCTTATAACACCATCAGTTATGGAGCTATCATGTCTCGTTAGATTCAGGATGGTTTCCTATTCATGAAGTGGGTGTTTTAACTTTAATGAATTAAACAACCTTATTCGACAATAACTATAGTGCTAGGGGAAAGAATGTTTAGACCATACTACGGTTTAGTATGACTACGAATGGTTTAAGTAGTCTAGCACTTTCAACTTCCATCGTAGTTTGTGGTACAACTTCCACAAGTCTCCCATTATGTCAATATCAATACTTATCACTTCGGATCGTAGCGTAGTGATTTGTATCCTTGTATTCTCACTTCTCACTGTGATTCCTGAATCTCAGTGTTATGATCCCAATTGAATACAACTTTCAATTAATCATATGAAGTCTTTAATGATAACTCACGTGCCCATTTTAGTACATCATTTATGTATAATGATTGGCGCAAGTTCTACTTGCTAGAACCTTGTCATGGTTATATTTATTGCAGAGGTTCATAGATCGTGTATCTAACCCATCTCATGCAAGTAAGTTATGATTTTCATTCGATAATGAACTCACAAGTTAATAGATCATACATTTAATGAATTCATCAGTTATGAAGTCACCTCATGCAATCAAATCTTTGACTTGTTATAATCATGACAACTTTATCATTAAACATTGAATATTTCTTGAGAATAATAGCAGTATTATAAATGCTTTCTATCATATCATAAATCAACACGTAATCAAAGTATAAGCACACTTTTATTCATAAAGATGGAACAACTGACTTGTCTCATTACATGAATAACTTTGTCTCGCGAGAGGCAAGACACACAACCAAGTGTTCATACTATAATGATTACATAAGATTTACCTAATACTAAAAGTATCTCCTATGATAGATGTCTCGGCGGGATCCATGCTGGCCATCAACTGACTTGATATCCATCAATCCTCGATTTCACCTCTTTCCGTCCATGCAACGGCAGGTCCTGTTTTCATAAAACAGAATAAGTATCAGATACTCATTCACTGCAAATGTTGTATAAGGGAGTACACATTTATAAAGTATATCAAGCATATACCTTCTCCATCGACGACTTCTGCATCCTCGATAGGAGCAATGTCCGCGGCCAAGAGATCAGTCATGAAGTTCTGGAGACTCATATTAGCTCCTCTTCCGACATAGCTATGAACATAATCACCATAACTCGGAGGGAGTGAGTGCAATAACGTGTTTATTGCAAACTCTTCTATGGTGCTTTCGTTCATTGTCCAATATTCATATCCCTCCACCATGGTCAGGTACATCTCATGCATCCTGTCCAAGTGATCACCAAGGCTTGTGCGTTCTTCCATCTTTGTAGATAGAAACTTGCTTTCTAACTCAAATCTGGCAATTCTGAACTCACGTACGAACATTGTCTTTAGCGTGTCCATCATGTCATATGAGCCAGTGTCCTGAAACTGTATGCCCAAAACCTATGACATACTGAAGATCATGACATTCCTGACTACGGAGCATTTCTGTCGGCGAGCATAATGATCAAGTATCCCTTGATCGCCAACATGATCGTCCGGATGTTCTTCTACATGCACTTATATTGTAAACAAGATGTTTGCTCTCTTGAGCGACGTCCTAAGGCGTAAGTACCAGTCAGCAAAGTTTGACCCATTTTTTCTAAGTCTTTCACCTTCTATGAAGAAAGATAGTTCACGTTTTTCTAGTGCATTCATTTTCTACAAACATAATTGCAAGGAACATAATTAAGACTAGTTCACAACAATGAGTTCATATAATCATATTATAAATGATCTCGCACTAAAACAATTCATCCCTAGGAAGTTTTAGTGATTACATGATCCAGATTCACTGCCCGACCTCGAATATCACACGGCCGACGGGTCAGTTTCAAAGGTAGACAACAACTTGTGCGATCACATTATCTTATATGTACTGTGACTCATGCTCGATCTTTCGATCTCTAGTATTCCGAGGCCATATCTGCATATGCTAGGCTCGCCAAATTAACCTCCATGTTATATGCTGCTCAGCAAGGCCATATCTGCATATGCCAGGCTTGCCGAACCCAACCTCATGCGAACTCCATTTAATATGTAGGACAAGTCCGGTATGTACGGAGCATTAAGCCATATGGGAGAACCTTCCAGGCGGTGCACACTTCGGTAGAATACTTGTGTTTGGATTTGTTAAGGGATCATCTTATCACATGCTACCGTCGTGTATCCTATACTAGCAAGTTTTAAGATGTCTGAGCTATGGCAACACTAAGTCTACAGTGTCTCCATTTTAGTTTGTTTTATGATGACGATTACTACTTACTAGTAAAACATAGCAAAGCTATTACTACATCACAAACAAAACAAACGATAGCCCCCACTTAGCAATACAAGGTTTAGACGGTCTAGTTGTATATTGCAAGTTTTACGTGGCTGCTAGGGCTTTCATAGTAAAACAGGTTTTAACCTACGAGTCAACCACAACGTCAACCATATGATTGTCTCTACTACACCCCGCACGGGGCCCTCCGTTGCAAATGCCACATCCGCTAAAGTAGAGAGACAGACACCCCCCCAGCCACTTTATACGGTACAAGCCGCATGTCAAGCGCAGAACCAGTCTCGCGTAAGCGTACGCGTAAGGTCGGTCGGGGGCCGCTTCATCAAACAATGCCGCAGATGTGAACAAGTACACGTGGGAGGGTAACAATCATACAATCAACGCCACATCCCCGATGTGTTCTATCCGTACAGTAATACTAAGCGTAGACCTAGCTCATGATACCACTGTTGGGGTTCGCAGCAGAAAACACAAATTTTTCTAACTAGCATTCCCATAACCCAAGATCTAGCTAGCCGTATTACCGTACCGGAAAGGATTGCGGAAATAACATACCTCGGGGTGTAGTCCGTTGCGCGGGAAACGTTCCCGCAAATGTGGTTGATATAGCCGATCAAGTTTCACAGCCCCCTGGCTGTGTTGAGCACCCGGATGGGTGTAGTGCCACACGTGCAGCACCTCGTAGTACTCGCACACGTACGAGACTCGATGACGACCTTCGTTCTCCGATCCAGCGAAGGTGGTGGAAGCAGACCTCCAGACGGAGTTTCGGCAGCACGATGGCCTCCGATTCTAGCAGAGAAGCCTCAATTACACTATAGGCTCACACTAGGGAGCCCACCGTGAAAGAGGCAAGGGAGGGGAGAAGACCGGAGAAAACCGATCTCAATTCGGAGTAATATTTAATTTCTCACGAATTTCTGTGTATTATATATGTGCACCCTGCCCATCTATATATAGGCAGAGGGGAGGAAGTCAACCCCTCTCCCTTAGCAATGTGGGACTAAAGTCCCTTTGCTAAGGGGGAGGTGGTCGGCCAAGGGGGGGAGGGGGCGCACCCTTCATGGGCCCTAGGGCCCATGGCGCCTCCCCCTCTTTTCTTTTTTCTTTTTTCCCTTTTATTTCCCCTAATGGGCCTTTTTCTCCACTAAGGCCCATTGCACATATTAATTAGAAATAAAATGATTTTAATTAGTAATTCAATTAATTAATAACTAAAACATAATATTCCATCTCCCGGTGCTCCGGAACACCTTCCGGTTCACTCCGAACTTGTTTCGGTTCAACATGGTACTTCTCCGATATTGTTTCCTTTATTCTCTGGTTACTCCGATGGTTCCGGAAAGGTCTCCGATTTCATCGAGCCCTTAAGTGTGTTACCCTACGGTCCGAGAACACTCCAGTCATGACCGAGATGAGGCTACGGTCAATGATCATCAGCGGGACCTGGATGCCCATAATGACCCCTGTGCATTTCGGATATCAAACACCGATTGGACCTTACGTCGTATAGCATTCCCTTTGTCAGCGATACTTGATTGTTCCGAGATTCGATCATTGGCATCCTATGTATGGTTCAACCTCGTTCCAAACTAATCCTCATTCACTCGTTCCCGGGATATTCATCCCCGTGACCTAGTCACACGCTGCAGCTTTATGGATGGAATCTCACCGAGTGGGCCCAGAGTATCTATCCATTATATGGATTGACAAATCCCGCTCTTGTAACAATACTCCTTAACATATCTCCACGGAATACCTAAGATACAACTGTTATGACACGCATATTTCAGTCAGGTGGTGGGATGTAAGTCAAAGCATCCGGGAACATAGTAATTATGCACGTACTCACGGTCAAAGGAACGGTCTACCACGTTCTGTAATTACAACACTGAACCTTCATAAGATTTGATCATGCTGTAATGCTTACTTTGGGTAATGTTCATCACGTCACTTAAACAGTGAGGTGACCTCATAGTCAAGAGTCTTAATTGTCCATGATCACGAAACCACGACCATCATGTTGACCATGAACTAGTTATCGATGTAGAGGCTAATTAGGAACTCTGGGGGTTTCTATACCACACCTGTATCATTGTCTCACTGACGCAGTTCTAGCACGGTATGAAACTGGTTATGAAGTTGCTTAGATATATTTGAATAATCATATATTATTTGCCTCTAGAGCATATATCCAACAATTCCTTCATTTCCAAGTCTTTCACTCAGCAGTTTGATTTCGAAGCAGAGGTGATGCCTTCTCCTTTGGCCATCTCTACCCCGGACTCTAAGTTCAGTTCTACTGTCAGAGTTCCTGATGTGCAGATCCAGATTCAGGGTCTCCTTTTCTCCGCTTCCTTGATTTTGCTTCATCGTTCCGACATTGATGTCATTCTTGGTATGGATTGGCTTCTGCAACCCAAGGCCAATATTGATTGCCCAACCAGATCAGTGAAGTTGACTCATGATTCAGGTGAAGAAGTCTTGTACACTTGTGGCTCTATGACAGGACCAGCACAGTTGTACGCTTTGAATGCAGGAGTTGCCAGGAATTCCCCCAGTTCGAGCTATTGACTTCGTTATTGAGCTAAAGCCTGGTACCCGGCTGATTTCTCGGCATCTGTACAAGATGTGTTCGAAGGAGTTGATTGAGCTCAAGAAGCAGTTGACAGAGTTGGAGGCAGGCGGATTTATCCGTGCAAGCACTTCCCCTTGGGGTGCACCAGCTTTGTTTGTCCAGAAGAAGGATGGTACTAGCTGCTTGGTCCAGGAATATCGCGGTATCAACAAGAAGACCATCAAGAACAAGTACCCTTTACCCCGCATCAATGATCTGTTCGAACAGTTGAATGGGGCTAATGTGTTTTTCAAACTTGACTTGAGGATGGGGTATCACCAAATCCGTGTTCGTGAAGAGGATATTCCCAAGACCGCGTTCAGCACGCGTTATGGGCCGTATGAGTTCACAGCCATGACTTTTGGGTTCTCAAATGCCCCTCCGACATTCATGAGAGCTATGAACTATTTGTTCCAAGAATGGATTGATGTGTTTGTGATCCTCTACCTCGATGACATTCTTGTCTATTCCAAGTCAGAGGTTGAACATGAGGAACATCTACGCCTGGTGCTGCAGAAGTTGAGAGAGCACCGGTACTACGCCAAGTTCTCCAAGTGTGATTTTTGGCTGTACAAGGTCAATTTTCTGGGCCACGTCATCTCCGCTGAGGGAATTGCGGTTGACCCAGAGCGAGTTTGCACTATTCAAGAGTGGGCTCCGCCGAAGAATGTGAAGCAGCTAAGGAGTTTTCTCGGCCTCGCAAGTTATTGCAGGAGGTTTGTGCAGAATTTCTCCAAAATAGCCAAGCCAATGACGGAATTGTTGTGCAAAGACAAACTGTACACTTGGTCACCAGCTTGCCAGTCAGCCTTCGAGGAGTTGAAAGAGTAGTTGACCACAGCTCCAATTCTCACGCCGCCAGATGAGTCACAGCCTTTTCAGGTTTTGTGATGCTTCCTTGCAACGTCTGGGCGGAGTTTTGATGCAAGGCTGGAATATTGTGGCTTATACCTCACGACAGTTGAAGACGAGTGAGAGGAAATATCCCACGCACGACTTGGAGCTTGCAGCAGTTTTGCACGCCTTGGTCACTTGGAGACACCTCCTCTTAGGGAGGAAGGTGGATGTGTTCACCGACCACAAGAGTCTGAAGTACTTGTTCACTCAGTCAAATTTGAACTTGAGGCAAAGAAGATGGCTTGAAACCATTACTGAGTACACAGTTGATATCCAGTACAAGCCTGGGAAGGCGAATGTCATAGCTGATGCACTGAGCCGCAAGGGCGATTGCAATAATATCCGGGTGCAGAAGATCCACCCTGATTTGTGTGAGTCCTTTCGAAGGCTCAATCTCGATCTAGTTCCAGCAGGCTACCTTGCCAACCTTGTGGTAGAGCCCACTATCCATGAGAGGATTCGTGAAGCTCAGTCTGGCAGCTCAATGATACAAAAGATCAGGCTGGGTATTGCCGCCTCAGTTCCAAAGTACGGTTGCTTTTCAGTGCGTAATGACGGCACCTTGTTGTTCGAAGAGCGAGTTGTTGTTCCCAAAGAGGGAGATCTCAGAGAGGTCATCATGAAGGAAGCCCATGATTCCAAGCTATCTATTCACTCTGGCAGTACACAGATGTATCAAGATCTCAAGCAAAGCTTTTGGTGGACTCGTATGAAGCGGGATGTTGGCCGTTACGTGTCTCAGTGTGATGTGTGCAGGAGAGTGAAGGCACAGCACCAGAAGCCTGCAGGGTTGCTTCAGCCACTTGAGATTCCGGAGTGGAAATGGGATCATATAGAGATGTATTTCATCACAGGCTTCCCCTTGTCGCAGAAGAAGAACAATGCCATCTTTGTTGTCATTGACAATCTTTCCAAAGTTGCCCACTTCTTTCCATTGAAGGACTCCATTTCAGCAGCTCATTTGGCAGATTTGTACACCGCAAGAGTTGTATCTTTGCATGGCATTCCCAAGAAGATCAGTTCCGATAGAGGCAGCCTTTTCACGTCTAAGTTCTGGCAGGCGTTTCAAAGGGCAATTGGTACAACAGTGTTGTTCAGTACCGCTTATCACCCTCAGACAAGTGGGCAAGTCGAGCGCGTGAACCAAATCCTCGAGGAAGTGCTTCGGGCATGTGTCATCTCCTTTTGGCATGAAGTGGAAAGAATGCTTGCCGTATGCCGAGTTCTCTTACAACAACAGCTATCAGGAAAGTCTGCAGGCAGCGCTGTTTGAAGTCTTGTATGGCCACAAGTGCAGGACACCTTTGAACTGGTCCGAGACAGGTGAGAGGCAGCTGTTCGGCCCAGATGTAATTCAAGAGGCAGAGGACAGAGTGAAGATTGTCCGAGAGCACCTAAAGGCAGCACAGTCTAGGAAGAAGGCCTATTATGACAAAAGGCACCGTGGCGTAGCATTCCAGGTTGGTGATTGGGTGTACCTGAGAGTGTCTCCATTGAGGGGAACTCACCGCTTTGGCATTAAAGGAAAGATCGCTCCAAGATTTGTCGGACCTTTCCGCATCCTTGAGACTAGAGGACCTCTTGCCTTTCGACTCGATCTCCCAGAGAGTCTGTCCATGGTGCATGACGTGTTCCATGTGTCCCAGCTGAAGCAGTGCTTCAAGCAGCCAGAGCAGGCTGTTGACTTGGGCGAGATACAACTGAGTGCGGACCTTTCCTACTCAGAGCGTCCAGTCCGTGTTCTTGAGACGTCCAAGCGCAAGACTCGCAAGAAGACCGTCAAGTTCATGAAAGTTCAGTGGGCACATCATTCGGAGAAGGAAGCAACGTGGGAGCGCGAAGATCATCTCCGTTCTGAGTATCCTGAGTTGTTTCACGCTTAGATCTCGGGACGAGATCCTGTGTTGGTGGGGGAGTGCTGTAACAGCCCATGTGCAAGAAATGAATAACACCATGAGATTGTACTTTGTCTGTTGACTTTGTAACTTGGCATGATGCTAAAGATTATAATTTCATGTGGTGATTTAAATTTGCATTGGGATTGGAGCCCATTTGGGTTATTTGAATCTGCATCCAATTTGGTTCAAGAAGGGTGTTTCAAGGTTTTTCATTGATGCATGCATGCTCTCCTTAACCCCAAACTTGGAATAGCCAACTCCTGGCCTTTCCCAATCCTTTTAAAAACCTTGCAACCTTTTTGCCAACTTCTAAAATGTGGACCACAGTTCAATGTGATTTGAATTTCCAAAAATGGCCCCTCATTTTAGTTGCTCCAAAAATTTCCCAAACAAATTTTAGAAATTGGAGAATATATCAGGGATCATTTTACATATTTTTGTAAGATTTTTTCCTTGTGAATATTCCTGGACAAATTCCCCATGTGCTTCTGTTTTGTTAAATGGAAAATAGACACGGGCTCTCTTCTTTTTTCTCTCTTCTTCCTTCAAGCCCAGCCCACCTAAGCCTTCTCCCCGCAGCCCACTAGACCCTCTCCAGCGAAGCGGTTCGCGAGGTGGCACGAGAGCCGTTGGATCTCCATCGGACGCCCCCCTTCCATCGCCTTTCCACGCTAGAGAGGTCCCCGCCGGAGTCCCTCTCACAGCCGGAGGGGAGCATCGACGTCGACGCCTTCCGACGTGGAGGGAGGCCTCCCCCTCCTTATAAGCCGAGCTCCCGAGCCCCAGGACCCCCTTAGGGTTCCATTCCTCCAGCCGATTCCCCTCGCCACCTCCGGGTTCGTCTTCTGCTCCCTCCCCTGTTCCTCCATGGCCGCCGGCCAATTTTTTCAATTGCGCCACCGTTGATCCATGTCGTCGACCCTGCCTTCGCGCTCGCCTTCCTGCAGCCTTTTCTGACCGTTCCCCAACGCCGCTAGGGTTGCAGGAGCCCCGCCGCGGTCCCGCGACGACGACCCCCGCCACGGCCGTGTCTTCTTCATCATCGCCGTCGTCTCCTTCCTCGTCGACCCACCCCTCGAGCACGACCACAACACCCCCAAGGTGATCCTCGGAGTGCCCCGAGTCGCGTAGCTCGTCTAGGCCCGTGTCGCAGCGTAGCACCGTAGAATTCCCCGCTGCTAGCGTCCCGTGCACGTCGTGCCCATGTTGCTGCTCGGGAGTGCTTGCGCCCGTCGTGGCCGCGTCCAGAGCACGCATATGGCTGCAAAGGTGCCGCCTTGGCCACCATAGCAGTTGCGGCGTATCTCTGCTGAAGAGCTGCAGATGCAGCCCATGGCACCGCCGTGTTCAGGTGTCCCTCGCGTCACCGTCTGTGAGATAGACGCCGGATCCGCGGTGCGTACGCGTAGAGGGATGTCCCAGCTACATGTAGAGCACCGGAGTTCGGCCGGAGACGAGCTGTACACTGCGCTAGGCTCGCCGTAAGTTCGTCGGGAAATCGCGTGCGTCTGCATCTTCTGAACCTGCCGCCGCACCTCTGAATCTTTGAAGTTTCCGGAGAGAGGAGAGGTTGAGGGCGGCCGTGCCTTGCATCCAGGCGTAGAGGAGAGTGCCCTCTCGAGCTTCCCCATGGCAGTTCGCGAGGAGGTGGCCAGAGCGCAAGGTGAGCTTCGCCGCAAGTCGTCGCCGGCTCGGGTTCAGTCGAGCCCCCGTGTTTCTTCAGAGACGCGCGAGTTTCAGAGAAGGGGCTGTCGCCCTGGGCCTAGAGAAGGAGAGAAGGCCGTGGGCCTGGTGTAGAAGTGGGCTCGACCCCTTTTTTTGTATTTCTGTCTCCAGCCGAAAGGGGCTTGCTCGTTTGGGCCAGGAAGAGAGGAGATGGGCCTGGCGCCCGAGGGCAGCCCAGCAGGCCAGGGGAATCTTTTCTTTTCTTTTCTTTGTTTTTCTTTTTCTGTTTAATTCAATTTGAATTTGAATTCAAATTCAAATCTGTTTTGAACCTTCAAATCATTTTTGGGCATCCCGTATACGGTTTTGGGGTAGTTTGACCCACTGAACACAGTGGTGATGACCATTTTGCAATTCCCCCCCCCCCCCCAATTTTTCTGATGTTGGGAAATATGCAAATAGTCCCCTCAATTAATTTGTTTTCGAAACCACTTCCCAAAGTTCAAATATGGCAAACCATATATGAATTTTGGCTAGTTTTTCCCAAGGTTTTGCATGGTGGTAATGGTTTGTCCATTTGAGCCTTTTTCAAAATGCCTCTAGTGCAACTTTGCACTCAGCCCCCTGAAATTCATTTGAAGTTGCAACTGTGGTTGCAAATTCAAATGGGACCATATCATATATGGTTTTGGGGTAGACTTTTGCAAGGTTTGCAATGGTAATGTCCATCTGATGTTTTGTGTAACCCAAGTGGACAAGGTGTGACCACCTTGACCAAGATCAACCTGACTTCCCTTCCTGACATCATTACAACTTCAGTGCATGTTGGAATGTTGTTCATCTGATCCTTCAAGTTTTGTTTCATGTCATCTTCAAATATTTGCATCAACACCAGCCCCTATCATATTGTCATATGCAATGTGGCTTGGTTCCTTTTCTTCTGTTGCACCTTTCCGATGTCAAGTTCATCGACGTCTCTTCGTATCCGGAATCGATGTTTTACTTTCACGTTGTAATTATTTTTTTCTGTTATTTGCATCGCTGATCATGTCATGTTGCCATGTTACTTACACCTAAACAAGGCTAAGACCAAAGCCATTTTTACGTAAATAAATTGCATATGAAGTTGTTGACGTGTCGTCAGCACCTTCATTTAAATTGACTAGATAGGGTCACATCATGTCTATTAAAAATTGATCAGACCATCCTTGCCTGTGCATTGTACCCATTGCTTACTTGTGTGCCCTTTCCTTGCCGGTAACTACGTTAGCACCTGAGACCGTCGAGGAGACATACGTGGATATTTACGACACCGAGCCCGAGGACCTTGCTGCGTCTACTTCGACGACCGATTACCCATGCAAGGGGAAGATTTATACCATTACTTGATACCTTTCTATCTACCTGCCTAGCTGTAGCCTAGAACGTTTGTTTGATCCTATCCACCTTGCTTATGCCTTAATAAAAACCAAATGGCCATGATCCCCACATCCCAGCAAAACATTGTGTTGCTAAGTTACCGCTGCTCAGCCATTGCTTAGTATGAGTAGGAAAACTTGCTGCTTACCCTATGCTATGGTTTGGGATATCATGCTATTTATGAAGTTGGTTGATATTTATTATTTTGATGTTAATTATATACTTGACGAATGATGGCATACCGGGTTGTTCCCGCCAGGTGTTTTGTTCCATTTGAGTCACCTAGGTTCCGAGTTCCGGGTATTGTGTTTCTTGACGAGCATGCCTAATCGTGTGTGGGATTCTATGGGGTCCCCTTGTCTTACCTACCTAGCTTCATACAGTCCTAGTGGTGTCCCGAGCTGATTTACTATTTGCAAATGTGTGTGTGCTTGGTTGGTACCCCAGCAGTTTTCGAAAAAACCCGGACCAACGGAGACATAGTTCCTCTGGTTGGTCCACACTAGTGAGCTAGGGAAGTCCCCTGATTTATAGGTGAGACTAAACCCGACCTTAGCCATACGGAAGAGGCCGATCTGAGAGCGTGGCCGGCTTTTGGATTGGATGTCAACTCCCCGGGGGCCACCCGGAATTGTGTGTTGTTAGTCAGGGGGACTCTTACGTTCCGGAGTTTCAGGCGTTTACCTAGCCAAGTGGAAACCGGGCGTACATGCGAAGCCTATGATGGGAAGTTGGTACACCCCTGCAGGGTTAAATCTTTTCGAAAATCCGTGTCCGCGGTTATGGACGACTTGAGACCTACTCCTTGTTCATAGAATAACATCAAGTTGAATCATAATTAAAAACTTGCCTACCGTGTGAGTGCCTTGGTTGCTTTTCTTCGTCCAGGGGGACCGAGAGAACATCAAGGTTGTGTTATGTTTGACGTAGGTAGGTGAGATAGTAGACTTATGACGCGATGTCATGGTATTCTTGGATCTTACCTCTACTCTAATAGAACGTTAGCCACCATATATCCTAGTGCGGCTGCAACCTTACCTTTACCTTGTCTTACCGTAGGGAGTTAGTTATCCTGTAATGATATAATCTCACCCCTGTTTTCCTTTCGTGCTTTTACTGTTTTGCCTGATCGGCCACTGCAGTTGACTACTACCTTGACCCAAGCACTGGACGATACTTCGTGGAGGTGACCCTAGAGGATGACGATGAGGACGACCTCGTTCAGTAGATCCTATAGTTGGGCTTCGACGATCCGTGGGTGGAATCTTTATGTGCAGCCCTCTCTAGGGCAATTTGGCTTTTGACCGTACTCGGTCGTGATTGTCTTCCGCTTGCTGCATGATGTACTGTTGGGTCCACGGACCTCTGAGATGATGTAATAATTTCAGTGGTGATGTATGCCCTGAACTTCAGGCCGTCCTTGACTGGACTCCACCTGAATCGGTTAAGCAAGTTAGGAGTTTTCTTGGCTTAGCAAGCTATTGTCGCCGCTTCGTAGAGAACTTCTCCAAAGTTGCAAAGCCTCTGACAGAACTCCTCAAGAAAGATAAGAAATTCCAATTGATCCCCAAGTGCGAGGAAAGCTTTCAAGAGCTAACAAGAAGATTGACTTATGCACCTGTACTTGCACCTCCAGACACCAAAAGGGATTTCGAGATCTATTGTGATGCTTCACGGCAAGGGTTAGGATGCATACTTATGCAAGATAGACATGTGGTAGCTTATGCTTCACGCCAGTTGCGTCCACATGAAGAGAACTATCCTACCCATGATCTTGAACTCGCTGCCGTAGTTCATGCCCTGAAGACTTGGTGACATTACCTCCTTGGTAATCGTTGTGAGATGTATTCCGACCACCAAAGCCTCAAATATATTTTCACCCAGCCAGATCTTAATCTCAGGCAAAGACGCTGGATTGAGTCGATAAAAGATTATGACTTAGGAATTTCTAACACCCCAGGCAAGGCCAATGTCATGGCTGATGCACTAAGTCGTAAGTCGTATTGTAAGAACCTCATGTTACAACAGTATCAACCACTTCTTCATGAGGAATTTCGCAAGCTCAATCTTGAGATAGTTCCTCATGGATATCTTTCTACCCTGGTGGCGAAACCAACCCTTGAGGATCAAATCATAGCCGCCCAGAAACAAGATAGTAGTATTCAAGAGATCAAGCAGAACATTGTTAGCGGAGTTGCTAAATGTTTCTCTGCAAATGATCAAGGAACGATATTCTTTGAAAATCATTTAGTAGTCCCTGAGAGTGAAGACCTAAGGCATCTGATCCTTAAGGAAGCTCATGACACTCCGCTCTCCATTCATCCCGGTAGCACAAAAATGTACCGAGATCTACGCCAGAGATTTTGGTGGGCCCGGATGAAGAGAGACATTGCACAATTTGTTGCCGAATGTGATGTTTGTCGTTGCATTAAGGCAGAACACCAAAGACCCGCTGGTACTCTTCAACCATTGTCTCTTCATCACCGGCTTTCCAAAAACCCAGAAAGGAAATGATGCCATCTTCGTTGTCATTGATCGACTTTCCAAAGTTGCTCAATTCCTTCCAGTTCGCGAGTCTATAACTGCTAGTCAGTTGGCGGACTTGTATGTCTCTAGAATTGTGTCTCTTCACGGTGTTCCTTTGGAAATCAATTTTGATCGTGGTATCCTTTTCACCTCTAGATTCTGGGGAAGTTTTCAAAATGCTATGGGAACTCATCTCTCCTTTAGTACAACTTTCCATCCTCAATCTAGTGGTCAAGTTGAAAGGGTTAATCAAATCTTGGAAGACATGCTCAGAGCTTGTGTTATCTCTTTCGTAAAGAATTGGGAGAAATCTCTTCCCTTCGCCAAATTTTCTTATAAGAACAGCTATCAATCTAGTCTGAACATGGCTCCCTTTGAATTCCTCTATGGCCGACGATGTCGAACACCCCTAAACTGGTCAGAAACCGGTGAAAGACAAAAATTTGGACCGGATATGATCAAGGAAGCAGAAGAGCTACTTCGCATTGTTCGTGATCGATTTAAAGCCGCCCAGTCTTGTCAGAAAAAGCTACTATGATCATCATCATAGGCAAGAAAGCTACAATCTTGATGAGAAGGCTTACCTTCGGGTTACTCCTCTGAAGGGAACCCAACGATTCAGTATCAAAGGCAAGTTGGCCCCACGTTACATTGGACCTTTCCGCATTCTTGCTAAACACGGAGAAGTTGCCTACCAACTTGAACTACCCCCGCACCTTTCCCGAGTACATGATGTGTTCCATGTGTCACAACTCACGCGTTGCTTCAAGGACCCCATCCGCGAAGTCGACCATGAAACGCTTGATCTCCAAGATGACCTTTCTTATCGAGAGTACCCTGTTCGTATTCTTGAGTCCGCAGAGCGTGTCACTTGTCGTCAGAAGATCAAGTTCCTCAAAGTGCAATGGTCACATTACTCCGAGAAAGAAGCAACCTGGGAAAGAGAAGACCGCCTCCGTGCCGAGTACCCCACCTTCTTCCCGACGACTTCTGAATCTCGGGACGAGATTCTTTTGAGTGGGGGGGAGTTGTAAGAACCCCAACTAGGGTAAGTGCTAGGGCTTGCTTGAGTCCTTTGCATCATGTGAAAAATTCAAAAAAGAAATTCAAAATTGGGGAAAAGAAAGCCCTGAGAAATTAATTCAAATGGTCAGATAAGAATCTTTTTCCAAAAATCATTTGAGTAATTGGAAAATTCCTATAAATGATGGTGATCATTTAAAAAGTGGTTTGGGTTCTTTCCCATGCCCATGGAATATTTAAAAATTCAAAATGTGCCCTGGAAATTAAATTTGACCCCTATTTGATTTGAAATTCAAAAGAATTTCAAAAAAGCTCAAATTCTACAAGTGAATTGCTACTGGTCACCTAGGATTTATAAAAATATTTGGGCATTTAATAAAAATGCTCTGCTATTTATTTGGAGCAAAACAAAGCAAAGAAAAATAGAAAACAGAAAGCAGAAACAGAGAAAAAGAAAAATAAAACCGAGCCCACTTACCTGGGCCTCGGGCCCAACTAACTGAACCGGCCCAGCCCACCTGGCCATCCCTTGTCGTCTTCTTCCCGGCGACAGAGCAGGCAGCTCGCCGCCGTGGCGAGCATGACCGCGTCCGCCGAGCCACCTAGGCCTCCCCTCGTCTCTTCTAGGCGCCACGGAACACGCCGCGACGCCCTCGTCCTTTCCCCTCACTCTCTGGACCTCCTCCCCCTCTCCCTTCGCCGTTCCGCTCGCCGCCCGAAGCCCGTGCCGGAGCGCGCCGCCGCGCCTGCGTGGCCACCGGCCGAGTTAGCCCGAGCCGTCGTGTCCAGGCGACGTCCCGTGCTCGTCTTCGTCTCCCCAAGCGCGGAATCGAGCCCGGAGGACCCGACTACGTCGCCATCTCCACCGAGTCGCCGCCGGCCTCCGTGGTTTCCCTCGCCGAATTCGCCGTAGCTGCATCCCTTCCGGCCTCCCCGACCATCTAGGCGTGCTCAGAGTGAACTTCCCCTTCGCCCCAGCCCCTTCCCGCTCCTTCCCGTGCACCAAGTCGCCGTCGCTGTTCTCCAGAGCTCCGGCCGCCGCGCCATTTGAAGTCGCCGTCTCCCAGAGCCCCTAGCATACCCCGGCATAGCGCATCAGACGCGGGAGCACGCGGGCTCCATTTTGGTAGCCACCCCGTGCCCTCCCGTGGCCATTTGGGCACTCCGGCGAGGCGCCGCCGTGACCCGTGGTCACTGGCGGTTAGCCGCCGGCTGGTTTGGCCATTATGGCCCTTAATAACCCCCCTGGGGTCTATGACAGATGGGTCCCCCAACCCTTAACCCCTCTGTTAGCTCTAATTAAAAGGGGGTTAACCCCCACTGTGACTGACAGCAGGGCCCACTGGTCAGCCCCCTGCTGACTCCATGCTGATGCAGTGCTGACGCAGTAATTGGATTAAAAGAATTAAAAGAATTCAGAAATTACAGAAAATAGTTTAAACTTCCAAAAATCATTGAAAATTCATATTAACTCCAAATTGGACAAATAATATATGAACAATTATCAGAAAAATGAAAGTATTAAGAATATGCAAAAAAAAATTATGTTTGACCATTTTCAAATGGGTGAACAAAAGCAAATGTGTATATGACTTAATTTGAATTCAAATTTGAAGTTTGAATTTGCAAATCCATTGCAATACACTTCAATTAAATTGAATTTGCCACAAACCAGTACCCTTCACATCATGGACAACCTTATCATGTGTATGTCCATTTTTACTTCCGAAGTTGTCCCCCCCTTGTTGATGATTGCCTCCGATGACAGACGTTCCGAGACGGTGATCACCCCGAAGAAGAAGACCACCGTTAAGACCCGTGTATCGTCAGCAAGGCAAGCAAACCCCATTGATCATGTCTATAAAATCCTACTTCCCTCTCAGTCTCGCTTATGCATGTTTAGGAGATCACCGAGACACGTTCTTTCGCATAGTTGAACCCATTCCGATGCATGAACTATCATTTTGTCACCGTATTAAGCAAACCACAATCCTAGCATATTTAGGAGTTGAATGATGAGCATGTGGCCCCTGCAACTTTTACTGCTTATTTCTGCTTAGTGATACAATGAGGATGTTATGATTGTGAGTCGGGATGGAATGAACACTGTGATGCTGATGATAACGTGTTGGTGAATCCACCCTAAACAAAGGTGAACGATGAGAGGCTGTGTAGGAGTACAAAGTGGGTTGTCTGGTTGAACACTGCCCTAGGCCCCGAGTTCCTGTTTTGTGATCCAAGACAAAGAGTATGACCACATATAGGGTTTTATGGGAGCCCCGTTTGGCCTCTTTACGTACCCGATCCGGTCCAGAAGTCACACTAGATTCGGGCTTTCCATTTGACCTAACCATAGATATGTGGGTGGACCTGTGAGGCAGTGAAACCATCTGTCAAAGGTGGCGTCTCGGTCCCTTGCATTATCTGAGTCCGTTTCGTGGAACCGGCCGAACTCTCGAGCGGTGAAAAACTCAGGTAGTCGAATCCTGGATTAGAGAAGGTGATGTGAGGGTAGTGCCTTGGTTTCATCCACGTCCGACACCCGCTTGAAGGGAGACAAGAATGAGGCGATAAGTGATGACACGCGTGTGAAGATGTACACCCCTGCAGGTTTAATAAACTATTCGAATAGACGTGTCCGCGGTTAGGACTACTTGGAGACCTCTACTTGATCATAGACAACTTGAATGGGTACTTATAAAACTCGCAAGATAAGCGTGAGTGCTATGGCGTGCTTCTCGTGGGGAAGTCGAGGAAGTATCCATAGTGGTGTATTCTTTGGAGACTTGGTAGTGGACTCGTGTACGCTTCTTACCTCAAGTCTGGTACTCGTAGTATAGGACTAGCCAAGTCAAAGCTGGCACTTCTGCATGTTGAACCCCACGTCCTTTACCTTGATACTTGAGCATGAGTAGTTTAGTTCTGATGTAAGTCTTGCTGAGTACGACTTTGTACTCACGTTTGCTTATTCTCTGTTTTAGATGAGACCCCGGACCCCCGATGGAGTCACCTTCATGAAGCTCGACGTTGACTAAGCTAGTATAGTTCCAAACAGTAGTCTGGTCCCTCGTGGAAGGGCATGTCTGTTGAACAAGGCTTCTCTAAGCCATTTGTTAAACTTGTCTATACTCAGACCTAATTTTCTTCCGTTGTATGATGTAATGATGGTCACAGACATGTGATCTTTGTATGCTCTATGTGTAAGTCAATAAAGATACACTTTGTAGAGTTATGTGATGATACCTGCTGTTCATACTAGGCAAATGTGCTGCGTGTATGTTTATAACATGCATGTCTTAGTATGGGTTTTCGAGACATTAGTTGTGATCTGGCTGGCGATCTTTTATACACCAAGTGGCCCTTAGATGTGCGCAGCTTGGGGCATCGCGATGCGATTGCTCGTGACTCTGTCACGTGCACACTTTGTTGTATGATCGAGCCCGCCCTAGACCCCGACTAAGTGATTGGGCTGGAGTAAGTCTATGTAAGATTTAGGATCCAATCGATAACTTGGTTGAGGCGACTTGTCTATGAGTATGGGATTCACCACCCATAAATATTTAGACTTGTGAGCGGACGTTGAGGACCCATCTCAGTTGATCATCCGGCCTAGATGGGATGCCCCTCACGTTTGATGCTTTCTGAGAGTGTTCTGTGCTTGGCCTTGTCTTCTTAGACAAGTGGGTACGGCTCTCGGCTCTCCATGTGATTGCATCGTGACTGGAATTACATACGCTAACCCCGGGTCCCGACAGACTTGGTATCAGAGCAGGACTGTCTGTAGGATTATTCAGACTTGGCCTATGAACCGATCGACTTGCAAGATGAAGACCGACGCCAAAGGAAGGAGTCCAAGTCGCCTAGGAGGACAATATAGCCATCAAAGAGATAGAATAGGACACCACCTCGTGTCATGGTCT
Organism: Bromus sterilis; assembly: GCA_950022295.1. Lineage (NCBI taxonomy): Eukaryota > Viridiplantae > Streptophyta > Magnoliopsida > Poales > Poaceae > Bromus > Bromus sterilis. The sequence continues at coordinate 224,342,438 of OX465598.1, forward strand.
GACTCATTGTAAAACCCTAGGACCCAGCGTGTATATAAGCCGAGGCCCTGGGACGTCCTAAGGGAAAATCAACTTATATTAGTTATTGAGACACTGACGAGTTCTAGCACCTTTATAATCGAGATCTCCCACATATAATACAAGAAAGGCAGGAAAAGATGCATGGAACAAGAAAAAATTATAGCTACGTTTGGGATGTATCAGGGGGCAACACTACTATTCCATTTGAAATATCCACACTCGTACTCCATTGTCATATTTGTACTCAATAGAGATTATCATTCATGCATACCTATGTGGGGACCCTAACACTATAGAACTTGGCTTGCATATTCCAAGGATGAGCCCCCTCAAATGAGCTCTAGGTCTTCATGAGCAAGCAAGTTGGATGCACCCCCACTAGTTCCATTGGAGAGCTTACCATAGCTCATATGTGCATCCGTTGCATGGAAATCCCTACTCCTCACATCATATCTATCATTTGGCTTTCTCTCGCCAATGAGTGTCCTCATTGATATGATCCTTTCACACCCTTTTGTCTTCCTTCCCCATCATTTCTCTCTTTGACATCCTAAGTGCCAACATATCTTGCTCGCGCTCAAACATTGCATGAGTGCTCAAATTCGAAAGGGAGAGGATCAATTTGACTTGTACCTGACTAGTGGTCTGGGGATGAGTCAAAATAAGATCCCAAAGGAGACCAAGTGTGAAACTTAAGTAGATTGAGTTCTCAATTAAACCATATAGTATTTTTATTCTTTAAACCCATCTACCACTTCTTGCACGCAAACACCATTTAGATACATTCGAGTCACGGACAGCGAGAGCTCATGCACCTTTATGTTCATACTTTGCTAGTTTCAATACGAGATATAGACTCTTGCTTGTTATTATCTTGACTTGAATTGCATATCTTACTTGCTTTACTTTGAAGTTCTTATATGTGTGTTAGCATGTCACCACAGAAATTATATGTGTTATCACTTACCAACTCGAGGACGAGTAGGAATTAAGCTTATGGATGTTGATACGTCCCAAACGTATCTATAATTTCTACTTGTTCCATGCTCTTTTATGTGACATTCCTATGTGTGTTGCTACACTTTTATATCTTTTTACACATATTTGGAATAACCTACTAACTCAGTGCACCCTGCGCCAGTTCCTGATTGCTGATGTCTGTAAGTTGCAGGTTTTTACCTAAATTTACATAGCTCTAAAAATTCCAGAAAATCATATAAAAATCAGCGTACAGGAAGCTTCCGGAATCACAGAAGAAGTACCGGAGGGGGGCCAGGGCCCACCCAGGCGGCCAGGTGGCGCGACCCCCTCCCTGGCGTGAGTAGTCCCCCTTGGACCATGGGTCCATGACCAGTAGCTATGTGATGTCTTCTCTCCAATCTTGTGCTTCAATTCTTAGCCCTTGTGAGCTACCCTACATGATCAAGGAATCTATGTAATTTTCCTACTGTTGCTATGTTGTGTTTGCTAGGATCCGATGGATTATGAGATTATGCTCAGATCGTGATGAGTTATATATATTTTTTACCTTTAATATTTTCTTCTTGAGTAATTCTTTCATGTTCTCCATTATTTTTTATTGCTTTGGCCAAGTAGTAGATAGTAACTCCAAGAGAGAGCGTTTATGCTTGATTGTGGGTTCATGCCCCCCCGATGTCTAGCTTGACTGACAGAAACATGAGACTAGGGATGTGTTGTAGCCACCAGGGAGAAAACAATGGTGCTTGTAACCGCAGTTGCAAGGATTATTTACTTACGCAAAGTTTGTTAATGCAGTTGTCTATTGCTTTGAGTTTACACTTTGGGTGGGGCTCGCAACTTAATACCAGCGAGATGTTCTGGATAGATATCTCAAGGTGGCTGATTAGTGAGTAGATGCAGATGGATTTTGGTCTACTTGTCTTGGCGTACTGCCCATTCTTTTGAGCCTCTAGCTTTCCAGTAGCATAATTAGCATTGCAGTGCGTTTATAATTTTGCCAATTGCCCGGCTGTAATTCGTTTACCCAGCTTAGCTATTTTATCGTCTTTTCGGAGAGAGACATCACTAGTGAACATCATGGGACCCCGGTCCATGGTTCCACCACTGTTTACACCTCACTTTATTTACTGTTTTTACTTTCTGTTGCAATTATCACTTCTATCATTATCCCCTTGCGTTTAATCCTTTGTAAAAAACAAGACCGGAGAGATTGAAAACCTCTCTATACTCGTTGGGAGAAAATTTATTTATTTTGGTGTGCAGGTCCACGTCAAATTTTTATCTGGCGTCGTTGACACCTATTTGTTGATCCTTGGAGTCCTCCTGGATTCGATAAACCTGACCATCCTTGTGTTAGGGAAATTTGCTGCTACACTACATCTCAACCTTCCACTTGGGGTAACCAACGCGGGGCGAGAATCCATCACCAGCTCCACCTGCACCGGAGGAGCACTTTGTCCCATATGAAGAGGATCTTCCATCCTCGCAGGCCAGCAATATCTCGTTATATACACACGACGCCCAACATGATCCTTGGATGCTTCACTATGATCGTGGGGACGGAGGAAGCTCCTGGGCTCATAGTAGATGATTCCAGCCTAGGCCAAGAGCCTAAGCTTGGGGGTACATCTATCCCTCTCATTTGTATCATCCATTTTGTCGCTTCGTTCTTATTTATTTATTTTTGCTTTTTCTTCTTTCTTCTTTCTTAAATTGCAAAAACAATAAAAATATTTATTATTTCTCTTCCTTTGTTAACCCTTTGAAAAACCTAAAAATATTTCCTTTCTCTCTTTAGTTTGCTTTGTTTGCGGAGTTCAACCCATGTCCGTGGCTGCACTTGCACTTTATTATATCCTTTGAAGTTTGATTGTGCAAGTGATAAGGCAATAATAACGAAAACTAGCAGAAGGGATGTGATAAGGAAAGCCTGTATGAACTCTATTTTTTTCACTTTTGTACATATGCCTATACTTATGATTTAGAGACCATCTTGTAACGACATAGTGTTATGTTTACAATGCTTTCCCAGTAGTTCATGCTTTCTTTGTGACTAGTCTCAAATAGCTAGACTGCATAATGTGTTATTGAAATGATTTCCATGCATTGCTTTGTTCATAATTTATCATAGTGAAGTGGATATTTCTTCGGAGAATTATTGGATTGACTTGGCACAAGCTTACACATGTTTATGACCAAAGTCTATCTAGCCTTGATGATCTTTTTTTTCAGAACAATCATATCACTTTCATGCCCGATTCAATGTAGCGTTGTCGCTATGCATGATTATGACCGTTATTGCTCTCTAGTTGGTCGCTTCCCCGTATTTTCCTAACCTTCACTCTTACTTAGTGGATTGACTACTAGTGCATCAATATTCCTTGAAACCAGTTGTGCCATGAGAGTCCACTATACCTTCCTATATATGGTATTTACCTGCCCTCCTAAGGAAGACATTCATGTACCACCTCAAAATCCTTCAAATAAGCTTCCCTTTTGTACCTCTACAAGCTCATGGAGCGGTAGGGGTGATCATTATCTTCCATGCTAAAGATGTTTTACTCCTTGAAAAAGTTTAATCTAGTTAATTTATGAGGCAGAGACTGGTCTCGAGAATGCCCAGTTCTAAATGGTTTATGAAAAAGATAAAACTTACACTCCCCCTAGGCTTGAGATTGCATGGAGGGTACCCGCGGATACGGCTAGCCATGGCTTGTGTATGATTGGTGGAGGGGGAGTGTAAGCATATCAAAAGCACGGGAACCGTCATTAATGTAGTTGGCATGGAAGATATTGAGGACCTTTACCGTAAACCGTTGACTACAAAGATACACTCTCAAAAAGCAATTTGTCCCTGATTTAAAGCAGCGAGCTGTGGTACATGTTTAGTCTTTGCTTCCGACCGTTGGTATTTAACTTTGCCTTCAAAAGACACGGTTCGAGAGTCTCCACCTTCTACTTCAAAGCACCGACATAGAGAGCATAATTGTCATTCTGAGTGTAATATGCATTGTCCCGAAGTACCACATTGTCTTCTGCATGATTGTGATATTGCTCATTCTGAAATATTTACTTCTAGTCTTCTTTAAGACTTTGGAGGTGCCTCTGCATTTATGTTTTTCTTCATTTATGGGGGCAAGCGAGATACCACTCTACTATGTTCAAACTATGTGCGATCCTGTTATAATTTTCAGTTGCATATTATTTATTCTTAGCTGTTTGTGATCTTTTCATGAGATCGAAGGATTGCTTCATGCATTGTCTTTTTAGCATTGTTCTAATACTTGTTGGACTTGATTTGTAAGACCCGATATGGAGTACTGTTTTAGATCTGGACGTTTCTAGCCAAACCCGAGGACGAAGCACATATAGGACCCACCGCGATATCAACATGTCTCGGATTTCAACCTGATATCACAACATTACAGCTACAAGCATACAACATGTCATACAATCGGCATACAACCTCCTTAAGACAATACAACATCAGAAGATATTCTCTAAGTACAGACTACAATCAAATGTCTAGTGGCAAAGATAAAAGGCATCGCTCCCATAACCACACGGGTCCAAGCTCTGCACAGGGATCCGCCTAACTAGTCGCCATCGAGTCTCCACGTGAAACGTCAATCACCATACCTGTTGTCGATCAAGAACCTTGAAAAGAGTATGGGGGTAGTATCATGAGTACAGAAGTACTCAGAATCCAACTGTAGTGGTCAACTGACCCAGCAAGGACCCCATCACTCGTCATTCTAGGATAACTAGTAGTTTACATTAAGGATGGGGTAAGTGGTGAGGTTGCTGCCGCACTATCATTTATAGAGTGGCTAACGATCTAGAGAGTAAGATGAGAAGCAAAACATTCAATGATGATTCGCCTCCAACAAGTCTGCTATCCACCTACTTACGCAAGCATAACACCTATCCAATCCTTGTCCTCACCTTCGCGTCCCGACGAAGAAGAAGAAGTCAAGGCACACACACGTTGATCAAGTTTTAGTTATGATTCAGCTGATGTTTTCTATGAACAAGGAGTAGGTCTCAAGTCGTCCATAACCATGGACACGGCTTCTCGAACAGATTTAACCCTTCAGGGGTGTACTAATTGCCCATTATAGGATCCGCATGTACGACGCATCTCTCAATCGGGCCCGTTAAAGACACTCATTGAAGAGTTGTTCCGAGAGATCCGGATGTCATAATCCCTCTAACTAACAACGAACAAATCCGGGTGGCCCCCGGGGAGTCGACACCCAATCCAAAAGCCGGACGTGCTCTCGGATCGGACTCTTCCGTATGGCCAAGGTCGAGGTAACTGATCCCCTCACATGTGGGTTGCCCCCTAGCTCACCAGTGTGGACCAGAAAGATAAACCATGTCTCTGCTAGCCCGAGTTGTTTAAAATCTATTGGGCGCTCACCAGTCACACACACGGATTCAAATGGTAAACCAGCTTGGGCCACCACTAGAAATGTTTGTAGCTAGGTAGGTAAGAAGATGGGACCCCATAAAATCCCACACGCGGTTAGGAACGCTCCTCAAGAGACACAATACCCAGAACTTGTGTCCTAGGTGACTCGAATGGAACAAAGCATCAAGGCGGGATAGCCTAGACCTTCCATCCTTCGTCGAATATAGTCAACATTATAATAATCATATCATACACAACAATATAATAATGTGATAGACCAATCAAAAGAGTAACAGGATAACATTGGTAGCATCCTAAGCATGCATACTAAGCAGGGGCTGAGCAACGAGCAATAGTAACGTAGCAGTACATGGTTTGCTGGGAGGGGACACGGCTTTATCGGCTTAAGAGAGGCTTTAAACATGTGGTAGGATCAAACATCTAACCTAGCCTAGACTAGCATGCAAACCGTTGGTTATAATAGAATGGAACATAAGTAATGTATAGTCCTTGCCTGTTGATAAGTCGGATTTCGAGGGTGTAGTCAATCACAAACTTGCAACGTCTCCTAAAGTATCCGCGGGAGCACACAAGAAGGAAACACTAGAAATATAATCGATGGAGATACCACTATCACTACGGAGAAACACAAGAAAGCAGTCAACAAACAAGCATGATCAATTATGATGCATGTCATTTTAATAGCATGGCATGAACATAAGAATGAGCAAGTTTAAATGAGGCTCGGGATGGTGATACGTCCAAAACGTATCTATAATTTTTGCTTGCTCCATGCATCTTTTGTGTGATATTGCTATGATATTGATGCACTTCCATACACGTTGATCATATTTGGACTAACAAATTAAATCAGTGCACCCCAGTGCCAGTTCCTGTTTTCTGATGTTTTTGTATTTCAGGTTTTCCAATTACTTAAAGTGCTAGAAAAAATCCGCGAAAAATATAGGAAAAATCAGCGTACAGGAAGCTTCGGGAAGAGCCCAAGTGGGGACAGAGGGGAGCCAGGGGTGTCCCAGGCTTCCACCTGGCGCGGCCACCCCCTAGGTCGCGCCAAGGGGGTGCCTCGGGCCCCTGGTCCACCTTTGGCTGAACCACTTCGCATATATATCCCATTCGTCCCGAAAGCCTCGAGGACAGAACCATTTTTCACGATCTTTCCTCTGTTCCGCCGCCGCCGCGCTTCCAAGATCGGGAGCACCAGGAGCCCTCTTCCCGGCACTCTGTCGGAGGGAGGAACCATCTTCGGGAGCTTCTCTGCCACCATGGATGCTTCCCGGATGAACCGTGAGTAGTCCACCTTGGACCATGGGTCCATGATCAGTAGCTAGGTGATGTTCTCCTCCCCTCTTTGTTCTTCATGACTTAGACCTCGTGTCACAACCCCAAGTTAGGTATGTGCTAGGATCAAGAGCTACATTGCATTCATGCAAAAATTTCAAAAGAAATTGGAATTGGGGAAAGCAGAAAGCCCTAAGAATTTAATTCAAATGGCCAGATAAAAAGTTTCTCCAAAAATCATTGTGATATTTTTGAAAAGTCCTAGAAATAAGTGAGATCACATATAAAGTGGAGTGGGTCCCACTCAAGGCTCACTGATTCTTCAAAAATATTAAAAGTGGCTTTGGAAATTAAATAATACCCCTATTTGATTTGAAATTCAAATTAATTGAATTTCAAAAATCTCCAAAACTTGTGAGTGGCTAGCTATATGTCTCCTAAGCCCACATAAAAGATTTGAAGATTTTATAAAATGCTTTGCTATTTTATCCAGAGAAACACACAAGCCAGAAAAAGAATAACAGAAGAAAAACTTAGAGAAAATAGAAAAGGAATCCTAGCCCAACCCTACAGGGCACTGGCCCAACTGGTTTTCCCCATGGCCCAAGCCTACCTGGGCTTGTCTTCTTCCCCAACCTGCTCGGTGGCGCGCTGGGAGCACACGGCCGACGCCACCGCGACGCCGGAGGGCTTGTAGGCCACCCCCTGCCTCCTCCTCTTGCCACGCAGACGCCAAAGACCCCCCGCACCTTCCCCTTCCTTGTTCTCACCCTGCATCTTCCTCCCTCGCCAGATCCCGCGAGCACCAGAGAACCTGCCGGTGCACCGCCACGCGTAGCCATGGCAAACGGCCCCCTCCCGGCAAGCCGTCGTGTCCAGTGAAGTCCCCACCGTCGACTTCATCAAGCCGCACCTCCAATTTGAGCCGGGAGCCAACGGAGGCGATGCAAGCTTCGAGTTCTTCACTGTCGGCCGCCGCAGCTCCGGCAAGACATTCCGGCCGCTACCGCTCACCCCCGACCTCGCCGTGCCCCTCATCGCATTCCCGGTGAGCTCCCCATTTGCCCCAACCCCTTCGTTCTTCGCCCCGTGGCCTCCTTCGTCGTCGTCACCTCTCCAGTGCTCCGGCCGCCGCGCCATTTGAAGTCGTCGACGCCCTAGCGCCCCTGGAGAGCCCCTACTAGCATCCCTGGAGAGCCCCTACTAGCACCCCTAAATGCGCGCGAGCAAGGGGCACCTCCCAGTGCAAGTCCCGCGCCCTCCCGTGGCCTGTGGCCAAGTCCGGCGAGGCGCCACCGTGGCCCGAGCCACCGGCGTCAAGCCGCCGACCACTTAGGCCCTAATCCCCGTGCCTAATCACCCCTTAACCGCACCCTAAGTCAATGGCAGGTGGGCCCTCCACCCCTAATTAACCCACTGTTAATTATTTAAACAGGTTTAAACCCCAGAGAGACTGACAGCAGGGACCCACCAGTCAGCCCCCCCCACACGTGATGCTGACGTGGTGATGACACAGTAAATGAATTTTCTAATTAAAAGAAAACCAGAAAATGGCAGAAAATAGTATAAACTTCAAAATTCATAGTAAATTCATTTGAACTCCAAATTTAACATATAATATATGAAAAATGATCAGCAGAAAATGCTATATCCAAATATCCAACTTTCAACCATGTTTGAGTTGATCTTAAATTGGGACCAGTAGCTTTTGCTATTTGGTTTAATTGAAATTAATTCAAATAAAATGCAAATGCTATTCCAACATTTACCATTAAAATGCAAACATCATCACATGAACATCAGAGGTATATCATACACATGTCAAGATGGCTTACAAAGATCAAACAATAGCAAATGAAACTTGGTTAATTTGAACAACATTTCGAGTTTGAATTTGAATTAACTTTTCAAATCAACTTCAATTAAGATGTTGCAACTTGAACTTAGAGCAGATCAGTACCATGCCATGCTACATTATGCATCTTGATTGTGCATTGCAATGTAATGTTTATATTGTTGTTGTTATGGTGTTTGCTTTGTTTGCTCGATATAAGTGGAGCCGGAACCGGAGGCCACCCCCTTCGTTGAAGACACTGTGTTTCAACCTCGTCTGCAAGGCAAGCAAACCCCCATTGATCATCTTAATAAAAACCCATTTCCCTCTCAGTCTCGCTAATGCATGAAATAGGATGATCACCTTGTTATCGATTCTACCGCATAGTTGAACCCATATCCTTTGCATGACCTATCATTTTTTCACAGTAGTAAGCAAACCACAATCCTAGCAGATATAGGAGTTGAATGATATCATTTGCCCCTACAACTGTTACTGCTTATTGCATGCTTAGAGTTTACAAGGCGGATACTTTGATATGTGAGTCGGGATGGTAGCAATCATGTTGAAGAAGGTGAAACTGTGTTGGTGAATCCACCCTAATACAAGGTGAACGATGAGAGGCTGTGTTGGAGTACACAGTGGGTTGTCTCGTTGAACACCGCCTTAAGTCCGAGTTCTTGTGTGGTGATCCAAGAAGAAGAGTACAACCACACATTGGGCTCATTGACCCCTCTCGACCTAGTACCTCACCCCGTTGGAACCCCAGAAATCGCAGTAGTTCGGAGTTCTGGTAGGGCTGTGGCACGGTATGCGAAGTGGATGAACGGATACTCAGACCGGCTTGGGACCCTGCACACATCGTTTGAGGCTGTACTGGAACCTCGGCCAGACTTCCATATGGATCCCCCTCGGATAGGCGACTCTCTGGACTAGAACGAAGCTGTGGGCGAAGTTTCGTGGCAACATCCTCGTCGATACCCGCTTGAAGGGTCCCACTCCCAGGCAGTAACTGATGCGTGTGTGTGTGTGTAGCGGTACTCCCCTGCAGGGTTAACAAAACTATTCGAATAGCCGCATCCGTGGTTAAGGACTGCTTGGAAAACTGTGCCTAATTATTGGACAATTTGAATTGTATACTTATAAAACTGGACAAGATAAGCGTGAGTGCTATGGCGTGCTTTCTCGTGGGGAAGTCGAGGAAGGCACCATAGTGGTATATTTGGTTGGAGATTGTAGTGGACTCGTGTACGCTTCTTACCTCAAGTCTGGTACTCGTAGTTCAGGACTAGCCAAGTCAAAGCTAGCACTTCTGCTTATGAACCCACCTCCCTTTTACCTTGATACATGTGCATGAGTAGTATAGCTCCTACGTAAGTCTTGCTGAGTACGACTTTGTACTCACGTTTGCTTATTCTATGTTTTAGATGAACCCACTGACCCCGAAGGTGGATTCTTCCTCGAGATCGACGACTGAAGACCAAGCTAGTGTAGTCCCAGTCAGCAGACGGGTTCCCTCGTGTAGGGCTTGTTTATAAATAAGGCTTCTCTAAGCCATTTGTTAAACTTGTCTGTACTCAGACCTACTTTGCTTCCGCATGTTTGATGTAATGTTGGATCACAGATTGGTGATCTCTGTGGGCACTCTGTAAGAGTTATCAATAAAGATGTAAACTTTGTAGAGAATTGCAATGATACCTGTTGTTCATACTAGACATGTGTGATGCGTGTATGATTATAACATGCATGTCTTAGTATGGGTTTTCGAGACCTTAGTTGTGATCTGGCTGGTGGTCTTTTATACACCAAGTGGCCCTTAGATGTGCGCATCTTGGGCCATCGCGATGCGATTGCTCGTGACTCCGTCACGTGCACACTTTGATGTATGATCGAGCCCGCCCTAGACCCCGACTAAGTGATCGGGCTGGAGTAAGTCTATGTAAGGGTTATAATACAATCGATAGTATGGTTGAGGCGACTTGTCTATGAGTATGGGAGTTCACCATCCATCTCATTTACACTTGTGTGCGGACAATGAGGACCCATCTCAGTTGATCATCCGGCCTGGATGGGATGCCCCTCACGTTCGATGCTTTCCGAGAACGTTATGTGCTTGGCCTTGTCTGCTTAGACAAGTGGGTACGGTTCTCAGCTCTGCATATGATTGTGTTGTAGTGAGTCTTGCATACGCTAACCCCGGGTCCTGAAAGACTTGGTATCAGAGCAGGACTGACTGTAGGATTATCAGCCTTGGTCGAAGTCGAGTCTAGATTGCTATAGTTATATAGTTACTCTGGGTATATAAGGGAACCACGTAAGGCTTCTTTTTTCTCTTTACCCTCATCGTTCTGAGTTCTGAGTCACCCTCATCTTGTTCTACGGGAAGATAGGACTAGGCTCATCTATGTCTTATTAGAACATCTCGCTGATTGCTTCTTTGTAGCCGTAGGAAAGTTGTGTTTGGTTTGCTTGAGTTGTTGCGCTTCCTGATTTCTTACATCGTATGTAAGTGTTGTTTCTATGTTGTAAGAAATTGTTTTCTCTTGAAATTTCAGCCGTTATGTTGTCCGAGTCATTCCAGTTATCTTCATAATCTGATGCATTTGCAAAATCATTCAACCTCCTTTGAAATTGATCTTATCCTTCAGGATGTCTCAAGGAACCCGTGGCCACCTTGGTCGTGCCCAAGCTCGTGGGGATGATCCGGAGGAAGTCAATCTTCCACCGTCACCCACGATGGCTCAAGTTCTCATGGAGGTTGAAAGAAACCGAAGAGACTCTCATGAGTTGTTGGGGATCATTTCTCGGAACATTGCCCAGCAGCGGAATGAGCTTGTGTCGTTGAATAACTTCATCCAGCTTCATCCCCCAGTTTTCAGCTATTCCATTGAGCCCCTTGACGCTGATGACTGGCTTCGCAGCATCGAGATAAAGCTCCATTCTGGACATGTTGCAGATGGTGACAGAGTCAACTATGCCACTTACCACCTCGAGGGTGCAGCTAGCTCTTGGTGGGAGAACTTTCTGAACATGCGTCCGACTGGACAGTTGACTTCGTGGAATGAGTTCTGTGACGCTTTTCGCGAGCATCACATTTCTAAGGGACTCATGGACCGCAAGAGAGAGGAGTTTTGCAATCTCACCCAAGCAAGAAGGTCCGTTGATGAGTTTAGTCGGGAGTTCAATCGTCTTGCCCGCTATGCTCCCGAGGAGGTCTCCACCGACTCCAAGAAGGAAGAGAGGTTCCGCAAGGGACTCAATTCTGGATTTCGTCGCGAGTTGAATCTCCATGACTTCTCCACAGTTCAGATCCTTGTCAACAATGCCATCAAGGCTTAGGATATGATCACTCCCGAGGATTCCCGCAAGCACCCTAGAGACGATGGTTCATCCAGTTCAGGCCCTCAGAAGCACAAGATCTGGATCCCCAATAGCATGTTCCGCCAGAACAATCCACCGAGGCCATCCTTTGTGGCGCCTCGTCCACCAACTCCGTTCCATCCAGCTCCACCTAACAACCCAGCTCCCCGCACAATCTTTGGAGCTTGTTTCAGATGTGGCCAGCCTGGTCACTATTCTCGTGAGTGCCCCATAAATCAGAATGCTCCACCTCATGCCAAAGGGAACCCCAATGTTCGTGCCAAGCCACCCCCGAAGGTCTCTACCACCCAGCCGTCTTCTTCTGCAAATCTTGGACGTGTGAACCAAATCTCAGCTGAGGAGACTGATGGTACTTCTGACGTCATTCTTGGTACGCTCCCAGTCAATTATGTTCCTACCTCCTTCCTTTTCGATCCAGGATCATCTCACTCATTCATGTCGGAGAGTTGTGCAATTCGGCATGAGATATCCTTTGATGAAATGTTCACCCCAATGATTATTCAAACTCCTGGTTCCAAGTGGAAAACTAATAGAGTAAGCCATAGCAATCAAATTGCAATTGAGGGTTTAGTATTCCTTGCTTCACACATAACCGTCAAGTCTTCAGACATTGATGTCATCCTTGGTATGGATTGGTTATCAAGACAAAATGCTTTTCTTGATTGTAAAGCCAAGTCAGTTAGACTTACACATCCTTCAGGCCAGACAATAGATTATTCCTCACCAAGAACAAGAACCCAGATGCATTCTTTGAATGTGCTTCCCCTTCCCGACCTTGAAGATATTCCGGTGGTTCGTGACTTCCCGGATGTCTTTCCTGAAGAGCTGCCGGGAATGCCACCCGACAGATGTGTAGAATTCATTGTAGATCTTATGCCAGGCACAGCTCCAATTTCCAGACGCCCATAAAAAATGGCCCCACGTGAGTTAGCTGAGCCTAAAATCCAACTTGAAGCTTTGTTGGCAAAAGGCTTCATGCCCCATTCTGTTCGTAACGAAGAAAGATGGAACAGAAAGGATGTGCGTACACTACCCACTTCCCAGGATCAATGATCTTTATGATCAACTTGCTGGATCCTCTATCTTCTCCAAGATGGATTTGAGATTAGGCTATCATCAAATCAAAATCCGAAATGCGGACATTCCAAAAACGGATTTCTCTACTCGTTATGGTCTTTACGAGTACACCGTCATGTCCTTCGGTTTAACCAATGCCCCCGCCACTTTCTCGCGCATGATGAATTCGATCTTCATGGAGTACCTTGATAAATTTGTTGTAGTTTATCTTTATGACAATCTCATCTACTCGAAGAACGAAGAAGAACATGCCGAACATCTTAGGTTGGTATTGATGAAACTTCGAGAGCATCGCCTGTATGCTAAATTCTCCAAGTGTGAATTTTGGCTACCAGAAGTGACCTACTTAGGCCACGTGATTTCTGCAAAAGGCATTGCTGTCAATCCCGAGAGAGTTCAGGCCGTCCTTGACTGGACTCCACCTGAATCGATTAAGCAAGTTAGGAGTTTTCTTGGCTTAGCAAGCTATTGTCGCCGCGTCGTCGAGAACTTTTCTAAAGTTGCAAAGCCTCTAACTGAACTCCTCAAGAAAGATAAGAAATTTCAATGGACTCCCAAGTGCGAGGAAAGCTTTCAAGAGCTAAATCGAAGATTGACTTCTGCACCCGTACTTGCGCCTCCAGACACCAAAAAGTATTTCGAGATCTTTTGTGACGCCTCACGGCAAGGGTTAGGATGCATACTTATGCAAGATAGACATGTGGTAGCTTATGCTTCACGCCAGTTGCGTCCACATGAAGAGAACTATCCTACCCATGATCTTGAACTCGCTGCGGTAGTTCATGCCTTGACAAATTGGTGACATTACCTCCTTAGTAATCGTTGTGAGATCTATTCCGACCACCAAAGCCTCCAATACATATTCACCCAGCCAGATCTTCATCTCAGGCAAAGACGCTGGATAGAGTTGATAAAAGATTATGACTTAGGAATTTCTTACACCCCAGGCAAAGGCAATGTCATGGCTAATGCACTAAGTCGTAAGTCATATTGTAACAACCTCATGTTACAGCAGTGTCAACCACTTCTTCATGAGGAATTTCGAAAGCTCAATCTCGAGATTGTTCCTCGTGGATATCTTTTCAACTTGGTGGCGAAACCAACCCTTGAGGATCAAATCATAGTTTCCCAAAGGCGTGCACGAGGTGTTCGCCGGATCAAGGAGAACATTGCTAGCAGAATTGCTAAATGTTTCTCCACAGATAGCAAAGGAACGGTATTCTTTGGAAATCGTTTGGTAGTACCTAAGAATAGGGAGCTAAGGCAACTCATCCTCAAAGAAGCCCATGACACACCCCTCTTGATTCATCCCGATAGCACGAAAATGTATCGAGAACTATGCTAGAGATTTTGGTAGACTAGGATGAAGAGAGACATTGCTCGATTTGTTGCCGAATGTGATGTTTGTCGTCGCATTAAGGCAGAACACCAAAGACCTGCTGGTACACTTCAACCTTTTCCTATTCCAGAGTGGAAATGGGATAAAGTAAGTATGGATTTCATCACTGGCTTTCCAAAAACCCAGAAAGGAAATGATGTTATCTTCCTTGTTGTTGATAGACTTTCCAAAGTTTCTCACTTCCTTCCAGATCGCGAGTCTATAACTGCTAGCCAGTTAGCGGACTTGTATGTCTCTAGAGTTGTATCTCTTCATGGTGTTCCTTTGGAAATCAATTCGGATCGCGGTAGCCTTTTCACCTCTAGATTTTGGGGAAGCTTTCAGAATGCTATGGGAACTCATCCCTCCTTTAGCACAGCTTTCCATCCTCAGTCTAGAGGTCAAGTTGAAAGGGTTAACCAAATTCTCGAAGACATGCTCAGAGCTTGTGTTATCTCATTCAGAAAGAATTGGGAGAAATCTCTTCCATTCGCTGAATTTTCTTATAACAATCGTTTCCAATCTAGTCTGAACATGGATCCTTTTGAACTCCTCTATGGAGGACGATGTCGAACACCCCTTAACTGGTCAGAAACTAGTGAAAGACAATTCTTTGGACCAGATATGATCATGGAAGCAGAAGAGCAAGTTTGCATTGTTCGTGATCAATTGAAATCATCCCAATCTCGTCAGAAAAGATACTATGATCGTCATCATAGGCAAGAAAGCTACAATCTGGATGAGAAGGCTTACCTACGGGTTACTCCTCTGAAAGGGAACCCAACGCTTCGGTATCAAAGGAAATATGGTCCCACGTTACATCGGACCTTTCCGCATTCTTGCTAAACATGGAGAAGTTGCCTACAAACTTGAACTACCCCCGCACCTTTCCTGAGTACATGATGTATTCCATGTGTCACAACTAAGGCGTTTCTTCAAGGACCCCATCCGCGAAGTAGACCATGAAACGCTTGATCTCCAAGATGACCTTTCCTATCGAGAATACCCCGTTCGTATTCTTAATTCAGCAGAGCGTGTCACTCGTCGTCAGAAGATTAAGTTTCTGAAAGTGCAATGGTCACACCACTCCGAGAAAGAAGCCACGTGGGAAAGAGAAGACAGTCTCAGTGCCGAGTACCCCTCCTTCCTCCCGCGGACTTCTGAATCTCGGGAAGAGATTCTTTTGAGTGGGGGCGAGTTGTCACAACCCCAAGTTAGGTATGTTCTAGGATCAAGAGCTACATTGCATTCATGCAAAAATTTCGAAAGAAATTGGAATTGGGGAAAGGAGAAAGCCCTAAAGAATTTAATTCAAATGGCCAGATAAAAAGTTGCTCCAAAAATCATTGTGATATTTTTGAAAAGTCCTAGAAATAAGTGAGATCACATATAAAGTGGAGTGGGTCCCACTCAAGGCTCACTTATTCTTCAAAAATATTAAAAGTTGCTTTGGAAATTAAATAATACCCCTATTTTATTTGAAATTCAAATTAATTGAATTTCACAAATCTCCAAACCTTGTGAGTGGCTAGCTATATGTCTCCTAAGCCCACATAAAAGATTTGAAGATTTTATAAAATGCTTTGTTATTTTATCCACAGCAAAACACAAGCCAGAAAAAGAAAAAACAGAAGAAAAACTTAGAGAAAATAGAAAAGGAATCCTAGCCCAACCCTACAGGCCACTCGCCCAACTTGTTTTCCCCACGGCCCAAGCCCACCTGGGCTTGTCGTCTTCCCCAACCTGCTCGTTGGCGCACTGGGAGGACACAGCCGACGCCACCGCGACGACGGAGGGCTTTTAGGTCACCCCTGCCTCCTCCTCCTCTCGCCACGTAGACGCCAGAGGCCCCCCGCACCTTCCCCTTCCTCGCTCTCGCCCTGCATCTTCCTCCCTCGCCAGATCCCGCGCGCACCCGAGAACCTTCCGGAGCACCGCCACGCGTAGCCATGGCCAACAGCACCCTCCCGGCAAGCCGTCGTGTCCAGTGAAGTCCCCACCGTCGACTTCATCAAGCCGCGCCTCCAATTTGAGCCGGGAGCCAACGGAGGCGACGCAAGCTTGGAGTTCTTGACTGTCGGCCGCCCCAGCTCCGGCGAGACATTCCGGCCGCTACCGCTCACCCCCGACCTTGCTGTGCTCCTCATCGCATTCCCGGTGAGCTCCCCATTCGCCCCAGCCCCTCCGTTCTTCGCCACGTGGCCTCCTTCCTCGTTGTCACCTCTCCAGTGCTCCGGCCGCCGCGCCATTTGAAGCCGTCGACGTCCTAGCGCCCCTAGAGAGCCCCTACTAGCACCCCTAAACGCGTGCGAGCACAGGGCACGTCCCAGTGCAAGTCCTGCGCCCTCCCGTGGCCTATGGCCAAGTCTGGCGAGGCGCCACCGTGGCCCGAGCCACCGGTGTCAAGCCTCCGGCCACTTAGGCCCTAATCCCCATGCCTAATCACCCCTTAACCGCACCCTAAGTCAATGACAGGTGGGCCCTGCACCCCTAATTAACCCACTGTTAATTATTTAAACAGGTTTTAAACCCCAGAGAGACTGACAGCAGGGACCCACCAGTCAGCCCCCCCATGTCATGCTGACGTGGTGATGACGCAGTAAATGAATTTTCTAATTAAAAGAAAACCAAAAAATTGCAGAAAATAGTATGAACTTCAAAAATTCATAGTAAATTTATTTGAACTCCAATTTAACATATAATATATGAAAAATGATCAGTAGAAAATGCTCTATCCAAATATCCAACTTTCAACCATGTTTGAGTTGATCTTAAATTGGGACCAGTATCTTTTGCTATTTGGTTTAATGGAAATTAATTCAAATAAAATGCTAATGCTATTCCAACTTTAACCATTGCAATGCAAACATCATCACTTGAACATCAGAGGCATATCATACACATGTCAAGATGGTTTACAAAGATCAAACAATAGCAAATGCAACTTGGCTAATTTGAACAACATTTGGAGTTTGAATTTGAATTAACTTTGCAAATCAACTTCAATTAACATGTTGCAACTTGAACTTAGATCACATCAGTACCATGCCATGCTACATTTTGCATCTTGATTGTGCATTGCAATAATGTTTATGCATTATGCATCTTGATTGTGCATTGCAATAATGTTGCAACTGGAACCTCGGCCGGACTTCCATATGGATCCCCCTCAGATAGGCGACTCTCTGGACTAGAACGGAGTTGTGGGCGAAGTGTCGTTGCAACATCCTCGCCGGTACCCGCTTGAAGGGTCCCACACCTAGGCGGTAACTGATGCGTGTGTGTGTGTAGCGGTACACCCCTGCAGGGTTAACAAAACTATTCGAATAGCCGCGTAAACGGTTAAGGACTGCTTGGAAAGCTGTGCCTGATTATTAGACAACTTGAACTGTATACTTATAAAACTTGCCAAGATAAGAGTGAATGCTATGGCGTGCTTTCTCGTGGGGAAGTCGAGGAAGGCACCATAGTGGTGTATTTGGTTGGAGATTGTAGTGGACTCGTGTACGCTTCTTACCTCAAGTCTGGTACTCGTAGTTCAGGACTAGCCAAGTCAAAGCTGGCACTTCTGCTTATGAACCCCACCTCCCTTTTACCTTGAGTAGTATAGCTCCTACATAAGTCTTGCTGAGTACGACTTTGTACTCACGTTTTCTTATTCTATGTTTTAGATGAACCCACTGACCCCGAAGGTGGATTCTTCCTCGAGATCGACGACTGAAGACCAAGCTAGTGTAGTCCCAGTCAGCAGACTGGTTCCCTCGTGAAGAGCTTGTTTATAAATAAGGCTTCTCTAAGTCATTTGTTAAACTTGTCTGTACTTAGACCTACTTTGCTTCCGCATGTTTGATGTAATGTTGGATCACAGACTTGTGATCTCTGTGTGCACTCTGTAAGAGCTATCAATAAAGATGTGAACTTGTAGAGAATTGCAATGATACCTGCTGTTCATACTAGACATGTGTGCTGCGTGTATGATTATAACATGCATGTCTTAGTATGGGTTTTCGAGACCTTAGTTGTGATCTGGCTGGCGGTCTTTTATACACCAAGTGGCCCTTAGATGTGCGCAGCTTGGGGCATCGCGATGCGATTGATCGTGACTCTGTCACGTGCACACTTTGATGTATGATCGAGCCCGCCCTAGACCCCGACTAAGTGATCGGGCTGGAGTAAGTCTATGTAAGGGTTATAATACAATCGATAGTATGGTTGAGGCGACTTGTCTATGAGTATGGGAGTCCACCACCCATATCATTTAGACTTGTGTGCGGACGATGAGGACCCATCTCAGTTGATCATCCGGCCTGGATGGGATGCCCCTCACGTTCGATGCTTTCCGAGAACGTTCTTTGCTTGGCCTTGTCTTCTTAGACAAGTGGGTACGGTTCTCGGCTCTCCATATGATTGTGTTGTAGTGAGTCTTGCATACGCTAACCCCGGGTTCTGACACCTCGTGTGCTGCTCTACATGATCGAGGCACATATGTAATCTTTTTGCTGTTGCTATGCTGAGTTTGTTGGGATCTGATGGATTATGAGACTATGTTCAGATTGTGTTTGAGTAATATATTTGATTCTCCTCTTTTATGTTTATGTTCTTGAGTAATTCTTGCATGTTCTCCGGTGCTGTTTATTGCTTTGGCCAAGTAGTAGGTAGTAACTCCAAGAGGGAGTGTTATGCATGATTGTGGGTTCATGCCCCCTGATGACTAGCTTGAGTGACAGAAACATGAGTCTAGGGGATGTGTTGTTGCCACAAAGGAGAAAACAACGGTGCTTGTACTTGCGGGTGCAAGGATTGTTTACTTTACGCAAAGTTCGTTAATGCAGTTGTCTGTTGCTTTGAGTTTACACTTTGGGTGGGATTCGCAACTTAATACCAGCGAGAGGTTCTGGATAGATATCTCAAGGTGGATGATTAGTAGGTAGATTCAGATGGACTTCGGTCTATTTGTCTTGGCGTACCGCCCAAGCTTTTGAGCCTCTTCCTTTCTTTGTAGCATGGTTAGCATTGGTTTGTGCACATAATCCTGTCAATTTCCCAGCTGTAATTTGTTTACCTCGCATGCCTATTTTACCGTCTTTTGGGAGAGAGACATGACTAGTGAACATCATGGGACCCCGGTCCATATTTCCACCACTGTTTACTCCCGCTATTTATTTTCTGCTTTATTTATTTTTCCGTTGCTATTGCTATCATTATTATCCCGTGCGTTTGACTCTTTGTAAACAACAAGGCCGGAGGGATTGACAACCTCTCTGTACTCGTTGGGAGAAAAGTTATCTGTTGTGTGTGAAGGTCTACGTCAACCGCCTAATTGCTGGCTCCGTTTTCACCTTCCTGTCGTTGTCGGAGTCCTACTGGAGACAAACCTTGGTATCTTCACCGAGGGAAATTTGCTGATGTCTACATCTCAACCTTCCACTTTGGGTAACCAACGAGGGGCGAGAAGCCATCAAAGCTAATTTCTGGCGCCGTTGCCGGGGACTCCACTCTTCAAGATATGGGAGATGATGCTTCTTTGCACTTAAATAATTTTGTTGAGCTCTGTGATATGCAAAAGTACAAAGAAGTAGATGGTGACTGGGAACCCTTTGTTAGAATTAGCATCTCTAATCAAGAATTCCTTGCTTTTTGTGACATTGGATCTATGGTTTCTACTATGCCAAAAGTTGTTTATGATTCTTTAAAATTTAACATGGACAAATTGTCATCCTATCATGAACATGCTAATGGAGATATTTCTGAGATCCAGGGAAGGATAAAAGATGTACCAGTTATATTCCTTAAAGGATCGCAATGGTTGATTTCTTTGTCATGAAGCCAAACCAAGGAAACATAGTGCTTGGAAGGGATTTCCTCCGGGCCGTAAAGGGCTTCAGTGATATAGGTAAGGGACAAATATGCCTACGCGGGAAGGCAAAAGGTATGTACCTCCTTCCTAAAAGAAACAAGGATGAACTTGTTGAGGAACCATTTAAAGCGATTTACAACTCCGATTATTATGATGACTTTTGATTCCTCCTTTTTGCATCATGCCTAGCTTAAAGGCATAAAAGAAAGCGCTTTTGGGAGGCAGCCCACAACGAATTAGGTTTATTTTTCTTTTTTTGTGTCTTGATATTTGTTACTACTATAGCAACATCATTGTATCTTTACTTTTCAAGCTTTGTGCCATTTATAGCCTCATATGACAAGGGAAGTGAAAGTTGTGACATGCTGTCCAGAAAACAGATTCTGTCCTCGTGACAGGAAAAATCATAGAAAATTCCCAGTTCATCTTTTTGAGCTTTACACAGCGTGCTCTATACAATCACGGAACTTTCATATGTTCCGAGGTTTTTGATTTGAGTTGCAGAAGTGCCCCTAAAAAATTATTTACTACCTGCTGGTCTGTTTTTCACAGATTCTGTTCTGTTTTGCCCTTCCTTTGTTTTGCGAACCTTAAGCTTGCTTTTTCTTTGCAAAAACTTTTTGGAAATCTTGAGTAACAGTAGCTCTTCAAGAATATCCTTATTTCCAGTAGAGAAAAATTATTTTATTGTGGGTACTAACCTCGCTAATCAGATTATGATGAGTTATGTATGAAGGGAGTTTTCAAGTGCGCGAGGGAAGATGATAAAAGAAGATTCAGGAGGGTCAAACGCTCAAGCTTGGGGATTCCCCCGTGCACCCCAAGAAATATTCAAGAACACTCAAGCATCTAAGCTTGGGGATGCCCCCATGCATTCCCTTCTCCATCAACAATTATCAGTTCGTCGTTCGTTCCACTATATTTTTATCTCTTCATGCGTTATGTTCTATGCTTGGAGCGTCTTGCTCTTTATTTCCTTTTTAGTTTTCTTTAGCTTTGCTTGCTGTTCATAACAAGTTAGAATCCAGCTTTCTTTGTGTGGGAGAGAAACACGCTCCACTTCACCCTAGAACACAACATATGATTTTCATGCTTATCTTTGTTGTGTGTGTTATTTATCTTTTTCGTGGCTGCTGTCATGTTTAGCTCTTAGTTTTCATCCTTATATTTTTAAGAGATTTTGTTTAGTTTTTTGCTGGAACTCTCTTGAGTTTTCATGTTTATCTTGTTTAGAGAGTTTTCCTGTTGCACTAAGTTTTGTGTCTTGACCTGAAGTAGGTAATTGAGGTTGCTATTCAATTGTAGTAGTAACTCGCAAGGTATTTCCATGAGTAATGTTTGAACTTTTGGTTTCAAGAGCTTTATCCTATTAGTGATAGATGTCGTATTTTGGGCAATTTGTGTTTATTTTCGAAAAAACTACAAAATTAGTTGAAAACTTTAGCTACTAGATGGATCACTAATCCTTGGAGGGATCGAATATTAGAGTACACTCACGTACCATGAGTCGAGGATGCGCAAGGATAACCAAACACCCATACACTCCTACTCGTGCTACTTGTCTCTTTGTGAACCTCCTAATTAGATTGAGAGTTACCGATAATAATTGCATGAGTTCTTCAGACTAATATGAGTATTCAAAAGTTGACACTTCCACCTACCCATATTTTTCTAGCCTCTTCGGTACCGTGCATTGCCCTTTCTCACCTAGAGAGTTGGCGCATACTTCGCCGGTGCATCCAAATGCTTGGCACGATACGCTCTGTCATCATAAGCCTCATTATATCCTTCCTCAAAATAGCCACCATACCTACCTATCAAGGCATTTCCATAGCCTTTCCGAGATACATTTCCATGCAACATCCACCTTCTCATGACTTGATCTTCATGTCATACATGCTTTTCCTTGATCGATGAGCCGCATGCTAGTTGGGCCTTGCCCTAATCATTGCTACATGACGCGCTAGTATCATTGCATATCCTCCTACACTGGCAGAGGCATACATTTGCATACTTCATGATAGTTTCATTTTCTTTATGTTGAGTACTTTTGTAAAGTGTGAAAGATATTCTATACTTCTTGTAATATATATAGTGTTTCCCCTAAAGTGAGGAAAAGATCCCAAAGAGGACAAAATCAAAAGATCCCAAAGAGGATAAAATCAAAAGATCACAAAGAGGAAAAATGAGAGTTAACTAGAAAGAGCCATTGAGGCCACCAAAAAAATACAAAAAAGGGAAAAAAGAGAAAAAGAAATAAAAAGAGAGAAGGGGGCACACTACTATTCCATTTGAGAGATCCACGCTCGTACTCCATCTTATATCTTGTACTCCATAGAGATTATCATTCATGCATATAGCTATGTGGGGACCTTCACACGATAGAACTTGTCTTATATATTCCAATGATGAGCCTCCTCAAATGAGCTCTAGGTCTTCTTGAGGAAGCAAGTTGGATGCACCCCCACTAGTTCCTTTGGAGAGCTTACCTTAGCTCATATGTGCACCCGTTGCATGGCATTCCCACTCCTCACATCATATCTATCATTTGGCTTTCTCTCGCCTATGATTGTCCTCGTTGATGTGAGCTTTTCACACCTTTTTTGTCTTCCTCCTCCATCATTTTTCTCTCTTTTCCATTCTAAGTGTCAACTTTCTTGCTTACGCTCGTACATTGCATGAGTGCTCAGAATATTGAAAGGGAGTGGATCATTTTGACTTGTACCTGGCTAGTGGTCTGGGGATGAGTCAAGATAAGATTCCAAAGAAGACCAAGTGTGAAAATTTAGTAGATTAAGTTCTCAACAATAAAAAAAACTATGTTTTACTCTCTCGTATATCCCTATCCCCTTTCTTGCACGCAAACACCATTTGGAGACATTCGAGTCACGGACAGCGAGAGCTCTTCCACCTTTATGTTCTTATGTTGCTTGTTTCAATGCTAATATAGACTCTTGCCTATTATGACTTGAATTGAATTACATGCCTTGATTGCTTTAATTAAAAGTTTTTATATGGTTGGTAGCATGTCACCACAGAAATTATGCTTGTTATCATTTACCTACTCGAGGACGAGCAGGAATTAAGCTTGGGGATGTTGATACGTCCAAAATGTATCTATAATTTATGCTTTCTCCATGCATCTTTTGTGTGATATTGCTATGATATTGATGCACTTCCATACACTTTTGATCATATTTGGACTAACCTATTAACTCAGTGCACCCCAGTGCCAGTTCTTGTTTTCTGCTGTTTTGGTATTTCAGGTTTTCCCATTACTTAAAGTGCCAGAAAAAATCAGGGAAAAATATAGGAAAAATCAGCGTACAGGAAGCTTCAGAAAGAGCCGAAGTCGGGCTAGAGGGGAGCCAGGGGTGGCCCAGGCGGCCACCTGGCGCGGCCACCCCTAGGCCGCGCCAGGGGGGCGCTTGGGGCCCCTGGTCCACCTGTGGCTGCCCCCTTCGCCTATATATCCCTCTCGTCCCGAAATCCTCGAGGGCAGAACCCTTTTTCGCGATCTCTCCTCTGTTCCGCCGCTGCGGCGCTTCCAAGATCGGGAGCACCAGGAGCCCTCTTCCCGGCACCCTTACGGAGGGAGGAACCACCTCCGGGAGCTTCTCCACCGCCATGGATGCTTCCCAGATGAACCGTGAGTAGTCCACCTTGGACCATGGGTCCATGATCAGTAGCTATGTGATGTTCTCCTCCCCTCTTTGTTCTGCATGGTTTCGAACTCGTGAGTTGCCCTACATGATCGAGGCACATATGTAATCATTCTATTGTTGCTATGCTGAGTTTTCTGGGATCTGATGGATTATGAGACTATGTTCATATTGTGTTTGAGTAACATATTTGATTCTTCTCTTTTATATTTATGTTCTTGAGTAATTCCTGAATGTTATCCATTTCTATCTATTGCTTTGGCCAAGTAGTAGGTAGTAACTCCAAGAGGGAGCGTTATGCATGATTGTGGGTCCATGCCCTCTGATGACTAGCTTGAGTGACAGAAACATGAGTCCAGGGGATGTGCAGTTGCCAAAAAGGAGAAAACAACGGTGCTTGTACTTGCGGGTGCAAGGATTGTTTACTTTACGCAAAGTTCGTTAAATCAGTTGTCTGTTGCTTTGAGTTTACACTTTGGGTGGGATTCACAACTTAATACCAGCGAGATGTTCTGGATAGATATCTCAAGGTAGATGATTAGTAGGTAGATGCAGATGCATTTCGGTCTACTTGTCTTGGCGTACCGCCCAAGCTTTTGAGCCTCTTCCTTTCTTTGTTGCATAGTTAGCATTGGTTTGCGCACATAATCCTGTCAATTGCCCAGCTGTAATTTTTTTACCTCGCATGTTTATTTTATCGTCTTTTGGGAGAGAGACATCACTAGTGAACATCATGGGACCCCGGTCCATATTTCCACCACTGTTTACACCCGCTATTTATTTTCTGCTTTATTTCCTTTTCCGTTGCTATCGCTATCATTATTATCCCGTGCGTTTTATTCTTTGTAAACAACAAGTCCGGAGGGATTGACAACCTCTCTGTACTCGTTGGGAGCAAAGTTATCTGTTACGTGTGCAGGTCCACGTCAACCACCTAATTGCTAGCACCGTTGTCACCTTCCTGTCATTGTCGGAGTCCTACTGGAGACAAACCTTGGTATCTTCACCGAGGAAATTTGCTGTTGTCTACATCTCAACCTTCCACTTTGGGTAACCAACGAGGGGCGAGAAGCCATCAGATGGCAAGTTTGCAATGCTCCCGACAACCTTCATAAGCATTATGTAGGTGAATTACGGATCCGAAGGATCCTTATGTTATAATAATTACGATGCATGATCACGGTATAAGAAAAGGACTTGAACATAACACGAACAAGAATTGACCACACATGAAGATAGACCTCACATTGGGATTCCTTACATTAAATAGATGCAATATGGCATGGCATAATATGATGCACCTAATGCAATATATTGCAAGCAAAGAAGAAAGGATGGAAGCACTCTACCGGCAAGCTACAGTTATCGCAGAACTATGGTGATCGAAACACGCGAAGCCAAGTGCAACATGTGAGGGGTTTACGTGCAAAATTACACCATCGCCCAATAATGCATGCCCATTTGACAAAAGGAACAACACAATCACCTTCCTCACATTTTTCTACCCCAAAATCATGTATGACATGATTTATTTGTGTCGGGACCCGGGGTTAGCGTATGCAAGTCCCTCTACAACACAATCATATGGAGAGCCGAGAGCCGTAACCACTTGTCTAAGTAGACAAGGCCAAGCACAGAACGCTCTCGTAAAGCATCGAACGTTAGGGGCATCCCATCCAGGAAGGATGATCAACTGAGATGGGTCCTCATCACCCGCACACAAGTCTAAATGATATGGGTGGTGAAGTCCCATTCTCATAGACAAGTCACCTCAACCATACTATTGATTGTATTATAACACTTACATAGACTTACTCCAGCCCGATCACTTAGTCGGGGTCTAGGGCGGGCTCGATCATACCACAAAGTGTGCACGTGACAGAGTCACGAGCAACCGCAACGCGATGCCCCAAGCTGCGCACATCTAAGGGCCACTTGCTGTATAAAAGACCGCCAGCCAGATCACAACTAAGGTCTCGAAAACCCATACTAAGACATGCATGTTATAAACATACACGCAGCACACATGTCTAGTATGAACAGCAGGTATCATTGCAATTCTCTACAAAGTTTACAACTTTATTGATAACTCTTACAGAGTGCACACAGAGATCAAAAGACTGTGATTCAACCTTACATCAAACATGCGGAAGCAAAGTAAGTCTGAGTACAGACAAGTTTAACAAATGGCTTATAGAAGCCTTATTTATAAACAAGCCCTTCCACGAGGGACCAGTCGTCTGACTGGGACTACACAAGCTTGGCTTCAGTCGTCGAGCTCCAGGAAGAATCCACCTTCGGGGTCAGTGGGTTCATCTAAAACATAGATTAAGCAAACGTGAGTACAAAGTCGTACTCAGCAATACTTACGTAGGAGCTATACTACGCATGGACATGTATGAAGGCAAAGGGAGGTGGGGTTCATCAGCAGAAGTGCCAGCTTTGACTTGGCTAGTCCTGAACTACGAGTACCAGACCTGAGGTAAGAAGCGTACACGAGTACACTACATGTCTCCAACAAATTACACCACTATGGATCCTTCCTTGACTTCCCAGGAGAAAGAAAACCATAGCACTCACGCTTATCTTGTCAAGTTTTATAAGTATCTAGTTCAAGTTGTTTAATAATCAAGCTAAGCTTTCCAAGCAGTCCATAATCGCGGACGCGGCTATTCGAATAGTTTTGTTAACCCTGCAGGGGTGTACCGCTACACACACATGACCATCAGTTACCGCCTTTGGCCTCGACAACATTCAAGGGATGTCGGCGAGGATGCTCACCACAACAGTTACCTCATAGCCGATCTAGTCCAAGAAAGGCGCCTACCTGCGTTGGCTTCCACTATCGTGAACCCGGTCGGTTTACCGAAGTGGACCCAGATGATGTGTGCGTGGTTCATAAGCTGGTCTCGGTTGAGCCGTTCTCTCACTTAGAAGCCAGGCCACAAACCTACCAGAACTCCGAACTACCGCGACATTTGGACATCGAAAGGGATGAGTTAGTAGGTTGAGAGGGGTCAGTGATCCCAATGTGTGGTTGTGCTCTTTATCTTGGATCACCACACAAGAACTCGGACTTAGGGCGATGTTCAACGAGACAACCCACTGTGTACTCCTGCACAGCCTCTCATCGTTCACCTCGTATTAGGGTAGATTCACCAACACATTTCCACCATCATCAACATGATCACTACCATCCCGACTCATATAACAGTATCAACATTGTATCACTCTAAGCATGCCATAAGCAGTAACACTTGCAGGGGCCACATGATATCAATCAACTCCTACATCTGCTAGGATTGTGGTTTGCTTACTACTGTGACAAATGATAGGTCATGCAAAGGAATGGGTTCATCTATGCGGTAGAAACCTATGATGGTAATCATCCGAAACAATGCATAAGCGAGACTGAGAGGGAAGTGGGATTTTATGACATGACAATGGGGGTTTGCTTGCCTTGCTGACTAGGGTCGTACACGGTATCTTCAACGGAGGGGGTGATCTCGGGTTCCGTCTCCACCTCTATTCAATAGTAAACAATACAAACAAGGTGATCAATATAAAGACAATGCGCAATCACATGATATGATGTTATAGCATGAGGTTCATGGTGTTGATGTGAACATTCTATTTAAATGAAGTATATTGCATTTGATTTGCAAATTCAAACTCCATATTTGAATTTAAAAGGGTTCATATGCATGTTTGCTTATGTTCCCCCATTTTAAAAGGGTCACACATGAAATTTCTGATAATTTTACATATATTATTTGTTTAATTTGGAGTTAAAATGAATTAGTTATGAATTTCCAAAGTTTAATTCATTTTCTGGAATTTCTGAATATTCTTTAAATAGGAAATTTGATTTAATGCGTAGGCATGACGTCAAGGTGATGCGAGGGGTGACAGGTGGGGCCACCTTGTCAGTGTCTAGGTTAATTAACCCAGCTGGTTTAAATTAACTAGTGGCTAATTAAGCCACTGGGCCAGTGTCAGTGGGTTCTTAGCGGGGGGATTAACTTAAGTTAATCCCTGCCACGTTGGCACGCCGGCGGCGAGTCGCCGGTGGCACCAGTGCACGGCGGCGCTACCGTGCTCCGTTTGCTGTGCGGCAACCACCAGGAGGAAGCCCAGGCTTGCGCGCGTCGTCCTGAGCAAGAAGGCGTCCACGGGGAGGTCCGAGAGGACGGCGGCAAGCTCGTCGGCGGAGATAAAAGTACGGCGACGTTGTAAGTGAAGCTGCAGTGCACGATTTAGCGCGGGAGGTAGTGCGTTCGAAATCTGGGAACCCCAGAAGCAAAACAGGCGCGCTGGGGAGGACATAGGGGCACGAGAGCGAGCTCTAGGTCATCCATGGCGGCGACGGAGCTCGGCTCCCATGGAAATCGACGATAGAGGGCAAGAGGGGCCGGGCTAGGTTAGGGGAATCGCTCACCCAGACGCAGGGAGTGCAGCGGTGCAGTCGATGGAGGCGGGGAGGGCTCGACGACGACGAATTGATGGTGGTGAGCTTGCGGGTCCGGCGAGGTCTCGGTGGCGATTCCGACGTCTACGTGGGCTCTGGGCCCTATTCCTGTGGCATGGCGATGAAGACGATGACGGCAAAGCTCCTGGATAAGGTTGCAAGGCTCGAGGGGCTCGCTGGCCGCGTGTGCGCACGGCCGTGCTCCGGCGTTCTTCTCGAGCGGCGGTGAAATCGAGCGGCGCAGTGGGGGAAAGTGAGCGGGGAGGAAGGGAATCGATCCACGGTGTCGGTCTTGTCTCCGTGGCGCTAGGAAGGAGGCTGGGAGGTAGCTTCGTGGCCAGGGGCACGTCGGCGCGCTCGGTATGGCCGGCACACAGCAGTGCGTGCCCCTGCTTGAGATAGACGACAAGGCTGGGGGGTGGGCTGGGCCGGCTGGGGAATGAGTTGGGACAAAACACAGGTAAGCCCTTTTTTCCTTTTCTGATTCTTTTTCTTTTCTGTATTTTGTTTTTCCTTGCTGAAATAAATAGCTAGGCATTTTCTAAAATGCCAAAAACTTTTATCTGGACTTGTAATGCATATAGCTAGCCACTTATAAAGTTAGGGAGTTTTTAAAATTCAAACAATTTGAAATTTAATTCAAATAGGGGTTTAAATTTAATTCCAAGCTCCTGTTTGAATATTTGAAAAATCCATGAGCATTGGATTGCTACCAAATTACTTGATATGTGATCACACTCATTTATGTGAGTTTTCAAAAATGCAAAAGGAAATTTTGGAGCAACTTTTATTCTGGCCATTTGAATTAAATTCATCTGGGGGTTTCTTCTCCCATTTTGATTTCTTTTGAAATTTTTAACATGATGCAAAGTCACTTGCTAACCCTAGCACATACCTAACAGAGGGTTCTGACAACTCGCCCCCACTCAAAAGAATCTTGTCCCGAGTTTCAGAAGTCATCGGGAGGAAGGAGGGTACTCGGAACTGATACGGTCTTCTCTTTTCCACGTGGCTTCTTTCTCGGAGTGGTGTGACCATTGCACTTTGTAAGGCCCGATATGAGGTACTGTTCTAGATCTAGATGTTTCCATCCAGATCCGGGGACGAAGCACATATCGGTCCCACCGCGACATATGACATAGCCATATGCCCCGGATTTCCAACATGATATCACAACTTTACAGATACAAGGATACAACATCTCATACAATCGGCATACAACTGCCTCAATACAATACAACAGCGGAAGATACATGTCTGGGTACAGACTACAAGCAAATGCCTAGTGGCAAAGAGAAAATCATCGATCCCCATAACCAAGTCCAGGCCCTCCGCTGGGATCCGCCTAACTAGTCTTCGTCGAGTCTCCACGTGAAACGTCGATCACCATACCTGTTTTCGACCAAGAACCCCGAAAAGAGTTTGCGGGTATCATGAGTACAGAAGCACTCAACATCCAACTATAGTGGTCAAATAACCCAGCAATGACTTCATCACTCGTCATTCTAGGAAAACTAGTAGTTTACGGTAAGGATGGGGTAAGTGGTGAGGTTGTTGCCGCACTAGCATTGATGAAGTGGCTAACGATCTAGAGAGTAAGATAAGAAGCCAAGCATTCGATGAGGAATCGCCTCCAACAAGTCTGCTATCCACCTACTTACGCAAGCATAACACCTATCCTATCCTTGTCCTCCTCTTTGCATCCCAACGAAGAAGAAGCAGTCAAGGTACACACACGTTGATCAAGTTATATTAAGATTATTTCAGTTGTTGTTGTCTATGAACAAGGAGTAGGTCTCAAGTCGTCCATAACCGTGGACACGGATTCTCGAAAATATTTAACCCTGCATGGGTGTACCAACTATCCATTACAAGGCTCTGCACGCACGCCCATCACTCTCAGTTGCTACCCATCATAGGCAACCATTGTATGATTTAATTCCGAGAGATCCGAAACGACAGGTCCCTCTAACTAAAAACGCACAAATTCGGGTGGCCCCCGGGGAGTCGACACCCAATCCAAGAGCCGACCGCGCTCTCGGATCGGACTCTTCCGTATGGCCAAGCTCGGGGTTAGCCTCACCTGAACAGTAGGGGACTTCCCTAGCTCACCAGTGTGGACCAACAGAGAAACAATGTCTCCGCTGGCCCGGGTTGTTTAAAAACTGCGAGGGGATCCAACCGAGCACACACACGGGTTTCAAATGGTAAATTAGCTTGGGCCACCACTAGAAATGTTTGGAGCTAGGTAGGTAAGAAAAGGGGACCCCATAGCATCCCACACACGGTTAGGCACGCTCAGTCTTAAAACCAATACCCAGAACTCGGATCCTAGGTGACTCAAATGGAACAAAGCGTCGGGGCGGGATAGCCTAGACCTTCCATCCTTCGTCGAATATAGTCAACATTATAATAATCATATCATCCATAACAATATCATAATGTGATATCCCAAACCAAGGAGTAACAGGAGGTAACATCGTAGCATCCTAAGCATGAATACTAAGCAGGGGCTGAGCAACGAGCAATAGTAACATAGAAGTACAAGGTTTGCTGGGAGGGGACATGGCTGTATCGGTTTGAAAGAGGCTGTAAACATGTGGTAGGATAAAACATCAAACCTAACCTAGACTAGCATGCAAACGGCTGGTTGAAATAGAATGGATCATAAGTAATGTATAGTCCTTGCCTGTTGATAAGTCGGGTTCCGAAGGTGTAGTTGATCGCAAACTCGCATCATCTCCGAGACGCAAACTCGCATCATCTCCGAGAGTATCCGCGAGAGCACACAAGAAGTAAACACTGGAAAGCAATCAACGGAGATACTACTATCACTATGCAGCAATCACGAGCAAGCAATAAACAAACAAGCATGGTCAAGTATGATGCATGTCATTTTAATATCATGGCATGAATATAAGAACGAGCAAGTTTAAAAGAAGCATCGGGAAGCAAGTGTGCAATGCTATCGACAACCTTCCTATGCATTTTGTAGGTGAGTTATGGATCCGAAGGATCCTTATGTTATAATTATTATGATGCATGATCATGGCATGTGCGGAGAATTAAACAAGACATGAACAAGAATTGCCCACTCACGAAGATAGACCTCGAGATGTGATTCCTTAACTTAAAGAGATGCAAAAATGGCATGGCACAATATGATGCACCTAATGAATTCTATTGCAAGCAAGGAAAGAAAGACAGATAAAACTCTACCGGCAAGCTACGGTTATCGCGGTACCACGGTGATCGAAACACGCGAAGCCAAGTGCAATATGTGAGGGGTTTACGTGCAAAATGCTATATCACAAAAATAAAGCATGCCCATTTAACAAAATGGGCAGCACCATCACCTCCCTCTCATTTTTCTACCCAAAATCATATATGACATCATATGTTTGGGGCAAGGATACGAATAACACAAGCATGCAAAAATAAGGCAGAAAAGAAAAAAAGAAAAAAAGAAATGGAGAAAAAAAATCTTCACTGGGCTGGCTTCTGCCAATTTGGCCCAAACCCTCGCGATGCTTCTCTCTATCGAGCGCCCGCCCACGGGCGAGTAAAACGAATGGGCCGAGCCCAGTGTGCTTTAAAAATATAAGAAAAAGGGTGAGTTTTATTACTCCAGGGGGAACTCGAACCCGAGATCTCACAAATGGAATCACGGTGCCCAAACCACTGGGCTACGGCAAGTGTTCTCGACAAACAACAGGAACTACGTCATGTATAGTATATACGGAGCAAAACTGATAAAAGAGAAAATAAAAAGGAGGCTCCTGGGACTTGAACCCAGAACCTCAACGTTGAAACTAAGGCGCCCAAGCCACTGAGCTACCGATCGATTCACATTAGGAATGCTAACTAAACAAACATAACACACGCTGCACGGGATAGCTGAAACTGAATTCAACATGGAAGAGTAACGAACCTGAACGCACGATGCAAAAACAGAGATAAAAGGGGCGCCTCCGCCTGCCTGGGATTTGATCCCTCAACCTAACGAATGCAAACCGAGCGCCACACCACTACGCTACACTAGTGAACTTGATAATAGAAGCAAACAAGAGTACAAGTACTGAACATAGCCGCGAAACTGAACTAGCGGGCGTCGCTCTCTAAACCTGACGAAACTGACGAACGCGGCGGCCGGCAGAGCAGAACCAGTAGGGCGTGGAGGTGCTGGCGGACACCGGCTTGCACGGGAGGCTCCAAGACACGACCTTGGGATCCATACGCGCACGCATCTCGCGTCTAGGACTCGAAGGAAGCACGGCTTGGCCTGGGTGACCACGGCGGCAAACATGAACTCGACGGCCATGATCAAAAACAGGGGAACCGGAATACTTGTCTACGCGCGAAGAGAGGGAAAACGGGAGGAGGAGAAGGGGCTCACAGCGGGAAGAACGCAAGGGAACGTGCTCGGGGACGCACGCTTGAAGGAGACAGCGATCAGCTCGACGGCGAGGTCGCGGATCCAGGAAGAAGACGACGGTTGCACGTGACTCGCGGGAGAAGATGGAGATGCCGGGGGCACGCCGGCCTCGGCTACTGCTGTTCGGGGGCGCGCACGAGGTTGGGGAGGAAGATGGCGTCCACTTCGGCGATGATCGGGTGCAGGCACCAAAGAAATTGTGGCCATGGACCTCCTTTGCATGGCGAGCAGAGGAGGAGATGGGGAGGAAGAAGAAGGGGGGGCGGCGGCGCATGGGAGAGGGGTGAGGCTAGGGATAGGGAAGGGCGAGAGGGGTTGGCTATAAAGGGGAGGGGAAAGAGAGGCTGCCGGGAGGGCTCCACCTCCTCCTCCACGGTCATGGCGTGTGAGAGAGGGAGGGGTCCTCCACGTGCAGGGGAAAAAGAGAGAGGAGGAGATCGGTTTGGGCTGAGAGGGAGAGAGGAGTTGGGTTGGGCTGAGAGGAATCGGCCCAATAGCCTTTGAAGTACCTCTGCATTTTATTCTTTAAGAAAACAGCAGAGAAAAAGTCTAAAAGGAAAATGCAAAGAAATTCCAAAAATCATATACAAATATTAGTATGAATCCTCATCAACTATAGGATTTTTAGAAAATGATTTGGGACAATATTATTTAAGTAATAAAAATGGCTATAAACTAATTTAAAAGCCCTTTAAATTACAACCCCGTTTTCTGAAAAGGCAAAAATCCTGAAAGTTGGGCAAGGGATAAATCATGGAAAAACATTATTATTTGTAGAAGATTTCAATGAGGGGATCAACAGGATGGCTTGGAGAAAAATGGCATGGAACCAAAGGCAGAAATGAAAGCAAAGAAAAAAAAAGGGGAAATCCTTTTACATGATCAGAAAAATGCTTGAGCATTTTTATGTCACATGCATTTTGACAAGGAATCATTGTGCAAATTTTCATCCCCAATGGGAAAAATAAAAATGCAAATTTTACTGAATTTTTGTCAGTTTTGGGCTGTACAACTCGCCACCACCAACAGAGGATCTCGTCCCGAGATCCGGCATAACCCGAGGGGGAAGGACCGAGATGTTGCAAAAGGAAGATCGAACGAGAGGTGAAACTTCCCGACACCACAAACATGGGCTTTGCTCATCGTGACAACGATGTTTGCCTCCGTCAGGATCCAACCTGACTGGAGTTGCCGATATCGATGAAGAAAACTTCTGAAGGTGCGGTAAACTGATCGAGAGCAAGCTCGGATTCAACGAGGGGATATCACAACAAAACTGATTCCACTAGGGGAAAGAAACTCGAGTTTTCTGTAAAAGATTACCTAGGTACTACTGGATGCCACGAAAATGAGAATCCGAATCGAAAAAATACCATACCAGCATTTCTACAATAACATCACTCAGGAAGGTGCGAAAACCTGGACAACGAGACGGGACAGAGGAGGATCCACACACAGTGCAGACTCAAGAGGATAAAGGGGGACAGACGAAGCGGGAGGTTCAGAATCAATTAGTTGGACAATAACCAGGCAACCCGGTTCGTTGTTTCACGTGGGCCACACATTTGTCGATGTAGAGCGACAACCCACGAGCCATGCTCAGCCAGTTCGAAGTACGCCGACCAACCCGCTGCTGATAAAGTATTGGTCCGACCGAAATCTCCTAAACAAGAACCTAGATTGGTTTTGAAGAGGATAAATTGAAGGAGATAATATTACGTCACACTTCCTTACCAGAGTGAGGGGATAAGTAGTAAAAGAATCCTACTCTCCGATAACTAACTTATTAACTACAAAATAGTTTTAGTCTAGACTCAACTTCGACCAGTAAAGGGATCCTACAGTCGGTAAGCTCTGATACCAAGTTGTAAGGCCCGATATGTGGTACTGTTCCAGATCTAGATGTTTCCATCCAGATCCGGGGACGAAGCACATATCGGTCCCACCGCGACATATGACATAGCCATATGCCCCGGATTTCCAACATGATATCACAACATTATTGATACAAGGATACAACATCTGATACAATCGGTATACAACTGCCTTAATACAATACAACAGCGGAAGATACATGTCTGGGTACAGACTACAAGCAAATGCCTAGTGGCAAAGAGAAAATCATCGATCCCCATAACCAGGTCCAGGCCCTCCGCCGGGATCCGCCTAACTAGTCGTCGTCGAGTCTCCACGTGAAACGTCGATCACCATACATGTTTTCGACCAAGAACCCTAAAAAGAGTTTGGGGGTAGTATCATGAGTACAGAAGTACTCAGCATCCAACTGTAGTGGTCAACTAACCAAGCAAGGACTTCTTCACTCGTCATTCTAGGACAACTGGTAGTTTACGGTAAGGATGGGGTAAGTGGTGAGGTTGCTGCCGCACTAGCATTTATGAAGTGGCTAACGATCTAGAGAGTAAGATAAGAAGCCAAGCATTCAATGAGGAAACGCCTCCAACAAGTCTGCTATCCACCTACTTACGCAAGCATAACAGCTATCCCATCCTTGTTTTCCTCTTTGCATCCCAACGAAGAGGAAGCAGTCAAGGCACACACACGTTGATCAAGTTATATTAAGATTATCTTAGTTGTTGTTGTCTATGAACAAGGAGTAGGTCTCAAGTCGTCCATAACCGTGGACACGGCTTCTCGAAAATATTTAACCCTGCAGGGGTGTACCAACTTCCCATTGCAAGGCTCCGCATGCACGCCCATCACTCTAAGTTGCTACCCATCATAAGCAAACATTTTATGATTTAGCTCCGAGAGATCCTAAACGACCGGTCCCTCTAACTAACAACGCACAAATACGGGTGGCCCCCGGGGAGTCGATACCCAATCCAAGAGCCGGCCGCGCTCTCGGATCGGACTCTTCCGTATTGCCAAGGTCGGGGTTAGCCTCACATGAACAGTAGGGGACTTCCCTAGCTCACCAGTGTGGACCAACAGAGAAACCATGTCTCCGCTGACCCGGGTTGTTTAAAAACTGCGAGGGGATCCAACCAAGCACACACACGGGTTTCAAATGGTAAATCATCTTGGGCCACCACTAGAAATGTTTGGAGCTAGGTAGGTAAGAAAAGGGGACCCCATAGCATTCCACACGAGTTAGGCACGCTCAGTCTTAAAACCAATACCCGGAACTCGGATCCTAGGTGACTCGAATGGAACAAAGCATCGGGGCGGGATAACCTAGACCTTCCATCCTTCGTAGAATATAGTCAACATTATAATAATCATATCATCCATAACAATATAATAATGTGATATCCCATACCAAGGAGTAACAAGAGGTAACATCGTAGCATCCTAAGCATGCATACTAAGCAGGGGATGAGCAACGAGCAATAGTAACATAGCAGTACAAGGTTTGCTGGGAGGGGACATGGCCGTATCGGTTTGAAAGAGGCTGTAAACATGTGGTAGGATCGAACATCAAACCTAACCTAGACTAGCATGCGAACCGCTGGTTGAAATAGAATGGATCATAAGTAATGTATAGTCCTTGCCTGTTGATAAGTAGGGTTCCGAAGGTGTAGTTGATCGCAAACTCGCATCGTCTCCGAGAGTATCCGCGAGAGCACACAAGAAGTAAACACTGGAAAGCAATCAACGGAGATACCACTATCACTACGGAGCAATCACGAGCAAGCAATAAACAAACAAGCATGGTCAATTATGATGCATGTCATTTTAATATCATGGCATGAATATAAGAACGAGCAAGTTTAAAAGAAGCATCGGGAAGCAAGTGTGCAATGCTACCAACAACCTTCCTATGCATTTTGTAGGTGAGTTATGGATCCGAAGGATCCTTATGTTATAATTATTATGATGCATGATCATGGCATGTGCGGAGAATTAAACAAGGCATGAACAAGAATTGCCCACTCACGAAGATAGACCTCGAGATGGGATTCCTGAACTTAAAGAGATGCGAAAATGGCATGGCACAATATGATGCACTTAATGAATTCTATTGCAAGCAAGGAAAGAAAGAGTGAGAAAACTCTACCGGCAAGCTACAGTTATCGCGGAACCACGGTGATCGAAACACGCGAAGCCAAGTGCAACATGTGAGGGGTTTACGTGCAAAATGCTATATCACAAAAATAAAGCATGCCCATTTAACAAAATGGGCAGCACCATCACCTTCCTCTCATTTTTCTACCACAAAATCATATATGACATCATATGTTTGGGGCAAGGATACGCATAACACAAGCATGCAAAAATAAGGCAGAAAAGAAAAAAAGAAAAAAGAATTGGAGAAAAAAATCTTCATTGGGATGGCTTCGGCCAATTTTTCCCAAACCCTCGCGGTGCTGCTCTCTATCGAGCGCCCACGGGCGAGTAAAACGACTGGGACGAGCCCACTGCGGTGTAAAAATATAAGAAAAAGGGTGAGTTTTATTGCTCAAGGGGGAACTCGAAGCCGAGATCTCACAAATGGAATCATGGTGCCCTAACCACTGGGCTACAGCAAGTGTTCTCGACAAACAACAGGAACTACGTCATGTATACTTTATACGGAGCAAAACAGATAAAAGAGAAAATAAAAAGGAGGCTCCTAGGAGTTGAACCCAGAACCTCAACGTTGAAACTAAGGCGCCCAATCCACTGCGCTACCGATCGATTCACATTAGGAATACTAACTGAACAAACATAACACACGCTGCACGGGATAGCTGAAACTGAATTCAACATGGAACAGTAGTGAACCTGAATGCGCGATGCAAAAACAGAGATAAAAGGGGCGCCTCCGCCTGCCTGGGATTTGATCCCTCGACCTAACGAATGCAAACCGAGCGCCACACCACTACGCTACACTAGTGAACTTCATAATAGAAGAAAACAAGAGTACAAGTACTGAACATAGCCGCGAAACTGAACTAGAGGGCGTCGCTCTCTGAACCTGACACAACTGACGAACGCGGCGGCCGACAGAGCAGAACCAACATGGCGTGGAGGTGCTGGCGGCCACCGGCTCGCACGGGAGGCTCCAAGACACAACCTTGGGTGACATACGCGCACGCAACTCATGTACAGGACACGAAGGAAGCACGGCTTGGCCTGGGTGACCACGGCGGCAAACATGAACTCGACGGGCATGACCAAAAACAGGGGAACCGGAATACTTGTCTACACGCGAAGAGAAGGAAAACGGGAGGAGGAGAAGGGGCTCACAGCGGGAAGAACGCAGGAGAACGGGCTCGGGGACGCACGCTCGAAGGAGACAGCGATCAGCTCGACGGCGAGGTCGCGGATCCAGGAAGAAGACGACGGCTGCAGGCCACTCGCGGGAGAAGATTGAGATGCCTGGGGCACGCCGGCCTCGGCTACTGCTGTTCGGGGGCGCGCATGAGGTTGGGGAGGAAGATGGCGACCACTTCGGCGATGATCGGGTGCAGGCACCGAAGAAATTGTGGCCATGGACCTCCTGTCAATGGAGAGCAGAGCAGGAGATGGGGAGGAAGAAGAAGGGAGGCGGCGGCGCATGGGAGAGGGGTGAGGCTAGGGCTAGGGAAGTGGGAGATGGGTTGGCTATAAAGTGGAGGGGGAAGAGAGGCTGCCGGGAGGGCTCCACCTCCTCCTCCACGGTCATGGCGTGTGAGAGAGGGAGGGGTCCTCCCCGTGCAGGGGAAAAAGAGAGAGGAGGAGATCGGTTTGGGATGAGAGGGAGAGAGGAGTTGGGTTGGGCTGAGAGGAATCGGCCCAATGGCCTTTGAAGTACCTCTGCATTTTATTCTTAAAAAACACAGCAGAGAAAAAGTCTAAAAGGAAAATGCAAAGGAATTCCAAAAATCATATACAAATATGAGTATGAATCCTCATCCACTATAGGATTTTTAGAAAATGATTTGGGAAAATATTATTTAAGTAATAAAAATGGCTATTTAACAAATTTAAAAGCCATTTAAATTACAACCCCATTTTCTGAAAAGGCAAAAATCCTGAAAGTTGGGCAAGGGATAAATCATGGAAAAACATGATTATTTGCACAAGATTTCAATGAGGGGATCAACAGGATGGCTTGGAGAAAAATGGCAAGGAACCAAAGAAAGAAATGAAAGAAAAGAAAAGATAAAGGGGAAATCCTTTTACATGATCAAAAAAATGCTTGAGCATTTTTATGTCACATGGATTTTGACAAGGAATCATTGTGAAAATTTTCATCCCCAATGGGACAAATAAAAATGCAAATTTTACTGAATTTTTGTCAGTTTTGGGCTGGTACAACTCTGCACCACCAACAGAGGATCTCGTCCCGAGATCCGGCATAACCCGGGGGGGAAGGACCGATATGTTGCAAAAGGAAGATCGAACGAGAGGTGAAACTTCCCGACACCACCAACATGGGCTTTGCTCATCGTGACAACGATGTTTGCCTCCGTCAGGATCCAACCTGACTGGAGTTGCCGATATCGATGAAGAAAACTTCCGAAGGTGCGGGAAACTGATGGAGAGCAAGCTCGGATTCAACAAGTGGATATCACAACAAAACTGATTCCACTCGGGGAAAGAAACTCGAGGTTTCTATAAAAGATTACCTAGGTACTACTGGATGCCACGAAAATGAGAATCTGAATCGAAACAATACCATACCAGCATTTCTACAATAACATCACTGAGGAAGGTGCGAAAACCTGGACAACGAGACGGGACAGAGGAGGATCCACACATAGTGCCGAGTC
This sequence comes from Bromus sterilis, assembly GCA_950022295.1. NCBI lineage: Eukaryota > Viridiplantae > Streptophyta > Magnoliopsida > Poales > Poaceae > Bromus > Bromus sterilis. Next base: position 224,381,943 of record OX465598.1, read on the forward strand.
AAGTGGACAAAGGGGGACAGACGAAGCGGGAGGTTCAGAATCCATTAGTTGGACAATAACCAAGAAACCCGGTTCGCTGTTTCACATGGGCCGCACATTTGTCGATGTAGAGAGACAACCCACGAGCCATGCTCAGCCAGTTCGAAGTACGCCGACCAACCCGCTACTGATAGAGTATTGGTCTGACTGAAATCTCCTAAACGAGAACCTAGATTGGTTTTGAAGAGGATAAGTTGAAGGAAAAAATATTACGTCACACTTCCTTACCAGAGTGAGGGGATAAGGAGTAAAAGAATCCTACTCTCCGATAACTAACTTAGTAACTACAAAATAGTTTTTGTCTAGACTCAACTTCGACCAGTAAAGGGATCCTACAGTCGGTAAGGCTCTGATACCAAGTTGTAAGGCCCGATATGCGGTACTGTTCCAGATCTAGATGTTTCCATCCAGATCCGGGGACGAAGCACATATCGGTCCCACCGCGACATATGACATAGCCATATGCCCCGGATTTCCAACATGATATCACAACATTACAGATACAAGGATACAACATCTCTTACAATCGGCATACAACTGCCTTAATACAATAGAACAGCGGAAGATACATGTCTGGGTAAAGACTACAAGCAAATGCCTAGTGGCAAAGAGAAAATCATCGATCCCCATAACCAGGTCTAGGCCCTCCTCCGGGATCCACCTAACTAGTCGTCGTCGAGTCTCCACGTGAAACGTCGATCACCATACCTATTTTCGACCAAGAACCCTGAAAAGACTTTTGGGGTAGTATCATGAGTACAGAAGTGTAACATCCCAAAATTCTCCGAATTTTGGAATGTTAATAAAGTTAAATAGAAAATGATTGTTTGCTTGATGTGTTTGATTTTCTCTGGGATTTAAAACATTTTGGAGTTTATTGAATATTAAAAAGAGAGGGAACAAAAGGACTTTCCCTAATATTCATACTTGGTGTTTGGAAATTATTATTTAAAACAAAACCAACAAAATAAAATGAGAGAAGTTAATATGACTCCTTCAACATATTAAAGTTTGGAAAATGTTTTAAATCATTATGGGAATTCTTTTGAATATTCAAAACATTTTTCAACTCAAGGAAATTCATTTGAGAGGATATAAAATGACTTTTCCCCTTTTTAATAAAGTTGGGAAATATTTAGAATATTACTTTAAAGTTTTTAAAAAATTATTTTGAGTATTATAAATAACTCTAAAATTACTTTAGGGATTTTATAATGCTAAGAGAGTTTTTATTTCATTGAAATGATTTATTAAATATTTTAAAAGGGTTGAAAAAGTATTCCCATGGAATATTTTTATGTTACCTAATTATTTATTGATGAAACAATTTTAAAATTTATAGTTTATTATTTAGAAATGGTTTGTCAATGCTTTTGATCAAATAAAAATATTTTTGATAATTTATTGGACTTATGAAAAGTATTATATATTTAAATAAGTATTTAGAAAATGTTTATATTTTTATTTTGTTTTTTTGAAAAATGTATGCATTAATTAAATTTCTTTGTATTATTTGATGAATTTAGAAATTTATTTCATATGTTTCTCATGAGTATTTATTTTTCTACAATTGTTTGAAGTTTCGGTTTTGAAAGAAAAATAAAATGCGTACCGAGCCGGCCTAATAGTGTTTTCCGCCCACGAGCGCAATTTGAGCCCGATACGGATTTCAAAAAACAAATTTCGACCTATATAAGATTTCGAAATTTTTTCTTTTTCGTTTTTCAGAAACCCTAAAGCGCCTCGATTTCCGTGCCGCCGCCACCTCGATTTTTGTGCCGCCGCCGCCTCGGTTTCTGTGCGGGTGAACCTCGGTTTCCGCTCCATCGCCACGTCATCGATACGTCAGCAATTTTGTCATGTAGTGAAAAGGATCTGTCTGCGACAGAAACTTTTATTTTATTCACGAATAGGTCCTTTTTCACAGTTTGCATCCTATAATCTTCGTAGCCGTATCGTTTAAACCGTGTATCGGAAATAGGTGATTCTTTTTCCTACACGCTCGTAGTGATCTGTACTTTATCATAGAGTAAATTTTTCACACCTTTGCACACTTTAGAATTTGAATTTATTTCAAATTCAAATTCCGGAGGCCATATCTTGTAAACCGTTGATCCAAATCGAGTGATTCTTTTTGCGTTGGATCACTCGTTCCATGTACTTTCTGTTTATACCATGTGTACAAAAAAATTCACAAGTTTATTGATCTTTTCAAATTCAAATTCAATTTAATTTTGCACTTGCTATGACCTGTGTTGTAGTATTCCGTTTCACGTGATTCTTTTTGCATATTGAATCATATGAGACATCCTATCGGCAATATCCACACACCATTCATATTGCTATGATCTTTACCTTGATTTCATAATGCCTTGATCATAATATTTTATCTGTTGACTCTCCCAAGTTCACTTCCACCGATCACCTTCGCACACATCGACACCTTTGCACTTCAAAGCCCTTTTGTTTTGTTTCAAAAACCTTTGTGATTGTTTTGTTGATATTTTGTTTATCTTGTTGTTATGTGATTGCTTATTCGAGTTCATTCGTTTGCGATAGATTTCTCGGAGTGTGACGAGTAGAGTTGACTGGTACGTGAGAGCGAAGATCTTCATCGAATGTATAAGGCAAGTTACACTTTGACCATACCTCAACCTATATTTTCTATTATGCATGTAGCAAATTATCACTCTATGCATGTGTAGAACTATATATTAGTTATGATTTAAACCTAGTAGGATAGCCATATGCTCTGACCTTGTATTTCATTGTCGCCCTAGGATCGGGGTTGTTATATACTGCTATTGCTTAGTAGACGGGGATTGGTTGAGTTATCATTGAGCTATGTGAGGAGTAATGACTTGATTAGCAAACTTAAATAGAAATCACCTCTGGACGGGCAGGGAATGCATCCTGGTGCTCATGCCTTGGATAAGGAGGGACCAGGACTGAATGCTTCCCGAATGGTTGTTTTGGTGGTGAACCAGGTGCGTCCACTGGCTATATGGGCTCTGGCTTAGATGAGTAAGTTGTGGGGAACCTGGCCCTGGTAGCTAGCTGATGTAGATATGATAGGTGTACCGGCTACCAAAGGGTGGAGGCAACCTCTTCTAAAAGACTATGTCTCAATCTTAGGGTTGAATCCAGTGGGGAAAGTGTACAAACCTCTGTAGAGTGTAAAAACTGATCATGATTAGCCGTGTCCACGGTTACGGACAACTTTGAGCAACTGGGCAATATTGTTGTTGGATGGTCTTGACAGATAATTCACCTTAATAAGAATTTGAGTGGGAACTTTTAATAAAGGGATGGTTGGAGTTGGTGTAGCCCGATTCAACCATACTTAGGACTAGCAACTTAAATTAAAATTTGATTAGTTGTAGTATGTGAGGGAAAAATCAGCTTTCTGCAAAACTAAACCACAAGCCTTTCCTTTGACTTATCCTGCATGTAGTTGTAGGTCTGTTATATATCCTTTTTCGTGTTACTTGCCGTACAAATCAGATGTACTAACCCGTGTTCGGGCTGTAACCTTCGGTGTTGCAGGATTGTATATGATGAGTAAGTGATGCGATGTAGGGTTACGATGTCTATACTCAACTATGTCGGTGGAGTTGATGGACGCAACGAAGCTTTTATTGTTTTCCGCTGTATTTTATTTGTCAGCTAGCCTTGAGCTATGCAGGTATGATATATTGTAATACTGGATCTTCGGTGTAATATATATGACATGTGGTTTATTCTTGATATGACATCATGTATTGTGTGTGCTAGCTATTGATCCAGGGACTAGCACGGAATGCACAGAGACTCCAGTTTGTGATGAACCGGGTCGTTACAAGAAGTACTCAGCATCCAACTGTAGTGGTCAACTAACCCCTCAAGGACTTCATCACTCGTCATTCCAGGACAACTAGTAGTTTACAGTAAGGATGGGGTAAGTGGTGAGGTTTCTTCCGCACTAGCATTATGAAGTGGCTAACGATCTAGAGAGTAAGATAAGAAGCCAAGCATTCGATGAGGAATCGCCTCCAACAAGTCTGCTATCCTCCTACATATGTAAGCATAACACCTATCCTATCCTTGTCCTCCTCTTCGGATCCCAACGAAGAAGAAGCAGTCAAGGCACACACACGTTGATCAAGTTATATTAAGATTATCTCAGTTGTTGTTGTCTATGAACAAGGAGTAGGTCTCAAGTTGTCCATAACCGTGGACACGGCTTCTCGAAAAGATTTAACCCTGCAGGGGTGTACCAACTGCCCATTACAAGGCTCCGCACGCACGCCCATCACTCTCAGTTGCTACCCATCATAGGAAACCTGTCAGAACCCTCTGTTAGGTAATGTTCTAGGATCAAAGTCATCTTGCATCATGTCAAAAATTTCAAAATAAATCATTGAAATCAAATTCAGAAGCAAAATGGGAGAAGGAACCCCCCCTGATGAATTAATTCAAAAGGACAGATAAAAATCTTCTACAAAAATTCATGTTAGATTTTTGAAAAGTCTTATAAATGAGTGTGATCACATATCAAGTGATATGGGACCCATCCCATGCTCATGGATTTTGCAAATATTCAAACAGTGCCTTGGAATTAATCAAAAACCCCTATTTGAGTTACGATTCAAATTATTTGAATTTTAAAAAGTGCCAAACTTTATAAATGGGTAGTCTATATTATTATGATTCCATATAAAAAGTTTCAGCATTTTAGAAAATGGCTAGGTATTTATTTTTTGCTAGCCAAAACAAATGTCAGAAAAGAAAAACAGAAAATGAAAAGGAAAAGCTTACCTGGCGCCCAGGCGAGAGAAGCCCACCCAGCCCAGCCGGCCTAGCCCACCAGGCCATTCTGTCGTCTTCCTCCCACGCGCCCAAGCAGCTCGGTGGCGAGGCGCCGACGCCGTGGACGCCACCGCGACGCCCACGGGGTTCCAGGCCTCCCCAGCTCACCAAAGTGCGCCAGGGAGACGTCTGCATCGCCCTCTCTCACTTTCCCCCATCGCCGCTTCTCCCAGAGCCATACCCTCATTTTCCCCTTCTTCCCCGAGAGCCTCCGTCGTTCGCCGTCGTGTCCACGCATGGCCAATGAGCCTGTCAAGCTGCACCACCATGTCCTTCAAACTCCTCGTCGTCGACTATTCCGAGCTGCAGAAGTAATCGAGCCGGGAAGCTCTACCAACGACGTCCCCTTCAAGCTCTCGCCGCCGGCCCCGTGAAGGTCTTCGTCAAATTCCCCGCCGCTGTGCCCTCCCCGACTCGAACGACTACCTCGTCGTGTTCCCCGTGATATGGTGAGCTTTTCCCCCAAGCTCTCGGAGCCCCGCAACCTCTCTAGCTAGATTCGCCATGAGAGCAGGAGCTCGTCGTTGCCATGGTCGCTGGTGGGGCTGCTCTCTTGCTCATACGCCCTCACCGTGTTGTCCATCGCATAGCTGGCGTTCCCAGGAGGTCGTCCAGCTAGCGCATGGCCAAGCACGGGCAGTGCAGCGTCGACTGCGTCTTGGCTGTGACTCCGCCGCCGCTAGGGCTCGTCGCCGAAGTGCCTCCGGTGCCTTCCGGTGGCGTTGCAATGCACCATTCGACGCGCGCAAGTGAGGGCTTCAAGTTGGTGGTCTCAGCGCTTCAATTCGTCGACGGGAGCGCCCTCCCCGTGAGCGCCGCCGTGCGCTGGAGTCGCCGGCGTCTAGCCGCCGGTAGCCCGCCGACGTGGCCATGGTTAGGGACTTAACCCCACCTGGGTTAAGTGACCCTGGGTCACTGATAGTGGGCCCTGGCACCCTAATTCCCCCCCCGGTTAGTTTAAACTAACTGGATTAATTAACCCAGTGGCTGACAGGCCGACCCCACACGTCAGACCCCCCCTGACGTCACCCTTGTGCAAGCCTGACGCAGTAATTCGAATAAATGTTTATAGAAATTCCAGAAAATCCAGAAAAAGGCTGAAACTTTGGAAATTCATAGAAAATTCATATCAACTCCAAATTTAACAAATAATATATGAAAAATGATCAGGAGAAAATAAGATATCCAAATATCCAACTTTCAACTATGTTTTAGTTGAATTTAAAATGTGATCAGTAGCATTTGCTATTTGATTTAATTGGAATTTATTCAAATTAAATTCAAATGCTTTTGCAACTTGGACCATGGCAACATACTACATTTCAACCACACATCAGAGGCATATCATACACATTTCAAAATGTTTAAACTTGATCAAACAATGTCATTTGCAACTTGACTAGATTGAATTCAAATTGGAGTTTGAACTTGCAATTAAAATTGCAATATACTCCATTTAAATGGAATTGCTTCACATGTGATTGTGCATTGTACATCAAAGCATATACATCATGTTTCAACCTTCAACCATGTGATTGTGCATTGTATTTACTTTGCTACCTTGTTTGTTGTTTGTCGATTAGAGGTGGAACCGGAACAGGAGGCTGCCCCCTTCGTTGAACACCCCGAACCCGAACCTCGTCAGCAAGGCAAGCAAACCCCCATTGATCATGTCGATAAAATCCCATTTCCCTCTCATGTCTCGCTTATGCATTGTATAGGATGATTACCATGCTACGTTTCTACCGCATAGATAAACCCATTCCTTTGCATGACCTATCATTTGTCACAGTAGTAGGCAAACCACAATCCTAGCAAATGTAGGAGTTGATTGATATCATGTGGCCCCTGCAATTTTTACTGCTTATTGCATGCTTAGAGTGATACAATGATGTTACTGTTATGTGAGTCGGGATGGTAGTGTTCATGTTGATGATGGTAGAAAGGTGTTGGTGAATCTACCCTAATACAAGGTGAACGATGAGAGGCTGTGTAGGAGTACACAGTGGGTTGTCTTGTTGAACACCGCCCTAAGTCCGAGTTCTTGTGTGGTTATCCAAGATGAAGAGTACAACCACACATTGGGCTCATTGACCCCTCTCAGCTTACTAACTCATCCCTTTCGATGTCCAGATGTCGCAATAGTTCGGAGTTCTGGTAGGTCTGTGGCCTGGCTGCTAAGTGAGAGAACGGCTCATCCGAGACCGGCTTATGCACCACGCACACATCACTTGGGTCCACTTCGGTAAACCGGCCGGGTTCACGATAGTGGTAGCCAACCCAGGTAGGCGGCTTTCTCGGACTAGATCGGCTATGAGGTAATAGTTGTGGTGAGCATCCTCGCCGACACTTCTTGAACGGTGTCGAGTACAAAGGCGGTAACTGATGATCATGTGTGTGTAGCGGTACACCCCTGCAGGGTTTACAAAACTATTCGAATAGCCGCGTCCGCGGTTAAGTACTGCTTGGAAAGCTTAGCTTGATTATTAGACAACTTGAACTGGATACTTCTAAAACACACCAAGATAAGTGTGAGTGCTATGGCGTGCTGTCTCGTGGGAAAGTCGAGGAAGGCACCATAGTGGTGTAATTGGTTGGAGAAAGTAGTGGACTCGTGTACGCTTCTTACCTCAAGTCTGGTACTCGTAGTTCAGGATTAGCCAAGTCAAAGCTGGCACTTCTGCAAGTGAAACCCCACCTCCCTTTACCTTGATACATGTGCATGAGTAGTATAGCTCCTATGTAAGTCTTGCTGAGTACGACTTTGTACTCACGTTTGCTTAATCTATGTTTTAGATGAACCCACTGACCCCGAAGGTGGTTTCTTCATCGAGCTGGACGACTGAAGATCAAGCTAGTCTAGTCCCAGTCAGACGACTGGTTCCCTCGTGGAGGGCTTGTGTTTAAATAAGGCTTCTTAAGCTATTTGTTAAACTTGTCTGTACTCAGACATACTTTGCTTCCGCCTGTTGTTGTAATGTTGGATCACATACTTGTGATCTCTGTGTGCACTCTGTAAGAATTATCAATAAAATGTATAATTTGTAGAGATTGCAATGATACCTACTGTTCATACAAGGCATGTGTGCTGCGTGTATGTTTATAACATGCATGTCTTTGTATATATGGGTTTTCGAGACCTTAGTTGTGATCTAGCTGGCAGTCTTTCATACACCAAGTGGCCCTTAGATGTGCGCATCATGGGGCATCGCGATGCGATTGCTCGAGACTCCGTCTCGTGCACACTTTGTGGTAATATGATCGAGCCCGCCCTAGACCCCGACTAAGTGATCGGGCTGGAGTAAGTCTATGTAAGGGTTATAATACAATCGATAGTATGGTTGAGGCGACTTGTCTATGAGTATGGGAGTTCACCACCCATATCATTTAGAATTGTGTGCGGACGATGAGGACCCATTTCAGTTGATCATCCGGCCTGGATGGGATGCCCCTCACGTTCGATGCTTTCCGAGAACGTTCTGTGCTTGGCCTTGTCTGCTTAGACAAGTGGGTACGGTTCTCGGCTCTCCATATGACTATGTCGTAGCAGGACTTGCATACGCTAACCCCGGGTCCCGACAGACTTTGTATCAGAGCAGGACTGGATGTAGGACTAGTAGCCTTGGCCGAAGTCGAGTCTAGCTTGCTATAGTTATATAGTTACTCTGGGTATATAAGGGAACAACATAAGGCTTCTTTTTTCTCCTTACCCCCTTCGTTCTGAGTTCTGAGTCACCCTCATCTTATTCTACAGGAAGATAGGACTAGGCTAACCTCTGTCTGATTAGAACATCTCGTTGTTTGCTTCCTTGTAGCCGTAGGAAAGTTGTGATCGGTTTATTAGAGTGGTTATGCTTCCTGATTTCTTACATCGTATGTAAGTGTTGTTTCCGTGTTGTAAGAAATTGTCTTTTTCTTGAAATTACAGCCGTTATGCTGTCCGAGTCATTCCAGGTTTATCTCATAATCTGATGCATTTGCAAACTCCTTCTTTCTGTTTCATATGGCAGATCTTCCCCCTCGGCAGATTGTTCGTTTGACCAGGTGCCTCGGTGTGCGTGGCCATCCCGCCACGTTGATCGAGATGATGTCCTATGTGGGATATCGATGGTATCCTGAGTACACAGTTGAGGAGCAGTTCCACGACTTCAACCAGACCCAATTCCACTGCATTGTCAGGATCTACCCGCACCACAATGGAGTCACTCAGCCTATCCACTTTGGACATGGCATCGGCATGACTGAGAACATGGATGTGCAGGATGCTGCATACTCATGTATTACCCTGCTGATAGAGGAGCACACTATGCTGAGAGAGACCTCGTTCCGCTATATCCCTGCTGCACTTCCAGGAGAAGAGGGATATTACACCGGACTCTACTCAGATCACTCTGCAGAAGATCCAGTACTTCAGATGACTGCTAGGTTTGCTAGTGATCGAGATCGTGATGCACGCGCTCTCCGTTTAGAGCTTCACGCTACCCGTGTTCGTCTGTATCGAGCACTAAAACTCTTGGCACCATTCGTGAGTGTTGGATCAGTCGAGTATGATGCTATCTACCCTATGAGGACTCAGATGCCTTCTCGAGTTGCTTGGCCCGGGATTGGAGGCATTTTTCCACCCCGTGGTCCTTTGCTTCCACCCTACGCTGGACCTAGGCCCCATCCTTGCCCAAATGGATATCAGGGTCCACAGGCCTCCGTGTTTTCCGATGGTCACCTTCAGCTACCGGGATACGCGGGTAACTTTTACGAGGACTACTATGGATATGGAGATGAGTGAGACCGCCTGTGGTCTTACTTAGTGAGGATGTAGTAGTATCTTAGTATATTGTACGCAAGGTGTCTAAGTTCCAGAGGATTAGATAAATAATGTATAGGAAGTCAGAGTGCCTCTGAAGGATGTATCATCTTCATCACGTTTGTATTAGCTTGGTGCTTTCACTAAAACGATGTATGGTTTGTATGACAGCTTGTGAATATATGGCTTGTATGCTTTTATCACCATGTTGTCAAGATGATTACTTACTTTGCTCTATAATCCTTCCAGTACTTCAATACTTTGATTAGACTCTTCCAATCAACTCTGTTTGACTTTGGTTTTCACCTTCAGGATGTCTCAAGGAACCCGTGGCCCGCTTGGTCGTAACCAGGGTCGTGGGAATGAACAGGCGGAAGGCAACCTTCCACCCCCACCCACGATGGCTCAGGTTCTGATGGAGGTTGAGAGGAACCGCCGAGACTCTCACCATTTGCTGGAGGTCATTTCCCGCAACACCACTCAGCAGCGCAACGAGTTGGTGTCTCTGAACGACTTCATCCGGCTTCATCCCCCGGTTTTCAGTTACTCCACCGAGCCCCTTGACGCCGATGACTGGCTTCGCAGCATCGAGAGGAAGCTCCAAGACGGCCATGTTGCAGATGGCGACAAGGTCAGCTATGCCACCTATCACCTCGAAGGTGCAGCTAGCTCTTGGTGGGAGAACTTCCTGAGCATGTGTCCCGTTGGACCGCCTGCATTTTGGGATGAATTCTGCACTTCCTTCCGTGAGCACCACATTCCCAAGGGTCTTATGGACCGCAAGCGTGAGGAGTTCTGCAACCTCACCCAAGGCAGAAGGACCGTTGACGAGCTTAGTCGTGAGTTCAACCGACTTGCTCGTTATGCTACTGAAGAAGTCTCCACCGACGCAAAGAAGCAAGAAAGGTTCCGTCGTGGACTCAATTCTGGACTCCGTCGTGAGCTCAACCTACATGACTTTGCCACCTTCAAGGTCCTTGTCAACAAGGCCATCAAGGCAGAGGACATGAACACCCCGAATGACTTTCGCAAACACCCTAGAGACGATGGTTCATCCAGTTCCGGCTCTCGGAAGCGCAAGATCTAGATCCCCAACAGTATGTTCCGCCAGAACAACCCACCGAGGCCATCCTATGTGGCGCCTCGTCCACCAACTCAGTTCCACCCAGCCCCACCAAACAACCCAGCTCCACGCACTATCTTTGGAGCCTGTTACAAGTGTGGTCAGGCAGGCCACTACTCTCGTGAGTGTCCCTAGAACCAGCTCCAGAATCAGAATGCTCCACCCCGTGCCGGAGGCAACAACAATGGTCGTGGCAAGTCACCCCAGAAAGTCTACAGCGCGAAACCCGCTCCTCCCGCCACTCGTGGACGTGTGAAACAGATTGCCGCTGAAGAGACTGACGACACTACTGACGTCATTCTTGGTACGCTCCCAGTCAATTATGTTCCTACTTCCGTTCTTTTCGACCCAGGAGCATCTCATTCATTCATGTCGGAAAGTTATGCACTTCGTCATGAGTTATCTTTTGTTGAATTGTCCACCCCAATGATTATTCAAACTGATGGGTCAAGATGGCAAACTAATAGAGTAAGCCATGGTAATCAAATTGCAATTGAGGGTTTAGTATTCCTTGCTTCACTCATAGCCCTCGAGTCTTCAGATATTGATGTCATCCTTGGCATGGATTGGCTATCAAGACAGAATGCCTACTTAGATTGCAAAGGAAAATCAGTGAAACTCACCCACCCTTCAGGCAAAACCGTCAACTATACCTCACCCAGAACAAGAACCCAAGTGCATTCCTTGAATGTACTTCCCCTTCCCGACCTTGAAGATGTTCCGGTGGTTCATGACTTCCCGGATGTCTTTCCTGAAGTGCTGCCGGGAATGCCACCCGAGAGATGTGTAGAGTTTATAGTAGATCTTATGCCAGGAACCGCACCAATTTCCAGACGCCCATACAAAATGGCCCCACGTGAGTTAACTGAGCTTAAAACCCAACTGGAGGCTTTCTTGGAAAAAGGCTTCATCCGCCCTAGCTCATCGCCATGGGGTTGCCCCGTTCTGTTCGTAACGTGTCAGAACCATCTGTTAGGTAATGTGCTAGGATCAAATTTCACTTGCATCATGTTAAAAATTTCAAAGAAATCATTGAAATCAAATTCAAAAGCAAAATGGGAGAAGGAACCCCCCCTAGATGAATTAATTCAAAAGGCCAGATAAAAATCTTCTCCAAAAATTCATGTTAGATTTTTGAAAAGTCTTATAAATGAGTGTGATCACATATCAAGTGATGTGGGACCCACCCCATGCTCATGGATTTTTCAAATATTCAAACAGTGCCTTGCAATTAATCAAAAACCCCTATTTGAGTTAAGATTCAAATTATTTGAATTTTAAAAATGTTCAAAATTTACAAGTGGCTAGTATATATTTTTGTGAGGCCATATAAAAATTATGAGCATTTATTAAAATGCCTAGCTATTTATTTAGCACAGCAAAACAAAGGTCAGAAGAAAATAGAAAAGAAAAATAGAAAAAAAGGAGGGAACCACTTACCTGTCGCCCCAGGCGAAGGCCCAGCCGGCCCAGCCCACCAGGCCATTCTGTCGTCTTCCTCCCGCGCGCCCAAGCAGCTCGGTGGCGAGGCGCCGACGCCGTGGATGCCACCGCGCCGCCCACGGGGTTCCAGGCCTCCCCAGCTTACCAAAGTGCGCCAGGGAGACGTCTGCATCGCCCACTCTCACTTTCCCCCATCGCCGCTTCGCCCAGAGCCCTCCCCTCATTTTCCCCTTCTTCCCCGAGATCCTCCGTCGTTCGCCGTCGTGTCCATGCGTGGCCAGTGAGCCTGTCAAGCTGCGCCGCCATGTCCTTCAAACTCCTCGTCGTCGACTACTCCGAGCTGCAGAAGTAATCGAGCCGGGAAGCTCTACCAACGACGTCCCCTTCAAGCTCTCGCCGCCGGCCGCCGTGAAGGTCTTCGTCAAATTCCCCGCCGCTGTGCCCTCCCCGACTCCAACGACTACCTCGTCGTGTTCCCCGTGATCTGGTGAGATTTTCCCCCAAGCTCTCGGAGCCCCACAACCTCTCTAGCTGGATTCTCCATGAGAGCAGGAGCTCGCCGTCGCCATGGTCGCCGGTGGGGCTGCTCTCTTGCTCGTACGTCCTCACCGTGCTGTCCATCGCATAGCTGGCGTTCCCAGGAGGCCGTCCAGCTAGCGCATGGCCAAGCACGGGCAGCGCAGCGTTGACTGCGTCTTGGCCGTGACACCGCCGCCGCTAGGGCTCATCGCCGACGTGCCTCCGGTGCCTTCTGGTGGCGTTGCACTGCACCATTCGACGCGCGCAAGTGAGGGCTTCAAGTTGGTGGTCTTAGCGCTTCAATTCGTCGATGGGAGCGCCCTCCCCGTGAGCGCCGCCGTGCGCTGGAGTCGCCGGCGTCTAGCCGCCGGTAGCCCGCCGACGTGGCCATGGTTAGGGACTTAACCCCACCTAGGTTAAGTGACCCTGGGTCACTGACAGTGGGCCCTGGCCCCCTAAACCCCCCCGGTTAGTTTAAACTAACCGGGTTACTTAACCCAGCCACTGACAGGCCGGCCCCACACGTCAGACCCCCCCCTGACGTCACCCTTGCGCAAGCCTGACGCAATAATTCGAATAAATGATTTTATAAATTACCGAAATTCCAGAAAAAGGCTGAAACTTTGGAAATTCATAGAAAATTCATATTAACTCCAAATTTAACAAATAATATATGAAAAATGATCAGGAGAAAATAAGCTATCCAAATATCCAAATTTCAACCATGTTTGAGTTGAATTTCACCGGGATCAGTAGCATTTGCTATTTGATTTAAATGGAATTAATTCAAATTCTTTTCAACTTTTTGCATTTTGAACCATGTCAACATATTACATTATACTTGAACTTCAGAGGCATATCATACACATTCCAAAATGGTTCAACTTGATCAAACAATGTCAATTGTAACTTGGCTAAAATGAATTCAAATTGGAGTTTGAATTTGCAATTCAATTTGTAATATACTCCATTTAAATGGAATTGCTTCACACATCAAAGCATATACATCAAGTTTCAACCTTCAACCATGTGATTGTGCATTGTATTTACTTTGCTACCTTGTTTGTTGTTTGTCGAGTAGAGGTGGAACCGGAACAGAAGGTTTCCCCCTTCGTCGAAGACCCCGAACCCGAACCTCGTCATCAAGGCAAGCAAACCCCCATTGATCATGTCGATCTAATCCCACTTCCCTCTCATGTCTCGCTTATGAATTGTATAGGATGATTACCATGCTACGTTTCTACCGCATAGATGAACCCATTCCTTTGCATGACCTATCATTTGTCACAGTAGTAGGAAAACCACAATCCTAGCAAATGGAGGAGTTGATTGATATCATGTGGCCCCTGCAATTGTTACTGCTTATTGCATGCTTAGAGTGATACAATGATGTTACTGTTATGTGAGTCGGGATGGTAGTGATCATGATGATGTTGGTGGAAAGGTGTTGGTGAATCTACCCTAATACAAGGTGAACGATGAGAGGCTGTTTAGGAGTACACGGTGGGTTGTCTCGTTGAACACCGCCCTAAGTCCGAGTTCTTGTGTGGTGATCCAAGATGAAGAGTACAACCACACATTGGGCTCACTGACCCCTCTCATCTTACTAACTCATCGCTTTCGATGTCCAGATGTCGCAATAGTTCGGAGTTCTGGTAGGTTTGTGGCCTGGCTGCTAAGTGAGAGAACGACTCACACGAGACCGGCTTATGCACCACGCACACATCACTTGGGTCCACTTCGGTAAACCGGCCGGGTTCACGATAGTGGTAACCAACCCAGGTAGGCGGCTTTCTTGGACTAGATAGGCTATGAGGTAATAGTTGTGGTGAGCATCCTCGCTGGCACCCCTTGAATGTAGTCGAGATCAAAGGCGGTAAATGATGATCATGTGTGTGTAGCGGTACACCCCTGCAGGGTTAACAAAACTATTCGAATAGCCGCGTCCGCGGTTATGGACTGCTTGGAAAGCTTAGCTTGATTATTAGACAACTTGAACTGGATACTTCTAAAACACACCAAGATAAGTGTGAGTGCTATGGCGTGCTTTCTCGTGGGGAAGTCGAGGAAGGCACCATAGTGGTGTAATTGGTTGGAGAAAGTAGTGGACTCGTGTACGCTTCTTACCTCAAAGTCTGGTACTCGTAGTTCAGGACTAGCCAAGTCAAAGCTGGCACTTCTGCAAGTGAAACCCCACATCCCTTTACCGTGATACATGTGCATGAGTAGTATAGATCCTATGTAAGTCTTGCTGAGTACGACTTTGTACTCACGTTTGCTTAATCTATGTTTTAGTTGAACCCAGTGACCCCGAAGGTGGCTTCTTCATCGAGCTGGACGACTGAAGATCAAGCTAGTCTAGTCCCAGTCAGACGACTGGTCCCCTTGTGGAGGGCTTGTGTTTAAATAAGGCTTCTTAAGCCATTTGTTAAACTTGTCTGTACTCAGACATACTTTGCGTCCGCTTGTTGTTGTAATGTTGGATCACATACTTGTGATCTCTGTGTGCACTTTGTATAAGTTATCAAGAAAATGTATAATTTGTAGAGAATTGCAATGATACCTGCTGTTCATACAAGGCATGTGTGTTGCGTGTATGTTTATAACATGCATATCTTTGGATGGGTTTTCGAGACCTTAGTTGTTATCTGGCTGGCGGTCTTTCATACACCAAGTGGCCCTTAGATGTGCGCAGCTTGGGGCATCGCGATGCGATTGCTCGAGACTCCATCTCGTGCACACTTTGTGGTATGATAGAGCCCGCCCTAGACCCCGACTAAGTGATCGGGCTGGAGTAAGTCTATGTAAGAGTTATGAAATAGTCGATAGTATGGTTGAGGCGACTTGTCTTTGAATATGGGAGTTCATCACCCATATCATTAGACTTGTGTGCGGACGATGAGGACCCATCTCAGTTGATCATCCGGCCTGGATGGGATGTCCCTCACGTACGATGCTTTACGAGAACGTTCTGTGCTTGGCCTTGTCTGCTTAGACAAGTGGGTACGGTTCTCGGCTCTCCATATGACTATGTCGTAGCGGGACTTGCATACGCTAACCCCGGGTCCTGACAGACTTGTTATCAGAGCAGGACTGACTGTAGGACTAGCAGCCTTGGCCGAAGTCGAGTCTAGCTTGCTATAGTTATATAGTTACTCTGGGTATATAAGGGAACAACGTAAGGCTTTTTTTTTCTCCTTACCCCCTTCGTTCTGAGTTCTGAGTCACCCTCATCTTATTCTACGGGAAGATAGGACTAGGCTCTCCTCTGTCTGATTAGAACATCTCGTTGTTTGCTTCCTTGTAGCCGTAGGAAACTTGTGTTCGGTTCGTTAGAGTTGTTGTGCATCCTGATTTCTTACATCGTATGTAAGTGTTGTTTCCATGTTGTAAGAAATTGTCTTTTTCTTGCAATTACAGCCGTTATGCTTTCCGAGTCATTCCAGGTTTATCTCATAATCTGATGCATTTGCAAACTCCTTCTTTCTGTTTCAGATGGCAGATCTTCCCCCTCGGCAGATTGTTCGTTTGACCAGGTGCCTCGGTGTGCGTGGCCATCCCGCCACGTTGATCGAGATGATGTCCTATGTGGGATATCGATGGTATCCTTAGTACACAGTTGAGGAGAAGTTCCTTGACTTTAACCAGACCCAGTTCCACTGCATTGTCAGGATCTACCCGCACTACCTTGGAGTCACTCAGCCTATCCACTTTGGACATGGCATTGGCATGACTGAGAACATGGCTGTGCAGGATGCTGCATATTCATGAATTACCCTGCAGAGAGAGGAGCACACTATGTTGAGAGAGACCTCGTTCCTCTATATCCCTGCTGCACTTCCAGGAGAAGAGGGATATTACACCGGACTCTACTCAGATCACTCTGCAGAAGATCCAGTACTTTAGATGACTGCTAGGTTTGCTAGTGATCGATATCGTGATGCACGCGTTCTCTGTTTCGAGCTTCACGCTACCCGTGTTCGTCTGTATCGAGCACTGACACTCTTGGCACCCTTCGTGAGTGTTGGATCAGTCGAGTATGACGCTATCTACCCTGTGAGGACTCAGATGCCTTCTCGAGTTGCTTGGCCCGAGATTGGAGGCATTTTTCCATCCCGTGGTCCTCTGCTTCCACCCTACGCTGGACCTAGGCCCCATCCTTCCCCAAATGGATATCAGGGTCCACAGGCCTCCGTGTTTTCCGATGGTCACCTTCAGCTACCGGGATACGTGGGTAACTTTTACGAGGACTCCAATGGAGATGGAGATGAGTGAGACCGCCTGTGGTCTTACTTAGTGAGGATGTAGTAGTATCTTAGTATATTGTACGCAAGGTGTTCTAAGTTCCAGAGGCTTAGATAAATAATGTATAGGAAGTCAGAGTGCCTCTGAAGGATGTATCATCTTGATCACGTTTGTATTGGCTTGGTACTTGTACTAACACGATGTATGGTTTGTATGACAGCTTGTGAATATATGGCTTGTATGCTTTTATCACCATGTTGTCAAGATAATTACTTCCTTTGCTCTGTAATCCTTCCAGTACTTCAATACCTTGTTTAGACTCTTCAAATCAACTCTGTTTGACTTTGGTTTTCACCTTCAGGATGTCTCAAGGAACCCGTGGCCAGCTTGGTCGTGCCGAGGGTCGTGGGAATGAACAAGAGGAAGGCAACCTTCCACCCCCACCCACGATGGCTCAGGTTCTGATGGAGGTTGAGAGGAACCGCCGAGACTCTCACCATTTGCTGGAGGTCATTGCCCGCAACACCACTCAGCAGCGCAACGAGTTGGTGTCTCTGAACGACTTCATCCGGCTTCATCCCCCGGTTTTCAGTTACTCCACCGAGCCCCTTGACGCCGATGACTGGCTTCGCAGCATCGAGAGGAAGCTCCAGGCAGGCCATGTTGCAGATGGCGACAAGGTCAGTTATGCCACCTACCACCTTGAAGGTGCAGCTAGCTCTTGGTGGGAGAACTTCCTGAACATGCGTCCCGTTGGACCGCCCACATCTTGGGATGAATTCTGCACTTCCTTCCGCGAGCACCACATTCCCAAGGGTCTTATGGACCGCAAGCGTGAGGAGTTTTGCAACCTCACCCAAGGCAGAAGGACTATTGACGAGTTTAGTCGTGAGTTCAACCGACTGGCTCGCTATGCTACTGAAGAAGTCTCCACCGACGCCAAGAAGCAGGAAAGGTTCTGTCGTGGACTCGATTCTGGACTCCGTCGTGAGCTCAACCTACATGACTTTGCCACCTTCCAGGTCCTTGTCAACAAGGCCATTAAGGCAGAGGACATGAACACCCCCAACGACTTTCGCAAACACCCTAGGGACGATGGTTCATCCAGTTCCGGCTCTGAGAAGCGCAAGATCTGGATCCCCAACAGTATGTTCCGCCAGAACAACCCACCGAGGCCATCCTATGTGGCGCCTCGTCCACCAACTCAGTTCCACCCAGCCCCACCAAACAACCCAGCTCCACGCACTGTCTTTGGAGCCTGTTACAAGTGTGGTCAGGCAGGCCACTACTCTCGTGAGTGTCCCTAGAACCAGCTCGAGAATCAGAATGCTCCACCCCGTGCTGGAGGCAACAACAATTGTCGTGGCAAGCCACCCCAAAAGGTCTACACCACCAAACCTGCTCCTCCCGCCACTCGTGGACGTGTGAACCAGATTTCCGCCGAAGAGACTGACGACACCACTGACGTCATTCTTGGTACGCTCCTAGTCAATTATGTTCCTACTTCCGTTCTTTTCTACCCAGGAGAATCTCATTCATTCATGTCGAAAAGTTATGCACTTCGTCATGAGTTATCTTTTGTTGAATTGTCCACCCCAATGATTATTCAAACTCCAGGGTCAAGATGGCAAACTAATAGAGTAAGCCATGGTAATCAAATTGCAATTGAGGGTTTAGTATTCCTTGCTTCACTCATAGCCCTCAAGTCTTCAGACATTGATGTCATCCTTGGCATGGATTGGCTATCAAGACAGAATGCCTACCTGGATTGCAAAGGCAAATCAGTGAAACTCACCCACCCTTCAGGCAAGACAGTCAACTATACCTCACCCAGAACAAGAACCCAAGTGCATTCTTTGAATGTACTTCCCCTTCCCGACCTTGAAGATGTTCCGGTGGTTCGTGACTTTCCGGATGTCTTTCCTGAAGAGCTGCCGAGCATGCCACCCGACAGATGTGTAGAGTTTATAGTGGATCTTGTGCCAGGAACCGCACCAATTTCTAGATGCCCATACAAAATGGCCCCACGTGAGTTAGCTGAGCTTAAAACCCAACTGGAGGCTTTGTTGGAAAAAGGCTTCATCCGCCCTAGCTCATCGCCATGGGGTTGCCCCGTTCTGTTCGTAACGAAGAAAGATGGAACAGAAAGGATTTGCATAGACTATCGCCCGCTAAATTTAGCGACGATAAAGAACAAGTACCCATTTCCCAGGATCAATGATCTTTATGATCAACTTGCAGGATCCTCTGTCTTCTCCAAGATGGATTTGAGATTGGGTTATCATCAAATCAAAATCCGAAACGAGGACATTCCCAAAACGGCTTTTACTACTCGTTATGGTCTTTACAAGTACACCGTCATGTCCTTTGGTTTAACCAATGCCCCCGCCACTTTCTCACGCATGATGAATTCGATCTTCATGGAGTACCTAGATAAATTTGTTGTAGTTTATCTCGATGACATTCTCATCTACTCGAAGAACGAAGAAGAACATGCCGAACACCTAAGGATGGTATTGATGAAACTTAGAGAGCATCGCCTGTATGCTAAATTCTCCAAGTGTGAATTTTGGCTACCAGAAGTGACCTACTTAGTACACGTGATTTCTGCAAAAGGCATTGCTGTGAATCCCGAGAGAGTTCTGGCCGTCCTTGACCGGACTCCACCTGAATCGGTTAAGAAAGTTAGTAGCTTTCTTGGCCTAGCCAGCTATTGCCGTCGCTTCGTCGAGAACTTTTCTAAAGTTGCAAAGCCTCTAACTGAACTCCTCAAGAAAGATAATAAATTCCTATGGACTCCCAAGTGCGAGGAAAGCTTTCAAGAGCTAAAAAGAAGGTTGACTTCTGCACCCGTACTTGCACCTCCAGACACCAAAAAGGATTTTGAGATCTATTGTGACGCATCACGGCAAGGGTTAGGATGCATACTTCTGCAAGATCGACATGTGGTAGCTTATGCTTCACGCCAGTTGCGGCCACATGAAGAGAACTATCCTACCCATGACCTTGAACTCGCTGCCGTAGTTCATGCCATAACAACTTGGCGACATTACCTCCTTGGTAATCGTTGCGAGATCTATTCCGACCACCAAAGCCTCAAATACATTTTCACCCAGCCATATCTTAACCTCAGGCAAAGACGCTGGATTGAGTTGATAAAATATTATGACTTAGGAATTTCATACACCCCAGGCAAAGCCAATGTCATGGCTGATGCACTAAGTCGTAAGTCGTATTCTAAGAACCTCATGTTACAACAGTATTAACCACTTCTTCATGAGGAATTTTGCAAGCTCAATCTTGAGATTGTTCCTCATGGCTATCTTTCTACCTTGGTGGCGAAACCAACTCTTGAGGATCAAATCATTCTTGCCCAAAGGTTTGCACGAGGTGTTCGCCGGATCAAGGAGAACATTGCTAGCGGAGTTGCTAAATGTTTCTCCACAGATAGCAAAGGAACGGGATTCCTTGGGAATCGTTTGGTAGTACCTAAGAATAGGGCACTAAGGCAACTCATCCTCAAAGAAGCCCATGACACACCCCTCTCGATTCATCCCGGTAGTACAAAAATGTACCGAGATCTACGCCAGAGATTTTGGTGGACTAGGATGAAGAGAGACATTGCTCAATTTGTTGCCGAATGTGATGTTTGTCGTCGCATTAAGGCAGAACATCAAAGACCTGCTGGTACACTTCAACCTTTGCCTATTCCAGAGTGGAAATGGGACAAAGTCGGTATGGACTTCATCACCGACTTTCCAAAAACCCAGAAAGGAAAAATGCCATCTTCGTTGTCATAGATAGGCTTTCCAAAGTTGCTCACCTCCTTCCAGTTCGCGAGTCTATAACTACTAGCCAGTTAGCGAACTTGTACGTCTCTAGAATTGTATCCCTTCACGGTGTTCCTTTGGAAATCAATTCTGATCGTGGTAGCCTTTTCACCTCTAGATTTTGGGGAAGCTTTCAGAATGCTATGGGAACTCATCTCTCCTTTAGTACAGCTTTTCATCCTCAGTCTAGCGGTCAAGTCGAAAGGGTTAACCAAATTCTTGAAGACATGCTCAGAGCTTGTGTTATCTCATTCGGAAAGAATTGGGAGAAGTCTCTTCCATTTGCTGAATTTTCTTATAACAATAGTTTTCAATCTAGTTTGAACATGGCTCCTTTTGAACTCCTTTATGGACGAAGATGTCGAACACCTTTAAACTGGTCAGAAACCGGTGAAAGAAAATTCTTTGGACCGGATATGATCAAGGAAGCAGAAGAGCAAGTTCGCACTGTTCGTGATCAATTGAAACCATCCCAGTCTCGTCAGAAAAGCTACTATGATCGTCATCATAGGCATGAGAGCTACAATCTCGATGAGAAGGCTTACCTTCGGGTTACTCCTCTGAAGGGAACCCAACGTTTCGGTATCAAAGGAAAGTTGGCCCCACGTTACATCGGACCTTTCCGCATTCTTGCTAAACGTGGAGAAGTTGCCTACCAACTTGAACTACCCCCGCACCTTTCCCGAGTACATGATGTATTCCATGTGTCCCAACTCAGGCGTTGCTTCAAGGACCCCATCTGCGAAGTCGACCATGAAACGCTTGATCTCCAAGATGACCGTTCTTATCGAGAATACCCCTTTCGTATTCTTGATTCAGCAGAGCGTGTCACTCGTCATCAGAAGATTAGGTTTCTGAAAGTGCAATGGTCACACAACTCTGAGAGAGAAGCCACGTGGGAAAGAGAAGACCGTCTCTGTACCGAGTACCCCTCCTTCCTTCCGCAGATTTCTGAATCTCGGGACGAGATTCTGTTGAGTGGGGGCGAGTTGTCAGAACCCTCTGTTAGGTAATGTGCTAGGATCAAAGTTCACTTGCATCATGTTAAAAATTTCAAAGAAATCATTGAAATCAAATTCAAAAGCAAAATGGGACAAGGAACCCCCCCCAGATGAATTAATTCAAAAGGCCAGATAAAAGTCTTCTCCAAAAATTCATGTTAGATTTTTGAAAAGTCTTATATATGAGTGTGATCACATATCAAGTGATGTGGGACCCACCCCATGCTCATGGATTTTCAAATATTCAAACAGTGCCTTGGAATTAATCAAAAACCCCTATTTGAGTTAAGATTCAAATTATTTGAATTTTAAAAATGTTCAAAATTTATAAGTGGCTAGTAGATATTTTTGTGAGGCAATATAAAAATTATGAGCATTTATTAAAATGCCTAGCTATTTATTTAGCACAGCAAAACAAAGGTCAGAAGAAAACAGAAAAGAAAAATAGAAAAAAGGAGGGAACCACTTACCTGTCGCCCCAGGCGAAGGCCCAGCCGGCCCAGCTCACCAGGCCATTCTGTCGTCTTCCTCCCGCGCGCCCAAGCAGCTCGGTGGCGAGGCGCCGACGCCGTGGACGCCACCGCGACGCCCACGGGGTTCAAGGCCTCCCCATCTCATCAAAGTGCGCCAGGGAGACGTCTGCATCGCCCTCTCTCACTTTCCCCCATCGCCGCTTCGCCCAGAGCCCTCCCCTCATTTTCCGCTTCTTCCCCGAGAGCCTCCTCCGTTCGCCGTCGTGTCCACGCGTGGCCAGTGAGCCTGTCAAGCTGCGCCGCCATGTCCTTCAAACTGCTCGTCGTCGACTACTCCGAGCTGCAGAAGTAATCAATCCGGGAAGCTCTACCAACGACGTCCCCTTCAAGCTCTCGCCGTCGGCCGCCATGAAGGTCTTCGTCAAATTCCCCGCCGCTGTGCCCTCCCCGACTCCAACGACTACCTCGTCGTGTTCCCCGTGATCTGGTGAGCTTTTCCCCCAAGCTCTCGGAGCCCCGCAACCTCTCTAGCTGGATTCTCCATGAGAGAAGGAGCTCGCCGTCGCCATGGTCGCCGGTGGGGCTGCTCTCTTGCTCGTACGTCCTCACCGTGCTGTCCATCGCATAGCTGGCGTTCCCAGGAGGCCATCCAGCTAGCGCATGGCCAAGAACGGGCAGCGCAGCGTCGACTGCGTCTTGTCCGTGACTCCGCCGCCGCTAGGTCTCGTCGCTGACGTGCCTTCGGTGCCTTCCGGTGGCGTTGCACTGCACCATTCGACGCGCGCAAGTGAGGGCTTCAAGTTGGTGGTCTTAGCGCTTCAATTCGTCGACGGGAGCACCCTCCCCGTGAGCGCTGCCGTGCGCTGGAGTCGCCGGCGTCTAGCAGCCGGTAGCCCGCCGACGTGGCCATGGCTAGGGACTTAACCCCACCTGGGTTAAGTGACCCTGGGTCACTGACAGTGGGCCCTGGCCCCCTAAATCCCCCCCGGTTAGTTTAAACTAACCGGGTTACTTAACCCAGCCACTGACAGGCCGACCCCACACGTCAGACCACCCCCCCTGACGTCACCCTTGCGCAAGCCTGACGCAATAATTCGAATAAATGATTTTATAAATTACAGAAATTCCAAAAAAAGGCTGAAACTTTGGAATTTCATAGAAAATTCATATTAACTCCAAATTTAACAAATAATATATGAAAAATGATTAGGATAAAATAAGCTATCCAAATATCCAACTTTCAACCATGGTTGAGTTGAATTTAAAATGGGATCATTAGCATTTGCTATTTGATTTAAATGGAATTAATTCAAATTCCTTTCAAATGTATTTGCATTTTGAACCATGTCAACATATCACATTATACTTGAACTTCAGAGGCATATCATACACATTTCAAAATGGTTCAACTTGATCAACCAATGTCAATTGTAACTTGGCTAAAATGAATTCAAATTGGAGTTTGAATTTGCAATTCAATTTGCAATATACTCCATTTAAATGGAATTGCTTCACACATCAAAGCATATACATCAAGTTTCAACCTTCAACCATGTGATTGTGCATTGTATTTACTTTGCTACCTTGTTTGTTGTTTGTCGAGTAGAGGTGGAACCGGAACAGGAGGCTGCCCCCTTCGTTGAAGACCCCGAACCCGAACCTCGTCAGCAAGGCAAGCAAACCCCCATTAATCATGTCGATAAAATCCCACTTCCCGCTCATGTCTCGCTTATGCATTGTATAGGATGATTACCATGCTACGTTTCTACCGCATAGATGAACCCATTCCTTTGCATGACCTATCATTTTTCACAGTAGTAGGCAAACCAAAATCCTAGAAAATGTAGGAGTTGATTGATACCATGTGGCCCCTGCAATTGTTACTGCTTATTGCATGCTTAGAGTGATACAATGATGTTACTGTTATGTGAGTCGGGATGGTAGTGATCATGATGATGTTGGTGGAAAGGTGTTGGTGAATCTACCCAAATACAAGGTGAACGATGAGAGGCTGTGTAGGAGTACACGGTGGGTTGTCTCGTTGAACACCTCCCTAAGTCCGAGTTCTTATGTGGTGATCCAAGATGAAGAGTACAACCACACATTGGTCTCACTGACCCCTCTCATCTTACTAACTCATCCCTTTTGATGTCCAAATGTCGCAATAGTTCGGAGTTCTGGTAGGTTTTTGGCCTGGCTGTTAAGTGAGAGAACGGCTCACCCGAGACCGGCTTATGCACCACGCACACATCACTTGGGTCTACTTCGGTAAACCGTCCGGGTTCACGATAGTGGTAGCCAACCCAGGTAGGCGGCTTTCTTGGACTAGATATGCTATGAGGTAACAGTTGTGGTGAGCATCCTCGCCGACACTTCTTGAATGGTGTCGAGTACAAAGGCGGTAACTGATGAACATGTGTGTGTAGCGGTACACCCCTGCAGGGTTAACAAAACTATTCGAATAGCCACGTCCGTGGTTAAGTACTGCTTGGAAAGCTTAGCTTGATTATTAGACAACTTGAACTGGATACTTCTAAAACACACCAAGATTAGTGTGAGTGCTATGGCGTGCTTTCTCGTGGGAAAGTCGAGGAAGGCACCATAGTGGTGTAATTGGTTGGAGAAAGTAGTGGACTCGTGTACGCTTCTTACCTCAAGTCTGGTACTCGTAGTTCAGGATTAGCCAAGTCAAAGCTGGCACTTATGCAAGTGAAACCCCACCTCCCTTTACCTTGATACATGTGCATGAGTAGTATAGCTCCTATGTAAGTCTTGCTGAGTACGACTTTGTACTCACGTTTTCTTAATCTATGTTTTAGATGAACCCACTGACCCCGAAGGTGGTTTCTTCATCGAGCTGGACGACCAAAGATCAAGCTAGTCTAGTCCCAGTCAGACGACTGGTTCCCTCGTGGAGGGCTTGTGTTTAAATAAGGTTTCTTAGGCCATTTGTTAAACTTGCTTGTACTCAGACATACTTTGCTTCCGCTTGTTGTTGTAATGTTGGATCACATACTTGTGGTCTCTGTGTGCACTCTGTAAGAGTTATCAATAAAATGTATAATTTGTAGAGATTGCACTGATACCTACTGTTCATACAAGGCATGTGTGCTGCGTGTATGTTTATAACATGCATGTCTTTGTATGGGTTTTCGAGACCTTAGTTGTGATCTAGCTGGCGGTCTTTCATACACCAAGTGGCCCTTAGATGTGCGCAGCTTGGGCATCGCGATGCGATTGCTCGAGAATCCGTCTCGTGCACACTTTGTGGTATGTTCGAGCCCGCCCTAGACCCCGACTAAGTGATCGGGATGGAGTAAGTCTATGTAAGAGTTATGAGATAGTCGATAGTATGGTTGAGCGACTTGTCTGTGAATATAGGAGTTCATCACCCATATCATTAGACTTGTGTGCGGACGATGAGGACCCATCTCAGTTGATCATCCGGCATGGATGGGATGCCCCTCACGTACGATGCTTTCCGAGAACGTACTGTGCTTGGCCTTGTCTGCTTAGACAAGTGGGTACGGTTCTCGGCTCTCCATATGACTATGTCGTAGCGGGACTTGAATATGCTAACCCCGGGTCCCGACACAACCATTTTATGATTTAGTTCTGAGAGATCCGAAACGATAGGTCCCTCTAACTAACAACGCACAAATCCGGGTGGCCCCCGGGAAGTCGACACCCAATCCAAGAGCCGGCTGCGCTCTCGGATCGGACTCTTCCGTATGGCCAAGGTTGGGGTTAGCCTCACCTGAACAGTAGGGGACTTCCCTAGCTCACCAGTGTGGATCAACAGAGAAACCATGTCTCCGCTGACCCGGGTTGTTTAAAAACTGCGAGGGGATCCAACCAAGCACACACACGGGTTTCAAATGGTAAATCATCTTGGGCCACCACTAGAAATGTTTGGAGCTAGGTAGGTAAGAAAAGGGGACCCCATAGCATTCCACACGAGTTAGGCACGCTCAGTCTTAAAACCAATATCCGGAACTCGGATCCTAGGTGACTCGAATGGAACAAAGCATCGGGGCGGGATAACCTAGACCTTCCATCCTTCGTAGAATATAGTCAACATTATAATAATCATATCATCCATAACAATATAATAATGTGATATCCCATACCAAGGAGTAACAAGAGGTAACATCGTAGCATCCTAAGCATGCATACTAAGCAGGGGATGAGCAACGAGCAATAGTAACATAGCAGTACAAGGTTTGCTGGGAGGGGACATGGCCGTATCGGTTTGAAAGAGGCTGTAAACATGTGGTAGGATCGAACATCAAACCTAACCTAGACTAGCATGCGAACCGCTGGTTGAAATAGAATGGATCATAAGTAATGTATAGTCCTTGCCTGTTGATAAGTAGGGTTCCGAAGGTGTAGTTGATCGCAAACTCGCATCGTCTCCGAGAGTATCCGCGAGAGCACACAAGAAGTAAACACTGGAAAGCAATCAACGGAGATACCACTATCACTACGGAGCAATCACGAGCAAGCAATAAACAAACAAGCATGGTCAATTATGATGCATGTCATTTTAATATCATGGCATGAATATAAGAACGAGCAAGTTTAAAAGAAGCATCGGGAAGCAAGTGTGCAATGCTACCGACAACCTTCCTATGCATTTTGTAGGTGAGTTATGGATCCGAAGGATCCTTATGTTATAATTATTATGATGCATGATCATGGCATATGCGGAGAATTAAACAAGACATGAACAAGAATTGCCCACTCACGAAGATAGACCTCGAGATGGGATTCCTTAACTTAAAGAGATGAAAAAATGGCATGGCACAATATGATGCACCTAATGAATTCTATTGCAAGCAAGGAAAGAAAGAGCGAGAAAACTCTACCGACAAGCTACGGTTATCGCGGAACCACGGTGATCGAAACACGCGAAGCCAGGTGCAACATGTGAGGGGTTTACGTGCAAAATGCTATATCACAAAAATAAAGCATGCCCATTTAACAAAATGGGCAGCACCATCACCTTCCTCTCATTTTTCTACCCCAAAATCATATATGACATCATATGTTTGGGGCAAGGATACACATAACATAGGCATGCAAAAATAAGGAAGAAAAGAAAAATAGAAAAAAGAAATGGAGAAAAAAATCTTCATTGGGCTGGCTTCGGCCAATTTGACCCATACCCTCGCGGTGCTACTCTCTATCGAGGGCCCACGGGCGAGTAAAAAGAATGGCCGAGCCCACTGCGCTGTAAAAATATAAGAAAAAGAGTCAGTTTTATTGCTCCAGGGGGAACTCGAACCCGAGATCTCACAAATGGAATCATGGTGCCCAAACCACCGGGCTACAGCAAGTGTTCTCGACAAACAACAGGAACTACGTCATGTATACTATATACGGAGAAAAACAGATAAAAGAGAAAATAAAAAGGAGGCTCCTGGGAGTTGAACCCAGAACCTCAACGTTGAAACTAAGGCGCCACAGCCACTGAGCTCCCGATCGATTCACATTAGGAATGCTAACTGAACAAACATAACACACGCTGCACAGGATAGCTGAAACTGAATTCAACATGGAACAGTAACGAACCTGAACGCGTGATGCAAAAACAGAGATAAAAGGGGCGCCTCCGCCTGCTTGGGATTTGATCCCTCGACCTAACGAATGCAAACCGAGCGCCAGACCACTACGCTACACTAGTGAACTTGATAATAGAAGCAAACAAGAGTACAAGTATTGAACATAGCCGCGAAACTGAACTAGCGGGCGTCGCTCTCTGAACCTGACGAAACTGACGAACTCGGCGGCCGACAGAGCAGAACCAGCAGGGCGTGGAGGTGCTGGCGGCCACCGGCTCGCACAGGAGGCTCCAAGACACGACCTTGGGTGCCATACGCGCACGCAGCTCGCATCCAGGACTCGAAGGAAGCACGGCTTAGCCTGGGTGACCACGGCGGCAAACATGAACTCGACGGCCATGATAAAAAATAAGGGAACTAGACTACTTGTCTACACGCGAAGAGAGGGAAAATGGGAGGAGGAGAAGGGGCTCACATCAGGAAGAACGTAGGGGAACGGGCTCGGGGATGCACGCTCAAAGGAGACAGCGATCAGCTCGACGGCGAGGTCGCAGATCCAGGAAGAAGACGACGGCTGCAGGCGACTCGCGGGAGAAGATGGAGATGCCGGGGGAACGCCGGCCTCGGCTACCGCTATTCGGGGGCGCACACGAGGTTGGGGAGGAAGATGCTGTCCATTTTGGCGATGATCGGGTGCAGGCACCGAAGAAATTGTGGCCATGGACCTCCTGTCCATGGAGAGCAGAGGAGGAGATGGGGACGAAGAAAAAGGGGGGGCGGCGGCGCATGGGAGAGGGGTGAGGCTAGGGCTAGGGAAGGGGGAGAGGGGATGGCTATAAAGGGGAGGGGGAACAGAGGCTGCCGGGAGGGCTCCACCTCCTCCTCCACGGTCATGGCGTGTGAGAGAGGGAGGGGTCCTCCACGTGCAGGGGAAAGAGAAAGAGGAGGAGATCGGTTTGGGCTGAGATGGAGAGAGGAGTTGGGTTGGGCTGAGAGGAATCGGCCCAATGGCCTTTGAAGTACCTCTGCATTTTATTCTTTAAAAAAAACAGCAAAGAAAAAGTCTAAAAGGAAAATGCAAAGGAATTTCAAAAATCATATACAAATATGAGTATGAATCCTCATCAACTATAGGATTTTTAGAAAATGATTTGGGACAATATTATTTAAGTAATAAAAATGGCTATTTAACTAATTTAAAAGCCATTTAAATTACAACCCCATTTTCTGAAAAGGCAAAAATCCTGAAAGTTGGGCAAGGGATAAATCATGGCAAAACATGATTATTTGCAGAAGATTTCAATGAGGGGATCAACAGGATGGCAAGGAAACAAAGAAAGAAATGAAAGCAAAGAAAAGAAAAAGGGGAAATCCTTTTACATGATCAGAAAAATGCTTGAGGATTTTTATGTCACATGGATTTTTACAAGGAATCATTGTGCAAATTTTCATCCCCAATGGGAAAAATAAAAATGCAAATTTTACTGATTTTTTGTCAGTTTTGGGCTGTTACACACTTTCAGAAACTTAATCTTCTGACGACGAGTGACACGCTCTGCTGAATCAAGAATAAGAACGGGGTATTCTCGATATGAAAGGTCATCTTGGACATCAAGCGTTTCATGGTCGACTTCGCGGATGGGGTCCTTGAAGCAACGCCTGAGTTGTGACACATGGAAAACATCATGTACTTGGGAAAGGTGCGGGGGTAGTTCAAGTTGGTAGGAAACTTCTCCACGTTTAGCAATAATGCGGAAAGGTCCAATGTAACGTGGGTCCAAATTGCCTTTGATACCGAAGCATTGAGTTCCCTTCAGAGGAGTAACCCGAAGGTAAGCCTTCTCGTCCAGATTGTAGCTTTCTTGCCTATGATGACGATCATAATAGCTTTTGTGACGAGACTAGGCTGCTTTCAATTGATCACGAACAATGCAAACTTGCTCTTCTTCTTCCTTGATCATATCCGGTCCAAAGAATTGTCTTTCATCGGTTTCTGACCAGTTTAGGGGTGTTCGACATCTTCGTCCATAGAGGAGTTCAAAAGGGGCCATGTTTAGACTAGATTGGAAACTATTGTTATAAGCAAATTCGGCGAATGGAAGAGACTTCTCCCAATTCTTTCCGAATGAGATAACACAAGCTCTGAGCATGTCTTCGAGAATTCTGTTAACCCTTTCAACTTGACCGCTAGACTGAGGATGGAAAGCTGTACTAAAGGAGAGATGAGTTCCCACAGCATTCTGAAAGCTTCCCCAAAATCTGGAGGTGAAAAGGCTACCACGATCAGAATTGATTTCCAAAGGAACACCATGAAGAGACACAATTCTAGAGACATACAAGTCCGCTAACTGGCTAGTATTTATAGACTCGCGAACGGGAAGGAAGTGAGCAAATTTGGAAAGTCTATACACAACAACAAAGATGACATCATTTCCTTTCTGGGTTTTTGGAAAGCCAGTGATGAAATCCATACTAACTTTGTCCCATTTCCACTCGAGAATAGGCAAAGGTTGAAGAGTTCCAGCAGGTCTTTGGTGTTTGGCCTTAATGCGACGACAAACATCACATTCGACAACAAATCGAGCAATGTCTCTCTTCATCCTAGTCCAACAAAATCTCTGGCGTAGATCTCGGTACATTTGTGTGCTACCGGGATGAATCGAGAGGGGTGTGTCATGGGCTTCTTTGAGGATGAGTGGCCTTAGATCCCTATTCTTAGGTAGTACCAAACTATTTTCAAAGAATACCGTTCTTTTTCTATATGTGGAGAAACATTTAGCAACTCCGCTAGCAATGTTCTCCTTGATCCGGCGAACACCTCGTGCACGCCTTTGGGAAACTATGATTTGATCCTCAAGAGTTGGTTTCACCACCAAGGTAGAAAGATAGCCATGAGGAACAATCTCAAGATTAATCTTGCGAAATTCCTCATGAAGAATTGGTTGACACTGTTGTAACATGAGGTTATTGCAATACGACTTACGACTTAGTGCATCAGCCATGACATTGGCTTTTCCTGAGGTGTAAGAAATTCCTAAGTTATAATCTTTTATCAACTCAATCCAGCGTCTTTGCCTGAGATTAAGATTTGGCTAGGTGAAAATGTATTTGAGGCTTTGGTGGTCAGAATAGATCTCACAACGATTTCCAAGGAGGTAATGTTGCCAAGTTTTCAGGGCATGAACTACGGCAGTGAGTTCAAGATCATGGGTAGGATAGTTCTCTTCATGTGAACGCAACTGGCGTGAAGCATAAGCTACCACATGTATATCTTGCATAAGTATGCATCCTAACCCTTGCTGTGAGGAATCACAATAGATCTCGAAATCCTTTTTGGTTTCTGGAGGCGCAAGTACGGGGGCAGAAGTCAATCTTTTTTTAGCTCTTGAAAGATTTCCTCGCGATTGGGAGTCCATTCGAATTTCTTCTCTTTCTTGAGGAGTTCAGTTAGAGTCTTTGCAACTTTATAAAAGTTCTCGACGAAGCGACAACAATAGGTTGCTAAGCCAATGAAACTCCTAACTTGCTTAACCCATTCAGGTGGATTCCAGTCAAGGACGGCCTGGACTCTCTCAGGATTCATAGCAATGCCTTTTGCAGAAATCACGTGGCCTAAGTAGGTCACTTCAGGTAGCCAAAATTCGCACTTAGAGAACTTGGCATAAAGACGATGCTCTCGAAGTGACGGGGATGTACCCCGGAAAATCCCATGGTCAGGGACCCTGGGTTAGTCATGAGAGGCACAGGTTGGACGATAAGCTCGTGGGCTAACAGGAGGATACATTCCTGCTCAATATTATTGATTGGAGATGGCGATTACAGGGAAGCCGAGGCTAGTGTGCACAAGTCTAGGTTACAGATTGTGTATTGCTTGATCTCGACGTCTCCCCTCCTAGCCCTTATATACTAGGCTAGGTCTCGGGAGTCCGTCCTGATTACAGATGAGGTTTCCTAACCAATGATCTTGTTCCGTACGGCAAGTTTGCACTTTCCTTATGACTCGCGGAGTCCTACGTCAGTGCCACTAGTGGGCCAAGGCTGGGCCCAAGCGGCATCTTTGTGGGCCTTCTGTGTTCGGGTACACCGGGTAGGCTCATCCATAGGATTCGTGGGGTCACCCCCTCGTCAGTAGCCCCCGAGTGCCTGGGGGACTCGAAGAGGCGCGCAGGGACTCGAATCCATTCTTGCGCTGTTTTGATGTATGCACGGTTCAACCGCGGGTCGCTGGCAGTCTGGGGCCATGAAAAAACCTGTTTCGAGGGATGCTAAGTTGAAAGGTCCCAAGGTGTCGACTGGTCGAGCCTTGGTGAATTTCACTAGTGGCAAAAACCGCAGTTGCCCAATCAAACCCATGTCCCTCGACATGAGCTTGGAACACTGGTGTCTAGCAAAATTCATGCCGCTGCAGGTCTTACAGTGATCAATTGCCGCCAGTAAAGTACATAGCCTAGGCGCGTCCACCCCGCTTTTTCTATCATGCATGCGCATGGAAAAGGTTGGGAGTGAAATCGCTCTTCGGCAAGTCCCAGCCCGGCCGATCTTCGCAGCGGGGTCTTACCTACACGCTAAGCTTGCGTGGCATCTGGGCACAGTGTATCGTGTTCCAGGAATATGTATTTTTATTGAGGCGCGGAGCCTAGTAGATAATTCACCCACTTGGAATAAACAATCAAGTGGGCGGTTTTAGCGGTCACTCGTGGAGCTTCTCCGAGTGCTCGGGCGTAGAGGGATATTTGCTCGGGAGGTTCTCGAGTGCTTGAGTATATATAGAGTTTTGCGAGTAATCACTCGAATATCGCATTTGCTCTCGGGGTGAGGGAGCACCCGTTACTCCAGGACCGCTCGATCTGGCGAGTGCAAGTCTGCTCATCTTGCGTCATGGTGAGGGAGCACCCGAAACTCTCATGGGTGCGAGTAATCACTCGAGCACGTTTTTACTTCTGGGTGAGGGAGCACCCGAAAACTGTCATGGGTGCGAGTAATCACTCGAGCACGTTTTTACTACTGGGTGAGGGAGCACCCGAAAACTCTCATGGGTGCGAGTAATAACTCGAGCACGTTTTAACTGCTGGGTGAGGGAGCACCCGAAAACTCTCGTGGAGATGCTCCCGATGGGAGTAAAATGTTTTTCTCATCGGAAAAAGATTTAAAAAGTTGAAATTCTGAAGCTGGGAAACGTACTCGATACACCTTGCGATGCTGGCTTGATTTTTCTGGTGTCTTTGACCATTGTAACCTGCTGAAGGAAATGACTTGGCGCTGTCCCCCCGAGATTTTTGCTTCATGTGATTATGGTCCTCTTTTTGCGCACGTAGTGGGCGGTGCTGTTGCTGCGCCGTTTGGGTTTTCCATATTTTTCACCTGCCGTGGGATCGTACCACGTTTGCTGGCCGCTGGGATCGAACGGTGCCCCTGCTCGCCTAGCTGGTGGTTAAATACCGAGCGGCTAGGTAAATTTTAGGTTTTACCCAGCCATTTCGTTCTCCCCTCGCTGCTAGATTCCCCTGTTCTTAAGCCTTCTCCTTCCTCCTGTTGCTGCTTGCTGCGGGATTGATGACAACGCACTCCCGTGCTGCTCCGAAATCGGCCAAGATGTCTGGCAAGTGGGAGCGCTCGACTTTTGGGGTTGTAGATCTCGGCCCGCTGATGGCCGATGGCTTGGTGGCTGGAGATGCTGTGCGGATTCCAGGGGATGAACCTGTTCCTGCTCCCAGGGCCGATGAGCGGGTGTGCTTTCAGGCATTCTTCCCTCGCGGGTTTGCCATTCCAATTCACCCTTTTGTTCGTGGTTTGCTGTACACCTATCGGCTTCAGCTACACAATTTGACTCCCAATTGGATTTTGCACATTGCTTGTTTTATTACCCTTTGTGAGGCTTTCTTGGGGATCTATCCCCATTGGGGGCTCTGGAAGCACCTCTTTTGTATAAAGAGGACGAACTCTGAGTATGCTGTAGGGAAGGTGGGTATATCCATTAGGGACTCCAAATCGTACTTTGATTTGGAGATGCTTGACTCCGTCAATGCTTGGCGGAAGAATTGGTTCTATCTGAAGGACCAGCATTGTAAGGCCCCCGATGCGGTGCTAACTCGAGTTAGTCTCTTTCGCGTCCCGCTCAAGTTAGTAGCGCATAAAGAGCCACCAACTCACGACACTCGCACTCGTGTCGCTGCCGGATTCTCGACAACAAGTATAAGAACAAAGAACTTTAGCTACACAATTTGACTCCCAATTGGATTTTGCACATTGCTTGTTTTATTACCCTTTGTGAGGCTTTCTTGGGGATCTATCCCCATTGGGGGCTCTGGAAGTACCTCTTTTGTATAAAGAGGACGAACTCTGAGTATGCTGTAGGGCAGGTGGGTATATCCATTAGGGACTCCAAATCGTACTTTGATTTGGAGATGCTTGACTCCGTCAATGCTTGGCGGAATAATTGGTTCTATCTGAAGGACCAGCATTGTAAGGCCCCCGATGCGGTGCTAACTCGAGTTAGTCTCTTTCGCGTCCCGCTCAAGTTAGTAGCGCATAAAGAGCCACCAACTCACGACACTCGCACTCGTGTCGCTGCCGGATTCTCGACAACAAGTATAAGAACAAAGAACTTTAGCTAAGACATAAAATATAGAGTCCAGGGCATACATCGCCACTGGAATTATTACATCATCTCAGAGGTCCGTGGACCCAACAGTACAACATGCGACAAGCGGAAGACAAACACGACCGAGTACGGTCAAAAGTCAAATTGCCCTAGAGAGGGCTGCACATAAAGAGTCCACCCACGGATCGTCGAAGCCCAACTGTAGGATCTACTGAACGAGGTCGATCTCATCGTCATCCTCCGGGGGCACCTCCACGAAGTATCGTCCAGAGCTCGGGTCAAGGAAGTATTCCACTGCAGCGGCCAATCAGGAAAAACAGTAAAAGCACAAAGGAAAACAGGGGTGAGATTATAACATTACAGGATAACTAACTCCCTACATTAAGACAAGATAAAGGTAAAGGTTGCAGCCGCACTAGCATATATGGTGGCTATCATTCTATTAGAGTAGGGGTAAGATCCAAGAAATACACGTGACCTCGTGTCGTAAGTCTGCTATCCACCTACTTACGTCAAGCATAACACAACCTGGATCTTCTCTCGGTCCCCCTGGACGAAGAAAAACAACCAAGGCACTCACACGGTAGGCAAGTTTTAATTATGATTCAAATTGATGTTATTCTATGAACAAGGAGTAGGTCTCAAGTCGTCCATAACCGCGGACACGGCTTTTCAAAAAGATTTAACCCTGCAGGGGTGTACCAACTGCCCATCATAGGCTTCAAATGTACGCCCGGTTTCCACTTGGCTAGGTAAACGCCTGAAACTCTGGAACGTCAGAGCCCCTCTAACTAACAACGCACAACTCCGGGTGGCCCCCGGTGACTCGACACCCAACTCAAAAGCCAACCGCGCTCTCGAATCGGCCTCTACCGTCTGTCGCAGGTTTGGATACCCGGTTAATCACACAGGGGACACCGGGTCCTCAGCCGGACAAAGTGGGCCAGCCAAGGCACAAGTCCTCCTGGCCCAATGTGGTTTGTAAACAACTGGGGTACCACCAGCACACACACATTGCAAATAGTAAATCAGCTCGGGCCACCACTAGAATTGTATGAAGCTAGGTAGGTAAGACAAGGGGATCCCATAGAATCCCACACATGATTAGGCACGCTCATCAAGAAACACAATACCCGGAACTCGGGACCTAGGTGACTCAAATGGAACAAAACACCTGGCGGGAACAGCCTGGTCTCCCATCTTTTGTCAAGTATAAAATAACATCATAAATATAATAAATATCAACCAACTTCTTTAAATAACATGATATCCCAAACCATAGCAATAGGGTAAGAAGCAAGTTTTTCCTACTCATACTAAGCAATGGCTGAGCAGCGGTAACTTAGCAATACAATGTTTTGCTGGGATGTGGGGATCATGGCTATTTGGGTTTTGAAAGTGGCATAATCAAAGTGGATAGGATCAAGCAAACGTTCTAGGCTACAGCTAAGAAGGTAGGCAGAAAGGTATCAAGTAATGGTATGAATCTTCCCCTTGCCTGGGTAATCGTTCGTCGAAGCAGACGCAGCAGGGTCCTCGGGCTCGGTGTCGGAAATCTCCACGTAAGTCTCCTCGGAAGTCTCAGGTGCTAACGTAAGGTACCGGCAAGGAAAAGGCACACAAGTAAGTAACGGTACAATGCACAGGCAAGGATGGTATGAGCAAGTTTAATTTGACATGCTGTGACCCTATCTAGTCAATTTAAATGAAGGTGGTGACGACACGTCAACAACTTCATATGCAATTTATTTACGTGAAAATGGCTTTGGTCCTAGCCTTATTTTTCGTGTAAGTAACATGGCAACATGGCATGATCAACAAAGCATATAACATAATTAAAACAATGTGAAAAGTAATCATCGAATCCGGAGACGGAGTAGTGTCGGTGAATTTGACACAAGGAAGGTGCAACAAAAGTTGGAATCCAGCCACATTGCATATCACAATATGTTAGGGCTGACTTTGAAGAAATATGATCTGAGGATGACATGAAACAAAACTTGAAAAGGAATGATGATCATCATTTCCAAATGCACTAAAGATGAAATGATTCATTCAGGGAAGGATAGATTGATCCTGGTTGAGGTGGTCACACCTTGTCCAGATGGGTTGCACAAAACATCATGAGGACATCACGACTGCAATCCTTGCAGAAAGCTACCCCAAAACCATATACATTATGGTAGCATTTGAATTTGCAAACACAGTTGCAAATTCAGCTGGAGTTCAGTGGGCTGAGTGCAAAACTACACTACATGCTTTTGGTAAAAGGCTCAAATGATTAAGTCATTATTACCATGCAACTCCTTGGATGAAACTACGCAAAATCCATATATGGCATGGCCAAATTTGAATTTGGATAAAACTTGATCAAATCAAAAGAAAAGGAGGGGTTATATTGCAAAATTACCAACCTCAATTATTAGAGGGGGCAAAGTGCAAAATAGACCTCACCATGCTGTTCAGTAGCTCAAGCTACCCCAAAAGCATATATAATATGCCCCTGGATGAAGGTGGAGTTCAAATCAGATTTGAATTTGAATTCAAATTGAAATTTGAATTAAAACAGAAAACAAAACAAAACAAAAGGAAAATAAATAAAAACTCAGACCACATGGGCTGGTTTCGGGAGAAAGGGCCCAGCTCCTCCCCCCTGGCCCAAGTGGACAGAGCCCACTCGGCCAACGCAGCGAAAAACAAAAAAAAGGAAGACGGGTCGTGCCCACTGGACAGGCCCATGGCCTCTTCCTCTCTCCACGGCCTAGGGCGACAAGTGCCTCCCCTGTTTCTGAAACTCGCGGACGCCTGACGAAACTGACGACGGCTCCTTCTCCTCTGAACCCGACGACGCACGGCTCTTCCGGCGAGGCTAGCCTCGCACTCCAGCCGTCTCCCGGTGAACCCAAACATGGGAACCCGAGAGGGCACATCCCTCTACGCACAGATGTACGCCATGTCCACTCTTCTCCTCCCTGCTCGCCGGGAAGCTCGAAGGAACAGAGGTGCGACGCCACGGTTCTGAAGATGCAGTTCACAGTTGCAACCGGCGAACTTTGCTTGAGGCTAACGACGAACTCGAAGCTCCTCTAGCCCAGATCCGGTGTGCAAACTCTAGCTGGGACATAGCACTACACGCGCGCACTACAGATCCGGCCCGAGGCTTCACGACGGCGACGCGAGCGACATCTGAACACCACGGCGGCGCAACTGCAACTGACAGAACTTTAGACAACGGCGACGCTGCTCGCGCTACGTGCAAAAGGCCAGGCCTTGCGTGCCAAAGACTTGTTCTGCGCGGCCCTAGAGCGTGCGCAACGTCGACCCCGACACATACATGGCACGGGGAGCACGGAATCGACACCGGCGACGAACTCGAGCGGGCGGAGCCACAGTCCTACGGTGATAAACTACACGCGGGGGAACAGGGGAGCAGGGACGGTCTGCAGCTCACCTAGGGTTTGCTGTGGACGTCCTTGCGCAGTAGAGGAAGGAGAGGGCGAGGACGACTTCGTCGACGAAGAAGACGACGCAGCGTCAGGCCTCCTCGTCGCGAGCTGGGTGAAGGCTTCATGCGTGGATCTGCACGGCGGGAAAGGAAAGGTTGAGGTCCGGCAAGGCTCTACTCGAGCGGGCGGTCACGAATTGAGGCGGGCGTCGCCGGAATCGCTCACCGGCGTCGTCTGCTGGGCGGAACAGGGGGGATGCACGCGACAAGCAGCCGCCGCGGCGAGACTCGAACGGGAGGGGAATGGAGCTAGGGTTCCTCCCGGAGGCGCTGGCTATAAAGGGGGCTCCTCCTCGGCCACGTCAACGTCGATGCGCCCTCGTGGACGCCGACTGTGAGAGGGCTCGCCGAGGTCCCCTCCGGCCACGGTGGAAAGGCAGAGTGTCCCAGCCGTTGGATCTATCCAATGGTGGTGAGAGGCCCCTGCGTACCCCTTCGCGGCTGGGCTTCAGTCCAGGACGCCAGGAAAGGCCAGACGGGATGGGCCTGCAACAGGGAGCCGGGGAAGAAGAGAAAACGTCTACCTCAGATTCTTTTCCATTAAAAAAAACAGAAAGGAATAAGAGTTTTCCAGAATTAATTACAAGGACTAAAAATGCATAAAAATATGCAAAATGATCCTTGTAATATTCCTCAATTTCCAAAAATGGTTTGGGCATTTTTGGCAACAACAAAAGTGTGAGCTCATTTTTGAATTCAAAACCACTTTGAACTAGAGCCCATATTTTTTATGATGGAAGAAATGAATTGAGGTTTTCAAAAACCTTGCCATAGCAATTGAAATGGCTAGGCCAAGTTTGGGGGTCAGGGAGAGCATGCATGCAACAATGAAAATTCCTCAAACACCCTTCTTGAACCATTTTGGATGCAAAAACAAACAAACCAAATGGGCCCCAATCCCAATGAAAATTTAAATCACCACATGAAATTATAATGTTTAGCATCATGCCAAGTTAAAAAGTCAACAGACAAAGTACAATCTCATGGTGTTTTATATTTATTGCACATGGGCTGTTACAGCGCTCCCCCACCAACACAGGATCTCGTCCCGAGATCTAAGCCTGAAACAACTCAGGATACTCAGAACGGAGATGATCTTCACGCTCCCACGTTGCTTCCTTCTCCGAATGATGTGCCCACTGAACTTTCATGAACTTGACGGTCTTGTTGCGCGTCTTGCGCTCGGACGTCTCAAGGACACGGACTGGACGCTCTGAGTAGGAAAGGTCCGCACTCAGCTGTATCTCGCCCAAGTCAACAGCCTACTCTGGCTGCTTGAAGCACTGCTTTAGCTGGGACACATGGAACGCGTCATGCACCATGGACAGACTCTCTGGAAGCTCGAGCCGAAAGGCAAGAGGTCCTCTAGTCTCAAGGATGCGGAAAGGTCCGACAAATCTTGGAGCGAGCTTTCCTTTGATGCCAAAGCAGTGAGTTCCCCTCAATGGAGACACTCTCAGGTACGCCCAATCACCAACCTGAAATGCTACACCAAGGTGCCTTTTGTCATAATAGGCCTTATGCCTAGACTGTGCTGCCTTTAGGTGTTCTCGGACAATCTTCACTCTGTCCTCTGCCTCTTGGATCACATCTGGACCGAACAGCTGCCTCTCACCTGTCTCGGACCAGTTCAAAGGTGTCTCGCACTTGCGGCCATACAAGACTTCAAACGGCGCTGCCTGCAGACTTTCCTGATAGCTGTTGTTGTAAGAGAACTCAGCATACGGCAAGCACTCTTCCCACTTCATGCAAAACGAGATGACACATGCCCGAAGCATGTCCAAGAGGATTTGGTTCACGCACTCGACTTGACCACTTGTCTGAGGGTGATAAGCGGTACTGAACAACACTGTCGTACCAATCGCCTTTTGAAAGGCCTGCCAGAACTTAGAGGTGAAAAGGCTGCCTCTATCTGAACTGATCTTCTTGGGAATGCCATGCAAAGATACAACTCTTGCGGTGTACAAATCCGCCAACTGAGCTGCTGAAATGGAGTCCTTCACTGGAAAGAAGTGGGCAACTTTGGAAAGATTGTCAATGACAACAAAGATGGCATTGTTCTTCTTCTGCGACAAGGGGAAGCCTGTGATGAAATCCATCTCTATGTGATCCCATTTCCACTCCAGAATCTCAAGTGGCTGAAGCAACCCTGCTGGCTTCTAGTGTTGTGCCTTCACTCTCCTGCATACGTCACATTGAGACACGTAACGGGAAACATCCCGCTTCATACGAGTCCACCAAAAGCTTTGCTTGAGACCTTGATACATCTTCGTACTACCAGGGTGAATCGATAGCTTGCAATCATGGGCTTCCTTCATGATGACCTCTCTGAGATCTCCCTCCTTGGGAACAACAATTCGCTCTTCGAACAACACGGTACCGTCATTATGCACTGAAAAGCAACCGTACTTTGGAACTGAGGCGGCAATACCCTATTTGATCTTCTGAATCATTGAGCTGCCAGACTGAGCTTCACGAATCTTCTCATGGATAGTGGGCTCTACCACAAGGTTGGCAAGATAGCCTGCTGGAACTAGCTCGAGATTGAGCCTTCGAAAGGACTCACACAAATCAGGGTGGATCTTCTGCACCTGGATATTATTGCAATCGCCCTTGCGGCTCAGCGCATTAGCTATGACATTCGCCTTCCCAGGCGTGTACTGAATATCAACTGTGTACTCAGTAATGGTTTCAAGCCATCTTCTTTGCCTCAAGTTCAGATTTGGCGGAGTGAACAAGTACTTCAGACTCTTGTGGTCCGTGAACACATCCACCTTCCTCCCTAAGAGGAGGTGTCGCCAAGTGACCAAAGCGTGCACAACTGCTGCAAGCTCCAAGTCGTGCGTGGGATAATTCCTCTCACTTGTCATCAACTGCCGTGAGGTATAAGCCACAATATTCCTAACTTGCATCAAAACTCCGCCCAGACCTTGCAAAGAGGCATCACAAAACACCTGAAAAGGCTGTGACTCATCTGGCGGTGTGAGAATTGGAGCTGTGGTCAGCTTCTCTTTCAACTCCTTGAAGGCTGACTGGCAAGCTGGTGACCAAGTGTACCGCTTGTCCTTGCACAACAATTCAGTCATTGGCTTGGCTATTTTGGAGAAATTCTGCACAAACCTCCTGCAATAACTGG
Organism: Bromus sterilis; assembly: GCA_950022295.1. Taxonomy (NCBI): domain Eukaryota; kingdom Viridiplantae; phylum Streptophyta; class Magnoliopsida; order Poales; family Poaceae; genus Bromus; species Bromus sterilis. The sequence goes on from OX465598.1 coordinate 224,423,071, forward strand.
CGAGGCCGAGAAAACTCCTTAGCTGCTTCACGTTCTTCGGTGGGGCCCACTCTTGAATAGTGCGGACTCGCTCTGGGTCAACCGCAATTCCCTCAGCGGAGATAAAATGGCCCAGAAAATTGACCTTGTCCAGCCAAAACTCACACTTGGAGAACTTGGCGTAATATCGGTGCTCTCTTAACTTCTGCAGCACCAAGCGCAAATGTTCCTCATGCTCAGCCTCTAACATGGAATAGACAAGAATGTCGTCGAGGTAGAGTATCACAAACACATCAAGCCATTCTTGGAAAAAATAGTTCATAGCTCTCATGAATGTCGGAGGGGCATTTGAGAACCCAAAAGTCATTACTGTGAACTCGTACAACCCATAGCGTGTGCTGAACGCGGTCTGGGGAATATCCTCTTCACGAACACGGATTTGGTGATACCCCATCCTCAAGTCAAGCTTGGAAAACACATGTAAGGCCCGATATGCGGTACTGTTCCAGATCTAGGTGTTTCCACCCAGATCCGGGGACGAAGAACATATCGGTCCCACCGCGACATATGACAAAGCCATATGCCCCGGATTTCCAACATGATATCACAACATTACAGATACATGGATACAACATCTCATACAATCGGCATACAACTTCCTAAAATACAATACAACAGCGGAAGATACATGTCTGAGTACAGACTACAATCAAATGCCTACTGGCAAAGAGAAAAACATCGATCCCCATAACCACACGGGTCCAGGCCCTCCGCCGGGATCCGCCTAACTAGTCGTCGTCAAGTCTCCACGTGAAACGTCGATCACCATACCTGTTGTCGATCAAGAACCCTGAAAAGAGTTTGGGGGTAGTATCATGAGTACAAAGGCACTCAGCATCCAACTGTAGTGGTCATCTTGCCCAACAAGGACTTCATCACTCGTCATTCTAGAAAAACTAGTAGTTTACGGTAAGGAAGGGGTAAGTGGTGAGGTTGCTGTCGCACTAGCATTTGATGAAGTGGCTATCGATCTAGAGAGTAAGATAAGAAGCCAAGCATTCGATGAGGAATCGCCTCCAACAAGTCTTGCTATCCACCTACATACGCAAACATAACACCTACACTATCCTTGTCCTCCTCTTCGCATCCCGACGAAGAAGAAGCAGTCAAGGCACACACACGTTGATCAAGTTATATTAAGATTATCTCAGTTGTTGTTGTCTATGAACAAGGAGTAGGTCTCAAGTCGTCCATAACCGTGGACACGGCTTCTCGAAAAGATTTCACCCTGCAGGGGTGTACCAACTGCCCATTACGAGGAGTCGCATGCTTGCCCATCTCTCTCAGTTGCTACCCATCATAGGCAACCATTTTATGATTTAGTTCCAAGAGATCCGAAATGACAGGTCCCTCTAACTAACAACGCACAAATCCGGATGGCCCCCGGGGAGTCGACACCCAATCCAAAAGTTGGCCGCGCTCTCGGATCGGACTCTTCCGTATGGCCAAGGTCGGGTTTAGTCTCACCTATATAACAGGGGACTTCCCTAGCTCACCAAGTGTGGACCAACAGAGGAACTAAGTCTCTGATGACCCGAGTTGTTTGAAAACTACTGGCAGCTGACCAGCACACACACGGTTTCAAATGGTAAATCAGCTTGGGCCACCACTAGAAATGTTTGAAGCTAGGTAGGTAAGAGAAGGGGACCCCATAAAATCCCACACGCGGTTAGGAACGCGGATCCTAGGTGACTCGAATGGAACAAAGCGTCGGGGCGGGATAGCCTAGACCTTCCATCCTTCGTCTTATATAGTCAACATTATAATAATCATATCATCAACAACAATATAATAATGTGATATCCCAAACCTAGGAGTAACAGTGTAACATCGTAGCATCCTAAGCATGCATACTAAGCAGGGGCTGAGCAACGAGCAATAGTAACATAGCAGTACAAGGTTTGCTGGGAAGGGACATGGCTGTATCGGTTTGAAAGAGGCTATAAACATGTGGTAGGATCAAACATCGAACCTAACCTAGACTAGCATGCAAACCGCTGGTTGAAATAGAATGGATCATAAGTAATGTATAGTCCTTGCCTGTTGAATAGTCGGGTTCCTCAGGTGTAGTCGATCGCACGCTCGCAACGTCTCCGAGAGGTACCCGCGGAAGCACACAAGACGATAAACACTAGAAAGCAATCAACGAGAAAGCACTCTATTACTACGAGGGAAACACAAGATCAAGAAGACACCACACGACACGGCAACGCGATACGGATCTATCGTCGAGAACGGGTACTAACAGTTTAAGTGGGGTATCGGTCACACACGACGAATACCACACGTTTACGGTGGTTCAAGTTGCTTAGCTATAGGTGATCAACCAACGGTTATTAACATGGCAACTCAATAAAGCATGGCATAGCACACAAACATGTCAAGAGGTGAAGCACAAACTAAACTATCTATGCTAGTCAATGTAAGTGAGGCACAACCTAAACATGGCATACAGTAAGTGCCGCACGATGATTAAAACATTTGGTACTGTTCTGTCCTAAACCATATTTTAGGTTGGTTAACAGCAGAAAACAATAGCATAAACACAAATTACATGAAAAACTAATCAAGTTACATATAAAGAACACTCCAAACGGAGTTACGGTTAAAAAGATATAAGCAAAACAAGTTACGGGCACAATCTGCCAACATCACGAAGCACACTTTAGAGCAATGCATAAAAAGGATAATCAATGAAAAAATGCTCACAAATGGTATGGAATTAAAGTAGACATGACAGGGAAGGCATGGCAAAAAGAATCATGCAAATAGGCATCATAGATCAAAAGATATTAAGCATGCAACATGGCATCTCAAAGTAACAGACTTAGAGTAAAACAGAGGTGTCTGTCAACAACAGCAGCATAGCAACTTTGGGGCTAAATATCTATATGACCAGGCATGCTAACATGAAGATGCAATACATGTAATGATAGTAGACATGATGCTTAACAATACACAATCGGAATCACTCAATTCCGATAAACGGTCGCGACACACTCGTCGACCGAAGTTGCAACAAAATATAAACAGCAGCACACTAACAGCAGGATAGCTACTTTGGAGCAAGATACAATTATGATGCAGCAAGAAATTATGGCATGTGAATGCATAGAATTGAAGTAGAAACAATGCTTAACGCAACGCAAAAGGAATCAATCAATTACGATGAACGGTTGCGAAGCAATCGTCACCCGAAGTTGCAATGAAATAATAACAGCAGCACTTAACAGCAATTTGGAGCAGTTTAATGGACTGATGCCCACTTTAGTACACAATTACACAATTAGGATGACCTCAAATTCAAATGCTCACAAAATTTGAATTAAAGTACACGCAATTCTAAGCAACTTTCGTTTTGGGGGCACGTTCATCGGAGGTACAGTTTAACGGGTAATTATAGCGCAAAATTGAATACAGCAAGCAATTTCAGGGACTTAGCAAAAATTACAGGGTCTAGGAAAAAAAATAACAGAGACAATAAAAAAAAGAAGGGGGGCGCCTGGCTCACCCATGGGCCAAGCCCATCTGGCTGCTGGAGGGGGCCTGGCGGCTGGCTTGGCGCTGGGCCTTGGGGGCGCGCGGCCCACTTGGCCGAGGAGGCCCAGCAGGGGCGTGCGGTTGGTGGAGGCCGGCTCCCTGGCTGGCCCCGACGTGGGCAGCAGGCGGCGCCGGCGGCTGGCCTCGGCCGGCTGGCTCCGGTGGCCGGCGAGGAGGCTCGAGGCGGGGGCAGGCGGTGCAGGGGGGCCGGAAAGCGCGGCGAGGGCGGTCTCCGGACCTCTCTGCGGAGGCGGCGGAGCGGGGCGTGCTCGGGCATGGGAGCCGCTTCCGGTAGCGGGGTGAGTTCGGCTCCATGGCGGCCGGCTCCTGTACCTGCGGGGAGAGAAGGAGAGGCAGAGGGTGAGAGGGAGAGGGAGAAGAGGAGAAAGGGAGAGGAGAAGGCCGGCTGCGCGGCCTCGCCGGAGCGAGCACGGCGGCGGCATGGGACTCCACGGCTGGCGGGCTGGAGGTTGGAGGAGAGGAGGATTGCTAGGGGGTGATGTGGCAACGTCCTGGCCGTTGGATCTGAGGATCTGACGGTCCAGGATCATTTGGGCGAATCTCAGATCTGGAATTTAGAGTTTGCTGCGAAAATGGGGGATTTTTCCAGATCTGGGGGGCTAGTGGCTACCTAGGTGCTTAGGGAAAACCCTAAGTGGGGTGGTGGTCTAAATATAGCCCCGGTGGCTGGCAGATTGCAAAAACATCTCCGGTTTTTCTCTCGCGCGCGCGGTGCTCACGTTTCTGACCGCCGGGGGTCCGCAGGACCTCCGATTCGGGTAAAACTTCGAACTGCGCGATCAGCACATCGATCCGGAGGTGTTCACCTCGCGCTGAAACCGTTCCGAAAACACTTTCCGGCGCGCTATAAAAATAACCCGTTTAATTATTAAACGGGGTTTTTCGTTCCGTTGGCTTCGGCAGGTCTCGTGCAGTTTTCGCGATGGTGATCGGGTGAAACCCGGTGTCGCAAAGGTCGAGTGTCAGGGTGGCAAGGGTCGGTCTCCGTCCGATACGAGATAAGAGGAGAAAAAATAATCGCCAATCGATAAATCAGGGATGCAAACACCGCAAACAAATCAGACAATCAAACAATTCATACCGAAAACAAAATTTTTAATTTTTGTGAAAACTGGGCTGTTACAATACAACACCACCAACAAGGGATCTCGTCCCGAGATCCAGGACGATCCGGGGGAGAGGGGGGAGAGTCGACGATCTTCAACACCACCAACAAGGGACTCTGCTCCATGTCGACGTCGAACTTTTGTCGAGATAATTTTCCGCAGAGAGACGACATCATCGGGATAATGAAAACGTCAGTGACAAGATGAAGAACGATCGCGAAAACCAGATCAAGGGATAGTGATTTTTGACGCAAGTCGTAAAAACACCGGGAAAAAGGATGGACGGCGACGTATGACCCAGATGATAACCGAAATCGGAGAAGCTAAAGGTACTACAGGAATTCCCACCTGAGATCGGAATCGAGACAATACGCTGCAAGCAAGGAATTGTAACGGTTCCGATACTCCACACACTCGAGATCCTAGAGTTTGAAAGGGGTAAGGCGAGAATTAAAACACTTACGGCACTTGTCCTGACCAGAGCAAGGGTAAGGAGTAAAAAGATTCCTACTCTCCGATAACTAACTTAGAAACTACAAAATAGTTTTTGTCTAGACTCGACTTCGGCCAGAGAAGGGATCCTACGGTCGGTAAGGAGGTAAGGATCTGATACCAAGTTGTAAGGCCCGATATGCGGTACTGTTCCAGATCTAGGTGTTTCCACCCAGATCCGGGGACGAAGCACATATCGGTCCCACCGCGACATATGACAAAGCCATATGCCCCGGATTTCCAACATGATATCACAACATTATAGATATGTCGGGACCCGGGGTTAGAGTATGCAAGCCTCGCTACAACACAATCATATGGAGAGCCGAGAACCGTACCCACTTGTCTAAGCAGACAAGGCCAAGCACAGAACGTTCTCGGAAAGCATCGAACGTGAGGGGCATCCCATCCAGGCCGGATGATCAACTGAAATGGGTCCTCATCGTCCGCACACAAATCTAAATGATATGGGTGGTGAACTCCCATACTCATAGACAAGTCGCCTCAACCATACTATCGATTGTATTATAACTCTTACATAGACTTACTCCAGCCCGATCACTTAGTCGGGGTCTAGGGCGGGCTCGATCATACATCAAAGTGTGCACGAGACGGAGTCTCGAGCAATCGCATCGCGATGCCCCAAGCTGCGCACATCTAAGGGCCACTTCGTGTATAAAAGACCGCCAGCCAGATCACAACTAAGGTCTCGAAAACCCATACAAAGACATGCATGTTATAAACATACACGCAGCACACATGTCTAGTATGAACAGCAGGTATCATTGCAATTCTCTACAAAGTATACAAATTTATTAATAACTCTTACAGAGTGCACACAGAGATCACAAGCATGTGATCCAGCATTACAACAGACAAGCGGAAGCAAGTAGGTCTGAGTACAGACAAGTTTAACAAATGGCTTAGAGAAGCCTTATCTAAAAACAAGCCCTCCACGAGGGAACCAGTCGTCTGACTGGGATTACACTAGCTTGGTCTTGTTCTGAGTCTTCATTCTTCGAGCTTCAGGTAGAAGCCACCATCGGGGTCTGTGGGTTCATCTAAAACATAGATTAAGCAAACGTGAGTACAAAATCGTACTCAGCAAGACTTACATAGGAACTATACTACTCATGCACATGTATCAAGGTAAAGGGAGGTGGGGTTTCACTTGCAGAAGTGCCAGCTTTGACTTGGCTAGTCCTGAACTACGAGTACCAGACTTGAGGTAAGAAGCGTACACGAGTCCACTACATCTCTTCAACCAATTACACCACTATGGTTACTTCCTCGACTTCCCCAGGAGAAGCACACCATAGCACTCACGCTTATCTTGCGAGTTTTAGAAGTATCCAGTTCAAGTTGTCTAATAATCGAGCACAGCTCTCCAAGTAGTCCCTTACCGCGGACGCGGCTATTCGAATAGTTTTGTTAATCCTGCAGGGGTGTACTGCTACACACATGAAACTATCAGTTACCTCCATTGTACTCGACACCGTTCAAGAGGTGCCGGCGAGGATAATTCCCACAACTTTTACCTCACAGCCAACTCAAATTCAATGCAGACGCCTATCTGGGCTGGAATCCACATCGTGAACCCGGCCGGTTTACCGATGTGGTCGTAGAAGATGTGTGCAGGGTCCCAAGCCGGTCTAAATAGTCGTTCTTCCACTTCGCAGACCGTGCCACAGACCTACCAGAACTCCGAACTAATGCGACTCATTGAACTGAGAAGGGGTGAGTTAGTAGGTTGAGCGGGGGTCCATGTGCCCAACATGTGGTAGTACTCTTCGTCTTGGATCACCACACAAGAACTCGGGCTTAGGGCGGTGTTCAACGAGACAACCCACTGTGTACTCCTACACAGCCTCTCATCGTTCACCTTGTATTAGGGTAGATTCACCAACACATTTCACTTTCATCAACACCATGTTTACCATCATCCCGACTCACATCAAAAACATCCTCATTGTAAACTCTAAGCATGCAATAAGCAGTAACAGTTGCAGGGGCCACACTACTGGAGAAAGGTTTATAGCCTCCAAATGATTAGTGACGGGCAAAACTATGCCCGTCACTAGTAAGTAGTACCAGTGACGGGCAAGAATAAGCCTGTCACTGGTATGAAACACTAGTGACGGGCGCGTAAAGATGTCTGTCACTGAATTTTTTGTGCAGTCTGGAGTAAAGGATGAATTATTTAGTGACGGACATTATAAATAGCTGTCACCGGTAACCATATCCTAAACTTTAATTATCTTGAAGAAAACAAGTGCATGCGCATACGGATTTAGAACTGCAGCGCGAAAAAAGCACGGGACCGAAAATTTTTCGTTGCCGCCTCCAAAGCCAAATCGGCACCAGTACTTGTACTTCTATCTAAATAGCAAAAAAACATAACCTCATCTAGTTCCTCACCACTCCGTCGTATCCGCCGCCCGTCCAACGGCGGCAAATTTACCTGGCGTGCACATTACCCATTTTAACTCGTCGATCTGTGGCCCAACGTTGGCTGCCACCACCTAAACCCTAGCCGCCTCCATCCTCTCAGTTCCAGCTTATCTCCGATCCCAAAATCCAGGTCCCACGCATTCGATCCCAATCACATCATGGTCAGATCCGCCGACCTTTAACATTCATGGCGGCGTGGCCGCGGGTGCCGGTGAGGCGGAGCCGTACACCCAGGAACTACACCAGTGCAGATGGCTTCATCGCCGGCGTGCGAGATCCGGCGCGCGATAGGGCACCAGCCCTCCTTCCCCGCGTCCTCCTACACGAGAGAATCCGTCCGAATTCCTCCACTCCCCATCACCGTACGCGGAATCCTAGCGGCAAGTCGCCGGGCGTCTACATAGCGGGACGACGTCAAGGTAAGCGCTCACGCTCTGCCCCGATCCGATCCCAAAACTCACTGCAAATTATATTTCATTCTCGAGGAGCACAAGGAAGTAGCCCGGGCGCGTCCATCCGTCAATCAACATGCATGACCGCCGCTCCACCCCATCGTGTTCTTCTCCGGCACCGCTGGCGGTCGGCGGAGATTCACGATGCTGCTGCTGCCTGTAGGAAGACACGAGTACGACGAGGTGCACCTGCACGTTCCCGTGAATGGGTACTTGGCAACTTGCTGTGCAGCTGCTGCCTAGATGAAGAACCATCTACTAGCTAGGTAATCTGATCACCAGTCTGTCCGCCTTGTTGCTTTTGTATGCATGCTTTCTCAATGCATACGGGTCTCCCTCTTGTCAAACGATAGGAGTAGGTGCTTTGAGAAGTGAAGAAATTTTGCTAGGCAAATTTGGATTTTCTCCTGACAAGTGACAACACACGGGAGAACACATGTTTTTCCTCTACTCTGCAGAAGCTGGCTAGTTATATTCAGTACTTCTTGTATCGTGATGCCATGATTTGGTACTAGATTAGCTCACACTCCACACTTGTGCTTCTCATCATCTTGCCTCTACTTTTCATTTTCACCAACAACCAATTTCATTAAACATAGTACAAGGCTGGACTGAAATCATGTTGTTGTGGTTGTATTCTTATTAGTTTTCGAGTTATATTTCAGACCCCATCAATTGTATGCGACCAACATAAAAGCTCCAGATTGTTTCCTCTCCTCCTAGTATTTTAGTACGCAGCAAAAGTAAAAATCCTTCTTTTTTCCTGTTCATCTCTAGTGTTACACTAAATTACTAGTAACTTTTCTACAGAAGAGATTATAAAGTGGTCCATGTCCGGTGGCATGTAGTACTAGTGCTCTGGGATATTATTACTTTATCTTGCAACTCTTCCTTGAATTTTGAAATGTATGGTTGTATATCAGATTTTATTTTGTAGCTCGTTTAACCTGCACCTCAACTTAAGACCACATTTTTATCTTGACGATGTAAGTAGTTCTTTGCTCAAAGCTCCAAGAACAATATTATTTTTCCATCAACAATACTAGTTGTTTATATTATTTTTAATGTTTGTTGTGTTTGTTTTGAGGCTATAGAATTTCTGAGTGTGGTTTCTACATAAGAAATGTACAGTCGATTGTTTGTGGCTTGTGACTTACGAGGCTTCAGTTTTGACCAGGCTTATGAAATGAGCTTTGCCGAATTAACTTGTAGTTCATATGCTCACTAACTGAACAATCAGACAAAATAAGTTGATCAAGCTCTTAGGCCATTTATATAAACCTTGAATCAGTTTGCAAGTGTCTTCATATCTCTTATGCCCCCTTAGTTGATTATACAATGGCATTTCTTGCAAAGCTTGGTCTTTGTTTTTGGTACATGGTTGTGCTTTGGTAATCTTGTTCGTATGTACGTACCAAATTAGCATATGAGTTTTCTTTTATAGTATCAAGAATTTATGTTATCATACATGGCAGCAGCCAAGTATTCTATTACTGAAAAATGTTCTATTTTCCGCCCCATGCAGATCAATGTTAACGAGCTGAAGTTGGGTGGTGCCATGCCTGTGCTGTGATATGAACTGACCTACTGGTTTTCTACCTAAATCTATGGCTGCTCCATGTTAGCGTCAGTTTGGGATGCAATTTTTCTAGGTAGGAGAAGCCTTCAGAAGCAAATGGTGGAAACTTTGACGTTTCACAAGAGTTGGATATTTATATTTGGGGTATTGGATGTTCTCAAATGACAACAGATTGTTTTGGATATTGTGCTATCAATGTTAATTCCACTTTGTCTACTTATGATCATATTTTGTTACTTGTGAGTGTTATTGATCATATTGTGTTGTCGATGTGCAAATGCAATATTTTTTATTTGTACAATATATATTTCTTATTTTAAAAATGTATACTAGTGATGGACAAACTACCAAACTAGCAAATTGTCCGTCGGTGCTAATGACGCAGAAGCATTGTCGAGAAAACTAACTAGTGACGGGCATGAAAAAATGCCTGCCACTAGTGAACAGATACTAGTGACGGGCGCCGGCCCGTCAATAGTAACCTATTACCAGTGAAACCATACCAGTGACGGACGCCTTGCCCGTCAGTAGTGAGCCTTTTGGGCCCGTCACTAGTAGGCTATTCTGCAGTAGTGCCACATGATATCAGTCAACTCCTATGTCGGCTAGGATTGTGGTTTGCTTACTACTGTGACAAGATGATAGGTCATGCATCGGATATGGGTTCAACTATGCGGTAGAATCGATACAAGGTGATCTCCTAAACATGCATAAGAGAGACATGAGAGGGAAGTGGGATTTTATCGACATGATCAATGGGGGTTTGCTTGCCTTGCTGACGAGGTTCAGTCACGGGGTCTTCAACGAAGGGGGTGATCTCGGATTCCGGCTCCACTTCTATCAGCAACAAGACAATCATAGGATCAACATAAGGTACAATGCACAAGAACATGAATAAGATTGTAATGGTGATGTTCATGGTACTGATGTGTTGAGCATTCCATTTAAAAGGAGTATATTGCAAATTGAATTGCAAATTCAAACTCCAATTTGAATTATCGATGAATTTCAAATGCATTTGAATGCATGAAAGTTCATTTGAAATGTTGATCGCGAAGTGATGTGTTATAGTTGAAGTAATGTTTTTTATGTGGGGGTGAAACCATTCAAATTAAGTGTGTTGCAAAGTCAATTGCAAAATCACTCCAAATTTGAATTTGAAAAGCATCCATATGCATGTTTGTTACTGTTCACCCATTTTAAAATGGTCAAACATGAAAACAAATTGCATGTTCATAATCCTTGTATTTTTCTGATAATTTTAGACATATTATTTGTCCAATTTGGAGTTAAATTGAATTTTCTATGATTTATTGAAGTTTTGGCCATTTTCTGTAATTTCTGGAATTATATAAACATATATTCGAATTACCGCGTCAGCACTGCGCCAGCATGGCGTCAGCAGGGGGCTGACCAGTCAAACTGACTAGGGGGGCCCACCTGTCAATGACATAGGGGGGGTTAATCCCCTGTTTAAATTAATCTGTGATTAATTAGAGGGCCCTGGGCCTAGTCGTCAGTGGCTCAGGGGTTGGATTAGGGGTGGGGTTAGGCTTGGGCTAAACTGCCCACCGGCGTTTAGCCGGCGGCGACCATAGTGCGCGGCGGAGGATCGCCGGAGGGGCTTCCGGCTGCCATTTGGAGCGCCAGGAGCACGTGGAGGAGGCTCTTGAGGAGCCGCATCACATGCGCTACGCGGGGGTCACCGGGGAGGCCGCAGTCGTCGACGGCGAGCACTCGTGGCGGCGGCCAGAGACGGTGCACGGCGGCGTCGGCTATTTCGGGCACCAAATCGCGCGCTGGGAGAGGGGAAAGAAGCAGGGGCTCACCCTGATTGTGATGGAGAAGTCGAGGAGGTCGGAGGAACTGCGGCTGCGGCGGAATCGACGACGAGCTCTTGCGGGTCCAGCGGAGGTTCGGCGAAGAGGACGGCGTGCTCGGGGCTCCCGGCCTCGATTGCTTGCACACGGAGATGAAGACGATGACGGCGCGCGCCCTGGAAAAGTTGGTGAGTCGAGAAGAGGCCGTTGGCCACGTCAATGCGGCGGCGTGCTCCGCGGCGAGCTTCGGGCGGCGAATCGAACGGCGAAAGGAGAGGGAGGAGATGATCCAGAGGAGGGGGAAATGAGGTGGCGACCTCTGGGCGTCGCCGTGGCGTGCAGGAGAGGGCAGGGGAGAGCCAGGCAGGCTGGTGGCGTGGCGTCGCGGCCGCCGCGCGCTCTCGGGGCGACACCGAGCAGCTTGGGAAGATGACAAAGGGGAGGTGGGCTGGGCCGGCCAGGTAGGCTGCGGGGGAGCTAGTCGGGCTTCTTCGCAGGTAAGCCCCTTTTCTTATTTCTTTTCTATTTTCTTTTCTGCATTATGTTTTGGCACTGCTAAATAAATAGCAAACCATTTTTAAAAATGCTGAAACTTTTTATATGGCCTTATATTATAATAGAGTAGCCACTTATAAAGTTTGGCATTTTTTAAAAATCAAAACATTTGAACTTTAATTCAAATGGGGGTTTAAATTTAATTCCATGCTCCTGTTTGAATATTTGAAAAATCTATGAGCATGGGGTGGGTCCCACATCACTTGATATGTGATCACACTCATTTATAAGACTTTTCAAAATTGCAAAAGGAATTTTTGGAGAAACTTTTTATTTGGACTTTTGTATTAATTTCTCAGGGCTTTTCTTTTCCCCATTTTTGAATTTCTTTTTATCTGGACTTTTGAATTAATTTCTCAGGGCTTTTCTTTTCCCCATTTTTGAATTTCTTTTTGAATTTTAACATGATACCTAACTTGGGGTTGTGACAACTCGCCCCCACTCAAAAGAATCTCGTCCCGAGATTCAGAAGTCGTCGGGAGGAAGGTGGGGGTACTCGGCACGGAGACGGTCTTCTCTTTTCCACGTGGCTTCTCCCTCAGAGTGTTGTGACCACTGAACTTTCAGAAACTTGATCTTCTTTCGGCGAGTGACACGCTCTGCTGAATCAAGAATACGAACAGGGTACTCTCGATAAGAAAGGTCATCTTGGAGATCAAGCGTTTCATGGTCGACTTCGCGGATGGGGTCCTTGAAGCAACGCCTGAGTTGTGACACATGGAATACATCATGTACTCGGGAAAGGTGCGGGGGTAGTTCAAGTTGTTAGGCAACTTCTCCACGTTTAGCAAGAATGCGGAAAGGTCCGTTGTAACGTGGGGCCAACTTGCCTTTGATACCGAATCTTTGGGTTCCCTTTAGAGGAGTAACCCGAAGGTAAGCCTTCTCATCCAGATTGTAGCTTTCTTGCCTATGATGACGATCATAGTAGTTTTTCTGATGAGACTGGGCTGCTTTCAATTGATCACGAACAATGCGAAATGTATCTTCTGCTTCCTTGATCATGTCCGGTCCAAAGAATTGTCTTTCACCGGTTTCTGACCAATTTAGTGGTGTTCGACATCGTCGTCCATAAAGGAGTTCAAAAGGAGCCATGTTCAGACTAGATTGGAAACTATTGTTATAAGCAAATTCGGCAAATGGAAGAGACTTCTCCCAATTCTTTCCGAATGAGATAACACAAGCTCTGAGCATGTCTTCAAGAATTTGGTTAACCCTTTCGACTTGACGGCTAGACTGTGGATGGAAAGCTGTACTAAAGGAGAGATGAGTTCCCATAGCATGTTGGAAGCTTCCCCAAAATCTAGAGGTGAAAAGGCTACCACGATCAGAATTGATTTCCAAAGGAACACCGTGAAGGGATACAATTCTAGAGACGTACAAGTCCGCTAACTGGCTAGCAGTTATAGACTCGCGAACTGGAAGGAAGTGAGCAACTTTGGAAAGCCTATCTATGACAACGAATATGGCATCGTTTCCTTTCTGGGTTTTTGGAAAGCCGGTGATGAAGTCCATACCGACTTTGTCCCATTTCCACTCTTGAATAGGGAAAGGTTGAAGAGTGCCAGCAGGTCTTTGATGTTCGGCCTTAATGTGACGACAAACATCACATTCGGCAATGAACTTAGCAATTTCTCTCTTCATCCTAGTCCACCAAAATCTCTGGCGTAGGTCTCGGTACATCTTTGTGCTACCAGGATGAATTGAGAGGGGAGTGTCATGAGCTTCTTTGAGATTAGCCTCCTAAGATTGTGTTTTCGTGGTACAACCAATCGAGTGCCAAAGAAAACAACACCTTGATCATTTATGGAGAAACATTTAGCAACTCCGCTAGAAATGTTCTTCTTGATCTCTCGAATACCACTATCACGTTTCTAGGCGGCTATGATTTTATCCTCAAGGGTTGGTTTCGCCACCAAGGTAGAAAGATAGCCATGAGGAACAACCTCGAGATTGAGTTTTCGAAATTTCTCATGAAGAAGTGGTTGATACTATTGTAACATGAGGTTATTACAATACGACTTACGACTTAGCGGATCAGCCATGACATTGGCTTTGCCTGGGGTGTAAGAAATTCCTAAGTCATAATCTTTTATCAACTATATCCAGCGTCTTTGCCTGAGATTAAGATCTGGCTGGGTGAAAATGTATTTGAGGCTTTGGTGGTCGGAATAGATCTCACAACGATTACCAAGGAGGTAATGTCGCCAATTGTTAGGGCATGAACTGCGGCAGCGAGTTCAAGATCGTGGGTAGGATAGTTCTCTTCATGTGGCCGCAACTGGCGTGAAGCATAAGCTACCACATGTCTATCTGGCATAAGTATGCATCCTAACCCTTGCCGTGAGGCGTCACAAAAGATCTCGAAATCCTTTTTAGTGTCTGGAGGTGCAAGAACGGGTGCAGAAGTCAATCTTATTTTTAGCTCTTGAAAGCTTTCCTCGCACTTGGAAGTCCATAGGAATTTCCTATCTTTCTTGAGGAGTTAAGTTAGAGGCTTTGCAACTTTAGAAAAGTTCTCGACGAAGCGACGGCAATAGCTGGCTAGGCCAAGAAAACTCCTAACTTGCTTAACCGATTCAGGTGGAGTCCAGTCAAGGACGGCCTGAACTCTCTCGGGATTCACAGCAATGCCTTTTGCAGAAATCACGTGGCCTAAGTAGGTCACTTCTGGTAGCCAAAATTCACACTTGGAGAATTTAGCATACAAGCGATGCTGTCTAAGTTTCATCAATACCATCCTTAGGTGTTCCGCATGTTCTTCTTCGTTCTTCGAGTAGATGAGAATGTCATCAAGATAAACTACAACAAATTTATCTAGGTACTCCATCAAGATTGAATTCATCATGCGTGAGAAAGTGGCGGGGGCATTGGTTAAACCAAAGGACATGACGGTGTACTCGTAAAGACCATAACGAGTAGTGAAAGCCGTTTTTGGAATGTCCTCGTTTCGGATTTTGATTTGATGATAACCTAATCTCAAATCCATCTTGGAGAAGACAGAGGATCCTGCAAGTTGATCATAAAGATCATTGATCCTGGGCAGTGGGTACTTGTTCTTTATCGTTGCTAGATTTAGCGGGCGATAGTCTACGCACATCCTTTCTGTTCCATCTTTCTTCGTTACGAACAGAACGGGGCAACCCCATGGCGATGAGCTAGGGCGGATGAAGCCTTTTTCCAACAAAGCTTCGAGTTGGGTTTTAAGCTCAGCTAACTCACGTGGGGCCATTTTGTATGGGCGTCTGGAAATTGGTGCGGTTCCTGGGGCAAGATCCACTATGAACTCTACACATCTGTTGGGTGGCATGCCCGGCAGCTCTTCAGGAAAGACATCCGGGAAGTCACGAACCACCGGAACATCTTCAAGGTCGGGAAGGGGAAGCACATGCAAAGAATGCACCTGGGTTCTTGTTCTTGGTGAGGAGTAAGATATTGTCTGGCCTGAAGGATGTGTAAGTCTAACGGACTTGGATTTACAATCAAGAAAACCATTCTGCCTTGATAACCAATCCATACCAAGGATGACATCAATGTCGGAAGACTTGAGGGCTATGAGTGAAGCAAGGAATACTAAACCCTCAATTGCAATTTGATTGCCATGGCTTACTCTATTAGTTTGCCATTTGGAACCAGGAGTTTGAATGATCATAGGGGTTAACATTTCATCAAAGGATATCTCATGCCGAAATGCATAACTCTCCGACATGAATGAGTGAGATGCTCCTGGATCGAAAAGGACAGAAGTGGGAACAAAATTGACTGGGAGCGTACCAAGAATGACGTCAGAAGTACCATCAGCTTCCTCAGCTGAGATTTGGTTCCCAAGTCCAAGATTTTCTGAGGTGGATGGCTTAGCGGTGGAAACCTTTGGGGGTGGCTTGGCACGAACAGTGGGGTTTCCTTTGGCATGGGGTGGAGCATTTTGGTTGACGGGGCACTCACGAGAATAGTGACCAGGCTGGCCACATCTAAAGCAGGCTCCAAAGATAGTGCGGGGAGCTAGGTTGTTTGGTGGAGCTGGTGGACGAGGCGGCACAAGGGATGGCCTCGGTGGGTTTTTTTGGGGAAACAAACTGTTAGGAATCCAGATCATACGCTTCTGAGGGCGTGAACTGGAAGAAGGGTTAAGCTCAAGAGCATGTTTGCGAGACTTCTCGAAAACTTCATTGCCATGCTCAGCTCTGAAGGATCTGTTGACTAAATCCTCAAAGGTCGCAAACTCGATGAGGTTGAGATCATGACGAAGGATGGGGCTAAGTCCCTTACGGAACTTTGCCTTCTTTCTGGCATCCGTGGTGATC
The DNA here is from genome assembly GCA_950022295.1 of Bromus sterilis. Classification (NCBI taxonomy): domain Eukaryota; kingdom Viridiplantae; phylum Streptophyta; class Magnoliopsida; order Poales; family Poaceae; genus Bromus; species Bromus sterilis. The sequence goes on from OX465598.1 coordinate 224,439,430, forward strand.
TCGTCATGGGCATAACGAGCAAGACGGTTGAATTCCCTCACATACTCATGAATGAACATCTCTCCTTGATTTAGATTGCAGAACTCTTCCTTCTTGCGCTCCATCAACTCATCCAGAATGTGGTACCCTCGAAAGGCAACACAGAACTCCTGCCAAGTCACTACGTGACCATCTGGCTGCATTGCAACATAGTTCTCCCACCACTGAAGAGCAGCACCTTCCAAGAAGTATACCGCGAAAATAACTCGGTCATCGGGAGAAACATGTGCAGTGTCAAGATTACGCTCGATGGAAAGGAGCCAATCATCAGCTTCAAGGGGCTCAGAAGAACATCGGAATACCGGTGGCTTGAGGAGGATGAAGTCCTGAATGCTCACAACCACATTGCAATGACGTGAGGTATTCTGCTCGATGAGCTCCAGAAGGCGTGTCTGATCACGTCTATTCCGCTCAGCTTCCATCATGATTTCCGCCGCAGAAGGCGGGGGTGGAAGTTCATCATCATTTCGATTCCAATCACGGTCTCGATTCCGAAGAACAGCACTACGAGTTCCACCTGACATCCTGTGTGATGAAAATCAACAATCAGAACAGGTTGTATGATGGAGGCAAGGATAAAAGGATATGATTTCAGAAGGAGAAGACTATAATGCAAAGGCAATGATTCAAAGAAACACGGAACAAATCCGGCAGCATAACGGCTATACTGGGATGGAAATTGAAACAACCTCGAAGAAATTGGACAGAACTTCTTCAAGGAACTCAAAACACGGAGACTCTGGACAACCACAACCATCCTACGGCTATAAGGAGGCAATCAACGAGATGTTCTAGTAAGACATAGATGAGCCTAGTCCTATCATCCCGTAGAAAAGATAAGGGTGACTCAGAACTCAGATCGATGAGGGTAAGGAGAAAAAAAGAAGCCTTACGTTGTTCCCTTTTATACCCAGAGTAACTATATAACTAAAGAAGGCTATACTCGACTACGGCCAAGGCTGATAATCCTACAGTCAGTCCTGCTCTGATACCAAGTCTGTCGGGACCCGGGGTTAGCGTATGCAAGCCTCGCTACAACACAATCATATGGAGAGCCGAGAACCGTACCCACTTGTCTAAGCAGACAAGGCCAAGCACAGAACGTTCTCGGAAAGCATCGAACGTGAGGGGCATCCCATCCAGGCCGGATGATCAACTGAAATGGGTCCTCATCGTCCGCACACAAATCTAAATGATATGGGTGGTGAACTCCCATACTCATAGACAAGTCGCCTCAACCATACTATCGATTGTATTATAACCCGTACATAGACTTACTCCAGCCCGATCACTTAGTCGGGGTCTAGGGCGGGCTCGATCATACATCAAAGTGTGCACGAGACGAAGTCTCGAGCAATCGCATCGCGATGCCCCAAGCTGCGCACATCTAAGGGCCACTTGGGTGTATAAAAGACCGCCAGCCAGATCACAACTAAGGTCTCGAAAACCCATAAAAAGACATGCATGTTATAAACATACACGCAGCACACATGTCTAGTATGAACAGCAGGTATCATTACAATTCTCTACAAAGTATACAAATTTATTAATAACTCTTACAGAGTGCACACACAGATCACAAGCATGTGATCCAACATTACAACAGACAAGCGGAAGCAAGTAGGTCTGAGTACAGACAAGTTTAACAAATGGCTTAGAGAAGCCTTATCGAAAAACAAGCCCTCCACGAGGGAACCAGTCGTCTGACTGGGATTACACTAGCTTGGTCTTGGTCTGAGTCTTCATTCTTCGAGCTTCAGGTACAAGCCACCATCAGGGTCTGTGGGTTCATCTAAAACATAGATTAAGAAAACGTGAGTACAAAATCGTACTCAGCAAGACTTACATAGGAACTATACTACTCATGCACATGTATCAAGGTAAAGGGAGGTGGGGTTTCACTTGCAGAAGTGCCATCTTTGACTTGGCTAGTCCTGAACTACGAGTACCATACTTGAGGTAAGAAGCGTACACGAGTCCACTACATCTCTTCAACCAATTACACCACTATGGTTACTTCCTCGACTTCCCCAGGAGAAGCACACCATAGCACTCACGCTTATCTTGCGAGTTTTAGAAGTATCCAGTTCAAGTTGTCTAATAATCGAGCACAGCTCTCCAAGTAGTCCCTTACCGCGGACGCGGCTATTCGAATAGTTTTGTTAACCCTGCAGCGGTGTACTGCTACACACATGAAACTATCAGTTACCGCCTTTGTACTCGACACCGTTCAAGAGGTGCCGGCGAGGATAATTCCCACAACTTTTACCTCACAGCCAACTCAAATTCAATGGAGACGCCTATCTGGGCTGGAATCCACATCGTGAACCCGGCCGGTTTACCGATGTGGTCCCAGAAGATGTGTGCAGGGTCCCAAGCCGGTCTGAATAGACGTTCTTCCACTTCGCAGACTGTGCCACAGACCTACCAGAACTCCGAACTAATGCGACTCATTGAACTGAGAAGGGGTGAGTTAGTAGGTTGAGCGGGGGTCCATGTGCCCAACATGTGGTAGTACTCTTCATCTTGGATCACCACACAAGAACTCGGGCTTAGGGCGGTGTTCAACGAGACAACCCACTGTGTACTCCTACACATCCTCTCATCGTTCACCTTGTATTAGGGTAGATTCACCAACACATTTCACTTTCATCAACACCATGTTTACCATCATCCCGACTCAAATCAAAAACATCCTCATTGTAAACTCTAAGCATGCAATAAGCCGTAACAGTTGCAGGGGCCACATGATATCATTCAACTCCTATGTCGGCTAGGATTGTGGTTTGCTTACTACTGTGACAAGATGATAGGTCATGCATCGGATATGGGTTCAACTATGCGGTAGAATCGATACAAGGTGATCTCCTAAACATGCATAAGAGAGACATGAGAGGGAAGTGGGATTTTATCGACATGATCAATGGGGGTTTGCTTGCCTTGCTGACGAGGTTCAGTCACGGGGTCTTCAACGAAGGGGGTGATCTCGGATTCCGGCTCCACTTCTATCAGCAACATGACAATCATAGGATCAACATAAGGTACAATGCACAAGCACATGAATAATATTGTAATGGTGATGTTCATGGTACTGATGTGTTGAGAATTCCATTTAAAAGGAGTATATTGCAAATTGAATTGCAAATTCAAACTCCAATTTGAATTATCGATGAATTTAAAATGCATTTGAATGCATGAAAGTTCATTTGAAAATGTTGATCATGAAGTGATGTGGTATAGTTGAAGTAATGTTCCTGATGTGGGGGTGAAACCATTCAAATTAAGTTTGTTGCAAAGTCAATTGCAAAATCACTCCAAATTTGAATTTGAAAAGGATCCATATGCATGTTTGTTACTGTTCACCCATTTTAAAATGGTCAAACATGAAAAAAATTTGCATATTCATAATCCTTGTATTTTTCTGATAATTTTAGACATATTATTTGTCCAATTTGGAGTTAAATTTAATTTTCTATGATTTATTGAAGTTTTGGCCATTTTCTGTAATTTCTGGAATTATATAAACATATATTCGAATTACTGCGTCAGCACTGCGCCAGCATGGCGTCAGCAGGGGGCTTACCAGTCAAACTGACTAGGGGGGCCCACCTGTCAATGACACAGGGGGGTTAATCCCCTGTTTAAATTAATCTGTGATTAATTAGAGGGCCCTGGGCCCAGTCGTCAGTGGCTCAGGGGTTGGATTAGGGGTGGGGTTAGGCTTGGGCTAAACTGCCCACCGGCGTTTAGCCGGCGGCGACCACAGTGCGCGGCGGAGGATCGCCGGAGGGGCTTCCGGCTGCCATTTGGAGCGCCAGGAGCACATGGAGGAGGCTCTTGAGGAGCCGCATCACATGCGCTACGCGGGGGTCACCGGGGAGGCCGCAGTCGTCGACGGCGAGCACTCGTGGCGGCGGCCGGAGACGGTGCACGGCGGCGTCGGCTATTTCGGGCACCAAATCGCGCGCTGGGAGAGGGGAAAGAAGCAGGGGCTCACCCTGATTGTGATGGAGCAGCCGAGGAGGTCGGAGGAACTGCGGCTGCGGCGGAATCGACGACGAGCTCTTGCGGGTCCAGCGGCGGTTCGGCGAAGAGGACGGCGTGCTCGGGGCTCCCAGCCTCGATTGCTTGGACACGGAGATGAAGACGATGACGGCGCGCACCCTGGACAAGTTGGTGAGTCGAGAAGAGGCCGTTGGCCACGTCGATGCGGCGGCGTGCTCCGCGGCGAGCTTCGGGCGGCGAATCGAACGGCGAAAGGAGAGGGGGGAGATGATCCAGAGGAGGGGGAAATGAGGTGGCGACTTCTAGGCGTCGCCGTGGCGTGCAGGAGAGGGCAAAGAAGAGCCAGGCAGGCTGGTGGCGTGGCGTCGCGGCCGCCGCGCGCTCTCGGGGCGACACCGAGCAGCTTGGGAAGAAGACAAAGGGGAGGTGGGCTGGGCCGGCCAGGTGGGCTGTGGGGGAGCTAGTCGGGGTTCTTCGCAGGTAAGCCCCTTTTCTTATTTCTTTTCTATTTTATTTTCTGCATTATGTTTTGGCACTACTAAATAAATAGCAAACCATTTTTAAAAATGCTGAAACTTTTTATATGGCCTCATATTATAATAGAGTAGCTACTTATAAAGTTTGGCATTTTTTAAAAATCAAAACATTTGAACTTTAATTCAAATGGGGGTTTAATTTTAATTCCATGCTCCTGTTTGAATATTTGAAAAATCTATGAGCATGGGGTGGGTCCCACATCACTTGATACGTGATCACACTCATTTATAAGACTTTTCAAAATTACAAAAGGAATTTTTGGAGAAACTTTTTATCTGGACTTTTGAATTAATTTCTCAGGGCTTTTCTTTTCCCCATTTTTGAATATCTTTTTGAATTTTTCACATGATGCAAAGGGACTTGCTAATCCTAGCACATACCTAACTTGGGGTTGTGACAAGATACAAGGATACAACATCTCATACAATCGGCATACAACTGCCTAAAATACAATACAACAGCGGAAGATACATGTCTGAGTACAGACTACAATCAAATGCCTACTGGCAAAGAGAAAAACATCGATCCCCATAACCACACGGGTCCAGGCCCTCCGCCGGGATCCGCCTAACTAGTCGTCGTCGAGTCTCCACGTGAAACGTCGATCACCATACCTGTTGTCGATCAAGAACCCTGAAAAGAGTTTGGGGGTAGTATCATGAGTACAGAGGTACTCAACATCCAACTGTAGTGGTCATCTGACCCAGCAAGGACTTCATCACTCGTCATTCTAGGACAACTAGTAGTTTACGGTAAGGAAGGGGTAAGATGTGAGGTTGCTGCCGCACTAGCATTTGATGAAGTGGCTATCGATCTAGAGAGTAAGATAAGAAGCCAAGCATTCGATGAGGAATCGCCTCCAACAAGTCTTGCTATCCACCTACATACGCAAACATAACACCTATCCTATCCTTGTCCTCCTCTTCGCATCCCGACGAAGAAGAAGCAGTCAAGGCACACACACGTTGATCAAGTTATATTAAGATTATCTCAGTTGTTGTTGTCTATGAACAAGGAGTAGGTCTCAAGTCGTCCATAACCGTGGACACGGCTTCTCGAAAAGATTTAACCCTGCAGGGGTGTACCAACTGCCCACTACGAGGCGTCGCATGCTCGCCCATCTCTCTCAGTTGCTACCCATCATAGGCAACCATTTTATGATTTAGTTCCAAGAGATCCGAAACGACAGGTCCCTCTAACTAACAACGCACAAATCCGGGTGGCCCCCGGGGAGTCGACACCCAATCCAAAAGCTGGCCACGCTCTCGGATCAGACTCTTCCGTATGGCCAAGGTCGGGTTTAATCTCACCTATATAACAGGGGACTTCCCTAGCTCACCAAGTGTGGACCAACAGAGGAACTAAGTCTCCGATGGCCCGAGTTATTTGAAAACTACTGGCAGCTAACCAGCACACACACAGTTTCAAATGGTAAATCAGCTTGGGCCACCACTAGAAATGTTTGAAGCTAGGTAGGTAAGAAAAGGGGACCCCATAAAATCCCACACGCAGTTAGGCACGCTCAGTCTTAAAACAAATACCCGGAACTCGGATCCTAGGTAACTCAAATGGAACAAAGCGTCGGGGCGGGATAGCCTAGACCTTCCATCCTTCGTCGAATATAGTCAACATTATAATAATCATATCATCAACAACAATATAATAATGTGATATCCCAAACCAAGGGGTAACAGGGTAACATCGTAGCATCCTAAGCATGCATACTAAGCAAGGGCTGAGCAACGAGCAATAGTAACATAGCAGTACAAGGTTTGCTGGGAAGGGACCTGGCTGTATCGGTTTGAAAGAGGCTGTAAACATGTGGTAGGATCAAACATCGAACCTAACCTAGACTAGCATGCAAACCGCTGGTTGAAATAGAATGGATCATCAGTAATGTATAGTCCTTGCCTATTGAATAGTCGGGTTCCGAAGGTGTAGTCGATCGCACGCTCGCAACGTCTCCGAGAGGTACCCGCGGAAGCACACAAGACGATAAACACTGGAAAGCAATCAACGAGCAAGCACTATATTACTACGGGGGCAACACAAGATCAAGAAGACACCACACGACACGGCAACGCGATACAGATCTATCGTCGAGAACGGTTACTAATAGTTTAAGTGGTGTATCGGTCACACACAACGAATACCGCATGTTTACGGTGGTTCAAGTTGCTTAGCTACAGGTGATCAACCAACGGTTATTAACATGGAAACTAAAGAAAGCATGGCATAGCACACAAACATGTCAAGAGGTGAAGCACAAAGTAAACTATCTATGCTAGTCAATTGCAAAATCACTCCAAATTTGAATTTGAAAAGGATCCATATGCATGTTTGTTACTGTTCACCCATTTTAAAATGGTCAAACATGAAACAAATTGCATATTCATAATCCTTGTATTTTTCTGATAATTTTAGACATATTATTTGTCCAATTTGCAGTTAAATTGATTTTCTATGATTTATTGAAGTTTTGGCCATTTTCTGTAATTTCTGGAATTATATAAACATATATTCGAATTACTGCGTCAGCACTGCGCCAGCATGGCGTCAGCAGGGGGCTTACCATTCAAACTGACTAGGGGGCCCCACCTGTCAATGACACAGGGGGTTAATCCCCTGTTTAATTTAATCTGTGATTAATTAGAGGGCCCTAGGCCCAGTCGTCAGTGGCTCAGGGGTTGGATTAGGGGTGGGGTTAGGCTTGGGCTAAACTGCCCACCGGCGTTTAGCCGGCGGCGACCACAGTGCGCGGCGGAGGATCGCCGGAGGGGCTTCCGGCTGCCATTTGGAGCGCCAGGAGCACGTGGAGGAGGCTCTTGAGGAGCCACATCACATGCGCTACGCGGGGGTCACCGGGGAGGCCGCAGTCGTCGACGGCGAGCACTCGTGGCGGCGGTCGGAGACGGTGCACGGCGGCGTCGGCTATTTCGGGCACCAAATCGCGCGTTGGAGAGGGGAAAGAAACAGGGGCTCACCCTGATTGTGATGGAGCAGTCGAGGAGGTCGGAGGAACTGCGTCTGCGGCGGAATCGACGACGAGCTCTTGCGGGTCCAGCGGCGGTTCGGCGAAGAGGACGGCGTGCTCGGGGCTCCCGGCCTCGATTGCTTGCACACGGAGATGAAGACGATGACAGCGCGCGCCCTGGACAAGTTGGTGAGTCGAGAAGAGGCCGTTGGCCAAGTCGATGCAGCGGCGTGCTCCGCGGCGAGCTTCGGGCGGCGAATCGAACGGCGAAAGGAGAGGGGGGAGATGATCCAGAGGAGGGGGAAATGAGGTGGCGACTTCTTGTCGTCGCCGTGGCATGCAGGAGAGGGCAGGGGAGAGCCAGGCAGGCTGGTGGCGTGGCGTCGCGGCCGCCGCGCGCTCTCGGGGCGACACCGAGCAGCTTGGGAAGAAGACAAAGGGGAGGTGGGCTGGGCCGGCCAGTTGGGCTGCGGGGGAGCTAGTCGGGCTTCTTCGCAGGTAAGCCCCTTTTCTTATTTCTTTTCTATTTTCTTTTCTGCATTATGTTTTGGCACTGCTAAATAAATAGCAAACCATTTTTTAAAATGCTGAAACTTTTTATATGGCCTCATATTATAATAGAGTAGCCACTTATAAAGTTTGGCATTTTTTAAAAATCAAAACATTTGAACTTTAATTCAAATGGGGGTTTAAATTTAATTCCATGCTCCTGTTTGAATATTTGAAAAATCTATGAACATGGGGTGGGTCCCACATCACTTGATATGTGATCACACTCATTTATAAGACATTTCAAAATTGCAAAAGGAATTTTTGGAGAAACTTTTTATCTGGACTTTTGAATTAATTTCTCAGGGCTTTTCTTTTCCCCATTTTTGAATATCTTTTTGAATTTTTCACATGATGCAAAGGGACTTGCTAATCCTAGCACATACCTAACTTGGGGTTGTGACAAGATACAAGGATACAACATCTCATACAATCGGCATACAACTGCCTAAAATACAATACAACAGCGGAAGATACATGTCTGAGTACAGACTACAATCAAATGCCTACTGGAAAGAGAAAAACATCGATCCCCATAACCACACGGGTACAGGCCCTCCGCCGGGATCCTCCTAACTAGTCGTCGTCGAGTCTCCACGTGAAACTTCGATCACCATACCTGTTGTCGATCAAGAACCCTGAAAAGAGTTTGGGGGTAGTATCATGAGTACAGAGGTACTCAACATCAAACTGTAGTGGTCATCTGACCCAGCAAGGACTTCATCACTCGTCATTCTAGGACAACTAGTATTTTACGGTAAGGAAGGGGTAAGTGGTGAGGTTGCTGCCGCACTAGCATTTGATGAAGTGGCTATCGATCTAGAGAGTAAGATAAGAAGCCAAGCATTCGATGAGGAATCGCCTCCAACAAGTCTTGCTATCCACCTACATACGCAAACATAACACCTATCCTATCCTTGTCCTCCTCTTCGCATCCCGACGAAGAAGAAGCAGTCAAGGCACACACACGTTGATCAAGTTATATTAAGATTATCTCAGTTGTTGTTGTCTATGAACAAGGAGTAGGTCTCAAGTCGTCCATAACCGTGGACAAGGCTTCTCGAAAAGATTTAACCCTGCAGGGGTGTACCAACTGCCCATTACGAGGCGTCGCATGCTCGCCCATCTCTCTCAGTTGCTACCCATCATAGGCAACCATTTTATGATATAGTTCCAAGAGATCTGAAACGAAAGGTCCCTCTAACTAACAACGAACAAATCCAGGTGGCCCCCGGGGAGTCGACACCCAATCCAAAAGCTGGGCATGCTCTCGGATCGGACTCTTCCGGATGGCCAAGGTCGGGTTTAATCTCACCTATATAACAGGGGACTTCCCTAGCTCACCAAGTGTGGACCAATAGAGGAACTAAGTCTCCGATGGCCCGAGTTGTTTGAAAACTACTGGCAGCTGACCAGCACACACACGTTTTCAAATGGTAAATCAGCTTGGGCCACCACTAGAAATGTTTGAAGCTAGGTAGGTAAGAAAAGGGGACCCCATAAAATCCCACACGTGGTTAGGCACACTCAGTCTTAAAACCAATACCCGGAACTCGGATCCTAGGTGACTCGAATGGAACAAAGCGTCGGGGCGGGATAGCCTAGACCTTCCATCCTTCGTCGAATATAGTCAACATTATAATAATCATATCATCAACAACAATATAATAATGTGATATCCCAAACCAAAGGGTAACAGGGTAACATCGTAGCATCCTAAGCATGCATACTAAGCAGGGGCTGAGCAACGAGCAATAGTAACATAGCAGTACAAGGTTTGCTGGGAAGGGACATGGCTGTATCAGTTTGAAAGAGGCTGTAAACATGTGGTAGGATCAAACATCGAACCTAACCTAGACTAGCATGCAAACCACTGGTTGAAATAGAATGGATCATAAGTAATGTATAGTCCTTGCCTGTTGAATAGTCGGGTTCCGAAGGTGTAGTCGATCGCACGCTCGCAACGTCTCCGAGAGGTACCCGCGGAAGCACACAAGACGATAAACACTAGAAAGCAATCAACGAGAAAGCACTCTATTACTACGGGGGAAACACAAGATCAAGAAGACACCACACGACACGGCAACGCGATACGGATCTATCATCGAGAACGGTTACTAATAGTTTAAGTGGGGTATCGGTCACACACGACGAATACCGCACGTTTACGGTGGTTCAAGTTGCTTAGCTACAGGTGATCAACCAACGGTTATTAACATGGAAACTCAAGCAAGCATGGCATAGCACACAAACATGTCAAGAGGTGAATCACAAAGTAAACTATCTATGCTAGTCAATTTAAGTGAGGCACAACCTAAACATGGCATACACTAAGTGTCGCACGATGATTAAAACATTTGGTACTGTTCTATCCTAAACCATATTTTAGGTTGGTTAACAGTAGAAAACAATAGCATAAACACAAATTACACGAAAAACTAATCAAGTTACATATAAAGAACACTCCAAACGGAGTTACGGTTAAAAAGATATAAGCAAAACAAGTTACGGGCACAATCTGCCAACATCACGAAGCACACTTTAGAGCAATGCATAAACAGGATAATCAATGCAAACATGCTCACAAATGGTATGGAATTAAAGTAGACATGACAGGGAAGGCATGGAAAAAAGAATCATGCAAAATAGGCATCATAGATCAAAAGATATTAAGCATGCAACATGGCATCTCAAAGTAACAGACTTAGAGTAAAACAGAGGTGTCTGTCAACAACAGCAGCATAGCAACTTTGGGGCTAAATATCTATATGACCAGGCATGCTAACATGAAGATTCAATACATGTAATGAAAGTAGACATGATGCTTAACAATACGCAATCGGAATCACTCAATTCCGATAAACGGTCGCGACACACTCGTCGACCGAAGTTGCAACAAAATATAAACAGCAGCACACTAACAGCAGGATAGCTACTTTGGAGAAAGATACAATCATGATGCAGCAAGAAATTATGGCATGTGAATGCATAGAACTGAAGTAGAAACAATGCTTAACGCAACGCAGAAGGAATCAATCAATTCCGATGAACGGTTGCGAAGCAATCGTCACCCGAAGTTGCAATAAAATAATAACAGCAACACTTAACAGCAATTTGTAGCAGTTTAACGGCCTGATGCCCACTTTAGCACAAAATTACACAATTAACATGACCTCAAATGCAAATGCTCACAATATATGAATTAAAGTACACGCAATTCTAAGCAACTTTCGTTTTGGGGGCACGTTCATCGGAGCTACGGTTTAACGGGAAATTACAGCGCAAAATTGAATAAAGCAAGCAATTTCAGGGACTTAGCAAAAATTGCAGGGGCTAGGAAAAAAATAACAGAGACAATAAAAAAAAGAAGGGGGGCGCCTGGCTCACCCATGGGCCAAGCCCATCTGGCTGCTGGAGGGGGCCTGGCGGCTGGCTTGGCGCTGGGCCTTGGGGGCGCGCGGCCAACTTGGCCAAGGAGGCCCAGCAGGGGCGTGCGGTTGGTGGAGGACGGCTCCATGGCTGGCCCCGACGTGGGCAGCAGGCGGCGCCGGCGACTGGCCTCGGCCGGCTGGCTCCGGTGGCCGGCGAGGAGGCTCGAGGCGGGGGCAGGCGGTGTAGGGGGGCCGGAAGGCGCGGCGAGGGCGGTCGCCGGACCTCGCTGGGGAGGCGGCGGAGCGGGGCGTTCTCGGGCACGGGAGCCGCTTCCGGTGGCGGGGTGAGCTTGGCTCCATGGCGGCCGGCTCCTGTACCTGCGGGGAGAGAAGGAGAGGCAGAGGGTGAGAGGGAGAGGGAGAAGAGGAGAAAGGGAGAGGAGAAGGACGGCTGCGCGGCCTCGCCGGAGCGAGCAAGGCGGCGGCACGGGACTCCACGGCTGGCGGGATGGAGGTTGGAGGAGAGGAGGATGGCTAGGGGGTGACATGGCGACGTCCTGGCCGTTGGATCTGAGGATCTGACGGTCCAGGATCATTTGGGAGAATCTCAGATCTGGAATTTAGGGTTTGCTGCGAAAAGGGGGGATTTTTCCAGATCTGGGGGGCTAGTGGCTGCCTAGGTGCTTAGGGAAAACCCTAAGTGGGGTGGTGGTCTAAATGTAGCCCCGGTGGCTGGAAGATTGCAAAAACATCTCCGGTTTTTCTCTCGCGCGCGCGGTGCTCACGTTTCTGACCGCCGGGGGTCCGTAGGACCTCCGGTTCGGGTAAAACTTCGAACTGCGCGATCAGCACATCGAGCCCGAGGCTTTTACCTCGCGCTGAAACTGTTCCGAAAACACTTTCCGGCGCGCTATGAAAATAACCCGTTTAATTATTAAACGGGTTTTTTCGTTCCGTTGGCTTCCGCAGTTCTCGTGCAGTTTTCGCGACGGTGATCGGGTGAAACCCGGTGTCGCAAAGGTCGAGTGTCAGGGTGGCAAGGGTCGATCTCCGTACGATACGAGATAAGAGGGGAAAAAATAATCGCCGATCGATAAATCAGGGATGCAAACACCGCAAACAAATCAGACAATCAAACAATTCACACCGAAAATAAAAATTTTAGTTTTTGTGAAAACTGGGCTGTTACAACACCTTAGCCCCATTTAACTGCTCGAACAGATCATTGATGCGGGGTAAAGGGTACTTGTTCTTGATGGTCTTCTTGTTGATACCGCGATAGTCCTGGACCAATTGGCTAGTCCCATCCTTCTTCTGGACAAACAAAGCTGGTGCACCCCAAGGGGAAGTGCTCGCGCGGATAAAACCGTCTGCTTCCAACTCTGTCAACACTTTCTTGAGCTCAATCAACTCCGTCGAACACATCTTGTACGGATGCCGAGAAATCGGCTGGGTACCAGGCTCTAGCTCAATAACGAACTCAATAGCTCGAACTGGGGGAATTCCTGGCAACTCCTCTGGAAAGACGTCTAGGAACTCACAGACAACTCTAACCTCTTCGAGCAAAGGCGCAACTCCTGCGTTCAACGCGTACAACTGTGCTGGTCCTGACATAGAGCCACAAGTGTGCAAGACCTTTGCGGCTGAATCATGTGTGAACTTCACTGATCTGGTTGGACAATCAATATTGGCCTTGTGCTGCACAAGCCAATCCATGCCCAAAATGACATCAATGTCGGAACGAGGAAAGAGAATCAGGAATGTTGTGAAAACAATGCCCTGAATACGAATCTCCACATCTGGAACAAGCCTGGAAGACTCCACCCTAGAGCCCGGGGAACAAACTGAGAGCGGTTTAGGCAACTTCTCTCTCGGAAGGTCAAGTGACATAGCAAAGGCATTGGAAATGAACGAATGGGAAGCTCCGGAATCGAACAGAACTGTCGCTGGAACTGAACACACAAGCAACCTACCAAGAACGATCTCTGAAGACTGCTGAGCATCTGTGAGCATCACGTTGTTCACCCGAACTGCACGTGGCTGTGCCTTCACCATCGCGGTGGTCGGAGTAGAGCGAGGTGGAGGCGGTGGGAGCCGAGCAAAGCGCGGATCGGTGCAGTTGGGAGACGTGTGCCTTGGCTCTCTGCACTTGTAGCAAATCACGCCCGGCCTGCTGCTGCGGCCTGGGTGGCCTCGCGTGTGGTAGTGTAGAGCGAGGCCCTTGCTGAACTGGGACAGGAGGGCGGGCAAAAGTGCGGACAACTGCCCCCCTCTGCTGGTACTGCTGCCTCTGCGGTGGTGCCTCTGCAACCCAAGTCTTTGCCTTCTTGTGGATCATCACTGCGGAACTGTGCTCTCGCTGGCGCTTCCTGTCTGCATCCCACTCTGCTCTGGCTGACTCCTGGCGGATAGCCTGATCGACGAACTGTGAGAATAGTGTGGGACTGCACTGAGTGAGCGCGTACTTGATCTCTATGCTAAGACCTCCACGGAACCTCGCAATCTTCTTAGCCTCTGTGCTGACCTCCTCTGGAGCGTACCTGGCGAGCCTGACGAAGGCCAGGTTGTACTCCTGAACTGACCTGTCAACCTGTCTCAGAGCCAAGAACTCCTCACGCTTCCTGTCCATCAGGCCACTCGGAATATGCGCTGCTCTGAAGTCTGCGACGAAGTCTGCCCACGTGATGACAGCATCGCCCTTGTTGGCCTTGTAGGTGTCGTACCAGCTGGCTGCTGCACCCTGAAGCTTGAAGGAGGCGAAGGTGACGTAGTCGACGGGTCTAACGGTGTTTGCATTGAAGTGCTTCTTAATCTCTGCGATCCAGTCATCCGCCTCCAGCGGGTCTCGAGCCTCGGAGAACCTGGGGGGGTTGATCGCGAGGAACTGCTGCAGTGTGGTGTACTGTGGTCGATCATTCCTCTGGGCAGTCTGGTTCTGCAGCATCTGTAGGATCGCAGCTATGACCTGAGCCACTGCGGCCACAGCCTCTCCAAGAATAGGGTTCTCTGGCGGCGGCATGTTCGCTCTTGGCATCCTGTATACAGGAACACTTCTGAGAACATGGTTGAAACATTGAAGTAACCAGAAGATAAAGCAATGTTGACAACAAAACTTCCTCACGAGGTATGAGAAAGCCGAAGGCTGAAATTCCACCAAGGTTAACCCGGAAAGTCGAAAGCTAGGTGCTACTGGAATCCCCAAACCAAGATCATCCGAATCCAAGATAATAATCTGCTAGCGAGCACACAACAATATATACGAGCGGTTGGAAACCTGAACAATGAGACATCTGCCCTGAGCGGCCCGCCATCACGGTCATCCATAGGGGAAAAGACACCACATCCATATTACCATAGGATGCCCGCCAATCCTGTATGGACATTTTACCTGGGGTACGTCGTAAGCGAGGTAGAGCAGTCAACCCCAAGTGGCGGCTCAGTGGTCTCAAAGACGCCAACACATCTCGTCGCTAGCAAAATATTATAGAGGAATTGGAGCCTCATGTAAACGAGAACCTAGATTTGTTTTTGAAAGGGG
Organism: Bromus sterilis; assembly: GCA_950022295.1. Taxonomy (NCBI): domain Eukaryota; kingdom Viridiplantae; phylum Streptophyta; class Magnoliopsida; order Poales; family Poaceae; genus Bromus; species Bromus sterilis. Next base: position 224,454,443 of record OX465598.1, read on the forward strand.
ATAAGTTGCAGAGAAAAAAAACAACATTTCACTTCCTCACGGAAAAGGGGTGGGAGGGTGGGGTAAGAAGAAAAAGAAAGAGTTCCTACTCTCCGATTTTTCCTTAGTAACTACAAAATAGTTTCTAGACTCAACTTCGGCCAGTAAGGGGTCCTACAGTCAGTCCTGCTCTGATACCAAGTTGTAAGGCCCCCGATGCGGTGCTAACTCGAGTTAGTCGCTTTCGCGTCCCGCTCAAGTTAGTAGCGCATAAAGAGCCACTGACTCACGACACTCGCACTCGTGTCGCTGCGGATCCTCGACAACAAGTATAAGAACAAAGAACTTTAGCTAAGACATAAAATATAGAGTCCAGGGCATACATCGCCACTGGAATTATTACATCATCTCAGAGGTCCGTGGACCCAACAGTACAACATGCGACAAGAGGAAGACAAACACGACCGAGTACGGTCAAAAGACAAATTTCCATAGAGAGGGCGGCACATAAAGAGTCCACCCACGGATCGTCGAAGCCCAACTGTAGGATCTACTGAACGAGGTCGATCTCATCGTCATCCTCCAGGGGCACCTCCATGAAGTATTGTCCAGATCTCGGGTCAAGGAAGTATTCCACTGCAGTGGCCGATCAGGCAAAACAGTAAAGGTTGCAGCAGCACTAGCATATATGGTGGCTATCGTTCTATTAGAGTAGGGGTAAGATCCAAGAAATACACGTGACCTCATGTCGTAAGTCTGCTATCCACCTACTTACGTCAAGCATAACACAGCCAGGATCTTCTCTCGGTCCCCCTGGACGAAGAAAAGCAACCAAGGCACTCACACGGTAGGCAAGTTTTAATTATGATTCAAATTGATGTTATTCTATGAACAAGGAGTAGGTCTCAAGTCGTCCATAACCGCGGACACAACTTTTCGAAAAGATTTAACCCTGCAGGGGTGTACCAACTGCCCATCATAGGCTTTGCATGTACGCCCGGTTTCCACTTGGCTAGGTAAACGCCTGAAACTCCGGAACGTCAGAGCCCCTCTAACTAACAACGCACAACTCCGGGTGGCCCCCGGTGAGTCGACACCCAACTCAAAAGCCGGCCGCGCTCTCGAATTGGCCTCTACCGTCTGTCGCAGGTTTGGATACCCGGTTAATCACACATGGGACACCGGGTCCTCAGCCGGACAAAGTGGGCCAGCCAAGGCACAAGTCCTCCTGGCCCAAGGTGGTTTGTAAACAACTGGGGTACCACCAGCACACACACATTGCAAATAGTAAATCAGCTCGGGCCACCACTAGAATTGTATGAAGCTAGGTAGGTAAGACAAGGGGACCCCATAGAATCCCACACACGATTAGGCACGCTCGTCAAGAAACACAATACCCGGAACTCGGGACCTAGGTGACTCAAATGGAACAAAACACCTGGTGGGAACAGCCTGGTCTCCCATCTTTTGTCAAGTATAAAATAACATCATAAATATAATAAATATCAACCAACTTCTTTAAATAACATGATATCCCAAACCATAGCAATAGGGTAAGAAGCAAGTTTTTCCTACTCATACTAAGCAATGGCTGAGCAGCGGTAACTTAGCAATACAATGTTTTGCTGGGATGTGGGGATCATGGCTATTTGGGTTTTGAAAGTGGCATAATCAAAGTGGATAGGATCAAGAAAACGTTCTAGGCTACAGCTAAGCAGGTAGGCAGAAAGGTATCAAGTAATGGTATGAATCTTCCCCTTGCCTGGGTAATCGGTCGTCGAAGCAGACGCAGCAGGGTCCTCGGGCTCGGAGTCGGAAATCTCCATGTAAGTCTCCTCGGCGGTCTCAGGTGCTAACGTAAGGTACCGGCAAGGAAAAGGCACACAAGTAAGTAACAGTACAATGCACAGGCAAGGATGGTATGAGCAAGTTTAATTTGACATGCTGTGACCCTATCTAGTCAATTTAAATGAAGGTGGTGACGACACGTCAACAACTTCATATGCAATTTATTTACGTGAAAATGGCTTTGGCCCTAGCCTTATTTTTGGTGTAAGTAACATGGCAACATGGCATGATCAACAAAGCATATAACATAATTAAAACAACGTGAAAAGTAATCATCGAATCCGGAGACGGAGTAGTGTCGGTGAATTTGACACAAGGAAGGTGCAACAAAAGTTGGAATCCAGCCACATTGCATATCACAATATCTTAGGGCTGACTTTGAAGAAAGATGATCTGAGGATGACATGAAACAAAACTTGAAAAGTAATGATGATTATCATTTCCAAATGCACTGAAGATGAAATGATTCATTCAGGGAAGGATAGATTGATCCTGGTTGAGGTGGTCACACCTTGTCCAGATGGGTTGCACAAAACATCATGAGGACATCACCACTGCAATCCTTGCAGAAAGCTACCCCAAAACCTCAATTATTAGAGGGGGCAAAGTGCAAAATAGACCTCACCATGCTGTTCAGTAGCTCAAGCTACCCCAAAAGCATATATAATATGCCCCTGGATGAAGTTGGAGTTCAAATCAGATTTGAATTTGAATTCAAATTCAAATTTTAATTAAAACAGAAAAGAAAAGAAAAGAAAAGGAAAAGAAAAAAAAACTCAGACCACATGGGCTGGTTTCGGGCGAAAAGGCCCAGCTCCTCCCCCTGGCCCAAGTGGACAGAGCCCACTCGGCCAAAGCAGCGAAAAAAAAAAGGAAGACGGGCCGTGCCCACTGGACAGGCCCTTGGCCTCTTCCTCTCTCCACGGCCCAGGGCGACAAGTGCCTCCCCTGTTTCTGAAACTCGCGGACGCCTGACGAAACTGACGACGGCTCCTTCTCCTCTGAACCCGACGACGCACGGCTCTTCCGGCGAGGCTAGCCTCGCACTCCGGCCGTCTCCCGGCGAACCCAAACATGGGAACCCGAGAGGGCACATCCCTCTACGCACAGATGTACGCCATGGCCAGTCTTCTCCTCCCTGCTCGCCGGGAAGCTCGAAGGAACAGAGGTGCGACGCCACGGTTCTGAAGATGCAGTTCACAGTTGCAACCGGCGAACTTTGCTTGAGGCTAACGACGAACTCGAAGCTCCTCTAGCCCAGATCCGGTGTGCAAACTCTAGCTGGGACATAGCACTACACGCGCGCACTACGGATCCGGCCCGAGGCTTCACGACGGCGACGCGAGCGACATCTGAACACCACGACGGCGCAACTGCAACTGACAGAACTTTAGACAACGGCGACGCTGCTCGCGCTACGTGCAAAAGGCCAGGCCTTGTGTGCCAAAGACTTGTTCTGCGCGGCCCTAGAGCGTGCGCAACGCCGACCCCGACACAAACATGGCACGGGGAGCACGGAATCGACACCGGCGACGAACTCGAGCGGGCGGAGCCACAGTCCTACGGTGATAAACTACACGCGGGGGAACAGGGGAGCAGGGACGGTCTGCAGCTCACCTAGGGTTTGCTGTGGACGTCTTTGCGCAGTCGAGGAAGGAGAGGGCGAGGAGGACGTCGTCGACGAAGAAGACGACGCAGCGGCAGGCCTCCTCGTCGCGGGCTGGGTGAAGGCTTCCTGCGAGGATCTGCACGGCGGGAAAGGAAAGGTTGAGGTCTGGCAAGGCTCTACTCGAGCGCGCGGTCACGAATTGAGGCGGGCGCCGCCGGAATCGCTCACCGGCGTCGTCTGCTGGGCGGAACAGGGGAGATGCACACGGCAAGCAGCCGCCGCGGCGAGACTCGAACGGGAGGGGAATGGAGCTAGGGTTCCTCCCGGAGGCGCTGGCTATAAAGGGGGCTCCTCCCCGGCCACGTCAACGTCGAGGCGCCCTCGTGGCCGCCGGCTATGAGAGGGCTCGCCGAGGTCCCCTCCGGCCACAGTGGAAAGGCAGAGTGTCCCAGCCGTTGGATCTATCCAATTGTGGTGAGAGGCCCCTGCGTACCCCTTCGCGGCTGGGCTTCAGTCCAGGACGCCAGGAAAGGCCAGACGGGCTAGGCCTGCAATAGGGAGCCGGGGAAGAAGAGAAAACATCTACCTCAGATTCTTTTCCATTTAAAATAAACAGAAAGGAATAAGTGTTTTCCAGAATTAATTACGAGGACTAAAAATGCATAAAAATATGAAAAATGATCCTTGTAATATTCCTCAATTTCCAAAAATGGTTTGGGCATTTTTGGCAACAACAAAAGTGTGAGCTCATTTTTGAATTCAAAACCACTTTGAACTAGAGCCCATATTTTTGATGATGGCAAAAATGAATTGAGGTTTTAAAAACCCTTGCCATAGCAATTGAAATGGCTAGGCCAATTTTGGGGGTCAGGGAGAGCATGCATGCAACAATGAAAATTCCTCAAACACCCTTCTTGAACCATTTTGGATGCAAAAACAAACAAACCAAATGGGCCCCAATCCCAATGAAAATTTAAATCACCACATGAAATTATAATGTTCAGCATCATGCCAAGTTACAAAGTCAACAGACAAAGTACAATCTCATTGTGTTTTATATTTATTGCACATGGGTTGTTACAAGCATATTGCTGGGTAGCGATTTGGTCTTGCTCCCTTTAATCCTATAGCGCGGGTAGTCAAGCAGGCCTCATGATCCCATTCTTTGTCTGCGAAAGAGTCATCTGAAGTGGCTCCATTTTTCGAGAGGATTGCCCTGGTGAAGGACAACTTGACCGGTGGGCAGCTCATCTTTGTTTTCATTGGGAGGCGCGTTCAACCATTGCAGTCGCGAGCCCATCCCATGTGGCAATATGAGGGACTCAGGGACTCGATGAGATGCTTTGGCCAAGAGCTTGATGCCGATGGCCTCCTGGCCCGGATCCAGTACGTGACCAAATGCTCGAACGTTTCCGAGATGGGTTTCGTCACTCCGTATTCTTCTGATCATGCGCTGTCGCAGGTTCGCGTTTTTGAATTTCCATTGTGACGGGAGATGCTTGTTTGACTGCTTGCTGCTGATGTTTCTTGCTTTTGTAGGATCATGTTCCTGTGTTGTGCAACCCTCCGCAGCCGGAGGATGCTGATATTTGCGAGGAGCCGGATGCTTACGCAGCTGATGGTGCTGCGCCGAGTGCTGGTGTCAGCGTGCTTGCGGGTGCCACTAGTGCGGATGAGTCCATGGGGATCGGGCTGCCGGGGACCGGAGATAGTGAGGAGTCGGCGCCCTTTCGCGTCAAGCGTTTGCGGCCTTCGGGCGCCGAGGGTCTTGACGCGACTAGTGGTGTTGTTCCGATGTTTGTACTGTCTGCTGAGCCGTCTCCTTCTGCTGCTGAATTCAAAAGGCCCAGGTTTGGGAGGTTGTTGCGTGTTGGCTCTGTGTGCGGAGGGTAAGCATATGCTTGTCTTTGCTGAGGCTGTTTTTCCTCTGTTCTTCTGTATGATGGGTTTTATCTTGTAGCGATGCGACTGCTCCGGCTGCTTCCTCCTCCAGTGCGGCTGCTGTCGACCTGCAGTCGACTGACTCCGGAGCGGCCGCCAAGCATACTGGGGATTCGTCGGCTGCTGTTTGTCGGCCCGTATCGTCAGTGACCCCTGCTGTCCCGGTTGCGGGTGTGATTCCTGTTGCTGCTCCTCCAGTGGCCTCTGGTATTGTTGTTCCTGATGCCGAGCCTGCTGCTCCAGATCGTCCTTACTTGGGCCGTCGTGTGTGTCGAGGATAAAATCCGCTTTTTCGACCGCACAGCTGGGCTAGTAAGTTTGTTTTATGTTTACTTGTGTAGTTTTTGTTATCGGGGGCACGGCAGTGTTCCCGATGGGAGTAGCCCCCGAGGTTGCGAGCAAGTGCTTGTGGTTGCTCGCCGTCTTGCCTTAACTCTGTTTTTCCTTTGTGTCGTCATTGGGAGCACGGCCAGTGCTCTCGATGGGAGTAGCCCCCGAGGCTGCAAGCAAGCGCTTGCGATTGGTTCTAGTCTTGCTTTGGTTCTGACTTTAATATCCGATTTCTTCGAGTAGCCGGTGTTTCAGTACTGTGAGCGTCTGGTGGTCGATGCTGAGCGTTGGCGGCAGGCCCACGCTTTTGCCGAGGATGCTTTGTCTGCCATGAGCAGTGAGTATTTCTTCCTGTGCTGCCGTGCTTGAACTGCTGGGTCTTCGATTATGAGTGTTGTCTTGTGTTTTCAGATCGTTGTCAGACTGCCGAGAAGCAGGCCGAGAAGGCGGAAAGAACGGTTTCCAACCTTAAGGCTGCTTTGGCTTCCAAGAAGAAGGAGCTGCACGATCAGCACGAGGAACTGGTGCGCCTGTGTCGGGCTGAGGATGCGCTTGTGCAGGCGGAGGCGGTCGAGTGCGAGCATCTTCGGGTCTTGGCGGACTCGCTTGTGTGTAAGTCGTTGTTTCGTTGCTGGGTGCTTTGTCACCTTCCTCCTTTTGTAGTGATTTATGTTGCCTGTTGCAGCCTCCACGGGTGCGAGTGTGACGGAAGTGGCTGCATCGGAACGTGGAGTTCTCCGGGGGGCCGTGGATGCCATGTCGGCCTTTGTTGACGTTGCCAAGGGTGTCTGTGCCCGGGCTTCTACTCTTGTGGGTCTTGTTCATCAGCATCTCATGTCAGAGGGCGTGAAGGTACCTGCTGGTCTGGATGCCCGTGTTGCTGCATTTGGTAATGGCGGGGATCTCTTGGAAGAGCTAGTTGGGGATACCGTGGTGAGTGGTCTTTCCACGTCCTTTGTTGTTCTTCTGGGGCACGGAGTTGCCATTGACGATTCGTAGGTTGAGACTGTCCCTGCTTATACTGACGAGCAGAGTGCGCGAGCCACTGTTCTGGCTCAACGCCTGCAGGAGGTTGTGGATGGTTAGTATCCCTCCTCTGTAGGCAAGGGGGGTCGTAGCCATGCCGTGCCGTTTGGAACTTTCTGATTGTAATATTCCTCCTTTATTGTGATGGATATGTGCTACCTGGATTGAAGTAACTTTTTGGCCGTCCTGCTGTTGTGTTTGATTATCTTTTCTTTTTGGTCATTTTGCGGTAGGCCGCCCCGGGAGTGCTTTGGTCTTGGAGTTCTTTGAAGGAGGACGCTCGCGAGGGCGCGTATGAATCCGTGTGCTTGAGGCTAAGGGACGCTGAGCGAGAGGTTGTTCGCTTGAAGGGGGCTGTAGCAGTTCATCGTTCCAAACGCGAGTGTTCTGAGGCCGTGCTGGATAGTCTTGCTTCGTGGGTGGTGAAGTTGTCTGACCTCCTGCGAGGTGAGTCTTGCTGCTGCTCGATTGCTCGACTGCCTTTAGTAGTTTTCCTGTCGTCGTCTTGATTTTGATTCTGTTTTTTGAAGTGCTGTCGGGGCGGTCCTGGGATCAAGATAAGGCCGTCCAGTCGGAGCTGTCTCGATTGGACGATCCTGAAGTACAGGCGAGCAATCCTTTCTGGGAAGATCGGGCTCGTCCTCGAGCATTTGCTGTGCTTCGTCTTCGGGCTGAGCGGGTGCCGGCTGCTCTACGGTACTGTCAGCAGGTGCTGGGTAGGATCCATGCTGATTTTTATCCGTTGCAGGTGGTGCCGTCGTCCTTTGAGACACTTTGTCGCGTATTATCTCAGCCTGCAGAGCTGCGTCGCGTGATGAATCACCAGATTCATGCAGGAGCCCGTGCTGCTTTGGGATTGGTCCATAGTCACTGGCCGGGAGCTGATATTGCTCAAGTGGTGGGGGTCCTCCTGGTGGCAGGGATTACCCGATGAATGGGCATTACTCGGCGGTCGATGAGCCTACGCGCCGAGTTGTGGAGCGAGTTTGTGAAGAGAGAGATCGTTATCTGGGTGCCCTGATTAAGGCGAAGATGGAGCCTGAGGGTTAGATGCTTCCTTCCTTTGTATACGCCTCTTTGTGGTGTACTATAGGTAAATGGTTTTCTCTGCTGTGGCGAGCCCTTGTGTGTCGCGATTTGCAAAGAACGCCTCGGGGGGTGGCTGCTGAGGCCAGCCCCCGAGTGCCAATTTGTGTCGCGATTGCGAAGAAATCCGCGGGGGGTGGTTGCTGAGCCGAGCCCCCGAGTGCCAATTTTATTTATGTCGCGATTGCAAAGAATGCCTCGGGGGGTGGATGCTGAGGCGAGCCCCCGAGTGCCAATTTTGTTTATGTCGCGATTGTGAAGAACGCCTCAGGGGGTGGCTGTTGCGGCGAGCCCCCGTGACGAGGTGTTGACCCCACGACTCCTACGGATAATCCTACCTGGTGTCCATGAAGACAGAAGGCCCATGAAAATACAGCCTCGGCCTGCTAATTGACACCAATGTAGGAGTCTACGACTCACAAGGAAGGTGCGAAGACCTGCCGTACGGAGCAAGCTCGGGTTAGGAAAGCTTACATGTAAACATAGATGAATTCGCCGATACCTAGCCCAGTATATAAGGGCTAGGAGGGGCGACACCAAAGACAACCAATATCATCTGTAACCCTAGCCTTGAGCGCTCCAGCCTTGGCATCCCCTGTAATCGCATCTCCCCCATTAATAATATTGAGCAGGAGCGTGCCTCCCTGTTTGCCGACGAGCTATCGTCCAACCTGTGCCTCTCATGACTAACCCAGGTGTCACAACCTCAAGTTAGGTATGTGCTGGAATAGCAAGTCACTTTGCATCATGATAAAATTTTCAATAGAAATTGAAATGGGAGAGAAAAACCCCCCAGATGAATTTAATTCAAATGGTCAGAAATAAAGTTGCTCCAAAAATTCCTTTTGCATTTTTTAAAAGTCTTATAAATGAGTGTGATCACATATCAAGTGATGTGGGACCAACCCCATGCTCATGGATTTTTCAAATATTAAAACAGGAGCATGGATTTAAATTTAAACCCCTATTTGAATTAAAGTTCAAATAATTTGAATTTTAAAAATGTCCAAACTTTATAAGTGGCTAGCTATATATATTGTGAGGCCACATAAAAATTTTTGGCATTTAAAAAAATACCTAGCTAATTAAATTAGCAGGGCCAACACATTACAAAAATAATAAAAAGAAAAAAAACAGAAAGGAGAGAGAAGCTTACCTCTCGCCCTAGGCGAGGCCCAGTCGGCCCAGCCCAACTCCCCCGTTCTTTCGTCTTCCTCCCCGCTCCCTTAAGCAACTCGCTGTCGACAGAGCGCGGGCTTGACGCCACCGCGACGCCCACGAGGTTCCAGGCCTCCCCAGCTCACCAAAGTGCGCCACGGAGACGCACGCCTCGCCCTCTCTCGCTTCCCCCACTTTCCCCTCCCTCTGGAGCTCTCTGTGCATCTCCCCCCCCCCACCGACACAGAGCGCCCCCGCGGTTCATCGTCGCCGGAAAACGTGGCCACCGCGAGCTAGAGCTCCAGCCAGGATGTCAAGCGTGTTCGCCGTCCTCGACTCCGTCGACTAGCAGAAGGGCACGCCTCGATTTGGACCAGACGCGACGCCAGGCTCATCGGATCACCGCCGGACCCGCAAGCAATCTCCGTCGATTTCTCCGCCGCCGTGACCTCCCCGCCTCCAACGACCACCTCGTCGTGTTCCCTGAGCTCTGGTGAGCGTTTCCCCCAAGCTCCCAGCACCCCGCAACCCCTCTAGCCGGTTTCACCATGGAAGACGACGAAGGTCGCCGCCATGGACGACGCCCCCTAGCTCATGTGCCCTTGTCGATGCCACGGTGCGCGCGTTTGACCCCTGGGCACACCAGCTTTCGAACGAGCCACTCCTAGATCAAATAAGTGCATGTTTTCCCCCTCCCCGTTGGAGCCCTAGCTACTACCGCCGCCAAGGTCGTCGTCATCGTCGCTGCAGCCATCCCCTCGAGCCCCAGCCACCATCGTTCAACGCGGAGAGAGCCCCGGCAACCCATCCCTGGCCTCCATTCCTTCTCCGTGGCCTGTATCGCCATTCCGAGCAACTCCGGTGAGGCACAGTACTCTCCGGCGACGAGCAGCGCCACTAGGGCTTAACCTAGCCCTTAATCACCTAGGCCCCACCCCCAGTGACACTGCCATGTGGGCCCAAGGCCACACTAATCCCTCTGATTAGTTTAATTAGAATTAAACCGGTTTAATTAACACATCAGAGGATGACAGGTGGGACCCCTCTGTCAGAGGCCCCCTGACGCCAGCATGAACGCATGCTGATGCAGTAATCCCTTTTCTATTTAATTTTAATCAGACAATAAGTGAAACTTTGGAAATTCATAGAAAATTCATATTAACTCCAAATTTAACATATAATATATGAAAAATGATCAGGAGAAAATAATCTATCCAAATATACAACTTTCAACTATGTTTGAGTTGATTTTAAAATGGGACCAGTAGCATTTACTATTTGGTTTAATTGGAATTTAATCAAATTAAATTCAAATGCTTTTGCAATTTGAACCTTAGCAACATGCCACATTTCACTTGAACATCAGAGGCATATCATGCACATATCAAGATGAGTTACATTGATCAAACAATAGCATTTCCAACTTGGATAAATTGAATTCAAATTGGAGTTTGAATTTGCAATTCATTTGCAATATACTCCGTTTAAATGGAATTGCCTCACACATCAGAAGCATGCAAACCAAGTTTCAACCTTCAACCATGTGCTTGTGCATTGTATTTACTTTGCTACCTTGTTTCTTTTTTGTCGAGTAGAAGTTGAACCGGAACAGGAGGCTGCCCCCTTCGTTGAAGATCCCGAGACTGAACCTGGTCAGCAAGGCCAGCAAACCCCCATTGATAATGTCGATAAAATCCCACTTCCCTCTCATGTCTCGCGTATGCATTGTATAGGATGATTACCATGATGCGTTTCTACCGCATAGATGAACCCATTCCTTTGCATGACCTATCATTTGTCACAGTAGTAAGCAAACCACAATCCTAGCAAATGTAGGAGTTGAATGATATCATGTGGCCCCTGCAATTGTTACTGCTTATTGCATGCTTAGAGTGATACAATGTTGTTACTGTTATGTGAGTCGGGATGGTAGTGATCATGTTGATGATGGTGGAAATGTGTTGGTGAATCTACCCTAATACAAGGTCAACGATGAGAGGCTGTGTAGGACTACACGGTGGGTTGTCTCTTTGAACACCGCCCTAAGTCCGAGTTCTTGTGTGGTGATCCAAGATGAAGAGTACAACCACACATTGGGCTCACTGACCCCTCTCAACCTATTAACTCATCCCTTTCGATGTCCAGAGGTCGCAGTAGTTCGGAGTTCTGGTAGGTTTGTGGCCTGGCTGCTAAGTGAGAGAACGGCTCAGCCGAGACCGGCTTATGCACCACGCACACATCATCTGAGTCCACTTCGGTAAACCAGCCGGGTTCACGATAGTGGTAGCCAACCCAGGTAGGCGGCTTTCTTGGAATAGATCGTCTATGAGGTAACAGTTGTGGTGGCATCCTCGCTGTCACCTCTTGAACGGTGACACGCAAAAGGCGGCAACTGATGACACGTGTGTGTAGCGGTACACCCCTGCAGGGTTAACAAAACTATTCGAATAGCCGCGTCCGCGGTTAAGGACTGCTTGGAAATCTTAGCTTGATTATTAGACAACTTGAACTGGATACTTATAAAACTTTCCAAGATAAGCGTGAGTGCTATGGCGTGCTTTCTCGTGGGGAAGTCGAGGAAGGCACCATAGTGGTGTAATTGGTTGAAGAGTTGTAGTGGACTCGTGTACGCTTCTTACCTCAAGTCTGCTACTCGTAGTTCAGGACTAGCCAAGTCAAAGCTGGCACTTCTGCAGTTGAACCCCACCTCCCTTTACCTTGATATATGTGCATGAGTAGTATAGCTCCTATGTAAGTCTTGCTGAGTACGACTTTGTACTCATGTTTTCTTATTCTATGTTTTAGATGAACCCCCCTGACCCCGAAGGTGGATTCTTCCTGAAGCTCGACGACTGATCAAGCTAGTGTAGTCCCAGTCAGACGACTGGTCCCTCGTGGAAGGGCTTATTTATAGATAAGGCTTCTCTAAGCCATTTGTTAAACTTGTCTGTACTCAGACCTACTTTGCTTCCGCATGCTTGTTGTAATGTTGGATCACAGACTTGTGATCTCTGTGTGCACTCTGTAAGAGTTATCAATAAAGTTGTATACTTTGTAGAGAATTGCATTGATACCTGTTGTTCATACTAGGCATGTGTGCTGCGTGTATGATTATAACATGCATGTCTTAGTATGGGTTTTCGAGACCTTAGTTGTGATCTGGCTGGCGGTCTTTTATACACCAAGTGGACCTTAGATGTGCGCAGCTTCGGGTATCGCGATGCGATTGCTCGTGACTCTGTCACGTGCACACTTTGTGGTATGATAGAGCCCGCCCTAGACCCCGACTAAGTGATCGGGCTGGAGTAAGTCTATGTAAGAGTTATGAAATAGTCGATAGTATGGTTGAGGCGACTTGTCTTTGAATATGGGAGTTCATCACCCATATCATTAGACTTGTGTGCGGACGATGAGGACCCATCTCAGTTGATCATCCGGCCTGGATGGGATGTCCCTCACGTACGATGCTTTACGAGAACGTTCTGTGCTTGGCCTTGTCTGCTTAGACAAGTGGGTACGGTTCTCGGCTCTCCATATGACTATGTCGTAGCGGGACTTGCATACGCTAACCCCGGGTCCTGACAGACTTGTTATCAGAGCAGGACTGACTGTAGGACTAGCAGCCTTGGCCGAAGTCGAGTCTAGCTTGCTATAGTTATATAGTTACTCTGGGTATATAAGGGAACAACGTAAGGCTTCTTTTTTTCTCCTTACCCCCTTCGTTCTGAGTTCTGAGTCACCCTTACCTCTTCTACGGGAAGATAGGACTAGGCTCATCTATGTCTTACTAGAACATCTCGTTGTTTGCTTCCTTGTAGCCGTAGGAAAGTTGTGATCGGTTTGTTAGAGTTGTTGTGCTTCCTGATTTCTTACATCGTATGTAAGTGATGTTTCCATGTTGTAAGAAATTGTCTTTTCTTACAATTACAGTCGTTATGCTGTCCGAGTCATTCCAAGTTTTCTTCATAGTCTGATGCATTTGCAAAATCCTTTCCGCCATTTCGGTTGTCTTTCCAGAAGAATTCTTAGGTGGCATGCCCGACAGCTCCATAGTGTTTGATGTAGGTTTTATTCTAGAAACCTATACTGAATCATTTGCAGCTCTTCCTCCCACTCTAGATGTCTTCTAGCCAGAAGAACCACACTAACCATTGTGTTGGGGGTACTTTGCTACTCTGACGTATCTATTGTATCCCCTAGTAAGCTATGGTCATCCTCAGGAAAACCATCCAGTAACCGAACCCCCTTAAAACATTCCACCCGACAGATGTGTAGAGTTCATAGTGGATCTTATGCCAGGAACCGCACCAATTTCCAGACGCCCATACAAAATGGCCCCACGTGAGTTAGCTGAGCTTAAAATCCAACTTGAAGCTTTTTTGGCAACAGGCTTCATCCGCCCTAGCTCATCGCCATGGGGTTGCCCCGTTCTGTTCGTAACGAAGAAAGATGGAACGGAAAGGATGTGCGTAGACTATCGTCCGCTAAATCTAGCGACGATAAAGAACAAGTACCCACTGCCCAGGATCAATTATCTTTATGATCAACTTGCTAGATCCTCTGTCTTCTCCAAGATGGATTTGAGATTAGGTTATCATCAAATCAAAATCCGAAACGAGGACATTCCCAAAACGGCTTTTACTACTCGTTATGGTCTTTACGAGTACACCGTCATGTCCTTTGGTCTAACCAATGCCCCCGCCACTTTCTCGCGCATGATGAATTCGATCTTCATGGATTACCTAGATAAATTTTTTGTGGTTTATCTCGATGACATTCTCATCTACTCGAAGAACGAAGAAGAACATGCCGAACACCTAAGGCTGGTATTGATGAAACTTAGAGAGCATCGCCTGTATGCTAAATTCTCCAAGTGTGAATTTTGGCTACCAGAAGTGACCTACTTAGGCCACGTGATTTCTGCAAAAGGCATTGTTGTGAATCCCGAGAGAGTTAAGGTCGTCCTTGACTGGACTCCACCAGAATCGGTTAAGCAAGTTAGGAGTTTTCTTGGCCTAGCCGGCTATTGCCGTCGCTTCGTCGAGAACTTTTCTAAAGTTGCAAAGCCTCTAACTGAACTCCTCAAGAAAGATAAGAAATTCCAATGGACTCCCAAGTGTGAGTAAAGCTTTCAAGAGCTAAAAAGAAGATTGACTTCTGCACCCGTACTTGCGCCTCCAGACACCAAAAACGATTTCGAGATCTTACGCCTCACAGCAAGGGTTAAGATGCATACTTATGCAAGATAGACATGTGGTAGCTTATGCTTCACGCCAGTTGCGTCCACATGAAGAGAACTATCCTACCCATGATCTTGAACTCGCTGTCGTTGTTCATGCCCTGACAACTTGGCGACATTACCTCCTTGGTAATCATTGCAAGATCTATTCCGACCACCAAATCCTCAAATATATTTTCACCTAGCCAGATCTTAATCTCAGGCCAAGACGCTGGATAGAGTTGATAAAATATTATGACTTAGGAATTTCTTACACCCCAGGCAAAGCCAATTTCATGGATGATGCCCTAAGTCGTAAGTCGTATTGTAACAACCTCATGTTACAACAGTATCAACCACTTATTCATGAGGAATTTCGAAGGATCAAGGAGGACATTGCTAGCGGAGTTGCTAAATGTTTCTCCACAGATAGTAAAGGAACAGTATTCTTTGGAAATCGTTTGGTAGTACCTAAGAATAGAGAACTAAGGCAACTCATCCTCAAGGAATCCCATGACACACCTCTCTCGATTCATCCCGGTAGAACAAAAATGTACCGAGATCTACGCCAGAGATTTTGGTGGACTAGGATGAAGAGAGACATTGCTCGATTTGTTGCCGAATGTGATGTTTGTCGTTGCATTAAGGCAGAACATCAAAGACCTGCTGGTATACTTCAACCTTTGCCTATTCCAGAGTGGAAATGGGACAAAGTCGGTGTGGACTTCATCACCGGCTTTCAAAAAACCCAGAAAGGAAACGATGCCATCTTCGTTGTCATAGATAGGATTTTCAAAGTTGCTCACTTCCTTCCCGTTCGGGATTCTATAACTGCTAGCCAGTTAGCGGACTTGTACGTCTCTAGAATTGTGTCCCTTCATGGTGTTCCTTTGGAAATCAATTCTGATCGTGGTAGCCTTTTGACCTCTAGATTTTGGGGAAGCTTTCAGAATACTATGGGAACTCATCTCTCCTTTAGAACAGCTTTCCATCCTCAGTCTAGCGGTCAAGTCGAAAGGGTTAACCAAATTCTCAAAGACGTGCTCAGAGCTTGTGTTATCTCATTCGGAAAGAATTGGGAGAAGTCTCTTCCATTTGCCGAATTTGCGTATAACAATAGCTTCCAATCTATTCTGAACATGGATCCTTTTGAACTCCTATATGGATGACGATGTCGAACACCCCTAAACTGGTCAGAAACTGGTGAAAGACAATTCTTTGGACCGGACATGATCATGGAAGCAGAAGAGCAAGTTCGCATTGTTCGTGATCAATTGAAAGCAGCCCAGTCTCGTCAGAAAAGCTACTATGATCGTCATTATAGGCAAGAGAGCTACAATCTGGATGAGAAGGCTTACCTTCGGGTTATTCCTTTGAAGGGAACCCAGCGTTTCGGTATCAAAGGCAAGTTAGCCCCACGTTACATCGGACCTTTCCGCATTCTTGCTAAACATGGAGAAGTTTCCTACCAACTTGAACTACCCCCGCACCTTTCCCGAGTACATGATGTATTCCATGTGTCACCACTCAGGCGTTGCTTCAAGGACCCCATCCGCGAAGTCGACCATGAAACGCTTGATCTCCAAGATGACCTTTCTTATCAAGAATACCCCGTTCGTATTCTTGATTCCGCGGAGCGTGTCACTCGTCGTCAGAAGATTAAGTTTCTGAAAGTGCAATGGTCACACCACTCTGAGAGAGAAGCCACGTGGGAGAGAGAAGACCGTCTCCGTGCCGAGTATCCCTCCTTCCTCCCGCAGACTTCTGAATCTCGGGACGAGATTCTGTTGAGTGGGGGCGAGTTGTCACAACCCCAAGTTAGGTATGTGCTAGAATAGCAAGTCACTTTGCATCATGATAAAATTTTCAAAAGAAATTGAAATGGGAGAGAAAAACCCCTAGATGAATTTAATTCAAATGGTCAGAAATAAAGTTGCTCCAAAAATTCCCTTTGCATTTGTGAAAAGTCTTATAAATGAGTGTGATCACATATCAAGTGATGTGGGACCAACCCCATGCTCATGGATTTTTCAAATATTCAAACAGGAGCATGGATTTAAATTTAAACCCCTATTTGAATTAAAGTTCAAATAATTTGAACTTTAAAAATGTCACAACCCTAGTTTTGGTATGTGCTTTTATTATTAGAATAATTGCGTCATGTTTATTTTCCTTGGTTTAATAATTGGGGATTTGGAAAATCCTCAAAAAGAATTTTAAATAAAAGGCCAGATAAAAAGTTTTTCCAAAATTCCTCCAAACAATTTTGAAAAATCCTATAAATGAGTATGATCATTTTAAAAATGATTTGGAGTCAAACCCATGCTCCTGGATTTTTCAAATATTCCAACAGAGGCTTGGAAATTAAATTTAAATGCTATTTGAATTGGATTCAAATAATTTGAATTCCAAAAATCTCCAAAACTTGGGAGTGACTAGTACTAGGTCACATATGTCCAAGATAAAAATTTGGGGATTTTTAAAATTGCTTTGATATTTTTTCAGAGCAAAACAAATAAAACAGAAAAGCAGAAAAATAAAAATAAAAGAGAAAGGACGAAGACACTTACCTGGCCCACCTGGCCCAGCCCAAAAGGGCAGGGTTGTCTTCCTCCACTGGCCAGGCAGGCAGGCAGGACGCCGGCGAGCCCGGCATGGCCGCCAGCGAGCTGCCTGCTTCCCCCCTCGTCCCTATCTACTCGCCGAGGAGCCCCTCGAAGCTCCCCTTCCATTCCCCCCCTCTAGAATCCTCTTCCCCGTCTCTTCCGTGCGATCCCGCGAAGAACAGAGAGCCCGCCGTCGCCGCCGTGTGCGCGCAGCCGTGGCCACCATGCCCCTCCCGCCGCACCAGGTTGTCCAGAGCGCGCAGCGTTGCCGTCTTCATCACCGGGGCCGTCCAATTGAAGCCGAGAGGCCCTCAAGGCCACGCCATCGTCGTCGTTCTCATCCACGGCCGCCGGCACACCGCCGTCGAATTCGTCGCCGCAGCTGCTCCTCCGGCCTCCCCGTCCACTCCGGCACGATCAGGGTGAGCACGCGCTCGTTTCGCCCCAAACCCCGACCCCTCTCGCGCTTTGTTTCGCCGTGGCCTCCGAGCTCCACTCCGGCCGCCGCCTGTGCTCGATGCCGGCAAGCCTACGGTGCCCCCCGTGCCTCCCCGTGGGCACCAGAAGAAGCGGAAGTGCACGAGGAGCACTCCGGTGGTCTCCCCGCACCTCCCCGTGGCCGGAGCCGTCCTCCCGAGCGGACGCCGCCGCGTCCAGAGGTCGCCGGTGGCTAACCGTCGGCCGGCTGAGTTAATTAGGGGCTAACCCCCTGGTTAACGAGCCCCAAGTCATTGACAGGTGGGACCCACCCCCCCACTAATCCCCTGTTAAGCTTAACCAAAACGGGATTAAACCCAGAGTGGATGACAGATGGGCCCGGCATCTCAGTTGACCAGTCAACGCCCATGACGTCATACTGATGTCATGCTTGCGCAATAATGCCTTTTCTATTTATCAGAATTCCAGAAAATGCTTAAATCTTTGAAATTCAATAACTTTTTATCCCTAACTCCAAATCAAATAAATTATATATGAAAAATCATCAGGAAAATGCAAGGATTCCAAATATTATACTTTCATGGATGAAAAACACATCTATGATGATGAACCAGTAGCATTTAGCTATATGGCTTATTTGGAATAATTCAAATTAAATGTTTAAATCATTTCAAATTAAATCTTTGCAATGCCAACCTTATCACTTGAACATCAGAGGCATATCATACACATGACCACATGGTTTACCATATCCAAACATTAGCAAATGAAACTTTGGCTAAATTGAACCACATTTGGAGTTTGAATTTGAATTTCTTATTCAAATCAACTTCAATTAAATTGTTACAATTTAAACATAGATCATATCAGTACCATGCCATGTTTCATTCTTGAATGTGCATTGCAATGTGATGTTTATACTTTGTTGTCTCGGTGTTTGCTTCTTCTCGATAGATCCATCGCCGGACGTAGTCCCTGTTTTCTCCGAAGAGTGGCACCCCCGAGTCTCGACAATAAGGCAAGCATACCCCTTTGATCATATCTATAAAAACCCAGTTTCCCCTCTTGTTCTCTTATGCATGATTAGGTGATTCACGTGTTACCGTTCTACCGTTAGATGAACCCATCCTTTGCATGACCTATCATTGCTACCACAGTATTAAGCAAACCTCAACCTAGCAGATACCAGATTGTTTGTGCTCATCATGTGGCCCTTCATCCATGTTATGCTATGCCATGCTAGAGTTGTTTGCAATAAAGTTGATCCATCTGGGTGATGTATCGGGATGGTAGTGAACACATGCAACAAGGAGGTAACGTGTTGTTGAAGTCACCCTAATATAAGTGAACAATGTGAGGCTGTGTAGGAGTACACAGTGGGTTGTCTCATTTACACTGCCCTAGGCCCCGAGTTCTTGTGTTGTGATCCAAGACACAGATTACTACCACATGTTGGCCTCATTGACCCCTCTCGACCTATTAACTCACCCCGACTAAGGTCCAGGATTCGCATGGGTTAACTTTATTCTATTTGCTTTCCTAACGTAGCACGATTTTAGGCAAGCGCAGCACCATCCGTCGAGGTGGGCTTGTCGGACCGTCCATACATCGTCTGGGTCCTGAACGGAAACCCCGGCCGGGATTCCCAATTGGGGTACAACTCAGATAGGCAATTCCCTGGACTAGAGTTGGAGCCGTGAGGTAAGTGTCGTGGTACTATCCTCGCCGACACCGCTTGAAGGTGACGAGTTCTAGGCGATAAGTGGTAGCTACGTATGTGAAGAAGTACACCCCTGCAGGGTTAATGAACTATTCGAATAGCCGTGTCCGCGGTTATGGACTACTTGGAGATCTTTACTTGATTATTAGACAACTCCAATGGATACTCTAAAAATCACAAGATAAGTGTGAGTGCTTTGGGTTGCTTCCTCGTGGGGAAGTCGAGGAAGGATCCATGGTTGTGTATTGATGTGGTGATCCAGATTAGATGGACTCGTGTGCGCCTCTCATCTCAACTCTATGTAGTCGTAGTACAGGATATCCAAGTCAAAGCTTTCTGCATTACAACCCCACTTGCCTTACCTTGACATCTGAGCATGAGTAGTATAGTTCTGACGTAAGTCTTGCTGAGTACGACTTTGTACTCACGTTTGCTTATTCTATGTTTTAGAGACGAGACCACTGACCCTGATGGTGGCCTCCCCCTTCAAGCTCGACATCGACGAAGTTATGTAGTCCCAGACAGCAGCCTGGTCCCTTTGGAGGGTCGTTGTGTTTTCTTAAAGGCTTCTTAAGCCATTTGTTAACCTTGTCTTTACTAAGACATAATTTTCTTCCGTTGTTGTATGATGTAATGTTGGATCACAGTGATGTGATCTCTGCTTGTAACACTAATATATCTGCTCAGTTTAGCAGATGCAATAAAGCTATGAGTTTGTAGAGTTCATGTTATGTTACCTGCTGTTATACACTTGGCATGCATGCTGTGTGTATGTTTATATCATGCATGTCATGTGTGGGGTTCGATACCTTAGTTGTGTTCTCGCCGGCGGTCTTTTATACACCAAGTGGCCCTTAGAGGTGCGCAGCTTGGGGCATCGCGATGCGATTGCTCGTGACTCTGTCACGTGGCACACTTTGTTGTATGATTGAGCCCGCCCGAGACCCCGACTAAGAGATCGGGCTGGAGTCTGTTTATGTAAGTGTTAGGATTCAATCGATAATATGGTTGAGGCGACTTGTCTATGAGTATGGGCTTTCACCACCCATAATCATTTAGACTTGTGAGCAGGCGATGAGGACCCATCACAGTTGATCATCCGGCCTGGATAGGATGCCCCCTCACGTTCGAGCTTTCCGAGAGTGTCTTGTACTTGGCCTTGTCTGCTTAGACAAGTGGGTATGGCTCTCGGCTCTTCATATGATTGAATTGTGACTGGAATTACATATGCAAACCCCGGGTCCCGACAGACTTGGTATCAGAGCAGGACTGCCTGTAGGATTAGTAAACCTTGGCCGAAGTCGAGTCTAGCACTCTATAGTTATATAGTTACTTTGGTTATAAGGGAACAACGTAAGGCTTCATTTTTCTCCTTACCCTTATCGATCTGAGTTCTGAATCACCCTCATCTTTTTCTACGGAAAGAAAGGACTAGGCTCTTCTATGTCTATACTAGAACATCTCGTTATTTGACTCTCTTTAGCTGTAGGATTGTTTTGGTTGTCTAGAGTCACCTTTCCATCAAGCCTTTTGAAAAAGTTCTGATCATTCTTGCAGATTGATTCATTCTTCCACCCCGGTACAGCCATTATGCTGTCCGATTTTTCCCGTGTTTCCAGTGATTCCAATGCTTTTGCGTTATAATCTTGTCCGCTCTTAAATTATGTCATCTTTGCTTTGATTCCATCGTAAATCCTACTCTGATCGTTGATTTTTATCACACAGAATGTCAGGTAGAACTAGAGGTGTTGAATCTGGTCATAGTAATCAAAGTGATGATGATGATCCTCCTTCACCGCCTTCTGCAGCGGAAATCATGATGGAGGCCGAGAGAAATCGACGTGATCAAACACGCCTTTTGGAACTCATTGAGAAGAATACTTCTCTCCAGCGAGATGCGGTAATATCCATCCAGGATTTTATCCTTTTGAACCTGCCAGTTTTCCGATGTTCATCTGAGCCCCTTGATGCCGATGATTGGCTCCGTTCCATCGAGCGTAAGCTTGAGATGGCGCATGTTTCTCCAGACGTTCGTGTGATGTTTGCGGCATACTTTCTGGAAGGTGCTGCTAGCGATTGGTGGGAAAGTTTTGTTGCAATGCAGCCTGATGGTCACGTAGTGACTTGGCAGGAGTTCCGTGATGCCTTCCAAGGGTACCACATTCTGGATGAGCTGATGGAAAGAAAGAGGGAAGAGTTCTGCACCCTATCTCAAGGAAATATGACTGTTCATCAGTACAGGACTGAGTTCAACCGACTTTCTCGTTATGCCCCTGAGAAGATATCAACCGATGCCAAGAAGCAAGCAAGGTTCCGCAAGGGACTTAGCCCTGTCCTTCGTCATGATCTCAATCTCCTTGAATTTGTCAACTTCGAGGATTTGGTCAATAGATCATTCAGAGCTGAGCATGGAAATGAGGTCTTTGAAGAGTCTCGCAAGCGTGATCGTGATCTTGCTTCCTCTTCTAGTTTGGGTTCTCAGAAACGTCGATTTTGGATCCCAACTAGTGCCATTCCTTCGCACTTGATTCTAAGACCATCTCCACAAAGCAAGAAAACCCAGAAAGATAGTAGAGAGTTTGCCATACAAACTCCACAACCTAACACCCGTTTGTGCTACAAGTGTGGTAATCCTGGCCACATTGCACGACAATGTTCATTGCAAGAGAAGGTTCCTCCTCGTCCAAAACATAAAGCCAAAGCTAAGCCATCAAAGCCTTCCAAAGCCAAGTCCGCTATTGTTGAATACGGACGTGTGAACCATGCCACCATCAAAGAAGCCCAAGAGGATACGAAGGTTGTACTCGGTACACTTCCTGTCAACTCCAAACCTGCTTCTGTTCTATTTGATTCTGCAGCTTCTCATTCCTTTTTGTAGGAAAAGTTCGCACTCCTGCATGATATTTCATTTGAGGAGCTGCCTAACCCTTTCATGATTAAAACTCCAGGATCCACATGGCGTACCAGTAGGGTAAGTCATGGCAATGAAATTGCTGTTGAGGATGTTGTATTCCTTGCTTCTCTCATAGCCCTCAAATCTTCAGATATCGATATCATCTTAGGTATGGATTGGTTATCCAAACACCGTGCCAAGATTAATTGTGCCACTAAATCAGTCCAACTCACTCATCCTTCCGGCAAGATAGTCCATTTCACATCCCAAGGTTCAGAAACCCAGCTATATTCGTTGAATGAGCATCCCCTTCCTAACCTTGAAGATATTCCGATAGTTTGTGACTTTCCGGATGTCTTTCCTGAAGAGCTGCCAGGAATGCCACCCGACAGGTCTGTGGAATTCATTGTGGATCTTATACCAGGCACGGCCCCAATTTCCAGACGCCCATATAGGATGGCCCCACATGAGTTAGCTGAGCTAAAAACCCAACTTGATGCTTCGTTTGCAAAAGGCTTCATCCGCCCTAGCTCATCGCCATGGGGTTGCACCGTTCTGTTCGTAACAAAGAAAGATGGAACAGAAAGGATGTGCGTAGACTATCGCCCGCTAAATCTAGCGACGATAAAGAACAAGTACCCACTGCCCAGGATCAATGATCTTTATGATCAACTTGCAGGATCCTCTGTCTTCTCTAAGATGGATTTGAGATTAGGTTATCATCAAATCAAAATCCGAAATGAGGACATTCCAAAAACGGCTTTCACTACTCGTTATGGTCTTTACGAGTATACCGTCATGTCCTTTGGTTTAACCAATGCCCCCGCCACATTCTCGCGCTTGATGAATTCGATCTTCATGGAGTACTTAGATAAATTTGTTGTGGTTTATCTTGATGACATTCTCATCTACTCGAAGAACGAAGAAGAGCACGCAGAACATCTTAGGCTGGTATTGATGAAACTTAGAGAGCATCGCCTTTATGCCAAGTTCTCCAAGTGTGAATTCTGGCTACCAAAAGTGACCTACTTAGGCCACGTGATTTCTGCGAAAGGTGTTGCAGTCAATCCCGAGAGAGTTCAGGCCGTCCTTGACTGGACCCCACCTGAATCGGTTAAGCAAGTTAGGAGTTTTCTTGGCCTAGCGAGCTATTGTCGTCGCTTCGTCGAGAACTTTTCTAAAGTTGCAAAGCCTCTAACTGAACTCCTCAAGAAAGATAAGAAATTCCTATGGACTCCCAAGTGCGAGGAAAGCTTTCAAGAGCTAAAAAGAAGATTGACTTCTGCTCCCGTACTTGCACCTCCAGACACCAAAAGGGATTTCGAAATCTATTGTGATGCTTCACGGCAAGGGTTAGGATGCATACTTATGCAAGATCGACATGTGGTAGCTTATGCTTCACGCCAGTTGCGTCCACATGAAGAAAACTATCCTACCCATGATCTTGAACTCGCTGCCGTAGTTCATTCCCTGAAGACTTGGCGACATTACCTCCTTGGTAATCGTTGTGAAATCTATACCGATCACCAAAGCCTCAAATACATATTCACCCAGCCAGATCTTAATCTCAGGCAAAGACGCTGGATAGAGTTGATAAAAGATTACGACTTGAGTATCTCTTACACCCAGGCAAGGCCAATGTCATGGCCGATGCACTAAGTCGTAAGTCGTATTGTAACAACCTCGTGTTACAACAGTATCAACCATTTCTCTGTGAGGAATTTCGAAAGATGAATCTCGAGATTGTTCCTCATGGATTCCATTCCACCTTGGTTGTGAAACTAACCCTTGAGGATCAAATCAAAGCTGTTCAACAACGCGCTCGAGGTATCCGACATATCAAATAGAACATTGCTAGCGGCAAGGCAAAATGTTT
Organism: Bromus sterilis; assembly: GCA_950022295.1. Lineage (NCBI taxonomy): Eukaryota > Viridiplantae > Streptophyta > Magnoliopsida > Poales > Poaceae > Bromus > Bromus sterilis. The sequence continues at coordinate 224,478,171 of OX465598.1, forward strand.
TACCCTAGACAATGAAGGTACTGTGTACTTCGAGAATAGGATGGTAGTTCCGAAGAATAGGAATCTAAGGCAGCAAATCCTTAAGGAAGCCCATGACACCCCTTTCTCGATTCATCCTGGTAGTACTAAGATGTATCAAGATCTACGCCAGAGATTTTGGTGGACTAGGATGAAGCGAGAAATCGCTCAATTTGTTGCTGAGTGCGATGTTTGTCGTCGTGTGAAAGAAGAGCATCAAAGACCTGCTGGTACTCTTCAACCTTTAGCCATTCCTGAGTGGAAATGGGATAAAGTCAGTATGGATTTCATCACTGGCTTTCCAAAGTCTCAGAAGGGAAACAATGCCATCTTCGTGGTCATTGACCGTCTTTCCAAAGTTGCTCATTTCCTTCCTGTTCGTGAGAGTATAACTGCTAGCCACTTAGCGGACTTATATGTCTCCCGGATCGTTTCCCTCCATGGTGTTCCTTTGGAAATCAATTCAGACTGTGGAAGTCTTTTCACCTCTCGATTTTGGGAAAGTTTTCAAAATGCTATGGGAACCCATCTCTCCTTTAGCACCGCCTTTCATCCCCAGTCAAGTGGTCAAGTAGAAAGAGTCAATCAAATTCTCGAAGACATGCTCAGAGCCTGTGTTTTCTCATTCGGAAAGATTTGGGAGAAATCTCTTCCATTCGCTGAGTTCGCTTATAACAACAGCTTCCAATCTAGCTTGGGCATGGCACCCTTTGAATTTCTCTATGGACGAAAATGTCGAAGACCTTTGAACAGGTCAGAAACCGGTGAAAGACAATTCTTTGGACCGGATATGATCCAGGAAGCAGAAGAGAAGGTTCGCATTGTTCGTGAGCAATTGAAGACAGCCCAGTGTCGTCAGAAAAGCTACTATGATCGTCATCATAGACCAGAGAGCTACGAGCTGGACGAGAAGGCTTACCTCCGGGTTACTCCTCTGAAGGGAACCCAACGTTTCGGTATCAAAGGCAAGTTGGCCCCACGTTACATAGGCCCCTTTCGTATTCTAGCTAAACGTGGAGAAGTGGCCTACCAACTTGAACTGCCACCGCATCTTTCTCAGGTTCACGATGTCTTCCACGTATCTCAACTCAGGCGTTGCTTCAAGGACCCCATCCGCGAAGTAGACCACGAAACGCTTGATCTCCAAGAAAACCTGTCGTATCGAGAGTATCCCGTCTGTATCCTCGATGAAGCTGAGCGCATCACCAGACGTCAGAAGATCAAGTTCCTTAAAGTGCAGTGGTCCAACCATTCTGAGAAGGAAGCCACCTGGGAACAAGAAAACCGTCTCCGTGTCGAGTACCCCACCCTCTTCCCGATTACTTCTGAATCTCGGGACGAGATTCTTTTGAGTGGGGGCGAGTTGTCACAACCCTAGTTTTGGTATGTGCTTTTATTATTAGAATAATTGCATCATGTTTATTTTCCTTGGTTTAATAATTGGGGATTTGGAAAAGCCTCAAACAGAATTTTAAATAAAAGGCCAGATAAAAAGTTTTTCCAAAATTCCTCCAAACAATTTTGAAAAATCCTATAAATGAGTATGATCATTTTAAAAATGATTTGGAGTCAAACCCATGCTCCTGGATTTTTCAAATATTCAAACAGAGGCTTGGAAATTAAATTTAAATGCTATTTGAATTGGATTCAAATAATTTGAATTCCAAAAATCTCCAAAACTTGGGAGTGACTAGTACTAGGTCACATATGTCCAAGATAAAAATTTGGGGATTTTTAAAATTGCTTTGATATTTTTTCAGAGCAAAACAAATAAAACAGAAAAGCAGAAAAATAAAAATAAAAGAGAAAGGCCGAAGCCACTTACCTAGCCCACCTGGCCCAGCAGAGGAGGCCCAGCCCAAAAGGGCAGGGTCGTCTTCCTCCACTGGCCAGGCAGGCAGGCAGGACGCCGGCGAGCCCGGCATGGCCGCCAGCGAGCTGCCTGCTTCCCCCCTCGTCCCTATCTACTCGCTGAGGAGCCCCTCGAAGCTCCCCTTCCATTCCCCCCCTCTAGAATCCTCTTCCCCGTCTCTTCCGTGCGATCCCGCGAAGAACAGAGAGCCCGCCGTCGCCGCCGTGTGCGCGCAGCCGTGGCCACCATGCCCCTCCCGCCGCACCAGGTTGTCCAGAGCGTGCAGCGTTGCCATCTTCATCACCAGGGCCGTCCAATTGAAGCCGAGAGGCCCTCAAGGCCACGCCATCGTCGTCGTTCTCATCCACGGCCGCCGGCACACCGCCGTCGAATTCGTCGCCGCAGCTGCCCCTCCGGCCTCCCCGTCCACTCCGGCACGATCAGGGTGAGCACGCGCTCGTTTCTCCCCAAACCCCGACCCCTCTCGCGCTTTGTTTCGCCGTGGTCTCCGAGCTCCACTCCGGCCGCCGCCTGTGCTCGACGCCGGCAAGCCTACGGTGCCCCCCGTGCCTCCCTGTGGGCACCAGAAGAAGCGGAAGTGCACGAGGAGCACTCCGGTGGTCTCCCCGCACCTCCCCGTGGCCGGAGCCGTCCTCCCGAGCGGACGCCGCCACGTCCAGAGGTCGCCGGCGGCTAACCGTCGGCCGGCTGAGTTAATTAGGGGCTAACCCCCTGGTTAACTAGCCCCAAGTCATTGACAGGTGGGACCCACCCCCCCACTAATCCCCTGTTAAGCTTAACCAAAACGGGATTAAACCCAGAGTGGATGACAGATGGGCCCGGCATGTCAGTTGACCAGTCAATGCCCATGACGTCATACTGATGTCATGCTTGCGCAATAATGCCTTTTCTATTTATCGGAATTCAAGAAAATGCTTAAATCTTTGAAATTCAACAACTTTTTATCCCTAACTCCAAATCAAATAAATTATATATGAAAAATCATCAGGAAAATGCAAGGATTCCAAATATCATACTTTCATGGATGAAAAACACATCTATGATGATGAACCAGTAGCATTTAGCTATATGGCTTATTTGGAATAATTCAAATTAAATGTTTAAATCATTTCAAATTAAATCTTTGCAATGCCAACCTTATCACTTGAACATCAGAGGCATATCATACACATGACCACATGGTTTACCATATCCAAACATTAGCAAATGCAACTTTGGCTAAATTGAACCACATTTGGAGTTTGAATTTGAATTTCTTATTCAAATCAACTTCAATTAAATTGTTACAATTTAAACATAGATCATATCAGTACCATGCCATGTTTCATTCTTGAATGTGCATTGCAATGTGATGTTTATACTTTGTTGTCTCGGTGTTTGCTTCTTCTCGATAGATCCATCGCCGGACGTAGTCCCTGTTTTCTCCGAAGAGTGGCACCCCCGAGTCTCGACAATAAGGCAAGCATACCCCTTTGATCATATCTATAAAAACCCAGTTTCCCCTCTTGTTCTCTTATGCATGATTAGGTGATTCACGTGTTACCGTTCTACCGTTAGATGAACCCATCCTTTGCATGACCTATCATTGCTACCACAGTATTAAGCAAACCTCAACCTAGCAGATAACAGATTGTTTGTGCTCATCATGTGGCCCTTCATCCATGTTATGCTATGCCATGCTAGAGTTGTTTGCAATAAAGTTGATCCATCTGGGTGATGTATCGGGATGGTAGTGAACACATGCAACAAGGAGGTAACGTGTTGATGAAGTCACCCTAATATAAGTGAACAATGAGAGGCTGTGTAGGAGTACACAGTGGGTTGTCTCATTTACACTGCCCTAGGCCCCGAGTTCTTGTGTTGTGATCCAAGACACAGATTACTACCACATGTTGGGCTCATTGACCCCTCTCGACCTATTAACTCACCCCGACTAAGGTCCAGGATTCGCATGGGTTAACTTTATTATATTTGCTTTCCTAACGTAGCACGGTTTTAGGCAAGCGCAGCACCATCCGTCGAGGTGGGCTTGTCGGACCGTCCATACATCGTCTGGGTCCTGAACGGAAACCCCGGCCGGATTCCCGATTGGGGTACAACTCAGATAGGCGATTCCCTGGACTAGAGTTGGAGCCGTGAGGTAAGTGTCGTGGTACTATCCTCGCCGACACCGCTTGAAGGTGACGAGTTCTAGGCGATAAGTGGTAGCTACGTATGTGAAGAAATACACACCTGCAGGGTTAATGAACTATTCGAATAGCCGTGTCCGCGGTTATGGACTACTTGGAGATCTTTACTTGATTATTAGACAACTCCAATGGATACTCTAAAAATCACAAGATAAGTGTGAGTGCTTTGGGTTGCTTCCTCGTGGGGAAGTCGAGGAAGGATCCATGGTTGTGTATTGATGTGGTGATCCAGATTAGATGGACTCGTGTGCGCCTCTCATCTCAACTCTATGTAGTCGTAGTACAGGATAGCCAAGTCAAAGCTTTCTGCATTACAACCCCACTTGCCTTACCTTGACATCTGAGCATGAGTAGTATAGTTCTGACGTAAGTCTTGCTGAGTACGACTTTGTACTCACGTTTGCTTATTCTATGTTTTAGAGACGAGACCACTGACCCTGATGGTGGCCTCCCCCTTCAAGCTCGACATCGACGAAGTTATGTAGTCCCAGACAGCAGCATGGTCCCTCTGGAGGGTCGTTGTGTTTTCTTAAAGGCTTCTTAAGCCATTTGTTAACCTTGTCTTTACTAAGACATAATTTGCTTCCGTTGTTGTATGATGTAATGTTGGATCACAGTGATGTGATCTCTGCTTGTAACACTACTATATCTGCTCTGTTTAGCAGATGCAATAAAGCTATGAGTTTGTAGAGTTCATGTTATGTTACCTGCTGTTATACACTTGGCATGCATGCTGCGTGTATGTTTATATCATGCATGTCATGTGTGGGGTTCGATACCTTAGTTGTGTTCTCGCCGGCGGTCTTTTATACACCAAGTGGCCCTTAGAGGTGCGCAGCTTGGGGCATCGCGATGCGATTTCTCGTGACTCTGTCACGTGGCACACTTTGTTGTATGATTGAGCCCGCCCGAGACCCCGACTAAGAGATCGGGCTGGAGTCTGTTTATGTAAGTGTTAGGATTCAATCGATAATATGGTTGAGGCGACTTGTCTATGAGTATGGGATTTCACCACCCATAATCATTTAGACTTGTGAGCGGGCGATGAGGACCCATCACAGTTGATCATCCGGCCTGGATGGGATGCCCCCTCACGTTCGAGCTTTCCGAGAGTGTCTTGTACTTGGCCTTGTCTGCTTAGACAAGTGGGTATGGCTCTCGGTTCTTCATATGATTGAATTGTTACTGGAATTACATATGCAAACCCCGGGTCCCGACAAAAAATGTCCAAAATTTATAAGTGGCTAGCTATATATATTGTGAGGCCACATAAAAATTTGTGGCATTTAATAAATGCCTAGGTAATTAAATTAGCAGGGCCAACACATTACAGAAATAATAAAAAGAAAAAGGAGAGAGAAGCTTACCTCTCGACCTAGGCGAGGCCCAGCCGGCCCAGCCCAACTCCTCCATTCCGTCTTCTTCCTCCCCGCGCCCTAAAGCATCTCACTGTCGACAGAGGGCGGGCTGGACGCCATCGTGACGGCTACGAGGTTCCAGGCCTCCCCAGCTCACCAAAGTGCGCCACGGAGACGCACACCTCGCCCTCTCTCACTTCCCCCACTTTCCCCTCCCTCTGGAGCTCTCTGTACATCTCCCCCCCCCCCCCCACCGACACAGAGCGCCCCCGCGGTTCATCGTCGTCGGAAAACATAGCCACCGCGAGCTAGAGCTCTAGCCAGGATGTCAAGCGTGTTCTCCGTCCTCGACTCCGTCGACTAGCAGAAGGGCACGCCTCGATTTGGACCTGACGCGACGCCAGGCTCATCGGATCACCGCTGGACCCGCAAGCAATCTCCATTGATTTCTCCACCGCCGTTACCTCCCCGCCTCCAACGACCACCTCGTCGTGTTCCCTGAGCTCTGGTGAGAGTTTCCCCCAAGCTCCCAGCACCCCGCAACCCCTCTAGCCGGTTTCACCATGGAAGCCGACGAAGGTCGCCGCCATGGACGACGCCCACCTAGCTCCTGTGCCCTTGTCGATGCCATGGTGTGCGCGAATGACCCCTGGGCACACCAGCTTTCGAACGAGCCACTCCTAGCTCAAATCAGTGCACGTTTGCCCCCTCCCCGTTGGATCCCTAGCTACTGTCGCCACCAAGGTCGTCGCCATCGTCGTTGCAGCCATCCCCTCGAGCCCCAGCCACCACCGTTCAACGCGGGAGAGCCCCAGCAACCCATCCCTGGCCTCCATTCCTTCTCTCGTGGCCTGTATCGCCATTCCGAGCAACTCCGGCGAGGCACAGTACTCGCCGATGATGAGCACCGCCATTAGGGCTTAACCCAGCCCTTAATCACCTAGGCCCCACCCCCTAGTGACACTGCCATGTGGGCCCAAGGCCACACTAATCCCTCTCATTAGTTTAATTCGAATTAAACTGGTTTAATTAACACAGCAGAGGACGACAGGTGGGACCCCTCTGTTAGAGGCCCCCTGATGCCAGCATGACCTCATGCTGATGCAGTAATCCCTTTTCTATTTAATTTTAATTAGAAAATAAGTGAAACTTTGGAAATTCATAGAAAATTCATATTAACTCCAAATTTAACATATAATATATGAAAAATGATCAAGAGAAAATAATCTATCCAAATATACAACTTTCAACTATGTTTGAGTTGATTTTAAAATGGGACCAGTAGCATTTTCTATTTGGTTTAATTGGAATTTAATCAAATTAAATTCAAATGCTATTGCAATTTGAACCTTAGCAACATGCCACATTTCACTTGAACATCAGAGGCATATCATACACATATCAAGATGAGTTACATTGATCAAAAAATAGCATTTGCAACTTGGATAAATTGAATTCAAATTGGAGTTTGAATTTTCAATTCATTTGCAATATACTCCATTTAAATAGAATTGCCTCACACATCAGAAGCATGCAAACCAAGTTTCAACCTTCAACCATGTGCTTGTGCATTGTATTTACTTTGCTACCTTGTTTGTTGTTTGTCGAGTAGAAGTTGAACCGGAACAGGAGGCTGCCCCCTTCGTTGAAGATCCCGAGACTGAACCTCGTCAGCAAGGCAAGCAAACCCCCATTGATCATGTCGATAAAATCCCACTTCCCTCTCATGTCTCGCTTATGCATTGTATAGGATGATTACCATGATGCGTTTCTACCGCATAGATGAACCCATTCCTTTGCATGACCTATCATTTGTCACAGTAGTAAGCAAACCACAATCCTAGCAAATGTATGAGTTGAATGATATCATGTGGCCCATGCAATTGTTACTACTTATTGCATGCTTAGAGTGATACAATGGTGTTACTGTTATGTGAGTCGGGATGGTAGTGAACATGTTGATGATGGTGGAAATGTGTTGGTGAATATACCCTAATACAAGGTGAACGATGAGAGGCTGTGTAGGAGTACACGGTGGGTTGTCTCGTTGAACACCGCCCTAAGTCCGAGTTCTTATGTGGTGATCCAAGATGAAGAGTACAACCACACATTGGGCTCACTGACCCCTCTCAACCTATTAACTCATCCCTTTCGATGTCCAGATGTCGCAGTAGTTCGGAGTTCTGGTAGGTTTGTGGCCTGGCTGCTAAGTGAGGGAACGGCTCAGACGAGACCGGCTTATGCACCACGCACACATCATCTGGTTCCACTTCAGTAAACCGGCCGGGTTCACGATAGTGGTAGCCAACCCAAGTAGGCGACTTTCTTGGACTAGATCGGCTATGAGGTAACAGTTGTTGTGGCATCCTCGTTGTCACCTCTTGAACTATGACATGCAAAAGGCGGTAACTAATGACATGTGTGTGTAGCGGTACACCCCTGCAGGGTTAACAAAACTATTCGAATAGCCGCGTCCGCGGTTAAGGACTGCTTGGAAAGCTTAGCTTGATTATTCCGGGAGCTCGACGACTGATCAAGCTAGTGTAGTACCAGTTAGACGACTGGTCCCTCGTGGAAGGGCTTGTTTATATATAAGGCTTCTCTAAGCCATTTGTTAAACTTGTCTGTACTCAGACCTACTTTGCTTCCGCATGCTTGTTGTAATGTTGGATCACAGACTTGTGATCTCTGTGTGCACTCTGTAAGAGTTATCAATAAAGTTGTATACTTTGTAGAGAATTGCATTGATACCTGCTGTTCATACTAGACATGTGTGTTGCGTGTATGATTATAACATGCATGTCTTAGTATGGGTTTTCGAGACCTTAGTTGTGATCTGGCTGGCGGTCTTTTATACACCAAGTGTCCCTTAGATGTGCACAGCTTGGGGTATCGCGATGCGATTGCTCGTGACTCTGTCACGTGCACACTTTGTTGTATGATCGAGCCCGCCCTAGACCCCGACTAAGTGATCGGGCTTGAGTAAGTCTATGTAAGGGTTATAATACAATCGATAGTATGGTTGAGGCGACTTGTCTATGAGTATGGGAGTTCATCACCCATACCATTTAGACTTGTGTGCGGATGATGAGGACCCATCTCAGTTGATCATCCGGATTGAATGGGATGCCCCTCACGTTCGGTGCTTTCCGAGAACGTTCTGTGCTTGGCCTTGTCTGCTTAGACAAGTGGGTACGGTTCTCGGCTCTCCATATGATTGTGTTGTAGTGAGTCTTGCATACGCTAACCCCGGGTCCCGACACCAGGGTTCCTGACCATGGGATTTGCCGGGGTTGATCCCCGTCAATTGGCGCCGTCTGTGGGAACTACACAGGTTGGGATCACGATCTCGGCGGTCCTGTCTTCAGCAAACTACAACTCAAGAGCAAGAACCTGATCTAGCCCACTTGAAGGATTCAAGATCACGGCGGACATCTCTGCCACCCCATCAAGACCGATCGAGCTACAGTTGTGCCAGGACCGATACTACGGTAACAGCCAAGTACAGCGTCAGCGCCGAAGGAATCGACGACCCAAAAGAACGGCGAGGGGCCTTTATGAAGGAACTCCACTTGATGAACCGCGACGCACAACGGAGGACTCGCAAATCTTTCGACAACCCACCACCGCCCGGGCACCCGCCGCACATCAAGACGATGACTACGCGATCGAACCCAGCGATCAGCAGAACCATTGCCAAGGAAGAAGGAATCGACGACCCAAAAGGCGCGCATGGGAGATCTACGGCGAGGCTCCAATGAACGAGCCACGACACGCAGCCACGCAACCGACGACCGCTCGACGATACGCCGTCACACGAGCACCTGCCGTCAGTCAGGACAGCGACTCAGAGACACGGGTGGGCGATTACTATGACCCAGATTGTAGGCCGGATGAATTCTCCAACCTCATCAAGAACCAAGACATGAGTCAAGGAATCGACAACGACCCCCGCTTCCACGAACACCCGGAGGATCACGAGCAAATCTTCAGAATCTCAAGAAAGAAGAGGCACGCCGGATCTAGCAAACTCACGGCTAGAGAGCAGCTGGCAGGACCCTGCACGATCCAAAGCTTCGAGGATGACTGGGGACGCGTCAGGTCAGGTCACACTTTGAGAGACTGCCGCCTGTTCAACGAGCTAGCCGACGACCTCGAGAAGGAGAAGCAGAAAGAAGACAGGCGCAACCGACGACCCGAACAATCGCCGCCCTCAAGCCCGGAAGGACGTCACAGCCCGCTGCAAGAACAGGTGCTCATGATCCAAGAAGGAAGGGTACCGCAAGAACGAAGCGACGCCTACACCCTGCAAGCTACAGCAGCCGAGAGCATAAACATAGTCGAAGTCTACCAGCTACATGATACGGAGACCAGCATCACGTTCTCACAGGACGACCATCCACCCGCAGTCCCAGGACCAGGGCACGCGCCCCTGGTGCTCCATGCACAAATCGGAGGGTACGACATGGATAGGGTCTTCATGGACGGAGGCAGCACCATGAACATCATGTTCGCGAACACCCTGCAAAAGATGCTGATCCCACGATCAGTATCGACAAAATCGAGCACCGAGTTACACGGGGTAGTCCCAGGAGAAGCAGCCACATCCCTCGGAGTCATCGAAATCGAAGTCATCTTCGGCAACCGACGCAACTTTGCAAAGCACGTCCTCGAGTTCGAGGTACTCGACTGGCAATCGCAATACCACGCCATATTGGGACGGCAGCATTCGCGCAGTTCATGGCGGTCCCACACTATGCCTACCTCAAGCTCAAGATGCCAGGATCAGCAGGAGTCCTCACGATCAACGGAAGCTTCATCAAGTCAGATCAATGTGATCGTGACTTCCATAGAATCTCCGACACATTCGGAGCCAAACAAGAACTCAGAGAAATAGCCATGGTGACGGACAAGAGTACCCTCCCATTGGTGAACCGAAGCGAATCCAAGGAGTACGGACGCGACTTCAGCATCGACAGCGACACAGTCACTCACCAAGTGCACCCGACGGACCCGGACAAAACAGTCCGCATGTACGCCCACCTACCAGAGGAGCAGGCGATGGCTCTCGTCGCTTTCCTTCGAGACGAGTGGGAAATATTCTCCTGGTGCCTAGCCGACATGCCTGGGATACCACGCGAATTCGCGGAACACGCCCTACGCATCAAGCAAAACACGAAGCCGGTGAAGCAAGCGTTGAGACGATTCTCGGAGCCCAAGGGAAGAGCAATCGGAGAGGAAGTCAACCGGTTACTCGACGCCCAGTTCATCCGAGAAACAAAGAAAGCCACCTGGATAGCCAACCCAGTGTTGGTGCCCAAGAAAGACACGACCGTGCTGCGCATGTGTGTCGACTACGGACCAGTCAACAAGCATTGCCCGGAGGACCACTTCCCCCTGCCTAGAATCGATCAGATAATCGACTCGACAGCAGGGTGCGATCTACTTTCCTTTCTTGATGCTTACTCAGGATACAACCAGATCAGGATGAAGGAAGAAGACGAAGAGCACACATCGTTCATCACCCCCTATGGCGTATTCTGCTACAGGACCATGCCCTTCGGGCTCAAAAACGCAGGTGCCACTTACCAGCGAATGATGCAGGCCTTCCTGAAGGAGCAAATCAGAAGAAACGTGCAAGTCTATGTGGATGACATCGTCATCAAGACCTACAAAGCAGCCACACTACTCGATGACCTGCGCGAAACCTTCGCGGCGCTCAACAAATACATAATTAAACTCAACCCAAAGAAGTGCGCATTCGGCGTACCGGCGGGGAAGCTTCTTGGCTATATGGTCTCTGCCTGAGGAATCGAGGAAAACCCTGAGAAAGTCCAAGCCATCACCCGAATGCAAGAACCAACCGACATCAAAGGAGTACAGCATCTCACTGGAAAACTCGCAGCCCTAAGCCGCTTCATCAGCAGGCTGGGAGAATGCACGCTGCCTTTCTATCAGCTTCTCAGGAAAGGAGAGAAATTCGAGTGGACGGAGGAAGCCCGCCAAGCATTCGCGGACCTGAAAAAGACACTCTCGACCCCACCAATCCTGGCGGTACCCAAGGAACGAGAGAATCTATACCTCTATGTGTCAGCACGTAACAGTGTAGTAAGCACATCGCTCATTGTCGAACACGCAGAAGAAGGCAAGGTCCAGAGCATCCAGAGACCAATCTACTACCTCAGCATGCTCCTGACCAAATCCCAGCAGCGGTACCCGCACTATCAGAAGCTACTACTGGCCATCGTCATGACCTCAAGAAAGGTGTCCCACTACTTCGACGAGCACCCTATCACAATCGTGAGAAGCGCACCACTCGCTGACATACTCAACAACCCTGGAGCGACTGGACGAGTCGCCGAGTGGAACATTGAGCTCACCCCACGGGACCTGCATTTCAAGCACCCAACAGCCATCAAAGCCGAAGTACTCCCAGATTTCCTGGTCGAGTGGACGGAGGTTCAGACACCAGGCCCCCCAGACCTATCAAGTTCATGGTCAATGTTATTCGATAGGTCCAAGAGAGAGCAAGGAGCTGGGGTAGGAGTTGTGCTCATCTCCCCTAAAGGAACAAATCTGAAATATGTCCTCCAGATCCACTTCAGTCACGCCTCCAACAACGAAGCAGAATACGAGGCACTCCTCCATGGCGTGCGCATGGCCAAAATATGCGGAGCCACTCGCCTCATAATTTACGGGGACTCCAATCTCGTCGTCCAGCAGGCGATGAGAAACTGCAACGCAATAGCCGACAACATGGCGGCCTACCAGAAGCTCTACAACGCACTCGAAGGAAGTTTCGACGGGTGCGAGCTCCACTACATCACCAGGGCCAACAACACAAAAGCTGACGAAATCCCGAACATCGGTTCGACCCGAGGACCAATATAGGCAGCAGCACCTGAAGCAGTCGTGGACGGCGAGGGCGCAACAGACCTGGCGCAAGTGGCAGCAGCAACCCCATCAGAAGCCACAAGCACCAGTACACCTGACAGCACAGCCCCGACAGAGCTCGAAGGACATGTCTGGGCAAAACCGTTCCTCCGATTTCTAATCGAAGGTACGCTACCGCAAGACGTGGCCGAAGCACGACGCATCAGTCGACGATCCAAGGCATTCACGGTGATCAACAAACAACTATACAAGCGCAGCATCACCCAGATACTCCAAAGGTGCATTGACGAAGAGGACGGCAAAGCCCTACTGCTCGAAATCCACGAAGGCACTTGCGGACACCATGCGAGCAGCAGAGTACTCGTGTCCAAAGCATTCCGAGCCGGGTTCTATTGGCCCACAGCCATGAAAAACGCAGAGGAAATCGTGCGACGCTGTGTCGCCTGCCAGAAATTCGCCAACAGGCCACACGCTCCCGCCTCAGAGCTCAAGACCATACCGCTATCCTGGCCGTTTGCCACCTGGGGACTGGACATGGTGGGCCCACTCAAGAAATCATCAAAGGGCGGAAGGACACACCTCCTCGTCGCAGTTGACAAGTTCACTAAATGGATCGAAGCAGTGCCCATCACCAGCTCCACAGCCCTCACGGCTGTTAACTTCATAAAATCGATCATCTTCAGGTTCGGAGTGCCACACAACATCATCAAGGACAACGACACGAACTTCACAGCCGCAGAATTCCAGAACTTCTGCGAAGAAATGGGCATCAAAATCAATTATGCATCGGTCGCGCACCCGCAGTCCAACGGCCAGGTGGAAAAGGCAAACGGCCTTGTGTCCGGAGGAATCAAGAAACGGCTCCTCGCACCACTCGAGCAAGCCGCCGGCAACTGGGTAGAAGAACTCCCCGCGGTCCTATGGAGCCTACGAACCACACCAAACACCGCGACCCAGTACACACCCTTCTTCATGGTGTACGGGGCAGAGGCAGTCCTACCACACGACCTCAAGTTCGGAGCACCTCGTGTCACCGGATACGAAGAAGAAGAAGCAGAAGAAGCACTACAAGACAACAAAGATACGGCTGACGAAGCAAGAGACACAGCCCTGGCAAAATCAGAGGGGGTACCAGGACAAGATACGCACCTACCAAAGCAGTCGCTTACGCACTAGAACCTTCAACAAAGGCGACTTAGTCCTACGGCTGATACAAGAGAAGGTCCATAAACTTGCCCCCCAATGGGAAAGACCATTTATAGTCTCAGAAGTCATCGGAGGTGGTGCCTACAGGCTGAAGAACCCGAAGACAGACGAAGACGTGGGTAACCCATGGAACGTAGAAAACTTGCGACTGTTCTATCCATAGTCCCCATCGGTCAGACATGACTGGAAACTCATGTAGCTGATCGACCGCAATAAAGAAAATGTTGCCCAAATACTGCCATCTCAAAGCACTCGGGGGCTTAAGAATAAAATCCCCCCGAGAGGCACTATCGCCTACGCGATCTTAACCAAAGCACTTGGGGGCTTAAGAATAAAATCCCCCCGAGAGACGCTATCGCCTGCGCGATCTTAACCAAAGCACTCGGGGGCTTAAGAATAAAATCCCCCTGAGAGACGCTATTGCCTACGCGATCTTAACCGAAAAGCACTCGGGGGCTTAAGAATAAAATCCCCCCGAGAGACGCTATCGCTACTCAAGCGATCTTAAACACAAACACTCGGGGGCTCGAGCACAAAAATTCCCCCCGAAAGACGCTACCATCGCTCACGCGACCTCTACATCCAAGCACTCGGGGGCTCGAGCACCATCTCCACCCGAAGACCGCTCGCGCAGTCTGAAGCTTAAAAAGCCCAAGCAAAATACCCGGCCAGCCCCACCTGCCGAGAGCAAGGCTCGAAAGACATGGCCACAATCAGATGGAGCACCAAGTACTCTGAAGAAACTTTGGAGGAAGCACAGGACAAAGACTCGTTTAGTCTTCATCCGATCGCCAACGATCACCTAAAGACTCGGGGGCTACTCCCATCGGGAGCGCTGTCGCGCACCCGATAAAAGACAGAAACTAACGACAAGGAAAACAAATTTCAGCCTACGCTCGACCCTCCGACTCAAGCATAGCCTCGGGGGCTACTCCCATCGGGAGCGCTGTCGCGCACCCGATAGAACCCACGGTGCAAAGTTTAGACGGACTCGAAGACAGCTCTCGATCGCAAAGGACTCGAACACAGCTCTCGGTTACAAAGAAGTCAAAGACAGCTCCTGATCGCCAAGGACTCGAACACAGTTTTCGGTTGCATAAAATCCCAAAGATAAATTCCATTGCAAAGGCTCAAGCACAGTTTACATCACAAGGATCATTTTCAGCACAAACAATTCAAAGTACATTGGATAGAAGGAAGATCTGATCACTCGAAGGAAATCCTCATTACATCGAGCACTAACCTAGTTACAATAAAGCCTACAACATCAATCACCCAAGGAATTATGACTTCTACATGTGCGCCCATGCCGGGATGATTGGCACTAAGACAGCAAGCATCATCACAGACAAAGGAGGAGTCGAAGCAGCAGGCTCATGATGTCAATAACATAACAAAAGGTGAAGCTCGACTTATTTGCGGAGCAATTGAAGACGATGCTCCACCAGCTTCTTCTCCTGCTCCACTAGCTTCTTCTCCAGCACCACCCGAGCTGCCGGCGAAGATGACGTCGCTGCCTCCAGTTCTACAAGGTCGCCTGCCGTGCTTGTTTAACCGGTGACTTGACATCGAGGTCCTCTTCAGAGCCAGAGGAGGAAGAAGTTGAAGACGGCTCACCACCAGCACCAGAAGAGTCCCCGGAGGAGGAAGCAGTCGAAGACGCAGGCAAAGGACTCCTCGACTTTGTGGAGCTGTCGTTGCTCGACTCCTGCCAGTGCGGGTCCATAGTGTTGCCACTCGGGTCGAACGCGCGACAGTGAAAGTGCTTTTGCCGTCAAAACGATAGCTGAGCATATCGCCATCTCGCAGATTCAACCGCCGAGCGAACAAACTCCAGCCAGAGCCAAGAAAAATCAAGCGGGAGCCATCAAGCTCCAAGTCAACATAAGAACGAGGTCGACAGATCCCTTGAAGATGCAGAAGCAAGCCATCGAAGCCACGTTCACAGACAATGGCGGAAAAAGCAGAGGGAAGAAGAACGCGATTGGCACTCTAGCCACGAACACGTAAAAGAAAGTCATAGCGCCAGAATCCCTCCTCCAAGGGAGAAGAGGAAGGCACTAGCGCCGTACCATGGCGACCACCACGGCATGAGCGTGGTGTACGGCCACCATGGCCACGACGAACATGGCCACGACCAGCACCCCGCCTAGGAACCATGAGAAGAAGAAGAGGAGAAGGAAGAGGCAACACAGCAAGCTGGATGGAGGTGAAACGTTGTGGAAGAGAAAGGCTTATTTATAGAACGAAAATCTCCCAGCACGGAGAAGCCAAGACGACATCAGCAATTAATTCAAAGACCAAACATCGCAGACATCCCAGATTCCAATACCAAGATGCTTTCCCACGGGATGCACTGTGCATGAGACGCGTCAATTCACGCGCGTTTCCAACGCGTGTATCGGAAACTCAACCAGCGCCTGCAGCACGCCACAGCGGTCATCATTATGACCGGTCATAAAGAAGTGACGGTTCACTGGCGGAGCATCCCAAACAGCCATTAAACAGAGGCATCGTTGTCCTGACAAGCGGCGAAGAAAACCAACAGACATCAAGGCTCTGAGATTCTATCTTTCAGATCTTTTTCCCGATGAAGAAAAAACATCTTACTCCCATCGGGAGAGTACATCATAAGAGTCCCGGGTGCTCCCTCACCTAAAGGTCAGCAATGTGCTCGAGTGACCACTCGCACTCATGAGAGTTTCGGGTGCTCCCTCACCTAACAGTCAGCAACGTGCTCGAGTGACCACTCGCACTCACGAGAGTCTCGGGTGCTCCCTCAACCCGACGCAATACAAACATGCATTCGCCAAGATCATACGGTGCTAAGAGTCTCAGGTTCTCCCTCACCTCAAGAACCAAAATGGCATTCGAGTGAATACTCGCGAAAAACCGCCCGTCTGAGCACTCGAAACAAGCTCCACGGGTGAATGAGTGAACAACTCGCTTGATGTTTTGTTCCAAGTGGGTGAAATGCTATAAGGCTCCGCGCCACAAAAACACACATTCTTGGAACACGATACACTGTGCCCAGATGCCACGCAAGATTAGCGTGTAGGTAAGACCCCGCTGCGAAGTTCGGCTGGGCTGGGACTTGCCGAAGAGCGTTTTCACTCCCAACCTTTTCCATGCGCTGCGCATGATAGAAAAAGCCGGGCGGACGCGCCTTAGGCTACGCACATTACTGGCGGCAAATGAACACCGTAAGGCCTGAAGCGGCAGGACTGTTGCTCGACACCAGTGTTCCAAGCTCACGTCGAGGGACGTGGGTTTGATTGGGCTACTGCGGTATTTTCCCGAGTGCAATTCACCAAGGCTCGACCAATCGACTCCTTGGGCCCTTTCAGCTTAGCATCCTTCGAAACAGGTTTTGTCATGGCCACCAGACTGCCAGCGACCCGCGGATATACCGCGCATACCAATAACCGACAAATGAATGTACTCGAGTCCCTGCGCGACTCTTCGAGTCCCCCAGCCACTCGGGGGCTACTGACGAGGGGGTGACCCCACGACTCCTATGGATAAGCCTACCTGGTGGTCATGAAGACAGAAGGCCCATGAAGATACAGCCTCGACCTACTAATTGATACCGACGTAGGAGTCTACGACTCACAAGGAAGGTGCGAAGACCTGCCATACGGAGCAAGCTAGGGTTAGGAAAGCTTACCTGTAAACATAGATGAATTCCCCAACACCTAGCCCAGTATATAAGGGCTAGGAGGGGCGAAACCAAAGACAACCAATATCATCTGTAACCCTAGCCTTGAGCGCTCCAGCCTTGGCATCCCCTGTAATCGCATCTCCCCCATCAATAATATCGAGTAGGAGTGTGCCTCCCTGTTTGCCGAGGAGCTATCATCCAACCTGTGCCTCTCATGACTAACCCAGGGTCCCTGACCATGGGATTTTCCAGGGTTGATCCCCTTCACCCCGAGTGCCAATTTTGTTTATGTCACGATTGCGAAGAACGCCGAGGGGGGTGGTAGCTGAGCCGAGCCCCCGAGTGCCAATTTTATTTATGTCGCGATTGCGAAGAACGCCTCGGGGGGTGGCTGTTGAGGCGAGCCCCCGAGTGCCAATTTTGTTTATGTCGCGATTGCGAAGAACCCCTCGGGGGTGGCTGTTGCGGCGAGCCCCCGAGTGCCAATTTTGTTTATGTCGCGATTGCGTAGAACGCCTCGGTGGGCTACTGCTGCGGCGAGCCCTCGAGTGCCAATTTTATTTATGTCGCGATTGCAAGGAACGCCTCGGGGGTGGATGCTGCGGCGAGCCCCCGAGTGCCAATGGATCAATTTTTGGAAAAACATTTTTCAATATTCTTCCTGGTGTCTCGTACATTTAGTAAGAATGGGGGGCGGTCTGATGAGGACAGTCCCCTTTTATTAAAAACGGCGGCGTGGTAGCCTTAAGTGCTGGATGGCTTCTTCTCCGAGTGCTCGGGTCCTTCGGGTGGCGGCTTCTTCTACGGGAGTGCTTCTTCTGCGGGTCCCGTGGTCTCGTTGGCTTGGTGGGCTCCAAAGGCCTCTGATATCTTGTGGAATTCCTTGTCGTAGCGGTCGGACCTGATGAAGCTGCAGCTGATTGTGATTACACCATGAGGCCCTGTCATCTTTATCTTAAGGTAGGCGTAGTGAGGCACTTCCATGAAGCGGGCGAAGGCCGGTCGTCCAAGGATTGTGTGGTATTGCAATTTCCATTCGACCACTTCGAAGTCTAGGATCTCCTTGCGGAAGTTGGTCGCTTCACCAAAGACCACTTCCAGGCTTATCTTTCCCAGAGGGTAGACTGCTTTTCCTGGCACAATCCCGTGGAAGGTTGTGCTTGAGGATTTCAGCGCGGAGCTCTGGATTAGCATTTCTTTGAGTGTCCTTGTAAAGATGATGTTGATCCCGCTGCCGCCGTCCATGAATACTCGTGACATGTCGTAGTTCCCTATTCTGTCCTCGAGCACTAGTGTGGCATGTCCTGGTCGAGGGATGGCAGGCGGGTGGTCCTCTCGAGAGAAGGTAATATCTGTTTCGGACCCGCTCAAGTACTCCGGGATAGCGGGGTGTGAGGAGGCTGCGAGGAAGACTTGTCTTGTGACCTGCTTCTGCTGCCTATTTGAAGGCCTGCCTTCTTGTATCATGTAAATCCTGCCGTGGGCTTCTGGGTACTGCTCCTCTTCATCTGGTGTACTGCGCCGTTGCTAGATTGCGGCCACTTGCCTTGCTGGTAGTGGAGGGGCTGGAGGTGTATCGTGGGCGATGGGTCAGACTGCTATGCTCGCGAGTGGCTAGGCCGCTGTTGTCGCGGATCGGCTTTTTTCCTCCGCAAACTCGTTGAAGCTTCTGTAGTTCCTGAGGGTGTGTCCTGATCGGAGCTCCCCTCGTTCGTTTCTGAATCCGTGTATCGAGCACGGTCCGTCGAGTTGTTCTTTGGCCGAGCGGTATGTTTTGGTGCTGTCGCGCGGCTGCCTCTTCCTCCAGTCTTGTTTTTGAGCTTGGGGTGCATCTTCGAGGTTGTCTCTGCGCTATATCCTGTCGTCGTCACGATGCCTGCCGTCTTTGTCGTCTGGGAAGCCTGTGGAGACCATGTCAGGTCCTCTGTCGTCGTAGAAGCTGCGCCTGGGTCGCTTCCTTCGACGGTTGAGTCCTCTTTCTCCATTGTGGTAGTCGTAGTCGTGTTCTGAGCGTGTGATGTGGATTTCTGTTTCATTGCGAACGGAATCCTTGCCTTATGCCCAGCTGTTGGCTTGCTCATTCAGCCGTGCGAGTGTTCGGACTTTCATCTGCCCGATCTGTTCCTTGAATTCGATGCGCTGCAGGCCTCGCCTGAACGCATCGATTGCGCTTTCGTCTGATATGTCTTCTGCTGAATTCTTGAGTATGGTCCACCGCTGGACGTAGGCTTGCAGGGTTTCCCTGGTTCCTTGCTTGCATGCCCGCAGCTCCTCGAGTGATGCTGGTCTCTTGTATGTGTATTTGAAGGTTTCTATGAAGGCTTCACGGAACTGCCTCCATGAGCTGATGGATCCTCGCGGGAGGTTCTTCAACCAGTGTCGTGCGGAGCTCTCGATCATGAGCTGCACATACTGCATTGCCGTGATGTTGGTCCCTCGCTGGAACTTGACTGTTGTTAGGTAGTTGGCGAGCCACGCCTCTGGCTCTTCAAGTCCATTGTATTGGAGCGTTGTGTAGTTCAATTTGAACCCGCTCGGCATTTGCGTCTCGCGTATGGAACGCGTGAAGCATAGTGCTCCGCATGGCTCGATTTCTTCGTCGAAGGCTTCTTCGTCCGAGTACTCTTCGCGTGTTGCGCGTCTTCGTCTATTGTGGTTGACTTTGTTCTGTGTGATGTCGTCGCGCGCGTCTCGGAGACTGCTGCGGAGCCTGTTGTCGTTGTCGTCGCTGTCGTGTTTCTTGTTTTTGCCAGAGCGTTTGCGCCAGTCGTCGCTGCTGTCGTCGTCATTGGGTGAGCTGGGGTTCCTGTCTGGTGTCCTTGCACGGGTCGGTCGCCTTGCACTTGATTTTTTGGGTGCCGAGACAGCTATGGTGTCCTTCATTATTTGTAAGGCTATTGAAGTGTTGCGGTCTGGTCTATTCTTCCTGTTCCTCTGGGCGCGGGATAGGTAGTCTCGGGCGCTTATAAGGGCTTCTGCTGGTGTGAGGGGTTCCTCTTCGTCGTCCTCCTCTTCTAGCTTGAATTCTTCGTCGAGCTTCCGGACCACTCTCTTCTTGTCTGTTCGTCGCAGGTTGCTGAATTTCGATTTATTGCGGAGAGGGGATCCGTGATCCGGGGAGTCGTCTCTTGGAGGTGGGTTGCGATTTCTTTTCTGCTCGGCGGACACCCTTTCTTGCTTCTCCAGCTCTAGGAGTTTTTGTCTCGCTTGCCGGGTTTGCTCGCTAGCCAATTTGTTGTATGCCCTGAGCTCCTTCCTTGTTGCGCTTGCCGATAGTAACTTCCCGTGTTCGATTGCGTCTTTTACCTTGGCCATTGATTCTTTGGTCAGGTAGATTTGCTCTTTGGTTGGGTCATCCACCGCCGCACTCGGGGTTTGTTGCTTACTGCTTGATGGCTTGTCGCTCTTGTGGTTGCTTTGTTCTTGTCCTTGTGGTACTTTCATTGGTATGCTTCCCACGTCTCCCAGCTTCACGACGATCTTATTGGTGGTTCCGGGCGCTTTTGTGTTGCCGTAGGCTTGGCGAGTGTTCGAGTCATCGTCCTGGCCCTTGCCGTTTGCTGGTGGCGCGTTGACTTCTGCCATGAACACCTGGGATGGTGCCCCGGCTACCTTTTTGCTCATGCGTGTGATGCTGCTTTTCCGGGCCGAGGGTCCAGTCGAGTGATCGCGGGCGACGCGGAGCCTTGGTTTGGGTGGGCAGTCGCGGCTGGCCTAAAGGGTGGTCGCACGGGTGGCGACTGCGCCGATTGCTGCTGTTGATGTCGTCGCGGGTGTTCGGGCATCGTCCATGAGGCGGAGGGCGCCCCAGTGGTCGATGTAGATTTGATATGCTCCGAAGATCAGGTTGATGCCGGAGCGTAGGTCGGCGAAGATTGGTCGGAGAGTCAAAAGGTGGGCCGTGAAACCAAGGGACCCGAACAGATCGGATTCCGCCTGGGTCGTTGGATCGAAGAGCGCTGGTGAAGTCGTCGCGCCGGTGGGTGTCGAAGATGCTGATGAGGCCGCCGAGATCGCGTTCCCAACCTGTGCGGTTCCCACAGACGGCGCCAATTGACGGGGATGTACCCCGACAAATCCCATGGTCAGGGACCCTGGTTTAGTCATGAGAGGCACAGGTTGGACGATAAGCTCATCGGCTAACAGGAGGATACATTCTTGCTCGATATTATTGATTGGAGATGGCGATTACATGGAAGCTGAGGCTAGTGTGCACAAGGCTAGGTAACAGATTGTGTATTGCTTGATCTCGACGTCTCCCCTCCTAGCCCTTATATACTAGGCTAGGTCTCGGGGAGTCCGTCCTGATTACAGATGAGGTTTCCTAACCAATGATCTTGTTCCGTATGGAAAGTTTGCACCTTCCTTATGACTCGCGGACTCCTACGTCGGTGCCACTAGTGGGACAAGGCTGGGCCCAGGCGGCATCTTTGTGGGCCTTCTATCTTCGGGTACACCGGGTAGGCTCATCCATACGAGTCGTGGGGTCACCCCCTCGTCGCAAAGTTTCATCATTACCAACCTAAGATGTTCGGCATGTTCTTCTTCGTTCTTCGAGTAGATGAGAATGTCATCAAGATAAACTACGACAAATTTATCCATGTACTCCATGAAGATCGAATTCATCATGCACGAGAAAGTGGCGGGGGCATTGGTTAAAACGAAGGACATGACAGTGTACTCGTAAAGACCATAACGAGTAGTGAAAGCCAGTTTGGGAATGTCCTCGTTTCTGATTTTGATTTGATAATAGCCTAATCTCAAATCCATCTTGGAGAAGACAGAGGATCCAGCAAGTTCATCATAAAGATCATTGATCCTGGGCAGTGGGTACTTGTTCTTTATTGTCGCTAGATTTAGCGGGCGATATTCTACGCACATCCTTTATGTTCAATCTTTCTTCGTTACGAACAGAACGGGGCAATCCCATGGCGGTGAGCTAGGGCGGATGAAGCCTTTTTCCAACAAAGCTTCAAGTTGGATTTTAAGCTCAACTGACTCACGTGGGGCCATTTTGTATGGGCGTCTAGAAATTGGCGCGGTTCCTGGCACAAAATCTACAATGAACTCTACACATCTGTCGGGTGACTAGGTTTAAGGAGTTGGGTTACTGGATAGTTTTCCTAAGGATGACCATGGATTACCAGGAGATACAAAAGATAAGTCAGAGTAGCAAAGTACCCCAACACGATGGTTAATTTTTTTATTCTGGCTAGAAGACATCTAAAGTGGGAGGAAGAACTGCAAATGCATCAATATAGGTTTCTAGAGTAAAACCTACAACAAAGTCTATGGAACTGTCGGGTATGCCACCTAACAAATCTTCTGGAAAGACATCCGAAATGGAGAGAAGGATTTTGCAAACGCATCAGATTATGAAGAAACCTGGAATGACTCTGAAAGCATAACGGCTTTAATTGAAAGAAAAGACAATTTTCTTACAACATGAAAACAACACTTACATACGATGTAAAAAATCAGGAAGCACAACAACTCTAGCAAACCGAACACAACTTTCCTACAGCTAAAAGGAAGAAATCAACGAGATGTGCTAATAAGACAAAGATGAGCCTAGTCCTATCTTCCCGTAGAAAAGACGAGGGTGACTCAGAACTCGGAACGATGAGGCTAAGGAGAAAAAAGAAGCCTTACGGTGTTCCCTTATATACCCAGAGTAACTATTTAACTATAGAAGGCTAGACTCGACTTCGACCAAGGCTCATAATCCTACAGTCAGTCCTGCTTTGATACCAAGTCTGTCGGGACCCGGGGTTAGCGTATGCAACTTCCGCTACAACACAATCATATGGAGAGCCGAGAGTCGTACCACTTGTCTAAGCAGACAAGGCCAAGCATAGAACGCTCTCAGAAAGCATCGAACATGAGGGGCATCCCATCCAGGTCGGATGATCAACTAAGATGGGTCCTCATCGCTCGCACACAAGTCTAAATGATATGGGTGGTGAACTCCCATTCTCATAGTCAAGTCGCCTCAACCGTACTATTGATTGTATTATAACACTAACATAGACTTACTCCAGCCCGATCACTTAGTCGGGGTCTAGGGCGGGCTCGATCATACAACAAAGTGTGCACGTGACAGACTCACGAGCAACCGCATCGCGATTCCCCAAGCTGCGCACATCTAAGGGCCACTTGGTGTATAAAATACCGCCAGCCAGATCACAACTAAGACATGCATGTTATAAACATACACGCAGCACACATGTCTAGTATGAACAGCAGGTATCATGGCAATTCTCTACAAAGTTTACAACATAATTGATAACTCTTACAGAGTGCACACGGAGATCACAAGACTGTGATCCAACATTACATCAAACATGCGGAAGCAAAGTAGGTCTGAGTACAAACAATTTTAACAAATGGCTTAGAGAAGCCTTATTTATAAACAAGCCCTTCCACGAGGGACCAGTCGTCTGACTGGGACTACACTAGCTTGGCTTCAGTCGTCGAGCTCCAGGAGGAATCCACCTTCGGGGTCAGTGGATTCATCTAAAACATAGATTAAGAAAACGTGAGTACAAACTCGTACTCAGCAAGACTTACGTAGGAGCTATACTACTCAAGCACATGTATCAAGGAAAAGGGAGGTGGGGTTCATAAGCAGAAGTGTCAGCTTTGACTTGGCTAGTCTTGAACTACGAGTACCAGACTTGAGGTATGAAGCGTACACGAATCCACTACATGTCTCCAACCAATTACACCACTATGGATCCTTCCTCGAATTCCCACGAGAAATCAATCCATAGCACTCACGCTTATCTTGGCAAGTTTTATAAGTACCTAGTTCAAGTTTTCTAATAATCAAGCTAAGGTTTCCAAGCAGTCCATAACCGCGGACGTGGCTATTCGAATAGTTTTGTTAACCCTGCAGGGGTGTACCTCTACACACACATGACCATCAGTTACCGCCTTTGTCCTCGACACCATTCAAGGTGTGTCGGCGAGGATGCTCACCACAACTGTTACCTCATAGCCGATCTAGTCCAAGAAAGCCGCCTACCCGGGTTGGCTTCCACTATCGTGAACCCGGCCGGTTTACCGAAGTGGACCCAGATGATGTGTGCGTGGTGCATAAGCCGGTCTCGGTTGAGTTGTTCTCTCACTTAGTAGCCAGGCCACAAACCTACCAGAACTCCGAACTACTGCGACATTTGGACATCTAAAGGGATGAGTTAGTAGGTTGAGAAGGGTCAGTGAGCCCAATGTGTGGTTGTGCTCTTTATCTTGGATCACCGCACAAGAACTCGGACTTAGGGCGGTGTTCAACGAGACAACCCACTGTGTACTCCTACACAGCCTCTCATCGTTCACCTTGTAATAGGGTAGGTTCACCAATACATTTCCACCATCATCAACATGATCACTACCATCCCGACTCACGTAACAGTATCAACATTGTATCACTCTAAGCATGCCATAAGAAGTAACAGTTGCTGGGGCCACATGATATCAATCAACTCCTACATCTGCTAGGATTGTGGTTTGCTTACTACTGTGACAAATGATAGGTCATGCAAAGGAATGGGTTCACCTATGCGGTAGAAACGTATCATGGTAATCATCCTAAACAATGCATAAGCGAGACTGAGAAGGAAGTGGGATTTTATCGACATGATCAATGGGGGTTTGCTTGCCTTGCTGACGAGGGTCGTACATGGTATCTTCAACGTAGGGGGTGATCTCGGGTTCCGTCTCCACCTCTATTCGATAGCAAACAATGCAAACAAGGTGATCAATATAAAGACAATGCACAATCACATGATATGATGTTATAGCTTGAGGTTCATGGTGCTCCGGCGTTCTTCTCAGGCGGCGGTGAAATCGAGCGGCGCAGTGGGGGAAAGTGAGCGGGGAGGGAGGGAATCGATCCACGGCGTCGGTCTTGTCTCCGTAGCGCAAGGAAGGAGGCTGGGAGGTAGCTGCGCAGCCAGGGGCACATCGACGCGCTCGGCATGGCCGGCACGCAGCAGTGCGTGCCCCTGCTTGAGGTAGACGACAAGGCTGGGGATGGGCTGGGGGATGAGTTAGGCCAAAACACAGGTAAGCCCTTTTTTCCTTTTCTGTTTATTTTTCTTTTTTGTATTTTGTTTTGCCTTGCTGAAATAAATAGCCAGGCATTTTCTAAAATGCCCAAAACTTTTATGTGGACTTGCAATGCATATAGCTAGCCACTTATAAAGTTTGGGAATTTTTAAAATTCAAATAATTTGAAATTTAATTCAAATAGGGGTTTAAATTTAATTCCAAGCTCATGTTTGAATATTTGGAAAATCCATGAGCATGGGATTGGTACCACATCACTTGATATGTGATCACACTCATTTATGTGAGTTTTCAAAAATGCAAAAGGAATTTTTGGAGCAACTTTTATTCTGGCCATTTGAATTAAATTCATTTGGGGGTTTCTTCTCCCATTTCAATTTATTTTGAAATTTTTAACATGATGCAAAGTCACTTGCTAACCCTAGCACATACCTAACAGAGGGTTCTGACAATTTGGAGCAAGGATGCATATAATACACAGAATGCAAAAAGGGGGTTGATTGAAAAATTCTGCAGCAAACTCAAAAAACGAAAAGGAGAAAACCTCCCTTGGGTTGGTCTCAGACGATTCAGGCCCAAACCCTCGCGGATCCAATCTATCGAGCGCCCACGGGCGAGAGGAGCTGCTGGGCCGAGCCCATTTGCAAAATAACACAACAAAGAAAAATAAAAGGGCAAAAAGGGGCGGCCTTGCCACACATGGTTGGATTTGATCCCAAGCCCTCTCGCTAAAGATCCAGGAGACCAAGCAACTGCGCTAATGTTGCTGCCACGATTGGGAACCAAACTGAAGAAATAAGAAACAGCCAGAGCGCTCACTGAACCTGAAGAACTACACACGCGCATAGCAGAAAAATACATGGCAACAGTGGAAATTGTGCTGCTAGGGACCTGATCCCGTGACCCATCGGTGGAACAACAGGTGCGCTGCCACTGGAATACGCTTCGATCACGTGTAGTAAGCACTACAGCAGAAAAATAACACGATCTCACGGCGCGATCTGAAACAAAACTGAAGAAGAATGACATGGCCAAACTCTGTCGAAACTGAAGATTGTCTTCAGTACGACGGATGCATGGCAAGGAGAGGACGGTCCAGGGTGGCCTTTGGGCGTGCGCTCGGCATCCGCAAGAGCATGCTGGAACTCGGACACACACGCTGCTCACGCTCCCCGGATAGACGAGACTCGCGTCAAGGCACAACGGCAACCACGGCGAACAAAGCAGAGGAGACATTGATCCGGCGACGGAAACACAGGGAGTGGCCAAAGGTGGCTCCTTGCGTGAGGTTTGGACGTGCGGAACAAGCGCGCGCTCGCGTTCTAGGCACGCAGGGGCGTGATCCGGTCACGGCGACAGAAAAGGTGACGACCTACGCGGGGCAGGAGGGAGAACACGAGGAGGAGGACGACGAGGCCCATAGCGCGGTTGGTGATGGAGTCGATCAGGGCTCGGGGAAGGCGCGACTGATGATGAAGGCAACGGACAGACAACGGGGTCGGACTACAGGAGAGGAGGAAGAGGTCGTCGTCGTTCCCGTGGAAGATGACGACGCGGGCTTCGGTTTGGAGGCACTCCTGCCTCCATCCTGGGGTCTTAAGGGTGTGCTGGGGGTCAGGGACGAGGCCTGCATCTGAGGAGAGGATGATCGGGGATCTCCCCCGACGAATTGGGGCTCTGATCATGTGCTCCCATGGTGGCATAACAGGAAGTAAAAGAAGAAGAAGGGAGGAAGGAGAGGCATGGTGGCGGCTGGGAGAGGGAGAATGGCTAGGGTTCCAAGAGGGGGCTGTTAGGGGAAGGCTGCAATGGCTGTAGGAGGGGCTCCACCCATGTGCTCTCGACCATGGCTGAGAGAGGAGAGGGAGGAAAAAGCAGAGGAGAAGGGGGATGACAGGTGGTGTCAAGAGTGAGGAGAGGAAAAAAACAGAGAGAGGGCTTGGCTGGGTTGTGGTTGTGGGTGATGGGTTGAGGGGAAGGAGAGAATGAGGCCCAATGGCTAGGAGGACTTCCGCATTTATTCTTTTAACAAAAGATAGTGGAGAAATGGAAAAGCCTAGAAAAGAAAAAAAATGGATATAATCCTTTTACATAAATTAAAAAATGATTGGCATTTTCCTGTAACATGGATTATGACAAAGAATAAATGTGCAAATTTTCATCCCGAAGGGGAAAAACAAAAATGCAATTTTTTTTGGATTTTGCTAGTTTTGTGTTGTTACAACTCGCCACCACCAATAGAAGATCTCGTCCTGAGATCCACCATAACCCGGGGGGAAGGGACCGAGAAGTTGCGAGAAGAAAGATCGAGCAAGAGGTGAAACTTCCCGGCACCACCTACATAGGCTTCAATCATCGTGACAACGATGTTTGCTTCTGTCAGGATGCAACCTGACTTGAGATGCCGATATCGCAGAAGAAACTTCCACAGGTGTGGGAAACTGATCGAGAGCAAGCTCGGATTCAACGAGGGATATCGCAACAAAAATGAATCGACTCGGGAAAGAAACCCAAGGTTTCCGGAATAAGATTACCAAGGTACTACTGGAAGGCACAAAAATGAGAATCTGAATCGAAACAATTCCATACCAGCATTTCTACAATAACATCACTTAGGAAGGTGCGAAAACCTGGAAAACAAGACGGGACAGAGGAGGATCCACACACATTGACGACTCAAGCGGACAAAGGGGGACAGTCGAAGAGGGAGGTTTAGAATCCATTAGTTGGATAATAACCAGGCAACCCGGTTCGTTGTTTCACGCGGGCCGCACATTTTTCGATGTAGAGCGACAAGCCCACGATCCATGCTCAGCGAGATCAAAGTACGCCGACCAACCTGTCGGGGGGATGGACCAAGCCCATAACCCGGCATTAGGAACCATGGGCCGACTCACTAAGGAAGGCCCACAAAAGAAGACCCGACCACGAGCTAGCCGCACCAAGCGAGAGTATTGAAGCCGTAGAAGGAATTCGACTTACCTTGTATAACACATAGTATATTTGTAAAGTAGAATAGGACTCCACCTCGTATCGGAGTCGGACTTGCGGAACCTCGGGACCCGGCGCCTTTATAAGTCGAGGTTCACGGGATCCAGAGTCAGAACAATCTCAATCCAAGATAGGAATAGACACTTTCGGCGTAACCTAGATCTCTTCGAGACTAAGGTTGCGAACCGACTCTCTTGTAATTGATCCACCGACTCTTCTATTCGAGGAGTCGGAACCCATAATAATAAGAAGCAGGAGTAGGCTTTTACCTCGAGAAAAAGTTGGGCCGAAACCTGGGTAAATCGCCGAGTCTCTTGTCCATGTCGACTCTCTCCACGAATTCTCCTGGCAGCAAAGGTCCCATGTTAAGTCTGACTCTTCGGACATCTGTCGTGACTTTCCCACGACAGTTGGTGCCCACCGTGGGGCCTGCGCATGCAGGTTTTGAGATTCTGGAGGGAGCTCTACAAGTCATGGAGGGATTCATCGTTGGACGGATCACCAGAATTTGGCGCGGAAAGCTTTGCATCGACGACTCAACCTGGGGCCCTGAAGCCGATTCTGTTGAATTAGGATGTCGGGTCCCGATCGGGTCTATCCACATCTTCATCAGCAGGACGGACGGATCTGAGCGAGAGCCAAATCCTAAAGTCCCCATCGAAACCTCGAGTCGGCTACATGCCGGCCCTAAACATGCTTTCATCGATTCATTGATGAGTTTCTAGAGCCGGAGCGCTCTGTCGAGTCCCCAATGTAAAATAGTTCAGAAGAAATAACTGACGCCGACTCATACCCTAGTGAAGGAAGCTTCTCAGACGAGGGGATCATCCGATCCGCGGGGAGCGACAGACTCGGCACTGGAGTGCCTGAGTACAACCCGGAGTATCCTCACTTTGAACCTCCATACTGGGACACGATGTTCATGGCCGACATTGGAAGATAGGGGAGTCAGGCAGCTCAAAATCAAGGCTCAGAGTCGGCCGCCAGCGCGGCTCCTAATTCAGATAGGGAGTCGGCTGCCCGACCATCAAAACAAGTCCCCTCTGGAGCAGAATCCCTCACAGATGCCTTGTGCTCCCTCGAAGAGGCCTTGGCCATGACGGTGACAACGGAAAACTAGGAGGCCTGGAGGGGAAGGGTCAATGGACTCAAGGCACGGGTAGCAAGCTTGCGGGGAGGTTGACGCCGAAAAGGAGCAAATAGCTGAGAGAGAAGCCCAGCTCGTTTGAGAAACCAGATGCCTCCAGGAAGATCCGGAACTGATAGAAGCCCAGCGACTAAGCCTCGCCCATACGCGCCCACAAGGATATGCGAGTCGGCTCCCCCTTGACTTCCAAGGGCGAGCGTTGTTCCATAGCCCCAACCAGTGGACTCCCCAGGATTCACACCACCCAAACAGCCGGCTCCTCTTCCATTCCCAGATTGCTTCCATACACCTTCCCATCACTTCAATATCCCCATGGACAATGTCATGGCGGCAACTCGCTTCCTCACCAACGGGCCAATTCGGGGGGATACTCCAGCAGACCACGCCACTCAGGAAGTCGTCGACTTTCTCAAGACTTCCATCACACAACAAGCTCAATACTCACAAGGGGTCCCATACATACACGGGAATCCATAGCACAGTATGAATCGGCATGCAGAGTCACCGGCTCCTGCGGCCTCGAGCAGCCGTCGCCATCACGGAGCTCAGCCACCCCTGAACCCCTAGGGGGCACTGAGAATTATGGACCTACCGGCTCCTAACACCAACCTCCATATAGAGTCGATGGTCCAAATCCCACCGCGGGATCAAAATACCGAGTTCGCCAGCAGATCCGTAGGCAACCGGTGCTTGGTGTCGGCCTTGAGGAACACACGCTTGCCCCCAGATTTCAAGGAACCGCGTAAAATTCCAAACCATACAGCCGACATGGACCCAGCGGCTTGGATCGAAAGCTACGATCTCTCCATGGACATGTCGCAAGCCAGCGAAGAAGTCTGTTCCCATTACTGCATGATGATGTTGGAAGGGTCGGCTCGTACATGGTTTAAAAATCTCCTAGAGAACTCTTTCACCTCCTGGACGGATCTCAAAGAAAAGTTTATCAAGAATTTCCAAGGCACCTGCCGACAAGACACCACAATCATCGACTTGGAGCATTGCGTCCAGAAGGAAGGAGAGTTGGCCCTGAGCTGGGCACGACGATTCGCAAACATAGTCCACTCCTAGCACACCATCACTGCTCAAACATTAGTGGTTGTCTTGGAAAGAAACTGCAAATTCGATCCATTAGTACATAAACTCGGCCGACTTAAGAGGACGGTCAATAACATGGGAGAGCTCATGAATGCGGTCATCAAGTACGCCGAGTCTGACAAAACCAAAGACGCGGATCCCGAAGAGGATAAAGCTTCCCAGAATAAAAAGAACAATGGCAAAGGATCTCAGAGCCAGAATAATAGACCAAGCATCGACTCGATCAAAATGCTTCCGACTTGGTAGACAACACGAATCTCGGATTCCGAAGGCAGAAGCAGGGGAGCAACAACTACCGTAAGTCGGAGGGAGGCTTCCGGGCCCCAACCAGTTATGAAGAAGCCATAAAAAGGCCCTTCCCAACTCATAGTAAACCCGGTCGTCCATCCAATCACACCCGGGAAGATTGCAACTTCATGAAAGTGTTTGCACGGCGTGGAGGCCAGGGACCCCCTGGTTCAGGTGGAGGAGCTGGCCAAAACAACAATAACAAAGATTTTGGGCATCAGGGAGCCGACACAGCACCCAAATACCAAGGAGCCAAAGGAGGAGGGCAGCAAAACCAGTCAGGGCTTGCTGGATTCCAAGCAAACCCAAAACAGCTCCAAGACCACTCAATCTACCATGTCTTCACCACCACCAGCTGTCGGAGAGACAGGAAGTTGCAGCAGAGAGCTTTCATGGCCGTGGTCACAGAGCCGTCTTGTCCCAGGTGGCTTAATTGGTCAGAACATCTGATCACCTGGACAAGGGATGATCACCCACCAGTGGTAGAAAACCCGGGATCTTTGGCCCTGATAGTTTCTCCACAAATTGGGTGTTACACGCTAGATAAAGTACTCATGGATGGAGGAAGCAGCATCAACACCCTTTACTACGAGACCTTCCGCGGAATGGGACTGACTCATAAACAAATGCAATCCTCCAACACTGTTTTCCATGGAATAGTCCAGGAAATTCGGCACCACCGATAGGAAAAATCTACCTGGAGACAGCCTCTGGAACTGCTGAAAATTTTCACTCTAAGATTATACCTTTTGAGGTGGTAAAAATCGAGAGCCCATATCATGACATATTGGGTAGACCAGCTTATGCCAGGTTCATGGCCCAGCCATGTTATGTCTATCTAAACCTAAAATGTCGGATCCTAATGGGCCGATTACGGTAAATGGGAGTCGCAGTAGGGCCACGGAGTGCAACGAACAACACGTCAAGTTTGCCGACTCAGCATGCGCCAAGGAGGACTTGACAGCATACCAGGAGAAGGTAGACCCGGCGGACTCCACCATCCTGAAGAAACCGACTCCCGACAACAACCCTAAGTTCCAACCAGCTCAGGACACCAAGAAAACCGACTTTGTCCCTGGTGGCACTTCCCAGCAGTTCATCATTGGGACAGCATTATCTGATAAATAGGAAAGCGCACTCATTGAGTTCCTCCGTGAGAACCGAGACATTTTCGCATGGAAACCTTCTGACATGCCAGGTGTCCCGAGGGAACTCGCTGAGCACCACCTAAATATCGACCCAAAACTGAAGCCGGTCAAGCAATTCCTTCGTTGTTTCAATGAAGAAAGGAGGAACGCTATTGGGGAAGAGATAGCCCAGCTCCTTGCCGTCAGGTTCATGATGGAAGTTTACTATCTGGAGTGGCTCGCAAACTCGGTCCTCATTTTGAAAAAGAACGAGACTTGGCGTATGTGCATCGACTACACCGATTTGAACAAAGGTCTTCCCAAAGAATCCCTTTGCACTACCTCGCATTGACCAGATCATAGATTCCATTGTGGGATGTGAGCTCCTGTGTTTTCTTGACGCCTACTCTGGCTATCACCAAATCAAGATGGCTCTTGAAGACCAGGAGAAAACAGCTTTCATCACTCCTTTTGGGATATACTGCTACACCTCTATGCCTTTCGGCTTGAAGAACGCAGGAGCCACATACCAGAGAACAGTGCAGAATTGCCTCAAGGAGCAAATTGGGCGCAACATGCACGCTTACGTGGATGACATAGTTATCAAGTCCTAGCTGGCCGACTCACTCATCAGTGACCTCTAGGAAACCTTCAAGAATCTTCCCAAGTAACAGATGAGGCTAAATCCGCAAGTGCACCTTCGGGATTCCTGCAGGGAAGCTCCTCGGATACATAGTGTCGGAAAGAGGCATTGAGGCGAACCCAGAGAAAATCAATGCTATCATGGCTCTTCAAAAGCCGGCATCAGTGAAAGGAGTCCAACGACTCATAGGGTGTGTAGCTTCCCTGAGTCGGTTCATAAGCCGACTTGGAGAAAAAGTGACCCCCCTGTACCGACTCTTGCAAAAGTCAGAAAAATTCGTTTGGGATGATGAGGCTGATCAGTCTCTGGAATCACTGAAGAAACAACTGTCCCAGGCTCCAATCCTAGCGGCTCCTAAGCCAAAGGAGCCAATGTTGCTCTATATCGCATCCAACAATCGAGCTGTCAGTGCTTTGGTTGTGGTCGAGCATATGGAAGCCAATAAAGAGCACCCTTTGCAGAGGCCGGTCTATTACGTTAGCGAGGTCTTGACTTCATCGAAGCAACGTTGCCCTCACTGGAAGAAACTGGTCCTGGTTGTATTCATGGCAAGTCGGAAACTCAAGCACTAGTTCCAGGAGCACTCCATAATTGTAGTCATCTCAGCACCACTTGCAGAAATCATCCAGAACTGGGAAGCCACAAGAAGGATTGCAAAGTGGGCTATAGAATTGGGAGCTTATCACATCAAGTATGAACCACGCACGGCCATCAAGTCCCAGGCGTTGATCGACTTCATCAATGACTGGATAGAAATCCAAGCACCTCCAGAGAAGTCAGTTACCAAATACTATACAATGCACTTTGATGGGAGTCGGCAGCTCCAAGGATTAGGGGTCGGTGTGGTCCTCAGTTCTCCC
Organism: Bromus sterilis; assembly: GCA_950022295.1. Taxonomy (NCBI): domain Eukaryota; kingdom Viridiplantae; phylum Streptophyta; class Magnoliopsida; order Poales; family Poaceae; genus Bromus; species Bromus sterilis. The sequence goes on from OX465598.1 coordinate 224,511,591, forward strand.
AAAGGAGAGAAATTTTGCTATGTCTTGCAGTTGCAGTTCACTTGCACCAACAATGCATCAGAAGAATATGACGCCCTACATCATGGGATACGACTGGCTCGTGAGATGAACATAAGTCGGACCCAATGCTACCGCGATTCTGACCTTGTTTCCCAACAAGTGTCGGGAAAATTGAACTCCAAATATGCCACCATGGCATCTTATCGGCGAGAGGTTGAAAGACAAGCCGGTTTATTTGTTGGGTACCAGGTGGACTATGTGGAGTGCAAACTAAACGAAGCCACAGACGCTTTATCCCGTCTCGGCTCTCAGTGAAAGCGGGTTCGACCAAATAGGTTCCTAGACGTCCTGACCAAGCCATTTGTGCAAACACCAACGGAGCAAGATATAGCAGAGCCGGACCCAGAACCGGCTCTGGTGGCCGCAATACACGCCACCCCCTCATGGGTTGTGCCATATTTGGATTACAAGACCCGGGGAATCCTACTTACGGATGAGGTACTGGCCAGATAAATTGTTAGGAGGAGAAAATCTTTTGTACTCATCAATGGTGAGTTACATCGACGAAGTCCCGCAGATTTCTTCTAGAGATGTGTCTCGCGAGAAGAAGGCAGAGAGATCCTCAATTAGATACACTCCGGAGATTGTGGGCATCACGCCGGCTCTCGCTCACTCGTGGCTAAAGCCTATATACATGGATTCTGCTGGCTTACAGCGCATGCGGACGCAGAGGATATAGTCAAGAAGTGTGACGGATGTCAGCGCTATGCAAAGCAAGATCATGTGCCGCCTCGAGAACTCAGGATGATCCCTATCACCTGTCCCTTTGCAGTGTGGGGGCTTGATATTGTGGGACCTTTCAAAAGGTCAGCCAACAAGAATACACACTTACTGGTGGCAGTTGACAAGTTCACTAAATGGGTTGAGGCAGAGCCGGTCAGCAAATGTGATGCGGCAACAACACTAAAATTCCTGAAAAATATAATATACACATTTGGCTACCCCCACAGCATCATCACTTATAATGGATCTAACCTATCAGAGGGGGTTATGCAGCGATTCTTCCAGAATGAACACATCGGACTCAACCTTGCATCAGTGGCTCACCCACATACCAATGGACAATCCGAGAGCCCACCAAAAGTTTCTCTGAGGAATCAAATCCCGACTCTTTGTTCCTTTGGAAAGGACGCCGGGTTGATGGGAAGAAGAATTTCCCTCAGTATTGTGGAGTATCAGGACGAATCCTAACAGGTCGACAGGCTGCACACCCTTCTTTCTGGTCTATGGAGCAGAAGTCGTTCTCCCAAGTGACATCTGTCACGACTCACCAAGGATCACATCTTATGTGGAAGCCGACAATGAGAAAGCAAGTCAGGACGCCTTGGATGTTCATGATGAAAAACGAGAACTAGAAGCAACTAGATCGGCTATCTACCAACAAGATCTGCGACGATATCATAGTCGCCGTATCAGAAGTCGGACTTTCCAGGAAGGTGACTTAGTGCTCCGCCTCATACAAAAAAGGATGGAATGCATAAGTTATCTTCTCCATGGGAATGACCGTTTGCGTTCAGCAAGAACCTGTACAATGGATCCTACTACCTGGTTGATATACGCGAGAAGGCAAAGTCAAGCACATCCATAGAGGAGACTCCTAGGTCGTGGAACATCGCACAACTCCGTCCTTATTATACTTGAGTAGAACAGGAACACTATTGTACATATGAGTCAACATTCGTCGCACCGTCTTTCGCCACATATATATAAGTCAACACTCGTTGCATCGGCTCTCGCCACATAATAACCAAGTATAAAAGTCGATTTTCATCGCATTAGGCTATCGCCATATTTAACATATAAGTGGACTTTCGTCGCAAATAGGCTATCGCCATATCTAACACGAAGTCGATTTTCATCGCAATAGGCTTTCGCCATAAAAGTAGATTTTCATCGCACTAGGATTTCGCCACATCTAAAGTCGACTCTCGTCGTACCGGATCTTTCCACACTTATGCATATTCTTTCGTATTGCATACTTTTTCATATTGCATAATACATTGCATCATACATTACATATTTTTACACCTTTTGTCAGAGACCTGGGGGCTTGATCAACCCTCTACCGTCTCTGAGCATGTATATTTCTTAGTCAGGAGAATCAGGGAGCTCGATGATTTTCATCGACTCTTATCCGAGAAGCTAGCATATATATGTAAAACTCCCACATTTGTATGACTTATTCAGGAGAAGTAGGAGAGTTCCATGGCACCCATTGACTCTTAACCAAAAAAATACCGGCATATACATGTCTTGGCCACCCACGCCGTTTGGCCTGTAGAGCCCAAGATCATATGACTAACGCGATCCCCGTCGGCCTAAACTTTGGGGGCTTACATACAACGCCTAACGAGTTTAGTTCCATAGGACTGGAACGCTAGTCATATGTGCCGGCTTACAGAGAGGTTTCGACTCACGAACCAATAATCTCTCTCAACGCGAGAAGATGAAGTCTGAGTCGGCTTCTATTAGCCTCTGCATTTCACATTTTAGATTCAAACATCATCCTGCATCCTCAGTTATTTATAACATTTTTTCTTACAAAGTTAGACCTATGTGACTCGGTACAGCACCCAAGATGCATACACCGACTCATGGGGACTACACTTCAAAGTTTCTTCTCAAACAAAGACTCGGTACAGCACCTAAGATGCATACACCAACTCTTGGGGAGTACTACTTCAAAACTTATATGACTTGGTACGTCACACAACATGACCACACCAACTCATGGGGGCTACAAGTTGATCTATCCTATGAGTCGATCAATTACACAAGGCTATTTTGAATCGACTCAGGGGGGCTACAGATACAGATACTATCAAAAAATATCGGCTCTCATGCATTTTTGCAAAGAATTCAAAGTCAGGAATAAAACCGACTTACAAATCCGATGGGAAATTAAAATTTTCATTCATCAGTGGCCCAGTCTTACATCAAAAGGAAAACCTTACAACAACACAAGACCAAAGTCGGCAAATACTACTAAGTAAAAACTACAGCTTTAGTGGTCGTCTTCAGAGTCGGCTTCGTCTTCAGATGAAGAGTTTCGGGCTTCGTCTTCATTGTTATAGAATTCTTCATCACTACTGCTGGAACTCTCCATACAGCAGCCGGCTCGATCACCATCCGAGTTGAAGATCCTGGCCCACAGGGTGTCGCCACCATCATATCTAAAGACAATGGTATCTCCCCTTGAGATGTTCCTGGAACGAAGAAAAGTTTTCCAACCTTTCTCCAGGAACATGGAGTCGTGACTAGAAAAGCTAGTAGCTACCCAGATAGGTCCATGAGGACACCCCTCAGAGTGGATCCAAAGACCCGAAGGCTTAGAATCCATCACAAGATGGGCAAAAGATTCAGGAGGTTTGACCCAACGACTGATCGTCTGAACCTTTACCAAGAACTCACTCCTCTCGGGAGAAGAAGGAGGATATTCAAGATCCTGCGAAGACTGAGTAGTGCATGCACTTCTTCCTCTACCTCGGCCACGTCCCCGTCCACGACCACGACCACGGCCACAACCTCGACCACCACGAGAACCTGCGCTAGAACCAGGATCATCGGCAGCCAAAGGAATATGAGTGCTAAGCTTGGGAGCCATGGAGGAAAGAGGAAAGGGAGAAAAGGAAGAAGAAGATACGGGCATTCAGAAGATAGATTACCCGATGACTATTTATAGCAGTCAAGAGGAGATGATCAATCAATGCCATAAAGGCGCGGGTAAAACAACTCATGGTAGGTGACATTTATGGAAAGACTCCTCGATTTCACCACTATATCAATGCCTTCAATAGTGGCGTTTCGGGCAGCGAAATCATAAATGCAATAAACGGATTTTGACTAAAAAGTCAAAAGAAATTTTCTGTTTGGAAGGTGAAATGAAGAGACAAGAGAATTGACACCGACTCCTTGAAAATCTCAAAGATGTGAGAGTTGGTTTGACCAGTTGCAGATTCGGTAATCATGATGTGACGCCCCCAAAATCAATTTGTGTACAGTAGTCATACACGCAGGGTACACGGCTGAGATTAGGGTGCCACGGTCAGAATATAAAAGAACAACACTAAACACAAAAGGATAAACCAATATGTTACAAGATAAGGGGGGTCACTCTGACCCGAATACATAAGTTATACAAACCATAATATATGAGTACAGACATAGTTAGTCAAGTTTTGCCTTAAGAAGGCTAGCACAAATAACATCAGAGATACAGATCAAAAAGGCAAGGCCTCCTGCCTGGGAGCCTCCGAAACTACTCCTGGTCCTGGTCAGCGGGGGTCTCCACATAGTAGTAGGCACCTTCGGGGGACTCCTGCTCCTGGGATCCAACGTCGACTGCAGCGGCCGATCAGGAAAAACAAAAAAGGGGAAATAAAGCAAAGGTGAGTATCTAGCATACCCGCGAGTCTTACGTCCGCTACTAAGCATTTATGCATTTGTATCAAATGGAAAGGGGAGGATGTATATAGTGGACTGCAAGTTAGAAATCAGAGTAAGGATAAGAATCTAGGCCTATCGAAGACTAGGATCTTCCGACGATGTCTTGCAGCACAAGAAGAGAACATCCAACAGTTCATATAAAGCATAAAGTAACAATGAAGCTGAAGTTGTTGCAGCATTGTAGAATAGTAAATTGTAATAATTAATAATTATTTATGCCTCCGAGTTCCCCACCTCGAATTCACTGCGAGGAAGAAAACCCGGAACCAACAGATTAATAGTAGTAGTTTGTAGTGATAAGATCCGGCTTCAGCATAAAGCGTCCGGTTACCGCGGACACGGCTATTCGAATAGATTAAACTCCCTGCAGGGGTGCACTACTATTAAGCGTGAATGCTCGGATCTCCAGGGTGGAGGGAACCTTGTTAGGGAACGCTCCACCAAATTTATCTGACATGGCGCCGCCCATCCTAGGCTCAGCAGATAGGCCATTCGACGGACTATATCCTATGCGCTCAGGGGTCTAGGTCTCTCACCCTTCCACGCTCCTGCACGGTACGAGACTGGCCGGTGAAGCAAAAGCAAATCCAAATACACCAGCAGCAGTAAAGAAGACAACACCACTTCCCTGTAATCAGCCCGTGGTACGGCTGACGTCTGAAGAGCTTTCGGACAAACTACGACGCAGGGGAGCCCATAACTCCTTATCCCACGTGAAGGTAGTGCGTACAGACCAATGGGCCTCTCAAGTCATCCACCAAACTATTTATCATTTTAATATTATCTCGCAGACAACCGTTATAGCTGTCTGACTAACAACACAACGGACAACGAACAGCAACAAGGACCACCAGTAACGTTGGGGCCTGCCCTGTCGTCCCGTCAAAGCTCGGGGTTAACAACAAGGTGAACCGTCTCCTTACCTTGTCTCGTTTGTGCTCTTGGTAGAGCTCGACTTTTCGTGGTTTGGTAACTCTCGCGAGATACGAGCAGGGGACAAGCATGCCAGTATCGTCGGTCGTGCCCTCCCTGTTGTTCCCGACGCAATACCGCTCGCAGGCACCGTTGGGTCGCCCGACTCTTACCTTTAAGGACACCAGTTGATTCGCGTGCCTACCATTAAATGAAACTAGGAGGTATCACCCTCGATGGTACAATTAAAGAGGTTCTACAGAGACATCAGCGGAATGAACTAAAGAGGTAAATCTCATATCATCTCGGTGATGCTACACTACTGGGACGACGAGAGTCAAATACGAGTCCATCCACTCGTAAGTCAAACTCGAAACGACTCGGCAGAGTCTCGCCGTTGTAGGTTTCCTAGGGTGTCTGCATTGATCCGTACCTGTTGCAGTTATAATATTTTGTAATACCCGCGTTCACTCCCCTGAGTGATCACGTCCCGCTATCTAATCCTAGCTAACAATGCGCAGGGCTCACTGCTGAATATTGCATAATTATAATAGGCAACATAGGATAAATTAAGGTACATCAAGGGGCGACAAAGACAGGCTATGCAATTGAATAGGTAAGCAATGTAGCAGCAGTAACAATGCCTAGTGCAAGAAATGTACGGAAATATAGGCGATATCCTGGGAAGAGAATGGCTCTGCTTGCCTGGAAGCTCGACGGTAGGGGTAGGGTCGTCGACGAAGTAGTCGTACCCAACAGTGGTGTAGTCGACAGCAGCGGGGTCTACCGGAGAATAAAAGGGGGGAGAAAAAGTAAATATACAGCAATCATAGCAAACATATGAATGGCATGACGTATGCAATGTTAACGGTGTTCTAACGCAGTGCAATGCACGTGGCTCGGAGCGGGAATTCATCCAGGGATGAAATACCGGCTCCGGGTGATTATCGACAGACGGCCCGGAGGGGGGAATGTCGATATTCGTTTTGTTAGAGGGGTGTGGTTGGTATACAGATAGCGTATTCGTATTCGTTATATTTTTCTAATCAATTTTCATGTATAAAGTTTTTTGAATCTGACTTACGGTTTAAAAGATACTCAAATTCAAAGTTTAAATCAATTTTAAATCAGTTTCTGAATTTATTTATTTCATTTATTCAAACATTATCCAGAACAGTTATTTTGACTTGTCAAACCTGACCAGTGGGTCCCACTGGTCAGCCTCTAACTAATAAAAATGATTTAACTAAATCTAATTAATCCAGTGGACCCACATGTAATAGACTATTAGCATTTCTATTTCATTTTTAATTTAATCAGGGCAGTGGGGCCCATATGTCATGGACACATTGTTTTAATTGCATTATAATTAAACCAATGAAGTGATTAAAGTCTGGGGCCCAGCTGTCATATGCCCAAGGGTTATTTTCCAGTTTAACTAATTAGAGAAGATTATCTCGGGGGTGACCCACATGTAAGTGGCCCATATGTGGATTAGCTTAACCCTAATCGCACTTCTGACGCGGGGGTCCCACCGGCCAGTGACACAGCGGTCGCCGGCGACGCATAGCTCCGGCGAGGTAGCCGTTTCGGCCAGTTCCGGCGGCCGTTTGAGGCGTGGCTAAGTGATTTTGAACGAGGGGACGAGCGCGAGTCGAGTGGTGGCGGGGGCATCGCCGGAGACAGCCGGAATCCACGACGGCGAAGACTGCGGCGGCGGCCCGTCAACATGAGATGACGACGATGACATTTCTATAGCAGAGCTGGGGCATGCGCTACAGGGATGGGTTCCTGGGAGCGTTGAAAGCATTTTGACGCGCACGACGTGTCATAGGCGTGCACCAGGTCGCAACAGTGAGCTCGGCGGCAGCAGCCTGACCAACGGCGAGGGAGAGGTGGAGGGGAGCGTTCGCAGTGGCGGCCAGGCTCACCAGAGGGACGTCGGGGAGGGTAGTGGGCTCGGGGAGGGGTCGAGCGGCGCGAATTTCGTTCGAGACCTCGCTGGAGCCGAGGACGAAGACGTCGATAGTGCGCTTGCTGTGGTGGCCCGTGGCTCGATTCCTTCGTCAGGGTGGCGTAGACGACGACGGCGCACGCGACGAACAACTTGGACGGGCGCGAGTAGGTCGCTGGCCATGGGAGTGCGCGGCCATGGCGACGGTGGCGGGCAGGGTGACTTATGACGAAGATGGTGGCGCGGGGAGGGGGAGGAAGAGGGCTAGGGTTCGCCCACCGGTGCAGCAGGGAGCACTTAACCCCAAGGAGGCAACTGTAGTGTCTCGGTGGCGCCCATCGCACGGCGGCAGCCATCGAACACCACGGCGATGGGGATGAATAGCACGAGGGGGACGACCCGGGTGGGCCAGGTGGTCTGGGCCAAGGAACACTGTGCACTTAGTGCACCAGTGGGGTGGGCTGGATTCCCTTTTTTTATTTCTTTTATGTTCTTTTCCTTTTGTATTTATTTTTATGTTTGTATTTCCTTCTGTTGCTTTTGATTTTTGTAAAATATGGAACTTGTTCCATAATTGGTTTTGCACATGACTAGAGTGCCACAAAAAGTTTTGTGCCCAAATAACTTCATTTTATATTTGTTTGGAATTTGCAAAATGAAAATGGTGTTGTTTTCCTGATGGTATGATTTGTTTGCATTTTTACATAGATTGATAAATTACCACAACCATAGTAGCATGGTCCAGTGATTATTAGTGATTTGACAAAAGTAGTTGTATAATTTTTGGATAAGTTTAATTGTCACATGATTTTTGATATTAACCAAAAGGCATTTTTTTGGAATGTGATCCAAAAGCAAAGATGATCATAGCATGATTGCAATAGTGATTAGCAACAGTAATGGTCAAAAGTATAAGTGATTACTGTTACAGACACTAAGGGTGTTACAAATCTCCCCCACTACAGGAATTCTCGTCCCGAGAATCTAAGCGGTAGAGGGGAAAAGATCAGGGTATTCTTCATGAAGACGATCTTCGCATTCCCAAGTGGCTTCATCCTCAGAATGATTCGAGCACTGAAATTTGAGGAACTTGGTTGTCTTGTTGCGGGTTCGGCGTTCAGACGGATCGAGAATGCAGCTTGGATGTTCTTGATAAGTCAAGTCCTGTTGCAGCTCAATCATATCATGTTCCACTTCACGAATAGGGTCCTTGAAGCAGCGACGGAGTTGCGACGCATGAAAAACATCGTGGACTTGGGAGAGGTTCAACGGCAACTCCAATCGGTATGCCACTGGGCCACTTCTGGAAAGGATACGGAACGGGCCAATGTAGTGAAGAGCTAACTTGCCTTTGATCCCAAAACGATGAGTTCCCCTCATGGGAGAGACACGGAGGTAAGCTTGTTCACCGGGTTGATAGACCATTTCCTTGTGCTTGCGATCATAGTTGCTCTTCTGGAGGGGCTGAGAAGCTTTAAAATGTTCACGAATAATGCAAACCTGATCTTCGGCATGCTGGATAATTTCCGGACCAATGAGGGTTCGTTCCCCAGTTTCTGACCAATTCAGAGGGTTCGACACTTACGTCCACAAAGAACTTCAAAGGGTGCAATCTTCAGACAAGCTTGATAGCTATTGTTGTACGAGAATTCAGCAAATGGAAGAGATTCCTCCCATTTCTTACCGAATGAAATGACACAAGATCGAAGCATGTCTTCAAGCACTTGGTTGACTCGTTCGACTTGTCCTTGCGACTGGGGGTGCTAAGCGGTGCTGAATTTCAGATGAGTGCCCATAGCTTCTTGGAAACTATCCCGGAACTTCAAGGTGAAAATGCTTCCACGGTCTGAACTAATCTCCAGCGAAATACCATGGAGGGACACAATTCTGGAAACATATAAGTCTGCTAACTGACTAGCAGAGATCGTCTCCTTGACTAGCAGAAAGTGGGCAACCTTGGAGAATCGGTCGATGACGACAAAGATAGCATCATGACCTTTCTGCGATCGGGGAAATCCGGTGACGAAGTCCATTTCAATCTTGTCCCATTTCCATTCAGAAATAGAGAGTGGTTGCAGAGTTTCAGCAGGTCATTGATGTTCTGCTTTGATGCGACTACAAACGTCACATTCATCAACATAACGAGCAATGTCTTTCTTCATGCCAGGCCACTAGTACCGCTGACGAAGGTCTTGGTACATCTTGGTGCTACCTGGGTGATCGACAATGGGGTATCATGAGCTTCTTTCATAACATACGGGGTCAAGTTTAGATTGCGCTTGCTAGGAACCACTAAACGATTCTTGAAGTACAATGCTTGATCATCACCAAGCCTGTAGTCTGAAGGCCTTCCTGTGGCGAGATATCGCTTCATCTTTTCTACATCCGAGTCAGCTTTTTGGATGAACTTGATGTCTTTGTCTAGGTATACTTCAACAACAAGGGAATTCACATATCCCTGTGGAACAATCTCAAGGTTCAACTTGCGAAGCTCTTCATACAGAAGTGGCTTCTCTACTTGAACTTCAAGTTCACTACAATAGGATTTGCGGCTTAAGGCATCGGCCACCACATTAGCTTTGCCAGGGGTGTAAGAAATTAAAATTTTGTAGTCGGCTATTGTCTCGAGCCATCTCTGCTGGCGGAGATTCAGGTCAGGTTGAGTAAACAGGTACTTCAGGCTTTGGTGGTCGGTGTAGATCTCGCAACGGTTACCGACAAGGTAATTTCGCTGATGGCGTGGAATTGGTAATGGCTTCTCGCCCTTCGTTGTTTACCCCAAGTGGAAGGTGAGATGTAGGATAGCAGCAAATTTCCCCTATGTAGAGGATAGGGTTTGTCTCCCGTAGGACTCCGGCGATGATAACTGGGTGTCAGCGGCGCACCTGACGTGGACATGCACACGATACAATTAACTTTGCTCCCAACGAAGTTCAGAGAGGTTGTCAATCTCTCCGGTCTTATTGTTTGCAAAGGGTCAAACACACAAGGGATAATGATAATGATAATGGTAGCAACTGAAAGTAAATGTTGAAAAATGAAATAGCTTGTAAACAATGATGAAAATATGGACCGGGGTCCCGTGATGTCTCTCTCGCAAAAGACGATAAAACTGCTATGCGAGGTAAACAAATTACAGATGGGCAATTGACAGGATTATAAACACACCTGTCACAACCCTAGTTTGGTATGTGCTTTTTATTTCTAGAAATAAGGCATCATGTTTAAATTTCCTTGTTTAATAATTGGGGATTTGGAAAAGCCTCAAAAATGAATTTAAATAATTGGACAGACAAAAATCTTTTTCCAAAAATCTTCTGATGATTTTGAAAATCTCTATAAATGGGCATGATCACATTTCATGTGTTGTGGGTCCAACCTCATGCTCATGAAATTTTCAAAAATTCAAACGGGAGCTCGGAAATTAAATAATACACCTATTTGAATTTCAAAAATCTCCAAAACTTGGGAGTGGCTAGTAGCATGTCACTTAAGACCATATTAAAGTTTTGGGCATTTAATAAAATGCTTTGGTATTTTTTTACTAAAGCTAAACAAACAAACAGAAAGAATAAAAGGAAGAAATAAAAGGAAAGAGGCCTTACCTGGCTTGGGCCCAACTAGAAGCAAGGACCAGCCCACCCCGGCGTCCTTGTCGTCTTCCCAGGCACGAGCACACAGCAGCGTGCCCGGCATGCCGACGCTGCCGTGGTGGCCACGTCCCTCGCAGCCTCCCCCGTCCTCATATCCTCGCCAGGGGAAGTCCCTGGAAGCCTCCTCCATTCCCCCCCCCTCTCCCAGGTCGAGCCCCCCTTCTTCCATACCTTTTTCACGCATGCCCGAAGCTCGCCGGCGGCCGCCATCGCGCGCAGACGTGGCCTTCGTGCCCCCTTCGCTGAGACAAGATGTCCAGGAGCTCCGCCTAGTCGTCACGCTCCTCCCCGTCAAGCCAATAGTCGCCGGACACCTCCTATGCGACGCCTGGGTTGTCATCCTCCGTCGTGGCCGTTGTGTCTTCGCCGTCAAATACGTCGTCGCAGCCGCTCCTCCGGCCTACCGACCCCGCCTCTGCTCTCAGGGTGAGCACGTGCTCGTTTTAACCATAACCCCTGCCCCTCCCGTGGCCCAAGTTGCCGTTCCCGTCGAGCCCCAGCTCTGGCCGCCGCGCCCCCTCGTCGCCGGCGTGGCTCCAGGCCACCCCTAGCTCCAAGACATGCTCCAGCGGGTGCGCAAGGCATGGGGAGTACTTTGGTGCCTCCCCCGTGCCAAGAAGTTGTCGGAGCCGCCTTCTCTAGTGAGCGCCGCCGCACGGGTGGTCTCCAGCGGCTAAACGCCGGCCATGCCGACGTGGACGTTTAATTAAGGTCCTAATCCCCCTCATAATCCCCATCTTAAGCCACTGACAGGTGGGGCCAGTCCCCTTAATAAACCCATGTTAGTTTAATTTAACAGGGATTAACCCCAGTCCCACTGACAGGGCTGGCCCACTGGTTAGCTTGACCATTCAACTCCACTGACGTCATGATGATGTCATTATGACGCAGTAATTCAATAATCCAATTTCTCTAGTTAATATAAATTCCAGAAAATAGCTAAATCTTGTAAAGTGAATAACTTTTAAACCATAAATCCAAATCAAACAAATAATATATGAAAAATTATCAGAAAAATGCAAGGAATCCAAATATGCAAATTTAAATCATGACAAAATAGTTTACAAAGATCAAACAGTAGCAAATGCAATTTGGACAAAATTGAATATTCATTTGGAGTTTTAATTTAAATTTCTTCTTCAAATCAACTTCAATTAACATGTTGCAACTTGAACATAGAGCACATTAGTACCATGCCATGCTATGTTATACATCTTGATTGTGCATTGCAATATGATGATTACTTTATTGTTTTCTCGGTGTTTGCCTCTTCTCGATAGATTCATCGCCGGACGTAGTTTCCGACTACTCTGAAGAGTGGCACCTCGTGATCGTCAACAAGGCAAGAAAACCCCATTGATCATGTCTATATAAACCCATTGCCCTCTTGTTCTCTTATGCATGATTAGGTGATTCACATGTTGAACCCATCCTTTGCATGACCTATCATTGCTGCCACAGTATTAAGCAAACCTCAACATAGCAGATCCAGGATTGATTGTGTTCATCATGTGGCCCTTCATCGATGTTAGGCTATGCTATGCTTGGATTGATTGTGTTCATCATGTGGCCCTTCATCCATGATGGTAATGTGTTGGTGAAGTCACCCTAACAAAGGTGAACAATGAGAGGCTATGTAGGAGTACACAGTGGGTTGTCTCATTTACACTGCCCTAGGCCCCGAGTTCTCATGTTGTGATCCAAGACAAGAGTACTTCCACATGTAGGGCTATGGACCCCGTTTAGCCTACTAACTCACCCCGACTATGGTCCAGGATTCGCATGGGTTATTGTTTCTTTGATTTGATTTCATATCGTAGCACGGTTTTAGGCAAGCGCAGTACCATCCTTTGAGGTGGGCTTGTCGGACCGTCCATACATCGTTTGAGTCCTGAATGGAAACCCCGGCCGGATTTTTGATTAGGGTACAAACTCAAATAGGCGATCCCCTGGACTAGATTTGGAGTCGTGAGGTAAGTGCCTTGGTGTTTATCCTCGTTCGACATCCGCTTGAAGGATGACGAGTCACGGGCGGTAAGTGATGACACGTGTGTGAAGCGTACACCCCTGCAGGGTAATGATCTATTCGAATAGCCGTGTCTGTGGTTATGGACTACTTGGAGACCTTTACTTGATTATTAGACAACTCAAATGGATACTCTAAATTGCCAAGATAAGTGTGAGTTCTATGGGTTGCTTCCTCGTGGGGAAGTCGAGGAGGAATCCATGGTGGTGTATTGATGTGGTGATCAAGATTAGATGGACTCGTGTGTGCCTCTCATCTCAACTCTATGTAGTCGTAGTAAAGGATAGCCAAGTCAAACCTTTCTGCATTACAACCCCACTTGCCTTTACCTTGATACCTGAGCATAAGTAGTATAGTTCTGATGTAAGTCTTTTTGAGTACGACTTTGTACTCATGTTTGCTTAATTTATGTTTTAGAGACGAGACCACTGACCCTGATGGTGGCCTCCCCCTCAAGCTCGACGCCGACGAAGTCATGTAATTCAAGACAGCTACCTGGTCCCTCTGGAGGGTCGTTGTGTTTTCTTAAAGGCTTCTTAAGAAATTTGTTAACCTTGTCTTTACTAAGACATAATTTGCTTCTGTTGTTGTTTGATGTAATGATGGGTCACAGTTATGTGATCTCTGCTTATAACAATACTAATCTGCTCTTTATAGCAGATGCAATAAAGCTATGAGTTTGTAGAGTTCATGTTGTGTTACCTGCTGTTTACACTAGAAATGTATGCTGCGTGTATGATTATAACGTGCATGTATTAGTGTGGGGTTTGATAGCTTAGTTGAGCTCTTGTTGGTGGTCTTTTATACACCAAGTGGCCCTTAGATGTGCGCAGCTTGGGGCATCGCGATGCGATTGCTCGTGACTCTATCACGTGGCACACTTTGTTGTATGATCGAGCCCGCCCGAGACCCCAACTAAGTGATCGGGCTGGAGTCTGTTTATGTAAGTGTTATGATTCAATCAATAATATGGTTGAGGTGAGTTGTCTATGAGTATGGAATTTCACCACCCATAATCATTTAGACTTGTGAGCGGACGATGAGGACCCATTTCAGTTGATCATCCGGCCTGGATGGGATGCCCCTCACGTTCGAGATTTTTGAGAGTGTTTTGTGCTTGGCCTTGTCTACTTAGACAAGTGGGTATGACTCTCGGCTCTTCATATGATTGAGTCGTAGCAGGAATTACATACGCAAATCTCGGGTCTCGACAGACTTGGTATCAGAGCAGGACTGCCTGTAGTACTACTAAACCTTGGCCGAAGTGGATTCAGCATTCTATAGTTATATAGTTACTTTGGATATAAGGGAACAACGTAAGGCTTAATTTTTTCTCCTTACCCTCATCGATCTGAGTTCTGAGTCACCCTCATCTTTTCTACAGGAAGATAGGACTAGGCTCTTCTATGTCTATACTAGAACATCTCGTTGTTTGATTCTCAGTAGTTGTAGGAATGTTTTGGTCATCTAGAGTCACCTTTCTATCGAGCCTCTTGAGAAGGTTCTGATCATTCTTGCAGATTGAATCATTATTTCACCCCGGTACAGCCGTTATGCTGTCCGAATTGTTCCGTGTTTCTAGTGATTCCAATGCTTTTGCATTATAATCTTGTCCTCTCTTAAATTATGTCATCCTTGCCTTGATTCCATCATAAATCCTACTCTGATTGTTGTTTTTTATCACACAGAATGTCAGGTGGAACTAGACGTGTTGAATCTGGTCATGGTAATCAAAGTGGTGATGATGATCCTCCTTCACCACCTTCTGCAGCGGAAATCATGATGGAGGCTGAGCGAAATCGTCGTGATCAAACACGCCTTTTGGAGCTCATTGAGAAGAATACTTCTCTTCAGCGAGATGCGGTAATATCCATCCAGGATTTCATCCTCTTGAACCCGCTGGTATTCCGATGCTCATCTGAGCCCCTTGATGCCGATGATTGGCTCCATTCCATCGAGCGTAAGCTTGAGATGGCGCATGTTTCTCCATATGATCGTGTGATGTTTGTGGCATACTTTCTGGAAGGTGTTGCTGGTGAATGGTGGGAGAGTTCTGTGGCAATGCAGCCTGATGGTCAAGTAGTGACTTGGCAGGAGTTCCCTGATGCCTTCCAAGGGTACCACATTCTGGATGAGCTGATGGAAAGAAAGAGGGAAGAGTTCTGCAATCTATCTCAGGGAAATATGACTGTTCATCAGTATAGGACTGAGTTCAATCGACTTTCTCGTTATTCCCCTGAGAAGATTTCAACCGATGCCAAGAAGCAGGCAAGGCTCCGCAAGGGACTTAGCCCTATCCTTCGTCATGATCTCAATCTCCTTGAATTTGTCAACTTCGAGGATTTAGTCAATAGATCATTTAGAGCTGAGCATGGAAATGAGATCTTTGAAGAGTATCGCAAGCGTGATCGTGATCTTGCATCCTCTTCTAGTTTGGGTTCTCAGAAACGTCGAATTTGGATCCCAACTAGTGCCATTCCTTCGCACTTGATTTCAAGACCATCTCCACAAAGCAAGAAAACCCAGAAATTTAGTAGAGAGCATGCCATACAAACTCCACAACCTAACATCCGATTGTGCTACAAGTGTGGTAATCCTGGCCACATTGCACGACAGTGTTCATTGCAAGAGAATGTCCTCCTCGTCCAAAACATAAAGCAAAAGCTAAACCACCAAAGTCTTCCAAAGCCAAGTCCGCTATTGTTGAATACGGACATGTGAACCATGCCACCAATAAAGAATCCCAAGAGGATATGAAGGTTGTACTCGGTACACTTCCCGTTAACTCCAAACCTACTTATGTTCTATTTGATTCTGGAGCTTCTCATTCCTTTTTGTCTGAAAAGTTCGCACTCGTGCATGACATTTCATTTGAGGAGTTTCCTACCTCTTTCATGATTAAAACTTCAAGATCCATATGGCGTACCAGTAGGGTAAGTCATGACAATGAAATTGTTGTTGAGGATGTTGTATTCCTTGCTTCTCTCATAGCCCTCAAATCTTCAGATATCGATATCATCTTAGGTATCGATTGGTTGTCAAAACACCGTGCTAAGATTGATTGTGCCACTAAATCAGTTCAACTCACTCATCCTTCCGGCAAGATAGTCCATTTCGCATCTCAAGGTTTAGAAACCCAGCTATATTCGTTGAATGAACATTCCCTTCCTAACCTTGAAGATATTCCGATAGTTTGTGACTTTCCCGATGTCTTTCCAGAAGAGCTGCCAGGAATTCCTCCTGATAGATATGTAGAATTCATTGTAGATCTTGCCCCAGGAACCGTCCCAATATCCAGACGCCCATATAGAATGGCCCCACATGAGTTAGCTGAGCTGAAAATCCAACTCGAAGCTTTGTTGGCAAAAGGCTTCATCCGCCCTAGATCATCGCCATGGTGTTGCCCTGTTCTGTTCGTAACGAAGAAAGATGGAACAGAAAGGATGTGCGTAGATTATGGCCCACTTAATCTAGCGACGATAAAGAACAAGTACCCACTTCCCAGGATAAATGATCTTTATGATCAACTTGCTGGATTTTCTGCCTTCTCCAAGATGGATTTGAGATTAGGTTATCATCAAATCAAGATCCAAAACAAGGACGTTCCCAAGACGGCTTTCACTACTCGTTATGGTCTTTACGAGTTCACCATCATGTCTTTCGGTTTAACCAATGCCCCCGCCACCTTCTCGCGTTTGATGAAATCGATCTTCATGGAGTACTTGGATAGAATTTGTTGTAGTTTATCTTGATGACATTCTCATCTACTCGAAGAACGAAGAAGAGCACGCAGAACATCTTAGGATGGTATTGATGAAACTTCGAGAGCATCACCTTTATGCTAAGTTTTCCGAATGTGAATTCTGGCTTCCAGAAGTGACCTATCTAGGCCACGTGATTTCTGCAAAAGGCATTTCTGCAATCCCGAGAGAGTTCAGGTCATCCTTGACTGGACTCCACTTGAATCTGTTAAGAAAGTTAGGAGTTTTCTTGGCTTAGCAAGCTATTTTCGCCGCTTCGTTGAGAACTTGTCCAAAGTTGCAAAGCCTCTAACTGAACTCCTCAAGAAAGATAAGAAATTCGAATGGACCCCCAAGTGCGAGCAAATCTTTCAAGAGCTAAAGAGAAGATTAACTTCTGCAACCGTACTTGCGTCTCCAGAGAGCGAAAAGGATTTCGAAATCTATTGTGATGCTTCACGGCAAGGGTTAGGATGCATACTTATGCAAGATCGACATGTGGTAGCATACGCTTCACGCTAGTTTCGTCCACATGAAGAGAACTATCCTACCCATGATCTTGAACTCGCTGCCGTAGTTCATGCCCTGAAGACTTGGCGACATTACCTCCTTGGTAATCGTTGTGAAATCTATACCGATCACCAAAGCCTCAAATACATATTCACCCAGCCAGATCTTAACCTCAGGAAAAGACGTTGGATTGAGTTGATTAAGTATTATGACTTAGGAATTTCTTACACCCCAGGAAAAGCCAATGTCATGGTTGATGCACTAAGTCGTAAGTCGTATTATGACAAACTCATTTACAACAGTGTCAACCACTTCTCCATGAGGAATTTCGAAAGCTTAATCTTGAGATAGTTCCTCAAGGATTCCTTTCCACCTTGGTAGTGAAACCAACTCTTGAGGATCAAATCGTAGCTCCCCAGAAAAATGATAGTCGTCTCCAAGAGATCAAAGGGAACCTTGCTAGCAAAAGTGCTAAATGTTTCTGTGTAAATGATAAAGGAACGATATTCTTTGAGAATCGTTTCATAGTGCCAGAAAACCAAAACCTAAAACAGATGATCCTTCAGGAAGCTCATGACACACCTCTCTCGATTCATCCCGGTAGTACGAAGTTGTACTGAGATCCACGCTAGATATTTTGGTGGACCGGTATGAAGCGAGAAATTGCTCAATTTGTTGCTGAATGTGATGTTTGTCGTCGCATTAAGGGAGAGAACCAAAGACCTGCTAGTACTCTTCAACCTTTGCCTATCCCTGAGTGGAAATGGGATAAAGTTAGTATGGATTTCATCACTGGCTTTCCAAGGTCTCAAAAAGGAAACAATGCCATCTTTGTGGTCATTGACCGTCTTTCCAAAGTTGCTCATTTCCTTCCTGTTCGTGATAGTATAACTTCTAGCCAGTCAGCGGATTTATATGTCTCCCGGATCGTTTCTCTCCATGGTGTTCCTTTGGAAATCAATTCAGACCGTGGAAGTCTTTTCACCTCTCGATTTTGGGAAAATTTTCAAAATGCTATGGGAACCCATCTCTCCTTTAGCACTACCTTTCATCCCTAGTCAAGTGGTCAAGTAGAAAGAGTCAATCAAGTTCTCGAAGACATGCTCAGAGCATGTGTTATCTCATTCAGAAAGAGTTGGGAGAAATCTCTTCCATTCGCCGAGTTTGATTATAACAACAGCTTCCAATCTAGTCTAGGCATGGCACCGTTTGAATTTCTCTATGGACGAAAATGTCAAACACCATTGAACTGGTCAGAAGCCGGTGAAAGATAATTCTTTGGACCGGATATGATCCAGGAAGCAGAAGAGAAGGTTCGCATTGTTCGTGAGCTATTGAAAACAGCCCAGTCTCGTCAGAAAATCTACTATGATTGTCATCATAGGCCAGAAATCTACGAGCTGGACGAGAAGGCTTACCTCCGGGTTACTCCTCTAAAGGGAACCCATCGCTTCGGTATCAAAGGAAAATTGGCCCCACGTTACATCGGTCCCTTTTTCATTCTACCTAAACGTGGAGAAGTTTCATACCAACTTGAACTACCCCCGCATCTTTCTCAGGTTCACGATGTCTTCAACGTATCTCAACACAGACGTTGCTTCAACCTTGTCTTTACTAAGACATAATTTGCTTCCGTTGTTGTTTGATGTAATGATGGGTCACAGTTATGTGATCTCGGCTTGTAACAATACTATATCTTCTCTGTATAGCAGATGAAATAAAGCTATGAGTTTGTACAGTTCATGTTGTGTTACCTGCTGTTTACACTAGACATGTATGATGTGTGTATGATTATAACGTGCATGTCTTAGTGTGGGGTTCGATAGCTTAGTTGAGTTCTCACCGGAGGTCTTTTATACACCAAGTGGCCCTTAGATGTGCGCATCTTGGGGCATGGCGATGTGATTGCTCGTGACTCTGTCACATGGCGCACTTTGTTGTATGATCGAGCCCGCCCAAGACCCCGACTAAGTGATCGGGCTGGAGTCTGTTTATGTAAGTGTTATGATTCAATCGATAAAATGGTTGAGGCGACTTGTCTATGAGTACGGGATTTCACCACCCATAATAATTTAGACTTGTGAGCGGACGATGAGGACCCATTTCAGTTGATCATCCGGCCTGGATGGGATGCCCCTCACGTTCGAGTTTTCCGAGAGTCTTCTGTGCTTGGCCTTGTCTGCTTAGACAAGTGGGTACGGCTCTCGGCTCTTCATATGATTGAGTTGTAGCAGGAATTACATGCGCAAACCCAAGGTCCTGACAGCACCGCAATGCTAACTATGCTACAAAAGAAAGGAAGAGGCTCAAAAGCATGGGCAGTACGCCAAAATAAGTAGACCGCAATCCATCTACATTTACTACTAATCATCCACCTTGAGATATCTATCCAGAACATCTCGCTGGTATTAAGTTGTGAGTCCCACCCAAAGTGTAAACCCAAAGCAACAGACAACTGCATTAAAAGAACTTTGCGTAAAGTAAACAATCCTTGTAACCGCGGTGACAAGCACCGTTTTCCCCCTTGTAGCCACAGCACATCCCCTAGACTCATGTTTCTGTCACTCAAGCGTGTCATCATGAGGCATGTACCCACAATCGAGCATAACGTTCCCTCTTGGAGTTACTACGTACCACTTGGCCAAAGCAACAAAGAGCAACGGAGAACATGCAAGAATTACTTAGGAAAAAAAATATAAGAGATCAAAACCAAATATATTACTCTATCACGATCTAAACATAATCTCATAATCCATCGGATCCCATCAAACTCAACATGGCAACAGTAGAAGAATTACATATGTGCCTCAATCATGTAGGGCAGCTCACGAGGTCTAAACCATGAAGAACAAAGAGGGGAGGAGAACATCACATAGCTACTGATCAGGGACCCATGGTCCAAGGTAGAATACTCACGGAACATCCGGGAAGCGTCCATGGTGGAGGAGAAGCTCCCGGAGGTCGATCCTCCCTCCGACAGGGTGCCAGGAAGGGTCCTAACGGTGCTCCCGATCTTGGAAGTGCGGCGGCGGCGGAACAGAGGGGAGATTGGAAAATAGGGTTTTGTCTTCGGAGTTTCCCCGTCACGGAGAATAAATAGGTGAAGGGGGCAGCCAGGGGGGGCACCAGGGGTTCAGGCGCCCCCTTGGCGCGGCCAGGTGGCCGCCTGGGCCCCTGGTGGTGGCCCTTTGGACCCACTTGGGTGCTTCTGGAAGACTCCATTGCGCTGATTTTTTTATCTGATTTTGCCCAAATTTTTGGAGCATTTTTAATATGGGGGAAACCTGGAATAGAAAAACAGCAGAAAACAGGAACTGGCACTGGGGTGCACTGAGTTAGTAGAAAAACAGAAACCTGGAATCCAAATATGATCAAAAGTATATGAAAGTGTATCTAGATCATAGAAATATCACACAAAACATGCATGGAGCAAGCATAAATTATCGATACGTTTGAGACCTATCAGTCGCCACAGCTTCAATGCATAAATTACCGCTGCCAATTCGAGATCATGAGTTGGATACTTATCTTCGTGAGCACGCAACTGATGAGAGCCATAAGCATTCACTTAGCTCTCTTGCATTAGGACACAACCCAATCCTTGACGAGACGTGTCGCAGTATATCACTAAGTCCTTTCGAGTATCAGGGGGAGCGAGCACTAGGGGAGAAGTGAGCTTGTCCTTGAGGGCTTGAAAACTTTCTTGACGTTTATCAGTCCACTCAAACTTGACGCCTTTGTGAAGCAGATTAGTCAGAGGCTTGGAAATCTTGGAGAATTCCTCGATGAAACGAAGGCAATAACTGGCAAGTCCGAGGAAACTTCTTACTTGCTTGACAGTCCTAGGCGGAGTCCAGTCAAGAATAGCCTGAATACGTTCAGGGTTGACGACAACGCCATCCTTGGAAATCACATGACCAAGGTAGGTTACTTCGGGAAGCCAGCATTCACACTTAGAATAATTAGCATAGAGTTTGTGTTCTCAAATCTTTTCCAGTATAAGACGAAGATGTTCAGCATGTTCTGCATCAGTCTTGGAGTAAATCAATATATCATCCAGATAAACCACGACAAACTTGTCGAGGTATTCCATGAATATATAGTTCATCAATCGGGAGAAGGTGGCTGGTGCATTGGTCAAGCCAAATGAAATGACGGTGTACTCATATGAACCATAGCGAGTAATGAATGCGGTCTTCGGGATGTCCTCATCACGGACCCGGATCTGATGGTAACCCAACCTTAAGTCGAGTTTTTAAAACACCATGGATCCAGCAAGTTGATCATAAAGATCATTGATCCGAGGGAGGGAGTACTTGTTCTGTATCGTGGCATGGTTGATAGGTCGGTAATCTTGGACCAAACGGTTCGTGCCATCATTCTTCTTGACAAAGAGCGAAGGTGCTCCCCAAGCAGAGGAACTTCAACGGATGAAGCCTTTCTCGAGGGCCGTGTCGATCTCCTTCTTCAATTCAAGGAGGTGGTGAGGTGGCATCTTATACGGGTGCTTGGCAATAGGGACGGTGTCGGGCTTCAAGTCGATGACGAATAGAACTTCTCTAATCGGGTGTATCCCCGACAGTTCTTCAGGGAATACGTCGGTAAAATCACAAACAATTGGAACTTTCTCAATCCCTTCGAGAGGTGGGACATTCAAGGCATTCAGAGCATATATACGAGCTTCAGCATTCATCGACACAATGGCAGTATGACTCACAATCGCGCCAGAAGGATGAAAAAATCGAATGACCTTGGTGCTACAATAAAGTGCGGCATCATGGGCTTTCAGCCAATCCATACCCAAGATAAGGTCAATAGTGGATGTTTTCAGAATATGGGGGAGAAAAGGAACTCAATCCTTTCGATCTCGACGGTGATGTTAGGTGCCAGCATGTCAACGTGACACATGTCGTCGGGTATTTTAACGGCCAAGGGGGTGTGCATCCTTTCGTGGTATATGCCATGCTTAGATGCAAATGCTCCAGACATAAATGAATGCGATGCTCCTGAATCAAATAAAACAGTAGCAGGTATTGAGTTAACAAGGAGGGTACCCATCACAGTAGCGGGTTGTTCCTGAGCTGCTTCAACATCAATGTTGTAAGCATGACCACGAGCATGAGTATTTGACCCAGTATTATAGTTGAGGGTCCCATTGTTGCCACGGCCATTTTCGCGGCCAGCAGGGTGTACTACCAGTTGATTCTGTCTCTAGGGGCAGTCTCTGGAAATATGACCTGGTTGACGGCACTTGAAACACATGCCATCTTGAGGACGGAGGGGTGCAGTCTCAGTCTTCGGTTATCTCGGCGGGGGCGGAGGCAGACGGGGTGCAACATACAATGGCCTTGGTGCAGGGGCAGTTGGACGCATCACACCGTGCGGGATCCACACGCGGTGCTTCTGTGTTGTGCCCGAAGATGAGCCAGCATCACGGGGGCGCTTCGGCGAACCCCCGAAATTAAGCTGAGCGGTCTCGAGATTGATAGTCTGGTTCACCATGGTGGCAAAGCAGGGGAAGATGTGCAAAGCCAGTGCAAGCTGGAGATCTGAGTTGAGTACATCACGGAACTTCTCTTGCCTACTTGCATCATTTGGGAGGTCACTTGCAGCATAGCGGGAGAGGCGGAGGAATTCCCTCTGATATGCCTCGACAGTTTTGTTGCCCTGAACGAGGTTGTGGAACTTGGCCTTCATACGGTTCATAATTGCCTGGGGGACATAACGAGCACGGAAGGCAGTCCTGAATTCATTCCAGGTGACGACAGTTCCTTCAGCTAGCGAGCCCTTGTGGGTGTCCCACCACTGGGCAGAGGGGCCATGCAGGAAATAGGACACGAAGTTGACATAATCAGCAACGGGCACCCCAGCGAACTCTAGCTGACGAGTGATGTCACGAAGCCAATCATCGTCATCCAGCGGCTGTTCAGGTTGGTGGAAGATAGGGGGATTTAGACGCATGAAATCCTGTAGAGTGACCAAGGCGGTTGGTTCTGGTGCTAGTTCTGGTTCTGGAGATGATCTATGTCTCCTTGCATAAACACTTGGTTCATCTGAAACTGTTGCCTCATCGCGGCCATGTAGTCCGACGGCGGAGGTGGATCGTTGGCACCACGACCACCACGACCAGCCACCCTGCTAAAATTTAACAGGGGTATTTCAGCGATGAACATTTATCGAGATACCAGAAACAAGCATGAGGTAATCCGACAACGAAGATGAGGTGTGGATATATAGGAGTAGTCATATAAGACATACACATCCACGCACGGAATCAATCGAAAAATTGGGCAGCATAACATCGTAGAAATTAAGGAAAAAGGACACACTAGGCGGAGCGCAGACCGCGGTAAGGAATACACAACGCGACATAGCTTCCACTAAGTCAATCACGCTGCAAGAAAACTGTTGGCCACAGGAGTTTGTGCCATAGAACGTGCGGCCTGCACTAAATGAGAAATGGGATCCGCGGTCCGGGACCTGGGTCAGAACTCCTGCGACACGACTCAATCAAGGGGTAGCACCAGAACGCCGGGTGGAATCAAGAGAACGTGATCCTAATGTCAGAGTTAGTAAAACTTACCAGCAAGGATAAGAGAGCAGAGTCCCAGAGCATATGTATAGAGAAAAGGATCCTAATACCATAGATATCACACGTAGTGACATCGATGTGGGCCCATAAGCCAAACATTAAGTTAGCAAAATAGTTTTTCAAATACTAGACTCAACTCCGACCAGGTAGTGGTTGGGTGGCTTCCTACAGGCAGTCGACTATGATGCCAACTTGTGACGCCCCCAAAATCAATCCGTGTACAGTAATCATACACGCAGGGTACACGGCTGAGATGAGGGTGCCACGGTGAGAATATCACAGCACAACACTAAACACAAAAGGATAAACCAATATGTTACAAGATAAGGGGGGGTCACTCGGACCCGAATACATAAGTTATACAAACCATAATATCTAAGTATAGACATAGTTAGTCAAGTTTTGCCTTAATAAGGCTAGCACAAATAACATCAGAGATACAGATCGAAAAGGCAATGCCTCCTGCCTGGGAGCCTCCGAAACTACTCCTAGTCCTGGTCAGCGCGGGTCTCGACGTAGTAGTAGGCGCCTCCGGGGGACTCCTGCTCCTGGGCTCCAACGTCGACTGCAGCGGCCGATCAGGAAAAACAAAAAGGGGGAAATACAGCAAAGGTGAGTATCTAGCATACCCGCGAGTCTTACGTCTGCTACTAAGCATTTATTCATTCGTATCAAATGGAAAGGGGAGGCTTTATATAGTAGACTACAAGTTATAAATCAGAGTAAGGATAAGAAGCTAGGCCTATCGAAGACTAGCATCTTCCGACGATGTCTTGCAACACAAGAAGATAACAACCAACAGTTCATATAAAGCATAAAGTAACAATGAAGCATAAGTTTTTGCAGCAGTGTATAATAGTAAGTTGTGATAATTAATAATAATATATGCCTCCGAGTTCCCCTCCTCGACTTCCCTGCGAGGAAGAAAACCCGAAACCAATAGATTAATAGTAGTAGTTTGTAGTGATAAGATCCGGCTTCAGCATAAAGCGTCCTGTTACCGTGGACACGACTATTCAAATAGATTAAATTCCCTACAGGGGTGCACTACTGTTCAGCCTGCACGCTCGGATCTCCATGGTGGAGAGAACCTTGGTAGGTAACGCTCCACCAAAGCTATCCGACACGGCGCCGCCCATCCTAGGCTCAGAAGAGAGGCCATCCACCGGACTATATCATATGCGCTCAGGAGTCTAGGTCCCTCACCCTTCCACGCTCTTGCACGGTACGGGGCTGGCCCGTGAAGCAAAAGCAAATCCAAATACACCTGCTGCAGCACAGAAGACAACACCGCTTCCCGGCAATCAGCCCGTGGTACTGTTGACGTCTGAAGAGCTTTCGGACAAACTACGACGCAGGGGAGCCCATAATTCCTTATGCCATGTGAAGGTAGTGCGTACAGACCAACGGGCCTCTCAAGTCATCCATCGAAATATTTAGCATTTTAATATTATCTCAAAGACAACCGTTATCGCTGTCTGACTAACAACACAACAGACAACGAACAACAACAAGGACCACTAGTAACATCGGGGCCTGCCCTGTCGTCCCGTCAAAGCGCACGGTTACCAACAAGGTGCACCATCTCCTTACCTTGTCTCGCGTGTGCTCTTGGTAGAGCTCGACTTTTCGTGGTTTGGTAACTCTCGCGAGATACGAGCAGGGGCCAAGCACGCCAGTAACGTCGGCCGTACCCTCCCTGTCGTTCCCAACGCAATACCGCTCGCGGGCACCGTTGGGTCACCCGACTCTTACCATTAAGGACACCAGTTGATTCGAGTGCCTACCATTAAATGAAACCAGGAGGTATCACCCTCGATGATACACTTGAAGAGGTTCGATAGAGACATCAACGGAATGAACTAAAGAGGTAAACCTCGTATCATCCTAGTGATGCTACGCTACTGGGCCGACGAGAGTGAAATACGAGTCCATCCACTCGTAAGTCAAACTCGAAGCGACTCGGGAGAGTCTCGTCGTTGTAGGTTCCCTAGGGTGTCTGCATTGATCCCTACCTGTTGCAGTTATAATATTTTGTAATACCCGCGTTCACTCCCCTGAGTGATCCCGGCCCGCTATCTAATCCTAGCTAACAATGTGCAGGGCTCACTGTTGAATAATGCATTTATCTCTTAAAGATCCCTAGCCCAGGAGGCCTCACAGAGCTCCTCCGGGGGCACTCTACGCTGGCCGTTGGATCCCCGATCGCTCTTTACTGTAGCTCCGAAGGCAGGAATATATAAGGCCTGAGCCTCTCCTATCTCTCTCTCTCGCCCCTGCGCCTTTCTCTCTCCCGTCTCCTACAGAACGAACCCTAGCCGCCTCCACGCTCGAGCTCCTCCCGTGCCCGCGCCATCGCCACGCCGTCGCGCGCCCCCCGCGCCCAGGTCGCCCCTCCTCCCTCTCCTCTTCCCCCTGCCTCGCCCACACCCCATGCCTCCCTCTCCCAACTCGAGCCGCCGCCGCCATGGCCATGCGAGGCGAGCTCGAGCTCGCCATGGCCCCAGAACCGGCCGCCCCGGCGTCCTCCGGCCCGGATCCGTCCGCCATCGGTCCTCCTCCTCCATCCCCGTCATTCCCCGAGCCTCTCCCGACCTCCCCGCGCCTCTCCGACGTCGGCCGGACCAGCACCAGCCCACCATGGATGTGCAGCCCGAGCTCCCTCTCCCTCTCTAGCTCGATCTCCGGTGAGCCCTGCTCTTCTTCTCCTCCTTCTCTAGCCCTTTTTTCCCACTCCTCCTCCTCTGATATCTCCTAGCAGGGCTTCAAGATAGATGATGTAGCAGAAGGCGCTCGAGGGGGCACTAAGGATGGAATGTGTGCGAGCTGGAGGACGACGCCGCCCAACTTCGGCCCCCGAGGCTTCCCTGGCGTGCTAGGCAAGCCGGTAAGACATTTAGTGCATGTTTTTTTTCCAGTTTTAATATAGGATAATTCGATATGATTCATTTTAGTGCTACTCACAGTAGCGAGACACTATTGAAATCTTGGTCGAGGTGTTGTTAGTGGGGGCTGGTTGGCTGTGTTGTTAGCTAGATTATATATTTTTTGTTTGCGAAGTAGTACTATAGTTATGATTTAGATGTGATACATATTCTTCTGCTCGATGCTTGTTCACGCATAAAACTGGGAACACTATTTTTCTTGCAAATAACATGTAGTAGAAATACATAATGATAGCATTGGTTTATAGCAGGTGTGAATTGTGCTTAAATGCTTGCTCCTCTATTTATTTGGTTACTGCTTACCATGGCATACAAAGTGTCGCTTGAATCTTTCTGCTTTTAGGCATGTGTGTTTCTCCCACATATATGTTGGTAAGCTTGTGCACTTCATTTAAACGACCTTCACTTCCATTGCATTACTCAATTTTTTTATCTCTGATCACTAATGTAACTGATGTACCCTATGATTTCTTTCTTAATAACCACTATCCATTTAATTATTTTCTTAGCATCATCGGTATAGCAATATATTCAATGGTAAATCACTTCCTTTATTTAGCTTCTAAATCAGACCAGACAGAGAAAGTCAAATTCTTTGTTTTCATTTTGTTCAACACACATGGTGGAACAAAGTAAGTGTTAGTTCAGCCAAATGGTTTCAGTCATGCTGACATCAATATACTCATTTGTGATTCCAGGTTAATCAAGTTGGAAAAGAGATAAATACGTACAGACATGAAACTCCATGCCTCAGCTGCACGGAGAACATGGATCCCCCAGATTACTTTGAATTAAAGTGGGGGAACAATATGCTTTTGGTACGTGCACACATCATATCAGTAATGTAATGCCTTTGAAAAATCCTCATTATTCTTTTTTGAATTGATTTGTAAGTGAGAGTAACTATATATGGTGCAAATTTACATGTATTTAGCAGTCTGTTGCTTTAACACCAGACAATGGATGACTCTAGATGGTCTTGGATATGAAAGCTATTCACTTCAATAAACTTTTAAAATCTACCTTTGTTATCTTCTTATTTGCAGTTTTATTGGGAATCGCTACAACAACAATTCGAAGAGACTGTGCATTGTAGGTTCAGAACCAATTTTTCTCTATTCTATTAACATGAGTTTGTGTAACAATTTTTAACTACTCAAATTGAATGGTTCATCTAATTAAGTACTATGTTTCTCTGTTTAGTAGGAGTTTGGAGCACTTTTAGCACTTCCCGTGGCATGCCATCATGACCGCTTGCATAGCAGCAGTTTTACACGGCACAAGTAGTCTTCCCCTCCTGTCTACAACGTCTGTAGCCATTGTCTCCCTCTAGATCTTAATTCTGGGAGCACATGGGTATGCGTCCTTTTCTATCTCCTGGAGCTTCATTTATAGGTTTATTTATTTTACCTGCTTTATAATATCACTCTGTTATGCCTTGCTTTGCTTGGCACCATTCTCCTTAGATGACATGTTTCTATTCCTTTCAAATATTTAGACAGTTGTGCCTGCATGTTTCTATTTCCATTTGTTCTTATTTATGCTCTTATTCATGCAGTTGCATTTCTACTGCTATTTAGTTAATTTTCCACTCACTATCTTTGCAAAAAAGACAGAGTTCACTTACTATTTATTTGATATATTTTTTAGTGTTGTTGATTTACTTGTGCAACTGAAGGAGAGAAATGAAATGAATATGTACATGATTGTTGCTTGGATATTTATCTAATCTTTATGAAAAAGGAGACCTGATGGTCTTTTGATTTCCTTTAGTTTCAAACGATTTTAGCAGACATTTATTTGGAAATAATAAAGTGGTTACTTGTGGTACTTCTTATGAAACTTTATCCATTAGTTACAGCATATCTTTTGGTCTAAACTGAAATCTGTTCTCAACCACTGTGGCTGCAGGGTAAGCATCAGGATATGATTGCAGGTGGAAAAGAAGAATACAATGATTTTTTCTACTCTCTTGTATCAACTGACACACAGGTGTGTCTCACTACGTTTTATTGTATTAGTTTTTTCATTTGGCATTATCCTCCTTGAAATTGTTGAAATCCACCAGCATGGAGAATGCGGAAACCATGCCTCTAAGAATAACTTTTGCTCTTTACAACATAGTTATTTTGGGTCATACGACAGATGTTTAAACTGTCAAGGGTTTTGCTATAATAGTCAATAGAGTGCTTATCATGTTGGTATTCTCAGTGGATGATGTAAATCTTGTCATATGATGTATATTTTACTAGATTCTAGATTTTATAAATGTTCAACTTCCTTCCGTATACTTGAATTAGTACATTTATGTTTATCTGAACTTTGAACTCTTGGTAAAATTCACTCGCACATTTTGTCCACACCCAATTCGATTAATGGTTTCATGGTCCTGGGTTTGACTGCAAATAAACTCAATACTCAAAGCATTTAGAAATACCAGCCTTCTACTCAAAATGATTCCAGTAAACGCAGAACTATGGGAAAATTAATTGTATATGTATGCATTTATCCTTTGTTTGAAGATGCATTATTATATCTATGTATAACTTTAGATTTCCATGTTGTTCTATGTCATGGTTAGGTTGTCAAAGTATTCCTGTTGTATAATTTCAGATGCGACACTCCCAAAGGTTCATCATCCATCAGTGGCACCACCTCCTAAAGTTGACTATGCCATTTACCTCTTTAACATATTACCAATGGATGGAACACCTGAGAAAGAACCCGAGCCATTTTCCAGTGTAATCTCTTACGAGTAATCTTTTGAATAGTAAATTATTCTCTTCTCACGAGCATTGCATCGTGTCTATATTCCACATTTATTTGAGATGCCTTGTTTGGATTGTCATGTCAGTCCGTTCTACATTACTAATAGATGTTAAATTATTCAGCTGAAGAACCAACACCTAACTCTGAGAAAAAGGTTACTGCTAAGCCAGTAGAAAGTAAAGCTCAGTCTACATCAAGAATAGAAGACTTATTTAAAGAGTCACCCACTATGACAGTATCTTCTGTTCCAGTTGCTTACAAATCAAACCCGAAGACAGATATCATGAGTCTGTTTGAGAAGGTGAGTGCAAGCATTCCTCAGACTACACATATGTTTTTTTAAATAGCTGACCAAAAAAACACATGAAAACTCTACCTGAAGAAATACTTTTTCTTCGCCTTCGAACATGGCATCACCATTTCCTATCCATTAGCAGCAGCTTGCTTTTATGACCCAACAACAAGCCATTCTAATAGTTGTTCTTAAATATTACCTTAAGAGTGTTCTTTGCTGAAGGAATTTTTTAGTTTCAAGTCCAAATTTTTTGTCATGATTACTTTTTATCTGAGTGATGCAGACTGTCCTACATATAATATATTTCATTTTTAAATATGTTAAAAAATATTGTTACTGTAAAAATTATATGAAATAGATCGGTAAGACGGTCAAAATATGTATGTCGGACTGATCTCCTTTAATTAATTCATTCATGGACAAAAACATACCATGTTATGATTATGTCCAGTGTATTTTTAGTTTTTTTGTCTTCCTAGCATTTTGTGTACTGCATATGTATACTTTTCCATGTTCCTGAAGCTACTATATAATGAATCATGTTTTCATATGTCTTTTCAGAAAGAAAGCCAGTGCATTCACATTTTATGACAGCTCCAGTTGTTTTGGACAAATTATGGTTATTAATGTTTTCAGTTACCTCTGATGTCTTCAAGAACTGAAAGTTAACCTATGAACCTGACAATAATAAAATGGTATGGTATTTACTGATTTCCAACATTCCTTATTATTTAGAGAACACAATCCCTTGTGAATCATCTATTTAAAATATACTATATTAGACACAATGGAACTGAACAGATCTTCTTATGCTTTTGTAGAGTAAGCACAATAATTTTTAAAATATGTTGTCATTAAACACGGTTTGTACAGCTATATGACAAAAACAAGAGTAGGATAGAGTTGAAATGTTATGAAGATTCTGACAAGCAAAGATGTTATCATTTCATTCAGTCTGCTTCTATTGCCCCTTCCCACAACAATGATTCACTATTCCTTTAACTAATGATGTTGGCAACAAAACAACTTGAAATTGTTGTACCTGGTCTGTTAGCTAGATGAGACATCATATCACATATCATTTCCCCCCTTTTTTCAGCTATTGTATTTTGTACAGTCGTACTGATCCATCACAGTTCTGAAATCCTTTAGTGATACAACTAGATGAATTGATTTGTTCATTCAGAATTTTCTTATTCTGAACCTTGTCAGTTATCGACCCCATGTGTCCACTTGTAGTTCTCACACTCTTTATAAGAATTATTAGAGTCACATTAAGCAACAAGATTAATCTTTCTCAGCGAGAATAAAGTACTGGCATGTATTTGTTTTCTCTCTATAATAAATGATACTTTCAGGTCGATGGAATTGTTTCTGTTTTCTCAACTTGATGCTTGTAGAACAATGATTCAGACCCGGGTGCAACAAGAGTGTACCATTGTAATGTAGAGATAACAGGGAGTGTTGATTCTGCTGAACTAAGCCTCTATTATTATATCTAGGACTCCTACTTGTACATGTTATTTCAAGTTGCAACATACATGACCCAGCCTTTGAGGGCAGAAGTCCAGCATTGCTTGGATCTCCTTCCTAGCTGTTTGGTACCTGTTGTTCCCCAAGCTCTAAATTTCCTTGGTCAAATAATATTTGTAAAGATTTGCAAATGGTGCTTTGAGAAAATAATGATAATAAGTTGTATTTGGAACTTTTCAGAATTGTTTTACGTCACCACAGTGAATTGTGATGGAGATTCCCAACTCTTTAGCATGTTCTGGAGAAGGCAAATATGTCTTCCTTAACAAATGGTGAAAGCACCATGGAATATTTCTTACCATCCCCCTACAACTTGATTGCCAAAGAGATCAAAGCCGATTAAACTACAAGAATGATTGGGTTCCAAAAATGCAAGTTGTTTCTACGATTACATGGTTTCAACTGGGACTCTGCGCCATTTTGCGCAATAGGTCATCTAGTAATTATAATAGGCAGCATGGGATAAAGGAAGGTACATCAAGGGGCGAAAAAGACAGGCTATGCAAGTGAATAGGTAAGCAACGTAGCTGTAGTAACAATGCCTAGTGCAAGAAATGTATGGAATGATAGGCCATATCTGGGGAAGAGAATGGCTCTGCTTGCCTGGAAGCTCGACGGTAGGGGTAGGGTCGTCGACGAAGTAGTCGTACCCAACAGCGGTGTAGTCGACAGCAGCGAGGTCTACCGGAGAATAAAAGGGGGAATAAACAGTAAATATAAAGCAATCATAGCAAACAGATGAATGACATGACGTATGCAATGTTAACGATGTTTTAACGCAGTGCATTGCACGTGGCTCGGAGCGGGAATTCATCCGGGGATGAAATATCGGCTCCGGGTGATTATCGACAGATGGCTCGGAGGGGGGAATGTCGATGTTCGTTGTGTTAGAGGGGTGTGGTTGGTATATGGATAGCGTATTCGTATTCGTTATATTTTTCTGATCAATTTTTAAATCTGACTTACGGTTTAAAAGATATTCAAATTCAAAGTTTAAATTAAGTTTAAATCATTTTCTGAATTTATTTAATACATTTATTCAAACATTATCAAGAACAGTTATTTTGACTGGTCAAACCTGACCAGCAAGTCCCACTTGTCAGCCTCTGATTAAAAAATGATTTAATTAAATCTAATTAATCCAGTGGACCCACATGTAATAGACTATTAGCATTTCTATTTCATTTTAAATTTAATCAGGGCAGTGGGGCCCATATGTCATGGAGACATTTTTAATTGCATTATAATTAAACCAGAGAAGTGATTAAAGCCTGGGGCCCAGTTGTCATATGCCCAAGGGCTATTTTCCAGTTTAACTAATCAGAGAAGATTATCTCGGGGGTGACCCACATGTAAGTGGCCCATATGTGGATTAGCTTAACCCTAATCGCACTTATGACGTGGGGGCCCCCACCGGCCAGTGACACAGCGGTCACCGGCGAGGCAGAGCTCCGGCGAGGTGGTCGTTCCGAGGGCCGTTTGAGGTGCAGTTACGTGCGTTTGAACGAGGGGACGAGCGCGAGTCGGGTGGTGGCGAGGGCATCGCCGGAGAAGGCCCGAATCTAAGACGGAGACGACTGTGGTGGCGGCCCTTGAACATGAGGTGACGACGGCGACGTTTCTACAGCGGGGCTGGGTCATGCGCTACAGGGATGGGTTCCTGGGAGCGTTGCAAGCATTTTGACGCGCACGGCGTGTCATACGCAGGCACCAGGTCGCAGCAGTGAGCTCGGCGACGGCAGCCCGACCACGGCTCCAATGGCGCGGCTAGCTACGGCAAGGGAGAGGTGGAGGGGAGCGTTGGTTGTGGCGGCCCGGCTCACCAGAGGGACGTCGGGGAGGGCAGTGGGCTCGGGGAGCGGTCGAGCGGCGCGAATTTCGTCGGGGGTCTCGCCGGAGCCAAGGAAAAAGACGTCGACGGTGCGCTTGTTGTTGTGGCCCGCGGCTCGATTCCTTCGTCGGGGTGGCGTAGACGATGATGGCGCACGCGACGGACAAGTTGGACGGGCGCGGGGAGGTCACTGGCCACGGGAGTGCGCGGTCATGGCGATGGTGACGGGCGGGGTGAGTTGCGACGACGATGGCGGAGCGGGGAGGGGGAGGAAGAGGGCTAGGGTTCGCCCACCGGTGCAGCAGGGAGTACTTAACCCCGAGGAGGCCACTACAGTGCCTCGGTGGAGCCCATCGCACGGTGGCAGCCATCAAACATCACGACGATGGTGCCACGGCGATGGGGATGAATAGCACGAGGGGGACGACCTAGGTGGGCCAGGTGGGCTTGGCCAAGGAACACTGTGCACTTAGTGCACCAGTGGGGTCGGCTGGATTCCCTTTTATTTATTTCTTTCTTTTATGTTATTTTCCTTTTGTATTTATTTATCTGTTTGTATTTCCTTCTATTCCTTTTAATTTTTGTAAAATATGGAACTTGTTCCATAATTGCTTTTGCACATGACTAGAGTGTTGTTGTTTTGTGCCCAAATAAATTCATTTGATATTTGTTTGGAATTTTCAAATTGCAAATGGTGTTGTTTTGCTTCTAGTATGAAATTTTTGCATTTTTACATAGATTGATAAATTACCACAACCATACTAGCATGGTCCAGTGATTTTTAGTTATTTTACAAAAGTGGTTGTATAATTTTTGGACAAGTTTAATTGTCCCATGATTTTTGATATTAACCAAAAGGAATTTTTTGGAATGTGATCCAAAAGCAAAGATAATCATAGCATGATTGCAACAGTGATTAGCAACAGTAATCGTCAACGGTATAAGTGATTATTGTTACAGACACTGAGGGTGTTACACATGATGAAGTCAGGAAGATCACTGTGATGACTGAAGCATCACACCAATCTTGGGGGCTAATGTCAAGGGATGGACCAAGCCCATAACCCGGCATTAGGAACCATGGGCCGACTCATCTAAGGAAGGCCCACAAAAAAAACCCGGCCACGAGCTAGCCGCACCAAGCGAGAAATTCGAAGGCGTAGAAGGAATTCAACTTACCTTGTATAACACGTAGTATATTTGTAAAGTAGAATAGGACTCCACCTCGTGTCGGAGTCGGACTTGTGGAACCCTGGGACCCGACGCCTTTATAAGTCGAGGTCCACGGGATCCAGAGTTAGAACAATCTCAATCCAAGATAGGACTAGACACTTTCGGCGTAACCTAGATCTCTTCGAGACTAAGGTTGTGAACCGACTCTCTTGTAATCGATCCATCGACTCTTCTATTCGAGGAGTTGGAACCCATAATATTAAGAAGCAGGAGTATGCTTTTACCTCGAGACAAAGAGGGGTTGAAACCTGGGTAAATCGCCGAGTCTCTTGTCCATGTCGACTCTCTCCACGAATTTGCCTCGCAGCAAAGGTCCCATGTTAAGTCCGACTCTTAGGACATCTGCCGTGACTTTCCCACGACACAACCCGCTGCTGGTAAAGTATTGTTCTGACTAAAATCTCCTAAACGAGAAGCTAGATTTGATTTTGAAGATGATAAATTGAAGGAGAAAGCATTACATCGCACTTCCTTACCAGAGGGAGGGGACAAGGAGTAAAAATAATACTACTCTCTGATAACTAACTTAGTAACTACAAAATAGTTTTTGTCTAGACTCGACTTCGACCAGTAAAGGGATCCTACGGTCGGTAAGGCTCGGATACCAAGTTGTAAGACCCGATATGCGGTACTGTTTCAGATCTGGACGTTTCCATCCAAACCCGAGGACGAAGCACATATCGGACCCACCGCGACATATGACGCTCGGAGTTCAACATGATATCACAACATTATAGCTACAAGGATACGACATCTCATACAATCGGCATACAACTGCCTTAATACAATACAACAACGGAAGATATTTTCTGAGTACAGACTACAATCAAATGTCTAGTGGCAAAGAGAAA
The DNA here is from genome assembly GCA_950022295.1 of Bromus sterilis. Classification (NCBI taxonomy): domain Eukaryota; kingdom Viridiplantae; phylum Streptophyta; class Magnoliopsida; order Poales; family Poaceae; genus Bromus; species Bromus sterilis. The sequence goes on from OX465598.1 coordinate 224,546,941, forward strand.
AGGCATCGCTCCCATAACCAGACGGGTCCAGGCTCTCCGCCGGGATCCGCCTAACTAGTCGTCGTCAAGTCTCCACGTTCGACGTCGATCACCATACCTGTTTTCGATCAAGAAACCTGAAAAGATTATGGGGCTAGTATCATGAGTACAGAAGTACTCATCATCCAACTGTAATGGTCAACTGACCCAACAAGGACCTCATCACTCGTCATTCTAGGATAACTAGTAGTTTACAGTAAGGATGGGGTAAGTGGTGAGGTTGCTGCCGCACTAGCATTTATGGAGTGGATAACGATCTAGAGAGTAAGATGAGAAGCCAAGCATTCAATGAGGAGTCACCTCCAACAAGTGTGCTAACCACCTACTTACGCAAGCAGAACACTTATCCAATCCTTGTCCTCATCTTCGCATCCTGACGAAGAAGAAGAAATCAAGGCACACACACACGTTGATCAAGTTTTACTTATGATTCAGTTGATGTTATCTATGAACAAGGATTAGGTCTCAAGTCTTCCATAACCGAGGATAGGGCTTCTCGAAAAGACTTAACCCTACATGGGTGTACCAACTGCCCATTATAAGCTCTGCATGTACGCCGGCTCTCTCGGCCGGGCCCATTAAAGACAATCATTGAAGAGTTGTTCCAAGAGATCCAGACGTCATAATCCCTCTAACTAACGACGAACAAATCCCGGGTGGCCCGAGGGGAGTTGACACCCAATCCAAAAGTCGGTCGCGCTCTCGGATCAGACTCTTCTGTATGGCCAAGGTCGAGGTAACTGATCCCCTCACATGTGGGTAGCCCCCTAGCTCACCAATGTGGACCAACAAGAGAAACCATGTCTCCGCTAGCCGGAGTTGTTTAAAATTTGCTGGGAGCTCACCAGTCACACACACACGGTTTGAAATGGTAAATCAGCTTGGGCCACCACTAGAAATGTTTGAGCTAGGTAGGTAAGAAGAGGGGACCTCATAATATCCCACACGCGGTTAGGCACGCTCGTCAAGAGACACAATACCTGGAACTCGGGTTCTAGGTGACTCGAATGGAACAAAGCATCAAGGCGGGATAGACTAGACCTTCCATCCTTCTTTGAATATAGTCAACATTATAATAATCATATCATACACAACAATATAATAATTTGATAGCATAATCCAAAAAGTAATAGGATAACATTTGTAGCATCCTAAGCATGCATACTAAGTAGGGGATGAGCAACGCGCAATAGTAACATAGAAGTACATGGTTTGCTGGGACGGGACATGGCTGTATCCGTTTAAGAGAGGCTGTAAACATGTGGTAGGATAAAACATCAAACCTATCCTAGACTAGCATGCAAACCGCTCGTTATAATAGAATGGACCATAAGTAATGTATAGTCCTTGCATGTTGATAAGTCGGATTCCGAGGGTGTAGTCGATCACAAACTTGCAACGTCTCCGAAAGTATCCGCGGGAGCACACAAGAAGGAAACACTAGAAAGACAATCAACGGAGATACCACTATCACTACGGATCAACACAAGCAAGCAGTGAACAAACAAGCATGATCAAGTACGATGCATGTCATTTTAATAGCATGGCATGCACATAAGAAAGAGTAAGTTTGAATGAGGATCAGGATGGAAAGTGTGCAATGATCTCGACAACCTTCATAAGCATATGTAGGTCAATCAAGGATCCGAAGTATCCTTATGTTATAATTATTACGATGCATGATCATGGTATAAGCAAAGGACTTGAATATAACACGAACAAAAAATGCCCACACATGAAGATAGACCTCACGTTGGGATTCCTTACATTAAATAGATGCAATATGGCATGGCATCATATGATGCACCTAGTGCAATCTATTGCAAGAAAATAAGAAAGGAACGGAACCACTCTACCGGCAAGCTACAGTATTCGCAGAACTACGATGATTGAAACACTCGAAGCCAAGTGCAACATTTGAGGGGTTCACGTGCGAAATTACACAATCACCCAATAATGCATGCCCATTTTTCAAAATGAACAGCACCATCACCTTCACATTTTTCTACCCCAAAATCATGTATGACATGATTTATTTGGAGCTAGGATGCACATAATACACGCAACACAAAAAGGTAGCAGATTGAAAAAAAATCTGCAACAAACTAAAAAATAGAAAAGGAGAAAACCTCCCTTGGGATGGTCTCGGAAGAGTCAGGCCCAAACCCTCATGGATTAGCTCTATCGAGCACCCATGGGTGAGCGGAGCTGCTGGTCCGAGACCATTTGCAAAATAACACAACAAAGAAAAATAAAAGGGCAAAAAGGGGCGCCCTTGCACATACTGGGATTTGATACCAAACAATATCGGTTGAGATCCAGGCGCCCAAGCCACTACGCTAATGCTGCTATCACTATTGGGAACCAAACTGAAGAAATAAGAAACAGCCGGAGCGCTAACTGAACCTGAAGAACTACACACGCGCATAGCAGAAAAATACATGGCAAAAGTGGAAACTTGTGTTGTTAGGGACTTGATCCCGCGACCTATCGGTTGAACAACAGGTGTGCTCCCACTAGACTATGCTGCGATCACGTGTATTAAGCACTACAGCAGAAAAATAACACGAGTTGACGGCACGATCTGAAACAAAACTGATGAAAAACGACATGGCCAAACTCTGTCGAAACTGAAGACTGTCTTCAGTGCGATGGCTGCATCAGCAGCAATTTGGCAAGGAGAGGACGGCCCATGGGCGAGACCAGGGTGGCCTTTGGGCGTGCGCTCGGCATCTGCAAGAGCACGCTGGAACTCGGACACACACGCTGCTCATGCTCCCCGGACGGACTGGACTCGCGGCAAGGCACGACGGCAACCACGGAGAACAAAAATGAGGAGACACTGATCCGGCGACGGGAACGCAGGGAGTGGACAAAGGTGGCTCCTTGTGTGAGGTCTGGACGTGCGAAACGAGCGCTCGCTCGCGTGCTGGGCACACAGGGGCGTGATCCGGTCATGGCAACGGAAAAGGTGACGGCCTACGTGGGGCAGGAGGGAGAATGCAAGGAGGAGGACGAGTCTCACAACACGGTTGGCGATGGAGTCGATCAGGGCTCGGGGAAGGTGCGGCTGACGATGAAGGAGACGGCTAGACAACGGGGTCGGGCTGCAGGAGAGGAGAACGAGGTTGTCACCATTCCCGTGGAAGATGACGACGCGAGCTTCGGTTTGGAGGCGCTCCTGCCTCCATCCTGGGGTCTTGAGGGCGCGCTGGGGGTCGGGGACGAGCTGTAACACCCTCATTGTCATGTAACAGTAATCATTTTGCCAATGAAAATTACTGTTGTTAAATCATTCCTTGATCATCATGAATCAAATCAAAATTCAGAACCCTTTGGATTGATAGTAAAAACAAAGTCAAATAAAAATCTTGTCCAAAAACCTTGCAACCAATTTTGTAAAACGCACAATAATCATTGGATCATGTCCATATGGATTTGGGGATTTATTAATCTTTAAAACAAAAATAAACAATTCAAACCAGTACTAAAACAGCCCCATTTACTAGTTGTAGTTCAAAAATAAATATCAAATGAATTTATAAAATTCCCAAACTTTTTGTGGCACTGTTATATAGTGCAACACAAATATACAACCAAGATTCATGTTTTACAAAAACCAAATGCTAGCCAAAATAAATAGAAATAAAAAAGAAAAGGAAACAAAAACGAAATAAAAATAAATAGAAAGGAGCCCACCCCACTAGTCCCCCAAGTGCACAGTGCAGCCCAACCGGCCCACCCAGCCGACCTAGCCCACCCTGGAGCCATCCCCTTCCCCTATTCATCCCGAGCCATGCGTGGCACCATCGACATGGTGCTCGACGGCTGTCGCCGCCCGATGGATGCCACCGAGGTGCTACAGCGCCACCGTCGCGCTTATATACGTCGTCGTTGACCCCGTGGCGAACCCTAGATCTCGCCCCCTCCCCCTCGCCATCTTCTTTCTCGTGTCACCCGAGCCACCATGGACGCGAAGATGTGAGCTCGCGCGGCCATCGACCTTCCCGTGCCGCATCACCGTGTCCACAAGCTTCGCCGGTCACGACTTCGCCACCTCCCTTGTAAGGCCCGATATGCGGTACTGTTCCAGATCTAGATGTTTCCACCCAAATCCGGGGACGAAGCACATATCAGTCCCACCGCGACATATGACATAGCCATATGCCCCAGATTTCCAACATGATATCACAACATTACAGATACATAGATACAACATCTCATACAATCGGCATACAACTGCCTCAAATACAATACAACAGTGGAAGGTACATGTCTGGGTACAGACTACAATCAAATGCCTACTGGCAAAGAGAAAAACATCAATCCCCATAACCACACGGGTCCAGGCCCTCCGCTGGGATCCGCCTAACTAGTCGTCGTCGAGTCTCCACGTGAAACGTCGATCACCATACCTGTTGTCGATCGAGAACCCTGAAAAGAGTTTGGGGGTAGTATCATGAGTACAGAAGTACTCAGCATCCAACTGTAGTGGTCAATTGACTCAGCAAGGACTTCATCACTCGTCATTTTAGGACAACTAGTAGTTTACGGTAAGGATGGGGTAAGTGGTGAGGTTGCTGCCGCACTAGCATTTATGAAGTGGCTAACGATCTAGAGAGTAAGATAAGGAGCCAAGCATTCGATGAGGAATCGCCTCCAACAAGTCTTTCTATCAACTACTACGCAAACATAACACCTATCCTATCCTTGTCCTCCTCTTCGCATCCCGACGAAGAAGAAGCAATCAAGGCACACACACACGTTGATCAAGTTATATTAAGATTATCTCAGTTGTTGTTGTCTATGAACAAGGAGTAGGTCTCAAGTCGTCCATAACCGTGGACACGGCTTCTTGAAAAGATTTAACCCTGCAGGGGTGTACCAACTGCCCATTACAAGGCTCCGCACGCACGTCCATCTCTCTCGGTTGCTACCCATCACAGGCAACCATTTTATGATTTAGTTCCAAGAGATCCAAAAGACAGGTCCCTCTAACTAACAACGAACAAATCCGGGTGGCCCCCGGGGAGTCGACACCCAATCCAAAAGCTGGCCACGCTCTCGGGTCGGACTCTTCCGTCTCAACAGGGTTTGGGTTACCGAGACGCCTCACGTGAGGCCTCGGGCCCTCGCCGGTCAAAGGTGGACCAACAGGGAAACCATGTCTCCGCTGGTCCGGGTTGTTTAAAAATTGCAAGGGGATCCACCAAGCACACACACGGGGTTTCAAATGGTAAATCAGCTCGGGCCACCACTAGAAATGTTTGAAGCTAGATAGGTAAGAAAAGGGGACCCCATAAAATCCCACACGCGGTTAGGCACGCTCAGTCTTAAAACCAATACCCGGAACTCGGATCCTAGGTGACTCGAATGGAACAAAACGTCGGGGTGGGATAGCCTAGACCTTCCATCCTCCATCGAATATAGTCAACATTATAATAATCATATCATCAACAACAATATAATAATGTGATAGCCCAAACCAAGGAGTAACAGGGTAACATCGTAGCATCCTAAGCATGCATACTAAGCAGGGGCTGAGCAACGAGTAATAGTAACATAGCAGTACAAGGTTTGCTGGGAGGGGACATGGCTGTATCGATTTGAAAGAGGTTGTAAACATGTGGTAGGATCAAACATCGCGCCTATCCTAGACTAACATGCAAACCGCTGGTTGAAATAGAATGGATCATAAGTAATGTATAGTCCTTGCCGGTTGAATAGTCGGGTTCCGAAGGTATAGTCGATCGCAAGCTCGCATCGTCTCCGAGAGGTACCCGCGGAAGCACACAAGACGATAAACACTGGAAAGCAATCAACGAGCAAGCATCTATTACTACAATGCAAACACGAGCAAGAATCAACAAGAAGGCAACACAAGACATCGCACCTACCGTCGAGAGCGGTTACTAACAGGTTAAGTGGAGTACTCGTCACACGCGACGATACCGCACGTTTACGGTGGTTCAAGTTATTTAGTTACACAAGGTGAGCAAAAGGTTGTTAACATGGCAAGAGGTGAAGCACAAAGTAAACTATCTAATCTAGTCATTTTAAGTGGGGGTAAAACCTATACATGCAAACTATTACGGACCCCGCGATAATTATTGCATTTGGTACTGTTTTGCCCTAAACAATATTTTATTATTTTTATTAGCAAGCAAGAACAGCATAAACACAATCTACATGCAATTCTAGACAAGTTACATATAAAGAACATTTTAATCCGAGCAACGGATAAAAAGTTATTGCAATTATAGTTTAAAGTGGCAGACAGTGTAATTAGCAGGTAAACAGCATGTAAACAAGGTCAAACATGGCAACAAACAATATTTTATTAATCTACGCGCAAAATGGAGCAACTTTCATGTAGAAAGCATCTCCATCGGAGCTACCGGTGAAAAGATATAGCACTCACAATAAAAACAATACAATCTGCAGTTAAATAAAAAAACTAGCAGAAGAAAAAAAACTAAACGGGCCGAATCTGCTACTGGGCCCAACAGGAAAAGAAAAAAAAGGAAAAAAAACAGGGGGTGCTCACCATGGGTCGTGGCCCATCTGGCTTGGAGGCCGGCCTGGGCTGGCTTGGAGAGGCCTGGACCTCCTGGGGGCGCGCCGGCCCACGTGGCCGAGGGCCCAGCCGGGCGTGCGGGCGCTGGATCGAGCGGGCGCTGGAGGTCGTGCACGTCCTCGTCTCCATGGCTCCGGCGACGAGCAGCCGCAGCTCCGTCACGGCGGGGCTCCTCCGGCGAGGGGCGTGGCGAGGAGAGGCCGGACGTGGCCGAGGGGCGCTGGATCCGGTCGCCGGCGGGTCCAGGCGGCGGAGCAGGGCGGCGCCTCGAGCTCGGGCTCGGCTGTCCATGGCGGCGTCCATGGTGGCTGCTCTGGCTCGGTGGCTCGCGGCCATGGCGCGGTGTTCCGACGACCTGCAGGTCCTGCGATGGAGTAGGCAGAGGGGTAAGAGGGAGATGACAAGGAGAGGGAGAGAAGGACAGGTGGTGGCCGGCGGGAGGCTAGCCGGCTCACAGCGGCGGCGGCCTCGGCTGAAGACGGCGGTTCCACGGGCTGCAGGAGAGAGGAGACTGGAGGTGGAACGCAGGGCGCGATCTGGGCCGTTGGATCGCCAGATCTGACGGTCCAGATCGCCTGGGGCTAGGGTTTCGCGAATTTGGGGGTTTATTGGGCAGATCTGGGAAATTCTCACGGGGGTGGCTGCAAATTTGGACTTGGGAAACCCTATAAATGGGTGGGGGAGTGGTGGTCTTTATATAGCCCTGGTGGCTGGCAGTTTGCAAAAACATCCCCGGTTTTTCTCTCGTGTGCGCGGTGCTCACGTTTCTGACCGCCAGGGGTCCGCAGGACCTCCGATTCGGGTAAAACATCGAACTGCGTGATCAGCACGTCGAGCTGGAGGCGTTCACCTCGCGCTGGAACCGTTCCAAAAACACTTTCTGGCGCGCTATAAAAATAACCCATTTAATTATTAAACGGGGGTTTCGTTCCGTTGGATGCGGCTGGTCTCGTGCGGTTTTCGCGACGGTGATTGGGCAAAACCCGGTGTCGCAAAGGTCGAGTGTCAGGGTGGCAAGGGTCTGTCTTCGTCCGATACGAGATAAGAGTGGGGAAATAATCGCCGATTGATAAATCGGGGATGCAAACACCGCAAACAAATCAGACAATCAAACAAATCACATCGAAAACAAAAAATTTAATTTTTGTGAAAACTGGGCTGTTACAATACAACACCAACAACAAGGGATCTCGTCCCAAGATCCAGGACGATCTGGGAGGAGAGGAGACGAGAGAAAAGAGAGTCGACGATCTTCAACACCACCAACAAGGGACTCTGCTCCATGTCGACGTCGAACTTCTGTCGAGATAAATTACCATAGAGAGACGGCAACGTCGGAAAACAAAACCATCGGGAGATCAAGAGGAAGAACAACAGTTGAAAGCAAAGATCAAGGGAAGCATTCTCACTCCAATCGCGAGGATACCGGACAAGAGGACTGAAGTCAACAGACGACCAAGATATAAACCAGAGTCGGACAGATTAAAGGTACTACAGGATGTCCCAACCCGAGATCGGAGTCGAGAAAATACGCTGCAAGAAAGGCATTGTAACTATTCTGAAACTCCACACACTCGAGATCCTAAAGTTTGAAGGGGATAAAGCGGGAATAAAACACTTACGACACTTGTCCTGACCAGAGCAAGGGTAAGGAGTAAAAGATTCCTACTCTCCGATAACTAACTTAGTAACTACAAAATATTTTTTTTGCCTAGACTCGACTTCGGCCAGAAAAGGGATCCTACGGTCGGTAAGGCTCTGATACCAAGTTGTAAGGCCCGATATGCGGTACTGTTCCAGATCTAGATGTTTCCATCCAAATCCGGGACGAAGCACATATCGGTCCCGCCGCGACATATGACATAGCCATATGCCCCGGATTTCCAACATGATATCACAACATTACAGATACATAGATACAACATCTCATACAATTGGCATACAACTGCCTTAAATACAATACAACAGCGGAAGGTACATGTCTGGGTACAGACTACAATCAAATGCCTACTGGCAAAGAGAAAAACATCGATCCCCATAACCACACGGGTCCAGGCCCTCCGCCGGGATCTGCTTAACTAGTCGTCGTCGAGTCTCCACGTGAAACGTCGATCACCATACCTGTTGTCGATCGAGAACCCTGAAAAGAGTTTGGGGGTAGTATCATGAGTACAGAAGTACTCAGCATCCAACTGTAGTGGTCAACTGACCCAGCAAGGACTTCATCACTCGTCATTCTAGGACAACTAGTAGTTTACAGTAAGGATGGGGTAAGTGGTGAGGTTGCTGCTGCACTAGCATTTATGAAGTGGCTAACAATCTAGAGAGTAAGATAAGGAGCCAAGCATTCGATGAGGAATCGCCTCCAACAAGTCTTGCTATCAACTACTACGCAAACATAACACCTATCCTATTCTTGTCCTCCTCTTTGCATCCCGACGAAGAAGAAGCAATCAAGGCACACACACACGTTGATCAAGTTATATTAAGATTATCTCAGTTGTTGTTTTCTATGAACAAGGAGTAGGTCCCAAGTCGTCCATAACCGTGGACACGGCTTCTCGAAAATATTTAACCCTGCAGGGGTGTACCAACTGCCCATTACAAGGCTCCGCACGCACGTCCATCTCTCTCGGTTGCTACCCATCACAGGCAACCATTTTATGATTTAGTTCCAAGAGATCCGAAAGACAGGTCCCTCTAACTAACAACGAACAAATCCGGGTGGCCCCCGGGGAGTCGACACCCAATCCAAAAGTTGGCCACGCTCTCGGATCGGACTCTTACGTCTCAACAGGGTTTGGGTTACCGAGACGCCTCACGTGAGGCCTCGGGCCCTCGCCGGTCAAAGGTTGACCAACAGGGAAACCATGTCTCCGCTGGTCCGGGTTGTTTAAAAATTGCAAGGGGATCCACCAAGCACACACACGGGGTTTCAAATGGTAAATCAGCTCGGGCCACCACTAGAAATGTTTGAAGCTAGATAGGTAAGAAAAGGGGACCCCATAAAATCCCACACGCGGTTAGGCACGCTCAGTCTTAAAACCAATACCCGGAACTCGGATTCAAGGTGACTCGAATGGAATAAAGCGTCGGGGCGGGATAGCCTAGACCTTCCATCCTTCGTTGAATATAGTCAACATTATAATAATCATATCATCAACAACAATATAATAATGTGATAGCCCAAACCAAGGAGTAACAGGGTAACATCGTAGCATCCTAAGCTTGCATACTAAGCAGGGGCTGAGCAACGAGCAATAGTAACATAGCAGTACAAGGTTTGCTGGGAGGGGACATGGCTGTATCGGTTTGAAAGAGGTTGTAAACATGTGGTAGGATCAAACATCGCACCTATCCTAGACTAGCATGCAAACCGCTGGTTGAAATAGAATGGATCATAAGTAATGTATAGTCCTTTCCTGTTGAATAGTCGGGTTCCGAAGGTGTAGTCGATCGCAAGCTCGCATCGTCTCTGAGAGGTACCCGCGGAAGCACATAAGACGATAAACACTGGAAAGCAATCAACAAGCAAGCATCTATTACTACGAGGCAAACACAAGCAAGAATCAACAAGAAGGCAACACGAGACATCGCACCTACCGTCGAGAGCGGTTACTAACAGGTTAAGTGGAGTACTCGTCACACGCGACGATACCGCACGTTTACGGTGGTTCAAGTTATTTAGTTACACAAGGTGAGCAAAAGGTTGTTAACATGGCAAGAGGTCAAGCACAAAGTAAACTATCTAATCTAGTCATTTTATGTGGGGGTAAAACCTATACATGCAAACTATTACGGACCCCGCGATAATTATTGCATTTGGTACTGTTTTTCCCTAAACAATATTTTATTATTTTTATTAGCAATCAAGAACAGCATAAACACAATCTACATGCAATTCTAGACAAGTTACATATAAAGAACATTTTAATCCGAGCAACGGATAAAAAGTTATTGCAATTACAGTTGAAGTGGCAGACAGTGTAATTAGCAGGTAAACAGCATGTAAACAAGGTCAAACATGGCAACAAACAACATTTTATTAATCTCCGCGCAAAACGGAGCAACTTTCCTGTAGAAAGCATCTCCATCGGAGCTACCGCTGAAAAGATATAGCACTCACAATAAAAACAATACAATCTGCAGTTAAATAAAAAAAAACCTAGCAGAAGAAAAAAACTAAACGGGCCGAATCAGCTACTGGGCCCAACAGGAAAAAGAAAAAAAGGAAAAAAAACAGGGGGTGCTCACCATGGGTCGTGGCCCATCTGTCCTGGAGGCCGGCCTGGGCAGGCTTGGAGAGGCCTGGGCCGCCTGGGGGGCGCGCCGGCCCACGTGGCCGAGGGCCCAGTCGGGCGTGCGGGCGCTAGAGGTCGTGCATGTCCTCGTCTCCACGGCTCCAGTGACGAGCAGCCGCAGCTCCGGCACGGCGAGGCTCCTCGGGCGAGGGGCGTGGCGAGGAGAGGCCGGACGTGGCCGAGGGGTGCTGGATCCGGTCGCCGGCGGGTCCAGGCGGCGGAGCAGGGCGGCGCCTCGAGCTCGGGCTCGGCTGTCCATGGCGGCGTCCATGGTGGCTGCTCCGGCTCGGTGGCTCGCGGCCATGGCGCGGGGTTCCGGCGACCTGCAGGTCCTGCGATGGAGGAGGCAGAGGGGTAAGAGGGAGATGACAAGGAGAGGGAGAGAAGGAGAGGTGGTGGCCGGAGGGAGGCTAGCCGGCTCACGGCGGCGGCGGCCTCGGCTGAAGACAGCGGTTCGACGGGCTGCAGGAGAGAGGAGACTGGAGGTGGAACGCAGGGCGCGATCTGGGCCATTGGATCGCCAGATCTGATGGTCCAGATCGCCTGGGGCTAGGGTTTCGCGAATTTGGGGGTTTATTGGGCAGATCTGGGCAATTCTCAGGGGGGTGACTGCAAATTTGGACTAGGGAAACCCTAGAAATGGGTGGGGGACTGGTGGTCTTTATATAGCCTCGGTGGCTGGCAGTTTGCAAAAACATCCCCGGTTTTTCTCTCGCGCGCGCGGTGCTCACGTTTCTGACCGCCGGGGGTCCGCAGGACCTCCGATTCGGGTAAAACTTCGAACTGCGCGATCAGCACGTCGAGCCGGAGGCGTTCACCTCGCGCTGGAACCGTTCCAAAAACACTTTCTGGCGCGCTATAAAAATAACCCATTTAATTATTAAACGGGGGTTTCGTTCCGTTGGCTGCGGCTAGTCTCGTGCGGTTTTCGCGACGGTGATCGGGCGAAACCCGGTGTCGCAAAGGTCGAGTGTCAGGGTGGAAAGGGTCTATCTTCGTCCGATACGAGATAAGAGGAGGGAAATAATCGCCGATTTATAAATCGGGGATGCAAACACCGCAAACAAATCAGACAATCAAACAAATCACACCGAAAACAAAAAAATTTATTTTTGTGAAAACTGGGTTGTTACATCCCTCAAGCGCTCGGGCCGGGACGCACCACAGGCGACGTGTTTATCGTCGACATCCACCCCGTCCGCCGGCAACCGCCGCGGCGATTCATCGCCTCGAGGCCTCCCCGAGCATGCTTCCCCCTCTACGCACATCGTCGTGAGCCCCTCCGCGTTTCCCCTCGCACTACACTCGATTTGGTGGCTCCGAACCCCGTTCTCTTCGGAGCCGTGCTCCAGCCGCCATCGTTTACCGTCGCCGACGTCGACCTAGCCCTCCTTCGCTCGCGCTCTTTGCACCATTGCGCGCGCCTTGTTGTGTAGGTTTGGATGGAGCTTGCCGAGCCACAAATGGGTCGCCGGGGTGAGCACTATGGCCACTGCCTGGTGGGGCCCTCCTGTTTAGATTAAGCATAATCCCCCTGTTAGCCTAAGCCCCACCCCTTTGAGTCTATGACTAGTGGGGCCATACCCCCCCCCCCCCTTAATTGCTTCTCAAATAAATGAAAGGAAATAAACCCCCTCATGTGAGACTTACCAGTGGGCCCAAGGCCAGTGATTAAATTAAATAGCTATTAATAAAATGTCTCTATGACATGTGGGACCCCCCCTCTGGTTAATCCCAAATTATATTAAATTAATTGAATCTGTCAATGACTAGTGGGACCCACTGGTTAGGGTTGTCGTTTTGGATAATGTTAACATTTATTAATAAAAGAATTCCAGAAATTGATTTAAATTGATTAAAACTTCAAAAATCAATATCTTTTAAACCGGAACTCGGATCAAAATAATTTATACATCAAAGTTGATCAGAAAAATATAAGGAATCATAATATGCTACCCGTATATCCACCACCCCCCGTTAACACAATGAACACGAGACTTTCCCCCTCTGGGTCGTGTGTCGGTAATCGCCCGAAGCCGTTATTTCATCCCCGGATGAATTCCCACTCCGAGCAATCATCTAGTACTTCATTAGAAACACCGTGAACAATGCATCTGTCATGCCATGCATCTGTGTTGCATATTGATTGCTTTGTATTTACTGTTTCTCTCCCCTTATTCTCCGGTAGACCCCGCTGCCGCCGTCGACTACACCATTGCTGAGTACGACTGTCGTCGACGACCGTACCCCAACCGTCGAGGTTCCAGGCAAGCAGAGCCATTTTCCTTCCCCAGATATCGCATATATTTCCGTACATTTCTTGCACTAGGCATTGCTGCTGCTACGTTGCTTACCTATTCAATTGCATAGCCTGTTATTTTCACCCCTTGATGCACCTTTACTTGTCCTATGTTGACTTATAAATATATTTAATATTTAGAAGTTAACCCTGCACCTTGTTAGTTAACTAGGTTTGATAGCTGGTCGTGATCACTCTGGGAGTGGACGCGGATACAAATATTATAGCTGCATAGGTACGGTACAATGCATACACCGCAAAAGGCCCCTACCTCGGCTCTGCCAAGCCACATCAAGTGTGAGCTATCGAGGAGTAATCCTTGTACTCTACTCGTTGTTGACTGTGTATAGACACCCTAGGGTCCTGAACGACGGTTGTCCTTAAAGTTAAGGAGTCGGGTGACCCAACGGTGCCCGCGCAGGGTATTGTATCGGACCGAAAAGACAGGTGTAATCCACCGGTGTACGACGGGCCTGGTACTTGTTCGATGGTCGTGAGGTACCCTGTTGTACAAAAGTAGAGCTCTTCAAAGAGCAAACACGAGACAAGGTAAGGAGACGGTTCACCTTGTTGGTAACCGCACGAGTTGATGGGACGATAGGGAAGGCGTCCACCGGCTCTGGTTATGGGGGTGGACCTGGCTGTTGTCGTCGTCCGCGACTCACCCAGATAGGGGCAACGATAACGGTTGTCCCGACAGAAAATAATAAAAATGCTTAATGGGTTAGGTGGATGACTTGAGTGGAACGTCGTGCCCTTTACTCACTGCCTCCACGTGGGATTATGGTGTGGGCCTCTGCGTTGTAGCCTCGTTCGATGGATCTTTAGACGTCAGCAGTATCGCGGCTTGATTTCCGGGATTGGACCGCCTACTCCGGTAGTGGGAGGTGGGTCTGCTTCACCGGCCACGCACGCATCGCGCAGGAGTATAAAGGGCAGGGGTCTGATGTGCGAGAGATGATAATGGCTTCTCGCCCTTCGTTGGTTACCCCAAGTGGAAGGTGAGATGTAGGATAGCAGCAAATTTCCCCTATGTAGAGGATAGGGTTTGTCTCCCGTAGGACTCAAAAGCGGCAAAGTAGGTGACAACGGTGCTAGAAATTTAGCGGTTGACGTGGACCTGCACACACACACAACAAATAACTTTGCTCCCAACGAAGTTCAGAGAGGTTGTCAATCTCTCCGGTCTTGTTGTTTACAAAGGATCAATCAAGGGATAAAAGATAATGATAGCTACTGAAAAGTAAAAGCAAAAAATAAATTGAGCGTGTAAACAATGATGAGAATATGGACCGGGGTTCCATGATGTTCACTAGTGATGTCTCTCTCCCAAAAGACGATAAAACTGCTATGCGAGGTAAACAAATCACAGCTAGGCAATTGACGGGATTAAAAATGCGCCGCAATGCTAACTATGCTACAAAGAAAGGAAGAGGCTCAAAAGCATGGGTGGTACGCCAAAATAAGTACACTAAAATCCAAATTCATCTACTACTAATCATCCACCTTGAGATATCTATCCAGAACATCTCGCTGGTATTAAGTTGCGAGCCCTACCCAAAGTGTGAACCCGAAGCAACAGACAACTGCATTACAAGAACTTTGCATAAAGTAAAGAATCCTTGCAACCGCGGTTACAAGCACCGTTGTTTTCCCCTGTTGCAACAGCACATCCCCTAGACTCATATTTCTGTCACTCAAGCTAGTCATCAGGGGGCATGAACCCACAATCGAGCATAACGTTCCCTCTTGGAGTCACTACCTACTACTTGGCCAAAGCAATAAACAGCAACGGAGAACATGCAAGAATTACTCAAGAACATAAATATAAAAGATAAGAACCAAATATATTATTACTCAATCACAAACTGAACATAGTCTCATAATCCATCAAATCCCAACAAACTCAGCATAGCAACATCAGAAAATTACATATGTGCCTCGATCATGTAGGGCAGCTCACGAGGTCTAATCCCTGAAGAACAAAGAGGGGAGGAGAACATCACATAGCTACTGATCACGGACCCATGGTGCAAGGTAGACTACTCACGGATCATCCGAGAAGCGTCCATGGTTGAGAAGAGGCTCCCGGAGGTCAATCTTCCCTCCAGCACGGTGCCGGGAAGAGGTCTGCTGGCGCTCCCAATCTTGGAAGCGCGGCGGCAGCGGAACAAAGGCGAGATCGCGAAAAAGGGTTCTGTCTTCGGAAAAATCCCGTCACGGGGAATAAATAGGCGAAGGGAGGCAGCCAGGGGGGGCACCAGGTGTCCAGGCGCCCCCCTGGCGCGGCCAAGCCCTAGGCCGTGCCACCAGGGCGCCTAGACCCCTGGTGGTTGCCCACTGGCCCCACCCAGGTGATTCTGGAAATTCTTCTGCGTTGATTTTTATCTGATTTTCCAGTTCATTCCATTTAAACCGATTCGGTGGGTGTTGGCAGAATAAGCTTTTTAGTGTTGTTAGAATAACACTTAAGGGGTGTTATCATAATAAACCCACCCTATATATATAGCCCGTCTATTCTACTAATATTAGCAGAATAACAATTCTTCTAACACTTCATCACTGCATCAGAACATTACGGGGACTTGCACTGATGACTTACAAGCACTACAGCTCGGATAAAAACGAACCGCATTCAGTATTTTCGCTATTACTTTTTAACCGTTGGTCGGAATTGAGCATACGATACACCGTTAGATTCGTATGGAAAAGGAGCATCTTTCGTATGTTGGACACTTCCCCGATTCTTCACGGATTACGAGCAGTTTCAAAAATGGTGCGGCGGCCCACTTTCACAGCGACAGTTTTTCCGTGATTTCTCTTAAACCATTTGTCGGATTGATGCAAATAATATACCATTGGAAAGATATCGATCAGGCGCTCCATCCATATGTAGAACACTTTCTCTAATTCTCTACGGATTCGAGAGAAATGCGCACACTTTGTTTCTCGCCGGCGGATCATGTAGAGAGTATAAATTTTTAACCGCTTGTCCGATCGATGCGTATGATACATTGTTGGATTCGTATGGAGTAGATATTTAATCCATATGTTGAACACTTTTCTATATTCCCCACGGTTTTGAAGTAATTTGAAAAACGGTGTGGCTGTCCACATTTGGGGCAGCGTGTGTTTTGCGTAAATTCTTTTGATTCGCTTATTCGATCGATACAATTGATACGCCGTTGGATAGATATCGTCAAGGCACTCTATTTTCATGTAAAACACACTTTCTAATTCTTTACGATTTAAAAGTTGTGTCGATTCTACTACAACGCAAAACTCCGTTCCTCGCGGACCCGAAATTGACCAAGTGAACTGCATTCGACGAGCAACCGCACCGCATCCGACGGGCAAGCGCACTGCATTACCGCCAAACAGAACGCGCGTGTTTTTTGCGGATCCGAAATCGGCGAAGCGAACTGCATCCTTCAGAGACCAGTTTCATTTATTGGCAGAGAGAACTACACTTATTTTTTTAACTTTCAACATAATTTTTTATCAACCAGCGTGCACCGCAAGGACGAGGCGAGTGAACTGCAATTTTTTTCAACAAATTTTTGAACGATAGTGATGCAACACTACCGGAAGTGAACTATAAATACTATCGGTTGTCTCTTCTTGCAAGCAATATTTAATAGAACTGCAAAACGAAGTGAACTACACGTTGGACGCAAGTTAACAACTTCACTCACGGAAGTGAGCCGCAATATTTTTTGTACACAGATCTCATGTGCACGGGATTAGAAAAGATGGGAGTAGTGAGCTGCACAAATTTTACAACCACACCCAATTTTACCAGGATTGGCTAAAGCGAACCACAATCAAAACTAAACCGAACCACAAGAACTAAAAACAGTGAACCACATTGAACTTTATTCTTAGTCAGCGAACCATTTTTGCATTTTGCTTACATCCAACAAAAGCACAAACAAACAAAATTCAAAACAGGCACAAAAAAGCTGCAGTGGAGCGCCACCTAACATGAACTACACCACTGGGCGCGCAACACCATCACTCTGCGAACTGCACGCACCGCGGCCGTCTGCACACAAAATGTTTAATAATTAGCCGAGTGTGGCGCGGTTGGTGGCGGGGAGCTGCACCACTTGGGTGGCGGGGAGCCTGTGCATGACCTGGGAGTAGGTCGCGGACTTGGGGTCGACGTCCACCGTGGCCAGGTAATCCGGCTTGTCAATTCCAGTAGAAAACACTTACCTGAGTGCCTGCAAGATATCACACAATCGCGACACACTTACCAAACACCTGTAGAAAACCATACCCCTACAAGACATCTCTTGTCATGTTCACATGGTTTTGTCCTGCCTTCCTTGAGGAACTCCCATGGCCATGGAGAGAGGCCATGTGAACCTCAGAAACAGACAGGCCACAGTGACTGAACTAGACGGTTCTGAATGAACCGCAACCAGTTTGGACTCTTGCGTAACAACAAATGTCAGCTTTTGGCATGGATGGCACATGCATGTATACGTATGTATCAGGCTGATTTTTTTCCAGTTAAGCTTGCCAGGCTAATAATGAACTCAAGGCGGTACTCTAGCATGGAATCTTCTTCTTCACCAAAACAAGAAATTTTGCATATCCACGACAGAAAAAGGGTCATATTAAACAGAGTTGAGAAATAGTTGGAGATGTGAACCAGGTTTGTTTAGTATTGTAATAGTAGAAATTTAGAACAACCTTTTCTTAATATCCTTACTGTCCTCGCTCTAGACTAAACTGAGAATGGATCGTCCCTTTCCTATGTACGTATAGTAGTACTCCGTATTAGAAAGAGACTTTCATGGAGGATTAAATTAAGTAGCATGTCAATCTATCCATAGCAGTCCAGGTCCAGTCTCGAGCCATTGCTTTACTTGCCCTGTCAAAGCCACAAGGAGTATTGTACTAAATAAATTATCAGGAGACAACTCTTCTTAAAACTACTCAGCCGAGATCTACGGGCAACTAGCAACGCAGGTGTCATCTATGTGTTGGAATTCGCTAGTGGGATTCCTGGGGATTCATGCAGGTAGCATACAGGAAGTAAAGAAGGATTGGTACCATTGTAGACGCAGGTGACGTAGAGGAGGCCCTCCCGCGGTCCCTTCTCCATGGCATGTCACGGGGTAACATGCGACCACCATCCATCGTTCGTTCTTCATCCAACGGATATCAGCGATCACAATAAAAAATGTTAACACTTAGCAATTTTTAGAATAAAAAAGTTTGGATATGCAACAGTTTAAAAGTGAAAACTGATTATACATTGTAGTAGTCTTTTGTTTTTGAAAATTTTACTCTTGTAACCTGTATTACTTGTTTCTTAAATAAATATATTTAGCATTAGAATGCATCTAGGTACAACCATCGCCATCTAAATAACTCGATGCATTCCGGATGGCGATGGTTGGCGTACGCAATGTACGTCTCGCCGACACGATCAGATGTATCTATAAACGAATATATCTAGATGCATTCTAATGCTAAATATATTTATTTAAGAAACAAGTAATACGGGTTACAAGAGTAAAATTTTCAAAAACAAAAGACTACTACAATGTATAATCAGTTTTCACTTTTAAACTGTTGCATATCCAAACTTTTTTATTCTAAAAATTTCTAAGTGTTAACATTTTTTATTGTGATCGCTGATATCCGTTGGATGAAGAACGAACGGTGGATGGTGGTCGCATGTTACCCCGTGACATGCCATGGGCATGTCACTGGATCCCTGTCCGTCTATTGGTCGTGGGGGGATTTCTGGTCGTGGGGGATGGGGCGTGCGAGAAGAACATGGGAGGTGGGGTGGGCGCGCTAGAAGGTTGGGAGGTGGGGGTGGCGCTTTAGAATAAGGATAACACCCCCTTAAGACCTTATTCTAACACCAATTTCTTATTCTTCCAACACCCACGTTTCATCCATCCGAAAAATCCCGCGCAGACCTGACCCACACCAGAACTCATCGCCCGCTCCCTCCCTCACGATCTGGATTTCTTCCATCCACACCACTCCCCTTAATCCCCTCGTCCCTTATCCATTCAGCACACTCGCCTCAACTCCCGCACCAACCTCCCCACCACACGCCGCCGGCCGCCTCACAGTCTCCACCCCGCCCGCCCTCCACTGGCCACCACCCCTCGCCGTTCCCGCCCGGCAACCAGAGTGCGCTGCCCTCACCGATGGTGCTGCTTGTCCATAGGCTGGTCGCCCGCCGGATCTGGCCAGTCGGCTCCCTCCTCCTATTTTGACCCCGCGCCGCTGGACTGCCCTCCTTCCTTCCTCCCGGTCTTGGTGCCTCCTCCCTGCACCCACCATGGCTGGATCAGGACGGCCCCACCCCCTAGACGCGGCAGCCAATGCGCACAAAGCGTCGCCGCAGGATCCATCAGCGTCCCAGGTGAAACCGACCACCAACGGATCGCGCGGAGCCCTGGACGCCTCACCACTGGCCGGCCACCGACCTCAGACGAGATCACCACGGCCGGGTCCGGCCACAACCTTCCCCAGCACTTCTCCCCTGCCGGATCTGGGCCCGATCGCCGCTCTCCATCGCCAGGCTGCGCGGTCCCCGCGAGGAGGATGTGGCATGCGAACCTCAACCGGGCACGGAGGCGCCATCGCCCCTGCCCTCACTGCTGCCGAAAACTGCCCCCAGTGCTGGGCCGCCGTTGCCCTCGACGATTCCCTCGTCATCGTGTTGGAAGCCGCCGCTTCCGGAGCTCTAGGTCGCGCTAGAGAGGTTCAGTACTGCACATATGCGCGTGCAGTGCGGGCTCACCTTGTCCAGCATCTCAGTTTTTATTTTGTTTTCGTTTGTTTTGTATGAGACACCCATGAAGTGCAGGTAGGCAATGTAGTATACTTGCAGTTCAGTGTGGTTCTTATATGCTACGGAGATTTTTATGTGGTTAGATACACTTCGATGTGAATTTATATGTGGTTCACTTCAGTGTAAGAAAAAAGTTAAAGAAAAAAATACTATAGTTCACATGTTTGATGCAGTGCGATTTTCTATCTCATGCAATTTGGTTGCATGTCAATGAAGTGCACTGAATGCGATTCACTCGTGATCGCTTTATATAAAATGTTGCGAAAAAATAAAAATAAAATAATGCAGTTCTCTCTGTCGATAAATGCAACCGGTACCGATTGAATGCAGTTCACTACGTCGATTCCGGACCCGTGAAAAAATACGCGTATTTCACTTTGTCATGTGAAAAAATCATGTGCAGTACTTTCTGTTGACAAATGCAATCGGGTGCCTCGCGGATGCAGTTCACTCGCCGATTTTTTTGTTCCGCAAAAAACACGCGCAATTCTATTTGGCGATAATGCAGTGCGCTTGACAGTCTGATGCGGTGCGGTTTCCGGCGAATGCAGTTCACTTCGTCGATTTCGGGTCCGCGAAAAAACAGAGTTCTGTGATTTAGTAAATTCGACGTTGCTCTTAAACCGTAAGGAATTAGAGGATGTGTTCTGCATGAAAATGGAGCGCCTCGACAATACCTATCCAGTGGTGTATCAATTTTATCGATCGGACGAACAAATCAAAACAATTTATGCAAAAACGTTCGCTGCCCATATGAGGGCAGAACATGATTTTTCAAATTACTTCAAAACCGCGCAGAATATTGAAAAGTGTTAATTATATTAATTATTCTCCTACTCCATACGAATCCAACGGTGTATCATACGCATCATTCCGACAAACGGTTGAAGAGAAATCGCGAAAATACTCCCGTTGTGAAAGTGGGCCGCCGCACAGTTTTCGAATCTGCTATTAATCCGTGAGGAATTAGAAGAAGTGTTCAACATACGGAAGATGATCCATTTCAATACGAATCCAACGGTATATCATACGCTCAATTTTGATGAACGGTTAAAAAGTTTAAGCAAAAACGGTACATGTGGTTCTGTTTTACCCGAGCTACAGTGCTTCGAATACAATAGTGCAGTTCTCTTTGCGATACGATCGGGTAAAACAGAACCGCATGCACCGTTTTCTCTTCAACTTTTTAACCGTTTGTCGTAATTCAGCGTATGATATACCGTTAGATTCGTATTGAAATGGAGCATCTTCCGTATGTCGAACACTTCTTCTAATTCCTAACGGATTAAGAGCGGTTTCGAAAACGGTGCGGCTACATACTTTTGCAGCAGGCGTATTTTCGCGATTTCGCTAAAAGCATTCATCGGGATGATGCAAATGATATACTATTGGAAAGATATCGACCAGGCTATCCATCCATATGTAGAACACTTTGTCTAATTCCTCACGGTTTGAGAGTAATTTCAAATTGAAAAAAACGCAGCCACTCTGTTTTTGGTTTTCGGATCTCGTAGAGAGTCAAACTTTTTAACCGTTTGTCGAAACGATGCGTATGAAACACCGTTGGATTCGTATGGAGTAGGATCATCTTCGACATGTTGAACACTTTTCGAGATTCTGCACGGTTTTGAAAGAATTTAGAAAACGGTGGCGCTGCCCTCTTGTGGACAGCGGGCGTTTTGCGTAAAAAAAATTGATTCGTTCGTCCGATCGATGCAATTGATACAAGGTTGGATAGCTCTCGTCGAGGCGCTCCATTTTCGTGTATAACTTTATCTCTAACTCCTTACGGTTTAAAAGTAGCGTTGATTTTACTAAAACGCGGACTCACTTTTTTTCGCGGAACAAAAAATCGGCAAGTGAACTGCATTGGTTTGCATCCGACAGTCAAGCGCACTGCATTATCACCAAACAGAGCGCACGTGTTCTTCGCGGACCCGGAATCGGCCAAGTGATCTACATTACTCACGGATCTACATCACACAAACTTCAACCAAACTGTACAATTACACACGCTTCACTTCAATGAACAAAACACAAAATTCACCACATGGGAAGAGTGGCATGGGGCGTTCCGTCCAGCCACTGTTTATCTAGGCGTTTTCACATGTACTTTTTTCTCTTTGTTTGCTTCTTCCCCTCTGTCTTGCACGCCACACATGATGAATTGCAGCTTGCGCAAAGTAGACGGAACCTGGCATGAAAAAATGGATAGCATCAAAACGTACACCCAGTTTGGATTGCACACACGCGGCTGTGCACTACAAATCTGAAAATGCAAAATAATATGAGAACCACAATGCACGGAGAAGTGAACTGAACACTTCATTGTGGTCGTCATAGCACATCCCACACAGGGTGAACCATCGAGGTAGATATGGTACTGTGTGCCTTCTTTGCTGTGCTTGACGCATTGTCGGCCAGCTCTAGGACGTGTACAAGCCAAACAAAAATAAAGTCAAGGCCGTGGACAGAGAGGAGATGGTTTTATTGAGAAGGGTAAATGAACTGCATGCATGGCCGGCGGATTGCACATAGATGCGTTCCAGATTTTGGGAAGGGACGCGGAGTCCATCGGTGTACGACGAGCAGCGGACGTGGATGCCATGGAAGGAGGAGACTACGTGATACGTCCCAAACGTATCTATAATTTCTGCTTGCCCCATGCATGTTTGGTGTGACTTTGCCATGTTTTGCTTGAACTTTCATACACTTTTGAACATATTTGGACTAATCTATTAACCCAGTGCACCCAGCTGCCAGTTGTTGTTTTCTGCTGTTTTTGTATTTTAGGTTTTTCGGCCATTAAAAGTGCTCCAAAAAATCCAGGAAAATCAGATAAAAAATCATCGTCGTGAAGCTTCCAGAAACACCAAAGCAGCGAAGGGGGGCCACCACCAGGGAGCCAGGATGGTCCCTGGCGCGGCCCCACCCTAGGCCGCGCCAGGAGGCCTCCTGGCTTCCTGGTGGGTCCCCTCGACGCCCCCCTTCACCTATATTTACCCCCCGTGACGGAAACCCCTAGGACGAACTCCTTTTTCGCGATCTCGCCTCTGTTCCGCCGCCGCCGCCGTTTCAAGATCGGGGCTTCCTGGAGAAGCTGCTCCGGCACCCTGCCGGGAGAAGATACCCCCTCCGGGAGACCCTCCATAGCCATGGACGCCTCCCGTATGTACCGTGAGTAGTTCCCCTTGGACCATGGGTCCGTGACCAGTAGCTATGTGATCTATCTCTCCCTCTTTTGTGCCTCCACTTTCGAGTCCTCGTGAGCTGCCTCACATGATCGAGGCATCTATGTAATTTTTGTTGTTGCTATGCTGAGTTTGTTGGGATCTGATGGATTATGAGACTATGTTCAGATTGTGATGAGTAATATATTTGGTTCTTCTCTTTTATATTTTGTTCTTGAGTAAATTCCTGCATGTTCTCCGTTGCGGTATTTGCTTTGGCCAAGTATTTTATTTGCAACTCCAAGAGAGAGCGTTATGCTCGATTGTGGGTTTAGCCCCTTGATGTCTAGCTTGAGTGACAGAAACATGAGACTAGGGGATGTGCTGTTGCCACCAGGGATAAAACAACGGTGCTTGTACTTGCGAGTGCAAGGATTGTTTACTTTACGCAAAGTTCTTTTAATGCAGTTGTCTGTTGCTTTGAGTTTACACTTTGGGTGGGATTCGCAACTTAATACCAGCGAGATGTTCTGGATAGATATCTCAAGGTGGATGATTCATAGTAGATGCAGATGGATTTCGGTCTACTTACCTTGGCGTACTGCCCATTTCTTTTGAGCCCTTCCTTTCTTTGCAGCATAGTTAGCATTGCGGTGCCTTCATAATCCTGTCAATTTCCCAACTGTGATTTGTTTACCTCGCTAGCACTTTTATCGTCTTTTGGGAGAGAGACATCACTAGTGAAAATCATGGGACCCCGGTCCATCTTCATATTATTGTTCACACTATCAATTTACTTTTCGGTCGCTATCACTATCATTATTATCTCTTGCGTTAATCCTTTGTAAACAGCAAGGCCGGAGGAATTGACAACTCCTCTGAACTCGTTGGGAGCAAAGTTATTTGTATCTGTTTGCAGGTCCAGGTGAAGTTAGCAACCTAGGTTGTGAACGGCGCCATTGTTCACTTTACCACCTACTTGTATCTCTTGAGTCCTACTGGAGACAATCTAAACCTTAGCATCTCCACTAAGGGAAACTTGTCGTTGTGCTGCATCAAACCTTCCACTTGGCGTAACCAACAAGGGGAGAGAAGCCATCACTACGCACCTGGTCTGCGTCTGGCGTGGATGTTGGAGGAGGTTGGAGAGCACGCCCGTATCTACGTCGATCTGGTCGTGGACAGAGAGAAGGGTTGGGCGTGGATCCCCCATCGAGCAGCCGCGGGAAGACGTCGATGTGGCGGATCCTGCCGTCCTTGACCCGGTGGTTCGTAGGGAGCCGGTCTTGCGTGAATCCAGCCGCCGTCGATCCGGCAGTTGCCGGGATGCCGGCCAAGCTCGGATGCAGCCGCCCTCGTCTCGTTAGTTGGCAAGGACCTCGGCCACATGTGGATCCAGCCGCGCCTCAACTCGGTTGTTGGCTGGGACGCCGGAAACAAACGGATCTGAAGCCATGCGGAAGGATGACGACGGGCAGGTACCCGATCCTTGCCGCCCGTCGTGGGGCAGTGCAGATCTGATGGCTCGTGGACGTGGGAGCACGGCGCAGTGAGGGGAGAAGGTGCGCCGCCATCGCGGGGGCGGGTAGGCAGGGGATGTGCGCCACTGGGGCGAGGGGCGGCGGGGAGTAGCGCAGCCGGGGCAAGTGGAAGGGAGGTGCGCCGTCGGGTGAGGTGTGGCCAGGGGTTAGAGACGTGCGTGGGTGGGGCTGGGGAGAGGATAAGGTAGGGGTGGGTTTTATTTGATCGGTTGCTGGTTCGGGCGCTCCGCGCTAGAAGGTTAGTTAGGAGGGTGTTGGCAGAATAAGCCCAAATGTTGTTAGAATAAGGTCTTAAGGGGTGTATTCTATATATAACACCCCTTAAGACCTTATTCTAACAACATTTGGGCTTATTCTGCCAACACCCAGTTAACTCATCCCACCCCGAACCGCACCGCACCGCACTGACAAAAACGAACAAAACAGCTCCACCTCCCCCACTCCCCCCCCCCCCCGAACGCGTCCAAATCCCCCTCCTTCTTCCTCCCCACCCCACCCCGCCTCCATCCCGTGCTAGGATCCCGCCGCCGGAATCCACCCCACGCCGCCGCCGGAATCCACCCCCACGCCGACGCCGGGATCCACCCCTGCCTCCCATCCCGCGCCGCCCCTGACCTCCAACTGCCGGCGCGCTCCCCACCACCTTCCACCGTCGGCGCGTCTCCCACCACCACGTCTGGCGAGCTAGGGAGCCCATGGCGGATTCCGGCCGCCACCGACCCCAAGCGAGATCCCCACCACCGGATTTGGCCGCAACCATCCCCGTCGAGAGGTCCATCACCAGATCCGGCGCCGCCAGTCGCCCGGTCCGCCGGAACGCGCCGCAATCCACCCCGGGTCTCCGCCTAGCGCCGCTGGACGCCTCAAGCTCCACATCGCTCCGCCCCCATCTGCTGGAGCGCGCCGCCTTCCCTTGGACAACGAAGCACGCCGCCCCGACTGTATCTGTATAGCCGCGGCCGACCGGCGTCGAGCTCGCCCCCCGGGATCCCGCCCTCCCCAACCTGCGTGTTTCCCCTGCTCAGGACCGAGCTCGCCGGCCGCATCACCATGTCAAGCTTTCGTGATGTGTGTCAAACGTGGCCTTGCAGTCGTTTGTAGAAAAAAAAATACAAACAACAAATTAGAAGGAAAAAGTGCACTGCATTATCTAGTTCTCTTGCGGTTTACAATTGTTGTTGGATAGAATAAAAAATGCAATGTGGTTCATTTAGTGAGGATCAAAGTGCAATGTGTTGCTACTCTTTGTTTTTGCGGTTCGGTTTTGTTTGGAATGTATGCCTGTCATTTGTATTATGAGCAACAACACAACACCGGTTTTATGTTGATACTGATGTAAAAATGGTTGGAAAATTAAGATGAAATATGTGCAGCTCGCTTGCCGGCTTGATGCAGTGCGGTTTTCTGTTTGATGTAGTGCGGTCAGCCGTCTGATGAAGTTCACTGAATATTGTTCGCTCGTAAAATATATGGTAGAAAAAGCAAATAAAATAATGTAGTTCACTCCGGTTTGTGTTGCGGTTCACTTTCCCCCGAAGAGAACTGTGTAGTTCTCATAATTTTTTTGAAAAAACATATGCAGTTATCTCCGTCGATGAATGCAACCGGCGCCCGACGGATGCAGTTTGCTTCGCCGATTTCGGATCCGCGAAAAACACGTGCAATTCTGTTTGGCGATAATGCAGTGCGCTTGCCCGTCGGATGCGGTGTGGTTGCCCGGCGAATGCAGTTCACCTGATCGATTCCTGGTCCGCGAAGAACACGTGCGCTCTGTTTGGCGATAATACAGTGCGCTTGACTGTCGGATGCAAACCAATGCAGTTCACTCGCCAATATTTTGTTCCGCGAAAAAAGTGAGTCCGTGTTTTAGTAAAATCGACGCTACTTTTAAATCGTAAGGAGTTAGAGAGAAAGTTATGATGAAAATCGAGCGCCTCGACGATACCTATACAACCGTGTAACAATTGAATCGATCGCACGAATGAATCAAAAAATTTACGCAAAATACGCCCGCTGTCCACAAGAGGGCAGCGCCACCATTTTCGAAATTCCTTCAAAACCGTGAAGAATCTCGAAACGTGTTCAACATTTCTAAGATGTTCCTACTCCATACGAATCCAACGGTGTATCATACGCATCGTTTCGACAAACGGTTAAAAAGTTTGACTCTCTACGAGATCCAAAAACCAAAAACAGAGTTGCTGCATTTTTTTCTAAAATTACTCTCAAACAACGCAGATTCTCGAAAAGTGTTAATTATATG
Source organism: Bromus sterilis (assembly GCA_950022295.1). Classification (NCBI taxonomy): domain Eukaryota; kingdom Viridiplantae; phylum Streptophyta; class Magnoliopsida; order Poales; family Poaceae; genus Bromus; species Bromus sterilis. Next base: position 224,573,963 of record OX465598.1, read on the forward strand.
AATTATTCTACTACTCCATACGAATCCAATGGTGTATCATACGCATTATTCCGACAAACGGTTGAAGAGAAATCGCGAAAATACTCCCGCTGTGAAAGTGGGTCGCCGCACCGTTTTCGAAACTGCTCTTAATCCGTGAGGAATTGGAAGAAGTGTTCAACATATGGAAGATGATCCATTTTAATAAGAATCCAACGGTGTATCATACGCTCTATTCCGATGAACGGTTAAAAATTTGAAGAGAAAACGGTACATGCGGTTCTGTTTTACCCGAGCTGCAGTGCTTCGAATACAGCAGTGTGGTTCTCTTTGCGATACGATGCAGTTCGGAATGTTGTCAGAATAGACCGGCTATATATATGTATATATATAGAGTGGTTCTATTCTAAAAACACCCGTTAAGACCTTATTCTAACAACACTTGCTTATTCTGCCAACCAGCTGCCATTTCGTTCCGCGACCTGACCCCCCGACCCAAACCGCGGAAAAAAAAACAACCCACCCCCGAACAAAATCCCACGCCCCCACCCCACCACGCCCACCACTTCTTCTCTCTCCTTCCCACCTCCTGACGCCCTCTCCCACAACCAGAGACCTCGGCGGCGCCCCCACCCCCAACTGTCGGCGCCTTCCCCCCATCTCCCCACGGCCGCCGCGCCCTCAACCGGCGGCGCCTCCTCCCACCTCCCCACGGCCGTAGCGCCCTTAACCGCCGGAGCCACCTCCCACAGAAGACGCGCACCAACAGCCGGCGAACCGAGCGACTTCTTCACCAACGGATCCGGCCGCCCTCGACCCCCGGCGAGGTCTCCGTCATCAAATCCGACCGCCATCAACATCCGGCGACGCCCCTTCACCGGATCCGTCCGCAGGCCGACGGATCAAGCCGGCACCCTCCGCCACGCGAGTCCACACACAGACGGGGCGTCCTCCCTGACGGGCAACTCCCCAGAGTCCTGGGCGCGACGGCTGTGCGCTGGCTCGGCCTCCTCCAACTGGCGTCCACCGATCTGGTCGTCCGGTCGTCGGCAGCAATTCCCCCAAGGTCGTGCACTACTGCGTGGGCATTGGCTGCTGGCCCATGCAAGTCCGGTCGTCCGGTCTGGATGGGCTATCGTCGCAGAAGACTATGGGCGTGCACTGTTGCATGGGCATCAGCTGCTGCTGGACAATACAAACACACTAGCAGCTCGTCTAGCAGCGAGCACCGGCGGACAGAGACCGGCAGTGAAGGCTGCAAGGGACGCTGGGGACACCGGCCTACATAACCTGCGTCCGGTGTGGCTACCTCGGTGCAAATCAGAGTAGGATGTGTCCTACTACTTTCAGTGCTTGGAGACATGTGTCGCTCGATCAAATTCAGAGTAGTGCTCTGCACTCTGCTACTAATTGAAGCTCATCTTTTGTTATTTTGAGAAACGATGAGGAAAAAATGTAATAAAAACTGATGTAGTTTGGTTTAAAATTGTTTGTTCATGGCTAAGAAACATTTTCTGTATGTTTCCAATGCAGTTCGGTTTTCCTTGGTCATTTTAACAATTGAAAAATGCAGTTCCGTAATTTCGACCATGCAATCTTGACGCACTTAAAAAAATGTTACTCACAGAGTTTCACGTTTTATAAAAATTAATGCAGTTCACTAACATTGTTCATGTGGTTTAGATATACCTAAAAATATTATTTACAAAAAAAATCATGCAGTTCTCTTGATCCTGTGTCGAAAATTGCAGTGCGGTTACCCATCAGATGGAGTTAGTTGGATGCGGCTCGTTCGTTGTTCACTGCAAGGATATGTTACAAAAAACAAAGAAAACAATTGGGCAGTTCTCTCCATCAGACAATGCAATGCGGTCGCCCCGACGGATGTAATTCACTTGCCGATTTCGGATCCATGAAAAAACACGTGCAATTCTGTTTGGCGATAATGCAGTGCGCCTGCACCGTGCGATGCGGTGCGGTTCCCCGGTGAATGCAGTTCACTTGATCGATTTCGGGTCCGCGAACAACACGTGCGCTCTGTTTGGCGATAATGCAGTGCGTTTGCCTGTCCGATGCAAACCAATGCAGTTCACTCGCCGATTTTTTGTTTCGCGAAAAAAGTGAGTCCGCGTTTTAGTAAAATCGACGCTACTTTTAAATCGTAAGGAATCAGAGGATGTGTTTTACATACAAGTGGAGCGCCTCGACGATATCTATCCAATGGTGTATCAATTGCATCGATCGGACGAACGAATCAAACGAATTTACGCGAAAACTGTCGCTGTCCAAAAGAGGGCAGCAACACCGTTTTTCAAATTACTTCAAAACCGTATGGAATATGAAAAAGTGTTCAACATATGGATTAATATACTACTCCAGAAGAATCCAACGGTGTATCATACGCATCGATCGGACAAGCGGTTAAAAAGTTCTACTCTCTACAAGATCCGAAAACAAAAAACAGAGTTGCTGCGTTTTTTTGCGGCTAGATTTCTCTCAAATCCGTAGCGAATTAGACAAAGTGTTCTACATATGGATGGAGCGCCTGATCGTTATTTTTTCAACGGTATATCATTTGCATCATTCCGATGAACGGTTTAAGAGAAATCGCGAAAATACGCCCGCTACAAATGTGGGTCGCCGCACCATTTTCAAAACTGCTCTTAATCCATGAAGAATCGGGGGAAGTGTTCAACATACGGAAGATGATCCTTTTCCATACGAATACAACGGTGTATCATACACTCAATTACGACAAATGGTTAAAAAGTTATCGTGAAAACGGTGTATGCGGTTCTGTTTTACCCGAACTGAAGTGCTCTGAATTCAGCAGTGTGGTTCTCTTTTGCGATACGATGCAGTTCCGAATGTTGCAGAATAGTTATTATGATATATATAGGGTGGGTCTATTATGATAACACCCCTTTAGACCTTATTCTAACAACAGTTTCTTATTCTGATAACATCCCGACTAACCACCGATTCGAACCGAGGCGCACCAAAACACCCCACCCAATCCTCCTGCTATAAACCACGTCCTCGGGTTCTTCTTCCCCCACTCCCCCGTCGTGCAACCCCCATCCCACCATTTCCCCCCGTGGAGACCCCCGCACCCCACCTTCTTCCTTCGGTCACAACTAGCGGGGGACGCGGCAGTGCATCGAGCGGATGGACGCGACAGTGCATCCAGAACGAGCAGGGGTGCGGCGGCGCATCCAGATCTTGTGGGGGATGCGGTGCCCCGTGCGCGGCGGCGCATCCAGTCGGTGGCCCACCCAGCGGGCAACGCCCCAGCCATATCCCTCAGACCAAGCCGGTCACTGGATCCGTCCAGCCATTGCCCCTTGCGACCGGGCACCTCCGACCGCGGTGGCGAGGTCCCGCGGTGACGAACCTGCACGAGGCGTTCTTGTCCGCCTTTTGGGCGCCTCCGTGCGCCAGATCCGGGGCCATCTTCCATCGCCAGATCGGAGTGTTTGCGCCGCCCAGCTTCGGATATGGCGACCTCCATGACTGTTTTTGCACTACAGCGACCGCGCCCTATGGGGGCGAGATGCTCAACCTCACTGGCGTCCGCCTGCCTCTCCACCACTGCTGCTTCTCAGGCTGCGCTGCCTCTACTACGACACCTTTGTTTCTTCCTTAGGTGGGACTGCAGCCTGCTCAAGTACGTGGTGCAGTTCGGATGACCCAGCGGTGTACAGCGTGGCTGTTGGGCTCCTGGTCCATCCCCAAGCACTAGCGCCGCCCACTTTCTCAATTCAACACCTACATCTGGTGGTTGAACAACTTTGACATCAAAGTGTTGTGAGTCCGTTGCTTGGTCGAGGAAATCAGTGTGCGTGGGTGGACATGATAGTTGCGTACAGGGAGATGCTCATGACGTGCAGTTAATTTAAGACAATGGAATTCCAAGACAAGCTTCAGGAGCAGTGCTAATCCCCTTCTGGTAGACCATTGCAGTACTTGAGCGCACAAATCTTGGTCAGTGGTCTACAGATTTAGGGATTGACCATATTAAGTTTCTCAAATTTCTTACCTTTTTCTCTTGTTCTGCTTGTTTGTTTGAGGTTATTCCTTAATGCATTTGTGTAGCCATTTATCTATCAGTGATTTTCTAAGTACCGTAGTTCAGTTTTATAGTACAGTTTTTGTTTGTTTTGGGAAACAGTTCTTTCTTTGAAAAAAGATCCACCAGCTTAACACATATTAAGTTTGAAGTTTAATTACTATTGATAAATCGCCGTTCAGTATTTCTGGTGATCATATGTTCATGATCCTCTGTAGTTGATTTACTTGACTAACTATTTTCTTGGTCTTAAAGAGGTTCGAGCTATTCTATTGGTGATTGGAGGATGTGAGGTGCCTCCTGGTTTAGTAAGCATGGTTGGGCCTACTGCATATGATGAAAAGATACCATCAGTTGTAGTATCTCTACAGCAAGGTTGTGTGAATATTTCTAGTTTCTCCAAAAGAATTGTCTCATGTCTGCAGAGTACAACTGTGGCTGCCAAATAAGTTGCTTCCTTAATGAGGTTTCGCGAGAAGAGGAAGGAAAGATGTTTTGATAAGAAAATAATATACAGAGTGCGCAAGGAAGTTGCCGGTCCTCTCGGGCCGAATACCACCTCGTCAGCGCCCCCTGGCGCTCCTCGCCGCCAGCCCCCTGCGCCCCAAGGATGGAGGAGAACCCGCTGCCCCCCCCCCCGACCTTCACATCACGAGCGCCGCCCGTCCCGGATCCTCCCGGCGACGCCACACATGGCTCTAGCGGCCGCATGATTCTATTGTAAAAAAAATTGGTTCACAACGCTGAGATGTGTAGTTCGTTTCCTTTTGTTTTTGCGGTGCAGATTTTGTTGTTTTCGCATGATAGCAGAAAGCAAGGAAAAATGGATTACTGTAGTTCATCTTGAGTAAAGAAATGAACAAACAAAAGCGCATGAAAAAAATGTCGTAGTTATATTGCTTTGTTCGTGTAACTTTTTTCCGGAAGTTCACTTATTTAAAAAATTTGGTGAAAGTTTATGATCTATGATGTAGTTCATGTTATGGTGGTAGATAGTTCACTTTGTCAGAAAAAGTTAAAAAAATTGCAGTTCACTTTTATCAAATGAAATTCACAGATGAGATTCGTTTGTAGCTCGCTGTCTATAAATGGTGCAAAAAGATGAACAAAAAATCATGCAGTTCGCTTCGGTATATCTCGCGGTTTATTTTTTGCGAAGCGAAGTGTGGCGTTCTGATGAATTAATCAAAAAAATGTATGCGGTTCTTTCTGTTCAATTTTGCATTGCGGTCGCCCGCAGATGCAGTTCACTTCGTCGAGTTCGGATCCGAGAAAAACATGTGCATTTCTGTTTACCGGTAATGCAGTGCGCTTGTCCGTCGGATGTCGTTCAGCTTCCCGGCGAATGTAGTTCACTTTGTCGATTTCGAGTCCGCGAAGAACGGAGTTCCGCGTTTTTGGTAGAATTGACACAACTGTTAAACTGTAAGGAATTAGAAAGTGTGTTCTACATGAAAATGGAGCGCCTCGACGATATCTATGTATCAATTGCATCAATCGGGTAAGTGAATCAAAAGAAATTACGCAAAATGCCCGCTGACCCAAATGTAGACAGCCACACCATTTTTCAAATTAATTCAAAACCGTGGGGAATATAAAAAATTGTTCAACATATGGATTAATATCCTACTCCATACGAATCCAACGGTGTATCATACACATCGATCGGACAAGCGGTTAAAAAGTTATACTCTCTACAAGATCCGCCGTCGAAAAACAGAGAGTGTGCGTTTTTTTGCGGCTCGATTTCTCTCAAATCCATAGCGAATTAGACAAAGTGTTATACATATGGATGGAGCGCCTGATCGATATCTTTCCAACGGTATATCGTTTGCATCATTCCGATAAACAGTTTACGAGAAATCACGGAAAAACAGCCGCTGCGAAAGTGGGTCACCGCACCATTTTCGAAACTGCTCTTAATCCGTGAGGAATCTGGACATGTGTTCAACATACCGAAGATGCTCCTTTTCCATAAGAATCCAACGGTGTATCATAGGCTCAATTACGACAAACGGTTAAAAAGTTGAAGCGAAAACGATGCATGCGGTTCGTATATATATATATATATATATATATATATATATATATATATATATATATATATATATATATATATTTACACACATCCGGTCTATTCTGCTAATATTAGCAGAATAACTATTTTGATAGCACTTCAGAACTGCATCGTATCGCAAAGGGAACCACACTGCTGACTCACGAGCACCGCATCTCGGGTAAAAAAAAACCGCATGCACCGTTTTCGCTTCAACTTATTAACCGTTGGTCGTAATTGAGCCTATGATACACTGTTGGATTCGTATGGAAAAGGAGCATCTTCCGTATGTTGTACACATGTCTAGATTCCTCACGGATTAACAGCAGTTTCGAAAAAGGTGTGGTGACCCACTTTCGCAGCGGCTGTTTTTCCGCGATTTCTCGTAAACCGTTTATCGGAATGATGCAAATGATATACCGTTAGAAAGATATCGATCAGGCACTCCATCCATATGTATAACACTTTGTCTAATTCGCTATGGATTTGAGAGAAATCGAGCCGCAAAAAAACGCACTCTCTGTTTTTCGCCGGCGGATCTTGTAGAGAGTAGAACTTTTTAACCGCTTGTCCGATCGTTACGTATGATATACCGTTGGATTCGTATGGAGTAGGAGATTAACCCATATATCGAACATTTTTCTAGATTACCCACGGTTTTGAAGTAATTTGAAAAATGGTGTGGCTGTCTACATTTGGGTCAGCGGGCGTTTTTGCGTAATTTCTTTTGATTCGCTTATCCGATTGATGCAATTGATACACTGTTGGATAGATATCGTCGAGGCGCTCCATTTTCATGTAGAACACACTTTATAATTCCTTACGGTTTAAAAGTTGTGTCGATTCTACCAAAAACGCGGAACTTCGTTCTTTGCGGACCCGAAATCGACGAAGTGAACTACATTCGCCGGGAAGCCGCACCACATCCGATGGACAAGCGCACTGCATTATCGGTAAACAGAAATGCACATGTTTTTCTCGGATCCAAACTCGACGAAGTGAACTGCATCCGTCGGGCGACCGCAATGCAAAATTGAACAGAAAGAACCACATACATTTTTTTGATTAATTCATCAGAACGCCACACTTCGCTTCGCAAAAAATAAACCGCGAGATAAACCGAAGCGAACTGCATGATTTTTTGTTCATCTTTTTGCACCATTTATAGACAGCGAGCTACAAACGAATCCCATCTGTGAATTTCATTTGATAAAAGTGAACTGCAATTTTTTTTACCTTTTTCTGACAATGTGAACTATCCACCACCATAACATGAACTACATCATAGATCATAAACTTTCACAAAAAAATTTAAATAAGAGAACTTCTGGAAAAAAGTTACATGAACGAAGCAACTGAACTGCGACATTTTTTCATGCGTTTTTGTTTGTTCCTTTCTTTACTCAAGATGAACAAAAGTAATCCATTTTTCCTTGCTTTCTGCTATCATGCAAAAACAACAAAATCTGCACTGCAAAAAGAAAGGAAACGAACTACACATCTCAGCACTGTGAACCAAATTTTTTTTACAATAGGATCATGCGGCCTCTAGAGCCATGTGTGGCATCGCCGGGAGGATCCGGGACGGGCGGAGGGGATGGTGCCGAGGCCGGGGCGGGCGGCGCTCGTGACATGAAGGTCGGGGGGGGCAGCGGGTTCTCCTTCATCCTTGGGGCGCAGGGGGTTGGCGGCGAGGAGCGCCAGGGGGCGCTGACGAGGTGGTAGTCGGCCTGAGAGGACCGGCAACTTCCTTGTGCACTCTGTATATTATTTTCTTATCAAAACATAGCAACTCTTTTGGCAGCCACAGTTGTACTCTGCAGACATGAGACAAATCTTTTGGACAAACAAGAAATATTCACATAACCTTGTTGTAGAGATACTACAACTGATGGTATCTTTTCATCATATGCAGTAGGCCCAACCATGCTTACTAAACCAGGAGGCACCTCACATCCTCCAATCACCAATAGAACAGCTCGAACCTGTATAAGACCAAGAAAATAGTTAGTCAAGTAAATCAACTACAGATGATCATGAACATATGATCACCAGAAATATTGAACGGCGATTTATCAATAGTGATTAAACTTCAAACTTAATATGTGTTAAGCTGGTGGATCTTTTTTCAAAGCAAGAACTGTGTCCCAAAACAAACAAAAAATGCACTGTAAAACTGAACTACGGTACTTACAAAATCACTGACAGATAAATGGCTACACAAATGCATTAAGGAATAACCTCAAACAAAAAAGCAGAACAAGAGAAAAAGGTAAGAAATTTGAGAAACTTAATATGGTCAATCCCTAACTCTGTAGACCACTGCCCAAGATTTGTGCTCTCAAGTACTGCAATGTTCTACCAGAAGGGGGTTAGCACTGCTCCTGAAGCTTGTCTTGGAATTCCATTGTCTTAGATTAAATGCACGTCTTGCGCACTTCCCTGTACGCAACTATCATGTCCACCCGCGCACACTGATTTCCTCGACCAAGCAACGGACTCACAACACTTTGATGTCAAAGTTGTTCAGCCACCAGATGTAGGTGTTGAATTGATAAAGTGGGCAGCGCTAGTGCTTGGGGATGGACCAGGAGCCCGTCAGCCACGCTGTACGCCGGCGGGTCATCCGAACTGCACCACGTACTCGAACAGGCTGCAGTCCCACCTAAGGAAGAAACAAAGGTGCCGTAGTAGAGGCAGCACAGCCTGAGCAGCAGAAGCAGTGGTGGAGAGGCAGGCGGACGTCGGTGAGGTTGAGCATCTCGCCCCCATAGGGCGCGGTCGCTGTAGTGCAAAAACAGAGTCATGGAGGTTGCCATATCCGAAGCTGGGCGGCGCAAACGCCCCGATCTGGCGATGGAAGATTGCCGCGGATCTGGCCCACGGAGGCGCCCAAAAGGCGGACAAGGACGCCCCATGCAGGTTCGTCACCGTGGGACCTCGCCACCGCGGTCGGAGGTGCCCGGTCGCAAGGGGCAATGGCTGGATGATGTGCGAGGTAATGATAGTGATTTCTCGCCATTCGTTGGTGAGCCCCAAGTGGAAGGCGTGATGTAGCACAGCAGCAAATTTCCCTCAGTAAAGATACCAAGGTATGTCTCCAGTAGGACTCCGGAGATGATAAGTAGGTGTCAGCGGCGCAACTGACGCGGACCTGCACACAGACACAAATAACTTTGTTCCCAACGAAGTTCAGAGAGGTTGTCAATCTCTCCGGTCTTGTTGTTCACAAAGGATCAAACACAAAGGATAATGATAGCAACTGAAAGTAAAAGCAGAAAAGTAAATGAGCGTGTAAACAGTGATGAGGATATGGACCTGGATACGTGATGTTCACTAGTGATGTCTCTCTCCCAAAAGACGATAAAACTGCTATGCGAGGTGAACAAATTACAGAAGGGCAATTGCCAGTATTATGAACGCACCGCAATGCTAACTATGCTACAAAAGAAAGGAAGAGGCTCAAAAGCACGGGCAGTACGCCAAAATAAGTAGACCAAAATCCAACTGCATCTACTACTAATCATCCACCTTGAGATATCTATCCAGAACATCTCGCTGGTATTAAGTTGCGAGCCCCACCCAAAGTGTAAACCCAAAGCAACAGACAACTGCATTAAAAAGCACTTTGCGTAAAGTAAACAATCCTTGCAACCGCGGTTACAAGCACCATTGTTTTCCCCCTTGTGGCAACAACACATCCCCTAGACTCATGTTTCTGTCACTCAAGCGTGTCATCAGGGGGCATGAACCCACAATCGAGCATAACGTTCCCTCTTGGGGTTACTACCTACTACTTGGCCAAAGCAATAAACAACAACAAAGAACATGCAAGAATTACTTAGGAACAAAAATATAAGAGAAAAGAACCAAATATATTACTCAATCACAATCTGAAATTAATCTCATAATCCATCAGATCCCATCAAACTCAGCATAACAATAGCAGAAAGATTACAAAAGTGCCTCGATCATGTAGGGCAGCTCACGAGGTCTAAACCATGAAGAACAAAGAGGGGAGGAGAACATCACATAGCTACTGATCACGGACCCATGGTCCAAGGAAAACTACTGACGAGACATCCGGGAAGCATCCATGGTGGAGAGGAGACTCCCGGAGGTCGGCCCTCCCTCCGGCAGGGTGCCGGGAAGAGGTCTTCTGGTGCTCCCGATCTCGGAAGCGCGGAGGCGGCGGAACAGAGGAGAGATCGCGAAAAAGGGTTCTGTTCTTGGAAGTTTCCCGTGACGGAGAATATATAGGCGAAGGGGGGCAGCCAGGGGGGCCACCAGGGGTCCAGGCTCCCCCCTGGCGCGGCCAAGCCCTAGGGCGCGCCACCAGGGCGCCTGGCCCCCTGGTGGTGGCCCTCTAGCACCATCCAGATTCTTCCGTAAGGTTCCTTCACGCTGATTTTTTATCTGAATTTTCCCGAATTTTTGGAGCACTTTTTATATGGGGGAAAACTGAAAATAGAAAAACAGCAGAAAACAGGAACTGGCACTGTGGTGCACTGAGTTAATAGGTTAGTCCAAATATGATCAAAAGTGTATGAAAGTGTATCTAGATCATAGCAATATCACACAAAACATGCATGGAGCAAGCAGAAATTATAGATACGTTTTGGACGTATCAACATCCCCAAGCTTAATTCCTGCTCGTCCTCGAGTAGGTAAATGATAACAGCATAATTTCTGTGGTGACATGCTAGCAACCATATATGAAATTTGAAAAGTAAAGCAATCAAGGTTAAAGATTCAATTCAAGTCATAACATGCAAGAGTCTATATTAGCATTGAAACAAGTAACAAAAGAACATTGGGTGGAAGAGCTCTCGCTGTCCGTGACTCGAATGTCTCCAAATGGTGTTTGCGTGCAAGAAGGGGGATAGGGAATACGAGAAAAACAATTTATTTGTTGAGAACTCAATCTACTAAAGTTTCACACTTGGTCTTTTTCTGGAATCTTATCTTGACTCGTCCCTAGACCACTAGCCAGGTACAAGTCAATTTGATCCACTCCTTTTTCAATATTTTGAGCACTCATGCAATGGATGAGCGTAAGCACGAGAGTTGACACTTGGGATGGCAAAGAGAGGAGTACGGAGGAGGAAGACAAAAAAGGAGGAGAAAGGCTCACATAAATGAGGACAATCATAGGCAAGAGATGCCAAATGATAGATATGATGTGAGGAGTAGGGATTGCCATGCAACGGATGCACATACGAGCTAGGAAGCTCTCTAATGGAACTAGTGGGGGTGCATCTAACTTGCTCGCTCATGAAGACCTAGAGCTCGTCTGAGGAGGCTCATCCTTGGAATATGCAAGCCAAGTTCTATAGTGTGAAGATCCCCACATATCTATATGCATAATGATCATCTCTATGGAGTACAAGGATATAAAGGGAGTACTAGTGTGGATCTCTCAAAAGGATAGTAGTGTTGCCCCTTTCTCTCTTTTTATTTCTTTTTTCTCTTTTTTCTATTTTTTGTATTTTTTTGTGGCCTCAATGGCTCTTTCTATTTAACTCTCATTTGTCCTCTTTGGGATCTTTTATTGTGTCCACTTTGGGATCTTTTCCTCACTTAAGGGCAACACTCTATTTTACAAGAAGGTAAAGGAGATCTTTCACACTTTACAAGGTACTCAAAATCATAAAGAAGATGTAACTATCATGATGTATGCAATGTATGTCGCTGCCAGTGTAGCAGGAACATGTATAACATGAAGAGGTGGATGTTGCATGGCAATATATCTCGGAAAGGCTATGGAAATGCCTTGATAGGTAGGTATGGTGGCTGTTTTGAGGAAAGATATAAGGAGGTTTATGATGACAGAGCGTATCATGCCAAGGGTTTGGATGTACCGGCGAAGGTGGACACCAACTCTCGGAGTGAGAAGAAGGCAATGCACGGCACGGGAGAGGTTAGCAAAATATGGGAAGGTGGAAGTGTCAACTTTCAATACATACATTAGTCCGAAGAACTCATGCACTTATTATCGGTAACTCTCAATCTAATAAGGAGGTTCACAAAGAGACAAGTACCCCGAGGAGGAGTGTATGGGGGTTTGGTTATCCTTGCGCATCCTCGACTCATGGTACGTGAGTGTACTCTAATATTCAATCCCTCCAAAGATTAGTGATCCATCTAGTAGCTAGAGTTCTCAACTAGTTTTGTAGGTTTTAAAAAATACACACGGATTGCCCAAAATACGACACCTATCACTAATAGGCTAGAGCTCTTGACACCAAAAGTTCAAACATTACTCACATCAAAACTTCAAAACTATTGCGAGTTACTACTAGAATTAAATAGCAACCTCAATTACCTACTTCCAAGACAAAACACAACTCAGTGCAACAACCAACTCTCTTTAACAAGATAAACATGAAAACTAAAAAGAGTTCCAGCAACAGACTAAACAAAATCCAAGGCTCTTTCTAAAGACAAACTAAGACTAAAACTAAACATGGCAGCAGCTATGAAAAGATAAAGAACACACAACAACAAAAAGATAAGCAGGAAAAATCCTATGATGTGTTTTAGATTTTTAAAGTGGAGCATGTTTCTCTCCCACACAAAGTAAGACGGGGTCTAACTTGTTATGAACAGCAAGAAAAACGAAAGAAAACGAAAAATAAAACCTAAGAGCGAGACGCTCCAAGCATAGCACATAGCGCATGAAGTGATAAAAATATAGTGAGACGAAGGACGAACTGATGATTGTTGATGGAGAAGGGGATGCACGGGGACATCCCCAAGCTTAGATGCTTGAGTCTCCTTGAATATTTGTTGGGGATGCATGGGGGCATCCCCAAGCTTGAGCGCTTGACACTCCTGAATCTTCTTTCATCATCTTCCATCGCACACTTGAAAACTACCTTCATACACAACTCATCATAAGCTGATTAGAGAGGTTAGTACCCTTAATAAAATAATTTCCCCACTGGATATAAAGATATTCTTGAAGAGCTACTGTTTCTCAAGAGTGCCAAAAGGTTTTTGAAAAGAAAAAGCAAGCTTAAGGTTTGCAAAAGTTAGGAGAGACAAAACTTGGCAGAATCTGTGAAAAACAGACCAGCAGGTAGTAAAGAATTTTTTAGGGGCACTTCTGCAACTCAAATCAAAAAACTCAGAACATATGAAAGTTTCACAATTGTATAGAACATGCTGTCAAAATAATTCAGATCAAAAAGATAATCTGGTGATTTGATTCGAATTTTTCTGTCAAGGGACAGAATCTGTTTTCTGGACAGCATGTCACAACTTTTGCTTCCCTTATCATAAGAGGCTATAACTTGGCACAAAGCTGAAAAATAAAGATACAATGATGTTGCTACAGTAGTAACAAACATCAAGACACAACAAAACCAAAAAGAAAAACCTAAATTCGTTGCGGGTTGCCTCCCGAAAGCGCTTTCTTTTATGCCTTTAAGCTAGGCATGATGCAAAAGATCAAGTTGTATCAATCGAATCATTATCAAGATCATCAAAAAGCTCCTCAATTGTACAACTAGTCTTAAGAGGTCTTTCAAATAAAGGCCTAATGAAGATACTTGTAGGGAGAAAACCAAAAGGCGGAAAATCAATGGAAGATTCATTTATAAAATTATCAAAGAGAGGTATTTCTTCCAAAGTTTTCACAGTTTCAACTTCTTTGGCAATGGGTGGTTTGCTTTTAGGTCGGGGTGGCCTAGGGACATAATTGAACTTAGGTTCCCTTCTTGCTGAAGTCTCTACCTTTTTTGGTTTGATTGAGGAAAATTTAGTTCCTAGAGTATTAATGATTTCCTCAATCTTATCAATCCTAGAAAGATCCGTATCACGGGATTTGATGACCTCCAAAGTTTTAATAATTTTAAGCATGGAGATAGCAAGCCTATTCAAATTCCCTTGAATCTTGCGATCCAACTCATTTATCCTAGTTATACTTGGTATTTCTAACTCTATCTTTTCAAGTTTCTTCATAATGAGAGCTAGAGTTATATCTTCTTGTATGCTAGCAATAGGGAGATTTCCAACAAGATTTTCAATAACATTAAGAGACTCCCAAATCGGGGCTTCTAGAAAATTCCCATTGATAGCAGTATCTAATATGAACCTATTCCAAGGGGTAATCCCGACATAAAAATTTCTAAGAAGGATAGTAGTGGATTGCTTCTTGGTGGCTCTTTTTTGAGAATCATTAATTCTATACCAAGCATCTTTTAAACTTTCACCACCATTTTGTTTAAAGGTGAGAACCTCTGTCTCAACAAAGGCAAAAGGGCCAGACATAATGATAACTACTAGCAAGATAAACAAATTTTTTGTGATTTTTGATATAAGACACAAAGATAAAAACTGAAAGGTAAACTCACAAGACTAAAAAACAAAGGTAAAGGGTAGTGTGCAACTCCCCTATCTTAGCACTCGGAGTCCCCGGCAACGGCGCCAGAAATTTGGCTTGATGTGCGAGGTAATGATAGTGATTTCTCGCCCTTCGTTAGTGAGCCCCAAGTGGAAGGCGTGATGTAGCACAACAGCAAATTTCCCTCAGTAAAGATACCAAGGTTTGTCTCCAGTAGGACTTCGGAGATGATAAGTAGGTGTCAGCGGTGCAACTGACGCGGACCTGCACACAGACACAAATAACTTTGTTCCCAACGAAGTTCAGAGAGGTTGTCAATCTCTCCGGTCTTGTTGTTCACAAAGGATCAAACACAAAGGATAATGACAACAACTGAAAGAAAAAGCAGAAAAGTAAATGAGCGTGTATACAGTGATGAGGATATGGACCGGGATACATGATGTTCACTAGTGATGTCTCTCTCCCAAAAGACGATAAAACTGCTATGCAAGGTGAACAAATTACAGAAGGGCAATTGACAGGATTATGAACGCACCGCAATGCTAACTATGCTACAAAAGAAAGGAAGAGGCTCAAAAGCACGGGCAGTATGCCAAAATAAGTAGACCGAAATCTAATTGCATCTACTACTAATCATCCACCTTGAGATATCTATCCAGAACATCTCGCTGGTATTAAGTTGCGAGCCCCACCCAAAGTGTAAACCCAAAGCAACAGACAACTGCATTAAAAAGCACTTTGCGTAAAGTAAACAATCCTTGCAACCGCGGTTACAAGCACCATTGTTTTCCCCCTTGTGGCAACAACACATCCCCTAGACTCATGTTTCTGTCACTCAAGCGTGTCATCGGGGGGCATGAACCCACAATCGAGCATAACGTTCCCTCCTGGGGTTACTACCTACTACTTGGCCAAAGCAATAAACAACAACGGAGAACATGCAAGAATTACTTAGGAACAAAAATATAAGAGAAAAGAACCAAATATATTACTCAATCACAATCTGAACATAATCTCATAATCCATCAGATCCCATCAAACTCAGCATAGCAATAGCAGAAAGATTACAAAAGTGCCTCGATCATGTAGGGCAGCTCACGAGGTCTAAACCATGAAGAACAAAGAGGGGAGGAGAACATCACATAGCTACTGATCACGGACCCATGGTCCAAGGAAAACTACTCACGAGACATCCGGGAAGCATCCATGGTGGAGAGGAGACTCCCGGAGGTCGGCCCTCCCTCCGGCAGGGTGCCGGGAAGAGGTCTTCTGGTGCTCCCGATCTCGGAAGCGCGGCGGCGGCGGAACAGAGGAGAGATCGCGAAAATGGGTTTTGTTCTCGGAATTTTCCCGTGACGGAGAATATATAGGCGAAGGGGGGCAGCCAGGGGGCCACCAGGGGTCCAGGCGCCCCCCTGGCGCGGCCAAGCCCTAGGGCGCGCCACCAGGGCGCCTGGGCCCCTGGTGGTGGCCCTCTGGCCCCACCCAGGTTCTTCCGGAAGGTTCCTTCACGCTGATTTTTTATCTGAATTTTCCCGAATTTTTGGAGCACTTTTTATATGGGGGAAAACTGAAAATAGAAAAACAGCAGAAAACAGGAACTGGCACTGTGGTGCACTGAGTTAATAGGTTAGTCCAAATATGATCAAAAGTGTATGAAAGTGTATCTATATCGTAGAAATATCACACAAAACATGCATGGAGCAAGCAGAAATTATAGATACGTTTTGGACGTATCACTGGACGGATCCAGTGGCCGTCTTGGTACGAGGGATATGGCTGGGGCGTTGCCCGCTGGGTGGGCCACCGACTGGATACACCGTCGCGCACGGGGCACCGCATCCCCCACAAGATCTAGATGCGCCGCTGCTCCCCTGCTCATCCTGGATGCGCAGTCGTGTCCATCCGCTCGATGCACCGCCGCGTCCCCCGCTAATTGTGACCGAAGGAAGAAGGTGGGGTGCGGGGGTCTCCACGGGGGAAAATGGTGGGATGGGGGCTGCACGACGGGGGATTTGGGGAAGAGGAACCCGAGGACGTGGTTTATAGCGAGAGGAATGGGTGGGTTGTTTTGGTGCGCCTCGGGTCGGGTCGGTGGTTAGTCGGGGTGTTATCAGAATAAGAAACAGTTGTTAGAATAATGTCTTAAGGGGTGTTATCATAATAGACCCACCCTGTATATATATATGCAGCCGGTCTAGTCTGCTAATATTAGCAGAATAACTATTCTGATAACACTTCAGAACTGCATCGTATCGCAAAGGGAACCTCACTGCTGACTTAAAAGCACTGCAACTCGGGTAAAACAGAACCGCATGCACCATTTTTGCTTCAACTTTTTAACCGGTCATCGGAATTGAGCGTATGATACACCGTTGGATTCATATGGAAATGGAGCATCTTCCGTATGTTGAACACTTGTCCATATTCCTCACGGATTAATAGAAGTTTCGAAAACGGTTCGGCGACACACTTTCATACCGGGCATTTTTTCGCGATTTCTCTTAAACCGTTCATCGGAATGATGAAAATGACAAACCGTTGGAAATGTATCGATCAGGCGCTCCATCCATATGTATAACACTTTCTCTAATTCCTCACGGTTTGAGAGGAATTTCAATAAAAAAACGCAACAACTCTGTTTTTGGTCGACGGATCTTGTAAAGAATCAAACATTTCAACCGTTTGTCGAAACGATGCGTATGATACACCGTTGGATTTTTATGGAGTAGGAGCATCTCCTACATGTTGAAAACTTTTCGAGATTCTTCATGTTTTTGAAGGAATTTCGAAAACGGTGTGCTGCCCTCTTGTGGACAGCGGGCGTTTTTGCGTAATTTTTTTTGATTCGTTCGTCCGATCGATGCAATTGATACACGGTTGGATAGCTATCGTCGAGACGCTCCATTTTTATGCAGAGCACTATTTCTAACTCCTTGCGGTTTAAAAGTTGTGTTGATTCTACTAAAAACGCGAAACTCCGTTCTTCGCGGACCCAAAATCGACCAAGTGAACTGCAATAGCCGGGCAACCGCACCGCATCCGACGGGCAAGTGCATTGCATTATCAGAAAACAGAATTGCACGTTTTTTTCGCGGATCCGAAATCAGCGAAGCGAACTGCATCCTTCAGAGACCGGTTGCATTTATCGACAGAGAGAACTTCCCTTATTTTTTAAACTTTCAACATGATTTTTTATCAACAAGTGTGCACCGCATCGACGAAGCGAATGAACTACATTTTTTTCAAAAAAATTATGAACGATAGTGATACAATACTACTAGAAGTGAACTATAAATACTATCCGGTTGTCTCTTCTTGCAAGCAATATTAAATAGAACTGCAAAACGAAGTGAACCACACGTTGGACGCAAATGAACAACTTCACTTACGGTAGTGAACCGCAATTTTTTTGTACACCGATGCCATGTGCACCGGACTATAAAAGATGGGAGTAACGAGCTGCAAAAATCTTACAATCACACACAATCTGACATGTAACGGTACCGCAACGTCAAAAAAAGAGTACCACATCAATTTTTATGATCCATTTAACAAAAACGTTTATTATAAATGTGTTCAATGCTCTCTGTTTTTTGCCTCTTTATGCAATCAAAACTAAAAGCAAACTGCAAAACCAAAGAACAGTGAACCACAATGCACTTGATTCTCGATCAATGAACCACGTTACACTTTGATTATATCCAACAAAAGCACAAAATAAATACATAGAGAACTTAAAAAAATAAATACATAAATGATATAAAATAACTGCAATCTTCTTTATCTTTTTTCCCTAATTGAACAACAGGAAGGAGGCTCTCTATACATACTGCACAACGGGGGGACAAAAAAATGCAACATGGCATCCACTGAACTGCAAACATTTTTTCACCCTGCAAAAACAAATAAACCGAAACATCAACAGTAAAACAATAGCAGACTACATCACTTTGATTTGCTTTCCTCACAGAATAACATGCACACACAAAATGAAACTACAGGAACCTCCAAACCGAACTCCCAAGCCGAGAGTTGTTCATCGTGGCTGCCTTGCCGCAGAGTGTGACGATGACCCGGGCCGTGTCCGCACCACTAAACCATACAAACTTGCGCCACCGAAAAAAAATACTTGGTATGAAGATGCATATGTCCACTCGGTGCACTGTTCTCATGTTGTGAGCTGCATGTAAAGATGATACTAAAAAAACGAGAACCACACATAGCAGCCGAACCACACCGCTTATCGAATCGAACTGGCGTACTTCTATACCTAATAATAAAGGGAGGTGTGTTTCTCCCACTTTTTTCGTCCGTCATGGCAGTTTTATAGAAAAGTCCCTCACATTTATATGAATCAACCCGCGGTACACTTTTAAGGCAATGAAAAAACTGTTCATATAGTTTTGCACAAAAGCCCCTCGATTTTCTTAGAATCAACCCGCAGTACATTTTCAAGTGATAAAAAAACCTTTCAAAAGCTGGTTGGGCTTAGGCCTGCCCGGGCTGGCTTACCCATCTCTATATTATCGCTCCCTTTTATTGAGCTTCATGGTGCAATATGGGCCTCTGGCCGAATTTTAAAAAAATCTAAAAAACCCCAAGGATATAATGTATGTATGTATGATTTTTATGATAAAAAAACATGAACTGTGTGCTTCACAAAAAAATAAAACCATAGATTTTTAGAAATAAACAATATATATGTTGAAAAATCACAAATTTCCTTTTTTGTGCTGCTTTCTTTTTAATAAAAAATTTTAGTTTGTTGAGAATTTTAGAAACCTAGCGTCTATGAAGCTTGAGCTCCATTAACCTTTTTAGAGTTCATCCCAAATGACATTGCAAAATATTATAATAAATACGATTAGTTTGATGCACTAAAATACCTCAAGGGCTTTAAGTGACAACTATTTTAGGAGTTTGTATGTTTCTATTATTTTTAAACAACTTCCCTTGCAATCATTTATTGTAGAAAAATCTCACGTATGTAATATGTGATACAGACCTTTTAAATTTTGTGTCTATTCTCTTTAGCGACATCTTTCTATATTGCATTGAAATAGTAACACACCAAGCCTTAATAACTTAATAGTTTTGTTATTTAACTAAAATTAAATATAAATTCTGAATTCATTTGGTATAGAGAATTCTAATTAATTTGAATGCGTATCAATTTGTTTCTCCCGATGCAAGGCCAATGTGCTAGTTTCAAATAAAATTGGATGCAGACCGAACTGCACATGAAATCCGGATCTGGTTGCAACCAACTGCACATGAAATTCGGATTTGGATGGATTCAGGTCCACGGGATCGATCTGCAGCCGTGCTTGTGAGAGGGTGTGGGTCGTCGGGGGCGCCTCGCCGGAGTTGTAGCCGCCGTAGTCGACGACGGGCCAGATCGAGCTGTTGGCGGCGCGCGTCATCTCGACGGCCCCAACCAGCGCCCTCCCAAGGCAGAAGAGGCGGATCTCGATCGCGGCGCCCCGCACGAGATGGAGGCGTGGACGGATCCCGGCGGCGGCGCCCCGTGCAGCCAACTTGAAGGAGAAGAGGCGGGGCGGGTCCCGGCGGCCTGCGCGCTGCCAATCCAGGGCGCGGCGGGGGCATGGGCAGCCTGCCCGCGAACTGGGGCGCCCGGAGAGGCTATGGGAGGCCGGGTCCGGCGAGGGGAGGTGGCGGCTCGCCGTGGAAGGAGATGGGGGAGGGGGTGGTAGCCTGGCCGGGGGAGGCGCGAGGGGGAGGTGGTGGTGTGGTAGGGGGCGCGGCTGGGGTGGAGCACGGGGGTCAGCGGCGGGTGAGATGCGGATGAGGGAGAGAGATCGTGGGGAAGGAGGTGGCTGGGTGGGCACGGGGGGTGGGGATGTTTTCTTTGTTCTCGGTTTTTTTTCCGGGGCGGGTCAGGAGGCCGGCTGTCCACGGGGCGCTCCGTGCTAGAAAGTTAATTAGGAGGGGTGTTAGCAGAATAAGAAAAGTATTGTTAGAATAAGTGTTAAGGGATGTTAGCAGTATATATATATATATATATATATATGCTGGTGGTACAAGAAAATTTACTATGTATATGTATTGTACAATATGTAATAGCGTAAAATGAACCAGTAAATCATAAACCCAATTAATCAATAAATCATTAAACCCCAAAAGCAAAGAATAAATAAACCTTAAACCACTAAACCTTTAGTACCGGTTTGTGATACAAACCGGTACTAAAGATCCCCCAGACCTCGCCCCCCGAGTGTGGCCACGTGGCAGATAGCCAGACACTTTAGCACTGGTTCTAGGTGAACCGGTACTAAAGGTCTGGACCTTTAGTGATGATTCTTTAACCGGTACTAAAGTCCCATCCTAACCGGTTCTAAAGGCATGTTCTGCACTAGTGTCATCTCATTATCTTTACATAAAGAAAACTATGATGTACTAACAGATATTTAAATCAGTTTTACGGAAGAGACTGATGCAAAGATAGTCGATGTTGGTTACTTGAAACAATTTGAATCATTTCGGTATAATCTATTTAGCATGTTAACAAATAATGATTGATAGACTCGATTGTAGATCAACAATACAAGACACAGATGAACACACTGCTAACAGATCAACAATACAAGACACAGATGAACACATTGCCAGTTAATGATTGATAACATATAGAGTCATTGCCGTTATTTATTACACTAGGCACTTTTCAATTTACTTAGAGCGGCAGTGGCATGAATGATGACACAATTCACCATTGAATACTTACACATCTGAAAGTGAGACACGGTATTTTTCAATCAAAGAATTCACAATGAGAAAACTGCACCATGGCAAGCATGACGATCTGGGATGTCTAAGAACAAATTGTATAAAAATATACTAAAGTGTGGGGTAGATAATACAAATTAAGTAACATTTCTATTTTTTGAGTTTTATTTCTTTATTTGAAAGCATTTCTATTATGTTTAGGATACACAAGCTTCTTTTGAGTAACATCATTCATAAACATACCTATATGTGTTCGCCATTGGACACACACATGAGTGAGATCTCAGTCGAAACATTCACGACCAATTTGGTAATGGAAAATTATATAATTATACTAATTTTATTAAATTTCTATCATAAAAAGAATTGATATATTTTAAATAAAATCAAATGTTGTTCAAAAGAAATTTTCATAGAAAATCTAGCCGCGCAAATGCGCGGTTGACCATGATAGTTCTTAGACAAAACAAAAGCGTAACACTCTAATAATATCCAAGCACACTTCAAACTTTAAGTTTTGAAATTTTAAAAATACGAGGATGGATTCTAGAACGTTATAATCCAAGTAAAAATTGATCTCATCAGAAAACCAGAAATGGATTAAATTATAAAAAAAGACATATAAGGCTTTCATGGATTTAAAAGAGAATTTCAAGAAGTTTAGTGATCTTCCAAACACTTAAAAATACAAGAATATGTTTGAACTGAGCCATGAACTGTAACAAGGTGTGTAGAACTGATCAGCACTTGACGTGCGATGACGAATTAGATACGGCTATGTGTGTCCGCGTGTGGGTGTGTGTAACACACACAACATCGAGATAACGCATGGATGGGGCTGAGAGTGATTGGCATAACTAACTACTGAGAGAGAATGGTTGTTTGTCCCATATGTCTTGAAAATATATTTAAATCACATGCATGCATGCTGAAACATGGCTAACCGACCAATAGTAAGTCATAGAGCGAAATCATAGATGACATGTGTATAATAATATTAAAAACATAGGTCGTCTTCACATGCATTTAGTCATTGCTAAATTTAGGAAACATTAAATATGTATAATGGTGTTACCATATTTTGTTGTGGCAGAAAGATTAATCTGAAAATTTCAAAAATACATATGACAATCTGCTATGTTTTAAGTATAGGGTGTATGAAAATATAATATTTTATATGCTATGAAAATAAATAGTAAATATAATGAATAATATTCCATACTTCCGATTTATATGATATTCATAGTAAATAATTACTAGAAATTTTGATGTACAATATTATATATTTAAAAAAATTACTAGCCTGTGTTGTAGCACGGGTTGACGACTAGTGTCTATAATCAGGACGATGAGAAGATTTTCCACAGCGGACTTCCTCAAATCAATTGCATCAACATTCATATGAAGATTGTTAATGAGTTCCTTCTGAACCCAAATTTTCTTTACTAGAGGGCCATTCCTGCAGTTAGTACTGATGTATCTGGCGAAGACTTCACCATGTACATCCTTCAATAGTTTATAGTTTGAGTCAAATGACTCAACACCACATCTGAGGAAACATTTTCATAATCAGATAAAGTATAAGGATCGGGAGGAGGCATTTTATCCAAAACCAATGTTGTCTTTGGGTATTGTTCAGGTTCCCAATAAGAGCCATCGCATAAGGGTTTTGAGTGAAACCGAATGCTTCCTTCCTCGGATTCCTGTTGAGAAACTGTTTGTTGAGGACATCACATTGAATCTTATGCCCTTTCGAATTCTTGAACATACCTGTCTCCAGTAGATTCTTCAACCTGACATTTTCTACAGTAATATTTGTGGTTTCCTCAAATAAGGGGTTAGATACCACATAAATAGTTGATAGAACAGATTCTGAAGAATTTGAGGAACCGAGAGAAGCATTTGCATTTTCATATTCAATTCATTTTAAGCATGGAGGAATCAATCCTTCGTGAGACATGTTGATCTATTGGGCGATAAGAGAGTCATTTTCTTTCCTTAGATCATCATGAGACATCTTCAGCCATTCAAGTTATTGTTTTCCCATGAGGAACTCATGAGCCAACTTCCCATGATGGGTAAAGAGTGCCTCATGAAGACCGAATAGTTCATCAAATTTTGACTGAATAATACTAGATTCATCAGACAACTTTTGAGACCTTTTCATTTCCTCAACCAACAGATCATCCACTAGTACCGACCGCAGCTATGAAGCCCCCTTTATGGCACACGATAGCGCCAAATTGTGTGCGCTGGTTACAAAGTACACACTAGGAATACCGACCCATGTGCCCCAATATGAAGCGTGGGCGATGAACGTGTAACAGCCCAGAAATTCCACCCTAATCAAAAAAATTGTTTGTTTCTTTATTTTGTTGATTGTTAGAATTATCTGTAGTATTAGCTTTGCCGATTTATTAATTGGTGATTATATTTCCCCCTCTTTCTCGTACTGGCATGCGTGACCGACCCCTTTCCACCATGGCACACGACCTTTTGCGACACCGGGTTTCACCCGAGGACCGTCGCAAATTCCGGCACAAGACCAACCTTTGCCATCGGAACGAAAACCCCGTTTATTTAATAAACAGATGATTTCATTGGGCGCTGGAAAAATGTGCTCGGAACGGTATCGAAGTGAGGTATAAGTGACCGGCTCGACGCGCTAAGCGTGTGGTTCAAATTTTTATCCAAATCGGAGGTCGTATGGACTCCCGGCGGTCAGAAACGTAAACATCGGACGCAAGAGAGAGAAACCGGGGGCGTTTGTGTAAATCTGCCAGCCAGCCTATAAATAGACCGCCACTCTCTCCCACCCATTTTAGCGTTCCCCTAGTCCATTTTTGCAGCCATCGCCTCCAAAGTTGCATATATCTGCCTCCCAACACCCCCAATCCTGAAAACCCTAGATTTTCCCTGATCTGAGCTGTCAGATCTGGCCTTCGATGGTCGAGACGCAGCCACGTCACCCAGCCTCCCTCCCAGCCGCCCGGGCCTCGCAGGGCCCCCTCCACAACCACGGCCCGCCGCGGAGCCCGATCTGGGCCACGGAGCCCGCGGAGCCGCCGCCGCCCATGGCAGCACCGCCTGTTGTCGCGCGCCGGCGAGCAATCGCGCCTCCCTCCGCTGAGTCGCGCGCACCACGTGTCATCCGCAGCCGCCTCGGCCACGGCCGCTCGAGGTCGAGCGTCGGCTGGGCTGGGCAGGCGCACATAGCGCTGTGGGGGACCGACCATCGCTCGCGCGGCCCATCAAGCGCCCCCGCGGCCCACCTTCATCGACCGGCCCGCGGCTAGCCGTCGCACAGGGCGCAACCGCCCTATCCATCGCTCACCGCCTGCTGGGTTCGTCCCACCAAGGTGAGCTGCGCAGCCACCCCTTTTTTATTTGTTTTCTTTATTGTTGGGCTTGGCCTAGTTGATGTTGCTCTATGTAGCGCCCATAGGTGTTGTTTAGTTATCCGACACTAACCCTGTTAGGCCCGCTACAGTATCTTTAGACCCAGTGCTCGTTTAGATTTATTTGCACATTAATTATATTACAGAAAAATATAGGATTTCACGAGTGACATATCTTTTTAACCGTAGGTCGGATCGCGATGCGTTCTACATGAAAGTTGCTTAGAATTTTGTGTAGATTAATAAATGCGCTCTTTTTCCATGTTTGCACTTGTTTACATGCGGGTTACCTACTATTTACAACCCTTGCCACTGTAAAATTTAATAGGCCATAACTTAATAACCGTAGCTCTGATTAAAATGTCCTTTATATGTAACTTGACTAGAATTTCATGTAGATCATGAATATGTTTCTCTTGCTTGTTAATAAAAATAATAAAATATGGTTTAGGTAGATATGTACGAAATGCTTAAAATATCATGGGGTAATAGTGATATGCCATGCTTTGGAATTTTACCCCATTTAACTTGACTAACATAGGTAGTTTACTTTATGCTTCACTTCTTACCATGATTACGTGAGATGCCATGCTTGTGTGAGATGCCATGTTAACAACCTTTGCTCATGTTGTGTGATGGCTTCTCGTCCCTCGTTGG
This sequence comes from Bromus sterilis, assembly GCA_950022295.1. Lineage (NCBI taxonomy): Eukaryota > Viridiplantae > Streptophyta > Magnoliopsida > Poales > Poaceae > Bromus > Bromus sterilis. The sequence continues at coordinate 224,599,219 of OX465598.1, forward strand.
TAACCCAAAGTAGAAGGTTGAGATGTAGCGCAGCAACAAGTTTCCCTCAGTGAAGATACCAAGGTTTATGTCTCCAGTAGGACTCCGACAACGACAAGTAGGTGACAACGGTGCTAGAAATTGATAGCGCGAGATTTGACGTGGACCTACACACAGAAATAGATAACTTTTCTCCCAACGAGTACAAAGAGGTTGTCAATCTCTCCGGTCTTATTGTTTACAAAGGGTCAAACGCAAGGGTAGATAATAGTGATAACTGCAACTAGAAAGTAAAACGTGAAGTAAATTGAGGGTGTAAATAGTTGTGGAAATATGGATCGGGGTCCCATGAAGTTCACTAGTGATGTCTCTCTCCCAAAAGATGATAAACAGCTATGCAAGGTAAACAATTTACAGTTGGGCAATTGACAGGATTACGTGCGCAAACCAATGCTAACTATGCTAAAAAAGAAATGAAGAGTCTCAAAAGCATGGGCGGTACGCCAAGATAAATAGACCGAAATCCATCTGCATCTACTACTAAGCATCCACCTTGAGATATCTATACAGAACATCTCACTGGTATTAAGTTGTGAGCCCCACCCAAAGTATAAACCCAAAGCAACATCCAACTGCATTAAAAGAACTTTGCGTAAAGTAAACAATCCTTGCAACCACAGTTACAAACACCGTTGTTTTCCCCCTTGTGGCAACATCATATTCCATAGACTCATGTTTTTGTCACTCAAGCTAGTCATCAGGGGGCATGAACCCACAATCAAGCATAACACTTCCTCTTGGAGTTACTACATACTACTTGGCCAAAGCAATAAACAGCAACGGAGAACATGCAAGAATTACTCAAGAACAAAAATATAAAAGAGAAGAACCAAATATATTACTCATCACAATCTGAACATAGTCTCATAGTCCATCAGATCCCAGCAAACTCAACATAGCAACAGCAGAAATAATTACATATGTGCCGTGATCATGTAAGGAAGCTCACAAGGTCTAGTCCATAAATAACAAAGAGGGTGAGAGGACATCACATAGCTAATGATCATGGACCCATGGTCCAAGGTGGACTAGTCACGGATCATCCGGTAAGCGTCCATGGTGGTGGAGAAGCTCCCGGAGGTCAATCCTCCCTCCGACAGGGTGACGGGAAGAGGTCTTCTAGTGCTCCCGATCTTGGAAGCGAGGCGGCGGCGGAACAAAGGAGAGATCGCGAAAAAGGGTTCTGTCCTTAGGGGTTTCGGGACGAATGAAATATATAGGCGAAGGGGGTCCACCAGGGGTCCAGGCGGCCTCCCTAGGCCGCGCCACCTGGCCTCCTAGGCACCAGGTGGGGCCCCTCTGGCCCCCCTTCGGGACTCTAGAAGCTTTCCGGTACGCTGATTTTTTATATATTTTTCCCTGAATTTTTCTGGCATTTTACATAATGGGAAAACCTGAAATAAAAAAGACATAAAAAAGAAACTGGCACTGGGGTGCACTGAGTTAATAGGTTAGTCCACATATGATCAAAAGTGTATGAACTGTATCAAAAGCATAGAAATATCACCCAAAACATGCATGGAGCAAGCAGAAACTATAGATACGTTTGGGACGTATCAACATCCCCAAGCTTAATTCCTGCTCGTTCTCGAGTAGGTAAATGATAACAAGCATAATTTATTTGGTGGCATGCTACCAACCATAAAAGGACTTTTAAGTAAGGCAAGCAAGGCATGTAATTCAATTCAAGTCATAACAAGCAAGAGTCTATATTAGCATTGAAACAAGCAACATAAGAACATAAAGGTGCAAGATCTCTCGCTGTCCTTGACTCGATTGTCTCCAAATGGTGTTTGCATGCAAGAAGTGGGGGATGGGAATACGAGAGGGAAAAACCATAATATTTTTTGGTTGAGAACTCAACTTTCTAAAGTTTCATACTTATTCTTCTTTGGAATCTTATCTTGACTCGTCCCCACACCACTAGCCAGGTATAAGTCAAACTGATCCACTCCCTTTCGATATTTTGAGTACTCATGCAATGGATGAGCGTAAGCAAGAAAATTGACACTTAGGATGGCAAAGGGAGAGAGATGGTGGAGGAGGAAGACAAAAAAGGCGTGAAAGGCTCAAATCAATGAGGAAAGTCATAGGCGAGAGAAAGCCAAACGATAGATATGATGTGAGGAGTAGGGATTTCCATGCAACGGATGCACATTGAGCTATGGAAAGCTCTCCAATGGAACTAGTGGGGGCGCATCCAACTTGCTTGCTCAAGAATACCTAGAGCTCATTTGAGGAGGCTCATCATTGGAATATACAAGCCAAGTTCTATGATGTGAAGGTCCCCACATAGCTATATGCAAGTATGATCATCTCTATGGAGCACAAGGTATAAGAGAAGTACGAGTGTGGATCTCTCAAAAGGAATAGTAGTGTTGCCCCCTTTTATCTTTCTATTTTATTTTTATCCTTTTTCTATTTTTTGCATTTTTTGGTGCCTCAATGGCTTTCTATTTAACTCTCAATTTTCCTCTTTGGGATCTTTTAATTTGTCCTCTTTGGGATCTTTTCCTCACTTAGGGGCAACACTCTATTTTACAAGGAGTATAGGAGATCTTTCACACTTTACAAAAGTACTCAACATAAACAAGAAGCTATCATGATGTTTGCAAATGTATGCCTCTGCCGGTGTAGCAGGAACATGTATGACATGAAGATCAAGTCATGAGAGGATGGATGTTGCATGGAAATATATCTCGGAAAGGCTATTGAAATTCCTTGATAGGTAGGTATGGTGGCTGTTTTGAGGAAGGATATAAGGAGGTTTATGATGACAGAGCGTATCATGCCAAGGGTTTGGATGCACCGGCGAGGTAGACGCCAACTCTCGGAGTGAAAAGAGGGCAATGCACGGTACCGAAGAAGCTAGCAAATATGAGGAGGTGGAAGTCTCAACTTTTGAATACTTACATTAGTCCGAAGAACTCATGCACTTATTATCGGTAACTCTCAATCTAATCAGGAGGTTGACAAAGAGACAAGTACCCCGAGGAGGAGTGTATGGGGGTTTGGTTATCCTTGCACATCCTCGACTCATGGTACGTGAGTGTACTCTAATATCCGATCCCTCCAAAGATTAGTGATCCATCTAGTAGCTAGAGTTCTCAACTAGTTTTTTTATTTTTTGAAAATAAACACGAATTTCCCAAAATACGACATCCATCACTAATAGGCTAGAGCTGTTTACACCAAAAGCTCCAATATTACTCAAAACAAAACCTCAAAACTATTGCAAGTTACTACTACAATTGAATAGCAACCTCAATTACCTACTTTAAGTCAAGACACACAAATCAGTGCAACAAGCCAACTCTCTAAACAAGATAAACATGAAAACTCAAGAGAGTTCCAGCAACAAACTAAACAAAAAGCTCTTTAAAAAGGTAATCATGAAAACTAAGAGCTAAACATTACAGAAGCTACGAAAAGATAAAGAACACACAACAAAAGAAAGATAAGCATGAAAATCCTATGATGTGTTCTAGTTTAAAGTGGAGCGTGTTTCTCTCCCACGCAAAGAAATCTGGGTTCTAACTTGTTATGAACAACAAGCAAAGCTAAAGAAAACTAAAAATAAAACTAAAGAGCAAGACGCTCCAAGCATAGCACATAACGCATGAAGTGATAAAAAAAATAATGTAATGAAAGGCAAACTAGTAATTGTTGATGGAGAAGGGGATGCACGGGGGCATCCCCAAGCTTAGACGCTTGAGTCTCCTTGAATATTTCTTGGGGTTGTATGGGGGCATCCCCAAGCTTGAGCGTTTGACACTCCCAGATCTTCTTTCATCATCTTCCTTCGCACACTTGAAAACTCCCTTCATACATAACTCATCATAAGCTGATTAGAGATGTTAGTACCCATAAATAAATAATTTGCCTCTACTGGAAATAAAGATTTTCTTGAAGGGCTAATGTTTCTTAAGACCGCCAAAAAAATTTTGCAAAGAAAAAGCTAGCGCAAGACTTACAAAACTGGGGAAAGGCAAAACGTGGCAGAATCTATGAAAAACAGACCAGCAGGTAGTAAATAATTTTTTCGGGGTACTTCTGCAACTCAAATCAAAAAACTCAGAACAGAAGGTTGAAAGCTAATTGTATAGAGCATGTTGTCAAAAGAATTCAGATCAAAAAGATGATCTTGTGAATTCTCTTGATTTTTTCCGTAAAAGGACATAATCTGTTTTCTGGACAGCATGTCACAACTTTTGAACTTTCTTGCAATCAGAGGTTAAACTTGGCACAAAGCTTGAAAATAAAGATACAATGATGTTGCTATAGTAGTAACAGTCATCAAGACCACTAAAAACAAAAGTAAAAACATCTTGTGTTGCCTCCCAACAAGCGCTTTCTTTTACGCCTTTGAGCTAGGCAAGAAGCAAAAAGAAGAATCAAATGTCACTGAAATCATGAGAATCATAAAAACCTTCAAATTGGTCTTCAACAAGTTCATCCTTATTTTTCCTTGGTAAGAGGTACGTACCTTTCGCTTTACCACGTAAGCATATGTGCCCCTTACCAATATCAATGAAGCCCTTCACGGCTCGGAGGAAGTCCCTTCCAAGCACTATGTTACCTTGGTTTGACTCCATGATGAAGAAATCGACCGTTGCAATCCTTTTAAGGAATGAAACTTGAACGTCTTTTACCTTTCCCTGGATCTCAGAAATATCTCCATTAGCATGTTCATGATAAGATGAAAAATCATCCATGTTTATTTTCAAAGAATCATAAACTATTTTTGGCATTGTAGAAACCATGGATCCAATATCACAAAAAAGCAAGGAAGTCTTGGTTAGAGATGCTAATTCTAACAAAGGCTTCCAATCATCATCTATCTCCAACATATCTTTATTGTTGGGCTTAGGTTTCTCTACCTTCTTCAAGTCTAGAGCATCCATTCTCCTTTCAAGAGTAGCAAGTCTATCTATAACAGTATCAAAACTACGATCATAAACAAAATAACTAGACAGACCATGAATAATATCAAGAGCTCTAGCTTCATCACACTCTAAGAAATCTCCTTCAACTATAATATCAAGAGAGTGTTTACACCACTTAAAAATAACATGGTAAAAATTTCTAAGCACAATTTTTATAGGTATCCAAGGCATAATCCTCCTATGTGCCTCGGAAATTTTGTCCATGACTTCTTCATATTTTCTCCATCCCTTTGATGGAAATCTAGAACTTTCAATTCCCTCAAAGAACCAAGTCCTAACATGCTTGACTAAATAGAAAGGACTACTAAAAGCAAGATAAATATATATTTTTGTGGTTTTTTATAAAGGACACTAAAGCAAAAACTTAAAGGTAAACTAAAAAAAATAAAACGCAAAGATGAAAGATAGCATGCAGCTCCCCTATCTTGTAGGGTGGAGTCCCCGGCAACGGCGCCAGGAATTTCTTTGATGGCTTCTTGCCCCTCATTGGTAACCCAAATTGGAAGGTTGAGATGTAGCGCAGCAACAAGTTTCCCTCAGTGAAGATACCAAGGTTTATGTCTCCAGAAGGACTCCGACAACGACAAGTAGGTGACAACGGTGCTAGAAATTGATAGCGCGAGAGTAGATTGGGACCTGCACACATCAACAGATAACTTTGCTCCCAACGAGTACAGAGAGGTTGTCAATCTCTCCAGTCTCTTTGTTTACAAAGGGTCAAACGCAAGGGTAGATAATAGTGATAACTTCAACTAGAAAGTAAAACGGGATGTAAATTGAGGGTGTAAACAGTGGTGGAAATATGGACCGGGGTCCCATGAAGTTCACTATTGATGTCTCTCTCCAAAAAGACGATAAACAACTACGTAAGGTAAACAAATTACAGCTGGGCAATTGACAGGATTACGTGCGCAAACCAATGCTAACTATGCTACAAAAGAAAGGAAAAGTCTCAAAAGCATGGGCGGTATGCCAAGATAAGTAGACCGAAATCCATCTGCATCTACTACTAATCATCCACCTTGAGATATCTATCCAGAACATCTCGCTGGTATTAAGTTGCGAGCCCCACCCAAAGTGTAAACCCAAAGCAACAAACAACTGCATTAAAATAACTTTGCGTAAAGTAAACAATCCTTGCGACCGCGGTTACAAGCACCATTGTTTTCCCCCTTGTGGCAACAACACATTGCCTAGACTCATGTTTTCGTCACTCAAGCTACTCATCAGGAGGCATGAACCCACAATCAAGCATAACGCTCCCTCTTGGAGTTATTACCTACTACTTGGCCAAAGCAATAAACATCAACGGAGAACATGCAAGAATTACTCAAGAACAAAAATATAAAAGAGAAGAACCAAATATATTATTCATCACAATCTGAACATAGTCTCATAATCCATCAGATCCCAGCAAACTCAGCATAGCAACAACATAAAGAATTACATGTGTGCCTTGATCATCTAGGGCAGCTCACAAGATCTAATCCATGAAGAACAAAGAGGGGGAGAGGACATCACATAGCTACTGATCATGGACCCATCGTCCAAGGTGGACTATTCACGGATCATCCCAGAAGCGTCCATGGTGGTGGAGAAGCTCCTGGAGGTCAATCCACCCTCCGGCAGGGTGCCGGGAAGAGGTCTTCTGGTGCTCCCGATCTTGGAAGCGCGGCGGCGGAGGAACAGAGGTGAGATCGCGAGAAAGGGTTCTGTCCTCGGGGTATTCAGGACGAAGGAAATATATAGGCGAAGGGGGCAACCAGGGGGCCCACTGGGGGTCCACGCGGCCTGCCGGCGCGACCGCACCCTAGTCCGTGCCACCTGCCCGCCTGGGAACCTGGTGGGGCCCCTCTGGCCTCCCTTCAAAACTCTGGAAGCTTTCGGTACGCTGATTTTTTATATATTTTCCCCGGAATTTTTCTGGCATTTTACGTAATGGGAAAACCTAAAATAAAAAGACAGTAGAAAACATAAACCGGCACTGGGGTGCACTGAGTTAATAGGTTAGTCCAAATATGATCAAAAGTGTATGAAAGTGTATCAAAAGCATAGCAACATCACCCAAAACATGCATGGAGCAAGCGGAAATTATAGATACGTTTGGGACGTATCATTGTGTAGCTAAACAACTTGAACCCTTGTAAATGTGCGGCATCGTCGTGTGTGACCGATACATCACTTAACATGTTAGTAACCGCTCTCAACGGTAGATCCGTATCGTATTGCTTTGTCTCGTGTTTCCTTCTTCTTGTTGCTTGCTCGTGATAGATTTTTAATAATAGATGCTTGCTCGTTGTTTTCCTTTCCAATGTTTCCTGCTTGTGTGCTCATGTGGATACTCTCGGAGACGTTGTGAGTTTGTGATCGACTACACCTTCAGAACCCGAATTATCAACAGGAAAGGACTATACATTACTTATGATCAATTCTATTATAACCAGCGATTTGCATGCTAGTCTAGGTTAGGTTCGATGTTTGATCCTACCACATGTTTACAACCTCTCTTAAACCGATACAGCCATGTCCCTTTCCAACAAGCCATGTACTGCTGATACGTCCCAAATGTAGCTATAATTTCTGCTTGATCCATGCATGTTTTGTGTGATATTGCTATGCTTTTTCTATACTTTCATACACTTTTGATCATATTTGGACTAACCTATTAACTCAGTGCACCTTAGTGTCAGTTTCTGTTTTCTGGTGCTTTTCTATTTCAGGTTTCCCCCGTATTAAAAATGCTCCAAAAATTCTGGGAAAATACAATAAAAACCAGCGCTTCGGAAGCTTCCGAAATCTCGAAGGGGGGCCATAGGGGACACACCAGGGCCCTGATTGTACGATTTAACGCCCCCTCGTTGGTAACCCAAAGTGGAAGGTTGAGATGTAGATAGTAGTAATTTCCCTTGGAAAAGTTACCAAGGTTGAGATCGAACCAGTAGGACTCCAAGATCGACAAGTAGGTGGTGAAGTGAACAATGGCGCCGTTCACAACTCAAGGTTGCTTACTTCACCTGGACCTGCACACACAACAAATAACTTTGCTTCCCAACGAGTACAGAGGAGTTCTCAATTCCTCCGGCCTTGTTGTTTACAAAGGATAAAACGCACGGGATAATAATGATAGTGATAGCAATGGAAAAGTAAATACTAAAAGTAAATTGAAGGTGTAAACAATATTGGAAATATGGACCGGGGTCCTATGATGTTCATGTTGGATATGTGCCCTAGAGACAAATTAATAAAGATATTTGTCACATATCCGTTTTGTTCATAATACGTTTTATACTGTGCTATAACTGTATTACTTGGAAATACTAATACAGGTGTAGTATAAAACATGGTCCGTAGTTTAACTCGGGTAAACTATCTCATTGGGCAATTGATTGATCAAGCTTTCCTGATCATGGCGACACTTAAGTCCATTGACAATGAGGTCATATCGTTAAGGGGAATGATGTGATGGGCGTACACCCACCTAAAGTATTGCAATGTGATCGTCACATAGTTCAGCGTTGCTATGACTTTGTAACATATGGCTTAGTCCTTAGACCGTAATGATCATACGTAATTGTCATCTATGAGGAGACTTTGATTTGTATCCAACCGCCTGACTGAAATATACTGGCTATAACGGTGCACTTTGGGTATTCCGAAATAGATGGTTGATGAGTATGTTAATAGAGCAGAGCAGGATTTGTCAGTCCTTGTGACAGGACAGGTACTCTGGGCCCACTCGATGATATTGCATCAACACCTTGCAAGGACGTGACTAGGTCACAAGAGATGCAATGATCATGGACGAGAGAAATTGTTTGTTGTGAACGAGATGTGAACACGGTATGTAGGATACCGACGATCAAACCTCAGACAAACAAAGTACCGCAACACAAAGGGATTACGTCGTATCGTTAACGGTTTCCAAAAGTGATCGAAGTTCATTCGATGGAAGCGCAGGGGCTGTCAAGGATTGTAACCAGGTCCAACTGACTAGTCATTGGTCAATGAGAAGAGTCTCGACCATGTCCGCTGTTTCCCGGAACGTTAGGGTGTTACACTTAAGGGCAATCGATGCATAGGACGGTTACGGGATAAATCGGTGAAATAGGAGGAATCACCGGAATAGTTCCGGAGGAGGACGGAATGGTTTCCGGACATTTTGAATAGTTCAAAATAAAGTTTAATTGTTTTAATAATGTTTTATTATTTAATTATCTGAATTAAATATTTAAAAAATATTAAAAAAAATAAAAAAAATGGGAAAAGGCTAAATGGGCCCATGGGGCCCATTAAGGGAGGAGGGGGTCTCCCCCCTTGGGCTTGGCGCCAAGGGTGGGGCCCACCCCCCCCTTGGTCGGCGCACTCCCCCCCCTTGGGAGTTTAGTCCCACATGGGGGAGGGGAGGAGGATGGCACCCCCCCCTTGGCCTATATAAGGAGGGGTAGACCCCCCCTTTTTGCAACACACCAATATCTCCTTCTTCCTCCTTCTCCTTCCCGGAAGTGGACTCCCCTTGTTTGGAGTCTACACCTGGATTGGAGTTCTCCACCATAAGGCAGACTGTCGTTCTGCTGGAGTCGGGATCCGTAGACGTCTTTCTTCCGCTGCTCGCCTGGTTCGGGGCCCGGGAGGAACATCGATTGTACCGTACGTGTATAATCTCTTCGAGGCACTACACCTGTGGTGCTACTTTGTCACTGGAGGTTTACCGTGAGTCATCCTCGCCGGTGGTGATATTCTACACGACAGGGAGGTCGTAGTTCCGAGTCTACACCAGCCACGTTCGCAAGAACGTTTCCCTCTTTCGGTCTTCAAAGGTATGAACACCGATTCCCTCCGTTACCTTACATCGCCATAGCATAGATCTTGGGTTCGGGTACCGTAGGTATGAAAAATTTGTGTTTTCTGCCCCGTATCCCAACAGTGGTATCATGAGCTAGCTATGCATAGATGTATTGTACGGGTAGAACACATCTAGGATGTGGGCATCGAATCTTCATTCGTTACCCTCCCACGTGTACTCATTTAGCGTTGCGGCAATGTTTGATGAAGCGGCCCCCGACCGACCTTACATGTTTACGCGAGACTGGTTCCACGCATGAGATATGGCTTGTACCATATAAAGTGGCTGGGGGGGGTGTCTGTCTCTCTACATTAGCGATGCGAAGATGTTTGCAACGGAGGGCCCCGACAGGGGTGTAATAGAGACGGATGGGAGACGGTGTTGTGGCATGTTTTTCGCAGGATAGAAACGGTTCTCTCTCTCGAAACCCCTAGCAGCCACGTAAAACTTGCACAAGCTAAAGTAGAAAGGCGTTTAACTTTGCTTTGCATGAAGGGGGATCATAGGTTGTATGATTTACAGTTTTACTTTCTGTTTTATGCTAGTATGCTAGATATATCGACGGTAGCACGAAACAAGACCATCTCTCACAATACCAACATTGTGTTCTCCCTTGGTGGGCACCGCCTGGAAGGTTCTCCCATATGGCTTGATGCTCCGTACATACCAGAGTTGTCCTACATATTCAACGGAGTTCGCATGAGGTTGGGTTCGGCAAGCCTGGCATATGCAGATATGGCCTTGCTGAAGAGCTAACATCAAGGTTCGATTGGCAGGCTTGACGTATGTAGATGCGGGTCTAGAACACAGGAGACCAAAAGGTCGAGCACGAGTCACATGCCTGATGTGATTGGCTTAGAGGCCTACCTGGTTCGCATACTGATGGCCGTGACGATCGAGGGAGGTATGGGGGCTGGGATTGTGTAATCACTTAATTAAATTGAGAGGTGTTTATCTAAGTGGGAGCTTTCTAGAATTTTGAGATTAAATTGAAACTCCACATTATGAACAAAAGTCTAAATATGTATCCTTGTGAATCAACCTTGTAGATGGCAGCACCTCACCCCTCGTTCAACTTAGGATCATTCCTAGAGAAAGATAAGCTAAAAACAAATGGGACAAACTTCACCAACTGGTTCCGCACCCTGAGGATTCTCCTCGTTCCCCTCAAGATGGCATACGTACTAGAGGGCGCGTTAGGTGACGCACCAGCAGATGATGCCAGTCAGGACGAGAAGAATGTCTATCTCTCCAGGACTGAGGATTACAACCTTTTCTAGAGTGGCATGCTCTACTCCATGGAGGCTGAGCTGCAGAAACGCTTTTAGAGGATGGGTGCATATGAGATTATCACCGACCTCAAGGAGATCTTCGCACCTCAAGCCAGGGCTGAATGGTACGAGGCTTCTGAAGCCTTCTTCTCAGCAAAGATGGACGAGCACGGCAGCGTGAGTGAGCACGTAGTCAAAATGTCTGGCTATGTTCAGTGCTAGAATACTCTGGAATGCCAGATTCCAGATGAACTTGCTGTTGATAGGGTGTTGCAATCGCTTCCCCCTAGCTACAAAGGCTTTGTGCTGAACTACAACATGCAGGGGATGACCAAAACCCCTTCTGAGTTGTTCGCCATGCTGAAGAGCGCTGAGGTTGAGATCAAGAAGGAGCACGCCGTCTTCATGGTCAGCAAGACCACTGACTTCAAGAAGTCAAGCAGGCGGGAGAAGGCCAAGAGAGGTGGCCCCAAGAGGGATGGCAAGTCAGTTGCCGCTCCTCCAAAGGCGCCCAAGCCTAAACCCGGAGTGGAGTGCTTCTACTGCAAGGGTGAAGGCACTGGAAACGCAACTGCCCCAAGTACCTAAAGGACAAGAAGGCTGGCAAGGTCGCCAAGAGAGACAAAGGTATATTTGATATACATATTGTTGATCTTCTCTTGACAAGCGCCGGGAACACATCCTGGATACTTGATACAGGATCTGTCGCTCATATTTCTAATTCCATTCAGGGACTAAGGAATAGGAGACGCTTGCTCAAGGATGAAGTGACGATGCGCGTGGGGAATGGCTGTCAAATTGAAGTCTTGGCGGTCGGCACGAATCATCTTAGTCTCCCTTCGGGATTGGTTTTAGTTCTGAATAATTGCTACTATGTACCCGCGTTGAGTGTGAACATCGTTAGTGGCTCTTTCTTGAAGCGAGACCGCTATTCTTTTAAGTCTGATACAATTGGTTGTTCGATTTATAAGGATGAAATGTTTTATGTTCACGCACCGGAGTTTCATGGTTTATTCGTACTTGATCTCGATGCTGACGTGTGTCACATTAACAATATTGAGGCCAAAAGATTGAAGAATGATGAAGATCACATGAAGATGTGGCATTGTCGACTTGTTCATATTGGTATAAAGCGCATGGAGAAGCTCCATAAGGATGGACTTCTTGAGTCATTGGATTTTGGATCCCTTGATACATGTGAACCATGCCTCATGGGCAAAATGACAAGGACTCCATTCAATGGGATAATGGAGCGTGCGGATGACTTATTGGGGATCATACACACGGATGTATGTGGACCCATGAACGTCCCCACTCGCAATGGTCTTCGTTACTTCGTGACCTTTACTGATGACTTGAGTAGATATGGGTATATTTACTTGATGAAGCACAAGTCTGAAACCTTTGAAAAGTTCAAGGAATTTCAGAATGAGGTCGAAAATCAACTCGGAAAGAAAATCAAGCACCTTCGATCGGATTGAGGTGGCGAGTATTTGAGTCATGAGTTTGGCAATCATCTGAAGTCTTGTGGCATAGTACCACAGCTTACGCCGGCAGGCACACCTCAGAGAAACGGTGTGGCTGAGCGACGTAATCGAACCCTATTGGATAGCGTACGATCGATGATGTCTCATACTGATTTGCCTGTGTCATTCTGGGGGTATGCATTAGAAACTGCCGCTCATATTCTTAATAGGGCACCATCCAAATCCGTAAAGACAACACCATTTGAAGAATGGCATGGCACGAAACCTAAGTTGTCTCACCTGAAGATTTGGGGTTGTGAGGCTTATGTTAGGAAATTACAGCCTGACAAACTTGAATCCAAGGCGGATAAGTGCATCTTTGTGGGCTATCCCAAGGAAACTTGTGGATACACCTTCTACAACAAGTCTGACAGCAAAACGTTTGTTGCCAAGACGGGACACTTTCTTGAGAAGGAGTTTCTCGCGAAAGAGTTGAGTGGGAGGAAAATAGACCTCGATGAAGTGACTGACCAATCACTCCAATTGGAAGAAACGGCTACGGAAATTGTTCTGGAACCATCTTCCACAGTGGGAGCTGAAGAGAATGGCTAGAAAAACATTCATAACGATCATGACATTGATGATGATCATGATGAGAATGAAGAGGAACCTTTTATACCCCGTAGGTCATCTAGAGTCCGTCAACCTACTGAGTTTGACGGATAGCTTGTGAATGCAATCTCGGCTGATGAGTCGGATGAACCTACAAGTTACAAAGAAGCAATGGAGGGACCCGAGTCCGAGAAATGGCTTGAAGCCATGAAATCCGAAATAGACTCCATGTACACCAACAAAGTATGGACTTTGGTGGATATTCCCGAGGACCGCAAGGCCGTCGAGAATAAATGGATTTTCAAGAAAAAGACTGGCGCAGACGGAAACGTATCTGTCTACAAAGCTCGACTTGTCGCGAAGGGGTTCCGACAAATTCAAGGAGTTGACTAAGAGGAGACGTTCTCTCCTGTAGCGATGATAAAGTCTATTCGGATCCTACTAGCAATAGCTGCATATCATGATTACGAGATATGGCAGATGGATGTGAAAACTGCATTCCTAAATGGCAACATTGAGGAAGAGTTGTATATGATGCAACCAGAGGGGTTTGTCGATCCAAGGAACACTGGTAAGGTGTGCAAGCTTCAACGGTCCAGCTATGGGTTGAAGCAAGCATCTCAGAGCTGGAATCTTCGATTTGATGAGGTCATTAAAGCTTTTGGATTTGTCCAAAACGTCGAAGAGTTCTGCGTCTATAAGAAACTGAGTGGAAGCTCTGTAGCATTCCTTGTGTTATATGTAGAAGACATATTACTAATAGGGAACGATAAGAAATTCTTAGAGGAAGTGAAGGAATATCTGAATGGACAATTTTCCATGAAGGACCAAGGTGAAGCTGCGTACATATTGGGGATTAAGATCTATAGAGATAGACCTAATCGACGGTTGACCTTGAGTCAGAGCACTTATATTGACAAGATATTGAAAAGGTTCAGTATGGGTAACTCCAAGAGAGGCCTCTTGCCAGTTATAAAAGGTGTCAAATTAAGAGTGACTCAATGCCCAACCACAGCAAAAGAGAAGGAGGAGATGTCCTCAAAGCCCTATGCCTCAGCCATAGGTTTTCTCATGTATGCTATGTTATGTACCAGACCGGATTTAGCGTTGGCCATTAGTATGACTAATCGCTACCAGAGTAACCCGGGAATGGCTCACTGGACAGCAGTAAAGAACATCCTTAAGTACTTGAGAAGAACCAAGGATCTCTTTCTCGTTTATGGAGGAGTTGATGAGGAGCTCACCGTAAAGGGTTACGTTGACGCAAGCCTCGGCTCAGATCTAGATGACTCGAAATCCCAGACGGGATATGTTTTCATGTTTAATGGTGGCGCAATTAGCTGGAGGAGCGGCAAACAGTCAGTCGTCTCCCAATCTACAATGGAGTCGGAGTATATTGCCGCCTGCGAAGCGTCAAATGAGGCGCTGTGGCTGAAGAAGTTCGTGATCGAGCTTGGCGTCTGTCCCAGCTGCACTGACCCCGTGGGAGTTTTCTGCGACAACACGGATGCCATTGCTAACGCGAAGGAGCCAAGAACTCACTCTACAGCCAAGCACATCTTCCGAAAGTTCCATGTGACGCGAGACTACGTCAAGGATGGACACACTAGGATTCACAAGATACATACGGATCTGAACGCAGCAGACCCGATGACTAAACCTCTTCCACATGGCAAGTTTGAAGAACACCGAGAGACCATTGGTGTTAGATACATACCTGATGTAAACTAGTTTAATTTGTACTCTAGTGCAAGTGGGAGACTGTTGGATATGTGCCCTAGAGACAAATTAATAAAGATATTTGTCACATATCCGTTTTGTTCATAATACGTTTTATACTGTGCTATAACTGTATTACTTGGAAATACTAATACAGGTGTAGTATAAAACATGGTTCGTAGTTTAACTCGGGTAAACTATCTCATTGGGCAATTGATTGATCAAGCTTTCCTGATCATGGCGACACTTAAGTCCATTGACAATGAGGTCATATCGTTAAGGGGAATGATGTGATGGACGTACACCCACCTAAAGTATTGCAATGTGATCGAGTCACATAGTTCAGCGTTGCTATGACTTTGTAACATATGGCTTAGTCCTTAGACCGTAATGGTCATACGTAATTGTCATCTATGAGGAGACTTTGATTTGTATCCCGCCGCCTGACTAAAATATGCTGGCTATAACGGTGCACTTTGGGTATTCCGAAATAGATGGTTGATGAGTATGTTAATATATCAGAACGGGATTTGTCAGTCCTTGTGACAGGACAGGTACTCTGGGTCCACTCGGTGATATTGCATCAACACCTTGCAAGGACGTGACAAGGTCACAAGAGATGCAATGATCATGGACGAGAGAAGTTTTTTGTTGTGAACGAGATGTGAACACGGTATGTAGGATACCGACGATCAAACCTCGGACAAACAAAGTACCGCAGCACAAAGGGATTACGTCGTATCGTTAACGGTTTCCAAAAGCGATCGAAGTTCATTCGATGGAAGCGCAGGGGCTGTCAAGGATTGGAACCAGGTCCAACTGACTAGTCATTGGTCAATGAGAAGATTCTTGACCATGTCTGTTGTTTCCCGGACCGTTAGGGTGTTACACTTAAGGGAAATCGATGCATAGGACAATTACGGGATCAATCGGTGAAATAGGAGGAATCACCAGAATAGTTCTAGAGGAGGACGGAATGGTTTCCGGACATTTTGAATAGTTCAAAATAAAGTTTAATTGTTTTAATAATGTTTTATTATTTAATTATCTGAATTAAATATTTAAAACATATTAAATAAATTAAAAAAATGGGAAAAAGGCTAAATGGGCCCATGGGGCCCATTAAGGGAGGAGGGGGTCTCCCCCCTTGGGCTTGGCGCCAAGGGTGGGGCCCACCACCCCCCTTGGCCGGCGCACTTCCCCCCTTGGGAGTTTAGTCCCACATGGGAGAGGGGAGGAGGATGGCACCCCCTTGGCCTATATAAGGAGGGGTAGACCCCCCCTTTTTCCAACACACCAATATCTCCTTCTTCCTCCTTCTCCTTCCCGAAAGTGGACTTCCCTTGTTTGGAGTCTGCACCTGGATTGGAGTTCTCCACCATAAGGCAGACTGTCGTTCTGCTGGAGTCGGGATCCGTATTCGTATTTCTTCCGCTGCTCGCCTGGTTCGGGGCCCGGGAGGAACATCGATTGTACCGTACGTGTATAATCTCTTCGAGGCACTACACCTGTGGTGCTACTTCGTCGCTGGAGGTTTACCGGGAGTCATCCTCGCCGGTGGTGGTCTTCTACACGACAGGGAGGTCGTAGTTCCGAGTCTACGCCAGCCACGTTCGCAAGAACGTTTCCCACTTTCGGTCTTCAAAGGTATGAACACCGATTCCCTTCGTTACTTTACACCGCCATAACATAGATCTTGGGTTCGGGTACCGTAGGTATGAAAAAATTGTGTTTTCTGCCCCGTATCCCAAAAGTTCACTAGTGATGTCTCTTTCCAAAAATATGATGAAATAGACATGCGAGGTAAACAAATTACAGCTAGGCAATTGACAGGATTATGTGCGCAAACCAATGCTAACTATGCTATAAAGAAAGGAAGAGGCTCAAAAGCATGGGCGGTACGCCAAGACAAGTAGACCGAAATCCATCTCGATCTACCTACTAATCATCCACCTTGAGATATCTATCCAGAACATCTCGCTGGTATTAAGTTGCGAATCCCACCAAAAGTGTAAACTCAAAGCAACAACAATTGCATTAAAGAACTTTGCGTAAAGTAAACAATCCTTGCACCCGCAAGTACAAGCACCGTTGTTTTCCCCCTTGTGGCAACATCACATCCCCTAGACTCATGTTTCTGTCACTCAAGCTAGTCATCAGGGGGCATGAACCCACAATCATGCATAACGCTCCCTCTTGGAGTCACTACCTACTACTTGGCCAAAGCAATAAACAGCAATGGAGAACATGCAAGAATTACTCTAGAACATAAATATACAAGACGAGAATCAAATATATTACTCAAGCATGATCTGAACATAGTCTCATAATACATCGGATCCCAGCAAAATCAGCATAGCAACAACAGAAAGATTACATATGTGCCTCGATCATGTAGGGCAGCTCACGAGGTCTAATCCATGAAGCACAAAGGGGGGAGGAGAACATCACATAGCTACTGATCATAGACCCATGGTCCAAGGTGGACTACTCACGGTTCATCCGAGAAGCATCCATGGTGGTGAAGAAGCTCCTGGAGGTGGTTCCTCCCTCCGGCAGGGTGCCGGGAAGAGGTCTTCTGGTGATCCCGATCTTGGAATTGCGGCGGCAGCGGAACAGAGGAGCGATCGCGAAAAAGGGTTCCCCCTTACGGGGGTTTCTCATCACGAGGGATATACAGGCGAAGGGGGGCCACCAGGGGTCCAGGCGGCCCCCTGGCGCGGCCCCACCCTAGGGCGCGCCTGGGGCACTGGTGGGTTCCCTCTGCCCCCCACCTCGGTGATTCCTGAAGCTTCTTCTGCGCTGATTTTTTGTTGTATTTTCTCGAATTTTTGGAGCACTTTTAATATGGGGGAAACCTGAAATAGAAAAACAGCAGAAAACAGGAACTGGCACTCGGGTGCACTGAGTTAATAGGTTAGTCCAAATATGATCAAAAGTGTATGGAAGTTCATCAATATCATAGCAATATCACATAAAAGAGGCATGGAGCCAGCAGAAATTATAGATACGTTTTGGACGTATCAGGCCCCAGGCGCCCTCCCAGTGCGGCAAGGAGTGGGGCCGCGCCAGGGGGCTGCCTGGACCCTTGGTGGCCCCCCTGGCTGACACCCTGTCGCCTATTTATTCTCCATCCCCCGAAACCCTCGATGACAGAACCCTTTTTGCGATCTCGCCTCTGTTCCGCCGCCGCGCTACCAAGATCGGGAGCGCCAGAAGACCCCTTCCCGGCACCCTTTCGGAGGGAGGATTGACCTCCGGGAGCTTCTCCACCACCATGGACGCTTCCCGAATGATCCGTAAGTAGTCCACCTTGGACCATGGGTCCATGATTAGTAGCTATGTGATGTTCTCCTCCCCTATTTGTTCTTCATGGATTAGACTTTGTGAGGTGCCCTACATGATCAAGGCACATATGTAATTCTTTCTGCTATTGTTATGCTGAGTTTGCTGGGATCTGATGGATTATGAGACTATGTTCAGATTGTGATTGAGTAATATATTTGGTTCTTATCTTTTATATTTTTGTTCTTGAGTAATGCTTGCATGTTCTCCATTGTTGTTTATTGCTTTGGCCAAGTAGTAGGTAGTGACTCCAAGAGGGAGCATTATGTTTGATTGTGGGTTCATGCCACCTGATGACTAGCTTGAGTGATAGAAACATGAGTCTAGG
Organism: Bromus sterilis; assembly: GCA_950022295.1. Lineage (NCBI taxonomy): Eukaryota > Viridiplantae > Streptophyta > Magnoliopsida > Poales > Poaceae > Bromus > Bromus sterilis. The sequence goes on from OX465598.1 coordinate 224,617,788, forward strand.
GGATGTGTTGTTGCCACAAGGGGGAGAACAACGGTGCTTGTAACCGCGGTTGCAAGGATTGTTTACTTTACGCAAAGTTCTTTTAATGCAGTTGTCTGTTGCTTTGGGTTTACACTTTGGGTGAGGCTTGCAACTTAATAGCAGCGAGATTTTATGGATAGATATCTCAAGGTGGATGATTAGTAGTAGATGCAAATGGATTTCGGTCTATTTATCTTGGCGTACCGCCCATGCTTTTGAGCCTCTTCCTTTCTTTGTAGCATAGTTAGCATTGGTTTGCGCCCGTAATCCTGTCAATTACCTAGCTGTGATTTGTTTACCTCGCATAGCAGTTTTATCTTCTTTTGGGAGAGAGACATCACTAGTGAACATCATGAGACCCTGGTCCATATTTCCACCACTGTTTGCACCCTCAATTTACTTCTTGCTTTTACTTTCAAGTTGCAATTATCACTACTATTATCTCTTGTGTTTGATCCTTTGTAAACAACAAGACCGGAGAGTTGAAAACCTCTCTGAACTTCGTTGGGAGCAAAGTTACTTGTTGTGTGTGCAGGTCCAGGTGAAGTAAGCAACCTTGAGTTGTAAACGGCGCCATTATTCACTTCACCACCTACTTGTCGACCTTTGATTCCTACTAGTCGATCTCAACCTTGGTATCTTTGCCAAGGGAAATCTTGCTGCTACACTACATCCAACCTTCCACTTGGGTTAACCAACGAGGAGTTAGCATCAAGCAATTTCTGGCGATGTTGCCGGGGACTCCAATATTCAAGATAGGGGAGTTGCACACTATCTTTTACCTTTGCTTTTTAGTCTTGTTAGTTTACCTTTCAGTTTTTTATCTTCGTGTCCTTTATCAAAAAATTTAGTCTTGTTAGTTTACCTTTCTTTTAGTAGTCCTTCTTGTTTAGTTAAGCATGTTTGGACTTGGTTCTTTGAGGGAATCGTAAGTTCTAGATTTCCATCAAAGGGATGGAGAGAATATGAAGAAGGCATCGGACAGAATTTCAGAAGCACATAGAAGAATTATTCCTTGGATACCTATAAAAATTGTGCTTAGAAATTTCTACCATGGTCTTTTTAAGTGGTGTAAACACTCTCTTGATATTTTAGCTGAAGGATATTTTTTAGAGTGTGATGAAGCTAGAGCTCTTGATATTTTACATGGTCTATCTAGTTATTTTGTTTATGATCGTAGTTTTTATACTGTTATAGATAGACTTGCTACTATTGAAAGGAGGATGGATGCTCTATACTTGAGGAAGGTAGAGTAACTTAAGCCTAACAAGAAACAAATGTTGGAGATAGATGACGATTGGGAGCCTTTTGTTAGGATTAGCATCTCTAACCAAGACTTCCTCGCTTTTTGCGATATTGGATCCATGGTTTCTACAATGCCAAAAATAGTTTATGGTTCTCTGAAACTAACCATGGATAATTTGTCATCTTATCATGAACATGCTAATGGAGATGTTTCTGAGATCCAGGGAAAAGTAAAAGAAGTCCAAGTTACATTCCTTAAAAGGGTTGCAATGGTGGATTTCTTCATCATGGAGCCAAACCAAAGTAACATCGTGCTTGGAAGGGACTTCCTCCGAGCTATGAAAGGCTTCATTGATATTGGTAAGGGGCACATACACTTACGTGGTAAAGCGAAAGGTAAGTACCTCTTCCCTAGGAAAAAGAAGAATGAACTTGTTGAAAATCAATTTGAAGGTTTTTATGACTCCGATGATCTCAGTGACCTTTGATTCTTCTTTTTGCTTCTTGCCTACCTTAAAGGCGTAAAAGAAAGCGCTTGCTGGGAGGCAGCCCAAGATGTTTTTACTTCTGTTTTTAGTGGTCTTGATGATTGTTACTACTATAGAAACATCATTGTATCTTTACTTTCAAGCTTTGTGCCAAGTTCAGCCTTCGATTGCAAGAAAGTTCAAAAGTTGTGACATGCTATCGAGAAAACAGATTCTGTCCTTGGACGAAAAAATTCGCCTAAAATCACCAGATCATCTTTTTGATCTCAATTTTTTTGACATCGTGCATAATACAATTGGATTTCGAGTGTATGTTCTGAGATTTTTTATTTTAGTTGCAGAAGTACCCCGAAAAAATTATTTACTACCTGCTGGTATGTTTTTCACAGATTGTGCCACATTTTGCCTTTCCTCACTTTTGCAAGTCTTGCGCTAGCTTTTTATTTGCAAAACCTTTTTGGCAATCTTGAGAAACAATATCTCTTCAAGAAAATCTTTATTTCCAGTAGAGGCAAATTATTTTATTAAGGGTACTAACCTCTCTAATCAGCTTATAATGAGTTATGTATGAAGGGAGTTTTCAAGTGTGCGAGGGAAGATGATGAAAGAAGGTCCGGGAGTGTCAAACGCTCAAGCTTGGGGATGCCCCCATGCATCCCCAATAAATATTCAAGGAGACTCAAGCGTGTAGTCTTGGGGATGTGTGACGCCCCCAAAATCAGACCGTGTACAGTAATCATACACGCAAGGTACACGATCGAGATCAGGGTGCCACAGTGAGATATTGATACGTCTCAATGGTATCTACTTTTCCAAACACTTTTGCTATTGTTTTGCCCTCATTCTTGCATGATTTGGACGAAACTAACCCAGAATAACGACGTTTTCAGAAGAGCTGTCTGTATGGTTTTATTGTGTGCAGGAAAATGGATTTTTAGGCATCTTAGAAAAATTCCAGGAAAAATCACAGAAAATCCACGCACCCGAAGGACCATTGTTCCAGAAGTGGGGCCAGAGGGCAGCCAGGGGGGCCCCAGGCGCCCTGCTGGCGCGGCCCCACCCCTGGCCGCGCCGGGAGGCCGCCTGGGAGGGTCCACCCCTTTCTGGTGCCCTACTTCGACTCCTATTTATTCTCGTGGTGAGAAAACCCCAGAACAGAAGTCGTTTCCCAATTCTCGTAGCGGAGCCGTCGCCACCCTCTGTTCTTCTCCGGGAGGGCTAATCTGGAGGCTGTTTTGGCCTCCAGTGAGGGGAGATCATTGCCATCGTCATCATCATCACCACTCCATCCTCCCTCCATGACTTCTCCTTCAATGTGTGAGTAATTCCCTGCTGTAGGCAAAGGGGATGGTAGGTATTGGATGAGTTAGATCATGTAATAGTTTATCAGATTGTTGGGGCATGTTGCCTATCATCTAGATTGGTGTTTATCATCTTTGCTTCAACTTGTTGCTCTTAATGCTTGTAACTTTGGGCCCGAGTGCCATGTTTTCAGATCTGAACCTTATGTGTTTGCATGAATATATTTGTGTTCTTGATCCTATCTACAAGTTGTATGCACCTGTTATAGTCCGGAACCGGCGATCCCAAAGGTGACAACTTGGGACACCAAAGGGGACGGACTATAGTTTGAGGACTCCGTGTATCCATTGATTGTTAATGCTTTGTTCCGGTGCTCTTTGACAGGAGCACCTTAATCTCCATAAGTTCCTTTTGGCCCCGTTCGTAGCGGGATGGTAGGACAAAAGAAGTTGTGCAAGTTCTTATTGCAAGCACGTACAACTACCTGTGGGGTACATGCCTAATGTTTGATTTATGCCTAGATGATCATTGTTTCTCTGTGTGCCTTGCCCCGAGTTAATTGAATGAAGTATCTCATCCATGCAGCACCCAACCATCCATCTCCCTAGCCTACAATGTTTTTAATTCTGCTGGTTACTAGTTGTTTACTTTTGTTGTTTTACTGTCGCTGTTTCACCACCACTACTTCCATTACTACCATCACTTCCATATCGCAGTTACTATTAATATCTTGTTGCAAGTAAGTGTATCTCAGGTGCGGTGGAATTGACAACTCCACTGTCAAAGCTTGTGGGTATTCTTTGGCTCCCCTTGAGTCGAATCTATAAATTGGGTTATTCTTACCCACGAAGACTATCTCGACCCCCTGCAGTTATGGGTTATCAGATATCACAACACAACTCTACAAATAAAATAATACAAGTTGTTTAATACAAGCCTCGGGCCACGAGGTCTCGAATACAACAGTTCGAAAGCACAAAGTTAGCAGAAGCAATAGTATCTGAGTATAGACACAAGAATACACGGTTACCTTAAGAAGGCTAGAACAAATAACAACAGATCGAAAAGGTGAGGCCTCCTGCCTGGGAACCTCCAAACTACTCTTGGTCAACGGGGAACTCGACGTCGTAGAAGGCATCAGGGATCTTCATGTTGTGGTGGTCAGCATCGGGGATCTCTTGCTACTGTACTTCAAGGCTCCAACGTCGACTGCAGCGGCCGATCAGGCAAAATAAAAAGGGCGAAATAAATCAAAGGTGAGTATCTAACATACCCGCGAGTCTTACGTCCGCTACTAAGCAGTTATTCGTTTGTATCAAATGGAAAGGGGAGGCTGTATATAGTGGAAGGTAGAAATCATAATAAGGATAAGGGATGGCACAGGTTGGACGATACTCGTCGGCTAACAGGAGAAGCACTTCCTGCTCGATATTATTACGTGAGGGGGCGATTACAGTGGAGGCCAAGGCGAGTTTTCGCAAGGCTAGGATGAGTATATGCGTATTGAGATCCTCGGACGGCGGATAAGCGACACATGGGGCACGATTTACCCAGCTTCAGGCCCCCGGAGGGAAAACCCTACATGCTGCTTGTCTGATCTTGTATTGATGATGATGTACAGAAGTGCCGCGAGGGCTTTGGTGGAGAGAGATCTGTCTAGTCCTATGCGTGGGGGTTGAGAGCTTGTGTGTTTAGATGATCTAGAGAGGTGCCCCTGCCTCGCTTTATATAGATAGCCAGGTAGGGGTTTACAAGAGTCCTAGTCGACTACGAATATGATTCCTTGTCTTGCGCCTCAAGTCTTGGTCTTCACGTCTTACTCCGTCATGTCGGTGTCCATGAGTGGGCCCCTGGTGGGCCGCCAGCCATGACACGCACCAGGTACCCTCACGTAGAGGAGTCGTGGGGTCACCCCCTCGTTAGTAGCCCCCCCCCGTGCCTGGGGGACTCGAAGAGTCACGCGGGGACTCAAATCTGCAGTAGCCACCGTAGTGCGTGTCGATCATTTGCTGATGAACAGTCGAAGATGTCATGAGTATGCTCCCGATGGGAGTATTTGGATGAAGCATCCAAATTGCAGTTCGGTTCGTCTTCTTGTTTCATCGTCGGGTGGGGAGAAGTTGCCCAGTCGAGCAGTCGTCGGGTGCGCGTCAGCACTCGCGATGGGAGTAGCCCCCGAGGCTATGTGCGACTCGTAGAGTCGCACATAGGCTCAAGTTGTTTTTAAGCTAACCCCGTCGTTCTTTTCGGCTGCGCGAGTATTGATCGTCGGGTGCGTGTCAGCGCTCCCGATGGGAGTAGCCCCCGAGGCTATGTTCGACTGCTTGCAGTCGAGCATAGACTCAAGATTTCTTTGTCGTCGAGTAATTGTCATCCGAGGAAGTGCTCGACTCGGGTCTTGCGTCGTAGGTGTGAGTTGTTGTAGGGATCATTCGTGGATGAGGAGGTTGACGTCGCCGCGTCATGAGGGCGCCCAGCCCCCAACCATTTGCTGAGAAGGAGAAAAAGATGCAACTGTATTAAGATGTACTTGCGCGATATACAAAAGAATTGTAAGGTGCATGATTTGCAGATGTTGCACTTTTGTCGAGTGGATAATGTAGCAGCATATAAAGTTTATGCGTGTCTTTTCATGAGTAGGGCCTCCAACAACATACTCTTGCCGGGTAACAGGGACGCTATGCCAGACTTGTTGAACCCAGAGACAAGAGCGGCCTTTTAGTACCCAGCCTCACTACTTTGAAGAACGTGAATAAACAACATATAAAACTGAGCATGATCCAAAGTATAGTTTTGAAGCCCTCGAGATGGATCTGCACGACTGCGTAGCTGGCAAGATGATTTTTTAGCCCTCAGGTATTTCTGCACGACTGCGTAGCCGGCAAGATGATTTTTATAGCCCTCAGATATTTCTGCACGACTGCGTAGGCGGCAGGATGATTTTTTAGCCCTCAGATGTTTGTGTTCGACTGCGTAGTCGTCTTTCGCGACTAATCGAGATTGAATATATGTTTTGCAATCATAGCATATAAGTGTGTAAAGAAACTTAGCTGTAGGATCGACGTGGCGGAGGATGTAGAAGATGAGAAGTCGAGTAGTTGAAGATGAGCAGTCGACGTGGCGAAACGGAGTCGATGTGATGGCGACTGCGACGTTCAGCCCCCGAGTCTGCGAGCCCCCGAGTGTTGTGGCGGCGGAGTTGCGCAGCGAAGTCGTCGTGATGAATGTATCCGCCGAGTGACGAGAGGAATCGATGCGGCGATTCCTGCGCGATGGAGCTCGGTATGGGAGAGCCCATACAAAGGAGTTCGGCACATGATAATTTGTGTTCTTGGAGTCGACGGTGCGGTGAGTGACCGAGAAGGACTCGACGCGTCGGTCGGGATCCTTCAATTTCTCGTTGTAGAAGTGCGAGTCGATATAGAAACCTTGGCGAGTCATCGATGGCATGTCGAGTTGGAGTAGAAACCTTGTGGGTCAAGATTGAACCCGAATTCGCGGTTGAAAATTCGCGATCTCACGTAGATCCAAAAACGCGTTGTAGTGTGAGAGCCACCGACAGAGATCTAACCGTTGGAATTTTCTAAAAAAATTTGTGCTTATGGGGGATTGAATCCCGCATGCTTTCACTGGAGGGATCTTCAATTTGATGTCCGAGCCAATGTCAGAAAGTTTTGTGCTGGAGTCGCGCGGAGTTCCGTCAGATTCTGAGAGTGCTTCAGTGCGGCGGTCGTCGACGGAGATCCAGCCGTTGGAATTTGCTGAAATTTTTACAGATATTCAAAAATTGGATTTCGCATCTTTCCACTTAAGGGATCATCGAGATGAGCTCCGAGTCGCCGTCGCGAGTGCCCGCAACACATACGTTTTTTTGTCATGTAGGCTGCGCGTGAGCGGTTTTGTGGATGTCGCTCTTCGAGTGACGCGCTCGAAAATTTTATGGTTTGCTCCGTGAGCTTGATGTAGATCTTGATGTAGTTGTTGAAGAATCCCTTGAGTTGTGACTTGCTGGAGACGGGACCGCCGAGATCGTGATTCCAACCTGTGTAGTTCCCACAGACGGCGCCAATTGACGGGGATCAACCCCGGCAAATCCCATGGTCAAGGACCCTGGGTTAGTCGTAGAGATAGCACAGGTTGGACGATACTCGTCGGCTAACAGGAGAAGCACTTCCTTCTCGATATTATTACGTGAGGGGGCGATTACAGTGGAGGCCAAGGCGAGTTCTCGCAAGGCTAGGATGAGTAGATGCGTATTGAGATCCTCGGACGGCGGACAAGCGACACATGGGGCACGATTTACCCAGCTTCAGGCCCCCGGAGGGAAAACCCTACATGCTGCTTGTCTGATCTTGTATTGATGATGATGTACAGAGGTGCCACGAGGGCTTTGGTGGAGAGAGATCTGTCTAGTCCTATGCGTGAGGTTGAGAGCTTGTGTGTTTAGATGATCTAGAGAGGTGCCCCTGCCTCCCTTTATATAGATAGCCAGGTAGGGGTTTACAAGAGTCCTAGTCGACTACGAATATGAGTCCTTGTCTTGCGCCTCAAGTCTTGGTCTTCACGTCTTACTCCGTCATGTCGGTGTCCACGAGTGGGCCCCTGGTGGGCCGCCAGCCATGACACGCACCAGGTACCCTCACGTAGAGGAGTTGTGGGGTCACCCCCTCGTCACTAGGCCTATCGAAGACTAGCATCTTCTGACGTGTCTTGCAGTACAAGAAGAGAACAACCAACAGTTTATATAAAGCATAAAATAACAATGCAGCATAAGTTGCTGCAACATTGTATAATAGTAAGTTGTAGTAGTTAACAATAGTAGACGCCTCCGAGTTCCCCTCCTCAACTTCCCGACGAGGAAGAAAACCAGGAACCATACAGTTTAATAATAGTAGTTTGTAGTAGTAAGGTCCAGCTTCAGCATAAAGCGTCCTGTTACCATGGACACGGCTATTCGAATAGATTAAACTCCCTGCAGGGGTGCACTACTGTTCAGCCTGCACGCTCGGATCTCCAGGGTGGCGGGAACCTTGTTAGGGAACGCTCCACCAAGGCTATCCAACACGGCGCGGCCCATCCTAGGCTCAGCAGAGAGGCCATCCGCCGGACTATATCCTATGCGCTCAGGGGTATAGGTCCCTTACCCTTCCACGCTCCTACACGGTGCGAGTCTGGCCGGTGAAGCAAAAGAAAATCCAAACACACCTGCTGCAGCAAAGAAGACAACACCGCTTCCCGGCGATCAGGCCGCAGTACTGCTGACGTCTGAAGAGCTTTCGGACGAACTACGACACGGAGGGCCCACACCATAATCCCACGTGTAGGTAGTGCGTACAGACCAACAGGTCTCTCAAGTCATCCACCAAACCATTTAGCATTTTAATATTATCTCGCAGACAACCGTTATCGCTTTCTGACTAACAACACAACGAACATCAACAAGGTCCACCAGTAACTTCAGGGCCTGCCCTGTCGTCCCGTCAAAGCGCGCGGTTACCAACAAGGTGAACCGTCTCCTTACCTTTTCTCGCATGTGCTCTTGGTAGAGCTCGACTTTTCGTGGTTTGGTAACTCTCGCGAGATACGAGCAGGGTCCAAGCACGCCAGTAACGTCGGTCGTACCCTCCCTGTCGTTCCCGACGCAATACCGCTCGCGGGCACCGTTGGGTCGCCCGACTCTTACCTTTAAGGTCACCAGTTGATTCGAGTGCCTACCATTAAGTGAAACCAGGAGGAATCACCCTCGATGGTACACTTAAAGAGGTTAGACAGAGACATCAACGGAATGAACTAAAGAGGTAAACCTCATATCATCCCGGTGATGCTACGCTACTGAGCCAACGAGAGTGAAATACGAGTCCATTCCACTCGTAAGTCAAACTCGCAGCGACTCGGCAGAGTCTCGCCGTTGTAGGTTCCCTAGGGCGTCTGCATTGATCCGTAGCTGTTGCAGTTATAATATTTTGCAATATGCGTTCACTCACCAGAGTGATCATGGCCCGCTATTCTAAACCTAGCTAACAATGCGCAATGTTTACTGCTGAATATAATATATATACTTATAGGCAGCATAGGGTAAAGGAAGGTACATCAAGGGGCGACAAAAATAGTCTATGCAATTGAATAGGATGGTAACATAGCAGCAGCAGTAACAATTCCTAGTGCAAGAAATGTACGGAAAAGATAGGCGATATCTGGGGAAGAGAATGGCTCTGCTTGCCTGGAAGCTCGCGGTAGGGGTACGGTCGTCGTCGACGTAGTCGTACTCGGTGATGTCATCGACGGCAGCAACGGGGTCTACCGGAGAATAAGAGGGGGGGGGGGGAGAGAAACAGTAAATACACAAAATAATAGCAATACAAATGTATGACATAGAAGATACAAAGTAACGAGGCTCTAACATAGTGCTCGGTGATTTTCTGGAGAAGGAATTTATCCAGGGTTGACTCATCAGTATCGGTTGATTACCGAACAGATGATCCGAAGGGGAAGGTTCCATGTCTGAAGTGTTAGAGGCATCTGACAGACATGTGGATAGTGTATCCGTGCTCGCAAATTATAACAGCCCAGGATCTCAATAGGAATGATAGACTACTCATATCAACAAGGTGCACCTTATTTTCCAGGAGCCCAGCAGGAAAGAACTACCAGGTTAAGCGTGCTTGGCTTGGAGTAGTCTTGGGATGGGTGACCGATCGGGAAGTTGATCCCGGGTGCGCACGAGTGAGGACAAAGTGTGCAGAAAAGACTAGTGTTGGTTGGTGAGGACAGTCTAGATCCCAGGCGCACCGACCATGGAATCAGTGGTTAACTGGTTGGGAGTGGTCGGGGCGTTACAGCTCGTATCAGAGCCGACCCTGGCGGTTACACGGTGTGTGTGTGTCAGTCGGTGAGGCTTACATGGGGTACATGTTGGATGCCTGCAACTGGCGCGCACAAACGTGTGCCAAAGGGGAACATTCCTGCTGGCCTGACGAGGACGTCGGTTCCTTTGAGGGGTGGTGTATGTAACAGCCCAGGATCTCAATAGGAATGATAGACTACTCATATCAACAAGGTGCACCTTCTTTTCCGGGAGCTCATCAGGAAAGAATTACCAGGTTAAGCATGCCTGGCTTGGATTAGTCTTGGAGTAGTCTTGGGATGGGTGACCGACCGGGAAGTTGATCCCGGGTTCGCACGAGTGAGGACAAAGTGTGCAGAAAAGACTAGTGTTGGTTTGTGAGGATAGTCTAGATCCCAGGAGAACCGACCAAGGAATCGGTGGTTAACCGATTGGGAGTGGTCGAGGCGTTACACAGATCCATTCTGAATGACTTCCGTATACAGATCATTTTCATCCGGAAAGTTTTACCGGCCCTGGGTAATTACCGGACAATGTAAACGGAGGGGGAATGTCCCTAGTGCGGTATGCTAGAGGGGTGTGGTGGGGGTATGGGTAGCGTAACCGTATTCGTTATATTTTTCTGATCAATTTTCACGTACAAAGTTTTTCGATCTGAGCTACGGTTTAAAAGATATTACTTTCTAAACTTTTAAATCATTTAAAAGAATTTCTATAATTATTTAATTCATTTATTCAAACCTTATCCAGAATAGTTATTTTGACTGGTCAAACCTGACAGAGGGGACCCACCTGTAAGGTTGATTGGTCAACTGACCAGTGGGTCCCACATGTTAGCCTCACAATATTAATAAATCATTTTATTAAATTTAAATAGCCATTGGGCCCACATGTCATACACTGCTAGTTTTAATTAATTTCTATTTTAATAAATTGATAGTGGGGCCCCACATGTCATAGGAACATTGTTTTAATTAGAAGTTTTATTTAATCTAATAAATCTAGTGGGTCCCAACAGTTAGTGGGACAGAGCAAATATTTCCAGTTTAAATAAGTCCAAAGGTTATTTTAAAGGGGATGGCCCACATGTAATACTCTCAGCATTAACTTAATTAACTTAGCTAATTATTTTCGATTAGCAGGCTAGGGGCCCACATGTCAGTTGCTGGGGGGGGTCAGCCGGTGGCTAATTAGCCGCTAGCCACGGCGGCCACCGGAGCTACTCCGGCGAGACCGTGCACTCGCCACAGTCCATGGGAGGAGGCGCGGTTTGGGGCGTTCAAAAGAGGAGGGCCGCGCGCGTCGTTTGGGTGCGGCTGCAGCGGCAGAGGCGCAGCACAACGACGGCGGCGACGAGCTGGGCGGCGACAACGTTCCGCAACCATGGCAAACGGCGATCCCTGACGAAATTGAGCGCTCTATCCGGCCAAATCGTACCCACCGCATACAAGGGTCACGATAGTGTACTTGGCGCGGACGAAAACACGTCGGAGCGAGCGTACATTCGCCCACGGCGGCGGCCGGAGCGTGCGAAAGAGGGGAACTCGCTAGAGACCTGTCGGGCGGCCACGAGAGGTTGGATACGGCGGCAGTGCTCACCAAAGGGGCGTAGGGGCTGGCAGAGTGCTCGGGGAGGGGTTGAGGCGGCCGGAATCGCGCGGCAAAGCTCGCCGGCCGGCGGCGAATACGATGGAGATGGTGGGTTCTTGAGGGCTTCCAGGCCCGATTGCCTGCGGGAGATGGCGAAGACGACAACTGCGCACTCGCCGGACACACTGGTTAGGGTTGTGGTGGACGGTGGTCACGCAATTTCATGAGGTGGTTTCGATGGTGGATTCGGCCGAGGCGAGGAAGACGAAGATGAGGGGGGAGGGCATGTGCTCGATCTAGGGTTTGTAGGGGCTGTGGGGGTTGATCTTATCGCTCCCAGGGCCCTGTAGCGACCGAGGGCGTTGAGCGGGTGCGAGGACGACACCGACCGTGGCCACTGGCGCCATGGCCACTGTAGCGGGAGGTAGGAGAAGGGATAGGTGGGCCGCGGTGGGCTAGGCCAGGGTTATTAGCATTGGGCGTTAAATAAGCTTTTTGCAATTTCCAGTTACTGCAATTAGTGTTGTTGTTCTGTTTGATTTAATCAAACAGGCAAATGAGTTTTGTAAAATAAGTTGCTTGTTGCAAAATTAGTGTAACACCATATTGAGATGCCACAAAAAGTTTGGTGGAAAAAGAAAATTATTTATTATTTCTTTTTAATATTCAACTGAGAATTGTTGTTGTTCAGCCACTGGTTTGAATTGTTTGAATTTTTCAGTGGCATGATAAATACTCAAAGTTGGTTTACAATGGTCCAGTAAATATTGTGCATTTAACAAAAGTGGTTTTGTAATTTTAGGACAAAGTTTAATTGTCATAAGACTTTTGATGTTAACCAAAAGGCATTTTGGATGCGATCAAAAGCAAAGATGATCATGGCATGATCAGTAGCAGTGATTAGCAATAGTGATTAGTCAACAGTACAATTGATTACTATTACAGACACTGAGGGTGTTACAGGATGCCCCCATGCATCCCCTTCTCCATCAACAATCATCAGCTTGTCCTTCGTCTCACTATATTTTATCACTTCACGCGTTGTGTGCTATGCTTGGAGTGTCTCGCTCTTTAGTTTTCTTTAGCTTTATTTGTTGTTCATAACAAGTTAGAACCCAGCTTACTTTGTGTGGGAGAGAAACACGCTCCACTTCAAACTAGAACACATCATAGGATTTTCATGCTTATCATTATTTTGTTGTGTGTTCTTTATCTTTTCGTAGCTGTTGTCATGTTTAGCTCTTAGTTTTTAGGTTTATATTTTTCAAGAGCTTTAGTTTAGTTTGTTGCTGGAACTCTGTTTAGTTTTCATGTTTATCTTGTTAAGAGAGTTGGTTGTTCCACTGAGTTGTGTCTTGACTTTAAGTAGGTAATTGAGGTTTCTATTCAATTTTAGTAGTAACTTGCAATAGTTTTGAGGTATTGTTGTGAGTACTGTTTGAACTTTTGGTGTCAAGAGTTCTAGCCTATTAGTGATAGGTGTCGTATTTTGGGCAATCCGTGTTTATTTTCAAAAACTACAAAATCTAGTTGAGAACTCTACCTACTAGATAGATCACTAATCTTTGGAGGGATCGGATATTTGAGTACACTCACGTATCATGAGTCGAGGATGCGCAAGGATAACATAACCCCTATACAGTCCTCCTCGGGGTACTTGTCTCTTTGTGAACCTCCTTATTAGATTGAGAGTTACCGATAATAAGTGCATGAGTTCTTCGGAGTAATGTAAGTATTGAAAGTTGACACTTCCACCTCGTCATATTTTCTAGCCTCTTCGGTTCTTCGCATTGCCCTCTTCTCACTCCGAGTGTTGGCATCTACCTCGCCGGTGCATCCAAACCCTTGGCATGATACTCTCTGTCATCATAAACCTCCTTATATCTTTCCTCAAAACAGCCACCATACCTACCTATCAAGGCATTTCCATAGCCTTTCCGAGATATATTGCCATGCAACATCCACCTTCTCATGACTTGATCTTCATGTCATACATGTTCCTGCTACACTGGCAGAGGCATACATTTGCATACATCATTATATCTACATCTTCTTTATGTTGAGTACCTTTTAAAGTGTGAAAGATCTTCTATACTTCTTGTAAAATAGAGTGTTGCCCTTAAGTGAGGAAAAGATCCCAAAGAGGACAAATTTAAAAGATACCAAAGATGACAAATGAGAGTTATATAGAAAGAGCCATTGAGGCCACCAAAAAAATAGAAAAAATAGAAAAAAGAGAAAAAGAAAATAAAAAGAGACAAGGGGGCAACACTACTATTCCTTTAGAAAGATCCACACTCGTATTCCATCTATATCTTGTACTCCATAGAGATGATCATATATGCATATAGCTATGTGGGGACCTTCACACTATAGAACTTGGCTTGTATATTCTAATAATGAGCCTCCTCAAGCGAGCTCTAGGTCTTCTTTAGCAAGCAAGCTGGATGCACCCCCACAAGTTCCATTGGAGAGATTTTCTAGCTCGTATGTGCATCCGTTGCATGGCAATCCCTACTCCTCACATCATATCTATCATTTGGCTTTCTCTCGCCTATGAATGTCCTCATTGATGTGAGCCTTTCACACCCTTTTTGTATTCCTCCTCCACCTTATCTCTATCTTTTCCATCCTAAGTGTCGACTCTCGTGCTTACGCTCATCCATTGCATGAGTTCTCAAAATAATGAAAGGGAGTGGATCAAATTGACTTGTACCTGGCTAGTGGTCTGGGGACGAGTCAAGATAAGAATCCAAAGAAGACTAAGTGTGAAACCTTAGTAGATTGAGTTCTCAACAAATAAATAGTTTCTCTCGTATTCCCATCCCCACTTCTTGCACGCAAACACCATCTGGAGACATTCGAGTCACGGACAGCGAGAGCTCTTGCACCTTTATGTTCTTATGTTGCTTGTTTCAATGCTAATATAGACTCTTACTTGTTACGACTTGAATTGAATTACATACCTTGATTGCTTTACTTACAAAGTACTTATATGGTTGTTAGCATGTCACCACAGAAATTATGCTTGTTATCATTTACCTACTCGAGGACGAGCAGGAATTAAGCTTGGGGATGTTGATACGTCCCAAACCTATCTATAATTTTTCTTGCTCCATGCATGTTTTGTGTGATATTGCTATGCTTTTGCTAAAATTTCATAAACTTTTGATCATATTTGGACTAACCTATTAACTCAGTGCACCTCAGTGCCAGTTTTTGTTTTCTGCTGTTTTTCTATTTCAGGTTTCCCCCGTATTAAAAATGCTCCAAAAATTCCGGGAAAATACAACAAAAAGTCAACGCTTCAGAAGCTTCCGGAATCCCGAAGGGGGCCGGAGGGGACCCACCACGGCCCTAGGCGCCCTCCCGGCGCGGCTAGGAGTGGGGCCGCACCAGGGGCCACCTGGACCCTTGGTGGGCCCCCTGGCTACCCACTTCGCCTATTTATTCTCCGTCCTTCGAAACCCTCGAGGATAGAACCCTTTTCGTAACCCCGCCTGTACTCCGCCGCCGCTGCGCTTCCAAGATCGGGAGCGCAAGAAGACCCCTTCCCGGCACCCTACCAGAGGGAGGATTGACCTACGGGAGCTTCTCCACCACCATGGACGCTTCCCGGATGATCCGTGAGTAGTCCACCTTGGACCATGGGCCCATGATCACTAGCTATGTGATGTTCTCCTCCCCTCTTTGTGCTTCATGGATTAAACCTTGTGAGCTTCCCTACATGATCAAGGCACATATGTAATTATTTCTGCTGTTGCTATACTGAGTTTGCTGGGATCTGATGGAATATGAGGCTATGTTCAGATTGTGATTGAGTAATATATTTGGTTCTTATCTTTTATATTTTTGTTCTTGAGTAATTCTTGCATGTTCTCCGTTGTTGTTTATTGCTTTGGCCAAGTAGTAGGTAGTGACTCCAAGAGGGAGTGTTATGCCTGATTGTGGGTTCATGCCCCCTGATGACTAGCTTGAGTGATAGAAGCATGAGTCGAGGGGATGTGTTGTTGCCACAAGGGGTAAAACAACGTTTCTTGTAACCGCGGTTGCAATGATTGTTTACTTTACGCAAAGTTCTTTTAATGCATTTGTTTGTTGCTTTGGGTTTACACTTTGGGTGGGGCTCGCAACTTAATACCAGCGAGATGTTCTGGATAGATATCTCAAGGTGGATGATTAGTAGTAGATGCAGATGGATTTCGGTCTACTTATTTTGGCGTACCGCCCTTGCTTTTGAGCCTCTTCCTTTCTTTGTAGCATTGTTAGCATTGGTTTGCGCCCGTAATCCTGTCAATTGCCCAGCTGTGATTTGTTTACCTCGCATAGCAGTTTTATCATCTCTTGAGAGAGAGAGAGAGACATCACTAGTGAACATCATAGGACCCCGGTCCATATTTCCACCACTTTTACACCCTCAATTTACTTCCTGCTTTTACATTCTAGTTATAGCTATCACTACGTATTATCTGTTGCGTTGATCCTTTGTAAACAGCAAGGCCGGAGAGATTGACAACCTCTTTGTACTTTTTGGGAGAAAATTTATTTGTTGTGTGTGCAGGTACAGGTGAAGTAAGCAACCTTGAGTTGTGAACGGAACCATTGTTCACATCACCACCTACTTGTCGACCTTGGAGTCCTACTGGTCGATCTCAACCTTGGTATCTTTGCCAAGGGAAATCTTGCTGCTACACTACATCCAACCTTCCACTTGGGGTAACCAACGAGGAGTTAGCATCAACTGCTACGTTACTGTTGCTCGTTGCTCAGCCCCTGCTTAGTATGCATGCTTAGGATGCTACGAATGTTACCCTATTACTCCTTGGATTGGGCTGCCACATTACTATATTGTTGTGAATGATATGATTATTATAATGTTGACTATATTCGATGAAGGATGGAAGGTCAAGCTATCCCGCCTCAGCGCTTTGTTCCATTCGAGTCACCTAGGATCCGAGTTCCGGGTATTGGTTCTAAGACTGAGCGTGCCTAACCGCGTGTGGGATGCTATGGGGTCCCCTCTTCTTACCTACCTAGCTCCAAACATTTCTAGTGGTGGCCCAAGTTGATTTTACCATTTGAAACTGTGTGTGTGTCTGTCGAGTCGCTGCTAGCAGATATTATTTAAAATAACTTGGGCCAACAGAGACATGGTTCCTCTGTTGGTCCACACTGGTGAGCTAGGGGGATGCCCACATGTGAGGGGATCACTTACCTCGACCTTAGCCAGGTCAAAGAGTCCGATCCGAGAGCGCGGCCGGCTTTTGGATTGGGTGTCGACTCCCTGGGGGCCACCCAGATTTGTTCGTTGTTAGTTAGAGGGATTATGAAGTCTGGATCTCTCGGAACAATTCTTCAATAAGTGTATTTAACGGGCCCGACTAAGAGAGGTTGGCGTGTGTGTGGAGCGTTATAATGGGCAGTTGGTACACCCTTGCAGGGTTAAATCTTTTCGAGAAGCCGTGTCCACGGTTATGGACGACATGGAACCTGGGTCTTGTTCGTAGATAACATCAACTGAATCATAATTAAAACTTGATCACCGTGTTTGTGCCTTTACTGCTTCTTCTTCATCGGGTGTTGAAGGGGAGGACAAGGATAAGATAGGTGTTATGTTTGCGTAAGTAGTTGATAGCAGACTTGTTGGAGGTGATTCCTCATCGAATGCTTGGCTTCTTATCTTACTCTGGAGATCGTTAGCCACTTCATAAATGCTAGTGCGGCAGCAACCTCACCACCTACCCCATCCTTACTGTGAACTACTAGTTATCCTAGAATAACGAGTGATGAAGTCCTTGCTGGGTCAGTTGACTACTACAGGTTGATGCTGAGTACTTCTGTACTCATGATACTACCCCCAAACTCTTTTCAGGGTTCTTGATCGACAACAGGTATGGTGATCGACGTTTCACGTGGAGACTCGACGACGACTAGTTAGGCAGATCCCGGCGGAGATCCTGGACCCGTGTGGTTATGGGGATCGATGATTTTCTCTTTGCCACTTTGTAGTTTGTACTCAGACATATATCTTCCGCTGATGTATTATATTAAGGCAGTTGTATGACGATTGTATGAGATGTTGTATCCTTGTAGCTGTAATGTTGTGATATCATGTTGAGATCCGAGACATATGGCTTCATCATATGTCGCGGTGGGTCCGATATGTGCTTCGTCCTCGGGTTTGGACCGAAACGTGCAGATCTAAAACAGTATCGCACATCGGGACTTACAACTTGGTATTGGAGCCTTACCGACTATAGGATCCCTTCTCTGGTCGAAGTCGAGTTTAGACAAAAACTATTTTGTAGTTATTAAGTTAGTTATCGGAGAGTAGGAATCTTTTTACTCCTTACCCTTGCTCTGGTCAGGACAAGTATCGTAAGTGTTTTATTCTCGCCTTATCTCCTTCAAACTCTAGGATCTCGTGTAAGTTGAGTATCGAGTTCGTTAAAATGCCTTGCTTGCAGCGTATTGTCTCGATTCCGATCTCAGGTTTGGGAAATCTTGTAGTACCTTTAGTTTCTCTGACTCCGGATAACATCTAGGTCGTCTGTTGACTTCAGTCCCTTGCCTAGTATCCTCACGATTTGCATGAGAATGCTTACTTGATCGTCGCTTTGAACTATCTTTCTTCCCCTTGATCTCTCGATGGTTTCGTTCTTTGACGTCGACATCTCTCTACGAAAAGTTTTCTCGACGGCAGGTCATCGTACGACATCGAGCAGAGCCCCTTGTTTGTGTTGTTGAGGAACGTCGTCTCTCGTTTCTCTCCCCCCTCTCCCTGGATCATCGAGGATCTTGGGACGAGATCCCTTGTTGGTGGTGTTGTATTGTAACAACCCGGAAATTCCACCCTAATTAAAAATTTGTTTGTTGCTTTATTTTGTTGATTGTTAGAATTTTTTGTAGTATTTGCTTTGCCGATTTATTAATTGGTGATTATATTTCCCCCTCCTTCTCATACCGGCATGCGTGACCGACCCCTTTCCACCATGGCACATGACCTTTTGCGACACCGGGTTTCACCCGAGCACCATCGCGAATTCTGGCACAAGACCAACCTTCGCCATCAGAACCAAAACCCCGTTTATTTAATAAACAGATTATTTAATTGGGAAATGAAAAAATGTTCTCGGAACGGTATCGAAGTGAGGTATAAGTGACCAGCTCGACGCGCTGAGCGCGTGGTTCAAAGTTTTACCCAAATCGGAGGTCGTATGGACTCCCGGCGGTCAAAAACATAAACATCGGACGCCAGAGAAACAAACCGGGGGTGTTTGTGTAAATCTGCCAGTCAGACAGCCTATAAATAGACCGCCACTCTCTCCCGCCCATTTTAGAGTTCCCCTAGTCATTTTTTGCAGCCACCCCCTCTAAAGTTGCAAAGATCTACCTCCCAATGCCCCCAATTCCGAAAACCCTAGCCTTCCCCTGATCTGAGCCGTCAGATCTGGCCTTCGATGGCCGAGATGCAGCCACGTCACCCCAGCCTCCCTCTCAGCTGTCCGGGCCCCGCCGGCCCCCCCGTCCACCGTCGTGGCCCGCCGCCGGGCCCGATTTGGGCCATGGAGCCCGCGGAGCCGCCGACGCCCGTGGACCTGAAAGGTGGCAAAGTCATGCATGTTTAGCTCACGACGGAGTCCAGAATTGAGTCCAAGGTGGAACCTCTCTTGCTTCTTGGCGTCGGAGGAGACCTCTTCAGTAGCATAACGAGACAGTCGGTTGAACTCACGACTAAACTCGTCAACAGTCCTTCTGCCTTGGGTGAGGTTGTAGAACTCCTCACGCTTGCGGTCCATAAGACCCTTTGGGATGTGGTGCTCACGGAATGAAGTGAAGAACTCATCCCAAGTGGTGGGCGGTCCAACGGGACGCATGTTCAGGAAATTCTCCCACCAAGAGCTAGCTGCACCCTCGAGGTGGTAGGTGGCATAGCTGACCCTGTCACCATCTGCAACATGGCCTGCCTGGAGCTTCCTCTCGATGCTGGGCAGCCAGTCATCAGCGTCAAGGGGCTCGGTGGAGTAGCTGAAAACCGGGGGATGAAGCCGGATGAAGTCATTCAAGGACACCAACTCATTGCGCTGTTGAGTGGTGTTGCGGGCAATGACCTCCAGCAACTGGTGAGAGTCTCGGCGGTTCCTCTAAACCTCCATCAGAACCTGAGCCATCGTGGGTGGGGGTGGAAGATTGCCTTCCTCCGGATCATTCCCACGACCATGGGCACGACCAAGATGGCCACGGGTTCCTTGAGACATCCTGAAGGGAAAACCAAAGTCAAACAGAGTTGATTGGAAGAGTCTAAACAAGGTATTGAAGGTACTGGAAGAATCACAGAGCAAAGGAAGTAATCATCTTGACAACATGGTGATAAAAGCATACAAGCCATATATTCACAAGCTGTCATACAAACCATACATCATTTTAGTACAAGCGCCAAGCTAATACAAACGTGATGAAGATGATACATCCTTCAGAGGCACTCTGACTTCCTATACATTATTTATCTAAGCCTCTGGAACTTAGAACACCTTGCGTACAATATACTAAGATACTACTACATCCTTACTAAAGTAAGACCACAGGCGGTCTCACTCATCTCCATCTCCATACTAATCCTCGTAAAAGTTACCCGCGTAACCCGGTAGCTGAAGGTGACCATCGGAAAACACGGAGGCTTGTGGACCCTGATATCCATTTGGGCAAGGATGGGTCCTAGGTCCAGCGTAGGGTGGAATCAGAAGACCACGGGGTGGGAAAATGCCTCCAATCTCGGGCCAAGCAACTCGAGAAGGCATCTGTGTCCTGACTGGGTAGATAGCATCATACTCCACTGATCCAACACTCACAAAAGGAGCCAGGAGTGTAAGTGCTCGATACAGACGGACACAGGTGGCGTGAAGCTCAAAGCGAAGGGCACGTGCATCACGATCTCTATCACAAGCGTGCCGAGCAGTGATCTGAAGCAAAGTATCCTCCAGGGAGTGATCTGTCTACAATCCGGTGTAATATCCCTCTTCTCCGGGAAGTGCAGCAGGGATGTAGAGGAAAGGTGATCCTGCAAGCAGGGCATGCTCCTCTCTTAGCAGGGTAATACATGAGTATTCAGCATCCTGCACAGCCATGTTCTCAGTCACACCAATGCCATGTCCAAAGAGGATAGGCTGAGAGACTCCAATGTGGTGCGGGTAGATCCTGACAGTGCAGTGGAACTGAGTCTGGTTGAAGTCAAGGAACTGCTCCTCAATGGTATACTCAGGATACCAACGATAGCCAATGAAGGACATCATCTCGGTGAGCATGGCTGGATGCCCACGCACATCGAGGCACCTAGTCAAACGAACAATCTGCCGAGGGGGAAGATCCGCCTTCTGAAACAGAAAGAAGGATTTTGCAAATGCATCAGATTATGAAGAAACTTGGAATGACTCGGGCAGCATAACGGATGTAATTGCAAGAGATTTTTTTTTTCTTACAACATAGAAAAAACATTTACATACGATGTGAGAAATCAGGAAGCACAACAACTCTAGAAGATTGAACACAACTTTCCTACGGCTACAAGGAAGCAAACAACGAGATGTTCTAGTAAGACATAGACGAGCCTAGTCCTATCTTCCCGTAGAACAAGATGAGGGTGACTCAGAACTCAGAGCGATGAAGGTAAGGAGAAAAAAGAAGCCTTATGTTGTTCCCTTATATACCAAGAGTAACTATATAACTATAGCAATCTAGACTCGACTTCGGCCAAGGCTAATAATCCTACAGCCAGTCCTGCTCTGATACCAAGTCTGTCGGGACCCGGGGTTAGCGTATGCAAGACTCGCTACAACACAATCATATGGAGAGCCGAGAACCGTACCCACTTGTCTAAGCAGACAAGGCCAAGCACAGAACGTTCTCGGAAAGCATCGAACGTGAGGGGCATCCCATCCAGGCCGGATGATCAACTAAAATGGGTCCTCATCGTCCGCACACAAGTCTAAATAATATGGGTGGTGAACTCCCATACTCATAGACAAGTCGCCTCAACCATACTATCCATTTTATTATAACCCTTACATAGACTTACTCCAGCCCGATCACTTAGTCGGGGTCTAGGGCGGGCTCGATCATACATAAAAGTGTGCACGTGACAGAGTCACGAGCAATCGCATCGCGATGACCCAAGATGCGCACATCTAAGGGCCACTTGGTGTATAAAAGACCGCCAGCCAGATCACAACTAAGGTCTCGAAAACCCATACTAAGACATGCATGTTATAATAATACACACAACACACATGCCTTGTATGAACAACAGGTATCATTGCAATTCTCTACAAAGTATACAACTTTATTGATAACTCTTACAGAGTGCACACAGAGATCACGAGACCGTGATCCAACATTACAACAAGCATGCGAAAGGAAATTATGTCTGGGTACAGACAAGTTTAACAAATGGCTTAAGAAGCCTTATTTAAAAACAAGCCCTCCACGAGGGAACCAGTCTGCTGACTGGGACTACACAAGCTTGGTCTTCAGTCGTCGAGCTCGAGGAAGAATCCACCTTCGGGGTCAGTGGGTTCATCTAATACATAGAATAAGCAAACGGGAGTACAAAGTCGTACTCAGCAAGACTTACGTAGGAGCTATACTACCCATGCACATGTATCAAGGTAAAAGGGAGGTGGGGTTTCAATGCATAAGTGCCAGCTTTGACTTGGCTAGTCCTATACTACGAGTACCATACTTGAGGTAAGAAGCGTACACGAGTCCACTACATGTCTCCAACCAATTACACCACTATGGTGCCTTCCTCGAATTCCCCACGAGAAAGCACGCCATAACACTCACTCTTATCTTGGCAAGTTTTATAAGTATCCAGTTCAAGTTGTGTAATAATCAAGCTAAGCTTTCCAAGAAGTCCCTTACCACGGACGCGGCTATTCGAATAGTTTTGTTAACCTTGCAGGGGTGTACCGCTACACACACATGACCATCAGTTACCGCCTTTGATCTCGACACCGTTCAAGGGGTGTCAGCGAGGACGCTCACCATAACTGTTACCTCATAGCCGATCTAGTCCAAGAAAGCCGCCTACCTGGGTTGGCTACCACTACCGTGAACCCGTCCGGTTTACCGAAGTGGACCCCGATGATGTGTGCGTGGTGCATAAGCCGGTCTCGGCTGAGCCGTTCTCTCACTTAGCAGCCAGGCCACAAACCTACCAGAACTCCGAACTACTGCGACATCTGGACATCGAAAGGGATGAGTTAGTAGGTTGAGAGGGGTCAGTGAGCCCAATGTGTGGTTGTACTCTTCATCTTGGATCACCACACAAGAACTCGGACTTAGGGCGGTGTTCAACAAGACAACCCACCGTGTACTCCTACACAGCCTCTCATCGTTCACCTTGTATTATGGTAGATTCACCAACACATTTCCACCATCAACAACATCATTGCTACCATCCCGACTCACATAACAGTATCAACATTGTATCAATCTAAGCATGCAATAAGCAGTAAAAATTGCAGGGGCCACATGATATCAATCAACTCCTACATTTGCTAGGATTATGGTTTGCTTACTACTGTGACAAATGATAGGTCATGCAAAGGAATGGGTTCATCTATGCGGTAGAAACGTAGCATGGTAATCATCCTAAACAATGCATAAGCGAGACTGAGAGGGAAGTGGGATTTTATCGACATGATCAATGGGGGTTTGCTTGCTTTGCTGACGAGGTTCAGGTTCAGGGTCTTCAACGAAGGGGGCAGCCTCTTGTTCCGGTTCCACTTCTACTCGACAAACAACAAACAAGGAAGCAATATAAATACAATGCACAATCACATGGTTGAAGGTTGAAACTTGATGTATATGCTTCTGATGTGTGAGGGTTTCCATTTAAATGAAGTGTATTGCAAAGGTTTTGCAAATTCAAACTCCATTTTGAATTTAAAAGGAATGCATATGCTTCGTTACCACTGTTCACCCAAGGAAACTTGGTCAAACATGAAAACAGATTGCATATTCAGATTCCTTGAATTTTGCTAATAATTTTACATATATTATATGTTTAATTTGGAGTTAAAATGAATTAGTTATGAATTTCCAAAGTTTAATTCATTTTTTGGAATTTCTGGAATATTTTAAATAGAAAAGCTTTTACTGCATCAGCATGACATCAAGGTGACGTGGGGGGGTGCTGATATGTGGGGCCTCACTGTCAGTGGGTTAGTTAACTAACCCGGTTAGTTTAAACTAACCAGGGATTAGTTAGTGGCCTGGGCCCAC
Source organism: Bromus sterilis (assembly GCA_950022295.1). Taxonomy (NCBI): domain Eukaryota; kingdom Viridiplantae; phylum Streptophyta; class Magnoliopsida; order Poales; family Poaceae; genus Bromus; species Bromus sterilis. The sequence continues at coordinate 224,641,560 of OX465598.1, forward strand.
TGGTTAGTGGCCCAGGGTGTGATTAAGCGTGGGGTTAGGGTTAAACATGCCGGCCACGTGGACCTCACCGGCGGCAAGTCGCTGGTGACCATCCAGCACGGCGGCGCTCGCTCGGGATGGCGTTCCCGTGGTTCAAATGAAGCGCCAAGACAACCAGGAGGAAGCTCTCGTCGTCGCGCAATGATCTGGAGCAAGAACGGGGGCTGGGGGGCTCTGTAGGCTCGCCGGCGTCAAGATTTTCGGCAACCGAGCCACGGCTACGAGCTAGAACCTTCTGGACGGCACGGCTTGGAGCGGGGTTAGGCTGGTTCGGAGCAGTGGAGCACTGTGAGTGCAACGGACAAGAAGGCAAGCTCGATTGCGCAACAGGGGGTCGTTGCCATGGATCCCGGCGGCGAGAAGCTCCGGATTTCATGGCAAAACAAGGTATAGGCCTAGAGGGTGGCCGTGGACTGGGTGGGGTGAAGCAGGAGCTCACCGCGGATGCAGTGGAAGCGGTGGCGTGGTCGGGGAGTCTCTGTGGCCGGAGTAATCGACGACGGCGGCTTGCGGGTCCAGCGAGCTCTCGGCGAAGCGTGCGTCGTCCTCGGGCTCGATTAGGACGCCAACTTCTCTAGATCGGGGTAAACGATGATGGCGCACATGATGGACATGATCTCCTCGCCTATCTCCGACGTTGGCTGCGAGTTCTTGCGTCGACGAACGGCGGCTGTTCTCGGAGGATTTGGGGGAAACGCATAGAGAGCGCGAGAGAGTGTGGCGAGAGGGGGAGAGTGACGAGGACGTCCAGGGGCTTCTCCTGGACACGCGCTTGACGCCGGGGAAGTAGGCAGGTCGTCGGGGTGGCGTCGGTGGCCACGGCATGGCCGCCACCGAGGTGCTTGCTGACGCGCTGGAAGACGACAAGAGCCTGGCGGACTTGGGATGCGGTACAGGTAAGTTGGGCCTGGGGCCCAAGGTGAGTGGGCCTCTTTCCCTATTCTCTTTTCTTTCTGTTTTTCTCTCTGTTATTTGTTTTGTCTCCGCTAGAAAAAATCGCAAACCAATTTAAAAAATGTTTTAACTTTTTATATGGCCTTATCAAATATTAGGCTAGCCACTTATAAAGTTTGAACATTTTTAAAATTAAAATTATTTGAACTTTAATTCAAATAGGGGTTTAAATTTAAATCCATGCTCCTGTTTGAATATTTGAAAAATCCATGAGCATGGGGTTGGTCCCACATCACTTGATATGTGATCACACTCATTTATAAGACTTTTCAAAAATGCCAAAGGAATTTTTGGAGCAACTTTTATTCTGGTCATTTGAATTAAATTCATCTGGGGGGTGTTTTCTCCCCCATTTCAATTTCTTTTGAAAATTTGAACATGATGCAAAGTTTCTTGCAAACCATAGCACATACCTAACAGAGGGTTCTGACAGGGGGGAGCCTGGGGTGGCTCCAAGAGTCGAGGCGGCCACCTGGCGCGCCCCTGGTGGGGGCCGTGCCACCAGGGCGCCTGGGCACCTGGTGGCCCCCCTCTGGCCCTTTTTGGCCTGGCTTTGTCAATCTTCTAAAAAATACCCTCCGTCGATTTTTAGATTATTTGGAGATGTTCTGTTTCAGCAACTCTATGTCCACTTTGCTTCGCTAAATTCCGCGTCTTCTATTTCGGCACCGGAAAGTTGCAAACTGTGTAAAAGAAGCCAAAACACTATAAGAACAACATCATATCGTGAAATATATCAATGAATAGAGATGAATTATGATATAAAATAGTGATGCATTTTGGACGTATCAACTCCGCCAAGCTTAGACCTCGCTTGTCCCCAAGCGAATACCAAACTCGGTAAACCTGTCCACAAGTTTAGAGAGTGAAGTGTTGATAAATAGAATACGGACAAGAAGCATCATGATTTCTCTACCAAACTCAAGCATCCTCAACATCAATCTCAACTCATAAGGCCCTTATGAAAGAGTAATAACAATTATAACCAAAAGTAGGGCTAAGGAAACTCATCAAATCATGGAAAACATATCCTTGGTCAGAGGACAACTAATAACTTTTACTTTTGCTCTTCCACTTTATAATGAATCACTTTGAAGCTTTTGAAAGAGCATGTTATTAGTCAGGAAGTGAAAATGCTAACACAAAGGAAGATGTTTGCTTGGCCTAAGATTTTTCAAACAACTTACTTATCAAATGATAATGTCAACAAGGATGTGATATGACTACTCTTAATGTAGCATTATATGAATGAATCCTTATCAACATCAAGTGTCTGTTCTCTTTAAGAATAGAAGGAAGTAGGAAGAGCTGACTCAACATAGAAGTAAAGGACAGGCCCTGATCTAGGGAAGTAGGGAAAACTCATGTGCTATCCTTAAATCAAATAGAATGAAAACAAGATTTGGGAGGTGCATGATTTCTCAACGAATGCTAATAGATAGCTCAATTACTTCTCAAGGTGGACAAGTTTCGAGGAACGGCTCCCAAGTGGGGACGATCACATCCCCTTAATCTCCTTTGTTTATCACTGCCGAAGTTTTCTGATTTCTCATGAATAAAGCGGGACGGAGGGTTTGTTTGTTCTATTATATTTTACGAGCTGGGCACACTCATGCCAGTTCCTCCTCGTATTAGGGGTTTGGAGATTAGACATGCAAACCCAAGATAAAACTTCTCCAACTTAAGAAGATCATGAATTACCTACTACTTCCTCATGAGCTAAACCAGAGGCACGAAACAGAAGATTTTGAAAATTCAAAGATAACACATGAATTATATACTTTAGGAGTGGTAGTGAAATACCACGAATAGGAAGGTATGGTGGACTCATATGGAAGATATTGGTTTCATGGTATGGATGCACAAGCAGAATTACGCTTAGTATAGAGTTTGGCTAGCAAAGGCTTTGAGAGAACAGACAATTGATGATGACTTGGATGCAAAGCAATATAAAGCATGAACATTAAAATAAGCATAACTCATCAAGTGGTCTTCCTTGTTAACATAACACTTCAAGCATAATGACATAAAGTTTTTGGCTATGTTGCTACTTGAGAAAATCATGCTTGTTTTATGACCAAAGCTATGTTTGTCAAGATTAAAATAAAGTTTTCAAAGCCATACCTGATATAAGGTCAATACTCCCATAAGAATCAGCATATAAGGTCGATTGCGTGGAGAGAATACCGAGTGCAGCGAAGAACCAATAGACTTCTCATTAATATTCCATCATAGACGACTCCACACTCACGGACACAAGATTCTCCACAAAGGAGTGATTGACCTCAATGCAAACACCTATTTCATAAGATAACTTCCCTAGAAATGATACGACTCTACTTGACTCTAAAAGACAAAGATAAAGATAAAGATACCGGGCACTCCCCCAAGCTTGGAACAAGCTAAGGGGATGCCATTACCCAAGGAGATTTCACTCCTCATTCTTGTTCTTGTTGATCACGTAGTCCTTGGCAAATGATACTTTAGTCTCCAGAATCCTGCACTCAGAAGCCAAACCCATGCGCAGAAACTTTAGTTCATACTCACAGTTCTGGTTCTGCAAATCATAAATCTGCCCTTGAAGCTTGAACACTTTTTCTTCCACTGCGGCCAGGCTTGACCACAACTCCTTCATCTCCTTCTTGTGGTGTGCCTTCAAATCGTTGATGATGTCGAAGTTGGCTTCAACACCACGTTCGACCATTTTATTGTACTTGAAGACTTCTTGCTCCACTTCTTCCAGCCTGGCATGGATGCTCCCCTCCTTGACAGGCCCCTTTAGATCTTCATTGTGGAGGACACCATCCTCCACCCAAAGAGTTTGAGGGTGCTTCTTCACCTCGGCGAGGTACGGGTTGATGACGTTGACGATGAACTTGTACTTGGGGGAACTTGGGGAAGCCATGGCACCTAGGTCTAGCTGAAAAAATTCCTGTGAGAAACAGACCGAAAAAGAAAACACAAGAAATCACGAGATACAGTGCCAGGAAGATCCGAGAAAATATATAACAAAAAATTATGCACCAAAAGGAAGGTAACAAGCCAAAGTGGGGTCGGAGACGGACTCCGGGGTGCCCAGGCGGCCACCCGGCGCGGCCAGGAGGGCACCTGGGCCCCCTGGAGCTCCTCTCCGGCTCCACTTAGGCTTGGAATTTCCCTAATTTTGTGAAAACTCATAATATGCAACTTTTATGGATGTTTGCGATGTTTCCTTACCGTAATACGTACCTTTTCTTATTCTTCTTCCCCTGGTGTCTGAAACAGGGTGCAACATGTTCTTCATGAGTTGTTGTGTGTATCAAATCCACATCAACATTGACATGGTCTCCTGCCATGTAATGCTGGAGTCTTTGCCCATTCACAACTTGAGGTTTGGTGCCTTCAAAATTGTTAATCTTGATTGCATCGGAGCGGTAGACTTCTTCGATATGAAATGACCCCTTCCATCTGTAAAGTAGTTTACCTGGAGAAAACTTGAAACGAGATCTAAACAACAAAACTTTATCACCAACATTAAATTCACGTTTCAGAATCCTTCTATCATGCCACTTATTTACCTTTTCCTTGAACATTTTAGCACTCTCGTAAGCTTCACTTATCCACTCATCTAGAGAAGTCAAGTTCATGTGACGCTTTTCACCAGCTAATTTTGGATCAGCTTTAAGCTCTCTAACAGCCCAGAAAGCTTTGTGCTCTAACTCTAATGGAAAATGGCAAGCCTTGCCATAGACCATCTTACAGGGAGACATGCCCATAGGGTTTTTGTAAGCAGTTCTATACGCCCACAAAGCATCTCCTAACTTCTTTGATCAGTCCTTCCTAGAACGGTTAACTGCCTTTTGTGAGATCATCTTGATCTCTCTATTGGTGAGCTCAACTTGCCCACTAGTTTGAGGATGGTACGGTGAAGCAATTTTATGATTGACATCGTACTTGGCTAAAGATTTTCTAAAAGCTCCATGCGTGAAGTGTGATCCTCCATCAGTCATGAGGTACCTTGGTACACCAAACCTAGGGAAAATTACATCTTTGAGCATTTTCAAAGATGTCTTGTGATCAACACTTTCAGTGGGGATTGCTTCAACCCACTTGGTTACATAATCAACAGCCACTAAAATTTGAGTGTACTTGTGTGAAGGAGGAAAAGGACCCATAAAATCAAAACCCCAGCAATCAAAAGGCTCAATCACTAGAGAGTAATTCATAGGCATCTCATTTCTCCTACTAATATTACCAACTCTCTGACACTTATCACAAGATAAGACATAATTCCTAGCATCCTTAAAGAGAGTGGGCCAATAAAAACCTGATTGTAGAACCTTATGTGTGGTCCTTGTTGGAATTATGCCCTAGAGGCAATAATAAATTGTATTATTATAATTCCAGTTCATTATTAATGTTTATATGTCTGTGCTATAACTGCAATGGCTTATGCGGAGGCTTGCCAAGTAGCATGTTAACTGCCTCCGGAGGAAAACCCATATGCAGGTGTGGAGTATAAACACCAAGTGTTCTTAGTCTGCCTCTAGGACCAACCCGTGTGTTATGGATGACATGTTTTCCTGTTCATAGGGCATTGGAAATGCCGGTAACACATGGGAGCACATTGTTGCCAGAACAAGGGTGCTGAACCGACCCAATTGTATGATTTACTTTGAGATCACATCGTTTTCATGTTATAAGTAAAATCATCTAAAGTTAATATGCATGTGTCCTTCATGACCATAAGAATGTTTCGTAACTTCATACCGGAGGGTGGGTTTTGACACTGTCCCAACACCACCCGTAACAGGCGTGGCAATAACGGCTTTGATCACTCACACCCGAAAGTTTTTCAAGGGACTTAACGATTCGAGTTGGGAATTTTCTCCTCTAACGATGGAGAGATACTTCTGTGGGCCCTCTCGTATTACGGCATCCAACATCTCTGGCCAGACACTGTGAATTTATCACAAGGGATACCGGAATACTAAACGAGAAAAATGGAACAAAACAAGTAGGAGGATGACTTGGTATAATGGTTAATGGTTAATCATGCGGATAACTAAAAGATCTCACCTCAGGTTTTGTATAGTATCGTGAAGCTAATAGACTGGCATGTTAAGCTTGTGGTTTACTCGAATTTATGTTCGTGTAGGTCCGGGAACCGTTATGGGTGTCCATGGCTCCGCTATCGGTTATTGTTCCGCGGGAAAATAAGTTTTCGGTTCATGTCCGTATTCTACCGAACCTATGGGGTCACACACTTAAGGGTGGAAGATTTGTTGAGTAGTAGAGTGATAGGAGCACGAGTATAACACACCGGAAAAGTTTCGGAGTGATTGAGATTTAATCGGAGAGAAAACCGGAATCGTTTCGGGGCACCGGTAAAGTACCGGGAAAAGTTTTGAGAAAACCGGGTAAAACCGGAGTGCCGGAAAAGTTCCGGGATGGTCTAAATATATTTAATATTCGTATATTGTGAATTCCCAAATTTTTTTGGAATTAATAAAATAGATTTAATACCAATGGGCCCTCTCTCACTTGGAAGGCCCAAGTGGGGGAGGGAGCACTTGGACCAAAGAGGCCCAAGGGGGGGGGCGCCCTAGGAGGAAGCTTCCTCCTAGGTGAGGAAGCTTCCTCCCCCCTTCCTTGGACGGCCTTAAGGGGAGGGAAACCCTAGGGCGCCACCCCTAGGGCTGCCCCCTCCTCCAAGGTGGCCTCCCCTCCCCTCCCACTATAAATAGAGGAGATGGGGGCACCCCTTCAACACACACGTTGTTCTATTTTTCCGACGGGCTGCCCCCTCTCTCTTTCTCTTGTAGATCCAATATCCTCCATAGCTCCGAAGGGCTGCTCCTCCCTCCTCTCTACCACTACTAGGGAAATAGCTATACATGGAAAGCTTATTAGTGGCGCATGTAGAAAGCGATGCGCCACCATCTGTTATGGGTGGCGCACTGGAAAATAATGCGCCACCCATAAGGTCTTATGGGTGGCGCATTATTTTCCAGTGCGCCACCCCTAAGAGTGGGCCAGCCTGGATGACCTTATACGTGGCGCATCTACCAATATGCGCCACCCCTAAGGACCTTATGGGTGGCGCATTTACAGAATGCGCCACCCCTAAGGACCTTATGGGTGGCGCATTTACAGAATGCGCCACCCCTAAGAGCTTAGGGGTGGCGCATTCTGTAAATGCGCCACCCATAAGGTCCTTAGGTGTGGCGCATCCGTGAAATGCGCCACCCATAAGAGCTTAGGGGTGGCGCATTTCACAGATGCGCCACCACTGACTTCCTATATGCGCCACTAAAGGCCTAGAGCTGCCCTTATCTACTCCACCCCACCTACCACCTCTCATTCACTCCACACAATTCTCAAACTAGATCCACTCTTCTCACCCTAGATCTATTCGGTTTTCTCCTCCTCCCCACCTCATTTCTTCCATTTATCCATCGATACTTGGCATTACATCTATTTTGTTTCATATTGAAGTAAGTGGACCTCCTCCCAAACTCTTTTGTTCCATTTATGACCCATATACTTGCCTTTATTAGCTTGGGGTTTGTTGTATATGTGAAGCTTGGGTTTGATGTATGTGTGAAGCTTATGGTGGTTTGATGTATATGTGTATCTTGGGTGGCAAATGTTTTGCCGAAATGTCGATTCATTTCCGTTTCGGCAAATTTCTAGCGCACTCTCCGCATGCTCCCATGCATTTTCCGGCGACGACTGTGATATATAATTGTGTTGCTCTCTCCGTGCACGCAGGTGATCGACCATGTTCCGCGAGATGCTGAGCGATATCACCGTGGCTAGGTGGATGCAATGTGCGACAAATGACATGCTAAGGAATAATAGGTCGGATATAAGATGTCCGTGTCGGAGATGCAAAATGCAGTGCGTGACCGAGCCTGATTCCGGAATATTGCAAAGACACCTGAAGCGTAATGGTTTGATGGATGGCTACACACGATGGATAAGTGATGAAGCTGGTGAGGAGGAGGACGTCAATGGTGGGGCACCAGTAAATGAGGAAGGGCAACCAGAAAACAGCGGTGGGCGAGATGACGAAGAGCATCCCGTACATGATCATGAAGAAGATGCCGAAGCGGATCATGTAGATCAAGATGCCGGACATGAAGATCAAGATGTCGGACATGATGATTCAAGCTGGGTGCGGGACCCTCATGTTCAAGAGCTGCTTGTCAAAGAGGCGTTGAACGCAAGAGGTGCAGCTAGAGAGAAAGCCAAGATGGCGCAACTCGAGAAAGAAGCGATTACGAAGTTGTACGAAGGATGCAACGACGAGGATACCCGCTTGAATGTAACACTTGGGGCTATGGAGATGAAGGCAAAACACAAATGGACCGACGAAAGCTTCGATGATAACATGGCATTCTGGCACGGTCGTCTTCCGAAGGGCAACACGTGCCCAACTAGTATCGCTGAGGCCAAGAAAGTCCTTTGCCCTCTCGATCTTCCCCACGTTAAATACCACGTCTGCATAAATGATTGCATGATCTATCGGGGTGAGGACGAAGATAAAACCACATGTTCCGTGTGCGGTGTTAGTCGATACAAGAGAGGGAAGAAAGTTCCTAGAAAAGTGGTATGGTACTTTCCGATCACTCCTTGTCTGCAGAGGTATTTTGTAGATCCCGAGGAAGCAAAGCTCATGACCTGGCACGCGGATAGAAAGAAGCTAAAAGAGGATGACCCGAACCCGGATCCAGAAAAGGAGGACATGCTGAGGCACCCTTCAGATGGTAGCCAATGGACTGCGTTGGACCTCGAATACCCAGATTTTGGGAAAGAACCAAGGAACCTCAGGATTGGTGTGAGCGCCGATGGAGTCAATCCGTTTGGCGGCCAGAGAAGCACACACAGTACCTGGCCCGTGTTTGTATGCATATACAACCTTCCCCCCTGGAAGTGCATGAAGAAAAAGTACATAACAATGTGTATGCTAGTTCAAGGGCCGAAACAACCAGGTACGGACCTCAATCTATATCTGCAGCTGTTGAAAGAGGAGCTAGAAACGTTATGGAAAGACGGAGTCAATACGTGGGACGCCGCGGCAAAAGAATATTTCCCAATGAAAGCCGCAGTGATCACGACGGTGCACGACTATCTCGGATACGGATATTTCTCTGGGAAGGTGGTCCAAGGATTCTGTGCATGCGTTAGGTGCATGGATAATACAACGTACCGCCAGCTACCAAAAGATCCTGGATCTTCAAAAACCGTGTTCCAGGGGTCTCGGAGGTGGCTTCCCAAGAAACACGCGTGGAGAAAACAGGGACATCTGTTTGATGGAAGCGAGGAGCTCCGAGCACCCCCAGCTCGAAGGAGCGGCAAAGAAATCGACAACTTGCTGAAAACTTGGAAAGAGTGCCCCGCGCCGGGAAAGAAAAAAAAGAAGACTCAGCCGTTGATGAGGGTATGGAAAGCGAGGTCTGTTTTCTGGGATTTGCAATACTGGAGTCTACTCCGCAGTCCTCATAGCCTTGATCTAATGCATATCACAAAGAACGTGTGCGAGAGCTTGTTTGGCACGCTCCTCAACATGCCGGAGAAGACCAAGGACGGGCCAAAAGCAAGGAATGACTTGAAATTTATGGGCATCAGGAGGGAACTTCACCCCCCTAGTGACGACGATGATGAGCCGGAGGAGGAAGAGGATACGGAAACGCAAAACTCTCGCAAACGAAAAAGGACGACCAAGAAGAAGACCGGTATTGATCACTGCCCCCCGGCATGCTTCACTCTGTGCGAGGAGGAGATCAAGCGGTTTATCCACTGCCTCATAGGAGTAAAATTTCCGAACGGCTACGCGGGGAAGATAAGCAGATACCTAGACGAGGCGAAACAGCGTTTCAGCGGGATGAAATCTCACGACTGTTTCGTGCTGATGACGCAGATTCTCCCGGTTGCGATGCGAGGGATAATGGACGAGAACGTCCGTAAAACGTTGTTTGGGCTTTGCAACTTTTTTGACGTCATCTCCCGGAAGTCGATTTGCGCTACGCAACTCAAAAGGCTACAGGAGGAGATCGTGCTCATACTATGCGAGCTTGAGATCTATTTCCCGCCCGCGTTCTTCGACATTATGGTGCATCTGCTGATCCACGTCATGGAGGATATCGTCCAACTCGGGCCTGCGTTTCTGCGCAGCATGATGCCGTTCGAAAGGATGAATGGGCACATCAAAAAATACGTTCGTAACAGGTCCCGTCCAGATGCAAGCATAGCGAAGGGCTTTCTAACCGAAGAGTGCATCTCTTTTTGCACGAATTATCTCAACACCGAGAACCCTGTTGGTCTGGCCGTCAACAAGCACTTTGGCAGGACCGATGGGTGTGGTCACCACGAGGGAAGCCGCGCAATGCATGTCAACTTTGATGGTCGATACATCGACTTTGAAAGAGCAAGCCTAGTCGCGCTACAACACATCCAGCTGGTCGATCCTTGGATAGTAAAGCACAAGGATTTAATCAGGAAGAAGTACAGTGACCAGGGCCTGCATATAACGGACCGAGATCCACGGCTAATCAAAGAGCACAACTCCGGTTTCATGACTTGGTTCAGGGACGAGCTTCGTGCTAATCCCCCGCGAAGGAACGTTTCCGAGGACGAAAAGATGATATTCACCTTGTCACAGGGTGCCGCACACAACCTGATGACCTATCAAGCGTATGATATCAACGACTACACATTTTACACGGAGGAAAAGGACAATAACTGCGATTACCAGAACTCAGGGGTAACGGGGATATTCTACACCGATGACGTCAAGGAAAGATTCTATGGAAGGATCGAGGACATATGGGAGCTCGACTACTATGGAGAGAAGGTGTCGATGTTCCGTGTGAGATGGGCCAAGAGCGTCGTAAAAGAAGACCGGTACTTCACCATCATGGTTATACCCGAAGCCAAATCCAAGTCTACGGGCGCAAACGTCACCGCGAAAAATGAGCCATGGGTACTGGCTAGCCAAGTGGACCAATGCTTCTTCATTACCGACCCATCAAAGCCGAGCCGCGTTGTAGTGAGGAGAGGCAAAAGAAACATCATCGGAATGGATGGAGTTGCCAACGAGCAAGACTTTGACAAGTACGGCGACCCGAAGATGGAGGATGACTACGCCGCTCAGGATACATACACCACAACCCTACCGAAGAAAGGTCACCTCCCGTTCAAGAGGAAAAGTGAAGGCGTCCCGGGCCTAAATTATTCAACCACCACAAAGAAGGGCAAGAAGAAGATCATGAGGAAACGATAGCTAGATAGCTAGCTCCAAATTTAAGAAAATCTTTTGTAATTCATGATCACTTTGTGTATGCATGGATTTAATATGACTTTGTAATTGATGATCACAATCTTATGTTTCCAAATGCCACCACACCATGTGTTTGTGGATCTTGGTTCGGCGACGACACGGTTAAGGCATGGTACGTGGATCGATATGATCACATTAATATGTTTGAAGTGTATGAACATCGACGATACACAATCGAAGCACCATTCTCAAAAGGTCGGTTAGAGCAAGTACTCCCTCCGTTTATTTTTACTCCGCATATAAGATTTGGTCAAAGTCAATCTTAATAAAGTTTGACCACTTTTATAGAAAAATGTACTCCATAATAATTATTTTTAAATGGTTTCACTTTAATTAAAAAAATAAATAATTGTTTAAACTCTAATAAAAAAATAAAAAACCATAGGGGTGGCGCATATTGTTGAAATGCGCCACTAAGTGTTCTTAGGGGTGGCGCATTTTGCCAGAATGCGCCACCAATAGGTTTCTTATGCGTGGCGCATTTTTCCGAGATGCGCCACGCATAAGAAACCTGTTGGTGGCGCATTCTGGCAAAATGCGCCACCCGTATGTCTTAACCTCCAACTAACCCGCACAGTAACCACCATTCGCCCCCCACCTCTCACTCTCCTCTAGCCACCGCCGCCGGAGCCCTAGCCCGCCACCGGAGCCCTAGCCGCCACCGGAGCCCCTCCTCTCCGGCCGCCGCCCTCGACGACGGAGCCGCCTGCAACCTCGACGACGGAGCCCTAGCCGCCGCCCTGACGCAGCCGCCTGCCGGAGCCGCCCCAACCCCTCCACGGCGACACCCCTCCACCGCCAGGTACCCCTTCCTCCCCTTGCTGGATTCCGACGACGGCCGTGGTGGCCATGGCGCCGCCCCCAACCCCCACTCCCCCTGTGTATGCCCCTGTTCAAATTTTAGATGCCTAGGGTCCAATTTTTCAGTAATTACAGTGCTAAAATGTTTACCTTGTGAATATAGCAGCAAGCTAATTTAGTTGAGCCATAAGAATAGGTTTCAGTTTGTGCATTACATCTCAGTGAGTGGTGGCAGTTTGATCATGTAAGAATGCTTGCTTGCTTGCTCTTGCAGAAGCTGTGTACTTGGACCTTGTCCAAATCCTTTGTTTTTTAATACATAGATCATCCACAGATTTCACTTTTACTTGGCAAGTAATATTCCTCACCTTTTTTTCTTGTTAAAAATATTGCATGCTCTGCCAAATTCTTTATCAAAATTGAGATTCACTAGGTATGTACATGTACATCTGTTGGTCATGCAATCAAACTGCATGCAGGGTAGGGGTGCAGTAATATATATGCTCATGACTACATGTGTGGCTATTGCATGATCTATGCATGAGTGTTATTTCTATATATATAGTCCATCCCAAAACGTATTTTCCTTCCTGCAGTTACAACTTACAACTGTAGTGAAACAGAAACCTATTGGAGTGAAACAGTGATGTTGGAGTGAAACAGTCATGGGTCCAGTTACTTGTCTCAAAAACCCTTATGGGATGTTGGAGTGAAACAGACAAGATAGTTGTTCCCACCATTGAGCAGCTTGCTTCTAGACAAGTTGGCATTCCGTCTTGTTCAATATATGTATCTTGACACAAATCAAATAAAAACACCTAGTGGATAGTGGATACACACACAGAGAAAACCACTTTTTGTTTTGTGTGGTAGCAGTGGAATAGAATTTTAGGATTCTAGCATAGCATATGTTGTAAATGATCAAGCAAAGTGACAAGTAGTTGCTACTGCTGCTGTTGTTGTTTTTAAATGATGTTTTTTAGTGTATTGACAAGATGCTTTTCTTATCAATATTTTTATGCACTGTTTAGTGCATTGCTAGAATATGTACTGTTCTACACTATATATGTGTTGCTTGTGCCTACATGTAGGCATTTTTTATGTGCAGGGACTCTCATTATCCCCTTTCTCCCGAAATGTTGATTAACTTCCGTTTCGGTTGAGAATGGGGCACTCTCATGTTAAGAAAAAGAGCAAAGGTCATGCCGAATTTTTCCGTGAATTCATGCATGACCTTTGCTATTTTTCTTAACATGAGAGTATTTGCATTTATTTATTGTGCTAATTAATTAAGTAGTTGCATTTTTTAATATTGTACTAGTGCAAACATGTCGACCGGAGCCGACGACGGTCCTTCTTCTCTGCCGGGTACAAAAAGGAAGCAATTTTGGGAATACTCCCAGGAGGAGGTCGAGGAGCAGAGAGAAGAGGAAGTACCTCCGGGCGAGGAGGAGTATGAGGAGGAGATAGAGTCGGAGTCCGACTCATCGGATGATGACTTGTAGGAGGCTGGTACGACAGACGGCGAGAGGAACATCGGCGAGGATGATGGGACCGGTGGCTCCAACACAGATGGTACCCAGTTGAAGAAGAGGAATCGGAAACCGACCAAGGTCGGCGTCATCAGGCAAGAGTTTACTGTTGTGACCGCCGTCGGGATTCCTAAAGAGCCCGAACGTTTTTCGGAAGGGTACGGCCGTCAAGTTGCGGTGATCCTCCGCAACACCGTGCCGATCACCACGATTAACCTCAGGAGTCGTGAGAATATTCATTATTGTCAGCTTCTTATCAACAAGCTGCACGGACGATACAAGTTTCCGGAGCCGTACGATAACACCAAACTCAGAGGGAACAAAGTAAACACATGGGCCCTCAGGAAGATGAGCAAGGCCTTGTCCAGTTGGAAAACCCGGGTGAAGAGGGCAATTTTTGAAAAGAACAAAACCTGGGAGGAGCTCAAGGAGAAAGAGCCGTTGATCGACGAAGCTACCTACAACCTTTTCAAGGCTAGGTGTGAGTCAGAGCAAGCCAAGGCCGCGAGTGCAAAGGGAAAGGCCATGCGGTCGCAGGTCATAGGTAACCATCGTCTCGGAGCCGGTGGTTACAAAAGTTCCAAGCCTAAATGGGACAAGGAGGATGCCGAGTACGCCGCTGCGGGCATACCTAACCCCTTCCAGCAATACAAAGATGATCCGCAAACCGAATTCTTTGTGAGGGCCCGGAGCTATAAGGACAAAGCAACCTCGAAAATAATTATCGATCCTAAGATTCAGGAGTTTACGACTGCCGTGGTAAGTAGTTTACCACGCGACCTTGTCGATTGAATTCTCGAGTGAAGTTCACAATTTCTTAACGTTTCACATTCTTTTTGCAGCAAGCGGAAATGAAAATCGCCTCATCGCAGGAGTCGTCGGTTAGGGCGGCCGGCCCGTGGGACAACGCCTTCAACAGGGCGTTGAACAAGGTCAAGAAGGTTGACGACGTGACGGCGAAGCCATCGTCAGCCGGCCGTGTGGTCGGCTTTGGTGCGGACCTAAATTGGTCCGAATATTATGGAAAATCGGCGGAGCAGTCCGGTTCGAGGGGGCGCAAGGCGAGAAGGACCGAAGAAGATGCCGCTTATGTTCGTGGACTGGAGGAGAAGGTGAACATGCTTCCGCAGCTTTTCCAGGACGAAGTGGCGAAGACGATGAACGCTCTCCTTCCAGATATGATGTAGTCGCTCGCGAATTGGCAAGCGCGTGGTAGACAAGGGCCCATACCAGTCCCCAGCATGGTCGGCAGCAACTCGGGCCCCGCGGCGCCTGCAGTCCCGACTCCGGCCATAGTGGTGGCTCCCGCACCGACTCCCGGCGTATTGGTGACTCCGTCCGCCAACACCGCGGCGGCGACGCCGGACGTGATGGTAACTCCTCGGGCCACGATCGAGCAACCGGGGCATAACAATAATGCACCCGGCGGCAGCACAAATAGGGCGACCGACGCCACAGGAGGCAGCGTGCCCTCCGTCTCTTGCATGCCCGCCGTCATCGGCGGGGTCTCTTCACTAGCCGACCTCGACGCCCTCAAGGTAACTATAAGCGTCTGCAACTCAAACGAGGACTTCATCTCCTTGCAACTCAAACGAGGACTTCACCTCGACGCCCTTTTTTAGTGGAATCTCTCTGATGCATATATATATATATATATATATATCTCTTTCGCAGGAGAACACTCCATGCATTCTATTACAAGTCGTGGACGGCGAGTTGAAGGATGTTGCCAAAGGTAAAATCATTCAACCACAAAATCGAATCATGCACAATATGCCGATGGCACCGGAGATGCATAGGGTTCAAATCTCTCTCGTGATTTCGGGCTACGAGAGAGTTGAACCTCCCATTCAACCCCCCGGATACGATGAGGATGAGCCGGCAGTCCTCAGTGACTGTTTCAACCAAATATGCCTATGGCCGAAGAGCCAAATGCGTTTAATGACGGGGGAAAGGGGCACCACACCTAGGACAACACCGCTAGTCATCGTGTCGGCGCCACATGATCCCATCGGAGCACAACAAGAAGACGATGATCTTGATGATGATATCAGCGCCGACCAGTTCATCAATACTTTGTATGATGCTGATGACTTATTCATGCCTCCTGCTGAAGGAGCCTGTCAGCATGACGAGGAAGCTCGCGGTCCAGCTGATCCTGCGGCGAAGCCTGCTTGCTCCACGCGTCTCTTCGCTGCTTCTCAGGACATGTCTCCAGCAGCTTGCGCCTTCACCGAGCCTCAAGCAGATGCCACAAGATCTATTCTCAGCCCGTCCACACTCCATAAGGCGGCCACTGAGCAGATAAAGGCCGGTGACTGCTCAAAATCAGAAAAGAAGAAGGGACGGAAAAGAAAGAAGAGCATCACTTCTAGTAGCCAACCTTCGATGCCGATCCGGGCTCAGGACGGGCCACCAAGACACAAGGATCTCTCGTTTGAAATCCATGTGGCTGGTAGGGCGATGCTACCTAAGGACATGCTGGACCTTGCAACTTCAGATATGCAGAGTGTGCATCATAGTATTATGGCATTAGAGAAGATTCTTCTTCGAGAAGAGAATCCCTCGTACCCGGTTTTCATGGCCAAGGTTCCACTCAACATGGGCTTCATCAACACTATCCCCGCGGATATGATAATCCTACGGTTTTCGGAGATCTTCAATTTGTACCATCTCAAGCGGCTGGACCATAGCCTTATCCGTCTGTTCTCGCTCAGCCTTTCTATGAGTATCAGGAGAGATAAGACCCCGAGCGTCGCGATATTGGACCCCTTCTACATGCGTGAAAGCATCTTGATGGACGACGGGGACGCGGCTCTCGCGGCGGGGTATATCACAGACTTCATGCTACGGAACGCCGACAAAGATTCATTTCTTATGACCTACTCTCCCAAGTAAGTCATTCGCTCGCCTCCGTAGCATATATGCTTTCTTAGCTTTCCATTGTCCTCTTCCAACATTCCTTTTGGATTGTTTTAATTATGCAGTGAGGATCAAGACTGCGTGCTCATCTGCTTTTCACCGCAACACTCGCGTGCCGTGTATTTAGACTCAGGGAGTGTGAACAAAAAAGATTACAAGTATATCATGAGAGTTTTGGATGATGCTCTCGTCGGCTACATAAAAGCCGGAGGCAAGATCATGAAGCACAAGTTCAGGAAAAATCAGCCTGGCGTGAACGTGTTCAACCACGTAACGCAGTTCCCGTGCGTCAAGCAGCCGGCTAGCAGTGTGAGGGATGCGTACTACGCCCTTCATCACATGAGGGCGATTGTACAGGAACAACGCAACCTTACGCTGCCAAGTCATCTCAGAGCGTGGGCTGAAAGGAAGGCGGAAATCGCCGATGCAAATCTGAAGGAGGAGTTCTTTCACATCCAAGCACAGATGGCGACTATCATCCGTCATGAAGTACAAATGAGGGGGTCGATCTTCCACTCCAACATTGCACCATCTAATGGGGAGATAGAAGTCCGCCTAAAGGCCCTGCGTGACACAAGGCCTTTCATGACGAAAGAAGGATGTCGCCCATTCCACGAGCCGAGTCAAAACAATTAATTGAATGTACTCTTTGTGTAATTTGGATGTACTCTTTGTGTACTAGATGGTATGATGGATGTGACCTCTAAAGCTTTGTTTTGTGCAGGTTGAAGAGCAAACAAGTAGTGATGACGAAAGTAGCTTTCGGTTTTCAATAATTGTTGGACTCATTGTAATTTTGTGATGGAATGTAATCTTGTGAATCTTGTTGGCCTCTAAATCTTTGTAATAAAAATTATATTGCAATTCTTTTGTATCAATAATTGTTGGCCTCATTGTTATATTGTATTTTGCATTTCTATAATATAATAAAAATATCTGTAATGCTTTTATTCTTTTATGTAATTCTTTTTTTTTGTTTTCTGTAATTATTTAGTGGCGCATCTTGTTAGGATTTAGTGGCGCACTGTGAATGCGCCACCCCTAAGGCCCTTAGGCGTGGCGCATACCAGAATGCGCCACCCCTAAGAGCTTAGAGGTGACGCATTCTGAGATGCGCCACTCCTAAGGGCCTTAGGGGTGGCGCATCCAGAATGCGCCACCTCTAAGCCCTTATTAGTGGCTTGTAGTTAGTGGCGCACTGTGAATGCGCCACTAAACTCAAAAGCAGTGCGCCACCATAAGGGTATTCCCTAGTAGTGTACTCCGGAGTCGCCGAGCTCTGGACGGCGGAGCCCTGCCGGATCTTCCACACCGTACGTGTGGATCAACCGTAGAGAGATCGTGCGTTCGATCTTTGTTCGAGGGACTCCACGGTGATTAGATCTGTTCGTGGGATTGTTCATATTCACTCTTCTTCGACTCTCCATCAACATCTTTCGCTGTGAGAGAGTGCATCCGTTGAACGGTTGAAAAAAGGTAACAAGATCGATATTCTCATCTGCATCTTCCTAGATCCGTTCTTGGGTTTGGTTTCGTAGTGCCGAATTTTTTTTTTCTACTCCGAATCCCAACAGTGGTATCATGAGCTAGTCTAGTGCTAGAAGCAGGTTCGATCTAGAGTTCATAAGTGATGAACGGGCATTGCACAAAATTTTCATTGTGCGCGGTTTTTTGATAATAGATCTAAACTGAATCTTCTAGTTGCTTCCCCTTTAATTGCACAAGTTGATCCCTCCTGCATTGCTTGATTTTGTTACAAACATCTTGCCCCTCGGGGTCCTTCTATGCTGCTCCTGAGTATGCTGGTCGCGCGAAGATGATTTGGGTCTTGCTTTTGGTGTGGAGAAATTGTGTAACATAAGGGGCGTGTTAGATTGTTGATCTAGCACGGGGATCACGCGTATTGACGATTGCTCAGTATTGGTCATGAGATTAAATTGTAGTCTCATGGTTGATACGCCCCGAGTGTTAATCTAGCAACTTAAAGATTGTGCTTTATGTGGTTACGTAGCTAGCAAAACGTTTTTCCTTGCAAACCCTAGCAGCCACGTAAAAGATGCAAAGAACGAGTAGAAGAACGTCTAACTTGTTTTTGCAGGAACATGTGATGTGGTATAGTCTTCGTCATGATAAAAGTTGTATGAGATGTTTATACTTTGTACATGTTAAATTTGCATGACTTGCACGTCATGGTACGGCATGATGGCTGGAGCCATATGATTGTCATTTATTCGGCCTGCGTGCCAAACTTCATGTAATTTTCTTTTAGTAGAATAGATGTTAGCAATAGTTGTAGTATCTACATGAAGATGATGATTGACGGGGATCAATCCCGGAAAATCCCATGGTCAGGGACCCTGGGTTAGTCATGATAGGCACAGGTTGGACGATAGCTCGTCGGCAAACAGGGATGCACGCTCCTGCTCGATATTACTGATGGGGGAGATGCGATTACAGGGGACGGCAAGGCTGGAGCGCTCAAGGCTAGGGTTACAGATGATATTCCTCCCTCTGGTGTCGCCCCTCCTAGCCCTTATATACTGGGCTAGGTCTCGGGGAGTTCATCTACGTTTACAGGTAAGCTTTCCTAACCCTAGCTTGCTCCGTACGGCAGGTCTTCGCACCTTCCTTGTGAGTCGTAGACTCCTACGTCGGTGCCAATTAGCGGGCCGAGGTTGTATCTTCATGGGCCTTCTGTCTTCATGGACACCAGGTAGGATCATTCGTAGGAATCGTGGGGTCACCCCCTCGTCAGTAGCCCCCGAGTGCATGGGGGACTCGAAGAGTCACGCAGGGACTCGAGTACATTCATTTGTCGGTTATTGGTATGCGCGGCACATCCGCGGGTCGCTGGCAGTCTGGTGGCCATGACAAAACCTATTTCGAGGGATGCTAAGCTGAAAGGGCCCAAGGAGTCGACAGGTCGAGCCTTGGTGAATTGCACTAGGGCAAATACCATAGTAGCCCAATCAAACCCACGTCCCTCGACGTGAGCTTAGAACACTGGTATCGAGCAAAAGTCCGGCCGCTTCAGGTCTTACGGTGTTCATTTGCCGCCAGTAATGTGTATAGCCTAAGGCGTGTCCGCTCGGCTTTTTCTATCATGCGTAGCGCATGGAAAAGGTTGGGAGTGAAATCGCTCTTCGGCAAGTCCCAGCCCGGCCGAACTTCGCAGCGGGGTCTTACCTACACGCTAATCTTGCGTGGCATCTGGGCACAGTGTGTCGTGTTCCAGGAATGTGTTTTTGAGGCGCGGAGCCTTATAGCATTGCACCCGCTTGGAACAAAACATCAAGCGAGCTGTTCACTCATTCACCCGAGGGGCTTTTTTCGAGTGCTCAGACGAGGGTTTTTTCGCGAGTAATCACTCGAATGCCGTTTCGGCTCTTGAGGTGAGGGAGCACCTGAGACTCGTAGTGCCGTATGATCTTGGCGCATGCATGTTTGTCTTGCATCGGGTTGAGGGAGCACCCGAGACTCTCATGAGTGCGAGTGGTCACTCGAGCACATTGCTGACCTTCAGGTGAGGGAGCACCCGAGACTCTTTATGATGTACTTCTCCCGATGGGAGTGAGATGTTTTTCTTCGTCGGGAAAAAGATATGCAAGATAGAATCTCAGAGCCTTGATGGCGTACGCAGTACGCCTTACTGTGATGTGACGTTGGCGTGGTCTTCTGGAATTTTTTGACTGTTGTGGCCCGCCGAGGGAAATGACTTGGCGCTGTCCCGCCGAAATTTTCGCGTCGCGCGATCATGATCCTCTTTTTGCGCGCGTAGTGGGCGGTGTTGTTATTGCGCCGGTTGGATTTTCCATACTTTTCTCCTCTGTATGGGGTCGTGCCATGTTTTACCGGACGAAAAGGTTGGATGATGGCCCTTCTTGCTAGGCTCTTGAGTTAAATACCATGCGGCTGGGTAAATTGTAGGTTTTACCCCGCCGTTTCCTTCCTCCTCTTTCTCTGTGTCCTTCTTGTTCCTGAGACTTCATCTTTTCTCCTCTGCGGCCCGCTGCGAGATCTATGACCAAGCGCCCCCGTGCTGCTGTAGAGTCGACCAAGATGTCCGGTAAGCTGGAGCGGTCCACGTTCGGGGCTGGAGATCTGGAAGCGCTGGTTGCTGATGGCGTGGTGGTGGAGGGTGATGCGCGTCTTCCTGGTGATGAGTCGATTCCAGCGCCGGCGGCGGACGAGCGAGTATGCTTCCAGGCTTTCTTCCACCGCGGTTTCACCCTTCCGCTGCATCCTTTTGTTCGGGGCTTGCTGTATTCTTATCGGCTCCAGTTGCATGACCTGACTCCCAACGGGATTTTGCACATTGCGTGTTTCATCACTCTTTGTGAGGCCTTCCTGGGGATTTACCCCCATTGGGGACTTTGGAGGCGCCTTTTTAGTATAAAAAGGACGAACTCTGAGTACGCCGTGGGTCGAGTGGGTATCTCCATTGGGGATAAACATTCATATTTTGACTTGCAGAAGATCGATTCTGTTAGTGGCTGGCGAAGAGGCTGGTTTTATCTGAAGGATCGCTTCGTTGTTGGTCAGCAATTTGGTCTCACTTCTTTCAATCCGGGAACGCGGGTGGTCAGACAACCTTTGTGGTCTCATTCTTTGACCGAGGTGGAGTCGTCCGAGCTGACTCGGTTTTTGGAGAGGATTGCTGTGTTGAAGGATAACTTGACTGGTGGTCAGCTCATCTCTGTCTTTGTGAGGAGGCGGGTTCAACCCTTGCAGCATCGAACTCGCCCTATGTGGCAGTACAAGGGACTCGGTGACTCGATGAGATGCTCGCCTGAAGAGCTAGAACCTGATGCCTTGTTGGCTCGTATCCAACATGTGACCAAGTGCTCGAGTATTTCCGAAATGCGCCTTGTCCTTCCATATGCTTTTGGTCATTCTCCGCCGCCGGTTGGTGCCCGTGTTTATTCATTTGTTTGGACGAGTATTTAGTTTTGCTTTGTTGTTGACATTGCTTGCCTCGCAGGGCCATGCTCCGGTGCCCTGTAATCCTCCGCAGCCGGAGGATGCCTATATTCTTGAAGAACCTGGTGCTTCCATAGCTGATGATGCTGCGCCGGCTGTTGATGCTGAAATTGTGCTGGTGGAGACTGGAAATAGTGAGGATTCGAGTCCCTTTCGTGTGAAGCGGTTGTTGGATATATGCTCTAGAGGCAAATAATATATGATTATTCCAATATATCTAAGCAAGTTCATAACCAGTTTCATACCGTGCTAGAACTGCGGCAGTGAAACAATGATGCAGGTGTGGTATAGAAACCCCCAGAGTTCCTAGTTAGCCTCTACATCGATAACTAGTTCATGGTCAACATGATGGTCGTGGTTTCGCGATCATGGACAATTAAGTCTCTTGACTATGAGGTCACCTCACTGTTTAAGTGACGTGATGAACATTACCCAAAGTAAGCATTACAGCATGATCAAATCTTATGAAGGTTCAGTGTTGTAATTACAGAACGTGGTAGACCGTTCCTTTGACCGTGAGTACGTGCATAATTACTATCTTCCCGGATGCTTTGAATTACATCCCACCACCTGACTGAAATATGCGGGTCATAACGGTTGTATCTTAGGTATTCCGTGGAGATATGTTGAGGAGTATTGTTACAAGAGCGGGATTTGTCAATCCATATAATGGATAGATACTCTGGGCCCACTCGGTGAGATTCCATCCATAAAGCTGCAGCGTGTGACTAGGTCACGGGGATGAATATCACGGGAACGAGTGAATCAGGATTAGTTCGGAACGAGGTTGAACCATACATATGATGTCATTGATCGAATCTCGGAACAATCCAGTATCGCTGACAAAGGGAATGCTATACGGCGTCAGGTCCAATCGGTGTTTGATATCCGGAATGCACAGGGGTCATTATGGGCATCCAGGTCCCGCTGATGATCATTGACCGTAGCCTCATCTCGGTCATGACTGGAGTGTTCTCGGACCGTAGGGTAACACACTTAAGGGCTCGATGAAATCGGAGACCTTTTCGGAACCATCGGAGTAACCAAAGAATAAAGGAAACAATATCGGAAAAGTACCGTGTTGAACCGAAACAAGTTCGGAGTGAACCGGAAGGTGTTCCGGAGCACCGGGAGATGGAATATTATGTTTTAGTTATTAATTAATTGAATTAATAATTAAAATCATTTTATTTCTAATTAATATGTGCAATGGGCCTTAGTGGAGAAAAAGGCCCATTAGGGGAAATAAAAGGGAAAAAGAAAAAAAAAAGAGGGGGGAGGCGCCTTGGGCCCTAGGGCCCATGAGAGGTGCGCCCCGTCCCCCCCCCCTTGGCCGGCCACCCCCCTTAGCAAAGGGACTTTAGTCCCACATTGCTAAGGGAGAGGGGTTGACTCCCTCCCCTTTGCCTATATATAGATGGGCAGGGTGTACATATTTCATACACAGAAATTCGTGAGAAATTAAATATTACTCCGAATTGAGATCGGTTTTCTCCGGTCTTCTCCCCTCCCTTGTCTCTTTCATGGTGGGCTCCCTAGTGTGAGCCTGTAGTGGAATTGAGGCTTCTCTGCTAGAATCGGAGGCCGTCGTGCTGCCGAAGCTCCGTCCAGAGGTCTGCTTCCGCCACCTTCGCTGGATCGGAGAACAGAGGTCGTCATCGAGTCTCGTACGTGTGCGAGTACTACGAGGTGCTGCACGTGTGGCACTACACCCATCCGAGTGCTCAACACTGCCAGGGGGCTGTGAAACTTGATCGGATACATCAACCACGTTTGCGGGAACGTTTCCCACGCAACGGACTACACCCCGAGGTATGTTATTTCCGCACTACTTTCCGTTACGGTAATACGGCTAGCTAGATCTTGGGTTATGGGAACGCTAGTTAGAAAAATTTGTGTTTTCTGCTGCGAACCCCAACAGTGGTATCATGAGCTAGGTCTATGCTTAGTATTACTGTACGGATAGAACACATCGGGGATGTGGGCGTTGATTATATGATTGTTGCCCTCCCACGTGTACTTGTTCACATCTGCGGCATTGTTTGATGAAGCGGCCCCCGACCGACCTTACGCGTACACTTACGCGAGACTAGTTCCACGCTTGACATGCGGCTTGTACCGTATAAAGTGGCTGGGGGGGTGTCTGTCTCTCTACTTTAGCGGATGTAGCATTTGCAATGGAGGGCCCCGTGCGGGGTGTAATAGAGACAATCATATGGTTGACGTTGTGGTTGACTCGTAGGTTAAAACCTGTTTAGCTATGAAAGCCCTAGCAGCCACGTAAAACTTGCAATATAAAACTAGACCGTCTAAACCTTGTATTGCTAAGTGGGGGCTATCGTTTATTTGATTGTGATGTAGTGATAGTTTTGCTATGTGTTACTAGTAAGTAGTAACCATCATCATAAAACAAACTAAAATGGAGACACTATAGACTTAGTGTTGCCATAGCTCAGACATCTTAAAACTTGCTAGTATAGGATACACGACGGTAGCATGTGATAAGATGATCCCTTAACAAAGCCAAACACAAGTATTCTACCGAAGTGTGCACCGCCTGGAAGGTTCTCCCATATGGCTTGATGCTCCGTACATACCGGAGTTTTCCTACATATTAAATGGAGTTCGCATGAGGTTGGGTTCGGCAAGCCTGGCATATGCAGATATGGCCTTGCTGAGCAGCATATAACATGGAGGTTAATTTGGCGAGCCTAGCATATGCAGATATGGCCTCGGAATACTAGAGATCGAAAGATCGAGCATGAGTCACAGTACATATAAGATAATGTGATCGCACAAGTTGTTGTCTACCTTTGAAACTGACCCGTCGGCCGTGTGATATTCGAGGTCGGGCAGTGAATCTGGATCATGTAATCACTAAAACTTCCTAGGGATGAATTGTTTTAGTGCGAGCTCAATTATAATATGATTATATGAACTCATTGTTGTGAACTAGTCTTAATTGTGTTCCTTGCAATTATGTTTGTAGAAAATGAATGCACTAGAGCAACGTGAACTATCTTTCTTCATAGAAGGTGAAAAACTTAGAGAAAATGGGTCAAACTTTGCTGACTGGTACTCACGCCTTAGGACGTCGCTCAAGAGAGCAAACATCTTGTTTACAATAGAAGTGCATGTGGAAGAACATCCGGACGATCATGTTGGCGATCAAGGGATACTTGATCATTATGCTCGCCGACAGAAATGCTCCGTAGTCAGGAATGTCATGATCTTCAGCATGTCAGAGGTTTTGGGCATACAGTTTCAGGACACTGGCTCATATGACATGATGGACACGCTAAAGACAATGTTCGTACGTGAGTTCAGAATTGCCAGATTTGAGTTAGAAAGCAAGTTTCTATCTACAAAGATGGAAGAACACACAAGCCTTGGTGATCACTTGGACATGATGCATGAGATGTACCTGACCCTGGTGGAGGACTATGAATATTGGACAATGAACGAAAGCACCACAGAAGAGTTTGCAATAAACACGTTATTGCACTCACTCCCTCCGAGTTATGGTGATTATGTTCATAGCTATGTCGGAAGAGGAGCTAATATGAGTCTCCAGAACTTCATGACTGATCTCTTGGCCACGGACATTGCTCCTATCGAGGATGCATAAGTCGTGGATGGAGAAGGTATATACTTGATATACTTTATAAATGTTTATTCCCTTATACAACAGTTGCAGTAAATGAGTATCTGATACTTATTCTGTTTTATGAAAACAGGACCTGCCGTTGCATGGACGGGAAGAGGTGAAATCGAGGATTGATGGATATCAAGTCAGTTGATGGCCAGCATGGATTCCGCCGAGACATCTATCATAGGAGATACTTAGAGTATTAGATAAGTCTTATGTAATCATTATAGTATGAACACTTAGTTGTGTGTCTTGCATCTCGCGAGACAAAGTTATTCATCTAATGAGACAAGTCAGTTGTTCCATCTTTATGAATAAAAGTGTGCTTATACTTTGATTACGTCTTGATTTATGATATGATAGAAAGCATTTATAATACTACTATTATTGTCAAGAAATATTCAATGTTTAATGATAAAGTTGTCTTGATTATAACAAGTTAAAGATTTGATTGCATGAGATTACTTCATAACGGATGAATTCATTAAATGTATGATCTATTAACTTGTGAGTTCATTATCGAATGAAAATCATAACTTGATTGCATGAGATGGATTAGATACACGATCTATGAACCTCTGCAATAAATATAACCATGACAAGGTTCTAGAAAGTAGAACTTGTGCCAATCATTGTACATAAATGATGTACTAAATGGGCACATGAGTTATCATTAAAGACTTCATATGATTAATTGAAAGTTGTATTCAATTGAGATCATAAAACTGAGATTCAGGAATCACAGTGGGAAGTGAGAATACAAGGATACATATCACTACGCTACGATCCGAAGTGATAAGTAAATATATTGACATAATGGGAGACTTGTGGAAGTTGTACCACAAACTACGATGGAAGTTGAAAGTGCTAGACTACTTAAACCATTCGTAGTCATACTAAACCATAGTATGGTCTAAACGTTCTTTCCCCTAGCACTATAGTTATTGTCCAATAAGGTTGTTTAATTCATTAAGTTAAAACACCCACTTCATGAATAGGAAACCATCCTGAATGTAACGAGACATGATAGCTCCATAACTATGGTGTTATAAGGTTTCTTAAAAGAAAGAATTTCCTTGTAATAAAACTACAAGCAATTGAAATTACATATTCTCCCCGAACAGCAAAATGTGTGTTGCTTGATTGGTAATGCGAGAAGAAGTCTCTCGACACAGATCCAATGGGAGATAATGGAAACTTTGACCGGGGTATTGGACCTTGCCTTCAGAATATCAGAGTATTGCAACGGAAGCGTGTTCCGCTGTAATGACGCTATATAAGGAAGGATATGCCAAAGATGATTAATCTTGGTATATGAGTTGAAGCCATTGTTGAATTTAGAAGGTTGTCATGAATACGTTCTGTACAGAACAATAATCATGAGTCTTATTAATAAAACAATAGGGAATAACATTGCTTGAAACACAAAGAAATGATGGTAGCCTAAAACACGAGGAGAAATGAAATAATATTGAGTTACATATAGGATGGCTCACGTCCCGTGAAATAAATCGGTTATTTCAAATTCTCGACAAACTGGAGAGTTATTGAGAATAATGTAATGGGCATAAGGCATTATTTGGTTATGACCAAAGTTCAATGGTGATTGACTACGTAAACGTAGGAATGCTTTAATCAATAAAATATTTCATTTACACTACGATGGACCATAGCCTAAAATTGCATCTCAGTCAAGTTTGGGATTTGAAAGAGAATTGCAATGGGAATGACGAAGGTTACTTCGTTAAAAGGATGGACTATAGTACCTCAAGACAGGAACCCTCAACCTTGATTTGATCAAGTGATTTTGTGATGACCAAAATATTGAATGGACCTGTAGTTTCATGAAATTGAGTGGGAGCTTTGATGACTTCCCGGAAACTTGGAATGCAGAGGGCATTTTCTGAGTGGGAGCTTTGGAAGCATTGTCATTATGTGAGACATAGTGAACAATAAAATGACTTGATGAGAGCTGAACCACAAATATATGAGTATATGATGGATATATTTGAGTGGGAGCATGATCATTGTCTCAAACATATATGCATTGATATTTCTTAAGAATGATCTCATATGTATATATAAGGATATGCATTGATTGTGTATATAGAGAGTCGTCTTATATACATATGTGCATTATGATATATATAGAGCATAAGGCAAATAAAATACAAGATTGCAAGAATCTTCTTTTATGTGAAATACCAACACATTACACGTTGAAATCTATATGAGTAAATTAAGATACGTATAATGAAACGAAGTGAAGGTTGGAATAATCTTCTAAGACAAGAAACAGGTTCTATGGCTAGAAATTATATAATGGATGAAATCCAAATATCACAAGCAATGTCTTGATGGAAGAATAGAGAGGCACCATGTACTGGACATGTGATCTTATATGTTCTTGACATATGATTCTACCATATAACATGCATTGTGAATCCAACAAAAGAATGACTCAAAAGTTCTTGGAAGAAGAACAGATTCCGATGTGCTTTAGGAGTAAAACACAGAATCTGAATAAAGTCCATTCATTCAGTATATGAGGAATACTGAGGACTATTCTCTAAAATATAGAAAGGATAATAGACTTGAATGTAATGCAAGCTTACAATTGCAAGCCATATTATGGGCCTATATGGAATTAGAGACATCACCAAAGACATGAAAGAAATGTGAGCAAAATTCACGGTACTACAAACATAATACTACTTAAGAAAGTAGACGTATGGATAAAAGTTTAGCGTTAGAAGTATTGACTTCTGGTTGAGTGTACTTCCCAGTATATATGACTATGGATGAGTCTTCTAAAGATTGAACCAAGAGATTATTGGAGGATACTGTGAAATAATAGTCTCACTCTCTCGCGAAACTTATATCCAACCATTATATGATAATGAGTGGTATGTCAAAAGAGTTTTTGACCTATACCAGTTGCAAAGGAAACATACGAATCTGAATTGGTGCAGTTCGTTGATGAAACCTCTTCCATGAGCATGCATGATCAATGAACACTTATGTGATAAGATGATTATGATCGGAAGAATGCGGCTAGATTATTAGCACTCTAGTGCAAGTGCGAGACTGTTGGATATATGCTCTAGAGGCAAATAACATATGATTATTCCAATATATCTAAGCAAGTTCATAACCAGTTTCATACCGTGCTAGAACTGCTTCAGTGAAACAATGATGCAGGTGTGGTATAGAAACCCCCAGAGTTCCTAGTTAGACTCTACATCGATAACTAGTTCATGGTCAACATGATGGTCGTGGTTTCGCGATCATGGACAATTAAGTCTCTTGACTATGAGGTCACCTCACTGTTTAAGTGACGTGATGAACATTACCCAAAGTAAGCATTACAGCATGATCAAATCTTATGAAGGTTCAGTGTTGTAATTACAGAACGTGGTAGACCGTTCCTTTGACCGTGAGTACGTGCATAATTACTATCTTCCCGGATGCTTTGACTTACATCCCACAACCTGACTGAAATATGCGGGTCATAACGGTTGTATCTTAGGTATTCCGTGGAGATATGTTGAGGAGTATTGTTACAAGAGTGGGATTTGTCAATCCATATAATGGATAGATACTCTGGGCCCACTCGGTGAGATTCCATCCATAAAGCTGCAGCGTGTGACTAGGTCACGGGGATGAATATCACGGGAACGAGTGAATCAGGATTAGTTCGGAACGAGGTTGAACCATACATATGATGTCATTGATCGAATCTCGGAACAATCCAGTATCGCTGACAAAGGGAATGCTATACGGCGTCAGGTCCAATCGGTGTTTGATATCCGGAATGCACAGGGGTCATTATGGGCATCCAGGTCCCGCTGATGATCATTGACCGTAGCCTCATCTCGGTCATGACTGGAGTGTTCTCGGACCGTAGGGTAACACACTTAAGGGCTCGATGAAATCGGAGACCTTTTCGGAACCATCGGAGTAACCAGAGAATAAAGGAAACAATATCGGAGAAGTACCGTGTTGAACCGAAACAAGTTCGGAGTGAACCGGAAGGTGTTCCGGAGCACCGGGATATGGAATATTATGTTTTAGTTATTAATTAATTGAATTAATAATGAAAATCATTTTATTTCTAATTAATATGTGCAATGGGCCTTAGTGGAGAAAAAGGCCCATTAGGGGAAATAAAAGGGAAAAAGAAAAAAGAAAAGAGGGGGGAGGCGCCATGGGCCCTAGGGCCCATGAGGGGTGCGCCCCCTCCCCCCCCCTTGGCCGGCCACCCCCCTTAGCAAAGGGACTTTAGTCCCACATTGCTAAGGGAGAGGGGTTGACTCCCTCCCCTCTGCCTATATATAGATGGGCAGGGTGCACATATTTAATACACAGAAATTCGTGAGAAATTAAATATTACTCCGAATTGAGATCGGTTTTCACCGGTCTTCTCCCCTCCCTTGTCTCTTTCACGGTGGGCTCCCTAGTGTGAGCCTGTAGTGGAATTGAGGCTTCTCTGCTAGAATCGGAGGCCGTCGTGCTGCCAAAGCTCCGTCCGGAGGTCTGCTTCCGTCACCTTCGCTAGATCGGAGAACGGAGGTCGTCATCGAGTCTCATACGTGTGCGAGTACTACGAGGTGCTGCACGTGTGGCACTACACCCATCCGGGTGCTCAACACAGCCAGGGGGCTGTGAAACTTGATCGCCTACATCAACCACGTTTGCGGGAACGTTTCCCGCGCAATGGACTACACCCCGAGGTATGTTATTTCCGCACTACTTTCCGTTACGGTAATACGGCTAGATAGATCTTGGGTTATGGGAACGCTAGTTAGAAATTTTTTTGTTTTCTGCTGCGAACCCCAACAGCGGTCGCACCCCTTGAGCACTGAAGATCATGCTGCGTTGGATGATGATATCCCTCCTGCTTCTCCTTTTGCCGGGCCTTCCCCTTCGGCTTCTGCTCCGGCCGCTCCTCCCAAGAGGGTCAGGCTTGGGAGGCTGGGGCGCCCTCGTGCTGCGCGTGTCAGGTAAGAGTCTGCTAGATTTGTGCCCGTTCTCTTTTCCCTGTTCTTGCGTATGATAATGTTTATTTTGTAGTGCTGCGCCTGCTCTGGCTGCTTCGTGCACCAGCGCAGCTACTACTGATTTGAAGTCGACGAGTTCTGGGGCGGAGGCCAAGCATCTTGAAGACCTCTCGGCTGCCGCTGGTCAATCTGGGCCGACGGCGACTCCTTCTGTTTCGACTGCGGTTGTAGTTCCTGGTGCACCTTCTTCTGAGGCTCCTGGTGCTGTTGATCCTGAGCCCAAGCCAACTGAACTTGGTCCTCCGTATTTTGGCCGGCTTGATCTGGCTATTGAGGACAAGGCTCGTGCTTTCGACCGTGTCTCCAAGCTGGTAAGTTGATTCGTGTCTGTTCGATTTTATCATCGGGGGCACGGCAGTGCTCCCGATGGGAGTAGCCCCCGAGGCTAGAAGTAACTGTTTGCAGTTGCTTGTAGTCTTGTCTTTTCTTAGCACCTGATTGCCTGGTTTTTGTAGCCTGCTTTCCAACACTATGAGCGTATGATGATTGATGCTGAGCGTTGGCAGCGGGCCCAGGATTCTACCAAGGATGCTTTGTCTGCTATGGATGGTGAGTTTTCATTCTTGTGCTGCTGAGCTTTGGCCGCTGCGTCTTTTGTTCTGAGTACTGTCTTGCTTTGCAGACCGTCGCCAGGCTGCCGAGAAGCAAGCCAAGAAGGCGGAGGGGACGGTTTCCATTCTTAAGGCTATCTTGGCTTCCAAGGAGGCGGAGTTGCATGGTCAACATGAGGAGCTGGTTCGCCTTTGTCAGGCTGAGGACGCGCGTGCGCGTGTCGAAGCAGTCGAGGGCAAACGTCTTCGCGCTTTGGCGAACTCGCTTGTGTGTAAGTTTGGCTTTCAACCAGTTGTCTTGCCGTTCCTTCCGTCTTCTCGTGATGACGTTTCTTTTGCTTGGTGCAGCTGCTATAGGTGCTAAACCGATGGAGGTTGCTGCGTCAGGGTCTGGAGTTCTTCAAGGTGCTGTAGATGTTGTTGCAGATGCTATTGCAGTGGTCGGGGACGTCTGCACCTGGGCTTCCGATCTTGTGGGTCTTGCGCACGAGCACCTTATGCCTGAGGGTTCACAGGTGCCTGATGGCCTGGGCGCTCGGGTGGCTACGTTCGGCCCAGATGGGAAACGTATGGTGGAGCTAGTTGCGGAGAGCGTGGTGAGTGGTTCTTCCATGGCCCTTGTCGTCCTTATGGGGCATGGAGTGTCCTTTGATGATTCCTTGGTTGAGACCATCCCGGACTATTCTGATGAGCAGGACGACCGAGCCGATAAGCTGGCTCGTCGCCTGCAACAGGTTGTGGATGCTCAGGGTCCCCCTGTCGTAGGGGAGGGGGAGGCACAGTAGTGTTGCGTCGCTTTAAAACTTTGTCTGTAATTCGTGACTCCGTTGTGATGGTTGATCTTTTGCTACCTTTATCTGAGTGACTGTTTGGCTGTTCCTCTTGCTGCTTTTGATTTCTTTGTCTTGGTCATCCTGCGGTAGGCCACTCCGGGCGTTCTTTGTTCGTGGAGTTCGCTGAAGGATGACGCTCGCGAGGGTGCGTACGAGTCCGTTTGCTTACGGCTGAAGGACGCTGAGCGGGAGATTGTTCAACTGAAGGGATCCGTAGCCGTTCAGCGTACTCGGCGCGAGCGTGCTGAGGCCGTGGTTGAGAGCCTTGCGTCGTGGGTGGTGAAGTTGTCCGACCTCCTGCGGGGTGAGTCTTGCCTCTTCTTGGTTGGTTGATTCCGTTTAGTGGGTTTTGCCGTCTCTGTCTTGATCGTAGTTTTTGACTTTCGAAGTGCTGGCAGGGCGGACTCGGGATGAAGAGAGGGCCATCCAGTCGGAGATGTCGCGGCTTGATGATCCCAGAGTGCAGGCGAGCAATCCCTTTTGGGCGGATGGGGCTCGTGCTCGAGCGTTTGCTTTGCTTCGTCTCCGATTTGAGCGGGTACCAGATGCTTTCAAATACTGCCAGCGGGTATTGGGTGGTATCCATGCTGAGTTCTATCCGTTGGAGGCGGTTCCTTCGTCTCTGTCGCATATTCTCTCAACCTGCTGAGTTACGTCGAGTGATGGATCATCAGATTCGTGCTGGAGCCCGAGCTGCTTTGGGTTTGGTCCATAGTCATTGGCCGGGGGTGGATTTTGCTCAGGTGGTGGCGGGTCCTCCAGGCGGTAGGGATCATCCGATGAATGAGCACTACATGGCTGTAGATAAACCTGCGCGCCAGGTTGTGAGGCGAGTTTGCGAGCAGAACGACCGCCATCTGGGTGCGCTTATCAAGGCAAAGTTGGAGCCTAAAGATTAGGTGCTTCCCTTTGTTGTATATGCTTCTTCTTGGTGGTATATATTCTATTCTGTCTTGTTTGTGTCATGGGCGGTTGTAAGGCCCCCGATGCGTTGCTAACTCAAGTTAGTCACTTTCGCGTCCCGCTCAAGTTAGTAGCGCATAAAAGGCCACCGACTCACGACACTCGCACTCGTGTCGCTGTCGGATTCTTGACAACAAGTATAAGAACAATGAACTAGGACATAGATATATAGAGTTCAGGGCATACATCGCCACTGGAATTTATTACAACATCTCAGAGGTCCGTGGACCCAACAGAATATCATGCAACAAGCGGAAGACAAATAGGACCGAGTACGGTCAAAATAAAAAATGCCCTAGAGAGGGCTGCACATAAAGAGTCCACCCACGGATCGTCGAAGCCCAACTATAGGATCTACTGAACGAGGTCGTCCTCATCGTCGTCCTCCGGGGGCACCTCCACGAAGTATCGTCCAGTACTCGGGTCGAGGTAGTAGTCAACTGCAGCGGCCGATCAGGCAAAACAGTAAAGGCACAAAAGGAAAACAGGGGTGAGATTATATCATTACAAGATAACTGACTCCCTACGGTAAGACAAGGTAAAGGTAAAGGTAAAGGTTGCAGCCGCACTAGCATATATGGTGGCTATCGTTCTATTAGAGTATAGGTAAGATCCAAGAATACACGTGACATCGCGTCATAAGTCTGCTATTCACCTACTTACGTCTCACATAACACAACCTGGATCTTCTCTTGGTCCCCCTGGGCGAAGAAAAGCAACCAAGGCACTCACACGGTAGGCAAGTTTTAATTAAGGTTCAAATTGATGTTATTCTATGAACAAGGAGTAGGTCTCAAGTCGTCCATAACCGCGGACACGGCTTTTCGAAAATATTTAACCCTGCAGGGGTGTACCAACTTCCCATCATAGGCTTCGCATGTACGCCCGGTTTCCACTTGGCTAGGTAAACGCCTGAAACTCCGGAACGTCAGAGTCCTCTAACTAACAACGCACAACTCCGGGTGGCCCCCTGTAAAAGCCCATTTGCAATAATTGTAATCCATAGTGGAATTTCACTTTGTCTGATGACTTTGTAACTTGGCATGATGCTAGTTTATGCAATTCCATGTGATGATTCCAAATGGCATTGAGTTTTGAGCTCATTTATTTTTACTTCTGAATTCAAACAAAATGGTCAAAGAAGGATGTTGGGTGAATTGTTCCATTTGTTTGTGATCTCCCCTAAACCTCAAACTTGGCCTAGCAATTCCTTTGGCTTGAGCAAGGGTTTTAGAATCCTTGAATAATTTTTTCCATCACCAAAAATAGGGGCTCTAGTTCAAAGTGGTTTTGAAATTCAAAAAGAGCTCACATTTTTGTTGTTGCCAAAATGGGTCAACCCATTTTTGAAAAATCCAAAAAAATGCAAGGGTTAAGAATTTTGAGCTCATGGATTTTTTCTCCTTGTGTTTTCTTCTCAAGAATTCCCAATGCACCTTTTCTATTTATTTTTAAATAGAAAATGGTACTGTTTTCAACTTGGGAATTTTTCTCTGCATCTAAAATTGCCCAAACCAATTTTGGATGTTCAAGCATGTTGCAAGGAGTATTAAAAAAATATTGTGATATTTTTTCTCATTTTCTTTCTGCCATTTTCCTTTTTTTTCCTTTCCTGCTGTTTTCTTTTGATAAGCAGAAGGGCTTGCCCTTCTCTTCTCCCACAACACAGGCTTAGCCCACCTGGGCCTGGCCGTTTCGGTCCAGCAAGGAGAGCCCCGCGCTTTTTTTTTCTGCGACCCGGGCCCGCTTGCCAGTCCCTGCTTTTCATCTCCTTCCTCCAACTTTTTCCGCGGCGAGAGAGAGAGCAGAGACGACGAGCGGAGCATGGAGCCCCCTCGCCAGCCTCACCTCCTCGTCCCCTTTTAAGCTGGGCTTCCTCCTCGCCTCAGGAACCCTAGCCAGTCTTCCCCCCTCCTCAATTTTTTCCTCTGCCGCCGCCGCCATGGGAGAGTTTTCCTCCCCTGTTTCCCCCTGACCGGAGCTGGGAGCTGCGCCGTCCGCACCGTCGTCTTCCTCTTCCGCGGTTCGTCTTCTTCACCGGCGTCGAGGAGGTCGACTGCCTGCACCCAAGCGAGCCTGCGACGTCAACGCTGCTCGCGAGCTCGTCCCCAGCCTCCCCTAGGTGAGACCGGGTGTCCTCGATCATGTCCTCGTATCTGTATCGCTTCACCGGCTAGTTAGGCGTTGCGTTGCGCATACGCTGGAACCAGAGCACGAGCGGAGCGCGCCCGTGGCCGTTCCAGTTGCGCAGTGGCCGCGCCCCCCTTTACGTTTCTCCCTGTCGTTTCCAGTCGGTAGCGCCACCGTGAGTTCTCCGTCTGCAAGGAGCCGCCTTTTGTGTCCGGCACGGCGAGATCTTCGCAAAAATGGGTTCTGCGATGTCCCAGGAACGCGTAGCACCTCCCCATCGAGTCGCCGGAGCAGCGTAGCCAACGGGGTGGTCGCCGGAATCCCCCTACCGCGTCGGCGTCTGAGGTTCGTCAGAATTCAGAGGGGTGGCCGCCGTGGTCTTCCCGGCGTGCCAAAGCTGTTTCCTTTGAGACCCCAGAGTAGTGCTGGGCCTGCACGGGTACCTAGGCGTCCCCTCTTCGCACCCCACCTCGTCGCTGAATCGATGGGAGCCCGCCGTCGAGGCCAGGGTCGCCGGAATCCCGCCGCCGCGGCTCTGTCCGAAGGGTGTTCAGTTTCGTCAGAAACAAGCGCTGCGCTTTTCTTCAGTTATCCCGCGCTTCATTTCTTATCTCCCGTGAGTCTGATTCCCTAACGTGCTCCCTTCCCTAGCTCAGCTGGTTGGCTCGTTCTGAGTCGACTTGAGGTCGTGGGTTCGATCCCCCACTGGGACAATTGTCCCCTTCTTTTTTGTTCTCCCAGCAGGTGTGTGGGCTTGGCCCAGTGGCCTCAGCTACGCCAGCAGGATAGCAGGCTGGGCCAGAGGGAGAGACTGGGCCACTATGGCCGAGACTAGCCCAAGTGCTGGGCCTCTCTTCCTTCCCCTTTTCTTTTGACTTCTTTTCTGGTTTTAATTTTCAAATTGTTTTGAAATCAAATTTAAGTCTTAATTTGGGAATTTGAGCATTTTACCCCAAACGTATCTTGACATATGTGGTTTTGGGGTAGAATTTCCCACTGAATCCAATGGTGAGGTCCATTTTTCAGATTAAGCCTTTATTTTTGAGGTGTTGTCAATTGCATTAAAGCCCTTCGGATCTTCTTTTTTTTGCAAGTGGTGTTTTGCTTTTTCAACCCGAGTCATGCCATATATCAAATTGGGCTAGAGAAATCTATTGATCAACATGGTCGCCTCAGTTTTTATGTTTGAGCTACATGAAAATTGGAACAATGTGGAGGGAAGTTGCACCCACATGTGACCTTGTCTTGCATGATTTTCTCCCCTTGACATCCGTTGATCTTGTTTGGGTCCCACAAGTTGGCACACCCAGGCGTCCTTTCCATGCTTCATCTTTCCACATGGTCCACCATCTTGCACCCCATGTGGCCTTCCTTACATACTCCCTTGGTGTCTTTTCGCCGACACGTTTTTCTCCGTCTCCGGAATCGATAATTTTTTTTTCGATGCTTATCGTTAAATGTTGTTATTGTTTGATGCCATGCCATGTTGCCATGTTACTTACACCAAAATTAAGGCTAAGGCCAAGGCCATAAAAATGTAAATAATTGCATAAGAAGTTGTTGACGTGTCGTCGCCACCTTCATTTAAATTGACTAGATAGGGTCACATCATGCCTATTAAACTTGATCATCCCATACATGAATGTGCATTAGTTCTTGTTGCTTACTTATGTGCCTTTTCCTTTCCGGTAGCTTACGTTAGCACCTGAGACTACCGAGGAGACTTACGTGGAGGTTTTCGACACCGAGCCCAAGGACCCTCCTACGTCTGCTTCGACGACCGATTACCCAGGCAAGGGGAAGATTTATACCATTACTTGATACCTTTCTGCCTACCTGCCTAGCTGTAGCCTAGAACGTTTGTTTGGTCCTATCCACTTGCTTATGCCACATTAAAAAAAACCAAACAACCATGATCCCCACGTCCCAGCAACCTTTGTATTGCTAAGTTACCGCTGCTCAGCCAGTGCTTAATATGAGTAGGAAAACTTGCTGCTTACCCTATGCTATGGTTGGGATATCATGTTATTAAAGAAGTTGGTTGATATTTATTATTATATTGATGTTAATTTATACTCGACGAAAGATGGGAGACCAGGCTGTTCCCGCCAGGTGTTTTGTTCCATTTGAGTCACCTAGGTCCCGAGTTCCGGGTATTGTGTTTCTTGACGAGCGTGCCTAATCGTGTGTGGGATTCTATGGGGTCCCCTTCTCTTACCTACCTAGCTCCAAACAATTCTAGTGGTGGCCCAAGCTGTATTTACCATTTGAAAAACGTGTGTGTGTCTGGTTAGCGCTCCAGCAGATTTAAAATAACTCGGGCCAGCGAGGACACAGTTCCCTTGTTGGTCCACTCCTGGAAGCTCGAGGGCTGCCCACAGTGATGGGTTAGTAACCCCGACCTCGTCCAGACGGTAGAGGCCGATTTGAGAGCACGGCCGGCTTTCGAGTTGGATGTCGACTCACCGGGGGCCACCCGGACTTGTGCGTTGTTAGTTAGAGGGACTCTGACGTTCCGGAGTTTCAGGCGCCTTCTCCCGCCAAGCGGAAATCGGACGTACATGCGAAGCCTATGATGGGCAGTTGGTACACCCCTGCAGGGTTAAATCTTTTCGAAAAGCTGTGTCCGCGGTTATGGACGACTTGATACCTACTCCTTGTTCATAGAATAACATCAATTTGAACCATATTTTTAAAAACTTGCCTACCGTGTGAGTGCCTTGGTTGCTTTCTTCGTCTAGGGGGACCGAGAGAAGATCCAGGTTGTGTTATGTTTGACGTTAGTAGGTGGATAGCAGACCTATGACACGATGTCACGTGTATCTCTTGGATCTTACCTCTACTCTAATAGAACGATAGCCACCATATATGCTAGTGCGGCTGCAACCTTTACCTTTATCTTGTCTTACCGTAGGGAGTTAGTTATCCTGTAATGATATAATCTCACCCCCTGTTTTCCTTTTGTGCTTTTACTGTTTTGCCTGATCGTCCGCTGCAGTGGAGTACTACCTCGACCCGAGCACTGGACGATACTTCGTGGAGGTGCCCCCGGAGGATGACGATGAGGATGACCTCGTTCAGTAGATCCTACAGTTGGGCTTCGACGATCCGTGGGTGGACTCTTTATGTGCAGCCCTCTCTAGGGCAATTTGGATCTTGACCGTACTCGGTCGTGTTTGTCTTCCTCTTGTTGCATGACTTTCTGTTGGGTCCACGGACCTCTCAGATGTTGTAATAAATTCCAGTGGCGATGTATGCCCTGGACTCTATATATTTATGTCTTAGTTTAAGTTCTTTGTTCGTATACCTGTTGTCGAGAATCCGGCAGCGACACGAGTGCGAGTGTCGTGAGTCGGTGGCTCTTTATGCGCTACTAACTTGAGCGGGACGCGAAAGCGACTAACTGGAGTTAGCACCGCATCGGGGGCCTTACACCCTCGGTGAGTCGACACCCAACTCAAAAGCCGGCCACACTCTCGAATCGGCCTCTACCGTCTGTCGCAGGTTTGGATACCCGGTTAATCACACATGGGACACCGGGTCCTCAGCCGGACAAAGTGGGCCAGCCAAGGCACAAGTCCTCCTGGCCCAAGGTGGTTTGTAAACAACTGGGGTACCACCAGCACACACACATTGCAAATAGTAAATCAGCTCGGGCCACCACTAGAATAGTATGAAGCTAGGTAGGTAAGACAAGGGGACCCCATAGAATCCCACACACGATTAGGCACGCTCGTCAAGAAACACAATACCCGGAACTCGGGACCTAGGTGACTCAAATGGAACAAAACACCTGGCGGGAACACCTTGGTCTCCCATCTTTCGTCAAGTATTAGTTAACATCATAATAATAACAAATATCAACCAACTTCTTTAAATAACATGATATCCCAAACCATAGCATAGGGTAAGCATCAAGTTTTCCTACTCATATTAAGCAATGGCTGAGCAGCGGTAACTTAGCAATACAAAGGTTTGCTGGGACGTAGGGATCATGGCTATTTGGGTTTTGAAAATGGCGTAAACAAAGTGGGTAGGATCAAACAAATGTTCTAGGCTACAGCTAGGCAGGTAGGCAGAAAGGTATCAAGTAATGGTATAAATCTTCCCCTTTCCTGGATAATCGGTCGTCGAAGCAGACGCAGCAGGGTCCTCGGGCTCGGTGTCGGAAATCTCCACGTAAGTCTCCTAGGCGGTCTCAGGTGCTAACGTAAAATATCGGCAAGGAAGAAGGCACAAAAGTAAGCAATGGATACAATGCACAGGAAAAGATGGTATGATCAATTTTTAATAGACATAAGGTGACCCTATCTAGTCAATTTAAATGAAGGTGGTGATGACACGTCAACAACTTCACATGCAACTTATTTACGTAAAAAATGGCTTTGGTCTTAGCCTTAATTTTGTGTAAGTAACATGGAAACATGACTTGATCAACAATGCATTTAACAGAAACAGAAACAACGTGAAAAGTAAACATCGATTCCGGAGGCGGAGAGATGTCGAAGAACTTGAAACCGGAAAGGTGCAACAAAAGAAAGGAACCCAGCCACATTGCATATGACAATATGTATAGGGGCTGGTTTTACAAAGGTGCAAAGATTTGAAGACGACATGTACAGGAACTTGGGACCTGAGTGCAAAGTTGCACTAGATGCATTTTGAAAAAAGGATCAAATGGTCAAACCATTATCACCATGCAAATCCTTGAGAGAAACTACCCCAAAACCATATATGGCATGGCCATATTTGGATTTGGGCAGCACTTGTCAAAAACAAAGATTGGAGGGGGGGTATTAGCAAAATTACAACACTCCAAAAACTAGCGGGGGAAAAGTGCAAAATTGACCTCACCATGATGATCAGTGGGTCAAACTACCCCAGAAACATATATGGGATGCCCCTGGGTGAATTGGAAGTTCAAATCACATTTGAATTTGAATTCAAATTCAAATTTGAATTAAACAGAAAAAGAAAAAAAAGAAAAATAGGCCCAAACCCTCTTGGGCTGGCCTCGGGCGAGAAGGGCCTAGCTCCCTCTCTCTCTGGCCCAGGTGAGCATAGCCCACGCGGCCAGCGCCGGCGAACCGAAAAAAAAGAAACGGGCCACGCCACTGGACCAGGCCCACGGCCTATCTTCCTCTCCTCGGCCCAGGGCGACAAGTGCCCCCTGTTCCTTTGAACATTGCGAGCACCTGAAGAAACTGACGGGCAGCACCTCCTCTGAACCCGACGCGCACACATACTCCGGCGACGCTACGCTCGAGCTCCGTCCACCTTCTCGCGGTCTACCTGGGGCAAAACCGAGAGGGCACATCCCTCTACACATGCGCACACAACAATCACCTCAATTCCTCCCTGCCTCACTGGAATCCCAAAGGGAACAGCACGGTGGCGAGACGCAAAACTGCAGTCTGACAGAGCCCAAAGGGGCCAACTTCAGGCGAACCGTGCGCCGAGCATACGGCGTCTCCGGCCACGGTTTCTCCCCTAGCGCCTAGAGGGCACATCCACGAGGACATGGGTTCCCTTGACCTGACCGGGAACTCACCGGAGCGGAGGCCACGCTCACTACAACTCGCGGCGGTGCTGCACAAAAACTTCAGACGACAGCAGGCGCGGGCGACGAGCTCTTCTACGCGGGCAAAGGATAACCCTTGGCTGCCAAAAGCATGCTCTGCACGGTCCTGGGACGCGCGCGAGGACAACCGTGACACGGATCGGCCACGGCACGCACGAATTCGTCACCGGCGACGAGCTCGCACGGCGCACACCTACTGCTACTGGCAACGGGGCGCTACGCTGAAGCATTACGGGAAAGGCATGGCGTCAGCTCACCTTGTGGGTCACAGGCACGACCCAACCTAGCCGTAGAGGAAGAAGACGTGCGTGTCGTCGTCGGAGAAGGGGAGGCCCGCGGCGGCCGGCTCCGTTGCGCGGGCGATACACTGCAGCCGACTTCGATCTGGACGCGGGAATGGAACAAGGTGAGCTCAAGGCTTCAACCAGCAAGCGCATCAGGAAAGGAGGGGCGAGACGGCGGCGAATTGCTGCGGCGGCTCACCGGGGTCAGGCGGAGCAGAACGAAGGAGAGGGGAACATCCCAGCGGCGGCGAGGGGGAAACGGGGAAGGAAATGGAACCCTAGGGCTCCTGGGGCTTGAGTTATAAAGGAGGGGGTCTCCAGGCCACGTCGACGAGCGTCGACGTCGACGCCGGCGTCGCTGTGAGAGGGGAGCTCGGGGGGACCTCGGCCACCGTGGAAAGGAGGCGCCCTCCAGCCGTTGGATCGAGATGGGCGACCAGGATGAGCACCCCGTACCGCTTCGCTGGCAAGGCCCCTGCTGGGCTGGCGAGGAAGGGGAGGCCCAATTGGGCCAGGCCGAGCTGGGAGGAAAGAAAGAAGCCAAGGCCTTTTCAGAAAAAGAAAACCAGCAAAGAAAAAGAAAGAGAGAAAGGACAGGAAAGAAAAGGGAAAAATATATAAATATATATTTTAATATCCCTTGAAGCATGCTTGATCACTCAAAACTGGTTGGGCAATTTTGAATGCAAGGAAAAGTTCCCACTATGAAAACAGTACCATTTTTTATTTAAAATTAAATAGAAAAGGTGCTTAGTGAATTTTGGGGAAGAAAATACAAGGTGCAAATTTCTAGGAACTTGAGAATTTTGATCCTTGCATTTTACTGGATTTTAAAAAATTGGTACAAGTATCGAAAACCCATACTAAGACATGCATGTTATAATCATACACGCATCACACATGTCTAGTATGAACAGCATGTATCATCACATAACTCTACAAGTAGTCTTTATTGATATACACATAGAGCATACAAAGATCACATGTCTGTGATCAACATTACATCATACAACGGAAGAAAATTAGGTCTGAGTACAGACAAGTTTAACAAATGGCTTAGAGAAGCCTTGTAAACATACATGCCCTTCCACGAGGGACCAGACTGCTGTCTGGGACTATGCTAACTTAGTCAACGTCGAGCTTCACGAAGGTGACTCCATCGGGGTCCGGGTTCTCATCTAAAACATAGAATAAGCAAACGTGAGTACAAAGTCGTACTCAGCAAGACTTACATCAGAACTACACTACTCATGCTCAAGTATCAAGGTAAAGGAGGTGGGGTTTCATCATGCAGAAGTGCCAGTTTTGACTTGGCTAGTCCTTTACTACGAGTACCTGACTTGAGGTAAGAAGCGTACACGAGTCCACTACAAGTCTCCAAACAATACACCACTATGGTTACTTCCTCGACTTCCCCACGAGGAAGCCCACCATAGCACTCACGCTTATCTTGCGAGTTTTATAAGTATCCATTCAATTTATCTAATGATCAAGTAGAGGTCTCCAAGTAGTCCATAACCGCGGACACGGCTATTCGAATAGTTCATTAACCCTGCAGGGGTGTACATCTTCACACGCGTGTCATCACTTATCGCCTCGTTCTCGTCACCCTTCAAGCGGGTGTCGGACGTGGATGAAACCAAGGCACTAACCTCACATCACCTTCTCTAATCCAGGAGTCGACTACCTGAGTTTGGCACCGTTCGAGAGTCCGGCCGGTTCCATGAAATGGACTCAGATAATGTAAGGGACCGAGACGCCACCTTTGCCAGATGGTTTCACTGCCTCACAAGTCCACCCACATATCTATATGATGCGACCTTTTCTTCATTCTTTTTCTATGCACATGCCAAATGGAAATACCGAATCTATTGTGACTCCTGGACCGGATCGGGTACGTAAAGAGGCCAAACGGGGTTCCCATAAAACCCTACATGTGGTCATACTCTTTGTCTTGGATCACAAAATAGGAACTCGGGGTCTAGGGCAGTGTTCAACGAGACAACCCACTGTGTACTCCTACATAGCCTCTCATCGTTCACCTGCTATTAGGGTGGATTCACCAACACGTTAACACCAGCATTACTATGTTCATTCCATCCCGACTCACAATCATAACATCCTCATTGTATCACTAAGGAGAAAAAGCAGTAGCAGTTGTAGGGGCCACATGCTCATCAATCAACTCCTAAATCTGCTAGGATTGTGGTTTGCTTAATACGGTGACAGAATGATAGGTCATGCATCGGAATGGGTTCAACTATGCGAAAGAACGTGTCTCGGTGATCTCCTAAACATGCATAAGCGAGACTGAGAGGGAAATAGGATTTTATAGACATGATCAATGGGGTTTGCTTGCCTTCCTGACGAGGTTCAGTCACGGGGTCTTCAACGAAGGGGGTGATCTCGGATTCCGGCTCCACTTCTATCAGCAACATGACAATCATAGGATCAACATAATGTACAATGCACAATCACATGAATAAGGTTGTAATGGTGATGTTAATGGTACTGATGTGTTGAGCATTCCATTCAAAAGGAGTATATTGCATTTGAAATGCAAATTCAAACTCCATTTAATTTATCGATGAAATTCAAATGCATTTGAATGCATGAAAGTTCATTTGAAAAGGTTGATCATGAAGTGATGTGGTATAGTTGAAGTAATGTCTCTGATGTGTGGATGAATCCATTGTAATTAAGGGTGTTGCAAAATCATTTGCAA
This sequence comes from Bromus sterilis, assembly GCA_950022295.1. Lineage (NCBI taxonomy): Eukaryota > Viridiplantae > Streptophyta > Magnoliopsida > Poales > Poaceae > Bromus > Bromus sterilis. Next base: position 224,684,888 of record OX465598.1, read on the forward strand.
AATCACTCCAAATTTGAATTTGAAAAGGATCCATACGCAAGTTTGCTACTGTTCACCCATTTTAAAATGGTCAAACATGAAAACAAATTGCATATTCATAATCCTTGTATTTTTCTGATAATTTTAGACATATTATTTGTCCAATTTGGAGTTAAAATGAATTAGTTATGAATTTCCAAAGATTTGGCTATTTTTTGGATTTTCTGTAATTGATTTAATCAATTTAATTGACTTATTGCGCCAGGCTGACGTCATGCTGGCGTGTGAGGGGGGGCTGACAGGTGGGTCTGGCTTGTCAGTGTCACAGGGGTTAACCCCGTTTTATTTAAATTAAACCGTGTTTAATTTGAGGGACTAGGCCCACTGTAATTGGGTCAAGGGGGGGATTAAGGCCTAATCGGCCGGCGGCTAGCCGCCGGCGTCCTGTGCGCGGCGTCGCTCTGTCGGAACAGCGCTACGGGCCACGGGGAGGGAAGAGGAGGGCACCAGGGGGTGCCTCTCGCTCGTGCGCTTCGCGTGGAGCACGCTGGGGACCTCGGGGAGGCCTGGAGCCATGCCGGCGATGAGGAGCGCGGCGGCCGGGCTCGGGCTCAGGTGGAGACGGCGATAGAGGCCGCGGGGAGAAGAACTGAGGGCACGGGCGTGCAGCCCGTGGCGTTGCGCAGCGAAGGAAGCAGGCGGGGGTCAAAGGCGTGGTCTCGGGTCACGGCTACATCGTCGGGCGCGGCGGCCGGACTACTGTCGACGGCGACAAGAAGAAAACGGGCACGGGAGAGGCTGGGGATAGGGGCGTTCGAACGAGACGCTCACCCTGGAGCCAACGACGTAGACGGCGGAGCTGGAGGGGCCTTGGCTGCGGCGAATTGGAGCTCGATCTCCTCGGCGGCCGGCGGCGAACTGGAGAAGGGGGCGGCGTCTCTGGGGCCTCCGGGCTCGATTCCGCGTGTGGGGCGACGAAGACGACGTCGAGGAAGAACCTGGACACGGCGACGAAGCTTCTCGCTGCCGTTGGCCACGCAGGGGCTCGCCGGTGCTCTCCGGTGCGCTCGGGTCTTCACGGGGATCCGCCGGAGAGAGAGATAGGAGGGGTCAGAGCGAGGGCAAGGGATGCGGGGGGGGGGGGTGTGGCGTGGCGTGGCACACGCTGGGGGCAGAGGGGAGGCCTAGAAGGGTCGGGGCGTCGCGGTGTCGTCGCCGTGGCCATGCTCTGCTCCAGCGAGCAGCTTGGCTCGGCGGGGAGGAAGAGGACAAGGCGAGGGGCTGGGCTGGGCCGGCCGAGGTAAGGTGGGCCTTCGCCTGGGCGACAGGTAGGTCTTCTCTCTTTCTGTTTTTATTTCTCTTTTCTGTAATTGATTGACCTAGCTAAATAAAATAGCTAGGTATTTTAGTCAAATGCCCAATATATTTTTTAAAACCCAAGTGACCAGTAGCAAGCCACTTTTAAGGTTTGGGCATTTTTGAAATTCAAAACATTTGAATTCCAATTCAAATAGGGGTCAAATTTAATTTCTAGGGCACCTTTTGAATTTTTGAATATTCCATGGGCATGGGAAAATACCCAAACCACTTTTAAAATGATCAGCATCATTTATAGGAATTTTCCAAATACTCAAATGATTTTTGGAAAAAGATTTTTATCTGACCATTTGAAATAATTTCTCAGGGCTTTCTTTTCCCCATTTTTGAATTTCTTTTTGAATTTTTCACATGATGGAAAGGGACTTGCTATTCCTAGCACATACCTAACTTGGGGTTGTGACAACTCGCCCCCACTCAAAAGAATCTCGTCCCGAGATTCAGAAGTCTGCGGGAGGAAGGAGGGGTACTCGGCACTGAGACGGTCTTCTCTTTCCCACATGGCTTCTTTCTTGGAGTGGTGTGACCACTAAACTTTCAGAAACTTGATCTTCTTTCGGCGAGTGAAACGCTCTGCAGAATCAAGAATACGATCGGGGTATTCTCGATAAGAAAGGTCATCTTGGAGATCAAGCGTTTCATGGTCGACTTCGCGGATGGGGTCCTTGAAGCAACGCCTGAGTTGTGACACATGGAATACATCATGTACTCGGGAAAGGTGCGGGGGTAGTTCAAGTTGGTAGGCAACTTCTCCACGTTTAGCAATAATGCGGAAAGGTCCAATGTAACATGGGGCCAACTTGCCTTTGATACCGAATCTTTGGGTTCCCTTCAGAGGAGTAACCCGGAGTTAAGCCTTCTCATCCAGATGGTAGCTTTCTTGCCTATGATGACGATCATAGTAGCTTTTCTGACGAGACTGGGTTGCTTTCAATTGATCACGAACAATGCGAACTTGCTCTTCTGCTTCCTTGATCATATCCGGTCCAAAGAATTGTCTTTCACCGGTTTTTGACCAGTTTAGTGGTGTTCGACATCGTCGTCCATATAGGAGTTCAAAAGGAGCCATGTTCAGACTAGATTGAAAACTATTGTTATAAGCAAATTCGGCGAATGGCAGAGACTTCTCCCAATTCTTTCCGAATGATATAACACAAGCTCTGAGCATGTCTTCAAGAATTTGGTTAACCCTTTCGACTTGACCGCTAGACTGAGGATGGAAAGCTGTACTAAAGGAGAGATGAGTTCCCATAGCATTCTGAAAGCTTCCCCAGAATCTAGAGGTGAAAAGGCTACCACGATCAGAATTGATTTCCAAAGGAACACCGTGAAGGGATACAATTCTAGAGATGTACAAGTCCGCTAACTGGCTAGCAGTTATATACTCACGAACTGGAAGGAAGTAAGCAACTTTGGAAAGCCTATCTATGACAATGAAGATGGCATCATTTCCTTTCTGGGTTTTTGGAAAGCCGGTGATGAAGTCCATACCGACTTTGTCCCATTTCCACTCGGGAATAGGCAAAGGTTGAAGAGTACCAGCAGGTCTTTGGTGTTCTTCCTTAATGCGACGACAAACATCACATTCAGCAACAAATCGAGCAATGTCTCTCTTCATCCTGGTCCACCAAAATCTCTGGCGTAGATCTCGATACATTTTTGTGCTACCGGGATGAATCGAGAGGGTGTGTCATGGGATTCTTTGAGGATGAGTTGCCTTAGATCCCTATTCTTAGGTACTACGAAATGATTTTCAAAGAATACCGTTCCTTTACTATCTGTGGAGAAACATTTAGCAACTATGCTAGCAATGTTCTCCTTGATCCGGCGAACACCTCGTGCACGCCTTTGGGCAACTATAATTTGATCCTCAAGGGTTGGTTTCGCCACCAAGTTGAAATGAGATCCACGAGGAACAATCTCGAGGTTGAGCTTACGAAATTCCTCATGAAGAAGTGATTGATACTGCTGTAACATGAGGTTGTTACAGTACGACTTACGACTTAGTGCATCAGCCATGACATTGGCCTTGCCTGGGGTGTAAGAAATTCCTAAGTCATAATCTTTTATCAACTCTATCCAGCGTCTTTGCCTGAGATTAAGATCTGGTTGGGTGAATATGTATTTGAGGCTTTGGTGATCAGAATAGATCTCACAACGATTACCAAGGAGGTAATGTCGCCAAGTCTTCAGGGCATGAACTACGGCAGCGAGTTCAAGATCATGGGTAGGATAGTTCTCTTCATGTGGACGCAACTGGCGTGAAGCATAAGCTACCACATGTCGATCTTGCATAAGTATGCATCCTAACCCTTGCCGTGAAGCATCACAATAGATCTCGAAATCCCTTTTTGGTGTCTGGAGGCGCAAGTACGGTGCAGAAGTCAATCTTCTTTTTAGCTCTTGAAAGCTTTCTTCGCACTTGGGGGTCCATTGGAATTTCTTATCTTTCTTGAGGAGTTCAGTCAGAGGCTTTGCAACTTTAGAAAAGTTCTCGACGAAGCGGCGACAATAGCTTGCTAAGCCAAGAAAACTCCTAACTTGCTTAACCGATTCAGGTGGAGTCCAGTCAAGGACGGCCTGAACTCTCTCGGGACTCACAACAATGCCTTTTGCAGAAATCACGTGGCCTAAGTAGGTCACTTCTGGTAGCTAAAATTCACACTTGGAGAACTTGGCATTAAGGCGGTGCTCTCTAAGTTTCATCAATACCAGCCTTAGGTGCTCGGCATGTTCTTCTTCGATCTTCGAGTATATAAAGATGTCATCGAGGTAAACCACGACGAACTTGTCCAAATACTCCATGAAGATCGAGTTCATCATTCGTGAAAAAGTGGCGGGGCATTGGTCAGACCGAAGGACATGACAGTGAACTCGTAAAGACCATAACGAGTAGTAAAAGCCGTTTTTGGAATGTCCTCGTTTCGGATTTGATTTGATGATAGCCTAATCTCAAATCCATCTTGGAGAAGACAGAGGATCCTGCAAGTTGATCATAAAGATCATTGATCCTGGGCAGTGGGTACTTGTTCTTTATCGTCGCTAAATTTAGCGGGCGATAGTCTACGCACATCCTTTCTGTTCCATCTTTCTTCGTTACGAACAGAACGGGGCAACCCATGGCGATGAGCTAGGGCGGATGAAGCCTTTTGCCAACAACACTTCAAGTTGGATTATTAGCTCAGCTAACTCATGTGGGGCCATTCTATATGGGCGTCTGGAAATTGGGTTTGTGCCTGGTATAAGATCAACTATGAATTCTACACACCTGTCGGGTGACTAGGTTTAAGGAGTTGGATCTCTGGATAGCTTCCTAGAGGATGACCAAGGTTTACTAGGGGCAACAACAGATATGTCAGAGTAGCAAAGTACCCCAACACGATGGTTAGTGTGGTTCTTCTTGCTAAAAGACCTCTAAAGTGGGAGGAGAAGCTGGAAATGAATCACTAAAGGTTTCTAGAACAAAACCTACAACAAACTCTAGAGAACTGTCGGGCATGCCACCTAATACTTCTTCTAGAAAGACAACTAAAAAGGAGGGAAGGATTTTGCAAATGCATCAGATTATGAAGAAACCTGGAATGACTCGGACAGCATAACGGCTGTAATTGCAAGAGAAATGGAAATCCTCACAACATTTCAACAACACTTACATAGGAAGTCTCAAAATAGGAAGCACAACGACTCTAGACAACCGAACACAACTTTCCTACGGCTACAAGGAAGCAATCAACGAGATGTTCTAGTAAGACATAGATGAGCCTAGTCCTATCATCCCGTAGAAAAGATAAGGGTGACTCAGAACTCAGATCGATGAGGATAAGGAGAAAAAGAAGCCTTACGTTGTTCCCTTATACCCAGAGTAACTATATAACTATAGAATGCTAGACTCGACTTCGACCAAGGGTTTGATAATCCTACAGACAGTCCTGCTCTGATACCAAGTCTGTCGGGACCCGGAATATGCGCATGTAATTCCAGTCACGATGCAATCACATGGAGAGCCGAGAGCCGTACCCACTTGTCTAAGCAGACAAGGCCAAGCATAGAACACTCTCGGAAAGCATCGAACGTGAGGGGCATCCCATCCAGGCCGGATGATCAACTGAGATGGGTCCTCATCGTCCGCTCACAAGTCTAAATGCTTATGGGTGGTGAATCCCATACTCATAGACAAGTCGCCTCAACCATGTTATCGATTGAATCATAACCCTTACATAAACAAACTCCAGCCCGATCATTTAGTCGGGGTCTAGGGCGGGCTCGATCATACAACAAAGTGTGCACGTGGCAGAGCCACGAGAAATCGCATCGCGATGCCCCAAGATGCGCACATCTAAGGGCCACTTGGTGTATAAAAGACCGCCAGCCAGATCACAACTAAGGTCTCGAAAACCCATACTAAGACATGCATGTTATAATCATACACGCATCACACATGTCTAGTATGAACAGCAGGTATCATCACATAACTCTACAAGTAGTCTTTATTGATATACACATAGAGCATACAAAGATCACATGTCTGTGATCAACATTACATCATACAACGGAAGAAAATTAGGTCTGAGTACAGACAAGTTTAACAAATGGCTTAGAGAAGCCTTGTAAACATACATGCCCTTCCACGAGGGACCAGACTGCTGTCTGGGACTATGCTAACTTAGTCAACGTCGAGCTTCACGAAGGTGACTCCATCGGGGTCCGGGTTCTCATCTAAAACATAGAATAAGCAAACGTGAGTACAAAGTCGTACTCAGCAAGACTTACATCAGAACTACACTACTCATGCTCAAGTATCAAGGTAAAGGAGGTGGGGTTTCATCATGCAGAAGTGCCAGTTTTGACTTGGCTAGTCCTTTACTACGAGTACCAGACTTGAGGTAAGAAGCGTACACGAGTCCACTACAAGTCTCCAAACAATACACCACTATGGTTACTTCCTCGACTTCCCCACGAGGAAGCCCACCATAGCACTCACGCTTATCTTGCGAGTTTTATAAGTATCCATTCAAGTTATCTAATGATCAAGTAGAGGTCTCCAAGTAGTCCATAACCGCGGACACGGCTATTCGAATAGTTCATTAACCCTGCAGGGGTGTACATCTTCACACGCGTGTCATCACTTATCGCCTCGTTCTCGTCACCCTTCAAGCGGGTGTCAGACGTGGATGAAACCAAGGCACTAACCTCACATCACCTTCTCTAATCCAGGAGTCGACTACCTGAGTTTTGCACCGTTCGAGAGTCCGGCCGGTTCCACGTAACGGACTCAGATAATGTAAGGGACCGAGACGCCACCTTTGCCATATGGTTTCACTGCCTCACAAGTCCACCCACATATCTATATGATGCAACCTATTCTTCATTCTTTTTCTATGCACATGCCAATTGGAAAGCCCGAATCTATTGTGACTCCTGGACCGGATCGGGTACGTAAAGAGGCCAAACGGGGTTCCCATAAAACCCTACATGTGGTCATACTCTTTGTCTTGGATCACAAAACAGGAACTCGGGGCCTAGGGCAGTGTTCAATGAGACAACCCACTGTGTACTCCTACACAGCCTAAATCGTTCACCTGGTATTAGGGTGGATTCACCAACACGTTAACACCAGCATTACTGTGTTCATTCCATCCCGACTCACAATCATAACATCCTCATTGTATCACTAAGAAGAAAAAGCAGTAACAGTTGTAGGGGCCACATGCTCATCAATCAACTCCTAAATCTGCTAGGATTGTGGTTTGCTTAATACGGTGATAGAATGATAGGTCATGCATCGGAATGGGTTCAACTATGCGAAAGAACGTGTCTCGGTGATCTCCTAAACATGCATAAGCGATATTGAGAGGGAAATAGGATTTTATAGACATGATCAATGGGGTTTTCTTGCCATTCTGACGAGGTTCAGTCACGGTGTCTTCAACGAAGGGGGTGATCTCGGATTCCGGCTCCACTTCTATCAGCAACATGACAATCATAGGATCAACATAATGTACAATGCACAATCACATGAATAAGATTGTAATGGTGATGTTCATGGTACTGATGTGTTGAGCATTCCATTTAAAAGGAGTATATTGCATTTGAAATGCAAATTCAAACTCCATTTGATTTTTCGATGAAATTCAAATGCATTTGAATGCATGAAAGTTCATTTGAAAAGGTTGATCATGAAGTGATGTGGTATAGTTGAAGTAATGTCTCTGATGTGTCGATGAATCCATTGGAATTAAGGGTGTTGCAAAATCATTTGCAAAATCACTCCAAATTTGAATTTGAAAAGGATCCATATGCATGTTTGCTACTGTTCACCCATTTTAAAATGGTCAAACATGAAAACAAATTGCATATTCATAATCCTTGTATTTTTCTGATAATTTTAGACATATTATTTGTCCAATTTGGAGTTAAAATGAATTAGTTATGCATTTCCAAAGATTTGGCTATTTTCTGGATTTTCTGTAATTGATTTAATCAATTTAATTGACTTATTGCGCCAGGCTGACGTCATGCTGGCGTGTGGGGGGGGGCTGACAGGTGGGTCCGGCTTGTCAGTGTCACAGGGGTTAACCCCGTTTTATTTAAATTAAACCGTGTTTAATTTGAGAGACTGGGCCCACTGTCATTGGGTCAAGGGGGGGATTAAGGCCTAATCGGCCGGCGGCTAGCCGCCGGCGTCCTGTGCGCGGCGGCGCTCTGTCGGAACAGCGCTACGGGCCACGGGGAGGGAAGAGGAGGGCACCAGGGGGTGCCTCTCGCTCGTGCGCTTCGCGTGGAGCACGCTGGGGACCTCGGGGAGGCCTGGAACCATGCCGACGACGAGGAGCGCGGCGGCCGGGCTCGGGCTCAGGTGGAGATGGCGATAGAGGCCACGGGGACAAGAACTGAGGGGACGGGCGTGCCGTCCGTGGCGTTGCGCAGCGAAGGAAGCAGGCGGGGGTCAAAGTCGTGGTCTCGGGTCACGGCTACGTCGTCGGGCGCGGCAGCCGGACTACTGTCGACGGCGACAAGAAGAAAACGGGCACGGGAGAGGCTAGGGATAGGGGCGTTCGAACGAGACGCTCACCCTGGAGCCAACGGCGTAGACGGCGGAGCTGGAGGTGGCTTGGCTGCGGAAAATTGGAGCTCGCTCTCCTCGGCGGCCGGCGGAGAACTGGAGAAGGGGCGGCGTCTCTGGGGCCTCCGGGCTCGATTCTGTGTGTGGGGCGACAAAGACGACGTCGAGGAAGAACCTGGACACGGCGACGGAGCTCCTCGCTGCCGTTGGCCACGCAGGGGCTCTTCGGTGCTCTCCGGTGCGCTCGGGTCTTCACGAGGATCCGACGGAGAGAGAGAGAGGAGGGGTCAGAGCGAGGGCAAGGGATGCGGGGGGGGGGTGTGGCGTGGCGTGGCACACGCTGGGGGCAGAGGGGAGGCCTAGAAGGGTCGAGGCATCGCGGTGTCGTCACCGTGGCCATGCTCTGCTCCAGCGAGCAGCTTGGCTCGGCGGGGAGGAAGAGGACAAGGCGAGGGGCTGGGCCGGCCGAGGTAAGGTGGGCCTTCGCCTGGGCGACAGGTAGGTCTTCTCTCTTTCTGTTTTTATTTTAGTAAAATTCCCAATATATTTTTAAAAACCCAGGTGACCAGTAGCAAGCCACTTTTAAGGATTGGGCATTTTTGAAATTAAAAACATTTGAATTCCAATTCAAATAGGGGTCAAATTTAATTTCCAGGGCACCTTTTGAATTTTTGAATTCCATGGGCATGGGAAAATACCCAAACCACTTTTAAAATGATCAGCATCATTTATAGGAATTTTCCAAATACTCAAATGATTTTTGGAAAAAGATTTTTATCTGACCATTTGAAATAATTTCTCAGGCCTTTCTTTTCCCCATTTTTGAATTTCTTTTTGAATTTTTCACATGATGCAAAGGGACTTGCTATTCCTAGCACATACCTAACTTGGGGTTGTGACAACAACTCTTGCGGTGTACAAATCTGCCAACTGAGCTGTTGAAATGGAGTCCTTCACTGGAAAGAAGTGGGCAACTTCGGAAAGATTGTCAATGACAACAAAGATGGCATTGTTCTTCTTCTGCGACAAGGGGAAGCCTGTGATGAAATCCATGTCTATATGATCCCATTTCCACTCCGGAATCTCAAGTGGCTGAAGGAACCCTGCAGGCTTCTGGTGCTGTGCCTTCACTCTCCTGAACACATCACACTGAGACACGTAACGAGCAACATCCCGCTTCATATGAGTCCACCAAAAGCTTTGCTTGAGATCTTGATACGTCTTTGTACTGCCAGGGTGAATAGATAGCTTGGAATCATGGGCTTCCTTCATGATGACCTCTCTGAGATCTCCCTCCTTGGGAACAACAACTCGCTCTTCGAACAACACGGTGCCGTCATTATGCACTGAAAAGCAACCGTACTTTGGAACTGAGGCGGCAATACCCTGTTTGATCTTCTGTATCATTGAGCTGCCAGACTGAGATTCACGAATCTTCTCATGGATAGTGGGCTCTACAACAAGGTTGGCAAGGTAGCCTGCTGGAACTAGCTCGAGATTGAGCCTTCGAAAGGACTCACACAAGTTAGGGTGGATCTTCCGCACCTGGATATTATTGCAATCGCCCTTGCGGCTTAGCGCATCAGCTATGACATTCGCCTTCCCAGGCGTGTACTGAATATCAACTGTGTACTCGGTAATGGTTTCAAGCCATCTTCTTTGCCTCAAGTTCAGATTTGGCTGACTGAACAAGTACTTCAGACTCTTGTGGTCGGTGAACACATCCACCTTCCTCCCTAAGAGGAGGTGTCGCCAAGTGACCAAGGCGTGCACAACTGCTGCAAGCTCCAAGTCGTGCGTGGGATAATTCCTCTCACTCGTCTTCAGCTGCCATGAGGTATATGCCACAATGTTTCTGCCTTGCATCAGAAATCCGCCTAGACCTTGCAATGAGGCATCACAAAACACCTGAAAAGGCTGTGACTCATCTGGCGGCGTAAGAATTGGAGATGTGGTCAACTTCTCTTTCAACTCTTCGAAGGCTAACTGACAAGCTGGTGACCAATTGTACCGTTTGTCCTTGCACAACAATTCAGTCATTGGCTTCGCTAATTTGGAGAAATTCTGCACAAACCTCCTGCAATAACTGGCGAGGCCGAGAAAACTCCTAAGCTGCTTCACGTTCTTCGGCGGAGCCCACTCTTGAATAGTGCGGACTCGCTCTGGATCGACCGCAATTCCCTCAGCGGAGATAACATGACCCAGAAAATTGACCTTGTCTAGCCAAAACTCACACTTGGAGAACTTGGCGTAGTACCGGTGCTCTCTCAACTTCTGCAGCACTAGGCGTAGATGTTCCTCATGTTCAGCCTCTGACTTGGAATAGAAAAGAATGTCGTCGAGGTAGAGGATCACAAACACATCAAGCCATTCTTGGAACAAATAGTTCATAGCTCTCATGAATGTCGGAGGGGCATTTGAGAACCCAAAAGTCATGATTGTGAACTCATACAACCCATAACGTGTGCTGAACGCGGTCTTGGGAATATCCTCTTCACGAACACGAATTTGGTGATACCCCATCCTCAAGTCAAGCTTGGAAAAAACCTTAGCCCCATTCAACTGTTCGAACAGATCATTGATGCGGGGTAAAGGGTACTTGTTCTTGATGGTCTTCTTGTTGATACGGCAATAGTCCTGGACCACGCGGCTAGTTCCATCCTTCTTTTGGACAAACAAAGCTGGTGCACCCCAAGGGGAAGTGCTCGCGCGGATAAAACCGCCTGCCTCTAACTCTGTCAACTGCTTCTTGAGCTCAATCAACTCCTTCGAACACATCTTGTACGGATGCCGAGCAATCGGCTGGGTACCAGGCTCTAGCTCAATAACGAACTCAATAGCTCGAACAGGGGGAACTCCTTGCAACTCCTCTGGAAAGACGTCTGGGAACTCACAGACAACTCTGACCTCTTCGAGAAAAGGCGCAACTCCTGCGTTCAACGCGTACAACTGTGCTGGTCATGTCATAGAGCCACAAGTGTACAAGACTTCTACACCTGAATCATGAGTCAACTTCGCTGATCTGGTTGAGCAATCAATATTGGCCTTGTGTTGCACAAGCCAATCCATGCCCAAAATGACATCAAAGTCGGAACGAGGCAAGACAATCAGGGATGCTGTGAACACAACGCCCTGAATACGGATCTCCACATCAGGAACAAGCCTGGAAGACTCCACTCTAGAGCCCGGAGAACAAACTGAGAGCGGTTTAGGAAACTGCTCTCTCAGAAGGTCAAGTGACATAGCAAAGGCATTGGATATGAATGAATGGGAAGCTCCGGAATCGAACAGAACTATCGCGGGAACTGAACATACAAGCAACCTACCAAGAACGATCTCTGAAGACTGCTGAGCATCTGTGAGCATCACGTTGTTCACCCGAACTGCATGTGGTTGTGCCTTCACCATCGTGGTGCTCGGAGTAGAGAGAGGTGGAGGCGGTGGGAGCCGAGCAAAGCGCGGGTCGGTGCAGTTGGGAGACGTGTGCCCCGGCTCCCTGCACTTGTAGCAAATCACGCCCGGCCTGGGCTGCTGCTGCGGCCTGGGTGGCCTCGCGTGTGGTGGTGTAGAGCGAGGCCCTTGCTGAACTGGGACGGGAGGGCGGGCAAAAGTGCAGACAACTGCCCCCCTCTGCTGGTACTGCTGTCTCTGCGGTGGTGCCTCTGTGACCCACGTCTTTGCCTTCTTGTGAACCATCACTGCGGAATTGTGCTCTCTCTGGCGCTTCCTTTCTCCATCCCACTATGCTCTGGCTGACTCCTGACGGATAGCCTGATCCACGAACTGTGAAAACAGCGTGGGCCTGCACTGAGTGAGCGCGTACTTGATCTCTGTGCTGAGACCCCCGCGGAACCTGGCTATCTTCTTAGCCTCTGTGCTGACCTCCTCTGGAGCGTACCTGGCGAGCCTGACGAATGCCAGGTTGTACTCCTAAACTGACCTGTCACCCTGTCTCAGAGCCAAGAACTCCTCACGCTTCCTGTCCATCAGGCCACTCGGAATATGTGCTGCTCTGAAGTCTGCGACGAAATCTGCCCACGTGATGATAGCATCGCCTTTGTTGGCCTTGTAGGTATCGTACCAGCTGGCTGCTGCACCCTGAAGCTGGAAGGAGGCGAAGGTGACATAGTCCACTGGTCTGACGGTGTTTGCATTGAAGTGCTTCTTGATCTCTGCGATCCAGTCATCCGCCTCCAGCGGGTCTCGAGCCTCGGAGAACCTGGGGGGGTATATAGCAAGGAACTGCTGCAGAGTGGTTTACTGTGGTCGATCATTCCTCTGGGCAGTCTGGTTCTGCAGTATCTATAAGATCGCAGTTGTGCCCTGAGCCACTGCGGTCACAGCCTCCCCAAGGAGAGGGTTCTCTGGCGGCGGCATGTTCGCTCTTGGCATCATGTATACAGGAACACTTATGAGAACATGGTTGAAACATTGACAAACCCAGAAGATAAAGCAATATTGACAAAAAAAAACTTCCTCACGAGGTATGAGAAAGCCGAAGGCTGAAATTCCACCAAGGTTAACCCGGAAAGTCGAAAGCTAGGTGCTACTGGAATTCCCAAACCGAGATCATCTGAATCCAAGATAATAATCTGCTAGCGAGCACCCAACAATATATACGAGTGGTTGAAGACCTGAACGTTGAGACATCTTCCCTGAGCGGCCCGCCGAAGCGGTCTCCTATAGGGGGAGGAACCACATCCGAAGGATGCCAACCATCCCTATATAGGAGTTTCACCTGAGGTACGCCATAAGCGAGGTGGAGCAGTCAACCCCAAGTGGCGGCTCAGTGTTCTCAACGTACGCCAACCCTTCTCATCGTTAGCAAAGAATTATAGAGGAATCGGAGCCTCATGTAAATGAGAACCTAGATTTATTTTGAAAGGGGATAAGTTGCAGAGAGAAAATAGTGTTTCACTTCCTCACGGAAAAAGGGGTGGGAGGGTGGGGTAAGAAGAAAAAGAAAGAGTTCCTACTCTCCGATTTTTCCTTAGTAACTACAAAATAGTTTCTAGACTTAACTTCGTCCAGTAAGGGGTCCTACAGTCAGTCCTGCTCTGATACCTAGTTGTAAGGCCCCTGATGCGTTGCTAACTCAAGTTAGTCGCTTTCGCGTCCCGCTCAAGTTAGTAGCGCATAAAAGGCCACCGACTCACGACACTCGCACTCATGTCGCTGTCGGATTCTTGACAACAAGTATAAGAACAATGAACTTTATACTAAGACATAGATATATAGAGTTCAGGGCATACATCGCCACTGGAATTTATTACAACATCTCAGCGGTCCGTGGACCCAACAGAATATCATGCAACAAGCGGAAGACAAACACGACCGAGTACGGTCAAAATCCAAATTTCCCTAGAGAGGGCTGCACATAAAGAGTCCACCCACGGATCGTCGAAGACCAACTATAGGATCTACTGAACGAGGTCGTCCTCATCGTCGTCCTCCGGGGGTACCTCCACGAAGTATCGTCCAGTGCTCGGGTCGAGGTAGTAGTCAACTGCAGCTGCCGATCAGGCAAAACAGTAAAGGAACAAAAGGAAAACAGGGGTGAGATTATATCATTACAGGATAACTGACTCCCTACGGCAAGACAAGGTAAAGGTAAATGTAAAGGTAAAGGTTGCAGCCGCACTAGCATATATGGTGGCTATCGTTCTATTAGAGTATAGGTAAGATCCAAGAATACACGTGACATCGCGTCATAAGTCTGCTATTCACCTACTTACGTCTCACATAACACAACCTGGATCTTCTCTTGTTCCCCCTGGGCGAAGAAAAGCAACCAAGGCACTCACACGGTAGGCATGTTTTAATTAAGATTCAAATTGATGTTATTCTATGAACAAGGAGTAGGTCTCAAGTCGTCCATAACCGCGGACACGGCTTTTCGAAAATATTTAACCCTGCAGGGGTGTACCAACTGCCCATCATAGGCTTCGCATGTACGCCCGGTTTCCACTTGGCTAGGTAAATGCCTGAAACTCCGGAACGTCAGAGTCCCTCTAACTAACAACGCACAACTCCGGGTGGCCGCTGGTGAGTCGACACCCAACTTAAAAGCCGGCCGCGCTCTCGAATCGGCCTCTACTGTCTTTCGCAGGTTTGGATACCCGGTTAATCACACATGGGACACCGGGTCATCATCCGGACAAAGTGGGCCAGCCAAGGCACAAGTCCTCCTGGCCCAAGGTGGTTTGTAAACAACTGGGGTACCACCAGCACACACACATTGCAAATAGTAAATCATCTCGGGCCACCACTAGAATAGTATGAAGCTAGGTAGGTAAGACAAGGGGACCCCATAGAATCCCACACATGATTAGGAACGCTCGTCAAGAAACACAATACCCGGAACTCGGGACCTAGGTGACTCAAATGGAACAAAACACCTGGCGGGAACAGCCCGGTCTCCCATCTTTCGTCGAGTATAAATTAACATCAATATAATAATAAATATCAACCAACTTCTTTAATAACATGATATCCCAACCATAGCATAGGGTAAGCAGCAAGTTTTCCTACTCATACTAAGCAATGGCTGAGCAGCGGTAACTTAGCAATACAAAGGTTTGCTGGGACGTGGTGATCATGGATGTTTGGTTTTTTTTTTGAATGTGGCATAAGACAGTGGATAGGATCAAACAAACGTTCTAGGCTACAGCTAGGCAGCTAGGCAGAAAGGTATCAAGTAATGGTATAAATCTTCCCCTTGCTTGGGTAATCGGTCGTCGAAGCAGACGTAGGAGGTGTGGACGAGGTCGGGGTTACTAACCCATCACTGTGGGCAGCCCTCGAGCTTCCAGGAGTGGACCAACAAGGGAACTGTGTCCTCGCTGGCCCGAGTTATTTTAAATCTGCTGGAGCGCTAACCAGACACACACACGTTTTTCAAATGGTAAATACAGCTTGGGCCACCACTAGAATTGTTTGGAGCTAGGTAGGTAAGACAAGGGGACCCCATAGAATCCCACAAACGATTAGGCACGCTCGTCAAGAAACACAATACCCGGAACTCGGGACCTAGGTGACTCAAATGGAACAAAACACCTGGCGGGAACAGCCTGGTCTCCCATCTTTCGTCAAGTATAAGTTAACATCATAATAATAACAAATATCAACCAACTTCTTTAAATAACATGATATCCCAAACCATAGCATAGGGTAAGCAGCAAGTTTTCCTACTCATACTAAGCAATGGCTGAGCAGCGGTAACTTAGCAATATAAAGGTTTGTTGGGACGTGGGGATCATGGCTGTTTGGGTTTTGAAAATGGCGTAAACAAAGTGGTTAGGATCAAACAAACATTCTAGGCTACAGCTAGGCAGGTAGGCAGAATGGTATCAAGTAATGGTATAAATCTTCCCCTTGCCTGGGTAAACGGTCGTCAAAGCAGACGCAGCAGGGTCCTCGGGCACGGTGTCGGAAATCTCCATGTAAGTCTCCTCGGAGGTCTCAGGTGCTAACGTAAAATACCGTCAAGGAAGAAGGCACACAAGTAAGAAATGGATACAATGCACAGGCAAAGATGGTATGATCAATTTTTAATAGACATAAGGTGACCCTATCTATTCAATTTAAATGAAGGTGGTGACGACACATCAACAACTTCACATGCAACTTATTTACGTAAAAAAATGGCTTTGGTCTTAGCCTTAATTTGGTGTAAGTAACATGGCAACATGACATGATCAACAATGCATTCAACAGAAACAGAAACAACGTGAAAAGTAAACATCAATTCCGGAGGCGGAGAGATGTCAAAGAACTTAACACCGGAAAGGTGCAACAAAAGAAAGGAACCCAGCCACATTGCATATGACAATATGTATAGGGTCTGGTTTTACAAAGGTGCAAAGATTTGAAGACGACATGGACAAGAACTTGGGACCTGAGTGCAAAGTTGCACTAGATGCATTTTGAAAAAAGGATCAAATGGTCAAACCATTATCACCATGCAAATCCTTGAGAGAAACTACCCCAAAACCATATATGGCATGGCCATATTTGGATTTGGGCAGCACTTGTCAAAAACAAAGATTGGAGGGGAGCTATTTTCAAAATTACCACACTCCAAAAACTAGCGGGGGAAAAGTGCAAAATTGACCTCACCAGGATGATCAGTGGGTCAAACTACCCCAGAAACATATATGGGATGCCCCTGGGTGAATTGGAAGTTCAAATCACATTTGAATTTGAATTCAAATTCAAATTTGAATTAAACAGAAAAAGAAAAAAAAGAACAAGAAAAAGAAAAATAGGCCCAGACCCTCGTGGGCTGGCCTCGGGCGAGAAGGGCATAGCTCCCTCTCTCTCTCTGGCCCAGGTGAGCAGAGCCCACGCGGCCAGCGCTGCGAACCGGAAAAAAAAGAAACGGGCCACGCCACTGGACCAGGCCCACGGCCTATCCTCCTCTCCTCGGCCCAGGGCGACATGTGCCCTCTGTTCCTCTGAACATCGCGAGCACCTGACGAAACTGACGGGCAGCACCTCCTCTGAACCCTACGCGCACACATACTCCGGCGAGGCTACGCTCGAGCTCCAGCCACCTCCTCGCGGTCTACCTGGGTAAAAACCGAGAGGGCACATCCCTCTACACATGCGCACACAACAATCACCTCAACTCCTCTCTGCCTCGCCGGAATCCCAAAGGGAACAGCACGGCGGCGAGACGCAAAACTGCAGTCTGACAGAGCCCAAAGGGGCCAACTTCAGGCGAACCGTGCGCCGAGCACACGGCGTCTCCGGCCACGGTTTCTCCCCTAGCGCCTAGAGGGCACATCCACGAGGACATGGGTGCCCTTGACCTGACCGGAAACCCACCGGAGCGGAGGCCACGCTCACTACAACTCGCGGCGGCGCTGCACAAAAACTTCAGACGACAGCAGGCGCGGGCGACGAGCTCTTCTACGCGGGCAAAGGACAGCCCTTGGCTTCCAAAAGCGTGCTCTGCACGGTCCTGGGACGCGTGCGAGGACAACCGTGACACGCATAGTCCATGGCACGCACGAATTCCTCACCGGCGACGAGCTCGCACGGCACACACCTACTGCTACCGGCAACGGGGCGCAACGTTGAAGCATTACGGGCAAGGCATGGCGTCAGCTCACCTTGTGGGTCACAGGCACGACCCAGCCTAGCCGTAGAGGAAGAAGACGTTCGTGCCGTCGTAGGAGAAGGGGAGGTCCGCGGCGGCCGGCTCCGTTGCACGGGCGATACACTGCAACCGATTTCGATCTGGACGCGGGAATGTAACAAGGTGAGCTCAAGGCTTCAACCAGCAAGTGCATGAGGAAAGGAGGGGCGAGACGGCGGCGAAATTCTGCGGCGGCTCACCGGGTTCAGGCAGAGCAGAACGAAGGAGAGGGGAACATCCCGGCGGCGGCGAGGGGTAAACGGGGAAGGAAATGGAACCCTAGGTCTACTGGGGCTCGAGTTATAAAGGGGGGGTCTCCAGGCCACGTCGACGGGCGTCGACATCGACGCCGGCGTCGCTGTGAGAGGGGAGCTCGGGGGGACCTCCGCCACCGTGGAAAGGCGGTGCCCTCCAGCCGTTGGATCGAGACGGGCGGCCAGGATGAGCACCCCGTACCGCTTCGCTAGCAAGGCCCCTGCTGGGCTGGCGAGGAAGGGGAGGCCCAATTGGGCCAGGCCGAGCTGGGAGGAAAGAAAGAAGGCAAGGCCTTTTCAGAAAAAGAAAACCAGCAGAGAAAAAGAAAGAGAGAAAGGACAGGAAAGAAAAGGGAAAAATATATAAAAATCTATTTTAATATCCCTTGAAGCATGCTTGATCACTCAAAACTGGTTGGGCAATTTTGAATGCAAGGAAAAATTCCCACTTTGAAAACAGTACCATTTTTTATTTAAAATTAAATAGAAAAGGTGCTTAGGGAATTTTGGGGAAGAAAATACAAGGTGAAAATTTCTAGGAACTTGAGAATTTTGATCATTGCATTTTACTGGATTTTAGAAAATTGGTTTGGCCAATTTTGGCAACAACAAAAATTGTGGCCCCTTTTGAATTTCAAAATCACTTTGAACTAGGGCTACTGTTTTTGAATGTTGTAAAAATATTTTGACAAGACAAGAATCTTTGGCAAGACATAAGAATTGGCTAGGCCAAAGATGAGGTTGAGGGAAGGTGACATGTGAACACAACAATTGTAAGACTATGTCTCTTGAACCACATTGGTCACCTTTGATCACAAAGCAGAAGGACTCCAATCCCAATGCAAAAAAAGATCACCACATGAAAAGTCATGAACATTCACCATGAAAAGTTACAAGTTCAACAGAGAAAGTACAAAACATGGTGTCTCATATGGGCATTACATGTGGGCTGTTACAGGGGTCGTCTGCGTTGTAGTTGCGAAGAGTGCCTCGGGGGATGGCAGTTTCGGCGAGCCCCCGAGTGCCAAGTTAATGTGCCGCGGTTGCGGAGGACGGCTCGGGTGTTTTCGGCTTTGGCGAGCCTCGAGTGCCAAGTTAATGTGCCGCGGTTGCGGAGGACAACTCGGGGGGTGGCTGTTTCGGCGAGCCCCCGAGTGCCAAGTTGATGTGCCGCGGTTGCGGTGGACGGCTCGGGGGGTTGCGGCTTCGGCGAGCCCCCGAGTGCCAAGTTAATGTGCCGCGATTGCGGAGGAAGACTCGGGGGATGGCTGCTTCGGCGAGCCCCCGAGTGCCAAGTTAATGTGCCACGGTTGCGGAGGACGACTCGGGGGGTGGCTGTTTCGGCGAGCCCCCGAGTGCCAAGTTAATGTTCCGCGATTGCGGAGGACGACTCGGGGGGTGGATCCTTCGGCGAGCCCCCGAGTGCCAAGTTAATGTGTCGCGGTTGCGGAGGACGACTCGGTGGTGGGTGTTTCGGCGAGCCCCCGAGTGCCAAGTTGATGTGCCGCGGTTGCGGAGGATGCCTCGGGGGGTTGCGGCTTCGGCGAGCCCCCGAGTGCCAAGTTAATGTGCCGCGATTGCGGAGGACGACTCGGGGGGTGGCTGCTTCGGCGAGCCCCCAAGTGCCAAGTTGATGTGCCGCGGTTGCGGAGGACGCCTCGGGGGTTGCGGCTTTGGCCAGCCCCCGAGTGCCAAGTTAATGTGCCGCGATTGCGGAGGACGACTCTGGGGGTGGCTGCTTCGGCGAGCCCCCGAGTGCCAAGTTGATGTGCCACAGTTGCGGAGGACGACTCGGGGGGTGGCTGCTTCGGCGAGCCCCTGAGTGCCAAGTTAATGTGCCGCGGTTGCGGAGGACGACTCGGGGGGTGGCTGCTTCGGCGAGCCCCCGAGTGCCAACAGATTTTGGGGAAAATATATGTAATACTTTTCCTACTGTCTCTTACAAAGAGTAGGGGGGTTTTGTTGAAGATAGATCCCTATTACTTAGAACAATGATTTGGTGGCCTTAACGGCCTGGTAGTTTTAACTCTGAGTGCCTGGGTTCTTCGGGATATTTTCCTTTGCTTCTATGGGAGCGCTTCTTCTGCGAGTCACGTGGTCCTGCTGCCTTGGTGGGCTAGGAAGGCTTCTTCTATCTTGTGGAATTTCTTGTCGCAGCGGTCGGATCTGACGAAACTGCCGCTGATTGTGATGACCCCGTGCGGGCCTGGCATCTTCAGCTTGAGGTAGGTGTAATGGACCGGCCATGAAGCGAGCGAAAGCTGGTCGCCCGAGGATTGCGTGGTATTGCGACTTCCAGTCGACCACTTCAAATTCAAGCGTTTCCTTGCGGAAGTTTGTCGCGTTCCCGAAGACTACCTCCAGGCTTATCCTTCCGAGGGGGTAGACTGCCTTTCCTGGTATGATCCCGTGGAAGGTTGTTCTTGAGGACTTGAGTGCGTTGTTTTGGATAAGCATGTCGTCGAGTGCTCGGGTGAAGATGATGTTTATCCCACTGCCGCCGTCCATGAATACTCGCGACATGTCGTAATTTCTGATTCTGGCCTCGAGTATTAGCGCGGCGTGCCCTGGTTGGGGAACAACTGGCGGGTGGTCGTCCCGGGAGAAGACGATTTATGTCTCCGACCCGCGCAGGTATTCTAGGACAGCCGGGTGTACGGAGGTTGCCAGGAAGACTTGTCTGGTGACTTGTTTCTGCTGCCTGTTGGAAGGTCTACCTTCTTGTATCATGTAGATCCTCCCGTGGGCTTCTGGGTACTGGTTTTCCTCTTCTGGTGTCCTTTGGCGTTTCTGGATGGCGGCCACATGTCTTGTTGACAGAGGGGGGGCTGGTGGCGAATAGTGGGCGACTGGCCCAACTGCTATGCTTGTGAGTGGTCGTGCTGTTGCGGCCACGAAGCGGCTTTTCTCCTCGGCAAACTCATTGAAGCTTCTGCAATTCCTGAGGGTGTGGAACGATCTGAGCTCTCCTCGTTCTTTTCTGAATCCGTGTATAGAACACGGTCCGTCGAGCTGTTCTTTGGCGTAGCGGAATGTGCGAGTGCCGTCGCGTGGCTGCCTTGTTCTCCATTCTCGTCTCTGAGCCTGGGGCTCGTCTTCTAGGTTGTTTCGTCATTGTGGTCTGTTGTCATCGCGGTGCCTGCCGTTCCGATCGCCCGAGAAACCGGCGGCGACCAAATTAGGTCCTCTATCGTCGTAGAAGTTCCGTCTGGGTTGCTTCCTTCTTCTGTCGGCTCCTCTATCTCCGTTGTAGTCGTAGTCGTACTCTGATCGTGCAGTGTGGGTTTCTGTTTCATTACGAACGGAGTCTTCTCCGGCCGCCCAGCTGTTGGCTAGTTCTAACAGCCGTGCGAGTGTTCGGACTTTCATCTGTCCGAGCTGCTCCTTGAATTCAATGCGCTGAAGGCCTCGCCTGAATGCGTCGATCGCACTTTCGTCCGAGATGTCTTCCGCTGAATTCTTGATTATCGTCCATCGCTGGATGTATGCTCGTAGGGCCTCCCTCGTTCCTTGTGTGCATGCCCGCAGTTCCTCGAGTGAGGCTGGTCTCTTGTATGTGGATTTGAAGTTTTCTATGGAGGCTCCTCGGAACTGGCTCCAGGAGCTGATGGATCTGCGCCGAAGATTCTTCAGCCAATGCCGAGCGGAGATCTCGAGCATGAGCTGCATGTACTGCATTGTCGTGACGTTGGTTCCTCTTTGAAATTTGACTGATGTTAGATAGTCGCCGAGCCATGCCTCTGGCTCCTTGAGTCCGTTGTACTTGAGTGTCGTGGAGTTCAGTTTGAATCCGTTTGGCATACGCGTCTCGCGTATGGCGCGTGTGAAGCATAGTGCTCCACATGGCTCGATTTCCTCGTCGGAAGCCTCTTCGTCCGAGTACTCGTCGCGTGCTACGTGTCTTCGCCTGCTGCGGTTGACTCTGTTCTGCGTGATATCGTCTCGCGCATCTCGCCAAGTGTTGCGGAGCCTGTTGTTGTCATCGCTGTCGTGTTTCTTGTACCTGTCGGGGCGCCTGCACCTGTCGTCGTTACTGTCGTCGTCGTCGTCGTCTGGTGAACTGGGGTTCATGTCCGGTGTCCGCTGGCGAGTCTGCCGTTTTGCGCTGGATTTCTTAGGCGTCGATGGCGTTCTTCATTATCTGCAAAGCAATGGAAGTGTAGCGATCCGTCTTGCCCTTTCTGCTTTTCTGGGCGCGGGACAGGTAGTCCTGGGCGCTTATAAGTGCTTCTGCCGGAGTGAGGGGCTCTTCTTCGTCGTCGTCTTCCTCTAATCTGAAGTCGTCTTCCAATTTCCGCACCACTCTCGCCCTTTCTGTCTTCCGCAGGTTGTTGAGTTTTGATCTGTTGCGGGTGGGGGGGTCGTGGCCTGGTGAGTCACTTCTGGGAGGTTGTCTGCGACTGCTTTTCTCTTCGAGCTCCGCCTTTTATTGCTTCTCCATGGCTAGGCGCCATTGTCTCGTCTGCTGGGTTAGCTCGCCCGCTAGCTTGTTGTATGCTCTTAGCTCGTCCCTTGAGGCATCTGATGGTAGTAGCCTGCCGCGGGCGACTGCTTCCTTTACCATTGCCATTGATTCCTTGGACAAGTATATTTTTTCTTTGGGTAGTCCGTCTGCCGCTGCAACCGGGGTTTGCTGCCTGCTGCGTGATGGCTAGCTGCCTTGGCCGGGTGCTTGCTTCTTGTTGCTTGGTAACTGACTGCTTTTTTGATTGCTAGGTCCTTGTTCCACCTGGACTTTCCCTGGTATGGTCCCCGTTTCTCCTAGCTGTACGACCATCTGACTAGTGTTGCCGGGACCTGCTGCCCTATTGGTGGTTGGGGTTTCTTGAAGAGTGCCCGGGTCTTTGACTCGTCCGTTGTTACCTGACGCTGGTGCGCCAACTTCTGCCATAAACACCTGTGATGGTGTCCTTGCTGCCTCCTTGCTGATGCGTGTGATGTTGCTTCTCCATGTTGTGGCTCCACTCGGGCGGTTGCGAGTGGCGTGGAGCCTTGAGTTGGGTGGGTAGCTGCGGCTGCCAGATAGGCTGGCCGTGCGGGCGGTGTCCGCTCCGGTCACTGCTGCGGGTGTTGTCGTGGATGCGCGGGTGATGTCGGTGAGGCGAAGAGTCCCCCAGTGGTTGATGTAGATCTGATACGCTCCGAAGATCAGGTTGACGCCGGAGTGTAGATCGGTGAAGACTGGCTGGAGGGCCGGGAGGTGGGCCGTGAATCCGAGGGACTCGAACAGATTAGATCTTGCCGGAGCCGTTGAGTCGATGAGTGTTGATGATGATGAGGCCGCCGAGATCGCGTTCCCAACCTGCGCGGTTCCCACAGACGGCGCCAATTGACGGGGATCAACCCCGGCAAATCCCATGGTCAGGGACCCTGGGTTAGTCATGAGAGGCACAGGTTGGACGATAGCTCGTCGGCAAACAAGGAGGCACGCTCCTGCTCGATATTATTGATGGGGGAGATGCGATTACAGGGGACGCCAAGGCTGGAGCGCTCAAGGCTAGGGTTACAGATGATATTCCTCCCTCTGGTGTCGCCCCTCCTAGCCCTTATATACTGGGCTAGGTCTCGGGGAGTTCATCTACGTTTACATGTAAGCTTTCCTAACCCTAGCTTGCTCCGTACGGCAGGTCTTCGCACCTTCCTTGTGAGTCGTAGACTCCTACATCGGTGCCAATTAGCGGGCCGAGGTTGTATCTTCATGGGCCTTCTGTCTTCATGGACACCAGGTAGGCTCATTCGTAGGAGTTGTGGGGTCACCCCCTCGTCAATGATCATATGTCATGGTGCTTGACGACATCTTGTGCGTGGAGGTGATGCTCTCCGCCAAAAGAAGATGAAGAAACAAAAGCATGGTGCTTGGAGCTTCTTGAAGAAAAGGGCTATACCATATCACATACATTAAACTGCCTATGATGTTAATCCTTTTCATTGCCTGTTTTGATTGCGCACTAGTTGTAATTTTAATAGGATGATCTCTCTTAAAATATCAAGAAGTTCGTGCTCTCCTAACCGTGCAACCGCCTGTAATAAACGCCACCCGAGGTGCATCGCGTAACACGAGTACCAACGGAAAGGTAACAAAGAGGCGGGTGGATGGAGTTGTCTCCACAGCAATAGCGCTTGGTTGTCTTGACGTTCTAGCTTATCTGATCTGAGCTCGGAGCACAACTGTCGAAAGACTAATACAAGAGTCATAAGTCGGTTATGATAGGTTTAGTTAGACCTACCGGGTTGATCTCCTCCATGGCTGAGTGTTACACCGGTGGCAGGTGTATTGATCCGGATCTTGATTACCCTAAGATCAATTTTGAGAGATGTTGGTTTTAGTGGGAGCATTAGATTAAACTTGTTAAGATTAATGCAATTAATTTTGAACCATGTCTAAATCATTCTGTTTATATCATTATAGAGAGATGGCCCGCAACAACAATGCTTTTAGCCTAGGACTGATGCTTGAAAAAAGAGAAACTTGCTGCAAATGGGGGCAACTATGTGGACTGGTTCCATAATCTTGGGTTTGTCCTCCAAGTTGCTAAGAAGGACTATGTTCTCAAAGAAGCTCTCCCAGCCGCTCCCGCACAGGATGCATCGCAGGACGATAAGAACGTCTATGCGACTAAAGTAGATGACCACACCGAAGTACAATGCTTGATGCTTACATGCATGGATACAGAGCTTCAGAATCAGTTTGAGAACTTCTCCGTTGTGGACATGGTGACACAACTGAATGCTCTATACCAGAAGCAGGCTAGAACTGAATGTTACAAGGTAACGAAGCAGCTATGGGAATGCAAGATGGCAGAAGGTAGCTCCCTAAGCGAGCACGTGATCAAACTTGTTGGTTACGCACAGAGGCTGAATGCTCTGGGATTTTCGATCCCTACGACATTCGGGACTGACATTCTCCTTGCATCACTCCCTCTGTCTTACAACGGCTTTATCATGAATTACAACATGAATGGGCTTGACAAGACCATAGACGAATTGTTCGCTATGCTTAAGACTGCGGAAGCATCTATGCAGAAGGATCCAAGCCACGTGTTGGCTGTGATGAACACTACCAGTTTCAAGAAGAAGGGCAAAGGCAGAAATGCCAAGAGCGGTGGTAAGACCAAAGCTCAGGTGAAGACCAAGACTGGCCCAACTAAAGATTATGAGTGTCACTACTGCAAGAACAAGGGGCACTAGAAGAGGAATTGCAAGAAGTATCTGGGAGATCTAAAAAATGGTCTGATCACCAAAGATATAAATAAGTTATACTAAGTTAATAGAAAAACTTCATTATTTCACCTTCATAGGTATAATTGATACCATATCGATTTCTAATGGTTCGCAAATCGGTACAGGGAATTCTCAGAATCCAAAGGAGAAGAATGAATGAAGTGCAAGTCCGCGTCGGAAGTGGTGCCCAAGTCACCCAAGGCCGTCGGCGTTCGTCTATCAAAGATTTATCTTAGAATTTAAATAAAAGTTATTTGATTCAGAGGTTGTGTAAAACATTAATATCGTATTATTTCGTCTACACGGTGGATGTGTTATCCATGTTTTGAATAATGGTTGTTCGAAAATTATTACTCTCTGAATGTCACCCTTCGTGGTGAATTATTTAAGTTGAAATCTTGATGTTATGTCTATTTTCTTGATTGCTAAATAAATTAAGTTATGTGATGATAATGCCATTATTGTAATAGCATAAATGACTCAGTCGCATTAGAAGAAAGGGCATGCAGAAGTTTCATATCGATGAAATCATTCAATCTCTTGACTTTGAGTCATTTGACACATGCAATGTTTTTCTAATAGACAAGATTATTGATTAAATGAATTGTTCAAGTGTTGAGTAAACTATTGGTAATAACACATATCGATGTGTGAAGATCCAATAAATAGTACTTTACATAAAACTTTGTGAAGATGACTTGTATAGATATACCGATATTTAGACAAGACATAAAGTCTGAAATTTTGAATATGTTCAAAACCGTTTCAACACGAAGAGGATCATCATCACACATAGATCAAATATTTGACGATCTGATCATAAAATAAATGAGTTAAAGAATTTAGCAAACACTATCGAGTGTATGAAGTCAGTTCATAAACTAGTGTCACATGAAACCCCGTATAGCTACGGAGTATCTTGACGCATAACCAAGCCCTATATGACATATTGGAATTAAAATCGTTTTCTACCCTGAATTCCAGCATGGCATAGTGAGGTCGGTGATGAACTTAAACCACACTCCCATTTACTATACTGCTTAACGCTATTGAGAAACCACTTACGAACTAAATAGAGCATCGTCATATGATTGTTGAAACAATGCCCTATAAAGAATATGGCATGGATGAGAACTCCATTTGTTGTTTCATAATTTCGGAGATGTATTTAGAATATACTCGATCCCGAATATAAGTATTGTAGAAACATCATGTTACGAACAACACTTCCACTACCATACCCGGGAAAAATGTTTATCACGGGACATGGGATTTTTCTTGAGAAAATTGCTCTCTTGAAACAATTAAGTGGGAGTACTAATAGCTTGATAATTATTACATTGAATCATTTGGTTCTACGGAATGAAACTCAGAAACTCGTTCTAGAGATAAACTCTGTGACCAAACCAGAAATTCCTACATTTGATGAAAAGGAAGGATAAAACTCTGAAATGTGTTCAAGAGATGAAATGATCAAGTCCTATGATGTATCACACAGCTTTGTAAATTCACGTTGGACCAAGGTGGTTCTATAGTGTGATAAACCTGTGAACTACAAGAAACCATGACGAGCACTAACTCCACTGTATGGCTTAAAAACCATAAAAACTATATGAAAGCCATCCAAATCAAGTTGAGAACTTGGTAAAACCATCCTAAGGATACCTGATCATTAGAGTGGATTTGACTTTCATAGATATGAACATAGACGATAAGCTTCATCGATGATATTGCTCAACTTATCGTAAAATAAAGTTTTTTGATAGAGTTCAAGAGGTTGACTACAATATGTGTAGTGATGCAAATGTTCATATGGAAAATTACTGATAATCGCGACATACTTCCGAAGTATGATATATGGATTTTTCTTTTGAGAAAATTAAACCAAGGGTGTATGCTCGATACAACCTGAAAGGATTTAATGATCTATATGATATTAGTAAAAGTGAGAATGCTTCAAAGATCAGTCCTTGGTTGAAGAAAATATCACAGAGCTGGAGTAATAGTTTTTTGATGAAGTTATAAAAGTTATTATTTCATCAACATTCATATAAGATATGGAATTAAGTGGGAGCACGATTCTAATCATATATGTGAATAACATATGAGTGATTGAGAATAAATATTTTAGCAAAATAAAGCACTAAGGTATTGGATGTCTTGAAAGTGCAACGAGTACAAAAGTAATCTAATTAGTACATTAATTCTCTTGAAGTACCTCAGATGAAGAAAGGTTCTATGAGGAAAACTGAAGAGTTCATTACAAATAGATGAAAGAAAGTTTCATAATGATTTGTAATATTTTTAATCGGTCTATAGCTAAGTAGCAAAATTGGATGTTGAAAATTGTTTTTCAAACTAAGGCACATGGCGGGATTTCTACAACGTAGACGTGAAACATGGCAACTCTGGTAGTTGCATAGGAGGGTATTTGGATCAGGAACACCATCATAGTGATTGGCATAGTTACAAACGCTTGATCTACATAAACCATATTTTGATATGAGAATCATGATCAAAGCAAAGTAAGCTAAGAGCTCACTGTAGTCCAAACATGTTGAACGTTAGTGCCCTATCTTTAAATACTTCATAAAGTATGAAGGGGGTACATTAAGATAAGCAGGATTGAGACGATCCTAAAAGCGTTAAGCTCCGTGACGAAGTCTATACCACGAGCAAGCATGAAGACCAAAGTGCCATTGGTCTGAGTAAACCATGCAACTAGATTATTGTCTCTAGTGCAAGTGGGAGACTGTAGGAATTATGCCCTAGAGGCAATAATAAATTGTATTATTATAATTCGAGGTTCATTATTAATGTTTATATGTTTGTGCTATAACTGCAATGGCTTATGCGGAGGCTTGCCAAGTAGCATGTTAACTGCCGCCGGAGGAAAACCCATATGCAGGTGTGGAGTATAAACACAAAGTGTTCTTAGTCTGCCTCTAGGACTAACCCGTGTGTTATGGATGACATGTTTTCCTGTTCATAGGGCATTGGAAATGCCGGTAACACATGGGAGCACATTGTTGCCAGAACTAGGGTGCTGAACCGACCCAATTGTATGATTTACTTTGAGATCACATCGTTTTCATGTTATAAGTAAAATCATCTAAAGTTAATATGCATGTGTCCTTCATGACCATAAGAATGTTTCGTAACTTCATACCGGATGGTGGGTTTTGACACTGTCCCAACACCACCCGTAACAGGCGTGGCAATAACGGCTTTGATCACTCATACCCGAAAGTGTGTCAAGGGACTTAACGATTTGAGTTGGGAATTTTCTCCTCTAACGATGGAGAGATACTTCTGTGGGCCCTCTCGGTATTACGGCATCCAACATCGTCTGGCCAGACACTGTGAATTGATCACAAGGGATACCGGAGTACTAAACGAGAAAATGGAACAAAACAAGTAGGAGGATGACTTGGTATAATGGTTAATGGTTAATCATGCGGATACCTAAAAGATCTCACCTCAGGTTTTGTATAGTATCGTGAAGCAAATAGGACTGGCATGTTCAGCTTGTGGTTCACTCGAATTTATGTTCGTGTAGGTCCGGGAACCGTTATGGGTGTCCATGGCTCCGCTATCGGTTATTGTTCCGCGGGAAAATAAGTTTCCGGTTCATGTCCGTATTCTACCGAACCTATGGGGTCACACACTTAAGGGTGGAAGATTTGTTGAGTAGTAGAGTTATAGGAGCACGAGTATAACACACCGGAAAAGTTTCGGAGTGATTGAGATTTAATCGGAGAGATTTGGGGCACCGGTAAAGTACCGGGAAAAGTTTTGAAAAAACCGGGTAAAACCGGAGGGCCGTGAAAGTTCCGGGATGGTCTAAATATGTTTAATATTCGTATATTGTGAATTCCCAAATTGTTTTGGAAATAATAAAATATATTTAATACCAATGGGCCCTCTCTCACTTGGAAGGCCCAAGTGGGGGAGGGAGCACTTGGACCAAAGAGGCCCAAGGGGGGGGCGCCCTAGGAGGAAGCTTCCTCCTATGTGAGGAAGCTTCCTCCCCCCTTCCTTGGCCGGACCTAAGGGGAGGGAAACCCTAGGGAGCCACCCCTAGGGCTGCCCCTCCTCCAAGGTGGCCTCCCCTCCCCTCCCACTATAAATAGAGGAGATGGGGCACCCCTTCAACACACAAGTTGTTCTATTTTGCCGAAGGGCTGCCCCCTCTCTCTTTCTCTTGTAGATCCAATCTCCTCCATAGCCCCGAAGGGCTGCTCCTCCCTCCTCTCTACTCCGGAGGCGCCGAGCTCTGGACGGCGGAGCCCTGCCGGATCTTCCACACCGTACGTGTGGATCAACCGTAGATAGATCGTGTGTTCGATCTTTGTTCGAGGGACTCCACGGTGATTAGATATGTTTGTGGGATTGTTCATCTTCATGCTTCTTTGACTCTCCATCAACATCTTCCGCTGCGAGAGAGTGCATCCGTTGAACGGTTGCAAAAAGGTAACAAGATCAATATTCTCATCTGCATCTTCCTAGATCTGTTCTTGGGTTTGGTTTCGTAGTGCCGAAATTTTTTGTTTTCTACTCCGAATCCCAACAGTCCTATCGTGACATTGTCTGAGAATGTCCTTCTGCTCATGCTCCGGTATGCATCTTCTCACAATCCCATCCACACCTTCTCTAAAAATACGTGGGTCATCCCAAACGTAATACCTCAAATCGTGGAAGAACTTCTTCCTTTGCTGAAATGTTAAACATGGAGGCAATAACTTTGCAACGATAACTTTATCATAATCAACAAACCAAGGATCGGAGAGAGATTGTACTCTTACAACAACTAGTTGTTCATTTGGACAGCTGTCGTTGACTTGAATGGGATCATGCGGTATATCTTCAATCCTTGAAAGATTATCCTCCACTGTATTGTGTGCTCCTTTCCTATCAACAATCTGCAAATCAAATTCTTGAAGAAGGAGTACCCATCTGATGTGTCTTGTTTTGGCATCCTTCTTCTCCATAAGATACTTAATGGAAGCATGGTCAGTATGAATAATAACTTTAGAATCAACAATATACTGGCTAAATATAGTGGACTGAAAGGTAGAAAGTAAGAATAAGGATGAGAAGCTAGGCCTATCGAAGACTAGCATATTCCGATGATTCTTGCAGCACAAGAAGAGAACAGCCAAAAGTTCAAATAAAGCATAAAGTAACAATGCAGCAGAAGTTGTTGCAGCATTGTATAATAATAAGTTGTATTAGTTAACAATTGTCAATGCCTCCGAAAATCCTTGCTCGACTTCCCTGCGAGGAAGAAAACACGGAACCAATCAGTTTAGTAGTAGTAGTTCGTAGTAGTAGAGTCTGGCTTCAGCATAAAGTTCCATGTTACCGTGGACACGGCTATCCGAATAGATTATCTTCCCTGCAGGGGCTGCACTATTGTTACCCTACACGCTCGAATCTCCAAGGTGGCGTACACCTTGTTAGGGAATGCCCCACCGAGGCTATCCGATACGCCGAAGTCCATCCTTCAAGCTCAACAGAGAGTCCATCCGCCGTTCTAAATCCTAAGCACAAAGGGACTTTGGACCCCTGCCCTTTGTACTCCTGCATGGTATGTGGCTGGCTGGTGAAGCAGACCCACCTCCCACTACCGGAGTAGGCGGTCCAAGCCCGGAAATCAGCCCGAAGTAAAGCTGACGTCTAAAGAGCCATCGAACGAGGCTACAACACAGAGGACCCACACTGTAATCCAACATGGAGGTAGTGCATATAGGGCACGTCGACCCACTCAAGTCATCCACCTGACCCATTAAGCATTTTATTATTTTTTGTCGGGACAACCGTTATCATTGCCCCTATCCGGGTGAGTCGCGGACAACGACAGCAGCCTGGTCTACCCCCATTACCAGAGCCGGTGGCCGCCTGCCCTGTCGTCCCATCAACTCGTGCGGTTACCAACAAGGTGAACCGTCTCCTTACCTTATCTCGCGTGTGCTTTTTGAAGAGCCCGACTTTCGTACAACAGGGTATCTCACGGCCAATGAGCAAGGACCAGGCTCACGATGGTATCCGCCTGTCCTGCCGTCCTGATACAATCCCTGTGCGGGCACCGTTGGGTCACCTGACTCCTTACCTTTAAGGAGACCAGTTGCTTCAGGTGCCTACCATCGAGTGAAACCAGGAGGAATCACCCTCGATGGTACACTTGAAGAGGTTCGACCGAGACATCAGCGGAATGAACTGAAGAGGAATAGCCTCGTATCACCACGGTGATGCTACGCTATCGAGCCGACGACGAGAGTGACATACGAGTCATCCACTCGTAAGTCAAACTTGAAGCAACTTAGAGAGTCTCGCCGTTGTAGGTTCCCTTGGGCGTCTTCTCTGTACCATACTTGCTGCAGTTATAATAATTTATACCCACGTTCACTCCCTAGAGTGATCACGACCCACTATCTAATCCTAGTTGACTAACAATGCGCATGGGTAACTGATGAATAATATATATATATATATATATATATTTAATAGGAAGCATAGGATAAAGGAAAGTACATCAATGGGCGACAATGACAGGCTATGCAATTGAATAGGTAAGTACCGTAGCAGGAGAAGCAATTCCTAGTGCAAGAAATGTACGAAAATATAGGCGATATCTGGGGAAGGAAAATGGCTCTGCTTGCCTGGAAGCTCGACGGTAGGGGTACGGTCGTCGACGACGTAGTCGAAATAGCAACGTCGGCGGCGGTAGTCGCGGGGTCTACCAGACAATAAGGGGGGAAGAAACAATAAATACACGGCAATAAAAGCAATACAATTACAAGACATGGCAAGCGCAGTGTTAGGGGTGAACTAATGCGGTGCTACACGTTGCAGACGAAACGGGAATTTAACCGGATTTTTATCCGGCTCTGGGTGATTACCGGACAGACGATCCGGAGGGGGAAAGTCTCGTGGTCGGTATGTTGGAGAGGGATGGTGGGCATACGGGTGATGTAGTCTTATTCATTATATTTTTCTGATCAAGTTTCATGTATAAATTATTTTCATCAGAGTTACGGTTTAAAAGATATTGAATTTTAAAGTATAAATCAATTTCTCGGATTTATTTATTATTTAAATAGAATTATCAAGAATAGTGTTGGTTGACTGGTCAAACTTCACATTTAATAAAAACATTTTAACTTAACTAATAGCAGTGGGGCCCAGTTGTCACTGGTATAGAGATAAATAACAGTTACTTTATTTACTTAATGGCCAAGGCCCACCTGTCATAGACACTGGGGGTTATCTCAGTTTCCTCTTATCTGCTATTGGCTTAAGGGCATCTGGCCCACATGTCATTCTCTGTTCAACTAACAATTTATCTAACAGGGTCATTTATATGAAGGATTAGCGCTAATCTAATCGGTGGGGCCCAGCCGTCAGTGGGTCTGCCCATTGGGTTTTAACCCGTGCCCGTCGGCGGTGACCACAAGGGGCGGCTGCGAGCGGTGGTCGGAGTTCCAACGGCGTAGACGCGGTCGGCGGCGGCAGCAGGGGGCGGCGCAGCTCCAGCAGGAGCAGCAGCCGCTGGGCACGGGAGGGGGTGGCCCTGGTGCGGCCAAGGGGCGGCCGGCCACGGCCAGGGCGCGGCGTGGCCATGCAGGTGGCGTGCGCGGGGCGTGGCCATGCACGGCCAGGGTCGCGTGAGGCGTGGGACAGAAGGCGCGGCACGGGCGTGGTGACCATGGCGCCGGCCGGAGAAAAGTTACGGTGGTGCGCGCCCAGCCAAGGTCGCCACGACGTGCACGGACGAGACGGGGCGGAGACCTATGGTGCCCAATTTGAAAAGGCAAAACAGGAGATTCTAGGAAGAGGCTCACGACAGGATGCAGGGGGTGGCCGCGGGCTCGAGAGAGGCTTGTGGCGGCCGGAATCGGAGTCAATCTCTGGCGCGGCAGAGAAGGAAGACGACGGTGACTCGTCGTGTGCCGTGGCTCCGGGCACGGCTCCTTCTGCAGATAGACGAAGTCGACGACGACGAGCATGGGGGACAGCTCGGACGGGCGAGGGGGACTCGTTGGCCGCGAGAGCTCGTGAGCCCGTGGCCATGGCGGCTCGGGCATGGTGAAGAAAAGGGGCAGAGGGCGGGGGGATAACCTAGGCTCGATCTAGGGTTCCAGGGGGTCAAGGGGGGGACCTTATCCCTCCACAGCGCATTGTATCGGCGCGAGGGAGGACCGGGTTCGGCGGAGACGCGGTGGTTGCCGTCTCGGTCGGCATGGCCTCCCCGCTACTGTAGCGGGAGGTGGAAGAAACATGGGTGGGGGAATGGGCTGGGGTGGGCTTCACAATGGGCGGTAGATAGGGTTTTCCATTTTTTATTTCTTTTCTCCAGTTCTTTTCTGTTTGCAATTATTTTATTAGCTTAGACATTTTTGTAAAACATGAAACTTGTTTGTATATTTGTGTTGCACTATATAGTAGTGCCATAAAAGTTTGGGCCTTTTTTTAAATTCATTTGATATTTATTTTTTAATTGTTTGTTTTATTTAAAAGCTTAGTAAATCCCCATATCCATATGGACATGATCCACTAATTATTGTGCATTTTACAAAATTAGTTGCAAAGATTTTGTACAAGATTTTATTTGACACTGGCAGAACCCCAACTTGGGTAAGTGCTAGGGTTTGAGTGCCCCTTTGCATCATGTGAAAATTTCAAAAGAAATTCAAAATTGGGGAAAAGAAAAGCCCTAAAGAATTTAATTTAAATGGCCAGATAAAAATTGCTTCCAAAAATTCCTCTGTTATTTTTGAAAAGTCTTATAAATAAGCATGATCACATATAAAGTGAAGTGGGTCCCACTGCATGCTCCAAGATTTCTCAAAAATACCATAAGGCCCTTGGAAATTAAATAATACCCCTATTTGTTTTGAAATTCAAATTATTTGATATTCAAAAATCTCCACAACTTGTGAGTGGATAGCTATATATATTATAAGCCCACATAAAATTTTTGAAGATTTTACAAACTGCCTTGCTATTTTATTTGGGGAAAAACAAATAACAGAAAAAGAAAAACAGAAGAAAGCAGAGAAGAAAAAGAAAAACAAAACCCAGCCCAAACCTACAGGCCTCGGGCCCAACTAATCCCCCCACGGCCCAGGACAACCTTACCCTTGTCGTCTTCCCCGTCGCGTCGACAAGCTGCTCGGTGGCGAGCATGCCGACGCCGGCGAGGGCCACGTCCCCCCTGGGCCTTCCCCTGCTTCTACTCGCGCCACGCAGCTCACCAGAGGCCCCCGCACCTTCCCCCCTCTCGCTGCTCATCTCCCCTGCCTCCCCTCGCCGTCTTCGTCACCATCCTGAGGCATCCGGAGAGCACCGCCGTGCGCGCGTGTGACCCTGGCCACCCACAAGCTGCGCCATCGTGTCCTCCGTGATCACCGTCGTCGTGTTCGTCATCTCCCGCACGGAGTCGAGCCAGGGAGCCCCGAGTACGCCACCTCCTTCGTCATCTTCATCGCCGACCGCCATGGATCCCGGCGAGCAATACGGTGCCTCCGGTGCCTCCCCGCCGTAGCCGTCGACGCCATCGTCTCCACGGTGAGCGCACGAACTCAACCCACCTACGCGCGCTCTAAATCCCCGTCGGAAACCCCGATTCCATCGGACCAGAGCCACGGCCGCCGCGCCATCTCGACGCCGGCGAGGCTCCGGTCCTCCCTTGGCCCTCCCATGCGCACCACTCGATGCGGCCGTGCACGAGGCACACCCCTGTGGTGTTCCCGTGCCAAACCGTGGCCGTTTTGGAACTCTGGTGAGCCCTCCGCCGCCGGCCGGCTGGGTTAATTAGGGGGCTAATCCCGCTAGTCATTTGACCCAAGGTCAATGACAGGTGGTCCCTGGCCCCCCCTAATCCAAATTAAATTTAAATAAACATAGGGGTTAACCTCTGTGCCACTGACCAGTGGGTCCCGGTGGTCAGATCCCCCCTAACGTCACTGTGACGCAGTGATGATGCAATAAAGGGCTTTTCTAATTTAAAAGAATTCCAGAAAATCCAGAAAATAGAATAAACTTTGAAATTCAATAACTTTTAAATCCTAACTCCAAATTAAACAAATAATATATAAAAAATTATCATAAAAATGCAAGGATTATTAATATGCAACTTGTTTCTATGTTTGACCATTTTAAAATGGGTGAACAGTAGCAAACATGCATATGGCATAATTTGAATTTGAATTTGCAATTCAATTGCAATACACTTCATTTAACTTGAATCTTCAACACATCAGTGCTATATACATCATGTCACAACCTTAACATGTGCTTGTGCATTTTACTTTCGATGTTTCCCCCTTTGTTGATGTTTGTTCCGGTAACAGTGCTTCCGAGACGGTGATCACCTCCGAAGAAGAAGAAGACTGGTAAACCCGTGTAACGTCAGCAAGGCAAGCAAACCCCATTGATCATGTCTATAAAATCTTACTTCCCTCTCAGTATCGCTTATGCATGTTTAGGAGATCACCTTGTTATTGATTCTACCGCATAGTTGAACCCATATCCGATGCATGACTTATCATCTTGTCACAGTAGTAAGCAAACCACAATCCTAGCTGACATAGGGGTTGATTGATATCATGTGGCCCCTGCAACTGTTACAGCTTATTACATGCTTAGAGTTACCATGATGCTACTATGTTGTGAGTCGGGATGGTAGTGATCATGTGAATGATGGTGGTAACGTGTTGGTGAATTTGACCTAAACAAGGTGAACGATGAGAAGTTGTGTAGGAGTACACAGTGGGTTGTCTCGTTGAACACCGCCTTAAGCCCGAGTTCTTGTATGGTAATCCCAGACAAAGAGTACAACCACACATTGGGCTCACTGACCCCTCTCGACATATTAACTCACCCCGATCCAAGTCTAGGAGTCACACCTAGTTCGGGTTTTCCATTCGGCATATGCATAGAAAGATAAAGGAAATGAAATGTGGCATTCATGGTAGGGCTTATAGAACATGGCTTGTCAAGCGGAGAACCATCCGTCGAGGTGGGCTTGTCAGTCGTGCCTACATGGTTTGAGTCCTGACTGGAAGCTCGGCCGGAACTCCAGTTGGGTTTGGAACTCAGACAGTTGACTCCTTGGACTAGAACGGTGCCGTGAGGTAAGTGTCGTGGTGAACATCCTCGCCGGCACCCCTTGAATGGTGATGAGTACTTGGCGGTAACTGACGGTCATGTCTGTGTAGCGGTACACCTCTGCAGGGTTAATAACTATTCGAATAGCCACGTCCGCGGTTATTGACTACTTGGAAAGTTGTGCTTGATTATTAGACAACTTGAATGGATACTCTAAAACTTGCAAGATAAGTGTGAGTGCTATGGCATGCTTTCTCGTGGGGAAGTCGAGGAAGTATCCATAGTGGTGTATTGGTTGGAGACTTGGTAGTGGACTCGTGTACGCTTCTTACCTCAAGTCTGGTACTCGTAGTACAGGACTATCCAAGTCAAAGCTGGCACTTCTTCATGTTGAAACCCCACCTCCCTTTACCTTGAAACTTGAGCATGAGTTGTATAGTTCTGATGTAAGTCTTGCTGAGTACGACTTTGTACTCACGTTTGCTTATTATATGTTTTAGATGAGAACCCAGCCCCCGATGGAGACACCTTCCTGAAGCTCGACGTTGACTAAGCTAGTATAGTTCTAGGCAGCAGTCTGGTTCCTCGTGGAAGGGCATGTATGTTGAACAAGGCTTCTCTAAGCCATTTGTTAATCTTGTCTGTACTCAGACCTAATTTGCTTCCGTTTTTTGATGTAATGATGGATCATAGTCACATGATCTTTGTATGCTCTATGTGTAAGTCAATAAAGAAGTACTTTGTAGAGTTCATGCAATGTGTACCTGCTGTTTACACTGGACATGTATGTTGCGTGTATGATTATAACAAGCATGTCTTAGTGTGGGGTTCGATAGCTTAGTTGTGTTCTTGCCGGCGGTCTTTTATACACCAAGTGTCCCTTAGATGTGCGCAGCTTGGGGCATCGCGATGCGATTGCTCGTGACTCTGTCACGTGGCACACTTTGTTGTATGATCGAGCCCGCCCGAGACCCCGACTAAGTGATCGGGCTGGAGTCTGTTTATGTAAGTGTTATAATTCAATCGATAATATGGTTGAGGCGACTTGTCTATGAGTATGGGATTTCACCACCCATAATCATTTAGACTTGTGAGCGGGCGATGAGGACCCATCTCAGTTGATCATCCGGCCTAGATGGGATGCCCCTCACGTACGATATTTTCCGAGAGTGTTTTGTGCTTGGCCTTGTCTTGTTAGACAAGTGGGTACGACTCTCGGCTCTCCATATGATTGAGTTGTGACTGGAATTACATATGCATATTCCGAGTCCCAACAGACACAATATTTTTAATATCCACCAAAAGGCATATTGAATTGGTTTGGATTCAAAGATGATCAAGGCATGTTCAGCAACAGTAATGGTCATTAGCAAAATGATTACTTTACATGACAGTGAGGGTGTTACAAATCTCCCCCACTACAAAGAATTCTCATCCCGAGAATTAACAGTAGTGTAAGGGGTAAAGTTTTGGTTTCGTAATCTAACGAATCTTCTGGTGCTTGTTGTCCTACCCGAAGGAGTTGATCCTTCTTGTTGATATCTTCACTTCTCTGCATCGGTGCATCTCGACAAGTTGTCATCCTTCCTTCGGGGCTTCATCGTACTTACGGATAGGGTAGGAGGGGAAAACTTAGGGGTCGAATCGGTACCAGGTTAATCAACCAAGGCTGACCAAGGGAATGGGGTACAACGTATCTCTC
The DNA here is from genome assembly GCA_950022295.1 of Bromus sterilis. Classification (NCBI taxonomy): domain Eukaryota; kingdom Viridiplantae; phylum Streptophyta; class Magnoliopsida; order Poales; family Poaceae; genus Bromus; species Bromus sterilis. The sequence continues at coordinate 224,722,738 of OX465598.1, forward strand.
AAGTTTAAACTCAGGGAAATACATCGATAGAAACAAAAGAAGGTATGAGAAGTTTCAAGCAGATAGCCTTGCATTCGATGTCGATGTAGGATGATGAAAGGCGGTCCAGAGTATCAGGCATAAGCATTGAGTCTGATATCAGACTGAATATCACAAGGTAGGTGACTCGGGATTTGCATACGAGGTCAAGCCCGGGGAACAATCCTTGGGAATGGGGATGTCCAAAAGAGTCAGGTTTCGGTCATGTGGAACTGTAGTTAGGGTGGATCAATAATAGGGAGTGTGGTGACATATTATGCGATCACGACCCAAGGTTTGTCAGAGGACAGCTTGTCAGCTATGTCGGAAACAACATCGGTAGCAGTAGTAGTGGAAAAAGAGAACCATTTTCCTGCTTGTTAATACAAGGCGGACCAATTGGCAAAGTTCTCATCCCGGTGGTTACCTAAAGGTCAACAACAATGGCCACAAGATGTTACTGATGAAGTTGTACACCGAGGTGTTTACATAAGCAGGGGATTATCACTGCTTAGGTAAGTTCTGTTACCAGAAAGGTTAAACAGGCCAATGGAAAGGAAATTGTGATGATACACAAGTATCAGGTGTATTTCTTTCCCAAGATAAAGAAGCATGATATACTCGACCAAGTTGTATTGGCGGGGATTCAAGGGAGGTTGTCGATGATAACACAAATCATCGAGCGGCAGGGATGGTATTTCACACAATGAATCCAATTGACACATGGAAGAAGCCAAGTAAGATTAGTCGGATCATAATCCACCAAAGGTCGGGTGGTTCGCAAAGAATTTGATGTGAGTATCGGCACTCAACTAGAAGGAGAAAGAATGCAAAGGCATCCGGTGACAGCAGCATCGGAATAATTCAATGCCTAAGTACAAGGTAATTATGATTTCCAGATCAGGAGGTGGATGTAATTATCTATACGGACTTATCGGTGGCAGGGGATTGCAAAGACGATGAACACGTATGGTTTCGGGAATTTATCGGATAGTATCTTCGGAATCTTTTGATGAAGTCAGTGACCATCTGGAATGCAGGGCTCTCCGGAAGGAAGGAGGTACTAGAACCTAGAATTCGAGTTAGTTAAATCTTTAACCCGAAAAGAAGAGAGAGCAGAGTCCCAGAGTAAAGGTGCAGAGAAAAAGATGCTAATACCACCAAGTTTTGCGATGTGGGCCGATAAGCCACACGACACGATTAGTAAATTAGTTTTGCAAATACTAGACTCTACTTCGACCAAGGAGTTGGAAGGGGGTTACCTACAGGCAGTTGGCTCTGATACCAACTTGTGACACCCCCAAAATCAAGTCGTGTATAGTAATCATACACGCAAGGTACACGATCGAGATCAGGGACTCACGGTAAGATATCACAACACAACTCTACAAATAAAAATAATACAAGCTGTTTACTACTCCCTCCGATCCATAAAAAGTGTCGCACATTTTGTACTAAGTTAGTACAAACTTTGTACTAAGTGGGCGACACTTTTTATGGATCGGAGGGAGTACAAGCTAGGGGCCACGAGCGCTCGAATACAACATCTCGAGAGCACAAAGTTAGCGGAAGTAATAGTATCTGAGTAAAGACACAAGGTACACATGATCCGCCTTAAGAAGGCTAGCACAAAAACAACAACGATCGAAAAGGTGAGGCCTCCTGCCTGGGAACCTCCAAACTACTCCTGCTCGACGGGAACTCGACGTCGTAGAAGGCATCGGGGATCTTCACGTTGCGGTGGTCGGCATCGGGGATCTCCTGCTCCTAGACTCCAAGGCTCCAACGTCTGATTGCAGAAACCTGTCAGGTATATAAAACAAAAGGGGGAAATAAAGCAAAGGTGAGTATCTAGCATACCCGTGAGTCTTACGTCTGCTACTAAGCAATTATGCATTTGTATCAAATGGAAAGGGGAGGCTATATATAGTGAACTGAAAGGTAGAAATTCCGAATAAGGATGAGAATCTAGGCCTATTGAAGACTAGCATCTTCCGACGAGTCTTGCAGCACAAGAAGAGAACAACCAACAGTTCAAATAAAGCATAAAGTAACAATGCAATAGAAGTTGATGCAACATTGTATAATAATAAGTTGTATTAGTTAACAATTATAAATGCCTCCAAAAATCCTTCCTCGACTTCCCTGCAAGGAAGAAAACCCGGAACCAATCAGTTTAGTAGTAGTAGTTTGTAGTAGTAGAGTATGGCTTGAGCATAAAGCGTCTTGTTACCATGGACACGGTTCTCCGAATAGATTATCTTCACTGCAGGGGTTGCACTACTGTTACCCTACACGCTCGGATATCAAGGGTGGCGTGTAACAGCCCAAATTTCACAAAAATTAAGAATTTTGTTTTCGGTGTGAATTGTTTGATTGTCTGATTTGTTTGCGGTGTTTGCATCCCCGATTTATCGATCGGTGATTATTTTTCACCCCTCCTTCTCGTATCGGTTGTGAGTCCAAACCTTTTCCCCAATGGCACACGACCGTTGCGACACTGGGTTCACCCGAGCACCGTCGCGGCAACCGGCACAAGACTAGCCCTCACCATCGGTGCAGAAAAAAAACCCATTTATATCTAAATGGGTTATTTTATCGGGCAGGTTTCGACGTTCTTAGTTCTATGCGAAACGATGTAGACGGCGTCAATTTAGTGCAACAAAGCGGTGTTTCGAATTTTGTGCGATTCCGACTTCGTCGGGTAGGTGAACGTTCGGATGTGCCAGGCATAGTAGCCGGTGTAAGTCATGTGGCGTATTTTACAAAATGTCGTGTGTGCCTTTAGCTGGACCCCCGGATTCCCCGCTTATCTTCGGATTCTAGCCCACCCGAAAAACCGGACCCAAAACGGGCCATTTTGTGGCCCGAAACCCCTCCTAAACACCCCCTTGCTATATATAGCAGTGCAACCCTGCCTAATTTGGACAACCCTAGCCATCCCCTTGTTTTCCGCGCCTCCCCAACCAGCACCGCCGCCACCATGCACAGCCACCTCTCCCCACGTTCAGGTTTGGGGGCTCAATCGGAGCCGTTGGATGCAGATCGGGTGGCCTGCGAACCGCCACGTCACCAGGTCCCTCATGCCCGTGGAGCTCCTCCCTGTTCTGCCTCGCTCCAGCCCGAGCCGTCCCGAGCGCCACCTCGTCGCCGCCAAGCACCGCAGGTCGGCCGCCGCTTCTCCCTCCGGCGAGGCCGAGGAGCCGCGTGCCCCAGGTCGCCCCGTGGCTTCCCTCTCCTCTCCTCCTTTCTCCTCACTTCCCTCTCCCCTCACCTCCTCTCTGTCTTCTCTCTCCTGCAAGGCCAGCCGCCATGGATGCACCTTCGAGCTCGAGCTCGTCGCCGCGCCGCCCCTTGGCCTCTCCGGCGACCGGATCCGGCGAGATCCGGCGCCCCTCGACCTCCTCCGGCCGCCACACGCCCCCACGCCCGTTCCCCGACGTCGTCAGCTCGTCGTCGGGATGGAGCCGCCGCCTGTTCTCGTCGCGAGGACGAGGCGTCCGCGCGAGATCCCCTGCGGGCCAGGTCGCCCCACCGCGGCCCAGCTGGACCTCCACCGAGCCGGCCCAGCCAACGCGGCCCAAGCCGCCCCCCAGTCCAGCAGCCGGCCTGGGCCGAGCCCACTAGGTGAGGCTGCCCCCTTTTTATTTTTATTATTTCTGTTTTTTTTCTCTGCGCATTAGTTGGGCCGGCCCAGTAGTTTCGAGCCCGATAGTTTTTTTTTCTTTTTTTCTTTTCTGTATTTATTTATTTTGGCAGTTTGTAATAGCTTTTTGCGGTAGCTATATCTTTTCACCGGTAGCTCCGATGGAGACGCTTTCTACATGAAAGTTGCTCCATTTTGCGCATAGATTATGGAAATGTTGCTTGTTGCCATGTTTGACCTTGTTTACATGCTGTTTACTTGCTAATTACATCGCATGCCACTGTAATTTGTTTCTTTAATAACTTTTTAATCGTTGCTCGATTTAAAATGTTTCTTATATGTAACTTGACTAGAATTGCATGTAGATTGTGTTTTTGCTGCTCTTTCTTGCTAATAAAAATAATAAAATATTGTTTAGGGCAAAACAGTACCAAATGCAATAATCATCGTGGGGTCCGCAATAGTTGCCATGTATAGGTTTTACCCCCACTTAAAGTGACTATATTAGATAGTTTATTTATGCTTCACCTCTTGCCGTGCGTGTGTGTGTTGCCATGTTAAAACCTTGCTCACCTTGTTTAGCTAAACAACTTGAACCACCGTAAAAGTGCGGTATTCGTCGTGTGTGACCGATACCCCACTTAAACTGTTAGTAACCGTTCTGGACGATAGATCCGTATCGCGTTGCCGTGTCGTGTGTTGTCTTCTTGATCTTGTGTTGCCCCGTAGTAATAGAGTGCTTGCTCGTTGATTGCTTTCCAGTGTTTATCGTCTTGTGTGCTTCTGCGGGTACCTCTTGGAGACGATGCGAGCTTTCGATCAACTACACCTTCAGAACCCGACTTATCAACAGGCAAGGACTATACATTACTTATGATCCATTCTATTTCAACCAGCGGTTTTCATGCTAGTCTAGGTTAGGTTCGATGTTTGATCCAACCACACGTTTACAGCCTCTTTTAAACCGATACAGCAATGTCCCCTCCCAGCAAACCTTGTACTGCTATGTTACTATTGCTCGTTGCTCAGCCCCTGCTTCGTATGCATGCTTAGGATGCTACGATGTGACCCTGTTACTCCTTGGTTTGGGCTATCACATTATTATTATTGTTGTTGATGATATGATTATTATAATGTTGACTATATTCGACGAAGGATGGAAAGTCTAGGCTATCCCGCCCCGACGCTTTGTTCCATTCGAGTCACCTAGGATCCGAGTTCCGGGTATTGGTTTTAAGACTGAGCGTGCCTAACCGCGTGTGGGATTTTATGGGGTCCCCTTTTCTTACCTATCTAGCTTCAAACATTTCTAGAGGTGGCCCAAGATGATTTACCATTTGAAAACATGCATATATATCTTGTCGGGTCTCTCCTAGCAGATATCTTTTAAAACAACTTGGGCCAGTGGAGACATGGTTTCTCTGTTGGTCTACCCGATCAGCTAGGACCCGGCTTCCCATGTGTGATTAACCGGCAATCCGACCTGCGTCTGACAGAAAAGTCTGATCCGAGAGTGTGGCCGACTTTTGGATTGGGTGTCGACTCCCCGGGGGCCACCCGGATTTGTTCGTTGTTGGTTAGAGGGACCTGTCGTTTCGGATCTCTTGGAAATAAATCATAAAATGGTTTCTTGTGATGGGTAGCAACTGAGAGAGATGGGCGTGCGTGCGGAGCCTTGTAATGGGCAGTTGGTACACCCCTGCAGGGTTAAATCTTTTAGAGAAGCCGTGTCCACGGTTATGGACAACTTGAGACCTACTCCTTGTTCATAGACAACAACAACTGAGATAATCTTAATATAACTTGATCAACGTGTGTGTGCCTTCACTGCTTCTTCTTCGTCGGGATGCAAAGAGGAGGACAAGGATAGGATAGGTGTTATGTTTGCGTAGTAGGTGGATAGCAGACTTGTTGGAGGCGATTCCTCATCGAATGCTTGGCTTCTTGTCTTACTCTCTAGATCGTTAGCCACTTCATAATGCTAGTGCGGCAGCAACCTCACCACTTACCCAATCCTTACCGTAAACTACTAGTTGTCCTAGAATGACGAGTGATGAAGTCCCTGCTGGGTCAGATGGCCACTATAGTTGGATGCTGACTACTTTTGTACTCATGATACTACCCCCAAACTCTTTTCAGGGTTCTTGATCGACAACAGGTTTGGTGACCGACGTTTCACGTGGAGACTCGACGACGACTAGTTAGGCGTATCCCGGCGGAGGGCCTGGACCCGTGTGGTTATGGGGTCGATGGTTTTCTCTTTGCCACTAGGCATTTTCTTGTAGTTTGTACCCAGACATGTATCTTCCGCTGATGTATTGTATTTAAGGCAGTTGTATGCCGATTGTATGAGATGTTGTATCCTTGTATCTGTAATGTTGTGATATCATGTTGGAAATCCGGGGCATATGGCAATGTCATATGTCGCGGTGGGACCGATATGTGCTTCGTCCCCGGATCTGGATGGAAACATCTAGATCTGGAACAGTACCGCATATCGGGCCTTACAACTTGGTATCAGAGCCTTACCGACCGTAGGATCCCTTTTCTGGCCGAAGTCGAGTCTAGACAAAAACTATTTTGTAGTTACTAAGTTAGTTATCGGAGAGTAGGATTATTTTTACTCCTTACCCATGCTCTGGTCAGGACAAGTGTCGTAAGTGTTTTAATCTCGCCTTATCCCCTTTCAACTCTAGGATCTCGAGTGTGTGGAGTATCGAAATCGTTACAATGCTTTGCTTGGGAAGTATTGTCTCGATTCCGATCTCAGGTGGGAATTCCTGTAGTACCTTTAGCTTCTACGGTTTCGGATATCATCTGAGTCGTCCTTTGCCCTCCCTCCTTTTTCCCGGTGTTTTTACGACTTGCGTCGAAAAGCACTATCCCTTGATCTGGGTTTCGCGATCGTTCTTCCTCTTGTCACTGCCGTTTTCGTTATTCCGACGATGTCGTCTCTCTGCGGAAATTTATCTCGACAGAAGTTCGACGTCGACATGGGGCAGAGTCCCTTGTTGGTGGTGTTGAAGATCGTCGACTCTCTTTTCTCTCCCCCTCTCCCCCGGATCGTCCTGGATCTCGGGATGAGATCCCTTGTTGGTGGTGTTGTATTGTAACAGCCCAGATTTCACAAAAATTAAAATTTTTGTTTTCGGTGTGAATTGTTTGATTGTCTGATTTGTTTGCGGTGTTTTCATCCCCGATTTATCGATCAGTGATTATTTTTCCCCCTCCTTCTCGTATCGGTTGCGAGTCCAGATATTTTCCCCAATGGCACACGACCGTTGCGACACTGGGTTCACCCGAGCACCGTCGCGACAACCGGCACAAGACCAGCCCTCACCATCAGTGCGGAAAAAAACCCATTTATATCTAAATGGGTTATTTTATCGGGCGGGTTTCGACGTTCTTAGTTCTATGCGAAACGATGTAGACGGCGTCAATTTAGTGCAACAAAGCGGTGTTTCGAATTTTGTGCGATTCCGACTTCGTCGGGTAGGTGAACGTTCGGATGTGCCAGGCATAGTAGTGTTGGATATGTGCCCTAGAGACAAATTAATAAAGATATTTGTCACATATCCTTTTTGTTCATAATAAGTTTTATACTATGCTATAACTGTATTACTTGGAAATAATAATACAGGTGTAGTATAAAACATGGTCCGTAGTTTAACTCGGGTAAACTATCTCATTGGGCAATTGATTGATCAAGCTTTCCTGATCATGGCGACACTTAAGTCCATTGACAATGAGGTCATATCGTTAAGGGGAATGATGTGATGGACGTACACCCACCTAAAGTATTGCAATGTGATCGAGTCACATAGTTCAGCGTTGCTATGACTTTGTAACATATGGCTTAGTCCTTAGACCGTAATGATCATACATAATTGTCATCTATGAGGAGACTTTGATTTGTATCCCACCGCCTGACTGAAATATGTTGGCTATAACGTTGCACTTTGGGTATTCCGAAATAGATGGTTGATGAGTATGTTAATAGATCAGAGCGGGATTTGTCAGTCCTTGTGACAGGACAGGTACTCTGGGCCCGCTCGGTGATATTGCATCAATAGCTTGCAAGCAAGTGACTAGGTCACAAGAGATGCAATGATCATGGACGAGTAAACTTGTTTGTTGTGAACACGGTATGTAGGATACCGACGATCAAACCTCGGACAAACAAAGTACCGCAGCACAAAGGGATTACGGCGTATCGTTAACGGTTTCCAAAAGCGATCGAAGTTCATTCGATGGAAGCGCAGGGGCTGTCAAGGATTGTAACCAGGTCCAACTGACTAGTCATTGGTAATGAGAAGAGTCTCGACCATGCCTTTTGTTTCCCGGACCGTTAGGGTGTTATACTTAAGGGCAATCGATGCATAGGACAGTTACGGGATCAATCGGTGAAATAGGAGGAATCACCGGAATAGTTCCGGAGGAGGACGGAATGCTTTCTGGACATTTTGAATAGTTCAAAATAAAGTTTAATTGTTTTAATAATGTTTTATTATTTAATTATTTGAGTTAAATATTTAAAACATATTAAATAAATTAAAAAAATGGGAAAAGGCTAAATGGGCCCATGGGGCCCATTAAGGGAGGAGGGGGTGTCCCCCCTTGGGCTTGGCGCCAAGGGTGGGGCCCATCCCCCCCTATGGCCGGCGCACTCCCCCCCCCCTTGGGAGTTTAGTCCCACATGGGGGAGGGGAGGAGGTTCACACCCCCCCCTTGGCCTATATAAGGAGGGGTAGCCCCCCTTTTTCTGACACACCAATATCTCCTTCTTCCTCCTTCTCCTTCCCGGAAGTGGACTCCCCTTGTTTGGAGTCTGCACCTGGATTGGAGTTCTCCACCATAAGGCAGGCCGTCGTTCTTCTGGAGTTGGGATCCGTAGCCGTCTTTCTTCCGCTGCTCGCCTGGTTCGGGGCCCGGGAGGAACATCGATTTTACCGTACGTGTATAATCTCTTCGAGGCACTACACCTGTGGTGCTACTTCATCGCTGGAGGTTTACCGGGAGTCATCCTCGCCGGTGGTGGTCTTCTACACGACAGGGAGGTCGTAGTTCCGAGTCTATGCCAGCCACGTTTGCAAGAATGTTTCCCTCTTTCGGTCTTCAAAGGTATGAACACCGATTCCCTCTGTTACTTTACATCGCCATAGCATAGATCTTGGGTTCGGGTACCGTAGGTATGAAAATTTAGTGTTTTCTGCCCCGTATCCCAACAGTGGTATCAGAGCTAGCTATGCGTAGATGTATTGTACGGGTAGAACATATCTAGGATGTGGGCATCGAATCTTCATTCGTTACCCTCCCACGTGTACTCATTTAGCGTTGCGGCAATGTTTGATGAAGCGGTCCCCGACCTACCTTACGCGTTTACGCGAGACTGGTTCCACGCTTGACATATGGCCTGTACCATATAAAGTGGCTGGGGGTGTCTGTCTCTCTGCATTAGCGATGCGAAGATTTTTGCAACGGAGGGCCCCGACAGGGGTGTAATAGAGACGATTGGGGATCGGTGTTGTGGCATGTTTTCGCAGGATAGAAATCGGTTCTCTCTCTCAAAACCCCTAGAAGCCACGTAAAACTTGCACAAGCTAAAGTAGAAAGGCGTTTTAACTTTGCTTTGCATGAAGGGGGGTCATAGGTTCTATGATTTACAGTTTTTACTTCCTGTTTTATGCTAGTATGCTAGATATATCGACGGTAGCACGAAACAGGACCATCTCTCGCTAAAACCAACATAGTGTCCTTACCCTAGTGAGCACCACCTGGAAAGTTCTACATTATGGAGGCATCACGTGTCACACGGATGTCAAACATTTTTTCGTTCACAAGAGGTGGGTGTAGCAAGCCTAGCATGCCCAGAAGCATGTCCTTGTATGACACAGCAACAAATCACATAGGGTGTGATGGCGAGCCTGACATGTGTAGACATGGCCTCGGGACACAAGAGACCGAAAGGTCGAGCATGAGTCACATGGATGATGTGATTGGCATGATGTCCTACCTTGAAAAACATACTGATGGTCGTGTCACACGGGGGAGGTATGGTGTTCTAGGATCGTGTAATCACTTAGAAAACTTGAGAGATGTTTTTCCTAAGTGGGAGTTTTAGAATTAATTGTAATTGAACTCCACATTATGAACAAAAGTCTAAATATGTATCTTTGTGAATCAACCTTGTAGATGACAGCACCACGCCCCTCGTTCAACTTAGGATCATTCCTAGAGAAAGATAAACTGAAAACTAATGGGTCAAACTTCACCTCCTGGTTCCGCACCCTGAGGATTCTCCTCGTTCCCCTCAAAATGTCCTATGTACTTGAGACTGCATTAGGAGATGCACCAGCAACTACCGCTACTCCGGCTGAGAAGAAAGTCTATCTCATTAAGTCGGATGATTCCTCCCTTGTCAAGAAGGTTATGCTCCATGCCATGGAGGCTGAACTGCAGAAACGGTTCGAGAGCTTCAGTGCTTATGAGATAATCACTGACCTCAAGACCGTCTTTGCACCTCAAGCCAAGGTTGAGAGAAATGAAGTTTGTGAAGCTTTCTTCTCTGCAAAGATGGAAGAGCACACCAGCATGACTGAGCACGTAGTCAAAATGTCTGACTACGTTCAACGCCTAAATGATCTAGAATTTAAGATTCCTGATGAAGTGGCGATTGATAGGGTGTTGCGGTCGCTACCCCCTAGCTATGAGAGTTTTGTGTTGAAGTACAACATGCAAGGAATGGTTGAGACCCTTTCTGAATTGTTCACAATACTCAAAATTGCTGAGCTGGAAATCAAGAAGGAGCACAGCTGCACCAAGTACCTAGAAGATAAGAAGGCCGGCAAGGTTGCCGGAAGAGACATGGATATATGTGATATACATGTTATTGATGTTTTCCTGACAAGTGCTCGGAGCAACGTGTGGATATTTGATACCGGATCAGTTGCTTACATCTGTAACTCCCAGGAGGGGATGCAGAATAAATGACTCTTGCGGAAGGATGAAGTGACGATGCGCGTTGGGAATGGTGCCAAGGTTGAAGTAATGTCAATTGGCACGCTTCGTCTTAGTCTCCCTTCGGGATTGATTCTTGTCTTGAATAATTGCTATTATGTACCCGCGTTGAGTATGAACATTGTGAGTGGATCTTGCTTGATGCGAGACCAGTATTCTTTTAAATCTGAAACAACTGGTTGTTCGTTTTATAAGAATAATGTTTTCTATGTTCATGCACCGGTGCGTAATGGTTTATTCTTAATGGATCTCGAATATCATGACTCCCACATCAATAACGTAGAGGCCAAAAGATTAAATCCTAGTAACGAAGAACACATGACGATGTGGCATTGTCGACTTGGTCATATTGGTATAAAGCGCATGGAGGAACTCCATAAAGATGGACTTCCGGAGTCATTGGATTTTGGATCCCTTGACACATGTGAACCATGCCTAATGGGAAAAATGACAAGGACTCCATTCAATGGAACAATGGAGCGTGCGGAGGACTTATTATGGATCATACATACTGATGTATGCGGACCAATGAATGTCACTGCACGCAATGGTTTTCGTTACTTCGTGACCTTCACGGATGACTTAAGTAGATACGAGTATATCTATTTAATGAAACACAAGTCTGAAACCTTTGAAAAGTTCAAGGAATTTTAGAGTGAGGTCGAGAATCAACTCGGGAAGAAAATCAAGCACCTTCGATCTGATCGAGGAGGCGAGTATTTATGTCACGAGTTTGGAACTCATCTGAAGACTAGTGGTATTGTACCACAACTTACGCCAGCTGGAACACCTCAGCGAAATGGTGTGTCCGAGCGACGTAATCGAACACTATTGGATAGTGTACGGTCAATGATGTCTCATACCGACTTACCTACATCATTCTGGGGGTATGCATTAGAAACTGCCGCTTACGTTCTTAATAGGGTACCGTCCAAATCCGTGAAGACAACGCCGTTTGAAGAATGGTTTGGCAAGAAACCAATGTTGTCTTACCTGAAGATTTGGGGTTGTGAGGCTTATGTTAGGAAACTTCAGCCTGACAAACTCGAATCTAAGGCGGAGAAATGCATCTTTGTAGGATATCCAAAGGAAACTGTTGGATACACCTTCTACAACCAATCTGAGGGCAAAACGTTTGTCGCTAAGACTGGACACTTTCTTGAGAAAGAGTTTCTCTCGAAAGAATTGAGTGGGAGGAAAATAGACCTCGATGAAGTGACTGACCAATCACTCCAAATGGAAGAACCGGCAACAGAAATTGTTCTGGAACCTTCTTCCACAGTGGGAGCTGAAGAGAATGGCCAGGAAGACATTCATAACGATCATGACATACATGATGATCATGATGAGAATGAAGAGGAACCTATTTTGCCCCGTAGGTCATCAAGAGTCCTTCAACCTACCGAGTTTTACGGACAGCTTGTGAATGCAATCTCGGCTGATGAGTCGGATGAACCTATGAGTTACAAAGAAGCAATGGAGGGACCCGAGTCCGAGAAATGGCTAGAAGCCATGAAATCCAAAATAGACTCCATGTACACCAACAAAGTTTGGACTTTGGTGGATATTCCCGAGGACCGCAAGGCCGTCGAGAATAAATGGATTTTCAAGAAAAAGACTAACGCAGACGGAAACGTATCTGTCTACAAAGCTTGACTTGTCGCGAAGGGGTTCCGACAAATTCAAGGAGTTGACTACGAGGAGACATTCTCTCCTGTAGCGATGATCAAGTCTATTCGGATCCTACTAGCAATAGCTGCCTATCATGATTACGAGATATGGCAGATGGATGTGAAAACTGCGTTCCTTAATGGCAACATTGAGGAAGAGTTGTATATGATGCAACCAGAGGGGTTTATCGATCCAAGGAATGCTGGTAAGGTGTGCAAGCTTCAACGGTCCATCTATGGGTTGAAGCAAGCATCTCGGAGCTGGAATCTTCGATTTGATGAGGTCATTAAAGCTTTTGGATTTGTCCAAAACGTCGAAGAGTTCTGCGTCTATAACAAACTGAGTGGGAGCTCTGTAGCATTCCTTGTGTTATATGTAGATGACATATTACTGATAGGGAACGATAAGAAATTCTTAGAAGAAGTAAAGGAATATCTGAATGGACAATTTTCCATGAAGGACCTGGGTGAAGCTGCGTACATATTAGGGATTAAGATCTATAGAGATATACCTAATCAACTGTTGGCCTTGAGTCAGAACACTTATATTGAAAAGATATTGAAAAGGTTCAGTATGGGTAACTCCAAGAGAGGCCTCTTGCCAGTTATAAAAGGTGTCAAATTAAGCGTGACTCAATGCCCAACCACAGCAAAAGAGAAGGAGGAGATGTCCTCAAAGCCCTATGCCTAAGCCATAGGTTCTCTCATGTATTCTATGTTATGTACCAGACCGGATTTAGCGCTGGCCATTAGTATGAGTAATCGCTACCAGAGTAATCCGGGAATGGCTCACTGGACAGCAGTAAAGAACATCCTTAAGTACTTGAGAAGAACAAAGGATCTCTTTCTCGTTTATGGAGGAGTTGATGAGGAGCTCACCGTAAAGGGTTACGTTGACGCAAGCCTCGGCTCAGATCTAGATGACTTGAAATCCCAAACGGGATATGTTTTTATGTTGAACGGTGGCGCAATTAGCTGGAGGAGCGGCAAACAGTCAGTCGTCGCCCAATCTACAATGGAGTCGGAGTATATTGCCGCTTGCGAAGCGTCAAACGAGGTGTTGTGGCTGAAGAAGTTCGTGATCGATCTTGGCGTCTTTCCCAGCTGCACTGACCCCGTGGGAATCTTCTGCGATAACACGGGTGTCATTGCTAACGTGAAGGAGCCAAGAACTCACTCTACAGCCAAGCACATCCTCCGAAAGTTCCATGTGACGCGAGACTACGTCAGGGATGGACACACTAGGATTCACAAGATACATACGGATCTGAACGCAGCAGACCCGATGACTAAACCTCTTCCACAGGGCAAGTTTGAAGAACACCGAGAGACCATTGGTGTTAGATACATACCTGATGTAAACTAGTGTAATTTGTACTCTAGTGCAAGTGGGAGACTGTTGGATATGTGCCCTAGAGACAAATTAATAAAGATATTTGTCACATATCCGTTTTGTTCATAATAAGTTTTATACTGGTCTATAACTGTATTACATGGAAATACTAATACAGGTGTAGTATAAAACATGGTTCGTAGTTTAACTCGGGTAAACTATCTCATTGGGCAATTGATTGATCAAGCTTTCCTGATCATGGCGACACTTAAGTCCATTGACAATGAGGTCATATCGTTAAGGGGAATGATGCGATGGACGTACACCCACCTAAAGTATTGCAATGTGATCGAGTCACATAGTTCAGCGTTGCTATGACTTTGTAACATATGGCTTAGTCCTTAGACCGTAATGATCATACGTAATTGTCATCTATGAGGAGACTTTGATTTGTATCCCACCGCCTGACTGAAATATGTTGGATATAACGGTGCACTTTGGGTATTCCAAAATAGATGGTTGATCAGTATGTTAATAGATCAGAGCGGGATTTGTCAGTCCTTGTGACAGGACAGGTACTCTGGGCCCGCTCGGTGATATTCCATCAATAGCTTGCAAGAAAGTGACTAGGTCACAAGAGATGCAATGATCATGGACGAGTAAACTTGTTTGTTGTGAACGAGATGTGAACACGGTATGTAGGATACCGACGATCAAACCTCGGACAAACAAAGTACCGCAGCACAAAGGGATTACGTCATATCGTTAACGGTTTCCAAAAGCGATCGAAGTTCATTCGATGGAAGCGCAGGGGCTGTCAAGGATTGTAACCAGGTCCAACTGACTAGTCATTGGTCAATGATAAGAGTCTCGACCATGTCTGCTATTTCCCGGACCGTTAGGGTGTTACTCTTAAGGGCAATCGATACATAGGACAGTTACGGGATCAATCGGTGAAATAGGAGGAATCACCGGAATAGTTCCGGAGGAGGACGGAATGGTTTCCGGACATTTTGAATAGTTCAAAATAAAGTTTAATTGTTTTAATAATGTTTTATTATTTAATTATCTGAATTAAATATTTAAAACATATTAAATAAATTAAAAAAATGGGAAAAAGGCTAAATGGGCCCATGGGGCCCATTAAGGGAGGAGGGGGTCTCCGCCCTTGGGCTTGGCGCCAAGGGTGGGGCCCATCCCCCACTATGGCCGGCGCACTCCCCCCCCCCCCTTGGGAGTTTAGTACCACATGGGGGAGGGGAGGAGGATCACACCCCCCCCCCCCTTGGCCTATATAAGGAGGGGTAGCCCCCCCCCTTTTTTCGACACACCAATATCTCCTTCTTCCTCCTTCTTCCCGGAAATGGACTCCCCTTGTTTGGAGTCTACACCTGGATTGGAGTTCTCCACCATAAGGCAGGCCGTCGTTCTGCTGGAGTTGGGATCCATAGCCATCTTTCTTCCGCTGCTCGCCTGGTTCGGGGCCCGGGAGGAACATCGATTGTACCGTACGTGTATAATCTCTTCGAGGCACTACACCTGTGGTGCTACTTCGTCGCTGGAGGTTTACCGGGAGTCATCCTCGCCGGTGGTGGTCTTCTACACGACAGGGAGGTCGTAGTTCCGAGTCTACGCCAGCCACGTTCGCAAGAACATTTCCCTCTTTCGGTCTTCAAAGGTATGAACACCGATTCCCTCTGTTACTTTACATCGCCATAGCATAGATCTTGGGTTCAGGTACCGTAGGTATGAAAAATTTGTGTTTTCTGCCCCGTATCCCAACCAGTAGCCGGTGTAAGTCCTGTGGCGTATTTTACAAAATGTCGTGTGTGCCTTTAGCTGGACGCCCGGATTCCCCGCTTATCTTCGGATTCTAGCCCACCCAAAAAACCGGACCCAAAACGGGCCATTTTGTGGCCCGAAACCCCTCCTAAACACCCCCTTGCTATATATAGCAGTGCAACCCTGCCTAATTTGGACAACCCTAGCCATCCCCTTGTTTTCCACGCCTCCCCAACCAGCGCCGCCGCCACCATGCACAACCACCTCTCCCCACGTTCAGGTTTGGGGGCTCAATCGGAGCCGTTGGATGAAGATCGGGTGGCCTGCGAAGCGCCACGTCACCAGGTCCCTCACTCCCGTGGAGCTCCTCCCCGTTCTGCCTCGCTCCAGCCCGAGCCGTCCCGAGTGCCGCGTCGTCGCTGCCAAGCACTGCAGGCCGGCCACCGCTCCTCCCTCCGGCGAGGCCGAGGAGCCGCGTGCCCCAGGTCGCCCCGTGGCTTCCCTCTCCTCTCCTCCCTTCTCCTCTCTTCCCTCTCCCCTCACCTCCTCTCTGTCTTCTCTCTCCCGCAAGGCCAGCCGCCATGGATGCACCTTCGAGCTTGAGATCGTCGCCGCGCCGCCCCTTGGCCTCTCCGGCGACCGGATCCGGCGAGATCCGGCGCCCCTCGACCTCCTCCGGCCGCCACACGCCCCCACGCCCGTTCCCCGACCTCGCCGGCTCCTCGTCGGGATGGCGCCACCGCCTGTTCTCGTCGCGAGGATGAGGCGTCCGCGCGAGCTCCCCTGCGGGCCAGGTCGCCCCACCGCGGCCCAGCTGGACCTCCACCGAGCCGGCCCAGCCAACGCGGCCCAAGCCGCCCCCCAGTCTAGCAGCCGGCCTGGGCCGAGCCCACTAGTTGAGGCTGCCCCCTTTTTATTTTTATTATTTCTGTTTTTTTTTCTCTGCGCAGTACTTGGGCCGGCCCAGTAGTTTTCAGCCCGATAGTTTTTTTTTCTTTTTTTTTCTTTTCTGTATTTATTTATTTTGGCAGTTTGTAATAGCTTTTTGCGGTAGCTATATCTTTTCACCGGTAGCTCCGATGGAGACGCTTTCTACATGATAGTTGCTCCATTTTGCGCGTAGATTATTAAAATGTTGCTTTTTTCCATGTTTGACCTTGTTTACATGCTGTTTACTTGCTAATTACATCGCATGCCACTGTAATTTGTTTCTTTAATAACTTTTTAAACGTTGCTCGGTTTAAAATGTTTCTTGTATGTAACTTGGTTAGAATTGGATGTAGATTGTGTTTTCGTTGCTCAGCCCCTTCTTAGTATGCATGCTTAGGATGCTACGATGTGACCCTGTTACTCCTTGGTTTGGGCTATAACATTATTATTATTGTTGTTGATGATATGATTATTATAATGTTGACTATATTCGACGAAGGATGGAAGGTCTAGGCTATCCCGCCCCGACGCTTTGTTCCATTCGAGTCACCTAGGATCCGAGTTCCGGGTATTGGTTTTAAGACTGAGCGTGCCTAACCGCGTGTGGGATTTTATGGCGTCCCCTTTTCTTACCTATCTAGCTTCAAACATTTCGGCCCAAGCTGATTTACCATTTGAAAACATGCATATATATCTTGTCGGGTCGCTCCTAGCAGATATCTTTTAAAACAACTTGGGCCAGTGGAGACATGGTTTCTCTGTTGGTCCACCCGATCAGCTAGGACCCGGTTTCCCATGTGTGATTAACCGGCAATCCGACCTGCGTCATACGGAAGAGTCCGATCCGATAGCGTGGCCGGCTTTTGGATTGGGTGTCGACTCCCCGGGGGCCACCCGGATTTGTTCGTTGTTGGTTAGAGGGACCTGTCGTTTCGGATCTCTTGGAACTAAATCATAAAATGGTTTCCTGTGATGGGTAGCAACTGAGAGAGATGGGCGTGTGTGTGGAGCCTTGTAATGGGCAGTTGGTACACTCCTGCAGGGTTAAATCTTTTCGACAAGCCGTGTCCACGGTTATAGACGACTTGAGACCTACTCCTTGTTCATAGACAACAACAACTGAGATAATCTTAATATAACTTGATCAACGTGTGTGTTCCTTGACTGCTTCTTCTTCGTAGGGATGCGAAGAGGAGGACAAGGATAGGATAGGTGTTATGTTTGCGTAGTAGGTGGATAGCAGACTTGTTGGTGGCGATTCCTCATCGAATGCTTGGCTTCTTATCTTACTCTCTAGATCGTTAGCCACTTCATAATGCTAGTGCGGCAGCAACCTCACCAGTTACCCCTTCCTTACCGTAAACTACTAGTTGTCCTAGAATGACGAGTGATGAAATCCTTGTTGGGTCAGATGACCACTACAGTTGGATGCTGAGTACTTCTGTACTCATGATACTACCCCCAAACTCTTTTCAGGGTTCTTGATCGACAACAGGTTTGGTGACCGACGTTTCACGTGGAGACTCGACGACGACTAGTTAGGTTGATCCCGGCAGAGGGCTTGGACCCGTGTGGTTATGGGGTCGATGTTTTTCTCTTTGCCACTAGGCATTTTCTTGTAGTCTGTACCCAGACATGTATCTTCCGCTGATGTATTGTATTTAAGGCAGTTGTATGCCGATTGTATGAGATGTTGTATCCTTGTATCTGTAATGTTGTGATATCATGTTGGAAATCCGGGGCATATGGCAATGTCATATGTCGCGGTGGGACCGATATGTGCTTCGTCCCCGGATCTGGATGGAAACATCTAAATCTGGAACAGTACCGCATATCGGGCCTTACATGGCGTACACCTTGTTAGGGAATGCTCCACCGAGGCTATCCGATACGCCGAAGTCCATCCTTCAAGCTCAACAGAGAGGTCATCCGTTGGTCTAAATCCTAAGCACAAAGGGACTTTGGACCCCTGCCCTTTGTACTCCTGCACGGTACGTGGCTGGCCGGTGAAGCAGACCCACCTCCCACTACCGGAGTAGGCGGTCCAAGCCCGTCAATCAGCCCGAAGTAAAGCTGACGTCTTAAGAGCCATCGAACGAGGCTACAACTCAGAGGGCCCACACCGTAATCCCACGTGGAGGTAGTGCGTATAGGGCACATCGACCCACTCAAGTCATCCACCTGACCCGTTAAGCATTTTATTATTTTATGTCGGGTCAACAATTATCGTTGCCCTTATCCGGGTGAGTCGCGGACAATGACAGCAGCCAGTTCCACCCCCATAACCAGAGCCGGTACCTGCCTGCCCTATCGTCCCACCAACTCGTGCGCTTACCAACAAGGTGAACCGTCTCCTTACCTTATCTCACGCGTGCTCTTTTAAGAGCCCAACTTTCGTACAACATGGTATCTCACGGCCAACGAGCAAGGACCAGGCGCACGATGTTATCCGCCTGTCCTGCCGTCCCGATACAATCCCTGCGCGGGCACCGTTGGGTCAGCCGACTCCTTACCTTTAAGGACACCAATTGATTCAGGACCCATGGTGCCCAATTTGAAAAGGGAAACCGGGGATTCGAGGAAGAGGCTCACGACAGGCTGCAGGGGGGTGGCCGCGGGCTCGGCGGAGGCCCGTGGCGGCCGGAATCGGAGTCAATCTCCGGCCGGGCAGAGAAGGAAGACGACGGCGATTCACTGTGTGTCGTGGCTCCGGGCACGGCTCCTTTTGTAGGTAGAAGAAGTCGACGACGACGAGCGTGGTGGACAACTCGGACGGGCGAGGGGGACTCGTTGGCCGCATGAGGTCGTGAGCCCGTGGCCATGGAGGCTTGGGCATGGCGAGGAAAAGGGGAAGAGGAGGAGGGAATGACCTAGGATCGATCTAAAGGGGGGGACCTTATCCCTCCACAACACATTGTAGCGGCGCGAGGGAGGACCGGGTTCAGAGGAGACGCGGTGGCTACCGTCTCGGTCGGCATGGCCTCTCGGCTACTAAAGCGGGAGGTGGAAGAAACAGGGGTGGGGGAATGGGCTGGGGTGGCCTTCGCCATGGGCGGTAGATAGGGTTTTCCATATTTTTTAGTTTTTCTCCAGTTCTTTTCTGTTTGCAATTATTTTATTAGCTTAGAAAAAAAAAATAAACATGAAACTTGTTTGTATATTTGTGTTGCACTATATAGCAGTGCCACAAAAAGTTTGGGACTTTTATAAATTCATTTGATATTTATTTTTGAACTGCAACTAGTAAATAGGGTTGTTTTAGTACTTGTTTGAATTGTTTGTTTTATTTAAAATCTTAGTAAATCCCCATATCCATATGGACATGATCCACTGATTATTGTGCATTTTACAAAATTTGTTGCAAGGTTTTTGTACAAGATTTTATTTGACACAATATTTTTAATATCCACCAAAAGGCATATTGAATTGCTTTGGATTCAAAGATGATCAAGGCATGTTTATCAACAGTAATGGTCATTAGCAAAATGATTACTGTACATGACAGTGAGGGTGTTACAAACGACCCCTTCGCTAACCATGAAGTGGCACTTCTCCTAATTTAGCACCAAATTTGTTTCTTCGCATATCTGCAAAACTTTATTAAGATTGTGGAGACAGTGGTCAAAGGAAGTTACATAGAGGAGAAATCATCCATGAAGACCTCCATAATCTCCTCGCAGAAACCATGAAAGATAGCAGACATACATCTCTGAAAAGTAGCAGGGGCATTACATAAACCCAAATGCATACGCCTATAAGCATAAGTACCGTAAGGACAAGTGAAAGTGGTCTTCTATTGATCAGAAGTATTAACATGAATTTGAGAGAAGCCAGAGTTCCCATGAAGATAGCAAAAGTGAGTGTTTTTGGACAACCTCTCAAGCATTTGATCGATGAAAGGAAGTGGGTTGTGTTCCTTCCTAGTTTCCTTGTTCAACTTCCTGATATCAATACACATTCTATATCCAATAACAATCCTTTGAGGTATTAGTTCATTTTTATCATTAGCAACAACACTCATACCTCCTTTCTTAGGAACACAATGAACTGGACTTACCCATTTACTATCAGCTATAGCGAAGATTATACCTGCGGCTAGAAGCTTGAGAACTTTAGTCCTAACCACGTCCTTCATCTTTGGGTTCAACCGTCGTTGATGATCAACAACTAGTTTAGCATCAGGCTCGCGATTAATAGTATGTTGGCAAATTGATGGGCTAATTCCCTTAAGGTCATCAAGGGTATAGCCAATAGCACCACGGTGTTTACGGAGTGTCTCTAATAATCGATCTTCTTCAAATCCTGAAAGGTTAGCATTGATAATAACATGATATATTTATTTTCGTCTAAATAAGCATACTTGAGTGTATCGGGAAGCGGTTTGATGTCAAACACTGGGTCTTCTTTTGGTTGTGCAAGGATTCCTAAAGGTTCAACCGGAAGGTTGTGCTTTAGGATAGTAGGTTGCCTTAAGAATATGTCATCTAGCTCATTTCTTTCCTGCATATGCATATCATTCTCGTGGTCCTCCAAAAATTGTTGCAGAGGATCGTTAGGAGGAATAGAAATAGAAGCAATTTCATATGGCTCACAGTTGAATTCAACTGCAATCTATTGTAGCTCCACAATTTTTGAGGAAAGGCCTACCAAAGATAATAGGGCAAAAACTATCTTGCACTGAACCATGTACTAGAAAGTCGGTAGAATACTTTACCTTTTCACATAGAACTTCAACATCTCTCACAATCCCAACTGGAGAGATAGTTTCTTTATTTGGAAGATGAATAGTCATATTAATATCTTCAATTTCACAGGGTAGAATTTCATGCATGATCTCTTGATAAAGTGCGAAAGGAATGGCGCAGACACTGGATCCAAAATCACAAAGCCCAAAATAATTATGATCTCCTATTTTAACAGATACAACTGGTGTACCTGAAATTGGGCCTTTATTCTTGGTTGTAACAATGTTAGTGGAAACAACACAAAAACTTATAGTGGAATCTTCAATGTCACTAGTAACAAGATCTTTAACTAATGCAACTTGAGGATTGACCTTGATCAAGTCATCATGATCATAAGCGATCCTTTCACTTTTATTTATTATACCTGTAACAAAAGACTGCTCCTTTATCCTTGTGGGAAAAGGAGGCTTCTCATATATAACTGCAGGTAAGATAGGGTTAGCAACATTAATATCAACACGTAATTCCTTGAAGGGTTTATGGTGCTGATCCTTCTTCTTCTTAGAAGATTCAACATGCGAGGCAAAGTCCTTACAAAAGTCAATCATTAGATAGGAATCAAGACCAATCTTAGAGTAAAAGGTATTAAAGTAATCAGTTTTCACATAGCTCTCAATATAATCATGCTCATAATTTATAACAGGTTCAATACCATTATCAATTTCCCAGTCTTCAGTGTTCTTCTGAATCCTCTCCATGAGATTCCATCTATCTTTAGTGCTTCTCGTTTGAAATACCCCACTAGAGGAGGCATCAAGCATCTCCTTATCCTGACAAGAAAGCTTGGAATACAAAAATTTAAGTATAATTTCCTTGTGGATCTCATGATTAGGACATTTGATCATTAGGGACTTCAATTTCCCCCAAGCTTGAGCGATGCTTTCTCCGTCACGAGACCAAAAGTTGTAGATATAGCTCCTGTCTCGATGAATTTCATGAAGAGGATAAAACTTTGTATAAAAGAGAGACATAAGCTCTTGCCAATTAAGCAAATGTGAGTTATAGAGAAGCTTATACCAATCTTAAGATTTATCTTTAAGTGATACCAAGAATAATTTCCTCATGACAAACCCCATTGATACACCTGTAAGCTTAAATAATGAACATAGTTGTGACAAATATAACAAGTGTTCACCTGGATGTCTTTCTCCTACATAGCGATTAGCCAAGACATAATCGATAATACCAGTTGGTATTATATAGGGCACAATTTCATTACGGGTGGGAGAAACCACCACAGTAGTGGGGTGGTTCCCCACAAGCAACGAACCAAGAGTAGATTTGTCCATAAGGACAGAAAGTAACAACAGCAAAATAAAAACAACACTTACAATATAAAGGTTTTTTATGACTCCCCGGCAACGGCGCCAGAAATAAGTTCTTGATGACCCACAAGTCTAGGGGATCTATCGTAGTGTTTTCGATAAGTAAGAGTGTCGAACCCAACGAGGAGCAGAAGGTATTGACAAGTGACTTTGGACAAGGAATAACTGTAAGCACTGAAAGATAACTTTTTAGGGGTTTTCGGTATAAGCAACAAGAAGGTAAAACAAGCAAAGTAAAGGGTGCTGAGGAGCAGCAAGTGGCCCAATCCTTTTGAGCAAAGGATAAGCCTAGCAACTGAACTTATAAAGACTAAAGCGTTCTTGAGGACACAGGGGAGAGGTAGTCAAGTTACTTTCGCCATATTCCGTCTAGTACTATGTTTTGTGTTGATAAGTGTTGAGTGAATGGATCTATGCTAGTACACCTTCTAGACTAATACAAGTGCACTCTTATGATTAAACACCTTGCAAGCATCCACAAATACAAGGTAGAAATTAAGGAAAAAGCCTAACCACAACAATAAGATCAAAGATCCATTACTCTCTTCTGCAAAAGTTTGCGAACTGGGGTTCAGGTTTCTGTCACTCTGACAACCACCATAAGCATACTTTATACACAATGTATTCCCCTAGGTCCTTAACAAGATGAAGTGTTATATGTTTGACTCACATAACACCACTAGAAAAATAACACCACAACTTAAATATCAAACAACACATATTACTTCAACATCATATGACTACTAACAACAAGAATTCTCCCATGTCCTCAAGAACTAAAGGAACTACTCACAAGACATAAAAGAGATCAAGATGAGAGGCTATAAATAGGTGGTAAACAATCTAGTCATAACAATAATCTTCCACCAAAACTTAGTAGCACTCACCTCATAAGAGTAATCAAAACCAGTAAAGTAGAGGGGATGAATAGTGCGATTTACAACACAAGTTGCAATGGTAAGATGAGATGGGATGGAGATGGAGATGGTGTTGGTGATGATGATGATGTTGATGATGATCTCGATGATGCCCGTGACGATGGTGATGATGATGGCGATGATCTCCCCTTCCGGGAGGTGTTCCCCTCGGTGGAATCTGCCCGTCGGAGAGGCCTTTTCTTCTATGTAGGTTTCCGCCATGGAGCGGCGGGAGAACTCTGTAAAATCTCTCTCTTTTAGGGTTCTTGGGTAACGAGGAATATATAGGCCGGAGGGGGGATCCTGGGGTGGCCCTATGATTAGGCGTCCACCTGGCGCGCCCCTGGTGGGGCCCGCGCCATAAGGGGCGCTTGGGTACCTGGTGGCCCCCCTATGGCCCCTTTTTGGCGTGGCATCATCAATCTTCTGAAAAATACCCTCCGTCAATTTTCAGCTTATTTGGAGATGTTCTATTTCAGCAACTCCATGTCAAATTTTCTCCGATGATTCCTACGTCTGCTATTTCGGCACCGGAAAGTTGCAAACTGTGTAAAACAAGCCAAAACACTATAAGAACAACATCAAATATGTGAAATATATCAATGAATAGAGATGAATTATGATATAAAATAGTGATGCATTTTGGACGTATCAGCATGTCACCATAGAAATTATATGTGTTATCATTTACCTACTCGAGGACGAGCAGGAATTAAGCTTGGGGATGTTGATACGTCCTAAACGTATCTATAATTTTTGCTTGTTCCATGCACTTTTATAAGACATTGCTACTTATTTTGCTACACTTTTATATCATTTTACACATATTTGGACTAACCTACTAACTCAGTGCACCCGTGGCAATTTCTGTATGCTAATGTCTTTTAGTTGCAGTGATTTTACCCCAATTTTCAGTGCTCCAAAAATTCCAGAAAAAACAGAATAAAAATCAGCAGAACGGAAGTTTCCGGAAACCCGATGGAGGGCCAGGGGGACCCACCTGGCGCCTAGGCGGCCAGGTGGCGCGGCCCCACCCCTGACCGCCTGAGAGCCCTGGGCCACTTCTGGCTTCCCCCCTTTCGCCTATATTACCTCTTCGTCCCAGAAACCCTCAAGGAGAATACTGCATCGCGAATTTCCTATCTGTTCTGCCACCGCCGCGCTTCTAAGATCGGGAGCACCAGAAGACTCCTTCCCGGCAGCCTGTCGGAAGGAAGAAGGACCACTGGGAGCTTCTCCACCACCATGGACGCTTCCCGTATGTGCCGTGAGTATTCCCCCTTGGACCATGGGTCCATGACCAGTACCTATGTGATGTCTTCTCTCCAATCTTGTTATTCAATGTTTAGTCATTGAGAGCAGCCCTACATGATCAAGGCACCTATGTAATTTTCCTGCTGTTCCTATGTTGTGTTTGCTGGGGTCCGATGGATTATGAGATTATGTTAAGATCGTGATGAGTTATATATTCGTTTACCTTTTATATTTTGTTTTTGAGTAATTCATGCTTGTTCTGCGTTACTTTTTATTGCTTTGGCCAAGTAGTAGATAGTAACTCCAAGAGGGATCGTTTATGCATGATTGTGGCTTCATGCCCCCCGATGTCTAGCTTGAGTGACAGTAACATGACACTAGGGGATGTTGATACATCTCAAACGTATCTACTTTTCCAAACACTTTTGCTAATGTTTTGCCCTCATCCTGCATGATTTGAACTAAACTAACCCGGACTGACGTTGTTTTCAGCAGAGCTGCCTATATGGTTTTATTGTGTGCAGGAAAATGGATTTTTAGGTACTACAACAAAACATACTTTAAGTAACACAATCATGTAACACTTAGAAAAATATGTGACAAGTAAAATTACAGTAACACATCATTTGTGTTGAATAATAGACAGTAACACATATTGTATGTGTCCATAAATTGTGTTACAAGGATATTGCAATAGTAACATATAATTATGTGTTAGAAAAAATGTGTTACATTGATCTTGGTATAGTAACATATAACTAAGTGGTATTGGGAATGTGTTACTGAAATCTCAAGAATGATCAGAGGGGGAGGGGGTGAATGATCACTTCTAAAAATTATAAGGAACTTAGAAGGAATTCATGAAAACTGCGAAGGACTAAAGATATCTCGAAGGTAATACAGTATCGGAAGATATACATAGCTCGAAAGGATTGGGAGCGAAGGTAAACATCGAGGGAAAACAGGCAACGAGTAAATACTTAATGTAAATGCAAGAAGGAAAACGAGCCTGGCACAACGATGTTTGGTAAACCAGTTCACAATCTGCAAACTGCTACGTCTGGTTGGAGGGACTGGTGATTGAACACCTGGAGAAAAACTCTCTCCGTCCTATTCTCCACTGCAACAAACTCCTCGAGCTTGTCCAGTTTTCACTCGTGGTAGATGATTCAGGACATCTCCGAGACCTTTACAAACTTCCTTCAGCAGCGACAATTTCTCTTCGACTGCTTGACAGGTGACGCCTAACCGTCTAGGAGACTTGCAGTTCTCCAAGATAAAAAGATCGGCTAATCTCGACCTAAGTCTCTGTGAATTTCTCAACTCAGTTCAGACTTGGGTTTGTTTTTCTCTCGATGGATCTCACTTGGGAGGCTCACAGTACTTCTGTCTTAGAATCTTCAGTGGAGCAGCCAACCCGAAATGGCGGGTAGGTGCGGGGTATTTATAGTTGGCGATCCCGATGGGTAAAATGACTGAAGTGACCCGATGCGACTGCTTGACACGTGTCCACAACGGTCGGATTCTAATCACTGCGCAACTTTACTTGAGGAACAAGTAAGCTGACTTACCGAACGAGTTCCCTCTTGAAGGCACGAAGTGCGATGACTTTGCCTTCGAGCTATTCACTCGACTCAGTAAGATTTTTCTCGGTAGGCTTTCATGTGTTTAGGTTGAGCAGAGAAAATTCACTTCGACAAAGATCTCAACTAGCAAACCCCTCTTGATAGTACGGTTTTCCTACGACTCAAGAAAAACAAAGAGAAACTAGTAAAAAGGCTAAGTCTTCAACCAGCTTCAGCTTTCTCCTCGTTGCGCTTTTACTCGAGAGAGACCTCTTCTTCGACGACATTTTTAGGGGTCGTCTTCCTTCAAAGGTTTCGGTAGTTGACTGCAGCTTCGCTGCAGTGAGTTGTCCTTCGACCTTCTCCTTGCAAACTCCATTCTTTCGGAACCTAAGTATCTGTGTATACTCGAAAACAATATTAGTTCCACTTCTTCTTTGTCCAACAATGTCCAAAACCTTCGGGGGCAAAACTTGCTCTTACAATCTCCCCCTTTTTGGACGATTGTTGACAAAAAATGCATCGATAAATAAATTGAAAGTTTTGAGTTTTCGATGATAAACCGGTGCTAAGATTGATGAAAATACTCCCCCTTGATGTATGCACGGAAGATAAGAGTTTCCTGTGAAGTGCATATTTGACAAGTAGAGTCGAGGGAAAAACATCAATAATCTTAGCGAGTGAAATTGCATTCCAGATAATATCCAATAAGAAATATGCAATCTCCCCGAATGACCTGTAAATTTATACGACAGATAGCTTCCTGCAAAAGGTTAAGTATCGCAAGCAGCAGATAGATATCTTACGATAAAAAAGTTCACAGACCTACTTAGAGTTAGTTACAACCAGATCGAATATGAATCAAAAGTTTGTTGAAACTACTAGGAAACTTCAAAGTTCAAAAGTTTATCGAACGAAAAGAAAAGCCCTTAACCCCGTAGGCAAACTAATTTCTTCGATGCCAATACATCTCCCCGTTTTTGTCACAACATACAAAAAATTCGAGAGAATAGGGTTGAAAGAAATCCCTACTCGCTTCGACGGCTCCGGCAACGACGAGAAGATTCGGCGAGCGTTGGAGCACGACAAATTGGGCGAGTGCCAGGTGGAGTAATCTTCGTGCGGAAGGAGTGTTGATCACCAGAAGATTCCAGCTGCGATTCCGGCGGGGTCCTGGGGCTTCGAGCAAGTGGAGAGTAAACTCTCGCTTGGCGTTGAGGTGCTTCATCTTTCTCGGAGTCGGAAGAGATGGTGTTCACGGTGATGTGATAGAAATCATCAACACTGAGCACGTCCCTGTTTTCGGCAGCAGAGGAATATTAAAATCTGGGCGGTCTACTCGATCATCATTGGCGAGTTCCTGTTAAGATGGGGAGGATATTCTTCGAAGCCGCATCGTTGAAGTTGACCAAGGGAATTGAATTTCCGCAGCCCTTTCCAATCGCGGCGAAGACATTCACGCAGCATCTGATTGTTGTTCATGGCAATGTTGCGCAAATGGTTTATCTCATCCATCATTGCTTGCTTCTGAAATGAAATCTTGGTCAATATGATGTTGAAGCATTTGCTGGGACCGAAGAGAAACCTCCATGTGATGCACTGGCTTGATAAACTTCGAGCGAATATTACGCTCAGTCATTTGGGCGCGAATGCCAGTGTGCTCTGCAAACTGATCGTTGGGTCGAGAAACAATCTGCAACACTTCCCTGACAGGTGGAGTGAAAATCTTCGGGAATAATGATACGGGGAATGAAACGTCCCGAGAGTAATTGCAGATCACCATCAGCCAAGGTGCATATGGCTTGTGGGAATTGTGATCATCAGCACAAGACACCAACGTGCGAATGAACTAGTCTTCAAAATCGAAGGGATGAACGTGGACTAACTTCAATAGAGCAAGTTGCACATCATGAGGAATAGGAAAATCATCGTGCACATCGAGCATTGGCATCAAGGTCTTCGAAAGAATATAGAACCATGCCTTTGCTTCAAAAACTAAGTGTCTTGGCTTCGGCTCAGTGGGATAGTGATCTCCTACGACATCTGGATTCATCAATGAAGAAAATTCAGCAAGAGTTGGGGCAGGCAGGTCATGAATCTTGTGTGGTAATCCTTCAAACCGAGGTAAATTGATGATGGCCAGAAATTGATCGACAGTCATGTGAAATACTTGGACTTGGATCATGTAATCAAATTTCCATGTCTTCGAGTTCTCAGGATCACCAGTGACATACAGCGTGGCATAAAACTTCTTAATGAGCTCGGGATTGTAGCAACAATCGAGAGCAAACATTTTATGAGCATGCAGACCATCAATTGTTTTGGCAACATTCTCAAAACATGAAGTTGCATACACCGAAGGCATATCAAGATACTGATGCTGGAAAACTCTCGCCTTGTTGTACAGCACACGGGTGTAGTAGATGGCTTGTTCTTGGGTCCAAAACCGAAGAGAATATTCATTTCTGGGCTTCTCGTAGGGATTGGTCCCGAAGAAAAATGGCTTGTGTTCACGCCTTTTGAAGATGAGGCCTCCTCGAGGAACATCAGGGCGGAACAATGACAGCATTTCTCTCGGATGAGCAGAATGGAGCAGCTCATCGACCGGAAAGACTTCAGCAGCATTATCTGGCATTTGATATACTGGCTCAGCAGGGTGAGGAATTGAAGATGGAACATTAACAATATCCTGAGCTCGGATGGCTGTAGGAGCATTTTCCTCGGCCTGCGCTTCGACGGCAACTCCTTCGTCGGCAATAGCAATATGGGCGGCCTCCTCAGTCTCCATTGCATCTAGATCTTCATCAAGTTGTGCAAAGGCATCAACCATTTCTTCGTTCTAAGAATTTGATGAGGAGGAGGAAGAACTTCCACTCGAGCTGGCATCGCCAGAACTTTCTCCTTCGGCAGCATCTTGACGGGAGGAGACAGTTGTAATATCAACATCAGCTTCTTCTCCTTCATGCAGAGTCTGTGAAGAGGAATAATCCTTCTGGGAAGAGGAAATTGGGGCTTGACGTTCTTGCTCGGCCTGAGCAGGTTGCTCGGTCTCAGCATGAGCTTGGGTCTCGATGGCTGGGGTGGTCGATGGAATGACATGAGGTGGTGATGGTGGGTTGGGTGGTGGCGACGAATCTTTTGGTGGTGATGATTGACGCGGTGGTGGTGTTTGTTGTCGAGGTGGAGGAGTGGCTTGGCGAGGGGGTGGAGTTTTCTTACGGAGAGGAGTGGGTTTCTTGGTGGGGGGTGGTGCAGTTTCCTGTCGTGCTGTTCCAGCATCAACCTCGGTAGACTTTTGCTTCTTGGCATTTTTCTCGATCTCTGGCGTCCCACGCGCAGAGGTTTGGGAAGTAGACTTTCTCTTTCGAGATTGTCTTTCGGTGAGAGCGTCATTGTGCGCCTTGCACATAGAAGATACAATTTGTCAAACCTTTTCATTGACAACAGTTATGTTTTCCTTCTGAGCCCTTCTGGATGCTTCAAGGGTTGCAATTTTGGACTTGGATAACTGACGGGACTCAATGTCCTCAGTTCTTCTCGGATCTGCTTGGTGTAAAACTTCTCCTGGTCTTTGTCCTTTCGATCTTGGGTAAGATATCCTTCCCAGCGGATCATGTATCGAGCAACTTGTTCTTGGATCTCAGGTGGGACATCATCCTCGGTAGTGACTTTGCTCGGTGTAGTAGCCATCTTCCAGAGGATGTGAGAAAGTTGAGCAGCATCCCAAAGAGCATTTGCGGCAGATTCTCCTTCGTTGGAGCTTTCTTCATCGGAACGAGGGCCGGAAACAACTGGTGCAGCTGGGGCAGGTGCAGGAGCTCGAGGAACTGGTGCAGCCAGAGCCTTCTGCCTAGCCTCTTTGGCTTTCTTCTCGGTCTCCTTGGTGGCCTTGGCAGCAGCAATGGGTTTTGGTACGGCACCAGGAGCCGCAAATTTATCCTTCGAGGCACTGGGGGCCTCAGCAATTTTCTTCACAGCACTCGCGGCTGCATCCTTTTCCTTCGTGACTTTGGGAGTCACCACTTTCTCGGTGGCGCTAGGGGCCACGACCTTTTCCTTCGGAGCACTAGAGACAGTGCCTCCTTCAATCTGACGTCTATATTTCTCGCTAACCAGATGCAAGATGCCCAATTGTTGAGCAACCTTGGCCTTCTTTTCCTCGGGCTGACTGTGAAAGTTGAGAAGCTTGGAATTTATCAAGTCTTTATCTTCGAGTTCGTTTTGTTTGGCCAGCCTTTCCTGTCACTGGATAAGGGTTTCATCATCCTCAGCCACTTGGGCTTGCTTTCCCTTCGACCTGACCGAAGGTTTTTGTCTGTGAGTTTCCACCGGAGGAGCAGAAGAAATAGGCGGATCTGTGACCAAATTGGTCATATCAATTGTTGCTCGAGGAGCCTTAGCTGGCTCCTGGATCCTAATGCCTTTACTGCTCGGCTTTGTCTTCAGAGGAATGTCCTCGACATCAGCCTCTATGCCAGGGTCTTGATCATCTGAGTTGGCTTCTTCATTAGAAGTTTCCTCTGGAGGAGAGACAACGACTACCTTTTTTTTTGCTTGGCAGATTTCTTGCCAACCTTCGGTTTAGCACTTGGGCCAACTTCTTCGGTGCCCTCAGCAGTTGCAGCTTCCTTCTTGGCTTTGGCTTCCTTTCTCTTTTCTGCTCGGGCCGCTCGAGCCTCAACCAACTCCTTGAAATCAGCAGGAGTCTTGAGAGCAGATGGATGAGCATCTTCTGGGGGTGGTGGTCGATTATCTTTCGTCCACTTGGATCTTAATGACTTGACATCAGACCAGGGATTCTTCAGAGCAAATAGTGTCTCCCAGTGAGGAATAAGAGACTTGTATTCATACCAACGAAGCGCTTGAAGCCTTTGAATTTATTGCAGACGATTTTCTCTCATACGTTCATCTTCTGAGCCCTCAGGCGTTCTCAATTTCTTCTCTATAATCAAGTCCTCTGATAATCGTTCAGAGTTGTTGGTGATTCTTGTACGACCTCCCACACGCTTGGGTGCTCTGACATTTCCTTCTTTCCCAGACATTTTCCTATGAAATAGATAGGTACGAGGGAAATATAGGAAAGTTGTGAATAGGTACCAGCCAATTTCGAGGAAAAACATTTTTAACGCAGTAAACATATCGAAAAATTTGTCTTGGAGCAAGTTTTTCATGGAACTGCTAGGCTAGATTTCCAACTAGTGTAAACCTAACGAAGAACTAGTATGCACAAATTGCACAAGCATAAATCTGTCAATACGCCTCTGTGGGATATGTCCAAGTGAGAGAATCCGAGGGATTTCTTACCTAGAGCAGATTGGAAATCGACAGAGAATCCTACAAACCGAATTCCCAAAGTTCAATGATCCGCACGGATACAACAGACCTAAAACAAAAAAAGTAAAATCAAGAACAAATCTAGACATGATGAGCAGATGAGATTGGAATCGCGTCCAGAGCCTCACATACCCTAACTTGGCGATGTGTGGCGGCTACGGCGGCGCGGATGAAGTTCCTCGTCGACGGGAAGGTCTTCGGCGACTTTCTTCCGGCAGCAAAGTGGCGAGAGAGTCGACGGCGATGAGCAGCACGGCGGCGCGCGAGGGAGAGCTTCGGGAGCGGAGAGATGAAGTCGAGGGAATTGCGGGGTCTGTGCCGGTGGGGTGGATCAGTATTTATAGGGGAGGGGTCTGACATAACTGTCAGATCTGATCCAACGGGGCAGATTCCGCATCTCTCCGCATTCAACGGACGGATTTTGTGAAATCCCAACGAACCGAAAGAAAGTTGCTCCACGTCCGAGACCAAACTCATTGAACATCGAGTATAAAAGTAGAAAAAAGTTCGATAGATTTTCCTTCGGAATCAATGACATTCGAAGGGAATCTTAATCGAGTACAAATATACATGTTCACGAGAGAAAAGCAAAGATGGGGTAGGGATAGAATAGAGGGAAAACAGGGTCCGATGCTTAATCAATCCGAGGGAAAAAACGTGATAAAACTCGGAGTGATAAGTGTATAGGACAACACCAAACGAACAAAGAAAAAACGAAAAAGAAACACGATAGAAAACTAACATAAGTAAACAACAAAGAAATACATCATATAATACATAGTGTCGACAGTTATGATCTTACTGCACATTGCGTGAGTCCAATATGTTTAACTCACACCTTAGTGCACAAAACCTTTTCTCATCCAGGGGCTTCGTAAAGATATCAGCCAATTGATCTTCAGTGCGAACATGGCTGATAACAATATCTTCTCGCTGAATGTGATCTCGAAGAAAATGATGACGAATATCAATATGCTTCGTTCGAGAGTGTTGCACTGGATTCTGGGCAATTTTGATAGAACTTTCGTTATCACATAGCAATGGAATTTTCTTCACAAGAATACCATAATCTTTCAGCGTTTGCTTGAGCCACAGAATCTGAGTGCAGCATGAACCGGCAGCAATATACTCGGCTTCAGCCGTAGAAATAGATACACAATTCTGTTTCTTTGAAGCCCAACAGACAAGAGATCTACCGAGAAAATGACATGTGCCTGAGGTACATTTCCTGTCGACTCGATCACCAGCCCAGTCAGAATCAGAATATCCAACGAGATCAAACTGGGCACCCTTGGGATACCATAGTCCCAAAGTTGGTGTATGAGCCGGATATCGAAGAATTCGCTTGACAGCAATATGATGTGATTCTTTCGGGTTTGCTTGAAAACGAGCACACATACAAACTAATAGCATAATGTCAGGTCTAGATGCACAAAGGTAAACAAGCGAACCGATCATCGAGCGATATTTCTTCTGATCGAAAGGTTTTCCCTTCTCATCTGCATCTAGATGAACATTCGTAGGCATTGGTGTCTTGATAGTTTTGCAACTGACAAGATCAAACTTCTTCAGGCAATCTCTGAGGTACTTTTCTTGATATATAAAAGTCCCATTCTTCTGTTGACGGATTTGAAGTCCGAGAAAGAACTTCAATTCACCCATCATAGACATTTCATATTTCTTTGACATCATACGAGAAAATTCTTCGCTGATATCAGGGTTAGTACAGCCAAATATAATATCATCGAAATAAATTTGACACACAAAAAGATCATTTTTGTATGCATGAGTAAATAGAATCAGATCAGTTGTTCCTGGTTTGAAGCCCTTCTTCAGAAGAAAGTCCTTCAGTGTTTCATACCAAGCTCAAGGTGCTTGCTTTAACCCATATAGGGCCTTGTGCAACCTGTACACCTTATCAGGATTCTTCGGGTCTTCAAAACCTGGTGGCTGCATAACATATACTTCTTCTTCGATTTCACCGTTAAGAAATACACTTTTGACATCCATTTGATATAGCAATATACCATTGTAATTGGAAAAATCAAGCATGACATGAATGGATTCAAGTCAAGCAACTGGGGCATAGGTCTCACCGAAATCAATACCTTTGATTTGGGTGTAGCCTTGTGCAACTAGTCGAGCTTTATTCCTTATAACAATGCCATCTTCATCTTGCTTGTTGCGAAAAATCCACTTCGTACCAATGATATTATGCTTCTGGGGATCAGGTCTATCGACTAGGGACCAGACTTTATTTCTCTCGAACTGATTAAGTTCTTCGAGCATTGCAGTCATCCAGTCTGAGTCCTTCATGTCTTCATCAAATTTCGATGGTTCTAGCATGGATACAAACGAAAAAAATCCACAGAAGTTAGCTAAACGAGTACAAGAACGAGTGGTGGGACGACCTGGTAATCGAATCTCTTCGAGTATTGAGTCGACGTCCACTCTTCTTCGAACAAGAGGTAAAGCTTCTTCAACTGCTTGCGGATCCGGTTGTTCTTCCGGATCAGCTTGACCTTCAGGATCAGCTTGTCCTTCGGGACCATTTCCTTCGGGTTCAGCTTCTCCTTCGGGTTGAACATTTTCTTCGTTTATGCGTTCTCCTTCGATCTGTACATCATTTGCTCCAGGATGTTGATCTCCAGCGCCCCGGGCTATGTGTGGGAACACTGGGCCATCATCATCCTTGTTAGCTTGATGTGCATTTCCTTCGACAGGCCGAATATCTCCAATAGCCATGTACCTGATAACTTCATCCAAAGGTGGTTCATCCAGGTTAAGAGGTAATTGCTCCTTTTGAGAGACGTTAGTTTCATCAAATCGAACATTTACAGTTTCTACAACTTTGCCTAGATGCGAGTTGTAAACTCTGTAAATGTGAGAATTCGAACCATAACCTAGGAGAAAACCTTCGTGGGCCTTTGGGGCAAACTTGGAGCTGTGATTCATATCTCTGATATAACATGGAGCACCAAAAACCCTGAGATATGAAACATTCGGCTTTTTGCCAGTAATAAGCTCATGTGAAGTTTTCTTCAGAAATTTGTGCAGATAAACCTTGTTGATGATATGACATACAGTATTAATTGCTTCGGCCCAGAACCTGATAGGAGTCTTGTATTCAGCAAGCATTGTTCTGGCCATTTCAATAATTGTTCGATTCTTTCTCTCGACCACACCATTTTGTTGCGGTGTATAAGCAACAGAGAATTCATGAGTGAAGCCATATTCATCAAGAAATTCTTCGATATGAGTGTTTTTGAATTCTGTACCATTATCGCTTCTGATATGCTTGAGAGATAATTCATATTCAGTCTGAGCTCTCTTTGCGAAAGTTTTGAAAATTTCAACAGCCTTGCTCTTGTCATCTAGAAAGAAAACCCAAGTATATCGAGAGAAATCATCAACTATAACCAGACCATACTTGTTTCCTCCAAGGCTAGCATAATTTTGAGGACCGAATAAATCCATATTAAGCAATTCAACAGGACGAGTAGTAGTCATTATAGATTTTGTTGAATGATGTTTCTTGGCAATCTTTCCTGCTTCACAGGCACTGCATAGAAAATCTTTATCGAATTTCACATTATCAATTCCAACGATGTTCTTCTTCGAGATAAGAGATGAAGATTTTTCATTCCGACATGACCAAGTCTTCGGTGCCATAACCAACCAGAAGTGGCTTTGGCCATTAAACATGTGGACACTGCAGGTCCCGAAGAGAAATCAACTATAAAAAGATCACCTTTGCGATATCCTTCGAACACGAAGGAATAATCATCCTGTGAAAAGATAACACAACGAGAAGCAGAAAACAGTACAAGCATACCCACATCACAAAGTTTTGAGATAGACATAAGATTATATCCTAGTGATTGAACAAGCATAACCTTGTCAATATGCTTATCCTTCGATATAGCGACCTTACCCAAACCAAGTACTTTTCCTTTGTTGTTGTCACCGAAGGTAATATATCTCTGTGAAGATTCAGTAAGTTTGTCTTCGGTGAACAAATCTTTGTCTCCGGTCATATGATTTGTAAAACCACTATCCATGACCCATTCGGATCCACCGGAGACATAGCCCTGCAGAAGAATTAGTTCTTCTTAACCACCCACAAACGAGCAGGTGACTTAGAAGGCATGGAAGTGCTAGATGAGGCAGCGATATTATAGAGAACAGGATTATATTGTCGATCGGGACCATCAAGCACACCATAAATATAATTCCTCGACGAGGGGTTAGAGTACTGGTAGGTAATAGCAGTTTTGGTATTATTGTCACGATGACGATAAACATTTCTATCAACTCGATAGTATTCCTTCTGGGTAACATTTGAAGCAGGCACCAAGGGTTCATTTCTATCCTCGAGAGAATAGTAGTGATTCGGTGGTACCGAGGGTTTTCCCTGCATAGAATGGTTAGGGGGCAGCTTTTCTATGAGATATTTGCGAACCCAAATATGTCGCTTATAGAAACCATTCTTCGGAGGAGTACCAACGAATTCAGCCGACACCTTTCCTTCCTGATCTTTGACAAGCTTGTAGTCAGAATCAAGTGATTCATCAACAATAGCCTTATCAATTTTGCAACTGAAACCTGAAAGGTTAGCAATATCAATAGGCTTTTCCTTCGCAAGAACCCAGACAGTTTTAGGTTACTTCTCGGGTTCCCAGTAGGTGCCATCAGGGTTGATTTTCCTTACAAAACCAACTCCTTCGTTTCGAGGATTCCTACGAAGTAGAGCCTTCCTTAGGATATCACATAGGTACTGGTGTCCCTGCACACTTTTGAACATGCCTGTTTCAAATAAATTTCTCAACCTGAGGAGTTCCTCGGTAATGGTTTCCTCGTTCAAGGGGTTAGCATCATCAATAACAATAGGTTGCTTTCCTTTCAATTTCTCAGAAATAGACTCAATTTTACTTCGTTCCAAACCAGTTAAGCAAGGTGAAGCAGATTCATTTTTAGCTCCTGAGCCCTGTTGAGCAATGAGCGTGAGATTGATACTCTCCAACTCTTAATGAGCCTCTCTCAGTTTCTCGAGAGCCATTTTCCTTTGAAGGAATTCATAGGTTAGCTTCTCGTAATCCACTGAGAGAAGATCATGCCGAGAGGAAAGTTCATCATACTTTTCTTTCAGAGTTACATGCTCATTCGTCAAAGTTTGACCTTTCTCAATCTCATCGATCAACAAAGTCTCAGATTTTTGAATGGTTTCACTTAGTGAATCTAGTTCATCTTGTTGGATAGAAGCAATTTTGGCAAGTTTGGCATAGCTTATCCTAGAGTTACTTTCATAAGCAGATCCATCAGAAGTATCGTAGGAATTCTTAGATGAAGATACCTTAGCCTTGGCCATGAAGCATTAAGCTGGAGATTCATCTTCACTGCTTTGGTTGGTGAAGAATGAACTTGAAGTCTTGTTCGAAGAAAATGCTAGACCAGCAACACCATCAGATTCAGAACCAGAACCAGATCTTGAGTTTGATTCAGCTTCGGAACCGGAGGCTTCATCTTCAGAGTTCATTTCTTTACCCAAATAGGCTTTGGCACGGTGAGAATTCTTGCGTCGAGAGGAATGTGATTTCGAGGAAGAACTCTCTCGATGCTTGTGGTACTTCTTATTCTTGTCATCATCAGAACCATCTTTCTTGTCTTTTCTGGACTTTGAATCATATCTCTTCGACTCATAGTTTTTGCTCGATCTGTGTGACTTGCTCGAAGAGTTGCTGTGAGAATGCTTTGATCTATGTTCAATTTCCCAGAGAGGACAATCAGCAATGAAATGACCTGGCTTCTTGCACTTGTAGCAACAGTTATCTTTCGCTGAAGAGTTTATGGATGATGATCGATTGATATGTCCCAAACGTATCTATAATTTCTGCTTGCTCCATGCATGTTTTGTGTGACTTTGCCATGTTTTTCTTGAACTTTCATACACTTTTGAACCTATTTGGACTAACCTATTAACTCGGTGCACCCAGTTGCCAGTTTCTGTTTTCTGCTGTTTTTGTATTTCAGGTTTTCCGGCCATTAAAAGTGCTCCAAAAATTTAGGGAAAATATATAAAAAAATCAGCGCAATAGAAGCTTCCGGAATCACCAAGAGAGGGAAGGGGGGCCACCACCAGGCAGCCAGGAGGGAAGGTGGAGCGGCCCCACCCTGGGCAACGCCAGGGACCCTCCTGACTGCCTCATGGGTCCCCTCGACGCCCCCCTTCGCCTATATTTACCCCTCGGGGTGGAAACCCCTAATACGGACTCCTCTTTCGCGATCTCGCCTCTGTTCTGCCGCCGCCGTTTCTAGATCGGGGCTGCATGGAGAAGCTGCTCCGGCACCCAGCCGGGAGAAGCTATCCCCTCCGGGAGACCCTCCATAGCCATGGACGCCTCCCGTATGTACCGTGAGTAGTTTCCCTTAGACCATGGGTCCGTGACCAGTAGTTATGTGATCTATCTCTCCCCCTTTTGTGCTTCCACTTTCGATTCCTCGTGAGCTGCCTCACATGATCGAGGCATCTATGTAATTTATGTTGTTGCTATGCTGAGTTTGTTGGGATCTGATGGATTATGAGACTATGTTCAGATTGTGATGCGTAATATATTTGGTTCTTCTCTTTTATATTTTGTTCTTGAGTAAATTCTTGCATGTTCTCCGTTGCGGTATTTGCTTTGGCCAAGTATTTTATATGCAACAACAAGAGAGAGCGTTATGCTCGATTGTGGGTTGAGCCCCTTGATGTCTAGCTTGAGTGACAGAAACATGAGACTAGGGGATGTGTTGTTGCCACCAGGGATAAAACAACGGTGCTTGTACCTACGGGTGCAAGGATTTTTTTTTACTTTACGCAAAGTTCTTTTCATGCAGTTGTCTGTTGCTTTGAGTTTACACTTTGGGTGGGATTCGCAACTTAATACCAGCGAGATGTTCTGGATAGATATCTCAAGGTGGATGATTCGTAGTAGATGCAGATGGATTTCGGTCTACTTACCTTGGCGTACTGCCCATTGCTTTTGAGCCCTTCCTTTCTTTGCAGCATAGTTAGCATTGCGTTGCCTTCATAATCCTGTCAATTGCCCAACTGTGATTTGTTTACTTCTCTAGCACTTTTATCGTCTTTTGGGAGAGAGACGTCACTAGTGAAAATCACGGGACCCTGGTCCATCTTCACATTATTGTTCACACCCTCAATTTACTTTCAATTTTTACTTTCCTTTGCACCTTTTATCTCTTGCGTTGATCCTTTGTAAACGACAAAGTCGGAGGAATTGACAACTCCTCTGTACTCTTTGGGAGCAAAGTTATTTGTTGCTGTGTGCAGGTCCACGACAACACCCTAGTCAGGAAGCAATTTTTGGCGACGTTGCCACCTACTTGTATCTCCTGAGTCCTACTGGTTCGATAACCTTGGTATCTTCACCGAGGGAAACTTGTTGTTGCACTGCATCTCAAACCTTCCACTTGGGGTAACCAACGAGGGGCGAGAAGCCATCAAGCAAATTTCTGGCGCCGTTGCCGGGGACTCAAGTCTACAAGATAGGGGAGTTGCACACTATCTTTTACCTTTGCTTTTTAGTCTTGTTAGTTTACCTTTCAGTTTTTACTTTTGTGTCCTTAATCAAAAATACCAAAAATACATGTTACCCTTGTTGTGTGGTTAAGTATGTTAGGAGTTGGTACTATGAGGGAATCCGAAGTCTTGGATTTCCATCAAAGGAACGGGGAGAATATGAAGAAGGCATGGGACAGAATTTCTGAAGCACATAAGGCAAATATGCCTTGGTTAACTATAAGAATTGTGCTTAGAAATTTTTACTTTGGCCTTTTTAAGTGGTGTAAGAACTCTCTTGATCTTATAGCTGAAGGAGACTTTTTAGAGTGTGATGAAGCTAGAGCTCTTGAAATTATACATGGTTTATCTGGTTATTTTGTTTATGATGGCCTTAACACTGTTGTAGACAGAATTGCTACTATTGAGAAGAGACTTGATACTCTAGACTTAAAAGAAGTAGAGAAGTTAAATCCCCCTAGAGAGGAGATTTTGGAAATAGAAAATGACTGGGAGCCTTTTGTTAGGGTTGTTATCTCTAATCAAAACTTCCTTGCTTTTTGTGACATTGGATCTACAGTTTCTATAATGCCAAGCTTTATTTATGATTCTTTGTACCTTGCAAGCATGGAAAAATTTCCATCTTTCCATGAACATTATAATAGTGATATTTCTGAGATCCAAGGAAGATTAAAAGATGTCCAGGTCATGTTTCTTAAAAGGAGTGTAGAGATTGACTTTGCCATCATGAAGGCCAACAAAGGAAATATAGTGCTCGGAAGGGACTTCCTCCGAGCCATGAAAGGCTTCATTGATATAGGTAAAGGACAAATACGTTTGCGTGGTAAGGCAAAAGGTACGTACCTCTTCCCTCGGAAGAACAAGGATGAGCTTATTGAAAACCCTTTTGAAATCCTTGGTGAACCTTCCGATGATTATGGAGAACTTTAATCTTCTGCTTTAAGCCTAGCTAATGGCTCTAAAGAAGCGCTTTCGGGAGGCAGCCCGCAACGAATTTAGGTTTTTATTTTTGATTTTGTTCTGTTCTGAGTGGTCTTGATGATTGTTACTACTGTATCAACATCATTGTATCTTTATTTTTCAAGCTTTGTGCCAAATTTAGCCTCATACCGCAAGGGAAGTAAAAGTTGTGACATGCTGTCCAGAAAACAGATTCTGTCCTCGTGACTAGAAAAATCAGAGAAAAATCCCAGTTCATCTTTTTGAGCTTAATTTTTTACACAGCGTTCTCTATACAATTACGAAACTTCCGTATGTTCTGAGTTTTTTTATTTGAGTTGCATAAGTACCCCTAAAAAATTCGTTTCTATCTGCTGTTCTGTTTTTCACAGATTCTGCCACGTTTTGTCTCCCTTCACTTTTGCAAACCTTAAGCTTGCTTTTTATTTGCAAAAACCTTTTGTCAATCTTGGGAAACAGTAGCTCTTAAATTTTATCTTTATTTCCAGTAGAGGAAAAATTATTTTATTAGGGTACTAACCTCTCTAATCAGCATACAATGAGTTATGTATGAAGGGAGTTTTCAAGTGCGCGATGGAGGATGATGAAAGAAGATTCAGGAGTATCAAACGCTCAAGCTTGGGGATGCCCATGTGCACCCCCAATAAATATTCAAGTAGACTCAAGCGTCTAAGCTTGGGGATGCCCCCGTGCATCCCCTTCTTCATCAACAATTATCAGTTCGTCTCTCGTTGCACTATATTTTTATCACTTCATGCGTTATGTGCTTTTCTTGGAGCGTCTCGCTCTTTGGTTTTGTTTTTAGTTTTATTTTGCTTTTTTCTGTAGTAACAAGTTAGACAACAACTTACTCTTTTGTGTGGGAGAGATTCACGCTCCGTTTGAACTAGAACTCTTCATAGGATTTGCATTCTTATTCTTTTAGCTGTGAGGTGTTCTTTTTCTTTTCTTAGTTGTTGTTCTGTTTAGTTGTAGTGCTTTAGTTTTTCTAGAGCTTTTCTTTTGTTTTAGGTTGAAATTTCTATAGGTTGCATGTTTTATCTTGTTAGAGAGTTTGCCTGTTGCACTGAGTTCTGTGTCTTGACTGAAAGTATGTAGTTAAAGTTGTTGTTCTCTTTGTAGTAGTAACTTGCAATAGTTTTGAGGTATTGACTAGAGTAATGTTTGAACTTATGATGTCAAGAGCTCTTGCCGATTAGTGATAGATGTCGTATTTTGGGCAATCCGTGTGTTTTTCGAAAACCAAAAACCCCTGTTGAGAACTCTAGCTACTAGATGGATCGCTAACCTCTGGAGGGTTCGAATATTAGAGTACACTCACGTACCATGAGTCGAGGATGCGCAAGGATAACCAAACCCCCATACACTCGTCCTCGGGGTACCTGTCTCTTTGTGAACCTCCTGATTAGATTTAGAGTTACCGATAATAAGTGCATGAGTTCTTCGGACTAATGTGAGTATTCGAAAGTTGACACTTCCACCCAACTATACTTTTTCTAGCCTCTTCAGTACCGTGCATTGCCCTTTCTCACCTCGAGAGTTGGCGCATACTTCGCCGGTGCATCCAAACCCTTGGCACGATACGCTCTGCCATCATAAGCCTCCTTATATATTTCCTCAAAACAGCCACCATACCTACCTACAAGGAATTTCCATAGCCTTTCCGAGATACATTGCCATGCAACATCCACCTTCTCATGACTTGATCTTCATGTCATACATGCTACTTGCTTGATCGATGAGCCGCATGCTAGTTGTGCCTTGCCCTAATCATTGCTACATGACGCGCTAGTATCATTGCATATCCTACTATCCTGGCAGAAGCATACATTTGCATCATGATATGTTACATCCTGGCTTAGTAGGAATGAAAGACTACTCATATCAACAAGGTGCACCTTCTTTTCCGGGAGCCCAGATCCAAAGAACTCCAAAGTTAAGCGTGCTTGGCTTGGAGCAATTTGAGGATGGGTGACCGACCGGGAAGTTGTTCTCGGGTGCACACGAGTGAGGACAAAGTGCGCAGGAAAGACTAGTGTTGGTCTGTGGGGACAGTCTAGATCCCGCCAGGTGTACGCCGGGAACCGGTGTGTGACCGGGCGTTACAAATGGTATCAAAGCCGACCCTCGCGGTTACACGGGCATGTATGGGTCAGTGTGCGAACATGGGTGAGCCATGTGTCGGCACTGGACGCACAGACGTGTGCCAAGAGGGAACGTTCCTGTGGGCCGACGAGGACGTCGGTTCCTTTGAGTGGGTGTGTGTTACATCCTGGCTTAGTAGGAATGAAAGACTACTCATATCAACAAGGTGCACCTTCTTTTCCGGGAGCCCAGATCCAAAGAACTCCAA
Organism: Bromus sterilis; assembly: GCA_950022295.1. Taxonomy (NCBI): domain Eukaryota; kingdom Viridiplantae; phylum Streptophyta; class Magnoliopsida; order Poales; family Poaceae; genus Bromus; species Bromus sterilis. Next base: position 224,765,166 of record OX465598.1, read on the forward strand.
AGTTAAGCGTCCTTGGCTTGGAGCAATTTGAGGATGGGTGACCGACCGGGAAGTTGTTCTCGGGTGCACACGAGTGAGGAAAAAGTGCGCAGGAAAGACTAGTGTTGGTCTATGTTGACAGTCTAGATCCCGCCAGGTGTACGCCGGGAACCGGTGTGTGACCGGGGCGTTACATGATAGTTACATTTTCTTTATGTGAGTACCTTTGTAAAGTGTGAAAGATCTCCTATATTCTTGTAAAATATAGAGTATTGCCCCTAAAGTGAGGAAAAGATCCCAAAGAGGACAAAATCAAAAGATCCCAAAGAGGACAAATGAGAGTTAAATAGAAAGAGCCATTGAGGCCACCAAAAAAATAAAAAAAAAGAGAAAAATAGAAAAAAAAATAAAAAGAGAGAAGGGGGCATACTAATATTCCTTTTGAGAGATCCACACTAGTACTTCATCTTCTATCCCTTGTACTCCATAGAGATCATCATCATGCATATAGCTATGTGGGGACCCTTCACACTATAGAACTTGGCTTGTATATTCCAATGATGAGCCTCCTCACACGAGCTCTAGGTCTTCTTGAGCAAGCAAGTTAGATGCACCCCCCACTAGTTCCCTTGGAGAGCTTTTAGCTCACATGTGCATCCGTTGTATGGCAATACCTACTCCTCACATCATATCTATCATATGGCCTTCTCTCGCCTATGATTGTCCTCATTGATGTGAGCCTTTCACACCTTTTTGTCTTCCTCCTCCACCTTCTTTCTGTTTCGCCTTTTAGGTGTCAACTTTCTTGCTCAGGCTCATCCATTGCATGAGTGCTCAAAATATCAAAAGGGAGTGGATCAGTTTGACTTGTACCTGGCTAGTGGTCTGGGGACAAGTCCAGATAAGAATCCAAAGGAGACCAAGTGTGAAACTTTAGTAGATAGTTGTTCTCAACAACCTTATTTTTTTTCTCTCGTATTTCCCTATCCCTTGCTTGCACGCAAACACCGTCTGGAGACATTCGAGTCACGGACAGCGAGAGCTCTTGCACCTTTTGTTCTTTTCTTGCTTGTGTCAATGCTAATATAGACTCTTGCTTGTTAAGACTTGAATTGAATTGCATGCTTTGATTGCTTTACTTAAAAGTCCTTTTTTGGTTGTGTGGCATGTCACCACAGAAATTATGCTTGTTATCATTTACCTACTCGAGGACGAGCAGGAATTAAGCTTGGGAATGTTGATACGTCCCAAACGTATCTATAATTTCTGCTTGCTCCATGCATGTTTTGTGTGACTTTGCCATGTTTTGCTTGAACTTTCATACACTTTTGAACCTATTTGGACTAACCTATTAACTCAGTGCACCCAGTTGCCAGTTTCTGTTTTCTGCTGTTTTTGTATTTCAGGTTTTCCGGCCATTAAAAGTGCTCCAAAAATTCCGGGAAAAATATATAAAAAATCAGCGCAACAGAAGCTTCCAGAATCACCAAGAGAGGGAAGGGGGGCCACCACCAGGCAGCCAGGAGGGCAGATGGCGCGGCCCCACCCTGGGCCGCGCCAGGGACCCTCCTGACTGCCTCGTGGGTCCCCTCGACGGCCCCCTTCGCCTATATTTACCCCCCGGGGTGGAAACCCCTAATACGGACTCCTCTTTCGCGATCTCGCCTCTGTTCTGCCGCCGCCGTTTCTAGATCTGGGATGCCTGGAGAAGCTGCTCCGGCACCCAGCCGGGAGAAGCTACCCCCTCCGGGAGACCCTCCATAGCCATGGACGCCTCCCGTATGTACCGTGAGTAGTTTCCCTTGGACCATGGGTCCGTGACCAGTAGCTATGTGATCTATCTCTCCCCCTTTTGTGCTACCACTTTCGAGTCCTCGTGAGCTGCCTCACATGATCGAGGCATCTATGTAATTTATGATGTTGCTATGCTGAGTTTGTTGGGATCTGATGGATTATGAGACTATGTTCAGATTGTGATGAGTAATATATTTGGTTCTTCTCTTTTATATTTTGTTCTTGAGTAAATTCTTGCATGTTATCCATTGCGGTATTTGCTTTGGCCAAGTATTTTATTTGCAACTCCAAGAGAGAGTGTTATGCTCGGTTGTGGGTTCAGCCCCTTGATGTCTAGCTTGAGTGACAGAAACATGAGACTAGGGGATGTGTTGTTGCTACCAGGGATAAAACAACGGTGCTTGTACCTACGGGTGCAAGGATTGTTTACTTTACGCAAAGTTCTTTTAATGCAGTTGTCTGTTGCTTTGAGTTTACACTTTGGGTGGGATTCGCAACTTAATACCAGCGAGATGTTCTGGATAGATATCTCAAGGTGGATGATTCGTAGTAGATGCAGATGGATTTCGGTCTACTTACCTTGGCGTACTGCCCATTGCTTTTGAGCCCTTCCTTTCTTTGCAGCATAGTTAGCATTGCGGTGCCTTCATAATCCTGTCAATTACCCAACTGTGATTTGTTTACCTCGCTAGCACTTTTATCGTCTTTTGGGAGAGAGACGTCACTAGTGAAAATCACGGGACCCTGGTCCATCTTCACATTATTGTTCACACCCTCAATTTACTTTCAGTTTTTACATTCCTTTGCACCTTTTATCTCTTGCGTTGATCCTTTGTAAACGATAAGGCCGGAGGAATGTACAACTCCTCTGTACTCGTTGGGAGCAAAGTTATTTGTTGCTGTGTGCAGGTCCACGACAACACCCTAGTCAGGAAGCAATTTCTGGCGACGTTGCCACCTACTTGTATCTTCTGAGTCCTACTGGTTCGATAACCTTGGTATCTTCACCGAGGGAAACTTGCTGCTGCACTGCATCTCAAACCTTCCACTTGGGGTAACCAACGAGGGGCGAGAAGCCATCATCGATGCTGTGATGAATTGCTTGAATGTCTTGAAGAGTAGTTTTTCTTCGGTGAAGAGGAGTTCCTTCTCTGAAAGCGGTTGAATCTTTTCATTATCAGTGCCAGATCTTTTCCAATGTTCTCGGGGTCATCTGAGGCACAACCAGATTCAGAACTAGCTTCAGGGGAAGAGTGATGTGAAGCCTTGGCCTTGAGTGCGTGAGATTTTCTTCGAGTCCCATTAACATCTCGTTTTTCATCTTCTTCCATCTCGAAGGTGTTGAGTCTCTCGAGAATATCAGCGGCAACAAGATCCTTGAAATCAGTCCTTTCCTTAATCATCAACACAATGTGATCGAATGAATCATCAAGGGAACGGAGGAAAGTTCTAACAATAATCCGATTGGTAATGTCTTCGGCACCGAGGGAAATCAGTTCATTTGACAATGCAGTGAGTCTGATGTATATGGAGTTAACTTTTTCTCCGTCGTGCCTCTTGAAACGATAGAACTTGCTTCGAAGGCTGTCGATACGAGCATTTTTCTGAGTTGAGACACCTTCACCAATCTTCTCGAGATAGTCCCAGACACCTTTGGCCGAAGAAATATTCTTGACTTCATGATATTTCTCTGGAATCAGATGATTTGTAATGAATGCCCAGACTTCAGCATCGAGGGCCATCTTCTTAGCCTCTTCAGGAGTGATAGCACTTTTGTCTTTGACATTTACACCATTCTTGACAACTTCCCAAGAGGCAGAGTTGATGGCCATGGTGTTCCTCTTCATTTTGTCCTTCCAATAGGGATAGTCCTTCCCATTGTAAATAGGAATCGGTTCCCCCAAGCGAACAGCTGCAAACGAAATTCTTGACAACACTCCAGGTGGTTAGACCAAAATACGCAGAGCGTAGGGAATGCCTAGCTCTGATACCAATTGAAAGCTCAAGAATGATCAGAGGGGGAGGGGGTGAATGATCACTTCTAAAAATTCTAAGGAACTTAGAAGGAATTCATGAAAACTGCGAAGGACTAAAGATATCTCGAAGAAAATACATTATCGAAAGATATACATAGCTCGAAAGGATTGGGAGCGAAGGTAAACATCGAGGGCAAACAGGCAACGAGTAAATACTTAATGTAAATGCGAGAAGGAAAACGAGTGTGACACAATGATGTTTGGTAAACCAGTTCACACTCTGCAAAGTGCTAAGTCTGGTTGGAGGGACTGGTGATTGAACACCTGGATCAAAACTCTCTCCGTCCTATTCTCCACTGCAACAAACTCCTCGAGCTTGTCCAGTTTTCACTCGTGGTAGATGATTCAGGACATCTCCGAGACCTTTACAAACTTCCTTCAGCAGCGACAATTTCTCTTCGACTGCTTGACAGGTGACGCCTAACCGTCTAGGAGACTTGCAGTTCTCCAAGATAAAAAAGATCGGCTAATCTCGACCTAAGTCTCTGTGAATTTCTCAACTCAGTTCAGACTTGGGTTTGGTTTTCTCTCGATGGATCTCACTTGGGATGCTCGCAGTACTTCTGTCTTAGAATCTTCAGTGGAGCAGCCAACCAGAAATGGCGGGTAGGTGTGGGGTATTTATAGTTGGCGATCCCGATGGGTAAAATGACTGAAGTGACCCGATGCGACTTCTTGACGCGTGTCCACAACGGTCGAATTCCAATAACTACGCAACTTTACTTGAGAACAAGTAAGCTGACTTACTGAACGAGTTCTCTCTCGAAGGCACGAAGTGCGATGACTTTGCCTTCGAGCTATTCACTCGACTCAGTAAGATTTCTCTCGATAGGCTTCCGTGGGTTTAGGTTGAGCAGAGCAAATTCACTTCGACAAAGATCTCAACTAGCAAACCCCTCTTGATAGTACGGTTTTTCCTACGACTCAAGAAAAACAAAGAGAAACTAGTAAAAAGGCTAAGTCTTCGACCAGCTTCAGCCTTCTCCTCGTTGCGCTTTTACTCGAGAGAGACCTCTTCTTCGACGACATTTTTAGGGGTCATCTTCCTTCAAAGGTTTCGGTAGTTGACTGCAGCTTTGCTGCAGTGAGTTGTCCTTCGACCTTCTCCTTGCAAACTCCATTCTTTCGGAACCTAAGTATCTGTTTATACTCGAAAACAATATTAGTTCCACTTCTGCTTTGTCCAACAATGTCCAAAACCTTCGGGGGCAAAACTTGCTCTTACAGTTACAGACTTTAGTGATATTAACACGTAATCATGTGTTGGCACATTATGTTACAAGCTCTATTCTAGGGGATATTACAAAATAAATATATTTCATTATATAGATACATATATATATATATATATAACTTGCTAACATGAATTTTTTGTAAATATAGTTTTCATTCATTGGTCAATATGGTATGTGAAAATAATCACATATCCCGCGAGTAGAGCACATGAATCGTGCTTGGCAATAATCGAAGTCACTCAAACATCAACAACATTACAACAATAGAGGCACAACAAGCAAACAAGCAACACATGTTCAATATACACCACCTAGCTGGGCATCAAAACGATCAACGCCCAACTGCAAGTGCAAAGCACAGAAGTCAGACAAGCACAACGCCCAACGATCACCGCTTCGACCTGTACATGATATGTTGGGCCTCTGTTTTATTCAAGGACATGGAGCCCACTCAATGATCCGGTCCATTTTAATATCAAATTTACACGAAAGTAGTAACACAATAGTGATATTTTATATACATTGTTTAGCATTACGAACTTTGAGCAAGTTAGCATATCTACAATTTTTTTGTTCAAAGAAAAATAAATAAAGAAACATATGCAACACCGTTTGTATTTGTATTATGAATATGTAGCACCAGAACTTTGCATATTGTAAATCTATATACCAAAAATAATCGTATGTCAATGGTTTGAAAATTTTCGATAAGTGGCATGTGATGCACAACATACAAGCCTAATAAAATTTTGATCGACCCATTCATCCTGGTGGTCCGCTAGTGACGGGCTCGCCTAGCCAGTTTGCATACGAGGCCGAACCAGAGGACCCATTGGCCTTGAAATTCCATATCAGATCAATGTCCCAATTGGTAACATTCACACATTCCCATCTTGGCGTCAAGCACCTTAGAGCATCTCCAGCCGCCCCCCCCCCCCCCCCAAGCCGATTTTCGGCGCTATTTTAGCACCGCTTGGGGGGCGCTCGGGCGGCGATAGCGGCTTGGGGGGGGGGGGCTACCCAGCCGCGGCCCCAAGATACCCCCAAGTTCGGCCAAATTTCGACCAATTCTAAGTAAATTTGGGCCAAATCAAGTAAATTAGACCAACTTCAACCGATTTCATTAATATTCGGGCATATTTTACATAAACAACGAAAAAAAAACTAGTCTACTGCTGGAAGAGGAAGTCGTAGAGATCGTCCATGGACGTCTCCTGGGCGCCTCCTCCAGCAGTGCCGCCGGCGGCGCCATTGTCGTCCTCGCCGCCATCCTATGGCTCCGGCTTGATGCCGGCTTGCGCGCCACAGGTCCCGCCGCCGAGCGGACCCCTTCTCCTGCGCACCCGCAGCGGTGCCTCCTCCTCCTCATCGTCGTCTGTGCCGTCCAGCACAATGAATGGCGGCGGTGGAGGCGCCCACTTGCTGCGGCTGCTCCTGCCCTCGCCGTGTGCCGCCTTCTTCCTCGCCGCCTCGGCGCGCTTCTTCGCCTCGGCGAGGTCCCACGCCTCCTGCTGGAGGCACACCTGCTCGGCGATGTAATCCTTCCTCTCCCACTCCATCTGGGCGGCGAGCTCCTCGTCGTCGTCGTCTGCCGTCGGTGGAGGCGGAGGCGGGGCGACTTCCTTGTCCTTCTTGTTCCCGAGCATGGAGTCCAGGAAGCCACGTCGCTTTGGCTGCGCCGATAGGGTGCCGATGGTGACGCCGCGGCTAAGGCGACCGGAAGGCGCCGGGGTGGGCTCCTTCTTCACCTCCCGCTTCACCTCGGTTTTCACCGGGGTGAAGAACTGCGGCGGCGAGAATGCCGGACCCGATGAATGGGAGCCGGGGGAGCGCGAAGGTCGCCCGCCGGAGGAGGAAGAAGAGCCGCCGTCGTCGCGCGGCAGCATCGCCCACAGCGGCGTGGCGCGGCTGTAAGAGCGGCAGGCCGTCACCGCGGCCCCGTAGCCCAGCGGTGGGTACTCGAGACGCGGCGTGTTGCCGTTCTCGATGTACCGCATCACGTACTCGAGCGTGCGGCCCTGCGCGCTCCACCGCCGGAGTCACCCGTCGCAGTTGTTGCGCCCAACCACCGGCGTCAGGCCGTTGGTGGAGGCGACGACCTGGGCTCACCGGGCGTCGAAGTATGCCTCCCAGGCCCGCGTGTTGTTTGGCGCGTTGCCGGGGTCGCCGCGCTCTGCCGCCGTCATCATAGCGCGGACAGCGTCCACCTCCCGGCGAAACGCGCCGGAGCCCACCAGAGGCACTGGAGGCACCGGCACCCCGCCGGCGGACAGCACCCACCCGTGGGGTAGCCTGGTGTCCGGCGGGCATGGGTAGCCGGCCTACGCGAGGAGGAGCGCCTCCATCTGCGACAGGTTGCGGCTCCTGAAGCCGTTGCGGGCGAGGTTGTCGTCGGCCATGGCGATCGAGAGGAGAGCCCGAGAAGAGAAGGCGAGAAAGAGAGGAGAGCTTGAGAAGAGAATGCGCGGCTAGAGCGTCCCGGCAAGCCCCTTTTTATAGCGGGAGAAAAACGCGAAGAGACGGCGGGACACGCGGCGGCGCGGTCGACGGACCGTTGGGTATCTCGACGCGCCGCATTGATGCTCTCTGCGCCGATTGGACTCGTCACCGGCACCGCATTGATTCGCTGCGGCGGCGGCAGGTGCGGGGAAGCCGAGGCGAGAGGATGACGACGACGCGTGTTCACGTGCCGACGGGTGGGTCGCGGCGCGAGCTTTCCGTTCTTATATAGAGTCCGGCGAAATCGCGCGCGCTTTCCTTCCGTTCGCGCGCTTTCCTTTCATCCGGCGACCCTAAGCGACCCCCAACACGCCGGGTTTGGCTTGGATCGCCGGACTCAATTTTTGTCCAATCCGGCGCTATTTGGGCTTTTGGGGGCGTGGCTGGAGATGCTCTTAGCTGCAAGCGCAAAGGTGTGTTGGGGCAAGTGCAAAGGTGTGTTTGGATGCTACCCAACCAGCTCTACCAACCTGTGGGCGTGCCAAAATATTGATGCAGGAATTTGTGGCGCGGAACTCACCCATAAGTTGGTATAAAATTGTAATGACAAAGCTAAAGCAGTCAAGGCCAGCCAAATTATTGGCCCTCATCCAAACACACGCCCATGCCTGGTCAACTACCAACTTTTTGGTTGGGCTGCTGTAGGCTTCAATCCAAACACGCTTCAAGCCGAAGTCACACATGCACATGCAGGTTTACAATAACAAAGAAGAAAATGTTGAACCGGCTGTCCAGGTTTTGACACGAAATAAACATCCACATAAAATCAAAACTTCAATTTCAAACCGACATAAGTTTAGTTTACATGATGGTAAATCTGAAAAAGTACTTCTTTGACAAAAGTGTATCTACTCCTAATGATAATCTGCCATACATGAAGCTTCACTTAGTATAACATTTTTCTCAAATTTTCCAAGCTTCATATTTGAAAAGCAAAAACTATGCAAGCATATAAAATTTTGCTAAAAGAACGCATAGCTTCATCCGCCAGTTTACAACAATCCTTGTAATCTCCACTTGCAAATTTTCCTGAAATGTAAGATTCAATGAAGTGTTTAAACAGGAGATCATTACAAATCAGAAGAGTAAATATAAATTCAAAACATACTAGCCCAGGTGGGGTGGGGCAGAAGATCATTACAAATCAAAACGATGCCAAATAAGAGTACATGGCGCAACCTCACGAAAGAGGAAAATTATGAAAATGGAACTTACACAGGCAGGAGCATCAAAACAATGCCCAATACAAATCAAAACAATGCGAAATAAGAGTACGTATGGCATGATCATATCTCGCTTGCAGAATCAGGTATGACATGCATTTCTTAGTGCTAGGCCCATGATTTAAGCTAATGTTTTAGCAAGGATTGCTAATATGAGCTTGACTAAAGAGTTATGAATATAGGGCAAGTATGATTTTGTATATATCTCTCACCATTATAGCAGTATCTATAGTGAGAAACCACCCGCTGGACAGGGCGGTATCTGGACAGGCATATCAACCGACAGGCGACAGCATAACATCGCGATCTGTGGCATAGAGTACCAAAACAGCATATTCGTCCAGCGGGTGCCAGTTGGAACCAAGTGCAAACAATTCCTAAATGTCGTATTGGCGCCCTGTGTCAGAGAGCCATGGTCCACCAGAGGACCCCACCAAAGACTTTCACGTACCAAATGTGACCGTTCGACAACAACGGTCGAGACACTATATAACGTAACTTTTTTGTTACCGCTATATAATTGAGCACACACTCAGGCTGGACCAGAGCTTCACACCCAGCCACTCGGCGTGATGACACACAAGTCTCCCAGCACCAGTAGACGTGCTTGTGTACCGCGGCCACCGTTTGATTCTCATCCCAACCGTCGTCTCATCTGGGATCGAAGGCCTGCACGGTCGGCATGGGCCATCTATCCGCGCCGGGGGGGGGGGGGGGGTGAGGTACCGCTCGCACCGATGGCCTCCTTTGGGTACATCTTTTTCGTCGGCACAACCCCACGCATCACACAGGTAAAAAAAATCAAACGAGGGCGGTGAAACGCACTCTAATAAACGACGCATGGCCCGCGCTGTGGCCCATAGAATGATCGTGTGGTGTCCCATGCTGTACTTTGTGTCAGCGTATTCAGCTTGTATCTGTGCCTCTCAGGCATTTGATGCACAATACAAGCGCAGGTCCCCACAAACTTGCCATCTGCGAGATATTCCATATCAGATGCCACCGAGTCCAGGAGTCCACTCTCTATCTACAGTATGCTCTTTTAGTCCATCAGTAAGGATAGTGCAATTTGATGATAAGTACTCAGCTTTTACTATTGAGAAAATAAATTCATAACAGAGCCTCTATGCTCCTATTATTTTAGAAAATGGTTATTAGGTAAACCATGGTTTCATTTTACTACCTGTCAAACCCAAATAATCTGTACTGGCCGAAACGGTTATTAGGTAGGCACAGTTTCATTTACTACTCTCCAAAAATTGGTGATGATATGTGTCAGAACCACCACTTAGCATATTAATTTGGAAATGAACAGACCAAGAAGCTGTCAAAAATTAAAACATGTCTAAAAGCAAAATACTGACATACTAAAGCAATTGAGAGATCTCCGAATGTAAGATGAATTACTGAAATTGCTAAATCAGAAAGGAAAAATAGTCAATCACCTCCATTGACCAAGACAGTGGCCCAATTCTTAAACATGCTTTAACATGTTAAGTTGTGAATTCTTGCACTGGTTGTTGAAAAGAAATTACTATTTCCAGGGAGAGCAGGACAAAGTAAATATAGATGAATACATATTTACTATTTTACCAAATGTCTCTCAGGAGGTACATCTATACTATGAACTCCAGTTTCAGTACTGTAATAGCAAGCAGCAGTATGAATATGCATGGATTTGAAGTCCTTGTGTCTTTCCACAAACATAGTAAATTCTAAATTTGCTGCACTTTGCTGCATTGCAATGAAAAAATACACAGGGAAACATGAGGAAATAATCATACTTTTGTTGTTTTGGACATGGTAGCCGCAAGTCAGTGGAGGCTAGGGAGCCGATCGAAGTCGAGGTCAAGGTCGCACGGGAGTCAGCCGAGCCGGTCCGGGCGGCGCTGAGCAGAGGGGCGGCTGACAAGGGGATAACTCATGCAGGTCGAGCACTGGAGGAGCGCGGGAGCCCCGGGGCAGGCGAGTAGGGTGGAGGACGAACCGGAGCAGAGGCCGGTTGGCGCCGGAGATGAGGTGTCCAGCGGCCCAGCCACGCGACCATGGGCAGGATCGACCAACCAAGATCCAGAGAGGAGGAGGGCAACGGGCGAACGGCGGCGAGCGGCGGGTGGTGGATCAAGGTTAGAGGGAGAGTGGAGCGTCAGGGGCGCGGCGGCGAGGGCTGCTTCGTCTGGCCGCCATGGCGTGGTTGCTGGATGCGGCCAGCGCTCGGGTTGGGCGGCGGCGGAACCGGGGATTAGGGTACCACGATCTGGATAAAGGGGTGGTATTATTTTGTGGTGTTGTTTCCCTTTTTTTGTTTTTTTAATAGGGTTTCCCTTTTTTTGTTGGTTATTATTAACCTGTTCGTTCAGTGTAAACCTTCGATTTGCCTAATAATTCTATAAAAACATACGTAGATCTTTGCCTCCACTAACTAACTAAAACTAATTTCTTAATCCTCTAAAAACTGATTTTGCAAAAGCTCATGTCTAATTCTTGGCATCCAAAAAATTATTTAAAGCATCTACAACCACACATGACAAATCAATCACAAACGCTTCGCGCGGCATGCTCGATCGCCGCCCAGATTTTTTTTCTATACAATCAAACTGGTTATAACCGATCCAAACGTCTAAATTGTTCACCATATCTATTTCATATGTGGGGGCCGGGGGGGCGATATAGGAACACCCGGACATGCATGGGCAGCACCACCACATAGGATCCGACAAGGCATCGGACATCAAAGACCTCACGCTCTGCATGGTCATCAAGCAAAGCAAGATGGACTAAGTGGGAGCTCTAGCTCCATGACGCCCGTCGCCTTCTTAGTCCGCCATCAAAATGCAATTGTAGCGACGACAGAAGCACACACCACCAGTGATGGCACTAGCACGATATGGTCGTTGGCACGCTCTTAATCCTAACCCTACGTGACTAGGAAAATGGGCGGGAGAGAGGAGACTGACCTTCCTCGTAAGTGTGTAGCTCTCGCTACTGTTGAGGTTGACCTAGACCATCGTCGTCGAGTCTGACTAAGTCGTCGTCAAGTAACTGTTGTCGTGTCATGCGTTCATGCATGTGAGAGAGAGGAAGTGGATGAGAAGGAGTTTCCTCTTTCTCCTGTTTTTGTTGTCAACATGTGGGCATGGGTATTTTGGTCAGTTATGTGGGACCCACCTTGTACAGGGTAAAAATAAAAAGTTCCAACTAAAGAATGACAATCTATCAAATATAATGTAATTGATGGCAATTTTTCAAAGTCAAAACAAAGGAGTGGGAACAAGAAATAAAAAAATCCTTATAGGAGACGTGATCTAAAACAAATTGATAGATTTTTGTTTTTTGTTTTTATTAAATCGCGATTTTTGAAGTGAACCGGACATTTTAGTGCAAACCTCCTAATCCGTCGACTTTAGATAAAACAGTATGCTCAACTAGTTTTTCCTGGTTTAGTAGCACTGATGGTTTAGAGCATTCAACTAACACCGCGTACTGGTCACGACAATGCCCATCATCGGCGTGCCCTCACGTCACTATTGCCCTCCCAACATCGGAAGAAGTTGGTACTACCATCGATGGGCACAAATTCTCGGACTTTGCTCTCCTGACTTTTTCCTGACTTTGAGTCACTAACACAGTCACTAACACATGGGACCATCAGATAAGGGGCTCACCTGTCAATGACTCAAAGTTAGGCTTAGCTAAGTCAGAGAATCTCCATCGATCATCGGTGGGCATCGGTCCCAGACCCCGAGAGACACATGTCGTAGTATTACTTTGCACACCGCACACCCCTCATTTGTAGCTATGCCAGGCACCGGATGCAGCTCCCGGACTCGCCGATCACAACATCCTCCAAGGCCGATCACAGCTTCTAAGATTTCCAATCACAAGTTTACCCTATGATGGTCGTAGATCCCATGGGGCATTCACGTGGGAAATGTCGCGATCTTGGTCGAGGTGACCAATTGGGGGCAAGATCGATTGTCCGATTTACAATGTTTCCCTTTAACCAACTATTGAGTTTGCATGTTTTTACAGATCTGACTTATGTAGGGTCATTTGTAAAACTAAGGGGATAGTTGGCCCCCTCTCCCCTTATTCCCCTTATTCCCTATCGCCATGAAGATGGAAGGAAGGAGGAGATTGGGTCGGTGTGACAGCTTGTAGAATATGTCACTCCAAGGGATTTGAAGGCTGCATTGGATGTTCATTATTCAACCTTATGTCACAACATCATTCTTCATGGACCATAGACTGGTTCCTTTTGTTGGGAGTTGATGTGGTTCCATGAGAATTCACTAATGTGTTCAATCCTCAGCGAGAGCTACAGCGACACCACAAAAGGAGTCTATCTATGATAGCTTCGTCGTGTTTTATTCATATGATCCTATCACCAAAAATCAATGTTTTACGTTCCACTCTTGAACTATCGTCACACATTCATGTCGGTATGTCGTTCCAGAGCGAACGAGGCTGGACACTGCTGGCCAAAGAGACATGATCGAACGGGAGGCCGACGCCGCTTCAATGTGGATGTGGCGATCGAGAAGTCTACTTTGGTTGATACACTGCATTAAAGCGGTGTCGATCCACTTGCCCCCGCTATTAATGGAGGGCTCTGCCTCCGATGCTGGCCAAATCACAACTAGCACGTGTGTGCACACACACACACCTCCTAGGTCCTCTCTTGTCCTCTTCGCACAATATTGGTGTTGCAATAATAAATAAATATAAAATATGCTTCATTTAAAAAATTGTTACTATAAAATATACAAAATTTAACTCTCGATAATAAATAAGTACTCCCTCCGATCCATAATAAGTGTCGCGCATCTAGTACATTTGTGCCAAAAATAACAAATTTATGCCAAACAATGCTCCTATTCTTAAAAAAAGATTTTCGTCCAGTTATTCATGGATAAAAAATATATCCAAATTTCCTTTCAGTTCTCCATGGAGAAAATCATGTCTTCATCTAATATTCCCGCTTAAATTTTCAGCACGCCGCCTAGTTCACCGCCCTCCAAACACGCAGCGCCGCCCTTCATCGCCCAGCCCGGCTACCGCCTGCAACCACCCCCTCCCCGCCCCCTCCACCAGGACCCCCACACCCCAGAGGCCCTGATCGATCTGCCTCTACCTTGACCTTCTTCAGCTCCGTTTGGATCCGCCTCTGCTGGTACTGATCTGAACGTCCACCCCTACTCTGACCTTCCTGCTACTTAATCCTGATTTGGGTTGTGAGCAAGTTGTAATTGATTAGGTGGTTATAATTAGGAATTTCATTCGGTGGTATTTTTCTCTTGTTTTCTTCCAAGTTCATCATCATAGGTTACTTGTGAATTGTGATCTAGCCCATAATTAACTCTACAGATTACTCGTAATTGTGAATTGTGATTTTGGAGTAGCAACTATTTGCATCTTGGCTTCCTAAATGTGGACAGGGTTTGCATGAATGCTACATAGGCAACAACACACTACAAATCAATGGATAAAGAGTAGAACTGCAACCATAAGTAGGGCGTCACTTCTGCTTGATTTTTTCATTTGTACTCTCTGTATTTGAATCTATCTGCAGGAAATCGCAGTCGTCGCCGTGAACGAAAGCTCCTACTCTGTCTTCCGTCGTGGGGGGAAGATGACATAATGAAGGGCCTATCTTGCATCCTGGTATGTATTATATGAAAATGGGAATTCGAATGTTAATTAAGTTCCTATTTTGCATTTCGCACTGGGTCCTCAAAATTCTGGAGACGGCCTTGCCTGTACAGATTTGTCAATATGCAGTTGTTTGATGTTTTTCTCATATCCAGTTCCGTTCGATATAAATTATCCCATTAACACTTAGATCTTGTTGGAGCTCATATTTCCATTGCATACGTTAGAAGGTAGGGACTTGTTGTTAAACAACTTAATCAGATTTTTATTTTTGTAGGATTGCTCGATTCTGCTACCAGGATGGCGAGCATGATAATGTCAACCAATTACAAAATCAACAAAATTCATCATCACCACAAGACCTTGTTATTGATTCTATGCCAGAGGTAGTGTTTGTGCGCTTTTGAGTTTTGAAGTCGCAGCTTTCCGTAGCTCCACGATGTGAATATCATTCCATGTATTATTATTATTATCCCTTTGTAGGTGAGGGAATTGAGGGATCGGGCAGGTGAATATTTTTCAAGACTGCCAGCAAGGGACTAGAAATGCACGCCTACAACCAGTTTTCTAAAAAAGGAGTACTTCACTCAAGGTAAAGATCCGTGCTAGCAAATTAAAGCACTAGCAGGCAGCAGTAGAAGGCAAGTAAGCACACGCCTAGCACAACAGCAAGCGCGCGCACATACACACACACCACGGCAACAAGCACACACTTCATCACAACATATAGATGCTTTGCTCCTAATATGTCAGTAGTATGCTGATGCTTTGCTCTGCTTTGCCAGTCTGATTTTTTTGCACCGGGGGCCACTTAATTTGCATGTGTGCTTGCTCATGTAGTGACTTCGATAATTGTCTGTGTTGATGTGTTCTACCAATGTCCATATACAACAAAGGCGATGCTTTTGCTTCATGATACTTAATTGCCCGGTGTTCAACTTTTGTAAGTTATTATTTTCTTGCATATTATAAAAACACATTTGTGTACATTTAATCAAATAACTGAGTTTCAACTTCTTGTTACAGATTCGGAAGATGGATAATTGAGTTTCTGTTGAATCCCCGGTTGGATCAAGAAGCAATTACCAATAACCTTAGTTCGAATTGTTAGATTAAAAAATGTATTATTATTCACAAGATCTTTTTCTTTGGTCAAATTGATGCAAATGCAATGGTGTAATATTCTCCATAGATGTGTTTTCTATAGTCGAGTTGATATGAATGATATGTTGTTGCATAAGTAATGTTGGTATTTATTTATTGAAATATATATGTATCCTACACTTGTATATTTGCAATAAATATATTGTTGTGATTTTATTAAATAAATGTATATTCCATAAAAAGGATACCTAATTTTGTGGTTAATAATTTTAAAAGCATCAATTATTTTTTCATACGAATATTATAGTGTTACTGATGGTGTTACAAGTTACAAAAATGTGTAACAATGTTAGTTACCAACTAAAATTATATTGGTATGGTATTTGGATTTTATGTTACTAATTGTGTTCCAAAGCTAAATAAATGTGTTACTAGTTCTGTTACTATAGTTACAAAGAAATGGTACCACCAATGTTCTATGTCTATGAAAATATGTTACTATCAGTGTTACTATAGTTCCAAAAAATGTGTTACCAACCCATTTGGTAACACATAATATGCATGTTACTATAACATAATTGTAACACGATTTTTAATATATGGTAACAATTATTATATGTTACAATGGATACCACTTAGTAACACGGTCTAATGGAACACATTTCAAAACATGTTACTATATGATCCAGTAACACTCTTTTGGGCCTGTAGTAACATAACACTGTGTTACAAAAGCTCTGTCCTGTTGTAGTATCTCAGAAAATTCTAGGAAAATTCAGGAAAAATTCAGAGGTGGGGCCAGAGGTGGGGCCAGAGGGGAGCTACAGGGGCTCGAGGCGCCCGTGGACGCGCCAGGAGGCCTCCTAGAGGACTCCCCCTCCTATGTTGCCCTACCCAGGCCCCTATTTATTCTCGTGACGGGAAAACCCCAGAACAGAAGTCGCTTTTCTAGTTTCCGTCACGGAGCCGCCGCCATCCTCTGTTCTTCCACTGGAGAGCTAATCTGGAGGCTGATTTGGCCTCCAGAGAGGGGAGATCATCGCCATCGTCATCATCATCACCACTCCATCCTCCCTCCATGACTTCTCTTCACATGTGTGAGTAATTCCCTGATGTAGGCAAAGGGGATGGTAGGGATTGGATGAGTTTGATCATTTAATAGTTCGTCAGATTGTTGGCGGCATATTGCCTATCATCTACTTTGGTGTTTATCATCTCTGCTACAACTTGTTTCTCTTAATGCTTGTCACTTTGGGCCCAAGTGCCATGTTTTCAGATCTGTACCATTTGTGTTTTCATGAGTATATTTATGTTCTTGATCCTATCTATGAGTTGTATGCAACTATTATGGTAAGGAACCAGCGATCCCAAAGGTGACAGGTTGGGACACCAAAGAGGATGGACTATAATTTGAGGATTTCATGTATCCATTGAGTTTATTGCTGGCAGTAATGACGAAGATCGATGAAAGGGAAGCAACAAGGAAAACCGGTATGAACTCTTCTTGTTTCTACTTTTGTACATATGCTTGTACTTATGATCTCCAGACCAGCTTGTAGCGACATAGTGCTATGTTTACAATGCTTTCCCAGTGTTCATGCTTTCTTTGTGGCTGATCTCAAATAGCTAGAGTGCATAATGTGTTGTTGAAATGATTTACATGCATTGCATTGTTCATGGTTTGGCATATTGAAGTGGTATTTCCCTTAGAAGAATTCTTGGATTGACTTGGCACATGTTCACACATGTTTATGACTAAAAAGTCTATCATTCCTTAATGATATTTTTGTTTCAGAATAGTTATATCACTTTCATGCCCGAATCAAAGTTGCTTTGTCGCTCTGCATGATTATGAAAATAATTGCTCTCTAGTTGGTCGCTTCCCAGTCTTTTGCTAGCCTTCGCTAGCACTAAGCGGAATTCGGCTTGTGTATCCAAACTCCTTTTCAAACCAGTTATTCCACTTGAGTCCACCATACCTTCCTATATATGGTATTTACCGGCCATCCCTAACTTAGACTTTCTTGTGCCATCTCGAAACTTATTCAAAAGCTTCCCTTTTGTGACCGTACAAGCTCATGGTGCGGTGGAGGAAAATCAGTATCTACCATGCCAAAAATATTTTGACGGAAGTTTTAACTACTCATAAAAAAAGAAAGAGTTACACCTCCCCCATACTTGATGATAGAATGAAATGGACCAAATGCTGCTAATGATAGATGGAACGAGAAAACTTCCTTTCATACTTGAGGCAAAATAAAAGGCACCATAGACAGTCAAATGATGTATGGAAAAGCGAACAAAAGTGTAAGCAAAAAGTATTAATATGGTTGGCATGGGAGATATTGAGAGACCTTTACCGTTCACCGTTGACTGGAAAGTTGCACTTCCGAAAAGAATTTTATCTCTATTTTCAAAACCAAGAGCTCTGGTACTTGTTTAGTCTTTGCTTCCAACCACGGGTTTTCAACCTTGCCATCAAAAAAGTCACGGTGCGAGAGTCTCCCCTTCTTTCTTCAAAGCACCAACTATTCAGAGCATAATTTTCATTCTTAGTGTAACATGCATTTTCCCAAAGTACCACATTGTCTTCTGCATGATTATGATATTGCTTGTTCTGAAATTCTTAGTTCTAGTCTCCTTTAAAACTCCGAAGGAGTTTCTGCATTTATGTTTTGCATCACTCATGGAGGCTAGCGAGATACCACTCTAGTATGTTCAAGCTATGTGCATTGTGATCTTGTCTTGATTTTCGGCAGCATATTATTAACTTTTGGTTGTTTGTGATTGATCACTTGAAACAAGGATTGCTTCGTGCATTGTCCTCATAGCGTTGTTTCAATACTTGCTAAACTCTTTTCGTAGTACATGCTTATATACATCTTATGAAGCAAAAGAGTTTGTAAAAGTTTTCTTTGTCGCGTCCAGTTCGTTGAACTGAATTGCTTGAGGACAAGCAATATGCTAAGCTTGGGGGAGTTGATATGTCTCAAATGTATCTACTTTTCCAAACACTTTTTCTATTGTTTTTCCCTCATTCTTGCATCATCTGAACTAAACTAACCCAGACTGACGTTGTTTTCAGCAGAGCTGCATGTATGGTTTTATTGTGTGTAGGAAAATGGATTTTTAGGTATCTTGGAAAATTCCAAGAAAATTCAGGAAAAATCCACGCACCCAAAGCTTCCACGAGCCAGATGTGAGGCCAGAGGGGAGCCACAGGGGCTCCAGGTGTCCTGCCGGCGCAGCCCCATCCCTGGCCGCGCCAGGACGCCGCTTGTAGGACTCCCCCCTCCTCTGGTGCCCTACCAAGGCCCCTATTTATTCTCGTGACAGGAAAACCCCAGAACAGAAGTCACTTTTCTAGTTTCCGTCACGGAGCCGCCGCCACCCTCTGTTCTTCCTCTGGAGGGCTAATCTGGAGGCTGATCTGGCCTCCAGAGAGGGGAGATCATCGCCATCATCATCATCATCACCACTCCATCCTTCCTCCATGACTTCTCTTCACATGTGTGAGTAATTCCCTGCTATAGGAAAAGGGGATGGTAGGGATTGGATGAGTTTGATCATGTAATAGTTCTTCAGATTGTTGGGGGCATGTTGCCTATCATCTACTTTTGTGTTTATCATATTTTCTACAACTTGTTGCTCTTAATGCTTGTCACTTTGGGCCCGAGTGCCATGTTTTGAGATCTGAACCACTTGTGTTTTCATGAGTATATTTATGTTCTTGATCCTATCTGTGAGTTGTATGCACCTATTATGGTCCGGAACTGTCGATCCCAAAGGTGACAACTTGGGTCACCAAAGGGGATGGACTATAATTTGAGGATTTCATGTATCCATTGAGTTTATTGCTTTTTTCCAGTGCCCTTTGACGGGAGCACCTTAATTTACATAAGTTCCTTTTGGCCCCGTTCATAGCGGGATGGTAGGAAAACAGATGTTGTGCAAGTTATTATTGCAAGCACGCACAACTAACTACGGGATACATGCCCAATGTTTGATATTTTCCTAGATGATCCTTGCTTTTTCTGTGTGCCTTGCCCCGTGTTAAAATATATTACATGTTCACTCTTATCCAAGCAGCACCCAACTATCCATCTCCCTAGCCTACAGTGTTTTAATCCTGTTGGTTACTGGTAGTTTGCTTTTGCTATTTTGCTTTCGCTGTCGCCACTACCACTATCATATCATCGTTGCAATTAATATTTTGTTGCAAGCAAGTATATTCCATGTGCGGTTGAATTGACAACTCAACTGTCAAAGCTTATAAATATTCTTTGGCTCCCCTTGTGTCGAATCAATAAACTGGGTTATCTTACGCGCGAAGACTATATCGATCCCCTACAGGTTGAGGGTCATCAGATGTGTTGTTTCCACCAGGGAGAAAATAACGATGCTTGTAACCGCGGTTGCAAGGATTGTTTACCTTACGCATAGATTGTTAATGCAATTGTCCGTTGCTTTGAGTTTACATTTTGGGTGGGGCTCGCAACTTAATACCAGCGAGATGTTCTGGATAGATATCTCAAGGTGGATGATTAGTGAGTCAATGCAGATGGATTTCGATCTACTTGTCTTGGCGTACTGCCCATACTTTTGAGTCTCTTACTTTTAAGTATCATAATTAGCATTGCGTTGCGTTTATAATTTTGTCAATTGCCCAGCTGTAATTTTTTCACCCAACTTAGATATTTTATCGTCTTTTGGGAGAGAGACATCACTAGTGAACATCATGGGACGCATGTCCATATTTCCACCACTGTTTAAACCTCCACTTTATTTATCGCATTCACTTTCAGTTGCTATCATTATCACTATCATTATCCCTTTGCGTTTGAACCTTTGTAAACGACAAGGCCGGAGGGATTGACAACCCCTCAGAACTTCGTTGGGAGCAAAGTTACTTGTTGTGTGTGCAGGTCCACGCAACTATTTATCTGGCGCCGTTGACACCTACTTGCAGCATTCGGAGTCCTACTAGTTTGATAACCTTGGTATCTTCACCTCGGGAAATTTGTTGCTATCTACATCTCAACCTTCCACTTAGGGTAACCAACGAAGGGCGAGAAGCCATTATCATATCTTGTACCATCAATGATCGGTAACTATATGTGGTAAACTACTTAGCCTTCTGTTAAAATGGTATACGTAAGTGATAAACTCCAATTATGGTGCTTTAACTCTAATATGCGGTGGATTTAAATTTAGGTATGTTCTATCTGAAATTTGGTTTCTAGGAGATTCTAAATTTCGAACGAAAATTTCATAATTGCGCACGGCTGACGGTGGTTCTCCGTGTGTGATACACATTCTATGCAGGCGGTTCATCTATTTTAATTGTGTGCAATAAAACTTTCCTCCGCTCGGCCGCGCAATTTTTCGTCGACTGGCGGCAAAAGGCAGTTATTTATGACACAGTGCCCACTTTCCGACCACAGGAAACACTCATTTCGCCCTTAGCTTCTTCCTTTCACCGCTCAAACCCTACACCCTCCCCTGGTGAATCTATGACGGCGGCCAACTTCATCATCCACCTGCTCGCGATTCGACTAAGAGGTAGGCACTCCCGCTACTCATATATGGCTCAACAGCCCCAGGGAGGAGATCTTTCCTCCAAACTAGTCCCAAATCGCAGGGTTCAGTCCACGCCGTCGATTTGGTCAGCACCATTCTTCCGTGATCTGGCCAAGCATTTGGTCGCCGAGAGGGAAATCACGGCCTTGCACGCGGACAAGGCCGTGGTATACACCATGTTAGCCGACTCCAACATCATTGACGAGCAGCTAGCAGTTGAGGCTTCCATTGGAGAAGCCCTCTCGGAGGCCGTCGCGCTTCAAATCGCGTTAAATGACAGTTCTTTGGGAATTTAAAGGCACGGTTGGCAATACGAGTCGTATACCTAGTTTGCTAAGCTTGCTCGTGTGTATATGAAGTCGAGGTTGGACTTCTTTCCATCATCGTCGTCAGAGGCCATCCATGAGGCAAAGACCCTATGCAGTGGAAAGGGAAAGGAGACCATCACCATTGAGATCCCCGACGACTAGGAGTAGCTCGGAATACTGATTTATTCCGTAGTTATAGCTTATTAAGCAATTGTTTTACCTAGTATCATTGTTCTTGGCAAGTCTAGGCGGCTGTTATGCCTAGTTCTAGCTATTTAAGTGTGCCATTTGTAGTACCTATATTTAAGTTTGCCATTGGTAGTAGCTAATTAAGTGAGCCATTTCTAGTTGCTAATTAAGTGTGTCGTTATTTTAGCTAGCTAAGTGTACCCAAGTGATGTTCAGTTCTGCAATTAATGTTAATGCTGAATTATATGTGTATTGCTGTTGCATTCACTATAAAGTGGTGTCTTGATATTCTGTTATGCATTGTCGTTGTGAACATCAAATTTTTCATTGAGATATCCAATTTTTCAATGTGAACCTGATGAATTATATATGGGATGTGATCCTCAATTATGTGTTGTTCAGTTTTACATTGACACAATCATTTGCAAGCTCTTGTTGGATTACTACAGAATAAATTTATTCATTGTTGAAACAAGTTTTTATTTCATCTTGTTCACTCCACCGAGCATAGCTCTTAAATAAATGGATGTTCATTTATGCAATGTCAATGTGAAGATCAAATTTTGCATTTAGATATCCAATTTCTCAATGTGATCTTGAGTTATATATGGAATGTGATGTTCAGTTTTTCATTCACACAATGATCTGCAAGCTCTTGTTGGATTGCTATAGAGTAAATTTACGTATGTGTTGTGCAATTCTGCAATTGAATGTTCATGCTGAATAATGTACAATGCTATTATATATCGTGTGGCTGTGTACTTTGTTGTGATGTTGCATTCACTATGAAGTGGTGCATGTGTTGATTATCTTTTCTGCAATGTCAATGTGAATTCAAAATTTGCATTGTGATATCCATTTTCTCAATTAGTCTTCATATAATGAATTGCAAGTTATTGTTCAATTACTATAGATATACTTTGTTCATCCTTCATACAATTTTTAGTTTCATCTAATTATACAAACTTCATGTGTAATTGCAGGCTTAAAATTGAACAAGCTGTTATTTGCCATCGAGGTTTTCTTCATCCTTTATATACCCCCCTCTTTCTTCATTGTGGTGCATAAATATTTCCGTTAATAACATTACCTCTACTTTTTTAGGTCCAAAAGTCAGGGGTCGCAACTCACTCGTCGACCATTTTTGCGTATGGGGAAATGGCGTATCACTGAGCACCCTTCAAGTCACGAACCTCAGGAAAGTTGTTCAGTCTAGGAGAAAATTACTGAAAAACAACAGACTTTTTGTTTGCAAAGTAAACAAGATAGCTTCCAGTTACAGGATGGTATGAACTATTTTTCTTACCTCTTCTCTTATACAGTTCTATGCACAATGAATGTTTGGATTCACTTAATAATTTCTTCTTTGATCGGTGCTTACCCGGAGAGTTCACTGAGCGTTATATCTCAAAGTATCTTCGGACTGGCGAGGTAACAAAGATCTTTACGAAGAAAGAACAACACCCCCGGGTGATGTTTGTGTACATCAAGAAAGCAAAGGATGGACGATCTCTGATCCATAAGAACTGGACTAAAGTTGTTTGTGACTTGGGCATGGAGCAGGGAACAATCTGGGCATTCCGCTTCTTCAAGAGTCCTCCCAAGCAACCTGTTCTTCACTTTGAATGTATACCTTTGTAATGATCAACGAGTGATCGAAGTAACTATGTAGCAGTGATCGAAGTACTATGTAGTGATTGATGTTTATGTGAAACTAATTGTGTTATATGTTTCTCAATTGCATCTATTTAATATATGTTTGAATGTATTTTATAAAAACAAAAATAAATAAAAATCAAACAAATCAATCGTCATAGCAAAAGACACGGTTCAAGGAAATTAAGCGTGTGCATTGCTTACAACTATACAAACGAGTGTGAAAACGCCAGCGCGTGCATTGAAGAAAACATAAGTGTGTGCATTGAAAGCAACTATACAAACGAGTTGGAAAACATGAGCGTGTGCAATGCAACCATGAATGCACACGACGCACATAACCAGGCGTGGGCGATGTATCACCTATCACACACGAGTACTGCATTAAAACTCATGGGGGATGATGTAGAGATCACAAACGATTTCTGTGTCCTTCAGCGATGGACCCACTCATCGCACACCCACGCGAGCACTCGGTTCCGAAAATCGTATGCGAAGGGGGTAAAAAACTGTGTACATAGTTGCAGTCGTTACTAGTGATCACTCTCGTTTAATGAGTTCTGAATTTTTGCGAGTGCAAGTTGTTGCTTAGATGCAAGTTTAGAAAGTTTAGCATAGTTTTCATCAGATTCATCATCAGTGTCATCATCACAAGATGAATGAGAGGATACCTTAGAGCCCTTGGCAATGAAGAAGAAAGCTGGTGAAGTGTCTTCTTCAGAATTGTTGAGGATGTTGGATATAGAACGTTCCTCGGTACTAAAGATTGACTTGCTGACATAAGCAGTTGCCAGAGCCAATCCAACAATGCCTTCAGATTCTTTCACATCTACTTCAGGATCTGAATCAGATTCTCAGAATCCAATTCTTTTCCAAGGTACGCACGAGCTTTGCGAGAGATGTTGTTCTTGTATCCCGAGGACTTTGATGAACGTGAGGGTTTATACTTTGATTTCTCATCAGAACTATCATCTTTGTTCTTTTTCTTCTTCTTTTTCAATTTAGCTTCCTTTTCCCACCGAGGACAATCAGCGAAGTAGTGTCCAGGTTTCTTGCATTTGTGGCAAACCCGCTTCCTTGAGTCAACAGAATCATCATCTCAATTTCTTCTTGAGGAATTTCTGAAGCGATTTTTCTTGGTTAACTTTTGGAATTTTCTGGTGAGCAGAGACAATTCTCGATTGAGCGCTCCAGGATCATCAGAGTCAACTTCAGAGTCTTCATGAAAGGAAACTTGTCATGCCTTTTCCTTGAGTGCGCGAGCTTTGTAAGTAGGTCCATACAAATCACGTTTTTCTAAGATCTTCAGTTCATGAGCGTTGAGGCGCTCAAGAATATCATCAGGATCCAGGGTCTTGAAGTCAGCACGTTCTTGAATCATCAGTGACAGTATCTCAAATGATTCATCCAGTGATCTCAACAGCTTCTTCACAACTTCATGATCATCGATGTCAGTGGCGCCAAGAGCTTGAAGCTCATTTGATATATCAGTGAGTCTACCAAAGGTTTTCTGAAAATGTTCATTGTCCAATCTCTTAAATATTTTGAAGAGGTTGTATAGAGTATCAACGCGAGAGTCTCGTTATGTAGAAACTCCTTCATTTACTTTTGACAACCTCAGCCACATTTTCTTGGCAGTGTCAAGACCGCTGATGCGGTTGAACTGCATCGTGTTGAGGTGTTCGCAAATGATGCTTCGAGCCTTTGCATCAAGCTGCCAATTTATCTTCACTACATTAGGAGGGGTCATCAAGGTGACAGGAGGAGTGCCTTGATCTACAATATGCTAGAGGTCCTTGCCAATTAATTCCAGATGCATGTGAATGTTGGTCTTCAAGTACGGGTCGTCAGTTCCATCGAAGCTTGGGCTGTTCGAAGCAAGGTTTATTGTACTTAAGGTCGACATAACTAAACTCAGGGTGGTTAAATTGAATCACACAGAACAAGGGAGTACCTAGCACAAGTTATCGACCAAAGGGGGGTGAACGGGAGATTTTTTTACAATTTCCTGAAGAATTTCAGATTATTCAGGACTGAAGCAAGACAGAACCGAGGAATCACAGAAAGTGTTCAAACTCAGAAAACAACAGAGTGTAAAGCACGCATACATATCAACATTTTGCAATGAAAATAAACGTCATCAGAGTCATGGAAGTGGGTCAGATGCATATCATGAGGAATCTAAGCAGAGGGAAACATATAAGCAGAGTCTTCAGGATGGTTTATTCAATGTAAATACAGAAGTAAATAAGTTGAAAAGATAGCACCGTAGAGTTGAAGACACGGATTTGGTAGACCAGATCAAGTTGTTGTGACAACTCTACATCTGGTTGGAGAGTCTGAGATTCAACTCAGTAGACATAGTCTTCACCTTATTCTCCTTGACCTAAAGTCCTCAAACTCTGTCCAATTACTCGGGTGAGTTTTCAAGGTAGACTCCAAAGACCTTCACAGACTTCATTCACTTCGGGAATCACAATTGCATCTTGAATTCCTCGGAACGGCGACACCTACACCGGCAGGAAGCTCATAGACTTCAAGAGTAAAAAGCCTTCAGATCACTCGAACCGATTTCCTCGGAAATGCTCAACTACTCGGGGCTGGTGTGGTTTCCTCACTTGGCTTCTTAAGTTTCTTCAAAGGAGGGTTGCTCTCAAATGAAAAGCGTCAGTTTTTCTCTCAGAGCTGTCAACCCACGAATGGGGCTGGGGGCGGCTATTTATAGCCGCGGAGCAACCCGCTACGAAAATACATAAATGCCCATGTGCGAAAGGACATAAATTCCCTCCGCCCAAACCATTGGCTGGACAGGTTCTAGCAACTCACCACGCGACATGTAGCACGGTCGGAATATTCTCTCTCTCTCCTCAGAAAAACCACACTTGCAGTTCCTGTCTCCTCAACTGACGACAGATTCTTCAGTGTCCTGAAGAACAACATCTCAGACACCCGAGGAACTGAACTTATACTGCAGAAGATTTATCTGGGATTTTCATCGGGTTTTTCTACCGAGCATTTTCCTCTGAAATTTCGTAACTCATTTTCCTCGACCTCTCCGACAGTACGGTGTTTGCCTATGACTCAAGAAAGAAAAATGCAAATGAAGACTACGCTTCGAACTTTTGCTTCAACTTGAGTTTCCTCAGGACGCCGATTGCATTCCTCAGAACGCCGTCCAGATTCCTCAGAAATTTGCCTCGGCTTCTTCAGGGAGGACACCAGTTTCTTCAACGTTCCTCAACATTTTGGTGCGTCGACAATGGTGGTTAAACCAATACTTTAGGTACATTTCTCCTGCGTATACTCACAAACACATTAGTCCCTTAACCGTTTTTTCAACAATACTCCAAAACCTCAAAGGGTCACTAGATGCACTTACATTTAGAAACTACAACCATCGCCAAATCACATCCTAATCTGCCATAAAATTAATATCCAAAAAATATTATATTCCCTTGGGGACGAAACTTCTCTAAATATTCCTAATAGGGGGTGAGCGCTAGATACTATCAAACAACCATGGTCGCTACATAGCTACTAGGCCAGCCCAATAGTGTAGCAAGAGAAAAAGAAAAGAAGAGAAGGGGCGCCTCATCTTTGTGGATCGGCCAAGATGCAGGGGGCGGAGTTAAGCGCGACATCGCCTAGAGCGAGGAAGTGGCATGGGTCGTGCGGCGCTGCTGGGCCGAGGGGGCGATGTGGAGGCGTTGGGAGGCATAGATCTCACAGATCAATCGCTAGAATCAGTGGATGGCTATGGTTTCGGGCTAGGGGGTTTGGAGGCAGATGTGGTGGTATTTTAGGGGGTGGCTGCAAAAATGGCAAGGGGGAAACCCTATTCTCCATTAGGGAAGGTGGGGGTGCTTAAATAGGCTAGTGGGTGATACGTCCCAAACGTATCTATAATTTCTGCTTGCTCCATGCATGTTTTGTGTGATATTGCTATGATTTATATACACTTTCATACACTTTTGATTATATTTGGACTAACCTATTAACTCAGTGCACTCCAGTGCCAGTTCCTATTTTCTGCTGTTTTTTTCATGTTTCCCCCATATTAAAATTGCTCCAAAAATTCCTGAAAAATACAATAAAAATCAGTGTACCGGAAGCTTCGGGAATCACCTAGGTGTGGCCAGAGGGGACCCACCAGGGCCCCAGGCGCCCTCCCGGCACGCCCTAGGGTGGGGTCGCACCAGGGGGGCGCCGTGACCCCTGGTGGCCCCACCTAGCTGACCCCTTCACCTATATATTCTCCATCATGGGAAACCTCGGAAGAGAGAACTCTTTTTCGCGATCTCGCCTCTGTTCCGCCGCAGCCGCGCATCCAAGATCGGGAGTGCCAGCAGACCTCTTCACGACACCCTGCCGGAGGGAGGATTGACCTCCGAGAGCTTCTCCTCCACCATGGACGCTTTCCGTATGATCAGTGAGTAGTCTACCTTGGACCAAGGGTCCATGACCAGTAGCTATGTGATGTTCTCCTCCCCTCTTTGTTCTTCATGGATTAGACCTTGTGAGCTGCCCTACATGATCAAGGCACATATGTAATTCTTTCTGCTGTTGCTATGCTGAGTTTGCTGGGATCTGATGGATTATGAGACTATGTTCAAATTGTAATTGAGTAATATATTTGGTTCTTATCTTTTATATTTTTGTTCTTGAGTAATTCTTGCATGTTCTCCGTTTCTGTTTATTGCTTTGGCCAAGTAGTAGGTAGTGACTCCAAGAGGCAACGTTATGCCTGATTGTGGGTTTATGCCCCCTGATGACTAGCTTGAGTGACAGAAACATGAGTCTAGGGGATGTGTTGTTGCCACAAGGGGGAAAACAACGGTGCTTGTAACCGCGGTTGCAAGGATTGTTTACTTTACGCAAAGTTATTTTAATGCAGTTGTCTGTTGCTTTGGGTTTACACTTTGGGTGGGGCTCGCAACTTAATACCAGTGAGATGTTCTGGATAGATATCTCAAGGTGGATGATTTGTAGTACATGCAATTGGATTTCGGTCTACTTATTTTGGCGTACTGCCCATGCTTTTGAGCCTCTTTGTTTCTTTGTAGAAGAGTAAGCATTGCGGTGCGATTTTAATCCTATCAATTGCCCAGATGTGATTGGTTTACCTTGCATAGAAGTTTATCGTCTTTTGGGAGAGATACATCATTAGTGAACATCATGGGACCCCGATCCATATTCTCATCACTGTTTACACGCTAAATTTACTTCCTACTTTTACTTTCTAGTTGCAGTCAGTATTATCCTTTATCCCTTGCTTTTGATCCTTTGTAAACAACAAGGTTGAAGAGATTGACAACCTCTCTGAACTTCGTTGGGTGCAAAATTACTTGTTGTGTGTGCAGGTCCAGGTGAAGTAAGCAATCTTAGATTGTGAACGATGCCATTGTTCACTTCACCACCTACTTGTCGACCTTGGAGTCCTACTGGTCGATACTCAACCTTGGTATCTTCACCAAGGGAAACTTGCCGTTACGCTACATCTCACCTTCCACTTGGGGTAACCAACGAAGGGCGAGAAGTCGTTATTATGTCTCGCGTATCAAGAAAATATCTAGCGTCGTTGCCGGGGACTCCAATCTTCAAGATAGGGGAGTTGCACACTATCTTTTACCTTTGCTTTTTAGTCTTGTTAGTTTATTTTCTAGTTTTTGCTTGTGTGTCTTATATGAAAAAACAAGAAAATATTTGCTACCTTTTGTCTTTGTCTGCCTGTTGATGCTATCTTTACCATGGGTGTGTAACCACCCAAATATGGTAGGATGGACATGTTTCACTTGGATCGTCTTCGATCAATTTGTGCTCGCGCTAAAAACCCAACCGACTTGGTTGAGGGAAAATCATTGGATGAGCATACTCATTATACGCGACACAACTTATCTCAGAAAGGGAAACACTTATGAGACCAAATACAAACTTCTTATTGCTATGCTGAGTGTTTATGCCACATTTATGATTTTACTTGCTGCTCTAATATAGGTCGTAAACACATTCCTTTCCAATGTGAGTTTAATGAGAATGAGATCCTATCTTCTTATGCTAAAGCTGTTTATGATTACTTTGATGTTGAAAATATTGAAGAGTTTGTTGCTTTTAAAGGTGCTTATGAGATTGCTTCTTTGATTGAAAAGAATTAAGATACTATTCACAAGTCCGAAAAATTTGCAGTTCTTGCTTATTGCTTCGAGAATTATACTTCCAATACTTATATTGAGGATTTTAAAAATAAAATGTTTTCTGCCCAAGAAGAGGCTAATGATTGCTATGATGAGGAATCTTATGATTCCGAGGACTCACTTGATACATCCCTTTCTTATGAACTTAATACTTGCTTTGTTGATGGCCAAGATGTGTAAGGCCTGATATACGATACTGTTCCAGATCTAGGTGTTTCCACCCAGATCCGGGGACGAAGCACATATCGGTCCCACCGCGACATATGACAAAGCCATATGCCCCGGATTTCCAACATGATATCACAACATTACAGATACAAGGGCACAACATCTCATACAATCGGCATACAACTGCCTCAAATACAATACAACAACGGAAGATACATGTCTGGGTACAGACTACAATCAAATGCCTACTGGCAAAGAGAAAACATCGATCCCCATAACCACACGGGTCCAGGACCTCCGTCGGGATCCGCCTAACTAGTCATTGTCGAGTCTCCACGTGAAACGTCGATCACCATATCTTTTGTCGACCAAGAACCCTGAAAATAGTTTGGGGGTAGTATCATGAGTACAGAAGTACTCAGCATCCAACTGTAGTGGTCAACTGACCCAGCAAGGACTTCATCACTCGTCATTCTAGGACAACTAGTAGTTTACGGTAAGGAAGGGGTAAGTGGTGAGGTTGCTTCCGCACTATAATTTATGAAGTGGCTAACGATCTAGAGAGTAAGATAAGAAGCCAAGCATTCGATGAGGAATCGCCTCCAACAATTCTTGCTATCAACTACTTATGCAAACATAACACCTATCCTATCCTTGTCCTCCTCTTCGCATCCCGACGAAGAAGAAGAAGTCAAGGCACACACACACACACGTTGATCAAGTTATATTAATATTATCTCAGTTGTTGTTGTCTATGAACAAGGAGTAGGTCTCAAGTCATCCATAACCGTGGACACGGCTTCTCGAAAAGATTTAACCCTGCAGGGGTGTACAACCTTCCCATTACAAGGCTCTGCACGCACGCCCATCTCTCTCAGTTGCTACCCATCACATGCAACCATTTTATGATTTAGTTCCAAGAGATCCGAAACGACAGGTCCCTCTAGCTAACAACGAACAAATCCGGGTGGCCCCCGGTGAGTCGACACCCAACTCAAAAGCCGGCCGCGCTCTCGAATCGGTCTCTACCGTCTGTCGCAGGTTTGGATAACCGGTTAATCACACATGGGAAACCGGGTCCTCAGCCGGACAAAGTGGGCTAGCAAGGGAACTATGTCCTCACTGGTCAGGGTTGCTTGGAAAACTACTTGCGGCCGACCAGCACACACACGGTTTCAAATGGTAAATCAGCTTGGGCCACCACTAGAAATGTTTGAAGCTAGGTAGGTAAGAAAAGGGGACGCCATAAAATCCCACACGCGGTTAGGCACACTCAGTCTTAAAACCAATACCCGGAACTCGGGTCCTAGGTGACTCGAATGGAACAAAGCGTCGGGGCGGGATAGCCTAGACCTTCCATCCTTCGTAGAATATAGTCAACATTATAATAATCATATCATCAACAACAATAATAATAATAATGTGATAGCCCAAATCAAGGAGTAACAGGGTAACATCGTAGCATCCTAAGCATGCATACTAAGCAGGGGCTGAGCAACGAGCAATAGTAACATAGCAGTACATGGTTTGCTAGGAAGGGACATGGCTGTATCGGTTTGAAAGAGGCTGTAAACATGTGGTAGGATCAAACATCGAACCTATCCTAGACTAGCATGCAAACCGCTGGTTGAAATAGAATGGATCATAAGTAATGTATAGTACTTGCCTGTTGATAAGTCGGGTTCCGAAGGTGCAGTTGATCGCAAGCTCGCATCGTCTCCGAGAGGTATCCGCTGGAGCACACAGGAAGTAAATACTGGAAAGCAATCAACGAGAAAGCATCTATTACTACGAAGCAAACACGAGCAAGCATCAACGAGGAGGCAACACGAGACATCGCACCTACCGTCGAGAGCGGTTACTAACAGGTTAAGTGGAGTACTCGTCACACATGACGATACCGCACATTTACGATGGTTCAAGTTGTTTAGATACAGGTGATCAAAAAAGGTTGTTAACATGGCATCTCACCCAAGCATGGCATAGCACACAAACATGGCAAGAGGTGAAGCATAAATAAACTACCTAAGCTAGTCAATTTAAGTGGGGTGAAATCCTAGACATGGCAAACTATTGCGGACCCCACGATAAAAATGGAATTTGGTACTGTTTTGCCCTAAACAATATATTATTATTTTTATTAGCAGGCAAGAGCAGCATAAATACAACCTACATGCAATTCTAGTCAAGTTACATATAAAGAACATTTTAATCAGAGGTACGGTTAAAAAGTTATGGCAGTTACAGTTTATAGTGGCATGCAGTTGTAATTAGTAGGCCAACAACATGTAAACAAAGTCAAACATGGCAAAAAGAACCATTTTATTAAACTACACGAAAAACTAAGCAACTTTCATGTTTTACGCGTTGCGATCCGAGCTACCGTTAAAAAGTTACGGGCACCGCAAAAAAACAATACAATCTGCAAAATAAACCGTCCAGGAAAAAAACAGGGCAACGGGCCAAAATCTACTGGCCAGGCCCAACAACACAAAAAAAAGAAAAAAAACAGAAGGGCGGATGGGCCGCTCACCTTGCTGGGCCGAGCCCAGGTCGACGGGGCTAGCTGGGCCAACTAGGCCATGGGAGCGCGCGACCCACGCGGTTGGGAGGCCCGGCTGGGGCGAGCGAGACGAGCGGGAAGCGCTCGTCGTCTCCAGGACGAGGCGGCGGCGCAGGATCGACCCGGTGCGGCGGCTCCGGCCACTAGAGCGAGGCGAGGACGAGGGACACCGGGAACGGGTCGCGGTGGGGGAGGCTGCCGGATCCGAGGCTTGAAAGGGTCGCCGGCGTGGTGCAGGGTGGCCGCGGCAGGGTCCTGGCGGCGCGGGGCGAGCTCCAAGGCACGGACGTCCATGGCGGCTTGGCTCGGGCAGCGCCGTCGTGGTGACCTGCGGTGTAACAGCCCAGTTTTCAGAAAAATCAAAAAAATTGTTTTCGGTGTGAATTGTTTGATTGTCTGATTTGTTTGCGGTGTTTGCATCCCCGATTTATCGATCGGCGATTATTTTCCCCCCTCTTATCTCGTATCGGACGGAGACCGACCCTTGCCACCCTGACACTCGACCTTGCGACACCGGGTTTAACCCGATCATCGTCGCGAAAACCGCACGAGACCAGCCGCAGCCAACGGAACGAAAAACCCCGTTTAATAATTAAACGAGATATTTTTATAGCTCGCCGGAAAGTGTTCTCGGAACGGTTCCAGCGCGAGGTGAACGCCTCCGGCTCGACGCACTGATCGCGCAGTTCGAAGTTTTACCCGAATCGGAGATACTGCGGACCCTCGGCGGTCAGAAACGTGAGCACCGCGCGCGCGAGAGAAAAACCGGTGATGTTTTTGCAAACTGCCAGCCACCCGAGCTATAAAAAGACCACCCCACCACTTAGGGTTTTCCCTAAGCACCTAGGCAGCCACTAGCCCCCCAGATCTGGAAAAATCCCCCATTTTCGCAGCAAACCCTAAATTCCAGATCTGAGATTCGCCCAAATGATCCTAGACCGTCAGATCCTCAGATCCAACGGCCAGGACGTCGCCACGTTGCCACCTTGCCTTCCACCTCCCACCTCCTCTCTCTCCTAGCTCCAACTGCCCGTGGAGCCGCCGCCGGGCCCGAGGCCGCCGCCGGCCTCTCCCCTCCGGCCAGCCGGCCTTCTCCTCTCCCTTTCTCCTCTTCTCCATCCCCTCTAACCCCCTCACCTCTCCTCCTCGTCCTCTGCTGCAGGTCCGCCGCGCGCAGCACCATGGCTGGCCGGCATCCCGAGCCGAGGTCGGGCCGCCACGCCCATGGCCTCGTCACCCCTGCCGCACCTTGGAGCCACGCCGACCGACCTCCAGGCCCCGCGCTCCCTTGCCCTCCAGCGCACGCCCCGCCGCCCTCCTCGCCGTCGGTGGCCGACGCGCCACCGGACTACCGCCGCCGCTGTCGTCGGGCTCGGGAGGAGCCCGGTCTCCTCCTCCCTGGACCGCCAGCCGGGATGGGCCGGCCTCCAGCACGCGCGGCCCATGTGGCCCGAGCCGCCAGCCAGGCCAGATCCGCCTCCTAGGCCAGTGGGCCTCGGCCCATGGGTGAGCCAGGCGCCCCCCTTCTTTATTTTATTTTATTTTTGTTTTATTGTCTCTGTTATTTTTTTCCCTAGCCCCTGTAATTTTACTAAGTCCCTGAAATTGCTTGCTGTATTCAATTTTGCGCTGTAATTTCCCGTTGAACCGTAGCTCCGATGAACGTGCGCCCAAAACGAAAGTTGCTCAGAATTGCGTGTACTTTAATTCATCTTTTGTGAGCATTTGCATTTGAGGTCATCTTGATTGTGTAATTGTGTGCTAAAGTGGGCATCAGGCCGTTAAACTGCTACTTTTTCCTGTTAAGTGCTGCTGTTATAATTTGTTGCAACTTTGCATGATGATTGTGACTCATCCATGAGGCCTATTGCATTGATTCTTTCTCCTATGTGTTAAGCATCATGTGTACTTAAATTCCATGCTTTAACTTGCCATGTTTGGGTGTTGTATCTATATTAAATCTTGCTCCAAAGTGGTGATCCTGATGTTATTGTGCTGCTGTTGCTGAAACTGTTATTCTGTTGCAACTTCGGGTGACGATTGCTTCGCAACCGTTTATCGGAATTGAGTGATTCCAATTGCATATTGTTAAGCATCATGTCTAATTTCATTTAATGTATTGCATCTTCATGTTAGTATTACTGGTCATATAGATATTTAGCTCCAAAGTTGCTATACTGCTGTTGTTGACAACCACCTCTGTTTTTCTGTCTGTTACTTTGCGATGCCATGTTGTTTGCTTAATATCTTTTGATCTATGATGCCTTTTTGCATGATTCTTTTTGCCATGCCTTCCCTGTCATGTCTACTTTAGATTCATATCATTTGTGAGCATGTTTGCATTGATTATCCTGTTTATGCATTGCTCTAAAGTGTGCTTTTCGTGATGTTGGCAGTTTGTGCCCGTAACTTGTTTTGCTTATATCTTTTTAACCGTAACTCCGTTTGGGGTGTTCTTTATATGTAACTTGATTAGTTTTTCGTGTACCTTGTGTTTATGCTATTTTTTTCTGTTGTTAACCAACCTAAAATATGGTTTAGGGCAGAACAGTACCAAATCTTTTAATCATCGTGCGACACTTAGTGTTATGCCATGTTTAGGTTGTGCCCCACTTAAATTGACTAGCTTAGGTAGTTTTTTTATGCTTCACCCTTGTAATGTTTGTGTGCCATGCTTATTGAGTTTCCATGTTAATAACCGTTGGTTGATCACCTGTAGCTAAGCAACTTGAACCACCGTAAACGTGCGGTATCGTCGTGTGTGACGAGTACCCCACTGAAACTGTTAGTAACCGTTCTCGACGATAGATCCGTATCGCGTTGCCGTGCCTTGTGTTGTCTCTTTGATCTTGTATTGCTCCGTAGTAATAGTGGTGCACCGTTGATTGCTTTCCTGTGTTTACTTCTTGTGTGCTCCCGCGGGTACCTCTCGGAGACGATGCGAGCTTGCGATCGACTACACCTTCGGAACCCGACTTATCAACAGGCAAGGACTATACATTACTTATGATCCATTCTATTTCAACTAGCGGTTTGCATGCTAGTCTAGGATAGGTTCGATGTTTGATCCTACCACATGTTTACAGCCTCTTTCAAACCGATACAGCCATGTCCCTTCCCAGCAAACCTTGTACTGCTATGTTACTATTGCTCGTTGCTCAGCCCCTTCTTAGTATGCATGCTTAGGATGCTACGATGTTACCCTGTTACTCCTTGGGTTGGGATATCACATTTTTCATTATTATATTGTTGTTGATGATATGATTATTATAATGTTGACTATATTCGACGAAGGATGGAAGGTCTAGGCTATCCCGCCCCGACGCTTTGTTCCATTCGAGTCACCTAGGACCCGAGTTCCGGGTATTGGTTTTAAGACTAAGCGTGCCTAACCGCGTGTGGGATTTTATGGGGTCCCCTTTTCTTACCTACCTAGCTTCAGACATTTCTAGTGGTGGCCCAAGCTGATTTACCATTTGAAACCGTGTGTGTGCTGGTCAGCTGCCAGTAGTTTTTAAACCAACCCGGACCAGTGAGGACATAGTTCCCTTGCTGGCCCACCTTGTTCGGCTGAGGACCCGGTTTCCCATGTGTGATTAACCGGCTATCCAAACCCGAGACAGACGGTAGAGACCAGATCGAGAGAGCGGCCGGCTCCTGAGATGGATGTCGACTCATCGGGGGCCACCCGGATTTGTTTGTTGTTAGTTAGAGGGACCTATCGAAGTCGTGTCCACGGTTATGGACGACTTGAGACCTACTCCTTGTTCATAGACAACAAAAACTGAGATAATTTTAATATAACTTGATCAACGTGTGTGTGTGCCTTGACTGCTTCTTCTTCGTCGGGATGCGAAGAGGAGGACAAGGATAGGATAGGTGTTATGTTTGCGTAAGTAGCTGATAGCAAGACTTGTTGGAGGCGATTCCTCATCGAATGCTTGGCTTCTTATCTTACTCTCTAGATCGTTAGCCACTTCATAAATGCTAGTGCGGCAGCAACCTCACCACTTACCCCTTCCTTACCGTAAACTACTAGTTGTCCTAGAATGACGAGTGATGAAGTCCTTGCTGGGTCAGATGACCAGTACAGTTGGATGCTGAGTACCTCTGTACTCATGATACTACCCCCAAACTCTTTTCAGGGTTCTTGAATCGACACAGGTATGGTGATCGATGTTTCACGTGGAGACTCGAGGACGACTAGTTAGGCGGATCCCGGCGGAGGGCCTGGACCCGTGTGGTTATGGGGATCGATGTTTTTCTCTTTGCCACTAGGCATTTGCTTGTAGTCTGTACTCAGACAGGTATCTTCCGCTGTTGTATTGTATTTGAGGCAGTTGTATGCCGATTGTATGAGATGTTGTATCCTTGTATCTGTAATGTTGTGATATCATGTTGGAAATCCGGGGCATATGGCTTTGTCATATGTCGCGGTGGGATCGATATGTGCTTTGTCCCCGGATTTGGATGGAAACATCTAGATCTGGAACAGTACCGCATATCGGGCCTTACATGCGGCCAGGGTAGGAGGGAGATCAGGGGAGAGAGGAGAGGAGGAGGAAAGGGGGCGCGGGAGGAAGGAGAGGAGGCGCGACGGCTGCCGGAGTTGCGGCCGGCGGCGGCTCCATGGGCAGGAGGGCTCGGGAGGAGCTCGGGCTGGGAGCCCCCAACTGGTGACGTGGCGCGCCTGGAGCCGTCCATCTGCAGATCCTATGGTCCAAAATTGCCAGGGAGCTAGGTTTTCGGGATTTGGGGCAAATCTGGGGCAGATCTGGACATTGTGACGGGGGTGGCTGCAATTTTGTGGCTAGGGAAACCCTAGAAAGGGGTGGAAGTGTGGTGGTCTTTATATAGCCTATGTGGCTGGCAGTTTGCAAAAACATCCCCGATTTTCTCTCGCGCGCGCGGTGTTTACGTTTCTGACCGCCGGAGGTCCGCCGGACCTCTGATTCGGGTAAAACTTCGAACTGCGCGATCAGCGCGTCGAGCCGGTGGCGTTCACCTCGCACTAGAACCGTTCCGAGAACACTTTCCGGCGTGCTATAAAAATAACCCGTTAATTATTAAATGGGGTTTTTCGTTCCGTTGGCTGTGGCTGGTCTCGTGCGGTTTTCGCGACGGTGATCGGGTGAAACCCAGTGTCGCAAGCTCGAGTGTCAGGGTGGCAAGGGTCGGTCTCCGTCCGATACGAGATAAGAGGGGGGGGATAATAGCCGATCGATAAATCGGGGATGCAAACACCGCAAACAAATCGGACAATCAAACAATTCACACCGAAAACAAAAAAATTTTTTTTTGTGAAAACTGGGCTGTTACAATACAACACCACCAACAAGGGATCGCGTCCCGAGATCCTGGAAGATCCGGGGGAGAGGGGGGAAGAGAAAAGAGGGTCAAAAATCTTCAACACCACCAACAACGGACTCTGCTCCATGTCGACGTCGAACTACTGTCGAGATAAATTTCTGCAGAGAGACGGCATCGTCGAAAAAACGAAACCGTCAGTGACAAGAGGAAGAACGATCGCGAAAACCAGATCAAGGGATAGTGATTTTCGACGCAAGTCGTAAAAACACCGTTAAAAGGAGGGATGATACCCAAAATCGGAGAAGCTTAAGGTACTACAGGAATTCCCACATGAGCTCAGAATCGAGACAATACGTTGCAAGCAGGGCATTGTAACGGTTCCGATACTCCACACACTCGAGACCCTAGAGTTTGAAGGGGACAAGGTGAGAATAAAACACTTACGACACTTGTCCTGACCAGAGAAAGGGTAAGGAGTAAAAATAATCCTACTCTCCGATAACTAACTTAGTAACTACAAAATAGTTTTTGTCTAGACTCGACTTCGGCTAGAAAGGGGATCCTACGGTCGGTAAGGCTCTGATACCAAGTTGTAAGGCCCGATATGCGGTACTATTCCAGATCTAGGTGTTTCCACCCAGATCCGGGGACGAAGCACATATCGGTCCCACCGCGACATATGACAAAGCCATATGCCCCGGATTTCCAAGATGATATCACAACATTACAGATACAAGGGCACAACATCTCATACAATCGGCATACAACTGCCTCAAATACAATACAACAGCGGAAGATACATGTCTGGGTACAGACTACAATCAAATGCCTACTGGCAAAGAGAAAACATCGATCCCCATAACCACACGGGTCCAGGCCCTCCGCCGGGATCCGCCTAACTAGTCGTCGTCGAGTCTCCACGTGAAACGTCGATCACCATACCTATTGTCGACCAAGAACCCTGAAAAGAGTTTGGGGGTAGTATAATGAGTACAGAAGTACTCAGCATCCAATTGTAGTGGTCAACTGACCCAGCAAGGACTTCATCACTCGTCATTCTAGGACAACTAGTAGTTTACAGTAAGGAAGGGGTAAGTGGTGAGGTTGCTGCCGCACTAGCATTTATGAAGTGGCTAACGATCTAGAGAGTAAGATAAGAAGCCAAGCATTCGATGAGGAATCGCCTCCAACAAGTCTTGCTATCAACTACTTACGCAAACATAACACCTATCCTATCCTTGTCCTCCTCTTCGCATCCCGACGAAGAAGAAGCAGTCAAGGCACACACACACGTTGATCAAGTTATATTAAGATTATCTCAGTTGTTGTTGTCTATGAACAAGGAGTAGGTCTCAAGTCGTCCATGTCCGTGGACATGGCTTCTCGAAAATATTTAACCCTGGAGGGGTGTACCAACTTCCCATTACAAGGCTCCGCACGCACGCCCATCTCTCTCAGTTTCTACCCATCACAGGCAACCATTTTATGATTTAGTTCCAAGAGATCCCAAACGACAGGTCCCTCTAGCTAACAACGAACAAATCCGGGTGGCCCTCGGTGAGTCGACACCCAACTCAAAAGCCGTCCGCGCTCTCGAATCGGTCTCTGCCGTCTGTCGCAGGTTTGGATAGCCGGTTAATCACACATGGGAAACCGGGTCCTCAGCTTGACAAAGTGGGCCAGCAAGGGAACTAAGTCCTCACTGGTCTGGGTTGGTTGGAAAACTACTGGCGGCTGATGTGCGAGGTAATGATAGTGATTTCTCGCCCTTCGTTGGTGAGCCCCAAGTGGAAGGCGTGATGTAGCACAACAGCAAATTTCCCTCAGTAAAGATACCAAGGTTTGTCTCCAGTAGGACTCCGGAGATGATAAGTAGGTGTCAGCGGCGCAACTGACGCGGACCTGCACACAGACACAAATAACTTTGTTCCCAACGAAGTTCAGAGAGGTTGTCAATCTCTCCGGTCTTGTTGTTCACAAAGGATCAAACACAAAGGATAATGATAACAACTGAAAGTAAAAGCAGAAAAGTAAATGAGCGTGTAAACAGTGATGAGGATATGGACCGGGATACGTGATGTTCACTAGTGATGTCTCTCTCCCAAAAGACGATAAAACTACTATGCGAGGTGAACAAATTACAGAAGGGCAATTAACAGGATTATGAACGCACCGCAATGCTAACTATGCTACAATTGAAAGGAAGAGGCTCAAAAGCACGGGCAGTACGCCAAAATAAGTAGACCGAAATCCAACTGCATCTACTACTAATCATCCACCTTGAGATATCTATCCAGAACATCTCGCTGGTATTAAGTTGCGAGCCCCACCCAAAGTGTAAACCCAAAGCAACAGACAACTGCATTAAAAAGCACTTTGCGTAAAGTAAACAATCCTTGCAACCGCGGTTACAAGCACCGTTGTTTTCCCCCTTGTGGCAACAGCACATCCCCTAGACTCATGTTTCTGTCACTCAAGCGTGTCATCGGGGGGCATGAACCCACAATCGAGCATAACGTTCCCTCTTGGGGTTACTACCTACTACTTGGCCAAAGCATCAAACAGCAACGGAGAACATGCAAGAATTACTTAGGAACAAAAATATAAGAGATAAGAACGAAATATATTACTCAATCACAATCTGAACATAATCTCATAATCCATCAGATCCCATCAAACTCAGCATAGCAATAGCAGAAAGATTACAAAAGTGCCTCGATCATGTAGGGCAGCTCACGAGGTCTAAACCATGAAGAACAAAGAGGGGAGGAGAACATCACATAGCTACTGATCACGGACCCATGGTCCAAGGAAAACTACTCACGAGACATCCGGGAAGCATCCATGGTGGAGAGGAGACTCCCGGAGGTCGGCCCTCCCTCCGGCAGGGTGCGGGGAAGAGGTCTTCTGGTGCTCCCGATCTCGGAAGCACGGCGGCGGCGGAACAGAGGAGAGATCGCGAAAAAGGGTTCTGCTCTCGGAAGTTTCCCGTGACAGAGAATATATAGGCGAAGGGGGGCAGCCAGGGGGGGCACCAGAGGTCCAGGCGCCCCCTGGCGCGGCCAAGCCCTAGGGCACGCCACCAGGGCGCCTGGGCCCCTAGTGGTGGACCTCTGGCCCCACCCAGGTTCTTCCGGAAGGTTCCTTCACGCTGATTTTTTATCTGAATTTTCCCGAATTTTTGGAGCACTTTTTATATGTGGGGAAATTGAAATAGAAAAACAGCAGAAAACAGGAACTGGCATTGTGGTGCACTGAGTTAATAGGTTAGTCCAAATATGATCAAAAGTGTATGAAAGTGTATCTAGATCATAGCAATATCACACAAAACATGCATTGAGCAAGCAGAAATTATAGATACGTTTTGGACGTATCAGCGGCCGACCAGCACACACACGGTTTCAAATGGTAAATCAGCTTGGGCCACCACTAGAAATGTTTGAAGCTAGGTAGGTAAGAAAAGGGGACCCCATAAAATCCCACACGCGGTTAGGCACGCTCAGTCTTAAAACCAATACCCGGAACTCGGGTCCTAGGTGACTCGAATGGAACAAAGCGTCGGGGCGGGATAGCCTAGACCTTCCATCCTTCGTCGAATATAGTCAACATTATAGTAATCATATCATCATCAACAATAATAATAATAATGTGATAGCCCAAACCAAGGAGTAACAGGGTAACATCGTAGCATCCTAAGCCTGCATACTAAGCAGGGGCTGAGCAACGAGCAATAGTAACATAGCAGTACATGGTTTGCTGGGAAGGGACATGGCTGTATCGGTTTGAAAGAGGCTGTAAACATGTGGTAGGATCAAACATCAAACCTATCCTAGACTAGCATGCAAACCGCTGGTTGAAATAGAATGGATCATAAGTAATGTATAGTTCTTGCCTGTTGATAAGTCGGGTTTCGAAGGTGCAGTTGATCGCAAGCTCGCATCGTCTCCGAGAGGTATCCGCGGGAGCACACAGGAAGTGAACACCGGAAAGAAATCAACGAGCAAGCATCTATTACTACGAAGCAAACACGAGCAAGCATCAACGAGGAGGCAACACGAGACATCGCACCTACCGTCGAGAGCGGTTACTAACAGGTTAAGTGGAGTACTCGTCACACACGACGATACCGCACATTTACGATGGTTCAAGTTGTTTAGCTACAGGTGATCAACAAATGTTGTTAACATGGCATCTCACCCAAGCATGGCATAGCACACAAACATGGCAAGAGGTGAAGCATAAATAAACTACCTAAGCTAGTCAACTTAAGTGGGGTGAAATCCTAGACATGACAAACTATTGCGGACCCCACGACAAAAATGGAATTTGGTACTGTTTTGCCCTAAACAATATATTATTATTTTTATTAGCAGGCAAGAGCAGCATAAATACAACCTACATGCAATTCTAGTCAAGTTACATATAAAGAACATTTTAATCAGAGGTACGGTTAAAAATTTATGGCAGTTACAGTTTATAGTGACAAGCAGTTGTAATTAGTAGGTCCACAACATGTAAACGAAGTCAAACATGGCAAAAAGCAACATTTTATTAAACTACCCGAAAAACTAAGCAACTTTCATGTTTTACGAGTCGCGATCCGAGCTACGGTTAAAAAGTTACGGGCACCGCAAAAAAACAATACAATCTGCAAAATAAACTGTCCAGGAAAAAAAAACAGGGCAACGGGCCGAAATCTACTGGCCAGGCCCAACAACACAAAAAAAACAAAAAAAAACAGAAGGGTGGCTGGGCCGCTCACCTTGCTAGGCTGAGCCCAGGTCGGCGGGGCTCGCTGGGCCAACCAGGCCTTGGGGGCGCGCGGCCCACGCGGTTGGGAGGCCCGGCTGGGGCGAGCGAGACGAGCGGGCAGCGCTCGTTGTCTCCAAGACGAGGCGGCGGCGCAGTATGACCCGGTGCGGCGGCTCCGGCCACTGGAGCGAGGCGAGGACGGGGGACACCGGGAACAGGCCGCGGTGGGGGAGGCTGCCGGATCCGAGGCTTGAAAGGGTCGCCGGCGTGGTGCAGGGTGGCCGCGGCAGGGTCCTGGCGGCGTGGGGCGAGCTCCAAGGCACGGACGTCCATGGCGGCTTGGCTCGGGCGGCGCCGTCGTGGTGACCTGCGGCCAGGGGAGGAGGGAGATCAGGGGAGAGAGGAGAGGAGGAGGAAAGGGGCACGGGAGGAAGGAGAGGAGGCGCGACGGCTACCGGAGTTGCGGCCGGCGGCGGCTCCATGGGCAGGAGGGCTCGGGAGGAGCTCGGGCTGGGAGCTCCCAACTGGTGGCGTGGCGCGTCCGGAGCCGTCCATCTGCAGATCCTACTGTCCAAAATTGCCAGGGAGCTAGGTTTTCGGGATTTGGGGCAAATCTGGGGCAGATCTGGACATTGTGAGGGGGGTGGCTGCAATTTTGTGGCTAGGGAAACCCTAGAAAGGGTTGGAAGTGTGGTGGTCTTTATATAGCCTAGGTGGCTGGCAGTTTGCAAAACATCCCCGGTTTTCTCTCTCGCGCGCGGTGTTTACGTTTCTGACCGCCGGGGGTCCGCAGGACCTCCGATTCGGGTAAAACTTCGAACTGCGTGATCAGCGCGTCGAGCCGGTGGCGTTCACCTCGCACTGGAACCGTTCCGAGAACACTTTCCGGCGCGCTATAAAAATAACCCGTTTAATTATTAAACGGGGTTTTTCGTTCCGTTGGCTGCGGCTGGTCTCATGCAGTTTT
The DNA here is from genome assembly GCA_950022295.1 of Bromus sterilis. NCBI lineage: Eukaryota > Viridiplantae > Streptophyta > Magnoliopsida > Poales > Poaceae > Bromus > Bromus sterilis. The sequence continues at coordinate 224,808,372 of OX465598.1, forward strand.
CGCGACGGTGATCGGGTGAAACCCGGTGTCGCAAGGTCGAGTGTCAGGGTGGCAAGGGTCGGTCTCCGTCCGATACGAGATAATAGGGGGGGGGAATAATCGCCGATCGATAAATCGGGGATGAAAACACCGCAAACAAATGGAACAATCAAACAATTCACACCGAAAACAAAATTTTTAATTTTTGTGAAAACTGGGCTGTTACAAGATGCCACTATGGATGATGCTTACAAAGATGAACTTTCTATAGTTCCTTATGTTAAGCATGAAATTGTTACTATTGCACCCACACTTGATTGCCCTATTATCCTTTTGAAATCTCCAACTCATATTTCAGAGAATTTTGCTCTTATCAAGGCTCAATGTGATGGGTTGCATTTATCTTATGATCCTAAAGACCGTGTTGAAAACTATACACGTGTGCTTGTAAGTCATGAACAACATGATTTATGTGATACTTATATTCTTGATGTTGTTCATGATACTACTGAAAATTATTTTGAGAGAGGGAAGTTTGGTTGTAGAAACTACCATATTACTAAAACTCCTCTCTTTATGTTGAAAGTTTTGAAGTTCTTCTTTTTCCACCTTCCTATGCATGTCACTTTGTGCTTCTTTGATTTATTTATTACAAGTTTCCTAGGCATAGGAAGTGGGTTAGGCTTAAATGTGTTTCACATTTGCTTCTTGATGCTCTTGTTTTCTTAAACTCTTATTTCTTTGTGAGCATCTTTTGCAATCATCTTGCCTAGCTTAAAGGCGTAAAAGAAAGCGCTTGTTGGGAGGCAACCCAAGATGTTTTTACTTTTGTTTTTAGTGGTCTTGACGATTGTTACTACTGTAGAAACATCATTGTAACATTATTTTCAAGTTTTGTGCCAAGTTTAGCCTCCGATTGCAAGAAATTTCAAAAGTTGTGACATGCTGTCCAGAAAAAAGATTCTGTCCTTGGACGAAAAAATTAGCCTAAAATCACCAGATCATCTTTTTTACATGAATTTGTTTGACAGAGTGCTCTATACAATTAAATTTCGAGCATCTGTTCTGAGTTTTTTGATTTGAGTTGCAGAAGTACCCCGAAAAAATTAATTTGCTACCTGCTGTTCTGCTTTTCAAAGATTCTGCCACGTTTTTCCTTTCCTTACTTTTGCAAGACTTGCCCTAGCTTTTTCTTTGCAAAAACTTTTTGGCAATCTTGAGAAACAGTAGCCCTTCAAGAAATTTTTTATTTCCAGTAGAGGCAAATTATTTTATTAAGGGTACTAACCTCTCTAATCAGCTTATGATGAGTTATGTATGAAGGGAGTTTTCAAGTGTGCGAGGGAAGATGATGGAAGAAGATCTGGGAGTGTCAAACGCTCAAGCTTGGGGATGCCCCCATGCATCCCCAATAAATATTCAAGGAGACTCAAGCGTCTAAGCTTGGGGATGCCCCCGTGCATCCCCTTCTCCATCAACAATCATCAGTTCGTCCTCCGTCTCATTATATTTTTATCACTTCATGCGTTATATGCTATGCTTGGAGCGTCTCCCTCTTAGGTTTCCTTTTTATTTTTCTTTTTCTTTGTTTGTGTTCATAAAAAGTTAGAACCCAGCTTACTTTGTGTGGGATAGAAACACGCTCCACTCCAAACTAGAACACATCATAGGATTTCATGCTTATCTTTCTTTTGTTGTGTGTTCTTTATATTTTCGTAGTTGCTGCCATGTTTAACTCTTAGTTTTCATGCTTACCTTCTTCAAGAGTTTTAGTTTTAGTTTAGTTTGTTGCTGGAACTCGCATTAGTTTTCATGTTTATCTTGTTAAGAGAGTTGTTTGTTGCAATGAGTTGTGTCTTGCCTTGAAGTAGGTAATTGAGGTTGCTATTTAATTATAGTAGTAACTTGCAATAGTTTTGAGGTATTGTTGTGAGTAATGTTTGAAATTTTGGTGTCAAGAGCTCTATCCTATTAGTGATAGGTGTCGTATTTTGGGCAATCCGTGTTTATTTTCAAAAACTAAAAAAACTAGTTGAGAACTCTAGCTACTAGATGGGTCACTAATCTTTGGAGGGATCGGATATTAGAGTACACTCGTGTACCATGAGTCGAGGATGCGCAAGGATAACCAAACCCCCATACACTCCTCCTCAGGGTACTTGTCTCTTTGTGAACCTCCTTATTAGATTGAGAGTTACCGATAATAATTGCATGAGTTCTTCGGACTAATGTAAGCATTGAAAGTTGACACTTCCACCTCCTCATATTTTCTAGCCTCTTCGGTACCGCGCATTGCCCTCTTCTCACTCCGAGAGTCAGCATCCACCTCGCCGGTGCATCCAAACCCTTGGCATGATACGCTCTGTCATCATAAGCCTCCTTATATCTTTCCTCAAAACAGCCACCATACCTACCTATCAAGGCATTTCCATAGCCTTTCCGAGATATATTTCCATGCAACTTCCACCTTCTCATGACTTGATCTTAATTTCATACATGTTCCTTCTACACTGGCAAAGGCATACATTTTCATACATCATGATAGCTACATCTTCTTTATGTTGAGTACCTTGTAAAGTGTGAAGATCTTCTATACTTCTTGTAAAATAGAGTGTTGCCCTTAAGAGAGGAAAAGATCCCAAAGAGAGAAAAATTAAAAAGATCCCAAAGAGGAAAAATGAGAGTTCAATAGAAAGAGACATTGACGCCACCAAAAAATACAAAAAATACAAAAAGGAGAAAAAGGAAATAAAAAGAGAGAAGGGGGAAACACTACTATTCATGTTGAAAGATCCACACTCGTACTCCCTCTTATACCTTGTACGCCATAGAGATGGTCATATATGCATATAGCTATGTGGGGACCTTCACACTATAGAACTTGGCTTGTATATTCCAATGATGAGCCTCCTCAAATGAGCTCTAGGTCTTATTGAGCGAGAAAGTTGGATGCACCCCCACTAGTTCCATTGGAGAGCTTTTCTTAGCTCATATGTGCATCCGTTGCATGACAATCCCTACTCCTCATTGGCCTTCTCTCGACTATGATTGTCCTCATTGATGTGAGCCTTTCACACCCTTTTTGTCTTCCTCCTCCACCATATTTCTCTCTTTGCCATCCTTAGTGTCAACTCTCCTGCTTATGCTCATCCATTGCATGAGTGCTCAAAATATCGAAAGGGAGTGGATCAAATTGACTTGTACCTGGCTAGTGGTCTGGGGACGAGTCAAGATAAGATTCCAAAGAAGACTAGGTGTGAAACTTTAGTAGATTAAGTTCTCAACAAATATATTTTTCTCTCATATTCCCATCTTCCACTTCTTGCACGCAAACACCATCTGGAGACATTTGAGTCACGGACAGCGAGAGCACTTGCACCTTTATGTTCTTATGTTGCTTGTTTCAATGCTAATATAGACTCTTGCTTGTTATCAGTTGAATTGAATTACATACCTTGATTGCTTTACTTCCAAAGTTCTTATATGGTTGTTAGCATGTCACCACAGAAATTATGCTTGTTATCATTTACCAATCGAGGACGATTAAGAATTAAGCTTGGGGATGTTGATACGTCCCAAACGAATCTATAATTTCTGCTTGCTCCATGCATGTTTTGTGTGATATTTCTATGATTTATATACACTTACATACACTTTTGATCATATTTGGTCTAACCTATTAACTCAGTGCATCCCACTGCCAGTTCCTATTTTCTGCTGTTTTTCTCTTTCAGGTTTCCCCCATATTAAAATTGCTCCAAAAATTCCGGAAAAATACAATAAAAAATCAGCATACCGAAAGCTTCGGGAATCACCAAGGAGGGGCCAGAGGGGACCCACCAGGGCCATAGATGCCCTCCCGGAGCGCCCTAGGGTGGGGCCGTGCCAAGGGCCCGCCTGTACACCTGGTGGCCCCCTGGCTGCCCCCCTTCGCCTATATATTCTCCATCATGGGAAACCTCGGAAGAGAGAAGCCTTTTTCGCGATCTCGCCTCTGTTCCGCTGTCGCCACACTTCCAAGATCGGGAACGCCAGCAGACCTCTTCCCAGCACCCTGCCGGAGGGAGGATTGACCTCCGGGAGCTTCTCCTCCACCATGGATGCTTCCCGGATGATCTGGGAGTAGTCTACCTTGGACCATGGGTCCATGATCAGTAGTTATGTGATGTTCTCCTTCCCTCTTTGTTCTTCATTGATTTGACCTTGTGAGCTGCCATACATGATCAAGGCACATATTTAATTCTTTCTGTTGTTGCTATGCTGAGTTTGCTGGGATCTGATGGATTATGAGACTATGTTCAAGTTGTGATTACCTAATATATTTGGTTCTTATCTTTTATATTTTTGTTCTTGAGAAATTCTTGCATGTTCTCCGTTGCTGTTTAATCCTTTGGCCAAGTAGTAGGTAGTGACTCCAAGAGGGAACGTTATGCTCGATTGTGGGTTCATGCCCCCTGATGACTAGCTTGAGTGACAGAAACATGAGTCTAGGTTATGTGTTGTTGCCACAAGGGGGAAAAGAACGGTGCTTGTAACCGCGGTTGAAAGGATTGTTTACTTTACGCAAAGTTCTTTTAATGCAGTTGTCTGTTTCTTTGGGTTTACACTTTGGGTGGGGCTCGCAACTTAATACCAGCAAGATATCCTGGATAGATATATCAAGGTGGATGAATAGTAGTAGATGCAATTGGATTTGAGTCTACTTATTTTGGCGTACTGCCCATGTTTTTGAGCCTCTTCCTTTCTTTATAGCATAGTTAGCATTGCGGTGCGTTTTTAATCCTGTCAATTGCCCAGCTGTGATTTGTTTACCTCGCATATCAGTTTTATCGTCTTTTGGGAAAGAGACATCATAAGTGAACATCTTGGGACGCCGGTCCATATTCTCATCACTGTTTACACGCTAAATTTACTTCCTGCTTTTACTTTCTAGTTGCAGTCACTATTATCCTTTATCCCTTGCGTTTGATCCTTTGTAAACAACAAGGCCGGAGAGATTGACAACCTCTCTCAACTTCGTTGGGAGAAAAGTTACTTGTTTTGTGTGCAAGTCCAGGTGAAGTAAGCAATCTTAGATTGTGAACGGTGTAATTGTTCACTTCACAACCTACTTCTCGACCTTGGAGTCCTACTGGTCGATACTCAACTGTAACATCCCAAAATTCTTCGAATTTTGGAATGTTAATAAATTAAATAGATAATGATTGTTTGCTTGATGTGTTTAATTTTCTCTGGGATTTAAAACTTTTGGAGTTTATTGAATATTAAAAAGAGAGGGAATAAAATGACTTTCCGTAATATTCACCGTTGGTGTTTCTGGAATTTACTATTTAAAAACAAAACCAACAAAATAAAATGAGAGAAGGTAATATGACTCCTTCAACATTTTAAAAGTTTGGAAAATGTTTTAACTCTTTATTGGAATTCTTTTAAAATATTTTAAACATTTTTCAACACATGGCAGTTCGCTGGAGAGGATATAAAAGGACTTATCCCCATTTTTAATTTGTTGGAAAATAGTTTAAAATATTTATGGGAGACTTTTTAATTTTACTTTGGAGTTATAGATATTTTATAAAATTATTTTTGGAATTTATTTATGCTCTGGAAAAGTTTTTAAATCAATTTTCGGAGTTTTCGGTATTTTTAAAATGCCAGAAAAGTATTTAAAAATATTTAAAAATAAATTGAAAAGTTTTTTTTTATTTTATTATTTTGGTCAAGCCAAAAATTCAATTTTATTATTTTTAAAATATTGGCGAAGACGGAATTTTAAAATAAGTTTCCGTGATTTTTCTAATATTTTTTTGGGCCTAATGGGCCTGGTCTGTTTTTTTTCCAGCAGACCGAATTTGTTTTTATTTCGGTTTTTTTTTGAAAAGAGGGATTTGGGGCTGGCTATAAATAGCCCCGATTAGGGCTAAGTTTATTTTCGCCAGCGTTTTAGGGTTAGACTAATCTAATCCGCGGGACCCACCGCCGCCGACGTCATCGCCGGAGCTTCGCCGGAATTTTCGCCGGAGCATCGCCGGAGTGCGTTTTTGTTGCGTTGTCGAGGTAATTTTTCGCGAAGTACCGCCGTGCGCCGCCGTCCCCGTGCTCGCCGGAGCACCGCCGGAGTACCCCGCCGCCTAGCCCGCCGCGCCGCCCGTGCCATGGCGCCGCGAGCTCCGGACCGCGCCCGCGTGCCCCCGTGCCCCCGTGCGCCCCGCGCACCCGCCAGCCCTCCGCGCCCGCCGGCGCAGGCCGCCGCCGCCGGCCGCTCCTGCAGCCCAGCCGCGCCCCTGGCCGGAGCCCCGCTCATGGCCGCAGCCATGGCCGGCCCCGTGCTGTGCAGCCGCCCGTAGGAAGAAGACGAGCCTGCGAAAAAAAAATTAGATTAGAAAACGGTTTGCGAATTTTTTTTCTCAGATTTGGATCCAAAACCGCCCAGGGACCCGATCACGTTTTTTTGCAAAATTTTTATTTTTGTATAGGTCCTTTTTGCAGTAGACCCCCCCGGTACCCCCGTTTTTCACCCGAAACCGTTTTCGCGACTACTTTTAAACCGTAACTCGGAATTGGGCGATTCCAGTTGCGTTGCGACCGTGTAGAAATTATCTAGCCAGTAGACCTAGTGTTACAGTATTTTGAAGTATTTAAATTTGGATCCCAAGCTGATCCAAATTTGAACTTCCGGAAGCCGTAACTGTTTACCGGTGTACCCGTTTGCGCCGTTTCTTTTTGCGTTGGATCACTCGTTCCATGTACTTTCTGTTTACATCATGTGTGCACAAAAATTCACAAGTTTATTGATCTGTTTATTTGCAAATTCAATTCAATGTTGCAACTGCTATGACCTGCGTTGTAGTATTCCGTTTCACGTGATTCTTTTTGCATATTGGATCATATGAGACATCTTATCGGCAATATCCACATACCATTCATATTGCTATGATATTTACCTTGATTCCATAATGCCTCGATCATACTTTTGTATCGACAACTCTTTATCCGTTGACTCTCTCGAGTTCACGTTCCACCGATCACCCTCGGCACATCCACACCTTTGCACTTCAAAACATTTTTGTTTTGTTACTAAAACCTTTATGATTGTTTTGTTGATCTTATGTCATGTCCTTGTGGTGTGATTGCTTATTGAGTTCTTTCGTTGACGATAGATTGCTCGGAGTGTGACGAGTAGAGTTGACTGGAACGTGAGAGCGAAGATCTTCATCGAATGTATAAGGCAAGTGATACTTTGACCATACTCATACCTATATTTTCTATATGCATTATGTTAGGAAATATCACTCTATTGCATTGATAGGTAGTTTACTTTACTGTTGCTGCAAACCAGTTAGGATAGCCACATGTTTTGACTTGTCTACCGTAGATCAACCTAGCACGTGTTGTTACTTTATTGCTATGCTTTATAGACGTGGTTTGGGTTGTGAGAATTCATGGAGTGCATGTGAGCTATTTAATAAACTGTGTAGCAACTTTATAATAAATAGAAATCACTTCTGGACGGGCGGGTTGCATCCCGGTAGTTGTGGCTCGGTTGAGGACAGTGCCGGGGTTAAATGCACCCAATGGTTGTTTGGCGGTGAACCGGGTGCGTCATGGTGTCTACCCTCTCACGCAGTGGGCGCCGTCCAGGCTCAAAAAGATCAGACATGCAATATTACTAGTAGCTTCCGTGTACAGCCACTGGCTATATGGGCTCTGGCTTAGATGAGTAAGTTGTGGGGAACCTGGCCCTGGTAGCTAGCTGATGTAGAATTGTGTTAGGTGTACCGGCTACCAAAGGGTGGAGGCAACCTCTTCGGAAAGTCTTTGTCTCAATCTTCGGGTTGAGTCCAGTGGGGAACGTGTACAAACCTCTGCAGAGCGTATAAACTGATCATGATTAGCCGTGTCCACGGTTACGGACGAACTTTGAGCAACTAGTCAGTACTGTTGATGAATGATCTTGACAGATGAACACTTAATAATAATTTGGTTGGGACAAGAGTAGCATGGGTTGCTGTGTGTTTCAGGTAGAACTCAACTTAAAATTTTGACTAGTTTAGTTCTGGAGAAAATTGGCTTTCTGCAAAACTAAACCATAAGCCTTTTCTTTGACTTACCTTGCATGTAGATGTAGGTCCTTTATATAACCTTTTTCGTGTCACTTGCCGTACAAATCAGATGTACTGACCCGTTGTCGGGCTGTAACCTTCGGTGTTGCAGGTTTTTCAGACGATCAGTAAGGTGCGTTTAGGGGTTGCGAGTCTACACTCAGCATGTTCGCATGTGGCTGTTGATGGGACTCCACGTTATTTGCTTTTGCTTCCGCTATATTTATATTGAATAAGCTAGCCTTGAGCTATGCAACTTGTTATTTATTTACTCTGGATCATACGTTGTAATAATGATGCACTTGTACTTTGATATACATCTATTATACTGTGTGTGCCAGCGAGTTCGATCCAGGGACTGGCACTTGAGCACAGAGACTTCAATTCGGTGTGAATTGGGTCGTTACATCAACCTTGGTATCTTCACCAAGGGAAACTTGCCGCTACACTACATCTCACCTTCCACTTGGGGTATCCAACGAAGGGCGAGAAGCCGTTATCATCTCTCGCGTATCAGTGGGTGACCAACATTTTATAAAGATACCCGTAGCTTCTATGGCCATGCGAATACGATTAGTCGTCTATTAACCTAATTTGGAATCACACGAAATTCGAACCATGAGATCATTAAACTTAACTGATGTCGTCTACAGCGTTTCGCACCAAACCAAGAATGTTGAATACCTCTTGATAAAATAATCCATTCATTAAATAAATGGGTTTTCCATACCGATGGTGATAGAAAGTCTAGTGCCAAAAGTAGCGACGGTAATTGGGTGACTACACAATGTCGCAACTAGTCGGGTGTCATGTGCATGGGTCCGGGCACACATGCCGATACGATAAGAGGGGGAATATAATTCACCAAATGAAAAATTTGTTAAATAGATAGCCAATTTAATTACTATTACTATAATCAATACTAACAAATAATAAAAATAAAATAACATGCAACTTTTTAATTATGGGAAAATCTTGGGTTGTTATATAAATGCACTTTCACCCATCCTCTATAGTTAAGGTTTATTCTCTTCTTGCCTTATCCTCATGGTATTTTAATTTTTCAGTGTTGATCGTCGATGTCCATCGCTGGTTCTATTCTTTCCGGCGAAGGGACATGCTATACCTCTTGCCCAGCCTTGATAGTTCCTCATGGGTGTGGGGGTTTAGGCAGGAATCGATCTGGCTGTTGATTGTTATGAAGACTTTGTGTTTTGCAATGATGATGTTGAAGGACAAGGGAAATTTGAATAAAATGATGCAACACCCAGGGTTACAGGAAGGGGATCTCGATGATGTGATTTTTGAAGAGGTTGTTCATGATCTGGAGGAGTCAGTTTATTGGATGGCATTGGTTAGGGTCTGTTGTGACAAAAGGTAAACTCAATATTTCTTCTTGAGGAGTATGCTTGCATTGTGGGATCTCCCTAAATAAAATAGGTTCGGGCCTTTAGAAGACAATCCCTATTCAATCCAGCTCAAATTTCTTGGTGACTGGGAAAAGATATCATGGAACTTTAGGGGCAATCCAGTTCTGATTGCTCCTTATGGTGGTTTAACCAATCCTTCGACGATTAGCTTCAATTTCAATGGATGCAGATTCACAATCACCCTGTCGTCTACTAACCTCTCAACAAGGCTTTTGCCTCAAATGATGGAGAATATATAGCTACTAAACTGGCCTTTTATGACTTTGCATGGAATATTTTCTGGGTAAGGATCTAACCTGATGCCAGAAAGCCACTAAAGAACGATGTTTCGAGTATCCATGGAGGGATGAGAGAATGATGTATGAGAGGCTTCTAGATTCGTGTGCAGCATTTGGTATGTGTTTTTTAAATGGAGGCATAAGATTTTTTGCCTCATCCATATTACAACGGACACACATAGAACACATCACATGGAAATTACTCGTGCACTAGAATTTCTTCTAGGTTCTTCGCTCTCGTCGTGCTGCAAAGTTGAGCCTTCACAAGGATGTTATTGAGCAAGATTATTGGTGGCACACTCTTGCGATGGAAGACCCTGGAGTTTCTTTCCTTCCATATAGTCAGGAGACAAGCATGGTTATAGAAGCCATGGCTTTCCGATTTGGAGTGGTTTCACTAGTCCTATTATCCCACCACTCCATGACAGATCCATCCCTAAGCCAAATAAAAATATCCATGTGCGAGCCCAATCTTGTTGATATCAAGTCCCAAAGTCTAACGGTGAAGTGACATTTGAAGAAAATGTGTGGCCTAGATTCTTCCTCCCTCTTGCAGAGAGGGCAAAGCCTGCAATTTAGCCATCCGCGCTTGGCCAATTTGTCTGTGCTCCGTATCTGGTCTTGTAAGGCTAGCCAAGCGAATAACTTGACATTTGGAGGAGCCCAGACCTTCGACAATAAAATCCATGGGAAAGAGAGTCATGCCCAAAAATTACGCATTGTAGGCGGAGGCCCCCCCGAGTAGTGCCCATTAGCCCAGTGCTTCCACACGATCTCATCCACAGATTGCTCGTCAAGTTGTAAGTCACGCACAAGAATTTAGAGGGTGAAATACTCTCTTATGTGATCGATTAAAACCACCATGGACGAATTTATCTTTAGAATCCATGCATTTCCCTGTCAGAACCCTCTGTTAGGTAATGTGCTAGGATCAAAGTCACCTTGCATCATGTTAAAAATTTCAAAAGAAATCATTTGAAATCAAATTCAAACTCAAATGGGAGAAGGAACACCCCCCAGATGAATTAATTCAAAAGGCCAGAAATAAATCTTCTCCAAAAATTCATGTTTGATTTTTGAAAAGTCTTATAAATGAGTGTGATCACATATCAAGTGAGGTGGGACCCACCCCATGCTCATGGATTTTTCAAATATTCAAATAGGAGTTTGGAATTAAATTTAAACCCCTATTTGAATTAAAGTTCAAATTATTTGAATTTTAAAAATGTCCAAACTTTATAAGTAGCTAGTCTAATATATTGTGGAGCCATATAAAAAGTTTCAGCATTTAATAAAATGCCGAGCTTTTTATTTAGCACAGCAAAACAAATTGCAGAAAAGAAAAACAGAAAAAGAAAAGGGAGAGAGAGCTTACCAAAGAGGCCCAACTCATCCCCCCAGCCAGCCCAGCCCACCCAGCCTTGTCGTTGAGTTTATTCATGATGTCACTGAAAATTACTATGAGAGAGGGAGACATGGCTTCACATATCTCAATGATAATAAGCTCCCTCTCTCCATGATGAAATTTTTGAAGTTGCACTTGTTTTGCCTTCCTAAGCTTATTGCTTTGTGCTTCAATGAATTATTCTATTGCAATATTCCTATGCATAGGAAGCATGTTAGACTTAAATCTGTTTGGTATTTTCTTATTGATGCTCTCTTTTGTTCTTCAACTCTTATTCTTACGAGAGCGTCATTAAAATCTTAAGCCTATCTTTATGGCTATGAAGAAAGAGATCTTGGAAGGCAACCCTTGTTATCTTTACTTTGAGTTTTTACTTTCAGTTTTTAGTGGTCTTGATGCTTGTTACTACTGTAGCAACATCATTGTATCTTTATTTCCAAGCTTTGTGCCAAGTTTTAGCCTCTATTGACAAGAGAAACAAAAGTTGTGACATGTTGTCCAGAAAACAGATTCTGTCTGCCCCACGAAAACATCTGTGTAAATCACCAAATCATATTTTTTATCTGAATTTTTTGAAAGTATGCTCTATACAATTGTCATCCTGCCAACAGTTCTGAGTTTTTTTTATTTGAGCTACATAAGTGCCTCTAAAAAATTAATTACTACCTGTTTTTCTGTTTTTCCCATATTCTGCCATGTTTTGCGCTTCTTCAATTTTGCAAATCTTGTGCATGATTTATCCTTGCAAAAACCTTTTCGCAATCTTGAGAAACAGTAGCCCTTGTTGAAAATCTTTGTTGCCAACAAAGGCTAAGTGGAATAAATTTATTTCAGGTACTAACCACTCTAATCAGTTTATGATGAGTTTCGTATGAAGAGAGTTTTCAAGTGTGCGAAGGGAGATGATGAAAGAAGATTCATAAGTGGCAAAATCTCAAGCTTGGGGATGCCCCCGGCACACTCAAGAAATATTCAAGGAGACTCAATGCATCTCGTTCTACATCAACAATCATCAGTTTGTCCTTCTCCAGGCTATATTTTTATCACTTCATATGTTATGTGCTATGCTTGGAGCGTCTTGCTCTTTAGTTTTCAGTTTTAGTTTTTATTTTTGTTTGTTTTGTTTGTTGGTCTTATCTTTTGAGACATTAGAATCATTGATTGGGAGAGAGACACGCTCCACTTTTGCCTAGAATACTCATAGTTTTCATGCTCATCTTTGTTGAGTGTTCTTTACTTTTTCTAGTTGTTGTCATGCTTAGCTCTTGTTTTCCATGTTTATTTTTAAGAACTTTTGTTTAGGTTGTTGCTTCTAGAACTCTCTTGAGTTTCTTGCTTATCTTGTCTAGAGAGTTGGCATGTTGCAACTGAGTGTGTGTCTTGCTTTGAGTAGGTAATTGAGGTTGCTATTATAATTTTAGTAGTAACTTGCAATAGTTTTGAGGTATTGTTTTGAGTAATGTTTGGACTTATGTGTGTCAAGAGATCAAGCCTATTAGTGATAGGTGTCGTATTTTGGTTCAACGTGCTTATTTTCAAAAACTAAAAAATTTAATTGAGAACTCTAGCTCCTAGACGGATCACTAACCTCTGGAGGGGTTGTAATATATAGAGTACCCTCACGTTATCATGGGTCAAGGATGCGCAAGGATAACTAAGCCCCCATACACTCCTCCTAGGGGTACTTGTCTCTTTTTGAATCTCCCAACTTCATATAGAGTTATCGATAATAATTGGATGAGTTCCTTTGACTAATGCGAGTATTCGATTGTTGGCGCTTACACCATTTATATTTTGCTAGCCTATTTGGTACCGTGCATTGCCCTTTCTCATCTTGAGAGTCGGTGCAAACTTCGTCGGTGCATCCAAAACCTTGGCATGATACGCTTTGTCATCATAAGCCTCATTGTATTTTCCTCGAAATAGCCACCACACCTACCTATCAAGGCATTTCCATATCCTTTCTGAGATACATTGCCATGCAACATCCATCTTCTCATGACTTGATCTTTCATTGTCATACATGCTTTTGCTTGATCGTAGAGCCGCATGCTAGTTGCGCCTTGCCCTTATAATTGATATATGATGCGCTAGTATCATTGAATATCCTGCTACATTGGCGGAGGCATACATTTGCATACATCATGATTTAGTTTCGGTTTTCTTTATGTTGAGTACTTCTTGTAAAGTGTGTGATCTTCTACATCCTTGTAAAATATAGAGTGTTGCCCTAAAGTGAGGAAAATATCCCAAAGAGGACACAAATAAAAGATCCCAAAAGAGGACACATGAAAAGATCCCAAAGAGGACAAATAAGAGATAAATAGAAAGAGCCAATGGGGCCACAAAAATACAAAAAAATAGAAAAAAGATAAGGGGGCAACACTACTATTCCTTTTGAAAGATCCACACCCGTGCTTCCAAGTAGCATTTGTACGTCGTAGAGAGTTTTCATATCATTCATGCATAACTATGTGGGGACCCTTACACTATAGAACTTGGCTTGTATATTCCAATGATGAGCCTCCTCAAAAGAGCTCTAGGTCTTCGTGAGAAAGCGAGTTAGATGCACCCCCACTAGTTCCATTGGAGAGATTTTCACAGCTCATATGTGCATCCGTGCATGGCAATCCCTACTCCTCACACCATATCTACCATTAGGCCTACCCTAGCCTAAGGTTGTCCTCATTGGTGTGAGACTTTCATACTTTTTTGTCTTTCTTCCCCATCATTTATTCTCTTCGCCATCCTAAGTGCCAACTAATATTGCCCGCGCTCATTCATTTCATGACTGCTCAAAGTCAAAAGGGAGAGGATCGGATTGACTTGTACCTAGCCAGTGCTCTGGGGACGAGTCATAATAAGATTCTAAATGAGACTAAGTGTGAAGTTTGGTAGATTGAGTTCTCAACAACTATTCGGTATTTTTATGCTCTAAACCCATCTCTCACTTTCTGCACGGGAACACCGATTGGAGACATTCGAGTCACGGACAGCGAGAGCTTCTTGCACCTTTATGTTCTTACTTTGCTAGTTTAAATACTAGATATAGACTCTTGCTTGTTATTATCTTGACTTGAATTGCATCTCTTGCTTGTTGTACTTTAAAGTTCAAATCTTTGTTGTTAGACTGTCACCACAGAAATTATCTTTGTTGTCATTTACCTACTCGAGGACGAGCAAGAATTAAGATTGGGGATGTTGATACGTCCCGAGAACGATCTGTGCTTGGCATTGTCTGCTTAGAAAAGTGGGTACAGTTCTCGGCTCTCCATATGACTATGTCGTAGCAGGACTTGCATATGCTAACCCCGGGTCCCGACAGACTTGGTATCAGAGCAGGACTGACTGTAGGATTATCAGCCTTGGCCGAAGTCGAGTCTAGCTTGCTATAGTTATATAGTTACTCTGGGTATATAAGGGAACAACGTAAGGATTCTTTTTTCTCCTTACCCTCATCGTTCTGAGTTCTGAGTCACCCTCATCTTGTTCTACGGGAAGATAGGACTAGGCTCATCTATGTCTTATTAGAACATCTCGTTGTTTGCTTCGTTGTAGCCGTAGGAAGGTTGTGTTCGGTTTACTAGCGTCGTTGTGCTTCCTGATTTCTTACATCGTATGTAAGTGTTGTTTCTACATTGCAAGAAAAGACATTTCTTACAATTACAGCCGTTATGCTGCCCGAGTCATTCCAAGTTTCTTCATAATCTGATGCATTTGCAAACTCCTTTCTTTTTCAGATGGCGGACCTTCCCCCTCGGAAGATTGTTCGTCTGACCAGGTGCCTCGATGTGCGTGGGCATCCAGCCACGCTCACCGAGATGATGTCCTTCATTGGCTATCGATGGTATCCTGAGTACACCATTGAGGAGCAGTTCCTTGACTTCAACCAGACTCAGTTCCACTGCACTGTCAGGATTTACCCGCGCCACATTGGAGTCTCTCAGCCTATCCTTTTTGGACATGGCATTGGTGTCACCGAGAACATGGCTGTGCAGGATGTTGCATACTCATGTATTACCCTGCTGAGAGAGGAGCATGCACTGCTTGCAGGATCACCTTTCCGCTATATCCCTGCTGCACTTCCAGGAGAAGAGGGATATTACACCGGATTGTACACAGATCACTCCCTGGAGGATACTTTGCTTCAGATCACTTCTCGGCATGCGTGTGATAGAGATCGTGATGCACGTGCACGCCACCCGTGTTCGTCTGTATCGAGCACTTACACTCCTGGCTCCTTTCGTGAGTGTTGGATCAGTGGAGTATGATGCTATCTACCCAGCCAGGACACAGATGCCTTCTCGAGTTGCTTGGCCCGAGATTGGAGGCATTTTTCCACCCCGTGGTCCTCTGCTTCCACCCTACGCTGGACCTAGGCCCCATCCTTGCCCAAATGGATATCAGGGTCCACAGGCCTCCGTGTTTTCCGATGGTGACCTTCAGCTACCGGGTTACGCGGGTAACTTTTACGAGGACTACTATGGAAATGGAGATGAGTGAGACCGCCTGTGGTCTTACTTTAGTGAGGATGTAGTAGTATCTTAGTATATTGTACGCAAGGTGTTCTAAGTTCCAGAGGCTTAGATAAATAATGTATAGGAAGTCAGAGTGCCTCTGAAGGATGTATCATCTTCATCACGTTTGTATTAGCTTGGCGCTTGTACTAAAATGATGTATGGTTTGTATGACAGCTTGTGAATATATGGCTTGTATGCTTTTATCACCATGTTGTCAAGATGATTACTTCCTTTGCTCTGTGATTCTTCCAGTACCTTCAATACCTTGTTTAGACTCTTCCAATCAACTCTGTTTGACTTTGGTTTTCACCTTCAGGATGTCTCAAGGAACCCGTGGCCAGCTTGGTCGTGCCCATGGTCGTGGGAATGATCCGGAGGAAGACAACCTTCCACCCCCACCAACGATGGCTCAGGTTCTGATGGAGGTTGAGAGGAACCGCAGAGACTCTCATCAATTGCTGGAGGTCATTGCCCGCAACACCACTCAGCAGCGCAACGAGTTGGTGTCTCTGAACGACTTCATCCGGCTTCATCCCCGGTCGAGCCCCTTGACGCTGATGACTGGCTTCGCAGCATCGAGAGGAAGCTTCAGGCAGGCCATGTTGCAGATGGTGACAGGGTCAGCTATGCCACTTACCACCTCGAGGGTGCAGCTAGCTCTTGGTGGGAGAATTTCCTGAACATGCATCCCGTTGGACCGCCCACTACTTGGGATGAGTTCTGCAGTTCATTCCGTGAGCACCACATCCCAAAGGGTCTTATGGACCGTAAGCGTGAGGAGTTCTGCAACCTCACCCAAGGCAGAAGGACTGTTGACGAGTTTAGTCGTGAGTTCAACCGACTTGCTCGTTATGCTACTGAAGAGGTCTCCGCCGACGCTAAGAAGCAAGAAAGGTTCCGTCGTGGACTTAATTCCGGACTCCGTCGTGAGCTCAACCTACATGACTTTGCCACCTTCCAGGTCCTTGTCAACAAGGCCATCAAGGACGAGGACATGAATACCCCCAATAACTTCCGCAAACACCGTAGAGACGATGGTTCATCCAGCTCAGGCTCTCAGAAGCGCAAGATCTGGATCCCCAACAGTATGTTTCGCCAGAACAACCCACCGAGGCCATCCTATGTGGCGCCTCGTCCACCAGCTTCGCTCCACCCAGCTCCACCGAACAACCCAGCTCCACGCACTGTCTTTGGAGCCTGCTACAAGTGTGGTCAGGCAGGCCACTACTCCCGCGAGTGTCCCCAGAACTAGCTCCAGAATCAGAATGCTCCACCCCGTGCCGGAGGGAACAACAATGGTCGTGGCAAGCCACCCCAGAAGGTCTACACCACCAAACCCGCTCCTCCCGCCACTCCTGGACGTGTGAATCAGATTGCCGCCGAAGAGACTGACGACACCACTGACGTCATTCTTGGTACGCTCCCAGTCAATTATGTTCCTACTTCCGTTCTTTTCGACCCAGGAGCATCTCATTCATTCATGTCGGAAAGTTATGCACTTCGTCATGAGTTATCTTTTGTTGAATTGTCCACCCCGATGATTATTCAAACTCCAGGGTCAAGATGGCAAACTAATAGAGTAAGCCATGGTAATCAAATTGCAATTGAGGGTTTAGTATTCCTTGCTTCACTCATAGCCCTCAAGTCTTCAGACATCGATGTAATCCTTGGCATGGATTGGCTGTCAAGGCAGAATGCCTACCTTGATTGCAAAGGCAAATCAGTGAAACTCACCCACCCTTCAGGCAAGACAGTTAGCTACACCTCACCCAGAACAAGAACCCAAGTGCATTCTTTGAATGTACTTCCCCTTCCCGACCTTGAAGATATTCCGGTGGTTCGTGACTTCCCAGATGTCTTTCCTGAAGAACTGCCGGGAATGCCTCCCGAAAGATGTGTAGAGTTCATAGTGGATCTTGTGCCAAGAACCGCACCAATTTCCAGACGCCCATGCAAAATGGCCCCACGTGAGTTAGCTGAGCTTAAAACCCAACCGGAAGCTTTGTTGGAAAAAGGCTTCATCCACCCTAGCTCATCGCCATGGGGTTGCCCCGTTCTGTTCGTAACGAAGAAAGATGGAACAAAAAGGATGTGCGTAGACTATCGCCCGCTAAATCTAGCGACGATAAAGAACAAGTACCCACTGCCCAGGATCAATGATCTTTATGATCAACTTGCTGGATCCTCTGTCTTCTCCAAGATGGATTTGAGATTAGGCTATCATCAAATTAAAATCCGAAACGAGGACATTCCAAAAATGGCTTTTACTACTCGTTATGGTCTTTACGAGTACACCGTCATGTCCTTTGGTTTAACCAATGCCCCCGCCACTTTCTCGCGCATGATGAATTCGATCTTCATGGAGTACCTAGATAAATTTGTTGTGGTTTATCTCGATGACATTATCATCTACTCGAAGAACGAAGAAGAACATGTTGAACACCTAAGGCTGGTATTGATGAAACTTACAGAGCATCGCCTGTCTGCTAAATTCTCCAAGTGTGAATTTTGGCTACCAGAAGTGACCTACTTAGGCCACATGATTTCTGCAAAAGGCATTGCTGTGAATCCCGAGAGAGTTCAGGCCGTCCTTGACTCGACTCCACCTGAATCGGTTAAGCAAGTTAGGAGTTTTCTTGGCCTAGCCAGCTATTGCCGTCGCTTCGTCGAGAACTTTTCTAAAGTTGCAAAGCCTCTAACTGAACTCTTCAAGAAAGATAAGAAATTCCTATGGACTCCCAAGTGCGAGGAAAGCTTTCAAGAGCTAAAAAGGAGATTGACTTCTGCACCCGTACTTGCACCTCCAGACACCAAAAAGGATTTCGAGATCTTTTGTGACGCCTCACGGCAAGGGTTAGGATGCATACTTATGCAAGATAGACATGTGGTAGCTTATGCTTCATGCCAGTTGCGTCTACATGAAGAGAACTATCCTACCCATGACCTTGAACTCGTTGCCGTATTCATGCCCTAACAACTTGGCGACATTACCTCCTTGGTAATCGTTGTGAGATCTATTCCGACCACCAAAGCCTCAAATACATATTCACCCAGCCAGATCTTAAACTCAGGCAAAGACGCTGGATTGAGTTGATAAAAGATTACGACGTAGGAATTTCTTACACCCCAGGAAAAGCCAATGCCATGGCTGATGCACTAAGTCGTAAGTCGTATTGTAACAACCTCATGTTACAACAGTATCAACCACTTCTTCATGAGGAATTTTGCAAGCTCAATCTTGAGATTGTTCCTCATGGCTATCTTTCTACCTTGGTGGCGAAACCAACCCTTGAGGATCAAATCATAGTTTCCCAAAGGCGTGCACGAGGTGTTCGCCGGATCAAGGAGAACATTGCTAGCGGAGTTGCTAAATGTTTCTCCACAGACAGCAAAGGAATGGTATTCTTTGGAAATCGTTTGGTAGTACCTAAGAATAGGGAACTAAGGCAACTCATCCTCAAAGAAGCCCAAGACACACCCCTCTCGATTCATCCCGGTAGCACAAAAATGTACCGAGATCTACGCTAGAGATTTTGGTGGACTAGGATGAAGAGAGACATTGCTCGATTTGTTGCTGACTGTGATGTTTGTCGTCGCATTAAGGCCGAACACCAAAGACCTGCTGGTACACTTCAACCTTTCCTATTCCAGAGTGGAAATGGGACAAAGTCACTATAGATTTCATCACTGGCTTTCCAAAAACCCAGAAAGGAAACGATGCCATCTTCGTTGTCATAGATAGGCTTTCCAAAGTTGCTCACTTCCTTCCAGTTCGCGAGTCTATAACTGCTAGCTAGTTAGCGGACTTGTACGTCTCTAGAATTGTATCCCTTCATGGTGTTCCTTTGGAAATCAATTCTGATCGTGGTAGCCTTTTCACCTCTAGATTCTGGGGAAGCTTCCAGAATGCTATGGGAACTCAGCTCTACTTTAGTACAGCTTTCCATCCTCAGTCTAGTGGTCAAGTCGAAAGGGTTAACCAAATTCTCGAGGACATGCTCAGAGCTTGTGTAATCTCATTCGGAAAGAATTGGGAGAAGTCTCTTCCTTTCGCAGAATTTGCTTATAACAATAGTTTCCAATCTAGTCTGAACATGGCTCCTTTTGAACTCCTATATGGACGACAATGTCGAACACCCCTAAAATGGTCAAAAACCGGTGAAAGACAATTCTTTGGACCGGATATGATCAAGGAAGCAGAAGAGCAAGTTCGCATTGTTCGTGATCAATTGAAAGCAGCCCAGTCTCGTCAGAAAAGCTACTATGATCGTCATCATAGGCAAGAGAGCTACAATCTGGATGAGAAGGCTTACCTTCGGGTTACTCCTCTGAAGGGAACCCAACATTTCGGTATCAAAGGCAATTTGGCCCCACGTTACATCGGACCTTTCCGCATTCTTGCTAAACGTAGAGAAGTTTCCTACCAACTTGAACTACCCCCGCACCTTTCCCGAGTACATGATGTATTCCATGTGTCACAACTCAGGCGTTGCTTCAAGGACCCCATCCGCGAAGTCGACCATGAAATGCTTGATCTCCAAGATGACCTTTCATATCGAGAGTACCCCGTTCGTATTCTTGATTCCGTAGAGCGTGTCACTCGTCGTCAGAAGATTAAGTTTCTGAAAGTGCAATGGTCACACCACTCTGAGAGAGAATCTACGTGGGAAAGAGAAGACTGTCTCCGTGCCGAGTATCCCTCCTTCCTCCCGCAGACTTCTGAATCTCGGGACGAGATTCTGTTGAGTGGGGGCCAGTTGTCAGAACCCTCTGTTAGGTAATGTGCTAGGATCAAAGTCACCTTGCATCATGTTAAAAATTTCAAAATAAATCATTTGAAATCAAATTCAAACTCAAATGGGAGAAGGAACACCCCCAGATGAATTAATTCAAAAGGCCAGAAATAAATCTTCTCCAAAAATTCATGTTTGATTTTTGAAAAGTCTTATAAATGAGTGTGATCACATATCAAGTGATGTGGGACCCACCCCATGCTCATGGATTTTTAAAATATTCAAATAGGAGCTTGGAATTAAATTTAAACCCCTATTTGAATTAAAGTTCAAATTATTTGAATTTTAAAAATGTCCAAACTTTATAAGTGGCTAGTCTAGTATATTGTGGAGCCATATAAAAAGTTTCAGCATTTAATAAAATGCATAGCTATTTATTTAGCACAGCAAAACAAATTGCAGAAAAGAAAAACAGAAAAACAAAAGGGAGAGAGAGCTTACCAAAGAGGCCCAACTCATCCCCCCAGCCCACCCAGCCTTGTCGTCTACCCCCGGGCACGAGCACACAGCTGCGTGCCCGGCATGCCGACGCCGGCGGGCAGCAGCTAGCCTGCCTGGCCCCTCCCCGACCCGCCTAGAAGCGCCACGACGACTCCCTGGAGACGTCGTATCCATTCCCCCCCTGGGAGCCATTTCCCCTTTCTCTCCCGCTCGATTCCATCGTCGTCCGTGAGCAACCGTGGAACACGCCGCCGTCTTCACGCGGCCACCGTTGACGAGAGGACGCACCGCCAAGTCCATCAGCTCCGCCGTCGTCTACAACCCCACCATGCAGAAGGAATCGAAGCCAGGCGCCCCCACGAGCTCGCTAACTTAATTGTCTTCGTCTCCGGCCGCCGCGGATCCACCTCGAAATCCGGCAGCTCCAGAGCTTCCCCGCCTCCATCGACTGCACAGCTGCACTCCCTGCATCTGGGTGAGCGTTTCCCCTCAAGCCACGGCTTCCTTCCCCTCCTCTAGCTCGATCTGCCATGGACGCCGGAGTACAGAGCCACCGTGCTCGTCGTCGACGAGCCTACACTATGCAATCGACCCCGTCACCTTGTCCGTTGTCACCGCCGTGCTCCTCTGGTTCAATCCCGCCTAAACCCGCTCCAAATGGCGCCTTCTAGCAAGATCCAGCTCGCAGCCGTAGCTCCGTCGCCGCAAAACTCGACGCCGGCGAGCGTACAGAGCACCCCAGCACTTGGAGTTGGTCCCATTCGACGCGCAACGCAAAGGGCTTCGATCTGGAGGTTACAGCGCTCGATTTAGTGCTCGGATTTGCCGTCTACGAGGACGCCACCGTCTCGGGAGGTCGCCGGAGTTGAGCCGCCGGCGAGCTGACATGGCCGGAGTCATTAGAACTAACCCACCCCGCTAATGACCCCCCCTAACCCACTGACACTGGGCCCCAGTGGCTTAATTAGCCACTGGTTAGATTAATCCAGCCGGATTAGAACCCTGTGACACTGACATGCTGGCCCCACATGTCAGCCCCCCCCCCACATCATCCTGACGTCATGCCTACGCAGTAAGCATTTAAATTGATTTATTTAATTCCAGAAATTCCAGAAAAAGGCTGAAACTTTGGAAATTCATAGAAAATTCATATTAACTCCAAATTTAACATATAATATATGAAAAATGATCAGGAGAAAATAATATATCCAAATATACAACTTTCAACTATGTTTGAGTAGAATTTAAAATGGGACCAGTAGCATTTGCTATTTGGTTTAATTGGAATTTAATCAAATTAAATTCAAATGCTTTTGCAATTTGAATCTTAGCAACATGCCACATTTCATTTGAACATCAGAGGCATATCATACACATTCCAAGATGAATTTCATTGATCAAACAATAGCATTTGTAACTTGGCTAAATTGAATTCAAATTGGAGTTTGAATTTGCAATTCATTTGCAATATACTCCATTTAAATGGAATTGCCTCACACATCAGAAGCATGCAAACCAAGTTTCAACTATCAACCATGTGCTTGTGCATTGTATTTACTTTGCTACCTTGTTTGTTGTTTGTCGAGTAGAAGTTGAACCAGAACAGGAGGCTGCCCCCTTCGTTGAAGATCCCGAGACTGAACCTCGTCAGCAAGGCAAGCAAACCCCCATTGATCATGTCGATAAAATCCCACTTCCCTCTCATGTCTCGCTTATGCATTGTATAGGATGATTACCATGCTACGTTTCTACCGCATAGATGAACCCATTCCTTTGCATGACCTATCATTTGTCACAGTAGTAAGCAAACCACAATCCTAGCAAATGTAGGAGTTGATTGATATCATGTGACCCCTGCATTTGTTACTGCTTATTGCATGCTTAGAGTGATACAATGTTGTTACTGTTATGTGAGTCGGGATGGTAGTGATCATGTTGATGATGATGGAAATGTGTTGGTGAATCTACCCTAATACAAGGTGAACGATGAGAGGTTGTGTAGGAGTACACGGTGGGTTGTCTCGTTGAACACCGCCCTAAGTCAGACTTCTTGTGTGGTGATCCAAGATGAAGAGTACAACCACACATTGGGCTCACTGACCCCTCTCAACCTATTAACTCATCCCTTTCGATGTCCAGATGTCGCAATAGTTAGGAGTTCTGGTAGATTTGTGTCCTGGCTGCTAAGTGAGAGAACGGCTCAACCGAGACCGGCTTATGCACCACGCACACATCATCTGGGTCCACTTCGGTAAACCGTCCGGGTTCACGATAGTGGTAGCCAACCCAGGTAGGCAGCTTTCTTGGACTAGATCGGCTATGAGGTAACAGTTGTGGTGAGCATCCTCGCTGACACCCCTTGAATAGTGTCGAGATCAAAGGTGGTAACTGGTGGTCATGTGTGTGTAGCGGTACACCCCTGCAGGGTTAACAAAACTATTCGAATAGCCGCGTCCGCGGTTAAGGACTTCTTGGAAAGCTTAGCTTGATTATTAGACAACTTGAACAGGATACTTATAAAACTTGCCAAGATAAGCGTGAGTGCTATGGCGTGCTTTCTCGTGGGGAAGTCGAGGAAGGCACCATAGTGGTGTAATTGATAGGAGATGTAGTGGACTCGTGTACTCGTAGTTCAGGGCTAGCCAAGTCAAAGCTGGCACTTTTGCAAGTGAAACCCCACCCCCCTTTACCTTGATACATGTTCATGAGTAGCATAGCTCCTATGTAAGTCTTGCTGAGTACGACTTTGTACTCACGTTTGCTTATTCTATGTTTTAGATGAACCCACTGACCCCGAAGGTGGATTCTTCATCGAGCTCGACGACTGAAGACCAAGCTAGTGTAGTCCCAGTCAGACGACTGGTTCCCTCGTGGAGGGCTTGTATTTAAATAAGGCTTCTTAAGCCATTTGTTAAACTTGTCTGTACTCAGACCTACTTTTCTCTGTGTGCACTCTGTGTGCACTCTGTGAGAGTTATCAATAAAATGTATATTTTGTAGAGAATTGCAATGATACCTACTGTTCATACAAGGCATGTGTGCTGCTTGTATGTTTATAACATGCATGTCTTTGTATGGGTTTTCGAGACCTTAGTTGTGATCGGGATGGCGGTCTTTTATACACCAAGTGGCCCTTAGATGTGCGCAGCTTGGGGCATCGCGATGCGATTGTTCGAGACTCTGTCTCGTGCACACTTTGTGGTATGATCGAGCCCGCCCTAGACCCCGACTAAGTGATCGGGCTGGAGTAAGTCTATGTAAGAGTTATGAGATAGTCGATATTATGGTTGAGGCGACTTGTCTGTGAATATGGGAGGTCATCACCCATATCATTAGACTTGTGTGCCGACGATGAGGATCCATCTCAGTTGATCATCCGGCCTGGATGGGATACCCCTCACGTACGATGCTTTCCGAGAACGTTATGTGCTTGGCCTTGTCTGCTTAGACAAGTGGGTACGGTTCTCGGCTCTCCATATGACTATGTCGTAGCGGGACTTGCATACGCTAACCCCGGGTCCTGACATTCCCACAAGTTATTCTTTCGGTAAAGAGTTAGCAAAACTTTGCAAAAAAATTAGGGGGTATAATGGATGCTAAAATACTAGGTGAATGCACTATTTTCTCAACTCTTTCTTTTCCAGTAGCAAAATCATGAGGCCCCTCGCTTTCTATTAGTTCCCGGAGAATAATGTTTCATAAACCCCAAGAGAATGCAAGATTTTCTCATTTTTGGATATTGTTACCCCCCCTCCCATGGTATTAGACCTTTTTGGCAATGAGATATCGCCAAAATTATGTAGTTGTGTATGGGAAAGATTATATGTTGTGGTGTTAAGTGAAGGCAAAGGTGCTCATGTAGTATTTCCACTTATTCGGCTATGCGCATGAAGATGCAGAGCTGAATTATGAACATCTACGGTTGCGTATGTGATACGTCCCAAACGTATCTATAATTTTTGCTTGTTCCATGCTTATATTTTTTATATTGTTATATGTTTTGATGCACTTTCATATATTTTACAACATATTTGGACTAACCTATTAACTCAATGCCCAATGCCAGTTTCTGTCTGCTGTTGTCGTGCATTGCAGGAAAATGTCGAAAACAAAAGTGCTCGGAAAATTCCAGAAAAAATATATAAAAAATCAGTAGTACGGAAGACTCCAGATGTCCGAAGGATAGCCGAAGGGGTGCCAATCCCCAACCAGGCGACCTGTTCAATCGGCCTACGGGGTGGCCGTGCCACCAGGTCGCCTGGTCGAGTGGGGACACCCCGAGGTCCCCTTTTGGTTGTATTTTTACTCCCGGAGAGGAAACCCTGGAAATCCAACTCCTTTTTCCCGAAGCGATTCCGATATTCGCCTCCATCTCCAACAAGCTTCGGGGGACCAGAATTTCCTACTCCAGCACCCTGCTCAGACGAGGAAGTACCCCCGGATTCATCTTCATCGATGTTTCTTCCTCCCTCCATAGCTTTGTGGTTATTTATCTCTCCCATGATGTGATCATTATTGTGATCATAGGCTATGTTAATATAGGGTGATCTCATGATGTTTCCCCTTCTTCTATGTATTGGGTTTGATGTACTCATTTGGTTATATCTAGTATAATCTCTGAGACCATGGTGAAAACGGGTCTATTGGACATAAATTAGAAGAATATTTTCATGAGGGATTTCTTCTATTGTGAATTGATTAAAAATTGAGAGTATCTTGGTTCTTGTATTTGACTATCCTTGAGATATGTTGTGGTTATTGTGGTACTCTCTTTGGATAGCCGCGGTAACATTGGGAAATCCATGATGAGAACTACATAATTCTCGTTCTCTCCTTATAACAAAGGAATGACCTCCGCGTACGTCTCCATTGCATGTTTTAGTGGAAATATCATGTGATTAGACTATGTTAATGTTGTTGGGAGTTGCCACTAGTGAAAGTATGAAGCATATGCCTTGTTTCCACCATTGCAATACCGTTTGTGCTCATGTTTACTACTTGTTTGCTTGATGTTTTTATTTATTCAGATTTATATTGCTTCGCTTTGCCACACCTATCTCCCATATTTTACCATCTCTTCGTCGAACTAGTGCACCTATACAATTTGCCATTGTATTAGGTGTGTTGGGGACACAAGAGACTTCTTGTTTCTTAATTGCAGGGTTGCTTGAGAGAGACCATATTCAACCTCTACTTCCCTGAGATCGATAAACCTTAGGTCATCCACTTGAGGGAATTTGTTGTTGTCCTACAAACCTCTGCGCTTGGAGGCCCAACATAGTCTACAAGAATATAAGTGTGTGTAGACATCAAGCTATTTATTGCGCCGTTCCCGGGGAAGTAAGGTAACGGTATTCACCCACCCGCAAGGAATCTATTTCTTTTGGGGAGTGAGTGCTTGAAGGTATATATTTAGATCTTGCAATTAAATCTTTTTGTTTCTTGTTTTTATTTTCACTAGTTAGGCTTATGGAAAACAACAACAAAATGAGAGAGCTTTATGAGCTCTACCTAGAGTTAGGACATGAAGTGTTTGAAGAGAAAATTTAAAAACATGGAACTTTATTTGCATACTCTTCATGATTGCAGTGTTACTAGTATGTCTTCTTTGAATACCTTTGATGTTAATAATATGCAAAGTTATAAGCTTGGGGATGCTACGTTTGATGAATATGATGTTTTTAGCCCCCCCCCCCAGTTTTGATGAGGAAACTTATTTTTATGATATTGTGAAACCTATCTATGATGATTATTGTGATGACACTTATGCTATAAAAAATAAAAAATTTCAAGTGGATCGTGATAAGAATGATTCATGTGATAGCTATTTTGTTGAGTTTGCTCCCACTACTATGGATGATTTTTCTTATGTGGGGAGTAATAAATTTTATATGCTTGTGGATCATGATAAGAATTTTTTTATATGATACTTATGTTGTTGAGTTTATTCATGATTTCACTGAAAATTACTATGAGAGAGGGAGACATGGCTTCACATATCTCAATGATAATAAGCTCCCTCTCTCCATGATGAAAATTTTGAAGTTGCACTTGTTTTGCCTTCCTAAGCTTATTGCTTTGTGCTTCAATGAATTATTCTATTGCAATATTCCTATGCATAGGAAGCATGTTAGACTTAAATCTGTTTGGTATTTTCTTATTGATGCTCTCTTTTGTTCTTCAACTCTTATTCTTACGAGAGCGTCATTAAAATCTTAAGCCTATCTTTATGGCTATGAAGAAAGAGATCTTGGAAGACAACCCTTGTTATCTTTACTTTGAGTTTTTACTTTCAAGTGGTCTTGATGCTTGTTACTACTGTAGCAACATCATTGTATCTTTATTTCCAAGCTTTGTGCCAAGTTTTAGCCTCTATTGACAAGAGAAACAAAAGTTGTGACATGTTGTCCAGAAAACAGATTCTGTCTGCCCCACGAAAACATCTGTGTAAATCACCAAATCATATTTTTTATCTGAATTTTTTGAAAGTATGCTCTATACAATTGTCATCCTGCCAACAGTTCTGAGTTTTTTTTATTTGAGCTACATAAGTGCCTCTAAAAAATTAATTACTACCTGTTTTTCTGTTTTTCCCATATTCTGCCATGTTTTGCGCTTCTTCAATTTTGCAAATCTTGTGCATGATTTATCCTTGCAAAAACCTTTTCGCAATCTTGAGAAACAGTAGCCCTTGTTGAAAATCTTTGTTGCCAACAAAGGCTAAGTGGAATAAATTTATTTCAGGTACTAACCACTCTAATCAGTTTATGATGAGTTTCGTATGAAGAGAGTTTTCAAGTGTGCGAAGGGAGATGATGAAAGAAGATTCATAAGTGGCAAAATCTCAAGCTTGGGGATGCCCCCGGCACACTCAAGAAATATTCAAGGAGACTCAATGCATCTCGTTCTACATCAACAATCATCAGTTTGTCCTTCTCCACGCTATATTTTTATCACTTCATATGTTATGTGCTATGCTTGGAGCGTCTTGCTCTTTAGTTTTCAGTTTTAGTTTTTATTTTTGTTTGTTTTGTTTGCTGGTCTTATCTTTTGAGACATTAGAATCATTGATTGGGAGAGAGACACGCTCCACTTTTGCCTAGAATACTCATAGTTTTCATGCTCATCTTTGTTGAGTGTTCTTTACTTTTTCTAGTTGTTGTCATGCTTAGCTCTTGTTTTCCATGTTTATTTTTAAGAACTTTTGTTTAGGTTGTTGCTTCTAGAACTCTCTTGAGTTTCTTGCTTATCTTGTCTAGAGAGTTGGCATGTTGCAACTGAGTGTGTGTCTTGCTTTGAGTAGGTAATTGAGGTTGCTATTATAATTTTAGTAGTAACTTGCAATAGTTTTGAGGTATTGTTTTGAGTAATGTTTGGACTTATGTGTGTCAAGAGATCAAGCCTATTAGTGATAGGTGTCGTATTTTGGTTCAACGTGCTTATTTTCAAAAACTAAAAAATTTAATTGAGAACTCTAGCTCCTAGACGGATCACTAACCTCTGGAGGGGTTGTAATATATAGAGTACCCTCACGTTATCATGGGTCAAGGATGCGCAAGGATAACTAAGCCCCCATACACTCCTCCTAGGGGTACTTGTCTCTTTTTGAATCTCCCAACTTCATATAGAGTTATCGATAATAATTGGATGAGTTCCTTTGACTAATGCGAGTATTCGATTGTTGGCGCTTACACCATTTATATTTTGCTAGCCTATTTGGTACCGTGCATTGCCCTTTCTCATCTTGAGAGTCGGTGCAAACTTCGTCGGTGCATCCAAAACCTTGGCATGATACGCTTTGTCATCATAAGCCTCATTGTATTTTCCTCGAAATAGCCACCACACCTACCTATCAAGGCATTTCCATATCCTTTCTGAGATACATTGCCATGCAACATCCATCTTCTCATGACTTGATCTTTCATTGTCATACATGCTTTTGCTTGATCGTAGAGCCGCATGCTAGTTGCGCCTTGCCCTTATAATTGATATATGATGCGCTAGTATCATTGAATATCCTGCTACATTGGCGGAGGCATACATTTGCATACATCATGATTTAGTTTCGGTTTTCTTTATGTTGAGTACTTCTTGTAAAGTGTGTGATCTTCTACATCCTTGTAAAATATAGAGTGTTGCCCTAAAGTGAGGAAAATATCCCAAAGAGGACACAAATAAAAGATCCCAAAAGAGGACACATGAAAAGATCCCAAAGAGGACAAATAAGAGATAAATAGAAAGAGCCAATGGGGCCACAAAAATACAAAAAAATAGAAAAAAGATAAGGGGGCAACACTACTATTCCTTTTGAAAGATCCACACCCGTGCTTCAAAGTAGCATTTGTACGTCGTAGAGAGTTTTCATATCATTCATGCATAACTATGTGGGGACCCTTACACTATAGAACTTGGCTTGTATATTCCAATGATGAGCCTCCTCAAAAGAGCTCTAGGTCTTCGTGAGAAAGCGAGTTAGATGCACCCCCACTAGTTCCATTGGAGAGATTTTCACAGCTCATATGTGCATCCGTGCATGGCAATCCCTATTCCTCACACCATATCTACCATTAGGCCTACCCTAGCCTAAGGTTGTCCTCATTGGTGTGAGACTTTCATACTTTTTTGTCTTTCTTCCCCATCATTTATTCTCTTCACCATCCTAAGTGCCAACTAATATTGCCCGCGCTCATTCATTTCATGACTGCTCAAAGTCAAAAGGGAGAGGATCGGATTGACTTGTACCTAGCCAGTGCTCTGGGGACGAGTCATAATAAGATTCTAAATGAGACTAAGTGTGAAGTTTGGTAGATTGAGTTCTCAACAACTATTCGGTATTTTTATGCTCTAAACCCATCTCTCACTTTCTGCACGGGAACACCGATTGGAGACATTCGAGTCACGGACAGCGAGAGCTTCTTGCACCTTTATGTTCTTACTTTACTAGTTTAAATACTAGATATAGACTCTTGCTTGTTATTATCTTGACTTGAATTGCATCTCTTGCTTGTTGTACTTTAAAGTTCAAATCTTTGTTGTTAGACTGTCACCACAGAAATTATCTTTGTTGTCATTTACCTACTCGAGGACGAGCAAGAATTAAGATTGGGGATGTTGATACGTCCCAAACGTAT
This sequence comes from Bromus sterilis, assembly GCA_950022295.1. NCBI lineage: Eukaryota > Viridiplantae > Streptophyta > Magnoliopsida > Poales > Poaceae > Bromus > Bromus sterilis. The sequence goes on from OX465598.1 coordinate 224,838,451, forward strand.
CTATAATTGTTGGTTGTTCCATGCTTATATTGGTGATATTGCTATATGTTTAGATGCACTTTCATATCTTTTACAACATACTTGGACTAACCTATTAACTCAGTTCCCAATGCCAGTCTTTGTCTGCTGTTGTTCGTGCATTGTAGGAAAATGTCAAAAATGAAAGTGCTCGGAAAATTCTAGAAAAATAATATAAAAAAAGCAGCAGTACGGGAGACTCCAGAAGCCCGAAGGACGGATGGAGGGGGTACCCCCCAACCAGGCGACCTTCCCACGCGGCTTAGGGGGTGGTCGTGCCACCAGGCCACCTGGCCGATTGGGGCTACCCTCGAGGCCCCCCTTTGGCCCTATTTTTACTCCGGGGGAGGAAACCCTGGAAATCCAACTCCTTTTTTCATAAGCGTTCCGATCTCTGCCGCCATTGCCAACAAGCTTCGGGGGACCAGAATTTCCGGCTCCGGCACCCTGCCGCGATGGCAAGTGCCCCCGAATTCTTCTCATTCGACGTTGCTTCCTCCATCCATGATGCGGGAGTATTCATGCTCGGGACAGAGGTCATCTACCAGTAGCTATGTGGTTAATTCTCTCTCCCATGATGTGATCTTGATTTTGATCATACGCTATGTTAATCTAGGGTGATCTCATGATGTTTACCCTTCTTCTATGTATTGGATTTGATGTACACACTTGGCTATATCTAGTATAATCTCCGAGACCATTGTGATAGTGGGTCTATTGGACATAGATTAGAAGAATATTTTCATGAGTGATTTCCTCTATTGTGAATTGATTGAAGATTGAGAGTCTCTTGGTGCTTGTATTTGACTATCCTTGAGATATGATGTGGTGATTGTGGTACTCTCTTTGGATGGACGTCGTGACATTGGAAAATCCATAGATGAGAACTACGAACTCTGAAGTGTGCTTTTATAGCCCTACATAATTCTCGTCCCTTCTTGATCACAAAGGAATTACCTCCGAGTACATCTCCATTGCATGTTTTAGTGGAAATATCATGTGACTAGACTATGTTACTGTTGTTCGGAGTTGCCACTAGTGAAAGTATGAAGCCTGGATCTTGTTCCCACCATTGCAATACCGTTTGTGCTCACGTTTACTACTTGTTAGCTTGCTGTTTTTATTTATTCAGATTTATATTACTCAACTTTGCCACACCTATCACCCATATTTTACCATCTCTTCGCAAAACTAGTGCACCTATACAATTTTCCATTGTATTAGGTTTGTTGTGTAACGCCCCGGTGTCACGCAACATTAATCACTTTTGGTTAATTCCAAGTTATCTTGATTGCATGTGATGATCACCCTTGATCATATATCGTTCAAATTCCAACCCTATTAAAATTTCAAAATAAAAATGAAAAGTAAAGTTGCACTAAAAATTAAGGAAAAATATCCAAAAAAATTCTAATAATCATTTGACCACGGTATGTTAGCAACAATAATTATTGAAGTGTTTAAATAACCTATATAATTAATAACAGTAGCAAAACATCACTAAAAAGCCTTTTAAAATAAACAACAATATTCAAATGAATTTAGTTGTGACCCAAAAAATTTGTAGCAATGTTGTATGGTGGAACATTGTTTTTGGGACTAGCTACATAATTTACAAAATTCAAATGTTGTCCAAATAAAATAGAAACAGAAAAGATTGGTGCAAAGAAAACCTAAAAAAGAAAAAGACCTATTCTACGCCACGGGCAAAGCCCAATCGGCCCAGCCCAACCCCTTCCCCCTTTCTTCTCCCTCTTCACACGGAGGGCATCGTGGCCTGCCATCCCACGGCCATGGCCGCGCCATGCTTGCCGTGGCGGCCATCCTCGGCTCCCCTAGAGGATAAGGAGGCCACCTCGGCCCCGAGCGTGAACCCGAACCCTAGCGCCCCCTTTTTTCCCCGTCGTGCTCTCCCGCGTTCGTTCCCCCACGCTAAACCGCACGGCTGTCGCCGCTCCGTCGCCGTCGTCGCGGCCAAAAGCATCCCTGAGCCGTCGCGTGGTGTCCAGGACCTCCGGCGTGGATGTCCGCGTCTCCCTACGCGTTCAATCGAAGTTCGACGCCATTAAGCCGACGATGTCCTCATCCTCTCCGTCGACGGCCGCCGGCAACCCCCACCTCAATCCTCCACCGTAGCTGCACCCACAGCCTCCCAGAGCAGCTCCCCGGCACCGATGTGAGCCGCCGCGTTTTCCCCCTCCTAGCGCTCGCTTTTTGTGTCGTAGGCCGCCGCCCCGCTAAGACGTGCTCCGGCCGCCGCGGGAGCTCACTGTGGCCGCTGCTCCGTTCATCCCCGTCGTCTACTGTGTACACCAGTGGATGCGCGACACACCGCTCGCCCGATATGTCCCATCCACCATGGTAATGGTCGCAGGAGGCACCCCGACGTGCTCGCCGCCGTCCCCTGTTGCCGTCGCCGGCGGGCACGGGTTAAACACGGTGGGTTTACCCACTGACATGTGGGACAGCCTGTTAACCAGCCTCCCTAATTAACTTAGCACCCCCTGTTAAGTCTAACAGTGAAAACCCCTTGTCTATTACATGTGGGCCCTTGTGCCACTTAACCCCCTTTGTATGACAGTGGGCCTAGCCCCTTAATTAACCCTCTGGATGAATTAAAACAATAATTAAAACTGGAGTCTATGACACCTGGACCCCACTTGTTGTTTAGATAAATAAAATGATTTATTAAAACATGGCTCTATGGCATGTGGGCCCATTGGCTATATAAATTTAATTAAATGATTTGTTAATACTGTGAGGCTGACTAGTGTGACCCAGTGGTAAGGTTTGACCAGTCAACCCATTGTTCTGGATAATGTTTAATAAAAAAATATTTAAATCCAAGAATTCTTTTAAATTGATTTAAATTTGGAAATTCAACATCTTTTAAACCGTAAGTCGGATTAAAATAATTTATACATAAAAATTGATCAGAAAAATACAACGAATACGGATACTCTACCCGTATACTAACCATCCCCCTCTAACATACCGAACACGAGACTTTCCCCCTCCGGATCGTCTGTCCGGTAATCACCCGGAGCCGGTAAAACATCCGGTTAAATTCCCATTTCATCTACGACGTGTAGCATCGCGGTAGTTCACCCCTAGTATAATGTATTGCCATGTCTTGTATCTGTATTGCTATTATTGCTATGTATTTATTGTTTCTCGCCCACCCCCTTTCTTATTGTTCGGTAGACCCCGCTGCTGCCGCCGACTACACCACTGCTGAGTACGACTACTGCGTCGACGACCGTACCCCTACCATCGAGCTTCCAGGAAAGCCGAGCCATTTTTCTTCCCCAGGTATCGCCTATCTTTTTCGTGCATTTCTTGCACTAGGCATTGTTGCTACTACTATGTTGCTTACCTATTCAAATGCATAGCCTGTCATTGGCGCCCCTTGATGAACATTCCTTTATCCTATGTTGCCTTATAATTATATTATATTCAGCAGTAAACCCTGCGCATTGTTAGCTAGGTTTAGAATAGTGGGCCGTGATAACTCTGGTGAGTGAACGTGAATTACAAAATATTATAACTGCAACAAGTACGAATCAATGTAGACGCCCTAAGGAACCTACAACGGCGAGACTCTGCCGAGTCGCTTCGAGTTTGACTTACGAGTGGATGGACTCGTATTTCACTCTCGTCGGCTCAATAGTGTAGCATCACCGGGATGATACGAGGTTTACCTCTTTAGTTCATTCCGCTGATGTCTTTGTTGAACCTCTTTAAGTGTACCATCGAGGGTGATACCTCCTGGTTTTACTTAATGGTAGGGACCTGAACCAACTGGTGTCCTTAAAGGTAAGAGACGGGCGACCCAACGGTGCCCGCGAGCAATATTGCGTCGGGAACGATAGGGAGGGTACGACCGACGTTACTGGCATGCTTGGCCCCTGCTCGTATCTCGCGAGAGTTACCAAACCACAAAAAGTCGAGCTCTATCAAGAGCACACGCGAGACAAGGTAAGGAGACGGTTCACCTTGTTGGTAACCACGCGCTTTGACGGGACGACAGGGAGGCCCCGACGTTACTGTTGGACCTTGTTGTTGTTCGTTGTCAGTTGTGTTGTTAGTCAGACAGCGATAACGGTTGTCTGCGAGATAATAATAAAATGCTAAATGGTTCGGTGGATGACTTGAGAGGCCTGTTGGTCTGTACGCACTACCTTCACGTGGGATAAGGAGTTATGGGCGCCATTGCTTCATAGTTCATTCGAAAGCTCTTCAGACGTCAGAAGTACCGTGGCCTGATTGCCGGGAAGTGGTGTGTCTTCTTCGTCCGGAAGGTGTATTTGGATTTGCTTTTGCTTCACCGGCCAGACTCGCACCGTGCAGGAGTGTGGAAGGGTGAGGGACCTAGACCCTTGACCGCATAGGATATAGTCCGGCGGATGAACTCTCGTTCGAGCCTTGGATGGATTGCGGCATGTCGGATAGCTTTGGTGGAGCGTTCGCTAACAAGGTGCCCGCCACCCTGGAGATCCGAGCGTGCAGGCTGAACAGTAGTGCACCCCTTCTTTTTAGCTCTTGAAAGCTTTCCTCGCACTTGGGAGTCCATAGGAATTTCTTATCTTTCTTGAGGAGTTCAGTTAGAGGCTTTGCAACTTTAGAAAAGTTCTCGACGAAGCGACGGCAATAGCTGGCTAGGCCAAGAAAACTCCTAACTTGCTTAACCGATTCAGGTGGAGTCCAGTCAAGGACGGCCTGAACTCTCTCGGGATTCACAGCAATGCCTTTTGCAGAAATCACGTGGCCTAAGTAGGTCACTTCTGGTAGCCAAAATTCACACTTGGAGAATTTAGCATACAGGCGGTGCTCTCTAAGTTTCATCAATACCAGCCTTAGGTGTTCGGCATGTTCTGCTTCGTTCTTCGAGTAGATGAGAATGTCATCGATATAAACTACAACAAATTTATCTAAGTACTCCATGAAGATCGAATTCATCATGCGTGAGAAAGTGGCGGGGGCATTGGTTAAACCAAAGGACATGACGGTGTACTCGTAAAGACCATAACGAGTAGTAAAAGCCGTTTTGGGAATGTCCTCGTTTCGGATCTTGATTTGATGATAACCTAATCTCCAATCCATCTTGGAGAAGACAGAGGATCCTGCAAGTTGATCATAAAGATCATTGATCCTGGGCAGTGGGTACTTGTTCTTTATCGTCGCTAGATTTAGCGGGCGATAGTCTACGCACATCCTTTCTGTTCCATCTTTCTTCTCTACGAACAAAACGGGGCAACCCCATGGCGATGAGCTAGGGCGGATGAAGCCTTTTTCCAACAAAGCTTCCAGTTGGGTTTTAAGCTCAGCTAACTCACGTGGGGCCATTTTGTATGGGCGTCTGGAGATTGGTGCGGTTCCTGGGGCAAGATCTACAATGAACTCTACACATCTGTCGGGTGGCATGCCCGGCAGCTCTTCAGGAAAGACATCCGGGAAGTCACGAACCACCGGAACATCTTCAAGGTCGGGAAGGGGAAGCACATTCAAAGAATGCATCTGGGTTCTTGTTCTTGGCGAGGAATAAGCTATTGTCTGGCCTGAAGGATGTGTAAGTCTAATTGACTTGGCTTTACAATCAAGAAAATCATGTTGTCTTGATAACCAATCCATACCAAGGATGACATCAATGTCTGAAGACTTGAGGGCTATGAGTGAAGCAAGGAATACTAAACCCTCAATTGCAATTTGATTGCCATGGCTTACTCTATTAGTTTGCCACTTGGAACCAGGAGTTGGAATGATCATAGGGGTGAACATTTCATCAAAGGATATCTCATGCCGAAGTGCATAACTCTCCGACATGAATGAGTGAGATGCTCCTGGATCGAAAAGGACAGAAGTGGGAACAAAATTGACTGGGAGCATACCAAGAATGACGTCAGAAGTACTATCAGTCCTTAACCTGAGATTTGGTTCACACGTCCAAGATTTTCTAAGGTGGGTGGCTTAGAGGTGGAAACCTTTGGAGGTGGTTTGGCACGAACAATGGGGTTTCCTTTGGCATGGGGTGGAGCATTTTGATTGACGGGGCACTCACGAGAGTAGTGACCAGGCTGGCCACATCTAAAGCAGGCTCCAAAGATAGTGCGGGAAGCTAGGTTGTTTGGTGGAGCTGGTGGACGAGGCGGCACAAGGGATGGCCTCGGTGGGTTGTTTTGGGGAAACAAACTGTTAGGAATCCAGATCATGCGCTTCTGAGGGCGTGAACTGGAAGAAGGGGCAAGCTCAAGAGCATGCTTGCGAGACTTCTCGAAAACTTCATTGCCATGCTCAGCTCTGAAGGATCTGTTGACTAAATCCTCAAAGGTGGAAAATTCGATGAGGTTGAGATCATGACGGAGGATGGGGCTAAGTCCCTTACGGAACCTTGCCTGCTTTCTGGCATCGGTGGTGATCTCATCTTGGGCATACCGAGCAAGACGGTTGAACTCCCTCACATACTCATGAATGGACATCTCTCCTTGATTTAGATTGCAGAACTCTTCCTTCTTGCTCTCCATCAACTCATCCAGAATGTGGTATCCTCGAAAGGCAACACAGAACTCTTGCCAAGTCACTACGTGACCATCTGGCTGCATTGCAACATAGTTCTCCCACCACTGAAGAGCAGCACCTTCCAAGAAGTATACCGCGAAAATAACTCGGTCATCGGGAGCAACATGTGTTGTATCAAGCTTACGCTCGATGGAACGGAGCCAATCATCAGCTTCAAGGGGCTCAGAAGAACATCGGAATACCGATGGCTTGAGGAGGATGAAGTCCTGAATGCTGACCACCACATTACGATGGTGGGCGGTATTCTGCTCGATGAGCTCCAGAAGGCGTGTTTGATCACGTCTATTCCGCTCGGCTTCCAACATGATTTCTGCCACAGAAGGCGGGGTTGGAGGTTCATCATCATTTCGATTCCGATCACGGTCTCGATTCCGAAGAACAGCACTACGAGTTCCACCTGACATCCTGTGTGATAAAAATCAACAATCAGAACAGGTTGTACGATGGAGTCAAGGATAAAAGGATATGAATTCAGAAGGAGAAGACTATAATGCAAAGGCAATGATTCAAAGAAACACGGGATAATTCCGGCAGCATAACGGCTACACCGGGATGGAAAACAAGACAACCTCGAGGAGATTGGACAGAACTTCCTCAAGGAACTCAAAATACGGAGACTCTGGACAACCACAACAATCCTACGGCTATAAGGAGGCAATCAACGAGATGTTCTATTCAGTCATAGATGAGCCTAGTCCTATCATCCCGTAGAAAAGATAAGGGTGACTCAGAACCCAGATTGATGAGGGTAAGGAGAAAAAAAGAAGCCTTACGTTGTACCCTTATATACCCAGAGTAACTATATAACTATAGAAGGCTAGACTCGACTTCGGCCAAGGCTGATAATCTTACAGTCAGTCCTGCTCTGATACCAAGTCTGTCGGGACCCGGGGTTAGCGTATGCAAGCCTCGCTACAACACAATCATATGGAGAGCCGAGAACCGTACCCACTTGTCTAAGCAGACAAGGCCAAGCACAGAACGTTCTCGGAAAGCATCAAACGTGAGGGGCATCCCATCCAGGCCGGATGATCAACTGAAATGGGTCCTCATCGTCCGCACACAAGTCTAAATGATATGGGTGGTGAACTCCCATACTCATAGACAAGTCGCCTCAACCATACTATCGATTGTATTATAACCCTTACATAGACTTACTCCAGCCCGATCACTTAGTCGGGGTCTAGGGCGGGCTCGATCATACATCAAAATGTGCACGAGACAGAGTCTCGAACAATCGCATCGCGATGCCCCAAGCTGCGCACATCTAAGGGCCACTTGGTGTATAAAAGACCGCCAGCCAGATCACAACTAAGGTCTCGAAAACCCATACAGAGACATGCATGTTATAAACATACACGCAGCACACATGCCTTGTATGAACAGCAGGTATCATTGCAATTCTCTACAAAGTATACATCTTTCTTAATAACTCTTACAGAGTGCACACAGAGATCACAAGCATGTGATCCAACATTACAACAGACAAGCGGAAGCAAAGTAGGTCTGAGTACAGACAAGTTTAACAAATGGCTTAGAGAAGCCTTATCTAAAAACAAGCCCTCCACGAGGGAACCAGTCGTCTGACTGGGACTACACTAGCTTGGTCTTGGTCTGAGTCTTCAATCTTCGGGCTTCGGGTAGAAGCCACCATCGGGGTCGGTGGGTTCATCTAAAACATAGATTAAGCAAACGTGAGTAAAAAATCGTACTCAGCAAGACTTACATAGGAACTATACTACTCATGCACATGTATCAAGGTAAGGGAGGTGGGGTTTCACTTGCAGAAGTGCCAGCTTTGACTTGGCTAGTCCTGAACTACGAGTACCAGACTTGAGGTAAGAAGCGTACACGAGTCCACTACATCTCTTCAACCAATTACACCACTATGGTTACTTCCTCGACTTCCCCACGAGAAGCACCCCATAGCACTCACGCTTATCTTGGTGTGTTTTAGAAGTATCCAGTTCAAGTTGTCTAATAATCAAGCTAAGCTTTCCAAGCAGTCCTTAACCGCGGACGCGGATATTCGAATAGTTTTGTTAACCCTGCAGGGGTGTACTACTACACACACATGACCATCAGTTACCGCCTTTGGCCTCGACACCATTCAAGGGGTGTCGGCGAGGATGTCACCACAACACTTCGCCCACAGCTCCGTTCTAGTCCAGAGAGTCGCCTATCTGAGGGGGATTGTCGGGACCCGGGGTTAGCGTATGCAAGTACAGTTAAGACATAGTCATATGGAGAGCCGAGAACCGCACCCACTTGTCTAAGCAGACAAGGCCAAGAACTGAACATTCTCGGAAAGCATCGTACGTGAGGGGCATCCCATCCAGGCCGGATGATCAACTGAGATGGGTCCTCATCGTCCGCACACAAGTCAAATGATATGGGTGGTGAACTCCCATATTCAAAGTCAGGTCGCCTCAACCATACTACCGACTATCTCAAAACTCTTACATAGACTTACTCCAGCCCGATCACTTAGTCGGGGTCTAGGGCGGGCTCGATCATACCACAAAGTGTGCACGAGACGGAGTCTCGAGCAATCGCATCGCGATGCCCCAAGCTGCGCACATATAAGGGCCACTTGGTGTATGAAAGACCGCCAGCCAGAACACAACTAAGGTCTCGAAAACCCATACAAAGACATGCATGTTATAACCATACACGCAGCACACATGCCTTGTATGAACAGTAGGTACCATTGCAATTCTCTACAAAGTGTACATTTTATTTATAACTCTTATAGAGTACACACAGAGATCACATACATGTGATCCAACATTACAACATAAAGAGGAAGCAAATTATGTCTGAGTACAGACAATTTTAACAAATTGGCTTAAGAAGCCTTATTCAAACATAAAGCCCTCCACGAGGGAACCAGTCTGCTGACTGGGACTAGACTAGCTTAACTTCAGTCGTCCAGCTCGATGAAGAAGCCACCTTCGGGGTCAGTGGCGTCATCTAAAACATAGATTAAGCAAACGTGAGTACAAAGGCGTACTCAGCAAGACTTACATAGGAGCTATACTACTCATGCATAGGTGTCAAGGTAAAAGGAGGTGGGGTTCACTTGCAGAAATGCCAGCTTTGACTTGGCTAGTCCTGAACTACGAGTACCAGACTTTGAGGTAAGAAGCGTACACGAGTCCACTACTTTCACCAACCAATACACCACTATGGTGCCTTACTCGACTTCCCCACGAGAAGGCACGCCATAGCACTCACACTTATCTTGGTGTATTTTAGAAGTATCCGGTTCAAGTTATCTAATAATCAAGCTAAGCTTTCCAAGTAGTCCATAACCGCGGACGCGGCTATTCGAATAGTTTTGTTAACCTTGCAAGGGTGTACCGCTACACACACATGATCATCATTTACCGCCTTTGATCTCGACACCATTCAAGAGGTGCCAGCGAGGATTCTCACCACAACTGTTACCTCATAGCCTATCTAGTCCAAGAAAGCCGCCTACTTGGGTTGGCTACCACAATCGTGAACCCGGCCGGTTTACCGAAGTGGACCCAAGCGATGTGTGCGTGGTGCATAAGCCGGTCTTGGGTGAGCCGTTCTCTCACTTAGCATCCAGGCCACAAGCCTACCAGAACTCCGAACTACTGCGACATCTGGACATCGAAAGGGATGAGTTAATAGGTTGAGAGGGGTCAGTGAGCCCAATGTGTGGTTGTACTCTTCATCTTGGATCACCACACAAGAACTCGGACTTAGGGCGGTGTTCAACGAGACAACCCACCGTGTACTCCTACACAGCCTCTCATCGTTCACCTTGTATTAAGGTCGATTCACCAACACTTTTCTACCATCATCAACATGATCATTCCCATCCCGACTCACATCACAGTAACAACATGGTATCATACTAAGCATGCAATAAGCGGTAACATTTGCAGGGGCCACATGATATCAAACAACTCCTACAGTTGCTAGGATTGTGGTTTGCTTACTACTGTGACAAAATGATAGGTCATGCAAAGGAATGGGTTCATCTATGCGGTAGAATCGTAACATGGTGATCATGCTAAACAATGCATAAGCGAGAAATGAGAGGGAAGTGGGATTTTATCGACATGATCAATGGGGTTTTGCTTGCCTTGATGACGAGGTTCGGTTTCTGGATCTTCAGCGAAGGAGGTGACCTCTTGCTCCGGTTCCACCTCTACTCGACAAACAAAGCACGAAGTAGCAATCAATATGAATGCAATGCTCAAGCACATGATTCAATGTTAAAGCTTGAAGTATAAGTTTTGATGTGTGAGGCAATTCCATTTAAGTGGAATATATTGCATTTAAAATGCAAATTCAAATTCCACCTTTGAATTCAACATTAACCAAGTTATATGTGATATAGTTTGATCATTTTGAATTATCTTCAAATGTGTATGATATGCCTCTGATGTGTAAGTGAAATGTAGCATGTTGACATGGTTCAAGTTGCAAAAATATTTGAATTGAATTTGATTTAATTTCATTTAAATCAAATAGCAAATGCTACTGATCACATTTTAAATTCAACTCAAACAGAGTTGAAAGTTGCATATTTGGAAAGATAATTTTCTCCTGATCATTTTTCATATATTATTTGTCCAATTTGGAGTTAATATGAATTTTCTATGAATTTCCAAAGTTTGGGGTATTTTCTGGAATTTCTGTAATATTTTAAAATTTCTGGAAAATCTTTAATGCGTCAGCATGACGCAGTGCTGATGTCACCAGGGGGCCTGATCAGTGGGTCCGGGCTGTCAGCCTCAGGGGGGGGTTAATCCCCTGTTTAAAATTAACCCGAGGGGTTAATTAGGACAGGGCCCCACCTGTCAGTGAGTGCTTAGGGTTAGGATTAGGGTTGGGTTAGCTCTAATGGAGGAGCTCGCCGGAGGGGACCGCCGGAGTTTCGCCGGAGTTGCAAAACGGCTCGGTTTGGGGTTTGGTTGGCACGGTTGTGTAGCTGGGGCTCGTCCTCATCGGCTAGGGCTAGCTGGGGCTCGCCGGGAGGCCTCTGGCCACGGCAACTTCAACAACGGCGGCGGCCGGAGCACGGTGCTCGCCGGGAAAGGGCTCCAGGGCACGGGAAGCCACGGGAAGGACGCCGTTGCGCAGCTTGTGCTCCCGCGCGTCCAGTAGGCCCATTGGGGGGTCACTGGCATGCTCCAGAGCTCGGAGGCGACGATAATGGCGACGGCTGGGTTCGGCCAACGACGAAAATGCGAGGAAGAGCACGAGGGGAGCCATGAGAGGGGGCAATCGAGGAAGGAGGCTCACCCAAACGCGACGGTGAGCTCGACGGGGTTGGGGAAGAGCTGGAGGAGGCTGAATTTGCTGCCGACGTCGCGGCGGCCGGCGGTGAGAACGACGAAGGGGACGGCGTCTAGGGTGCGGCTGAGCTCGAATTGGCGCTGCAGGTCGAAGGAGTCGTCTCCGGGGAGTCTCCTGGACAGCACGGCGGCACGGGGGAGGCACGGTGGCCACGGTGACGCAGGACGGCGGCGAGTCGGGGGTCCTCGGCTGGTGCTGGAACTCGCGCGAGAGAGAGAGGGGAAGAACCAGGGAAGGGGAAAGGAGTGCTGTGGGGCTCTGGCGTCTCCGTAGCACGCTTAGGAGGAGGGGGAGGCCTTGGAAGCCGCGAGGCGTCGCGGTGGCGCCGCGGCCACGTCCTGCCTCCACCGAGCAGCTTGGCTCGGCGGGGAAGAAGACGACAACGGCTCGGGGGTGGGTTGGGCCGTCCAGGGGAGTTGGGCCTCGCCTAGTGCGAGAGGTAAGCTTTTCTGATTTCTGTTTAATCTTTCCTTTCTGTTTTTCTGTAATTTGTTCTGTTTAGCTAAAATAAATAGCTAAACATTTTATTAAATGCTGAAAACTTTTATGTGGCCTCATAATAAAATAAACTAGCCACTCATAAACTTTCAACATTTTTAAAATTCAAATGATTTGAATTTTAAATCAAATAGGGGTATTTCTTTAATTCCAAGGTACTCTTTGAATATTTGAAAAATCTATGAGCATGGGATGGGTCCCACATCACTTGATATGTGATCACACTCATTTATAAGACTTTTCAAAACTCTAACATGAATTTTTGGAAAATATTTTTATCTGGCCTTTTGAATTAATTCATCTGGGGGGTGTTCCTTCTCCCATTTTGATTTTGAATTTGATTTCCAAGATTTCTTTTTGAAATTTTGACATGATGCAAAGGCACTAGCTAACCCTAGCACATACCTAACAGAGGGATCTGACAGGGATCCGTATGGAAGTCCGGCCGAGGTTCTAGTACAGCCTCAAACGATGTGTGCAGGGTCCCAAGCCGGTCTTGAAAAGCCGTTCATCCACTTCGCAGACCGTGCCACAGCCCTACCAGAACTCCGAACTACTGCGACTCTTGGGGTTCGAACGGGGTGAGGTACTAGGATGAGAGAGGTCAGTGAGCCCAATGTGTGGTTGTACTCTTCTTCTTGGATCACCACACAAGAACTCGGACTTAAGGCGGTGTTCAACGAGACAACCCACTGTGTACTCCTACACAGCCTCTCATCGTTCACCTTGTATTAGGATAGATTCACCAACACATTTCACTTTCATCAACACCATGTTTATCATCATCCCGACTCACATCAAAAGCAACCTCGTTGTTTCACTAAGCATGCAATAAGCAGTAACAGTTGCAGGGGCCACATGATATCAACCAACTCCTACATCTGCTAGGATTGTGGTTTGCTTACTACTGTGACAAGATGATAGGTCATGCAAAGGATATGGGTTCAACTATGCGGTAGAAACGTTATCATGGTGATCATCCTAAACAATGCATAAGCTAGACATGAGAGGGAAGTGGGATTTTATCGACATGATCAATGGGGTTTGCTTGCCTTGCTGACGAGGTTTAGTCACGGGGTCTTCAACGAAGGGGGTGATCTCGGGTTCCGGCTCCACTTCTATCAGCAACATGACAATCATAGGATCAACATAATGTACAATGCACAATCACATGAATAAGATTGTAATGGTGATGTTCATGGTACTGATGTGTTGAGCATTCCATTTAAAAGGAGTATATTGCAAATTGAATTGCAAGTTCAAACTCCAAATTTGAATTCAAATTAAGCCATATGTACATTTGCTACTGTTGCCCCATTTTAAAATGGTCAAACATAAAAAAAAATTGCACATTCTTAATCCCTGTATTTTTCTGATAATTTTTCATATATTATATGTTTAATTTGGAGTTAATATGAATTTTCTATGATTTTTGGAAGTTTATACTATTTTCTGGAATTTTCTGATTTCTTTTATTTCATAAATTGATTTATTGCGTCATGCTGACATCAGCATGACGTGGGGGTGTCTGACCAGTGGGGTCGACCTGTCAGTGACACAAGGGGTTAACCCCTCTCTGTTTAAATAACAGAGGGGTTTAGGGGGCCAGGGGGCCCACCTGTCTGTCTTAGTGGGGGGTGGGTTAGGGGTGGATTAGGGGTTAATTAAGCTGCCCACCGGCGTTTAGCCGGCGGCGACCTCAGATGCGGCGGAGGGCTCGCCGGAGTGGCTTCCCGGCCACTGCTTGGCACGCGGAAGGCACCTAAGTGATGCAAATGCTCGTCCGCGTCGACTCGTGTCCACGGGAAGGCCTAGGGGGCACCGGAACGTCGACGGCGACGAGGTGCAGCGGCGGCCGGAGCTCTGGTGCGACGGCCTCGGTGCTCCAGGCCACGGGATGCGTCGAGGGGAGAGGGGAAAAGGGTGCGAGCTCACCCTGAGGGTGAAGGGTCCGTCGAGGAGGCCGGAAGAGGGCTGACGGTGGGGCAATCGACGGAGAGCTTCGCAGCGGCCGGCGGCGAGTTCTTGAGGCGGGCGTCGTTTCCGGGGCCCCTCGGCTCGAATTGGAGGCGCCGCTTGATGAAGACATCGATGGCGTAGCGTCTGGACACGTCGGAGTGGCCTCGGGATGGCTCGGGGCACGGGGGCGCATGACGGCGTGCTCCGGTGTCCGTCGGGTGTGGAAGAGCACGGCGTGAGAGAAGGGGAGAGAAGCTGCGAGGAGGGGGAAAGGGTGCAGTGCCTTCCAGGCGTCGCCACGGCGTGCAGAAGAAGAGAGGGGGAGCAGGAGGTGGCGTCGGCAGCGGATGCATGCTCGCCACTGAGCTTCCTGCCTGCCTGGCGCTGGGAGGAAGACGACCCTGCCCCTGGTGGGCTGGGCCGGCTTCTTGCCAGGCTGGGCCAGGTAAGTGGGTCGGGTGGGCTCTCTTCTTCTTTTCTTTCTTTTTAAATTTCTGTAAATAGGTTGGCCCCACTAAATAAATTAGTTAGGCATTTTTAATAAATGTCCAAATAGTTTTATAAATCCTAGGTGACCAGTAGCTAGTCACATTTAGGATTTGGACATTTTTGAAATTCAACTTATTTGAATTTCAAATCAAATAAGGGTTTATTTAATTTTCCAAGGCACTGTTTGAAAATTAGAAAATTCCATGAGCATGGGATTGATCCCAAACCATTTTTAAAATGATCAGCATCATTTATAGGAATTTTCAAAATATTCAAATGATTTTTGGAAAAAGATTTTTATCTGGCCATTTGAAATAAATTCTCAGGGCTTTCTGCCTCCCCATTTTTGAATTTCTTTTTGAATTTTTCACATGATGCAAAGGGACTTGCTATTCCTAGCACATACCGAACTTGGGGTTGTGACGACATAAGACTCGCGGGTATGCTAGATGCTCACCCTTGCTTTATTTTCCCCTTTTTGTTTTGCCTGATCGGCCGCTGCAGTCGACGTTGGAGCCCAGGAGCAGGAGTACCCCGGTGGCGCCTACTACTACGTCGAGACCCCCTTTGACCAGGACCAGGAGTAGTTTGGAGGTTCCTAGGCAGGAGGCATCGCCTTTTCGATCGTTGTTGTTTGTAACACCCCGGGTGTCGCACTACAGTAATCACCTACAGTAATAACTGTTGTTGAAACAGTAATCACATTGCTTAAGTTCAAATCACTGTGCTTGGTCCTTACCTTGATCGTCTTTGAAATTCAAAGACAAATTAAAAATTCCTTTGATTGAAAAAAAACAAGTTGAAATAAAACTTGTCCTAAAATTGTGAAACCAATTTTATACAATTTCTAATAATCAGTAGATCACATAAAAACTATAATGGGGCTTTTCTTATGGTGTTAAACAATTTAAATAAATCATAACAGTAGAAAACAGTGGCATTTAATAACTTTTAAATAAAACAAAATATTAAGTGAATTTATATATTCCCCAAACATTTTGTATCACTACTGTGGGGTATAACTTTAATTTAGAAACACCTAACACATTTTATAAAAATAGAAATGTAAACAAAACAAATGCAAGAAGAAAAAAAGAAAACAAGAAACCAAACAAAATATATAAAAAAAACCTATCTACCACCCCAAGGCGAAGTCCACCCTGGCCGAACCACCAGGCCCACCTCCTGGCCCAACCCACTCCCATCCTCTTCTTCCACCTCGTGCGTGGCACGAATCGACGGTGCCCTGGACGCGATCGTCGCCGTGGCGACCATCGGCGTGGATAAGACGCCTCCGAGCGCCCCCCCAACCCTTCCCGAACCCTAGCCCCTCAGATCTCGCCCCTCGGATTCACGGTCTCCCTCTCCCGTCGCCCGTTCTCTCCCACTGAACCCGCACCGGAGTGCATCCGAAGCCGCCATGTCCATGGGCTCATGAGCACTCGCGGCCACCTGCCACCCCAATCCTCCCCGTGGTGTCCGGCCGCTCCGCCATCGACGGGCACGTCGATCTGCAGCACGCGACGAGCCTGGAGCCCCCCACGACCTGCGAATCGACACCTTCTTCAACCTCGGAACCGCCGGCTTGCGGCTTCGATTCCGGCCGCCCTAGAACCTCCCCGAGCCCACTGCCACCTTTGCTGCACTCCTGGTGAGCTCCCCGTCCGTCGCCAACTCCCCGCCGCCGCCCGATATGCCCGTGGACGTTTTCCCCCACTGCCATGCCCTGGCCCCCGCCCGCCATGGCCGTGGGCTCGAACCAGTCGAGCCCGGCCAGGCCTGACCGCCCCGCCGTTGAACCCTCAGGGCGTGGCCACACACGCGTGCCTCTTCCCCGCGCCCCGGCCTGCCCCGGTCATCGTTGCTCGCCGCGTCGCGCTGGACTACCGCTCGCTGTTGTGCTTCTTTCCCATCCGCGCCAAAGCAAACACGCGCCCGTTCGTCACCCCTCGGCCTGACGCCGCGGCCGCGCCCGTTCTGGTAGCCGCTCCGGTCGCCGCTCCCCGCCGTTCGTTGCGCCCACTCCAACCGCGTCCTCCTAACCAGTGCCCTGGCCGCCGGCGTACTCTGCCGCGCGAGCCCAACATGGGGGCTGGTTAGGCCACTGACCAGTGGGGCCAGCCCCTAAAAAAATAGAAAAGAAGAAAAAAATAGGGAAAAAGAAAAATACCCCCTAACCCAATGACATGTGGACCCCCCCCCCTCTGTTAATTAGGCATTTAAATTAAATTAAAACTTTGTTAAAATAAATGTGTCTACGACAAGTGGGTCCCATCCTATTAAGTTAATAAAACTGTTTAGCTTAAAAATGTATTAACTCTGAGAGTATGACATGTGGGACCCACTGGTCAGTTGACCAGTCAACCTTACAAGTGGGCCCCCTCTGTCAGGTTTGACCAGTGAACCCCCTGTTCTGGATAATATTGGGTTTTATTAATAAAAATAATTCCAGAAATTCTTTTAAATGATTTCAAACTTTGAAAATCAATATCTTTTAAACCGTAACTCCGATGAAAATAATTTATACATCAAAATTGACCAAAAAAATATAACGAATACAAGTACACTACCCATACCCCCATCGCACCCTTCTAACATACCGAACATCGAACCGTCCCCCTCCGGACTGTCTGTCCGATGATTTGTCTAGTACTGTTAAAGTACCCGGATGAATTTATTCTGAACACGAAAGTTGTTCGGATTGTTTCAACTAGCACGGTTACACCTTTCACACGTTTGTCGGTTGTCCACGACACCTCCGGCATGAACCCTTCCCCCTCCGGACACCCTGTCCGGTAATCACCCGGAGCAGGGATTCCATCCCCGGATGAATTCCCTCTTCGAGCAATACACCTTGCACTGCGTTAGAACACCGTTAACATTGCGTTCTCCAAGTATTGTATTTGTATTGCTATTATTACCGTGTATTTATTGTTTCTCCCCCCTCTCTTATTGTCCGGTAGTCCCGACGACCGCTGCCGATGCCCCTGTGTTCGACTACGTCGTCGACGACCGCACCCCTACCGTCGAGCTTCCAGGCAAGCAGAGCCATTCTCTTCCCCAGATATCGCCTATCTTTCCGTACATTTCTTGCACTAGGCATTGTTACTGCTGCTGCTACGATTACAATCCTATTCAATTGCATAGCCTGTCATTGTAGCCCCTTGTTGTACCTTCCTTTAATCCTATGATGCCTATTATTACTTATGCATTATTCAGCAGTGAGCCCTGCGCATTGTTAGCTAGGATTAGATAGCGGGTCGTGATCACTCTGGGAGTGATCGCGGGAACGATATATTACAACTGAAACAGGTACGGATCAATGCAGACACCCTAGGGAACCTACAACGGCGAGACTCTGCCGAGTTGCTTCGAGTTTGTCTTACGAGTGGAATGGACTCGTATTTCACTCTTGTCGGCTCAGTAGCGTAGCATCACCGGGATGATATGAGGTTTACCTCTTTAGTTCATTCCGCTGATGTCTCTGTCAAACCTCTTTAAGTGTGCCATCGAGGGTGATACCTCCTGGTTTCACTTAATGGTAGGAACTCGAACCAACTGGTGTCCTTAAAGGTAAGAAGTCGGGCGACCCAACGGTGCCTGCGAGTGGTATTGCGACGGGACGACAGGGAGGGTACGACCAGTGTACCAGTGTGCTTGGCCCCTGATCGTTGGCCGCGAGAGTTACCAAACTACTAAAGTCGAGCTCCTCCGGGAGCACACGCGAGACAAGGTAAGGAGACGGTTCACCTTGTTGGTAACCGCAGTGACTTGGTGGGACGACAGGGCAGGCACCGATGTACTGGTGGTCCTGGCTGCTGTCGTTGTCCGCGGGTCATTTAAGTCGAGGCAACGATAACGGTTGTCACGCAGGTTAATTAAAATGCTAAATGGTTCAGTGAATGTCTTGAGTTGGCTATATGCCATGTACGCACTACCTACCCGTGGGAATTACGAGTTATGGGCTCCTCTGCTTCGTAGTGTCGTCCGAGGACTCTTCAGACGTCAGCAGTACCGCGGCCTGCGCCGGGAAGTGGTGTTGTCTTATTTGCTCGCACGGTGGTGTCTTATTTGGATTTGCTTTAACTTCACCGGCCAGCCACGCACCGTGCAGGAGTACGTTCGGGTTGGGGTCCAAGGCCTGGCGTACTTAGGATTTAGACTGGCGGA